>OY728138.1:113913189-118913189 GCA_963277665.1 Viscum album | reverse complement strand
TCCATGTGGATGTAAAATATCACGGATGTACAACCTTCCCAGTTCATCAACAACAAATGTCTTATTGATCAGAAAGAAGTGAGAAACATTCATATGTTAGTCAATGACAACCCAAAATTTGTCATTCCCTCGAGGAGACCTCAGCAACCCAGTCACGAAGTCTATCGCGACATCCTTCCTCTTCCACTCGGTAATGGGTAACTCTAGTAAAAGCCATGTTGGTCACTGATGATTCGTCTTCACCTACTGACAAGTGGAACACCTCATGAAAAAACGAGAAACATCCATCTTCATACCAGGACACCAATACTGATGGTTTAGATCACGATACAATTTGGTGACGCCATGTTGAACTACCGAAACTGGGGAATGAAAGTCCCACATCAGCTCCTCGCGTATGTATGTTGGCACACATACGCACCCCTAGAAAAGAAAGGTCTCATCCTTGAATATGGTCCCTCCAAAAATAGGGTCCTCTCCTAACACACATTCCAGCAGGACTAGGACTTCAGAATATGATAGCTTCCTCATTCACACTCAATCATGTAGAGTATAGTTAACAACTACAGAAGAGAGAAACGTCTGCCCATGTTTGTCATGCACATCCAAATGCATCACAGAGAACAGAGCCATAAGATGCCACTCCTGCTAGCTTTCTGAACATCCTGTATATGAGTCCTCCTTCTCAATGCATCATCCATGACATTGCCTTTCCCAAGCGTGTAAGAATGCTCATTGTCAAAAGACTGATGGTATTTAACCCACCTTTTCTATCTCAAATTAAAATCACGCTGAGTGAATATCTACTTGAGACTATTGTGGTATGTGAAAAACCCAAATTTTTCTCCTAGATGACAATGTCTCCAACCAGGTGAGGCATGAAAAATAGATTCCAACTCCAGATCGTGTGTATTTTAGTTCCTCTCATGTGGCCTCAACTATTGAGACCCGTATGCAAAGACTCAGTCTCCCTGCATAAGCACACCTCCCAGCCCGATACCTGAAGCATCACAATAAATAGTATAACTCTTTCCCAGCTCCGGAAAGACTAGTATTGGTCCTGAATTCACCCTCCCCTCCAGATCATGAATGGCTGACTCATAACAATCTTACCAAAAGAACTTTGCACCATTCTTAGTCAGACCCATCAGTGGGGCTGCTAAGAGTGAGAAGTCATGTATGAAGCATCTGTAGTATCGAGACATCCCTAGAAAACTCTATAACTCAATGAAGTTCTTCATATGATCCCAGGAAACAACAGCTCTCACTTTCTCTGGGTCGACTAGAACTCATGTCTCTAAGATAACATGACCCATGAAGTGAATATGATACATCCAAAAGTGGAATTTTTAGAGCTTTGAATATAACCGATGCTCCCTATATGTACTCAAAACTATCTCATGATGGGTATCATGGTCATGTCGAGTGTGATAGTACACCAAGATATTTTCCATGATGAAAACTATAAAAGATTCCAAGTATGGATGGAATACTTGGTTCATTAGTGCGCCATAAAAACTGCAGGCGCGTTCATGAGACCGAACAACATAACCATATACTCGTATAGACCATACATACACTGAAAGGCAGTAAGAGGTATATCTGATGTTCTAACACACAATTGATGATATCCTGATCTCATTTCAATCTTAGAGAACACTAAGACTCCAATAATGTGATCAAAGAGATAATCAATTCTTGGTAAAGGATATCGGTTCTTGACCATCAACTGGTTCAAGTTTTCATAATCCATACAAACCCTGAGGGTTCCATCTGTGTTCTTCGCAAACAGGACATGGGAACCTATGGAGAAGTATTGGGTCGAATGAAACCTTTGCAAGTAACTCCACCAAGTACTTTCTGAGCTCTGGAGACTCTAGTGTAACCATCCTATAAGGAGGAATGGACACCAGTGCCACTCCTGGAACAAGATCAATAGAAATGTCTACCTCACACTCTAGAGGAAATCCTGAAAGGTCCTTTGGAAATACATCTCTGAAAATATCCACCAATAGAGGAAAGTATAACTGAGAAGCCCCCAGATCATCTAGATACAGACTAGAAATCTGGGCTGTAACTCTCCCCCAACCCAAGATGCTATGGACCAGCTCCACTCGCTTGAACATCCCACTCACCCTTATGAAGAAACGATACACCCTATAGTGTTGAGAAACTCACCCTAGGATGATAATAGTCGATGAATGTCTGTAAGGGAACTAGCCAGTCCATTTTGATAATAACATCATAGCATGTCTTCTCTAAAACATAGAGGTCCCAAAAGAAGTGACACCCACCAACCTGTGGAGGGAACTCCTTGGACTATCATACACTCAACGTTCTAGTCCCCAATAGAGTGTCTAGTGTCAAAATATCAGGAGAAGAAAACATGAATAGACCAAGGATTTCCATGAAATCAACATATATAATGTTATGGGAAGCCCCTATATAAAAATAGAAATTGCTAAAAATGAGGAAACTATGATCTTACCTCAAACTGTAGAAGGTCTGGGAACTGGATCCTGCGGGGTCTGCTCCACTACAAAAGTGTGGCCTGCACTATGGCCATGTGACCCTACTTGACCACTCTAAGTTGATCAACTTTTCATTCACTGAAGGACTAGAAACTGACCACCACGGCCATCACCTCCACCTTCACCCGAACGGCCAGAAGAACTATAGTTCCCTGACTTGTGAGAAACTTTTGGTGCTACTCCCGAACTCGGAGTCATAGAAGAACCCATGTCACCAGATGCTGGTGAAAATATCTGACAGAAGCGCTGGAGGTGAACTAACTTTCCCCAAGATCGGCACTCCACTAGGTCCCTCTCGCACTGTGGCCACATATTCCTACACTTTCCTCACTAGTAGTTCACCACCTGTCTTCCAGTAGAAGTGTCTTTCATCCTCATATCACCACGCGAAGACACCCTTCAGTGCTTCCTATTTTATGTAGGAGAATTTCTAACTTCATATTCCAAGCTGCCCTAGCTCACAACTCCGGAATCCTTCATATTGTGCTTTGTGATAAGATCTTGGTTGACGATAGTGTTGATAGAAGTCAACCAGAAGATGTTCACCTACGATCAGATGTTGTGCCTTAGACCATATTCAATCTTCCATGCCATGAATTACTAATCTCCTCCTGAAATAGGCGTGAAGTTCTATAGCTCGGTAAAGTGGGAGGAATACCCCATATTAGAAATAGAACCCTACTCCAGACTCAAAAACTCTCGATCTTGATCATCCCACAAGGACTCTAGAAAGAATTAGTCATAAGAGATGCGCTGAAACTCATCCCACTCCATAACATGCTGGTGTCCCTCATATGATATCACATCCCACCACCTCTTGGAGGAGTCCCAAAGCATATAGGTAGCGACCTTGACCCTCCTCTCTAGAGGCATCTCTAGATGCTCAAAAATCATCAGCATAGATTATAGACATGACTCTGTAGCCTGATGACCTCCATCCCTTGAGAAAGTGGGAGGATGATTTTGCTGGAAAACCCATGTCAAATCAGCCATCGAGGTGGTAAGAGGTCGTGCTCCATGAAAGTTCTACATCATCCTCAGAAAGAACCACCTAAAATGTGCATCCAAAACTATGTCAGGTACAATGGCATGTTCCAATGCTGGCACAAAAATAGGATCAGTAGGTAATCCTTGATCATCCATGTCCAGGTTCTGATCCCCGTCTCGCAACTGGCGCACAACCGTAGGACGTCTCTGTGGTTTGACACTTCAAGGTCAATCACACATATTTAGATCAAGGGAATCTAGGACTGAAAACAAGGAGTGTAAGAAGGGAACATGGAAAATAAGGAACTCAAATTTTACAAAACATGACTACATGATGTTTACAATTCCTACACGACATGTTCCCTTAATCCATTTACTTAGGAATGTACTCCTATCGAAACTGATCGTGTAACACCCAAAAACACACGGCGTGTTCTCCTATCACACGTCATGTAATTGAATCCCATTCCCCTGCTTGAGTCCTTCTACACAGATATGTCACATGACTCTACTAAGGAAAGAGTACACGACGTGTTCTAGATGGAAACGACTTATATGTGAAGGGATAACCCCAACCCGGGTGGTTCGTGAGACGGACGTGTACCTAGGCCAGACTACATGGCTTGTTCATCGCATACATGTCGTGTATTTATTATGGTCTTATCCGTTTGCGTTGTTGGTTACATGGGCAGACACATGGTTGACAATACACAACATGTTTGACTGGTAAACAGCATTTTCCCACTAGACATTCCCCATTCCGTGTCTCTACACACACGAGCTATGACACGATTAGATACTAAAAGACGTGTACATAAAGTACACGACATGTAATTAAGAAAAAAAATCTTCCCGAATAGAAGAACACATGGCATGAACTTAAGACTACATGGCGTGTATTCTATGTTTGTCTAGATAGTAAGCCTTTGAATCTACTACAAAACCCAGAAAACACTAAAACAAACATTGAACGTGCCAAATTCTGATCTGTGAGGGCCCATACTCCCTGCGAATCAATTCATGGCCTCTTAAACATATTATAACAAGGTAACAAGTCAATGATCCAATAAATTCCTGTCTATGAGGGCCCATAACACCTCAAGAACCAAATTTTGTCATTCATTCAAAGAAAACCTTACACAAACAATACCCTATAAAAAGCATGTATTTTATCACAACATCTATCACAACATCATACATATTCTACACAACATCTATCAAAACAACATGAAATCACTAATGTATCCTATATAGAATGGAAAGAATGCATGACATGTGATTTGTAGAAAGTGCCTATATGATGAATGAGATGGAATACCCTCAACTCATCAGGTTGCGACTGAAATAGAACCTCAATAACATAACCTATTACAGCACTAAGCATGTGAATAACTCAAGGTGAAATCAAATCAACTGTAATATAGAAAACTAGAAAAATGTCAATAAATGAGGTAGGTTGGATTTTCCCTGTACACTGGTTATATACTCCTAGGAGCAGCTTAATACTAAGTACGTATTCCTTCTTATCCCTGGATACAGGATCTAAATAGTATGTAAAAAGAAAATAATTCCTCTAATACAACTTTTTAACGCCCATGTTCTAGAAGCCACCCAGTGGAACCCCATACCCGGTTGGTCACATGGCCTCAATCACATTTCCCCAAATCCCGGAGGCTACCGTCTAGCAGTGAGGGCCTTGGATGTGATTGTGGAGAAACTATGCCCTCATTAGCAGAGTAACACAGTGGAAGAGAAACAAATATACAATAGTAGAAGTAGTAAATATCCAACACAGTAATCATAAGATGAATGAGATAATAAATAACACGGGGATGTATATATATAAATGATTCAGGGTATAAATGTCTAGGAAAACATCCAACAAGTCACAATGCAGAATACAACTAGTACTAACCCAAATGCTAAAGTATGCAGATAAACTCCTCAGCATCGCAAGCCATAGCTTGGTCACATGCTCTCCAGCTCCACATCAAATCATGTACCTGATGTAGAAGGGCGCTTTCCCTTTTCAATACCAGTAGCAATATAATATATTTGGGACAAAAAGAAGGCCCAAATACGGTGTGAGAGGAATCTTAGTAAGAAACCACCACCAGATCTATGCCTAACAGTCAGTGAGTATATGGCAAGTAAAAGTACATGAAAAAATAAATAGAAGGGTACCCAACATTAAAAATCCCCAATCCTAATATTAAGCAACAACTAAACCAGTAGGAAAACACAATAGGTATCCCTCTAGGAAGCACACTCAGTCTAACCCCTCTGGTCCAACCAGACATGTAAAAGAAACCCTATAGGTTTCACACACAGTCTCATATCTCTGGTTCAGCTAAAGTATAGACTCTATGGGGAAGCACTCACCATCAATTCCCCATATAGTCTCGTATCATAACTAAAGGCGCTCAAGGGAAGCACTTATGTCACATTTCTTCTGTGGCCCACGTCGAGGAACTACATACACTTTTAGGAAGCACTCAATTGCAATTCCCCCTATGGTATCGTATCGTATATTAGTAAGATACCGTAGAGAAAACCTTAACGTCCATTCTCCATATGGTCTACACTCCATGTTCTCACGGCCCCGTCTAAGTCAAGAAAGTGTAGAACTGCGTATCATCCATGATAAAACTCAAGAACTACTTTGCTAGAATTATTCAACACAATATCAAAACAAAAAAAAATTCACACAATCCTACAATACTATTCATGGGAAAGTAAACAGCAGCCTAACAGGCTATCAAGACCCAAGGTCCAATCTGGAAAAACAGGCATGGACCTAACATCTAAAGGAAATAAATTCGCCTTACTCACAAAAAATAAAAATCTGCTCAGGAATACAAGAATAGATGTGAAACAATTGGGCTATAATGGTAAACGCACAATACCCCTTTCATAGGTATTGGGAAAATTCTCACATGACACTAAAATAAGTTCAACAGAAAGGCACAAACCACCTACCCCAGAGTTAAGAGATCAATATACTTTAACCTCAAAGCATGAATCTCCTTAGAACGTTGAAGATCTACAAAAAAATCTAAAAAGTTCGACCCATGATATCTTGGAAAAGAAGAGGAATCATGGAATGAGGATCGAGTAGAAGAGAGAACTCACCGATTTGATTCCAACACAAACGACTATGTTCGATTCGAAGGACGGACATAGGCTTGGGGTTCATTGAAGATCCACGGCCGTACCTTCGCCCTCTGATGAACCAGACCTAGAAGATGTATGTTTTGTCTGTCAGACATGACCCCAGTGCATTTAATGAATAAGAGGAATTACACAACATTTACTCTTGAAGTACACGGTGTGAACTTTCCTTTTCCATACTCCACTTTAGGCGGCCTCCATGTCAACCCACACGACCATGTGTGTGGGTACTACACGGCCATCAAACTGCCTCATGTGGAATGGTAGTACATGGCGTGTACTCATAAAGTACAGGACATGTAATTAGAAAATTTCCAGAAACTCTTCTTTTCTCAAAAACTTCAGGAAAAAGAGAAAAATACCTGAAATGAATAACCGGGTTCTTACACATGAATCATAATATGGACCGAAAGCAAATCAATGTCTTATATTTGTAGAGTTATCCAAAGAATAGGCTATAAAAGAATAGTTTGTGCAATGGAAAAGAGTGATAATCATCTTAACATAATCATCAAGTTGTAATACTGAGGACTCATAGCTAATCAACATCCTTTAGTCATCGATGCACACCATCGAGTAAAATACTATGTATCAAGAGAAAATCTGTATCCCCTCTTCATTGAGTTCATCCCAAGGTGACATCATGAGCCTTCCTCGTGTATTTGACCCTCATCACCAGTCAGGCGCATACCTCTTCTAAAGGATAACTCTTGTAGAAATGGATCACTACCTGGAATCCCCAATGCATCGTCATGCTCCTACTACATGAATAAGATCCTCATCAGCAGGCATGCACATCCCTCCTCCAAAAGATACTGCAAGTTGATGGTCGTCCTATCGTGGTTCAAAGAACAAAACCACGAGGTATTCATAGCATGGATATATATATATATGTGTGTGTGCAGTAATAACACAACATAATGAGTAATGTAGCACACAATGTGCACATAATCACACAACATTATGAATAAATTGCTACAAGTACTCATGGAATGAACTGTAATGTAGAGTTTCTGGTGCAATGCACAAACCCACATGCATTCACTATCTAGAATGGTCATTAAATAGGTATGTTCATAATCAAATTAAATGTAATCATTTGTAAAAGAGCTGTAAAGGATAAGGAAATTACTACCTTGAAAGCTGGAAAACCACTCAATGTTTTTCTGACGTCTGGGTGAAACATCAATTTTTGGATCTATTACCATGACACTGAGTGAGTTGTATTAATTATTTTCTTAAAATCATAACATTTATTTTATTTCAAAATAAATAAAACATATATGTGATAATCACTATTATATCTTAAAAAATACTGAAATTATCATTAAATTTACCACATGCATTAAAAAATTTAAATTAACACTTTACCCTTTTAAAAGTCTCATGAAATAATAAATCATGAATTTTAATTTCTTTTTATCATGAGAGAAGAAAAATTAAATAATTATTTTATCATATATAATATTTCACATGAAATTATAAATCATCACTATTGATTGTATCCTGTGCACGAATAAATTAAATTACTACTTTAACATTTTTAAATTTATATGTGATGTAAAATTTTATTCATAGATAATTAAAAGTTATGATAATTATGATTTTCAAATTTTAAATTTATATGTGGTGCTAATAAATTATATTTCCATTAAATAGTTAAAATTATATATTGATAAAATAATATAACCATTACTTGATAATTTTCTCAAAATTTATAATTTATAATTTAATGTAATTATATTTTATAGTGGTCATTATTTATTTTCAAAAAAAAATTATCATTTGATAATTTTGTATACAATACAGGAAATAAATCAATATTTTACCCCCATAATAATTTTCATAAATTATTCTTCTATAAAACAATGCAATTATAATTTATTGATTTTTTAATTAACTATTCATAAATATTTGGTAAAATAATTTTTATAATTTATTTCAAAATTATCTTTCGATAAACCACATGAAAATACCCTTTAATAATTTTCTATAAATTATCAATTTTAATTGTTTTAAATTTTTTAAATGAAACTCACAAAAATACATTTTTATTATTTATTAATATTAATGATTTGTTTTTATTCTTTTAGTTAATTTAAATTATCACTTCAACTTTATTTCATCCATTTTTTATAAAAAAAATTTAAATGATAAGAACTGGAAATTATCAAAAAATAATTAAAATCAATAAAATATAAGATCTCACCAATGGGGTGTGCTGTGAAAGGAGGTGGAAAGGGGAAGGAGGTCGCCCTGTGGGATCTCTTCTCTTAGTTCTCTTTATACTAAAATAAGATAATGAGTTGTGGTTATTATACCAGTTGGGATGTTGGGTTTATATAGAGGTATTCAAACATGTGTGGTTGATAAATATGACCCTAAATTCTATCTACATGATGAAAATTAGTAACCCATTTCATAACATTAAACACCAAATTGATTATTTTTGTGTTGTTTAATATCACTCTTAACACATTTATGATTTTAATATGGATAAAACAGAATAGAATGATTCTTTTTAGAATCATCCCGTACATCCCATTAAGGATGGGTGTGCTCTATGTGGGTGGGGGATGAAGCATAAAAAGTGAACACCCCCTTTTTTTATCAATTAATTAAGCTAAAATTTTTATTTTATCAATTTTTTTAATAAATTTAACCGATTTTTAAAATGTGATTATAAGGGTCAATTGCGTTTAAAAAATGACACCCCTAGGGTAAACCATAGATTTCAGACACAATAGTGGTGTCATAATTTTTGTCTGATGCGCTATTTGTAAAATATAAAATTATTACCAAAAATATAATATATTTATAATTTTATTTAAAATAATTAACATGTAAGTGGGACATCCAAATGCACAATGTCATTGACAGTTATACCTTTCCATGTAAAAACCCCATATTTAACAATAATAAATATTTTTCATGGATAAATAATGTTTTCTACATAATAATTTATTATAATAGGTCTTTATAATTATTGTAAAAATCATGGAGTTATAACAAGATGCTTGGGGTTGTTCCTACCATGAATAAATTTTAAAATTATCTTATATTTATCGGAATAATATTTATGGACCTCAATATTTGTTTGGATGGATAGTTTTTTATTTCATGACAATGTAATATTTCACGATCTTGTTGGATATCATGGATTCATCCCAGTTAATCAATATAGAATTTCCATTTTAATTGGACTAAATTACGCATGAAATTATTTTAATGTATTGTGATTTGTTTTAGTTATGATATTATGGTGATTGGAGTATTTCATATTAATTATAGTTCTTTAATCAAACATTTTCCATTATAGAAACTCATTTTTATGATTGTCACCTTGGTTATAGTATCTACACCATGGTATATTTGGATTCATCTTTGGGGTCTATCTAATTTTCTTAACAACATGCATCAGATATTTTCCATTAGTGAGAGAGGTGGATTATGATTGGGTCATATAAATACTGAATATTAAGACATTTTATGGAGTTTGGATTTACAAAATATTTAACATGAATTGATTTTGTGTTATGTGGTGTATGTTGAATATTATAAATGGCATAAAAATGTACACTTGTTAGAATATGGTATTTTTGAGAATCCTAGATTCAATGAATTAATCATTTTGTTATCTAAATGTTATCATCAATGTGATTATAAAGGTTTTATTGTTAAACACCCAATGTTTAATGCCTCGTGATTTTCTATTATTGTGGTCTAATTTGGTATATATTGGGATATAGTTTAAAATGACATAACATTTTAAACAATAATACAAGTCATGGAATTTTGGGACTCTCTATTTTTTTATTTTAATTAAATGTCTATAGGTTGATGTCCCCATAATTATTATAAATAATAAATTATTCAACTGATATTACTATGTATTGAATGATGAAGAATATGACTCTCTAAATGGACACTCTGAATGTTTTAGTTTCATAGTATACAAAATTATGGAAGATCTATTTTAGATCACGAGAAAAATGATTTCTTATATGAGGTGGAAAATAATTTAGGATCTTTTTTGGATCTAGGGTAGAAAGAGGATTCTTAGTATGTTATAATTTAGTTTGGGGAAGTAAGAAACAATTTCTTATATTCCTATATATTGTTAGTAGTCAGCTATTTTTTAGGATATGACCCCGTATTAGATTCAAACAGAGTTTCCAGCATTGAACATGAATGTATTATATTGTTAAAATATCTATTTGATATTAATTGGACAAGATATGTGTGGGAGTTAATAATCCTTCATAAAAACATATTATTATATTCATTGGTCCAATATCTAGGGAAGGATTCATGGGAGAGTCATTTTATAGAGGATTTTCATCTAGATATCCTACACTAGATGACCCCATTAACATTTATGACATATGTTGAAGTTCCTAGAATATAAAATTATATTATTAAAGGGATTATAAAATATATATTCATTATAATGGATTCATCATGATTCTCTAGACAGTATATATTTTTCTATAATAAATTGACTTAACTTACGGATAATGATGTTTTAGTTGGTAACGCGAAGGTGAGTCCATTTTAACCATTATCATTGGGTCTTGTAGCACACCGAACCTAAAAGTGGATAAGTTGATGTTTATTTTGAATTGGGTTTTGGTTTCTATATAGGATATAGAATAAATAGAATATTTCATTGTTATATAGATATCCTAAAGATACTAGATCTATGCATCCCAGATGCTATGTGTGATCCTATATTCAATTTTTAAAAAAAAATCATCAGTCAGGATCAGGGGACCCCTTTATTTCACCAACCTTAAAATATGTGTTAATATATTATATAGAGATGATTTTATTTAGCATTGAGTGGAATATTTTAGTTGAATTTTATCATAACATTTAATATAAATATAGAGATTGTGGGTTGAGTTTAGTGAGGAACCACTACTAGGGATAATTCTTTTGTTTAAAGGAATACCCATACGACATAATACAATATAATTATTCATTGTATTATATGTAGACTATTATAGAATTATTAATGTGAATAGTTTTATACAATGATATTTACGGAGGCCAAGAAGTGTCAGATATTGATGAAGATAATCAATCTAGTCAGAGGTGTTTTTTGTTTATATCATTTTTAATGTTTAGTATAATGTCAATTTCAATAAAGGATATGTCACTGGTGTTCCATAGGGTTATATAGGGACACCAAGATTTCATCCCATAAGAGATTTAGACAATACTCTTTTTATGTGAGATTGAGTTTTCTATATTGTTTCTACTATGAAATGTCCCTATTCCAACTTTCCTATATTGGAAAACACTTATGAGTTGTTATATATTCATATTTATATTGATGATATTGTTTATAGAGTAATTTTTTTAAAATTTTTTTTACATAAAGGAGCTCCAGAAATAATTTGTAATAAGGATAATATTCTTATGTTGTTGTATATAAATTATTTTTTCATTATTTCTGTTATAGTATTGAAATGATAAACTCTTCCCTAGATTAATAGTTAATTTAATAGAAGATTTTATCTATATAGTTCATAAATACAGATCCATCATCTTGGTTTCATAAAGAGTGACTAAATTATAAGAATATAATATAAATGTTTATCGATTTATTTATGGGTATTAAAATATTACTCTGATAATATTTCTGTTGATGAAATTCCATGTCATATTCATGGGATTGAGGATTTTATGTCTCATAGGAGTTTTGGAATAAACTATTTTATTTATCTATTGATGAAATAATTTTGGGTAATTTTTATATACAAGAAACCAAAGACACTGTTTCGGATTTTTTGTGGGGTCTTGAAAATATATAATGTTCAGAAAGATATCAATACAGGACTTCATTGATGGTGATGTCAAATTCGTAGGGAATTTCATATCTCAACTTGTGGATACTAGGGAACAATAAAATATTCATGACGTGACCAATTTAATTTCAATGTAGGATGTTGTGGTAGATGAATCGAACAATAATAATGGTGGTGGTATTATTGTCTGTGATTGCATATAATCTTGATGTGAGATGAAATACTTGGCCATGATACTTCGTTATATGGGAGTAGTTTATATTAGAGGATGTCATTTTGAAATATAAATTATTGTTATTTAGATTTCTAGTTAGAGATTCCATTTTGGGGTGTTAATGTGTATAGGAATTTTTTAGAATATAGTGGTTATACTCCAAATTGGTGGGTTGAGAATGAATAGAACCAAGAGACATTCTACATAATCGTTCCATTAACTTAGTGGTTCATTTAGTTTTTCTCTATTAGGTCCATATTATTCCATTAGTGGAATATCATGGAGGTGAAAATATGTATCATTAATTGAAATGAAATATTTAGTGGTATTTTATTAAGAGGATTGTTTCCATTTTCATATCTCAATGTTTGGTTTCTAGTTGATGAATAATAAGAATTGTATTCATAGTAGATTTATTTATCTATATGATATTCCATAGTTCAATGAAGTTTCTATATTTATGGTATTAATTGTAATATATTCGTGATTGTGGTATAATTAATAAATTTAGATAAATTCTTAGTGATTATGGTTATAGGATCAATAGATTTTATGTCAAGTAAGTATATTTTTGAGATGTAGAAGCTTAAAATCAATTATGATGGAAACCCCAGATCCATTCCGTAATGTGGAGACATCTCATTCATGTTGTTGGATCATTTTTACAATGATGAACCAAAATTTCATCCACATATGGATTTCGTAAAATGTGATATTTTTATTACATGTCACGACATGTGGCCCACATGTGTATTGGGTTCTATTGTTTTTTATGGTGTGTAACCTACCTTAAATGATGTTCACATACAATAATTATTATCACATTACCATTATTATGGATCCATTTAGAGAACAATTTTAATGACCCAATGTTTTATTTATTGAATTTCATCATTATTATTATGTCTTATAATAGTCCAAAAAATAATACATATAAAACACAATACAACCATTATAATTAATTAATTAATTAGTGAAACAAAAGGTATCTCTACAAGGTAAGAAACACATACCGATGAAATAGTAACTTGAAAATCAGAATAGTAATGCGACCCTTATGAATAGTAAATTGTCCAATTGAATATTAACCACACTAATTATATTATCAATAAAATTTATCCATATATTAAATGAAAATATGATGTAAATATATCATAGTATAATTAATTAAGTATTTTAAAAATTATTAATTGATTTCTGGTATTTGTGCAAGTCATGAATATTTAATTACTATTTTATGATTAATTTAATTTTTTAAAATATAATTTATTTTTTAAAATTTTTATTCATAAATAAGTATTTATATATCTCATGATTATAATATAATTTTAAGAGACCTTAATTAATATATCAATGGGATTGAAATACATCTTGAAATATAAAATTTTTATTTATCAAGTAAATTATTGTTTTATTTAAAAACAATTTTATAATATTTGGAAAATTAATTTCATAAAATTGAGTTCATTTTTTAATTATATACATAAAAAAATTGGGTTAAATTTTTGGGATTTTTCTAAAATACAAGAACTGTTGGTGAATAGTAAAAGACAATAATTTACGATAAATGATAAATAAATGAATTTATGAATCATTCATGAGACATGAATGATGTAAATTCTCTCTGGATCAAAATCACATGCCCTATTTAATGTTTTTATCCATATTAATCATGATTATTCATAGTCATGGGAAAAAATATTAATCTGTTGATTAAAATAATGGGAAACCCCTCTTCTCCTCCACTTTAAATACCCCCTCTTTACCTCCTCTCCTCACACCTATAATGAATAGTTCCTAGAATAGATTCATCTCAAATATATCCCTAATACTCTCTCTTTCCAACATATAGGAGCTCTTGTTCTCAGAAAATACCAAAAAATCCCCCTTAAATAGGCTCTCAAGAATGATATATTCAAGAGGTGAGTTACTCTTTTATTTTCTTTTCATGTTCTTTTATTTTAATTTATATCATCGCCTATCCTCATAAAATTTTTGTGATAACTCCATAACATTAAATTTAATGTAATTTGGTTATTATAAAAGAATTATTCATCATCATCCCTCTTTTATGCTCCATTTATACTAGAAATGAAAACACCATGCGAGAAGTGTAAATTCATCACATTCAAGGATGATAGGTTTTCCGTTTCCATTACCATCTTCAATTATGGTCATGAAACCATTTTTATGGATGAGAAAGGATATAATATATTTTTAATCTACAATTATAGGTTATTTAATGTAATATACACATGATATTAATTTATAAATAAACATGTGTACATTGGGAGATAAAACTGCCAATTAACCAAAACAATTATCATTATTGTTTTATATAATGTTTCATCATCACTCCCAATAAGAAAATAAATTTTATAAACATGTAATCTTATGTATATTCATTAATAAAATTTTACTCCAATTATGGACAACAATTCTCTCGTTCTGTTTTTATCATTACATGTATATAAGTAAATCAATTATAAAAACCAAGGAATTAAACACTCCCAAAACAATGATATTGAACCTCTTAACCCACCAAATAAGTCAAGAATGGTCTTAATAATGTTATAATACATTAATTATAGGTGGAAAAGATTTTATAATTATTAATGAAGGAATAATAGATGGATATCTAGGAAAATAAGATCGTGTCAAGGATATCATCATACTTAGGGAATGTGATTCTATCTCAACCTCCATTACTCCTTCGGGTTGTTTTGTATTTATTTTTATCCAAATGAAGTTATCTATTACATTTTATGAAAATATTCTTGTAGTTTTTTATATTCTTCAAAATAATAGATCAATATTTATTCATCATTCCCATTTGGGGATATATATGCTTTTAAATGATTTCCTCCTTAATTATTCCCGATAAGCAAGCATATTTTAATGGAATTTTCTGAATTCATACCCATATTCGAGTACTCTATATAATATATCATCAGAAACCATTATTATTATAAAAAAAATCCTTATATTATGAGAACCTTTTAGGTTCACTTGTGGCTTTATATAAAATAGTATTCCCTTTTCTATTTTAAATAACCTCTGATATTTCCCTTTAACCGCACTAAATTATTTTAATTATTCTGTTTCATAAGTACCCTTTTTAAAAGTTCTTATTTCATGTATTAATTACCATACATTATATATTCTTATCTAACATATGATATTCAATTCATAATCTCTGTTATTGAATTTTTAATGACACTCCCATTTGTGCTTTATGGCATGATTCTAATACCCAATTCTTAAAACTGGAAACAATTATGTTTTTATATGATTGATTATGTTTGATTCTAGATGTGTCAAACATATTAATTAACATGTTATGATGGGTTCACTCATATATAAGTCCAATTCATTGGGTAAGGTTGAGTCTCATGAGATTTTCTGTTAAACGATCTTGGTGGTTAGCCTTTACTCATGCTACTATGTACAACGACCATAGTGATTTACCTTGACATTTTCTTCTCAATGTGGAAAAATCCTTGAATCACGATAATGTCAGGTTTTATATTTCTGAATCATTTCTATTTATACATGTTTATATGATCCAATGTTTATATTTCATGAATCCTTATGTTCCATGCCTCTTTATATCATTATTTTATGACTTCTAACCCATGTGCTAGAGCTTCATTCTTATGTTTATTCCATTACTATAATTTTTTTCTCATCCATTAGTTCATGTTATGCTTAGTATTTCCTATGATGATGTATGAGAAGAATGTAAGTTAGGTTATCTTTATGAATATTAAATAATGAATTGTTTTATTTTGTCCCATGTGTTTAGTTTTTTTGTCTTCAAAGTCTGTAGACTTTATGAACCTTGACATGCAATAAGATTATTTATATTTCTTAAAATCAAATATAGATCTTTATAAAAGTATTGGGTCTTTATAGATCATATCAAACGATGGTGTAGTTATTTTTTGATATTAGTAATAGATACCATTAGTAAGAACCTTAGGGATGATATTATTTATAAGAAAACATCCGTATATTTTAGTATGTATAGATTAATTAGTTTATTAAGAAATTAAATCCCTATCTTGAAATGAATAATTATATGTGGTTGTTGCATATATTTATCTATGGGTAAAACAAAAAAACCACTTGGAGCTAGACTTGAATGGGAATTGGTGCACAACAACAGGCCTTTATACACTCATAATTTTACACTCCTAGGTGAAATTATTTAGATAATTCATAATATTAGTAAAATCCATTATTAATGGAAAAAATAAATCCCATAAGAATATCTGAACATGGATATCCAAGATTGAAACATAGTGAATCACATGTTATGATGTACATTCCATTTATGTTTTTATCATTTTATGCTTAATGTGATATTTTTAATGATTATTCGCTAAGAATTAATGCCCCGTAATTTCTTGTTATTTTTCATAGTTAATATAGGAAAATAAAAGACCCTTCTTCAAAAGTCAATGCGATATGAAATTTGAGGATTTACCTAATGATATGCCTGATGTGATGGGAATGGGTGATCAAACATTATTGAAAATACTTTCCCAAATGGCCAATGTTATTAATAATAACTTGAATCATGTGGAACGCCCTCCTCATCCAATGAAAGAGCATGTTTCTATAAAATAATTCATATGGAGAAGGCCTCAAATTACTAGTGTATATTATGATCTCGTCCTCATGTATCGGGGGATTAACACCATTCAAAAGAGATGTTCTAACATCTATTTCTCAAGAGAAGAGAAATTCATAGCGTATGTCTATCGTTTAGAGGGGGAATCTCATCAATGGTTCTAACTGATCAATAATACGATGTCCCAGGAGGAAATGAATTCCTTGGATTGTGAGGAATTCATGAAAATGAATTTAAAGAAATATATTCTCTGAAATCTCAATCTTAATATGGATAGAGAGGTCATATGGCATAATGAGAAGGATGATGATTCTATCGGGGTGTATAAAGAAAACATCACAAGGCTTGCAGGATATGCCTCCGGAATTTCCATAAAAACTAAAAGATAGGTTGATCACTGGTTTAGAAGACTAAATCCAGGTATAAAAATTGTGCTTCTGATTTGAGGCATTGAAAATTATAAGGATAATGTACATTATTCCCTCATGGTTGAAAAGAACATCAGGGACTCTCAATGGTCTCGTTGTCTCGGTGACAAAATGTGGAATTTTCATCAAATATGGGTGGTTGAACAAATAAATCACATGATGGAATTAAGATATAACTTATCACTTATTAAAATTGTGGGATGAAGAATCATGGGAACTATATAAATGAAACTAATAATTTCTTCAAATGTGGAATAATAAGACATCATGCTAAGACCTACTAGAGGGATATGAAGAATCCCACCAACCTAGAAGAGTAATGAATGGTTCATATCAACAATCAGTATGTAGTGTAGTGTCACAACTACAAGGAACATTTGAATTATGAAAATAATTTCTTTAATCGTGGGTTTTTCTGTTGAAATCAACAATAACCTCCAATGGAAAAAATTAATGTATTATGCTATCAATACTGGTGAGGTGGAGCTGGAAAATGATGTTTTGATAGGTATGATAGTTATTCATTCACGAATAGAGAACATACTATTTTATAACTCCTCACTGGTATCTTTTTGTTGATTTAACCTCCTAGAAAATAATGATATACTTCCATTGGTGGTTTTCAATGCTATTATGGTCTTGGATGGGATATGATTACAAAAATCCAATATTAACAATTAGGAATGTTATATCACTCTACACATCCAAAAGTATCCTCCAATCCTATACAAGTGTATGGAGGATGATAAATCTACTTTTGAATCATCATAAAAAGTAAGGATAATGATCCCTTTTGAAAAATCATATCTTTATCAAATTATTGAGACAAAGGAGACGATTCTTATAGATGATATGCCAATCATGAAAGATTACATTGATGTATTCTTGGAATAAGTTCTTGGACATCCTCTTGATTGATAGGCTGTGTTCACTATTGAACTTATCCATGGATCCCAAACTATATCAAGGAATACTTATTGAATGGCCATTTTTTGAGATGGAAGAGATAAATAAGCCGTTATATAAGAATCTGGAAAAGAGGTTTATATGCAAGAGTGCTTCACCATGGGGTGCACAAGTCCACTTTGTTAAGAAGAAGGATGGATAAATGATCCTATGTATTGATCATCATGATATCAATAAAATATTGATAAACTAAAAGAATCCCCTACCTCAAATAGATGATTAGTTGGATACAATATGTAGGGACAGTTATATCTCTATGGGGGACCTTCGGTTGGGATATCACCAATTAATGGCGAGGAAAGATGATATTCCAGAAACAACCTTCAGAATGAGGTATGGACACTGTAAATTCACAGTGATGCTTTTATAACTCATAAATACTCTATAAATATTCTTGTATTTAATTAATAGAGTCTTTATATATGACCTTGAAAAAAAATTGGTAGCCTTATCGATGATATTCTTATTTACTCTAAGAGCTAAGTGAAACAGATAGAGCCTTTGAATACTACGCTGATGAAATAAAAATGGGAGAAAAATTATGAAGAGTAACGTAAATGGGATTTCTTGATAGAGGAAGTATCATTCATGGGGAATTTCATCACAATAAAAAGAAAAATCCGTGGACCAATCCAAGACAAAATAAATTGAAGAGTGGCCCTTTGAAACATCAGTAACAGAGATCCGTATCTATTTTTGTGTAACTGAGTATTATTGATGATTTTTGATGAACATATCAAAATTTTAAAACACAAAGATCAAGATGAAATTTATGGGAGTGAAGATCATCTAGGATCAAGAATGTGAGGAAAGCATTATGGAGCTCAAAAAGAGGTTTATCACCACAACAATACACACACTCCCAATAAGTAGAGAACTCATTATAGTGTATAGTTATACATAATAGTAGGTCATAGGATGTCTGCTAATGAAAAATGAAAAAAAGAAAACATAAAACTCAAGTTAGTTTTCAACCCATGAGCTAAACTATCTCATACATGATCTTGAAATGGGGGCTGTGATATTTGTGTTGAAAATATGGCTGCATTATATCTATGGGGAGAGGTGTGAGATATATACAGATCAAAAGAGTCTCAAATATATATTCACATAAAAAGAGCTTAATATGCACCATCAATGATGGTTAGAGCTCATCAAGGATTATTAAAGATGAATCAACTTCCATCTCGTAAGGAATGTAAGGTGGAATATGATCTATGTAGAAATGATCCAACATCATTATCAATGATGAGAATTTAAAATGATAAAATCTTCTAATATTTACAAATAATGGACATGGGATTTATTAAGGGACTAACATCATAAATATTTTCTCAAATTATTCTTCAAAAATCCCGCGATGATAAAATAAAATATTATCAAAGAACTGTTGTGGAAATTAAGAACATTATGGAAGCAATTTTAAATGTGAAATCCACTGAGTTCAAGATTGAAAAGGATGGAGACTTAATAGTTGGGTAACGATTATGTGTACCTTATGATCTAGAGATATGGAGTGAGATTATAAATGGTGAACATATATCAACCTTCTCTATACACCCATGGATAACAATGATATATCATGATCACTAAGAGAATTATTCATGGGAAAATATAAAGCAGATTGTTAAGTATACATCAATGTGTATGGTATGTCATCTTGTGATGGATGAAGAGAAATAGAATAATGTGATGTTGCAGCCACTTCCCATACCAACATGCAAGTGGGATAACATCCCCATAAAAAATTTCATAGGAAATCCAAAGACATCTAGAAGAAAAAATTCTATATGGGTCATTGTGGGTAGTCTTATGAAATATATCACACTATCAAAATTCGAGAGGAATTAAAATTGGATGAAATTTCGAGGATATATATCAATGATTTGGTAAGGATGTATGGAGTACCACTATATATTGTATCTGATTGAGATATGAGATTCCCATTGAAGTTATGGAAAAGTCTCCGGCATGCATTAAGCACTAAACTAAACACTATTATGACATATCATCCACAAAGTGATGGATATTCTGAGCAAACTATTCAGACAATGGAAGACATGTTGAGATTTTTCTATATAGTCTAAGAAGGATGATTGGATGGTCATCTACCAATAGTCAAATTATCTTACAACAAGAATTTCCCCTCGAGCATATGAATGGCACCATATGATTCCCTTTATGGTAAAAGGTGTAGAACACTAACATGATGGGATGAAGTTGGTGAGTATAACTTGTTAGGACCTAAAATGGTCATAGAAATGGAGGAGAGGGTGAAAACCTTATAGAAGCACATGATGGAAGACCAAAGTCATCAAAAGATATATGAATACCATTTTCGATTATACATTTAGTTTAATAATGGTGACATGTTATTCCTCCCCATTTATCCATGGAATAAGGTCCTGAGATTTGGGACGAAAGGAAAGCTATGTCCCAGGTACATCAGACCCTTCGAGATTCTTGATTGTACTGGAGTAGTGGCCTTTCCAAATACCATATCAAAATTACATGATGTATTACATTTATCCCTCTTAATGAAGTAAATATCAGATCATTAACATGTACTTTATTCAGAGGTGCAACATTAGTAGAATGGAAATTTCATCCGAGGAGCATCCATTGTAAATCATGGATTATAGAGATAATTTTCTACATAACAATACTACTCACCTGATCATTGTACTATGGTGGAATGACATGTACAAAGTGGAATCATGGGAACATTAGGAAACAAAGAAGGAAAAGTACTCACAGGTTTTTCAACTTAAAATAAAAAACGACATTTCGAGGGTGAAATTACTCAAGGGAGGAAGAATGTAATGATCTAATGTATTATCAATAAAATTTCCATTTTATAAATATGTATTTTAATATAATAACAATATATTACATATACAAAAAAAGAAAATCATTATAAATGATTAATTATTGAAGAAAAATGTATATCTTGAAGTAATGGAACATATACAAATTAAATGGTTACATGACTTTTGAATATTGAATGTGTCACTAATGAATAATAAAAATGAAAATTGAATAGTAACCTCAGAAATGAATGTATATATAAAATTATTCCTCATTTTTTTTACAATATGATAGAAATTGATCATATTATAAATAATTAAATATTTACAAATTTATTTATTAAGTGTTGGTATTTTTTTAAGTCATGTATATTTAATTACTATGTTAAGATTAATTTAATAATTTGAAGGAAATATTATTTTCATAAAATGTATTCATAAATAAATATTTTGAGGACTTATTATTATAATATCATTTTTAGAGACCATAATTAATTTGTTATAATGTAAGAAATTTAGTTTTAATTTTATAATTTTATTTTTCACGTAAATTTTGAATTTAATTAAAAAGTACATTTCACATATTTAGAAAATTAATTTCATAAATTACAGTTCATCAATGAATTTTTCATGTCTTAAAATTGTTGGAATGAATTTTTTATATTTTTATAAAATATTTTTTATTTTTTGTGAATAGTAAAACACGACAATTTACGATAAATGCTAAATAAATGAATTTTTGCATTATGCTCGAGTCATGAATGATTTAAATGGACATTGGTTCAAACTCACCTACTCTAGATAATTTTTTAGGTTACAGTAATCATGAATATCAATAGTCATGACATAAACTATTAAACTAATTTGTAGAATATTGGGAAACCCCTCCTCTCCTCCACTTTAAATATCACCCCTCATTACATTCCCTCATCACACCTCTCATGCCTCGTTCCTAATCCAGATTATACTCGAATTTTTATCTAATCCCCTCTCCAGCATCTATGATCTATTGGCTCATAAAAGGCCAAACCCTCTCTCCTAAATGAGCTCACCAGGAAGATATATGCCAGAGGTAAATTCACCTTTTCCTTTCATTTATTCTCTTTCCAAGTTCCTTTGTTTCAATTTTTTGCTCAAATATCATCATAGAAATTTTGGGACAACTATAGTACCATACATGTACTATAATGTTGTTATTAAAATTAAAAAACTTATCATACCCAAAATTCTATTATAATTGGAGGTTTTAAAAAAATCCATACCATGGAAAAAATTTATTTCTAATTTTAAAAAAATTTATTTTTCTTAATTAAATTGAAATCAATTTCAAACATTATAAAATTAATGTCCTATAAATTTTCCATGTTAAATAAACAAGAACACTTTTTTCCCAGAAATAAAATACCCACAATGGGACTATCCCATTAGAACAAAGGCATAATTGGTCAAGGAAATAAACGTAAAAACAAGATTCAATAACGCATAGTTTATATCCATTAATACCAAGATGATCCATCAAACTCCAATTATAAAAATAGAATATGTTATACAAATTAAGAGACTGATTAACCAATAAGTGACACCACAATCACAGTAATGTGAAATCTACAAATAAAATGATCCAGAAGGGTTGGAGGGCTCTAAATTCACCTAGGGATGGATAGATTCTGGGAGTAAGGAACCCTGGGGGAATGAGATTAATAAACTTATCCAACCACCATATTAAATTGGTATCTGAATATTTTACATGAGGTGTAACTCAATTACATGTCAGGTAATTGTTTTGTCATAGAAAATCCCAAAAACCAATGGCCTTAAATTAAAAATACAATTTTTCATATTTACACAACATCTGAACTGTACACATCATGTAACCATTCCCACTATATACCATTTTCCATAACTGGTTGTCTAATAACTACACATTAATTAAACACATTACAATGTGTGTAAATACCCAGAAGACTATATAATTTATAGGTTTAATTCTGAATATTCCATCAAATCTCCAACCTCACAATTATATTTATCATCCCAATTCGTTCGTATCCCCTCTCAAACCAAATAACATGAAAACCATGATAATAATTAAAATTTTCAACTCATAATGTTGACAAGATTTTATATAAAATTTTATTTCGTAATTAAATCATGAAATTTTTATTATTAAATGTCAACAAGAGACATTTTTATATTAATTAGTTGAGGTATTTTCAATGAATTCAATTTTTAATCATAAAATTTTATGAGATATAGATATTAATAGGTGTAATTTTTTTCCCATGTAAATTGGTAATTGTCTTTTCATCAATGAAATTTCAATTTTTTAGAAAATTTAGGAAATTGTTTTTATTTGGAAGTTGGATATTTTTGAAATAGTTTGTTAGATATAATTTTTATTGTTAGTTTTTTTGTGAGGAAAATGTTTTCTAATTGTGGTATTTTTGGATAAAGGTTGATATTTAATTTTCTCATATGTTGTGAGACGTTTTAATTATATTTTGATACATAAGAAAATAGTTTTGTTTTATTCTTGTTGGTATATAAACATAAAAAATATGTTATAAATAATAGTGTATTGCCATTTTACCTTTGGTGTGGTCTTCCTAGTTGGTTTTTCTTCCTAGGACACAAGTAGGTTGGTGTATCCAATATCATACACATAGTATGAAATTATATATTAGATTCATACAACTTTATGTTATTATTACAATTATGATTGGAGTGGTGGCTTGATTATATAGTATCAGTGTTTCTCCAAGTTGAATATGATTTCAAATGGGGTTGTTGGGGTGTATTCTAGTATGATTATATTTTAAAATTAATGTTTTCAATATCGGTGGTAAATGGTTTTTATAATATTCATTTTTATTTCCGCTCATATTTCATAAGGTGTTATATTGTTTTTGGTATATATTTAGGGTAACTTCTTGGAATGAAGATTCATGGGTGACCATCGGGAAGATACGTCGGTACAGTGGATGAATGTGACCATAATAAAGTTATGAATAGGTTTTTATATGTTTTTTCCAACATCATGGAATTTTGTTCAAGGAACAAGGCCAATTTTTACTTTTTGAGTATAGTGACATAATTGTAAAACCCATATTATTCCCTAATTAGTGTATTCTTCTGAGATAATCTTCCTAAACATAAAGATTTATAGTTTTTTAGCATGATTATTGTTTCTTTTTGTGGTTTTATATTTTCTATATGATCATATATTTAATGGGAGTCAAAACTAAATGATTATTGTTTGGTCATGTTTAATAGATTTGTGAGATACTTTGATATTTTTTAATTAATGTTAATGTTATGGTATCATGGTTTTTTTCTCATACCTAAAAAATATAGATGTGTTCTTAATTGATAAAATACATATTTATTATCTCCATTTATTCATGTAGTATTTATATTTACTTTATATATGTGGTCTTCATTGTGTATCATGGTTTTGATGTTATTTATTTCTTTTGCCCTATAATCATTTATGATTGATGGGTTTTATTAAAAGCTTCTATAAAGAGTTTTCTAATAAAAAATGATCTAGTGCTACAATTTGGGATTGTGGTTCAAAAATATATACATTCCGTTAATCTAAGAGGGTATATAGTGGAATATTACATTTTTTTCTCACCTCATCAATAAGTAGAGGAATTTATTTTGTATTTTTTAATATATTTTTTTGTGTTCTAAATGTTTCTATGTTTTGGTGTTGAATGTAAAATTTAAATTTTTTTTCTATGGAATAGTTTGGGGTGTTTATTTTCATGAATACAATGTCTTAATCCTTACATTCTTCCATGTAACCATTAAATTCATTCTATTTTAAACATGATGGGTTTTAACTACATGTGAATTTCATAGTTTAATAAAATAATACAAAATAATCAGACACAATGATTTATGAAAATTTAAAATAAAATTTATTAGTGGTCATGGATAATGATTTCGAATTTTTTATTATTGTTTAATTTTTTATATATATTTTCTATAATTGGAGAAGTTGATCTTTTTCATAAATTATAATAGGAAATTGTATTTTGGAATAAATTTCAGGGTCATTTGATTTGGAACATCTAGAATCGATTTTTGACGTGAAAAAAATCCTTGGATATTCTTATACATAGAATAGGTAGTGAATTTTTATTAATTGGATATGTTAAGAAAAATAGTAAAATATATCAAATTATTAGTAGAATGATGATTTTAAAATTTCACACTAAATGTGCAGTTGTTTTAATAAAATATCAAGTATAATTATATATTGAGAATCTCAGGATATTTTACAATTCCTTAGGGTATATAATTATGGGAATAATTTATATCTAAATATGATGATATAAAAGTACATAATAATATTAATATAATGAATCTATTTTATCCCTATGATATTATATAATATGTTAAATAATATTTTTTCTTAATGCATGTAGTCGGTGTGGATTTCAAGGCCCAATAGACCCTCAATATTGATATAGGAAAAATAATTATAATAATATTCCATGTGTGGATAATTTATATAAAATACAAGAATATAATCTGAAAAATGTTTTGGATGATAAAAATGAGAAAATATATTATTATATAATATAAGGATCACACAATGTTTGACATAATCTTTATATTTGTCCAATTTTTTTGATTTCATGTACTTTCCAATTGAATTTTAATATATGAAATTAATTAAAATTATTATTTATATATTATCCTAAAATTTTATCCAACGTAATTCATTATTTTATTCCCCTTAAAATATAATATATCCAATCATACACTAGATATTTAGAGGACAAGATAATAAACCAAATGTGTTTGTGTTGGATGGTGAATTCCATTTTATCGGGCGACAGTCGGAATTCAATGAATATCTCTATTAGCCTAATAAAATGATAATTAATCATAAATCATTGATCCAACATATGTTAATGTTATGGTTTTGGTTTTTTCATCTACCCTCCCATAATGTTTCATGAGGAATAGAATGCTATATCTTATTGAAATTCATACATAGATATTTTTAGTCAAATTTCTGTAAATTGTTTTTTATAGATTTTGTAGATGTTTTTTGATTTTAATAAAAAAAATTCCTTTTTAAATATATCAATGATGATGACAAAGCCAAAATTATCCAACATCAATCTTCTTATTTATTGGGTTTCTTGACTTTCTACCAATATTCATTAAATAATCAAATTATGTTTACTTGTTGACTGATGATTTTACTAGACACTATAAAATGAACGTTGATAAATATCACTTTGGCGAAAGAGATTATTATATTAGTATATGTATTAGAATTTGAGACATGATGAAGTTGTGGTAGTGATGCTAAAGAAATGTGAGTATTGAGGAGATTGCAGTTTCTTGAGCCAAATCATGAAGGTGCTTTAGAGGTGTGATGATGACGTATTTATGAAATTATAGTGGTTATAATCCATTCATTGGTGTTTAAATGGGACTATTTGTCATATATCTGATCATTTGGGATGTGATTCTTGTTGTATGAGTAGGATACATCATTGTGAGAAGATGTACATAATGATATTCTATTTTAAAAATTTATGATATACATTTTTTACATCAAATAAAAACATGTTCTATAGATCTATTTCATGTAGAAATAGGATTTTACAAATAAAGAAAATCATCAGGTATTAGTGTACATATTATAAAAACATTTTCATTATTTTTCTAGTAAGTCATTTTATATCATCCATATTACGTGGTAAAATGAATGGGATGTGTAAACAGACACAAACAGTGAGCATGGGAAATGGGAACATTACAAAGGCAAGACCAATGTACGTAGAAAGAGACATAGGAAGGGAAATACATATTTGGAAACAATGTGTGATCCTCATAAAAAATATTTAATCCTTTCATGTTATGCTAGAGACCATTTTTTCCACAATATTACTTTGATTCGAGCATGGTTGTGTTCTCCAGACTAATTCTAGTTTTTGAAGGATCCCTTATCCCATCCATATGAGGGTACATTATGTAATCCTATCCCGATTTTAGGATGATTGATCCAATATTTGGGTATTTATATAGTGAATATTGTATGCATGTGTTTGTTAATGATTGTGATACGCTATCACATTTTTTCCTAAACTAATTCAGGTATCCCAAATATGATATCTGAGACATGAATTCACAATCCTCATGTGTTATTTCCATTAGGGTAACTTATTTCCAATAGGACATGAATGTGACCACCTACAAATGTAGCAATAGATTATGAGTTCCATCTATACTTGGACATTTCATTAAACAATGAGTATTACCAATGGGATAAGATTAATTATTGATTATGATACATGGGTAGTGAATTCACTTAGGATAGTGTTACCATGGATCCTAAAGTACAATCCCATAGGCCAACGTTGATGTTGCGACTATACTCAGAAAAATGAAGCATGTATCAAAACATATCTATGATATATTTTATATCGTCATTGGTTTTGTAATTTATAATTAACAACCTATTTGATGGTTTTTGATACATTATTTTAGAGAACACATCAGAATATGTTTATACTGACACCATTATGGGATCATCCCACATTTTTAATCCAATATGTATAAAATATACTTAATGATGGACTCTTAGGTGAATAAAATGAATGTGTAGGTTATCTGGTCCTGACAGATCATATATAGATCGAAGAGTTATTTTTTGTAAATTTTACTATTTTTATATAAATTTGGTCTCCATGAAGTTAATTATGGGATTCTATATGACACAATTAAAATTTTCCTAAATATTATAATAAAATAATCTAGGAATATATTTAATACATGAATTTTTAGTATAAATTATCTAAATTCTATATAATAATGATTTAAGGAGATGTTTTTTTCATTATATAACAACATTATTATATTTCTTGCAATGGGTGTTATATTCAAAAAATGATATATTCAATGTCCACTGGATTATTGGATAAAGCCTTTGGGTGTCACACTCAGCTTATGGATGCCCAGACGAGACCGGGTGGGTTAGCTAATGATGTATTTATACTTAATTATATAACCAAGAAATAGGGATTATTCAATGAAAGAATGTTTCTTGAATCCATGTATATATAAATAAATAATAAATTATATAAGTTATATATTTAACCTGATAACATACCAATAGACATTGGATCATAACCCTCCACTATCTAAAACTATCAACATCCTCGACCACCATCTTCCACAGACTGTCCTGGACAACCTTGATTTTGTATATGTGGTATCGGATTAAAACGATGGACACCTTTTATAGCTATCTAAACTCCTCTACCTCAATTTCCTCCCTACAAACATCCCTATTCATTCATATTCTTTTATCTTAGTGTTTGTAATGACCCAAAAAACATTATTGAAAATTCCTCTTGGTCTATTTAAATGTCTTCTTACAGTTATGTAAAATGTATACACATTTTTAGTTTTATGTTTTTTATTTTCAAATACCGTTATGAATTGTGACTGTTTATAATACAGTCATTGAACAGTGATCACATGATTAGTATAACCATGGGGCTTTAACAAATCCAATTTACTCAGACGAAGGATGTGATTACCCCATCAAGTATAATTTCCCTATTCAAATCCCATTTTTCAAGAGCTCGGAAAAGAGGCGGCATCATTGGGCTTCTCTCTTGACCAAGCCCAATCCGATATTTGAAACATTTGGCATTAAAGGATCCACCTATTGGATAAGTGGAACTTGATAGAGATTACCACTCAAGCGATGTTATCTAAGACACCCCAAGAGTCTGCCACCATCACAAACTTTACGACCCAGTCGTATGAAAGAGATATAAGGGGTTATGTAACAAGAACTTATAACTATGAAAATGTGCATTATGTTTATATAATAATTAATATAGATTCATTTTATTATTTCTACTTTGTGAATAGTTTTTAAAGCCTAAATAGTATTTTTAGTTAATATTCAACTAAGAAATACATATTGATGAATTAATGGATTTTTTAATTAAATGATATTTTAACAAAATAATATCATTATCATTATATTAATTTTTATTATATATAAATTATAACTTATTTTTATTAATGAAATTGTAACATTTATTAAGGTTTGAAAGCAGTTTTTGTCAAAACCCATGAATTTTCGATAAATGTTGGTTTTTGTTTTAAAAGTAAAAATACAAATTTTTATAAAATTATTTAGATAAAATAAATTTTATTTTTTGGAATCAGGACGTTGAAATTATCCAACGGTGAATTTTTCATAACTTTATGACACAGTCGATTTTTTTGGTAAAAATTAAATACAGTTTAAATATATAATATGGTTTAATGACATCATAATGACCCAATAGTGATGTAATAAAATACTATTAACATTATTTTCAAACAATATATGTTTTAAAAATAATTTTTTTTGATTCATTTATTTTAAAATGCATTAATGGACACTTCAAGACTTCTAAAACATTTATGTTTTTTAAATTGATTTCATTGAGAGTGTGACTCACCTCCACATAAGAAAACCTATTATTTTAGATAGTTCGGCCATTGGGACTTTAAATTATTTTTTTTCCACTCCCCATTATCAAAAAACATGGGTAGAACAATGTGATTTCTTCTGGTTTTTATTAGATTAATGTGTGGTGTCCCAAACCTAAATAATAAATATTTCTTTCTATTTTACTCTATAAACTCACCCAAGCTCCCACATCCTCTTCACTAAAATCCAATGGAGTTCATCCAAATTAGGACCTCATCACTATATAATACTACCAAGTCACCCAAAGCACCCAACAATCCTCTCTCAATCCCCTCCCAAGTCTTTCAGAACACACTTCCCTGAAAGGGATTCCTTCCTGTCTCTTTTTATCCAAATTTCTTAATATTTTTATGCCCTTTTATTTTAAAATATAAATGTGGGGGTATGATTTTTCACCTCCCATTTACTATCATTTTAGTTTTTAATTATTATAGGCCATTTTCTCTCTCATTGATGGCTTCAATGTATACCCGTTACCATGCTGAAATTCAGAAATGAATTTCTCCCACCTCCTTTACATTCAATAAATTTTTTCGTATAACATATCTTAATTCCGTTACATTTGTTTGGACATGTATCTATATGAACCTCCCTAAAGTTCCATTTCATGTACATATGATGAGACTCCATTTCCCTCTTATCATGCATTTTTATGAATTCTTATGTCACGTGTTTAGGCTGTCAAAATGTTACCACGATTTTCCAAATGAAGTTCATTGTGTAGTGAATACCATAACCATCTCTCTATCAAGGGTATTGACCTTTTTTCAAATATAAATATTTAATGTTACCTTTATTTATTTATTCCACATTCACAAATCATTTATTAAATTATGATGTTGATTGATTTTATGTTATATGATCCATGTGGAACACTTTTGCATGAAATGAATTATTTAGGAAGGGTGCTCCCATATAGTGCTCCAATGAATTTGGTAATATATAAAATCATGATACTTCATTTGAAATGATATTTGACTCATTTTAATTCATGTTCAATGAGGGTTTATTATTTCTTCATGTGCAATGAGGGTTTACTCATGCTCCATGTGCAATGAGCCTTGGGTCATGCAAATTCTATGTTAAGTGTTGTCGCATAATTTCCATGTTATGATTATCATTATTTATCATTGCATTATGTTAATGTTACTCTTCTGCTCCATTTATATTCTTATTGTCTAACATGTATTTTATTCCTCATGTTATTCTATGTTTATTCCCTTACTGGGATTTATAGATCACCCTTTTCTTATGCATTTCCTTCCCCCCACCTCGATCGTTCCCCCAAACCCCCTTCCTCCCTTCTTCCCTGAACCCCCCCGGCAACCCGCAACCCTCGACCCCCACCGTTCGGCGACCCCCTACCGTCCGGCGACGCGCGACCTCCGGTGACCCCGCGACCACCGTCTCCGGCAACCCCGCGACCTCCATCTCCGACGACCCCGTATTTTTTTACTATAGGTTTGACTAATTAAATGGTTTTTTAAATAGAAATGGTACTATTACGAAATTGTCTTAGAAATTATTTTTCAGTATTATTAAATTGAATTTTTTTGAAATGGAAATAATTTTTAATTCTCTTTCTATATTTTTAGAGGATAATATTGATTAAATAGTGGGTCATTAACATATAATTCATTTTTATTTATAACTTGTGAATGTAACCCTATTTAATTTAGAATTTTAAATGTGGTAGTCTTGCCAAATATTTAATGATTAAATGTGAACCTTGGGATGCTGATGAAATGGGTGATATATTTGGAAATGATTATTGGCATTAAAGTTAGGTTGGTTATTGGGATCTACTAGACTTGGTTGCCCGATGAAACCAGGGTTGTAAATGGAATGTGGTCAATTAGGGATGTTATTACTGTTGAAACTAAATAATGAGTTGATATTATTAAATGGATAGAGTTTCCTTTCTGTTTTTTTGTGATTTTTAAGAAGGCCTTTGAGAGCATCCATGGTTTCCATATGGATTTTATTGATGTGGAAAGTTGTGAGTGAAACTTGGATTCTAAATAGGGGGATTAGATGAATTTTAGGGTTTTATGAAACCCTTGGATTCATTATGGGTCGATTCTATATAATACCTTGAGAAGGCCTCTGGATTCCACGTAGATTCATCACTGTGAATACCTTGGTGTGGCTTGCCCATATATTCGGGTAATTTCTTACTTATCGAATTCCATGGATTAATGTTGTGGATTATTTATGGGTATCCTTGTTTAATTTTTCAAGATGGTATCCCTATATTCATATTAACATAATTGTACTGAATTTCTTGGTAATTAACTTTGGATTCCCATCAATTATTTCTTTTGAATGTAAAAGATGGTTCCTTGAGTTCAGACTAGTAAACTGGATATAGTGTACAAGATCTTAGTTTTTATAGAGATAATATCTTATTTAAATTTTGGTTTGAATCTCTAAAAACCCATTAATTAAATTCTAAAAAAAGTGTATGAGTAAGCTTGGGGGTTTCCCGAGGGTGAGGGCATGAGAGAAAGGAAAATCAGGTCTTTTTTCCAGGTATCATGGTTAGTGCAAACCGTGTGAGGGGGTGGTCAAACCATGAAACCATGGATAGAGGAATTCCACATTATTGTAAAATGTTTCGTCAAAATGTGTGGAATCCCTAAGTAACTGTGTGACTTGGGAATCACAAATAAATTTTATTGTGCATGGTTTATGCATGGTTTTGAGAACTGTGCGGGGAAACCTTGAAACACATTAAAAGTTGAAAAAATTACATTTTTTCCATATTGGAATTTTTAAGTCTCCACCCAGTCCTCCTCCCCCACCTTACTCCTACCTCTAGCCCTAGTGCTGAAATAAAACCCTCAAGATATCCCAAGGACTAATTTGCCTCATTTATAGGTCATTTAGATCACTGTCAGTTTTGGATCTATGATTTTGGTATGTCTAATATTTCTCTTGATTCTCTTTTCTGGATTATATCCTGTACCTTGGGTTATCTTATTCCTAATCTATAAAACCCTTATTCTCTGTTGGATTCTAGGTTAAGGCTTCAAGTGGTTCTCAAATCCTAATATAATTTCACTATTAGGTGTGTATTCTTTATCATATTTGATTTTGGTGGTCTATAAGTTATATCTCATAGTTTTTAAGTATATTTGTTCATATAAGGTTGTGTTCTTGTTTCCCCTCAGTTTTTCTTTTGGTTTTGTTAGTGATATTTGGTGAAATGGGTCTCTAAATGATGAATTGAACACCTCATGATCCTTATGGGATGCATAGAGGATGATTTCACTAATTTAAGGCCACCCATGGGGTGAACCAACATTCCAAAACAACGATATTTGTAATTTTATGTGTGGAGTTGACTTGTGATAATGTAGACCCCATGGTAGAGATGATAATGTGATTGGTCTGGTTGAAAATGTAATACAAAAACTTGTTCCTAGGGTTGATAATTACACAATGGAATGTTTAGTAATGACATAGAAATGGGATTAATTGAGTTAATTAAGATTGTACCAATTGACTTATGAAATACATTGAAATTCCTAAGATAATTAGTGTATACAAAATTATGAATATGTTAAATTGGTAACGGATTATGTGTTGAGGAATATGTTAAATGGATTTTCATAAGGTAATTGATGAATATTTTAAAAGGGTTAATATAAGGGAATTATTGAATATTCCTCATTGAATGGGGCATGAGAATGGAAATTTGGTTAATTGTCTATGTAATGTAAATGGAAAATGTGTTAATGGGTTATGGAATAATATTAATTCATATATTGATTGGTATGGTTTGATATTCTTATGTGTATTGTTTTGAGTATGGTTGCGATATGGTGTGTGTGTGTGTGTGTGGAAATGGATAAATAAGAATGGGGACATGGCTTGGTGGTGGGATAAAGGACTGAGGCTCCTTCCATAGGTCGGTTTGGACTGATTCTCTAACCCCACCCAAGAATGAATGGGTGATGGAGTCGAACGGATTCTCTATACCGCTAATGGTTTAATTTTATGGAACTACCTAGACTGAGGCTCCAAGGTAAGTGTGATGTATTGTTAGGAATTTTTATACCTTGTGACATATGGAACATGACTTATACTCTTATGCATGATAACTAACCCATATTTATGTTAACGTAGACTAGAATGTTGTATTTGAAAAACTTTTGAATCATGACTTGTATCTAGTAATAGTTACACGACGTGTAACCTAGTTATACAGTTTGAATGACTTTTGAATCATGTAGAAAGAGCTGGTTAAAGATCAATGTACAACAAATATCTGACTTCACCGTTTTAGGTATCTTACTAAATAAATGGTTAATAGATGAAAAAACATTAAAATTAAGTGGGTAATTATCATAATGTGTTATTACTGTGTTGGATCTAGTGAGAAGAATATACATTGGATTATAAACAAGTATCAACAACATTGTTCAAATTATGAAACTAAATATGGTAAAAAAATATTCCATATTATTTTTATTGATCTATAATATTTATAAGTGAAGGTAATGATTATTAAACATAATCCAATGAGGGGAAAATCTTGAAATGGGAACCCATGTGTTGGTATTCTATATTAGTGATTTTGGATGGATGCTATAAATTCTGACTGGAATCCCATTTCGAGATATGGAAAATAAAATAAAACATTTAATTGAGATGGACAAGCATGTGAGTATATGAGATGTTCAAGAAACTCAATGAGGTGTTCACGCTGTCTCGTAAGGACCAGATTTGTTTGGTTTGTCTGGGCATGCTAAGTAAGTGGTAAATGTGATCAATGAATCGTCTTTATTATATTATGCATACTTTATGATCAATTGGTCATCTTTATTATATTATGATTCTGCAATCTTACACTATCGTATATTTTGTGTAGGCACATTGTGATATACATGGATAAAAGCTGGATCATATTACCGAGGAACACACCTCAGTATGTTAAGGGTTTGAATGAGTTTTTAGATTTTTCGATTTCTAATCGATCTGTTGAAGGTAGAATAAGATGTCCATGTCCTAAATGTAAATTTAGAACATGGTTGAAGAGAGATGAAGTTTATGAACATTTAATACTGAATCAATTCCTTGGTCAATATTTGTGTTGGAATTGGCATGGAGAATCGAACAATACAGAAAGATTGAGCACTGATGTTAATCCACAGAATGAGGTCCCAAGTTCGTCGACAATGGAAAATGAAATGAAAAACCTCATAAATGATGCATTCGGCACTGCAAGACACCACTGTCAACATAAAAACATATCAGAACAACCAGAATAGGGTGCTAAAAATTACAACCTGACAAGTGCTGTTTTTGAGACTGTAACACAAGTAGATAGTCATTGGAACATATCATTGGATCCTTTTCTTGATTATGTAGAGCCAAATGTAATGGAAAACATCAGTGAGAAAAATGTATTTCATGATTTAGTTGAAGATGGAAATCAAGAGTTGTATAGTGGGTGTTTGAAATATTCAAATCTTTCATTTCTGCTGAAGTTGTACCATATCAAATGTCTGTGTGGAATTAAAAATAAGGCAATGTCCACGATATTGGAATTGATTCATGATGCATTTCCTGAAGAAAAAAATCCCAGAATCATTTTATGATATGAAAAAAGTTGTTAACAAGCTTGGTCTGAATTATATAAAAATACATGCGTGTCCAAATGATTGTATGCTTTATTGGGGAGAGGATTCAAGTAGACAGAATTGCAAGAAATGTTCTTCTTCTAGATGGAAGTCAAAGGGTGATGTTGGAAGTTTGACTGAACATAATTTCATGAAGAAGAAGAAAATGAACACACCTGAAAAGGTTTCGCGTTACTTTCCATTGAAGCCGTGACTGCAAAGATTACTCATGTCATCATAAACTGCCGAACACATGAAGTGGCATTCTGTAGATAATAACAATGATGGGTTAATGAGGCATCCACGAGATTCCCAATCATGGAAGACATTTGATTCATTACATCCAGATTTCTCAGTAGATTCTAGGAATGTTCGATTGGGATTGGATGTTGATGGATTCAACCCATTTGGGACTTTGAGTACAAGTTATAGCATTTGGGCAGTTGTTTTGATCCCTTATAATCTGCCTCCGTGGATGTGTATGAAACAATCATATTTTATCATTTCAATGATTATTCCTAGAAAAAAAATGCTCGGAAATGATATTGATGTATACTTTCAGCCTTTGATTGAAGAATTGCAGGAGTTATGGAGTAACGGTGTTGAGACATTTTATGTTTCTTCTAAAACAATGTTCAAAATGCATGCTTCTTTACTGTGGACCATTAGTGACTTTCCTGGGCTTGGGAATTTATCCGGTTGGAACACTTATATGGCTTTGGCTTGTCTCGTTTGTAACTTTGATTTTGATCCCAAACGACTACCTCACAGTAGAAAATGGTGCTTCTTATGCCATCGAAGATTTCTCATTGCATCTCATAGATTTCTCGATGCATCTCATAGATTTCGGCTGAAAAAATAAAAAATTAATGGTTTCATTGATCGTAGACCACCTCCAAAGTTATTCACTAGTTCTGAAATATTGGAACAACTTGAAAAAGTTGAAACAGAATTTGGGAAGGATCATCATTTGAATGATAGCGGAAAATTAGTCCGAAGTGCATCGTCAAGTGAAATCAGAATGCAACAATGGAAGGAAAAAAAGTATATTTGTTAAACTTTCGTATTGGGAATTTAATTTGTTGCGCCACAATCTTGATGTGATGCATATTGAGAAGAACGTCTGTGATAATTTGATTTTCACATTACTTAATGAGCATGGAAAGTCAAAGGATCATCTTAATGATCGCAAAGACTTACATGTAATGAACATATACTGTGATCACTGCCCAGATGAGAATGAAAAGTATGCTCTGGCCATTTTGACAATGAAAAATAGGGATAAAGATATGTTCCTTCAAATTGTAAATAATGTGAAGGTATCTGATGGGTATTTGAGTAAAATCTCGAGGTGTGTTGACTTGAATAATCGTAAGTTACATGGATTGAAAAGTCACTATTCATATATTTTGTTACAACAGTTACTACCATTGGCATTGCGTACATTATTACCTGAAAAAGTTACTGCGGTTGTACTCCAATTCTGCACATTTTTCAGGCAGTTATGTGAGAAAGTTCTACATCCATTTCAGCTTGAAAACCTCTAGGAGAGGTTTGTATTGACTCTATGTGCAATGAAGATGATCTTTCCTCCATCGTTTTTTACGATCATGATGCATTTAACTGTGCATTTGGTTGAAGAAGATAAATTAGGAGGCCCCGTTCTTATTGATGGATGTATCCAATTGAGATGTATTTTATTTATATATTTTCCAGTTAAGTAAACAATTTTTTACATTTAAATAAATGCATAATATTATTATTTTATTTCACAGATATCTTGGGAATTTGAAATCATACGTGAAAAATAAAGCTCAACCAGAAGGCTCTATTGCTGAAGTCTATTTGGCCGAGGAAGGTCTTACATTTTATTCGAGGTATTTAGATGATATTGAGACAAGATTTAATCGAGTTGGACATGTTGACGACACATCAAATCAGTCTCAAATGCATCAGAAATCAAAAATATTTCCTGCTATTGGCCGATCAGTTGGGAGGACCTCAAATGTGACACTGAGAGAATTGGAATTATTACAGGCACATAGATATGTGCTGTTGAATAGTGAAATTTCAGATCCATTTATTGAAGAGTTGAGGATACAAACAAAGAGACAAATGAGAGTCTGAACATGAAATGAGAATGATATAACGAAATCTGTGAATGAAGAGCTTATAGAATGGTTATCACGACGTATAAGTTCATAAATATTTCAATAAATAAGAATATTAGTTTGAAACATACAATTTGTAAATCTATTAAATTATATTTCTTTTTTAAGATCAAGAATACTGATACTCGAGCAGACTTGTCAGATGATTTGATGTTTCTTGCTAGAGGTCCTATAAATAAAGTTAGAAAGTTCGACGCTTATAATGTGAATGGCTTTATATTTCATATAGTTGATCGAGAAGTGGGTTTGAAAACACAAAATAGTGGTATATTTACATTTTCTGAAGTGGGATACTATGGAAAGTTGCATGATATTATTGAATTAAACTACCATGGACATTTTTCTGTTGTTTTTTTCAAATGAAAATGGGTCGATATTATCAGAGGTGTTAAAAGAGATTCATTCTAATTTACTTCTGTGAACTTATCTCGCATGATGGATGTCGGTGATCGTGAAATACATGATCTATATATCTTATTATCGCAAGAAAAAATGGTATATTATGTGAATGATGTTGTGGATGAAGGGTGGAGTGTAGTTACTCACATAATACAAAGAGATTTGAATGATATGGGTGATGAAGTGGAAGATTTGACCTCTGAAATTGAATGTCATCAACAACAGGAAGAAGAATTATTTGTCCATCATGATATTAAAAATATTAGTCTTGAAAGGATGAATGAAGTGGATGAAGCAATGGAGCAGGAAACCGACATGATTGAAGGGGAAAATGATTGTATGTACAATTATTCATTCATGCAGCAACCACTTGTTTCATTTTTGCAGTCATTAATTATCATTGTTATATATATTTTGATTGTTAGTAATGGGAATATATTATCAATTTTAAATTTTTTTTCTGCATTATTTTTTTGAAATATATATTCTGAACTTAATTTTATTTGATTAAATTACAGGAATTCCTAGGAGGAAGTGGTATATTATTTCTTCTAGTTCTGCGATGGATACTGATCCATCTGGGTCACTCCCCACGACATCTGAGGCACCAGCTTCCTACACCCCCACACTATCTCCCCCTGCACCATATCTCACACCATCAGAGGTCCCCCCATTAGAGGTTGAGTCATCGACTCCCCCTACAAGTGCCTCATCAATTGGGCGGCGACAGACCCCTTCCAGTTCATCCCGAACACACTGGAGGGTCATAGTCATAGGTATAAATTTTAATTAAATTAATTTATTGCATTTTGTTTATACTAATTGTTTGCTCATTGAAGATGACAAAAATAAAACCACGGAAAAACACTTAAAAAGATCAGATATTTGGAACTTGAATGGAGAAAAGATAGTCATGCCATTTGATTCTTATGGGGTCCCTACGGATGATGCCATGGGGTTACTTGTCCAGATTATAGGTCAGTTGGCAGCGGAGCCCATTTCCCTTCCCATTTCATATGATGATTGGAAACATATGCCTCCAAACTGGAAAAATGAAGTTTTAGATTCTCAAATAAAGGTAATTTTATTACATTATGGTTTAATTGAATGTCATGTTACTAATATGTTCAAAATGAATTTTTGTATACAGATGTTCTTCCAATTCACAGTTGCTGATGTGATAGCTTGGAAGTGGACTTTGAAAAATCTTGGTAAAAAATGGAAAGATTTCAAATGGAGATTGTGGTGTGATGTCAACGATACTTCGTTGACCTTGGAATAAATGTATGACAAGCTACCTAGTGGGGTACCGAAAGAGCAGTGGAATGTTTTTGTTGACAGGCATTGTGATGAGAAGCGGATGGTATTGAAATATATATTATTATATTATCCTCATTTTAAATTAATACATGTATATGAAGAGGATGTGGCATAGGATACATTACTGCTAAATTGCATTTTATTTATTTCAGGATCTCTCACGACAGAATGCATCAAACAGGGGGAAGCAAGTCATCCCTCACACAGTGGGCTCAAAAAGCTTTTCTAGAAGACGAATGTCATTGGTAATATTTTAAATAGTTTAAATATTTATAATACAATATTATCTATTTAATATATTGAATTTTTTATTTATCATTGCTTAATGCAGTCACAGAATTTAGGGAACGAAGCCTACCGGACTGAACTGTGGTTGGATGTTCACAGAAAATCAGATGGCTCTTTTGTTAATGAGCCTACCAATGAAGTTGGGGTATGAAGTCAAATTTTTATTATAATAAATTATTATCTGTTTTTACTATGTTAATATGTATTGATATTTGATTTATTGGTAAAAATTAAATAACTATGGGATGCCAATCCTGGGCAGTCCTACTCAGTCTCCTAGGATAACCTGGTTGCTCAAGTCCTTGGGAAGAAGCATCCTAGTAGAGTGCACGAGATGGGTTTGGGACCCATTCCATCGGAGGAATTTAGGAAGCCATCAGGGATTCCAACCGCATCTACTCCCGGTTATAGTCATCCCATACCTGAAGATGCTCAGAGGGAGATTTCTTCTCTACGAGCCACAGTTCAAGACCAAGGGGCTCAGATATCCTATATGTAGAAAGCGTTGACTGATTTATATCAGCAGATGAGCAGATATGCCCCCAGTGGTAGTGCACCGAGTGGTGGTGAGTAGGTAAATCATAAAAAATCAAAATCATTTAGTTTGCAAACATTCATTGGTTTAAAGTTTAATTATAAATATTCAACAATATTTAATTTTCAATATAATGTTCTTACAGGTGGCATCAAGAGATAGAGGTGGAGAGGGTGACGATGCATCATCGGACCATGAGTTGTATTGTTGATGTGTTGAACAAATATAGGAAGGGTTGGTTTGTATATATAACATGTGTGGTGTATGGAACCTTTAAAAACCATTTTTCTTGGAGGATATTCAGTGTCTAACCTTGAATGATCACAATAACCTTAGGTGGTAAAGAGAATGATGTGTTTGTTTCATTGGTTAGATGATCTATGGTAATAGGCTCTTTGATGTTTCTGTTGTAAATTCAGCATTGGGAATTATACTCATTAGGGTGTTTCATGTCCAAACAGCTATGTTGAATGGATATCACCAGATCAAGATGGATTTCTGAGGTGATTTTCATGATCATTAATAATTTTTATGAGGCACATAACCACATCACATGAAAACCAATGCAACTCTCTTCCCATGAAGCTTCCCTCTTTTATAAAATTTATTTTATAAACATATTGGGAGATTTTAAGATGAAATGTCATATGATAAAAAAGAATAATCATAGGGGTTTTACATGATTAATTGGTCTATTTTATGGGGCTTCACATGATCAGGAACAGATCACATGAATTTCATAACCCCTTTGCATGATGTTCCTAGGGTCATGTGATCTTGAGCATCATTGAAGTTCACATGGTCCTTGTGACCTAGGTGATTTATATATATGTATACATGATAGAATTTTCTATCCTTTTGGGATATATTAATACCTATGCTTTGGGTATTTCTTTGTTCCTAAAACATACAATGTTCATTTGGCTAGCGTCAAAAAATGCCCCCCCCCACAAAAGTGATGTTCAAAGGAACAAGGACTCAATTATGAGGTAGGAAATGACTTCATGAGTCTCTTATGCTTTATATGGTTGGAATTAAAAACATCTTATAATCTTCTATAAGTCCATTCATATTCCTTGAGGTTCCCTATAAATAGGGGTGAGGGTCTAGTCATTTGAATGGTGACATGAAGCTCCATAGCTTTCAAAACCTCCTCTCTCGGGCGATTGTTTTGCAAGACAACTTTGCATGACCTCATCACAGGAACCATACAAGAGGCATAATCATGTGATCATGTCACTTGACCTCTTTGTGTGATCACCTTGTCTAAATATCTCACTTAATCCATCCATGAACTAATCAATGGTAATTTATTTGAACTTCTGTGCACACCCTTGGCCATTAGTCTATCTTATGTGATCCGGTTGTCTCTTGAGGATTTTATCATGATCTACTAATCTCTATGTGATTCATGTGACCTTCACATGGTAATATGATTATATGTATTAAGAAAAAACATTTGATCAAAAGATGTTTTATGGGTTATGTGATTTTCGTGACCTAGAATGGATCATGTGGTCCACGTAATGTTTTCCATGTTATGCACTTATTTTGTTTGATTAGCATAACAGATTCTATCTTAATGGTTACATATCTTTTAATATATTCTCTATTCTCTATTCTATTTAAATATGTCCTCTCTTTCTCAAATGTCTTCTTATGTGGTATACTGGAGAGACCTTATTTCTGGGAACCATAATGTCAATCATCAATACAATGTATTTTATAACAATGATGTTTTAAATGGTCTTATTCTGACTGAACATCAACCCATTTAATCCTCGTTTCTCCTCCATATAGGGAAAACAAATAGTAGTGATCCCTCCGCTCTCTTCTTTGGCACATTTTGATCCATACACTTTAATCTTTTATGGAATCAAATATTTTCAATTTTGATCATCTCTAAACTATAAGTGTAAATCCATGTGACCCCCAATCTCTTGTTTCATTTGATGTTATCTTGTGTTTCATTCTAAATCCATAATTTTAGGTATTTTGTATGCTTTAGGTATTCATATTGAATTTGATCAACTTTTTCATCAACATTAAATTAAAGGGTGTTTATGAATATTGCGTAGTTGGTGCATAAATTTTCTCCTTATTATATATATTTTGTATGTGTTGTTTGATGCACAAGTGTAGAAGGGAAGGTAATAGTGGATCAGGATGGAACAAAATTAGATTTCCTCATAGATCAGATTTAGGAAAGGTATGTTAGGGTTGCGTAAGGTCCCCTAGTTTATAATTATTAATCATGTACATCCATGAATTAAATTTAAATTGGTGGTATAACATGGAATGATTACCAAGAGGGGTAGGTATTAATGTGAAATGATAATATCTTAAAAGTTATTTAAAGAAATTCCTCAATGATGGTGAATTATATACAACATAATTGATAGTGGAGATCTTATCCAAGTAAGAGTGGCTTGAGTAAAATGATGTATATTTTTGGTTGGGTGTAATTAAATTCTTGTTATTACTTGGTTCTTTAGTTGGGTTTCATTCCAATGATGTTTCTATATTGTTAATTAGGTTTGGCGTAATTCTAACCATTTATTTGGCATGCTATATAGGTTGGCTATTTTGTAACCATGTTGAACAATTTATAAAAAGTTGTATAAGATGCCAACTATAATTCTTATTGGTATATGGGTTGGTTGTGATTACAACCAAATTTTTGTGGTTATGTAGGTTATACATGATTATGACAATTTATCATGGTTTTTACATAGATTGGGCTTAATTACAAATATTCTTATGACTTCTTATATGGGTTAGGTGCAATTAAAACTAGTTTTCTTGTCAGTTACATGGGTTGAATGTAATTAAAACTATTGTTATTATTTATTATATGGGTTGGGTGTACTGATAAGCATTGTTATCTTCATGTATATATGTTGGGTGTAACACCAAACCTTCTCTTCTTTGATAGTTGGGTTGGGTGTGATTAAATCCATGATTGTTTTTAGTACATGTGTTGGTAGTTATGTTAACCATGTTGGGTGTAACACCAAACCTTATCTTCCTTGATAGTTGTGCATGGTATTCATCATTATAAGGAGATATATATTTTTTAGTTTATCATGTACCATAAACCATAATTCCATAGTGAGTTGATTAGTTGATGGTTTCTAGGAACCAAAACTACTTATCTTGCCCATGGTGAGGTAGGAATTGGCCTATGAAATTTTTTTAATCTTGGGGGAATACTTCTATTAGTGGAAACATATGATGAATTCCTTCTCGTTGAGAATGTTTGGCATGATAAATGGTTTCTTGTTTGGTTTGTTTTTCAAGGTAGTGGTGCAGTATAAGCAGAAATATTTTTTTTTCAGGTCAGCATTTCACGGCGGTTTTAACCGCTGCAAATGTTTTACCACATATACATTTTGCGGTGGTTTAAATTGCCGCTAAATTTAATCAAAAATACACTTAGCGGCGGTTAAAACCGCTGTGAAATCACGTCGGAATTTACGGCGGTTTTAACCACCGCTAAGCAGGCGCATGGCATGCCTGAATTGCGCGGCGATTATAGCCGCCGCTAATTAAATAGCCCTTAAAACCGCCACTAAATTTACCAAAAACCACCAAGAAATGAGGTATTACGGTACTTTTCTTTGACCACCACAAAATTCATAAAACCGCCGCTAATAGATTGCCGACGCCAAGTTTAGAGGCAGTTTCTGTAAACTGCCGCCAAACTGTATTGCGGCGGTTTAAACAGCCGCTATATGAAAAAGAAACACCGCTAATAGGCGGTTTTCCTGTAGTGTCTCAATCATATATTTTGTATCATGTGAAGGTTTAATGTAATAAATCAAGTGTAATTATGTAATAAATAACATAGTTGTTATAGTTTTTTTAGAGGATAGGGTTAGTTTTTTTAATTACTATTAGAAAACCCTAGTGAAGCCTTATTGAAAATACTATGTATAATAAAAACATCCCTATGTTTCAGTGGGTAGTGAGTAAGTAATTTATTAAACAAATACATCCCTATCTAGATACGAGATGGAAGTGGTAGCTCTGGAACAGATGTACCTAGGGGAGAAAACCATGAAAAAGTGTTTTGGGCTTGACCCGTGGTATCCTGGTAAATGATAACAGGCCTTGCTACACTCATGGTTATGACACTCCTAGGGGTATTCTTTGGTAAATTCGCAATATTAGTATGAACCATTATTAATGGAATTAAAAAATATATCCTAATAATAAATTACTGAAACTAGATCATGGATAACATAGATTGAATCCTATAGAATCATAAGTTAATGGAAAAAGTTAATTTAAAAGTCATATGTAATTTCATGGGTTTACCCTTAATGTGTAACCCCTAAATTTCATTTCATTATGTAATAATAAATTGTTAGTGTTCAAGTAGTTTAATATTATAATTTTATCATGTCTAGAGGGTAACTCAAAATTTGATATGTTTTGTCAGTAGGATAAAGGGTACTTTCGAGATGGAAGGGGAATACCCTCAGACAACACTATTATCCCTTCTTGAGGACTTAATAGATATAATTATTGTAAAGTCAATATCGCATAGTATCGAAACATTTCTAATGTACAACATTCTTGGAAAATGCTCTACTACATATCAAACACCTCCTCCATACCACAGAATAATCAAGGATCATGGATCACTTGTGATAAAATCATAATATTCCAACTCTATCACGTTTCTCTGCAAGGGAGGAAATGATAGGGCATTTTCAAATAATTCACCATGTCCAGAGGGTATGATGCACTATTTTATTTTAGTATAGCTTTCAATGAGGAATACCTCTGATAAGCTTATATGTATATAGTCTTGGCTTCCCATATTTTTGGAAACATAGGCTATATATTAGAAGAACCATATTCTGAAAATTTTAAAGCTGACTCTATTAAACTATTTAACAAAAACCATGTCCATGGAGATGTTTTGAATCTTTATGTTAGAAAAAATTATTTTCAAAATTTGAATCATATTTTCCATCAGTACAATCCATATTTCATTGATTATGTATGGACTAAGGAAGTGGAAGACTTTAAGATTTTATTGAGGTATTGTTGCACTAGGTGGACCCTCGATCTCCATGATCGATGTAATAATGGGGTCTGGGGAATGGTTAATGGTGGTGGGTATGAAACCCTAAAGTCAGGTTTAAATTTTATAGTTTTTTTGTATGTAATCAAAATATGAGGAAGCAATTTTTTTAAGGGGGAAGACTGTAATGACCCAAATATTAATTATTTAAAATTTCTGTTGGTGTATTTAAATGTATTATTATGTTTATGTAAAACATATGAACTTATTTTGTTCTATGTTTTTGGATTTTAAAATACCCATATGAATTGGGATCATTTCTAATATAGTCATTGAACAATGATTACATGATTAGTATAAATATAGGGCTTTAACAAATCCAATTTACTCCGACAAAGGAAGAGATGAACTCATCCAGTAGAATATCCACACATGTATCCCATTTTTCGGGGCTCAGATAAGAGGTGTAATCATTGGGTTTCACTCTTGATAAAGCACATGCCAAGCTTCAACACGTTAATCTCGAACATAACCACCTACCGAATTATTTTAAGTGGATATAGATTACCACTCGAGCGATGTTATCCGAGCCACCCAAAATATCTGTCAACATCACACACCTTACCCTCCTGTCTTATTCGGGGGTAATAGGGGTTTATGTAACAAGAACTTATCACTTCAAATATGTGCATTATTTTTCTATATAATAATGAATATAAAATCATTTTATTATTGTTACATTGTTAATATTTTAAAGGGTAAATAGTTGTTCTAGTTAATATTCTACTGAAAAATATATTTTGATGAATTAATGGATTTTTAATTAAATAATATTTTAGTAATTTATTTTTTTATCGTTAAATTAATTTTTATTAAATATAAATTATCAAATAATTTTAATAATGCAATTGTAATTTTTATTAAGGTATGAAAGCTGGTTTTATCAATACCCATGAATTTTTTATAATTATAATTTTTTATTTTAAAAGTAAAAAATAAAAATATTTAGAAAATTATTTAGATAAAATTAATATTATTTTAGGAATCAGGATGTTGAAATTTTCCAACGTTGAATTTTTCATAATTTTCTGAGAAAGTCGAATTTTTGGGTAAAACTTAAATACCGTTGAAATAAATATTGTGTTTCCTGACATCATAATGACCCAATAGTGGTGTAATAAAATACTATAAACATTATTTACGGCCAATATATATTTTTCCAGTAATATAATGTGATTTTGTGTTTGTTTTATTAATTTTAAAACTCTTTAGTGGACCATTTTAGACTTATAAAACATTTTAGTTTTTTAAATTTATTTCGTTGAGAGTGTGACTCACCTCCAGATAAGAAATCCTATTATTTGAAGATCCTGGCCATTGGCCTTATAAAATTATTTTTTTCTACTCCCCTTTGGAAGAATACATGGGCAATGACCATGGGATGGCTTGTGGTTTTGGTTATTTTAACATGAGGTGTCCCATACATAAATAATAAATTCTTTTTTATCCTTTCTTATATAAACCCACCCAAAAACCCACTTCCTCTTCACTAAAATCCCTTGGGGTTAGTCCAAATTCTTAACTAAACTCTATATAATCCTCCCATGGTGCCCCAAGCTCCCAAAAATCCACTCTCATGCCCCTCCGATGTCATTGGTATCACCCATCCAATTATGGATTTAAATTCTTTATCATTTCATCCGAATTTAATAATACTGTTATGCCCTATTATATTCAAATGTAAATCATGGGGTTTGATTTCCCACCTCCCCTATTCATTCATCTTTATGTTTAGTTATTATATACCCATATCCCTCTCATCTATGCCTTCAATGTACAACTGTTACCATGCAGAAATTCTATAATGAATTTCTCTCTCCCCATTCACATTCAAGTAATTATTTTGTTTTACATATCAAATTTACATTAAATTTGTTCGAAAATGTATCTATATGAACTACCCTTACTATCCATTTCATTTAAATATAATGAGACACCCATTTCTATCTCATCAACCATTTTTATGAATTCTTATGTCACGTCATTATGCTGTCGAAATTGCACTACGATTTTCCAAGCCAAGATCATTGGGATGTGAATACCATACCCATGTATCTATCAAGGGTATTCACCATTTTGTACCTATACATATTAAATGAAACATGAATGTATTTATTACACATTAATTAATTTTGGAATAACTTATGATGTTTATTTATTCCATGTTATATGATCTAGGTGGCACACTTATGCAAGAAATGATATGTTTAATAAGGGTGCGCACTGAAAACCATCCAATGCATTGGGTAGTGCATATTATCAAGGTAAATCATGTGAAATTAGTGTTGAATCATGCTAATTCATGTGAAAATAGGTTTTACTCATGCTTCATGTGCAATGAGAATTTACTCATGCCATATATGCAATGAGATTTGGGTCATGCTAATTCCATGTTAAGTGTTCTTTCCATATTTCCATGTTAGGATTATCATACATTATCATGAATTTATGTTCATGTTACTATTTTTTTTACATTTATATGCCTATTTTCAATAATGTAATGTATTTCTCATTTTATTCAATGTTTATTCCCTTAATGGGATTTATAGCTCAACATTTTCTTATGCACGTTCTCCAGTTATCCTACGCAATGCTATGTACGAGGGAATTTAGTGGTCATGTAAAAGAAGTTTTCAATAAGGTGTTGTGTTATATGATTTATGTTTTTATGTAATGTTCCTATCCCTGAAATACACTAGGCCTCTCGATCATCTATTTTGTATCAAGTGAAGGGTTTATGTATCAAATGTAATGCCCTGACCCCAAAATCCCAGATTCGGTGGATTATTACATATCATTGGCATGATCACAAAAGATCGTGTATTGAATGACTGATTAGTTTAGTATCCTTGGAGGTACTAGATATATTTGTAATGATTATATTACATAATAAAAGGGAAAACTACAACCACATCGTTCCATAGACAACATTGATATCCCACAGACAATCCCTGAAGGTAAGTCAGAATATACTTCTTCGCATCCTTGGAAAAATAAAACATAGAAAGGGGTGAGATCAGATGCTCATTAAGGATATCAATTTAGAAGAAACTTGCATAAATAAGCATAAACATTTATGAAAATGTGTAAAACAAAAACAAAAGACTTTTCATCATAAACTTCATCATAATATGGAAAATATAAATCAAAATAATGTCATTTACATACTCACATGGAAATTATACTAGTTGAATAATCACATGAAATATTAATAACCACTTTCATAATGATGGAATGTATAATGTGAGACATTGTAACCACTTTGTCAAGTCCCTGTTCAAGACTACAAATAATATTTTTTCAAGGCCTTGTGTCAAGAAACTATTTTGTCTCATGATACCTACTGATGCATCGAGGACCTATAGCATGCTGCACACGTCACTTACTAAGCCCAATGCGTTCCTCATATTAAATGGTTTAAACATAAGATAAACATTTGATTTAAAACTAGCATACGAAGTTTCAAATCATTATCCATAAACCATGAATGATATAAAAATAACACATCCACTATCTAACATATCACAAAACCATCAATACAATATGGATGTTTTGTATCATATTTAATCAACTTCAAATAAGATTAAAATCCATCAAAGGAAGTTGACATAGATGAAATCCAAACATTTTTTTAGAGAAATATCTCTTTCTACTTTGAAATAATTTAAGTGTCACATAATTATAAAAAAAATTTAGTTTGAAAATATTTTTATATGCATTAAGGGAATATTTGACGATGTTGTAACAGAAATAAATTGCCACACCCACTATATAAGGTAAAAAACATTCTTACATTAATTTTGACGAATAGGAATAAGGTACCTTGTTTGGAAAACGATGAAAATCTTCCTCTCAACCAATTTTATAAAAAATAAAACAATGATATAAATTAATTTTACCCTTATAAATGTAAATAGTAAAAATGTTTTGGAATACATTTTTAAGAATCCTGGATGTGGATGATAAAGAGGTTCTATTAGATACTTACATAAAAACAACATCAAATAATAAAGAGATTGTAAAATTAACACTTACATTGTTATTTTCCTTGGTCGAGGGCAGGTTAAACTCCTGTATAATGGTGATAAAATTATTATTAAATTATACAAGAATCATATACATTAATATGATATCATATATTATCTTTTAATATATCTTTGTTAAAAATATATTCGTATTATCGCAGTTTCGGGTGTTAACTGATTTGTTTTCCTTTATTTGATTTGTTACGTAAGAAATGATTGTTATGGATAGGATGTATCTTATTCATATTCTGAAAGATATAAAGTCATTAAAAAATAATTTTAATCTACTAATGAAAATTATTCTTGAATAGATACGATGAGGAATTAATCTCATCGCATTCGTGGAGACGGTAATCTGTACGTACGCACGAGCAACAATATCATTCTTTTGATAAAAAAAATAATATATAATTGGTGGGTATATCATATATAGAGAATAATTATCATGTTATATTTATTATTTACATCATTTATGCATCATTATTATACCCATCAAAATAATAATGTATTGAAAAATAACTACACCACGATGTGGAGATTGTTAGCCGTGTGTACACATGTATGGTGACATGTCATTCAAAGGATGAATAGAATAATGAATATGGTTGTACAATATTTATAATAACATCACAGTATATAGAATATACTGGAGTTATTATTTAAGAATGGAAACAACAAAGATAGGGGAATTGGACGAAGAAAGGAACTTGAAAGAGGTGATGAAATATTATCCTCTTTTTCGAGTTATTCCTTTAGATTTGATCAAAATGGATCCTTATAATGGATTTCTGTCTAAAGGAATGCCTCTATGATGAATGGAAAAGAGTTTAGAGGGTATTAGGTTAGGGGGTGGCTGAGCCTAATGGATTTGAAGTTGTGAATTACAGAGATGGTGAAGTTCCCTTTTATAAGAGGCGTGAATGGAACCTTATGAAAAACAAGAAATATTATTTTTTAATAAAATAATTCCCAGATTCTAATGGCTCAAAAATAAATTATTCAAATGATATGGTGGGTATGGGTCGAGAAACTCTCATCCAAAATGTTTTAGATAGGTTAGGTTCACTATATTAACCTTATATTTTAGATTTAAATCACAGTTAAATATGTTGACATTTATCATGTCTCTTTGTATTTTTATATTATATGGGTAATAATCATTCTATAAACTTCCAAGATAACCCCAAGTGGTTAATTAATGATAAACATATCAATATATATGACTATAGACCGATTCATAGATTTTTAATATTATTAAATCAACCAATAATATTGTATATGTTTTAAAAACTCATTTTTGTCAATTTTGACATTATTTAATAATTGATTTTTTTTAAAATACAATCAAATTTATTACTTTTAACTAAATAAATTTAATCAACCAAATCATTTCATATTAATATATAAAATTAGTGGAATTCATTAAATGTTTCAAATTATATTTATTTGGATATTTATAATATCAATTATTTTTATCATTCTTTAATACTGTAATTACTACATGATCATTGTGTCATAAATTAATTTAATCATTTAATGTCTAAAAATTATAAATAAAATACCTTTATGTAGGAAATATTTTTATCTTTCTAGTGAAAATTTATAATCGAATTTATATTTTGTTTAACCCTATATTAAAAACAGTTTAGTTTTTTAACATTGAATTTTACTCTTTTAACTCTTCTTTAAATAAAATAATAATAAATGTCCTAATCTAATCCATGATTACCAAAGGTGATCATATTTTATTCCTAAGGTTGTTTTTGGTAGAATTATAATTATCCAATATAATTAAGAAATCTGTTAGGGTAATAATAATATCATTTTTACAATTAATTACCTTATTTACATTTAACCGTCGTAAATAAAAGTAAAAAGGTAGTATTCACCAAAAATTATTGTCATCTTATTGAACAAAATTTTACATAATAATATCAACCATGTATCTTGGATTTTTGAAATTCAACTCACAGAAGTGGTAAAATTATGTATTATGTAAATTTTCAAATGCTCCTAGGAGGTCGGTAAAAGAGTTTAAAAAGTTCAATAAAATATTTATATATCTAAAAGAATTATTAACTGACATTAATGAATTACATTGAACCTATATAAGTAATATGTATCGATTCTGATATACAATAAATTTAAATATAATAAATAATTATTTAATTAATTATTCGAGTTTAAACTATAACTCAGTGTTTCTCACTATTCATCAAAAATTGAATGTTTTTAGAAAAATAACAAAAATTCATACTATGGTAATTTCAATATTCCAAATCCGAAAATGACATTCATTTTGAAAGATAAAATTTATAAATTTTTAAAAAGTGGGTATTACTATTCATAATGGATAGTTTGATTGGTTGTGGTGTGTTAGAACTCAAAGTTGCGTACAACACAAGATGATGAATTATTAAAAGAGAAGTGTACCAAGGAATATTGGGGTGTTACATTCTCCTATTATTCAAATAATATTTGCATCAAAACATCTATAATATTACTTCATAAAAAGACTCAGGTGTTTCTTCATCATAAGAACCTCAGGTTCCCATGTTGCCTCTTCCAACCTATGGTTTCTCCATAGAACTTTTACCAGACGAGTCATCTGGTTTCCCAACCCTTGTTATCTTCGACAAAGAACCATGAAATAGTCTTCACAATAAGAAAGATCTGGTTCCAATTCTAATTCATCATAGATGAGTACATGTGTGGGGTCAGGCATGTATTTTCTCAACAGTGGTATGTGGAACACATTGTAAACATTGTAGAGACATGGCGGCATTTCCCAACGGTAAGCTACAACCCCAATTTGTTCTATAATTGTGAAAGGTCTGATGTTCATAGGACTTAATTTTCCCTTCTTACCTAAATGTATTACTCTCTTCCATGGAGATACCTTCAAGAAAACACGATCTCCTACCTAAAATTCCAAATCCTTTTTTTGATTATCGGCATAGCTCTTTTTCCTTCTTTTAGATTCATTTATGTGGGTTTGGATTAACTTCACCTTTTCTATCAGTTCCTCCACAAGTTATGGGCCTATGTGTTTTCTTTCACCAACATCATCCCAACAGGTTTGTGTGTGACATCTCTTTCCATATAACTCATCATACGGTGCCATCTGAATACTTGAATTGAAGATACTATTATAGTAAAATTATACTAGAGTTATATATTGATCCCAATAACCTTGAAAGTCATGCGAGAATGATCTCAACATGTATTATAAGGTTTTAATATTACATTCTGATTGTCCTTCAGTTTGGGATTGGTAGGCAGTGCTCAAACAATGTTCAGTATCAAGGTCTTTCTGAAGACTTTTCCAGAATATTGATGTAAAACGTTGATCACGATCAGAAATAATCAATAAGGGTATGACCTTAAGTCTCAAAACATCATTAATATATAGCCTTTCTAGACGTCCAAGTGGTAAATCTTCCCTTATAGCTAGAAAATGTGCTAACTTGGGGAGACGATCAACAATGACTAATATTTAATCGTTCCTTCTATGAGTAATCGGTTTTCCTGGGAAATAACCCATTGTAATATTATCTCATTCCCACTCTGGTATGGGAAGAGGTTGCATTAATCCTCCAGGATGTTTCCATACAACATTCACTTGTTGAAAAACCATACATGTTGACACAAAATCAGAAATCTCCCTATTCATGTTGTCCGGCCAAAAATGTTCCATCAAATATCAATACATCTTGGTGGTACCAGGGGGTATATAGAAGTTGAATCTTTGAGAATAATCCAAAAATTCTATTTTTAGATCAGATATATCGGGAACAGAAAGTCTCTTCCCAAATTTGAAAATTCCATCTACATACACAAAGTCACTCAATCTCCCATCATTCACAGCTTTAATCATCTTTTTAAACTCTTCATCATTGGTCTGAGAACTCTTTATACTTTCTAGTAAATAGGGTTTGGAAACCATTTGAAAAAGTAATGATGTTTCACCATCCATGGTTATCCACATGTCCAACATTACTAGATCCTTGTTTATAAGCTCCTTTTCAACTCTCATCATGTCCATAACTCCATGATCCTTTCCACTCAAAGCATCCTCCTCCTTATTTTCCTTCCCCGGGTGTTAGTGTATGGTGAAATCCTAATACTTTAGTATTACATGAAATATCCTTGGCCTCATGTTTAGTTCTTTCTGTGAAAAAATATATTTCAAACTGTTGTGATCGGTATATATCTCACATTTTAAACCATTGAGATAAAGTCTCCATATCATCAAAAAAAAGATTATAGTTGCTAACGCATGATGATGAGTAGAATAGTTCTACTCATGAATTTATAGTTGTCACGATGCATAGGCAATAACCCTATCCTTCATCATACGGACACAACCAAGTCCATTCTTTGATGCATCACTATAAAATACAAAGACAACATTCCTCGATGGGAGATTCAAGATAGGATCATTGACAAATATTATCTTTAATTATTCAAGAAATTATTCAAACTCTTTTGTCCAAGAAAATATAACCACTTTACGTGTGAGCTTTGTAAATGGGTTATCCAATCAAGAAAAATTATGGACGAAACGCTGATAATGACCTGCTAAACCAATAAAACTGTGTACCTCTGTTAAACTTCTCTGTGCTGGACATTCATGGATTTCTCTTTTCTTAGAAGGATTAATATAGATTCTATCCTTAGATACAATATGTCCAAGAAAAGAAATCTCATGATGCTAGAATTCAATCTTCCTAAACATCCCATATAATTAATATCATCTTATACTTTTTATAATAATTCTCATGTGATTTTCATTACCTTTGTAGATTTTGGAGTATACCAATATATAATTAATAAATAACACTACAAATTCATCAAAATATTATTTTAAAACTCTATTAATTAGATCCATGAAGACAGATGGTGCATTAGTCCATCCAAAAGGCATTACTGTAAACTCGTAATGCTTGTACCTGGTTCGAAATACTGTTTTCGGAATGTCTCACTTCTTCGCAAACAACTAATGATATCCAGATCAAAGGTAAATCCTTTAAAATACTTGAGATCCCTGATGTTTGTTGAATAAATCATCATTGAGATGTAGGGGATACTTTTTCGTTATTTTTATAACATTGATCTCTATGTAGTCAATGCACAAACTCATAGATCCATATTTATTTTTAACAAAAAGAACAGGGGCTCTCCATGGAGAAACACTATGTTGAATAAATCCATTATTACTCAATTTATCTAGTTGTTTTTTTAGTTCCACTAATTCCACAGTGGCCATTCTATAAGGGGTCTTCGATATGGGCCTTGAACCAAGAATTTTGGTAATATAAAACTCAATTTTTCATTCTGGAGGATGTCTATGTAAATACTATTGAAAAACACCAACATGTTCATGCACAATAGGTTAATCCTCTATTTTAAGATTCCATTCCTCACCCACGGTTATTTTATTCTCTTCCACCTAAATTAAATCATGTGAATGAAAATGAGATCAACATATAAATAACGTTTATATTCCTTAACGGGAAAAGATTCACAAAACTTCGTTGCCATGATACTTACCTTATGAGTTTTGACTAACAAATCCCTTGTTAAATCAAATTTTAAGTATCTAATTTTCTTTGAAAACTGGGAAGATATGAAATAATGTAATGATACAAAATCAAATAAATCATCGGCTAAACTTGAGGAAATCATTAAATTACCTTCCACTTCATCTTTCGCAGCTTCAACATCAGCAGTAGTGATAGAATATACTTGAACTTGATCCCTAGGCCTTTTCTGAAATAAGTTCCCCTGACGCTGAGGAAATTCATTCCCATAATTCCCCTTTTCTCTACAATTTTAGCATTCTACATCGACAACCTCTTTCTTCCCATTTCAATCAGGAGTTTGGTGGACTCTTTTACCACACTTGTAATAGACTCCCAACCCCATTAGACAAGTATCCGGGTGTTTCTTACCACATTTATTGTAGGATGGATAATAAAAATTCACATTATTCCACTTATTTCCATTTCTAGAGTGTTTAGCAGATCTCTTCTTCTCTTCCTTTTCTTTAATATCGTAAGACACTAAGAATTATTTTTCAGTCTTGATAAAACGTGAGACATTATCTTCGTATGATGAAAATGATTGTGAGACTAATGCTCGACGGAGAAATGGTTTTAAGTTATCAATTAAATGATCAATCTTAATTCTTGGGTAATGTATATAATATGTATCATGCCTCGCTAACCTTGTAAAGTTAGCTTCATACATTGCGACATTATCATCCTCCTTTTACCTCAGAATCATAAATTGTATTTCTATATCCAATAAATGGTCATGGGGAAAGTATTTTTCTATGAAAATATATTTAAACTCATTCCATTCCATATCTGATACTTCAACATCTTCCTTTGTGTTTTGAATAAAATACCACCATTGATCATCATCTCCAGTGAGGCGGTAAATTTCCATGACAACATTTTCCCATTTTCAACTCCCCAAGGCATGGAATATTTTATCTATGAAATTTATCCACTGCTCATCTACTAATGGATTTTTACCCCCATTTAATGTTGGGGGTTTTTCATCATGAAGAAATCTAACATTGATTCTCCATTGAAGAGACCCAAAGCGTGACGTACATGGACATTACATTACTTTAGCATAATAATTAATACATAACAAAAACCAACACACAATGATCGTAATAGTTTAGTGTCTTTGTAAGCTCAGAACATTATCTTCTCATTATGGTGAAAGATCTTCAACATCTCCCATAATGATCTTACTATTTTTTTTCTTACCGAATTTTTTTTTAATACTGTGGTAAAGAAAACATATAAAGGGTGAGATAAAATTCTCAGTAAGGGTATGCATGGATAAAATAAAACATATCATATATATTTGATCCTAAAAACATGAATATAATGTTTAATCATCAAAACATTGAGAAATGACATAAAGCATGGAAGTACATAAGGTATAAATCATAATGAAACATTAATCATTATAAAATAGCATGGGAATAAAACATTTAATTATGGAAACCATTAAGAACATGATATGATTTCCATAGTAACCATGTCATTGCTGTCAAGACCATCTTTGTGGACAAAGTCCCTTTCTGAATCGAGGTCACTCCTCATTCCAGTCATGTAATACTGAACCAGATTAACTTAACGTTCCAGCCATGTCTATCTCAAGAGATATAAATCTTTACCAAATGCATTGGATGGAGATATAGGTCCCACCCATCTCATAATGAAATCATTCTTACTTGTGCCACAAAATAAACATACATCATTCATAATAACCCAATGAGTAAAATGGGTTTCATAAACATCATCACACAATCCACATAAAAGAAATGGATATCATATCATAATATGAAAAGTAAAAATACTTAAATCATATACACTTTATACTTCAAACATACAGATATGAAATAATGTCATCTTATATGGAAAATGGTTTTGTTAAAACACTAGAAATGAACTCTTGAGGAAAATACCCTTTCTTCTTCAAAATCAATTTATTTTCACAAAACATCATGAAATTTTAAAAGAAAAATATTATGTTGAAAATAGTCATGAAATCTTTTGGAGGAAGCTTCATGAAAATAAGGCTTTATAAAAATTTAAAAATCATTTCATGCCGTATAAGTTAAAAAAACATTCTTCTCGTACTTTTGCCAGAAAAATCAATATGTACTTCGTAAAAGAAACATTCATTACACACCAGGTAGTAAAAGTCAAAAAATGTGTAAAATGGACATTAAACATACATGAAAACATTTTTATAAATCAGGGAAATAGATGATAAATATAACTCCAGTAAATACTTATGAATAAACAATCTAGGATAAGAATGATATTGGAATAATTATCCCTTACCTTAGGTCCAATATGCTTCGTACGTATCTGAACCTCTTGAATAATGATTTAAATAATGTCATTGATTTATTAATGAATCATATTCATTGTTATGATATCATATATGGTTTACGTATGACTTTATATTACCCGTTCTTTTTTAAATACCATGTTAATGCATCGTTTTGTGTAAAATCATTTTATTTATCGTACGTGTTTGGACTTGTTTTTCTCGATGTTATTATTAATTATATCATGATTTACGTACTTCCCGAATGTAAATAATGATTTATATATGATATATATTCGTTATATATCCATCATATACGTGTATTTATAATAGTACATAATATATGGAGGTAAGAAATGAAATGCACCGTTCATGGAGATGGTAAGTCGTACGTACGCATGAAAGCTACAATCATTTCTATTTATTATTTTAATTGAACAGTTATATTATAATTCCAGTATAATATTATATATAATATAATAAACTCAATACTTTATACATCCCACATAAGGCATTAACGAATCACGTCACTTTGAGGGGGCGGTAGTCCGCACTTCCTCAAATAAGATTATCGTATATACCCACTATGGAAACCATAAAGGATTGATATAATTGGAAAGTAAAGAAGAATAAGGGAATCATAAAAAAAATATATCATATAAAGATACCGTGCCATCATAATGGCCACCATGAGAGGCAGTAGGAGAAAATCGAACAATCATTGTTTCGTGTGGCGTTAGTTTTCCATCCACAGAAACATGATGTTCTTCATCCATTAGATGGAGGTGTGTGTAAGTGTAGTCCGAATACATCTTATAATAACATCCTAGTATACATAAGATAATGGTTTTGTTAGAAAATAAATGATTAAAAAGATTTTATGGGTTGGAGAAGTAGAATAAAAGAAAACAATTCAAGAGAAACTGTTACCTTTAATTTGGGAAACTTCCTTTCGTTTAGACCAAAAGGACTTCTTGGAGTGCCGTATCCATAAGGTAAGGCTTCAATGGGTAGGAGAGTGATGTAAGAGTATTAATTGGGCAGAGGTTGGTCGAGCCAAATGGCTTGAGTGGTGTCAAGATTTGGATACAAATGTTCTCATGTTATAAGGTGGAGGAGGGGCTCTTTTGGAAAGTGTGAAAATATTATTTTATTATAAACATATCTTAGGTTTGAAAATGTCCAAAAATAATTAAATATGAAGATAAGATGACTCATGGTCGATAAAGTCATCCAATTAGAATTGGGAATGTTTTGGATAATATTTTAATCATTATAATCTAATTTATTTAAATCATTTATTAATGAGGTAAATACTGAATAATTATTGTGTCATAAATATTTTAATTTATATGATGTCTAAAAATTATAAAAAAACCAACATTTTCGAAATAATCTTAGCTTTCCAATTAATATTTATAGTCGAAATGATAATTTATATATCCCCTTATAAAAATTTATTACTAAAATATATTTTAAATAACAATTTTGTCATTACATTAAATCAATTAATCTAATGTGTCATTGTCTTTCATAAGGGGATCCATGGGGTCCCAAAATCGACCCAACGATGCCCATGGTCGGCCATTTTTAATCCAATAATGTTTGGACAAGATTTAAGGTAATTTTTAATTATTATAATATTCTTTTAACCTTGAATTACCGTATTTACCTTTAACCGTGGTAAATAAAAGTAAAAAGTAACTATTCACCAAAAATTATTTTTATCTATTTGAACCACATTTTACTCATTGATATTATCCATGTCTCTCTGATATTCGAAATTCTAGTCACCGAAGCGGTAAAACTATATTTTATGAACAAATGAAAAAGCTCCTAGGAGGTGGGTAAAAGATGTTGAAAAGTTCAATACAATTTTTATAAATCTAAAATTATTATAAAATGAATCCAATGAATTTCATATTATTTATTTAAGTATTATTTATCTATTTTGACCTAAAATAAATTTAGATCAAATAAATGATTATTTAAATAATAATTCGGTTTTATCCAAAAACTCAGTGTTTTCACTATTCATCAAAAATTGAAGTTTAGAAGAAAAATACCAAAAATTCAGCCTAATCTATATTTGATATTCCGAATTAAAAAATGATGTCTATTTTTACAAATTCAGGAAATATAATTGGAATTAATTAAATTTAAAATTAATTCTCATTATCAGAACAAATAGCGTGTTTTTAAGAAATAATAAATATCAAAAGAATGATACTTGTTTATGACCAATTTCAATGTGAAATTAATTCGAATGACCAACATTGTAATAAATGGTAAAAATATATTCTAATTACACTTTAAAAACAATACAAAAGATAATCCAACCATATAAATTATTGCAATGAAAAAAGTTGTTTTTAATTAAAATATTGCGTGTTTTTACTATTCATCAAAATATGAATGTTATCAGAATAATATGAAAAATTTATCCAAATTCAATTATTATATCATGATTACAATGGAGAATTTTATTTTGTAAAATTGAACTTATAAACATGTAAAAAACTAGATTTAATGTGGGTGCGCTATCACAAGGCAGAAAAACTACATTTTTTGAAAAAAAAACTTATTTTACTTGAAAATTTGATTTTGTTCTCATTCCATGTTCTATAAAATATGTAAGATTAATAATAATGTTTTAAAATTAAATATTTATTTTATATTTTTCATAATGGCTACTTTATAATAATATTATAACCATATATTTTTGTTTAGTGAAACCTGGTATTGCGTACAACACATGCTATCGAGGAATGTCGTGATTGCGTGTAATGCAAGCCAAGTCCAGGTTGCGTGTTGTGCAATACTCCTCCGTTGTTTCGTATAACATAATCCTACCATATTTCATTTATATATTGAATATATATATATATACACTAAATGTTTTGTAGAAAAACTACTATCAAAAATATGTGTAACATGATCCAAGAATAGCATTGCGTTTACTGCATGCTAATACGGTGTTCTGTATAGTACAAGCTAATCCTGGTGTAGTGTATAATAGAACACATCAAAGAAATTAAAAATAATATATCTCATAAAATCTCTGGTTGTTACATTCTACCCCCCTTAAAATGAATTTTTCCCTCGAAATTCGTCGGGGTTATAAATGGTTTACTACTTGAATGTTTCGTTCATAGAAACCCACATCGTAAAAAGGAATACAAAAAGTAAACAGTAAAAACTAAATTATGAAATATAACTGTTAACCAAATTATTTAATCACATGGTTTCTACATAGAAAATCTTAGGTGAAAATATGGATATAGAAGAGAAATCTAACCATTAAATTCTGAGGGAGAGTGGTAGAGAACATGGATATGAAAAATCCAACAATCACAAAGCCATAAATTTGTTATGATCTAAGGTACAATTTGATTCATCGAATATGAGGGCACCAGGACAACATTTTTTGGTTTTCAAGATAATTTCCCTAAATTTGATGAATTAAATGAAATACTTACATGATTTTGGTACCATCTCACTATTGTTCGTGCCTTGAACAATTTCCACTTCATCTCTTAAAGAAATGAAGTTGAATTTATTATTCGTCAAGTGTTAGCAGATCATGTGATAGAATGATGGGTCATACCATCTATTTGAAAAAAAACATTAAAAAAAGTTATCAAACAAACATAAGTCTATATTTTGTGAGGTTAATCATATACGATTCCAAAAATGAACTTATACTTCATCTATCATACCGCTTAATAAAATAAAACTAGTTTCTACTAACTAGGGACTTCCTATAGGCCAGTGGTAGGTGATAAAGGCCTACCGTACTTCAGTTGTGGGTTCGATTCCCATAGCCTTTCCTGACGCGACGGGATGTCCCTTGTCCTGCAGGTTGTCCTTTTTTCTAAAACTACATTATTATGAAATTCAATAAATAATATAAAAAAAGTTCTAGACTTAAACAATTCTATCAGATGTCCAGATTAATCCATTCCAACCTTTATGATTATCGAATATACTTCTTTCAAATCTTATAGTATAAAGAAAATGATTACTAGAAACATCATAAACCACACATTTGAATAAAATCATTTATCCCCCATATAAAATTTATCTTGTTGGTCACATTCCAAACATGCGAATACCTTAAACATGTATTCTATTGAAAAATGAATACCCATTGAACCATAGTGAAAACATGAATGCTATAAAAAGTTAACTCTTTCTAAAAACCAAAATCCCAAAATTTTTATATACTCAAACCATGATATCAAATTGTCCTTATATTAGTCATGAGCTCACGAATACTGTCAAACATTTCATTTTCTCCTTATCCCTTCTTTATGTGTATATCATCTATTTTCCAAAAATATCTGAATAATCTTTCATGGTTACCAATAAAATTCATCATATACTTTCAAAACTCAAGAAAAGGAAACAATGTAATAATCCTTAGATTTTTCTTTATTACATTATACCATACATTATTCTTGATAAACATACAATCATTAAACTACCTTCTTAAACCACTGACTGATCTTCATCATTTCATCCATCTCATATATCATTTGTAGTATCTTCATCATCATCTACATAAAAACTACCCATATGACCATGCTGATTCTCTTTATGAGATTTTCCCTTAGGGCATCGGTTTGCATAATTCTTTCACATTCCAAATTTAAAACACTTAACAGTTGCTGATGACTTAGAAATACCGTTATCTTTGTCCATGCTGTTAACTGAACCTTTTCCTTTAATATTAAATGCTTTGTTTCCTTCTTTTCTATAACACCCCAGGTAAATAAAGAATATGAAATTTTCATATTTATCCATATTTGTAAATAAAATATTAATATGACTTTAAAGGGGATGCTATGCTCGATGGCGTACCCAACACGCAACAACGAGTTTCTTGGGAATCTTATGTTGCACTATAATAATAAAATAATATTATTTTAAATGGTAGTTAACATGTATCTGTTTTATTGGAGGGAATGGATAGAAATAACTAAAATATTATTATATATGTTTTTAAATTTTTTTAAATTTATCCAATAAAAGATAAAGGCTTAAAATATGGAAAAAATTCAATTTTAGGCGTATATGCCCTAGTTTTCACTTAAGGTTCACTTATCACCTTTTGATGGAGAACCGTCATTAAATATAGTTTTGTGAACTCTTATACATTCTATTGGACCAAATAAAACTCTTCTTAAGAATTGGGACATCAAATTTTACTTTGTGTAAATTTTTGGTATCTTTCCGATAAAGATCATTTTTTAATGAATTGTGTAAAATGTTTTATTTTAATTCAAATCCACTTTTTAATCTAATTTATTTATATGATTAGATTATCTTTTAATTGGTTTTAAAGTGAAATTAGAATATATTTTACCATTAAATCCAATAGTGGTCTTTGTAATTAATTTCACTTTGAAATCAGACTTAGACTAGTGTCAATCTTTTGATAATTATTGTTTCATAAAAACACGCTATTTGCTCTGACCGCAGGAATTAATTATTAAATTAATTAATGTGGCTTATATGTTTTTAATTTTATAAAATAGACTTCATTTTTGAATTCAGAATAACAAATATATCTTAGGGTGAATTTTTTGGATTTTTCTGAAAAACTTCAATTTTTGATGAATAGTGCAACCACTAAGTGGTACTTATAAAAACTGATTTTTCCATTTAAATGAAATTCTACCATCTTTGTGTTTTGAATTTATAAAATCCGATATACATGGTTGTCATTAAGAAGTAAAATTTGGTTCAATGGGATAAAAATATTTTTTTGGGGAATAGTAACTTATTAAGTTTTTAATCGCGATTAGAGGTAATTAGTGTAGTTTAAGGTAAGAATAATGTTTTAATGAACTGAAATGACCTAGACACATGTCCTACCCTCATTGGATGTGTCATGGCCGACCAATAAAATCCATGGGTCAACTTGGGGACCCCATGGAGCCACTTTGGTTGGGAAATGATATAAATATCTTTTTATTTAATGTTAAAGTAAAAATGACACAAACATTAAGTTGTTTTACTAAAAGATATTTTACTTGGGGTTCTACAAGTCATATTTTTTACTATAAATAGTCATTGGAAAGATAAAAAGATTTCCTACATCATAGTATTTTTTTTTTAAATTTTTATACATTAAATAAATTAAATTATTTATGACATCATGATGATCCAGCGATGACCTCATTATTTAACGATTTAAATAAAATTGAAAGATAATGTAATATCTAAGACCTACACGATGTCCAAAACCTATTGGATGAGTGTATATCGAAACCTTATCACCGTATCCTCGAAATACATCAATTTGGGACCTTTAAAATCCGAAAACCCTTTGAAAATAATGTAACATTTTTGTAACTTTACAAGAGTGCCCCTCCTCTCCTCTTATAAAAGGCCCCCACCTCTACCTCCTTACCCACACTCCCAAAGCTTTTGTATTGTCCAAACCCTACCCATTTTGTCTCTACACTTCCCTCTCTTACTCATTGAATCCTCACATTGGGCAGAAGCCTTCCCAAGGAAGCCTTTGAGCTCAATCCAAAGGGAGATACTCGATTTTAAGGTAATGTCTTAACTTGTGCCCTTTTGTTTTATTTTTCTTCTCCAACCCCCTAAAATCTTTTTATTCATTTACTTTGTAAAAAATAAAGTATCTTCAATATACTAGGATGTTTTTATAATAATGATTCGAGCTACACATACACAAACCCACATCTAATGATAAAAAAACATACTGTTTCTGTGGATGGCGAATTTCTGCCTCAAAAAACGATGATTGTTCAACATTATTCTAACACCTTCAAAGGTGGCCATTAATATGACAATATATTTATATATGATATATAATATGTTTATGTTTTACTTATGCTTCTGTATTTTTCATTTATTTCATACCTTTATGGTTTCCATTATGGGTAAACACGATATCTTCATTTAAGGAAGTGCGGACTACCGCCCCCTCAAAGTGATTTGATTCATTATTACCATATTTGGTACATATAAAGGGTATATTTAGTGATATTATATATGATACCATACTGTAATTAAAATACTATTATGTATCATTATTTTTTGATTCCATTAAATATGAAATAGAAATGGAAGTAGCGTTCATGCGTATGTACGACATCCCGTCTCCATGAATGGTACATTTCATTTCTCATCTCAAAATGTTATGTACTATTATAAGTACATATATATAATGGATATATATGTAATATATTACATATAAAATATGGGTATCATTTTGGAATTATAATATATATATCTCTCATTTTTTTTAATTCCATTAATATGGCAAAAAATTGAAAGTAACATTCATGCGTACGTACGGCATACCGTCTCCATGAACGGTGCTTTTAATTTTTTATCTCAAAATGCTATGGAATAGTATAAAATGAATATATACTGGATATATATGATATTTATAACATCAATACTATTCTGGATATTATGTACGTATAACTACATGAAAAATTATTTTCCAACAAGTTCAATTTTTGACTCATGTACCAAACATCGACAAAAAACGTCTGATATGAACTCATATTATTAACCAAATATTATAACATTAAAATATGTGATATGAAATGAATAAAAATATTTATAGGAGGACTTTAATCAATTATAAATTTACCAAAGTTTAATATTCAGGAATATATTGAAACGAACAGGACAAGTTGGACTTGAGGTAAGGGATCCTACACCTCTCTTTCATTTTAAGTACACTCTTTTATTTCATTCCTTTTAAGCTCATCATTATTATGATTGGGATGTTCTTTTATATTACTCCTAATGTAATTATTATGTTAATATGATGAGAGACCATATTTCCTCTCATCAATCCATTTTGGAAGTTTTGAGTGGCGCCGTTAGGCTGCCAAATTTTCGTAAGAGATATAACCTCTCTCTTTCTTTTTAAGTCTTCTCCTTTTGTCACTTCTTTTAAGCTCCTATTTGTTATGTTGGGGGATGTTATTTTATATTCCTCTTTCTGTAAAATTTATTTTAATACGATTAGAGACCCTATTTGATCTCATCAATCCATTTTTGTAAGTTTTAAGTGGCGTCGTTAGGCTGCCGAGTTTTCATAAGGGATTTTTCATCTCACTTTTATTCCTGTGAGATTTATGCTACATTTTCCACAATTTCATTTGAGTGGTATATATAATGCCCATTATTTTACTAATTGTGTAATATACTTTATTTTATGAGTATTTACATCAATGTTGTATTGTCCTTCTTTCACGAGGTGTATGTTTCGAAAGATACCCATGTCGGTAAGGGAAACTTTCACCCTCCTCTTTTTAAAAGACTTCATTTGTTGGGTCTTTTAATTTACATATTCTTATGTTGGGATATGTTGTCATATATCCTTATTGATGTAAAATTTATTTCCAAGTGACGAGATACCCTTTTTTTATCTCTCATCATCTCATTTTTATGTGACGTCGTTAGGCTGTCAAGGGAACTTCTTAACCCAATTTCGATTTCTTTGGGTTCAACATGTAGTTATTGAAAATGTCATCCTTTGAATATGTGTGAATGACCTTCGATTATTTTACACTTAATATCCACTTATATTTGGTGTATTCGTTTGTCACACATAATTATGTAATTTATTTATCCTTAAACCAAGGATACCGTCTTTGTATGGGACTTCGTCTAAATCTCCTTTAATTGAGGCATATTTTGTTTTATACACAACCTTCTTTTATACAGTGTATAAAACTCTTTTACTTTTACATTTATCCAAAAAGTAATCTTTTTTATACGAATCATTTACTAAATGACAAAAGGGAATGTTTATGTCGTACGTATGCGGCGACAATGACTTCTCCGCCGTCGTGACCATTATTTGATTTTCGAATTCCTCTACAAGACATACCTTCTTTTTAAAAGAAAAATAAATACCATGTTTTACTTTTCTTCTATTTTGGTATTGAAAATGGTTTTCAAAATGTTTTTATTATATCAATGTGTTGTATTGATATCTTGTGATTGAAATGTTGAAATGTTATGTTTCCTTTATGCATGTTTTATGTGATTCGATTATGTTATGGTTCTTGGGCATTATTATGAAGACGGGTGGTTCCATGATAAAACTAAGGGCAAGTGAGCCCGATATAGCTCTCCAATGCATTGGGTAACACGAAGGAGTGAAACGTTAAGGTTTCTCCGAAATGATTTAGGGAATATACTGTGATTGGTATTCCAAATGTAACAAAGAGGGTTACTCCCTATGTAAAAATGTTATGAATGCCTCAAGTTACCTTTTATGTCTTAAGATTTCAATGATTTATTCATGATTTGATATTCCTATGTTTTATGGGTAAAGTATGATTTCATTCTAATGTATATATACGAACTCATGTTTCCTTTCCATATTTTTATAACTCTTACTGAGCTTTTTATGCTCATCCCATGTTTTTGAAATGTTTTTCAGAGGTCAAGGGAAAGGTACATGATGTGATGATAGTGTCAAGGATGTGTCAAGAAACAATCCAGGTTTTATTTTAAATATGCTTCCGTTGATGGGAATAATCAATTATGTCTTTTATGTAACCACGTTGTTTAAATTTGCAATGTAATGCAAGTTTCATGATCTAATTTTCTAAAACTCTAAACCTGAAAAGATCCTCAATGTGTAATCTTGTAATAACTCAAGATTAAGTAAGTTTTAAGGCTGGGGCCTTATAGTTGGTATCAAAGGTCGGTTTAGATAACTTTATAGATTAGGGTATTCTCTAAGGATTAGTGACAGTACCATAATGGATAGGATTTCAGAAAGAGTCCTAGTTTTAGATAAAGTGAATGAGTAAGTATATCTTGGTGTTTATCTTCCTCATTAGTATATGATGGTTTTGTTGATATACTCACACTGAACATTTTGGTTTTATTAAATGGATGGATCTAGCAGGCACCAAAGTGACAATAGATTTGAAGGAAACTGTGGTGGTTCTATGATTAAGAGACTCGATGAAATGGGGGATTCAATGAGGAAACTCGTGGTTGTTCTAAACCAACTAGCAATGAGTCATGATCAACCACTTGAACCTTGGTATGATCTGTAATGCATCATGTACGAGATGACCAATCGATGTGAAAGTTCAGGTAATAATTATAAAGGTACCCATTAGAGGTCATATGATCCTTACTTTTGAGGTAATTATGGGTAATTATATGTTATGATGGAAAATGAAAGGCATGAGATAAACTTGAAGTTAAAATATGTTATGATCATTTTTGAAGATTTTATCTCTTTTGGGGAATGTTTTAAGAATTATATAGTTTTGGAAAAAGGAAAACACACAGATCGTGTGACAACACGTCGCGTCGGACAAAGCTGCAGAAAACGAACCCACAACCAAAGTGCGATTGGTATTTATCGCCTACCACTAGACTACGAGAAGTCACTGGTTAGTTCGATTGATTCTTTTTAGTTAGATTATTTTATGAATTAATAGTATGTTGATTTTGGGTTATCTATGGAAATTTATTAACCTATCATGGAGGATATGTGATTAGGTTAATTACTTTTCAATATGAGACATTAAGAGCAACTGATGTTGCTTGGAGATAAATGTTATGATTTAACATGGAAGAATAGGTGACTAAATCCTTAAAATATTTGGGTATAAATCTTAGTTTGATTTACATTGAAGAATTTTATGGAAAGATTGTTTATCGGATGGTCCTCATTGAACTTTGGGTTTTGTTGGACAAATTTTGGAGATTAAGCATAGATTTTCTTTTTAAAGGGTTATCCTTTTCTGGATTATCTGATGTTGTACTAACCTTTTTGGTTTTGGTTTTGGTTAAAGTCTAAAGACATGGGATGTATATGGTTTTCTTTTTGTGGATTAGGTGATTCTCTAGAAGTTGATTATAGTACTCTTAATGTGAAGAAGTCTTCCTAAATACTCGTCTTTTGGAAAAAAATATGAGTTTGATTAAGGAATCTAGTAAAAGTTGAATGTCAACATGATAAGTGATTATGTTTCCTTATGAATAAATTCCTCAATAAAAAGTAACTTAAAATAGAATTGTTTTCTATTAACTTTTCCTACTGGGGAATCGATTACCGTTTTACCCATCACAAGTTTGTGATTTTCTTATGGTTATCGTTCTCCTAGACATGTTTACTATCACTCTCCCTCAAGAACATAACCCTTTTATTTTTTGTCCATGTCCATATTTCTCTACATGGAATCCTAGTATGGGTTAACTTGGGTGACCTCTGTACTTACCTTCCTTTATTTTAAAGTGATTGTTTTACCGACTCTTGTTCCGATGTGGGAATTTCAAGGATGTTTCCAAGCTCAATTTTAAAAATTGTGAGGACGCAATTCCCAAAAGGGGGGAAGGATGTAACACCCCAGGTAAATAAAGAATATGAAATTATCATATTTATCCATATTTGTGAATAAAATATTAATATGATTTTAAAGGGGACGCTATGCTCGATGGCATACCCAACACGCAACAACGTGTTTCTTGGGAATCTTACGTTGCACTCTAATAATAAAATAATATTATTTTAAATGGTAGTTAACTTGTAGCTGTTGTATTTGAGGTAATGGATAGAAATAACTAAAATACTATTATATATGTATTTAAATGGTTTTATATTTATCCAATAAAAGATAAATGCTTAAAATACGGAAAGAAATTCAATTTTAGGCGTATATGCCCTAGTTTTCACTAAAGGTTAACTTATCGCCTTTTGATGGAGAACCTCCATTAAATATTGTTTTGTGCACTCTTATACATTCTATTGAACCAAATAAAACTCTTCTTAAGAATTGGGACATCAAATTTTACTTTGTGTTAATTTTTGGTATCTTTCTGATAAAGTTCATTTTTAATGAATAGTGTAAAATGTTGTATTTTAATTCAAAACCTATTTTTAATATAATTTATTTATATTATTAGATTATCATTTGAATTGGTTTTAAAGTGAAATTAGAATATATTTTTACCATTAAATCCAATAGTGGTCGTTGGAATTAATTTCACTTTGAAATCAGACTTAAACTAGTGTCAATCTTTTGATACTTATTGTTTCATAAAAACACGCTATTTGCTCTGACAGCGGGAATTAATTATTAAATTAATTAATGTGGCTTATATGTTTTGAATTTTTTAAAATAGACATCATTTTTTAATTCAGAATATCAAATATATCTTAGGGTGAATTTTTTGGATTTTTCTGAAAAACTTTAATTTTTGATGAATAGTGAAACCACTAAGTGGTACTTATAAAAACTGATTTTTCTGTTTAAATGAAATTTTTCCATCTTTGTGTTTTGAATTTTAAAAATCCAACATACATGGTTGTAATTAAGAAGTAAAATTTGGTTCAATGGGATAAAAATAATAGTTTGGTGAATAGTAACTTATTAAGTTTTTAATCACGACTAGAGGTGATTAGTGTAGTTTAAGGTAAGAATAAGGTTTTAATAAAATTAAATGACCTAGACACATGTACTACCCTCATTGGATATGTCATGTCAGACCAATACAATCCATGGGTCAACTTGGGGACCCCATGGAGCCACTTTGGTTGGGATATGACATAAATATATTTTTATTTAATGTTAATGTAAAAATGACACAAACATGAGATGTTTTACTAAAAAAAATTTTACATGGGGTTATACAAGTCATATTTTTTTACTATAAATAGTAATTGGAAAGCTAAAAATACTTCCTAAATCATAGTAGTTTTTTTATAAGTTTTAGACATTAAATAAATTAAATTATTTATGAAATCATGATGATGCAACGATGACCTCATTATTTAACGATTTAAATAAAATGGAATGATAATGTAATATCTAAGACCTACACATGTCCAAAACCTATTGGATGAGTGGATTTAGAACCCTTATCACCTTATCCTCGAAATACATCAATGTGGGACCATTAAAATCTGGAAATCGTTAGAAAATAAAGTACCATTTTTGTAACTTTACAAGAGTGTCCCTCCTCTCCTCTTATAAAAGGCCCCCAACTCTACCTCCTTACCCACACTACCAATTCCTTTTCATCGGTCAAACCCTGCCCATTTTTTCTCTCCACATCCCTCTCTTACTTCTTGAAGCCTCACTTTGGGAATAAGTCTTCCCAAGAAAGCCTTTTAGCTCAATCCAAAGGGAGTTACCCGATTTTAAGGTAATGTCTTCACTTGTACCCTTTTGTTTTATTTTTCTTCTCCAACCCCCTAAACACTTTTTATTCATTTATTTTGTAAAATATCCAGTATCATAAATATACTAGGATGTTTTTATAAGAAGGATTAGAGCTAAAATTACACACACCCACATCTAATGGTTAAATAACATAGTGTTTCTGTGGATGGCAAATTTCTGCCTCACGAAACGATGATTGTTCAACATTCTTCTAACACCTTCAAAGATGGACATTAAGATGACACTATATTTATATATGATATATAATATGGTTATGTTTTACTTAAGCTTCTGTATTTTTCATTTATTTCATACCTTTATGGTTTCCATTATGGGTAAACTCGATATCTTCATTTAAAGAAGTGCGGACTACCACCCCCTCAAAGTGATTTGATTCGTTATTACCATATGTGTTACGTATAAAGGGTATATTTAATGATATTATATATTATACCATAGTGGAATTATAATACTATTATGTATCATTATGTTTTAATTCCATTAAATATGAAATAGAAATGGAACTAGCATTCATGTGTATGTACGGCTTACCGTCTCCATGAATGGTACATTTCATTTCTTATCTAAAAATGTTATGTACTATTATAAGTACATATATATAATGGATATATATGTAATATATTACATCTAACTGATGGGTATCATTCTGTAATTATAATATATATATATCTCATTTTGTTTTAATTCCATTAATATGGAAAAAAATGAAAGTAGCGTTCATGCATATGTACGGCCTACCGTCTCCATGAACAGTGCTTTTAATTTTTTTATCTCAAAATGATATGGAATATTATAAAATGAATATTTACTGGATATATATGATATTTAAAAAATCAATACTATTCTGGATATGATGTACCTATAACTACATGGAAAATTACTTTCCAACAAGTTCAATTTTTGACTCATGTACCAAACATCGACAAAAACGTCTGATATGAACTCATATTATTAACCAAATATTATAACATTAAAATATGTGATATGAACTGAATAATAATATTTATAGGATGTCTTTAATCAACTAAAAATTGACCAATGTTTATTATTCAGGAATATAAAGAAACGGACAAGACAAATTGGACTTGAGTTAAAGGATCCTACACCTCTCTTTCTTTTTAAGTACACTCTTTTATGTCATTCCTTTTAAGATCATATTTCTTATTATTGGGATGTTATTTTATATTAATACTACTGTACTTATTATTTTAATATTATGAGAGAACTTATTTCCTCTCATCAATCCATTTTGGAAGTTTTGAGTGGCGCCGTTAGGCTGCCGAATTTTCGTAAGACATCTAACGTCTCTCTTTATTTTTAAGTCCTCTCATTTATGTCACTTCTTATAAGATCCTCTTTTTTATGTTTGGGGATGTTCTTTTATATTCCTATTTCTGTAAACTTTATGTTAATACGATGAGAGACCCTATTTGATCTCATCAATCCATTTTTAGTTATTTTAAGTGGCGTCGTTAGGCTGCTGAGTTTTCGCAAGGGATTTTTCATCTCACTTTTATTCCTGTGAGATTTATGCTACATTTGCCACAATTTCCTTTGAGTGGTATATATACTGCCCATTATTTTACTAATTGTGTAATATAATTTCTTTTATGAGTATTTACATCAATGTTTTATTGACCTTCTTTCAGGAGGTGTATGTTTCGAAAGATACCCATGTCTGTAAGGGAACCTTTCACCCTCCTCTTTTTAAAAGACTTCTTTTGTTGGGTATTTTAATTTACATATTTTTATGTTGGGATATGTTCTCATATATCCTTATTGATGTAAATTTTATGTCCAAGTGACGAGATACCCTTTTTTTATCTCTCATCAACTCATTTTGATGTGACGCTGTTAGGCTGTCAAGGGAACTTCTTAACCCAATTTCGATTTATTTGGGTTCAAAATGTAGTTATTGAATATGTCATCCTTTGAATATGTGTGAATGACCTTCGATTATTTTACACTTAATATCCACTTATATTTGGTTTATTCGTTTGTCACACATAATTATGTAATTGATTTATCCTTAAACCAAGGATACCGTCTTTGTATGGGACTTCGTCTCAATCTCCCTTCATTGAGGCATATTTTGTTTTATAAACAACCTTCTTTTATATGGTGTATAAACCACTCTGACTTTTACATTTATCCAAAAAGGAATCTTATTTATACTAAGCATTTACTAAAAGTCAAAAGGGAATGTTTTTGTCGTACGTATGCGGCGACAATGACTTCTCTGCCGTCGTGACCATTATTTGAGTTTCGGCTTCCACTACAAGGCATACCTTCTTTTTAAAAGAAAAATAAATACCATGTTTTACTTTTCTTTTATTCTGGTATTGAAAATTGTTTTCATAATGTTTTTATTATATCAATGTGTTGTATTGATATCTTGTGATTGAAATGTGGAAATGTTATGTTTCCTTTATGAATGTTTTATGTGATACGATTATGTTATGGTTCTAGGGAATTATTATGAAGATGGGTGGTTCCGTGATAAAACTAAGGGCGGGTGAGCCCGATATAGCTCTCCAATGCATTGGGTAACACGAAGCAGTGAAACGTTAAAGTTTCTCCAAAGAGATTTAGGGAATATACTATGATGGGTATTCCAAATGTAACCAAGAGGTTTACTCCCTACGTATGAATGTTATGAATGCCTCAAGTTACCTTTTATGTATTATGATTTCTATGATTTATTCATGATTTGATATGCCTATGTTTTATGGGTAAAGTATTATTTCATTCTAATGTATATATATGAACTCATGTTTCCTTTCCATATTTTTATAACTCTACTGAGCTTTTTATGCTCATCCCATGTTTTTGAAATGTTTTTCAGAGGTCAAGGGAAAGGTACATGATGTGATGATAGTGTCAAGGATGTGTCAAGAAAGAATCCATGTTTTATTTTAAATATGTTTCCGTTTATGGGAAGAATGAATATTGTCTTTTATATAACCACTTTGTTTAAATGTGGAATGTAATGCAATTTTCATGATCTAATTCTCTAAAACTCTAAACCTGAAAATGTCCTTAATGTGTAATCTTGTAATAACTCATGATTAAGTAAGGTTTAAGGTAGGGGCCTTATATTTTCCACAACCAAAGCATCATCCAGTTCCTTTGAAACATTCTCCTTGATGCCTCGTCCCACATGACTTATATTAGGGAAATTGAACTTTCTTTACTCTATGATCATCATGAAACTGCATCTTTCTCTTATTAGCTGAGTCAACAAACATACCAAAGCTGAGATTATTGATTATATTATGAGATTGTTGATTAGGCATATTAACTATGTTTCACCATCCAAATCCCATTTCATTTAATTGATCATGAAGAATATCATTCCATTGCCCATCATATTCTACATTATCATGAATCTTCCTGTTTCCAACAATTTTCTAAAACCCAAAAAGAATTGTGTGAGAGGAAAAAATAATGATAGGGAAAAAAATAATAAAGGCGGAGTACATTCAATATATAACATCTTAGGGTTAATTCTATGATTGTTACCATAATTCTAGGACTATAACCTATGCTTATACTTAACCTTAGTGGAATACCTAGAACTACCTTAGAAATATCCCTAGGGATCTCACTAAAGTTTTCGGATCCTAGTTTCCAAAGGTTAACTAATCCTTTCCTCTCATACCAACTGTAGAGACCCAAATCATGACGTACATGGAAATTACATTACTTTAGTGGAATAATTAATTCATAACAAAAACCAACACATAAGGACCGTAAAAGTATAGTGTCTTTGGATACCCGGAACATAATATTCAAATCGTGGTGAAAGATATTCAACATCTCCCATAAAGATATTCCCCTTTTTGATTTCTTACCTAAAACAATTCTTTAAATCCTGAGGAAACTAATACATATAAAGGGTGAGCTCAAATGCTCAGTAGGGGTATGCATGGATAAAATAAAACAAATCATATACATTTGAACTTAAAAACATGAGCAATGACATACAACATGGAAGTACATAAGGCATAGATCATAAAGAAACATTAATCATGTTAAAATAGAATGGGAATAAAACATGTAATTGTGAATACCATTAAGCACATGATATGATTTCCATAGTAGCCAAGGCATTGCTGCCAAAACCATCTTAGTGGATAAAGTCCCTTTCTAAATCAAGTTCACTCCTCGTTCTAGTACTGTAATACTGAACCGAATTAACTTACCGTTCCGACCATGTCTATATCAGGAGATATAAATATTTACTCAATGCATTGGAGGGACATATAGGTCCCACCTATCTCATAATGAAATTATTCTTACTTGTGCCACAAAATAAATATACATCATTCACCATAACCCAACGAATAAAATGGGTTTAATAAACATCATCACATCATCACATAATCCATACAAAAGAAATGGATATAATTTCATAATAAGAAAAGTAATACCATTTAAATCATATAGATTTTATACCTAAAACATACACATATGAAATAATGTCATCTTAGATGGAAAATGGTTTTTATAAAACACATGAAATGAATTCTTGACGAAAATATCTGTTCTTCTTCAAAATAAATTTCTTTTTAGAAAACATCATGTAATTTTAAAAGAAAAATATTTTGTTGAAAATAGTCATGAATTCTTTTGGAGGAAGCTTCATGAAAATAAGGATTTATAAAACCATTAAAATCCTTTCATGCCGTATAAGTTAAAAAAACATTGTTCTTGTACTTTTGCTGGAAAAGTCAAAAAGTGCCACATAAAAGAAACATTCCTTACACACCATGTATTAAAAGTCATGAATGGGTAAAAAAGGACATTAAAAATACATCAAACAATTTTTAAAAATCAGGGACATAGATGATAAATATAACCCCAGTAAATACTTACGAATAAACAATCTCGGATAAGAATGAGATTGGAATAATTATCCCTTACCATAGGCCTGGTATGCTTTGTACATATCCGAACCTCCTGTATAATGATTTAAATAATGTCATTGATTTATTAAAGAATCGTATTCATTGTTATTATATCATATATTGTTTACTTATGACTCTATATTACACGTTCTTTTGTAAATCCCATGTTAAATCAACGTTTTGGGAAAAATCATCTTATATATCGTACGTGATTGGAGTTGTTGTTCCTGATGTTATTATTACTTATATAATGATTTACATACTTCCAGAATGTAAATCCTGATTTATATATAATATACATTCATTATATATCCAGAATATACATGTATTTATAATATTACATAACATATGGAGGTAAGAAATGAAATGCCCCGTTCATGGAGACGGTAAGCCGTATGTACACATGAACGCTACTTTCATTTCTATTTATTATTTTAATGGAATAGGTATATTATAATTCCAGTATAATATCATCTATAATATCAGTAAATCCATCAATTATATTTACCACATAACGCATTAACGAATCACATCACATTGAGGGGCGGTAGTCCGCACTTCATCAAATGAGATTATCGTATTTACACACTTTGGAAACCATAATGGCTTGATATAATTGGGAATTAAAGAAGCATAAGGAAATCATAAACATAATATATATCATATATAAATATAGTTCCATCATAATGGCCACCATGAGAGGCGGTAGGAGAAAATTGAACAATCATCATTTCACGAGGTGTTAGTTTTCTCTCCATAGAACCATTATGTTCATCATCCATTTGATGGAGGTCTGTGTAAGTGTAGTTCGAATACATCTCATAATAACATCCTAGTATACTGAGGATAATTTTTTTGTTACTAATGAAAGGATTAAAAAGATTTTAGGGGTTGGAGAAATAGAATAAAAGAAAACAATTTAAGAGAAACTGTTACCTTTAATTTGGGTAAATTCTATTAGTTTGGAACAAAAGGACTTCTTGGAGTGCCTTCTACCTAGGGTACGGATTATAGGGGGAGGCGAGGGATGTAGGGAGATTACTTGGTCAAAGTTTGGACGAGCCAAATGGCTTGAGAGGTGTGAGGAATTGGATAGAAATGGTCTCCTTTTATAAGGGGGAGGAGGGGCTCTTTTGGAAAGTGTGAAAATATTATTTTATTATAAACTTATCTTCAGTTTAAAAAGGACCAAAAATAATTATAGATTATGATTAGATGAATAATGGTAGAAATAAAATAATCCAATATGAATTGGACATGTATTGGATAATATTATAATCATTATAATCTAATTTATTTAAATCATTTATTAATGAGGTAAATACTGCATCATTATTGTGTCATAAATAATTTAATTTATTTGATGTATAAAAATTATTAAAAAAACACCAACATGTAGGAAATATTTTTATATTTCCAATTAATATTTATAGTCGAAATGATAATTTATATATCTCCTTATTAAAATTAATTACTAAAATATTTTTGTTAATACAAATTTTGTGTTTACATTAAATCAATTAATCTAATTTGTCATTGTCTTTCATAAGTGGATCCATGGGGTACCAAAATCGACCCAAGGATTCCCAAGGTCGGCCATTACTCATAGAATAATGTTTGGAAAAGTGTTAAGGTTATTTTTAATTATTATAATATTCTTTTTACCTAGAATTACCCTATTTACCTTTAACCGTCGTAAATATAAGTAAAAAGATGATATTCACCAAAAATTATTTTTATCTAATTGAATCAAATTTTACTCTTTTATATTAACCGTGTCTCTCTGATTTTCGAAATACAACTTATAGAATCAGTAAAATTCAGTTTTATGATCAAATGGAAAATCTCCTAGGAGGTGGGTAAAAGATGGTGAAAAGTTCAATACAAATTTTATAAATCTAAAATTTTTATAAAATGACTTCAATGAATTTCATTGAACATATATAAGTATTATGTATATATTTTTACCTAAAATAAATTTAAATCAAATAAATTATTATTTAAATAAGAAGTCGGTTTTAACCAAAAACTTAGTGTATTCACTATTCATAAAAAATTGATGTTTTTCAGAAAAATACCAAAAATTCGTCCTAGGCTATAATTGATATTACAAATTAAAAAATGATGTCTACTTTGAAAAATTCAAGACATTAAAGTGTCATTAATTAATTTTTGAATTAATTCCCGTTATCAAAACAAAAAACGTGTTTTTAAGAAATAATAATTTTTAAAAGACTGATACTTGTTTATGTCCAATTTCAAAGTGAAATTAATTTCAATTACCAAAATTGGATTAAATGGTAAAAATATATTAAAATTAAACATTAAAACCAATTAAAATGATAATATTTCAATATAAATTATTGCAATGAAAAAATTTGTTTTTAATTAAAATATAGCATGTTTTTTCTACTCATCAAAATACGAATGTTATCAGAATAATATGAAAATTTATCCAAATTAAATTTTTATATCCGGATTCCAAGGGAGAATTTTATTTTGTCAAATTGAACTTATAAACATGTCAAAAACTAGATTAAAAGTGGGTGCGCCATCAAAAGTTGGCAAAACTACATTTTTTTAAAAATACTTATTTTACTCAAAAAAACGATTTTTTCCTTATTCCATGTTCTAGAAAATGTGTATGATGAATAATAATGTTATAAAATAAAAAAATTTAGTTGATACAATTCATAATGGGTAGTTAATAATAATATTATAACCATATATTTTTGTTTAGTGAAACCGGGTATTGAGTACAACAGACGCTATCGAGGAAGGTCAGGATTGCGTGTAATGCAAGCCAAGTCAGGGCTGCGTTTTTTGCAACACTCCACCGTTGTTTCGTATAATATAATCCAACCATATTTCATTTATACATTGAATGTATATATATATATATACACGCTAAATGTTTCTTAAAATAAGTACTATCAAAATTGTGGGTAACATGATTCAAGTATAGCATTGCGTATATTGCAAGCTAATATGGTGTTGTATATAGTATAAGCTAATCCTGGTGTAGTGTATAATATAACACATCCATGAAATTAAAAATAATATATCTCATAAAATCTTGGGTTGTTATATCCTGGTTGTGGATCTGGGTTCTCCATACAGGTAAGGTTATTATTCATAACCTGAGTGTGTTTTCCCAATATAGTGATAAGCTGATCTACAACAGTTGTATCACCATCTACACTATAATTATCTTCATCAAAAGGAAAATCCAGACATGGATTGCATGCACTGATACGGGTTCCATTCCTTCCAATGGGAACCCTTTCTAAACATTGTCATACACTATACTAGTTTATGAATCGTAATACATAAATCCAAACATCTAAAACACATAACATAAATTGGACAGTTTATGGATATAATCCATAATCATAAAAAAGTTTTAATTGAGGATGTATATACCTATAAACCCTTCATAATGGTTTATAAAGAAAATGATAATATTCCTAAGCATATCCCCTATGAGTGTCGGAACCACGAGTGTAACAAGGCCCGTTGTCGTGCAATAGTTCCACTTGAAATCTAGCTCAAAGCAGTTTTTTCAGGTTTTGCCCCAAGGTACATCTGTGCCAGAGCCACCTCTACCTGCTCCTATCCAGACATCGATGTATTTCCTGGAAAACATACAACATCTTGACAATAACATAATTCTAGAAGTTCCTCTATACTAATCCCCAATGTATATCTTAGGGCTATAGGATCTAATCAGAGATTATCTAAATCTAGTTTCTAAGGATTGTAATAAACATCCTCTAATACCAACTATAACGCCCCAACCCTAGAAGCCTAGAGTCGGTGCATTATTAACTATCATAGGCATGATCACAAAAGTTCATGTTTCGAATGACCGATTAGTTAAGAACCTTTTAAGTACTAGATACATTCATAAGGTTTACATTACATCATAAAATGGAAAACTATAACAACCTTGATTCCAAAGACAACACTGAGATCCCATAGACTATCCATGCAGGTCAGTCATAATATACTTATTTGCATCTTGGAAAAAGTAAATCATAGTAAGTGGTGAGCCTAGATGCTCAGTAATGATAACAATATAGCCGAAACTTTCATAAATAAGATTAAACATTTAAGGTGATGTATAAAACTAATAAAAAATCCTTTTCAACATATTATTCATCATAATATGGAAAATATAAATCCAAATAATTCCATTTACCTACTCACATGGATATTCTACTAGTATAATAATCACATGAAATATCAATAGACACTTTCATAATGATGGAATGCATAATGTTAAATTTCATAACCACATATTCAATGCCTTGTGCTAGGACTAAAAATATGATTTTGTCAATGCCTTGTGCCAAGAAACTAGTTTGTTTCATGATACCTATCAATGCATCGAGGATCTATATAATTTTCCATCTATCAATTACTAAGCTCAATGCATTCCTCATATGAAAAGGTTTATACATGACATAAACAATCATTTTAAAACTTACATACAAAATGTCAATACTTTATCCATCAACCATGAGTGGTATAAAAATAAAGCATCCACAGTCAAACATGTCACAAAAAATTCAATAAAATACTTATGTTTTATATCGTAATAAATCAACATCAAATAAGTTTAAAATCCATCAAAAGATGTTGACATAGATGAAATCAATCAATTTTCTTAGAGAAATATGAAATCATTTAAGAGTCGCATAAATATAATGAAAAAAATTATGTTGAAAATATTCTTATAAGCTTGTAAGGGAAGCCTGAACGATGTTATAATAGCGGAAAATAGATTCACCTGTCATATAAGTTAAAAAAACACTATTACCCTAATTTTATCGAAAATTTCATAAGGTACCATGTTGGGAAAATGAAAAAAATATTCTTTTCATTTTTTTATAAAAAGTCAAAAAAGCGTATAAATGAAATTATCTCATAGTCTAGTAAATAGTAAAAAAGATTTGGAATACATTTTTAAGAATCATGGATGTGGATGATAAAAAGGTCCTAGTAGATACTTATATAAAAAAAACCTCGTATAATAAATAGATTGTGATATAAATAATTACCTTGTATTTTCCTTGGTCAAGGATAGGACAACCTCCCGTATAATGGTGCAATAATGGTTATTAAATTACACATGAATCATATTCATTAATATGATATCATATATGATATTTTAATATTTCTTTGTCAATAATATTATAGTATTATCATCGTTTCAGTTGTTAACTGGTTAATTTTACTTTTATGCTTTGTTACATAAGTAATGTTTTTTATGGATACGATGTATCATATTCGGATTCAAAATGATATTGAGACTTTAAACATTATTTTTAATCATCTAAATAAAATTACTCTTGAATGAATACTATGGTGACTGAAACTCATCGCGTTCATGGAGATGGTAATCTGTACGTACGCACGAGTGACAATATTATTTTTTTGATGTCATGATAATATATATTTGGATGGTATATCATATATACATAATCATTATCATGTTATATTTATTTTTTACATTATGTATAAATCATTATTATACCAATCCAAATAATAATGTATTGAATAACAACTACACCACGATGTGGAGATGGTAAGCCGTAGGTACACACATATTGTGGCATGTCATTCAAAAAATGGTTAGAATAATGAATATGTTTCTACAATATTTATAATGACATCAATGTATATAGAATATAGTGGATTTATTATTTTATAATCGAAACAAAAAATAAAGACGAAGTTGAAGAAGAAAGGAACATGGAAGAGGTGATGAAATATTTCCCTCTTCTTCAGGTTCATCTTTTTGATTTTATCAAAAGGTCTCATTAGGATGGATTTTGGACTAAATAAAGTGAATTAGGATGAAGGGAGGAAAACAGAGATGGTATTTGGGCAGTGGTTGGCCGAGCCAAATGGATTTGAAGGCGTGGATTAGAGAGAAGGGGATGTTCCCTTTTATAAGAGGGGTGAGGGGCACCTTAGGAAAAGTTAGAAATATTATTTTATAATAAAATCATTTTCCATTTATAATGGCTCCAAAATGAATTATTAAAAGTATAAGGTGGGGATGGGTCTAAAACATCTCAACTAATTGGTTTTAGACAGGTTGTATTCACTATATTAGCCTTTTCTTTTAGATTTATCTCTTAGTTAAATAGTTTGACATTTACCATGTCTCTTTGTATTTTTATATTATATGGTTAATAAAGTTATTTTAAACTTACAAGAGAACCTCAAGTGGTTCATTAATGATACACATAACATTATATAAGTCTTTTGTATGAACCTTATATTTTTAGGATTATTATATCAACCAATAATATTGTACTATAAAAAAATACTCATTTATATCAATTTTGACATTATTTAATAATTGGATTTCGTTAAAGTCTAGAAAACATTATTAATTCGAAATAAATAAATTTAATCGACCCTTACATTCCATATTAACCTTTAAAATAGTTTAATTCATTAAAAGACTCAAATTAGATTTATTTGGAAATTTATAATATCAGTTATTTTATTCTTTCATTAATACAGTAATAACGGCATCATCATTGTGTCATAAATAAATTTAATTATTTAATATCTAAAAACCATAAATAAAATACCCTTATGAATGAAATCTTATTATATTTCGAATGAATATTTATATTCTAATTTATATTGTGTATAACCCTATATTAAAAATGGTTTATTTATTAATTTTTTAATTTAACTCTTTTAACTCTTCTTTAATTAAAATAATCATAAATGTCCTAATCTAATCCAAGTGGAACAAAGATGTTTATATTTTATTCCTAATTTTTTATTCAATCGAATAACACTTATCAAATATAATTAGGATATGTGTTAGCATAATAATAATATAATTTTACCCTTAATTACAATTTTTACTTTTAACCGTGTTAAATAAAAGTAAAAAGGTATTATTCACCAAAAAATCATATTTTTGAACAAAATTTTATTTACTTATATCAACCGTGTCTCTTCGATTTTTGAAATTCAACTTACAGAATTCGTAAAATTAAGATTTATGTAAATTTGCAAAGGATCCTAGGTGGTGGGTTAAAGACGGTAACATGTTCAATATAATTTTTATATATATAAAATTATTATAAACAGACTCCAATTAATTACTTTGAACTTATATAGGTATTATTTATCTATTTTGACCAAAAATAAATTAAAATAAAATAAATAATAATTCAAATAATAATTTTGTTTTAAACTAAAACAATGTTTTTTCACTATTCATCAAAAATTGAATGTTTTCAAAAAAATACAAAAAATTCACCCTAAGCTAATTTCGATATTCCAAATAAAAAAATGATGTACATTTTGAATGATGAATTTTTTAAAATTTTAAAAATTCGGTATTACTATTTATAACTGCTAGTTTGATTGGTTGTGGTGTTTTAGAACTCGAAGTTGTGTACAACACACGCTATAGTATTTTTCAAAGAGAAGTGTACCGTGGAATAATGGGGTTTTAAGATAAATCATGTTTAAGTATTTAATGATGTACATGGTTGTTATAATGTCCCATTAACTATCTCCATGTATTTTTCATAATGAGTGATGTATTCCACATGATGTTTCCTCTCCCTTCATAGTAGTATCATTGCATATCCCAAGGATAACTTATACATCCTTGTGACCCCTGTGTGACTAACCCAAAATCATGAAAAAAACTATAAATACACCATATTAACATAGAATCTTGTTCATATCATCTACTACCAGTGGCTGATTTCATATCTCCATATATTCCACTTCTAGATCCAATGGTAATTGTCTACTAAGAATATTTCTATTATCATGGAACATTATATAACCCATAAGGGATGTGGTATGAAAGTTGACACAACTATATAACATTACATCGATATCTTTCATTATATGTGACACCATGTTATAACGAATCCTGATATTTTATAAATATTATTATTTAAACAGATCGATTATAATATTACATTTAGACATGGTGATATAAAATGGAATAAATAAATATTAAAAAATAATAATAATAATTATATATATATATATATTATGTATTAATACATAATTAATTATATTTTATTATCCTTATATGAATTGAGAGTAAATTGTTTCAAAAAAAATTAAAAATTATTTTTATTGAAATATGATAAAATTAGAATTTTCACTTATTGAAAATGAATTTTTCAAAGAAAAAATATTTTCAAAAACAACATGAAAAAATTATCCTCATGTATCTATGTTAGAATTTCCATAAAAGAAAATTTTTAAATGAATATTGGAAAGTGATCATATTTATTAGGAAATTCATTTTTTATAATGTATTTACATGTTTATTTTGTACTTATTTATATTCAAAATTTTAAATTAATTAAATAATTTCATTATTAATATAAATTATTTCACAAAATTAAATTTAATATATAATTTTTATATTAATATATTCTATACTTATAAAATATTTTTTTGGAAAATAGTTTTTCTTCGTGCCTCTAGGATTAAATTTTTAATAAACTCATACACTTAAGTGAATTAAAATTTTCATTTATGTATTAACTTATTTTCATAATCATAATTAATATTTTATATTATAATAATATTTAATTCGGATCATAATGAATAATGAAAATAGTAAAAATCAATAACCACATCTAAAGTTAAATCAGGTTTACACGGTGATAGAATAAAATAATATGGGTTAAAATATGCTAAAAACATGTCCAAATTGTAATGTAAGGAAATATATCAAACACATATCATGTAAGGGTTGAGAATAATCCATTTGGAACATTATGGAATGTGTGAAATTTTATTATTACTTTTTCTTATCCAAAATACCAAATGTGTCTTCCACCCCATATATAAAATACCCCATTTACATTTTATTCCACACATCCAATGTAATGAACTTGAACCTAGTATACTAGATTATGTGGTTAAATTATACATTGGTCCTAGACATATGTTATTTCATACCAATATAATGAATAATTTTGAATAATTGGAAAACTATATGGATAAATGAATTTCTGAATAAAACCAAAAACAGAAATACAATATTGTATTATATTTGAGTAAAAAACTATTTTCTATTTTTTATCCATGTATATCAATCATAAAAAATTATTGGTATCCTATGAGAAGTGAGAAATACAACAGAATGAGATAAAATTCATAATAAGAGTATTCAAAAATTGAAATAAATTTTATATTAATAAGGAACAATCAGTTTGAAAGGATAAAAAACAGAAATACATTCAATTAAATGAATAACCTGAACATGTAGATGAAAATGGTTGGAAAAAATGTTGATCTAAATAATTCCATATAAATCGTCCAATTTTAATGAATCTTATAGATGGATATTATGAGTAATAAAATAATGAAATGTAAATTAATAATTACTTTCATAATTAGGAAATGAATAATTTCATCCATCATAAGCATACAATCAAGGTTTTATTCTAATATAATTTAAATATTTGGTTGTGGCCTTAGATAAATAGCAGTTCTAGTTATTCACATAAGAGCTAATAATTCCATTTTTACCATAAAGTTATGCTACCATCACATAATACCTCAAATTTATTACTCTTATATAGTGGGAGAAACATAATACAAATTATTTTATTATTGAAAATATATCATACAACTTTTTAAATAATTTCAAAATAAAAAAACATAATCATAAACAAATCAGAGTATTATGACTAATAGTACCAAAATAGTACATCCAAATATAATAGATCATAAACCATATGGATAAATAATAGTTGATATATAGTTAAAAAGTATTCACAATTCATAATATAATTATAATATGTTCCTTTTCAATGATCAGTAAAAATCAACAATGATTCAATCAATTTTTTGGGGGAAAATTTTAAATTTGAAAATGAAATTCATAAAATAAATATTTAAAAAATAATACAAAATAAATTGTAATATTAACTTTTAAAAATTAAATATCATCTTTAAATAAATAGTTTTTCATTATGAATTTAATTTCCATACATTCTGTGAATGCTAAAAAAATATTACTTTTACATTTCCAGCAAAAGGAAAAAAGAACCTCATATGGGATAGTAAAAAATATGAAATTTGACCATTCATTAAAATGTAAAACATGGGTTCAAATTTATTTAAAATATATTTTTTATATTCTTCAAAATATTATTCTATACATTTTTAGATAAGATGGAGCTGAAAGATAAATGATTTTCAACCGAATGGAGAAATTAAGTAAAAAAATACTTAAAACATTTTCGAAAATCATTTAATGTATCAAGGGTAAATAATAATTCATATTAATTTATAATATCATAAATAAACAAAATAGATTTTATTTAATTGTTTTTAACATATTAATATCAACTCATTCACCTTTATGGACACAAATGCTAAAAATACTGAATAATTATGTGATTTTGAAATATACCCTAACTGATTTTATATCATTTAAATCATAAATCCCATGAGAGAAATAACATAAAATTTTACATAAAATAGAATGGTAAAAAAATATTCATGGTACATCATATCAAAATTTGAATATATAAACCACCCAAACGAAATTAGTGTTTAATTTGGAATATGTCCCACCAAAGTAAAAGAAATACTAGACACTGTTAAGTCATGTATGATTTCCTTCATGTGTTTCCATAACAATGGTATATTAATTTTTTTTATATCTTATAAAAATAATAAAATATTATATTTCAAACTATTTACAAGACACCAATAGTATTTTAAGATTTATTTATTAAAAACACTTTGAACGAATCACTATGTTGTAGATAATTGCATCCCATTCTTGTATGTTTGGGTTTGGTAATTGAGTAATTTTTATTGGATCATTATAATATTATATAAATAATATTAGAACAGAAATAAAAATTATATTAAAAAATATATATAATTATTTAAAATAGACCTTAAATGATAGTGTTCAGAAAATGAGTTACGTCGTTCATGGAGATGATATGTCATACATATGAATGAATGATACTTCCACTTTTCTCACATGTAGAATGTATGAATTTTAAATAATAAATAAACATTAGATAAATATTATTATATAAAATATTTATTCTATTATAATTTAATATATCTTTATTACCTTCTATTTGAAGATAAAATAATAAACATTTCACATATTTATTTGGAGGCGATAGTCCACATGTACCCACATGTGAAATTATTGTTTTCCAGTGAATTGGAATTTTAGAAGGTCTATGTTATATTTTGAGACCATATTTATACATATTTAATAAATTTAAAATAAATATGTTCAATTTGTCATTATTTTCAGTTTTGATATGTTATGATCGAAAACAATTACGTCAATTCATGAGGCGATAGTCGTCTATACAAAAGATCGGTGGTTTTGATTCAAATTTGATGGAATAGGAACTAGATTATGGTTATGGAATTAATATAATACCATATCTGTATATAGGTGATACATTTTTTAATTATTTCAACATATTTTGTAATTATTAATATGAGATAGAATAGAAACTAAACCAAAAATACATTTAAAGGAACATTAACTCTTCTTCGGATAACATAGTAAATATTATTCTTGAAGCCATCCTAAATTCGAATCATGATGATTCAATTCACTATATTATGTCTGTAAATTATTTATGGAATTATTTTTTCATTTTATGGATTATCCAAAAGGATTCGGATCTGTTAAAAGGAGATGAGTGTCAGTGTCATTTTATAAGTGATGTAGAGGACACACATTAAATTTTAAAAAGAAAAATTGACACACATGTTTTTATAATGATAAAAGAATACAAATTTATCATTATTAATTCATAGATAATATAAGGATGGTATGTGGAATAACATAGGAAATTTACATTTTTATTGTCCATTTAAATCTTATCTTGCCTGTCTAACCACATATAAACCTAGTTTTATCATAATAGTGGTAATCAATTTATTTTATATATTTCAATATCACCATGAGATATTTTCTACTTATTATATTATACTAATTATTTTTATTTAAAATATTGAATCATTTATACCATATTGTATTATAAAAAGTGGAATAATTTTATATAAAATTAATTCTATTGATGCGACAAAATAATTGTTTTTTGAATAAATAATTATATAAGTATTGAAAATTTTAATTTCAAAATTATGTTTGTTGTAAATTAAAATTAAAATATTTTTATTATTATAAAATAATAGGACTCGTTTTACATGTAAAAAAATTAAACATAAAATATAACTTCTAAATTATGTAATTGTAAATTCATTTCTCAATAAAAAAGTATCATTCACTATTCATCAACAAATCAATATTTTTAGAAAATTATCGTAATTATATTTAATGTAATTTAGAAATGGGGATTAAAAAATTGAGTACCATTTTAAAAATAATATTTCGTAATGTGAAAAAAAAATTAATGTATTCTCACAATGATGGATGAAATCCATTTTAGAAAAATATATTTTTTCATAAAACAAATATTTTTATTTGAATTTATTATAATTTTAATTTTATTCAATATATAAAAATTAAATTTATTTCATACATGCTTAACCCATATATTATTTCTAATTTAGTGAGTCATATTCATACCTGTTGTAATGTCTCGACCGGAATGACCACTAATAGGGTAGTCGAACAAGTGGGGAACATGGCCTCCAGCCCTCCACCATGTACACCAAATGACGTCGAATAAAAATGTTGATGTAAGGAGGGGATAATAGGGATACTATACCTAAATGATTACAGTAAAGAATAATTTAGATAATAAATGATATAAAAAAATCACTAATAAATGAATGATAGATAATTATAATAATAATACAATGTGAATATAAAATATGTAAAATATAAATATACAGTAGATTAATGCATTTCCATATGGTGATACATAATCTAAATTAATATAAAGTCATCATGCCACAAGATATCGGTCAATACATAAACAATGAAAATAAGAAGAATCCCCAAATGTAATCTCAAATTGTATATTGAGTTGTAGCTGAATCTTGTGATGATAAATCTCAAGTACAAGCGTAAATCAATATTAAAAATTCCATGTTACGACAAACAAAATGTGTAATCATGTACCCTAGGAAAATTGTAGCCTAAGTAGGGTGTGAGATATAAATCCCATCAGCTTACAACACATGGTGTCTACAATGAATCCATTCTGTGAATATAAAGTAAACCAATGCAAGTTAATAATCATATAATATATAGAACTTAAATAATTAGAGAGGTCAACTCAGGTTACAATTAGACACCTATATGACTCTACCAACTTCGAACCATGGTTAAATGAATGTTTGATCCTTTATCATACATATATACAAGTAATATAAATTTATATTTTATGGATTTATATCACATCCACTAATATGAACCATGTATTTGAAGATGTTAGTGGCCATTTAGCTAGAATAATAGGTTTCAAATGGACCAGGGAGTAACTAATACATCAATATATATTCTAAAAAATCATATATGATCTATCCAAACAAGTAAATTCTCTATATCTCATTGGGAGAGGGAGACATCATTCTCACCACTCGAGATTGTGAGTGAGCCATCATATCAACATTCGAAGGAATTGAGAATTCCATCATGTAAACAATCAATATGGGGCATAGGGTTCCATGCCCATCATCCATTAGTATCACTGTTGTGATATGTTATAGTCAAAAAATGATGTAATGAAGTGTGATACCTCCATGATCAATAATACCCTTAACATCATTTCAAATCATGATCATAAAAAGTAATCATGTAATGATAATGTTAAAAATGGTTCATGAGGCATTGGCTTTATTTTTCTAATTTCACAAAGGGAATTATAAAACCGGAAATTCTAATTTATTGAAATTTTAATAAATCATTTACTAATGTAAGAAATATATGGTGTGGCCTTTCCACCCTTTACATTTCATTTCAATTAAACCATTTAATTTATTCATGAAAAGAAACTATTCCTAATGTATTCCATTCTATGCAAATTGAACATATTATCTATAACATTTAAAAGATCATGGAATGAAATCCATCATATCATGTCATTCCATTTATATCAAGAATCTCATTATAAGAAATAACCACCATGAAAAAATAATTCAAAATAATTCATTCCTTTTAATTTAACAAAACATTAAAATTAAACTATAAGGATCAAAGAGAAACATAGGAGGTTTCATGGTAATATGAGCATTAAACCACTTTGTAAGATCCATTTATTATACCATCAAAGCATTTAGAAGGTGTTTGGTTCAATAGTCCATGAAAAACGAGTGGTCCAGGCTAGGAACTAGAACAAAAAAGAGGCTATATACTATAATTACACTTATCAAGCACTAGCACTCAAGAATAAAAAACTGCAAATCCATAAGTCCAAAAACATTTTAAATAAATTTTCAGTTCTTTTTGGATTATAATAAATTTCCTTTAATCTAAGTGGTTTTATTATAAAAAAATGATATTTTTCAATGACAATACATTTAACATAATACAACATTAATTAAAAATTCATAACTCAATTCAAAATTAAGATTCTATTAAATAAAATCTACCAAACATGAAAAATTAATTTATAAAAGTTTAATATGGAATTTAAGAGGTTCCAGTCTCGTTTATGAAATCACACATTGGTGAAATTAAAATTTTCCTCCAATTCTCATGCTTCGAAAGAAATATATGAATTTAACTAATTAATTATTAAAGATAAAAAAAATTTCACAATCATGGGGATTCCTTGATCACCGATTACATTCTCAAACTATTGAAAAATGATGAGAAGGAGCTACAGAAGGTGTTTATATCAATTTAAAATGAAGAAAACATTTTAAGGTGATGCTTGACAGTGGGCAGTGCACAGAACAATGAAAACATACATATTTCAAAGGCGATTTAGGGAAGATATTATAGAACACCTACCTCATAGTTAGGGAACCATAAAATTTTATTTCCAATATCTGATTTGATCTATTTTGGATGATATCTATGAAAGGGTTATTCAATCTAAAAAAATTGTTAAAATGAGATTTCACCTCCCTAACTTGTTCAGGAGAATATTAAATGTACAAATATAATAAAATTTGGAGAACATTTATCGATGTGGATACGTAGAGACTAACAATGCTTGAATCTGATGGTGAGTACATTATTTCATTTGAATCCTATGTGAAGGTGTTTGGGAGCTCAATTTGTATAGGGAGTAGGTCTCATGACGTTTCCAGGAGGGGAAGAAGAATAAAATGATTCATGTAATGATTCTTCCATATCACACCAAGAAAATATAAAATTACAATTAAATCAATAAATCAGTATATACATTAATGGACTCCATTCACATAAGGTGGAATCATAATAAACATTAATCGAAGAACATATGTACAATTGCCTTATCCCTAGCCATAGATGGTTTATTCCCCATGGGTGGGGTGATCTGTCCTAGACATGGATATTTACCTTGTGCCAAATCATTCTTAGCCTCCATTATACTAGCCAAAATAATAAGAATAATGAAAAATAAATCATATGATACCACTTTGCGATCTACCTACATGAATGGGAAGTTATATGGTAGCTGTATAGGTGGGTCACATGGCCTTAATTGAACCTCCCCATACAATAGAGGATGCCAACTAGCAAAGAATGTGTAAGGAGATGATAATGGGGAGACTATAACCTCATGATAACAATATCTAATTGATATATTATATAAAAATAACAAACAATAATGGAATTTTTAATAAATAAAATACAAAGTAGCAGAACACAAATACAAAATGAATATAAAAATCCCCAATGCTAATATAAAAATGATTATTGAATGTCCATATAGTGATACACAATCTAATTTAATAGACAATCATCATGCTACATGATACTATGAAGTAAATAATTAAAGAAATGAGGAAAAATCAAAAAGGGTAATCTCCAAGATCATACTGATGTCTATGATAGTCTTATGATCCTATCTCTTAGGTACAAGCATAAAAAAGAAATAAAAATTATATATTCCTGCAAATTCAAGGTCTAATCAGCTACCTAAGTGTAATGGAGGCATGAACATGCTGTGATATAAAAAACCCATTAGATTACCCCCTATGATGTCAATGTCGAATATAGTCCTTGAATACTAATTAATGATGTGTGCTGGTTGAAATATAATATTAACTTCTACTAAAATAATATCTCAGATCAAATTAGGTTCTAATCAGACAATAGGATGACTCTACCTAGTTCATCTCATGGCTAGAAAGAATGTCTGAATAGATATCATACACTTATAGTTATAATATATATATAATATGTTTATATATTTCATAAATATATATGAACCAAGTACATGTTGACGTATGTAGCCATATACCTATAATACTACATCATGGATGGACTAGGGCATAACTCAAACAAAAAAAATTAAAAATGTCAACATAAGCTATATACAAAGGGAACATTCTCTATATATCATAATTATAGGGATAATTCATTCTCATTACTCAATATGGTAAGCGTTCTATATTGTAATCACTCAATGGTAGTGTGTGTCCCGTCGTCTCAACTTTTAAAAAAAATATGTGACATGTCATGCTCACCTTCCACTAGTATCTCTGGTCTGAGGCGTAATTCTCTACACCCAATGTTAGTGAATGTGATACTACCATTCTCAAACTTATTATTATAAGCATTCAATGGGAAATGTATAAGGCATAATCATGTTATGATACTAATAATAGAATCCAGGAGGCATTACCTCATATAATTTAAATTCACTAAGACTGTAATAAATATTTCCTTTTCATTTTAGTAAATTATGAATTAATCATGTAATTATGATTTCACGAAGCCATGTTATATTAAAACACAAGACATTTCATTTAAATTAAACCATTTAATTCATTGTACACATGAAAACAAATCAGATGAGTGATATTTAATGTAAGCAAGACATAACATTTAAAAGGTTTAAATCAATCTTGGAATGAAATATATCATGTGAGCCATTATATTTATATAAATAATCTAGTTATAAAAAACCACCATGAATAGTATATTAAAATAAATTCATGAATTTAATTTAAAAAAACAAGAAAACTAAATTACATGGCTCAAATATACCCATAGTAGGTGTCATGGTAAATTATGAATTTTCAGACAAGGGAAAATCCTTTAATGAATCTAGCTAAGCAATTAAGAGGATCTTGGTTTATTAAATAATGATATAAGAGTGGTTCATTCTAGGACTTAGATCAACAATTTTATAGTATACCTTCATTCCAAGTATCATGTTCTATCATTCAAGAACAAATAGGTCCCTGAAAAATTTAAAATAAGAAATAAATGATATTAAGTTTAGAAGACATCACACCTCATCTGAAGGGGATTTAAGACAAAAACCTATCATTTTTCAATAAAAGATCACATTACATAATTAAATATCAAATAAAGAGGAATAAATCAATTCACATTTATTATTATATATAATAAAATCCACCCAATAATGAAAAATAATTTATAAATATTCAACATAGAATTTAGGAAGATCCATTCTCATTCAAGATATCTGTCACTAGTGTAATTCTAGTATTTATCCAATACTAACTCAATGAAATAATAAGGGAATTAAATTGATTAATTATTAATGACATTTATAATAAATAATATGAATAAGGTTTCTGTAATTGAGTTTGTCCTACTCAAATATTTTAACTCTGCTCAAAGAGATGTATACAGGTCCCATATATGAAATTAAAATGATGAAAACATTTTTAGTGTGATGCTTAGAAAATTCCATCACATGTCAAAATGGAAACATTCATATTAAAATGGGAATTTTGGGAACAATATATATATGACATAACTCATATTTTTTTGACCTACTCATCCAACATTAAGCTCTAATTTGATCTAGTTTTGATAAAATCATTGAAATTGTCATTTAACCTAAAAATAGAGAAAATGAGGTTCCACCTAAAAAACAAGGTAGATAGAATATTAAACAAGGAATGATTAAAAAATTATCCACGAGTGTATAAATATGGATCCATATAGATTTATGGTGCTAGAATCAAATGATGAAGAGATGAGTTATCTATAATCCAGGATGAAGGAGTTTGGTAACTCAATGTGCACCGGGAGGAGGTCTTAGGTGGCTTCCAGAAGGAGAAGAATGAAAAAATGTGATATAAATTCATTAAGGTAAAAATTTTCATTTTAACCCTAAAAAATGGGCCACATGATAATGGTTTGTAGAAAAGGTCTTACAACCATAAGATAAATAGTTTATGGTTACTGCCTAAGTGGAACAAATTGAGCAGGATATGCCCATGGTTGGGGTAAACTGTTTTCCGCCTATTCATGGAGTTTCTGCTCCCTTTCTGAATCCACATAGTTCTTTGGTGGGCCATTTGAATTCAAAAAAATTGTGCACATCATTTAGAAAACCAAGACATTGAATTTTGGGGACATCGTTCCCCCAAAACTCAACAAGACACCCGAGGCACCCCTTAGTCGTTTACCCGAGTCTAAAATCATGTAATTTAATTGTTCCAACTCTTATTGTTATATTATGATGATTTGTTTAAATAAATAATAGTCTAATTATTACGAAAATCCATATTCCATTTGAATTTTTCCATGGCTCAAAACACGGGGTTTTACACTAACAAATTATATTTCTAGGTTATAGTAGTATAATATTCATTAAGATTCTTTTATATTTGTATCACAATATATAAAAGATACAAAATTTATGTAAACATTTTTCATGGGTATTTAATTATCGGCATTGTTTGATTCATACTATATCCAATATAATGTATTAATTTTAATGTCAAAATAAGTTACATTATCATGACCATAAATAAATTGTTTTCTTGCAATTTAAATTTAATCTATGAAAAAAATGGTTTTGAATATTTAAAATTTATTTTATAGAATGACCTTATCCTAAAAGGGTATATAAAAATTCATCTCTAAAAGAGGTTAAGGGTAAAAAAATTTCATATATAATAACAGATAACAAGGTTTCTATATAGGAACACATGAGTGTGATGTCAAAATATTTATATACTTGAAAGGCATAAATAATTTTAGAGAATGACAGATATAATTTGTGATTATAATGTTAACAATCCAGAGAAAATCAATGATAAAAAAACCATAAATCTATTATTGAAATGACATTTATATGAAAAAAATTTCAGTTCATGATCATTTTTCCTAATGATGTGGGATTTTTTTACTATATGGATAGTTAACACCATAAAATGATCTTACATGATATCTATATATTTTATAGGTATATTTTAATCCTTTTATTTTAAATTGCTATATTATTACTTCATATTTTAATCCATTAAATGTATTAGAAAAAATTATCTTTATACCTATTGCGCTAAAATGTACAATTAATAGATCATTAGAGCTTCAAAATAATGTTTATTCATTCATTTGATCTGATGATATTTTTAAAATATAAATTTATTATCACTAATTATTAAATAATTAATTAATATCTAAAACCATAATAATAACTGAAAATTTCAACATAATAAACATCCCTAATAGATCTCTTATAGACCCCTTTGAAATATTTTATACCATATTTTATGTCCAAAATACATATTCTAAAGGAAACTATGTTTCTAAAATCATCATACAATTAGATTCCCAAAATAATATATAATATCTATCATATCCACAAAATAATATTTAAATGCCTTTATCACCATATAACTTTAATGAAAACGTAAATTATGCCCAAAATAAATTTTCAAATTATAAAATATATTCTACCCATCACTGAAAAATATAATAATTTGAAAAGAAGTCCTCAAAAATCAAATAATGAGAGAAGTATAACTTCAAAAAAAGATTGTCCCCAAATAATTTTATTATTATCTCGACATTGGCTACATATTATATTTTTTCATTCTTCAATCACATTTTTTCCAATATGATTATATTTCGACAGAATAATTTTTCATATTCATCTATACCATTCCTTATATTCTAAAAAATACATATAGAAAATCATCTACAAAACAATAATTTTATTTTTGATAATTCATATAATTATAATATCATCAATAAAATACATCTATAACATAATTCAAGAATCCAAATAAATAAGAACATTGATAATTCATCATATACTATATTTATTGAATAAAATTTTCCATGATCCCTTATTATTATCTTAGGTATATGCCCTTGAATATTACTAGCATACATTTCTAATTGAACCTCCTTTTTATTGTTTAAACACTTATAATGAGATATTTTTTTCTTTTCCTATCATTCATCCACTTGAATTCCTTTAACACCATAATTCATGAAAACATCAATTCCCTTAAAAAATTTCCATGGTGTTTCTATCCTAAATTATCACATGTGGGAATATACTTATATCAATAATTCACAATTTACCTTTTTTCTATACTATCAACTTATTCTCTTTATTCTATTTTATTTCATAACCCATGATGAATTCATTATCTAACAAGATAACACATGAGAGTAGATATGTTAAAGATGATAATATTTGGGATACTAGTGCCCTTCAAAGGGTTGGCTTAATCCCATCAATGAAAAGGATAATATACATTTTTATTAAGAAAATAGTCTATAAAATTATATGTAATGATTTTAATGAATAATTAATTCTATGAAATCCATTTTTCATTCATTTGTATCAAATTCCATAATTTAATCCACATAACTATTCATTATTCAGATGGAAAGAAACCTTGAATTATACTTCTTTAAAATCCAACCACTATATGTTTTCTTTATATTCATCATCCGTCATGTTTTGATTAAATTATTTCAATTGATAAACATCATTTAGGATTTGAATAACAGTCATGAAACCCATCTCCCATTCATTTTATCATATATTGAGAAATTTATTATCAATAGAACCTATCCATTTATCTAATTTGAATGTATTTTTATTCCAATTGAATGATGCAGGATCATAAAATTTCAAGGGATATAAAAATATTACACCACATGGTGGAAACTAATGATTCTCTATACGGTCATGGTCATCCCTCATAACCTATTTCAATTGCACAAATTTGTTTATAAATTGAATAGTTCTAATAACTTCTGTAGCCCCAGAATCATTATCGTACATATGTGGATAATCCTATCATAGAAAATGTGCATTGATATGGTTCACATTTTTTAAACATTGAACCATTTATAATCTATTTAATACAATATATTACATGATAACATTATCAAACATAATGTATAATCAAAAAACTTGTAAAATACATAACATAAATTGAAACAGGTATGCATCCCAAGTTTCATAATCATTATCTAGATATCATTGGGAATATTCCCAATTAAAAATTATTTTTCAAGTAATTCATAATTTTTTTAGAATAAAATGATAATTAACCCATTTATGCATTCCATGAGACTAACATTAGGTGCACATTATGACATGTTGTCTTCCACCAGGTGATAAAAGAGTCAAATCACAATGCATCCTTTTTGGAGGCTTTACCCCAACTCACATCTCTAAGAGATTGAAAATAAATTTTAGTGTCTTGAAAAGGATATATTGCTAGGAAATATGTACAATATATACCTTTTCAAAACATTATGATATTTTCTAACAGATGAGCATCTCCATTAAGTGAATAAAAATGTAATGTCCAATAATATTTAGTTTCATCAATATCATTCTCAATGTTTCTACTAAAAATTATCTGATACAAACTATAAATACCTTGACCATTGTAGATTAGAATTTGTTTTTTATTTTTTTTATTTTGTGAATAGTAAAAATGATCTTATTCCTAAGGATTAAATAGTATAGTATTATTTAAATACTATATTTGTATAGAACAAAATCTACGAGGTTTTAGACTTTGTGTGTTTCCAATGACCAAATATGTCATAGAGTCATAGAATGAGTCGGGATGGTTTTAAGTGAAACAATTATAGATATAGGGACAATTCATGATTTGTAAATATTTTACGCTATGTATTCTAATTTAAACAGTTTGTTGAGGTCATTCCATCTAGTGTTAAATGGCTTGTAAATTTTAATGAATAATTGTTTTGAGGTGAAAAATGTTTTACCAAGATCCGAGGCCCTAAATTTTCATGATGTGAAAATGGGTTTCCCACATTCAAATGGCATTTTTAAGCACCACTAAAAGGGATGTACTTCCTATGGTTCTTCCAAAATTCCTATTTCCATGTAGAAATCACGATGATCTAATTGACCCCTCTTCATGTGTTTTGAGATTTCATCGATGTTGACCAATTATTAGATTCTTGTCTTTGATTTGTGATGACCCATGTAATGTTCTAACTCTATTCTCATGGATAAATGATTTGGTCCCCCCCCCAGTTTCCTTTTTCCATTATTATTAATATCATCTCCCAATTGATAATCTAGTTTTCCACTGTTATCTATTGGTGATGTTGTTCTGTGATTCCCTTAGATGGATGCAACTTCATATTAGAGAGGTCATCATGATCTATAATGTTATATTGTTCATGTGAGACAAATTTCTATTCCTTTTAGGTAAGGGATTATTTTTTCTATAATTATTTATGATAAATTGTATTTTGATAATTATTTCTCAATTTTTATGGAAGTGAAATATACCAAATTTTTAATGATCAATATTAATAAATGGTTGTATAAACATCACATATCATTGTGATATATATATTTATTGAATATTTAGTAATAAATTTTTAGATAGTGTGATATATATATGTCATAATTTTTTATAATTTTTATATTCATTGATTATAATGTTGAAACTAGTGGGGAACATAAATGTCTAATAAATTTATAGTTGGTTTTATTATGAAATTATTGAAGTGGAGTATTAATAATCATTTTTTTCTTGTTATTTGATGAAAATAAAATTTATTCATTACAAATTTGTATTTTAGAATGAAAATACATGTGAATAACATTTTTTAAAAATAATTTAAAGCATGGTAATATTTGATGACAATGATGAAAATAAAAAAATTAATGTAAATTGAGAATGGATCTTCTCACATTTATTTGAAACTATAATACATGATAGGAATAATTTTTAAATTAAATTTCAAATTTAATTAGTAGATTGAATCCTTATGATTCTTTTCATGATAACCTATGAATAATGAAACAGTTAATGAAAGATAGAGTTTTTTTTTGAAAAATACAATATCAATGGAATTAGTTTCTTATCTTCTTCATGTGGATGAGTGCGTTCAGCTTGGAGTTGTGAGAGCTTGTTTGTGTGTAGAGGTCGGACGCCTGGTTTTAGGGTATAGATTTATATATTGTGTATGATTTTTTGTTTAAGATTTTTTTTGTATTGCCTTCAAGATACAATCATTTCTATTAACCCAGATATAAGGAGGGGAGGCTCTAATGTGTTATTATCTAGGGATTGCTAATCTTGGGATTGACGGTTTGATGTGTATAGGTAGGACCAGATGATGTGGAATTAGATGACTCCTTTTATGGATAGATGCATCGATATATGCTTGTTTCTTCCTATGATAGAAAACAATGAATGTGTAATTGGTTTATGTTGGTATTAACACATAATAAAATACAAAGTGAAAATAAGTTAAAATATAAATTTATTTAATGGATGATAGTTTATATCTTGTTTAATATGTATTCCTTTCCCCATTGATAGAGGCAAGTAATTATTATTTATTTCATGTTTCATCATTTTAGTAGAATATTTTTGTTATTCTAGAGTACATGGTTTATCGAATCATTCTGATAAATAATAAATAATTCTTAACAAAAAGGTTTTGTTTTTATGGAATAAAAATGTTGAATATAATTTAATCCTAAGGAATAAATGAATTATTTTTTATTATTATAAGGAATGGAAAATACAATGATTATTACTGTAATGTAATGTTGAAAAATTATAAAGATTAATTTAATCTACTAATTATTTAAATAAATTAATTAAATGATAAAAATGAATAAATTATTTGACATATCAATTTAAAATTATTATGTGATTATGGGATATATTATCTTATATGTGGATATCAAGAGTCTTAGAGACCTTAATTATAGTTTATTTTAGGATATGGATACACCAATATTTTTGTTGTGAGATTAATTATATTATGTATATTATGTGATTTCATAATCTTAACCACCTATATCTGTTCAGGTGACTAACAACAAGTTAAATATTTGAGGGTGTCCCCAGCATCCCAATGGGATGATGGATGGATGAGTACCTCTTTTTGTACAACCCTGTTATATAGGTAGTTACATGTACTAGTATGAATAATAGTTGGTTTCCCCGTTTATATGTCTATAGTGTTGTGATTTATTATGGTTATTATTATCCATATGATTTTATAGGTATAGTGTGTATAGTTTTTGTGTGGATTGTGGTACTTACCCCAATTATGATATGTAATGGATTGATGTATAATACATGATGTATGATACACATCATAAAACCTATTATGCAATCCTAAAACTACTTGGTTATGATATAAGGATGTATGGATGGGATGATATGATGATGTCATGAATGAGGTTTATGTTGAGATACATTTCCCATGTTTCTTCAAGATATCGTTTTTAGAGACATAGATCACGATATGTGGAATTGGTGAAAGGAATCATTAATATGGGAAAAAAGTGAATTTTACCCCTGATGTATCATTAGTATGTAATATTCCCACCTATAGGAGATATATTGTATGTGTTAAAAATGATTAGGCTTGGAACTCAGTATTCCTTTAGGGAGACAAGTTTATATCACTATTATCAATATACATTAGAAACAATTCATTATCTTTTAAATGAGATGATGTAGGAGGTCTATATATGTATACAATTATGATCACTGTACATAAAAATATCCTATATTTTTAGTCATCCATAGGATGTTGGAGATCAGGCTAAAAATTACTACAGTTTTTTCATGTAGGATATGTTTAGGCTTGGAATACAATTCCATATTTACATTTTTTTACATTTATTTTTTCTATTAGATGTTATAGTATTGTATGGAATTAAATGTTTTCATTTTGTATTTCATTATATATATATATGAGAATATTTATTTAGTGTTTCTATCATTTCTCTCTCTTACATGTGTCCACTTAGGGTTTAATTCCTCCCATATGCCTATTTATTATACAGTCATTTGTTGAACTCAAAATTGGGAATACTAGAGGTGGGACTCTATTGGTCACGAATTCCATTACATCATTTCCAGCCCATGATAGGGTACATTTGGGTTGAAAGAAAAGTATCAGTTTTCTAGGTTCGGAATATGATTGATATTGGTGTTATGAATAGTTTGGATTCCATTGGAATGTATAAAAACAAAGTAAACTATGATTAATATGAGATATAAACACGAGAGACCAACTAACACATGGGTATTTAAAGCCCCATATGTTCTGACACACATAATATTTTTTTCATATTCTATTAAAATAGGTGAAACTAGATTCAGATTAGAGTCCTAGGAAGGGATAAGACATATTTATACTATGAAATTGTATTTTAAATGTGTAGACATTAGGATATGTTAAAATATTAAAGAGATTATAAATTAATTAATAAATTATTGTAAAATATTCCATTAATCAAGTTTAGAATATATAATAGTTTGTTAATATTGTACCCATGGAACTAGTTTGATGTCCTCAGCAGGTTCACCGCAACGATGTTCAATAGGATTCATCACCCGATCACTACAACGTACATGTTGAGGATGATGATTCATGATAGGGGACTCTCTGAATGGTTCATCACCAGGGTCCAAAAAAATATGAGGTCTATATAATTTATTCAGTCATAGAAGACACATTTTATTAGCTATAGATAATATTTATTTCTATCAATTCATGGATAGATAACTTTTTTTGGTAGTTAATATTATATGAGGTGTATTTATACATTGGTGGATCTTATTCCATGGTGATCAAGAGGAGTCCACAATATTATGTGAGATGTTCAATGGCTTGTTTACAGAATAGTCTTATTCATTAACCAATAATCGGTCTTGTCACTAAAAGATGCTATGATTTGGCAGGTGAGTTTCCATTTTAAAGGGTTTGGAATCAATTTTAGGACCCTCATGTGACATGCATCAAATCTATTTCCAATGGGGATGACATGGAAAAAAAATTGACACGTTTTTTTATCCATATATCTAGCACCGGTCAACAAATTTTAATGAATATCAATCATGAGGTGTTTTCTACAGAAGCTGTAATTAGGATGATGATTTCCACAAGTAGATAATCCTAAAATGTGAGTCTTCTTGATTCCATAAGATATAGATCTATTTTGTGAGGTTCCCAATTGTAAGGATAAAAGATTATTTAGATATCTAGGGGTATTTCATCAACCCAATAATATCATTTATCTAGTGGGGATGGCTCGCCTATTTATTACATGGTATTAATTGTATATTTTTTACATGATGGATGAGGTTATAATAATTAAGAGTTCCTAAAAATTCTGAGAAGTCAACAATTTCGTATTGCGGAGGTCAAATTTCTTTCATTTAAGATGTTTCAAATGAGGTTATAGCATAGGGTGTTCCAGTTTGGGTTCTATGGAAATGATATTGGGAATGAAAAGAGAATCGTTAAGATTCCCCACATCAACAATTATTAGGGAACATCAATGGAGGTGGTCATCAATAGAGTTTTATAGGCCATATACTAGGTTGTGGTATGTTTTATAAATTACCATTTCAAGTTCTAGTTGGTCTAGACATCATTCTCATCACCATTTTCTTTTTTTATCTATAAGGCATAATGCTTCCTAGATTCAGATGATACATACTGCTTTTTATCACCTACCATCATCCTTGCCTTGGGAAATAAGGTAGAGACACATAATGATATGATGGTGTTGACTATGATAGTTTAAGGTCGAGCTAACACGGTTTTAGTATATTGTGATTATGATTGATTGCTAGGGTGACACCACCATTGGAGATATTTCATTTTTTATAGATATCTCGATATCCCATTTTCCTTAACATGGATTACTTTTATTTTGTGAAGGCTATCATGGATTTTATTTAGTTGTATGGTATGGTATATTATGTTGATGAAGGTAATTTGGTAATATTTATTAAGATATCCTTAGATGGGTCATAGGAATGTTCCCTATATATAATTTATGAATGATCTAATTCATAGTTCATCCTATGTTCAGTAGTCTAGGTTTCAAAGGTCCATATAAGAGTACAATAATGTATTTCCATAGAATGATTAGTGTTACCACCTCTTCAAGACACTGAGTTTTGGATGTAGCTATAGCTATATGTGTCTCCTCACTCAATGTGTTCATATATTATGGGGCCATCAGAGTTGAGAGAGTAGCATGTACATCGTGATAATCATCTACATTGAGGTTTTTATTAACCGATTGTGTGACTGTAAGATGAACCAGTTTAGTTCGTATAGATGGATGATGAATGATTAAAAATTTATTCAATTATCAATCCCTAAACCTAGTGATCATGAATATCATATATACTCTCCCATGTATTGATGATTTATTTTAGTAGATTAATGTATACATTTCGTTCTCAATGATTTATTTTTTCCCAGGAAATTAAAGGATGGGGTTGAATGACGAGGATTTTAGGAATATTTAATTTTGTGTATGTCATTTTCATTATGAGTTCAATGTTATTAATTTTTTGAGAATAATTCTCAAACCATCTTCATGGAGATTATGAATTTATTGTTAATAGAGTCTCAATTAAATTGTATGGTGGTTTTCATCGATGACATTCATGTTTACTTCACATATTGGGTGAGGAATGTAGATAATTTGTGGGCCATTTTGGTTGTTCTTAATCTTGATAAGCTATTTGTGATGTTATTGATTTGTTTTTTAGTGATATTAATATTCATTTCTTATTTAATGTCATGTTTTAACATGGATTATCTTTGAATCCTTCTAAACTAGTGTCATTTGTTTGATGGGAATCCCCAATGGTAGTGGCATATGTGTGATGTTCATTTTTTTTGAAATCTATTATAGTAGGTTCATATCTTTTTCTATTAGTTTGTAGATTAATGGATATAATTTAATATAAAGGATAACGACTTCTTATAGACTGACTAATGTAAGGAATATTTTGACTACGTGAAGGATAAGTAGTTCAATTATTCAAACCGTTGTTTTCTAGTGATGAGAGTTTTATTTTTATGGTTGTAAGTGAAACTTTATGTATTGGCATGAGATGTGTTCTAATTTATCAAATATAAGTTTTTTCAAAGAGTATCATCACTTATATCCCCATGAGTTTAACTATTCCACCCATGAACATTAATTGGATAAATTTGTGTTTAATTGTAATTTTTGCAGACACGACCACATCGAAATGTGTTTTATAGTTTTTACATACCCTAAGAGCTAGAGGTATGTAATCCCCAAATGTGACATGGACATGGGATAACATTATTGGATATATTTATTATAGGATTAAGGCATGGAGATTCCATATACTCTAGGAATAAGAAATTATTTAGATGATTCTGTAATTAAGAAGTCACGTAGTGATGCCTTCTGTGAATCTAAAAATTTCTCAAGAGTGATGGAAGAATAGTAAACAATTACTCTAGTTATGGTATGAGTTAGAGGTATAATTTTTTATGTTGCCAATTATGGTGTAGTAAGTAGTGGAGTCTCATCTAAGGGATTCATAGGTGGAGGCCTTGAGAGACCATGTTGTTTTTATTTATTCCTCTAATGGTCAGTCTATCGATGGACAACACTAGATGTCGTTCCATGTAAGGATTTTTATTCCTTTAAATATGTGTGATATGGTTCACTGTGAGTTCCTTAGATTTACATTGGATGTAAATCAAGTAATAGAAATGAAATTATATGTATTTAGAGGTTTCATTCGGTGACTATTCTTTATGCTTGTAGTTTCATATTTAGTTTGTTGATGTTTGGCCTTCCAAAAGGTGAATTTTGAGCACTATGTTCACAATGGTTTACTATATCCATTATATTTTTCATTATTGTTACAGGAGGGATTCTCGGTGGTCATATTAAAAATATTTACACAATGTCATATATGATATTATGTTATATTGGTGATATTGGACCCTATTATGATATCATCCCACTTTATTACAATCACAGATTTGAGTTCATTGGTGGTTTTGTTGATGTAGTATCTATAGGATGTGGAGAAACTACAAAGAGTCATGAGGTTGATTATCATTGATTTGGATCCTCTTTTAACCTATAGAGCGTGTGGAGGGCTCCAATATTCGTTTATTCTTATTATTCAATAATATACAATTTCATTCATAAATGGATGATCAGATAAATAAGACCATCCAGACACTTGAAGGCATGTTGTACTATTGCATCCTCGATATTGGAGTCTAATGGATGAGACAACTACCATTTGTTTTCTTTTCTTATAAAATATTATGACACTCCACCAATTTCATGAATTGTTTTGAAACATTATCAAGATGACTAATCCATTCATTTATTTTCAAAACTGGGGTTGGAGATGTAGCAGTTCTTATGAAGGAAATATTACAGAATATGATATATATGGTTCATTAAATTTAATATACAATGAGGGAAACAAATTATGATCATAAGCATGATGTATATAGGGGGATACCTCTGGATTTCAATATTTTAGATAATGTTTTCATGAATTGTTGTCATCATTGTTTGAATAATTTTTTTAATGTGTTAGATTTATCCCATGAATGATGGTCCTTTCTTGTTTTTAGATCATGTTAGAGTGTTAGATTATTAGAAAAAAATTCCCACAATGATGATATAGATACATTATGTTTTTCAGAAGTCACAACTCCTTCATTATCATAAATAAGGATCTCATGTCAACAATTGGGGAGATATCTATCTATATAATGATGTGATTATTGAAGAGTAGCCAATATAGATCCAGTACCACCAAGAGAACGTGTTCCACGAATGTATTGATCCCATTGATTCTATGTTGTGGTTGATCAATGACATGGATTTGAGTACCATTGAACATGAGTAGTATATGTGCGCTTAGTACCATGTTATATTTTATGTCTATATATTTTGAGACACCATGAAGCTGAGCCTCTTTTATCAAAAGAATGAAACAGATAAGAACTGATATGATTTGTAGAACATAAGGAAAACCCGAAGGGAAACTTATTTGTCTATCTCTTTTAATAATTGTGCACTGAGATTCTTTTAAACTTCCCAAAATTTAGACCATTCATCCCTTCCATGACTGTGTCACGGACCTCTCGACCTCACCCTATTTGAAGGATTATATTTAAGCCTTTCATAAATAATCTCATAATCAATGCATTTATAATTAGATATATCCTCTTATGGTTTCATGCATTGGTCAGGAGAAGCATATTTTTTCACTAGCATCATCATCTCCTCTACCAACTTTTTTTCAACTGGGTATAAATTATCGTGACGCTACTTTTCATTATGTGATCTCAAAATTGAATCTGGCATCTCAATGAAACCATCAATATTATGATCAAATAGAGAAACAATTTTACCTGCAATCGATTGTTCATCCACCACTAGAGAAACTACCAAAGACATTGTCTTCTTGTAAAAGACATGTTGAAATCCTTCATTATTAATAAAAGCCTTTGAATATGTATGAAATGTTTTTTAAATGACTGGATAGTCACATTCATATGTTTTCGCTACATGAAATAGTTATCCTTTCTCGTGAGAGATAAAAATACACCTCTATTTGGGATTCTTCTTCAATATAATTTTAACTATTGAATTATATTTATTAGGATTCAAAAAATATTGAGTTTATTAGGATGAATCAATTTTTATTTTTATGAAATTATCAGTATTGTGAGGACACACTTATTTGGAAAATATTTCATCCCAAGACTTCACCATATTCTTCTAGGAATTAAGTGAGTCACTTTGGTGGACACCCTTAAGATCAATCATAGGAATGAATAAATCCCTAGATCAAACATCCTTTTTCTCCATCTAGTTCCCGATTTTGTCATTAGAAATTCCTAGACCAACATTACTCTTAAAAAGTTCTTTGATATCCCCATGTTGTAGAAACTGAAGAAGAAATCATTTTTTCAAGAAAATGTACTTTTTCTATTCTTGTGAAAACTGTTCTCATCATGACCCCAAACTGAAACAAAGTTGAAAACGACAAAGAACTGACATTTTGATGATTAATGAACAATTAAACTAATTTCCTTGCATAATTTAGGCATTTTTTCTAAAGCGATATTCAGATAAATAATATCACCATCAATTTAAATAGTTACCTTGTCTACAAGAGTTGATCCTAGTTCAACATCAACCATGAACCTGAGTATGTGACCAAATTTATCCAGTTCTATTTATTTGTCATTTTTAATTGGGATGTAGATGGATAGATAAATATCATAAAATAATTTTGGTTCCAGAGTATCTAATTTGAACCATAAACCCTTATCCAAATTCGAGTAGTGGTGTATCCAACATCAAAATGATTGAATTTTTATCCCATTTCCATAGGTGAAAAATCCCATGTTTTAGCACAATTGAACTGAATCCTCAGGATCTGTATTTCAATTATCTATTAACATTGTTCATTTTATGTACTTTTAACATTCTATTTTATGAGATTTTGTTTTCTCATGATGATTTTATGGATTTACTCTATTTGTGAGGTATCTTCCCTAATAGAGTGTTTAGGAGATATTTGATACTATTTCAATGATTTTTATTCTCCCCCTAATTAGGAAGTTAGCTATTTTGATGGAGATATCATTAGTCGGTATCTCAAGGGGTTTATGTTCTAATGACCCATTTTCATTATCTCTATATTCTTATTTAAGATTTTTTATTATATGAATTATTTGATATATATTTAAATTATTTTCCATGATCCATTTAGAGTAACCCTTATCATGTATTCAAACCATGTGCTACTATGACTTGGCCTTGAATTATATTCTATGTATTAAAATTATAAAAATGTAGATATAGGTTGAATGGATGGTGTATAAATATTTAAAAATTCGTATTCTAAGAACACAACATATTGAGCTCTATCCACATTGTTTTACAAGATGTGTAAATGTTTTGAATTAATTACAATTGGAATTAAATTTAAATGTAATATCTAAATCATGATATTTACATAATGTGAAAATCAGATTCATAGTGTGTAAATGACCCCTACAAAATTCATATAATCCATGAATAAAATAATGGTATTCCTAAACCCATATGTCTCCCCTGAATTCCAATCAAAAAAAACAAATATATCTTTAAGACATTGGGAATTTAATCTGATGGATGAAATTCTGGGATTCTAATATGTATTATGTGGTTATCTGATGTGCATTCCCCCCATAATATCATTGTCTAGTGATCTGGTTCTTCATGTTTCTTCATCCCATGAATTGATGTATCATCTATTTGTTTCAAATGGTTTTTTTCATGGTGCTATATCAATGATATTCTTCAATATTATCCTTGTATGGATTGATCATTTATTTGGGTGAGGTGATTAAGGACTATGACATGTAAAAAAATTTGTTCAATGAACAACGTTTCCTTTGAGGTAGATGATTCATATATTATCTTCATATTTTAATTAAATCATAAATAACTAATCATTTATCCCTTAGGATAAAAATGGAATTAACCTATAAACTATTGAACTGGGTTAATAATGTATTTAATACTGTTAACATTTAAATGTGATTTATAACAAGATAGTGGATTGCCTCTTGGTTATGTAGATTTTGTGACACATATGAAATTCTATCTTCTCATCATCATTCTCAAGGATAAGAATATTAAAAATTTTAACTAATTTAATATCGTAAAAATTACGTAATCAATTTTATTAATAAATTAATGATGATTCATGTTTGTATTACAACATTTCTTGTCATTTTATGGCATCCAAATAGAGGGAATGTGCATGTGTATTTAGAAATGTTCTTCCATTTTTTTAAAGGTTGGGGCAGAAGTCTAAATTTATTATTTAAAGAAAATACCACATTGAGACTGGGTAGAGGGAGACCCATTACATAGCCTGAATTCCCAAGGCCATGAGGCCAAAATACAAGGCTTGAAAGACCGTTATATGGACCATAGGAACCCTTGGTGAACAATAATACTACAGTACTAGCACTACTATAGTACCTGATACAGTACCACCACCACTATAGTCCCTACTACAGTACCTCCGCCGCAACAGTAATGTCGCTACTACAATTTTTCCACCATTACATTGCAATGCTACAGTACTGCTACAATACCCCTAGAAATTCTTCGATGTCCTAATTTGATCCTAGGTGTTTTGGATGCCAAGTAAGAGCCTATAGCACTAGGGTATATGCTCGTTGGTGAAATGAACTTCCATGTGATTAATGGAATTGGTTAAAAATGTGAATCACAATTATGCTTGTTGAGATTGTTGATAAAATAAAAAATGCATGTTATTTTAGAATGTCTCTTCAAACATTTTTTTGAATCCCAAATGTATGATGGTAATAAATTTAAAATAATTATTTAATTAATTTATCAGATTATTTTATCATCATTCATTAGTTTTCTATTATTTTTAATATTAAAATTATAAATTGGTTAATTAATTTTATAATTAAAATTGTTTATTTGATAAAGAAAATATTTAGAGAATGTGTTTCCTTGAATCTTGAGAAGGTTGAGTTCCATGAGATTGGATCATTGGGGGCCAATATATTTGTTAATTTTCGATGCATTTTTTGGGGAATATATTCCCATACTGTATGTTTTTGAAAGATTCTTTTGGTTTTATGTGGTTTATTCTAAATGTGATCATCACTATTCGATGAGATATGTACCTAAGAGGCCCTGATGTGTTATGATCCATAGATAGTTGGTTCCTAGGATGGTGATGTGATGTGTACAGGGATTCCCTACATATAGGGTAGATTTTGATGCATATGACTATATGGCCCTGGCCTTAAACATTACATAATCTTATGTGAAGTCATGAATTCTCATTTAGGATCTTTTCACATTGAGAGATTTAGACAATTAGATCATAACACATACACAACAAAACTATATAAATATAAGATGGAAACTTCCAACAATATCTATTTATTCCATAAAACAAAATTTTGAAAAATAGTTTCTTTTCATGTTAAAACATAGATTTTCCTTGATCCTATTATTGACTCAATACTTCATAAAATATGTGAAGAAAAATTTCAAAACAAGGGATGAGAATAAAATTTCAATAAGAGATATAGAAAGATGGAAAATTGTTGGCCATATTGAAACTTGACAAAATGAATACAATTTTTTAAAGTAATTCTTTTCATAGTTAAGAACATGAAAAAAAACTTCACTGAATATTAGTTCTTTTTTACCATATTTTTGTAATAAAAAAATTACCATGAATCTCATAGAATGTAATATATAACATATAATGGCAAATAAGGATATAATAATATAAAAATGGGAAAACCATATGGAAAACTTAATCCCATATCAATAAATGGAATTTCCATACGGATGGCTTCTAAAACCAATGCATTGGAGGTTATAATATAACCACACGTCCTTAGTTCATCATGGTACAACCCATCTTTGGTTAATCACATAACCAACCATCTTTGGTTTATGACGTAACCACATGTAAAATATCCATGTACCTTTATATAATCATAACACATTACATATTTCTATATTCAAAATTTTACTCATAAAAAGCATTTGAAATCAAAAAAAAATCATTTCAAGACACGGAAATATCAAATCCATTTCCAAAAACATTTAAGACATTCAATAAAGAAACATTTGAATCAATGTGTCCCATACCACATTGAATGTTTTGAAATAAATTTTCATTTTAAAACACTTATTTACAAATAAAAAAAAATTCATAAAACCCGTTTGAAATCATGGACATGAAATAGATGGTTTTAGAAGAATAAATACTTATAAACATTCAGAAACATGTTTCAGTTAGGGAGTCTCTCACCACTTTAAAAAAACATGAATTAAAATCATTAAGGAATAAAATTAAAAACATTAAACATCCTGAGAATATACTAATTTATGATATAATGTGTAAAAAGGGTTTTATATACACCATATTGGGTAATAATAGTTTCTAACATCTCGATACACCTCAATGAAATGAGATTGTGGAAAAACACATAACAATATCGTATCATTAGATTAAAGACATTGAATGATATAATTATGTGTGATAAATATAAATCGACCCAATAAAAGTGTATATTCATTATGAATAAATCAAGGGTTATTATAAAAAATAATAGAATAACTTATCCAATGACACAAATATGTAAATCAATGAATGGAGAGTGAGTTATAATTTTTGTTACCTTCACTCTGACTTGTCTCGTTTGTTATTTTTATTCCAAAATATTAAAAGTGGGTTAAGTTATACATGATTCAGAACACTTTTCTTATTTTTTTATTCCATTTATATCACTTATTACAATGTTATATAAATTATACAATTCTTTGAGTTCATGTCGGAAGTGTTGTTGATATTCAGTTATTTAGTCGAAAAAGAACACTGCAAGAAATAATATTCTAATGTGGTCATAAAACATTATATCTAGAATAGTAATAATGAAATTTGAATATTCTTAGTACATTAATTAATCATTTTTAATCAAACTATTATGTATGATTATTAAAAATGAACAATGTTATTATCAAAACGACTGTAGGTTGCACGTATGCCTGTGTAACATTTCCATTATTCATTGATCTTTATGGAAATAATGTAATTACGATTTTAAAATTGAATAATTATAATGATATTTTTAAATTCATAATTATCATTTAAATAAACTAATTTATATCAGACATGTAATATAATGAATCAAAAATAGTCATACAGCTTCATGGAGGTTATAATTCTAACGTACACATGAACGACGTTATATTATTTATGCACATGGAAGTAAGAATGTAATTTATATATTATTATATAATGATGAATAATATGTCATTAATGTCACATATTATTATTTTTTTGTAATAAATTTCTGGAGATACAGTTATATATAACGAATTATATCAGTGCATGGAGGTGATAGTTCACACGTTTGCACAAATGATTAATTCGCTTCCCATTTAATGGAAGTGGAGATGGATTTAGGTTATTATATTAACATAATAACATTTTATGATATTTACGATACCGTATTTATTATCACCTTAGGGGTTTAGGAGATTTTAAGGAATTTCTAGATGAATTAAAATATATACACTTGAAGTAAATTGTACCTCTTCTTCAACAGATTTCCTTTGAAGTACTCCTTAGCACCTATAAAAATGGTGTTCTACACAAAATAAGAATTTTAGAATGTGGGGATGGATTCTAGGAAGTGTATTTGATAGGAATTCACCTATCCAAAAGGCTTTTTATGTGTGGATAAAATCGAATGACATGTTTCCATTTCTAGGAGAGATGAGGGGTACTTTAGGAACGTCTTGAAATATTATTTTATTTTAAATTAATTTTTAGTTTATAATGTTCCAAAACACATTTATTACAACATAATAATGAATTTTGGTCACATAACCATTATAAAAATAAAATTATACATGTTTTGAACATTGTTTTAATCCTTATCGTTTTTGTTTATCCCTTATTTTACCTTTTTAATCATACCATGATACTTGTTATTTACATTTGTTATGTTAACATTAATAACATATTATCATAAATGGCTATAATTGTGTCATTAATGGAATATTAATTTTTATAATAACTATTTGGTCAAATACTATATTTTTTGGAGTTTTATTTCATTTAATAAACTATTGTATATTTTATGTAATGAATTAAGTCAATTTTGACAATATTCATACTTGACATTTTTGAAAAAGTCTTAAAATCATTATTAAATATAAAAATATACATTAAACCAATACCAAAATTTTATATTATTTATTAAATTTTTTTATGACATAAAATATTTCAGGTAATAATTAATTTTACCTTTATAATGTCATCTAGTTGAATATTGTATTGATGAAGTAATCTCTGCATAACCATTGTACCCTGATTAAATTTATTCATATAATTCCTAGTAAATTTAAATAAATTACCTTGATGTAGTAAATAAATTTTTATTTTAATTAATATTCATAGTTTAAGATAACATGTATATTAAACCATATTAAAAAAAATTAGTAATAAGATTCATGTTTATAGCCTATTTTCCTTTAAATTAAATTAAAAGTTATACGTTTCATAATCACACCCAAGTGGATTCAGAATGCCTAATATTCAAACAAAGGGTTTTATTTTTCATCAATATATCATTAAATATGACTATGACATTTTTTAGGGTATTTTTATATCATAATAATATTAATTTTACCCTTATTTACCATATTTAACCAATAATTGTGGTAAATAATAATAATTACTAAAGATAATATTCACAATGTCCAAAAATAAAATAGATTGTAACATCCCAGGTAAATAATGAATAAAGAATTTTCATATTTATTAATATTTACGAATTAAATATTAATTTTATTTTAAAAGGGGTTGCTATGTTCGATAGCGTACCCGATACGCAACGATGAGTTTCATTGAAACATACGTAGCACACTAGTAATAAAATAATATTATTTCAAATGTTAGTTAACGAGTAGCTGTTGTACTGGTGGGAATGGATATAAATAACTAAAAAATGATTATATATGTTTTTAAATGTTTATACATTTACCCAATAAAAGATAAAAGATTAAAATACGGAAAGAGTTCAATTTTACGGGCATATATACTCTAATTTTCACTAAAGGTTCACTTATCACCTTTTAATGGTGAACGGTCATTAAATATAGTTTTGATCACTCTTATACTTTATTTTGGACCAAATATAACTCTTCTTTAGAATCGGGACATCAAAATTTACTTTGTGTAAATTTTTGGTGCCTTTCTGATAAAGTTCATTTTTTAATGAATAGTGTAAAATGTTGTATTTTAATTCAAAACCTCTTTTTAATCTTATTTATTTATATGATTAGATTATTATTTTAATTGGTATTAAAGTGAAATAAAAATTATTTTTACCAGTTAATCCAATGGTGGTCATTGGAATCAATTTCACTTTGAAATTGGACTTAAACTGGTGTCAATCTTTTGATACTTATTGTTTCACAAAAACACGCTATTTGTCATGACAGCGGGAATTAATTATTAAATTAATTAATTTAACTTATATGTTTTGAATTTTGTAAAATGGACTTCATTTTTGAATTCAGAATATCAAATATAGCTTAGGGTGAATTTTTGGTAATTTTCTGAAAAACTTCAATTTTTGATGAATAGTGAAACCACTAAGTGGTAATCAAGCAAACTGATTTTTCAGTTAAATGAAATTTTACCACTAATGTGTATTGAATTTTGAAAATCTGACATACATGGTTGTCATTAAGAAGTAAAATGTGGTTCAATGAGATTAAAATAATTTTTTGGTGAATAGTAACTTTTTTTCATTAATCGCGATTAGAGGTAATTAGTGTAGTTTAAGGTAAAAATGGTATTATAAGAATGTGAAAACACCATGACACTTGTCCTACACCTATTGAGTGAGTCATGGCCGACCAAGACAATCCATGGGCCAACTTGGGGACCCCATGGAGCCACTTTAGTTGGAAAATGACATTAATATATTTTTATTTAATGTTAAAGTGAAAATGACACTAACATAAATTGTATTACTAAAATAATTTTTGAGTGGGGTTATTAAATACAAAATTTTTATTATAAATAGTCATTGTAAAGCTAAAAAGATCTCCTACATCATAGTATTTTTTTTGTAATTTTTAGACATTAAATAAATTAAATTATATATGACATAATAATGATGCAGCGATGACATCATTATTTGACGATTTAAATAAAATGGAAAGATAATGAAAAATATAAAACCTACACATGGACAAAACCAATTGGATGAGTGTATTTCGAACCCTTATCACCTTATCCACGAATTATATCAATGTGGGACCTTTTAAAACCGAAACGCATTTTCAAATAAAGTAATATTTCCTTACTTTCCAAAAGTTCCCCTCCTCTCCTCTTATAAAAGGCCCCCACCTCTACCCCATTTTACACACTTCTCAAGCCTTTGGCTCAGCCAAACCCTGCCCAATTACTCTCTCCACATCCCTCTCCTCATCCTAGAGGATTCCCTTTGGGCAGAATCCTTTCAAAGGAAGCCTTTAGGCTCAGATCAAAAGAGAGTTACACTTTTAAAGGACGTTAAAGAATGATCGAGTAAAGTCGGACCCAAGGTAAGGGACTTCGTCTCAATCTCCTTTCATTGAGGCATATTTCGTTTTATACACAACTTTCTTTTATACGGTCTATAAACTCCTTTGACTTTTACTTTTATACAAAATAAATCTTTTTCTACGAAGCGTTTTACTACACGACAAAAAGGAATGTTTTTTTTAACGTACGCGGTGACAACGACCTTTTCCGCCGCCGCGAGTATTATTTGATCTTTGGCTTCCTCAACAAGCCGTAATGTTTTTAGAATAAAATAAATACCATATAATCTTTTATGTATTTTGGTATTGAAAATGGTTTTGAAAAAGGATTCTATTATGTCAATATATTTATGATATATTGTGATTGAAATGTGGAAATGTTATCATTACTTTATATTGGTTTTATGTTTTATGATTTTATATTGGTACTTGGACATTTTAACAGGTGGTTACGTTATAAACCATATGACGGGTGGTGCCGTGAATACCAGGACGGGTGGTTACGTTATAACCTCCAATGCATTGGGTATGGAAGTCGGCCGTATGGCTATTCCATTAAGTATGTATGGAAATTGGCCGTATGGATATTCGATTAAGTGATATGTGTGGAAGTCAACCGTATGGTTATTCCACTTAAGTATGTTTATGTCCCAAGTTACCCTTATATATTCTATGTGTTTTTATATGGGTTTTATGGGAATAATTTGGTTATAAAAAGGTAAGTAATGATACTTTATTCAGTGAAGATTTTTTTACTACTTCATGAAGGTGAAGGTATTACTTTGATATAGTATACATGGTTTACCTGATGTTTGAAAAACTAACAGTTTTCTTTCTTTTTGTATCCCTTACTGAGCTTTTTATGCTAACCCCAAGTTTTTCGAAATGTTTTTCACAGGACTTAAAGTGGAATAAGCTCAAGGATGGGATCATGGTAATTTCATGCTATCTAAAACATGGAATCTAGACATCTTTTTTTTAAGAGTTTTCATTTTATGGAATCATAGTAGAAGTGTCTACTTTGTAATCTTTTAAGATGTAATATTTATGTTCTAATTCTCTAAAAATCTAAACCTGAAAAGATCCTCAATGTGAATTATTAATTTAATTCAATATTAAGTAAGGTTTAAGGCCGGGGCCTTATAGTTGGTATCAGAGGTCGGTTTAGACAACTTTAGGAGTTAGAAAAGTGTTAAATTAGAATATGATTGAAATGATATAGAATTTACGGATTACCATGTTGCTTCGCCTAAGATATTTCTGTGTTCAGAATGCTTTTCCGCAGAGGAAACAAAGCAGCTATGTTGGGACGACATCAGGAGGAAGATAACCTTCCAAATCAGAAACCTGAGATGGTCGGAATCGGAACTGAACAGTTTGTTGCAGTGATGGCACAGTTGACTCAGGCTATAAATGGTGGTGGTATCCATGCACGAGATCAGCCAGATCAACCGCAGAGGAATAGGTCAGTGGTGGAACATTTCATAAGGCAACATCCCCCATCATTCAGAGGATCATCTGACCCTGTGCAAGCTGAAGGGTGGATTAAATCACTGGAGAAGATTTTTGATGTCATGGAGTGTTCAGAACATCAAAAGGTTAGTCTTGCTGTTTACCGTTTTGAAGGTGAAGCTGATCAGTGGTGGTCGATGGTGAAAAATATAAGGGATAGTGATGAGATTAAGGATATTCACTGGGACGAATTCAAATGTATGTTTCTTGAGAAATATTTTCCTAAGGTGGTTCATTTTAGGATGGAAAAAAAGTTCCTAGAATTGGGGTAGGAGGATGATTCAGTGGCTACTTATGAAGAAAAGTTCACTCGATTGGCAAGGTATGCTCCAAACTTCATACGAGATCTTGATAGTAAAATAAACCGTTTTTACTCAGGGTTAATGCCAAAGTATCGAAGGGCTTTAGCTTCTCGTGGATTCAAAAGTTATGAAAAACTTGTTCGATGTGCGGAGAAGGTAGAAATGGAGTTTGCTGATGATCAGGTGTTCTATGAAAACAAACAGAATAAGAGGTCTAGTTGGAAGGAAAAGGGGAAGAATTCATCAAAGAAGCAAGGAGGTAAGAAAACCAAATATCCATCCTGTGAGAAGTGTGGTAAAATGAATCCTGGAGAATTTTTATCCAAGTCTGGTAAGTGCTTTCGGTGTGGTAAGTCTGGTCATATTTCTCGTAACTGTAAGGAAGATGATCAAGCTGGAAATGAAAAGCCAACGGTAAGATGTTTTAAGTGTAATGAAATGGGTCATTATGCAAATGAGTGTCCAACGAAGAACTCAACTGGGGGAATGCAGTTAGACTACAAGCAGAAAGGGGTGCTAAAATCATTTGCAACATCTTCAGCAGATGTTGGGCCATCGAATGAAGTGGTATCAGCTCCAGGGAGCTCAGTATTTTTCGAAGATTGACTTGAGGTCGGGGTACCATCAGTTGAAAGTAAAAGAAGCAGACGTTCCGAAGACTGCGTTCCGTACTAGATATGGCCATTATGAATTTGTAGTTATGCCGTTTGGGTTAACCAATGCACCTGTTGTATTCATGGACCTTATGAATAAAATTTTCCATGAGTTCTTGGATAAGTTTGTGTTTGTTTTTTGAGGTTTGTGAAGAGGTTATGTGTGCCTTGTGATTCACAGTTGAAGAATGAGTTGTTTTTTCATCCTGGCAGTACTAAGATGTACAGAGGTCTGCGGGAGTATTACTGGTGGGATGGAATGAAAAGAGACATTGCTGATTTTACTGTGAAGTGTTTGACATGTCAACAGGTTAAAGCAGAGAAGCAGTTACCGAAAGGGATGCTTCATCCTTTACCAGTGCCAGAGTGGAAATGGGAAAACATATCCATGGACTTTGTTGTGGGATTACCGAGGACATCTCGAGGAAATAATGAAATCTGGGTTATTGTTGATCGCTTGACCAAATCTGCTCATTTCCTTTTTATACGAGATACTTTCTCTCTTGATCAACATTTCCGTTTGTATCTTAAAGAGATAGTCAGGTTACATGGAGTTCCTCTCTCCATTGTATCAGATCGTGATCCGAGGTTTACTTCTAACTTTTGGAAAGGCCTTCAGAAGTCGTTGGGTACTAAAATAAATTTTAGTACAACTTTTTATCCTCAATTAGATGGGCAGTCAGAACGAACAATTCAGACATTGGAGGATATGCTACGAGCTTGTTTGATGGATTATCAGGGAAGTTGGTACCAACATCTTTCTTCGGTTGAATTTTCTTATAATAACAGCTTTCATTCCAGTATACAGATGGAACTATTTGAGGCATTATATGGGAAGCGGTGTCGAACTCCAGCATTTTGGAATGAAGTGGGTGAAAGGAAGCTGATGGGACTTGAATTGGTAGAAGAGATGGTAGAAAAAGTTTAGTTGATTCAGAAAACACATGAGAACAGATCAGAGCAGGCAGAAGAGTTATGCGGATAACCGGAGGAAGGATCTATCTTTCGAGGTAGGTGATCATGTTTTTCTCAAGGTTTATCCTTGGAAAAGTGTGATGAGATTTGGTAAGAAAGGAAAGCTGAGTCCAAGGTTTATTGGACCATACGAAATTCTGGAAAGAGTTGGATCAGTTGCATACCGAGTGGCTTTACCTCCGAGTTTATCTCAGGTACACAATGTTTTTCACGTTTCGATGTTGAGAAAGTATATGCCAGATCCATCTCATGTTTTGAGTCTAGAGGTAGTTTAGCTAGAAGAGAACCCATCTTATGAGGAACAACCAGTCCAGATTCTTGACCACAGGGAGCAAGTGTTACGGAATAAGATGATTCATCAGGTAAAGGTTTTGAGGAAAACCCATGTGATTTAAGAGGCAACGTGGGAATCTGAAAATGCTATGAGGGATAAATACCCCCACTTATTTTGATAAGTGAATAAAATTACGAGGATGCAATTTCCAAAAGGGGGAAGGATGTAACATCCCAGGTAAATAAAGAATAATGAATTTTCATATTTATTAATATTTACGAATTAAATATTAATTTTATTTTAAAAGGGGTTGCTATGTTCGATAGCGTACCCGATACGCAACGATGAGTTTCTTTGAAACTTACGTAGCACACTAGTAATAAAATAATATTATTTTAAATGTTAGTTAATGAGTAGCCGTTGTACTATCGGGAATGGATATAAATAACTAAAATATGATTATATATGTTTTTAAATGTTTATACATTTACCCAATAAAAGATAAAATCTTAAAATACGGAAAGAGTTCAATTTTACGGGCATATATACTCTAATTTTCCCTAACGGTTCACTTATCACCTTTTAATGGTGAACCGTCATTAAATTTAGTTTTGATCACTCTTATACTTTATTTTGGACCAAATATAACTCTTTTTTAGAATCAGGACACCAAAATTTACTTTGTGAAAATTTTTAGTACCTTTCTGATAAAGTTCATTTTTTTATGAATAGTGTAAAATGTTGTATTTTAATTCAAAACCCCTTTTTAATCTAATTTATTTATATGATTAGATTATTATTTTAATTGGTTTTAAAGTGAAATTAGAAAATATTTTTACCAGTTAATCCAATGGTGGTCATTGGAATCAATTTCACTTTGAAATTGGACTTAAACTGGTGTCAATCTTTTGATACTTATTGTTTCACAAAAACACGCTATTTTTCATGACAGCGGGAATTAATTATTAAATTAATTAATTTGACTTATATGTTTTGAATTTTGTAAAATGGACTTCGTTTTTGAATTCGGAATATCAAATATAGCTTAGGGAGAATTTTTGGTAATTTTCTGAAAAACTTCAATTTTTGATGAATAGTGAAACCACTAAGTGGTAATCAAGCAAACTGATTTTTCAGTTAAATGAAAGTTTACCACTAATGTGTATTGAATTTTGAAAATCCGACATACATGGTTGTCATTATGAAGTAAAATGTGGTTCAATGAGATTAAAATAATTTTTTGGTGAATAGTAACTTTTTTTCATTAATCGCGATTAGAGGTAATTAGTGTAGTTTAAGGTACAAATGGTATTATAAGAATATGAAAACACCATGACACTTGTCCTACACTTATTGGGTGAGTCATGGCCGACCGAGACAAGCCATGGTCCAACTTGGGGACCCCATGGAGCCACTTTAGTCGGAAAATGTCATTAATATATTTTTATTTAATGTTAAAGTGAAAATGACACTAACATAAATTGTTTTACTAAAATAATTTTTGAGAGGGGTTATACAAGTCAAAATTTTGATTATAAATATTCATTGGAAATATAAAAAGATATCCTACATCATATTTTTTTTATATAATTTTTAGACATTAAATAAATTAAATTATATATGACATTATAATGATGCAGCGATGACATCATTATTTGATGATTTAAATAAAATGGAAAGATAATGAAAAATCTAAAAACTACACGTGGCAAAAACCAATTGGATGAGTGGATTTCGAACCCTTATCACCTTATCCACGAATTATATCAATGTGGGACCTTTTAAAACCGATAAACATTTTCAAATAATGTAATATTTCCTTACTTTCCAAAAGTGCCCCTCCTATCCTCTTATAAAAGGCCCCCACCTCTACCCCATTTCACACACTTCTCAAGCCTTTGGCTCGGCCAACCCCTACCCAATTACTCTCTCCACATCCCTCTCCTCATCCTAGAGGATTCCCATTGGGTAGAATCCTTTCAAAGGAAGCCTTTAGGCTCAAATCAAAAGGGAGTTACACTTTTAAAGGACATTAAAGAACGATCGAGTCAAGTCGGACCCAAGGTAAGGGACTTCGTCTCAATCTCCTTTCATTGAGGCATATATCGTTTTATACACAACTTTCTTTTATACGGTGTATAAAATCCTTTGACTTTTACTTTTATACAAAAGGAATCTTTTTCTACGAAGCGTTTTACTACACGACGAAAAGGAATGTTTTTTTAACGTACGCGGTGACAACGACCTTTTCCGCCGCCGCGAGTATTATTTGATCTTTGGCTTCCTCAACAAGCCGCAATGATTTTAGAATAAAATAAATACCATATACTCTTTTATGTATTTTGGTATTGAAAATGGTTTTGAAAAAGGATTCTATTATGTCAATATATTTATGATATATTGTGATTGAAATGTGGAAATGTTATCATTCCTTTATATTGGTTTTATGTTTTATGATTTTATATTGGTACTTGGACATTTTAACGGGTGGTTACGTTATAAACCATATGACGGGTGGTGCCGTGAATACCAGGACGGGTGGTTACGTTATAACCTCCAATGCATTGGGTATGGAAGTCGGCCGTATGGCTATTCCATTAAGTATGTATGGAAATTGGCCGTATGGCTATTCCATTAAGTGATATGTGTGGAAGTCAACCGTATGGTTATTCCACTTAAGTATGTTTATGTACCAAGTTACCTATATATTCTATGTGTTCTTTATATGGGTTTTATGGTAATCCTTTGGTTACAAAAAGGTAAGTAATGATACTTTATTCAGTGAAGATTTTTTTTACTACTTCATGAAGGTGAAGGTATTACTTTGATATAGTATACATGGTTTACCTGATTTTTGAAAAACTAACAGTTTTCATTCTTTTTGTATCCCTTACTGAGCTTTTTATGCTCACCCCAAGTTTTTCGAAATGTTTTTCACAGGACTTAAAGTGGAATAAGGTCAAGGATGGGATCAAGGGAATTTCATGCTATCTAAAACATGGAATCTAGACATCTTTCTTTTTAAGAGTTTTCATTTTATGGAATCTTAGTAGAAGTGTCTACTTTGTAATCTTTTAAGATGTAATAGTTATGTTCTAATTATCTAAAACTCTAAACCTGAAAAGATCCTCAATGTGAATTATTCATTTAATTCAATATTAAGTAAGGTTTAAGGCCGGGGCCTTATATAGATAATTTATAAAAAATGAAATTATTATTCCAAATATGGAATCCATTTTTTTAAATTCAAAACAAATAACTTTTAGTATTTAATAAAAAATTAATTAACTTTGTGAAAACGCCAAAACGGGTTTTTCAAAAGAAAAACCCATAAAAACATTTCTATATGTTTATATCAAATTTAAATGTGAAATAATTTACATTGAAAAAATTATATTAAATAATATAAACATAATCCATTTTAAATTTAAAAAATTTAAATTGAAAAAATAATTATTTAAAAAAATTATATGAAAAATCAGTTTTTAATTAAAATGCATTATTTTTCAATATTGATTATAATATGACTTTTATTATAAAAACACCAAAATAACAAACAATGGAAATTTTTATTTCCCGACTAGTAATTATATGTTAATTTTTTTGAATTGTAACCTATAAAAGTGTCAAAACAATATTTTAAATTGGATCTTCATCAAAAGGCGGTGAAAATGACTTTTTTGTAAAATACATCATTAACGCTATAAATTGATTTTGTTCTTATATATTCTATAGAAAACATATGATATAAATTTTAAACATCAAATTGATATTATATTTCACTAATATTATCCCAAAATAGTGATTTGATTTTATAATCAACATTTTCCTCATTTAAATTGGTTGTCATAAAAACATATCATTTATATTTAGTTGTGTTTTATTTCCATTTCTAACAAATTTGGTAACCAATAAATCCTTATATAAGAATGGGTAAACCATATTTACATAATTTAGTAAATATTATTAAATCTGTCAATTACAACATCTAGATAATAATGGTATCATTTTAATAATACAATTTAGTTGTTTGTTTAAGCTCGATGTATCGTATAATTTACTCTATTGACCATAATATTTCATTCTTAAACATCGGGTTGTAACCTCCACAAAACATTAATATATTTCATCTTCTAAATTTTAATTTGGGGTTGGTACTTATGGTATGATTTTTCAAAATACATTTATTGAAAAACCACATTGAAAAAAGGGTTAAAAAACTACAACTTTAAACGAAAGAAACAGATGTACAATGGTCACTCGAGATAACACATACCATGATTTCATATAATAAAATATGGATATGGAAGGAAAAATAACCATATTTTTATGATGGGTATTGATATAAAACATAATAATGATAAATGATAACAATCAGGAAACCATAATCTTGTGATGTGTTAAATTATATTTGATTTCGCAGTAGAAAAATAAATTGAAAATTTTATTCTCTTATTATCCATTTCATAAACATGGAGAATTTTTTAACGAGATCAACTAAAAAGATAACGGAAAATACATACATGTAATGTATATTTTTATCATTTAATATATTCTCTACCAAAAACCCATCATTTCACCCAACAATGAGTATTCAAGATAACTTAGTCACACCGGATGCACTATAATCATAATATAGATAAATAAAATAATCCAGAAAATATTTACTATCTATTTATACATTCATGAAATATTAAACAAAAAAACAATATTTTGGATAAAATTAAATAATTCCACAAAAAAACTATTTTATGATGAAAAACTATTTTTAAATCTCCAAAATTCAATAGTAATATTAAATGATCGACAAAGACCATTTGATAAATAATTCGCTATAAAATACCTCAAAATAATCAAAACCACAATTATAGCCCAAAAATTAGAATTAATTTATAACAGATTCATAAATTATAAATAGTTACATTTATCACTAAATATCATCATACACTCTTTACGTCACTTACCATAATGAAATTAACTTATTCAAATTTTCTCTAAAATAGTATAATCACTTCTATAAATAACCGAAATCCCCAAAAGACCACAATTAAATAAAATATTTCTTGAAAAATATTTGATCCTTTATCCCCCAAATATAATACCATAGTGTTATATTTACCTTTATCATATTATGTCCACAAAATATAGAATGTCTTGCAAAATTACATTTTTCACCTAATTCTAGAATCATTTTCCAATCCCATATTTATATATTAGATAAAATAAATGTCTCGAAAATCAATGTATTATTAATTCCCAAAACCATTTAGCTGAAAATAATAATTCATACTAACCATGAACACCATGTAAGTGAATGGTAGTGGATACACCCTTATCACCCTTTTTTGTGTCTTCGATCCCTCCGACATTGCCAGATATGATGGGTTGTCACCCATCTTATGGGTTGTTGTTTTTTTAAAACAATATAACTATTTTAATATTCTAAAAATATTATAAATTACTCAAAAATAACCTCAATATGTTTCAATCCTAAAATTTTATTTCTTAACTCACATTTTTCATCCCAAAAACTAATAACCCATAATTTCCTCGAAGGTGAATGTCTTAAAAAATAATAGTGCTCACCTTTATATTTTAGATCATTGAGCCTCATAATGGTTTTCTATGAAACATAACTTTTGGGAAAAAATAAAATTATATATTGATAATGAAATTACAAAAAATTAATAAACAATCATTATCTATGAAGTTGACTAAACCATACTCTAATAACAAATGTAATTCCATAACCATAAACATTACTTAATCTTGAGATAAGTCACGAATTCAAATTAAAGATCATTTCACATTTAGAGTTTTAGAGAGTTAGAAAAAAAAATCATACATAAAAAACATATAAATTAAAAGTGAAATCATCCAATAGTATCCATTTCTTCCATAAAACATAAAATCAATTAATGTTAAATGTGGATTCTTTTAATGTTAAATCATATCTTTTTCTTGATCCCATCCATAACTCTATTCTCATTAAAACCTGGGAAAAACATTTCAACACATGGGATGAGATAAAAATATCACTAATAGATAAAAAACAAAAAAAAAACATTGTCCTTGACAAAACATGAAAACCATAAATACATTTTCATAAATTAATATTTTTCACTTATAAAAATTATTAATATACACTTCAAAAAAACATTAATCTCATACCATTTTTTAATCAGAGATTTAACATAAAACCTGTAGAATGTAACATATAATATTTAATGGATACTTGGGCAAAAAATCATAGTAATATGGAATAACCATACAGTCGTCCTCCACTCACATCACTAAATGGAAAATCCAAAATGCCAACTTCCATATCCAATGCATTGGAGGTCATAATGTTACCCTCATCCCTTGTTTATTACGAAACCACCTTTATTTGGTTTATCACGTAAACAGCCAATTTTTTTATCATGTAACCACCCAAAAATATTCCAAGTACCATTATATAATCATTACACATAAAATATTGAAATTTTTACAGATTTAATCATAAAACATCATTTGAAATAAAAAATGTCATTTCAAGATATTGAAATATTCAATCCATTTCCAAAACTATTTAAATTATTTAATAATGATACTTTGGAATTGAATTGTCCCATACCACATTGAAATATTAAAAAAGAATAGAAATTTTAAAACATTAATGTATCTATAAATAAATTAATAAAAACAATTTCAAAACAGGGTCATTATATATAAGGTTTTAGATAAAAAAATCTTCAAAACATTCTGAATGATGTTTTAGTTTAAGAGTATCTCAGAACATTAGAATCCCTTGAATAATAATATTTTTGGAATAACATTAAAAAAACATTAAAAATAATTATAATATACTAATTCATCATCTGAAAATTCAAAAGGGATATATAGACACCATATATGATAAAACATTTTCATAACATCAATATATGCATCAATGAAAGAATTTTGATATGAAACCCCTTACAAATATCATGTAATTATATTAACGATATATTAATGAAATTATTTTGTGTGATAAAAATATATCCTCCCTATATAAGTGGATATTATTAATTATACAATCAGGGGTAATTTCCACATATTTATATAAGAACATAAACAATGACATATATATTTTATTCAACGAATAGATATTGAGTCAAGATTTCCTTTACCTTTAGTCCGACTTTTAACATTCAGAATTTATATAATGAAAAATAAACATAGTTTAATTTATAATTTCATTAGAACCATTTTAATGTATTTTCACATTATATCACATATTAAAATGTCACATAAAATAGTTAATTCTTTGAGTTCATTTATGATGTTTTGTCGATATTCGGTACTTGAGTTTAAAATGAATGTGGTATGATGTAATATTTTAATATGTTTATAATTACATGATATACAGAATATTATTCATTCAATTTTAATAAATTTTATTCATTAATCATAAATTTGAAATCAAACTATAAATTATTGTTATGAAAAATGAACAATGTTATAATCATTGAGACGGTAGGTCGTACGTACACATGAGTAACGTTTCCATTTTTCATCTACCATTATGGAAATAAAGAAATTTTAATTTTAATTTCCAAAAAGATGATGATATTATTAAAATAATAATTATTATATAAATAATCTTATATATATCAAAGAAGTTATATATTTAATAAAAATGAGTCACACTGCTTCTTGGAGGTGATAATTCGCACATACACACGAACGACGTAACCATTTTTATACAAAGGGAAGTAATAACATAATGGATAGAGTATTATTTTACAATTATTAATATGTCATTAATATCACATATAATCATTAATTACATTATTAATACCAGCCACATGATAAAATTATGGAAAAAAAATTGATCAGTTCATGGGGGTGATAGTTCACACTTACACACATACAATTAATTCACATCCCATTTAAAAGAAGTGGAAATGGATTTAGTTGAGGATATTATGAATATAACTTATAATTATATTAGGAATACTATATTTAGTATCTCATAATGCTTTTAGGAGATTTTTAGGATGTGGAAGAACAAATAAAACAGAAACACATAATGAATATAATTCATCTTCTTGGGTTGATCTCCTTTTTATAAATCCTTAACACATTTATAAATAATGTTATTACTAAAATAATTCTATTCATATGTGGGGAGGGATTATTGCAAGATTTTGGGACCGATGTTGGCCAAACTGATATGCTTTGGATGTGTGAATAAAAGGGAATGAAAAATCACTATTCATAGCAGATATGAGGCACACATTGTAAATGTCATGAAACATTAATTTATTATAATTTTTTTAGATTCTAAAGGTCCCAAACTCATTTATTTAAAATATAATATGATTTTGGATCATATACCCAATATCAAATTAAAATTAAATAATAATTTGATTTATTTTAATATTAAATTTTTTTGACTGATTTAATATTATTTATTTGGTTTACCCCTTATTTTACATTTTTTAATATTATCAAGATAACTTGTTGTTTACACTTTGAGTGTAATTGTAATTACCATAACATGAAAAAACTCACAAAAAAGTGTCATTTATGGCATGTTATGTCATATGCAGAGCATTTTGTTGACTATTTAATTTTTATGAATTTTATAACATTTAATAAAATATTTTATATTTTATGTTATGAATTATGTCAATTTTGACACTATTCATACAAGACTTTATTCAAATCTTCCTAACATTATTTCTTTGAAAGAAATAAATTAACTCAATACTAAAATGTTATATTAATTTAGAAAATTCTTGGATGGAATCAAATAGTTGAAATAGTATTTATTTTAACATTTATGAAATCATTTATTTGAATCTTTTATTAATGAGGTAATCACTACATCACTGTTGTGTCATAAATAAATTTATTTTATAAATGTATAAAAATTATAAATAAAATTCAATTATTTAGAAAATTTTTTAATATTTATAATGAATATTTATAATCAATTTTATCATTTATATAATCCAATAATAATTTTTTTGGTATCAATATTCATGTTTAGAACATATTTTCCTTTTCATTAAATTTAACATTATATTTTTCATAATCACACCCAAGAGAAATACAAATGACAAAATTTTGTCCCAATTGTTTTATTGGTCATAAATATGTCATACAATAGGATTATGTGACGTTTTAGGGTTGTTTTATATTTTTTTAATATTATATTTACCGTTATTTACCTAATTTATCGTTTTACCATGGTAAATAAAATAAATACTAAAGTAATTATTAATAATGTCCAAAAATAAAAGGTAAGTATTTAAAAAATTTGGATCGTCTAACTCCAAATATGGAATCCATTTTTTGATATAAAAAACATAGAACATGTAATAATTAATTTAAAATTAATTCCCAATGTCAAAACGGAAAAATATGTTTATTTTTTAAATTAAAACGATCAAAATAATGACATGTCTTTATATAAAATTTCAATGTGAAATTACACCCAATGAAAAATATTTGGATAAATAATAAAAAAATAATCCAAATAATCAATAAATCCAATTAAATGCCAATGTATCTACATAAACATATTAGAAAAAAAGGCAATTTTGAATTAAATTGTATTATATATCATTATTCATTAAAATATGACTTTTTTTCAAAATATAACCAATTTTTTTTTAAAAGAAAAATTTTATATCCCTATTACAAATAATAAGAATATTTTATCAAATATAACCTATGAAAGTGTCAAAAACACGATTTAAAAGGGGATATCCAATAAAAGGTACTAAAATTCCTTTTTTTTAAAATACATCTTTTATTAATAAAACTGATTTTGTTCTTATATCATGTCTAGAAAAAATATAATATGAAATTTAAAAAAACAATGAGTTTATATTCTATTAATATAATCCAAAAATAATGATATGAATTTATAAACACAGTTACTCTCATTCATATAGGTTTTCATAAAAACATATACTTTATATTCAATTGGTTTTTATTTCAATTTATAAAACATTTGGTATCAAATGAGTCATTATATAAACATGTGTAAACCATATATTCAATATTTATTTAATAATATTCATTCTCTCCATTCCAACTGGTATTTTATAGTGGTAACATATAAATAATACTATTTAGTTTTTAAATCATGATTTAGAATATCATGTACACTGTTGAACATAGTGTTTATTTCATAAAATTCAGGATGATACAATGAAGGAAAGATTAATAGGGATATTCATGTGGGCTTCAGAGATGGAACCACATATGATTTAATGAGTTGAATAAGGGATTACCTGTTTATTTGATGCTGGGAGTTGGAATGAAAACTTATGAATATATTTAGTGGACAATGGTCATGTAACTTATTTTATAAGAATTACTTTCCCCACTACATGGGAAACCATAGTTTTATTTTGTGAATGTTTCACCATGGTGTTATCATAGGATGGTATTTAATGATTAACTTGTTTGTTTAATGATAATAACAATTATAAATTAATTCATAACTGATGGGGTTAGTGCTGACCGAATAAAATGAATAAAATGTTTTTTATATTGAAAAATCATGGACTCAAGTTTTATTATACCTAGTAGAAATAGAATATGCCTAATGATTAATTTAGGTTAATTTGTAATAATTATAATGGTTAATTTAATGTCAAATAAATCAATTAATGGATTAAAATTAAAAAAAGAATGATGTAGTCATTGTCGCTCAGTAAAATAATTCTTTTATTATAATATATATGGTCTTAAGTATGGAAACTAGGATTCAGAGCGACATTACATATAGTTTAGTTTAATATAATGTTATAAATGTTGTGTAGTTTTGAGATATATCATATGATATATATACAGTTATTTTATACACAACCCCACCCATGTCGGTTAGGGCTACTAACACCTAGACTCAGGGAGGGGGTTTTACCAAAATCCGGGAGGGAGGATGGACTTATGACTACCTCCTATAGCACCCCAATATTCTCTTGGTAATTAAATTTATTGGTAAAAATTAATTTTAGATTCTGCATATATTTATTTTGTGAGATGTTATATATTGTAGTCATTTCCCATATAAGTATTATTAGATATAGTATCCAAAATATTATTATTGGTATGATTTTTCTGTGATGTGAGGGGTTTAGCTACATATAATGTGTATGGGAAGTAATGGATTTAGGTGTAATACCTGATTAATGAAACACATTATAATCGTTTTGGTGTTTTTTATAATATAAATTATTATTATATATGAATATGTGGATTTGATGATATGATTGTGTGATTCATGATGTTCATGTTGTGATGCCTTTCATAGCAGTCTCTGGGCTTTCCCATTTTAGAGGGAGATGATTTAGTACATGCTACTTTGAAGAAAAGGGGGAAATAGTTGGGAATCTAGAACGGGGTACCCATGATGCCCTATTATTCTACAATATTCTATATTGTATGAAATAATTGTTTATAGTAAGACATGGTGAGGAAGAGAACATAGTATATGTATTTCGTTGATGAGTTACTTTAACTGTTGTTCACTATGCATTAGAATTAATTATTTTTACTTTTGATGAGAGGATCTAGGGAGGAAGTCATTGAGTCTACCATTATGTTTACCCTACATCTATATAATCTATTTCTTAGATCGTCCAAATATGTTTGGAGATCATATTTGATATTAATAGCTCATGGTTTGTGAGAATATTTTCTACCTCCATGTTCACTTCTATATTTTATTTTTGGCATGTTTAGTTTTTCATTTCATTATTATTGTTCTATATGGGATAATATTTTTTTCAATAAATTTATTTGTATATATTTTGACTAGGTGTTGTTTTGAATGTTTATAATCTCTCTCTTCTGTATATTTTTTTATAGTGTAATTCTTCACATATTCCCATTTAGTATAACCTTGGTGTAGTCCCCATCTCTTATCCTACTAGAGGTGTGACTTTTCCATCAATCATATCTATTCCCTAATTTTTTCCATCGATGGGGTACAATTTGGGGTTAGAGTTCATGAAAAGTTAAATATATGAATTTAACATTAAAACTGGAAACATATATACAACATAAAATATTCATTGAGTATACCAATATTCCCTTTATTATACCATACATATCCATCATAATATACTTTGTGAAATTTTGTGGAAAGGTACTATAAGAATGTTTTGAGCTATAATTCTATGTTTGGTTATGCATACATCGAATTCTATCTTGAATATATATGGAATAATCTATATGGAATGTCAAATAAATGAATCAAAATATATTTAATTACTATCTTGAAAATGAAAAAAATACAATAGAAATATATACTAATAAAAATAATGTCATACAGATAGTAACATCATCTTGTAACTTATCCTGCATATTCTAAAAAATTAAATTATCACAAAGACATTTTTAAATAATATCTTATTTTTTAAATGAATAATTTTTCAGATAAAAATAATATGTTGATGTCCTTGTAAAAATTCACATTACATAAATAGGAAAGGTCTCCACTATATATCCTTACTAGTTTTCAAAGAAGACATAATCATGGATCGAGGGGCTATAGTGGCCCCAAAAATTTGATATTGTATCCAATGGATTCCCTATATGAATGTGCATAATAGTAATAAACATAAAAATTATTATTAACAAAGTGTAATAAAAAATAACAATAATTTCTTCAATATATAAAATAAATCATATCTAATTTAGTGTTCTACGTTGAATGGTATCAATATATCATATCCATGTCAAACTGTTCACAAACCATCTTCATAAATAATAATGGTCAAATTGAAAAAAAAAATATTTCAATGATAGAATAATTATATAATGAGGGTTTTCATCATTGATGACTAATGATATGCTAAAGAAGATATTTGTAATGCATCTCATAATACCACATATTTATCCCCTTCCGTCTATAGAGTAACCCTTATCAGGTATTCAAACCATGTGATACTATGACTAGGCCTTGAATTATATTCGATGTATTAAAATTATAAAAATATAGATATAGGTTGATTGGATGGTGTATAAATATTTAAAAATTTCTATTCTCAGATAACAACAAATTGAGCTCTATCCACATTGTTTTACATGATGTGAAAATGTTTTGAATTAATTAAAATTGGAGTTAAATTTTTATTTATTATATAAATAAGGAAATTTACATAATGTGAAAATCAGATTCATAATGTGTAAATGACCCCTACAACATTCATATCATCAATGAATAAACTACTGGTCTTCCTAACCCCATATGTCTCCATTGAATTCCAGTCAACACAACAACTATATCTTTAAGACATTGGGAATTTCATCAGATGTGTGAAATTCTGGGATTCTCATATGCATTATGTGGTTATCTGATGTACATTCCCCCCATAATATCATTGTCTAGTGATCTGGTTCTTCATGTTTCTTCATCCCATGAATTACTGTATCATATATTTGTTTCAAATGGTTTTTTTCATGGTGCTATATCAATGATATTCTTCAACATTATTCCTGTATAGATTGATCATTTTATTGGGTGAGGTGATTAAGATCTATGACATGTATGAAAATTTATTCAAAGAACAACGTTTCCTTTGAGGTAGATGATTCATATATTATCTTCATATTTTAATTAAATCATAAATAACTAATCGTTTATCCCTTAGGATGGAAATGGAATTATCCTATAAACTATTGAACTTAGTTAATAATGGATTTGATACTGTTAACATTTAAATGTGATTTATAATAATATAGAGGATTGCCTCTTGGTTGTGTAGATTTTGTGACATATATGAAATTATATCTTATCATCATTATAATCAAGGATAAGAATATTGAAATTTGTAACTAATTTAATATTGTAAAAATTACGTAATCAATTTTATTAATAAATTAATGATGATTCATGTTTGTATTACAACATTTCTTGCCATTTTATGGCATCCAAATAGATGAAATGTGCATGTGTATTTAGAAACGTTCCTACATTTTTTTTAAAGGTTGGGGCAGAAGTCTAAATTTATTATTTAATGAAAATAACACATTGAGACTGGGTAGAGGGAGACCCATTACATAGCCTGAATTCCCAAGGCCATGTGGCCAAAATACAAGGCTTCAAAGACCGTTATATGGACCATAGGAACCCTTGGTGAATAATAATACTACAGTTCTAGCGCTACTATAGTACTTGATAAGGTACCACCACCACTATAGTCCCTACTACAGTACCTCCGCTGCAACAGTAATGTCGCTACTAGAATTTCTCTTCCATTACAGTGCACCGCTACAATACTGCTACAGTACCCCTACAAATTCTTCTGTGCCCTATTTTGATCCTACGTGTTTTGGATGCCAAGTAGGAGCCTATACCACTTGGGTATACACTCGTTGGTGAAATGAACTTCCATGTGATTAATGGAATTAGAAAACAAATGTGAATCACAATAATTCTTGTTGAGATTGTTGATAAAATCAAAAATGCATGTTATTTTAGAAATATCTCTTAAAAAAAATTTGAATCCCCAATGTATGATGGTATTAATATTAAAATAATTATTTATTTAATTTATCAGATTATTTTATCATCATTCATTAGTTTTCTATTATTTCTAATATTTAAATTATAAATTGGTTAATTAATTATATAATTAAAATTGGTTATTTGATAAAGAAAATATTTAGGGAATGAGTTTCCTCGAATCTTGAGATGGTTGAGTTCCTTGAGATTGGATCATTGGGGTCCAATATATTTGTTAATTTTGGATGCATTTTTTGGGGAATATATTCCCATACTATACGTTTGTGAAAGATTCTTTTTTTATGTGGTTTATTCTAGATGTGATCATCACTATTCGATGAGATATGCTCCAAAGAGGCCCTGATGTGTTATGATCCATAGATAGTTGGTTCTTAGGATGGTGATGTGATGTGTACAGGGATTCCCTACATATAGGGTAGATTTTGATTCCTATGACTATATGGCCCTAGCCTAAAAAATTACATAATTTTAAGTGAAGTCATGAATTCTCATTTAGGATCTTTTCACTTTGATAGTTTTATACAATTAGATCATAACACATACACAAAAAAAATATATAAATATAACATGGAAACTTCCAACATTATCTATTTATTCCATAAAACAAAATTTAAAAAATGGTTTCTTTTCATGTTAAAACATAGATTTTCCTTGATCTTATTATTGACTCCATTCTTCATAAAATCTGTGAAAAAAATTTCAAAACATGGGATGAGAATAAAATTTCAATAAGAGATATAGAAAGATTGAAAATTGTTAGCCATATTGAGACATGAAAACAATGAATACGTTTTAAAAAGCAATTCTTTTCATAGTTAAGAACATGAAAAATAAACTTCACTGAATATTAGTTCATTGTTTACCATATTTTGTAATCAAAAAATTACCATGACTCCCATAGAATGTAATATATAACATATAATGGTATATCAGGATATAATAATATAGAAATGGGAAAACCATATGGAAAACTTCCTCCCATATCACTAAATGGAATTTCCATACGGATGGCTTCCATAACCAATGCATTGGAGGTTATAATATAACCACACGTCCTTAGTTCATCATGGAACAACCCATATTTGGTTAATCACACTACCAACTATCTTTGGTTTATGACGTAACCACATGTTAAATTTCCATGTACCTTTATATAATCATAACACACAACATATTTCTATATTTAACATTTTACTCATAAATATCATTTGAAATCACAAAAAATCATTTCAAGACACAGAAATTTCAAATCCATTTCCAAAAACATTTAAAAAATTCAATAAAGAAACATTTGAATCAATGTGTCCCTTACCACATTGAATATTTTGAAATAAATTTTCATTTTAAAACACTTATTTCAAAATGAAAAAAATTCATAAAACCCGTTTGAAATCATAGACATGAAATAGATGGTTTTAGAAGAATAAATCTCTAAAAACATTCAGAAAGATGTTTCAGTTAGGGAGTCTCTCACCACTTTAGAAAAACATGTATTAAAATCATTAAAGAAAAAAAATTAAAAACATTCAATATTCTGAGAATTAACTAATTCATGATATAATGTGGCAAAAGGGTTTTATATACACCATATTGGGTAATAATGGTTTCTAACATCTCGATACACCTCAATGAAATGAGATTGTGGAAAAAACACAAAACAATATCGTATCATTAGATTAAAGATATTGAATTATATAATTATGTGTGATAAATATAAATCGACCCAATAGATGTCTATATTCATTATAAATCAATCAGGGGTTATTCAAAAATATTCATAGAATAACATATCCAATGACACAGATATATAAATCAATAAATAGAGAGTGAGTTATAATTTCTGTTACCTTCACTCTGACTTGTCTCATTTGTTATTTTTATTCCTGAATATTAAATGTGGGTTATTTTATACATGATTCCGAACCATTTTCTTATTTTTTTCTTCCATTTATATCACTTATTACAATGTTATATAAATTATACAATTCTTTGACTTCATGTCGGATGTGTTGTTGATATTAAGTGCTTTAGTCGAAAATGAACACGACAAGATATAATTTTCTAATGTGGTCATAAAACATAATATGTAAAACATTAATAAGGAAATTTAAATATTCTTAGTACATTAATTAAACATTTTTAATCAAACTATTATGTATGGTTAGTAAAAATGAACAACGTTATTTTCATAACGACTATAGGTTGTACGTATGCCTGTGTAACGTTTCCATTATTCATTGATCTTTATAGAAATAAGGTAATTAAGATTTTAACATTGAATACTTATAATGATATTATTAAATTCATAATTATCATTTAAGTATACTAATTTATATCATACATGTAATATAATGAATCAAAAATAGTCATACCGCTTCATGGAGGATATACTTCTAACGTACGCATGAATGACGTTATATTATTTATGCACATGGAAGTAAGAATGTAATTTATATATTATTATATTTTAATTAATAATATGTCATTAATGTCACATATTATGATTTTTTTGTAATAAATGTCTGGAGATACAGTTATATATAACGAATTAGATCGGTGCGTGGAGGTGATAGTTCACACGTTTGCACAAACGATTAATTCGCTTCCCATTTAATGGAAGTGGAGATGGATTTAGGTTATTATATTAACATAATAACATTTTAGTATATTTAGGATACTGTATTTATTATCACATTATGGGTTTTGGAGATTTTAAGGAATTGGTAGATGAATTAAAATATATACACATGAAGTAAATTGTACCTCTTCTTCAATGAATTTCCTTTGAAGAACACCTTACCACCAATAAAAATGATGTTCTACCTAAAATAAGGATGTTAGAATGTGGGGATGGATTTTAGGAAGTGTATTTGATAGGAATTAACATATCCAAAAGGCTTTCTATATGTGGATAAAACCGAAGGACATGTTTCCATTTCTAGGAGAGATGAGGGGCACTTTAGGAACGTCATGAAATATTATTTTATTTTAAGTCAATTTTTCGTTTATAATGTTCCAAAACACATTTATTACAACATAAAGAGGAATTTTGGTAATATAACCATTATAAAAATAAAATTATACATGTTTTTAACAAATTTTTAATCCTTATCGTTTTTGTTTATCCCTTATTTTACCTTTTAATCATACCATGATACTTGTTATTTACATTTTTTATGTTAACATTATTAACATATTATCAAAAACGGTTATAATTATGTCATTAATGGAATATTGATTTTTATAATAACCATTTTGTCAAATATTATATTTTTTGGACTTTTATTTTATTTAATAAACTATTGTATATATTATGTAATGAATTAAGTCAATTTTGACAATATTCATACTTGATGTTTTTGAAAAAGTCATAAAAACATTATTAAATATAAAAATATACATTAAACCAATATAAGAATTTTATATTAATTATTAAATTGTTGTATGACATAAAATATTTCAGGTAATAATTAATTTTACCTTTATAATATCATCTAGTGGAATATTGTGATGATGATGTAATATCTGCATAACCATTGTTCCCTAATTAAATTTATTCATATAATGCCAAATAAATTTAAATAAATTACCTTAATGTAGTAAATAAATTTTTATTTCTAATTAATATTTGTAGTTTAAGATAACATGTATATAAAACCATATTTAAAAATAATTAGTAAGAAGATTCATGTTTATAGCATAATTTCTTTTAAATTAAATTAAAAGTTATATGTTTCATAATCACACCCATGCGGATCCAGAATGCCCAATATTCAAACAAAGGGTTTTATTTTTCATCAATATATCATTAAATATGACTATGACATGTTTTAGGGTATTTTTATATTATAAAAATATTAATTTTACCCTTATTTACCTGATTTAACCTTTAACTGTGGTAAATAAAATAATTACTAAAGATAATATTCATAATGTCCAAAAATAAAATAGATAATTTAAAAAAATTGTAATTATTATTCCAAATATGGAATAAATTTTTTTAAATTCAAAACAATGAACTTGTAGTATTTAATTAAAAATTAATTGACTTTGTGAAAACGCCAAAACGGGTTTTTTCAAAAGAAAAACCCATCAAAACATTTCCATATGTTTATATCAAATTTAAATGTGAAATAATTTACATTGAAAAAAATTATATTAAATAATAGAAACATAATCTATTTTAGATTTAAAACAATTAAATTGAAACAATAAATATTTAAAAAAATTAGATGAAAAAGCATATTTTAATTAAAATGCAGTATTTTTCAATATTGATTATAATATGACTTTTATTATAAAAACACCAAAATAACAAACAAGGGAAATTTTTATTTCCAGACTAGTAATTATATGTATATTTTTTTTGAATTTTAACCTATAAAAGTGTCAAAACTATATTTTAAATTGGTTATTCATCAAAAGGCGGTGAAAATGACTTTTTTGTAAAATACATCATTAACACTATAAATTGATTTTGTTCTTATATATTCTATAGAAAACATATGATATTAATTTTAAACATCAAATTGAAATTATATTTCATTAATATAATCCCAAAATAGTGTTTTGATTTTATAATCAAAATTTTTCTCATTTAAATAGGTTGTCATAAAAACATATCATTTATATTCAGTTGTTTTTTATTTCCATTTCTAACAAATTTGGTAACCAATAAATCTTTATATAAGCATGGGTAAACCATAATTACTAAATTTAGTAAATATTATTAAATATATTAATTCCAACATCTAGATAATAATTGTATAATTTAAAGAATACAATTTAGTTGTTTATTTAAGCTCGACGTATCGTATAATTTACTATATTGACCATAATATTTCATTCTTAAACATCGGGTTGTAACATCCAAAAAACAATAATAAATTTCATCCTATAAATTTTAATTTGGGGTTGGTACTTATGGTATGAATTTTCAAAATACCTTTATTGAAAAACCACATTGAAAAAGGTTTTAAAAACTACAACTTTAAACGAATGAAACAGTTGTACAAAGGTCACTCGAGATAACACATACCAGGATTTAATATAATAAAATATGGATATGGAAGAAAAAATAACAATATTTTTCTGATGGGTACTGATAGAAAACATAATAATGATAAATGATAATAATCAAGAAACCATAAGCTTGTGATGTGCTAAATTATATTTGATTTCGCAGTAGGAAAAATAAACTAAAAATGTTTTTCTCTTATTATCCATTTCATAAATATGGATAATTTTTTTATGATATCAACTAAGAATATAATGGAAAATACATAAATGTAATGTATATTTTTATCATTTAGTATATTTCTACCAAAAAACCATCATTTCACCCAATAATGAGTATTCAAGATAACTTGGTGACACCTGATGCACTATAATCAAAATCCAGATAAATAACGTAACCCAGAAAATATTAACTATCTATTTATTCATTCATGAAATACTAAACAAAAAAATAATATTTTGGATAAAATTAAATAATTCCACAAAAAACTATTTTATGATGAAAATATATTTTTAAATATCAAAAATTCAATAGTAATATTAAATGATCGACAAAGACCATTTGATAAATAATTCGCCGTAAAATTCCACAAAATAATCAAAACCATGATTGAAGCCCAAAAATTAGAATTAATTTATAACAGATTCATAAATGATAAATAGTTACATTTATCTCTAAATATCATCATACACTCTTTAAGTCCCTTACCATAATGAAATTAACTTATTTTGATTTTCTCTAAAATAGTATAATCACTTCTATAAATAACCCAAATCCCCAAAAGACCACAATTAAATAAAATATTTCTTGAAAAATATTTGATCCTTTATTCCCCAAATGTAATACCATAGTAATCTATTTACCATAATCATATTATATCCACAAAATATTGAATGTCTTGCAAAATTACATTTTTCACCTAATTCTAGAATCATTTTCCAATCCCATATTTATCTATTAGATAAAATAAATGTCTCAAAAATCAATGTATTATTAATTCCCAAAACCATTTAACTGAAAATAATAATTCATACAAACCATGAACATCATGTAAGTCAATGGTAGTGGATACACCCTTGTCACCCTTTTTTATGTGTTCGATCCCTCCGACATTTCCAAATATGATGGGTTTTCACCCATCTTATGGGTTGTTGTTTTTCTAAAACTATATAACTATTTTAATATTCTAAAAATATTATAAATTACTCAAAAATAACAATAATTTGTTTCAAACCTAAAATTTTATTTCTTAACTAACATTTTTCATCCCAATAAGTAATAACACATAATTTCCTCGAAGGTGAATGTCTTAAAAAATAACAGTGCTCACCTTTATATTTTAGATCATTGAGCCTCAATAGGGTTTTCTATGAAACATAACTTTTTGGAAACAATAAAATTATATATTGATAATGATATCCCAAAATATTAATAAACAATCATAATCTCTGATGTTGACAAAACTATACTCTAATACCAAATGTAATTCCATGACCTTAAACATTACTTAATCTTGAGATAAGTCATGAATTCAAATTACAGATCATTTCACATTTAGAGTTTTAGAGATTTAGTCCAAAAATCATACATAAAAACCATATAAATAAAAAGTGAAATAATGTAATAGTATCCATTTCTTCCATAAAACATAAAATCAATTAATGTTAAATTTGGATTCTTTTAATGTTAAATCATATCTTTTTATTGATCCCATCCCTAACTCTGTTCTCATTAAAACCTGGGAAAAACATTTCAAGACAAGGGATGAGATAAAAATATCAGTAATGGATAAAAAACAAAAAAAACATTTTCCTTGAAAAACATGAAAACCATAAATAAATTATCATAAATTAATATTTTTCACTTATAAAAAGTATTAATATACACTTCACAAAAAAAAACATTAATATCATACCATTTTTTGTAATCAGAGTTTTAACATAAAACCTGTAGAATGTAACTTATAATTTTTAAAGGATACTTGTGAAAAAAATCATACTAATATGGAATAACCATACAGTCTCCCTCCACTCACATCACTAAATAGAATATCCAAAATGATATCTTCCATATCCAATGCATTGGAGGTCATAATGTAACCCTCATCACTTGTTTATGATGAAACCACCTTTCTTTGGTTTATCACGTAACCACCCTATATTTTTTTATGACGTAACCACCCAAAAAAAATTCCAAGTACCATAATATAATCATACACATAAAATATTGAAAATTTTATAGTTTTACTCATAAAACATCATTTGAAATCAAAAAATGTTATTTCAAGATATTGAAATATTCAATCAATTTCCAAAACCATTTAAATTATTTAATAATGATACATTTGAATTGAATTGTCCCATACCACATTGAAATATTAAAAAAGAATAGAAATTTTAAAACATTAATGTAAATATAAATAATGTAATAAAAACAATTTCAAAACAGGGAAATTATATATATGGTTTTAGAAAAATAAATCATCAAAACATTCTGAATGATGTTTTAGTTTAAGAGTATCTCACAACATTAGAATCCCTTGAATAATAATATTTTTGGAGTAACATTAAAAAAACTTTAAAAATAATTATAATATACTAATTCATCATATGAAAATTAAAAAGGTATATATATACACCATATATGATAAAACATTTTCATAACATCAATATATGCATCAATGAAAGGATTTTTACATGAAACCCCTTACAAATATCATGTCATTATATTAATGATATATTAATGAAATTATTATGTGTGATAAAAATATATCCTCCTTATATAAGTGGATATTATTAATTAAATAATCAGGGGTAATTTACACATATCTATATATGAACATAAACAATGACATATATATTTTACTCAATGAATAGATATTGAGCCAAGATTTCCTTTACCTTTAGTCCGACTTTTCTCGTTCATTATTTATATTATGAAAAAATAAACGTAGTTTAATTTATAATTTCATTAGAACCATTTTCATGTTTTTTCACATTATATCACATATTAAAATGTCACATAAATTAGTTAATTCTTTGAGTTCATTTATGATGTTTTGTCGATATTCAGTACATGAGTTTAAAATGAACGTGGAATGATGTAATATTTCAATATGTTTATAATTACATAATCTACAGAATATTATTCAGTCAATTTTAATAAATTTTATTCATTAATCATAAATTTGAAATCAAACTATAAATTATTGTTATAAAAAATGAACAATTTTATAATCATTGAGACGGGAGGTTGTACGTACACATGAGTAACAATTCCATTTTTCATCGACCATTATGGAAATAAAGAAATTTTTATTTTTAATTCCAAAAATATGATGATATTATTAAAATAATAATAATTATTTACATAATCTTATATATATCAAAGAAGTTATATATTTAATCAAAATGAGTTACACTGCTTCATGGAGGTGATAATTCACATATACACACGAATGATGTAACCATTTTTATACAAATGGAAGTAATAACATAATGGATAGATTATTATTTTACAATTATTAATATGTCATTAATATCACTTATATTCATTAATTACATTATTATTACCAGCCACGTGAGAAAATTATGGAAAAAAAAATTAGATCAGTTCGTAGAGGTGATAGTTCACACTTACACACATAGGATTAATTCCCATCCCATTTAATGGGAGTGGAAATGGATTTAGTTGATGATATTATCATAATAACATATATTTATATTAAGAATACTATATTTAGTATCTCATAATGTTTTTATGAAATTTTTAGGATGTGGAAGAAGAAATAAAATAGAAACACATAATGAATATAATTCATCTTCTTGGGTTGATCTCCTTTTAATAAATCCTTAACACCTTTATAAATAATGATCATACTAAAATAATTCTATTCAAATGTGGGGATGGATTATTGCAAGATTTTGGGACTGATCTTGGCCGAACTGATATGCTTTGGATGTGTGAATAAAGGAGAATGAAAAATTACTTTTCATAGGAGATATTAAGGACACATTGTAAATGACATCAAATATTAATTTATTATAATTTTTTAGATTATAAAGGTCCCAAACTCATTTATTTATAATATAATATGATTTTAGATCATATACCCAATATCAAATTAAAAATAAATAATAATTTGATATATTTTAATATAAATTTTTTTTGACTGATTTAATCTTATTTTTTTGGTTTACCCCTTATTTTACATTTTTTAATCTTATCAAGATAACATTTTGTTTACACTTTGTTTGTAATTGTAATTACCATAACATGAAAAAACTCCCAAAAAGTGTCATTTATGGAATTTTATGTCATATATAGACCATTTTGTTGACTATTTAATTGTTAATAATTTTATAACATTTAATAAATTTTTTTATATTTTATGTTATGAATTATGTCAATTTTGACACTATTCATACTAGACTTTATTCAAATCTTCCTAACATGGTTTCTTTGAAAGAAATAAATTAACTCAATACTAAAATGTCATATTGATTTAGAAAATTCTTTGATGGAATCAAATAGTTGAAATAGTATTTATTTTAACATTTATAATATCATTTATTTTAATCTTTTATTAATGAGGTAATCACTCCATCACCATTGTGTCATAAATAAAATTATTTTATAAATGTATAAAAATTTTAAATAAAATACAATGATTTAGAAAATATTTTAATATTTATAATGAATATTTATAATCAATTTTATAATTTATATAATCCCATAATTTTTTTTTGGTATGAATATTCATGTTTAGAACATATTTTCCTTTTCATTCAATTAAACTTTATATTTTTCATAATCACACCCAAGGGAAATAGAAATTAAAATTTTTGTCCCAATGGTTCTATTGGTCATAAATATGTCATACAATAGGATTATGTGACGTTTTATGGTTGTTTTATATTTTTTTTAATATTATATTTACCGTTATTTACCTAATTTATCATTTAACCATTGTAAATAAAATAAATACTAAAGTAATTATTAATAATGGCCAAAAATAAAAGGTAAGTATTTACAAATTTTGGATCGTCTAACTCCAAATATGGAATCCATTTTTTATATTAAAAACATATAACATGTAATAATTAATTTAAAATTAATTCACACATTCAAAACGAAAAAATATGTTTATTTTTTAAATTAAAACGATCAAAATAATGACATGTGTTTATATAAAATTTCAATGTGAAATTACACCCAATGAAAAATATTGGGATAAGTAAAAATAATTATCCAAATAATCAATAAATCCAATTAAATGGCCAATGTATCTACATAAACAAATTAGGGAAAAAAGGATGTTTTGTTTTAAAATGTATTATATATCATTATTCATTAAAATATGAATTTTTTCTAAATAATACCAAAATTTAAAAAAAAGTAATATTTTATATCCCTATTACAGATAATAAGAATATTTCATTAAATAGAACCTATGAAAGTGTCAAAAACACGATTTAAAAGGGGATCTTAAATAAAAAGTAGAAAATTTCATTTAAAAAAAATACATCTTTTATTAATAAAACTTATTTTGTTCTTATATAATGTCTAGAAAACATATAATATGAAATTTAAAAAAACAATGAGTTTATATTCTATTAATATAATCCAAAAATAGTGATATGAATTTATAAACACAGTTACTCTCATTCATATAGGTGTTCATAAAAACGTATCCTTTATATTCAATTGGTTTTTATTTCAATTTATATAACATTTGGTATCAAATGAGTCATTATATAAACATGTGTAAACCATATATTAAATATTTAGTTAATAATATTCATTCTCTCCATTCCAACAGGTAGTTTATAGTGGTAACATATAAATTATTCTATTTAGTTTTTTAATCTTGATGTAGAGTATCATGTACACTGTTGAACATAGTGTTTCTTTCATACAACTCAGGATGATACAATGAAGGAGAGATTAATAGGGATATTCATGTGGGATTCAGAGATGGAACCACATATGATTTAATTAGTTGAATAAGGGATTACCTATTGATTTGATGCTGGGAGTTGGTATGAAATCTTATGAATATATTTAGTGGACAATGGTCTTGTAACTTATTTTATAAGAATTACTTTCCCCACTACATGGGAAACCATAGTGTTATTTTGTGAATGTTTCACCATGGTGTTATCATATAATGGTATTTAATGATTACTTTGATTGTTTAATGATAATAACAATTATAAATTAATTCAAAACCAATGGGGTTAGTGCTGACCGAATAAAATGAATAAGATGTTTTTAATATTGAAAAAGCATGGACTCAAGTTTTATTATAGCTAGTGGAAATATAATATGCCTAATGATTAATTTAGGTTAATTTACAATAATTATATTGGTTTATTTAATGTCAAATAAATCTATTAATGGATGAAAATTAAGAAAAGAATGATGTAGTCATTGTCGCTCAATAAAATAATTATTTAATTATAAGATATATGGTCTAAAGTATGGAAACTAGGATTCAGAGAGACATTACATATAGTTTATTTTAAAATAATGTTATAAATATTGTGTGGTTTTTAGATATATCATATGATATATATACAATTATTATATACACAACCCCACCCATGTAGGTTAGGGCTAGTAACACCTATACTCGGGGAGGGGGTTTCACCAAAATCCAGGTGGGAGGATGGATTTATGACTACCTCCTCTAGCACCCCAATATTCTCTTGGTAAATAAATTTATTTTTAAAAATTACTGTTAGATTCCGCATATATTTATTTTGGGAGATGTTATATATTGTAGTCCTTTCCCACATAATTATGATTGTTTATAGTATCCAAAATATTATTATTGGTATGATTTTTCTGTGATGTAAGGGGTTTAGCTACATACAAAGTGTATGGGATGTAATGGATTTAGGTATAATACCTGATTAATGAAACACATTATAAATGTTTTGGTGTTTTTTATAATCTAAATTGTTACTATATATGAATATGTGGATTGGATGATATGATTGAGTGATTCATGATGTTCATGTTGTGATGCCTTTCATAGTAGTATTTGGGCTTTCCCATTTTAGAGGGAGATGGTTTAGTACATGATACTTTGAAGAAAAGGGGAAAATAGTTTGGAATCCCAAACAAGGTACCCATGATGCCCTATTATTATACTATATTCTATATTGTATGAAATAATTGTTTATAGTAAGACATGGTGAGGCAGAGAACATAGTACTCGTATTTTGTTGATGAGTTACTTTAACTGTTGTTCACTATGCATTAGAATTAATTATTTTTACTTTTGATGAGAGGATCTAGGGAGGAACTCACTGAGTCTACCGTTATGTTAACCATACATCTATATAATCTATTTCGTAGATCGTCCAAATATGTTTGGAGATCATATTTGATATTAATAGCTCATGGTTTGTGAGAAGATTTTCCACCTCCATGGTCACTTCTATATTTTATTTTTGGCATGTTTAGTTTTTCATTTCATTATTATTATTCTATATGGGATAATATTTTTTCTCAATAAATTAATTTGTATATATTTTTACTAGGTGTTGTTTTTAATTTTTATATATCTCTCCTCTCTATATTTTTTATAGTGTAATTCCTCACATATTCCCATTTAGTATATCCTTGGTGTAGTCCCCATCTCGTATCATACTAGAGGTGTTACTTTTCCATCAATCATATCTATTCCCTAATTTTTTCCATCGATGGGGTAAAATTTGGGGTTAGAGTTCCTGAAAAGTTAAATATAGGAATTTAACACTAAAACTGGAAACATATATACAACATAAAATATTCATTGAGTATACCAATATTGCCTTTATTATACCATACATATCCATCATAATATACTTTGTGAAATTTTTTGGAAAGGTACAATAAGAATGTTTTGAGCTATAATTCTATGTTTGGTTATGCATACATCAGATTCTATCTTGAATATATATCGAATAATCTATATGGAATGTCAAATAAATGAATCAAACTATATTTAATTACTATCTTGAATATTAAGACAAATATAATAAAAATATATACTAATAAAAATAATTTCATACAGATAGTAACATCATCTTGTAACATATCCTGGATATTAAAAAAATTAAATTTTCACAAAGACATTTTTAAATAATATCTTTTTTTAAATAAATAATTTTTCAGAAAAAAATAATAGGTTCATGTCCTTGTGAAAAGGCACATTACATGAATAGGAAAGGTCTCCACTATATAACCTTACTAGTTTTCTCAGAAGACATAATCATGGATCGAGGGGCTATAGTGGCCCCACACATTAGATACTATATCCAATGGATTCCCTATATGAATGTGTATAATAGTAATAAACATAAACATTATTATTAACAAATTGTAATAATAAATAAAAACAATTTCTTAAATATGTAAAATAAATCATATCCCATTTAGTGTTCTACGTTGAATGGTATCAATATAGCATATCCGTGTCAAACTGTTTACAAACCATCTTCATAAATAATAATGTTCAAATTGACAAAAAATATTTCAAAGATAGAATAAATATATAATGAGGGTTTTTATCATTGATGAATAATGATACGCTAAATAATATATTTGTAATGAATCTCATAATACCACATAGTTATCCCCTTCCTCCTATAATGTAACCCTTATCATGTATTCAAAACATGTGCTACTATGACTAGGCCTTGAATTATATTCGATGTATTAAAATTATAAAAATATAGATATAGGTTGAATGGATGGTGTATAAATATTTAAAAATTCTTATTCCCAGATCACAACATATTGAGCTCTATCCACATTGTTTTACATGATGTGTAAATGTTTTTAATTAATTACAATTGGAATTAAATTTTTATTTAATATCTAAATCATGACATTTACATAATGTGAAAATCAGATTCATAATGTGTAAATGACCCCTACAACATTCATATAATCCATGAATAAACTAATGGTGTTCCTAAACACATATGTCTCCCCTGAATTCCAGTCAACACAACTACTATATCTTTAAGACATTGGGAATTTCATCCGATGGGTGAAATTATGGGATTCTGATTTGCATTATGTGGTTATCTGATGTGCATTCCCCCCATAATATCATTGTCTAGTTATCTGTATCTTAATGTTTCTTCATCCCATGAATTGTTGTATCATCTATTTGTTTCAAATGGTTTTTGTCATTGTGTTATTTCAATGATATTCTTCAACATTATCCTTGTATGTATTGGTCATTTTTTTGGGTTAGGTGATTATGATCTATGACATGTAAAAAAATTTGTTCAAAGAACAAAGTCTCCTTTGAGGCAGATGATTCACATATTATCTTCTTATTTTAATAAAATCATAAATAACTAATCGGTTATCCCTTAGGATGAAATTTGAATTAACCTATAAACTATTGAACTCGGTTAATAATGGATTTGATACTGTTAACATTTAAATGTGATTTATAAAAAGATAGTGGATTGCCTTTTGGTTATGTAGATTTTTTGACATATATGAAATTATATCTTATCATAATCATACTCAAGGATAAGAATATTGAAATTTGTAAGTAATTTAATATCGTAAAAATTACATAATCAAATTTATTAATAAATAAATGATGATTCATGTGTGTATTACAACATTTCTTGTCATTTTATGGCATCCAAATAGATGAAATGTGGATGTGTATTTAGAAATGTTCCTCCATTTTTTTAAAGGTTGGGGTAGAAGTTTAAATATATTATTTAAAGAAAATACCACATTGAGACTTGGTAGAGGGAGACCCATTACATAGCCTAAATTCCCAAGGCCATGTGGCCAAAATACAAGGCTTGAAAGGCCGTTATATGGACCATAGGAACCCTTGGTGAAAAATAATACTACAGTAGTAGCGCTACTATAGTACATGATACGGTACAAACACCACTATAGTCCCTACATTAGTACCTCCACCGGAACAGTAATGTCGCTACTAAAATTTTTCCGCCATTACAGTGCCCTGCTACAGTACTGCTACAGTACCCCTAGAAATTCATCCGTGTCTAATTTGATCCTAGGTGTTTTGGATGCCAAGTAGGAGCCTATACCACTTGGGTATACGCTCGTTTCTGAAATGAACTTTCATGTGATTAATGAAATTGGATAAAAAAGTGAATCACAATAATGCTTGTTGAGATTATTGATAAAATAAAAAATGCATGTTATTTTAGAATGTCTCTTCAAAAAAAAATTTGAATCCCAAATGTATGATGGTAATAATTTTAAAATAATAATTTAATTAATTTATCATATTATTTTATCATCATTCATTAGTTTTCTATTATTTTTATTATTTAAATTATAAATTGGTTAATTAATTATATAATTAAAATTCGTTATTTGGTAAAGAAAATATTTAGGGAATGAGTTTCCTCGAATCTTGAGATGGTTGAGTTCCATGAGATTGGATCATTGGGGGCCAATATATTTGTTAATTTTGGATTCATTTTTTGTGGAATATATTCCCATACTGTATGTTTTTGAATGATTATTTTTGTTTTATGTGGTTTATTCTAGATGTGATCATCACTATTCGATGAGATATGCACCTAAGAGGCCCTGATGTGTTATGATCCATAGATAGTTGGTTCCTAGGATGGTGATGTGATGTGTACAGGGATTCCCTACATATAGGGAAGATTTTGATGCCTATTACTATATGGCCCTGGCCTTAAACATTATATAATCTTAAGCGAAGTCATGAATTCTCATTTAGGATCTATTCACGTTGAGAGTTTTAGACAATTAGATCATAACACATACACAACAGAACTATATAAATATAACATGGAAACTTCCAACAATATCTATTTATTCCAAAAAACAATATTTTAAAAAATGGTTTATTTTCATGATAAAACATAGATTTTCCTTGATCCTATTATTGACTCCATTCTTCATAAAATATGTGAATTTTTTTTTTCAAAACATGGGATGAGAATAAAATTTCAATAAGAGATATAGAAAGATGGAAAATTGTTATCCATATTGAAACATGAAAAAAATGAATACATTTTTATAAAGTAATTATTTTCATAGTTATGAACATGAAAAATAAACTTCACTGAATATTAGTTCATTGTTTACCATATTTTTTTAATCAATAAATTACCATGAATCCCATAGAATGTAATATATACCATATAATGGTAAATCAGGATATAATAATATAGAAATGGGAAAACCATATGGAAAACTTCCTCCCATATCACATAATGGAATTTCCATATGGATGGCTTCCATAACCAATGTATTGGAGGTTATAATATAACCAAACGTCCTTAGTTCATCATGGAACAACCCATCTTTGGTTAACCACATAACCAACCCTCTTTGGTTTATGACGTAACCACATGTAAAATATCCATGTACCATTATATAATCATAACACATAACATATTTCTATATTCAACATTTTACTCATAAAAATCATTTGAAATGACAAAAAATCATTTCCAGACACTGAAATATCAAATCCATTTCCAAAAACATTTAAAAAATTAAATAAAGAAACATTTGAATCAATGTGTCAGTTACCACATTGAATCTTTTGAAATAAATTTTCATTTTAAAACACTTATTTCCAAATAAAAAATTTAATAAAACTCGTTTGAAATCATGGACATGAAATAGATGGTTTTAGAAGAATAAATCTCTAAAAACATTCAGAAATATGTTTCAGTTAGGGAGTCTCTCACCACTTTAGAAAAACATGAATTAAAATCATTAAGGAATAAAATTAAAAACATTCAATATCCTGATAATATACTAATTCATGATATTATGTGTCAAAAGGGTTTTATATACACCATATTGGGTAATAATTGTTTCTAATATGTTGATACACCTCAATGAAATGAGATTGTGGAATAACACATAACAATATCGTATCATTAGATTAAAGATATTGAATGATATAATTATGTGTGATAAATATAAATCGACCCAACAAAAGTTTATATTCATTATAAATCAATCAGGGGTTATTAAAAAATATTCATAGAATAACATATCCTATGACACAGATATGCAAATCAATGAATGGAGAGTGAGTTATAATTTCTGTTACCTTCACTCTGACTTGTCTCGTTTGTTATTTTTATTCCTGAATATTAAAAGTGGGTAATTTTATAAATGATTTAGAACCCTTTTCTTAATTTTTTATTCCATTTATATCACTTATTACAATGTTATATAAATTATACAATTCTTTGAGTTCATGTTGGAAGTGTTGTTGATATTCAGTGCTTTAGTTGAAAATGAACACGGCCAGATATAATTTTCTAATGTGGTCAAAAAACATAATATCTAGAACAGTAATAATGTAATTTAAATATGCTTAGTACATTAATTAAATATTTTTAATCAAACTATTTTGTATGGTTATTAAAAATGAACTACGTTATTATCATAGCGAATGTAGGTTGTACGTATGCATGTGTAACATTTCCATTATTCATTGATCTTCATGGAAATAAGGTAATTAATATTTTAACATTGATTAATTATAATGATATTATTAAATTCATAATTATCATTTAAATATACTAATTTATATCATACATGTAATATAATGAATCAAAAATAGTCTTACCGCTTCATAGAGCTTATAATTCTAACGTACGCATGAACGACGTTATATTATTTATGAACATGGAAGTTAGAATGTAATTTATATATTATTATATTATAATGAATAATATGTCATTAATGTCACATATTATGATTTTTTTTGTAATAAATGTATGTAGATACAGTTATATATAACAAATTAGATCGGTGCGTGGAGGTGATAGTTCACACGTTTGCACAAATGCTTAATTAGCTTCCCATTTAATGGAAGTGGAGATGGATTTAGGTTATTATATTAACATAATAACATTTTAGTATATTTAGGATACTGTATTTATTATATCATTAGTGGTTTAGGAGATTATAAGGAATTGGTAGATGAATTAAAATATATACAGTTGAAGTAAATTGTACCTCTTCTTCAACAGATTTCCTTTGAAGAACACCTTAGCACCTATAAAAATGGTGTTCTACCTAAAATAAGGATTTTAGAATGTGGGGATAGATTCTAAGAAGTAATTTTGATAGGAATTCACTTATCCAAAAGTCTTTTTATATGTGGATAAAACTGAAGGACATGTTTCCATTTCTATGGGAGATGAGGGGCACTTTAGGAACGTCTTGAAATATTATTTTATTTTAAATTAATTTTTAGTTTATAATGTTCCAAAACACATTTATTACAACATAAAGATGAATTCTGGTCATATAACCATTATAAAAATAAAATTATACATGTTTCGAACATTTTTTTAATCCTTATCGTTTTTGTTTATTCCTTATTTTACCTTTTGAATCATACCATAATACATGTTATTTACATTTTTTATGTTAACAATATTAACATATTATCATAAACGGCTATAAATGTATCATTAATGGAATATTAATTTTTATAATAAACATTCGGTCAAATATTATATTTTTTGGATTTTTATTTCATTTAATAAACTATTGTATATTTTATGTAATGAACTAAGTCAATTTTGACAATATTCATACATGATGTTTTTGAAAAAGTCATAAAAACATTATTAAATATAAAAATATACATTAAACCAATACCAAAATTTTATATTAATTATTAAATTTGTGTATGACATAAAACATTTCAGGTAATAATTAATTTTACCTTTATAATATCATCTAGTTGAGTATTGTATTGATGATGTAATCTCTGCATAACCATTGTACCCTGATTAAATTTATTCATATAATGATAAAAAAATTTAAATAAATTACCTTGATGTAGTAAATAAATTTTTATTTCTAATTAATATTTGTAGTTTATGATAACATGTATATAAAACCATATTAAAAAAATTTAGTAAGAAGATTCATGTTTATAGCGTATTTTCTATTAAATTAAATTAAAAGTTATCTGTTTCATAATCACACCCAAGTGGATTCAAAATGTCCAGTATTCAAATAAAGGGTTTTATCTGTCATCAATATATCATTAAATATGACTATGACATGTTTTAGGGTATTTTTATATTATAATAATATTAATTTTACCCTTATTTACCTGATTTAACCTTTAATTGTAGTAAATAAATATTATTAGTAAAGATAATATTCATAATGTCCAAAAATAAAATAGATAATTTAAAAAAAATTGAAATTATTATTCCAAATATGGAATCCATTTTTTTAAATTCATAACATAGAACTTGTAGTATTTAATTTTAAATTAATTGACATTGTGAAAATGCCAAAACAGGTTTTTCAAAAGAAAAACCCCTCAAAACATTTCCATATGTTTATATCAAATTTAAATGTGAAATAATTTACATTGAAAAAAATTATATTAAATAATAGAAACATAATCCATTTTAAATCTAAAATAATTAAATTGAAAAAATAAATATTTAAAAAAAATTAGATGAAAAGCAGTTTTTTAATTAAAATGCATTATTTTTCAATATTCATTATAATATGACTTTTATTATAAAAACACCAAAATAAAAAACAAGGGAAATTTTTATTTCCCAACTACTAATTATATGTTTATTTTTTGGAAATATAACCTATAAAAGTGTCAAAACTATATTTTAAATTGGTTCTTCATCAAAAGGCGGTGAAAACGACTTTTTTGTAAAATACATAATTTATGCTATAAATTGATTTTGTTCTTATATATTCAATATAAAACATATGATATGAATTTTAAACATAAAATTGAGATTATATTTCATTAATATAATCCCAAAATAGTGATTTGATTTTATAATCATAATTTTTCTCATTTAAATATGTTGTCAAAAAAACATATCATTTATATTCACTTGTGTTTTATTTCCATTTCTAACAAATTTGGTAACCAATAAATCCTTATAATCATGGGTAAACTATATTTACATAATTTAGTAAATATTATTAAATCATCAATTAAAACATCTATATAATAATGGTATCATTTAAATAATACAATTTAGTTGTTTGTTTAAGCTCGATGTATCGTATAATTTACTCTGTTGACCATAATATTTCATTCATAAACATCAGGTTGTAACATCCACAAAACATTAATAAATTTCATCCTCTAAATTTTAATTTGGGGTTGGTACTTATGGTATGAATTTTAAAAATACCTTTATTGAAAAACCACATTGAAAAAAGGGTTAAAAACTACAACTTTTAACGAAAGAAACAGATGTACAAAGGTTACTCGTGATAACACATACCATAATTTCATATAATAAAATATGAATATGGAAGGAAAAATAACCATATTTTTATGATGGGTATTGATAGAAAACATAATAATGAAAAATGATAACAATCAGGAAACCATAAGCTTGTGATGTGTTAAATTATATTTGATTTCGCTGTAAAAAAAAACTGAAAATGTTTTTCTCTTATTATCCATTTCATAAACATGGAGAATTTTTTTACAAGCTCAACTATGAAGATAAAGGAAAATACCTACATTTAATGTATAATTTTATCATTTAATATATTTCTATCAAAAAACCATAATTTCACCCAACAATGAGTATTCAAGATAACTTGGTCACACCTGATGCACTATAATCAAAATCTAGATAAATAACGTAATCCAGAAAATATTAACTATCTATTTATACACTCATGAAATATTAAACAAAAACATAATATTTTGGATAATATTAAATAATTCCACAAAAAAACTATTTTATGATGAAAAACAATTTTTAAATCTCCAAAATTCAACAGTAATATTAAATGATCGACAAAGACCATTTGATAAATAATTCACCGTAAAATTCCACAAAATAATCAAAACCATGATTGAAGCCCAAAAATTAGATTTAATTTATAAAATATTCATAAATGATAAATAGTTACATTTATCTCTAAATATCATCATACACTCTTTACGTCCCTTACCATAATGAAATTAACTTATTCAGATTTTTTCTAAAATAGTATAATCACTTCTATAAATAACCCAAATCCCCAAAATACCAAAATTAAATAAAATATTTCTTGAAAAATATGTGATAGTTTATCCCCCAAATATAATACCGTAGTATTCTATTAACCTTAATCATATTATGTCCACAAAATATTGAATGTCTTGCAAAATTACATTTTTCACCTAATTCTAGAATCATTTTCCAATCCCATATTTATCTATTAGATAAAATAAATGTCTCGAAAATCAATGTATTATTAATTCCCAAAACCATTTAACTAAAAATAATAATTCATACTAACCATGAACATCATGTAAGTGAATGTTAGTGGATACACCCTTGTCACCCTTTTTTGTGTGTTCTATCCCTCCGACATTGCCAGATATGATGGGTTGTCACCTATCTTATGGGTTGTTGTTTTTATAAAACAATATATCTATTTTAATATTCTAAAAATATTATAAATTACTCAAAAATAACCATAATATCTTTAAAACCTAAAATGTTATTTCTTAACTCACATTTTTCATCCCAAAAACTAATAACCCATAATTTCCATGAAGGTGAATGTCTAAAAAAAACAGTGCTCACCTTTATATTTTAGATCATTGAGCCTCAAAATGGTTTTCTATGAAACATAACTTTTGGGAAACAATAATATTATATATTTATAATGATATCCAAAAATATTAATAACCAATCATAATCGATGAAGTTGAGTAAACCATACTCTAATACCAAATGTAATTCCATGACCTTAAACATTACTTAATCTTGAGATAAGTCACGAATTCAAATTAAAGATCATTTCACATTTAGAGTTTTAGAGAGTTAGACCAAAAATCATAAATAAAGACCATATAAATAAAAAGTGAAATCATCCAACAGTATCCATTTCTTCCATAAAACATAAAATCAATTAATGCTGAATGTGGATTCTTTTAATGTAAAATCATATCTTTTTCTTGATCCCATCCATAACCATATTCTCATTAAAACTCGGGAAAAACATTTCAAGACATGGGATGAGATAAAAATATCACTAATGGATAAAAAACAAAAAAACATTGTCCTTGACAAAACATGAAAAACAAAAATACATTATCATAAATTAATATTTTTCACATATAAAAAGTATTAATATACACTTCACAAAAAAAAATTAATCTCATACCATTTTTTGTAATCAGAGTTTTAACATAAAACCTGTAGAATGTAACATATAATATTTAAAGGATAATTGTGCAAAAAATCATACTAATATGGAATAACCATACAGTCGTCCTCCACTCACATCACAAAATGGAATATCCAAAATGCCAACTTCCATATCCAATACATTGGAGGTAAAAATGTAACCATCATCCCTTGTTTATGACGAAACCACCATTCTTTGGTTTATCACGTAACCACCCAACATTTTTTTATCACGTAACCACCCAAAAAAATTACAAGTACCACTATATAATCATAACACATTAAATATTGAAATTTTTACAGTTTTACTCATAAAACATCATTTGAAATCAAAAAATGTCATTTCAGGATATTGAAATATTCAATCAATTACCAAAGCCATTTAAATTATTTAATAATGATACTTTTGAATTGATTTGTCCCATACCACATTGAAATATTAAAAAATAATAGAAATTTGTAAATATTAATATATATATAAATAAATTAAAAAAACAATTTCAATACAGGGACATTATATATAAGGTTTTAGAAAAATAAATCTTCAAAACATTCTGAATGATGTTTTATTTTAAGAGTATCTCACATCATTAGAATCCCTTGAATAATCATCTTTTTTGGAATAACATTAAAAAAACATTAAAAATAATTGTAATATACTAATTCATCATATGAAAATTCAAAATGGATATATATGCACCATATATGATAAAACATTTTCATAACATCAATATATGCATCAATGAAAGAATTTTGACATGAAACCCCTTACAAATATCATGTCATTATATTAAAAAATATATTAATGAAATTATTATGTGTGATAAAAATATATCCTCCCTATATAAGTTGATATAATTAATTAAACAATCAGGGGTAATTTCCACATATTTATATAAGAACAGAAACAATGACATATATATTTTACTCAATTAATAGATATTGAGTCAAGATTTCCTTTACCTTTAGTCCGACTTTTCTTGTTCATTATTTATATTATGAAAAAATAATATTAGTTTAATTTATAATTTCATTAGAACCATTTTCATGTCTTTTCACATTATAGCACATATTAAAATGTCACATAAATTAGTTAATTCTTTGAGTTCTTTTATGATGTTTGGTCGATATTCGGTACTTGAGTTTAAAATGAATGCGGTATGATGTAATATTTCAATATGTTTATAATTACATGATCTACATAATATTATTCATTCAATTTTAATAAATTTTATTCATTAATCATAAATTTGAAATCAAACTATAAATTATTGTTATGAAAAATGAACAATGTTATAATCATTGAGACGGTAGGTCGTACGTACACATGAGTAACGTTTCCATTTTTCATTGACCATTATGGAAATAATTAATTTTTTATTTTTATTTCCAAAAGGTTGATTATATTATTAAAATCATAATAACTATTTTCATTATCTTATATATATCAATGAAGTTATATATTTAATCAAAATCAGTCACACTGCTTCATGGAGGTGATAATTCGCACATACACACGAACGACGTAACCCTTTTTATAAAAATGGAAGTAATAACATAATGGATAGAGTATTATTTTACAATTATTAATATGTCATTAATATCACATATAATCATTAATTTCATTATTATTACCAGCCATGTGAGAAAATTATGGAAAAAAATTTTGATCAGTTTGAGGGGTTGATAGTTCACACTTACACACATAAGATTAATTCCAATCCCATTTAATGGAAGTGGAAATGGATTTAGTTGATGATATTATCAAAATAACTTATAATTATATTAAGAATACTATATTTAGTATCTCATAATGTTTTTAGGAGATTTTTAGGATGTGTAATAAGAAATAAAACAGAAACACATAAGGAATATAATTCATCTTCTTGGGTTGATCTCCTTTTAATAAATCCTTAACACCTCTATAAATAATGTTCATTCTAAAATAATTCTATTCCGATGTGGGGAGGGATTATTGCAAGATTTTGGGACCGATCTTGGCCGAACATATATGCTTTGGATGTGTGAATAAAGGAGAATGAAAAATCACTTTTCATTGGAGATATGAGGGACACATTGTAAATGTCATGAAATATTAATTTATTATAATTTTTTTTAATTCTAAAGGTCCCAAACTCATTTATTTAATATATAATATGATTTTGGATCATATACCCAATATCAAATTAAAATTAAATAATAATTTGATATATTTTAATATGAAATTTTTTTGACTGATTTAATCTTATTTTTTTGGTTTACCCCTTATTTTTCATTTTTTAATCTTATCAAGATAACTTGTTGTTTACACTTTGTGTGTAATTGTAATTACCATAACATTAGAAAACTCCCCAAAAAGTGTCATTTATGGCATGTTATGTTATATACAGACCATTTTGTTGACTATTTAATTTTTAAGAAATTTATAACATTTAATAAAATATTTTATATTTTATGTTATGAATTATGTCAATATTGACACTATTAATACTAGTCATTATTAAAATCTTCCTAACATGGTTTCTTTGAAATAAATAAATTAACTCAATACTAAAATGTCATATTAATTTAGAAAATTCTTGGATGGAATCAAAAAGTTTAAATAGTATTTATTTTAACATTAATAATATCATTTATTTGAATCTCTTATTAATGAGGTAATCACTCCATCACTATTGTGTCATAAATAAATTTATTTTATAAATGTATAAAAATTATATATAAAATACAATGATTTAGAAAATATCTTATGATTTATAATGAATATTTAGAATCAATTTTATCATTTATATAATCCCATAATATTTTTTTTGGTATGAATATTCATGTTTAGAACATATTTTCCTTTTCATTAAATTAAACGTTATATTTTTCATAATCACACCCAAGGGAGATAAAAATGAATTTTTTTTGTCCCAATTGTTTTATTGGTCATAAATATGTCATACAATAAGATTATGTGACGTTTTAGGGTTGTTTTTTATTTTTTTTAATATTATATTTACCGTTATTTACCTAATTTATCGTTTAATCATGGTAAATAAAATAAATACTAAATTAATTATTAATAATGTCCAAAAATAAAAGATAAGTATTTAAAAAATTTGGATCGTCTAACTCCAAATATGGAATCCATTTTTTGATATTCAAAACATAGAACATGTAATAATTAATTTAAAATTAATTCCCACCGTCAAAACAGGAAAATATGTTTATTTTTTAAATTAAAACGATCAAAATAATTACAAGTGTTTATATAAAATTTCAATGTGAAATTACACCCAATGAAAAATATTGGGATAAATAATAAAAAACTAATCCAAATATTTAATAAATCTAATTATATGGCAAATGAATCTATATAAACAAATTTGAAAAAAAGGTTGTTTTGAATTAAAATGTTTTATATATCATTATTTATTAAAATATGACATTTTTCAAAATAATACCAAAATTTTTAAAAAAAAGTAAATTATTATATCCCTATTACGAATAATATGAATATTTTATCAAATAGAACCTATGAAAGTGTCAAAAATACGATTTAAAAGGAGATCTCCAATAAAAAGTAGTAAAATTCCTTTAAAAAAAATACATCTTTTATTAATAAAACTGATTTTGTTCTTATATCATGTCTAGAAAACATATAATATGAAATTTAAAAAGACAATGACTTTATATTATATTAATATAATCCAAAAAAAGTGATATGAATTTATAAACACAGTTACTCTCATTCATATATTTTTTCATAAAAACTTATCCTTTATATTCAATTGGTTTTTATTTCAATTTATAAAACATTTGGTATCAATTGAGTCATTATATAAACATTTGTAAACCATATATTCAATATTTAGTTAATAATATTCATTCTCTCAATTCCAAGAGGTAGTTTATAGTGGTAACATATAAATAATACTATTTAGTTTTTTAATCTTGATGTAGAGTATCATGTAAACTTTTGAACATAGTGTTTCTTTCATAATACTGAGGATGATACAATGAAAGAGAGATTAATAGGGATATTCATGTGGGCTTCAGATATGGAACCACATATGATTTAATGAGTTGAATAAGGGATTACCTATTGATTTGATGCTGGGAGTTGGAATGAAAACTTATGAATATATTTAGTGGACAATGGTCGTGTAATTTATTTTATAAGAATTAATTTCCCCACAACATGGGAAACAATAGTTTTATTTTGTGAATGTTTCACCATGGTGTTATCATAGGATGGTATTTAATGAGTACCTTGTTTGTTTAATGATAATAACAATTATAAATTAATTCATAACCGATGGGGTTAGTGCTGACCGAATAAAATGAATAAAATGTTTTTTTAATTGAAAAAGTGTGGACTCAAGTTTTATTATACCTAGTGGAAATAGAATTTGCCTAATGATTAATTTAGGTTAATTTATAATAATTATAATGGTTAATTTAATGTCAAATAAATAAATTAATGGATGAAAATTAAAAAATGAATGATGTAGTCATTGTCGCTCAATAAATTAATTCTTTTATTATATGATATATGGTCTTAAGTATGGAAACTAGGATTCAGAGCGACATTACATATAGTTTATTTTAAAATAATGTTATAAATGTTGTGTGGTTTTGAGATATATCATATGATATATATACAGTTATTTTATACACAACCCCACCCATGTCGGTTAGGGCTACTAACACCTAGACTAAGGGAGGGGGTTTCACCAAAATCTGGGTGGGAGGATGGATTTATGACTACCTCTTCTAGCACCCCAATATTCTCTTGGTAATTAAATTTATTGGTAAAAATTAATGTTAGATTCTGCATATATTTATTTTGTGAGATGTTATATATTGTAGTCATTTCCCACATAAGTATGATTGGATATAGTATCCAAAGTATTATTATTGGTACCATTTTTTGTGATGTGAGGGGTTTAGCTACATACAATGTGTATGGGATGTAATGGATTTAGGTATAATAACTGATTAATGAAACACATTATAAACATTTTGGTGTTTTTAATAATCTAAATTTTTACTATATATGAATATGTGGATTGGATGATATGATTGTGTGATTCATGATGTTCATGTTGTGATGCCTTTCATAGGAGTCTCTAGGATTTCCCATTTTAGAGGGGGATGGTTTAGTACATGCTACTTTGAAGAAAAGGGGAAAATAGTTGGGAATCTGGAACGGGGTACCCATGATGCCCTATTATTATACTATATTCTATATTGTATGAAATAATGGTTTATAGTAAGACATAGTGAGGAAGAGAAAATATTATACATATTTAGTTCATGAGTTACTTTAACTGTTGTTCACTATGCATTAGTATTAATTATTTTTACTTTTGATGAGAGGATCTAAGGAGGAACTCACTGAGTCTACAATTATGTTTACCTGAAATCTATATAATCTATTTCATAGATCGTCCAAATATGTTTGGAGATCATGTTTGATATTAATATCTCATGGTTTGTGAGAAGATTTTCTACCTCCATGGTCACTTCTTTATTTTCGTTTTGGCATGTTTAGACTTTCATTTCATTATTACTGTTCTATATGGGATAATATTTTTTCCCAATAAATTTATTTGTTATATATTTTGACTTGGTGTTGATTTGAATTTGTATAATCTCTCTCTTCTGTATATTTTTTTATAGTGCAATTCCTCACATATTCCAATTTAGTATAACCTTGGTGTAGTCCCTATCTCGTACCCTACTAGAGGTGTGACTTTTCCATCAATCATATCTATTCCCTATTTTTTTTCCATCGATGGGGTACAATTTGGGGTTAGAGTTCATGAAAAGTTAAATATATGAATTTAACACTAAAACTTGAAACATATATAAAGAATAAAATATTCATTGAGTATACCAATATTCCCTTTATTATACCATACATATCCATCATAATATACTTTGTGAAATTTTGTGGAAAGGTACTGTAAGAATGTTTTGAGCTATAATTCTATGTTTGGTTATGCATACATCAGATTCTATCTTGAATATATATGGAATAATCTATATGTAATTTAAAATAAATTAATCAATCTATATTTAATTACTATTCTGAATATGAAGAAAAATATAATAGAAAAATATAATAATAAAAATAATGTCATACAGATAGTAACATCATCTTGTAACTTATCCTTGATATTCTAAAAAATTAAATTATCACAAAGACATTTTTAAATAATATCTTATTTTTTAAATGAAGAATTTTTCAGATAAAAATAATACGCTCATGTCCTTGTGAAATGGAACATTACATGAATAGGAAAGGTCTCCACTGTATAACCTTACTAGTTTTCTCAGAAGACATAATCATGGATCGATGGCCTATAGTGGCCCCACACATTAGATACTGTATCCAATGGATTTCCTATATGAATGTGTATAATAGTAATAAACATAAACATTATTATTAACAAAGTGTAATAAAAAATAACAATAATTTCTTCAATGTGTAAAATAAATCATATCCCATTTAGTGTTCTACGTTGAATGGTATCAATATAGCATATCCGTGTCAAACTTTTCACAAACCATCTTCATAAATAATAATGATCAAATTGACATAATATATTTCAAAGATATAATAATTATATAATGAGGGTTTTCATCATTGATGAATAATGATATGCTAAATAAGATATTTTTAATGCATCTCATAATACCACATAGTTATCCCCTTCCTCCTATAGAGTAACCCTTATCATGTATTCAAACCATGTGCTACTATGACTAGGCCTTGAATAATATTCGTTGTATTAAAATTATAAAAATATAGATATAGGTTGAATGGATGGAGTATAAATATTTAAAAATTCATATTCTCAGAGCACAACATATTGAGCTCTATCCACATTGTTTTACATGATGTTTAAATGTTTTGAATTAATTACAATTAGAATTATATTTTTATTTATTATCAAAATCATGACATTTACATAATGTGAAAATCAGATTCACAGTGTAAATGACCCCTACAACATTTATATAATCCATGAATAAACTAGTGGTCTTCCTAAACCCATATTTATCCCCTGAATTCCAGTCAACACAACATCTATATCTTTAAGACATTGGGAATTTCATCCGATGGGTGAAATTCTGGGATTCTGATATGCATTATGTGGTAATCTGGTGTATATACCCCCCATAATATCATTTTCTAGTGATCTGGTTCTTCATGTTTCTTCATTCCATGAATTTTTGTATCATCTATTTGTTTCAAATGGTTTTTTTCATGGTGCTATATCAATGATATTATTCAACATTATCCTTGTATAGATTGATCAGTTTTTTGGGTGATGTGATTAAGATCTATGACATGTAATTTTTTTTTCAAAGAACAACGTTTCCTTTGAGGTAGATGATTCATATATTATCTTCATATTTTAATTAAATCATAAATAACTAATCGTTTATCCCTTAGGAGGGAAATGGAATTAAACTATAAACTATTGAACTCAGTTAATAATGGATTTGATACTGTTAACATTTAAATGTGATTTATAACAAGATAGTGGATTGCCTCTTGGTTATGTAGATTTTGTGACATATATGAAATTATATGTTATCATCATCATACTAAAGGATAAGAATATTGAAATTTGTAACTAATTTAATATCGTAAAAATTACGTAATCAATTTTATTAATAAATTAATGATGATTCATGTTTGTATTACAACATTTCTTGTCATTTTATGGAATCCAAATAGATGAAATGTGCATGTGTATTTAGAAATGTTCCTCTATTTTTTAAAGGTTGGGGCAGATGTCTAAATTTATTACTTAAAGAAAATACCACATTGAGACTGGGTAGAGGGAGACCCATTACATAGCCTGAATTCCCAAGGCCATGTGGCCAAAATACAAGGCTTGAAAGACCATTATATGGACTATATGAACCCTTGATGAACAACTATACTATAGTACTAGCGCTACTATAGTACCTGATATGGTACCACCACAACTATAATCCCTACTACAGTACCTCTGACGCAACAGTAATGTCGCTACTACAATTTTTCCGCCATTACAATGCCCTACTACAGTACTGCTACAGTACACCTTGAAATTCTTCAGTGTCCTAATTTGATCCTACGTGTTTTGGATGCCAAGTAAGATCCTATACCACTTAGGTATACACTCGTTGGTGAAATGAACTTCCATGTGATTAATGGAATTGGATAAAAATGTGAATCACAATAATGCTTGTTGAGATTGTTGATAAAAAAATGCATGTTATTTTCAAATGTCTCTTCAAAAAAAAATTTGAATCCCAAATGTATGATGGTAATAATTTTAAAATAATTATTTAATTAATTTATCAGATTATTTTATCATCATTAATTAGTTTTCTATTATTTGTAATATTTAAATTATAAATTGGTTAAATAATTATATAATTTAAATTGGCTATTTGATAATGAAAATATTTAGGCAATGAGTTTCCTAGAATCTTGAGATGGTTGAGTTCCTTGAGATTGGATTATTGAGGGACAATATATTTGTTAATTTTGGATGCATTTTTTGGGGAATATATTCCCATATAGTATGTTTTTGAAATATTCTTTTTGTTATATGTGGTTTATTCTAGATGTGATCATCACTATTCGATGAGATATGCACCTAAGAGGCCCTGATGTGTTATGATCCTTAGATAGTTGGCTCCTAGGATGGTGATGTGATGTGTAGATGGATTCCCTACATATAGGGTAGATTTTGATGTCTATGACTATATGGCCCTAGCCTTAAACATTACATAATCTTAATTGAAGTCATGAATTCTCATTTAGGATCTTTTCACGTTGAGAGATTTAGACAATTAGATCATAACAAATACACAACAAAACTATATAAATATAACATGGAAAATTCCAACAGTATCTATTTATTCCATAAAACAAAATTTAAAAAAATTGTTTCTTTTCATATTAAAACATAGATTTTCCTTGATCCTATTATTGACTCTATTCTTCATAAAATATGTGAAATTTTTTTCAAAACATGGGATGAGAATAAAATTTCAATAAGAGATATAGAAAGAAGGAAAATTGTTAGCCATATTGAAACATGAAAACAATGAATACGTTTTATAAAGCAATTCTTTTCATATTTAAGAACATGAATAATAAACTTCACTGAATATTAGTTCATTGTTTACCATATTTTTGTAATCAAAAAATTACCATGAATCCCATAGAATGTAATATATCACATATAATGGTAAATCAGGATATGATAATATAGAAATGGGAAAACAATATGGAAAACTTCCTCCCATATCACTAAATGGAATTTCCATATGGATGGCTTCAATAACCAATGCATTTGGGGTTATAATATAACCACATGTCATTAGTTCATCATGGAACAACCCATCTTCGGTTAATCACATAACCAACAATCTTTGGTTTATGAAGTAACCACATGCTAAATATCCATGTACATTTATATAATCATAACACATAACATATTTCTATATTCAACATTTTACTCATAAAAATCATTTGAAATCACAAAAAATCATTTCAACACACAGAAATATCAAATCCATTTCCAAAAACATTTAAAACATTCAATAAATAAAAATTTGAATCAATGTGTCCATTACTACATTGAATCTTTTGAAATAAAGTTTCATTTTAAAACACTTATTTCCAAATAAAAAAATTCATAAAACCCAATTGAAATCATGGACATTAAATAGATGGTTTTAGAAGAATAAATCACTAAAAACATTTAGAATGATGTTTCAGTTAGGGAGTCTCTCACCACTTTAGAAAAACATGAATTAAAATCATTAAGGAATAAAATTAAAAACATTCTATATCTTGAGAATATACTAATTCAGGATATAATGTGTCAAAAGGGTTTTATATACACCATATTGGGTAATAATGGTTTCTTACATCTCGATACACCTTAATGAAATGAGATTGTGGAAAAAACACATAATAATATCCCATCATTAGATTAAAGACATTCAATGATATAATTATGTGTGATATATATAAATAGACCCAATAGAAGTTTATATTCATTATAAATCAATCAGGGGTTATTCAAAAATATTCATAGAATAACATATCCAATTACACAGATATGTAAATCAATGAATGGAGAGTGAGTTATAATTTTTGTTACCTTCACTCTGACTTGTCTCGTTTGTTATTTTTATTCCTGAATATTAAAAGTGGGTTATTTTATACATGATTTTGAACCCTTTTATTATTTTTTTAATTCCATTTATATCACTTATTACAATGTTATATAAATTATACAATTCTTTGAGTTCATGTCGGAAGTGTTGTTGATATTCAGTGCTTTAGTCGAAAATGAACATGATAAGATATAATTTTCTAATGTGGTCATAAAACATAATATGTAGAATAGTAATAATGAAATTTAAATATGCTTAGTACATTAATTAAACATTTTTAATCAAACTATTATGTATGGTTATTATAAATGAACAACATTATTATCATAACGACTGTAGGTTGTACGTATGCCTGTGTAACATTTCCATTATTCAGTGATCTTTATGTTAATAAGGTAATTAAGATTTTAAAATTGAATAATTATAATGATATTATTAAATTCATAATTATCATTTAAATATACTAATTTATATCAGACATGTCATATAATAATCAAAAATAGTCATACCGCTTCATTGAGGTTATAATTCTAACGTACACATGAACGACGTTATATTATATATGCACATGGAAGTAAGAATGTAATTTATATATTATTATATTATAATTAATAATATGTCATTAATGTCACATATTATGATTTTTTTGTAACAAATGTCTAGATATACAGTTATATATAACAAATTAGATCGGTGCATGGATGTGATAGTTCACACGTTTGCACAAACGATTAATTCACTTCCCATTTAATGGAAGTGGTGATGGATTTAGGTTAATATATTATCATAATAACATTTTAGTATATTTAGGATACTCTATTTATTATCACATTATGGGTTTTGGAAATTTTAATGAATTGGTAGATGAATTAAAATATATACACATGAAGTAAATTGTACCTCTTCTTCAATAGATTTCCTTTGAAGAACACCTTAGCACCTATAAAAATGGTTTTCTACCTAAAATAAGGATTTTAGAATGTGGGTATGGATTCTAGGAAGTGGATTTGATAGGAATTAACCTATCCAAAAGCTTTTTATATGTGGATAAAACTAATGGACAAGATTCCATTTCTAGGAGAGATGAGTGGCACTTTAGGAACGACTTGAAATATTATTTTATTTTAAATTAATTTTTAGTTTACAATGTTCCAAAACACATTTATTACAACATAAAGATGAATTTTGGTCATATAACCATTATAAAAATAAAATTATACATATTTTTAACATTGTTTTAATCCTTATCATTTTTATCCCTTATTTTACCTTTTAATCATACCATGATACTTGTTATTTACATTTTTTATGTTAACATTATTAACATATTATCATAAATGGCTATAATTGTGTCATTAATGGAATATTAATTTTTATAATAACCATTTGGTCAAATATTATATTTTTTGGAGTTTTATTTAATTTAATAATCTATTGTATATTTTATGTAATGAATTAAGTCAATTTTGACACTTTTCATTCTTGACGTTTTTGAAAAAGTCATAAAAACATTATTAAATATAAAAATATACATTAAACCAATACCAATAATTCATATTAATTATTAAATTTGTGTATGACATAAATTATTTCAGGTAATAATTAATTTTACCTTTATAATATAATCTAGTTGAATATTGTATTGATGATGTAATCTATGCATAGCCATTGTACCCTGATTAAATTTATTCATATAATGCCAAATAAATTTAAATAAATTACCTTGATGTAGTAAATATATTTTTATTTCTAATTAATATTTTTAGTTTAAGATAACATGTATATATAACCATATTAAAAAAAAATTAGTAATAAGATTCATGTTTATAGCATATTTTCCTTTAAATTAAATTAAAAGTTATATGTTTCATAATCACACCCATGTGGATTCAAAATGCCCAATATTCAAACAAAGGGTTTTATTTTTCATCAATATATCATTAAATATGACTATGACATGTTTTATGGTATTTTTAAATTATAATAATATTAATTTTACCCTTATTTACCAGATTTAACCTTTAATAGTGGTAAATAAAAATAATTATTAAAGATAATATTCATAATGACCAAATAAAAAAATTGATAATTTAAAAAAATTGAAATTATTATTCCAAATATAGAATCCATTTTTTTAAATTCCAAACATAGAACTTGTAGTATTTAATTAAAAATTATTTGACTTTGTGAAAATTCCAAAACTTGTTTTTCAAAAGAAAAACCCTTCAAAACATTTCCATATGTTTATATCAACATTAAATGTGAAATACCTTACATTGAAAAAAATTATATTAAATAATAGAAACATAATCCATTTTAAATTTAAAAAAATAAAATTTAAAAAATAAATATTTAAAAAAATTAGATGAAAAAACAGTTTTTAATTAAAATGCAGAATTTTTCAATATTCATTATAATATGAATTTTATTATAAAAACACCAAAATAACAAACAAGGAAAATTTTTATTTATCAACTACTAATTATATGTTTATTTTTTCGAAATATAACCTATAAAAGTGTCAAAACTATATTTTAAATTGTTTCTTCATCAAAAGGCGGTGAAAATGACTTTTTTTGTAAAACTCATCCTTTACGCTATAAATTGATTTTGTTCTTATATATTCTATAGAAAACATATGATATGAATTTTAAACATCAAATTGAGATTATATTTCATTAATATAATCCCAAAATAGTGATTTTATTTTATAATAAAAAATTTTCTCCTTTAAATAGGTTGTCATAAAAACATATCATTTATATTCAGTTGTGTTTTATTTCCATTTCTAACAAATTTGGTAACCAATAAATCCTTATATAAGAATGGGTAAACCATATTTACATAATTTAGTAAATATTATTAAATCTATCAATTCCAACATCTAGATAGTAATGGTATCATTTAAATAATACAATTTAGTTGTTTTTTTAAGCTCGATGTATCGTATAATTTACTATATTGACAATAATATTTCATTCTTAAACCTTAGGTTGTAACACCCACAAAACATTAATAAATTTCATCCTCTAAATATTAATTTGGGGTTGGTACTTATGGTACAAATTTTCAAAATACCTTAATTGAAAAACCACATTAAAAAAGGGATACAAAACTACAACTTTAAACGAAAGAAACAGATGTACAAAGGTCACTAGAGATAACACATACCAGGATTTCATATAATAAAATATGAATATGGAAGGAAAAATACCCATATTTTTCTGATGGTTATTGATAGAAAACATAATAATGATAAATTATAACAATCAGGAAACCATAAGATTGTGATGTGTTAAATTATATTTGATTTTGCAGTAGGAAAAATAAACTAAAAATGTTTTTCTCTTATTATTGATTTAATAAACATAGAGAATATTTAATGAGCTCAACTAAGAAGATAAAGGAAAATACATACATGTAATGTACATTTTTATCATTTAATATATTTCTACCAAAAAACCATCATTTCACCCAACAATGAGTATTCAAGATAACTTGGTCACACCTGATGCACTATAATCAAAATCCAGATAAATAACGTAATCCAGAAAATATTAACAATCTATTTATACATTCAGGAAATATTAATCCAAAACATAATATTTTGGATAAAGTTAAATAATTCCACAAAAAATTTTTTTTTTATGAAAAACTATTTTTAAATCTCCAAAATTCAACAGTAATATTAAATGATCGACAAATACCATTTCATAAATAATATGCCGTAAAATTCCACAACATAATCAAAACCATGATTGAAGCCCAAAAATTAGAATTAATTTATAACAGATTCATAAATGATAAATAGTTACATTTATCTCTAAATATCATCATACACTCTTTACGTCCCTTACCATAATGAAATTAACTTATTCATATTTTCTCTAAAATAGTATAATCACTTCTATAAATAACCCATATCCCCAAAAGACCACAATTAAATAAAATATTTCTTGAAAAATATTTTATCATTTATTCCCCAAATATAATACCATAGTATTATATTTACCTTAATCATATTAAGTCCACAAAATATTGAATGTCTTGAAAAATTACATTTTTCACCTAATTCAAGAATCATTTTCCAATCCCATATTTATCTATTAGATAAAATAAATGTCTCGAAAATCAATGTATTATTAATTCCCAAAACCATTTAACTGAAAATAATAATTCATACTAACCATGAACATCATGTAAGTGAATGTTAGTGGATACACCCTTGTCTCCCTTTTTTGTGTGTTTGATCCCTCCAACATTTCCAGATATGTTGGGTTGTCACCTATATTATAGGTTGTTGTTTTTATAAAACAATATAACTATTTTAATATTCTAAAAATATTATAAATTACTCAAAAATAACCATAATATGTTTCAAACCTAAAATTTTATTTCTTAACTCCCATTTTTCATCCCAAAAACTAATAACCCATAATTTCCTCGAAGGTGAATGTCTTAAAAAAACATTTCCCACCTTTATATTTTATATCATTGAGCCTCAAAATAGTTTTCTATGAAACTTTACTTTTGGGAAACAATAAAATTATATATTGATAATGATATCCCAAAATATTAATAAACAATCACAATCTCTGAAGTTGACTAAACCATATTCTAATACCAAATGTAATTCCATGACCTTAAACATTACTTAATCTTGAGATAAGTCACAAATTAAAATTAAAGATCATTTCACATTTAGAGTATTAGATAGTTAGACCAAAAATCACACATAAAAACCATATAAATAAAAAGTGAAATCATCCAATATTATCCATTTCTTCCATAAAACATAAAATCAATAAATGTTAAATTTGGATTCTTTTAATTTTAAATCATATCTTTTTCTTGATCCCATCCATAAATCTGTTCTCAATAAAACCAAGGAAAAACATTTCAAGACATGGGATGAGATAAAAATATCGTTAATGGATAAAAAAATACATTTTCCTTGGCAAAACATGAAAACCATAAATACATTATCATAGATTAATATTTTTAACTTATAAAAAGTATTAATATACACTTCACAATGAAACATTAATATCATACCATTTTTTGTAATCAGAGTTTTAACATAAAACCTATAGAATGTAACATATAATATTTAAAGGATACTTGTGCAAAAAATCATACTAATATGGAAAAACCATACAGTCATCCTCCACTCACATCATTAAATGGAATATCCAAAATGCCAACTTCCATATCCAATGCATTGGAGGTCATAATGTAACCATCATCCCTTGTTTGTGACGAAACCACCTTTCTTTGGTTTATCACGTTACCACCCAATGTTTTTTATGACGTAACCACCCAAAAAAATTCCATGTACCATTATATAATCATAACACATAAAATATTGAAATTTTTACAGTTTTACTCATAAAACATCATTTGAAATCAAAAAATGTCATTTCATGATATTGAAATATTCAATCCATTTCCAAAACCATTTAAATTATTTAATAATGATACTTTTGAATTGAATTGTCCCATACCACATTGAAATATAAGAAAAATAGAAATTTTAAAACATTAATGTATATATAAATAAATTAATAAAAACAATTTCAAAACAGGGACATTATATATAAGGTTTTAGAAAAATAAATCTTCAAAACATTCTGAATGATGTTTTAGTTTAAGAGTATCTCACAAAATTAGAATCCCTTGAATAATAATATTTTTGGAATAACATTAAGAAAACATTAAAAATAATTATAATATACTAATTCATCATATGAAAATTCAAAAGGGATATATATACACCATATATGATAAAACATTTTCATAACATAAATATATGCATCAATGAAAGGATTTTGACATGAATCCCCTTACAAATATCATGTCATTATATTAAAAAATATATTAATGAAATTATTATGTGTGATAAAAATATATCCTCCCTATATAAGTTGATATTATTAATTAAAAAATCAGGGGTAATTTCCACATATTTATATAAGAACATAAACAATGACATATATATTTTACTCAATGAATAGATATTGAGTCAAGATTTCCTTTACCTTTAGTCCGAATTTTCTCGTTCATTATTTATATTATGAAAAAATAAAATTAGTTTAATTTATAATTTCATTAGAACAATTTTCATGTTTTTCACATTATATCACATATTAAAATGTCACATAAATTAGTTAATTCTTTGAGTTCATTTATGATGTTTGTTCGATATTCGGTACTTGAGTTTAAAATGAACGTGGTATGATGTAATATTTCAATATGTTTATAATTAAATGATCTACAGAATATTATTCATTCAATTTTAATAAATTTTATTCATTAATCATAAATTTCAAATCAAACTATAAATTATGGTTATAAAAAATGAACAATTTTATAATCATTGAGATGGTAGGTCGTACGTACACATGAGTAATGTTTCTATTTTTCATCGACCATTATGGAAATTAAAAAAATATTCATTTTTATTTCCAAAAAGATGATGATATTATTAAAATCATAATAATTATTTAAATAATCTTATATATATCAAAGAAGTTATAGATTTAATCAAAATGAGTCACAATGCTTCATGGAGGTGATAATTCGCACATACACACAAATGATGTAACCATTTTTATACAAATGGAAGTAATAACATAATAGATAGAGTATTATTTTAAAATTATTAATATGTCATTAATATCACATATAATCATTAATTAAATTATTATTACCATCCATGTGAGAAGATTATAGAAAACAAATTAGATCAGTTCGCGGAGGTGATAGTTCACACTTACACACATACGATTAATTACCATCCCATTTAATGGAAGTGGAAATGGATTTAGTTGATGATATTATCAAAATAACTGATAATTATATTAAGAATACTATATTTAGTATCTCATAATATTTTTAGGAGATTTTTCGGATGTGGAAGAAGAAATAAAACAGAAACATATAATGAATATAATTCATCTTCTTGGGATGATCTCCTTTTAATAAATCCTTAACACCTTTATAAATAATGTTCATCCTAAAATAATTCTACACAGATGTGTGGAGGGATTTTTGAAAGATTTTGGGACCGATCTTGTCCAAACTGATATGCTTTGGATGTTTGAATAATGGAGAATGAAAAATCTCTTTTCATAGGAGATATGAGGGACAAATTGTAAATGTCATGAAATATTAATTTATTATACTTTTTTTGATTCTAAAGGTCCCAAAAAAATTTATTGAAAATATAATATGATTTTGGATCATATACCCAATATCAAATGAAAATTTAATAATAATTTGATATATTTTAATATTAAATTTTTTTGACTGATTTAAACGTATTTTTTGGTTTACCCCTTATTTTACATTTTTTAATCTTATCAAGATAACTTGTTGTTTACACATTGTGTGTAATTGTAATTACCATATCATGAAAAAACTCCCAATAAAGTGTCATTTATGGCATGTTAGGTCATATACAGACCATTTTGTTGACTATCTAATTTTTAAGAATTTTATAACATTTAGTAAAATATTTTATATTTTATGTTATGAATTATGTCAATTTTGACACTATTCATACTAGACTTTATTCAAATCTTCCTAACATGGTTTCTTTGAAAGAAATAAATTAACTCAATACTAAAATGTCATATTAATTTAGAAAATTCTTGGATGGAATCAAATAGTTGAAATAGTATTTATTTTAACATTTATAATATCATTTATTTGAATCTTTTATTAATGAGGTAATCACTCCATCACTATTGTGTCAAAAATAAATTTACTTTATAAATGTATAAAAATTATAAATAAAATACAATGATTTAGAAAATATTTTAAGATTTATAATGAATATTTATAATCAATTTTATCATTTATATAATCCCATAATAATTTTTTTGGTATGAATATTCATGTTTAGAACATATTTTCCTTTTCATTAAATTAAACGTTATATTTTTCATAATCACACCCAAGGGAAATACATATGAAATTTTTTATCCCAATGGTTTTATTGGTCATAAATATGTGATACAATATGATTATGTGACGTTTTAGGGTTGTTTTATATTTTTTTAATATTATATTTACCATTATTTACCTAATTTATTGTTTAACCATGGTAAATAAAATAAATACTAAAGTAATTATTAATAATGTCCAAAAATAAAAGGTAAGTATTTAAAAAATTTGGATCATCTAAATCCAAATATGGAATCCACTTTTTGATATTAAAAAAATAGAACATGTAATAACTAATTAAAAATTAATTCCCACTGTCAAAACAGAAAAATATGTTTATTTTTTAAATTAAAACGATCAAAATAATGACATGTGTTTATATAAAATTTCAATGTGAAATTACACCCAATGAAAATTATTGGGATAAATAAAAAAGAAATAATCCATGTAATCAATAAATCCAATTAAATGGCCAATGTATCTACATAAACAAGTTAGAAAAAAAGGCAATTTTGAATTAAAATGTATTATATATCATTATTCATTAAAATATGAATTTTTTCAAAATAATACCAAAATTTAAAAAAAAAGTAAAATTTTATATCCCTATTATAAATAATAATAATATTTTATCAAATATAACCTATGAAAGTGCCAAAACACGATTTAAAATGGGATCTCAAATAAAAAGTAGTAAAATTCCTTTTTAAAAAAATACATCTTTTATTAATAAAACTGATTTTGTTCTTATATCATGTCTAGAAAACATATAATATGAAATTTAAAAAAACAATGAGTTTATATTCAATTCATATAATCCAAAAATAGTGATACAAATTTATAAACATAGTTACTCTCATTCATATAGGTTTTCAGAAAAACTTATCCTTTATATTCAATTGGTTTTTATTTCAATTTATAATACATTTGGTATCAAATGAGTCATTATATAAACATGTGTAAATCATATATTCAATATTTAGTTAATAATATTCATTCTCTCCATTCCAACAGGTAGTTTATAGTGGTAACATATAAATAATACTATTTAGTTTTTTAATCATGATGTAGAGTATCATGTACACTGTTGAACATAGTGTTTCTTTCATAATACTCAGGATGATACAATGAAGGAGAGATTAATAGTGATATTCATGTTGGCTTTAGAGATGGAACCACATATGATTTAATGAGTTGAATAATGGATTACCTGTTGATTTGATGCTGGGAGTTGGTATGAATACTTATGAATTTATTTAGTGGACAACGGTCGTGTAACTTATTTTATAAGAATTACTTTCCCCACTACATGGGAAACCATAGTGTTATTTTGTGAAATTTTCACCATGGTTTTATAATAGGATGGTATTTAATGATTACCTTGTTTGTTTAATGATAATAACAATTATAAATTAATTCATAACCGATGGGGTTAGTGCTGACCGAATAAAATGAATAATTTGTTTTTTATATAGAAAAAGCATGGACTCATGTTTTATTTTACCTAGTGGAAATAGAATATGCCTAATGATTAATTTATGTTAATTTATAATAATTATAATGGTTAATTTAATTTCAAATAAATCAATTAATGGATGAAAATTAAAAAAAGAATGATGTAGTCATTGTCGCTCAATAAAAATAATTCTTTTATTATAAGATATATTGTCTTAAGTATGGAAACTAGGATTCAGAGCGACATTACATATAGTTTAGTTTAAAATAATGTTATAAATGTTGTGTGGTTTTAAGATATATCATATGATATATATATATATAGTTATTTTATACACAACCCCACCCATGTTGGTTAGGGCTACTAACACCTAGACTAGGGGAGGGGGTTTCACCAAAATCTGGGTGGGAGGATGGATTTATGACCACCTCCTCTAGAACCCCAATATTCCCATGGTAAATAAATTTATTGGTAAAAATTAATATTAGATTCTGCATATATTTATTTTGTGAGATGTTATATATTTTATTCATTTCCCACATAAGTATGATTGGATATAGTATCCAAAATATTATTACTGGTACGATTTTTCTATGTTGTGAGGGGTTTATCTACATACAATGTGTATGGGATGTAATGGATTTAGGTATAATACCTGATTAATGAAACACATTATAAACGTTTTGGTGTTTTTTATAATCTAAATTGTTACTATATATGAATATGTGGATTGGATGATATGATTGTGTGATTCATGATGTTCATGTTGTGATGCATTTCATAACAGTCTCTGGGATATCCCATTTTAGAGGGAGATGGTTTAGTACATGCTACTTTGAATAAAAGGGGAAAATAGTTGGGAATCCGGAACGGGGTACCCATGATGCCCTATTATTATACTATATTCTATATTGTATGAAATAATTGTTTATAGTAAGACATGGTGAGGAAGAGAACATAGTATACGTATTTAGTTGATGAGTTACTTTCACTGTTATTCACTATGCATTATAATTAATTATTTTTACTTTTGATGAGAGGATCTAGGGAGGAACTCACTGAGTCTACCGTTATGTTTACCCTAAATCTATATAATCTATTTCTTAGATCGTCCAACTATGTTTGGAGATCATATTTGATATTAATAGATCATGGTTTCTGAGAATATTTTCTACCTACATGGTCACTTCTATATTTTCTTTTTGGAATGTTTTATTTTTCATTTCATTATTATTGTTCTATATGGGATAATATTTTTTCCCAATAAATTTATTTGTATATATTTGGACTAGGTGTTGTTTCTAATTTGTATAATCTCTCTCTTCTGTATATTTTTTTATAGTGTAATTCCTCACATATTCCCATTTAGTATAAACATGGTGTAGTCCCCATATCGTATCCTACTAGAGGTGTGACTTTTCCATCAATAATATATATTCCCTATTTTTTTCCATCGATGGTGTACAATTTGTGGTTAGAGTTCATGAAAAGATAAATATATGAATTTAACACTAAAACTGGAAACATATATACAACATAAAATATTCATTGAGTATACCAATATTCCATTTATTATACCATTCATATCCATCATAATATACTTTGTGAAATTTTGTGGAAAGGTACTATAAGAATGTTTTGAGCTATAATTCTATGTTTGGTTATGCATACATCAGATTCTATCTTGAATATATATGGAATAATATATATGGAATGTCAAATAATTGAATCAAACTATATTTAATTACTATCTTGAATATTAAGACAAATATAATAGAAATATATACTAATAAAAATAATGTCATACAGATAGTAACATCATCTTTTAACTTATCTTGGATATTCTAAAAAATTCAATTATCACAAAGAAATTTTTAAATAATACCTTATTTTTTAAATGAATAATTTTTCAGATAAAAATAATAGGTTCAGGTCCTTGTGAAAAGGAACATTACATGACTAGGAAAGGTCTCCACTATATAACATTACTAGTTTTCTCAGAAGACATAATCATGCATCAAGGGGCTATAGTGGCCCCACACATTAGATACTGTATCCAATGGATTCCCAATATGAATGTGTATAATAGTAACAAACATAAACATTATTATTAACAAAGTGTAATAAAAAATAACAATAATTTCTTCAATATATAAAATAAATCATATCCCATTTAGTGTTCTACGTTGAATGGTATAAATATTGCATATCTGTGTCAAACTGCTCACAAACCATCTTCATAAATAATAATGTTCAAATTGACAAAAAAATATTTCAAAGATTGAATAATTATATAATGAGGGTTTTCATCATTGATGAATAATGATATGATAAATAAGATATTTTTAATGCATCTCATAATACGTCATAGTTATTCCCTTCCTCCTATAACCTCATGATGTGATCACTCTATATGATATGCCTCGTCTCCTAAAATAACTAATGTAACTTTTCCATCCACATGATAAGTTTCTCATTTCATGAAAAAAATATTAATGGTGATTATACTATAGATAGTAGGGTACAAACCATAAATATTATATTTCTAATCCATGGAAACTATACACCTCAGAAACACTTTTTGGTGGCTCCCAATCGAGCATTACCTCAACCATTACTGGATCCACTGTAACTCCAACCTCTAAGATGATGTGTCCTATAAAATTTTTCTCCCAATACCAAAACTATATCTTCAAGATATTCATATAATTTTGGTTCTCACATATTGTGTTTGGAACCAATCCCAATTATCTCACGTGCTCATCCCCAGACATAAAATCCAATTTCATGTCATAAATGAAAAATAATGTGAACCGGTCTATGAATGGTTTAAGGATGTGATTCAGGATTTACATAAAATTTTTGGGGAATTATCCATGCCAAATAGAATCACAATGTACTCATATGAGTTATAAAACCATCACAAAGTCGTATTCGGTATATCCTCATATCATACTTGTTATAGGTGATAGCCTGATCGAAGGTCAATCTTTCAGAACCATTGAGCCCCTTTCAGTTGATCGAAGTGGTCATCGATCGTCAGTAGTGGTGGAATGTTCATCACGGTCACCAGGATTATGTGCTAGGAATCTAAACATAAGCTCAATCTATCATCTTCCATCATGTTTAACAACATTAGGGATCCCATGTTGTATCATTGGTTCTCACTAATTACTACTTCTGAAAGTCCTTGAACTATACCCTCAGCTCAAAAATATCTACGAGATATGAAAAATATGAAAGCGTATATATCAATGTCATCCCAGGGTGTATATCAACAAAGAGTTCTGTTGACTGACTGGGAGGTAAACATAGAACATCTTCAGGAATGATGTCCTCGTACTCTGCCAGCACCAATTTTAATAGAGGATTCATAACATTCACTTCAACGTGGGTTAGTCTTTCTAACATATGATTAATTGGTTTCACCCTCCCATGTGTGAGACCATCTAGAGCTGTCTAGATTTCATTTTCACAAAAATAATGTAAAAAATGTTCCCATAACTATATACACATCTCTCTCTTCACCTAATATAATCAATCTGACCATGTACAATGGTTAACCAGTTCATACCAAAAATTATATTGTAAGGACTCAACGTCACTTCCAAGAGATCCCAACTGAATCTATCACCTTCAATTGTTAGGTCACACTGTCGGCACCAGTTTGTGATAATCACATTTCCTCTAGTAAGACTATCCACGCATAAGGTTCAATTCAATGGTTCCCTCAGAATCCATGAGTCCCAAACAAGATGTGTGGAAATAATTGAATGACTATAACATACATATATCAAAACTGAAAATATTGTAAATAAGTAACCAATCATACATAATATCATACATTGAGCCTTGGATTCATTTTCCTCTATAGATTGCATATGGTATCATCCCTTCCCACCATCTCCCTGAGCCTAGCGTGGAGCACCTTGTAGTGGTGGTGGTAAAAGGTCGAAACTCCGACCACCTCCTACTTTCCTGCCAACCCCTCTTCAACGTATTTCTAAATACATTCCAACCACTCCATGTCTATGTATTTGTCTCAATATTTCCCCGACCATATCATTATAATATTTTTGGATCATTACAAAATCCCATGCCCTATGTCCTTGACCACCACAAGAGAATCACCACAAGTCTCATGTCTGATTTGAGCCACCCAAAGAGTCATGAACCAAGGACCCTGAGTGCCAAGATCATTTATTGATGTTTCTGACCCTCATAGATCACATTGATAACATTAAAAACCCTTCTTTGAGGCCTCATCTTTAGGGTTCCCACTTCTATCTCCAACTACTATTTCCTGCTCTGTTAGAAAACACTATACTAGTAGGGATTTTCTCATGTACCCCAGAATAGTTAGAAATGCTAAGGGATACCACCAATATTGTAATTTCTTATTCAAAACCTTGCTCAATGTTCTGAAACCTAATGAAATGATCTCATACCATATCTAAGTAGTAGCATGATATATCTATGAACTTCAATATGTACTCATCCACATTCATAATGTCCTACTGAAGATGTAGAAGATCATGTATGTGTACTGAAAGCAAAGTGGCTAGATAGAACTCCTACCTGAAAAGACACATGAAGTATATCCATGAGAGAGAAGTCTCATAATCTGATTGAGTCACCATGCTCTACCATTACCCCTGAAGATCCATGAAGAATACTCACAACAAGGACTTCCATCTGGTCAGTATGAATCCTCATAAGGCAAAAAACACTGGGGACTGTCATTACCCAATCCATAGCCAGCTGATGATCTGGATCACCTCGAAAACTCATAGGTCTCCACCTCTAATTATATGGCCACCAAATCAGCATGCACGTTCCCTCAGCTAGTAGTTCTATTACTAGAAACTGCTCAATGGGTGGTGGTATAGCTAGTAAACCACCCAGGGGTGACATGTCCAGTACATACCCCTATACCAATGCCTCATCACCTAAAGGATCATCCTCATGATCTTGTAGTGGAATCCCTTCTAGATATCTACATGGTGGAATACAAAAATAATCAAGTTGTACCATGGTAAAAATAGTATATCTAGTGGGATAATCAAGGTGGACATAGAGAAATAAAAATTACTATATAATTCATGTACTATTTTTTTCCATGTAACCAGTGTCCTCAAGTACCTTGTAGATAAATAAGGTGATCAGAGTCCTGCTGTATGGATATATCAGTTGCCACACCAATTCTAGAGTCTTCGGCCTGAAATCGAAACTAAAAATAGATATCACTATTTAACCAAACCAAACTCACAAAATCCATATAATAATGAAGAACTGACCCCTATGAAATAACTCCATCACTACCCATCCCGAAGGGCACCATTCTGCGACCACCCTAAGCCTTCCTCAAATAATACATTGGATGGTGATTGTAATTGTGTAGGCCTATCCAACAAATGGGAGGCATTATCCAAAATTACTTTTACACATGCACACATCTCTAATCCACACGATGATGAAATGCAAAAAATAATGAATTAATTCATGCATACAAATAATATACCATAACTAGAGTATGGTAGGATGTAAAGGAAATGTAAATAACGAAAAATACAAGCCCCCCACAAAGAGTTTATAACACAAGTCTGATAGAAAATATATATGTTCATCTTTATCTAAGGGAGAGGTCTATGTCAATAGTATGCTGCAGAAAAACACATCAGTATTCCCAGATCCATCTATGCTCCACCCACACTTGGTTCCCCAAGGACACCATTAAGAGGTTCTTTGTCTACACAAAATATGACACAAGCGGGTAAAGGCCAATCATGTTTTAGTATAACTGTAATCGGTAGGATACCCCAAAAACACTAATCAGGAAACACCAAGTATATTTATATCAATACAAGAAATAAAAACATGTGTATAAATAGTACAAAGAGGGTAATGTTACACAACTATACCCAATAAATACACAATGCCGTCAAGATTACAAACCAACTACCATCCACAAGATTATTCTCAAAGAATTCTTGCTCTAGCAGAACACACTCACCAATCAATGATATCATTGGAGATGCTTGATGAATAATTCTAGGCCATTTGTCCCACAACGATATAGGAGATGTTGGATATGAAGAGTATATCGTATAAAGTGGCGGTCATACCCAGAACTGATGGGAGACACCAAAAATATAATCATGATCCATCCACTATATAGGGGATCGTATGGAAATTTATTCCACAAACCCTATCGATGCAACACACTAGATATATGAATAATCCTTTCTCAATGAGATTATTCTAATTCAAAAAACTCTAACTAGAGATGATATAGGATATCACTATTGTCAAACTATGTAACACCACAACTCTATTGGATACTCGACCTCTAGAGGGGATCACAATATAATGATGTGGATGTAATACCACGTTGTAACCTTTAGTGAAGGACCAATGTAATGAAATCAACCTATTCTTTTCCAAACTAGGAAAACAAAGATCATAAAGCTCTCTTAATGGGAGTATACGACATGTCCCTTGGGTAGCATGATAGGTTCAGCTATACCATGTCATACCCATGTGAAAAAATTCACACAACATGTAGTCTCAATATACATGGGGTTTTGGATGAGTACACAACATGTGAATACACATAGTTACCTACCAGTGAAAGCTGGCCCTGTGCATGTACAAGAGCTATGTCCATGTACCAGTCCATGTATTCCATGTCATTCTTGTGTGGGAGTACATGACATGTATGTTCCCATGTACTCCAACATGTGTTCGTGTACATACAATTTAGACACCAAATCAACTGGAGAGGGTCACACGCCATGTGATCTGTAACTGTGTCTAAACCCTAAAATCACGGATAGGGTTCCCCACGCGTTGCGTAGTCATGGATTACACCCAATGTTCTATAGTTGTTTCCAGACCCTATGTTCTCCCTCCAGGCATCCCATCCTGTGCTCAGCCATTGATCCAACAGTCTATTTTCCAAAAAATCAATAATCCAAGGTCATTCATGCATCCTCACCATCAAACGTCTTGTTTCTCCACCATTTCTTCTCATAAATTGGATTAAACATCTATTTTTCACTTTATACCAAAGAACACTGAATAAAATAATTTTGGAAATCATGCATCATCTGATTCACTCAGTCCCCATTGTCACACATCTGTCATGCTGTGACGACCCCAAATCTACAATGTTGGATTATTTCTCCATGAAATGTGTTTATAATGGTCGATTTGCTAGGAAAAGTCATTTAATGGTACAAATGAAGAACTCCCAAAAAAAATGAGGAATTCAGGGATGAACGCAGAAAAACAAATTATAGGAATGAACCTCAATCAATGTTTATATAGATCTCAATTCATTTATATAAGATAAAAACCGAAGAGTTTCATATTTATTCTCCCGAATAAACCCTACAAAATTAATCCCATCTTGCATGAAAATAGAACCACAAATAAATCCATTGTTTGATTTATTTAAATTTGTCCCCTAAGTAAACAATGGGAAATTCAATCAATTGAAGAACATTCAATCAATGGAGTTTGTATCGATAACTAACGAGGAACCGTTGTGTGTTGTTTTTGATGAGATCCTCCTACTCTACTAGTGTGACGATACTCAATAAGTTCGTGATCTGTTGTCATCCTCCATGAATCATATCCTTGCATGGAATCTAGGTATCTTGGTTTTAGCATCCAAACATGACACAAAATCCATAGTTATGAACTTATAGGGTGAGGAGGTCGCTCTGCTAAAGAAAAATAGAATAAAATTTTCTATTAATTTATTTTATAAAATTGATAGGGTTGATAAATATTTCATAGAACACCCATGCAGGCCAATTTATTGTACCACCTTGGCTAAAAACATCCTTAAAAACTCAAAGATACACTATAATTTCAAATCGATGAATCTATTTATGATTTGTGGCACTTTTTCATGAAAACCATACATGCATTCTATTTAAAATTTTAATAATTTTAATAATTTAATTCCAGGTTTGTCGAGCCTCAGAATCGAACACCATCTCAGAAACAATTCTCAAATACAATTCAAATAATGTTTTAATATAACACATGGAAAATATAAAACTTTACATCTAATGTGTGGTTTGACCTTTTTATTCATGAAACATTATTCCAACGCAATAACTGGATTATACAAGATATATCCCTGCCTCAGTTTTCTTTTGAAAAACCACATGTACGGTTAGAGAGGTCCTAGTGTATCCTATATTGTTTTTCGTCCCATAATTATTATATTATAGGTCCCCATGTGGAATATATAGGTTGAAAACAGTTTTTTTAACCTGGTATAGTTTTTAGATTGGGACTGGGTTATTTCGTAGTGGAGAGGGTTATGTCTCGTTTTAACAAAAAACATCATGTTTTGTAATTTTTGTATATTTTTTTGTTTCATTATAATTATTAAAATGGTTTTTTAACTAAAAAAACAACTACATATATTATAAATACAAACTACTGATTAGTTATGTATTTTATTGATTAAAATGATTTCAAAGGATATAATAATATAATTATTGATTTTAACTAAGAACTAATCATGATTTGAAAAATCATTTAAATGATCAGAACGTATATTGATCTACTTTTATGATTAACAATAAAAAATATTTTGAATTTGGGGATTTTTAAAAAAAATTATGTTTACAAAAATATTCATTGGGTACTCAATTCACCAACCATCTTATGAAAATCATACTCCGACCAACATTTGGAAATATAAGTTATTCAAAATATTTTCAAATATATTTTTATATTTGTTTTGATGATCCTAAAATTCTATTCATCATAAATCTTGGTCATTAAATGTATAATATACCAGAACGTTATGATAAAAACAAACCACCATTAAATAATTGATATTAATATGATAAATGTGAAATAAATATGCAAAAATATTGAAAGCATGGGTTTTAAATATGTACTTCTAAAGATGAAAAATATGAATTACCTGAAACATCACGAGAAATATGGGATTATGCCATGAAAAATATTAATATAAATAACAATAAATCCATGAATTCTCATTAATGTGTTATAGATTTTTAATAGTATTATTGGATTTTATCATGTTAAAAAGTAATTGAAATTTTTGATACATTTACAACATCCCATGGAGAAAATAACAATATCAAAATTATTGATATTAAATGACTGTATAATTAAATATGATTGATTTAAGTTGAATATTGATGATAAAATTTCTTAGATGTGCCTCCGGATCAATGAGATATTGAATATGATGAATCCATTGGGAAATAATGTCTTAGACGAAGACCAAGATAAATGAATATTTTGATGCATACATGAAAGATATTTAGGAACATTTGTATCAATTATAGAATCATGTGATATCAGAAAACAACAGGAAAAGTTGTTGATTAGAATGTTAATGATGTCTAATAATGATCATAAAGTAAATTTTCAAGTGGATGATAAACCAAGAAAGAAATCTTAACTATCAAGACAATTGCATCAAAATAAAATATGAATGTGAAAGAAAAATTCTCAAGTGATAAAGAATAACTTGTCGATAACTATGAGTTGAAGGCCCATATGTCCAAAATGTTTATGAAATTTAATAATATGAGGAATTTTTAGGAAACTGAGATATAAGGGAACTCATGATAACAAATGTTATTGGGTTAAAGACTTAAGAATAGATGATATAATAAAATGATATTACCTTTTATGTGTGTAAAATAAAAGGGAATTATAAAAATGACAATATTGAGTTAATAAATAATATCATTTTGATAGAAATTACAAAAAAAATAATGAAATAAAATACACAAGACTGACACTACATATGGTCTCTATAACACTGAGGCTTCTTATGCACTGGCTTCGGACACTGATGACACACTACAGATCTATCAGACTAGATACTCAGGCTGCCACTACCTTAACAATAAAGCTCAAGAGAATGATTCCAGCCACCGGAAGAACAACCATCCCGATGCGGCACTGATCCTTTAAAAATAGTACTCTCTATTTCCATTAGTTTATTCTAAATAATAAGGTCACGATCAACTATTGTGGAGAAGGTAGGAAGGCAAAATACATTCACCTGAGTTTGGATATTGTTTTGGATCCCATCCCAAAAACATCTAGCACGTGAAATTTAATCATCAGTTAGAAGCAATGAAAAGTGCTATAAATTAGTAAAACATGATGAATATTCCATAACTGACATAGAACCTGGCTTGTGATGGTTAAAATCCCTTGTTCTGTCAGCTCTCAGTGACTGATGAATAAACTGATCATAGACGGTAGTCTGGAAGTCAACCCAAAACATACCCTGATGTCATCCGGCCTGAGTAATGACATACAACCAATGAATTGTTGATCCAGAATCATGTATATAGCATGATTGAATTTTCCATTCTAGAGGTGATTCCATATGCTCAAAGATTGGTAGCATGGCCTATTGCCATTACTCTGCTGCATGAGATCCGCAATCCCCTGAAAAAGTAGCATGTTGCTGCTATTGGATCTCACGGGTCCGATCGTCCATCATAAGTGAAACTCATGGAGCACCAATCATGGAATTCATTATATATAGGAAACTATCATGGAATCACGCATCAGTACCTAGATTAGGTATAGCAGGCGATGCCTAAGGTGGAACCATTGGAAGTAAGACTAGCAGCTCTGGGACCACTATGTCTAGATCAAGGTTGTCACCACCTTCTTTGAAAACAACATGAGGACGTTGTGGCATCATTGGTCTAAAAATTCCAAGAACACCTGAGAACAATCTAAGGAGAATAATATTGCATCACTGGTGGAAACTACACATTGGAAAATAAAATATCTAAGGCATGCTACCCGCATAGATGGATAGGTATCGGGAAAATTCCTAAGTATAAGTTTTATGTCATTTCTTAGATAACTCATAGGTTCACTCCTTCACCTTTAATAAAAATTACAAGGTGGGATAAGTATGTGAAACCAATTAATTTTTTATTTCAGAATTCAATTTATAATGTATAGTCATTTCTGATGAATCAGTTCCCATACACCCATCACCAAAAATGACACCCATATACTTATTGCATAATGGAGTGACTCGTTAAATTACCCATTCCAACCTCTGAGTGACCATACAAATCATCAATTAAGACAGGAAATGAAAAAATCAAAGACAAATTAATACAAGTACATGAAGATATCAGATCATCGCACAACAATTACAAGCATATCAAGCAATGAAATGTAGTGAAATTAAACTACATGGCATGTAAATATGCATGACTCGTGAATTTTAGGTGCCTATAATGATGCATGTAGAAATACACTTCGCCATCATACCATCGGGCCAAGGATGGAATAAATTCCCAAAGAGCTATTATCAACAACACCACACAACATGTGAGTCACCCAACAATAAAATAGAATCAACTGTAATGGGGGAAATAGAACAAAAATAACATTATGGATAACTGGGATTTAACCCCAAAATGGGTTCACGATGCCCAAGAATGACATATGAAGAATTACCAAGAGTTCACATTCTCCAATTAATTTTCCCAAATTAGTAATGAAATAAATAACTCCCCTGATACCACTTTGTGATGACCCGAACCCTGATGCTACTTGACAGTGCCCTGATCCCTGCATACCACATAGTCTTAAGCACATCTTCCTGAATTCCAGAGTCTTTTGACTAGCATCGAGGCCATAGGGAGTGTCTGCGTGAAGAAAATTACCACATTTGTAGTGTGTATCATAGTATAAGTGATATAAATTAATAGTAAACTACATAAGCAATTTTAATAAATAGTGGACGCAAACTGATGAAGTAGATAAACAAGAATAACAATAAATGTATTAACTGGAATAGTGATGATGTAATGTCATGTCACTAGAAAACTATAAACCATATATACAAGACAATAAGCATAACATGTTCTACAGGGTAAAATAAAACAATGTCTACTCCATGCATCTCAAGATCCTACTAAGTCATCTTCTATGAAGCTCCATTCTATCAGAACACAATCATGAATTGGTATCTACATGCTTCCCTTTGTCAATACCCACAACCATGTAATCTACATCAGGTACCAAACGACTCCAAGAGAGGGTGTGAGATAAATATCAATGGTCCACCACCAACAGTCTCTATAACATATGGCTCATGTAATGCAATATTATAATGTACATTCATGTATATATAAAGTCAATAAAGCAATACGATATACCTAAATAACCTTGTAGCATCTTCATCCCTCAGATGGTGTTTTAACATGTAACAATATCATTATTTAATAAATTAAAATTTAATGTTAATAGGTTATGTTTGGACTATCCAATGCTGATATCACATTGTGATAGTATAAGTATTGAAGGTCCCAAGACCTAACATGGAAACCATACAATGATATCCAGTGAGGATGTTCTAGGGTAGAAACAAAGGTATTAGAAACACACAAAAAGCTAACGTAGTAGTATCTGAGTCTACCTAAGGGGTACAACTATAATACAAGGAGTTTAATCAAAGGAATTATACCGTAAGGTGCCTATTGAGTCCAAGGTGATCAACTAGGTAAATTGGGGCTAAGCAAATACAGGGCCCAATAACCCTTCACCTGGGCACCTACTAGTCAATTCTGGATCTAATGAGTGTATCCCAACTATCCTATAATAATGAGAGAGACCCTATGGTAGTATACCGAGCTTCCAATGAATATAAATGAACCAGAGTCTTGGTGGGTATCAACCTATGGAAACATTAGGTTTGAATTGGAATGGGGTTCCCAAAACCTAAGGTAATCTCCTCTCAAAATCCACAGCGTGATAGAGTCAGTCCATTCCAAATTTATATTGTAATCATGTAATCATTCATTTAGTTCATTTATTGCCTTATATTAGTGTGTATAGTACATGTAGAGTTGAAACAATTTATTTTTTTGGTTCATTCATTTCCTTCCATTAGTGTGGGCATGCTAAGTAGCATTGGAACCATTTAATCAAGTCTTAGTCTACTATTAAAGATTATTAAATTATTGAGGTTCACCCATCTACCTTCTATATACATGGAAAGGGGTTCTATAAACATGTAACTTTTTTTTAGTATCTTCTAATTATGCCAATTTATATACATAGTATACTTTCAATTTCACTTTTCACATTTCACATTTAATAATGATTTGTAAGCTCTTACCTTTAGCGGGTGAAGTAGTGAGCATATATGGTACATCCCATTATGAAATTCTCAGTAATAACAACCTATTTATGATAAAATATTCACCTTTAGAGAGGTCCTGAAAAGGCACACCCGAAAAGTGGCTCAAATGTGTTGAAACAATAAAAATCCAATTATGACGTAAACATAGACATGGGGAGGATTGAGTTGTGGGTGAAACCCCTAATAAATAATAAAATATTTGTAAAAATCATAATCATATGATTCTAAAGAGTATAATCACGACATGTTAATTTATGAATCAGTTTCCAATGAAATCGGTGGGGCCCACATGAACATTCCAAAAACAACTATCTTTTGCAGTGAGTTATAGAACACCCATCATAGGGTTGTACGAGCCTTCCCCTTCGGTATGAGCCATTTATTTATATCATATTAGAGTAGATACAAGAAAAGGTGAAAACCCTCACATGGTGATATCTAGGTCGAGAGTGAATGTGAAGAAGAATGGATAAGGAGAACTCGAGTACTCATCGTTGCACATCTAACGTAATGAATGGAAGCTAGATCAGATGTCGGACAAAGGAAATCTCTTGATTCCATGATTGGATCATGAAAATGATCCAAAATTGAGAGAGAACTAGTTAAATCATATATAAATTCAAATTATGGAGGAAGAGGATGGATTAATATATCATTAATTGTGTTTTAAACATTTTACTTATTTTTTATCCTCCGTTTGGTTTGTCCGCACGGTTTATCAAACTGTACGTAATCTGTGCGAGGTGGTTATACATGAATGTGGGAAAAGGGGGTGTTCTCATGGTTTGGATACATGGCTGTTCACAAGCCATTCTATATGACACTATCCGGAAAAACACAATCCACACGGTCAGGATAAATGTGCGTTAACTACGCGAAAACCGTGTGACTAGGCCTATTTTCCCAAGAAGAGGTGTTCCAAGCTCCAAACAATCCCCACACACCTTCAGAACCTTTTCTAACTCATTAGGAATATATATTAGGTCCAATGTAATTATATAGAATGAAAATTAAAGGATCCATAAATGAGTGAAAAAACAGGGTTCTTACATTAACCACTAAGAGAGATGAAGGAATTTTACTTGTTAAATCAACATTTTGTAAATATTATAGATTTTATAACAAAAGAAAAAAAGAAATTGGAATATTTTATACATGTAATGTTTTCTAAAATAGATCAATATCATCCTTATACATTTTGAGTAATCCTTTATGGTGATTCTTCATCATAAGATATTAATTATAAACTTACTGACATGACTACAAAACATGCCGAAAATTCATCTATTTATAATGAACATCCTTAACCTAAATATGTAAAATACCATTTGGTGACCATCCCTTATTTTCCAAGAGTAGTTAATGATCGTAAATTCCATATATTAGATACAATTATAGGAGACATAGCTAGAGGTACATATACTATATATTGTATCATATATCTAGATGATCATCATGCATTGCTATCACAACATGAACTTGAAACATCACTAATGAAATTAATGATGAACTCTGGGTGATGGATATACAAGAGGAAAAAAATAAATTTAGAATAAATAATTTTTTTATCGTGTTTATAGATCTATAGAAACCATTACAGATGGAACTAAATGGGTATTTAGAAATAGGGTTGAGGAATCTAGAACACTAATAAGAAATATGGCTATGTTAGTTTCTTTCAGATATTGTTATGTAGATGGTATTGACTACGAGGAAAATTTTCACCAATATATATACATGAATTATTTAGGATGATTATAGAATATTCATAAATATTGGATATAAAACTATATCAAATGTATGTTAGAACTTCATTTTTAAATAGTAATATTGTTGAGGATATTTTTTTGAACATCCATTTGATTTTAAAATGCTAATTTTCCATATATTTTTTCATCTATTAAAAGATTTATATGGTTTAAAACATGATTCTAGAGCTTAGTATGATTTGATCAAAACCATTCTAATTAGAAATTTATTTGAAAAACGTATAGTTGATCATGCACTCTTTATAATATGAATTTAAAAATATGTTTTGGTTTCTAAAATATATGTATATGATCTTATTTTTGGATTAATAATATATTAATTATGTACTAAATTTTTCAATATGATGAAAAATTATTTTTCATTGATTTTAATGGGAGAACTAAATTTTTTTCATTGTTTTCTTATTATAAAAATAATTGACGAAATTACTTTAAATTAATGTAAATTTAAAAATACATTTTAAAACATTTTTGATTGGATAGAAAAGAGAGAGGTAATACTATTTTCTTTATCACCTATAAGTTATATTTTGATGAATCTAAGAAATTAATGGATCAAAAATGCTTAAAATTTATGATTATATGTTCATTCTACTTAAATGATATCTAACATGATGTTGTGTTTTCTATTTTTATGATTTCGATTTTCAAGATAAACAAAATGAGTCACCTTTTTAGATTAAAGGAGTATTTAATTTGTCATGTATACAAGAAATTTATTATTATTCTATTCTATATGACAAACACTTGTCATGGTTATTATTTATGGTGTGGATTTTGTTTGTATAAATATTTATATAAAAAACATATCGTGAGTATACCATAATTTGGACATGCCCTAGTTTTTTTTGAAAAGTTGGTGACACTGTCAAAGACAAAGACACAATTTTTTTAAAAAAGAAAGAATTACATGAGTCTGAAATAAGGAATCCTATTACCCTCACATTAATAATAAGTCAAAATCTCAACAAGAAGATCCTCATTCAATGTAATTCCATGGGTGATACCCTTGTTGGCAAGACCATCGACAACCTTGTTCACTTCCTAAAAGGTATGCATGAAAATGTAGTCAATCTACTAAAGCAAAGCCAGGAATCTCATCCAGAGGATAGTGAGGTTCCAAGATAGATGGAAAACTCCATTCCAAATCCCCTGGACAATGGTGGCTGAGTCACTTTCAATCTAGATGTTGTTCTAGCACCTTTTCTTGATGAAGTCCACTACATAAATCACACCCATCATTTCTACTAGTAAGGACGAGGCTGTACCGCAGCTACCAAATAATAATCCATGACACTTCCAAAATAAATCACTAAATATACAGAAACACAACCATTAGGTCCTATATATCGATTGAAGGATCCATCAACATTCACTTTAATCCATCATGGAATTGATTTTTTTCTGAACACATTGAAGGAGCTGCTCGATTTCCTGTAGAAACCATCTTCTCTAATATGATGAAGGATCTAAAAATCAGCAATGGGGTTGTCACAATACGATTTCTGTATCAAAGAAGCATTCACAATGAAAATTAGAATTCACATCTGACTTTCAATAAGACTAAATGAGTAATTTTATGGATAATGTAATTTATATCATACCAGATCACGTAGAGGAGCTCTGTAACCACTTTTAAGAAGAGGTAATTGATTAAATGCGAAGGGTCAAGCTCCACATAACGTTTTAATTTAGAATTAATAGAGATAAATTCTAAAAATATACATCAAAAAAATTCATTAACATAATTCTCAATCACTGAAGCCATAGAACAAGACAATAATAGATGGTTAGTGTGTTCTATATGATGGTGGAAAAAGTGTCACATAGAACAATGTGGGATTCCAAAATATTGAAGACCATCCTCAGTGGGAAGACAGATTTCGGCAATACTACATCCAAGATTCAATCTTGATGTCATATTACAAGTCTTATAATAATATTTTAACAAATAAAAAAATAGATCCCTAATTGAGATATTGCGATTGTCAAAACATTTTGAGTCATGAACGCCATTTTGAGCAGGATCCCATATAAATAAATCATCAGTATTAGAATAGGAGTAATTGTCAACAATATTTATGAGGTTTTCAGGGATTTTGAAGTTACCAGAATGCATGATATACTTTGTATTTTAGTTGGTGCTAATCTGGGTGGAGATGGAAGGTAACATAGAAATTAGAGGGACACTAGTCAAGTAAATCCAACCAAAAATTCATGGAAGAATCCGCACTAACCATCCATCTAGAGTTAAACATAATGTTTTAAAAGGATTTTGTAATAGTGGGCCAAATGGAAGACTGTATATAGTTCATATTTCCATTCATTAGTTTTTCAAATAATTTTTTTCTACGAAAATCAATGGAGTCGGATTTGTTATTAATCAATCTCCACGTATGTCTATCTTAATGGGAATCATTAAATTGTTGAAGATTTTTTATACCAATACATCCTTTATCTAACAGTTTTCAATAAGTCTCCTAGAGAATGGTCAGTAGATTTCTTTCAATAATGCATCCAATCCAAAAAAAATTATTGATTTAAACATTAATTGTTTGAAGAATACCAACATTCCACTTATAAATCATCAGAGAGTAGACCAATTTATACACAATAGTATATTTTACCAAAAAAATCATTCCAGCCATAGAGAATGATTTACCCTTCCATGCAGACACTTTGTTGACAACATGGTCAACAATGGTGGAAAAGAATATGGATTTATTCTTTCCCCCAAAAAATTTAACCCCTAGGTAGTTGAATGGGAATGATTTTTCTTTGATATCAAGACTATTGATAATGTCATTTTAACAATTATGAGAAAAAAATTTCCAATGATAAACAAATATTTTCTCTAGCTTTTAGATTGACCAGAGATCTCTTCATACTGATCCAAGGCATTTTAAACATTTTGAATATTTATTTTATCACCATGTAGGGAAAGGTTGATGTCATCAGCATAAAAAAGATGTGTAGGATCACTTTAGTTTCTAGCCACCCAAATGGGATTAAATTTTTTTTGCACAACCCGGTGAGTGAGAAGCCTGCAAAGGAAATCTTATAATATGAAAAATAGGATTGAAGATAAAGGATCACCCTCCCATACACCCTTAGTGCATTCAATATATCCCTTTTGAGTGCCATTTACATGAATGGAAATATAATCCAAATTGAACAAGTAATTAATCCATCTTCTGAAAATATCAATGAAACCAATGGATTGAAAAACCTTGAAGATAATTTTCTAGTCAATGGTATCAAATCCTTTCCTAATATCAAGCTTAATAGAAACATTACCTCCTCGGTTTTTTTTGAGTGTTGGTGCATTCAAAGGCAAGAAAAATAAAATCTTTTGTAGATCTTCTTTTTATAAAACCAAATAGATTCGATGAAATAAATTTTTGACATAGAGATAAATGCCAGTTGGCAAGAAGTTTTGTAATTATTTTATAAAAGAGTTAATACGGGAAATGGTATGGAAGAGATGAGTTTCAGAAGCATTTTCCACATTGGTAAGGAATTGGTCTTTAAGGCTATGAGGGTGAACACCATTAGAAAAAAAGGATATATCAAGTTTACACATATCCATTGGAATAATTTCCCAATGATGTGAAAAATTCCATTATTATAACCATCAGGTCATGGGGCACTATCAAGATTAAGGATGAAGACTGTGTCTTTGATTTTGGTTTCACTATCTACTTGTAATGATTAATACATAGAAATAGGTATCTATTGTTATCATGTTTGGAAGTTGAAACACACATAAAAAGACTATTAATAACAATTAATACATTTTTATCTAAATTATGACAATACAAGTGAGATAAATATATCATTGAATCCTGCGACTCACACTATAAAAAATTCCACTAATGAAATACATCACTTTTTGAGATATCATATTCAAAACAGTTATATATATCTTGAATAAAATGGAATTAAATATCACATTTCAAATATTTTCACTAAACTAATGAATTTTTTGAGAATGAATTACATCAAAAATGATTAACTGAAAAATTATATTTAAAATTAATTTTATAGAGATCCAACATTGGTATTTTCCGACAATTGTTGTTTAAAAACTGTTGGAGTATACCTACCAATGGCTTTTACCCACTATTGGAGTATACCTACCTTTGGAGTTTACCCACCACTAGAACAACCCACCCTTTGAAATGAATCTTCATTTGAAATAAGTCACTTGAAGTGGTTTATTTATTTTCTAGGATAATTATTTATTTAGTTTTAACATTAATGTATTATATAGATTTAAATTATCGAATTCATGATTGATATATAATGGGAACATTGTCCAATTATGGCAGTATATCACTCATGCCTTACCAAAAAACATTCTATGTTACCTAATATATGCTCATTTCACCTTCCCCCAATCGACTAGATACCACCCCCAATATTTAAAATTATGAAATCCTTCCTATTTCAATTTTCAAATTATTTATTTAATAAAATTATTACAAATTATAATATCTCATTGGTTTAGTGTATCAGAAACAATGTAGATATTACATGTTTTACATAAGGATAAAAAAATCAATACTTTTGGGAGACTCCATTATTATTACATCACAAGTTCATAACACTATATCACATATCTTAGGGAAAGACTTCAATGAAAAGGGTGATCATAATTTGCATCAAGGAAATAGAAAAAAGAAACACTTTTCATTCGATAAAAAGGAATATAAAAAGTAATGAACATATAAAATTGAGTCATTCCATAAATGAAATAACATGAATAATATCATGAAAATTTTTCTAAAAAATTATTTCATTCATAATCATATAACTATGGTCCATTCAATGTTTTCATGAATCATAATTACTGAGTTCATTCACCACGGAATCATAAGAAATTTCATATCTTGAGAATAAATTCTATACCCTATGCATTGGAATGATATCAGTTGACACCCTTAATATTTATTAAATAATTTGATCCGCATGGATTATAATGATAAATTTAGAAATATTCTTATAATGATTATTATATCAAATGTTCTTAAAATATTCCATTTCTATCATTTTCGACCTGTAGAATAGAAAGTTGGTTTCAGGTATATTAATAAAATAATTAAATAAATCAGTTTTACATTTATGTGAATTAACAGGGAGAATAACGAGGATTAAGTATTCATAAGATGAAAATAAATTATAATTTCATGAGGAGGAGAGAGAAATTATGACAAGTAAATTAGGAAACATAACATGTATAAAATGTGTTTTTTAAAAAGGTTAAAATGAGATGGGAAAGGGGTCTCACATTGATAAATCATAATTTAAAAGTAAGGGTATTATCAAAATAATTATAGATAGTAGTAAAAAACATTTATAAGACGTGTAGAAAAAAATGATATCTAATAGAAGAGAAAAGAAGAATAATTCTATTACCTTGAAGAGTTACTCAGAAATCATTATGAATTTATACTTGGGGTATTATGGTTTAATGTATCATATTTTTATGTTTTTTATTTTTTATATTAGATGGAATATTTCTAGAATAATCACTGAGATGATGTGCAGTTCTGACACCTGATATTCCTAGAATAAATGTTTGAAATATATTAAATATATTAAATATCATGTGCACACAATTTTCCTTAATAAGAATAATACCAACTAAACAGAGTCCCGAATAAAAATTAAGAGGGCACTATTGTGTTCAGAGTGAATATTTAACCCTATAAGTGACTTAACATTATTTATTGTGGGGAGTTTGTTGAAAAGATGTCAGAAGTGTAAAATAAAAAAATTATTTAATGATGCATCAACCTAGTTTTCCCATTAAATATACTATTTTATATAATTCACAGGGTTATCCCCATAACCCTAAAAATATGAAGAGTTTCATTGGATCCTTAGAGGAAACCCAATGGAAGACAAAGATAGATAGTGTATCATTGAACGAAAAACCATGGATTCAACGGATCACGAAAATGACGATGAAGATAGATCGTTCTTCATCATAAATTGAACTGAATCTAGGTAGGACATTGGTTTCAATTTTTCATTACAATTTCTTTATTTATAGGACGAAAAAAAATCATTTTTCAAATGAATTAATTTTTATTTCTATCACCTTACATGATGGGATTATATTTACAAGAATTTTTTGAGAAATGTTTTTTTGATTATATTTCTTCAATTTTCGTTCAAACAGATATGAATGAAGGCTAAAAGAAATTGGAAGAAGTTCATTATTATTTCTCAGGATTCATGTGTTTCCAAAAAAAATATTCATTCATTATTTTTATTCCCCAATTGGCTTGTGGTTTGACACTATACTGAGGAATCGATCATTTAACACATGTTTCTTGTAATAGAAATCTATGATTGTAGATACCTTATTGAAATGATACATCATTGGTGAGACAATGGTAGAAGAGAAAAGAATGACATATTTCAAAATCTCATTATCTTCAAGAAATTTGTGTGGAAGATGATTCATATGAACAATATAATTTTTTCGATCATATTCTATAGTCAGAGGTTGTTTCACCTCAACAAAGATTCATGGAAGTGAAAGATCCATGAGTGACTGCGAGATTGAATCCAGATTCCAAGGTGATTGTGGTTCATGTGTGTGTGGGCGGAAGAACTAGGGATTCTGGATAATCCTGATACACATGACGTTTAATTTAGGATTACACAGTGTGTGGGATTCTAGTGTGGTGGCAAGGGATTTTTTAGGGAGATAAATATCACATGACATGATACTCATCCTACACGATGTGTGTTTCCCCCTAGATTCTCTATTTGTACCTTAAAATATACAAGGGAATGGGGTGGAAAAACGACCATCCTAAATAGCGTTTCATTCCCCGTACAAACATAGTTTGAATGACCCAAGACATATACATGTGTGGGGCCCATTTTTAAAGAATACTATGTGTTCCTTTTTATACATTAAATGATGTTAGAGTCCATCATATCATGGAAATTTTTCATTAGTGTTTTCTCCCTTAATCAATTCAATGAAGGTAGGTATTAATCAATTCCTAATCATAAGACCATGATCGTTTTATCATGAATTCTTGGCAATAATTGTTGAAATTTCCATGAGATGTATGATGTGAGATCCTTTATTCACCTTCATTCCCTTGGTGGAGTTCTTGGTATTGACATGACAAAACTATAGGGGTGTTGATCCTCTACATAGTGGTTTAATCTACATTGAGTTTTTTTTGGAATCACCCCATGGCCTTGGAAATAATCATAATATATTTATAATATTCTATATTAACTATCAACATATCATTATCATGATGAGACTTAATGAGTAGCACATATTGTAATGAAATCATCAGTGCTATTAATAATCGAGAGTCACTTCTCTTGAATATTTTCTTTGTGGAATCTTTGAATTGGAATCCTACACTGGTATTCTATTGTAGTAGATTAATTCTAAACTATTTGTCTTTATTATGTAAATCTGGATATTCTTGTTATATGTAATGTATATATATATATAACTTTTTATAGATGAATTTGTCTCCTTTCTTGTATTCTCTATGGTTTTTTGGTGTCCTATTTAGTATTATTACAATAACCAATGCATGGTACATTCGTACACATGTTATGTATTATTTAGAAGATTGAAAATTTCATAGAGTATAAGGAGAATGAGGACCAGATGGGGCTTAGTGAGTCCTGATAGAAAGAGGTGTGTTGTTGCGACTTTAAAAAAATAGTCCTAGTACCTTTACATTCATGAAGTAATTTTGTTACAGACTCTTTTTGGTTAGATTATGTTTAACCCAGTTTACTATCATTTAATTCTTATCATAATATTATCATGGGATATATATGTTTTTAGGAAGTGGTTTTTCAGTAACATAATCATTTCCTAATGTTTTGGGAATAGTGATTTGTGCATTTGTACATTTACTAGGAGAATTCATACCATGTTAGTGGTATTCATACTTTGTTCTATTCAGTATCCCATAAGTTATTATAGGAGGTGTTAGGGAGTCACAAATTGGGAAACACTAGGATAGATAGGGCTAGAGTCATATCAAAGGAGGTGAGTTCTACCTTAGGTTTCAAATTTGTGAGATAGGATTTGGGAAATAATGTTATTATTATATATTTTTCATTTTAGGGAATAGACTCCAGTATTGGTGTGCTGGATGATGTATACATACCCCAGTACTTCGATCACATTAGTTTTTTACATTAAAAATTAGAACAATCGATGATCAAGAAAACATGGTTCATGCATCACACATGATTGTGTTGTGGTTTCCATGTAATTTTTGAGTCTTCTATCTCGATATACTCATTGACCATGGTATTTTTTTAATATTTTGAGTCATCTGTGATGTATTCTAGATTGGATTAAATATCTTGATCACCAGGATGAAAAGCTCAATAAAGAGGCTTTGATACATAGAATTATTTGTGATATATTAACTTCTGATTGTGCACCATCCATAAAACCACTTTTAGAGAATCACCTAGTACCTGCATTACTGATGGATGAGGTGCGAAGGATGAGCATGCTTCATGAGTTTCTCTAGTATAGACCCTTCATGATCTGATTTGAGTCCAACCCATTGCAATGTGAGGAATGTGTTGAGGTTTTGGTAAGAGTTTTCTATCTAGCTGGGACACTGACACAACATATGGTGGTCCATACAACAAGACTACAACTTGGTTTTGTAGGAATGTGTTGTCGTTTGGTTACTCAGACATAAAGTGAGGTGAATATTTCTAGGACATAGTTTTGTAATATTTTAGAGTGTATTTTTCACCTACTATGCCATGGTATGTGTTTATCCAGAAGCATCTACAGATCTAGTAGGGTAGCATGATTGTAGCATAGTAAATGTTGATTTTATCCATCCTCTCTAGGTACTCGATGGATATAGTTCGAGATCAGTTTTTCATGGATCATACCATTGATAAAGTTCTAAATTGAGACACCCAAACTAGTTTTATACCTATATTCATTCATACTTATGATGGGGTGATAGAGTGAGATTGGGTGGTCAAATGTTTCATGGATTAGAATATATATCTATCTGTTGTCAGTAAAGAGAATGTGGAAGTAGAGACCATGCATGTAAGAAGTCCATGTTGGGCTCTGGGACCTGAACACGAAAGATGTTTCTAAGGGAGGTCCCATGATATAGGATTTTCTATTAAGGGATTACAGGGTGGATCCAACTATCCCATAGATAGGTGGTTCTACTCATGTGACGGTAAGGGATATCTCACCTGAGATTGTCCAACCTAACGTACAAATGATATAGATATTATGGATGAACAACCAAGAATTATTCATTGGTAGGAGCTAATAAGTTTATATGATGTCAGTCATAGAAGAGGATATAGGATATTACAAAGGGCGGGTTGATGTTTTGATTGTTTTCCAAGAATATGCCCCAGGTGGTCTATACCAAGCTGGTGGAGCTAGAGAATATGGGAGGGGACATCGGTAGGTGGTCGAAGCATAAAACATGGTGGCTCCAACAATAATTAGTGGTTTGTTCTTTGACTATTCTACTTTAGTCATAACAATGATAAAAACATGTATTATTAATTCATTTCTCACAACATATGTTGTTCGAGATTTAGAGATTCCCATTGAAGCTTTGACTTGACCCTTAGACTTGTATACTATTGCTTATCAGACACATATTCCAACGTTGGGACATTAATCTTGCAAGTGAGAATTTTGGTTGCTATATCATGGTTGTTTCATTGAGGACTAATGACACCATTCATGTTATGGAAGGGTTACATACAATTCATTCAAATATTTACGATTTTAGTTGAATGGTGTGGTGTGTCCCTAGAGACAGATACATGTTTTCCTATTTGGTGAAAAGGAAACCATGACATTATAGAATTTACTCATATATAGGTCGGTGCATCTAATTACATATCCAGTGTCTAGCCTATCCCTTGGTTCTATGGATATCATAAGTTCCCTGTTTCTAATAGTGGGGGAAGAGTACAAGGATGTTTTCCATGAAGATGTTCTATGTTTTCCTCCATGCAGAGAGATAGACTTATGAATTGTTCTGCATACCAGGATGGAACTGATTTTTATGCCTGCATATTGGATGTCTCCCATATATAATAATTATTTTAGGATATAATAGGAGTAATTTCAAAGGATTGGATTCATGAGATATAGTGGTTCACATAGGGTATCCCCAATATTGTTTTATAAAGATGCTGATTGGAGCCTGAGGCTGTGTATAGACTACTCATCCTTATTATTTATCTAGATGATTTATTTCGATGATGTCATGATTTTTATGAAACTCATAAATTATCCAATGGGTAGACAATGATATGAAGATGAAATTTTTATGAAACCCATTTCCTTACCATGGGTTATGACATAATGAAATGTTAATCAAACCAGTTTTCTTTCAATGGTTTATGTTATCATTGTATGTTTATGATAACGATTACCTTCCATAGGTTTTGATATGTTGAATGTTTTATTATCTTCAAGAACACAGAATTTTGGTTCATTTGATGGGTAGGTACAATATCTTCTTCTATCGAATTGGGAAAAGATTGATATCATAAGAGATAAATACGACTAGAATAGGATGTGATCCCAGTATATTAGGAAACATTGTCTAATATGATAGTTTTTATGTTATCTGTGACTACATTGATTGTTTGGGGAATAAATATAATAAAATATTATTATTTTCGGTAAGAACACTTGACTAATTTTAAAATGATTTTATATTATTTTTTGTATTCCATAAATCAAAATATTAAGTTGATGTTATGTTATCATGGATTGTGTTATTTTATTTATTTATGAGAGTTTTATTGTTAGATTACAATATTAATCTAGTATCTCCTCTTTATGTTCTATGATTTATTTTTTATGGGTTTTAAATATTATTCACACACACTTATCCTCAATTTAGGCTGATATCTCCCATATTTGATACTTAATCCTTATATGAGATCTTCCTTTCCAATATTTCATTTCCCTGGTTTATGATGAAAGGTATTTTTTACGATTTTTCATTGAAGGGTTCTAGATGTGAGGAGCCTACTGGGAAAATATGTATTCGACTTTTGAACTGGTAGATTAGTTGACCTTGATTTGAAAGGAGATAGAGGAATACAATTGTGGAGAATATCATTAGGTTTTATTAGGAATATTATTCTTTTAATATGTAATATATAAGTTTGATATGTGGTGGTCACTTGTGTTTTTATGAGATCAGGGATTTTTTCACTATTTTAAACATGAATGAGAAATTTTTAGTGTGAACCATAACAATATTTCTATGGTTAAGTATCATTATAATTCAATGTATTTGAAAGTGGGATAAAATTTTATTGAAGGATATATAATGTTGTTTATAAACAATTACATATGTGTTTGGATACTACATATGGAGTTGTATATAGAACATATTTTTATTGTGTTAATAATTCTGAAATGGATTCACATGAATTTGACTAAATAAAATCTTGATTCAAGAAAGTGAGCCTCGTTGCACACCCAAATCGAAAAACAAGGAAGATATGTTTTTGAAATTCAAAAAACAATTATCCAGCATGATGGTATAAAATAATATCATGAATGACATAGGTGAAGAATAATTTTTTATATACTGAAAAGAAGGTTTCATTATTATTACATCCTTCAAGTGATCATTCATGATTTTGTTATTTTCTACTATGTATATTCATTTATAGAATATTTTTTCTATATTAAGTGATGAATATAACATAATGGAATCATTTTTTTAAAATATATGGATAATGAATTCATTATCCTCGTGGATAAAAACATTTAGTGAGATTGAATGAAATATATCATTTCTATACTAACACCACTTTATGATGTTATGATTCATGTTAAATTAAGAAAAATTAATTGAGGATATAAAATTTTATTGATTACATCATTTTAAAATATTCAAAATACATTATTGATTGTATTGATCCACCAATTGATGAAAAACAGATAATTACCATATAATAGATACATTAGGTTCTCTTGTGATTGATGCCTGAAAAAATAATTTTATCCGTCTAATATATAGATGATGAAGTAACTCATTAGTTTAATCTTATATAGAATATGTGGAATCATAAAAAAATTATTCAAGAATGTGTGATGATTTAATGAGATTATTTTCAATATGTGCATTCTTTAATTTTAAATAACATGGGGATAGGATTAATTCAACTGTAACGCCCCGACCCCAGCTACCCAGAGTCGGTGCAGTACTTCGTAACATTGGCATGATCACAAAGATCAAGTCTCGAAAGACCGATTAGTTTATTAGCCTTGGAAACACTAGATACATTCACAAACGTGACATTACATCATAAAGTGAAATACTAATAACAAAGTCTTCATAGTCCACAATCATATCCCCTTCTGACTATCCCTGCAAGTCATTCATAAAATACTTCTTCACATCCTGGAAAAATTTTAAAACATTGAAAGGGGTGAGCTCAGATGCTCAGTAAGGTTGACAATATAGCAGAAGCTTTCATAAATAAACATTAACATTTAAGGCAATGTATAACTAAAACAAAAGCCTTTTAAACTTGAACTTCAACATAATATGGCAAAAGTAAAATGAGATAATTCCATTCACTTCTTCACATGGATATTCTACTGGTCGAATAATCACATGAAAAATCAATAACCACTTTCATAATGAGGGAATGTATAATGCCAGACATTCTGAAACATTTTGTCAAGCCCTCGGCCAAGATGTCTAAAATGATTAAGGCCTCGGCCAAAACCAAAATCAAATTGGGAAAGGGCCTCGGCCAATTCCACGTCTAGTTGTCTCATGAGACCTACTGATGCATCGAGGAGCTATAGCAGGCTCCACCCGTCACTTATTAAGTCCAATACATTCCTCATATGAATAGGTTTAAACATATCATAAACCATAACATAATCATATCACATAAAACATGCATAAAGGAAACATAACATTTCCACATTTCAATCACAAGATATCAATACAACACATTGATATAATAAAAACGCTTTCAAAACCATTTTCAATACCAAAATAAAAGAAAGTTAAAACTTTGTATTTATTTTTCATTAAAAAAAATTGATGGCTTGTAGAGGAAGCCGAAACTAAAATAATGGTCACGGCGGCGGAGAAGTCATTGTCGCCGCATAAGTACGGAAAGAAAAACATTCACTTTTGTCGTTTAGAAAAATGCTTTGTATAAAAAAAATTCCTTTTGAATAAACGTAAAAGTCAAAGGGGTTTATACACCGTATAAAAGAAAATTGTGTATAAAACCAAATATGCCTCAATGAAAGGAGATTGAGACAATTTTTAAAATAAAATATATCTATTATGTGTATTCACTATAGGTACACATAAAGAACGTAAAAATACAAAATAGGACATAATAATATCATGACATAATTTGAAAGTAGGAGATTAACCCAAAGAATGGAAATTGGGTTAAGAAGTTCCCTTACCTCGTGTCTGACTTGACTCAACCGTTCTTTAACCTCCTGAATAATAAACTAGAGTTAATATATACCTTATTGAGAACCATTTTCAATTTCAATATCCTTTTTATATCACTTATTACAATGATATGAACATTATGTAATTATTTAAGTTAATAACGGTCGTTTTGTCGATCTTTGGTACTTGAGTCAACAATAAAATTCTTATAATTACAAGTTGTTTATGTGGTAGAATATCCATTATCTCCAGAATTATATTCATGATTTAGATGTCATATATATCTCATATATCCATTATATACATTCATTTGTAATATTACGTAACATTTAGAGGTAAGAAATGAAATGCACCGTTCATGGAGACGGTAAGCCGTACGTACGCATGAACGCTACTTTCATTTCAATTTCATATTTAATGGAACGAAATCATAATTATATATATGTATAATATAATTCCAGTATAATATAGTGTATAATACCATTTACTCCATCCTTTATACATCCCACATATGGCATTAACGATTCAAATCACTTTGAGGGGGCGGTAGTCCGCACTTCCAAAAATGAAATTATCGCGTTTTACCCATAATGGAAATCATAAAGTATGCCATAAATGAGAAATAAAGAAGCATAAGTAAAACATAAACATATTATATATCATATATAAAAATGGTGACATCTTAATGGTCACCTTTGGAGTTGTTATATGAGTGTTGAACAATCATCGTTTCGTGAGGCAGAAATTCGCCATCCACAGAAACCGTATGTTCTTTAACCATTAGATGTAGGTGTGTGTAAGTGTAGCTCGAATACATCTTATAACAACATCCTAGTATATTTAGGATACTATTTTTTTTACAAAAGAAATGAATAAAAAGATTTTAGGGGGTTGGAGAAGATAAATAAAACAAAACAATATTAGAGAAGACATTACCTCAAAATCGGGTAACTCTTTTTGATTTGATCCAAAGGCTTCCTTGAGAGGATTTCTGCCAAAAGTGAGGCTTCTTGGAGTAAGAGGGGGAAGTTGGGAGAGTATTTGGGCAGAGGTTGGCCGAGCCAAATGGCTTGAAGGTGTGAATAAGGTGGGAGAGGTGGGGGCCTTTTATAAGTGGAGAGGAGGGGCACTTTTGGAAAGATTGAAATGTTACATTATTTCACAATGCTTTTCGGATTCTAAAGGTCCCAAACTTAAATAATTCGAGGCTAAGGTGATAAGGTTTCGAAATCGCCTCATCCAATAGGCTTTGGACAAGTGTATGCCTTGGATTTTTCATTATCTTCTCATTTTATTTAAATCGTTAAATAATGAGGTCATCGCTGCATCACAATGATGTCATAAATAATTTAATTTATTTAATGTTTAAAAATTATATAAAAAATACTATGATGTAGGAAATCTTTTTATATTTCTAATTAATATTTATAGTCAAAATTTGGACTTGTGTAACCCCACTTAAAAACTGTTTTAGTAAAATAACTCATGTTTGTGTCAATTTAATTTTAACATTAAATAAATATATATTAATATCATTTTCCAACTAAAGTTCCTCCATGTGGTCCCCAAGTTGACCCATGGGTTGTCTTGGTCGGCCATGACTCATCCAATAGGAGTAGGACAAGTGTAATGCTCATCTCATATTATTAAAACATTATTTGTACCTTAAACTACACTAATTACCTCTAATCGCGATTAAGAACTTAAAAGTTACTATTCACCAAAAAAATATTTTAATCTCATTGAACCACATTTTACTTCTTAATGACAACCATGTATGTCGGATTTTTGAAAATAAAATCACAGAAGTGGTAATATTTCATTTAAATGAAAAATCAGTTATTTAACTACCACTTAGTGGTTTCACTATTCATCAAAAATTGAAGTTTTTCAGAACAATGCCAAAATTTCACCCTAAGATATAATTGATATTCCGAATTCAAAAATGATGTCTATTTTAAAAAATTCCAAACATATAAGTTTCATTAATTAATTTTATAATTAATTCCCGCTGTCACAACAAATAGCGTGTTTTTAAGAAACAATTTATATCAAAAGATTGGCAATTGTTTATGTCCAATTTCAATGTTAAATTAATTCTAATGACCACCATTGGATAAAATGGTAAAAATATATTCTAATTATACCTTAAGACCACTAAATAGTATAATTTATCACAATAAATTTTTTTGATTAAAAAAGTTGTTTTAAAGTATTTTTCATTATTCATAAAAAATTAGAACTTCTCAGAAAAATACCAAAAATTCAACATAGGCTAATTTCGACATTCCGAATACAAAAATGAAGTCCTTTTTGAAATATAAAATTTCTATAATTTTAAAAAGTGGTTATTACTATTCATAACAGCTACATTGATTAGTCGCGGTGTTTTAGAACTCGAAGTTGCGTACAATGCAAGCTATTGCATTATTGAATGAGAAGCGTATCGTGGAAGCTCGGGGTGTTACATTCTCCCCTCCTTCAATAAATTGCATCCTCGCAATTTGAAATTTTTCTTTGAAAATAAAAGGTTGAAAAGAGAAAATACCTTTGAGGAAAACCCACATCGGAAATAAGGTTAATAAATATATAACATTAAAATAAAGCAGGATAAGTACAAAGGTCACCCGATATAGCCCATTCTAGGATTATATGAAAATATGGATATGGAGGAGAAACAAACCATCAAGGTCTGATGGAGATTTATAGAAAACAGGATTAGGAGAAAGTTTAACCACAAGAAAATCACAAACTTGTGATTGGTTAAACGGTCATTGAATCCCCAGTTGGAAAAGTTAACCGACAACATTTTTGTTTTAAGTTACCTTCTATAATGTTGAGAAATTTATTTAGGAGATTTACTAAGAACGTAAGGGAATATACATTCTTGTTATGTATACTTTCATTCGTTAACAAATTTTTACCACAAACCCAACTTTTACTCCAAATGATAACGGAACTGAAAAATATTATATTTATCCTAATTGTATATGGTTCCAAATGTTAACACATACCATTTAGATTAGTAAAACTATTTTTTAATAACCAGGGACTTTTTGTAGGCTAGTGGTAGGAAATAAAGGCTTGTCGCACTATGATTGTGGGTTTGATTCCTCCAGCTTTGTCCGACACGACGGGTTATGCCCCACCCTGCAGGTTGTCCTTTTCCTAAAAATATAGTACTATACTATTCCAAAAATAATCTTCATAAATGTTTTAACCTTAAACAATACAATCCAAAGATCAACTTAATCCACTCCAACCTTTATAGTTATCCAAAATACCTCTGTCCAGACTTTCTCTAAAAGGTCTCTTAATTCCAAAATCAATTTATCAGATTCCCCAAACAATGTAATGTTTCTCTTATTGTCACATACTAAAAATATGATTACCTTCATCATATTAAGACCTTACTGAAATCAACAAGTACTGCAGTACAATCCGTATATATATATCACATTATTCTTATAACCAGAATATAATCCTTGAGTCCAAAAGAACCAATACATTAATTATTCCGCTTCAACTATAGTCACATCATAAGATTGGCCTTGATCCCTTGGCCTTTTCTGAGGTAAGTTTCCTTGACGCTTAATACATTCCTTTGCATAATGCCCCATTTCCCTACGATTGTAGAATTCAACTTTGACATCCTCTTTCTTTCCCTTGCAATCACGAGCCCGATGACCCTTTTCTCCCCATTTATAACAAACTCCCATTCCTTTTAGGCACGTACCAGGGTGATTCTTCCCACAATTATCACATAATGGAAAATCCTTCTTTCCCTTTTTCCCTTTATCTGTCTCTTGTTCCACCGTTCTCTTCTTCTCTTACTTTACTTTGTTGTCATAAGACTTAGAGAATTTCTTTTCTGTCTTGATAGCACACAATACAATATCTTCGTATGATGAGAAGGATTGTGATACTAAATCTCGACGGAGAAATGGTTTTAACCCATCAATGAAACGATCAATCTTACTCCTTGGGTTACGTATATAATCGGCAGCATGCCTCGATAACCTTGTAAAGTTAGCCTCATACTTTGCGACATTCTCATCCTCCTTCTGCCTCAGACTCAGAAATTGCCTTTCCATATCTGCTCGATGGTCACGAGGAAAGTATTTTTCTTTGAAAAGCTCTTTGACCTCCCTCCATCCCATATTCGATACGTCATCATCTTCCTTTGTGTTTTGAATCAATGACCACCACTGATCGGCATCTCCGGTGAGGCGGTAAACTGCCATGACAACCTTCTCCCTTTCACTACTCCCCATGGCATGGAATGTTTTCTCTAAAGAATTTATCCATTGATCAGCTACTATAGGATTTGTAATCCCATTGATGGTTGGTGGTTGTTGCCTCATGAAGCGGTCTAACATTGATCCTCCACGTTGCGGATCAGGGTGCTCCATACGAGTAAGGTTATTATTCATAACCTGAGTGAGTTTTCCCAGTACGGTGAGAAGCTGATCAGCACCAGTTGTATCACTAGCTCCACCATAATTATCTTGAGCAGGAGGGAAATCCCTAAACGGAGTGCATGCATTGATACGGATTCTATTCCTTCCACTAGGCGCCATTTCTAAACAATGGCATAAACTAGATTAGTTTATGAATCAAAATACATAATTCCATACCTGTTAAACACTTTACATAAATTGAACTATTTATGGATATAATCCATAATCATAAAAAGAAATGTTTTCTTTGAGGAAGTATATACTCATAACCCTTCATAGTGGTTTGTAAATAAAATGAGAATTATCCTAAGCATATCCCCCGGGAGTGTCGTAACCAAGAGTGCAGCAAGGACCGTTGTCATGCACCAGTTCCCGTTCGAGTCTAGCTTAAAGCGGTGTTTTCGGGTTTTACCCCTAGGTACATCTGTACCAGAGCCGCCTCTACCTGCTCGTATCCAGACAGGGATGTATTGCTCGGAAAACTCATAACATCTCTATAATACCAAAATTCTAGGAAGTTCTTCTACACTAATCCTAAAAGTCTATCTTTGGGATATGTGCTCTAATCAGAGTTTATCTAAATCTAGCTTCCAAGGTTCATACTAAACTGCCTCTGATACCAACTGTAACGCCCCGACCCCAGCTACCCAGAGTCGGTGCATTACTTCGTAACATTGGCATGATCACAAAGATCAAGTCTCGAAAGACCGATTAGTTTAGTAGCCTTGGAAACACTAGATACATTCATAAACGTTACATTACATCATAAAGTGAAATACTAATAACAAAGTCTTCATAGTCCACACTCATATCCCCTTCTGACTATCCCTGCAGGTCATTCATAAAATTCTTCTTCACATCCTGGAAAAATATTAAAACATTGAAAGGGGTGAGCTCAGATGCTCAGTAAGGTTAACAATATAGTTGAAGCTTTCATAAATAAACATTAACATTTAAGGAAATGTATAACTAAAACAAAATCCTTTTAAACTTGAACTTCAACATAATATGGAAAAAGTAAAATGAGATAATGCCATTCACTTCTTCACATGGATATTCTACTGGTCGAATAATCACATGAAAAATCAATAACCACTTTCATAATGAGGGAATGTATAATGCCAGACATTCTGAAACATTTTGTCAAGGCCTCGGCCAAGATGTCTAAAATGATTAAGGCCTCGGCCAAAACCATAAATCAAATTGGGAAAGGGCCTCAGCCAATTCCACGTCTAGTTGTCTCATGAGACCTACCGATGCATCGAGGAGCTATAGCGGGCTCCACCCGCCACTTATTAAGTCCAATACATTCCTCATATGAATAGGTTTAAACATATCATAAACCATAACATAATCATATCACATAAAACATGCATAAAGGAAACATAACATTTCCACATTTCAATCACAAGATATCAATACAACACATTGATATAATAAAAACACTTTCAAAACCATTTTCAATACCAAAATAAAAGAAAGTTAAAACATTGTATTTATTTTTCATTAAAAAAAATGATGGCTTGTAGAGGAAGCTGAAACTCAAATAATGGTCACGGCGGCGGAGAAGTCGTTGTCGCCGCATAGGTACGGAAAGAAAAACATTCACTTTTTTCATTTAGCAAAACGCTTTGTATAAAAAAAATTCCTTTTGAATAAACGTAAAAGTCAAAGGGGTTTATACACCGTATAAAAGAAAATTGTGTATAAAACCAAATATGCCTCAATGAAAGGAGATTGAGGCGATTTTTAAAATAAAATATATCTATTATGTGTATTCACTATAGGTACACATAAAGAATGTAAAAATACAAAATAGGACATAATAATATCATGACATAATTTGAAAGTAGGAGATTAACCCAAAGAATGGAAATTGGGTTAAGAAGTTCCCTTACCTCGTGTCTGACTTGACTCAACCTTTCTTTAACCTCATGAATAATAAACTAGAGTTAATATATAACTTATTGAGAACCATTTTCAATTTCATTATCCTTTTTATATCACTTATTACAATGATATGAACATTATGTAATTATTTAAGTTAATAACGGTCGTTTTGTCGATCTTTGGTACTTGAGTCAACAATAAAATTCTTATAATTACAATTCGTTTATGTGGTAGAATATCCATTATCTCCAGAATTATATTCATGATTTAGATGTCATATATATCTCATATATCCATTATATACATTCATTTGTAATATTATGTAACATTTAGATGTAAGAAATGAAATGCACCGTTCATGGAGACGGTAAGCCGTACGTACGCATGAACGCTACTTTCATTTCAATTTCATATTTAATGGAACAAAATCATAATTATATAAATTTATAATATAATTCCAGTATAATATAGTGTATAATACCCTTTACTCCATCCTTTATACATCCCACATATGGCATTAACGATTCAAATCACTTTGAGGGGGTGGTAGTCCGCACTTCCAAAAATGAAATTATCGCGTTTTACCCATAATGGAAATCATAAAGTATGCCATAAATGAGAAATACAGAAGCATAAGTAAAACATAAATATATTATATATCATATATAAAAATAGTGACATCTTAATGGCCACCTTTGGAGTTGTTATATGAGTGTTGAACAATCATCGTTTCGTGAGGCAGAAATTCGCCATCCACAGAAACCGTATGTTCTTTAACCATTATATGTTGGTGTGTGTAAGTTTAGCTTGAATACTTCTTATAACAACATCTTAGTATATTGAGGATACTGTTGTTGTTACAAAAGAAATGAATAAAAAGATTTTAGGGGGTTGGAGAAGATAAATAAAACAAAACAACATTAGAGAAGACATTACCTCAAAATCGGGTAACTCTTTTTGATTTGAGCCAAAGGCTTCCTTGAGAAGAGTTCTTCCCAAAGTGAGGCTTCTAGGAGTAAGAGGGGGAATTTGGGAGAGTATTTGGGCAGAGGTTGGCCGAGCCAAATGGCTTGAAGGTGTGAATAAGGTGGGAGAGGTGGGGGCCTTTTATAAGTGGAGAGGAGGGGCACTTTTGGAAAGATTGAAATGTTACATTATTTCACAATGCTTTTCGGATTCTAAAGGTCCCACACTTATATAATTCGAGGCTAAGGTGATAAGGTTTCGAAATCGCCTCATCCAATAGGCTTTGGACAAGTGTATGCCTTGGATTTTTCATTATCTTCTCATTTTATTTAAATCGTTAAATAATGAGGTCATCGCTGCATCACAATGATGTCATAAATAATTTAATTTATTTAATGTTTAAAAATTATATAAAAAATACTATGATGTAGGAAATCTTTTTATATTTCTAATGAATATTTATAGTCAAAATTTGGACTTGTGTAACCCCACTTAAAAACTGTTTTAGTAAAATAACTCATGTTTGTGTCAATTTAATTTTAACATTAAATAAATATATATTAATATCATTTTCCAACTAATGTTGCTCCATGGGGTCCCCAAGTTGACCCATGGGTTGTCTTGGTCGGCCATGACTCATCCAATAGGAGTAGGACAAGTTTAATGCTCATCTCATATTATTAAAACATTATTTGTACCTTAAACTACACTAATTACCTCTAATCGCGATTAAGAACTTAAAAGTTACTATTCACCAAAAAATTATTTTAATCTCATTGAACCACATTTTACTTCTTAATGACAACCATGTATGTCGGATTTTTGAAAATAAAATCACAGAAGTGGTAATATTTCATTTAAATGAAAAATCAGTTATTTAACTACCACTTAGTGGTTTCACTATTCATCAAAAATTGAAGTTTTTCAGAACAATGCCAAAATTTCACCCTAAGATATAATTGATATTCCGAATTCCAAAATGATGTCTATTTTACAAAATTCCAAACATATAAGTTTCATTAATTAATTTTATAATTTATTCCCGCTGTCACAACAAATAGCGTGTTTTTAAGAAACAATTTATATCAAAAGATTGGCAATTATTTATGTCCAATTTCAATGTTAAATTAATTCTAATGACCACCATTGGATAAAATGGTAAAAATATATTCTAATTATACCTTAAGACCACTAAATAGTATAATTTATCACAATAAATTTTTTTGATTAAAAAAGTTGTTTTAAAGTATTTTTCATTATTCATAAAAAATTAGAACTTCTCAGAAAAATACCAAAAATTCAACATAGGCTAATTTCGATATTCCGAATACAAAAATGAAGTCCATTTTGAAACATAAAATTTCTATAATTTTAAAAAGTGGTTATTACTATTCATAATGGCTACTTTGATTAGTTGCGGTGTTTTAGAACTCGAAGTTGCGTACAATGCAAGCTATTGCATTATTGAATGAGAAGCGTATCGTGGAAGCTCGGGGTGTTACATTCTCCCCTCCTTCAATAAATTGCATCCTCGCAATTTGAAATTTTTCTTTGAAAATAAAAGGTTGAAAAGAGAAAATACCTTTGAGGAAAACCCACATCGGAAATAAGGTTAATAAATATATAACATTAAAATAAAGCAGGATAAGTACAAAGGTCACCCGATATAGCCCATTCTAGGATTATATGAAAATATGGATATGGAGGAGAAACAAACCATCAAGGTCTGATGGAGATTTATAGAAAACAGGATTAGGAGAAAGTTTAACCACAAGAAAATCACAAACTTGTGATTGGTTAAATGGTCATTGAATCCCCAGTTGGAAAAGTTAACCGACAACATTTTTGTTTTAAGTTACCTTCTATAATGTTGAGAAATTTATTTAGGAGATTTACTAAGAACGTAAGGGAATATACATTCTTGTTATGTATACTTTCATTCGTTAACAAATTTTTACCACAAACCCAACTTTTACTCCAAATGATAACGGAACTGAAAAATATTATATTTATCCTAATTGTATATGGTTCCAAATGTTAACACATACCATTTAGATTAGTAAAACTATTTTTTAATAACCAGGGACTTTTTGTAGGCTAGTGGTAGGAAATAAAGGCTTGTCGCACTATGATTGTGGGTTTGATTCCTCCAGCTTTTTCCGACACGACGGGTTATGCCCCACCCTGCAGGTTGTCCTTTTCCTAAAAATATAGTACTATACTATTCCAAAAATAATCTTCATAAATGTTTTAACCTTAAACAATACAATCCAAAGATCAGCTTAATCCACTCCAACCTTTATAGTTATCCAAAATACCTCTGTCCAGACTTTCTCTAAAAGGTCTCTTAATTCCAAAATCAATTTATCAGATTCCCCAAACAATGTAATGTTTCTCTTATTGTCACATACTAAAAATATGATTACCTTCATCATATTAAGACCTTACTGAAATCAACAAGTACTGCAGTACAATCCGTATATATATATCACATTATTCTTATAACCAGAATATAATCCTTGAGTCCAAAAGAACCAATACATTAATTATTCCGCTTCAACTATAGTCACATCATAAGATTGGCCTTGATCCCTTGGCCTTTTCTGAGGTAAGTTTCCTTGACTCTTAGGACATTCCTTTTCATAATGCCCCATTTCCCTACAATTGTAGAATTCAACTTTGACATCCTCTTTCTTTCCCTTGCAATCACGAGCCTGATGACCCTTTTCTCCCCATTTATAACAAAATCCCATTCCTTTTAGGCACGTACCAGGGTGATTCTTCCCACAATTATCACATAATGGAAAATCCTTCTTTCCCTTTTTCCCTTTATCTGTCTCTTGTTCCACCGTTCTCTTCTTCTCTTACTTTACTTTGTTGTCATAAGACTTAGAGAATTTCTTTTCTGTCTTGATAGCACACAATACAATATCTTCGTATGATGAGAAGGATTGTGATACTAAATCTCGACGGAGAAATGGTTTTAACCCATCAAAGAAACGATCAATCTTACTCCTTGGGTTACGTATATAATCGGCAGCATGCCTCGATAACCTTGTAAAGTTAGCCTCATACTTTGCGACATTCTCATCCTCCTTCTGCCTCAGACTCAGAAATTGCCTTTCCATATCTGCTCGATGGTCACGAGGAAAGTATTTTTCTTTTAAAAGCTCTTTGACCTCCCTCCATCCCATATTCGATACGTCATCATCTTCCTTTGTGTTTTGAATCAATGACCACCACTGATCGGCATCTCCAGTGAGGCGGTAAACTGCCATGACAACCTTCTCCCTTTCACTACTCCCCATGGCATGGAATGTTTTCTCTAAAGAATTTATCCATTGATCAGCTACTATAGGATTTGTAATCCCATTGATGGTTGGTGGTTGTTGCCTCATGAAGCGGTCTAACATTGATCTTCCACGTTGCGGATCAGGGTGCTCCATACGAGTAAGGTTATTATTCATAACCTGAGTGAGTTTTCCCAGTACGGTGAGAAGCTGATCAGCACCAGTTGTATCACTAGCTCCACCATAATTATCTTGAGCAGGAGGGAAATCCCTAAACGGAGTGCATGCATTGATACGGATTCCATTCCTTCCACTAGGCGCCATTTCTAATGTAACACCCCGAGCTTCCACGATACGCTTCTCATTCAATAATACAATAGCTTGCATTGTACGCAACTTCGAGTTCTAAAACATCGCGACAAATCAAACTAGCCGTTATGAATAGTAATAACCACTTTTTAAAATTATAGAAATTTTATATTTCAAAATGGACTTCATTTTTGTATTCGTAATATCGAAATTAGCCTATGTTGAATTTTTGGTATTTTTCTGAGAACTTCTAATTTTTTATGAATAGTGAAAAATACTTAAAACAACTTTTTTAATCAAAATAATTTATAGTGATAAGTTATACTATTGAGTGGATTTAATGTATAATTAGAATATATTTTTACCATTTTATCCAATGGTGGTCATTAGAATTAATTTAACATTGAATTTGGACATAAACAATTGCCAATCTTTTGATATAAATTGTTTCTTGAAAACACGCTATTTGTTGTAACAACGGGAATTAATTATGAAATTAATTAATACAACTTATATGTTTGGAATTTTGTAAAATAGACATCATTTTTGAATTCGGAATATCAATTATAGCTTAGGGTGAAATTTTGGCCTTATTCTGAAAAACTTCAATTTTTGATGAATAGTGAAACCACTAAGTGGTAGTTAAATAACTGATTTTTCGTTTAAATGAAATATTACAACTTCTGTGATTTGATTTTCAAAAATCCGACATACATGGTTGTCATTAAGAAGTAAAATGTGGTTCAATGAGATCAAAATAATTTTTTGGTGAATAGTAACTTTTAAGTTCTTAATCGCGATTAGTGGTAATTAGTGTAGTTTAAGGTATAAATAATACATTAATAATATGAAATGACCTAGACACATGTCCCAACCTCATTGGTTGAGTCATGGCCGACCAAGACAAGCCATGGCCTAACTTGGGGACCCCATGGATCCACTTTTGTTGGGAAATAACATAAATTACTTTTTATTTAATGTTAAAGTGAAAATGACACTAACATAAATTGTTCTACTAAAACAATTTTTAATTGGGGTTATACAAGTCCAAATTTTGATTATAAATAGTCATTGGAAAGCTAAAAAGATTTCCTACATCATAGTATTTGTTTTATAATTTTTAGACATTAAATGAATTAAAGTATTTATGACATAATAATGATGCAGCGATGACATCATTATTTGACGATTTAAATAAAATGAGAAGATAATGCAAAATCCGAGGCTTACACTTGTCCAAAGCCTATTTGATGAAGATATTTCGAAACCTTATCACCTTAGCCTCGAATTATATAGATGTGGGACCTTTAGAATCCGAAAAGCATTTTGAAATAATGTAACATTTCATTACTTTCCAAAAGTGCCCCTCCTCTCCACTTATAAAAGGCCCCCACCTCTCCCACCTTATTCACACCATCAAGCCATTTGGCTCGGCCAACCTCTGCCCAAATACTCTCCCAACATTCCTTCCTTACTTCTAGAAACCTCACTTTGGGCAGAACTCTTCCCAAGGAAGCCTTTAGCTCAAATCAAAAAGAGTTACCCGATTTTGAGGTAATGTCTTTTCTAATGTTGTTTTGTTTTATTTTTCTTCTCCAACCCCCTAAACTCTTTTTATTCATTTCTTTTGTAACAACACCAGTATACTCAATATACTAGGATGTTGTTATAAGAAGGATTCGAGCTACACTTACACACACCTACATCTAATGGTTAAAGAACATACGGTTTCTGTGGATGGCGAATTTCTGCCTCACGAAACGATGATTGTTCAACACTCATATAACACCTCCAAAGGTGGCCATTAAGATGTCACTATTTTTATATATGATATATAATATGTTTTTGTTTTACTTATTCTTCTGTATTTCTCATTTATGGCATACTTTATGATTTCCATTATGGGTAAAACGCGATAATTTCATTTTAGGAAGTGCGGACTACCGCCCCCTCAAAGTGATTTGAATCGTTAATGCCATGTGTGGGATGTATAAAGGATGGAGTAAATGGTATTATACACTATATTATACTGGAATTGTATTATACATTTATATCATTATGATTTCATTCCATTAAATATGAAATTGAAATGAAAGTAGCGTTCATGCGTACGTACGGCTTACCGTCTCCATGAACGGTGCATTTCATTTCTTACCTCTAAATGTTACGTAATATTATAAATGAATGTATATACTGTATATATATGATATATATGATATCTACATCATTAATATAATTCTGGATATAATGGATATTTCACCACATGAACAACTTATAATTATAAGAAGTTTATTGTTGACTCATGTACCAAAGATCGACAAAACGACCGTTATTAACTTAAATAATTACATAATGTTCATAACATTGTAATAAGTGATATAAAAAGGATAATGAAATTGAAAAAGGTTCTTAATAAGGTAGATATTAACTCTAGTTTATTATTCAGGAGGTTAAAGAACGGTTGAGTCAAGTCGGACACAAGGTAAGGGAATTTCTTAACCCAACTTCCATTCTTTGGGTTAATCTCCTACTTTCAAATTATGTCATGATATTATTATGTCCTATCTTGTATTTTTACATTATTTATGTGTAGTTATAGTGAATACACATTATAGATGTACTTTATTTAAAAAAAATGATCTTTTTAAGGACTTCGTCTCAATCCCCTTTCATTGAGGCATATTTGGTTTTATACACAACTTTCTTTTATACGGTGTATAAACCCCTTTGACATTTACGTTTATTCAAAAGGAACCTTTTTTATATGAAGTGTTTTGCTAAACAACAAAAGGGAATGTTTTTCTTTCCTTACATATGCGGCGACAATAACTTCTCCGCCGCCGTGACCATTATTTGAGTTTCGGCTTCTTCTACAAGCCATCATTTTTTTTAATGAAAAATAAATACAATGTTTTAACTTTCTTTTATTTTGGTATTGAAAATGGTTTTGAAAGCGTTTTTATTATATCAATGTGTCGTGTTGATATCTTGTGATTGAAATGTGGAAATGTTATGCATGTTTTATGTGATACGATTATGTTATGGTTTATGATATGTTTAAACCTATTCATATGAGGAATGTATTGGACTTAATAAGTGACGGGTGGAGCCCGCTATAGCTCCTCGATGCATCGGTAGGTCTCATGAGACAACTAGACGTGGAATTGGCCGAGGCCCTTTCCCAATTTGATTTATGGTTTTGGCCGAGGCCTTAATCATTTTAGATGTCTTGGCCGAGGCCTTGACAAAATGTTTCAGATTGTCCGGCATTATAAATTCCCTCATTATGAAAGTGGTTATTGTTATTGCATGTGATTATTCGACCAGTAGAATATCCATGTGAAGAAGTGAATGGCATTATCTCATTTTACTTTTGCCATATTATGTTGAAGTTCATGTTTAAAAGGCTTTTGTTTTATTTATACATTGCCTCAATTGTTAATGATTATTTATGAAAGCTTCCGCATTATTGTTATCCTTACTGAGCATCTGAGCTCACCCCTTTCAATGTTTTAATATTTTCCAGGATGTGAAGAAGTATTTTATGAATGACCTGCAGGGATAGTCGGAAGAGGATATGAGTGTGGACTATGGAGACTTTGTTATTGTAGTTTTTCACTTTTTGATGTAATGAAATACTTATGAATGTATCTAGTGTTTCCAAGGCTACTAAACTAATCGGTCTTTCGAGACTTGATCCTTTGTGATCATGCCAATGTTACGAAGTAATGCACCGACTCTGGGTAGCTGGGGTCGGGGCGTTTACAGTTGGTATCAGAGGGAGGTTAGTACTAACCTTGGAAGCTAGATTTAGATAAACTCTGATTAGAGCACATAGCCCAAAGATAGACTTTGAGGATTAGTATAGAAGAACTTCCTAGAATTTTAGTATTGTAGAGATGTTGTGAGTTTTCCGAGCAATACATCCCTGTCTGGATACGAGCAGGTAGAGGTGGCTCTGGCACAGATGTATCTAGGGGTAAAACCCGAAAACACCGCTTTGAGCTAGACTCAAACGGGAACTGGTGCACGACAACGGGCCTTGCTGCACTCTTGGTTATGACACTCCCGGGGGATATGCTTAGGATAATTCTCATTTTCTTTACAAACCATTATGTAAGGTTTATGAGTACATACTTCCTCAAAGGAAACATTTCTTTTTATGATTATGGATTATATCCATAAATAGTTCAATTTATGTTAAGTATTATACAAGTATGGAATTATGTATTTTGATTCATAAACTAATCTGGATTATGCCATTGTTTAGAAATGGCGCCTAGTAGAAGGAATGGAAACTGTATCAATGCACGAACTCCGTGTAGGGATTGCCCTCCTGCTCAAGATAATTATTGTGGACCTGGAGATACAACTGGTGCTGATCAACTTATTACCATACTGGGACAACTCACGCAGGTTATGAATAACAACCTTACTCGTATGGAGCACCCTGATTCGCAACGTGGAGGATCAATGCTAGACCGTTTCATGAGGCAACAACCGCCAACCTTCAATGGGAGTACAAATCCTACAGTAGCTGAGCAATGGATAAATTCCTTAGAGAAAATATTCCATGCCTTGGGGAGTAGTGAAAGGGAGAAGGTTGTCATGGCAGTTTACCGCCTCACTGGAGATGCCGATCAGTGGTGGTCACTGATTCAAAACACAAAGGAAGATGATGACGTATCGAATATGGAATGGAGGGAGTTCAAAGAGCTTTTCATAGAAAAATACTTTCCTCGTGACCATCGAGCAGATATGGAAAGGCAATTTCTGAGTCTGAGGCAGAAGGAGGATGAGAATGTCGCAAAGTATGAGGCTAACTTTACAAGGTTAGCGAGGCATGCTGCCGATTATATACGTAACCCAAGGAGTAAGATTGATCGTTTCGTTGATGGGTTAAAACCATTTCTCCGTCGAGCTTTAGTATCACAATCCTTCTCATCATACGAAGATATAGTCTCATGTGCTATCAAGACAGAAAAGGAATTCTCTAAGTCTTATGACAACAAAGTAAAGCAAGAGAAGAAGAGAACGGTGGAACAAGAGACAGATAAAGGGAAAAAGGGAAAGAAGGATTTTCCATTATGTGATAATTGTGGGAAGAATCACCCTGGTACTTGCCTAAAAGGAATGGGAGTCTGTTATAAATGTGGAGAAAAAGGTCACCAGGCACGTGATTGCAAGGGAAAGAAAGAGGCTGTCAAAGTTGAATGCTACAATTGTAGAGAAATGGGTCATTACGCAAATGAATGTCCTAAGCGTCAAGGAATCTTACCTCAGAAAAGGCCAAGGGATCAAGGACAATCTTATGCTATTACTACAGTTGAAGCAGAATAACTAATGTATTGATGCTTTCGGACTCATGGATTATATTCTGGTTATTAGAATAATGTGATCTATATAAGGATTGTACTGCAGTACTTTTTGATTTCAGTAAGGTTTTAATATGATTAAGGTAATCATATTTTTAGTATGTGACAATAAGAGAAACTTTTCTTTGTTTGGGGAATCTGATGTTACAATTGATTTTGGAATTAAGAGACCTTTTAGAGAAAGTTTGGACAGAGGTATTTTGGATAACTATAAATGTTGGGATGGATTAAGTTGAACTTTGAATAGTATTGTTTAAGGTTAAAACTTTTCTGAAGATTATTTCTGGAATACTATAATACTATATTTTTAGAAAAAGGACAACCTGCAGGGTGGGGAATAACCCGTCGCGTCGGACACAGCTGCAGGAATCGAACCCACAACCATAGTGCGACAAGCCTTTATTTCCTACCACTAGCCTACAGGAAGTCCCTGGTTATTACAAAATCGTTTTACTAATCTAAATGGTATGTGTTAACATTTGGAACCTTATACAATTAGGATAAATAGAATATTTTTGAGTTCCGTTACCATTTGGAGTAAAAGTTGGGTTTGTGGTAAAAATTTATTAACGAATGAAAGTATACATAACAAGTATGTATATTCCCCTACGTTCTTAGTAAATCTCATAAATAAATTCCTCAACATTATAAAAGGTAACTTAAAACAAAAATGTTGTCGGTTAACTTTTCCAACTGGGGATTCAATGACCGTTTAACCAATCACAAGTTTGTGATTTTCTTGTGGTTAAACATTCTCCTAATCCTGTTTTCTATAACTCTCCATCAGACCTTGATGGTTTGTTTCTCCTCCATATCCATATTTTCATAGAATCCTAGAATGGGCTATATCGGGTGACCTTTGTACTTATCCTGCTTTCTTTTAATGTTATATATTTATTAACCTTATTTCCGATGTGGGTTTTCCACAAAGGTATTTTCTATTTTCAGCCTTTTATTATCAAAGAAAAATTTCAAATTGCGAGGACGCAATTTATTGAAGGAGGGGAGAATGTAACACCCCGAGCTTCCACGATACGCTTCTCATTCAATAATACAATAGCTTGCATTGTACGCAACTTCGAGTTCTAAAACATCGCGACAAATCAAACTAGCCGTTATGAATAGTAATAACCACTTTTTAAAATTATAGAAATTTTATATTTCAAAATGGACTTCATTTTTGTATTCGTAATATCGAAATTAGCCTATGTTGAATTTTTGGTATTTTTCTGAGAACTTCTAATTTTTTATGAATAGTGAAAAATACTTAAAACAACTTTTTTAATCAAAATAATTTATAGTGATAAGTTATACTATTGAGTGGATTTAATGTATAATTAGAATATATTTTTACCATTTTATCCAATGGTGGTCATTAGAATTAATTTAACATTGAATTTGGACATAAACAATTGCCAATCTTTTGATATAAATTGTTTCTTGAAAACACGCTATTTGTTGTAACAGCGGGAATTAATTATGAAATTAATTAATACAACTTATATGTTTGGAATTTTGTAAAATAGACATCATTTTTGAATTCGGAATATCAATTATAGCTTAGGGTGAAATTTTGGCCTTATTCTGAAAAACTTCAATTTTTGATGAATAGTGAAACCACTAAGTGGTAGTTAAATAACTGATTTTTCGTTTAAATGAAATATTACAACTTCTGTGATTTGATTTTCAAAAATCCGACATACATGGTTGTCATTAAGAAGTAAAATGTGGTTCAATGAGATCAAAATAATTTTTTGGTGAATAGTAACTTTTAAGTTCTTAATCGCGATTAGTGGTAATTAGTGTAGTTTAAGGTATAAATAATACATTAATAATATGAAATGACCTAGACACATGTCCCAACCTCATTGGTTGAGTCATGGCCGACCAAGACAAGCCATGGCCTAACTTGGGGACCCCATGGATCCACTTTTGTTGGGAAATAACATAAATTACTTTTTATTTAATGTTAAAGTGAAAATGACACTAACATAAATTGTTCTACTAAAACAATTTTTAATTGGGGTTATACAAGTCCAAATTTTGATTATAAATAGTCATTGGAAAGCTAAAAAGATTTCCTACATCATAGTATTTGTTTTATAATTTTTAGACATTAAATGAATTAAAGTATTTATGACATAATAATGATGCAGCGATGACATCATTATTTGACGATTTAAATAAAATGAGAAGATAATGCAAAATCCGAGGCTTACACTTGTCCAAAGCCTATTGGATGAAGATATTTCGAAACCTTATCACCTTAGCCTCGAATTATATAGATGTGGGACCTTTAGAATCCGAAAAGCATTTTGAAATAATGTAACATTTCATTACTTTCCAAAAGTGCCCCTCCTCTCCACTTATAAAAGGCCCCCACCTCTCCCACCTTATTCACACCATCAAGCCATTTGGCTCGGCCAACCTCTGCCCAAATACTCTCCCAACATTCCTTCCTTACTCCTAGAAACCTCACTTTGGGCAGAACTCTTCCCAAGGAAGCCTTTAGCTCAAATCAAAAAGAGTTACCCGATTTTGAGGTAATGTCTTTTCTAATGTTGTTTTGTTTTATTTTTCTTCTCCAACCCCCTAAACTCTTTTTATTCATTTCTTTTGTAACAACACCAGTATCCTCAATATACTAGGATGTTTTTATAAGAAGGATTCGAGCTACACTTACACACACCTACATCTAATGGTTAAAGAACATACGGTTTCTGTGGATGGCGAATTTCTGCCTCACGAAACGATGATTGTTCAACACTCATATAACACCTCCAAAGGTGGCCATTAAGATGTCACTATTTTTATATATGATATATAATATGTTTTTGTTTTACTTATGCTTCTGTATTTCTCATTTATGGCATACTTTATGATTTCCATTATGGGTAAAACGCGATAATTTCATTTTAGGAAGTGCGGACTACCGCCCCCTCAAAGTGATTTGAATCGTTAATGCCATGTGTGGGATGTATAAAGGATGGAGTAAATGGTATTATACACTATATTATACTGGAATTATATTATACATTTATATCATTATGATTTCATTCCATTAAATATGAAATTGAAATGAAAGTAGCGTTCATGCGTACGTACGGCTTACCGTCTCCATGAACGGTGCATTTCATTTCTTACCTCTAAATGTTACGTAATATTATAAATGAATGTATATACTGTATATATATGATATATATGATATCTACATCATTAATATAATTCTGGATATAATGGATATTTCACCACATGAACAACTTATAATTATAAGAAGTTTATTGTTGACTCATGTACCAAAGATCGACAAAACGACCGTTATTAACTTAAATAATTACATAATGTTCATAACATTGTAATAAGTGATATAAAAAGGATAATGAAATTGAAAATGGTTCTTAATAAGGTAGATATTAACTCTAGTTTATTATTCAGGAGGTTAAAGAACGGTTGAGTCAAGTCGGACACAAGGTAAGGGAATTTCTTAACCCAACTTCCATTCTTTGGGTTAATCTCCTACTTTCAAATTATGTCATGATATTATTATGTCCTATCTTGTATTTTTACATTATTTATGTGTAGTTATAGTGAATACACATTATAGATGTACTTTATTTAAAAAAAATGATCTTTTTAAGGACTTCGTCTCAATCCCCTTTCATTGAGGCATATTTGGTTTTATACACAACTTTCTTTTATACGGTGTATAAACCCCTTTGACATTTACGTTTATTCAAAAGGAACCTTTTTTATATGAAGTGTTTTGCTAAACAACAAAAGGGAATGTTTTTCTTTCCTTACATATGCGGCGACAATAACTTCTCCGCCGCCGTGACCATTATTTGAGTTTCGGCTTCCTCTACAAGCCATCATTTTTTTTTAATGAAAAATAAATACAATGTTTTAACTTTCTTTTATTTTGGTATTGAAAATGGTTTTGAAAGCGTTTTTATTATATCAATGTGTCGTGTTGATATCTTGTGATTGAAATGTGGAAATGTTATGCATGTTTTATGTGATACGATTATGTTATGGTTTATGATATGTTTAAACCTATTCATATGAGGAATGTATTGGACTTAATAAGTGACGGGTGGAGCCCGCTATAGCTCCTCGATGCATCGGTAGGTCTCATGAGACAACTAGACGTGGAATTGGCCGAGGCCCTTTCCCAATTTGATTTATGGTTTTGGCCGAGGCCTTAATCATTTTAGATGTCTTGGCCGAGGCCTTGACAAAATGTTTCAGAATGTCCGGCATTATACATTCCCTCATTATGAAAGTGGTTATTGTTATTGCATGTGATTATTCGACCAGTAGAATATCCATGTGAAGAAGTTAATGGCATTATCTCATTTTACTTTTGCCATATTATGTTGAAGTTCATGTTTAAAAGGCTTTTGTTTTATTTATACATTGCCTTAATTGTTAATGATTATTTATGAAAGCTTCCGCATTATTGTTATCCTTACTGAGCATCTGAGCTCACCCCTTTCAATGTTTTAATATTTTCCAGGATGTGAAGAAGTATTTTATGAATGACCTGCAGGGATAGTCGGAAGAGGATATGAGTGTGGACTATGGAGACTTTGTTATTGTAGTTTTTCACTTTTTGATGTAATGAAAGACTTATGAATGTATCTAGTGTTTCCAAGGCTACTAAACTAATCGGTCTTTCGAGACTTGATCCTTTGTGATCATGCCAATGTTACGAAGTAATGCACCGACTCTGGGTAGCTGGGGTCGGGGCGTTTACATCTAAACAATGGCATAAACTAGATTAGTTTATGAATCAAAATACATAATTCCATACCTGTTAAACACTTTACATAAATTGAACTATTTATGGATATAATCCATAATCATAAAAAGAAATGTTTTCTTTGATGAAGTATATACTCATAACCCTTCATAGTGGTTTGTAAATAAAATGAGAATTATCCTAAGCATATCCCCCGGGAGTGTCGTAACCAAGAGTGCAGCAAGGCCCGTTGTCATGCACCAGTTCCCGTTCGAGTCTAGCTCAAAGCGGTGTTTTCGGGTTTTACCCCTAGGTACATCTGTACCAGAGCCGCCTCTACCTACTCGTATCCAGACAGGGATGTATTGCTCGGAAAACTCATAACATCTCTATAATACCAAAATTCTAGGAAGTTCTTCTACACTAATCCTAAAAGTCTATCTTTGGGATATGTGCTCTAATCAGAGTTTATCTAAATCTAGCTTCCAAGGTTCATACTAAACTGCCTCTGATACCAACTGTAACGCCCCGACCCCAGCTACCCAGAGTCGGTGCATTACTTCATAACATTGGCATGATCACAAAGATCAAGTCTCGAAAGACCGATTAGTTTAGTAGCCTTGGAAACACTAGATACATTCATAAACGTTACATTACATCATAAAGTGAAATACTAATAACAAAGTCTTAATAGTCCACACTCATATCCCCTTCTGACTATCCCTGCAGGTCATTCATAAAATTCTTCTTCACATCCTGGAAAAATATTAAAACATTGAAAGGGGTGAGCTCAGATGCTCAGTAAGGTTAACAATATAGTTGAAGATTTCATAAATAAACATTAACATTTAAGGAAATGTATAACTAAAACAAAATCCTTTTAAACTTGAACTTCAACATAATATGGAAAAAGTAAAATGAGATAATGCCATTCACTTCTTCACATGGATATTCTACTGGTCGAATAATCACATGAAAAATCAATAACCACTTTCATAATGAGGGAATGTATAATGCCAGACATTCTGAAACATTTTGTCAAGGCCTCGGCCAAGATGTCTAAAATGATTAAGGCCTCGGCCAAAACCATAAATCAAATTGGGAAAGGGCCTCAGCCAATTCCACGTCTAGTTGTCTCATGAGACCTACCGATGCATCGAGGAGCTATAGCGGGCTCCACCCGCCACTTATTAAGTCCAATACATTCCTCATATGAATAGGTTTAAACATATCATAAACCATAACATAATCATATCACATAAAACATGCATAAAGGAAACATAACATTTCCACATTTCAATCACAAGATATCAATACAACACATTGATATAATAAAAACGCTTTCAAAACCATTTTCAATACCAAAATAAAAGAAAGTTAAAACATTGTATTTATTTTTCATTAAAAAAAATGATGGCTTGTAGAGGAAGCTGAAACTCAAATAATGGTCACGACGGCGGAGAAGTCGTTGTCGCCGCATAGGTACGGAAAGAAAAACATTCACTTTTTTCATTTATCAAAACGCTTTGTATAAAAAAAATTCCTTTTGAATAAACGTAAAAGTCAAAGGGGTTTATACACCGTATAAAAGAAAATTGTGTATAAAACCAAATATGCCTCAATGAAAGGAGATTGAGGCAATTTTTAAAATAAAATATATCTATTATGTGTATTCACTATAGGTACACATAAAGAATGTAAAAATACAAAATAGGACATAATAATATCATGACATAATTTGAAAGTAGGAGATTAACCCAAAGAATGGAAATTGGGTTAAGAAGTTCCCTTACCTCGTGTCTGACTTGACTCAACCGTTCTTTAACCTCATGAATAATAAACTAGAGTTAATATATAACTTATTGAGAACCATTTTCAATTTCATTATCCTTTTTATATCACTTATTACAATGATATGAACATTATGTAATTATTTAAGTTAATAACGGTCGTTTTGTCGATCTTTGGTACTTGAGTCAACAATAAAATTCTTATAATTACAATTCGTTTATGTGGTAGAATATCCATTATCTCCAGAATTATATTCATGATTTAGATGTCATATATATCTCATATATCCATTATATACATTCATTTGTAATATTATGTAACATTTAGATGTAAGAAATGAAATGCACCGTTCATGGAGACGGTAAGCCGTACGTACGCATGAACGCTACTTTCATTTCAATTTCATATTTAATGGAACAAAATCATAATTATATAAATTTATAATATAATTCCAGTATAATATAGTGTATAATACCCTTTACTCCATCCTTTATACATCCCACATATGGCATTAACGATTCAAATCACTTTGAGGGGGCGGTAGTCCGCACTTCCAAAAATGAAATTATCGCGTTTTACCCATAATGGAAATCATAAAGTATGCCATAAATGAGAAATACAGAAGCATAAGTAAAACATAAATATATTATATATCATATATAAAAATAGTGACATCTTAATGGCCACCTTTGGAGTTGTTATATGAGTGTTGAACAATCATCGTTTCGTGAGGCAGAAATTCGCCATCCACAGAAACCGTATGTTCTTTAACCATTAGATGTTGGTGTGTGTAAGTTTAGCTTGAATACTTCTTATAACAACATCTTAGTATATTGAGGATACTGTTGTTGTTACAAAAGAAATGAATAAAAAGATTTTAGGGGGTTGGAGAAGATAAATAAAACAAAACAACATTAGAGAAGACATTACCTCAAAATCGGGTAACTCTTTTTGATTTGAGCCAAAGGCTTCCTTGAGAAGAGTTCTTCCCAAAGTGAGGCTTCTAGGAGTAAGAGGGGGAATTTGGGAGAGTATTTGGGCAGAGGTTGGCCGAGCCAAATGGCTTGAAGGTGTGAATAAGGTGGGAGAGGTGGGGGCCTTTTATAAGTGGAGAGGAGGGGCACTTTTGGAAAGATTGAAATGTTACATTATTTCACAATGCTTTTCGGATTCTAAAGGTCCCACACTTATATAATTCGAGGCTAAGGTGATAAGGTTTCGATATATCCTCATCCAATAGGCTTTGGACAAGTGTATGCCTTGGATTTGGCATTATCTTCTCATTTTATTTAAATCGTTAAATAATGAGGTCATCGGTGCATCACAATGATGTCATAAATAATTTAATTTATTTAATGTCTAAAAATTATAAAAAAAATACTATGATGTAGGAAATATTTTTATATTTCTAATGAATATTTATAGTCAAAATTTGGACTTGTGTAACCCCACTAAAAAACTGTTTTAGTAAAATAACTCTTGTTTGTGTCAATTTAATTTTAACATTAAATAAATATATATTAATGTCATTTTCCAACTAAAGTGGCTCCATGGGGTCCCCAAGATGACCCATGGGTTGTCTTGGTCGGCCATGACTCATCCAATAGAGGTATGACAAGTTTCATGCTCATCTCATATTATTAAAACATTATTTATACCTTAAACTACACTAATTACCTCTAATCGCGATTAAGAACTTAAAAGTTACTATTCACCAAAAAATTATTTTAATCTCATTGAACCACATTTTACTTCTTAATGACAACCATGTATGTCGGATTTTTGAAAATCAAATCACAGAAGTGGTAATATTTCATTTAAATGAAAAATCAGTTATTTAACTATCACTTAGTGGTTTCACTATTCATCAAAAATTGAAGTTTTTCAGAACAATGCCAAAATTTCACCCTAAGCTATAATTGATATTCCGAATTCAAAAATGATGTCTATTTTACAAAATTACAAACATATAAGTTTCATTAATTAATTTTATAATTAATTCCCGCTGTCACAACAAATAGCGTGTTTTTAAGAAACAATTTATATCAAAAGATTGGCAATTGTTTATGTCCAATTTCAATGTTAAATTAATTCTAATGACCACCATTGGATAAAATGGTAAAAATATATTCTAATTATAACTTAAAACCACTAAATAGTATAATTTATCACAATAAATTATTTTGATTAAAAAAGTTGTTTTAAAGTATTTTTCACTATTCATAAAAAATTAGTTCTCAGAAAAATACCAAAAATTCAACATAGGCTAATTTCGATATTCCGAATCCAAAAATGAAGTCCATTTTGAAATATAAAATTTCTATAATTTTAAAAAGTGGTTATTACTATTCATAACGGCTACTTTGATTAGTCGCGGTGTTTTAGAACTCGAAGTTGTGTACAATGCAAGCTACTGCATTATTGAATGAGAAGCGTATCGTGGAAGCTCGGGGTGTTACAAAACTATAATTGATGGATGATTAATCAGTTGGAACATATGAGGAAAATTTTAAAATAAATAAGAGGTAATATTTTTTTTTCTTCGAAATAGAGAGATCAACTGATCAATTATTCACTGGTTTAAAACCATGTATTTAAAGGGTGCTATAAATTGTGGAAATTTCTAGATATGATTAAATCATTCCATGTGCTATCATGGTGGAAATAGATAAGGTAGTTATAGATCCATCTCATGGTTTTGTTATGAAATGAATAACAGAATACATATTAAACTATAAAATATGGATAGATGAAGATGAAATATCCTTTAGATTTTATGCGTAGAAAAAAATATAAAGGGAATTGACATGGTGTCTCAGTTAAATTTGTTATATATGTAAAATATTTTCATTATAAAATCAATTTTTGATAAGATATGGTGATGAGAGATAATATTCTAATATATAGAATTTTCTATAAAATGATACACTAACAGTCATGTGTTTCAAATATAATGAGTATAATAATTATGATAACCTGTTCCCTATAATATATTTTAATTATGATGATGGATGTCAGAAACCTATTCACCCATTATATAATAGGAAATAACATGCATTAAATATTTCTAATGCGGGGTGGAAAAAATACTCAGAGAAATGTACATGTACAATCAACTCTAGAACATATATTGTTTAATATGTATATTTATGTATCAACTATTAATGTTTGAATAATTTTATATGAGTATTACGAATCCACACATATGATAATCTTTAAAATTAATAATGAAAAACACAAAAAAAATTCTTGATCGCACGTCAGGTAAATTATTCATCTCTAGTGAACATGTTTGTGAATTTTCTTCATAAAAACGTCATTATTCTCCCTCAATTTATATTTTTATATCATCACATGAATAGATTTATATTCTTTATATATATCCCATATAAAATTTCTGAATATTGGATGTTATATTTGATATTGAAAATTTAAAAATGATTCTATATCAGTGTGATGATATATTTGAAATTTATAGAGACATTGAATCCATTGTATGGTCCTAGATTAAATTTATATGAGGTTTTTGTCACAGTGGGATAATGAGAAACACATAAATGATGACATGTATGTTGTGTGGTAATTTATCAATTCCATTCCAAAATAGTTTCCTAGAATTCCATTGAATCGTGATTTTAAGTTTTCTATATACCTCAGATATGGTTCTAAAACCATTATAAATACAATATATAAATTGGCCCTGATTTATTATCCATAATTCTAATGAAAATGAAAATGAATCACAATTAATTTTTTATCGATGCTTTTACCATAGGGTGAACCGTTAATTTTTTTTAATATGAAATATTGGTTGATATGAAAATTCATTAATTTTCAAGTGATAACTACATCAGTATCATTAAAACATATCACATATACCAAATTGGGGACATGTTAGATGAGATGTGTGGAATTCAATACATTTATAATATTTTTCATCATTCAAGATATCTTATTATTTTTCTTAAAATAGGGATTTAAAGATGTTAAAAATCCACAGAATTAATGAACACAATAAATATATTTTTATTTCATACGGTCTTACTCATTCTTCCACAATCATAAATGAATTAATGAAGACTTTTTCTTAGATATAACGTTTATCAATTTGTTGTAGTCTGTACTGATGATATTATTTTCTACAAAAATAGAATGTGAGTGCATGAAGACCACAAGAGAATTTTACCAGATACTAATAAAATGGAAACAGTATGGAAAATTTACAAATTCTTATTTTTTATTTAAAAAATCTCTTAATTATATCATATAATATATTTCTAGAGTATATCAGCAGATCCATCATATATAGAGGCTATTTAAAATTAACATAGGCCAACCAATATTCCTGAACATTAGTGTGTTCTCGGTTTATCTATATATTATTGAATGTTTTTTTTTGATACTTTATCATGGATACTGATCCCACTCAACAATTAAATAAGGATGTGATAAATTTTCATCTATATAGATGAATGAGTGTAAAATTTTAATTAAATAATAGAAAAATTAATGATTAATTTCTTAGATTAACCTATAATATATTCGGTTTGGAAATCTATAGTGCTTCTCACAAAAGTTAATAGGATATTTTCACATGCAAAATTAAATTATTATAGAATATGGCTCATGAAAATTTACAGTTCATGAAAAAAATCCCCAAACATTTTATTAAGATTTGTATATGGTTTTTTTTATTATAGATAAAGAGAAATTATATTTATAAATATTTATTTTCTATAATAGTCAATATAAAATAATAAATGATATATTCACATAGTATTACACAAATATTTACTTGAGAAGATGGACAAATATGATTAATGAATATGACTCCTTAATATGTTACAATGATTTGAATGATAACATGGTGGCCTGTGAATTATGTTGAAAGAATTACGATATCCTATCCATGATAAGGATAAATAAAGAGAGAATAATTTTAGATTTTAAATGGTTGGAATATAAATTTTGATATAAGATAAAACAGTTTTATTTATAAATTAATGTTCATCCAATTATACATTTAGCGATTAAATTTATTTCAAAGGAAGACGCTAAGATGAAAAAGGCGGTGAGAAATATTCATATTATTAACCCTTTTTACAATGTAATGAAAATGTTTAGGAACAATGTAGTAGTTTTATCTATACAAGAAGGGAATAATTATTTTTTAGTTGTTGCTAATAGTGGTTCATACTCTGTTCATCATAGAGGTGAAATGATATATAATGATTTAAAGGATCATTTTTTGTTATATAATATTAGTTGAGATGTTATTTAGTTTTTATCACGTTGAATAATATGTTGTTATATTATGGATGATAGGAAAATTTATATTGATTTGCTGCAATAATTACCCATACCATAGTGAAATTAGAAAAAATCACCAAGGATTGATCTATCAAACTCCCAAAAATAACTAATTCTTACAATGACAAAAAAGTTCTTATTAATCTCTTATAAAATTAATAATACTCTATTTATATCATAGATTATTTATCAAAGATGATTTATCTTAGACATAAATTAAATAAGTTGTATGGTTTAATGGAGGACTTCATTCTATTTTATCTGATCGGGATCTTTGTTTTACCTTGATTTATTTCAGAAGTCTTTAGAAGGCTTCTGATAATGATTTTTTGTTTCATAAAATTATATCATCCATAAAAACATCATTAGCCTCAATGAAAAATTAAGACCCATGAGTATATTCTATGATATTATTCAATATATTTAATTGGAGCTGGCAATTAACATCATGATGTAGTTGAGTTTTTATATGTAAAATTTTTTCCCATGAACATTCAAATGGATCGTATTGAATACCTCAATGGAATGAAAAATAGAACTTCATTTTTTTTGGGTTTTAAGATGAATAATAAATGTTATAATGTCAAAATCAGGCTTATGAAATGGAATTTATAGAAAAAAATAATTTAATAATAATTAATAGAATCAATAAGTAGACTAAAAAGTTATGCTGAAAATCCACAACATGATCTGTAGTTTCTTGTTGGTCAAATGTTTTTTATTATTATGTAAATTTAATGTGGTTATAAAATTTGTTATTAAAGGAAATATATGTTTTATTAATTGTAGATTTATATATCTTCTTGATCAATTTCATATATTTTCTTATATCTTATTTCTTCCCCAAACTACTATCTAGCCTAAGATGCGTTCTATGTAACTTTGTTGATGAAGATCACACCATATCCTTAAAATTCAATAGATTTAATGTTCATACCAATATGTCATGATATTTATAAATTAAACATCATATGGATATTTTTTATCATAAATGGAATGTTCAATGAAATATGAAAACTCACATATTCAATGATTCATTATGATTACATTAAATTAATGAAGGTAAATGGGAACTTGAGTATATGATTAGGAAAAAATATATTCATCTTCCTGATCGTAGTGGTGAAATTATGGTGGTGATAATAATTTTTAGAGGGTTATAATGAAACAAAATTAGATTTCATAAATTCATTTTTTTAAAATTAATGCATATTCTTTTATAAATTTGGTTACAAGAAACATTGAAGTTTAATGAACCAAGATATTATGTTAATATTTTTTTAATAAGAACCATTATAACCTATACATACAAAATGTTGGTATAAATAAAAGTATTCCATTTTTTAAATCATTTTTTAATTTTTTAGATAAATATGATATATTGATAAATTAGTAGTTAATATTTTTTTACTGTCTTTATATTCTTCAAAATATCATTTATCTCAACAATTGAATTATGTATCTTTTTTTCATTGGGTGAATTTATGATTATATTTTAAATAGTACAATTTATCTATAGATATTGAAAATTTATGATTTTTATTAAGAACTATCATTTGTTTAAATAGTATTAAAGTTATATTTTTAGGATGGTATTAAAAGTAAAATTATATCTAGTATATTAAATTTAATTTAATATAGGCTATTTAAATCAATTTATTGTTGAATTTTAATATTAATACATTGAATAATAAAGAAAACATATTTTTTGGAAAATTATTTCTTCATTGCTTTTATAAGTTTAATTTAAAATCTAATTATACCACACCTGTCAAATGAATTTAGATAAATGGATTACATATTTTGATTCATCATGGTAAATATTATATAATAGGGTTAACATACATTTTCCAATTTAAAAATTAGAAATGTAAAAATTAATTACAAGAGTTTTGGATAAAATAAGTATCTTGGGGTGTTAAACTAAATCGATCAATGTTAAAATTACATAAAAACCTGAGAACTACAATTTTATGTCCATATTTTCACATAATAACATATAATAATAGAAAATTAGTCAATGTAGTTAAATTTCCCCTGTTTATAACATGGATATAACCATTTCATTTTAAGAAATTTTAGATCATCGTCTCCACCACATATTAAAGGGAACCCACTCTCCTATTCCTATAACACTCCCAATAAGTCCCTTTTCATCCCAAAAAGTACACTAACAACATCCCTAACTATCTCCCCACATCCTAGAGTCATTTTTTTTATAAAAAATTATTATAAAGGCTTTCAGTTTTAAATTAAGGACGTTTCATGATAAAAATATATCATTGTTAACCAAGCATTTTTTTCATATTTACCACGTCCTTAAATAATATTAAAAAATTATATATATAACATCATATGTATCACCATATATTCATATGAAATTATTATAATTGAAAAAACTATATCCTCCTCTTATTCTATAAAATTATGAATGAATCTTCTGATATTGTGTATGGAGCACTATCGTATCACAAAGGGATGTAATTTGTTTTCCATCACCACATCTCATTGATTGAGATTATGATAGATATAATGATAATATATTATATTTCAGAAATTAGTATACTCCATGTTTTATAATATTCCATCAATCTTTATACATTTTATACTTTCAAAAATGATATCATCACTCGTTCATACATGGTGACTATAACTTACAAGAAGTGATTTGATGTGTTCTTCATTTTATTTTGACATGGATGAATATAAGGGTATAGTAAATGAATATATATTATATATATGACATATAAATGAATATTTAATGTTTAATTTATATTTTCCTTTATTATCATTGGTAATTAAAATGTAATTAACATTCATACATACATTCAACCTACCTTCTCCATGAATCATGTAATTCATTTCGAGTCATCAAAGTTATTGTTTTTCAATAATTTAATTTATAATTAATTTATTTTAGATTTCTATGATGGTTATATGATGGAAACATGATCAATGTAATATTATTTGAAATAACAACCATTATATACATGAAAAAAGAAATAGTTATTCTTTAAAACGTGATTTAAATAGGGAAATTGTGCAATAAAAAGATAATAAATGGTTCAAATGTAATATATATATGGTATGATATATATAAGGTTATATAGTAGATTTCATATAAAATTATTTTTATTGTAAGGACCCGGAAATTTCAAGGATTTTTTTTAAAAAAAAATACTTTGAAATTATAAGAGTGCGCAGTTTCTGACGGCGCTTGATTCCGAGTCCTGGTGTACCCGGAATCAATTTTCAAAGTTTACCTCGGGAACATTCATTGAACGAACGAGCGGGTTTTTCTAACTTTTGAACTGGTGTTTGGAATTAAAATACTAGGGAACCAATGAACTTGCAGCTCCTGTAATTGCTTAAGGGGGCACATACCGTAGTTGCGTTCGCAAAAGAGGTGAAGATAATTTTTGGGGCTTTGTTTAAGAAATAAATAAAAATTGATGGAATAATATTTATTATTTTTGTATGGGTGGTTTTCCCCCCCTTGGGAAGTTAAGGGTGGGACTCACAGCCAATTAACTACCCAAGTGTGGGTGTTAGAGAGGTGGAGTCCGCACGACCCCAACCATTAATTCCCTCTAAACCCATTAGTAATCACCCATTAATTTTGACAACCTCCATTAATTGTCACCTCATCCCATTAAATTATATCAACCCACAATTTAATAAAGAACCATCATTTTACCCTTTTTAATTTAAACTAACAACGTGTTTAATTATGGGGAACCTTCTTTCTCCATCGTTAATTAAATGAAAACACATTTTAATTAAGGTGGTGATTTAATTCTGAGATAGTTTCTATGCGTGGATATTAAAATATTTTGGAAGCCCATTATTTTGGTGACTAATGGAGAGAGCGTTGTTGTGCGATGAAGAACGCTGACTTTCGAAGAAGAAAGAAGAAGAACGCCAGCCTCCGACGAAGGAAGATGAAGAACGCTGGTTCCTCAGAAATTGAAGACGCGAAGCCGTGTACCGCGACGCCTACGATCCTCTTCTCCGCGACAACGTGTACCGTAATGCCGACGATCGTCTTCCCTGTCATGGTAGGGGATTTTTTGAGAATGATAATACTCCCATGTTTGTTTTCCTCTAAAACATGAACGCGGATAAACTAATTATCATGTTGATCCGTGAACTATTTTTTGAGGGTTGGGGATTAATATTTTCCTGAAATTGTTGGGAGTTGTATCAAAATCACTAACGCGGTGGGTGTGGGTTAACGAACAATCCCGACTCACCACTGCTTTGTTCTTGTTGTGTGGATTAATTGGCGTCGGTGAAGCGAGGTCATAATGGAGATTGGAGGCCTTCGTAGTAATCTACCGGTCCTGGGGAGACCAAAAACACATTCGGGAGCAAGAACGGACAACCGGAGCGGCTCCGGTGGCCCACAGTCATCTCCGGCGGCGCATGTGGACGAAGGTGGCGGCGCCCCCGCGCACCGCTGGGAGGAACCGCCCCGGCTAAAGCCGCGACGTCATGCGGCCGTATCTCGCGACCACGCAGGATCTGGAAGGGATGCGGCGACCGCGTGCCGCGTCCGTGGAGTGCAAGGGAGGGGGGACCGTGTCCCCCCCCCCCCTTCTCGGCGCGCTGGCCGAGCCAGCGTACCCCCCGACCGGGACGGGGCATGTCGCGCGGACCTGGCCGAGCCGCGCCCAGCCGGGCCGCGCTGCGCCCCGCCAGGCCGGGCCGTGCTCTAACGGGCCACCCCAGGGGGGGGGGGGGGTTGGGTCGGGACGGGACGGGCCCGGACCCCCCACATCGGAAAGTTTTTAGTAATTTTCCCACAACATGGGATGAAGACCTGCAATCGACATACTGTTAGTTGCGTTGGGATCTTTGGATCGAGAAATTCGTTTTGGTATATTACACTGAAGGTTTCTGAGAAATTTGCGAATGGCCGGGTTGGTTCGAACACTAAACCAACCAGGCCCTCAGAGCAGAAACACGTATAACATAAGCTTCGGACGTCCGATTGACGTTCCATAAATATTGTTGAATTCCTCTTAGTGAGCCGTCTATTTTGACTAACTCCGCTCAAGGTTTGGACGCAGCTGGAGTACGGTCGGGTTGGTTTTTACATAAAAACCAACCGGGCCCCTAGGACGGAAAACCCAATATCTCTCAGACCGGTCGTCCGATTCTGTCGCGTTGAGTTCCATTTACGAGACGGAACATTGTGATACATCAAATATGGACTTTGTGACAATTGATGTATCGACCCCTTGGCACGGGGAGCGAAACCTCCTGGAAATGAGCGTGTTGTGTGCATGAACCCTAGAGATGTCTGTGACTGCGACGATGACGACTGCACTTGGATCTTCCATGGGTTCGACAGTGAGGAATACTGCACATGGATCTTTCGAGGGTTTGACATCGATGAAAACCGTACTACGATCCTCCATGGGATCGATGGAGATGACTACTGTTCTTGTATCCTATGTGGGTCTGGAAGTATTTGACATTGTACTTGTATCCCATGTGAGTTCGGCAGAGTAGCTGGTCTTGTATCCTTTGTGTGTCCGACAACTTAGCTGGTCTTGTATCCTATGTGGGTCTGAAAGCATAGATGAATCAGTGGGTACTATTGATCATCTTTTTCACCTTACGAAGTGTATAACTGTGTGAGATGAGTCTTGAAATTCAATCCCTATCTTCGATATGATTGTTTTTCCATCCTGTGTAGATTGGGTTGTGTTTTCCTGTGTGGATTGGATTGTACATTCCTTTGAGGACTGGGTTGAAAACGGGCTCGTGTGCTGGAGTTGAGATAGAATTGACGGCTTAGATATATGTATGGGCATATACCAAAGTAGATTTGGTTGATACTTCATGATTGTATCTTTCCTTTGTGGTTTATACTTCATGGATTCTGGGAGACCTTTGGGTGTCTCAGGGTGCACCTGTCTCTTTTCAGGATGGCCCCACGACGGCAGCCATCTAGGGTTCAGAGCTTTGTGCGAGACAACATACCACTATGTGACGAGGCCTCGGTGCAGGGCCCCATTACAGCAGAGGCACCGACGGTACCTCTACCCGTCGAGCCACTGATGCCACCAGCCCTAGCAGTTGAGAGTTCACGTCGCCAGAGTGCACTGCACGAGTTTCAACGTCAGAGACCGCCCAGGTTCCACGGGGAGATGGACACTCAAGAAGCTGAGTATTGGATGGTGGCTGTTGTTCGAGTTTTCAGATTAGTAGGGACATCAGCAGACCTCGTCGTGATCCTTGCAACGAGTCTCCTCCACGCAGTAGCAGGTAGATGATGGAGCTCGATGCTCCAGGTGAATGACGAGACATATCTTCTTTGGATGAACTTCGAGAGACTCTTCTTCTCAGAGTTCATTCCAGCCACCTCCATGCGGTGTGCCTTCAGGAGCTACTACAGCTGCGGCAGGGCAGCATAACAGTAGCCCGGTACTCGGCGAGATTTACTAACCTCTCGTGCTACTCCACGGACATGGTACATGACCCATTCATCAGATCCTAGACACTTGAGCAGGGACTGAGGCATGAGATCATGTCATCGATGATCTCCCTCAGCATTCTGACGCATGAAGAAGGACTAGAGATAACCCTTCTTGTTGAGAGCTTTCCTGATGAGCCTACACTAGCAGCGAGACCTGCCGCAGGGCGGCACGTAGTGGAGTCTTCTACAGCATGCAGTTGACAGATGTCGCAGGGGTCCAAGCGGACCAGACCATCAGGCAGACGACCTCAGAATACTGGCTCAAGGGTTCAGGGCACACCGCACAGAGACAACCTTCCGAGGAGTAGACAATGTTATGCATGCGGTGGGTAGGGCCACATGGCTCGTGACTGCCCGACCCGCCATGCAGAGGACCAGTAGAATGTTGAGGGACCACCCAAGAAGAGGCAGGGGTTCCTCCGTGGTGGGCTTCAGGGATCAGGTGGACGAGGCATAGGAGATGGCCGAGCGGCATGTGGTGCACGACGCTTGGAGGCTCTTCCACCACCACCCCAGGAGGTCCACCCCGACCACAGGGAGCTAGCGGGCAGATGCAGGCTCAGCGCTAGGCAGAAGAGGAATACAACCACGGCGCACCCGAGATGATTCGAGATACTATCTGTGTCTATTCCACCCTTTCTGCAGTTCTTATAGACACAGGTGAGAGCCATTCTTTTTTTGTCACTGCCCTTGTACGGAGCTTGGAGATTCTGATAGTGTCGTTGGCTCGATCCTTGCGGCTAGATACTCATACGGCAGAAGACTCGACGATTACGCACTGGTTCCAGCAGTGTGAGCTTACTCCAGGAGGTGAGAGCATCAGATGGGATCTTCTTGTAGCGGTGTCTATGCCTTACGATGTCATCTTGGGTACGGACTGGTTATATACAGTCCATGCCCAGATCGACTGTATTAGGAGCAAGGTGCGGTGTGTCCGCACAGATGGGACCATGTTCACCTTCACTGGTGAGAAGGGAACCTTCGCAGCATAGGATGGACTCACACAGAGGAGAGGGCAGCCGATCACACACTAGTTGGCTAGTCTCATCCTCGGAGCAGTCGACGTGTGGAGTCCGAGTTTTCTGGTAGTGGTGGACCAGTATGCAGACGTTTTTCATGATGATGTTCTAGGACTACCTCCTCGTAGGGAGGTAGATTTTTACAAAGAATTGTACCCATGGACATCACCGATATCCACCCTAGCGTATCGGATGGCTCCCGCCAAGCTCTGTTAGCTGCGGGTATAGCTGGAGGACTTACAGTGGAAAGGTGTCATCTGACCCACTGTTTCACCTTGGGCTTCTCTAGTCCTTTTTTCCAAGAAGGCAGATGGGGGCTTGATACTGTCTATCGATTATCGTCTCCTGAACCAGGTGACCATGAGGAAAATTTATCCTCATCTGAGGATTGAAGACCTCTTTCATCAGCTCAAGGGAGCACGTTGGTTTTCGATGATAGACCTCAGGTCAGGCTATTATCATCTCTGAGTTCAGGACGAGGATGTGCAGAAGACGGCCTTCAGGTGTTGGTATATCCACTATGAGTTCTTGGTCATGCCCCTCAGTGTGACCAACGCTTCAGAAGTGTTCATGAGTCTCATGAACAGGATAATCCAGCCCTTCCTCGATCGGTTTGTCATAGTCTTCATTGATGACATACTAATTTACTCGACAGCTGAGGAGGAGCACGCCTACCACTTACTGGTTTTACTAGATACACTCCGAGAGCATCATCTTTATGGTAAGATCTCGACGTACCAATTCTGGCTTTGATATGTCCACTTATTGGGACACATCATCTCTGAGGCGGGAGTTTCAGTAGATCCCGTGATGGTCGAGACAATACTTTCTTGGGAGCCACCCAAGAGCGTGATGGAGGTGCGAAGTTTCCTAGGTCTGGTTGGGTACTATCTGATATTTGTTCCATACTTCTCCAGAGTTGCATCACCACTTACAGCTTTGACAAATAAGGGGAAACCCTTCGTGTGGTCAGAAAGATGTCAGCAGATCTTCCAGAAGATGAGGCAGAGATTGACTAGTGCGCCCATATTGAGACTGCCGGAGGAGGGCGTAGGGTATGTAGTTTACAGCGACGCATCAGGGACCGGACTCAGGTATGTCCTGATGCTGGAGCGAGCAGGGAACGCTGACAGTTCACGGAATCTGAGGCCGCATTAGCAGAACTATTCCACCCATGACATTGAGTTTGCTGCAGTTTTCTTCGCCCTGAAGATGTGGCGACACTATTTTATGGGAAAGTGCTTTACAATCTACTCTGACAACCAGAGTCTCAGGTATATCTTCTCGAAAAAGGACTTGAACCTGAGACAACGACGATGGATCGAGTTCATCCAGGATTATGACTTTGAGATTGTCTATACTCCTGGGAAGGGGAACATTGTGGTTGATTCTCTCAGCAGGGGATCAGGCATTCAAATACTTGGAGAGATGATAAAGAAGTTATCCACCATGCAAATATCTTTCGTGGATAGTGACGAGGCACCCTATCTTCAGTCCCTCATAGTCACTCCTCCACTAATTCAGCGGGTCAGAGAGGCACACCGTGTAGACGTGGACTGTGAGACGCGACGTGTGCAGATATCCTCAGGACAGGCACCTGATGGATTTTTTTGTAGGAGTAGAGCACGTCATCCTTTTTAGGGGACGTACAATGGTACCAGTTACACTACAAGAGGAGGTGCTAAGGGAGTTCCACACATCCCCTCTAGCGGGACATCCTAGAGTAGCGAAGATGTATCAGGACCTCAGACGATAGTACTGGTGGCCGGATATGAAGAAGGTTGTGGCAGGATTCGTTTCTCGATGCCTCACTTGTCAGTAAGTGATGGCAGAGCACCAGGTACCTGCATGATTGGTACAACCATTAGTGGTCCCAAAGTGGAAGTGGGATGGGATATCCATGTATTTCGTGATGGGGATTCCACGTACATACTGAGGACATGAATCCATTTGGGTGATTCTAGACCGACTCACCAAGTCGGCCCACTTCTTACATATCAGAGATAAGTGCTCAATAGAGAGCTTAGGACGTCTCTACATTCAAGAGATTGTACGGCTTCATGGTGTGCCATCATCTATCGTCTCCGATCGAGGTGGTCGCTTTACTTTCCGGCTTTGGAAGGGATTGCAGGAGGCCTTTGGGACGCATATACGCCTGAGCACTGCCTTTCACCCACAGATAGATGGCCAGACAGAGAGGACCATCCAGACACTCGAGGACATGCTCCGTGCATGTTTCCTTGAATTTGGTCATGGTTGGGAGGATCACCTACCCTTGGTGGATTTTGTGTACAACAATAGATATCACTCCACCAACGGGATGGCACCATACGAGGAACTGTAAGGCCAGCCTTGCATATCACCTATATGTTGGACTGACCCTAGGGAGTCAGCACTCGTAGGACCAAATATGGTTCAGGCTACAAATGAGAAGGTGCAGGTCATTCAGGAGTAGATGAGGAATACATAGAGCAGATAGAAGTCCTATGATGATAGGAGGCGGAGACCACTGGAGTTCAAGGATGGAGACCACATTTTCTTACGGGTCTCACCTCGACGTGGTTTACAGTGATATGGTCGGGGCGACAAGTTATCTCTGTGATTAATCGGGCCTTTTCGGGTCCTCAGCAGGGTAGGTGAGGTGTCTTATCACCAGGCCCTTCCACCTCAGTTGCACCGGGTGCACGACGTCTTCCACGTATCTTAGCTGAGGAGATACGTGCATGACCCAACACATATCATTGATCAAGGGGTGCTGGACATCGATGACGGGGAAACGTTTGCGGAGGTCCCAGTGGAGATCGAGTATCGACAGTAGCGAGTCCTACGTGGATGGTCGATACCTCTGGTGCACATTCGTTGGCATCACAGGAACCTCCATGAGAGCACATGGGAGAGGGAGGCTCAGATGCATGCTCAGTACCCTCATTTGTTCACATAGTTTTTTTGTAGCATCACAGGGATGTATGTACCTGAGGTGGGAGTAATGTAAAGACCTGGATATTTCAAGGAAATTAAAAAAAAAAATTGTAATTTTACGAGTACGCGGTTTCTGACGGCGCTTGATTCCGAGCGCCGGTGTGCCTGGAATCAATTTTTGAAGTTTAGCTCAGGTACATTAAGTGAATGAATGAGAGGGTTTTTCTAATATTTGAACCGTTTCTCGGAATAAAAATCTGAGGGAACCGATGAACTCTAAGCGCCGGTAATTTCATAAGGGGGCACTTACCTTAGTTGCGTTTTCAAAAGAGGAAAAGATAATTTTTGGGGGTTTGTTTAAGAAATTAAAAAAAATTGACTGAACAATTTTTATTATTTTTAGAAGGGTGGTTTTTCCCTCCCATGGGTAGTTAATGGTGGGGCTTGTAGCCACTTAACTAGCCAAGTGTGGGTAATAGAGAGGTGTGTTCCACACAACCCCCACCATTAATTCCCTCTAAAACCATTAGTAAACCCCCATTAATATTGACAACCTCCATTAATTGTCACCTCAACCCATTAAATTATGGAAACCGATAATTTAATGAGGAACCTTCCTTTTCCCCCTTTTAATTTAAACTTCCAACACGTTTAAATATGGGGAAACTTCTTTCTCCATACTTAATTAAATGACAACACATATTAATTAAGGTGGTGATATAATTCTGAAGGAGTTTCATTGCGTGGGCAATAAAATAAAAGGGAAGCCTATTATATTGGTGATTAAGGGAGAGAGAATTGTTGTACGACAAATGACGCCGGCTGTCGACAAAGAACGATGAAGAACTCCGGCCTCCGACAAAGGACGATGAAGAATTCTAGTTCCTCTGAGAACGACAATGCGACGTTGTGTACTGTGACGCCGATGATCCTCTTCTCCGCGACGCCGTGTACCACGATGTTGACGATTGTCTTCCCTGTCGAGGTAGGGTTTTTTTTAGAATGAGAATACTCCCATGTTTGTTTTCCTCTAAAAAATGAACACGGATCAACTAATTATCAAGTTGATCCATGAACTATTACTTCCGGGTTGGGGATTAAGATTTATGGGAAATTGTTGGGAGTTGTTTCATAACCACTAACGTGGTGGGTGCGGGTTAACGAACAATCCCGACTCAACACTTCTTTGTTATTGTTGTGAGGAACAATTAGCGACAGCGAAGCGAGGAAGTAATGGCGATTGGGGGCCTTCACAGTAATCTACGGTTCCCAGGGAGACCGCAGACGCATTCAGGAGCATGAACGGACCACCTGAGCGGCTCCGGTGGCCCGCAGACATCTCCGGCGGTGCGGGTCGCCGGTGCGGCGGTGCCCCGATGCGCTGCCCGGAGGAACTGTTGTGGATGAAACCACGACAGCAGGCGGTCGGATGCTGTGGCCGCGAGGGATTCAGAAGGGATGTGGTGATCGTGTGCTGCGTTCGTGGAGCGCAAGGGAGGGGGACCGCATCCCCCCCCCACCCCCTCACCCCCCCCCCCCGACTCGGCGCGCTGGACGAGCCCGCATGCACAGCTGGCTGTGCCGAGGAGGGTCGCGTGGACCGGGCCGGGCCGCGCCCAGGCGGGACGGACCCAGACCCGGGGCGAGTTGACTCGGTTCGGGCTGACCCAGGGGGGGTTGTGCTCGGCCGGGTCGGGACCAGACACCCCACTTCAGACTGTTTTCAGTCATTTTCCAATAACTTGGGTTGCAGACTACAGATCGACGCACTGTCAGTTGAATTGGGATCCTTGGATCGAGGAAGTATTGTCTTTATATTAAACTCATGTTTTCTAACACGGTTCATTTGGATTACGCCGCTCGAGGTTTCGACGCAGCTGGAGTATGGTCGGGTTGGTTTTAACATAAAAAGCAACCGGGCCCCTGGGACGGAAAAGCCAATATCTCTCAGGTCGGGCGTCCGATTGGCGCGGCATCTGTCGTGTTCAGTTCCTTTGACGAGATAGAACATTGTGATACATCAACTCTGAAATTATTTATTGTTTATGTATCGACCCCATGGCTCATGGAGCGGACCCTCCTGGAAATGAGTATGATGTCTGGAGGAACCCTAGAGCTGGCGGTGACTACCATGATGATGACTGCACTTGGATCCTCTGTGGATTCGGCAGCAAGGATGACTGTACTTTGATCCTCCGTGGGTTCGGCAGCGACAACAACCATACATGGATCCTCCGTGGGTTCGACGATGATGACTACTTTTATTTTATCCTATGTGGGTCCAACAGTATTTGACTCTATACTTGTATCCAATGTGGGTCCGGTAGAGTAGCTTGTATTGTATCCTTTGTAGGTCCGACAGCATAGCTGGTCTTGTATCCTATGTGCGTATGATCTCTTAGATTAATCCGTGGCTACATCTGGTCATCTCTATCACCTTACGAAGTGTATACCTATGTGAGCTGAGTCTTGAAATTCAATCACTATCTTCGATAAGATTGTTTTTCTATCCTGTGTGGATTAGGTTGTGTTTTATTTTTTGGATTGGATTTTACTTTCCTATGTGGACTGGGATGAACTTGGGATCGAGTGCTGGAGCCGAGATGGAATTGAAGAATTAGGTATATGTATGGGCATATACCTAATTAGAGTTGGGTGATACTTAGTGATTGTATCTTTCCTTTTTGGTTTATCCTTCGTGGATTTTGGGTGACCTTTGGGAGTCTCGGGGTCCCTACAGATTATCGTATAATCACCCCTGCACGGGCTATTCCCGAACTACATTGTGTTGGATTCAAACGACAGACAGCAGTGATCGAGGTGGAGGCTCATGGAGCTGGACGGTACCTGGAGGTGGATAACTGGACTGGACATACACGGGGCGGACGGATGGAGCTGAGGAGCTGAGGATACTATTTGTACCCACCCTTCAGGTGGGATTTCCAGTGGACGGATCTGTGTTTCTACTTTACTTCTCTCCTGTTGTACTCTCTTTTCAGTTGTATTTTACTTTCAGTTGAGTTTTTATTATGGCCCATTTGTATTCCAGCACTTACTTTTGTACCCAGTTTACATAGTGTTTATTTCAGCTTGCATACTCTATGGTGTTTGTTTTCTTACATAAAGAAAATACCTCCCCTTATATCAAGATTTACGCCATTGGTTCTAGTCACCAGCCCCTGGCCTATGGAAGGAGGGCTTGGGGTAGTCACGGCACGGGCCCTGTGGATTGGTCGTGACATTTATTAAATATATTTTTGAATCCATATGAAGAATTTAGATATGTCAAGATATGGAATTTTTTTCTAACTTTTATTTTTGTGGGACACATTCCATATTCATAACATGTTTCTTTTCAATGTTTTATATAATACCCATTAATAAATTTTCTTCTCTATAAATTTAATAGATACACATATCAATATTTGTTAATTTCTTTCCTAGGGCCTAATATTCTAAATATACCAACAAGTAATGTTTTTTATGATACAATGAAAATTTTTATCTCATTTTTTATGATTGAGTTACAGTAATGATTTATATGATATATATGTTAAGAAAACCCTGAATTACCCTAGAAAATAGATATTTGTGGAAACATTAAGTTAGATATTATTTTTACTCTCTATATTAATTTAATGTATCAAAATAAATTTTTATATAAAAATCAACTTTATCTCTCCCTTTGGTCGAAAAATATTTTTCTTATTTTTCAATTATTTAAAAAATATAATATTTCATGATTTTATCATTATGAAATTATTTACTAGTCTAATTTTTACCCATGGTTTAGTTTTCACATAATGAGAGAAAATTAATCATATTTTTTTTTCTTAAACGTGTATCTTTTCAATATTTAGCAAAAATGTGAAAGGCGTTTTCATTGTAATGTGTACATAATGAGTGGTAATTATCACCATCATGACATTCCAATACTTTGAAACCAAATTTACAAGAACCTGTTATTTTTTCACAGGTTTTTTTCTTTAACATTTGATGTATATTTAGATTTTAAATAATTTCATCCAATGTTGAAATGTTTTTTTCCAATATAAATGATCCAAGTGATCTTTCAACATCATTTTCTATGTAATGTGGCATTAACTGATGTTAAATAACATTACTCTAGAGTTGGATCCATGATTTCATCTTTATTATATCTTTTAATGGTGTATGTGTATGATGATATGAGTTTTATGAAACCCACTTCTTTTACATGGGTTGTATCATTATTATTCTATTAAATGATTATGAAACGTATTTCATTTCTTTGATTTGGGATATAAATAAATTTTAATTAATCTATATTCATTTCCATGGCTTATGACTTGATGAAATTATAATGAAACGTAATTCTATTTATTGGTTCGGATATTATAAATGTTTAATTATCATTTAGAATAGAATTGTATATCATTTTTGATGGGTGGTACCGATTTATCTGTTTAATTCATTAAGTAATGATTGATATCACATGAGATAAAGAAGAGTATATTTGTGAGTGAACCCACTTTAGAATGATACATTTCACAATATGATATTACTCTGATTGATCATTAACTACAATGATGTTTTGAGGACTAAACATGTTTCACATTGATATTTTTGGAGATAATACATTACTAATACGGAAATTATTTTTATGCCTTTAATTATGCCACTTATCAATATTCAATTCAAGTGTTATATTCTCATGGATAGTTTTCTTTGATTCCATTATTATTTATCATTTATTGGTTTCAATTCCCAAGGTTAGGAATAAAGGTATTATGTATCATTTGTCTTAAAAAGGATACATTTATGGAGAAGTTAATGGAAGAAGGTATTGTAAAATTTATGTTTTTTAACATATATTCATAAAATATGATGTAATATATATGCATGTAAATTGTGGGTTTCTATGCAAGTAGATCATTCAACAAAAAAATTTTAAATAAGAGACTCTTACTAGGTTACATTTTGTGATCGTACACAACTATTGACCTTGTGAAATAACTCATAGAGGATATATATTTCTATATGATATATTAATAACTTCATTGAGACCCTACGATATTATCCATGGAATGGAATGGACATCCTAATTACACATACAATTTGATTATTTCGATAGGGGGATATGATGAATTCCGATTTATGGGATGATATTTTCTATAAATGGTGAAATTTATTCATAGGTATTTTATTTTGAGATCTTATGAATTTTAAGACATTATTTTTAATTATTTTTATAGTATTACTCTTGGATAAATTGACACTATGGGCCTTTAGGTTCCTATAGTAGTGTATTAGTACGATAATGATATATGGAATGATGTGTTTGTATTTTCACCCAAATTATAGTTTTTATTATATATATAATATCTCATAGGGAATAAAACAAAATCTATCCAACCAAATTGGATGTCCCATGCAGTGATGTGGGACTTGATTGTGTAATTGTAGTACCTACAAAGGAATGGATTTCTTAGATCTAGTGTGGCCCACTATACATCCCAACGGTTGTATTTTAATGCGGATACATGCTTCATTTTATTAATGAAATATCAACTCTTGGATCGAGAAATTATTCAGAATATGTATCCACATTCAAGAAATATTGACACATTTGACCATCCAAATGGAGTAATGTGGTTGTTGAAGATTGAAATCTGTATGAGTTATCAGCTTCTCCAAGTATGAGAGGATGCTATATATGAAAAATAATTCACGGTATGTTATGGTTTCTATGAGTATACATTGATTCCATTAGTCATAAAAAGCACCATAGTAATGTTCACAATACACATAATCTAAATCTTTTATACCTTCTATTATATTTTCATCGTGGTATTCAAAGGTGACATCATCATGTAATTAATATCTGTGGAGGGGAATGCATGAAATTATAAAATGGATTTATATTTCCTTTGGCTTCACTAGTTTTATGGGAATAACTCAAAATTATTTATCATTATTGATGAGGTATAATTCTTGGTACATTTCATTTTAGATGGGGGTATCACATTATCCCCCAAAGTGTAAGGCATTATTATCTCGCGAGCCACACATGTGTCTGTCCAATGTGTGGAGATTCCTTGTGATTGTGGGAAATTATTGAAAATTCATTATAAATTCTATAGTATTTCATTATAAATGATTAAATTGAAACAAAAGAGGAATTATTTCACGTGGATTGATTAGTTTCAGAAATATTAGCATTTTATACAATGGTGGTTGTCATGCACTATCATCTTGAGAGAGTAAGAGGAGATTGTTTAGTACATGGTGTTCTGTGATGCCTCTAAAGTTGGGAATATATTTATTCAAATTTAGAGGTAGGACTTGTATTCATATATTTACAATAATTATATAAATAGTATCATAATATTTTTTGACCTATGATTTGAATATTTTATGAATATTTTTAACATGACGTCGATGAAAAAACCATCATATGATGGAAATATTCATCATTTTTTTTCAAATAAGAGTATTTATTATATCGTTTCAGATAATTATAATTACCATAAGAAAATGTGATTGTTGGATTTCATACATAACTATGATTTTGATATAGTCTATACACATGGATAAGGGAATGTGGTTGAAGATTCATTATATGGGAAATATCACATGCAGTGGGAAAACAAGTAAATGATGAAGTTATTCTTTTTTAGATAAATGTAGTGTATGAGTGAATAAAAAAATATCCAGTTGATTGTTTCATCCTATCCACAACTATATCATGTCTGGGAAACAACATTTTTATATATCTATTTAAAGGTCATATGTGACCAGGTATCCCCATGAAATATATATGAATGTTTTTATTTAAGTTGAAAGCAATTCATACATTTTAGATAAAGAATGATGTTATAGATTATAATGGAAAATGAGTTATTCACGTATATTCATAAATCCCCATATGATGTAAATACTTGTCTAGTGAACATTTACTAAGACCTTGAATGTAAATTTTGGAGGATACAAGTGATGTAGACTATAATATTGTTCATCTCTCAATGCCTCGATTTCATGAAGCTTTAAAAAAACATTAAGAATAATAGTGTTTAACCAAACCCTTTGAGGGGATAATATTTTAATGGGATAATATCTTTATTATTTTTCTAATTGGTAATTCACTAACTATAATATGTCATGATACTCTCTGAGTGATCATATCTAGAATCACCATGTCTTTCTAGTTCGTAGACTTATTATAGAAGAGTTCATTAGAGTGTTTGTGTTCCTATATTTGTAGGATATATTTTGCATTCGTTCATTTTCCACCAAAATTGAATTAAAATATAAGTGTCACCTCATGGATTGAATGTGGAGAGGATTATATGAGTATTTTAGGAATAAGTTGAATTTGAAAACAACATTCCACCTCGAAAATGATTACAATATTGAACATGCCATTCACGTTATAGATAATATGTAACTGGAATACAAGTGTAATTTTTTCTATACCTAGTATGCTGAACTATCGTCAATTTATTTTAAGTATAATTGGATTTATCATTCCACTACTTGTATAACACCATTTAGGGACTCATATAATATACCAAGAATGACCCCACCGTGCAGAATAGAGCATGAAGTGGCATTTATTATTTAAAAAATGCAAGTGAAGCAGAGGTTATATAAGGAACATATCAACAATATGAATTTTTGATCAACCTAGACCCATTATAAGCCTTATGTAGATTCATAATGGATTCCATTGGTTATCAATTTGGGAGACCACAAGTCCCAAATGATCTCACATTGGGTATGAATATATTGATTTTTTAAGGGATGAAATATATGTAAGATTCATTTTTACATTCAGGATACTATGGAGGGATGATGATATGGAATTTCATATATCCTTACGACGATATTTATATAAATAGAGTGATATTTTCCACATTTCATAGAAGAATATATACGTACATGATCTATCAGATGTTATTGACTATGGTGACTTGGAAAATTATAATAGAGTCACTATTTTGGACTACCTAGTTGCCAAAAAGGATCAGAAACAGAATATACATCATGACTGAGTGATTACCAAGGTCTGTGTTCATTGGGCATGTGAGAATCATCAAGAGAAATCCTGGTATTGGGATCATAAGATATGAGTTCAATTCCGTAATTTATTTAACTATTCTTGATGTTTTTTATATGAAAATCAATAAAGGTGGGGAGAATTTAAGGACTCCAGTTTTTTATTATGATGTAATAGAATATTATAAATAATATATTTAGAGTATTCTATGGAGTTTATATGGAATAATGATCCAATAGTATCCTAATTGTCAATATGTGCAAATTAATAAATTCAATTTATAAAAGCTATGTAGTTTTTAAAAGAATTGTTTATTTTCACACAAATGGAGTGTCATGTATATAAAATGAAACAAGTAATAATTGTGATATATAGGTTTTGATTTAAGGGTGAAATAATCCATATACATTTCAACTGGTCTATTTTAGTGTTATCTCTAAAGGATCATTACATAATTAAATTTATAATTTACTTATTAATGAATTATATAATAAATTATTTTAAAAAAAATTCTATTTTAAGAAAATTTTAGGAAAATAATTACAGCTATCTTATCAATCCCTGGAAATTCATAAGAATGTGAGGGATCTATGCCAATTCTTATCTGTGGGAAACATCAGTTTTTTTGTATGGATATTTGTAATTCAACAAAGTCTGTCATTATCTTTAACTCATACCATTCATCATCAATGATCATCCATCTGTGTTTATTGAATGTAATTTTTTAGTCTATTTACAAGTTCATGATATTCCATATAATGTATGAATTAATAATTTTTGAAATTAATTCATGGATCATCATTGTTTAATTTAGGGTAAATATTTATTTTCATACATATTTTATCAAATTATTGATTTGAAACCCCTACAATATCATACTAATCGATCAATGGTGTTGGATAAACCTAACAAGTATAATATATGTTTTTTTGTCAATTTTTTGTTTTAGTACAATCTCCCTCCAATAATTAAATATTCTACTTTGATTTGTCATCATTGATTCGAATATATTTTGAAAATTGTTCATTATGAAATCACACATTAGTGAAATAGGTCATTTAAATGGGTTCATTATTTGATTTAGATATGTTAAAAATACATGGTGGTGATGAATGGGACCATCAAGTGGTTTAGCTGATAGTGGATTCTTTGGTTGGATAGTGCAGTTTTTTTGAATGGAGTGACAATGGTCATTTTTCATATAATGTGGGTGTGTAATTCCACCACTGATAATTAAAAATAACTATTCAACCTAATGTTGAGTGTTCTAGAAAATATTTTTAAATGATGAATGGTGAAAAATTCAGTACTGTATTTTTGTGATGATTTGATGTTTTAAAAAAAATATGATATACAAAGTGTGTAATTTATATTAACATATGTCGTATAAACCCAATAAAATTAACTAATATGGTTTACCTTGAATATATATATAACACAATAATTTATATTTTAAATTCATTTTTGGATCCCTAGGATTAAGATTAGTGTGAACAATACATTATAATTCAGCATGACCATGTAAACCATACATTCACACATAAAGTGTAACTAGTCTCTCGAACATTACATGGTCCATAGAAGAGTATATATGAATATAAAAATGTTGGATAACAAATATCATGACATAAAAATTTTCACATGTATGAAATTTTTACTCTTATGGTAAGTTGGATCCCTGGATTTCCATAGTCCAACATTGATTTAGGCCTAGGAAATTTCCCCGATCCAGATCAATTATCAGTATGTTCACATGGAAGGTCCCAATGATGGTACATTTTGGAATGTTATACTATGTATATGATGTGTATTCCCCTCTATTTTCTAGTTATACGCCGACTCTGGTATCCCTCTATGTTCATTGAAGTGTAGTCATATATATCATATTTCATTAGGATGGGTCATGTATACCAAATTAGATAAATTGGGAACATGTTAATCAATTGTGGTGAGTTATTCAATAGAGGGTAAGGTATCCTCATAAGCATTGGGTATGACTACAGATAGATTTTTCAACATATTATGTGTTCTTATTTATTTCATGATTGGTAAAATCTATCTGTAATATTTCTATATACACGAGATCAAATCCTCGTGGGATTGAATTTTTTCTAACAGGCGGTGATTCAAGAAGGTGGTGATGTAAGAAGATTTTAATTCAAACATGATGTAGGCCTGATGCAACACTAGGTAATGAGGCCCATTTATGGGACATTGGGAAATGTAGTGGACTTCATTCCAACAAATTCATTGGGTCATATACAGAATAAATTAGGCTTGATGGGTGAGTTGTCCCATAAGGGGGAAATGTTCATCCTTTTTTGCATATGTGTGTAGTGTTTGTGTTTAAATTAATTATACCACAAGAACCTAATATATATATATATATTATCAAAAAATTTTAAACACTAAGATTATTTCCAATTTTTATATGAATACCAAAGGAATGAGTTATATATGTAGATTATTACCATTAAGACAGAAGAAAAATCACATTGACATGTAGTGATTTCATGGACTTAATCTGAATCTTCGTTTCTATCTATGATGTTGTTTATAATATTGCCTACCATCCACACTTTTCAAATTCCGAGTTGACAGACTGATTGATTCATTTTCATTGGTGATTTGATGTTTTCCTATTAGATTTTATTATACTCAAACACATATGATATTTTACCACACAAGTCATGTATTATGTAATCAATATTAATTTTATTTATTTAATAGGTGTAAATTTACTAGGTTGATATTTTTGGGTATAGATATACCAGGGATAGATATCAAACTCTGTTTAGTAGTAACCAATATTGTTAGTAGGTTGAACTCTTATACTATATTGGTGATATTTTATATTCCCTTGTTTTCATTTACACACCCATTATCATTACACTTATGTATGATTAAATAATATTAATATTATAAATGTATTATTTATTTACCTTCACGATTATAATTTTGGATAGAAATGTTTCAAGGTGTATCGGAATTATAGGATATTTCATCTAATGATTGTGATCTGCTAACTCAGAGATGGTCTCCAGCCCGTAGTATATTGGATATTTTATTTTTGTGTCTCACAAAACATATTTATTTCTAGGATATATGTGGTGGATTGGGATATAATATAGTAGTTTCATATTATATTTTATAATAGTTATTTGGTATTTATATATAATAGTTATATCAATTTCTTTGGGAACTATATAAATATTAATATATTATCTCAAGTTTGTCTCTTAGTCAATAGAAATAATTGAAAGTGCAATAGTTTGAATATCTATTCACGAGGAAACTAATTTCTATCGTATATAAAGAATAAATTTTGGCATTGATTATATGGAAAATTTTGGTACATGTATCATATGGGAATTTGTTTTGGTTTCTATACCCTTCTTGAGTTATCTCCCAATATATTCTCTCTTGATCATTGTGAATCTTTAATATTTTATGATTCATCCAAAATGAAAACATGTAATGTATCTATAGTTGGATGAAGGTGGAGATCCTCTATTAGACAATGACTTGTTCTTGGGAAATGTGTTGGAGGTTTTTTTAATTGTAGATCATCTGTAGTACCTCTAACCAATTAGTAGATCATTGTTCTAGAAGTACCTAAAGATGATGTGTATATGTTGGGATTCATCAGGTGTTTTAGAGGCTTGTAGAAATGTGGTTTATAATTGTCCTACTTCCAAAATTAGTAGAGTGCTTGAATTAGGTAGTATAATGAATTTTATGCCTTGTTATGATACCATTATAATAGACATTGTCCTTAGTGTTTCAAATTCTTCTTTTAAATATAGGGATATAGAGGAACATGATGATTTAAATGTTTGGAAATGAGTACATCACTTGTCTAGAGTATGAGGACCACATTACAACAGTGTCTTATCCATTGACACTGTATTAAGTACATATCATAAATATATTAAAACCCCAATAGTGTGTCATCATATTTTTAGAGTATAGGTTTAGGTTCACCAAAATCTAATGGTATATTAGGGATGTCATTCGAGACAAATTATTCTAGCATGAGACCATTATTAAAATCTATCACCTAGATTTAAGATGTATAGTGTTATCACATTATATCCCTTCACATGATGTGGTTCTAGAAAATTCCATGTTTGTGGAATTATTGATAGTAGTCCACAATCTAATCATCAGTCCTAGTAGTGCAATGGCTGTAGGTGAGACTTCGTTTGCGGGTTGCTGAAATCATAATATGGGATTCTAGAAGATGATGTCACATCTATTGAAGTCTCACGATATTCAATCAATTGAATTGGGTTTTTTAAGGAATTTATAGTTATCCAATAGAGAGACAATTCTTCTCAAGTGATGGGTAGGGCCATGTCACATTGGTTTTACTAACCCTCCATCTAGTGGATTGGGGGATGATGGATGAGATGATAATGTAGATGTATTATATTGAAAAGGTGATCTGTTGGGTGCAATAAATTTTAATGTGCAGGGAGATCTATGTGAGATGGTCAACTTCTTTATTTTTACCAGCCATACCACCCATAGTTTTTCCCCACAAAACATATGTAGATAGTGTTTGAGAATTTAGAATATTTTCGGTAAATGAGTCTTATAACCCAAGGGATCTATTTATGATCCAATTTATGATATGCATCCTCTACCATATACATAAAATTTTGAAAGGGAATGGTTCAAGCACATATTTCCATCTTGCAACCCAATTTTCCTAACCAATATATTCCAATTAAGAATTTAGGAAAATCGTTATGATTATAGTATCTTATGTGGGGAGATATGGAAATCACCCAACTCATTTAATTATATATATATATATATATTGGATGAGATATATTTTAGAAGATATAATTGTAGTAGTTAAAAATCCTTATGATGTCATTATTTGAATGGAATGTGTTGACCTCACCTGTTTTGATAATCTCAATTATGTTTTAATATGTTTTGATAATCATATATATATGTTAAATTAAGTCATCCTTCTATTATGTTGAAATATATATCAAAATAATCATTGGAATAAGATATTATTTTTTATCTATGTTTATAAATGTTTTGAAATAATACTAACTCAATATAGATATGATTTTCATAGAAGATATACGTATTAAGTATTTGATTCACTAATACAGACATAGTCTACCAATAAGAAAAGATCACTGATAGACAGAGTCTACTGTTATTATCTAGATCTACCGATACAGACAAACAGACAACTACCAATATGAAGTCTACCAATAAAAACAGACATCTACCAATATGAAGTCTACCGATACAGACAGAGCCACTGATACAAGCAGCAAGTGATATAGGTGAGTTACCGATGGAGAAAGCCCCCGATACAAGAAGTCTACCTTTACAAGAAAATCCACTGATATGCAGAGCTCCCAATACAATGTCAATGTCACTGATACATAGTCTAATGTTATAAAGTTTAACAACTACCATTACAGACCTACTGACTCTAGTCCACCTATATAAGCTCACTAATACTAAGAGTTACCTATGGAAACCATTCACAATATATCTAAACCCTACATATATTTGTTTTTTAACAACGGTCATATTTGATGATTTTAATGAAACTACTATTAATTAATTAATATTTGTTGAATGTCATGAAACCGTACCTCATACCTGTTGAAGTAATCATACTTCTTGTCAGATCAAAAGATATATACAAAAGGTAACCTCAAACTATTATAGAGAGATCGATCAATTTTTCCAGGAACATATGAGATAATCTTCTATAGATACACAAGTACTTACATGCATAAAATAAGAAGGATGAATACATACTGAATTGGTAGAACCTGAACATTCAAGGAGTAAAAAACACTAATGTTTTCACCTATACTCAAGCTGATCTGAAAGATCCACCTAGACCTGGAATTCAAATACAAAAATGACAGTCTGTTTTTCTTGGCTGAAAACCAGAGAAGAACTCAAAGCCTCATTTTAATCAATCCAAGGAGTCCATACCATCAATCAATATACATAGAGAATTATAAAATAATCGTTATTTTTTTACCTCTATTATGTTTCATTTATTTATATTTTGAACAGTGCGTGTTCTTTGTATTTTTAGGTACACACTGTCTCATATGAAAAACTAGAGGATTTCTAAATCCTTACTCAATCTTTCCCTTACACTCTTGTATCCCACTTTTGATAGTGGTAGAGGTCAGAGGACTTGGACAGCCTATGAGCTGTTGATATTGTTGCATTACCAGGTAGAACTGTGGTAGAGGTTTGAGAACCTGGATAGTCTGAGTGTTGTTGTAAACCCCAATCTAGGGTGTGGGTCATAGTTTATTTAAAACTGTTTGAGAGGACTAAGTAATGGCTTGAGATTGAACCTCTTGGTTAAACCTATTGTGCATCCTATTTCATTTTAAACAATATCTTAAATTCTGCTGCTAATTACTTTCAATACAAATCTATTTTAAAGTAACTCTAACAGTTAAACTACAATTTTTTAGTAATAATTTTAACCCAGTAGATTAGTTTCAAAAGATAATCTAATCTTAATATTAGATTAACTGAGAACTAATTAATCTCTTGACAACCCAACTGAACCTTTACTATATTACAAATTCACTACAGTAAATATTTTTATTTAAATTGGTGGATTTTTAATATAAATATTTTAAAAGGAAATTTTTAATTGGAACTCAATTCACCCCCCACTTGAGTTTACACTCCGACCAACATTTGGTGTTAGAGGTTTTTGTTAATAAAGGATTTCCAAACACTCTGTCTTTCAACTGCGATTTCAGTTGTATCTTAATGATCTTAAATGTTTGTTAGTTATAAATTTCATCTCTTTAAATATATTTTCTAAAATCTAATTATGGATAATATATTAGCAGGTGATGCTACCAACATTCCACCTTTCTTTAATGGTTTTAATTATCCCTAATGGAAAATAAAAATGAAAATTCATTTAGAAAGTATAGAATTTGATATTTGGACTGCTATATAATCTAAGTATGAGATTACAAAGACTACTATAGCTACATGGGATGTTGCTACAAAATCTGATTACAACAATAATTGTAAATCCATGATTTCACTTTACTACTCTCTAGTAGATGAAGAGTTTAACAGAATTTATGCTTGTAAAACAAAACATGAAATCTCGGATAATATGGTTGTTTCTCATGAAGGAACAAAAGATGTGAATGAAATAATATTAAACACATACACTATTAAATATGAAAATTTTAAAATGAGGATTGATGAACCTATTTATGACATGTGTACTAGGTTCAATGAGATTGTTAATTCTAAGAGCTCACAGGGAAAAGCTGTTCTAGAAAAGAAGAAAATCATGAGAATACTCAGATTTCTACCAGAATGATGTAGAGGCACATCAGTTTCAATAAGAGATTCGTGTTATATAAGTTCACAACCTGTTAAGGAGTTAATTGTTATGTTGATGATGATTGATGGAGAACTAAAGGAATATAAAGTGGAAGACGATGAACCTATGAAAATATCAGTGGAATTTAAGTCTACTACCTCAAAGTCCAGGGACAAGGTTAAATTTCACAAAACTATTGAAATCTCAACATGTGGAGGTTCATATTAAATAATGATGAAGAGATGGCTCAAATAGCAATAAGATTAAAGAAATTTTATAGGAGGAAATAATTTTTCCCAAAACGAAACAATAAGGGTATGTATGACCAACAAGATAATTGGAATAAATATTTAAATAAAGATGATATAGATGATGAGATAGTCTGTTATGAATGTAAATGGAAAGGACATACAATAGTAGGCTGTCCAAAATTGAAGTACAAGATAAAATACAACTACACGAACAGAAAATATAAGAAATCTATGAGGGAAACATGGAGTGCTTCAGAAGACATCACAAATGAGTCTGAGGCTTCTGATTCTGAAAAGAATCATTCCAACAAGTGTAAAATGACTAAAGCATCTGATTTAATTGTCTCCCCTATAATGAATAATTATTATTCAGGTAATGAATGTTATTAAAATAGTGATAATAATATGTCTAAATCATAATTATTTGAATACTGTAATATGTTATAAGATAGTTGTAATGATCTTAGATATAAGTACAAGTCATTAAAAAAACAGTATGCCATGACTAGTACTGTTAAATATGCTCTTAGTATTGAAAAGGAAAAGAATTCTCAACTATTAGAGGAGACCACACACCATAAATCTTCCAATGAGAAACATAGAATAAACTTAGAGAACTAAAAAAAGGAAATAATAATCTAACTCAAATTCTAGGAGAAAAGTTGCACCAAATCACACTACTGGTTTAGGATACCTACCTATACTGAGACAGCTTGTTAAGAATAAATTTATTCAAAAAACTGGACAGTTTGGTGCTAGTTCCTGTTCTGGAAATTCTGTTGCTCTATCTAGATTTTCATATTCTACTAGACCAAACAAAGTAAATTATTCAAAATCTTTTGAACCTGATAGTTCTGGGAAACATATTAAACAAATAAGGATGCATATGGTTTGGCTTCTAACCTATCTGGACCCAATAAAATCTGGTTACCAAAATCATTTTCTGTTTAAACCTGTTTTGTAGGAGACTTTCTTGAAGAGTTCCTATAAAAAGATATGGTACTTGGACAGTGAATGTTCAGGGCATATGAATCTAGATTACTCATGTTTCAAATGTTTAATTATGGTTGATATAGGTAATGTCACCTTTGGTGATATTTCTTATGGAAAAATCATCATCTTAGGCCAAATTGGTAACAACGATTCAATTTCAATTTCTAAAGTATTATTTATTGATCGATTAAAATACAACCTGTTAAGAATTTATCAGTTGTGTGATGATGGTTTCAATGTTAAATTTGAAAATGGTTCTTGGAATGTATTTGACTCTAAAAATGGGTTGGTATTTACTACATTGAGAAATGAAAATGTATATGCTGTCAACTTAAACTCTTTATCCAAACAAAAGGTTACTTGTTTAAATGCTTTTCATTAAGAGTCCTGGCTATGGAATAGAAGATTCTGACATTGTAATATACACTCACTTAGGAATCTAACTAGGAAAAATTTAGTTAGAGACCTACCTCAAATAAAATTCCCACCAAACGAAGTTTTTACTCCCTGTCAGATGGGAAAGAAACATAAAGATTCATTCAAATTAATGAAATAGGTTTCAACTTCTCAACCTATTGAGTTGGTTCACGTGGATTTGTTTGGATCTTATAGAATTTGATGTTTGAATGGGAAGCACTATATTTATGTCTTAGTAGATGAATTTTCTAGATATACTTGGTTATATTTTCTTTCTCACAAAAGTGAAGCATGCTCTTATATTATTAAATACGTAAAGTTTGTTGAGAACCGTAGTGGACTTATGATTAAGTCCCTAAGAATTGATCATGGCTGTGAGTTTGAAAATTATAACTTTGAATCCTATTTCTCACATAATGGAAATAATCATAATTTCTCTACCCCTATGACACCTTAACATAATGGTGTAGCAGAAAGAAGAAATTTAACACTTCACGAAATTGTAAGGACTATGCTTAATGAGTATGACCTACATGTTTATTTTTGGGATTAAGCTGTCAATACAGCTTATTATATTATAAATATTTTCTTGATTAGACATTTTCTTAAAAAGACCCCTTATGAATTATGGAATTATATAAAACCTAAAGTTAGTTACTTCAGTGTTTGTGGTAGAAGAGGCTTTATTCTCAATACTAAATATAATCTTGAAAAGTTTGCATCCAAAAAAAATGAAGGAATCTTTCTAGGTTATTCTTTATCAAGTAAAGCCTATAGTGTTTTTCATAAAATAACAATATGTGTTGAATAAATTGTTCACATCAAATTTGATGGAACTGATCTGCATGATCCTAAGCCCTCTCTTTAAAATCATGAAGACGATTTGTCTATTGTGGACCTTAATGATAGAAGCAGTGATCCTGCTGTAAAAACAAGTAATTTTGAAAATTTTCCATAAAACGATTCTGTTGAAACCGTAGCTACAAAAGAACATGAACTATCTATTCCAACCCTGAACAAACCAACAAGGATTCTAGAGAATCATACTTTAGATGTTTTGGTAGGTAGTCTTGATATATGAACACAGGCTAGAGCTTCTTTAATAACTAGGTTGATCATCAATCATTTCATTCAATGTTATAACCTTAAAATATCAATTATGCAATCAATGATGAATTTTGGGTAAGAGTTATGCAAGAATAATTAAATCAATTTGAAAGAAACAATGTATGGGAATTAGTTGACAGACCAAAGGACACAATGACCATAGGCACTAAATGGGTTTTTAGAAATAATGTTGATGAATTAGTAAATTTAATTCAAAACAAGGAAATACTTGTTGCACAAGGATAGAGTGAAGAGGAAGGAATATACTATGAGGATACCTTTTCACATGATGCTAGATTATAAGCTATTAGGATTCTACATGCCTATGATGCTCATTTAAATTTCAAGTTATATGAAATGGATGTTAAAAGTGCTTTTCTAAATGGTTTTATAGTTGAAGATATTTTTGTTGAACATCCACCTAGATTTACTAATCCTCAATTTCCAACTCAAATTTTTATGCTCTCTAAATCTCTATATGGTTTAAAAAAAGCCACATGAGCTTGGTATGATAGACTTAGTAGTTTTCATATTTAAAATGATTCTTCTAAATGGATTTAGGATCCAACTCTCTTTATTAAAAATAATTTTCAAAGATGTTTTGATATTACAAATATATGTTGATGATATTATTTTTGGATCTTCTAAAAATGATTTTTGTATTTATTTTAAAAAGAGAATGAAAAATGAATTTGAAATGATATTAATGGGAGAACTCAAATATTTACAAGGATTTAATGTTTTTCAAAATGATAATGATATTATCTTAAATCATAGTAAATATAAATAGGATCATTTAAAATGTTTTGGTTTGGATAGTAGTAAAGGAAATGACACACCCATGAGTATCAAATGTATGTTCGATGCTGATGAAACTGGTATACCAGTGGATCAAACCAACTACAGAGGTATGATAGGGAGTATTCTCTATCATTCTACTAGTCGACCAGATATTATGATTAGTGTGTTTAAGTGTGCAAGATTTCAAGTTAATCCAAAAGATTCACACTTTCTTACTGTTAAAATAATTTTCAAATATCATAAAAATACTCCTAACTTAGGAATATTTTATCTAGAAGGACAGTCATTCGATTTAATAAGTTATTCAGATGCAGACTTTTCTGGTTGAAAGATAGATAGAAAGAGAACTTCTAGAACATGTCATATTCTAGGTAAGTCCCTGATATCTTGGAGTAGTAAAAAGAATAATTTTATTGCATTTTCTACTGCTAAAGCAGAATATATTGCTGCATGTAGTTGCTGTGCAAAAATTCTTTAGATGAAACATACATTATTGGACTATAGATATTAGTTTAGACATGTATCTATAAATTTTAATAACAATAGTGCAATCAATATCTATAAGAATCCTATATCTCACTCTAGGACAAAACACAATGATGAAATGCACCACTTTGTTTGAGATCATTACCAAAAAGGTGATATTACTCTTGAATTTATAGGCAACGATCATGTATTAGATGACATATTCACCAAGTCCTTCAGTTTAGATAGGTTATGGTGCGTTAGACCTGAGTTAGGAATGATAGACTTTGTATTAGAAAATCCTCACCGTTAGCCAAATCCTCAACATTAGCGAAATCCTCACTTTTAGCCAAATCCTCACCATTATCCAAATCATCACTATTAGCCAAATCCTCACTGTTATCCAAATGGTCAATGTTATCCAAATCTTCACTGTTATCAAAATCCTCACTGTTAGCCAAATCCTCAGTGTTAGCCAAATTCTCACTGCTAGGAAAACCTCACCGTTGGAAAACCTCAATGATAAGAAAAACTCACTGCAGGAAAACCTCTGTGCTAGAAAACCTCACCGCTAGGAAAACCACACCTCTAGAAATCCTCACCTCTAGGAAACCCTCACTGATAGAAAACCTCACTGCTAGAGACACCTCATCGATAGATAAATCTCACCATCATGGTTCTCACCGATAATTGTCCCTGATATGTCATGCACTGTCTATTTTTCATTTTCTTTAGCCGAAACTCTTATTGTTGTAAGTATAATTCATTTTATTACATTTATATTTTTAAATGATAAAATATAATCTTTAGTAACATTTCAATCCACTTCAATCTCTACTCTCTTCAATCCTCACTTCTAGAACTCCCACATTACGCATTACCCTATGTTCTTCTATTGGAGATGGCAAGAAAAAAACTCCCGATAGTCAGGGATGATAGTGATTTGCCAACTACGAAGAAGCAGAAAATAGGACTTAAATTTAGTGGAAGTGAAAGTATAACAAGGTCGGGGAAAGTGCAATGAACCCTCATTTTCATAATAGAGAAATAACTATCGAAACTGATCTTAGTGAATAATGTTTCATGCCTTTCAATTCATTGTTTCTAAGAGTATTAGAGGAACAAGTATGGCTTGAATATTTTAAAAATAATAATGGACCTCATTATCTGATGTTGCATAGGGCTTTTTATGCTTTTGTACATTTTGAGATGGCTAATGAAGATAACATAATGGTTTCATTAGTGAATGGAAAAGAAATTTTTTTCCACTCTTGAATTGGATAAATGTATGAAACTCTCGCATGAGGGTGTATTTGGGTATTCCTCAAAGACAATACCTCCTACAAGTGACATTTTTTACTATGAGGTTGATTTGGAAGAGCTCACCAGTAGTGGGAAAAAGGGGAAGGTAGTGGCTACAGAGATGGATGTAGAAAACTAACTGGTATTATAATTCATCCAACACGAGCTAAGTCCAATAAAAGGGGACTTTGGAAATATGAGGTACCAAGTTATTTATTTACTGCATCATCTGAGGCTTGGTGTTGAGGTAAATATGTGTATGTTGTTGATGATCCAAATTGAGGATATGACCAGGCCTAAGTCAAAATCAAATGCTTTATTCATTGAAAATTTGATTTCGGTAATGATGAAGGTGAAAGGGGTAGCTGAGTCTCAGGATGAGACAGTAGTTTGGAGGAAATTTTTTTGCATCACAAGCACAATCTGTAAATATATAAAGATTGGCTGGAACCCATGGAGAAGGAAATGGGTTATTGATGACGAGAAGGTGTATGATATGTTCAACCCTATTGACCATACCAATAGGCCAAGAGACAGAAAAGATCCAGGTTTAGGTCCTGATGAAGAGGAACCATTGTATAGTGATGATACTGATGAGGAAGATACCTCTGTTGATGATGTAGGGGATCCACACTTGCCTCCAAGACTTGTTTCTGAAGTTGTATCATCTAAAAAGGAAACTTTGTTGTGAGTAAGCCATGGAAATCCCCTATTTATGAAGAAGAACAACCTGATCTAGAGAATTAGGAAGATGTATTTGAAAATGGAGAACATTTTTCTAATAGTTCAGATGATAGTATTTTGAACATAATTCCACTGATTGGAAATTTAGCTATTCCTGAAGAGGCTATTTTGGTTGAGATGGAAGAACATGCACTTATTCCTAATGAGCCTCTTATTGTAGAAATGGAGATGGTTCTGGAGGATTCTTCTGAGGAAGAACTGCCTTCTCAAGCTGCTGTTGATATACATGTTCAGGTGAATGCACAGATTGAGGGTGTGCATCACATCAGAAATGGTACATTTTCAGTAAATCATGAGATTGAAGATTGGGCCGAAGACCCAGGTTTTGTAGTTTTTGGGTTGGACTATCCTGATTCAAAAGATTATACACCCATCAGTAGACCTCATGTCACTTATAATCTCCATTATGAAACGTTACCTAAGGATATAGTAAGAAAATATGACTTACATCTGTTGATGTCTAATCTCAATACTTGTTTTATGGAAGAGATGAGAAGAATGGAATCCTCCTTAATATCATATATTCAATCTGTGATGACTGAATCTATATCTAGTGTTTTGGATAATGTCAAGGTCTTCTAGAATCATGTTTCATGCTTGGAAGAGGATGCTGAATATCTAAAGAAATAAGTTGTCTCTATGGGGTCTTATATGAGCTCTAAATCTCAAGCAGACAAATATTTGGCATTTGCAAAATATGTAGTTATCCAGATGGTGTCAGTTTTTTAGGAATATAAAATTTTCATAGAGTAGCATGTCAGCACCTAGGAATCTATTGTAAAAAATATCATAAGTGGGCTGACTAAATATTTTATCGAAATAGTTTCCTTTACTATTGCACCTTTGAGTACTACCAGACCTTCTTAGGATATTGATCATATTCAAGCTGTGATGAGAGAAGAGATTGGGAAATCTTCCACTAGTGGCTCAGTAGACTCTGCTGCCTTGACCCATGTGGTGAATACCACTAGGGATATATGGAAAGTTGTCCAGAATTTTATGAGAGAGACCACCGCTTCTCAGAAATAATTAAAGGACAAAGTGGATTACTATTTACAAAGGATCTACACTAAACATAAGTTGAACAATCACATCAAGCTTTCGTTAGAAATTTTTATGTTACCTCATGCGTCTCATGCTTTCAGAGAAAAAGTAAGAAAGCTCTGGGAATTGACTCCTTCTCTAGACATGTTTATGGAGAACAAGTATGACTTTATCTGTAAAATGGAAAGAGGATGAAGAATCATTATGGACTTTAGGAATCTTTTTCTTGCATTTTGTCATGTAGATAGCACCCCTATCATTGTACCTTCAGCTCTGCCTGCCGCTGCTCAGTCTGCCTCCATTCCTCAGATGAAACCAACTTACGAAACCAGAAGTCTCTCTACCACGAGCACCCAGAGTGCTCCACATTATATGACAGGAACTATATAAGTAGCTCAACCTCCTCTGATTATCACTGCTATTCCCAAGCCTCCACCTGCATCTACCTTTCCTGAATACTCTTCTACTTCCAAGGGATAATTCAAATCACATGCTGAGGAGGTGTACTGAATAGTGGCTATGACATTTGATAGGAACCCCGTGTACTCTTTTCCGCTCAATTTTGTATTTCTCTATTTTTCCCCATGAAATATATGTGATGTAATTCTCTTTTACCTTCTGTTACTTCTATCATCCATAGTTTACTAATTTTTGATAATCACAAAGGGATTGAAATATGAGCATAATATATTCTACATGTGGTACATTTGTTTTATAAATTTACCTCCGATATAGTGGTTTCATACCTCTGATACATTTGCATGAAATACTCTATTCTCTGATTATTTTGAAAATTTCATTACTCACACTAAGAAGTGAGACCCAAAGTAATTTACATTAATATATTAATGATTATTTTGGATCATTATACCATTATTTGTGATTACCAAAAAGGGGGAGATTGTTGACCTCACCTGTTTTGATAAAATCGATTATGTATTAATATGTTTTTATGATCCTATCTATTTGTTTAATTATTTCCTCCTTCTAATGAGTTGACATATATTTCAAAATTATCATCGGAATATATTAATCAATGTTTATCTATGTTTATACATGTTTTGAAATAATACTAACTCAATCTGGATATAATTTTCATAGAACATATAATTATTAAGTTTTTGAGTAACCGATACATACATAGTCTACTGATATGGAAAGATCACTGATAGACAGAGTCTACTGTTATAATCAAGAGCTACCAATATAGACAAATAGACATATACCGATATGAATTCTACCAATATAAATTTATATCTACTGATATGAAGTCAACCAATACAGACAGGGCCACCAATACAAGCTGCTACCGATATAAGTGAGTTACCGATGGAGAAAGCCACTAATACAAGAATCGTACCTTTACAGGAGTGCCACTGATAAGAAGATAAACCTAAACAGAGTCATTGTCACTGATACATAGTCTACCATTTTAAAGAGTAACAGATACCATTAAACACCGACAAACACAACTCCACCGATACATGGTCACTGATACTAAGAGATAACCCTGGAAACCTCTCACTATATCTCTAAACCGTACTTATATTTTTTTTATGAAGAACAATCATATTTGGTGATTTCAATGAAAATGATATTAATTAATTAATATATGTGGAATTCCAGGAAACCATAACTTGTACCTGCAGAAGTAATCATACTTCTTGTCGGAGCTAATTATATATATTAAAGGGAACCATGAACTACTAAAGGTAGATCGATCAGTATTTCCATGCACATACGAGACAATCTTCTAGAGATACACTAGGACATACACGTATATATGAAGAAGGAAGAATACTTAATGAATCTATAGAACATGAATATTCAAGGACTAAATAACTCCAACGATTTCACCTATACTCAAGCTAATCAGACTGATGGACCTGGACCTGGATGTCAAATACAAAAATGACACTTTGTTTTCCTTGAAAATAAACTAGAGTAGGAATAAATGCTTCATATGCATCAATACAAGGAGTCCATAGCTTCACTCAAAACACATAGAGAATTCTAAAATCATCTCTATTTTATTATATCTATTGTGTTTCATTTATTTACATTTTGAACTGTGTGTGTGCACTATATTTTTAGGAACACACTATATCATGTGCTGAACTGGAGGATTTATAAATCCTCACTCAATATTTCCATTACACTCTTGTATCCCACTATAGATTGTGGTAGAGGGCTGAGGACCTAGAAAACCTGTGGGATGTTGTTATTGTTTCTTTACCATGTAGAACTGTGGTAGAGGTCTGGGGACCTGCACTGCCTGTGAGCTGTTGTTATTGTTTCTTTCCTACGTAGAACTGGGGTAGATGTCTGAGGACCTAGACAGTCTGTGTACTTTTTTAAACCCCGATCCAGGGTGTGAATAATAGTTTATTAAAAACTGCTTGAGAGGAGTAAGTCTCGGCTTGAGACTGAACCTCTTGGTTGAACTTTTTGTGCATCCAATTTCATTTTAAACTATATCTTATATTATACTGCTTTGTAATTTAAATAAAAATATATTTTAATGTTACTCTTAAAGTTAAACATGCAAGTGTTTTTAAGTATTGTAACCCAGTAGGATAGTTTTAAATGCTAATATAATCTTCAGATTAGATTAACTGAGAACTAATCAATCTCTTGAGAACTTTCCTGAAACTTTACTGTATTAAAAATTTCACTACACCTTAGATTTTTATTTAAATTGGGGGATTTTTAATATAAATCTTTTAAACAGATGTTTTTAATTGGAACTCAATTCACCCCCATCTTGAATATCCACTCTGACCAAAAGAATTTATCACTAAACATCATCTATTTATTGACTATTGGACGTGGAGTATATGATGTTATCAATTTCATATAATTATTCATTCATTCTATGGATTGAAATAATTTCTGAGAGATATGGTTTTTCTTATAAGACATGGGTTAATGATAATTTATTATTAGTAAGTTTGTATTCCCCTCGTTAATTAGACACGATGGGCCTTCATGTTCCCATATTTTGGATATATGAACACCACGTCAAAGAGGAATTTTCTCATATAACTACCGATAATAAAATTTATATATACATACACCATCACATACAGATATTATTGTTATTGAAGGATGTATATTTGAAGGCCCCATAGAGATGAAATAACTGGGGGTGTAGTTGAAGTATCTACAGTGACTACAAATATTTAGAACTGTAGTGTTGGGCTAGAAAACCCAATTATTATTCAACAAGATGTTTTATGGATGATTGAGGATATGAATTGACTATCATTCCTATAATAAAGTGAAAATAAAAGAAATTATCCACCTACCTAGAATAAATTAAGTCATTGACCAAATAAATTATGATGCGAGTTTTAATTTGAGTGACCTCCTGATATAATATCACTGTCTTGAAAATTCCAATATTGATATATGAAAGTGTAAAATATATTTCCACTATGGGAATAATGAGTAACCTGTGATTATCATCTCTGTGGTAATATGCATAAATGTTTTTTTGAGTTCTATGAAATATATATTTCATACTTTCTCAAAGTTGTTAATTTTGGTGTTCATCTCTAGATTCCCCATGTAATCAACATCATATGAAGGGGATGCTAGACATTTAACGACAATTTTGGGAATACTCATCGATGAGGACTATTAAGAGAATATCTAGATACATCAAATCATTAAAACAGAGTTTTTATTGATGAGATATTGTATTACAAATGTGGGACTAACAGTGGAATTATCTTAGATGAAAATTGTACTACCTTGGGATCCACTAAAGAGTGTGTTAGGGGAGTATTGCTTAATTTGGATGGCTAGGTATTATCATGGATTCATGAATATTTTGTATTGTATTTTTTCACAAAACAACACCATAACCCGAATAGGGAATCTTATTGTGTGGATGGAAAAGTGACTTGATGTGGTTTTGGAGATGTGTAAATGGTTGATAATAACTTCCATATAGTGATAATATGATAAGAGTATTTATTATGTGGTGCTGTACAATTCCTATCAAGTTGAGTTGAATTAATTTTGATATAAAATAATGTATTGATTTCAATTGGATCCAAGAAGATGATACCTGAGGTGAAAAATACCATGATCCATTATTTTGAGATGGTATAGGTTGTTTTCACATTTCTGCCTTTGACAGACTATCGTTTGAGAGGGAAATTCATGATCTGTTATGATCATATGTATCACATGTATGTCATCATACTAAAGGTTCATAAACCAAGGGAGTTATGTTTGTAGTAGTTTATATAAGGCATGTATTTTCAGATAGTCTATATACTCTAAAATAAGATGTTTTTGGAAGAATGCCTCAACCATAAATTTCATTCATAGTTTCTTTGAAATGAAATGATGTAGTAGGCCAATGCCTAATTGAATGTATTTGATGAAGGTGAAATTTTTTATCTCATGTCGATGGTAGTGACCCCACCACAACTCCATTTCATAATGGAATCCTATTTTGGTTATATTTAATGTGATGTATTTTGTGACTAGATATCCATAAGACACAATTCTATTATACTTTAAGAGGGTTGGGATAATTTCTTCACTTTTAGATGATAAATCATGGTAACATTAATAGTGATATATTTATTGCTCATATATTTTAAAACAACAAATTCATAGGTGAATCTAGTGTTGGGGATGATATAATGAGACCCTCAGTATAACACCCAAATATTGTAAAAGGTGAATATCAGAGACAACAACCTATATGAAATAAATAAATCATAGAAGATAAAAATACCCCACCCGAATTTAGGATACTTTTATATTTAAATTGATTCAATCACTTTTATAGACTACATATTATCAAATACTCTATATAAATAATAATTATACCATATATCATTTTAAAATAGTAGTTAAATAGGTTATTATGAAATTGAATAAATAAATAATAAAAAATAATTTTTTTCAAAATCCATAACATTAATTTCATTGTTCTCAATTTATTAAAAATAAATAATAAATCATTTAAATGAAAATATTTTTGTCTTTTGAGCCTATTGTTTTTTAATTGGAGGTTTTACTATGCTGTTTTTAAAATTTTTAATTTATCGGTTATTAGTGAAAAGTAGATATTTTTATTTGAAAAATCTCTTTGATTGAAGATTTTAAAAGCTCAATTTTGATTTTATTTTTTTAATTGTGAAATTTATACAATTATATTTTTTATATAGAAACTTAATGATAGTGGCATCAATTTAATATTTATTTTTTGATAGAAATTTAATTCAAAAATTTTTAAGTATATTCTCTTTGGAAAAGAGCATTTTCTTCATGTATGTGGGATTACATTTAAATTAAATTATTTTATTTCAGAGGATTGAATTTGGAAATATTGATGACATGTTTTTTATTATATTGATTTATGATATATCATATGATGAACATAATATTTGGTCATAATGAGTAGAAAAACTGTAATAATGTTTTACTATGGTTCAGGAAAAAATGTGTTTAAAGGGATGTCCATATAGAAATACAATGGTTAAAAAATACCCCAATCATGTCCAAATATTATTGTATGTTCTTATAAAAAAATTTAATCATTAATTATAATATAATTAATCCTTATGGATTCATTATTTACATAAAACACTTTGGTATCACTTATTGTTTTAAATAATTCCTCATGTGTCCTCTTCCCCTCATCAAAAAGCGATCTATAATCCACTACTAATAACAAAAAATAATAAATTTGTGAGACAATTATATGGAGAAATATCTTCAAAATCTCCCTTAAAATAACCTATTAGAATATTAGTTTTCATAAACAAAACCATTAATGGATTGTGGTGCAACCCTAAAAAAGTTGTCCATATAGTAGATTATATTCATAAATGATAATTTTTTTACATTGATTATTATTCCACATATGTAAAATATTATTAATATTATATTACATAATAAAATAATAATTTTACATATATTAATATGTTCTTGTGTTATTGGAATTAACTATTTATTTCTCCTCTTCAATCAAATAGGGAAAGAAAATGGTGATCGTGTGGGTGACATACTAGCACTTCACTAACCATTGTAATTCTTTTTCTATCAAAACCTGTCCTAGCTAGATATAGTGATTGATATATCATATTTATGTTATATTAAATAAATAAATATACTTATAGAGTTATAATATTACATCTACCTTCAATTATTACACACCCTAGTTAAACTGTAATTTCCCTCTTGTGTACCAAAGGCTATATACCCACAAATCGATATGATATGACATTAAATTTAAATTTTAGGTGGATATTTATAGAAAAATAATAAATAATTTTATAAAATAATTTTAACATAATTAAACCTCTATAATTTTCATATCACATATTCCTTATGTCTTTCCATTCCTTGGGGGATATGATATTGTTCTCGAAGTGTACGGTGGACAACAATCTCGGAAAGAGAAATTAATCATTTATCATGAATTAATTACATAAAACACAATAAGAATAAATTAAATTAGTAAATATAATATATATTATTTTTATTAAATATTTAAAATTACATATATTAATTACATTTCCTTTATTCAGAATGTTGATAAAAATTCGAAACAATGTTCATTCATATGTATGGTCCACTATCTCCATGGATGGTGTAATCTATATTTTAAATTTATTGATTACTATTAATACATATACGATTAAAATATATGAAATTTATATCATTATTAACAATATATAAATGATATAACAAAAAACTAAAGTAGGACTTAAATTACCAAATAATAACTTAATTGAATGATGATGAAATTATAACATGAAACATCAATTTTATGAAAAAAATAAATAAAGTGTGATAAAATTATATAATAATGTTATATAAGGTATGATATAAATTATTATGATACTATATATTTTTTTAAGAAAACCAATAATTTTTATACTAAATGTTTGAACATATATAAAAGAATTCAGAATAGGGGTATAAGTCCATTGCCTCACTTTTATGTCAATGACATATATTCCATATTCAACACCTACTCATTTTTTGGTGTATATATAATAAAATAATTTATATATTATATAATGAATCAATTTTTCTTTATGGTTTTTAATATTTCATTTAATGATATATATTTCATGGGGATTATGAGTCAAACCTTACCAATTGAGAAATGATTCGTTTAACAATCACAACATTATTAATGATTGTTTATATTTATCTATCATTGAGGATAATTATTTCATATTTTATATTAAACTCAATATATTTTATTATCCTTTAGTATATAATAAATATATCCAGGTAATATATTTAATTTCTATGATTTTTACATAACATTAATGTAAAAATGTGTGTAAGAAAATCCAACTATTATGTCTCTCTTCGATAGAGAAATTGTTTTTCATATGATTCTATGTTTTCTAAAAATGTTTTAATTTTTTTTAAAAAATAATTTTTAATATAAATAGTTAGCGATGTTTGTCATTTTCAAAATGGTTTTAAATTGATATTTTTATTTTATTTATGAACATTTCACTTTTTATCCATTTCACAACATTTTTAAATAAATGAATTTTTTTTCTTATATGACATTAAGAAAATTCGACACCATTAGGACCAATCAATGTTTTAATTATTAAAAAAAATTCAAATGTTATTTTCAATGTTATGTAATTTTAATTTTTTTGAACTATTGTTATTAAATAATATTCTTTAAATGAGATGTTTACCTTCCACAAGAATGTTATTAATGAAATATTTATTCAATTTAAATTAATTAAATAGATCAACAATTTATTATAAATATGAACTAATGGGAGAATTTTATTGTGGTAACATAATTATTATCTCTATAGTTGGTTATACTAATTTTGGTAGGGAATGAACTATTCTATTTCTAATCATTATATTACTTTTGATTGTTTCTGATTATGTTTATTGACTAGGATAAGAATAAATATATTGTATTTTTAATTTTCCAACATAAATATTTATGTTTATAGTATCTTTCAACATTCATCTAGATAATTAATTTGACTTATTATGTTATGTGTGGGGACATTATTTACATGTCGAATCATTTCGATGGTAGATCTCATGAGTCCACACAATTTTTAAAATTATATGAGTTTTACCCATAATTTTAAACTGTCATGTGAAATTTCATAGCAATAATGTTTTAATGTATTATATTATATCATCCTACTTTTTATTAGCAGATATTATTGTCAATGTGATTATTCTATTATTTATAATATTTTTTCCCTCAAAATGATGTAGTCGGTTTCCCATGTTCATGATATATGATGTCCGATGCCAAAAATGATTCAATTATCCATTATATACATTCTATTAAACTAGGTTCTCTATTTAATGTTTCATGTAGAATTATATGTTATATGAAATTTTATTGGTGTGGGTTTAATTATTTTTACACAATAATTCACGTTGGGTTTACAATTTCCACCTTTTATTGAAACTGAAAATGATTCTCATATCCATAAGAATGTTCACGCCTTCTTTCCAAACCCATATAGATAGATGTTGTTTGAAAACCAATGATTCATATGATATCACAATGATCAATAAGATGTTATGTTATGTTAATTATAGATTTTTGTTAGGAATAATCACATATTCTAGTAATCCCTAATAGATTCATGATATTTTTCTGAATCTATTTCAAATTCAATATGGTTTTTGGTGACCCTATTTTAATTTTCGGGTGTTGAATAATTATACATGTTAAGGGTTTTTATTTTTGAGACTATATATTTATATACATGTGGTTCTATATATGTTTCTATTTATTTTAAATCAATGGATAGATACTTATATCTTGAACCGATATATCTAGGCACTCTCGAGTTTAGTACATTCAAGGAAGGTGATTTGTGCTTCCTAGATCAGATCAAACAATCATGAGGCTACCAACATATCCTATTTATATCAGAATAGAATCTCAAATAGTATTTTATGTCCATTTTGTTCATTTTAATGTCATTCATAAATGAAACCAAATTAGAGAATATAGGTACCATGTATGGATCTTGTGCGATATGAATGTTTACTACATATCCTTCTTATAGAATGAATCAGAGTCATCATACACTGAATAGTCATGACCCCTTTTATAGTTGGTAATAGATAAATAATTTATTTGTGTTTTATTTCCCCAGGTTTTTCCAATATAATAATGATTTTAGTAATTACAATGAGATGGGTACCCTTTTGTGGTTGATATTATATAAAGGAACTGAATGGGGTATATACATTGATCATTTCACTTTCGGTGGAAATTTATGATTAAATTTATTAGATGATTAAAAATCCCTAGTCCTGTGTGTTTTATGTTAGATGTGAGAATCATGGAATAACATGTGATTAGACTAATCGTATAAGGGTTCAAGTGGTATGCCCTAGAGCAATCGATCTCGGTTTTTGATATGAGGATAAGGGCATTGAAAGGAATCATATATATACTATTTATAGAATTAATCAATGTACTCATTATTTAATTAGATTTTTAATCTGGTGGTGGATGATGAATAATGATAAAACTATGGTATTGTATGGGTCCCATGGGTTAGAGTGTCTAAAAAGTGATGGACATACATCATGGTTGATGGATAATTAAAAAATGGGACGTAATAAGGTGTCTTACTCATCTAATTTATATTAGAATAACAATTCCACATAGTTTAATATGGTTTTAGTATGATTTTGTCTATTTGATATGGTTATCGTATCATTGGGTGACTTCAAAATAAACAAGTCATATTTGGGATATCCAATGAAATTTCATTAATGTATTCAAGAAATGTACAAGGATGTCTAGAAATGTCTGGGATTGATTAAAAACATAATAAAACTGAATTTTTTAAGGACCTTTTAATAAACATGCAGATATATAAATGATTCTTCACCTGAATAAAGAATAAATTTCAGTGGTATTCCTTGTTATTCAACTAACTTGGTTTGGGACACATATTTTGATCAACAAAGACACATTATTTCATTTTATGTTATCATGCAAGAAATTACATAGGTATTGCAAATTGTTTTTGTAGAAATGACCAATGGTGTCTCATGATCAGGGTTGACATGTCATTGGGATGACCCATGAATTAATTGGAATGTTTGGAAGAATTCACATAGATTGGATGATAGTTGTTTGTATTGTCACATGATCTGTATTAGTCATGTGAATAAAACAATGCATTCACGTGAAGATGAGTTTATCAATCATTACATAAGGCCTCCATATTTTCCAACCATTATTTAAAATATTAACTAATGTTTGAATGTAATTGGCATATATTCGTTTTCTTTGTCATTATAAAAATTTGGAAACTCATTTTTATAATCTATATGGAAAAATAGATGCACTTTTTTTGAAAAATAGTTTGATCAGATGATTAGTATACATGTTTAATGTGACCCTGATGTCGTTCATTGGGTTTTCCTGGTGGGAGATCCTTATTATTTAATATATTTTAACATTGAGAAACCATATCATTATTTTCTACTCCCATGAATGTGTATTTTTCTTTTATGGGGGATTCATTAATAAGAATAACGACCCATGTTCCATGCCACCTTTTATAGAAGATATATTGATCGTATGTGCTTGAGTTGATGGATCATCATGTGTTTGGCCTAAACCCCCCTTGTGTAATCCTTGATGTCATTATTTTTTATCATAATAAAAATATAAAGTGTTATAATTCTAATGGAATAATAGTTTTTTAATTTGTGGATTACCAGTGGGATTTCACATAAAAAAAGTTCTTTTTTCATGATCGTGGTTAGATGTTTGAGATTCTTTGTGAGATGAATATTTATGTGGAATAGGTTTTTTTGTGATTGAGAAAGACATGTATGTAGTTCTTCATGAGATCAAAGTACAATTTTATAATAACTTTAGGAGATCACACTATAATTTAATTGTCATTCCCGTTATTATTGATCTTATAACATGGGGTACATAACCCACTTTGCATGAGAAGAAACGTAACATTTTTTCACATGTGGGAACCACCTTTTTCAGCATGAATTAATTATTTAACTAGTCATTCACCATTTACTAATTTAAATTATTCATGGAATTTAATGATATATAATTGATATCATGGTGGTTTATGGTACATTTCATGGAATATATCCCTTGTTGCCTATGGTGTCTCATGTGAAAGAATGGTGGTGGCTAAGGAGATTCATATGATGATGGTTACAAGCCCATGTACTCATATGACTTGAATAACATGTTACTAGGGAAATGACTTGATTAATAAACTGATTAAATGAGTCAAATAAAATACGTATGTGAAAAACAATTCGACTTCCATAACATGATGCTTCCCACTTTTCCAACATATATTGAATATGGATCTTTGGGAGGTAGTTAGGTGTTCGTCGAATGAAATAACAAATGATGGGAGGAACTCAACATCTAGCCATCCCATAATCATTAGTATCTGTCAAATATTTTTTCATGATCATCCATATTTCACTTTATGTGCATGATTCATCCACATGATGTTCTTAGGAACTTGTGATTTCATGTGTTCATGGGTCTCACCCGATCTGCAAAGCATATCCACCTGATATTCATGTTCTTGTTCTTGTGCTTTCATTTTATGTAATGAAAACAATTCAATGCATTAGTTATTTCATTGATAGTGAAATTGATGATTTTTTAGAGACAAAAAATTATCCCCTCTGAAGATAGGTTTGTTGGGAAACTGAATAGTTCAAGAGTAAAATAATCTCCCACACGAGTCCCATGTTCATCAACTGGTAAGTGTCCCAAGTATCTTTTCGTCTTCTACATGACCATTGGTATTCATCATGAGTCCCTAAAGAACCATCATGGAGAATTTGGTGAGACTATGATTCCTATAGATGATTGGTACTAGGATCCTATATAGATTCACCTCTTTCATGATGAAATATTGATATCACATTTTTGGTCCAATGGAATTGGATTGGGTGAGAAAAATAGAAGATCTAAAAGATATATCAAATTTATGGACTGAGGTTTCTATAAATTTCATGGTATCAACCTAAACATTATTTAAAAATGGATACATAGATATGATTATTTGATAAGATCAGATGATGGATGATGGTATTCATAGTTTAACATTCGGTAGTTGTGATGCATTTTCTGTGAAGATTAATTTCAGGGAATAATTAATTTTTTCATGGCTTACAATGTCTAGTACTGAGGACATGAGAATTTACTTGAAATTTTAAATTATATTCACAGGGAGTGTTTTTACTAATCAAGTTAATTTAGGTGTGTGAAACTCTGTTTTTCTTGCAAATTATTATTGATGGAATCCATATTTAGGATCCCTTCTTGTAATGAGTGATCTCATGAATAAGCAATTCATATATAGATCAAAATAATACATAGGTAGATTTTGTATGAAAGGGTTTTCCTTTGTGAATAAGTTAGATTAATTTATTTTTGATGGGTTTCCCTTTTCATATTTAAGGGAAGTATTCATGCTATAATAGGGAAATTTTAGGAGATCCCTCCATTTATATATTATTATGTTATAGGGTATATGGGAATTATATGAATTAACATTATTGATTCTCGATGCATGGTCTTCAATTTGGTTTACATAATAGATAGATATCATAAATAGTTATGTGGAATTTCCATACTATATTTTGGATTGGATATTAAAAATTTACCCTCTAGAATCGACTCACAGAAATGATGGCCCCCACTATATAGTTTTAGTTAAGTAATAATGGGATATATTTTATGCAGTTTATTTCTATGTTAACAGGATGTTATCATGTAGTTTTAAAGCATGTATGTATGATATATTCATTATTGGAATACAAAACATAAGGAAAAAATATCATCATGAAAGATGAATTCCAAAAATTGAAGGGTACAATAATAAGTTGACATAATATTAATTTTACATTGAGTACAATGGATGCATTTGGATCCTTAAGAGTGTCTAAATATTCTAGAATTTTATGTTTACGAATGGTGTAAATGAGAACTCAAAAATATTTATGTTACATTGTCATGGAAATCGGTGGGATCTAGTCTACCATAGGTAAAGGAGGAAGCACATATTCCACATAGTCATTAAAAAATACATGGAGTTATTAGGGACCTATCCTATTAGGATAAACATTCTCTAAGAACAATATCATTGGAAGGGTGTCAATTCTATATTGAATCTTGGTTGGGTCCCATTGGATTACCTTGTACATAATTCCATTTCTTATTGTGACGGAGTAAGTGAAAGAAAGACCTCGGTCCTTGGAGATCCATGGGAAGAACATCAGGTTCATGAATTTTTTTCTATGAACCCACATATAAATGATATTAATTTGGGTCGTTGATAATGTTAGACTGGTGAAGGGTTCATTCTCCCCAATAATATAATAGTGTGCATTGAACACATCTCTATGTGATTGGATAAAACATGTAATTCATTTGTACATAATCATATTGGCGTATGATTTTTTCAAGGTTAAAATATCTTGTTTTAAATTTTAACGTCATATGGCATCAATGTTGTCATTATTTTTAATTTTAATGGAATAGTAATTGGTCACTATGATTAATGATATTCAACTAGGATATTGTCCACGGTCCGCAAAATGTTTCCGTCACACTGTCCAGAGGATCCTGATAGGTTCTCTTATCTAACATGATCCATGGATTACATTAATAAAAAAGAAAAATATGATTTCAATTAAGATGTGTGAGACTACATGATCAGAGATATGTGGCGGTTTTCCCAATTTATGTTAAACAATGTACTCATAATTATTATAACTCTCATATGGGGAAAAAACATTTTCGTGATAATAACACATTGATTACAATGGAATATAGGATATATGAGGCATTATGTATGAAATGATTGTAAATAAATCAATACAGTGTTCTTATATGGTTCCCTATATAGATATGGCTAATAAGCAGGGGTGAAATTATTATATGTATCATAGATGGACACAAGATTTGAGATCTAGTAATCCATATGTATATTTTGATGGTAGAAATAAATAAACATGTTTCTCTAGAATAAAAAATATACATTCATGACTAATACATACGAAAAAGTACAAATTTATCATTGATGTTTTTGATAGACAATGGATTTCAGATCATGGTGTCACTACATATAATGGGATTTCAGGAGTTATGCCACATATTGTTCATTAATTGTAGAATATCAACAAATATGGAAACCATAATATTATGGTATGTATTTAAATTTTTTTCTTATAGATACTATAATCGACATATAGTTGTCCTTATGTATCCCATGATGGATGTATTCAATAAACATGTAATAGTTGTCTAAAAAACTATATCCTATTATAACCCATACATAGAGGGCAGTGTTTTTTCAAATAATGATTTTTTTGAAAAATGATTTTTGATATAACATTCTATACATATCTTATGATGGCTGAAATTTTGAAAAACTCAGTTTTGGATAGAATAAATCACCATGTGGGTTTAATATTATATATACGGGGTATTTTTTGACATTTTCATGGATGGACATAGGATTTGAGATCTATTCATCACTATGTATCATATTATGTCATAGAATAAAATAAACATAGTTATTGAATAGAAAATTACACCACTAGGTATAAACAATAAGTATGTGGGTTATTTGTTTCGATATGTAATACACCAGGACCCATGATTTGTGACATGGGCCTCACTACATATCTTTTGATGGTATAAATCAAGCCACACATATCTTTTGATGAAACAATCCTTTATAATGGTGTTACCCATATAATGTGTAGGAATTTTTTTCTATTTATGTTGTAGCTAGACCAAAGATAAGATATCTAGATGTCACTAAAAATCTTGTGATGGAAGGAATCAGTCCTCACTTAGTTCATTAATATAAAACATTCCAGGAATCTATGAACAAATTGAAAAATGTGGAATTTTTCTTTTCTATTTTGATTAGACCAGTGATTTATGATATTGGGGTCAATATTAATCCTTTCATGGAAGTCATCAGGCCACCTATAGTTTTTAACGGAAAAATCATCCCATAGGCATAAAGCTTGTATATAGGGGGTGTTTTATGTTATTGTTGGACCCCATTTTTTCTAGGTGTTACTAAATATAATTTTATTGTAGGAATTAGGCCATAAATATTTTTAATTGAATTATGTACATTATGGTCTAAACCCTAAAAAATGTGGACAATTATACATCAATGTGATGTCTAGAAGAAACATATGAGGTCTCGTTATCACTAAAAATCTTTTGATGGTTAGAATCTGGCCACAAATTATTCATGAATGAATACAATCTTCATGAAGGGATTACCCATATCAGGATGGGATGTGTATTTGTAAATTTATGTTTCTGTTTGGATAGGGATTTTAGATCATGGGGTCCCTTTGTGTCCTTTTAGTGGTGGAATCAAGACACATGTAGTTATTGAATGGAAAACACACCACATAGGTGAGACCCATATTCATAACATGATTTTTTATCTTTTTCTATTGATTGTGGAATGTAGTTTGGTGATTAGGGTGTCATTATATATCATTTGATGGTAGGAATCAACTAACATGTAGTTGTTTAATGGATTCAATCCCAATGTTGATCTGAAAGACACACAAAATGATGAGGTACTTCATTTTTCTTTTAAATATTTCAATATAATGTTCATTGAACACTCTATGGATGGCCAATATAGAATGAAGGATCATTTATGCTCATAATTCATATTTTTCAACCATTTTAAGGAGTATCTATGACAAAATATAATTTGTGGACTATATTTTTCCTTCTATAGTACATTATAATGATATTAATGGTTGGAATTGATTTTTAATACTAGTACAATTTCATCAACCCTATAGAACATTGATTTTCTTTTTTTCATCAATATTGTGTTTTTACACTGAGTATGGTGATGATATTGGCCTTTTTGAATATAATTATATTTTTATCTCGATGTCCATTATGGTTATTTGCTCATACCATTTGGAAATGATGTATTTAGTCCTAAGGCTGTACATAACCATCATAGATGGAGATGTGTGATATGTCCCCATAATGATCATTCCCCATATATAAAACATCCAAGAATATGGATTATATATATAAAATATCAGGGATTAGATATGAATTATTCATGAATTTAGAATACATTAAATTTATTGGTTAACTACAAATAGTCTTGTATCATTGTTTTCTATTAGAAACCTATCCTCTTAATTTGATGGTAGTGTATATTCCTAGATTGATGAGCATCACCAGAGCTTTTATGGACTTCTCTCATGATAGTGGTTATCATTCCATCTTCTATTAATCTTATGGTGATTCAATAAAATCCTCATTTTAGAAGACTATTTCTCATTTTTCTTGTATCTAAATGTAAAATTTGATGCTCGGTGTCAAATCTGTCCTCTAATAGCTCATTACCATGTCATGGTTAAATTATAGAGGTAGTAAACAATGGTATAAATCATTCATGGTGTGGATATCTATCCATCATGATTCAATGGAGTTTTCCCAAATTGACTAACTTCATGTCACTAATTTTAATTAGTGAGGCCATCATTTAGTGCATTATGTAGAAAACAACATCATCATGGTTAGACATGAAAATTATTTTGGAGACATTATCTATTTATTAATACCAATAAATTTTTATAAATATATACAATGAAATGACTGTATAGAAGATAAATCGACCATTAATCCCTAGAAATAACCAATGAGATCTTCCAATTCCTCCTTCATGATGAAATACCCATCATTGAATTATTTGATCACTACCTTTGAGTTCCCCTTTATTTTTCGGTAGACGATCTATAGATCTGGGGATAGTTTTAATCCATCAATAATGGCTCGGTATTCTACCAAATTATTAGTATTTAATTAGAATTTTATAATACCTCTCATTATAGAAGATTATTTCCACTACTGTGCTTTCTGAGTTACGATGTTCCACAAGTAAATTATCTAAGGGTTTCCCAATATATTCCTTATATGACTCTATCTAGATGTCCAATTTTTGTATAATTACCACCCATATATCCAAACATTCATGAAACATAGGGTGTACTGGGTTATACCTGAGTAGGTCAATATGAGATATCAAGTGGACTTCATGATTTTGAATGTAATGTATCATAATTTTGAATAAAAATATGGATGTAGCAAAATAATTCATGACATTTCAATGTCATGTCGTAGTTCCTAGATTCTTTTGACAAATATAGTATATGATTTATTAATTCATGTATCATTTTTTCATGTAATGAGATCAGCATGTGATATTTACATAGAGTTGAAATATAAGCTTAGTGGGTTACGTTCTGTATGATGCATCATGTGTAATTGGTGTATTTAGTACTACTTAAGATAGTCAATGAATTATTTTCAGTCTACGTTTAATTAATAGGAAACACCCATCTTCATTAACATTTTTAAGGGGAGAGATTTACCATCAATGTAGGTTATGAAACACTGAATGTAAGTGAGGTCCCCATAGAGAACCCTCGGTTAGTTAATATGTTAATTGGGAAAAATATCTTTGATTTCATTATTACATTATTAATCGGACTAATTTCTTTGTCTCACCACAATTCCTAAAAACTCCCATGTTGTTACTCCATAAATAACACATTAGAGGATTCCTCTTCATACTACACACCTGAATCATTCTGTAGTTTGTTTGAAAATAAATAATGTTTTTATATCACTATCGTGATTTAACAACCATGAGATAAATATAATATTTTATTAGTCATCCCAAAATGAATAAATTGAATTATCCCCATAGCAATTGTATGTAGTCTATATTTTTACAAATTCATATGGAATATCATGAAATCAAAAGATCCCATATGGTTCTCTTATTTTTGTGGCCTTTTCATCCTTAGGATCCATTGTTATCAGATATATCCCTTGAATAAACACCCATGAAGGTAATATATTTTATTCTAGTTGTTTCATCGATCAAATGATCTGTGATCAGTAATGTTAAATCATCATTCAATCATTATAACTAAATATTAAAAAAATTTATGAAAACCACGATATTCCATTTGTATTTCATAATAATGATGATGATTTCATACCATTATGGGTATAGAAATATCAAAAAATATTGGATTTTATTAGTTTGAGTAATTATGATTCCATATTATTACCATGATAGGGTTGAATCCTCATTTCTATATTAATGAAATATCAATGGCCATCAAATAAACCTATGTGGTGTAAATCCACATCTGGGCTCATCACATTTTTCTCTGTACAATTAAATTAAATAAATAAGTATTATTATATAAATAGTCTATATACATTCTCTTATCATTAAGATTAATGATGAAATTAATAAAAATAGTTTGTGATCCTTCTTCTAATCCCTGGTTTATTAGAATATATTCATTAATGGTGATGGAGATTCTTAATTTTAATGTGGGAGGAATATTCAACAGTTCATCATATTCATCTTCAATATCTGAGTCTATGGATGTATTTTTTGACATGGTGTGTAATCATATGTCATCAATTAAATTTTCATGGTATGATATAAAATTTGATGATACAATGTCACCCATGACATCCTGATTAATTTTAGAGAGATTATGAGGATTTTGTTTCACTCATTCAACAACTGGGTGTAGGTGATGTCTACAAATCCTATGTTGTAGGGAATTCCTTGGGCTGACAACAAATTTTTTCTAATGACAGGAACAACATATTGGATAATGTATTTATTTTTCCATATATTATTCATGGATATTATATGGAATATTTTTATACCAGGAGCTGAGACAACATGTGATTCGAAGGACCAGTCATTGAGTTTAGAAAATGGGTTTTAAATAATTAACTTATTTTTTTATTTTGACCAAATGACTTATTTTCTTCTACAACTATGAATCTATATATTTTTACTCATATTTTTCTACAAAACCAATTAGGCCTACATTCCATAGGGCGAGATCATTCGTTCATTTCAATGATGAATTTGTATAAAATCATGGAATTTCTTACCAAGAGAGTTGAAGGATATCTACAATATTGAAAATACAATATTATTCACCAATAACGGATCCAAACTCTAGGTAAGAGGTTTTATGTTTTGATTTCCATCCATTTTAATAATCCTATATGTATACTGATTAATTGAATGAATAATATAATTCATACATCTCAAGTATAATTAATGGGATTTAATTGGTAAATTTTTTTGTTGAATTATCCCACATATTTAATCGTATTTTCTATGATAATAAATCAAGGATACATGAAAAATGGTCAGTGTTTGTTCCTCACATTTATGGATTATGTATAACTCCAAAATTTATTCATGCGATCATCATTTGTATTCCTTTTGGCCAAAAATTTGATAAATACACCGCATCTGATCATTGTGAGACCATTCTTCTTCAAAAGGATCGAAACCATGGGAACAAAATCAATGAATATTCTAGTTCCTAGATCGACAATGATGGCATGAATCTCAGGCAAGAACAAGACTTTATTAGGGGATTATTTTTTTCTTCTGGGTAGCGCATAGATTATTTAAAGAAGTGGTGGTTTGCCGAAGTGATTAATGGGGAAGATTATAGTAAATAACTGATAGTGAGGCTTGTCAGACCTCAATCAAAGATATATTTTCATATATATACTATAATGTTGGATGAAATAAGATTTAATGGAAGAATTGAGGAGAAATTATGGATATTGAAAATCCCAATGAACACAACATGTAACTCTGGATTAGAGGGTGTGTGGCCCCATTCAGTGAATAATATGGTTTCAGTATGAAGATAAGGATCACGCGACATGTGATAATTTCCATGTGGTGTGTAAACCCTCTATTTAGGATCAATGATTACTTTGATGTGTAAATATAAATACGAAAATGTACAAGGCATGGTGGAATACTATCGATGTGGAAACATACATGAATTTGTGTGCATGAATTGGTACACATATATGAACATCGTACAAGGAACCCTTCATGTGACAAAGGTAGGATACCATATGTCTCTAAATGTGTTTTTTTACATTACATTTATATGGATACTGAACTTCCATTTGAGGAACTTCCACAGAAGAAGACATGGGGATAACTATACATGTCATGTTCCTCCTTTTAAAGTGTTTGTAGAATTCATTTCCATAGTTTGGACCTATATATATTTAATAGAGTTTCTTGGTCTATTCACTCATGGTTATAGTGATGAATTACATTCACATTCCATGATTGGTATAACCTTTACATTCTAAGTCATAGATAGTGTTATTGTGTCACTTTTTGAGATTGGAGTGAGTTTATGTATTTCATTGGTTACCAATATGGGGTTTGTGGAATAAATGTGTCCAACCTCATTAGATAATTGATACTTACGAGAGAATGTTGTATTGGGGGGGTGGTGTTATTATTTTCATACAATCCCCTATGTATTGGTTCCATCCAGATTGGGGCGAGGGTGTCCTATAATGGTACTAAACCAAACCCCCTAGCTATTCATCAGGTCTTTAGAGACCCCATGAGTTCTATCGGGTAGTTCCCAATGAGGTAAACAACATATTCGATTGTCAATAATGAAATTTTTTATTTGTAAGTGAATTATCCTAGAATGATAATTTCATTAAGTAAAATCTTGTGGATGATAGGTGGTTATGATCACCTAATTTTGGGGGGACACTTTAGAGTATATCAGTGTGTTCTATTATAAATTTATTATTATATCCCATATTTAGAAGACTATACCTGGTTCTTTATGATCTATGTTTATTGGTTTCCTTCTAAGAATTGTTATACTAGCCCCATCATGGGAGTTTCCCACATTTGTTGTGTCTTATATAGGTTTTGACCCATTTTATAGTGTCCTAGGATGATAGAGAGTGGATGTTGCATTTATGGAGATTTTGATAATGATGTGTTTCATCTAAATGATGAATTAAAATTATTCATCTCCATTGGACGTGGTTTTAATATTTATCATTTTGGTGGGGCCTATAGTTTGCCCCATTTTCCTACTTTTCGTACTCAATTATCATACAAAATTGTGGTCTACCTAGTGTAGGAATCTATTGTTTTAGTTGTTTTGTATTTTATAATTCTGTGGGTTTTGATATGAGATTATTTGAATATTTGTTTTAGACTAGTGACTTCCAATTTTTGGATATTCCTACTCGAAAATAGTCTCCATCTCCTTTCCAGTTAGAGGTGACATGTGGTATTCACGGGATGATCCTCAGTGGGTCATTTCACGAAAGAGTGGTGTCAAAGGTTTCAGATAAAAAATAAGACTATTGTAAGTCAGATTAATTTAGAGGAAATATTTTTTAGTCTATTGAGTTCATAATATAGGAAATGGACTAATGTTTTGGTGTGGCCATATACGTATATGTTCAATAGAAATATGATCACGTTTCATTTGACCTGGTACATGTAAACATAGGTTGCATGGAACTTTTTTATACATTAAAAATAAAGTAATCTTATTGTTTTATGAGTTTTTTTAAGTCATATAAATAGATTTAAGCTTTTGACTCTGGAATATATTTTTTAATTTAAGGATGCCTTCATGTAGAAAACCATTAAGGAAATCCTTGCTTGATTCTAAGAATGATCATCCAAGTGATGAGGCATAAATATAGTGTCTTGTACTAGAGATTAAACCTCATGGTTGATTACAATAAATACCACTAACCATTAAGTAGAAGGTAATCATGGCAGTACATGTTGAGGATTTACAAATATTGTGCATGTTGAATGAGTTTTAGAGTAAATGACCACCCTGGTTTCTGGTTGACCTAGACCCCTATATGGATAAAGATATTCTAGAGTCCTTAACTCATTTCATCCATCTTCTGAGGATGTATAATGATCATATAGAGGTCCAATTGGAATGTATTATTTAGGGCTCTTCTAAAAAATGGTGGATACTATTGACTCAGTAACACAATGATACAACTCGCTATTGTCTATACATAGGTCATATCTTTTGGGAGGAGTTATATTTATCCATGATGCATTCGACAGTCATATCAGAGAATTTAATCATACAGTAGGGAAATGTGACTATGGAGGTGTAATCTATGATGTCTACTGATATCTCACATTACTCTTTGAATGTGGTGTGGGACTAGTTCTATAGAGCACGCACAATTGTGAAAGGATTTTGTGGGAAATCAAGGATTCAATGGTAACCCTTTCCATTATCATTTATGTTTTGGTGCATGAGATATAAATATTGAGGGAGATAATTTTGGCAGACAATACACCATCCGAGGTAGGTTATAGTGGTCACCTATTAATTAATTCCGAGTAAGAAGGCATATGAAGACATTCATAAGGATCTAAATGTGTTAGACACTTTATGAGAAAATATGAAGACTCCAGGAAAACGATTTATGGCACTTAGCATGTCTTGAATGAACTAAGGGAGAAATAGAATTTCTCTTGTGACAATCATATATATATAGATCAATTTTTTATGAACCATTGAGTAGTTGATGGAGTGACGGTGGAAGTATCACTGATACAGAGACATATGTAGGACCGGGGTGGTTCGCAAGGTTAAAGGCATGGTAGAGAGTACGGATGGGAAACAAGAGGTCATTAATACCGGCATCATAATGGGGTGGTCCTCACCAGGATCATGTATCTTGTGGATCAGGACAAGGAAAAATAAAATATATGGAGTCCAAATAACCAAATAAATATTGGATTATACAACGTTTGATCATTGTATCTTCTGATTTAGCTATAGTAACAATAGACACATGTTCCTATTATTCCATAATTTACACATGTTTGTTTCCAAACCTAGAGATTTTGATAAAACCATCCACTCGAACATTATAGTTGAAGACATTGAAATAAAGTGACTAATATAATACAAGAAAATGATAATATTAAATCCTTACACATTCATGTGATATTTTTATGGTGTATTTTTTTTTGTAGTAGTGTGGCCTTATGACATCATCTTAGGTGTGGACTGCACATCCATATTTTATTCCAAGATTGACTATGTTTGGAGGATTATGAAGTGAGTATAAAGTAATGAAATGTGTTTTTCGATTATGGATGAAATTGAATCCCGAATAATGTATGATGAGCTCAAGAATAGAAGAGTGTAGATGATTACACTATAGTTAGATAAAGTGACTCTTGTAGAAGTGGTTTCTTTTGGCTACCAGATTCATGCACTTGCGGTGCATTATGTGGACGTATTTATAAAGTGTGTACTAGGATAACAACCACACCATGATCTAGACTTTTATATTTACATTCATCATGAGATGGAACTGATATCTACACCTGTATATTGGATGGATTTCTCAAATCATTCATATTCGAGGGTGCTGTTGTTGGGGTTAAAAAAGATGGGATCTGTGAGGCTCAGTGTTTCCCCTAGGCATCCCTAGTGTTAATTTCCGTTAACCAGAAGGGATAATGGGGTTATTTGTGGAATTATGACACTTTAATCATATGAAAATGATGAATAACTGTCCATTACCAAGGATTTATGACCTCTTTGATTTTTTGAGTGGATCATGATGGTTCTCAAAGATTTACCTGAGATCATACTATCACTATATATGATTACGTGATGAGGATATTGAAAATACGACCATCAAATTTATTTTTGGTCACTTGGATTACTAGAAAAATGTTGTTCGACATGAAATATTCCACAGTAGTGTTCATGGGACATGTGAACTAGATATTTTATCCTTTCATGAATGATTTCATGGGGGTCATCATTAATGAAATCCTACTGTCTTCAATGTCCACAAAGGAGTATGCGAGACACATGAGGATTTTCATGAACAGTCTCTGAGGGAGTCGAAATTATGATAATCTTTTAAGTGAATGTTTTGGATTTATAAGTTCAAATTTATGGGGAACATCATCGTAGATGTTCGATATTTAGGAGATCCAACAATGGTTGAGATTTTTTTTCATGGGATCTATGCAATAGTATTAATAAAGTGACCAGTTTCATATGGTTGGCAGAGTAATATATGTGGTTGGTACCCAACTTCTATATACAGGAAGCTCCGTTTAACGTATTGACACAGAAGGGGATCTATTCAAGTGGCTAGAATAGTGAAAGAAGTACTTTCGGGAGTTGATATAGCAGTTGAGGAGAGATCCCAACTTGAGGTCTCCAGAAGATTGAGTCGACTACAAAGTGTTCTGATATGCATCAAGGAGAGAAAATGGTTGTGTTTTGATACAGAGGACGTATGTTATTTCATATGTTTCCAATCATTTGAGACCACATGAGTATAACTACATGACCCATGGTCATGTGTTGGTAGCACTTTTATTGCTTTTGTTGATATGGTGACACTACCTGATGCGCTAGTAGTTGACATGATACTACTAAACTAGGTTTATCTTTTTCTAGCTTATTAATAGTGTTGTAAAAAATACCCATTTTCATAAAAAAAAATGTAAATGAGGGCCTTTATCATTCCTTAAATAGTGCTGATAATGGGGTCCTTTTATTAGTTCTAGTAAAAATATATAATAAATCATGGGCTTTTAAAATGTTTTTAAAAAAGAACTGATAAATGTGGGCCATTATAAACACTTTTTAGAAGAATTAATAAATTCTACCCATTAATATTTCTTTTTTACTAGCACGGATAACATGAATAATTTTTTAAATATTATTTTTCTAAAAATAATTGATTATTATATAAAAATATTTATATTGATATAAATATAATATATAATATAAAAATTGTTATAGATAAGGATACATAAGAATTTTCAGATGATATATAATATATTTTTTGAAAATTCATTATAAAATAATTGAAAAAGAATTTTTAATTAAAAATTTTATAATTATTATCATGTAATGGTCATTTAAGAACAATTATAATTGAAATAAATCAAAAAATTAATAAAAGGTCTTAAATATGTGGAAAACGTTACATGAAATTCAAACAACAATTACCTTTGATTAAGATGTCCATTTGAGATCAACCACATAAAAAATAAATGTTTGGGATGATATCTAAGCCATATTTAATATGGGGTCCCCATTAATATTTTTTTGTGAGGTTAATTGAGTCCCCAAATTTGTCCAAAACTGATATTATTGTCTTGGTGCCCTTGTTTTTTACATTTGTGGGAATTTCCGCCTCATTTAATGGGGATTTTTTTTCGTTTTTCATTATGGACAAAATTTATGACCAGGGAATATGTTCATATTTATATTATGATTTTGAAATTTATTTAGGTTTATTTTTGTACAATTATTCATAATATAATATATAATAATATAAAAACAATTTTTATATATTCACTAAAAAAAATTATAAATAATTATTTAAACATATTTACATATAACTTTTATTTATCAATACATAAAACTTTTCTAAATAGAAATATAAAACAAATTTAATTAAAATAATATTTTATGAATATTTATATACCTAAACAATTAATATATATATATATATGTAAATATGATGTATATATATATATATATATATTTATGTCTGTGTTGAAAAACATATATTAATTTATCTATATATTCTAATGTATTTATATAAATATTAATATATATTATATGTAAATAAATTTAAACATGTATAATTATATTTATAGATGGATATATATATATATATATGTTATAGGAATGTTTAAATGTTTTTATAAACACAGACATACACACACATAGAACCAAATTTTTAGGATGCATTTGAATATATATATATATACATATTTGTAATAATATATATTGATATATGTATAAAAAAATTTAATGATATATATATATATATACACATTATATAAAATGTCCAGAAAAAAATGATACTAGTAAATGGGATGGTGTATAAGGATGTATCAGGATTGAATCTTAATGGTGGTAGGGGTGCTCGTGGAAGGGTGGGATTACCTAAAGGGATAATAATGGGGTGTTGAAAGCACTGATAAGGAAAGGGGGAGTGCAGATAAAATGGTGTGTCTATGGTTAAAAATTTCCCCCTTTATTAGTAGGGACTATATCATCTCTTTTATAGTGCAGTTAATGGCCCCTTTATTAGAGCGTTTATTAGTTCTGTTATAGGGGGTGTTGATCAGTGATTTTGAAAAGCACTATCTAAGATAACCCATTGAAATATCACTTATTATCAGCACATATATAGCGAAGATATATCCCTTTCACATGAGATGTTAAATTCATAATTCATAGAAGTGATAGATTGTTTTGACCACAGAAGTCTCTAGTTTATCTTGTCGTAAAAGGATGTTACCTTTATATATAGGATATTTACATAATTATTCTAGGAAAATGTCTTTAATATTGTTTAATTTGGTGGAGTATTCTATCAATTGGAGTTATTTATATTGTTTTTGGCTGAGGCATTAGAGAAATTTTCTTCTCCAATGGCCCTAAAGCCTTCATTTTTTGTTGATATTAGTGAAATTATCTTCATTATAGTTATCCATTGTGGAAAGGGATATTACGTATTATCTTTGGTTGATATTTTTTACCCCTCGTATTTTGTTGCATGATAGGGATTCTTAGTATAAAGATACTGAATGTGAGAGCATATCTAATCATATATCTAGTAGACATTATCATTAAGGACATTATAAAGGCATAGATAACACTGTGATTTTAGAGGATGGATGGTGGTGTATTATATGTTTTGGGAGACTGTGTTTTATGAATTTCATACATCACCTTTTGGTGTACATCCATCTGTGGAAAAGTTTTACTAGGACATCTGATGTAAGTTTATGTGTCCATGCATAAAGAGGGGAGTTTCAGAGTTTTCCCCATAATTTCTCACTAGTCTGTTGGAAAATACAAAGCACTAGGTTCTTGAAAGTTTAGCATAACCTATTGAAGTTACATTGGGGATTTTGGATGTGATTTATATGGACATAATGATTTTACTTCCACATACATACATTTGAAATGATGAAATTTGGGTGACCATTGGAAGACTCTCAATATCGGCCCACTTTTATGATACTAGATAGTGTAGTTCAATAGAGAACATGGGGTGACTCTTTATGAAAAATATATTATGAATATTTGGATTGAAATTGTTGAAATTCAGTTACTATTATTCTCTCTTAACATACAGGTTTTAGAGAGGAATAAAGGAATCAATTTTAAATTGTATATGTTTTATAATAATTTCCCCCCCTAGATTGATGGCCAGACATAGCGAACAATCCGGGTTTGGGAGGATATGTTGCAAGATTCCATGTTGAACATTGTTGATAGTTGAGAGGAACACCTACCAATGGTGGTGGTTTTGTAATACAACATTTATCATTCCAAAAACTGTATTCCACCATTTCTGTATTTGAATTGGAGACCATGTAGATCACCACATTATTGGAATGATCTATCTGAGTCCGCTATCATGGGACTGATGTTTGTGCAATCAGCCTCAATGAAGGTGAATGCTAGCTAGGACTGTATTAAGTATACTCAGATCTACCAAATTTATATATTAACTAATCTTGGGGACCTCTATAGTTAGAGGGGTTATACCATGTGTTCTTAATAGTCTTCACAAGATGGTGATTGGGGATATTTTTTCACAAAACAAATTCTATTATATTCTTTAGTTCCTTATAGATACTTCATATATTTGGCATGGTGGATTATCTGTTAGATCTTTAACCACAACTGGATTGATTACATGATGTATTTGATATATCACAATTGATGAGTTATGTTCATGACATGTCTCAATTAATATTCCATGAAATGAAATACTTCAGGGATGGAGAAAACATGGAAAAGCTAATAATGGGGACATATGATTGGAAGGAGAGGTTCCTACTTGTGATCTAATTCCATTTTCATGATTTTGAGGTAGAATCTTAATCATCATGATAGAACTTGGGAGTAGGAGTCATAGATGTGATCCTTGTACCCTAATCATTTTGATTATGTTTTTCACTTTTTGAGATAAAAAATACATAATGAGGGGAGAATGTATTGTCTCGTATTTTAAATGTATTATTTTGGATGTTATATATATTATTTTTAGGATTAGTAATGGGGATGACATAGAATTCTGAGGCATTTTATGCCCATAGAAAATTTTTGAAATATATTAAATAGCTCGATCTCATAATTGTTTGTGAATTAATTAAATACACTAGAATAGTGGCCTTGATCATAAATTTTAGGGAACCATTGTGTTTAGAATTCATGTTTTACCCCATGCTTGGAGAACACTTTTTGTGTGTGGTGATTTTTTGAAAATATCATGGCGGGCATAAATTATTGAATAAATTAAATAATTAATTATTTTTTTTAGTTTTGACTAATATGTTGTTTTTATCCAATATTTATATGTTGTTGATTTGGTATCAAGCTCGAAAAATCTACCCTAGATAACTAAAAGTAGTTAAAGGAGAGTGTTCTTGGTTGTCGATGATGGATCAAGATCAGATAATGGAACATTACACTAACAGAGTCAGAGGATCTCATCAATGATGAAAACAGAATCATTCTTCATCAATGATTGGTCCAAAATCTAGGTAAGATGTTTATGCTAGGATCTCCATCTTGTTTCTCAATCCAAGAAAATTTATGATCAAATCTACAAATAGTATTGATATTCACACACAGGTAGAATTAAATTAATTGAATTATTTATTTAATCATTCATTTATCCCTCTTCATTCATATTTTTTCTAAAATAACTAATTGTGGCCAAATGAAAAATAGATGTGTTTTGTTCCTCATAAGTTATGACTTTTTTATTTTTCCTCAATTTTATTGTGTGATCATAATTGGTATTTTTTTCCAATGGTTTAAAAAACTTATCATTTTCAATCATTACATGACCATTCCACATCAAAATGGATTGAAACCGTGAGTCATAATGTGATTGTAACACCCCATGCTTCCACGGTACGTTTCACTTCGAATAATGCAATAGCGTGTGTTGTACGCAACCTCGAGCTCTAACACACACCACAATGAATTAAACTAGCCATTGTGAATAGTAATACCTACTTTTTGAATTTTTATAAATTTTATTTATCAAAATGGACTTCATTTTTGGATTCGGAATATCGAAATTATCCCATGTTGAATTTTTGGTATTTTTCTGAGAACTTCTAATTTTTATGAATAGTGAAAAATACTTAAAAACAACTTTTTAAATCAAAATAATTTATAGTGAAAAATTATACTATTTAGTGGTTTTAAATTATAATTAGAATATATTTTTACCATTTTATCCAATGGTGGTCATTAGAATTAATTTAACATTGAAATCAGACATAAACAATTGCCAATCTTTTGATATAAATTGTTTCTTAGAAACACGCCATTTTTTGTAACAGCAGGAATTAATTATAAAATTAATTAATGAAACTTATATGTTTGAAATTTTTTGAAATAGATATCATTTTTGTATTCGGAATATCAATTATATCTTAGGGTGAAATTTTGGCTTTGTTCTGAAAAACTTAAATTTTTGATGAATAGTGAAACAACTATGTGGTAGTTAAATAAATGATTTTTCGTTTAAATGAAATATTACCACTTCTGTGATTTCAATTTCAAAAATCCGACATACATGGCTGTCATTAAGAAGTAAAATGTGGTTCAATGAGATTAAAATAAATTTTTGGTGAATAGTAACTTTTAAGTTCTTAATCGCGATTAGAGGTAATTAGTGTAGTTTATGGTACAAATAATGTTTTAATAATATGAGATGAGCATGACACTTGTCCTACTCTTATTGGATGAGTCATGGATGACCAAGACAACCCACGGGTCAACTTGGGGACCCCATGGAGCCACTTTAGTTGGAAAATGGCATTAATATATATTTATTTAATGTTAAAATTAAATTGACACAAACATGAGTTGTTTTACTAGAACAGTTTTTAAGTGGGGTTACACAAGTCCAAATTTTGACTATAATTATTCATTAGAAATCTAAACAGATTTCCTACATCATAGTAGTTTTTTTATAATTTTTAGACATTATATAAATTAAATTATTTATGACATAATTATGATGCCGTGATGACCTCATTATTTTACGATTTAAATAAAATGAGAAGATAATGCAAAATCCAAGTCATACACTTGTCCAAAGCCTATTGGATGAGGATATTTCGAATTCTTATCACCTTAGACACTAATTATATAAGTGTGGGACCTTTAGAATCCGAAAAGCATTGTGTAATAATGTAACATTTCAATCTTTCCAAAAGAGCCCCTCCTCTCCACTTATAAAAGGCCCCCAACACTCCCAACTTATTCACACCTTCAAGCCATTTGGCTCGGCCAAACACTACCCAAATACTCTCCCAACTTCCCCCTATTACTCTTAGAAGCCTCCCTTTTGGCATAACTCTTCCCAAGGAATCCTTTGGCTCAAATCAAAAAGAGTTACCCGATTTTGAGGTAATGTCTTCTCTAATGTTGTTTTGTTTTATTTTTCTTCTCCAACCCCCTAAACTCTTTTTATTCTTTTATTTTTTTAACAAAACCAGTATCCTCAATATACTAGGATGTTTTTATAAGAAGGATTCAAGCTACAATTATACAAACCTACATCTAATGTTTAAAGAACATACGGTTTCTGTGGATGGCGAATTTCTGCCTCACAAAACGATGATTGTTCAACACACATATAACACCTTCAAAGGTGGAAATTAAGATGTCACTATATTAATATATGATATATAATATGTTTATGTTTTACTTATGCTTCTGTATTTCTCATTTATGGCATACTTTATGATTTCCATTATGGGTAAAACGCGATATTTTCATTTTAGGAAGTGCGGACTACCGCCCCCTCAAAGTGATTTGAATCGTTAATGCCATATGTGGGATGTATAAAGGATGGATTAAATGGTATTATACACTATATTATACTGTAATTATATTATAAATTTATATCATTATGATTTAATTCCATTAAATACGAAATAGAAATGAAAGTAGCGTTCATGCGTACGTACGGCTTACCGTCTCCATGAACGGTGCATTTCATTTCCTACCTCTAAATGTTACGTGAAATTATGAATGAATGTATATACTGTATATATATGATATATATGATATCTACATCATGAATATAATTCTGGATATAATGGATATTTCACCACATGAACAACTTGTAATTATAAGAAGTTTATTTTGGACTCAAGTACCAAAGATCGACAAAACGACCGTTATTAACTTAAATAATTAAATAATGTTCATAACATGGTAATAAGGGATTTAAAAGGAATAATGAACATGGAAAATATTCTTATGTAAATATAAATTAACTCTAGTTTATTATTCAAAAGGTTAAAGAACGGTCGAGTCAGGATAGGACGCAAGGTAAGGGAACATCTTAACCCAATTTCTATTCTTTAGGTTAATCTCCTACTTTCAAATTATGTCATGATATTATTATGTCCTATCTTGTATTTTTACATTATTTATGTGTACTTATAGTGAATACACATTGTAGATGTACTTTATTTAAAAAAAATGATATTTTTAAGGACTTCGTCTCAATCCCTTTCATTGAGGCATATTTGGTTTTATACACAACTTTCTTTTATACGGTGTATAAACCTCTTTGACTTTTACTTTAATTCAAAAGGAATCTTTTTTATACGAAACGTTTTGCTAAACGACAAAAGGGAATGTTTTTCTTTCCGTACTTATGCTGCGACAACGACTTCTCCGCCGCCGTGACCATTATTTGTGTTTCGGCTTCCTCTACAAGCCATACCATCTTTTTAAAAAGAAAAATAAATACAAAGTTTTAACATTCTTTTATTTTGGTATTGAAAATGGTTTTGAAAGCGTTATTATTATAACAATGTGTTGTATTGATATCTTTTGACTGAAATGTGGAAATGTTATGATTCCTTTATGCATGTTTTATGTGATACGATTATGTTATGGTTTATGATATGTTTAAACCTATTCATATGAGGAATGTATTGGACTTAATAAGTGACAAGTGGATCCCTCTATAGCTCCTCGATGCATCGGTAGACAACTAGACGTGGAATTGGCCGAGGCCCTTTCCCAATATGATTTATGGTTTTGGCCGAGTCCTTAATCATTTTAGACGTCTTGGCCGAGGCCTTGAAAAAATGTTTCAGAATGTCCGGCTTTATACATTCCCTCATTATGAAAGTGGTTATTGATATCGCATGTGTTTATTCGACCAGTAGAATATCCATGTGAAGAAGTGAATGGAATTATCTCATTTTACTTTTTCCATATTATGTTGAAGTTCATGTTTAAAAGGCTTTCGTTTTAGTTATACATTGCCTTAAATTTCTATGTTTATTTATGAAAGATTCCGCAATATTGTTATCCTTACTGAGAATCTGAGCTCACCCCTTTCAATGTTTTAATATTTTCCAGGATGTGTAGAAGTATTTTATGAATGACCTGCAGGGATAGTCAGAAGAGGATATGAGTGTGGAATATGAAGAATTTGTTATTAGTTTTTCATTTTATGATTTAATGTAACATTTATGAATGTATCTAGTGTTTCCAAGGCTACTAAACTAATCGTTCTTTCGAGACTTGATCTTTTGTGATCATGCCAATGTTACGAAGTAATGCACCGAATCTGGGTAGTTGGGTCGGGGCATTACAGTTGGTATCATAGGCAGTTTAGTACTAACCTTGGAAGCTAGATGTAGATAAAATCTGATTAGAGCACATAGCCCAAAGATAGACTTTGAGGATTGGTATAGAAGAACTTCCTAGAATTTTGGTATTATAGAGATGTTATGAGTTTTCTGAGAAATACATCCCTGTCTGGATACGAGAAGGTAGAGGCGGCTCTGGCACAGATGTACCTAGGGGTAAAACCCGATAGCACCGCTTTGAGCTAGACTCGAACGGGAACTGGTGCAAGACAACGGGCCTTGCTGCACTCTTGGTTACGACACTCCCGAGGGATATACTTAGGATAATTCTCATTTTCTTTACAAACCACTATGAAGGGTTATGAGTATATACTTCCTCAAAGGAATCATTTCTTTCTATGATTATGGATTATATCCATAAATAGTTCAATTTATGTAAAGTATTTTACAAATATGGAATTATTTATTTTATTTCATAAACTAATCTAGTTTATGCCATTGTTTAGAAATGGCGCCTAGTGGAAGGAATAGAAATCGTATCAATGCACGCACTCCGTGTAGGGATTTCCCTCCTGCTCAAGATAATTATGGTGGAGCTAGTGATACAACTGTTGCTGATCAACTTCTCACCATACTGGGACAACTCACACAGGTTATGAATAATAACCTTACTCGTATGGAGCACCCTGATCCGCAACGTGGAGGATCAATGCTAGACTGTTTCATGAGGCAACAACTACCAACCTTAAATGGGAGTACAAATCCTATAGTAGCTGAGCAATGGATAAATTCCTTAGAGAAAATATTACATGCCTTGGGGAGTAGTGAAAGGGAGAAGGTTGTCATGGCTGTTTACCGCCTCACTGGAGATGCCGATCAGTGGTGGTCGCTGATTCAAAACACAAAGGAAGATGATGACGTATCGAATATGGAATGGAGGGAGTTCAAAGGTCTTTTCTTAGAAAAATACTTTCCTCGTGACCATCGAGCTGATATGGAAAGGCAATTTCTGAGTCTGAGGTAGAAGGAGGTTGAGAATGTCGCAAAGTATGAGGCTAACCTTACAAGGTTAGCAAGGCATGCTTCCGATTATATACGTAACCCAAGGAGTTAGATTGATCGTTTCATTGATGGGTTAAAACCATTTCTCCATCGAGGTTTAGTATCACAATCCCTCTCATCATACAAAGATATTGTCTCGTGTGCTATCAAGACAGAAAAGGAATTCTCTCAGTCATATGACAACAAAGTAAAGAAAGAGAAGAAGAGAACGGTGGAACAAGAGACAGATAAAGGGAAAAAGGGAAAGAAGGATTTTCCATTATGTGATAATTGTGGGAAGAATCACCCTGGTACATGCCTAAAATGAATGGGAGTTTGTTATAAATGTGGAGAAAAGGGTCACCAGGCTCGTGATTGTAAGGGAAAGAAAGAGGCTGTCAAAGTTGAATGCTACAATTGTAGGGAAATGGGGCATTATTCAAATGAATGTCATAAGCATCAAGGAATCTTACCTCAGAAAAGGCCAAGGGATCAAGGCCAATCTTATGCTGTGAATACAGTTGAAGCAGAATAATTAATGTATTGGTGCTTTTGGACTCAAAGATTATATTCTGGTTATAAGAATAATGTGATATATATATATGGATTGTACTGCAGTACTTTTTGGTTTCAGTAAGGTTTTAATATGATTAAGGTAATCATATTTTTATTATGTGACAATAAGAGAAAGTTTTCTTTGTTTGGGGAATCTGATGTTACAATTGATTTTGGAATTAAGAGACCTTTTAGAGAATGTCTGGACAGAGGTATTTTGGATAACTATAAAGGTTGGAGTGGATTAAGTTGATCTTTGGATAGTATTGTTTAAGGTTAAAGCATTTCTGAAGATTATTTTTGGAATATTATAATACTATAGTTTTAGGAAAAGGACAACCTGCAGGGTGGGGAATAACCCGTCGTGTCGGACAAAGCTGCAGGAATCGATCCCACAACCATAGTGCGACAAGCCTTTATTTCCTACCACTAGCCTACAGGAAGTCCCTGGTTATTACAAAATAGTTTTACTAATCTAAATGGCATGTGTTAATATTTGTAACCTTATACAATTAGGATAAAAAGAATATTTTTTAGTTCCATTACCATTTGGAGTAAAAGATGGGTTTGTGGTAAAAATTTATTAACGAATGAAAGTATACATAACAAGTATGTATATTCCCTTACATTCTTGGTAAATCTCCTAAATAAATTCCTCAACATTATAAATGTAACTTAAAACAAAAATGTTGTCGGTTAACTTTTCCAACTGGGGATTCAATGACCGTTTAACCAGTCACAAGTTTGTGATTTTCTTGTAGTTAAACTTTGTCCTAATCCTGTTTTCTATAACTTTCCATCAGACCTTGATGGTTTGTTTCTCCTCCATATCCATATTTTCATAGAATCCTAGAATGGGCTATATCGGGTAACCTTTGTACTTATCTTGCTTTCTTTTAATTTTATATATTTATTAACCTTATTTCTGATGTGGGTTTTCCTCAAAGGTATTTTCTCTTTTCAACCTTTTATTTTCAAATAAAAATTTCAAATTGCGAGGACGCAATTTATTGAAGGAGGGGAGAATGTAACACCCAAGCTTCCACGGTACGTTTCACTTCGAATAATTCAATAGCGTGTGTTGTACGCAACCTCGAGCTCTAACACACACCAAAACGAATTAAACTAGCCGTTGTAAATAGTAATACCTACTTTTTTAAATTTTATAAATTTTATTTATCAAAACGGACTTCATTTTTGGATTCGGAATATCGAAATTAGCCTATGTTGAATTTTTGGTATTTTTCTGAGAACTTCTAATTTTTCTGAATAGTGAAAAATACTTAAAAACAACTTTTTAAATCAAAATAATTTATAGTGAAAAATTATACTATTTAGTGGTTTTAAAGTATAATTAGAATATATTTTTACCATTTTATCCAATGGTGGTCATTATAATTAATTTAACATCGAAATCGGACATTAACAATTGCCAATCTTTTGATATAAATTGTTTCTTAGAAACACGCCATTTTTTGTAACAGCGGGAATTAATTATAAAATTAATTAATGCAAATTATATGTTTGGAATTTTGTAAAATAGACATCATTTTTGAATTCGGAATATCAATTATATCTTAGGGTGAAATTTTGGCTTTGTTCTGAAAAACTTCAATTTTTGATGAATAGTGAAACCACTAAGTGGTAGTTAAATAACTGATTTTTCATTTAAATGAAATATTACCACTTCTGTGATTTGATTTTCAATAATCCGACATACATGGTTGTCATTAAGAAGTAAAATGTGGTTCAATGAGATTAAAATAAATTTTTGGTGAATAGTAACTTTTAAGTTCTTAATCGCGATTAGAGGTAATTAGTGTAGTTTAAGGTACAAATAATGTTTTAATAATATGATATGAGCATGACACTTGTCCTACTCTTATTGGATGAGTCATGGACGACCAAGACAACCTATGGGTCATCTTGGGGACCCCATGGAGCCACTTTAGTTGGAAAATGACATTAATATATATTTATTTAATGTTAAAATTAAATTGACACAAACATGAGTTGTTTTACTAAAACAGTTTTTAAGTGGGGTTAGACAAGTCCAAATTTTGACTATAAATATTCATTAGAAATCTAAAAAGATTTCCTACATCATAGTAGTTTTTTTTATAATTTTTAGACATTATATAAATTAAATTATTTATGTCATAATTATGATGTAGCGATGATCTCATTATTTAACGATTTAAATAAAATGAGAAGATAATGAAAAATCCAAGGCTTACACTTGTCCAAAGCCTATTGGATGAGGAGATTTCGAACCCTTATCACATTAGCCACGAATTATATAAGTGTGGGACCTTTAAAATCCGAAAAGAATTGTTTAATAATGTAACATTTCAATCTTTCTAAAATAGCCCCTCCTCTCCACTTATAAAAGGCCCCCACCACTCCCACCTAATTCACACCTTAAAGCCATTTGGCTCGGCCAACCTCTTCCCAAATACTCTCCTAACTTACCCCTATTACTCCTAGAATCCTCAATTTGGGCAGAACTCTTCCCAAGGAACCCTTTGGATCAAATCCAAAAGAGTTACCCGATTTTGAGGTAATGTCTTCTCTAATTTTGGTTTGTTTTATTTTTCTTATCCAACCCCCTAAACTCTTTTTATTCATTTCTTTTGTAACAAAACCAGTATCCTAAATATACTAGGATGTTGTTATAAGAAGGATTCAAGATACACTTACACACACCTACATCTAATGGTTAAAGAACATACGGTTTCGGTGGATGGCGAATTTCTGCCTCACGAAACGATGATTGTTCAACACTCATATAACACCTTAAAAGGTGGAACTTAAGATGTCACTATATTAATATATGATATATAATATGTTTATGTTTTACTTATGCTTCTGTATTTCTCATTTATGGCATACTTTATGATTTCCATTATGGGTAAAACGCGATAATTTCATTTTAGGAAGTGCGGACTACCGCCCCCTCAAAGTGATTTGAATCGTTAATGCCATATGTGGGATGTATAAAGGATGGATTAAATGGTATTATACACTATATTATACTGTAATTTTATTATAAATTTATATCATTATGATTTCATTCCATTAAATACGAAATAGAAATGAAAGTAGCGTTCATGCATACGTACGACTTACCGTCTCCATGAACGGTGCATTTCATTTCTTACCTCTAAATGTTACGTGACATTATGAATGAATGTATATACTGTATATATATGATATATATGATATCTAAATCATGAATATAATTCTGGATATAATGGATATTTCACCACATGATCAACATGTAATTATAAGAAGTTTATTTTTGACTCAAGTACCAAAGATCGACAAAACGACCGTTATTAACTTAAATAATTAAATAATGTTCATAACATGGTAATAAGGGATATAAAAAGAAATAATGAACATGAAAAAGGTTCTTAGGTAAATATAAATTAACTCTAGTTTATTATTCAGGAGGTTAAAGAACGGTCGAGTCAGGACAGGACGCAAGGTAAGGGAACTTCTTAACCCAATTTCTATTCTTTGGGTTAATCTCCTACTTTCAAATTATGTCATGATATTATTATGTCCTATCTTGTATTTTTACATTATTTATGTGTACATATAGTGAATACACATTATAGATGTACTTTATTTAAAAAAATGATCTTTTTATGGACTTCGTCTCAATCCCTTTCATTGAGGCATATTTGGTTTTATACACAACTTTCTTTTATACGGTGTATAAACCCCTTTGACTTTTACATTTATTCAAAAGGAATCTTTTTTATACGAAACGTTTTGCTAAACGAAAAAAGGGAATGTTTTTCTTTCCGTACTTATGCGGTGACAACTTCTTCTCTGCCGCCGTGACCATTATTTGAGTTTCGGCTTCCTCTACAAGCCATACCATCTTTTTAAAAGAAAAATAAATACAAAGTTTTAACATTCTTTTATTTTGGTATTGAAAATGGTTTTGAAAGCGTTATTATTATAACAATGTGTTGCATTGATATCTTGTGATTGAAATGTGGAAATGTTATGTTTTCTTTTATGCATGTTTTATGTGATACGGTTATGTTATGGTTTATGATATGCTTAAACCTATTCATATGAGGAATGTATTGGACTTAATAAGTGATGGGTGGAGCCCGCTATAGCTCCTCGATGCATCGGTTGACAACTAGACGTGGAATTGGCCGAGGCCCTTTCCAAATTTGATTTATGGTTTTGGTCGAGGCCTTAATCATTTTAGACGTCTTGGCCGAGGCCTTGACAAAATGTTTCAGAATGTCCGGCATTATACATTCCCTCATTATGAAAGTGGTTATTGATATCGCATGTGATTATTCGACCAGTAGAATATCAATGTGAAGAAGTGAATGGAATTATCTCATTTTACTTTTGCCATATTATATTGAAGTTCATGTTTAAAAGGATTTTGTTTTAGTTATACATTGCCTTAAATTTATATGTTTATTTATGAAATATTCCGCAATATTGTTATCCTTACTGAGCATCTGAGCTCACCCCTTTCAATGTTTTCATATTTTCCAGGATGTGAAGAAGTATTTTATGAATGACCTGCAGGGATATTCAGAAAAGGATATGAGTGTGGACTATGAAGACTTTGTTATTAGTTTTTCACTTTATGATTTAATGTAACATTTACGAATGTATATAGTGTTTCCAAGGAAACTAAACTAATCGGTCTTTCGAGACTTGATCTTTTGTGATCATGCCAATGTTACGAAGTAATGCACCGACTCTAGGTAGCTGGGGTCGGGGCGTTACAGTGATGGAAACTACATTTCATTGATCGATGATGTTGGTGGTTAGATAAGTAGATTATGATGCTAGATCAATGTAATTTTCTTCCCTATGAGAGGTGCATGAATTTTTTGTGGTCGAGGTGATTTTATGATGCAATTCAATGTAATGGTTCTGGGAAATGGCTTATGACAGGGCCAATAAACAATAGATACATGATATATATAACGATTTCTAGTAGAAATTTTCGTAGAAGTGACTAGAGAGTAAAAACGGAACAAAAATTATTGAAATGGAAATTCCAAATCAATATTCCATATAACTTTTGATTATATGTCGTGTGGGTCCATTTTCCATTTTTTAGTGTCTCATGATGTTGACATGGATCTGATGGCTTATGTCATCCCAAACATTGTCACAATTCCCCTTTCACAAGGATCAACATTTACTTTGGAGAGTGCATGGACATTGGTAAAAGTACATTTACATATTGAATTTCATGTACTGGTACAAGGTCAAGTCATTTTTTAAACAGGTTGGTACATGGACTTGGACACTATACGTGAAAATTACCCAATCACACGGGAAATATACCATGTGTCTCTATACACCGTTTTTTATTATAAATGCCATTTATATAGAGAATTTCCTTCCATGTGAAGAACATCCACACATGCATACATTTTTATAATTTGACACAATGTGTATCCCTTTCACGATCATTTTAAGCTATTCGTTTTCATAGTTTAGACTAGTATAGATTGAGTGTGCTCCCTTCTTGAATTCCATAGAAGGTATAATGTGTAATAACATACACCTCATAGGATTTTGATCACATATAGAGGCTGATACTTAGATAGATTTGTAATTTCAGTCCATGATAATGGAGTTTGACAATTTATCAACATTGTTTTATTATATGGGGTTTGTGGAATTAGCATGGACTCCTTGGGCAGGGTGTTGATCCTCAATCTAGATTTTCGTATTAGTGGGGTTTGTTATGTAATTTTCATAAGATCTACTTTGTTGCTGGTTGATAATGATTGAGTTGAAGGTTTAACAAAGTGGTTTTGGGTGTGACCTTATAACTATATATTAGGGTCTCCTTATATGAGTGATATTTCCTGGGAGCCACCCAATGATATGAGCTTCTTCGTTGAGTGTATTCAATGCTAGCATTAATTTTTTAGTAAATTTTACTGAAATGATCATTGCATCTTGAAGAATCCTAGGACTAATAGTTGTTTATGTCCTCAGAGATTCATGGTGTTCTTATTAAATATATCAAAGTATATATTAAATTCAAGTAATTGTTATATCATGTATTGATCTGACGATACATGCTGCTTCATAGTTACTATTTTATATATTTCCTAATGAGTATTGTAATACTCACCCCTACACAATCATTTATGGCATGTGTCAGGTCTCATGCAGACAATGACACTATTGACGGTGTCCTGGGTTGTTGGGAGTGGCTAGAGTATAGATGAATATTTCCATACTTAGGTGTTTCACTGGGTTATTTCATTTGACATAGGAAATTCCTTTAGATCTTGTTGGATTCTTTACAGTTTTGTTTGGTATTGTATTTAGCAACAATTTTCCTATTCTAATACATTATAGTCATACACTATTGATTGATCTTATATGTATGAACAAATTGTTTCATCAGTTTTACATTTCATTATTGGGTGGCCATATAGATGTGTGCATGCATAAATCTATATTAAGTAAATGACTGTCAAATGTGGGATATGCATACTCAGTTTGGGTTACTTGCCACATTCATTTTGGAGGTGGGAATGCAATAGTCAGGTGTCAGACCTCAATGGGTCAGTTCATAATATATTGGATAAAGATAAAGAATTATCTAGATCCAAAAGTTTCTGATCCACTATATTTTATAATATTTATATCCAATAGAAATATGACCATGAAGTTTATTGACTCATGATGACTTGCTGGGGATGAATCTGTGACCTCAAATTGGTTTATTGGTTGCGTAAAATCATTTTCAGTCATACTCAAAGAATTCACCAGGGAAATCCCTAAAAAAATGAGGGATAAAACATGAATATCTTAAAACATATTTGATTTTATCATTATTTTTTTAGAAAACATTCCCGTCATATTGTTATTTATATGACATTAAGGCAGAATCATCACCATGTAGTATGTCGTACTTCCCATTGAAGGGGTATTTTCAACAAAGAGGGCATGCTGATGGTACCACTACATGTTTATGTAGACAAGGACATATAAATATTGAATTATTTTATAAAAAATTATATATAACCATAAATTATGTTTTACAAGTGTGATCAAGTAACTCATCCAACAACATGATATTCCTAGGAGTCCCTTTCTTACTCTAAACACACTCTTGAATGGTTATCATTTTCAAAGATAAATAACCTTATATATATAATAAAAGAAATAGGGTACTAATTGAGATGAGTCTGATCTGAAAACCATTTTCAACAAGATCCATTTACATGTATTCATTGTCATGTTTCTTGATATATTTAGTGGGAAAATAATTCCGTAGATAACTTCTCCTAGATCCTGTTCTCTAAAATTTTTATTGACAAGAAATTATGATGGAATATTCTATAGTCTATAATACTCAGTCTCATATAATTTTTTCTCGAACTCATATGGCCTTAATAGGGACTCTAGATGTTTGAAGGTGTGCTTTTTTATAAAGATAAATGTAATCAGTTATTTAGATTTAGGTTGAAAAAATCACCAATGGTGAAATAATTTTTTACCTTTATTCAGTAGGTTTGTGTGACACCCCAATATTTTTTAAGATATATTATTATTAACTACATAGAAATATTGTATTTTACATTACATGATTATTAGAATGAACTATGTGAAAAACCACACTATCTTGAGGAATACACAACACTATGCTTTTCGTGTGTTACACACTAGTTCATGTTCTATTGATATATTTCATTTCACATAAGATCTAGTATAATTGAAAAACTATGTATTATTACGTTGCCTTATAAACTAGGTATTAAAATTGTGGAAATTAACAAAATTAATTGATTTATGAATTTTTTTCAACAATTTATTTAAATAATTGTTTATAAAAAATTATTTGTAAATGAAAATTAAAATATTTTTTAATTAAAAAGAAATGATTTTCTTAAAAACTATTTAAATAGAAATAAGTGAGTTTATAAAGAAATTAAATCACTCATCATGGATTTTATTAATGAAATGAATATATAATATATTGAATGTAATGTTTAAATTTCATAATAATTGTTTTCTTTATATGACATAACAAAAAATTCAATTTTTTTGGTAAAACAATTATTTTTCAAAAAATACAGTATTACCACCTTTTGACGGAGAACCCATTATAAATCTAGATGTATACAAATTTATAATTTATTTTTTAAAAATATTAATTATTATTTGGAATTGGGACATCAAAATTTCTTGTGGTTGAAATTTTATTAATTTTATGAAAAAAATTATATTTTAATGAATAATGAACATAGTGCATTTTAATTCAAAAAGCGCTTTTTCTCTAATTTTCATCAATATAATGATTATATTTTCAAATTGGTTTTATAGTATATTTTGATTATGTTTTTTTAATTTAATCCTGTATAGTTAATTGGAAGTAATTTCACATAGATATTAGATATAAAATCATGTCAATCTGATAATGATATTTACTTTAAGAAAAACATGTTTTCTCGTTTTGAGAATAGGGATTAATTTTTAATTAATTTCCTCAAATTATGTTTTTTAAATTTGGAAAAATGGATTCCATTATTTGAGTACGAATTTCCAAATAAATAAAATAGGTCCTTTTTATTTTTGGATATGATAAATAGTAACTACAATAATTGTTATTTACAACGGTTAAAGGTAAATTAGGTAAGTTAAGGTAACAAACAATATGACACGGAAAAAAGAATTATCGTAACACATTCAAAAGTTCTATTTGAGGATTAAAATTTTACCCTTCAAATATAATGATAAAAAATGATTCCATTTAAGGAATTTTTGCAATGAATGTAACGTAATTATTATTTAAACAAAAGAAAGGGACAAAATTTCACGCTCTTATATCTTATATGTGAATTTTTTTAAATTAACTGATAAACATAATGAAAAAAAAACATAAGTAGTATACAAATGTCTAATTAAAATATATATATCGTGTGAATTTATATATAATTTTTATTGATTAATAAATGACCATAGATATTGACATAATAGTGATACTAATATTATTTTATTATGTTAAGTATCAAATAAATCATATTATAAATATTAAAAGAAATAATTTATGATATAATTTATGTCATACAAAATTTTTATTGTTTAATATTACTAGTCATAAGACTATTAAATTTTTATTTTCGAAATAATTCTGATTTTTGGAATTTTTTAAATTCAATGAAATGGATACTATAAAACATGACATAATTTTTGTTTTATAAACATAGTAATTTATAAATTTTTTTAAAAATTATAAAAATATTTTAAACCAAAAAATATAATTTTATAATTTAGAAAAGTAAATTAAGTTTTAAATTATGGTAAATTTACCCCATATGATTAAAATTAAAATCCTCAAAATAATTAAAATGGATTTACAACAATTAAAATTAAAAGAGAATAATTAGTGTTAAATTGAGAAGATAATGTTTAAAATAATGTCAATACATGTACAAAAATTATTGGATGAAATAATTGAAAAATATTCTAATCAGAGATTATATATATCTCAAATTTGAGAATTTTAATTATTTATTTTTATTTATTTAATATTTTATTAATTTCCATTTGTTCCCCTCAGATGAAATATAAAAGGGATCCTCCTCCCGGACCACTTAAATTCAATTTGAGACTTTAATCTTTGTAATTTCATGGACTTTTAACTTCATAACTTCCCTAAGTATATTCTAGAAGTTTTAGTCTTTAAAAAATACAAACCCTTGTGCCTTTAAGAGGAGATCTAGGGGGTGCCCGTCGAAGAAGAGGTAATATCCTCTTCTGATTCATTCAAAATGTTTTTTAATCATCTTCCTCTTAATTAGTTGTTTCATTATAAAGTAATAAAATTATCATCAATCATATAATTATATGTTATTATAATTACAAAACAACCGTATTCCACTTGATATCCAAAATATGAAAAATGAAATCACCACGCGTGTGTGCGTATGACCTACCATCTCCATGACATGATGAGATTCATTCTACTTTATATCCATTAATTTATGACTATATAATTGTAAATAATGAATAAATATGGTATAAATTATTTTAATATAATTTTTTATTGATATAACACTGACCTAAACAGGAGAACTTATACGTATATCAAAAAACATGCAAAAGATCATAAAGTAGTTAATACCCGAATAACGAGTTACCATGAAGTGTTAGTAAGAAAAATGATATTATGATCATATATGATACAATAAAAATGACTATGATTTTATATCAAATCAATGATATCATTTAAAACATTATAAATGTGTTTTGGATAAATTCAAAGGATAGAGGACCTGCAGTAAAGGACAATTTTTTAGTCTCATTATTTTATGACATTGTCTATATATATATATATATATATATTTACTACGGTATATTTATCATCCATGTACATGATTACTAATTTTTAATTTTATAATATTATTTATTTTCTTATACAATTTTTTAAAGTCACTTTTACCCAATGGTGATTTTTTATTGAGCGATATGAAAGGAATCATATATCATCTTGAAATACGAGGTACATTTTTGAATTTTTCTTCTTATGTTATAAAAGAATGTTTTTTATCTTATATGAAAAGAATGAATTTTTACACTTTCATTTTTAATGATTCCCATGAAGCTTAACTTATAATTTTTTATGGTTATTTCAAATGAAATTATTTTCATTTAAAATTGTGTGGCTTTTTAAGAAAAAACTTTTCTTTTAAAGAAGAAGTCATATTTTTTCAAGAATCAATTTCAAGTGTTTTAAAAAAATATTTTAAATATAATATGAAATTATTTAATAAGGTTATGTTTCAATTATATAATCCCTATTATTTCTATGTATTGATAATGTTTATGTTATTTTTAACATCCATTTTTTGTTTTTGGATTTTGTTTTTATAGAATATTGTTTACAGAAATCCATATTATCCCATGGGTGATATTGTGATGGGTGATTTATGTTTTTGTGGAGAACATTTTAATGATTTAATTATGAGATGGTTTCAACCAGATTTCATGTTCACAATTCAATGAGTGGACCTGGTTTTCATGTCCATAATTCTATGATTGGATCTATTTTCCATGTACATATGTTTATGAACGTGTCTGGTTTCATGTCCTTCATTTAACAAGTGAACCTATTACTATTTATACATATTCACAAATTTATAAGTTTATGTGTAAGAAAATGTTTCATGTCTTATGTTATAGTTATGATCTTATGTAGGATTTTATTCTATTTTTATTATAAATCTTTTTTTGCAATGATATATATAGAATGACATTCTAATGTTATGATTTCATTCTCATAACCATATTCTCATGTTAATGTTTATGTATCACCCATGTTTACCCTTACATAGAATATGAGATTACCCATTTTATGTTTTTTCTTATATATAAGGAAACATTTTAGTTAGGATATCTGAAGTGGAATATCATTATGGGAGATGTTGAAGATCTATCACCTAGTTAGTAGAATGTGTTATTAGTTTCCAAATACACTAATCTAATATGGTCTCTTAGATAATATAATATGATACATTTTCCAAAAATTATATGTAATGTCCATGTATGTCTATCTTGGGTCATTATTATTGGTATCATAGTAAATGAATAGTCAAAAGTCAGAACCTAGGATGAGAAAAAATTAGTGAGATCCGTAGAAATTATTTAAATATATGTATAGGTATATCCTAAAGAGAAGGTAAGTATATCATAAAATACAATGGTTTTTGTGATAATCACAACTAACCTAGGGTTAAACAAAAAATATTATGTATTGAAATATTGTAATTAATTTACCTTAATTATGTGTTTCTAATATCTAATATGTATTTATGACACTTTTCGTTCTAGTATTAGTCAATAGACAGAACTACATAGATCATATTTAACCATTAATTGTTTCAGATGTGAAATGTATGGGAATTATGAAGATCAATTTCCTAAGTTGTAATATCATGAAGAGAATCATGGTTATGGAATAATTATGGGTCATACTACAGTGGTTAACAGTATTGTAAATGACATGTGAGATTTATTTGATGATCATATAATATTGCTTATATTAAATCTAAGATGATTGAGGTTAATAAACCTGAAGACATGATTCATATTATAGGATTGATGGAGATGATGGATCTTGAGTAATGGTTTAAGAATAAAGGTGGATGATTGAGGTGTATATGTCTCAAAATTCAAATATTATGTAATATGAATCAAGAAATATATAAAACGTTTCAAGTATAAGTTTTTAATTTATATTTCGAATGGATATGTTGAATAGTTCTATAGAGACAAAAATTTTGAGTTAATGGTAAGGTGATATACTTGGAGAAGACATGATTAAGGGAAATATAATCCTTAATATGTCCTTTGTTTAAAGATAATGATTTCTCGATAAATATATGTTTGATTCGAATAATTTAATTGGATGATGCTTCTCAAATAGGAATTAATTATACAGTTGTTGACTATAGGGTTATGCTATCAGGGATTAACTATAGAAAATTTTGGGACTTATGGAAAATATCCAATAAGTTTTGGAATAATGAAACATAAATTGGTTATATTATGATATCAAATGATTCAGGTTGTTCCCATGACTCAAGAGAATACATGATGAATGTGATCACATGTTTGGAACGAGACAACCATGACCTATCCAATGAGATATGGGAGAAACATTCTATGCAGATTTGTTCACATCTTTCCAATGTTGTATATTTTCAGTTTTTGGAAGGATTTTAAGGTTATTCATTTCAGATATTATATGTTATAATTTGGTTGAATGTAGTTTGATTAATGTATTATCTCGATATATGTGGACTTATGCATATTTGATAACCTTTTTAAAACGTTTTATTGAGACATATGGAATTACCTATCATTATATTTATGGATTTCATGATCTGCTAAGACTTCATTAATGAAAGATAAAAATTCATTTCATTTAATAAGAGATTAAGTATAAATTGATCAAGGAATGAAAAACGATGAGATTTTACTGATATCATGTAATTATTTATTCTAGTATTCTTCAACTTTTGGAAAATGATCTTGAAAACAAAAAATATTATCTTTTTATCTTTTTATCTGAGGAAGAAAATGTTTCCTTAAATCATTGAAAATTTATATATATATAGTTTTTAACATTATATAGGCTTAGTTCTCTATCAATATCCATCATAACATTATGGTTATATTTTTCTTCCAAATATATGTTTTCGCTGACCACTGATGTTCTTCTATATGGAAACCCAATAAAGAGTTTATTTTAGTAACTGTAATGATTCTCACTAATTTTTTCAGATGATGATTTAATATTCTTTTTTATGATGTAGGATTCTATGATAGAAAATTCAAGTTGTAAACCATTTATAACCCAAACGAATTTCAACGGAGAAATTCATTTTAAGAGCGGTATAATGTGACCCCACTATATTTTATGAGATATGTTCATTTTAATTTATTTGATGTCTTGTGTTGTATGCTACACAGTGATTAGATTTCTCTATATGTAACACCATATTATTTTTCGGTATATATAACACTATTATTTTCTTCTGTTACAAACTTGTTCATGTTATTTTTATATAATTCATTTCCCGCAAGGCCGAGTATATGTGACCAAATAAACTATATTATGCTTTCTTATAACCATGCTATTAAAATGGTGAGAATGAACTATATTAATTCATTGATATAATTTTTATTTACACATTTATTTAATTAAATCTTTTTTGAACCATTATTTATGAATGAAAATAGTACTTTTTTTATTGAACGTAAATGTTTTTCTGAAAATATATTTAAATGAAAATAAGTGAGTTTATAATTTAATTTAATAACTCATTATGGATTTTATTAATGAAATATAAATGTAATATGTTCAATTTAATGTTTAAAATTCATCATATATTTTTTCTATGTCTGATATAAGAATGAATTGAATTTTCAGATTAAAGATGTATATTATAAAAAAATACAGTTTTTCCACATTTTGAGGGAGAAACCTTTCTGAATATAGGTTTGGACACTTTTATAAGTTTTTTTAAAAAATATAATCTTTTTATTTTTAATTTGGTCCTAGAAATTAATTATGGTTTAGATTTTTTTATTTTTATTATAAAATTAATATTTTAATTTATAGTACAAAATACTAGATTTTAACTCAAAAATGCCTTCTGTACAAATTATTTATATATTTAGATTATCTTTTGAACTGGGTATAAAGTATGTTTTGATTATTTTTTTATCATTTAATCCAATTTTAGTAATTTTAAGTAATTTCACACTGAAAATATACATAATGAAATTTCAAACTTTTTATTGTTTTAAATTTAAAAAAACTAGTTTTCACTTTTTGATAATGATGATGAATTTTTAATTCATTTATCCTAATTTTGTAGATTGAATTTGGAAAAATTGTTTCCATATTTTGAATATTTAGGTCAAATTTTATTAAATAGTTACATATTTATGGGTAATAATGAATATAAACTACGACAATTTTTATTTACCACATATAATGGTATATCAGTTTAATTAAGGTAAACCAATATCATAAACACAAAAAATTACCTTAACAACATTATAAATACTATTGTATGAATACAATTCTACCCTTATCACCTAAGGATCAATATTGATATGTTTCAAAGAATTTTTATCAATGAAAGTAATGTAATTATTTTTGAATGACAAGAATGTGAAAACATGTCACTCTCTTATATCTTGTAAGTAAAAATATTTTAATTTACTGATAAGCATGATAAAACTAACAAAATATTTATTATCCTGAAAAATATTTAAATTATCTATATAGTGTGAATTTATTTAGATTATTCATGTAATAAATATGTACTATAAATATTGACACAACAATGACACAATAATTATTTAATTAAGATAAATATCTAATAAATGATATTATAAATATTAAAATAAATATTATATGAAATAATTATGTCATCCACTATTTTTATTGCAGAATATGACATGTTCTAATACAATTAAATGATTTGGTTAGAAGGTATCCATAATTTTTAGATTTTATTTAAATTCAATGAAATGAATAGTTTAAAAATTGACGTAATTGATGATTTATAAAAATAGTAATTTTTTTAATTTTTTTAAAAATTTTATAAAAAATTAAAAAAAAGTTACTATTATATTATAAAAATTTTCATTAAGTTTCCAATTATGTAAAATTTAACAAAAATGAGTAAAATTAATATCCTCTTAGTAATTAAAATGGTGTTACCACAATTAAAACTAAAAGAGAACAATTAATGTTAAACTGAAATGAGACAATTTAAAATAAAGTCAATTCATGCATTAAAATTATTGGATGAGTTGATTTAAAAATATCATCATCGTATAATCAAAATATACCATGTTAGAGTAATATTAATTATAAAATCAATTTTTTATTGTTTTAATATTTTGAGGATTTTATAGGGAGGTCATCATCTAAAATATAAAAGGGAATGTCCTCCCTCACATATTCAATTAAATTTGAGACTTCATGCTCATAAACCCCCTACCATGTTACCTTCACAACTTCCCTTTTTATAATCTAGAGGTTCTGGACTTCTCAAAAGACCAACTCTAGTGCCTTTTAAGAGTGATCTAGAGGGAGCTCGTCAAATAAGATATAATCTCCTCTACTGATTCATTCAAAATTATTTCTTTTTGTACTTCTTCATAATTAGTTGTTTTAACATAAAGTAATAACATAAGTATCACTAATATAATGATATGTTATTATAATTATGTAACAAATATATTTCACCTTATATCCATCTTGTAACAAATAAAATCACCACGTGTGTGTATGTAAAACCTACCACCTCCATGATGCGATGTGATTCATTCAGCATGATATCTATTTATTCCTGATTATATACATGTAAATTGTGAATAAATATGGTTTATATTATATTAATATCATTTCCAAATGATAAAACTATGTTCTAATATGGAGAACAAGATTTGATTCAACAAAACATGCATAACAACATAAATTATTTAATACCTAAATATCAAATAACAACGAAATGATACTAACAAACAAAAGATAATATGATCATTTATTAAATCAAAAAAGGACTATGATTCTGGAGTAAAATTATATAATCATTTAGACCATTATATAATAGGTTTGTATATATACAAAGGATAGATGACCTAAGGTAAGGAATAAATTTTCAATTTCATTATTTTTTGAGGTTGTTTATACCATAGTATTTGTTGGGGTATATTTATCATCCATGCCCATGTTTCCTAATTATGAATTATATAATATTATTTATATTCATAAAAAAATTAATGTCAATTTTACACATTGGTTAAATTTTTAATGCGATATGTAAGTAATGTTTTGTCATTTTCAAATATAAGGTATTTATTGACTTTTCCAGAAAATAATCGAGAAGAATCTTTTTTAACTTATGAAGAATGAATTTAATTTTTTGGTTTATTAACCTTGTATTTACATTAATATTCCCTTACAAGTTTTCAGGGTTATTTTTAGTGAAATTATTTTCCTATAATAGAGTAACATTTTTCTGAAATTGAAATTTTTTTGAAGAATAACTGATATTTTTCTCAGGAATCAACCACAAGTGTTTTTAAAAAAAAAATCCATATAATATGAAAATATTTAATAAGTATATGTTTCAATTATGGTATAACAATTAGTAAAAAAAATTTATGACCATTATTCTATTAATGGAATCCATTTTTTGTTCTGGGATTATGTTATGTTGGAATAATGTTTAAAAAAAACATTTTTTCAATTGGATTGGACATTGATGAGTAATTTATATTTTTTGGTACATGTAAGAAGGTGTTAATTGTGAGATGGGTGGGACCATTATCTCACTCATGTGAAATGGGTAATGATGGATAACCCATGTGGTATGTATTTTATGTGTGAAGCTGATTTCATGTTCACTATTCTATGTGTGGACATGGTTTTCATGTCCATAATTTATTGAATGTTCCTAGTTTCAATGTCCATATTTTTAATAAAGTTAAATGTTCCATGTGTTTAGTTTAACGAGTGAACTTGTTACTATTTATACATGTTCACATTGATATATGTTCATGAATATGCCACAATTTCTAGTCTTATGTTAAATTTATTATCATATATTTTATGATTGTCTATGTTTTTTATGATTCATGTTTTCCATTTATATTTCGGTAATGATCTCATAATGTTATGATGATGTTCTCATAACCTTTATTCTCATGTTAATGTTTACGTATCACCCATGTTTACCCAGACTGAGCATATGAGCTCACCCTTTTTATGTTTTTTTTTCAGGATATATGGAAATGTTTAAGGATGGAAAACTAAATGGGAAGATCACTATTGGATATGTTGAAGATCATTCACCAAGATAGTAGAATGTGTTCCCCGATTCCAAAGAAACTAAACTAATATGGTCATTTGGTATCTATTTTTGTATTGTATCATGTATTCCACAAAAGAAATTTGTGGTCCATGTACGTCAATCAATGGTCATTAGAGTCTGCTTGTACGAATTTGCAGTTTGTCATCATTAGATTACTAAAGAGTTTTAGTGATTGAGTTTGATTTTTTTTGTGCTTGAAAATAGGATGATAGAGATCATGATGGTTTTGAATTATACTCATGAAATCCCATTTTTCTATGCTAATCATACAATCACTCCACTTACAGTCATTCATGTAAATTGATTTGGTCGAAATGACCACTAAATGGATCTGTGGAATATCCATCAATCTATTGGGATTTACGACATTCTCTACAAGAAGTATCTAAAGAAAATATTTATTCCACGTGATGTGACTAAAGGATAATGTTATAAACCACACACTACATACTATTTATCCTTATCTTCTATATCCTCATCCTCTTTCTCTGAGCCATGTATATGAAATCATACATAGGTTATTTTTTATCATCAGAGAATGGATCTGTTAATTGAAATAATTTAGCAGGACCAAAACATATTTTCCATTTGATGGAGGTTCCATTGGTTCTGGAAACTCTCATTATCAAAATATTTAATGGAAACATACTTTAAGAGTAATGGCTTATGTCAGTGATTGATATGACTTTTCTTCTTGTGTCTTTTCATTCTTCTAATGATTAAATATACCTATTTGTTAAAGAGGTGTATTCAGTGACTCCCCCTTAGGCACCATGATCTTTGATTTTGTATGATGTTTTTTTCACGGTGTGTGAGATTATTCAACTACCTTTTGAGTCATCATGTTTTCAAACACATATCCACACGTGAAAAAAAAAATACTTTCCAAGGTCCCACATGTTCTCTTTCAACGACGAATGCACTGGTCACCAATTTTTGGACATGCTATAGTATCACCAATCCAGAATCAACCATGATGTCGATGATTTCATTGAAGAAAAACATTCCTTGAATGAATGACCTAATATCCTATGAAAACTGTAGTAATAAGGGTGATCAATGTTTTTAATCTTATTAGGTTTCCATGTATCCAGTAGCACGCGTATATTATTTTCAATGGTTTTATGAAAATATCTAGAGATCTATTGATTTGATAAGGATTATGATTTATTTAGATATTACTAAAATTGAGGGAAACCATTATTGGATCAATTTTTCTAGAGAGGGTATTTCAGAGGCTGAAACATGTTTATAATGATGCATTAACTTTTTTTAAATGAAAAGAAAATGAAATAAAATCACCTCAAATATTATGTGATTGGAATGACTATTTTATTTAGAACATTAGACTAAAAATATATACGAAAATATAGAATATTGAGAATATATTTTATAGAAGAAAAGGATCATTTGAATAATATTGTGTACAAAAAGAAGGAATGTCGTAATGAGGTGTGGAGTCAGAGTTAGAATAAATTTAATATAAATCAAAATATTTAATTGATGTTTTGTAATTCAAAAATATCATAACAATTTGGTCAAATTTGGGATGAAATATTGATGAAGGAATGGGTGAGTTATTACAATTGTAAATATCTTTTATTTTGCAATGAATAAAGATTATGGATTGATAGGAACTAACAGTACATTCGATTGGAAGTCATATGATGAAGAATATGATTATAATGCATTTAATGTCATCAAGGAAGCCAATGTAAAAGATGATTTTGAAGAAGAATAATTTTTGTGAAGGAAAACCTTTATAATCTTTATTCATCAATGTGAGAATAACCTAAAAAATTATTTTGAAGGATTTGATGATTTTTGGAAATAATTAAACATTAAAATGATAGTTTTCATATTGATTAATAAGACAAATGAAAACAACCATCTGAAAAAAAGATTAATTGGTATCATAATTTGAAAAGGAAAGAAGATTATGAGGTATACACTGCCAGTATCATTCTATATGATGTGGTTTTCCACTATTCCTCAAATGTAATATCATTTCCAATTTGGGATTTGCTAAGAAAAATTAAAATTAAAATATAACAGTGTTATTAGGACTGCTGCATGAATTTTTTTAGAGATGAAAAAAAATATAGTTATCTGTTATCATCAAAAATGAATTCGTTATTGAATAAAATACTTATGATAGTTTCTCAAATAGGTATAGGAGAAATGAATGATCTGAATTGTTTTGTACCAATTGTTTCAATACCATCAGAATGTATCTTACTCAAATAAATTACAAAAACCATCACCTATACTCCATTTAAAAATTATATATCTATAATACAATAGAATATAGGTTCCAAGAAACTATAAGTAAGAATAATGATTGTATTTTTTCCCCAAATTACAGTCTAAGGTGGTTAAGAATCTTTCTTGAATATTTTTAATGAGATATAAAAGAATTATCCAGGGTTTCATGAATATTGATGAATATGTTTCTTTTGTTTTTATCAGTTTTTATAGTGCATCATATTTAGAAGACATATGTTATAAATATGTAACATTTGGTGAGGATATATGTATTGAACAATTTGTGGTCTTCATCATAATGATGAAATCACAAATTTAATAATTATTCTTTCATTTTTTTAGAAATTCAACATCGTGAAACCGTAATGCCGATTGGAATTAGAATTAGAATGAACAATTTTAAGAAGTATATTTTGATATGATGTCATGATATCACTATAAGATTTTTCACAATATCTGAAAAGCTCTTAATAAGTTAAATATTAAATATAAATTTATAACGAATATATTTTTCATGATATGCTATTGAGGCAGAATGATTTTCAAAATCATGACCAAATAAATTTTGGGTCGTCTTTTAAGTGTGGGATTACTTTTAACATTCTAACACTAATGTATTTTTGAAGAGATAATGAATAACACTAAATGTTTTTAGATATATGATGTTTCCATATTGAGAATACATATAGATTTTTTCATGATTGAAGAAGGAAACGATATGAAGGAAGAACATAATAAGAGTTTCTAAATCAGAATGAGAAATAGTTCTAATATTACCATACTCAGACAAAAGATGTTTTTAAATTATTTTGTATTATTTTAATAGAATTATAAATTTTTATATAGAAATATGACACAATAGTTAGACTCAGAAATCAGATTGATCATTATTATAAAGTCCATAAGAATTTCATTCCAACTGCGGGTTTAGTGAGTGATGAATTGTTTTTCAACATCTTATTTTTGAAAAATTATCATGAATTACCAAAATTTGTTTTCTAGAAAAATATTATAACATAATATCATGTTACATTAAACACATTCACTATTTTATAGAACATAATTATAATAATGTTTTACGGAATATCCTACACATTGTATTCCACATAAATGGACTATATTCACGTGCATTGTGTGGTATTGGATTGTGTCTTAAACATACCAATGATATAGTATCAATTTTTAAGTAATGAAACATGTAAATTATTATGTTCCCATGTATGTGTGATAATTATATTTCATAATGGTAATAATTATTCAATTGGAGGTTGAGGTTTGTTCAAAATAAATGAAGAATAATAGGAAAAAGGACATCGTTGATTCACTCCCACCCAAACTAAGTGATACATTGATCCTGGAATAGTATTTTGAATTGGTATTCGAGATAAAGGATTCCATATATTAATCTTTGCTAAGATGATTAATATAATTAGATGGAGAATCTGGATTATGTCGACAACAATGGTGATCTAATATTCTATTGTAAGAACTATCATATCTGGAGAGATGTAATGTTTAATTAACTTATTTCCCTAGGGTATGATATTCTTAGATAGTTACTAATGGATTTTCTATTATTGAGGAAAAAATTCATCTTACTTCTATTAACACACAGAATACTAAGAATGGTGTAAAAGTTAGGAAAGCATAACTATCATCACTTTCTAAATGTTAGGTTCAATGAGTGGAGCTTTTTTCTATATAAAATGGAATTATAGATAAGTTACCAAAATTTTATAATGTAAATACAAAGTGAATAATAAAAAATTACAAATCTAGAGGCTAATGTATGAATATTTGAAGATGGGTGAATATAAATTTATTGGGGACTTGTTTACCACTGTAAACGACATTAGATGCACTATGAAATTTTATAGTGAAGTGTTTTAATATTATATAATTTTTAAAAATATCCTATTAATTCATCCCATAATTATTGATTCCCATGTCTCCCCATTAGTGGATAGATATTATAAAACACTATCTATGTATGATCTTTATAGTACACTCATTACATATGAAATGATAAGGGAGAATGAAAAAAATGAAAACAAAAATATGATAGAGAAATGAAATTCAAATATTCTATGAAGGATAAGATATAAATTAATTTTGAAGAAGTTTATTTGTTGACAATGACTCAAATTAACACGAAATGTAAAAAATTTGAGTATATTTTATATTTTTTTTCTAAAAATATTAAAAGTGGTACAAAAAATTATTAATGGAAGCATCTCGTAGTTTTTATGAATATGGAAATATTGGGAATGAAGAAGATAACTAGCCTCGACGAAATAAAGAAGAGTATATAAATGAAGAAGAAAAAAATTATTGGATGTTTATGATAAAATTAGTGAAATAATGCTAAAAGTTTTTCCAATTGGAAATAAAAAATTCTCTAATTCCAAAATGAGAAGTTTATTATCTAAATATAATTGTGAAGATGCCTGTTAAGAAGAATGCAAAAATATATACTATGAATTTTGGTCAAAATACATTAAGTTATATAGTATATAATGATGATTTCATTAATATAATTTATAAATAATAATAAATATAATTAAAAAATAATCTTAATAATTAATTTAAATTATTTCCAAGAAGATTTTGTGGCAAAAAATAAAACAATGATGTAGAAATGAATAACTTGTAAAAAATTAAATTGGAATGGGTTCCTGATGAAAAATATAATTTTTCAAACTAGATTTATGAGTTGAAAAAAAATCTTTATAATTAAAATAATCATAATGAAAAGAAAAATTATAATATATGGGAAATTAATAAGAGTTTGAAAATGTCCATGTTATCTATTTAAAGATGAATAGAGGGATATATCATTCAAAAACACTATATATGAATTGGGTGAAGGCTCTAGAAATGGTAAATCTGAGAAGGAACAAATTTAATTTTATATGTTGAGAATATATATGTATGTTATTATGAAAAGAATAAACAATGAAATGTTATGTATGTGGACATGGACCCCAATGTTAGTATAACTGAAAATTTTAAAAAATAGTATTCTCATATAGTTTCTATTAATTATTGTTTTGATGAGGCTAAAAATAATCCCAATAATCAATGAATGATTTAATTATATGAAATAGATTATGGTGGTAAAAATATTCATATTAAACAGATAATACGTTTTCAAAGAAAAATGATTAGGACTATGGTCATTATAGAAGTTTAATGGGATAAAATTATTTCTATGGATACAGTTAGTATTTTGGTGGATTTAGACATAAACGAAAATGGTATTGGTTTGATAAAAAACATTACAAATATTTCAAAAAATATAGATGGAATGTTTTATGTGGATTTGATCCCCTAAAATTAAGACGTCCAGTAATGTTGTTTGAAAAAAAACAGACAATATCAGTGTTAATGTTGATAATAGGTTCAAACATGTAGAAATTATTCGTGAAATATATTAACAACCTTGAAATAATACAATAGGATATCTTTCATTTTTAATTGTAGAATTTTTTTAATTCTATAAATCTGGACATGTATAAGGATAATGAAAAAGAAAATCCACTTTCTTTTGATACCAAAATTAATGATCAAAAGAAAAACTCACTGAATAATGGATAATGTGTATTTTTCTCATATGAAAATAGATTTAAAAATAGTAATTAATTTTAAATAATTCAATGATTGAACATTAAAATTTGGAAATGATGAATCTATTTGAATCAAAGATGTTGTGACAACCATCATTGGGAAGGAAAAGATAGTGTTACAAGTTGGCGAAATACATATATCGTGTAAAAAGTTGGAAAAATAAATATTTTGTGTTACACTGGCATTGTGGGAGAAAATATGTTGTTGCGTTAAAGGATTGTTAACATGTATCATAGAAACCTGATCATGTTATCTATAACAGACAGTGTCCATAGAATTACAAATATGTTAAAAAGATCATATTTTTGTAGCACTATTTTTTAGATTGGAAAAATTAAAAACTATTTTCATCAAAAATATTATATTTGTTCAAAACAACCTCTGTAAGTTATTCATTTAGATATATTTTTTCTATGTAGTGAAAAATAAACTAATATATATCAGTACTTAATCACTTTAATTGAATAATTTCTTCACATTACTTGTGTTATGTATATGTTACAGAAGTCTTATTCTGTAAATATCATTAAAAGTTTTATGATTATGAATGAGAAGGAATGTGAGTATTTAGTAAATAATATTAGAACTGATAATGGAGGTGAGTAAAAAATCAATAATTTTAATGTTATCTTTTGAAGCATCGATTTTTTCCAATTTTTAATAAACCAAACAATCCCTAAATAAATAGTTCTTCTGAAATGAAAAATATGTGTTTGGTTGAAATGTGGTGAACTATTCTACATGAATGTGGTCTCTCTCAATACATTATGAAGTAATCCATAATCAATGTTTTTTTATATTTATAAGTGATGTTTTTATAGAAAAATCGAATATATTACTCCATATTAAATATTATAAGACAAATATACATGTTAGAGTCACAAAAGAGTTATTGCGATTCAATGATTCATAATGAAGAGTGGTTGAAACCTTAGAACAATTTAGCATAGAAATGAATATTTAATTTCATTGTCTATCTTAAGGAATGAGGATGATACAAATATTTCAATAAAGAAATGGTTTGAATTTCTTATTTTTTTGATGTGAATGTTATTTAAAAATTCATAGAAGGTAATTTGACTCATGAAGATAAGGAAGCTGAATAATATGAACAATCTTTTTATCATTTATGATAAGTATTCAAAAAATGGTAATCCTACAAAAGAAGAGAAATTAGACTTAGCTATTTCTAGTGAGGAGGAAGAATCTCAAAAATCTCATCCCAGACTAAGGAAACAAGTAGAGGCTCAAAATGTAATTGGTGATCAACATTAGAACATACAAATAAGAAGACCATAAAATGTAGTTACAAACACATCTTTTTATTGAATAGTTGATCTAAAATATGTTATTGATGTTAATGGGCATCTGGAATGGGTTCAAGCTATGAATTAAAATATGGATCTGATAGACTATAATGATACTAGGGAAATCATACCTAAGCATGATAATAAATGTTTGTGGTACCTGATTTGTTCTTCATAATAAGATGAATGTAGAAGATGATGTAATAAGAAAAAATTCCAAATTAGTTTGGAAAGGATACTCGTATATTGATGTTATTGATTTTGAGGATACTTTTTCTCTAGCGGTAAGGATATAAATAATCAAAATCATTCATGTTAATTTTTCACAATGATGTTACAAAATATTGTATATTTTGGTGATGTCCACTTTTAAAAATGGGGATCTTCATGAAGATGTTTTTATTTAATAACCATGTGGATTTATTATTTATATGGATGAATGTCTTCTGTGGAAGTTGAAGAAATCGTTGTATTGTATAAAAAACTCTGATGGAACGGTTTTAGAAATTGGATACCTAGATAATATGTTTGTTTTTATGAAAGGAAGAGTTGATAACAATTATAACATCAAATAATGTCAAGAGGTGTACCTTTTCATTATTTCTTATATTGATGAAATCTTCATTTGTGGAATGATGAATGATCTTTTGAAAGATCTGTTGAAGAAATGATAATTTTTTAGGAGATATCCATGCGTTCTTTCCTGAGTAACAACTATTTCAAAAAAATAACTGAATTCTTCATTCTCAATTAAATTATTCCAATGAATATAATATGAAGATCGATATAAGAAATTCATGATTAGTTTCCGCAATGATTATAGTGGGATCCAGGATATATAAAGATAGAGAATGAATGGGTGATAACCCTTAGTAGTTTTAAATATTAATGGGATGTTTGTTATACATGAAACCCACAACATATAACATATGTTATGTTGTTAATTTATGTTCTGCATTTTATTGTGGTCCAAAAAAATCACAACATATAACTGGGAAATAATTCTCAGATAAATGAAAGATACAAAAAATCATGGATTCATCAATTATATATTTGAAATGATTGACATTTTGGGTATAATATGATGATATGGAAGTATATTTTGATGAAAAATGATCTGCATTTGGTGGATATTTCTTTCATGAAACAATTATAATTAATTTACACACATAGAAATAGAATTCTGTAAACTTAGTACATTTGATGTTGAGTTTTTTTCCTCCACTCATGCTCCTACACAACTTTTGTGTATGAAGGATCAATTGGAATATTAACTTATTAAATTAATGTTACCCTTGCACTTGTCATTTTCTGAGTGAAATAAACATTTAGATGAATCTGGTACAACATTCTCATTCAATCATACTGATATAAAATATCACATAATCCTCTAACATGTAGAGAATAATGAATTTATAATATATTAGGTTTCTATATAAGAATATGTTTCTGACGTTTTCTGAAAACCATTACCAAAAGAATCATTCTATAAATATAGATTGATAATTGGTGTGCAACATCCATCTTATCATGTTTTAGGAATGTTTTTCATCCCCTCACTCTTATTAAGTTTTGATGGTGTTGTTTATGTTGAGATTTTTTTAATAAATATATCCATTGAATATTTTTTAAACCATTCTATAAAATCATTTAAAAGGGGTGGCTGGGTCTTGGGTAGATTTTAATTCATCATGTTTGTTTTTGAACAATTATTACTATTTTTTGGATAGTTTGTTATAAGCTTTTGATTTTTGGAAAATTTAGGTAGAATAGAAATATTTGAATTAATGATGAGGACATTTCAAAAGTCACTATATTTGAAAAACATGGATATACTATTAATAATTCCCCGTTTCTAAAATGATTTATATGAAATAGGATTCAAATTGATGATAAGTAATCCATAGCTTTAGGATACACTTTTTAGTGATTTTGAAATAATGTTTGACAACAAAATAAGAAGACGGATATTGTTATTGAAATTTTTCCAGGATAATATTTTTTGTTGTAAAAATATATTTGTATTGAATTTTTTCATTTGATTTGAATAAAATATCATTGAAATTAAATCATTCCACATATTTGGTGATCCGATTCATCATTAAATTTATAACATTAGACTCATAATTTCTAAGAAGGGAAATAATATTTAAATGGTGTTTTTTGGATCAAAAGGATTATAAAACTCACCATGGGTCCAGACTGATGAAATATCATATTGAGGTCCATATTTGACTATGAATAGCACATATATAAATATTATGAGGATATGTTGTTTTTTAATTGAAAAATATAAAATTATTATATATAACATATAATGTGTGGTTTATGACCAAAAGAGGGAGTGATTCCAATTTTAATGGTGTTTGGATTATGGAATGAAATATGTTTATGGATAGATTGGAATACACAACACATTACATTGAATGTCAGACGACACTAAATCTGATATTTAATTTATTCAAATTCATTAATGAATTCCTTTTATAAATGATTGTGATGAAGAAAACTATTTTTCATGAAATTAAATAATTGTGTCAATTCATTAGTGTGAGAATAGTAGATCCAAAATTTATAGAAGGATGTGAAGTTTTATAGAATCAAGAAAATTTGAAGATTATAGTTTTTAATCAGATCAAAGATCCAAACAAAAAATACTCCAAAATTGGAGTTAATTGGAAACATAATTATAAAATTAAATTAGTTACTGAGGTCCAATATATGGATACTAGTCCACATGACGTGGTGTGCCACCAATCATCAGAGGATGAATTGAATCCTATTTGGGTGTCGTAGAGACTAATGAAAAGAAAAATAATGTTTATTTTATATGACCTATTCATGAAAATAAATCGTTGAGATAAATAATCAATCTGGGAAACCATTTTCCTAAAAAAATAATTTTTGGTTGAATTAGATTTTTTATTTTAAATGTTTATCAATTGGGAAAAGAAAAAAACAAAGATCTGAAATTTTTTATATCAATTTTAAATGACCATCGATGTGGATTTGACTACAATCATTTAGAGGGAATTAGATACATATCTATCTGATGAAGTTTTTCATCGATTTCCATATCCAACATAGGAAAATTGATAATAATTAAAGATGAAGAAAAATATTGTTTGGACATTTTTTTGATGGAATGTCAAAGGGGGTCTTGAAGCTAGCAAGAATAGATTTAATGAGAAACAAAAGAATTATTATTGTGATCACGATGTTTGATGAATATGATTTATTTTTTTATTATTTTCTACATAGAGTACTAATGGGAACACATGTGTCTTTAATATTTTACATTTGTTTTGGATAGACATATTAAATATTCTATTGTATTAATTATAATAAACAAATAATAAGCTGAATAATTTGTCTTTTATTTAGTTTAGAGAATCATAGTGAATAAATCTTAGTATCCATCATAATCAAAATCATATTTTATAATGTTATGATTTATGAAGAATCCTAAATTCATGGTAAGATCCAACAATATTTGAGAAGATTTGAGAAGAGTTTATATACAATGAAGAGGTAAAATATTCATCTGAAAATCATGGAAAATATATGTTTCATGAAATATGGTTGATATGGATATATTTTTAGAATCCCACCAAATTAACTTTTGTGTTACCATGAAATAAAGGCTGTAATATTTACATTCTCGCATTGAAGTAATGATAAAGAGAGAATTGGATCATTGAATGTTTGTAGTCGGATGATGTTTTTGAATTGGTATTACATTAAGATATTTTTCAAATAGAGGAAGGAAATTTGAAGAGGGAAATTGGATTATGTATCATTGAGAAGTCCATAATATGTTCTTTCCTTCATTTATGTAAGGAAGTGAAGATATTTTTTTCAGGATAATATTTATGTTGTTGATCAACAAGAACCATAACATGTTTTGTTAAAAATATATATTATATTTTTTATTATATTTTATGCACATTAAATTTTGTCTTGAATATAGTTCTAAATTATTTTAAGTTCATATAGTATTCATTTTATTCCAAAAAAAGTTATTTCTATATTGTATTGTGTGGTAATGGATTTTTTCCCAACCATACAAATGATGTATCTAATGATGTTGAGTATTGATCCTTACAAATCATTATTTCCTTATGTATTGGAGACAATTTCTTCAGCTAGTTGATAACTCTTTAACTGGATGTGGGGGTTGTTTCAAAATTAATGTAACATAAAAGGAATAGTTTATCACTCATTCACCCCACCTCTCTCAATGATACATTGTTCATTTAATAGAAATCTCAAAAATTAAATGTTTTTTCTTTTTATTGAGGTATATTTTTCTACCACTACAACTTGATGAGTGGTTCTGGATAATTTAGTGCCTTCCTAGCATCTGGAATGGGCATCACTACTAGTTTGAGGTTAAAAAAACAGTATATTTTTTAAAAATCCTATTTAATTATTAAGAGTTCATGGGATGTTATTAATCATAGTATATCTACATTGAAACATATATGGGTTTTTTCTCTATTCAAACACATGGAATCATCCTAAAAACATCATTGGGAGAATTGTTGTTTTCAAATAATCTTGATATCCTTATGAACATAGCTCATATAATTTTTCATGAAATAGTGGAATACTAAGGGAATCTATTATCCCTTTCCATCTAGATATGAATTCATAAACCATATAATATATTTATTGATTTAATTTTTTTTGTTCAATAGTATTCATTATTCATAAGGTGCAGATAATCTAATTGAGTAATTTGTGGATGATATTTTCCATTCATTCAATGGATCCTATTATAGGGAGTTGAACAAATTGAAATATTTTTCTATTTAATTCTATAAAATCATCTTAGTATTTCCCCACATTCTTGTCCTCAGGGACTATAATTTTTTTCATTGGTATATTAATTTTTTGTTGTTGTTTTGGATCACATTCATAATCAAATAAGTATAAGGTATCAATACCAGAATTGGGTGAGGGAAATTTTCATCCAATCATTAAAGATGTGGATTATTCTATGGTTTCACCCATCAATGGTTTCAATTAAATACTATATGGATTCAATGATGTTTATAATTTTTTGAGGTAAGGATGTTTTTATGATCTACCATCTATAGGGAGAGGGAGAGGCATGAAAAGATAGCCCAATTTTCATATCCTGCTTATTTATTATCTGTTATTGGCATGAATGATCTTCCATGAGGGGAGATTTTATTTATGTAATGTATCAATGTTGCGATCATCATTGACACCCAAATTACCATAGACATGATTACATGACCTAGGTCAAACCTAATGATCTCATGTCCCAATTTTATGAAAATTATCTCATTATATGTGAGATGGATGATTATCTATTTCTGATGATGATAAATAAGAGTAATTTTTTACCTGATTAATTCATGATTGTGGCATTTGAGTTTATTTATCCCATTTTATCACCATTTTATTTGTTCCCCTAAATGGTTCGAGATCATTTTATAATTCAATATCTGTGTTGTCTTAATTGGTGCATCCATATCACCTCCCTCTTGTGGAATGTTTTCAGTATTTCATACCTCTATAATTAAATTTTGTTTAAAATCAGATTATTTGTTGGTGGATATGAAATTATCTATGTAATATCAGAAAATGATACCCATCCCATTACTTTAACATTTTTAGGGTGATTCTACGTCGCTTACTAGTCATTCTTAGGTTTTACAATGCCCATTAATGTGACCCTAGACATATTTGAAAATACTAGATTATAGAATTTATAGCGATTAAATTATTTCTTCATACAATCATTCTGTAATGGTATTTTGATAGAGACCATAAGGTAGTTTCTGGTGATATTTATCAAATGGTTCCCAAATTTAAAAGTGGTGTCCCATTGTTTAAGGAATGGATGAGTACCAAATGTCATTATTTTCCTCCCATCATAGAATTTATAGTTTACATATAGGTTGATGATGACGTTTAAAATTCCATTATCCAAGTAGGAATGGGATGATTTGGGGCCACTTTTTTAATATTATCATTCTTCTGTTTTCTATTTTGTGATTTTAATAAATGATATAATGGATATTATAATAGAAATTGAGATATTAATGCACCCATCTAGGGATGATGGGGTTGATTTGAAAAAGTATAATATTTCTCTACGAACATATTGTGGTGTGATAAACCTATTGATGGAGATTGACATAAAAATTACTAGAGTCTAGTAATCTATTTTATCTTTGTATCTATCTCAGATATTTGGGGGGTTCTCTAATGGTTTGATAACTATAGCTGTTAATTCGGTGCTAAAAATTATCCTAGTCTGCTTTTCTGGGTTTATTTCTATAAAATAGATATATAATCTTATATTATGAATAGATTTATTTGAATAATTTTTACCATGTATAATTAAGGCTCCATTGATACATATTATGGTAGTAATTTTCTATTTGATTTTTTTGGGTGGTCCAAAACATGAACTTCAAATTTTTAAATGAATTCCCAATTTTGAGGGTCCCATATATAGAATCTGTTGGAATTCCTATCTATCTATTTATGATGAATTTTTTTTAAAGTTGGTGAGTCTCAATGTATTGGAAAACTAGACATCACATTACCAGATCACTTAATTTCTCGTATGGATATGACAATATAGGATTTTATATATAGTTATTTTGGTTGTTTTGTGGATACGGTGAGGTGGAACCTTCGATAATTTATGCATATTCAGATACATATATCGGATGAGGCCTTTACAATCATTATCCAATGTGTTTTGGCAGAATATCATCAAGTATGTTATAGATTATCTCTGTGATTATTTGGTCATGGGTCCCATTCCAAATAGATAGTATCTAAGTCCATTTTTTAAATGTTTTTTATATGGTCTGAAGGTTTACCTCATATAGAATATTGTTTAGGAGTATAGCCTTAAACCACTGATCATTATTCCACATTATTTGCCATGGGTAATGTATTCACTTCTCCTCCTGCTCATTTGGGATATCATAGTCTGAAATGTTGACAGTCCAGAACATGGTTGGGAGTTTGCTCCCAACTAATTCACTCTATTTATATATGTAAATTACGTCTTAATTTGATGATTATTCCTCCACTTGGGAAGACCATATAGGATACTTAAGAGGATCACAAAATTAATTTAGTTATGTTATGTTGATAATAGATGGAGTTAAATATATATTTAACCCTATTTTTTTAGAACAACTATGTATGACATTGTATATGTTCGGGTAACGTAAATATGAGGTGTCTAAGAAAGGGGAGGATTTCGTTTTCTGGAATAAATACTTCGTGGAATTTATTACCATAGGGGAAATTAGTAGAAGATCCCATATAGTACATATATTCACTATCTTAAAGAGGAAAAATGAGTTAATGATCACATTATACTTCCTTTTTATGATTTTATAGACACATGTGGTGATTTGGTGATTTTTTTAATAGCCTCAAGACAGTGTCTTTGAGAAGATTAGGGATATGTGACTCATTATATGTCATGTACGGAATAGGATGACTATGAGTTTTGGTTTGATAAATGATATAAACCAAGTAAATTTTTGTTTTTATAGTTATTTGAAAATATTCTACTACTAAAGGGGAACATGGTTGTGACCCATAAGATATTGGAGTATATGGGTGTGTTTTTATCCAGAATAATATGATACATCCAATAGGTGGTTGTGAGAATATTCAAGTCAACTGCCATAGATGAGGTAGAATGATCATGATTTAAATATAAAATCTATAACTGAATATACTATCAGACATCATTAAAGGTAAAATGGATATGTGTATTCTCCATTTTTACAATTTAATGATGTTGGAATAGTTATTTATTTTTAGAGTAGGGGTATAAACCTTGATTCTGTAGACTGAGGGAATATGTGGAGTAGCTTCATTGGTAGGGATATGATCCTCCTATTAGGTGATTACCATAATTTTATAAAACCCATGGTTTAAGCAGGGATATGAGTAGAGCCCAAAGAATTTTGAGTATTCCATTTGTCATTTTCGAGGGGAATGTGTACCTATAATGAGTCACATGCAGCATAATGATAGTGATCCATAATCATAATGGGGAAGTGAGCTTGGTCCTTTGATTTAGAGTTTGGGGATCATTAATTTTCATAGGAATATTCACATACCATGAGGAATATTCCAATCTAATATGATGATACCTTGTCAAAGAGAGATATGATCCATGTCTCATGCCTTTAGAGTATGCCACCTATTTTACTCTTTTGGAATATTCACATCCACTGAGTCATTAAAAAACTGGTTTGCTGAGGGCCGACCAGATTTAGGATATGAGCTCATCAAATGAATTTGGAGTATTTCATTGGTCTCTTTTGATTGTAATGTTCTCCTATACACAAGCATGTTCCAAAATTGTCTTATGTTCTCATATCTAAATGAATATATGTTCTATTTCTTGTGCCTATACTAATACATAAATAATATGATAATCCTCATGGATGTGATTAATAATTGTTTCATACTCAAGTATATCCATATATTTGTATTTGTCAATGTGATATATTTCTTTGGATTTTTTGATTGGAATATGTTTTTTCCTTGTATCTATACATGTGTAGGATTATGTCGGTGCAGCTCTTATGCGGTATCTAAAATGTAAATTCACTTTATACGAGTTAGTTTCAAAATTATGGAATTAACATACTAAATATGTTTGATATAGTGTAAGGTATAGTAAAATGAAGCAGGGATATAAGACAATTTTTACCAAATTTTGTCGTAATATTTCAACGGGATTCATGCATGGGGGGAAGGGATATGTGCCATTACCATGCTCCATGGAAAAATATTTCTGTAGACATGATCTGAGTGAGCATGGTCATGAGCATGATCATAAGATACTATAATAATATACGGATTTGAATCAGTACTAAAATATGAGTTATAATTCAAATCCCATATATCCACAAGTTTCGACACCATTTTTCACCTCCTTGATAACAGTGCATGAGCTTATAAGGTGGAACTTTTTTGGGTGGTGTGCATTAAGGAGACTTAGGTCCACTTGAGGGATGATACTTCTGTAGGAAGTTCACATGTTAACTCCCATTTAGCTCCTAAATCATTATGCAGTTTTATTTTACTCCCAAATCCTCCTTAATATTATTTGGATGGTGAATATTATAGAGCTCTAGGGATAATATTACTAGGTGATTTGGGGTGGTGACAAGTTCCACTAGGTATATTTTATCTTTCACCGAATGAGACAGACATATCAACATCAGTGTCATGAGACATTTATATATAACCTTGAGGTTTTAGATCATATCCTATAGTTTGTATTCCCAAACTATTATGTTTACCACCCAAAGTTGAAGTTGTTGGGTGGTTGAGTTTGTTTTTTGACCCACAATAGTCATTGTAATTGTTATTATTCTATATTTTTCTTTTTTTGAAGATATTGAATTGGTTCCAAGTTTATATGATATAAGTATCTATAATATCCAAGAACACATGTAATAAAACCTGTGATCAATGTTTTGACTCAAGTGTGAATCATGCCAATTAGATATGCATTAGTAAAAAAACAACCATTGTTGTTCCATTTTTAAACATGTCCTAATGTTGAATATTCAGATTTCGAGTGGACATAATTCATGGGAACCAAATTTGTGTTTGTTATTTAAAATGTCACATCACGCGTTCCATTGTTCTTTTTCATTGGGTTACAAAACAATATATCCCCACACATGGGAAACAAATAATTTTTATTATATGAGATATTCAGGCCATGATCATCATTTTGGATTCTATTAAAAGAGGTCGATGGCTCCCCATGTTTAGGATACCTGACTCCGGATTCATATAATGATACATTTAATTAAATAATTGCATTAATTTACTATAGGTTCCCAATTTTTATTCCCTTATAGAGATATTTTATATAATGATCGATTATGGGGGGGTTGGTATAGTTTCACAATGAATCCCATATTTTTTTTCATTTTCATCTTTAGTTGAAGATCCTAATGATTCCCACATCCATAACAAGGTAAAACCCAACTTTCCCAATTTACGATCCTATTTGGGTTATCAAACCCAATTAATGTTAAGAACTAACATTAACTAATAAGATTAGTGGTTGACAACATTGCACAATTTGGGGGGGGGGATATCGGCTATTCCAAAAATCTCATATGCATTTATGAAATCTTTGTGAATCTCTTATGAATACTGATATGAGATTTATTACCCTAATTAAATGATTGGATGTTGAATTCGTCTTTATTTATAGGGGTTATATTGATGATAGATGTTGTATGTATATGAGGTTGTCTATTTGATTCACTTAATTTCAGACCAATAGGTTTTTATTCAAATTAATACAAAATATCCATTAACACAATAGTTCACTTTCGTATAAGAAGGAAATTCGTGAATCCATGATGGGATTGAACATTCATGATGTATTCTGTGTATATTATTTACTATAAAATTAAAAACACATGTAGTTTTATTATGTCCAAGTCTTTTAGAATAATGGAACGCTGAAAGGAAAAAATATGACTGAATATAAGCATCAATTATATATGTATACCATTAATAATAATTAGTATGATTCCTTTATATATAGTGAATAAGAATCATTAGAGTTCAATTCTCATCTACATATGCTAATGGATGAATAATAATGATAAACCTATAAGACTGTTTTTTACCTTGTATTAGAGTGTATTTAATATAAATGGATAAAAACTCTTATGGATTTGTAATTTGATCATTGGAATTACTAATGAGTCCCATATGTCTTTATAGATTGGTATCTCAGACCATTTAGATTAATATTCCCTCAAAAAGATAATTTTTGGTGATATATTATGAATTATGATGAGGGATATTTCCACATGGTGCACAAAAATCGGTATTCCATCTAGACATACACAGTAGTGGAAACACATGTACGGGGGTTGTCAAATCATTCTAATAAACATGGATTACAAATTATTATTTCTTAGGATTGTATAAATGTTTGAATAAAGTGATATTATCATCACAAAACTGAACTCCCACATGATCCATGCTCTGTGTGGGAATCAAGGGATATCAAGTGATCCGACTCAACAGTTATGGATAAAAAAAATTTGCACTAGTGATTCACTATAAGAGAGTTTAATATAGATCATATTATATATAATTTTTTCCTACAAAGACTTATGTTTTCATGAATAATTAGACTCACAATTTTATTTAGTGGATCAATAGACCGATGGATGAGGAGGAATAATATAAAAAGTGGAGAGAATGGGTCCCTTGGTTTAGACTTCATGAAATTCAAGGGTTTCACAATGTTTGGTACCCAATTATAGATGGTGTCCATGTAAGGAACAGAATATATTCTATTTGGATATAAATTCGATTCCTTGTAGTTCAATATGTTGTATGTCTGAGTGTGTCTACAAGACAAGGTTATTGTGTTACATGGGGTTTTCCAAACATACTTCACCAATCAATGATGTCTATTGGATATGTACTAGATGTCATCCTAACATTTATGATAATGTATATAATTTTATTGAGGTTTCTACAGCACGATCCAACTAGATATTATTGGGGACAATGCATGCCAATTCATTCATGTTATGGGTGATTCACATAACTGAAGTGTAAATGTCAAACATATTCATTGTCATTAAATATAAATGATATTGGGATTATACTAATTATGATAGAAAGTCCATATGTTTCATTTTTTCATGGATGAATTGTTGAAATGATGTGAACTAATCGATGTAGTTGCATTGAAGGGTTTCATGTGATTATGAAAGACACTTTATAGGTTTTTTGTGTGAAATGGATGAAATGACATGAGGATATCACATGACTTGGATGATTTTCTATAGTGTTGTTTCATGATCTAGAAAAATCATGAGAATCCCATGATTCATTCACTTGAAAATATTCATATCTAGAAACCCACATGGCTTCCATATTTTTCATCCTTTATTTCAAATATGCCTCATTATTTATCTATCAATGGCTTTTTGAGGTTTCACATACCCAAGAAAATAAAATAGAAAATCAATTAAATAATCTGGTCAATGCACCAGAAATCCTTCTTCTAGTCAATAGGGTGATCGTGTGATGGTAATAAACACGATGTTTATCCCAGAAGTCAGTCTCCATAATTACATTTCGTATGACCCTATTGATTTCATGGATTTATTCTCCAATAGGTCTTATCATGCTTCTTCACTCTCATGTGTGTGTGTTTTTGTTCATTCGTGGATGAATTTATAATGAAACTCCCATATAATATGATACCTTAAATGGATATTATTTTATTTAAATGTTCTTGAGCCTGTGGAGAATCATTTTTTTCTCATGAAACAATCATGGTTCATCCATGATATCAATTTATTTTGGTTTAAAAAATATTGACCGCGACATAACAACGCCATTGGAATATTTATTAAACCTATATATTTAAAAATAGATTTTGAATAATAAACATCAAATTTCAATATTAATTATATTTATTATAAATAGATTCCAGAAATTCATCTTGATATCAATACGTGTATCAAAGTGTCATTCAATTAATCATAGGAGACATTTCTATGGACTATCATGAGATCGAATGGTCTAATGAGTTTCCCCTCACTAGATCATTCTGGCATCTTAACGGGACTTCACATTATTGATGAGCTGATCACACAGGGTAGAAAACCTCTTTCAACATAAAATTATTTTTTCTTTTCCCCATGTGAGGGTTCCTGTATCTTTTTTATTCATTGATTTCGAACACAGTCATTGTTTCTGCATTTTTTTTACTCATTCTTTTCAGGATCAATAATAGATTTCATGATGGAACTTGGTAATTCTCATGGAAAATTTACACTTCTATTTGTGGTGTATCACATGATTTAATAAAAACTATTGATGGACATCACATAATGAAGGTGATATACAGAAAGGATTTACTTTATCATTAATGACATACTGTGAAATATCTCACATAATCATTGAACTAGTCATTTGAGACCAATGAGTACTTTGAGTAAAAATAAACATAACATACATCACATGAATCTTCCATATATTTCATATTTTATTTCATAAGTTGATTATTTTGGTTGTTTTGAATCCATTAAATGAGTTGTTTCATGATAAGAGGAACTCTTCTAAATTTATTTACACTATCATAAGGTCTTGTGGGATGTGATTTCCATGATCATACACATATCAAACAAAGAACATGATAGATTCATGGGATGTTACATGTACTAAAACATTGATTAATTCGTGGTAGACATGAAATATTATTATTCATGTCTCTTTATATTTATTTATACATGTTTCTATTAAAATTATTTTAGAGATAAATTAAGAATTATTCCTGAATTGCATTTATTCATAAATTACAACATATCATTTACAAGCATCCAAAATAATCAATTAAAATTTTATACCTATTTTTATTATTTATATGTATTAATTAGAACATAAATTATTCCTATCATATTATTCTGAAGACAGTGTATAAAATTATTATGTTTCATGTATGTACCATTCTATATTGATGATTTTTATTTATTCAAGATATCATTCAATTTATGAATACACTTACATAGCATCTATGGTCACTCCTTACTTATATTTTATTTTTTCCTGTAAACCAAGAAGTGATATATAATTTATATACATGGATGTGCTAAGGGGAATGATAGTGTTCTCAACAAAAAACATTGTGTACATTATTTCGAATAATGAAAATTAAATTTTCTATTATGTGATATGTTTACCAATACTAAAAATTATTATTTACATTGGGATTCAATTGCCAGTTTCTAGTCCCAATGTAATAAAGTGACCACTATCTTTGGAATAATAGTTTAATGATTTTTATAGATGGTATCATAGTAATTTTCTTAGAAACCATGGAATATAGATTTAAGAACACCCATATTTGGGAATACTGCCCTATAATTGAAATTGTGGACTTCCTAATGTATATGGTTGGATAGAATTTTTTTAGTGTAATAGATATTCTGTGGCGTATCGTCAAATAAATACCAAAATAGATACTACAAATGAATTTGGTTTTGTAATAGATATTTCAATTAGTAATAACTCAAAAAAAGGCATGCCATGCTAGATAGAGAAGTTACGTGGTACATAATAATGGGCCTTTCTATGCACATGGATTGACAATTATGTGGGATAATCATGGTTAAATTATAATTTTGATTGTAATAAATTATGATTTATTTTAATAATTTTATATATTTTGAATCATTCCAAAAAAAACAATGTTTATGATTATGATATTGCTCTTGCAAATATTTTCTACATTATATTAGGTTTACCATTTTTTAGGACTATACATGATGTTTCATAAGGTTATGATTTAATCTGGTCTATTTCTTATTTAGAAAGAAATCCTAGTTAATGGAATGATAAAATTATTAATGAACATACTCCATGTAGTGATTTCCTTATAGGGAAGGTTAATCAAGGAGGTGATTGAGCTAATATATTTAATTGATAAAACGAAAATAATATTGGTGAATAAGACATTGGTTATGAGAAATAACTATTCCTATATTAATCATCGTACTAATCCATATCATCAGAAATTTTTTTAGAAAACATCATTCATCATCAACCATAGTAATTCATGGGATGTTCTAATTAATTTATAGCAAAATAATGGATAAGTTACATAGATAATATATTTACCATTCTTGTTAGTAATGAAATTGATATGGTATTCATGGTAGTTTATCATCCAAAAAAGATACATATAATTATTTTTAATTGATTGTAAATAGTAATTATAAGCAAGAAATATAAATATTTATTGCGTTTATATTAGTGTAATATTATAGGAAAAGTATTTTCATCATGATAAATTATTGGGTATAGAGATATAATTCTTGATTTATGGAAAAAGGATGATGGAAATGTTTCTAATTTTGAAGAATAATTTTGAAGGATATAATGGAAATTTATGGACTATAATCATAATCTAAGGAGATATATTGACCATTTATTTGATAGTTTAAATCCAATTCATTGAATAGAAATATCCTCATGAACCTCATCATAATTTGAGATGAATAATCATGTATCAGCAAGAAATAGAATGATTTCATCATGTCATAGGACATCGATGAGAATAACATACAGAAGAGGATGGAAGGGGAAAATAAATATAAGGGGGTGAAGGTAAAACAGATTTTCCGATATGTGATAATTGTTGAATGAAACAACATGATTCTTGCTTGAAGGTAGCAAGTGATTTCAATAATTGTTAATATAAAGATAATATTGATAAATATTTCAAGAGGGTGTAGTAATTTCACAATGCTCAGTGGATCAATTATAATGAGACGAACCACTATGAACAAAATTCACCAAGAATCAATTTTATATACCTTATAATATGTGAATGGGTGGTATTCAATTATATGATATTAATATTACCATATAGAATGAATAAATTTATTTTGTATTAGGAATAAAAATATTCGTTATTGATGTCTTGATCACAAATATTATCTAAAATTATATAGATTATATTTTACCAGGTTTTCTATATGTATTTGAAGAGACATTTTGAAAGGTACATGGAATATTGATTCATTGGAAAGATAACCATTTTGGACAAAAACATGAGTGTAGAAACATAACATTTAATATGTGATTTACATTTAGATGTTAACAAAAAAATGATAGAGGATAGTATTGGTGACCTTGATAATGGTTAGTGATATAATAGTTAATGTTATATTACATATGGTGTAAGGACTGTATGGGATTGTGGAATATAAATGGCAACCTACAATTTTATTTTTCATTCATTCATGTTTTCACTAAGGTATTATGGTGATTATGTTATTCACATATTTTTTATGAGACATTAAGAGGAACATTATGTTTTTTGGGGAATACAATGTTTTCTTCGCCATTGATATTTTTTGAAATACATTATTAATTTTTTTATAATTTGATTATATATATTTTCATATGGTTGTATAGTTGAATATTTATGGAATTTATTTATATAAAATTTTATTGCTTTGGAATACACATATATAAGATTTTTTGGGTAATATATCAAATTAATTAATTATTATTCTTTTATAGATATTATTACATATTAAATATTAATTACCCTTTTTTAGATAAAAATATGAGATTCTAGCATTTTTTTAATTCAGTAATTATATTTTCTATGTGAATATGTATTTATATCACCATATTTTCATGGTGAAGGAAGTCTTCAACTCTGGGAAAATGGTCTTGAAAAATATATATAAGCAATTTAAATTTTTTGGAGATTATTATCATTCAACCCAATTCTAGTTTATTTATTTATTTTTGTTAAATTTTCTAGATCATTAAAATTATGTTGATCAATTATCACTATAACTCTTCATAGTTCATTATGTTATTCTAAAATATCTATATAATTACATAAAATTAATGATTTACTACATGGAAACCTAGTAATTCTTTATTCTAGATAGAATTTTTACAATCCATTATTACATATTAACATGATTTATTAAAAACCATTTTTATGATTTGGGTTTTAAAAATTGATAATTTGAATTTCCATTAATTTTATTATCAAGATAATGATTCAATTAGAAGGGAAAAGTTTAGTTATGAAGTATTATGTAACACCCAAATATTTCAAAAGAGTTAAATCATGTTTTACAAATTATTTAACATGTAAAACATACCCTAAAAGTAAATATAACACACCAATATTTTCACATCCAGGAATTATTTTAAAGGTATTTTTCATTTAATTACTATTCTTGATTTTATTTGTGGGGGGTTTCCCATGTAGTTTTGGAATAAACGGTGGGTTTTCATGATTTGGCTCAAACTGTGTGCCCATATCATGTAGTAAAAACAAATATTGATTTTTTATAACTCCTTATTTTTTTTATACAATTCAACCATTTATATGTCCAAATTGGCAAACAATGGTATATTAAATCCACCATATCAATTAGGACCCTAGAGGAATCCATAATAATGATGGATTTGGGGTTTTATTAAAGTATTAGGCCAGCTTGTAAGGCTATTTCCTACATTAATTATGTTTTTAATTTTTCATTATGTTATTAATTGTACTATTTGTTTCAGAAATTTAACATCCAACATGATTCCAAATACATAAAAATCACCTCCATTATCTATTTTTTCTATTTGGAGCTCATCCCCACCACAGATTAGGGAAATATTTCTTAGTCTTTCTCAAATTGCCCATATTTTTTGAGGTAAAATCTATCTTTTATAACTCCTTAAATTTTCATTCTTTCCGTCCATCATTTCCCTACTCGACCTAATAATATTTATTAGATCCTCCCTATATGTTTTTTCTACATCAAGATTCATCTATTTGTGGATTTTGTCAGATTTCGTCAAGATCCGTCAATTAAGTAGGTTTCTTACATTCCTCCTCCCATTTTCTTATGGTTTTATTAATTTTTCATGAAGTTCCTAATGTCCAAAAGATAATTTCATACATAGTGTATATCCTTTTGACTTTTTAGGGAAATTTTGTAGATTAGGTATCAACTTCACTCCCTTATGGTGAAGTAGTGATGCAGTTGACGTTTTCCACAACATTTTGGGGTTTTCAGAAAAAATTGTAGGTTATTCCGTCTGTAATATATATTTTATGAGTTAGTTTTTCTAGATTTATATTTTTATCATGATTCTATTCCACTATTTTTGGTTAAAAAATTATATTTGTTATCATTTGTTACGTTGTTGGTTTTTAATTTTTTTTTGTGAAAAAATGAATATATATTTTTGTGTATTCCATGTTATGTTCGTTGGGGTTGTTTTTTGATTTAAGTAAAAGTTATATAAAATGATGTTATGTATTTCAATTATGGTTTAATGTGATATTGGTATGATTTGGGTCTTAAATTTTGGGGATTATAAGTATTTTCTATGCAAAACATGGGAACACTCCTTGATATTGTTTTGTGATGGTTTTAAATGGTTTATTGATTTATGTAATTGGTGATACTATTTGGAAAAACTATATTGGTAAGATTTTACTCTTAAAATGGTATATTTTAATTTGAATGGGTTGTTATGTGATTTTTACTATCTTGGAATGGTTTTATATATTTTTTTAGAGGATATGTATTAGTTTGAAAGAGAGGAGAAATGTATTGTTGGAAGTTTTGATGTTAGTAAGATTTATAAAATGAATTTGAATGAAAATTGGAACATGTGACATATGTGTGGGATGATTAGAGTGTGTTTGAATTTGAATTGTAATTTTAAAGTTTAACTTTTATATCATGTCTTATATAACATGTTTGAGAACAAGAGAGAACACACGAGTATCTAGGTTGGTGGACATGTTCTAGTTTTATACTGATCCCTTGGGGTTTGAACCTTGTTTCACATATCATGTTTTATGATGACAAAACTAACTAAACTGTGATTATGATGATTAGGATTATGATTATGATGATGATGATGATGTTTGGTAACAACTAGGTTATGGGTATTCTCCATACGAGTGGCTCGTGTGAACAATAATTGATATTGCGATGGTTACTTTCACCAAGATATGAGTAATCTGGGACCCACAACTATCAAGTACCTATGTTTGTTTCCCATTGATTGTTAGCATTGTATATTTTATGAATACCATCAGCATATATATGTTTGTCTCAATAAATTCATTAATTTGTGAATTTGTTTTAAAAGTGTTGATTTTGGAAAATATTACATTTGAAAACTATTTTTAAGTTAGTTGCATCATTTAGAAATTGTTACTAGAATTTCTAGTTATCAAAACATGAAAGATATTTTTCTTATAATGATTGTCACATGGAATCCTTTAGTGGTAGAATCCTACTAGGCATAGTCTTACACCTTACATACACCTTTTGGTTTAGGTAGAACTGGTTATTTTGTCATAGGTTTGGGTAATGATTTTAGGGTTAATGGTTCATATTTCTATTAGTCCTTCTTGGTGAATTGTTAGGAAGTTGGCTTGAGGGCAGTCCCTCTTGACATGAGGTAGGTATTTTGATATTATTATTATTTTTTCTTTTGTAATATCAATTAAACATTGTATTATATAGTTTACTTCAATTCTGAAATTTATTAAAGGCTATTTAGGTTTTAAAATTAGGAATTGTTTTATGTTATTCAATTGTTTTTTTATGTTTATAAACATAGGAAAATAATTCCATAATATCATTATATTACTCCTAGGAACATTTTCCAGCCCCTGGGGATAGAGAAAGCCCTTCGTTCCTTGTCTAAGACCATGTTGGGTTCTAGTTTTGATGGAGACCATATTCGGCTCGTGAATAAATTCGTATTAGAGGAGGTCATGTTCAATCTTTGTGTCATGTTATTTGGGGATGATGTGTTATAGTATGATGTTAGGAATGTCGAGGATTAACATTCCTATTATAATTAGGGTGTCTGGCGAGCACACCTCGTGACATGATTCAAGTCACCAGGGGAAGTCGGGATTTTTCTGGTTCTTTTTGTTTCCATGGGTTGATGATGATTTTGATAAATGAAAAGAGACTTGGTTTATTGGTATTAGTGAGATCACAGGGCCTAGAATGCCATATAGAGCTAGGTATATTTTCATATTTCACTCTCGATGATAGTGATGTGGTTGGCTTATGGCCGCCAACCATATGTACACGTCACCCACCAAAACTATTTTCCTCTCACATTATATTGTGTCTATTCATGTTTGAATATTGGAACATGGTTTTAATAAAAAATGAATTGATTTAATAAGTTTGAATATTTGTGAAATTATATTTCTGTAATGATTATGTGGATTGATTTTTGAAATGGTAGATCTAAATTTTTAGAATTTTTTAGAAATGGAAAATGGAGTATTAACAACTCTATTGAAAGTATGAACTATGATAAAGATATATTGGAAAACGTGTTTCCAATATTGTTTTCTATTCTATTAAAAAGTTTTTTCAATGGAATAATGTTTTTTTGAATTTGTGTGTGTTGTTTTTTAATTGGTAACTAGTGGTAATCAAACATTATTTATGAATCATTAGACCCTTGTTTTAAATAAGAATAGATGAGTTTTCCCATGAATGGGTGTTGATGAAATGTTGATTTTCCTAAATCCAAAAGTGTTTTGAAATGGATTGAGATATTTTGAAATTTATTTGTATTGATTGGAAGTGTGTTTTCATATTAATGATTGGTGATCTATTGAAATGATTCAAAATATGTAGAATTGGGTTTTGATTTCGTGGATATCGGGCCTGAGAAAAATGAACTATCAGTTGAATGATTTTTTATGAAAAGTGAAAAGAAAGTTTCTCTTAACATTTTTATTTCCACATGGGACAACATCTAATGGAATATATCGTATGATGGATGGTTAGTGGAATGAATGGATGAGTTAAAGGATGGAAATAAATAGGGTGCACAGTGTGGCATGAAAACATGCACGTGTGAGGCCCGAGGGGTACCATTGGTGGATACAGTAATCATCGAACCATTTATTTTGAAAGAGATGATGATAATAGAAAACATGATTTCTTTATAACTAGATTGGAGTTGTGTGTCATAAGCATTTTTGAGAAAAAAATTGTCGTGGGATGTGTTGCGTCCAAGAACCCCACTTGTTTTAACGGTGTTTTGGGAATGTGTTTGGTTGGTATTGTAGGTAGAAAGGCTGGATAGTGGTCTCTTTATGAGAAATGATTCAATATGCTTTTAAGGTGGTACCCTTCATGTGTTTGGATATGGTTTGTGGTATGTTTTGACCGATACACCAGCATGGTTGGGTCCTTGGGTTATCTAGTTGGATAAGTTACGCACCAATTAATAGTTTTTTCATAACTGAAGTGCATTTTATATTGATTCTCCATTCTAAAATCCTCTAGCTTATCAGTGTAAGGAATCTTTATCTCGAGATTTGGAAATTTATTTTTCACCATATCCTTTATTGGTTTTGCAGATCAACTTATGGTGGGAGTGTTCTTATGGAAGGTTGAAAGGTACCATAGTTTATTATGTTTCCTAATTAGTCAATGGTGAAAGTAGTCTGGGGTTGTTAGTGTGGATGGGAACTAATAGGGGTTATGGGTCCATCATTGTCTCTTCGAAGAAGGGGTTCATGTTAAACCACCTGCGGAAAAAATATGGTCATGAGAGGATGTTTTGACAATTTGTGGGAATTGTGTGTTGTTTGGGAACTTGGAAGAAGGCACCATTCCAGGTAATGTTTCTTTCAGTCAAAATATCCACATTTAGTGAGTCCTTTTAATGTATTGTTCTCCTTTTACTATATTGGTGAAGTTGTAAAATATTTTATGAGTATTTTTTTTGAAGTGTGTCTCTTTTGATGAAATCATGAAATCCATTGTTTAGAGGAAGGTGTTTCCATATATCCTTTCCTACTTCCATTTTTTATCCGAAGAATCATGGGGTGATGTGTGAGAATCATATATTACATTGTTTCAGAAAAATTTAATGTTATGGTAAATTGAGTTTTGGAGTGTGTTATGTCTTTCTAGACCCATCTGGGATTTTAGTGTAGTTGTTTGTAGCACCAGAACAAAAAGTTTAGTTCAGGGATTTCCAAAGCCTGAATGTGAGGACAAATATGCTCCAATCATATGACCTCCAACAATAGGTCCCAAAGTGATACTAGATCTTAGTTAGGGGAAATTCTAGGGTCATTCAAATGTTTGGTCAAATTCATATCCTCTATATGAAAGATGGGAATATTTTTATCCACCGTTGTGGTCACCTTATTCCGGTTTTTCCCAATCGGTCGTAAAGGTAGGAGGACCTACATTATATGTCATATCCTAATTTCATGTTATTCCATTGGATTTCATTTCATTTTTTTGAAACAATGATAAGAGTTGGGCTTGACCAATTGAAGAGAAAAGTTTGCGCATGATTAGTAGTAACCATGTGCCAACCTAAGAAACTGTGTGATATGATATAGTATCTAATGAACAGTCTCTACACAGCTGTGTTCCATGGCCCATGTAATTGTGTGAAGAATCCCCTTTTGGATAGAATTATATGTATGGTTAGTTCCTCATTTCCCAAACCATTCGAAATAACTGTGCGTTAATTCCAACTCTTTAAATCATTGGGTATTTTCTTATTATCACGTGAAAGTTGGTTAAAATGGTTGTTAATATGATGGGGAGACCCACTATGAGTCTCATTTATGATATTTTTGAAAAATTCAAATTATGTCTAATCCATTATGGCATGATTCCGTTCGAGCCCCCCCCATCTTAGTGTCCCGATTCCATCTAAAAAATGAGTTCCCCTAGTAGTGGGGAGCCTATTTGTGTCTCCCCGTATCAGTAACATGGTTTTTCCATAGTATTGGTTTAGAAATACGTAGTCTTGTTCAGTGTTATTTAACTTTCATCTACATCCTTGAGTAAATTCAGGTATTATTGTGTGCCCAATTGTTTTGTTGAAGTAAGACTACGGGGACCACGTTTGTTTATGTTGTTCATTCCAGGAATGGTTCTTGAGTGTTGATCAGATAGTGTTTGAGTTGACTTTTTCGGGATGTAGATTGAATATGCTTGATCATTTTAGGATGTGGTATATGTTTTGGGTGGGGAGAGTATTCCTTCCATGATTGATCAATTGGAGGTGTTTTGGACTTTTGGGTGTAGGTGAAACATGGTAAAAGATTCCATTTTGGCCTTTCAGTTGGGTTTTGTTTTTGATTTTATCCATATTGTGCGTTTTCGAGGGCAGAAAATTACATATTGGGAAGAATGTGAACATCCATGACTTCTATTAAAGGTGTTTTTTATTTAATTACTATTCATGATTTTGTGTGTGGGGGTTTCCCTTGTATTTTTTGATGAATGGGTGTGTTTTCATGATTTGGGCCAAACCATGATCGCATTTAATGTTTTAAGAAAAATCATTTTGTAACTGTTTTTATTTTCATCATTTCCCACCCACTACAATTCTCAATTGGCATACCATGGTATATTAAAATGACCATATCAATTTGGACCTGTCACACCCGTCCTTTTTATATTATTAATTTTTTTTGGGCATCAGATAGTTCACGTTGTGGCCCAACTTAAAATTTTCATGGGTTCTTATTTAAAAACACATGTAATGGTATTGGCGGCATCCAACTCACAGCGGTCGAAGCCACACGGCCTCACCTGGGTCGTCGCGCGACCTAGCCCTATTCACCGCACGCCTTGCCGAAGTTCAATTACTGAAATAAAATGAATTAGGAATGGTTTTAATGATAAAAATAATATCAATGTCACTTGAGAAGATAAATATAATCTTGAATAATAATTTAATAGAGTGTATTATTTTTTTAATAGCATTTTATTAAGTTTATCATAGTATAGATTACTATTTAGTTTATTATGTTTGTTGTTACCTATTTATTATTTTTATTATTATTACAATTTTTATAACTTATTATTTTTATTTTTCATTTACTTTTATTATTAATTATCATTATCATTCTTACTTTAGTTTATTATAATTATTATCACTATTATTATCAGCTTTTGTTTTATGAATTCTGTTCTTATTTTAGTTGTTTATTATTATTATTTTTAATTATTGTTTGTTATAATTATTTTTTTAGCATGAGATTTCTTTGGAGTAGGGTTTTTCCCTGGATTTCCCGTCGCGCTGCAAGACTTCCTGCACACTGTGGGCCACCGCAGGCTTCCCCCATTCCTACCAAGCTCACTTCCCCTGTCTTCAAGCTGCGCAACCGCCTCACTCTCCTCCTACCCAGTACAACTCCTTGCAAACTACTGCTTCCTTGAACAGCGACACCATCAGCCGCCCCATCTTCCTCCTGCTTGGAATTGCACCGCAACCCCCCTACTCCTTCCCAGACTCACCTCCCCCTTAAATCATGCCTCACCGCCTTGGCAGCTTGTTGGACCAGCCGCCGTCACCCCCACCAGCACCCGCTCTCCACTGCCGTCCTCCTTACTAGCCGGCGCCGCCCTCGCTGGCCTCCCACTCCGGCACACACCCCCCTCTTGTCCCGGCCAACTTATTTGTTGTCGAATCCCTAACGGAAGCCTCCTCCAGCACTCTGGTAGCGTCCGTCAACCTTCGGCTGAGACCCTCGTACCCTCCCTTGCTCGACGGAGTGTCCATCGGCATCCCTTCTCATTTTTCCGGTGTTGTGCAACCCTCAACAACCTCCGGCGACCCCTGACTGGCCTTTTGCACCCACACCGCTGGTGCTTTTCACCTCATTTTGTTGTTTCTCACTTTTGATAAATTTTTGGGTTAGGTTTTATGTGGTTTTTGGTCTGGATTTGATGTTATTCTTGGTCCAATTCATGTTTTAGGGCCTGCTTTTAGTTTTTTTATGGTGCATATTAGGTGCGGGGAAATTCAACATCGAGGTAGGTGTTTCGATGCCTCATCATCACTTGATTAATTCAATATGTTTGTTTAGATTTACTAATGTATTCTTTGGTATGTTTATGTGGTGATTTTGGTCTGAAAATAGGGTTTTTGAACATGTCTTCTAGTGACAATGGTTTTCGCGTCGTCTTAACAGAGGCATTTTGGTTCGAGGTATGTGCTTCCATGCCTTTGCATCATTTAGATATTTTAATTTGTTTGTTTAGGTTAATTTAATATGTTTTATGAATTAGTTTCATGGTGCGATCTATTTTTATAATGTGTTGGCGTGTTCATTTGATGAAAATTGGGTCTCCAAAATAGTATGCATTTGTTGTCTATATGCGTGTTGTTGTATAAATGATTCATTGGGTTTAATAGGTTGTGCGAAAGGATTTTTAAAATTTGTTTGACATGTGTGCGTAAGGAAAATCTCACATTCTTTATAAATGATCATGTTTTTTTTTCATTTTGACCTTATTGGGGTAAGTCCTAAAATTGTTAAATCAATTGTTTATATGGTACAAATGTGGTTTTAGAATAATTGAGTGTGAAATTTATTTTGAAGTGGTCTTTGCACCTAAAAACATCTGTTGTATTGGTGCAATGTTTTCATGTTGGGTTCTAGGTGATGTTTGGTTGGTGCGAACTTAGTTTTTAAGGGTAATTGAGTTTTGTGTGTCTAAATGCGGATTTTTAATGTTTAGCGAATCATTTTAAGAGTGTTGTCTTGGTTTTGGTTTTTTAAATGGTGTCTTTTAAAAAAAAGGTGGCTTCTTCAAAGTGGTTTTTGGTGTTTTACAACAGCTGCAGATGGTTCAGATAATTGTGTAGTTGGTGTGAAACTAGTTTTAAGGACAATTATTAAGCAAGTGGTTTGAACGACTACCTTCTTTGTAATTGGGTGTGTTTATTTGTGTCAGCCCTTGTTGTGTTACTAAAAATAATGCTTCCTAAGTGGTGCAAATTGTATATGTCCTTGTTTGAGTGTTTCCAAATGGGGTTTTTTCAAACTGATTAGGTAACAATAAATATATTTTTAGAAAGGTATTTTTGGCGTGCGTGAGTTTTTTAATGTTGTTTGGGTGTGAAAATGGTGACTTTTGTGTGCAATATCTTGTTTGGCCTGCGATATGATAATGAAATATACTATGTGAATGTGAAACTTGTTTGAGCACATGGGAAAACCCTGGGTATCTAGGTGGGCAGACTAGAACTAGTGCGCTAGTAAACCAGATGGGTGTCGTCCCTATTTCACTTAGCTGGATTGACGATTGAAACACTAACTAAACATATGATATCTGAGGGTCGTGGCCTTCTAAGCCAGGTTTTCTGAGGGTCGAGTCCTTCTAAGCAATGTTTTCTGAGGGTCGTGGCCTTCTAAGCCATGTTTCACCGAGACACGAGGGTTCTAGGGTCCCACTCGAGCTAGATGATCCTTAGGGGATTTACCATAGTGCTCTACCATCGATGGTCTGGTGCCTTCCATTGTCTTATGGAGGACCACATGTGTGTGTGTGCGTGTATATATGTGTGTGTGTGTGTGAGTATGTGTGCGTGTGTGTGTGCCCATAGTGAACCTTCATGTTCCTCTTTAAAATCGTGTTTGTGAAATGAATTCTTTTTAGTGTTTTCCATTAGCATTTGGTTTGTAGATGTTTTCATTAAAATCATTTTGAATGTATAACTTGAATAAGCACATTAAATTTTCCTTTTGATGTTGTGGCATGGAACCTTTTTATCGGGTGACGTCCTACTAGGCCTTTCGCTAACACCCTGCATACACCTTCGGGTGTATGTAGACTTTGTTCCCTGTGTATTCCAGGTTGTGACACTGTGCTCAGTGATGGTGGTTCATGTTGAAGTTGGTCTTCTCATGCAGAATGGTGTTGATGTGGCCTCTCTTCTGCCGGGAGGTTTCAGTATAGATTTTAGTTTCTGCTGACGTCTTTTCTTTTTAGTTATTGTTTCAAGTTGTATACTTTAAACTTGTTCATAGTTTAAAGGCACGTTTTGTTGTCTATTTCTAATTTCAATTTAATTATCTGGTTATTTTTTTCTGTCTTTTATTTCAGGTAAAATCGTTCCCATGTGTTAGTTTTGATACTCGGGTACTTGTGCCAGCCCGTGTGGATCAGGAATGCCCTTCGGGTCATGCCGCGGACCGGGTCGGGCGCCAGGTCGGATGGCGACCCAGCCTAGTTCGTGACAAAATGGTATCAGAGGGCAAGGTTTTCTCTCTTGGGTCGTTTTATTTTGGGATAGAGTCACGGTAGACTTGAGTTAAGGTTGTCGGGACTCAACGTCCTAACTACGAGCAATGTTCTTGGCCAGCACACCTCGTGGAGGGACTCGAGTTACCAAAGTGTGTTGTCGTTTGTCTGAGTTTTTGGTCCTTGTAGATGATCGTGTCTAAGGGAAATGAAAAGGAAGTAAGGTCAGTGGTCTTAGTGAGCTCGTAGGGTCTGGAAATCCTTGTGGAGCCGAGGACACTATCCTAATACACTCTCTGGGGCAAGTGGCGTGATCGGCGTATGGCCGCCAACCATATTTTCCAATCACCCACTATCCATAGTTTCCTCCTGCATTGTGTCCCGTCTCCTTGTTTTGGATTCGTGGGAGTTTGGTTTTTAAGTAAAAATGTATTGGTCTTGGAAAATATTTTCAAATGAAACACTTTAAAAAGAAAATGATGTGAAAGGATTGGAAAGTGTGGGTTGGATGTTTTGGTTTTGAAAAAAAATAGAAAGCTTTGGTTTTTTTATCCTTGGCGCTCTTTTGGGAAACCACATGCATGAGTCTATACAAAAAGTGAAATGGCTAACGGCACGAGCGGATGAGTGCCTAGATGGATACGAGGTGGGTGCTGGTGTGGCACAAGAACATTCATGTGCGAGGCCCATGGGACACCATTGCGGTTTGTGCAACCCACTGGCTTGCTTGTCTTCAAAATGTTTTGTTAAATGAAAATTTGATGTTTTAGTAACTGGCGTTTGTGTGGTGTGTCCTTGTGTTTTTGAGATGTTGGATGTGTGGCGTTTTGAGCTGAGTAATTCTTCTGAATGGTCTGTGTATTGAGATTAAATTCTTATTTAGAAGTTGGTATGCAAGCATGTAGCTAGTAAATTATTTTGAAAAGTACATCGGGGAGCCCTTGCAGTCGTTTCCCCTGCACGTTTGGCGTTCTCCTACAGTATGTCTTGACCATTGGACCAGTTTGATTTGGGTCCATGTTTTTCTTTCTTGATTAGTGTATGCCCCCATAAAGTGTTGAAATGTGATTTAAGTGTGGCCACGGGAAATTTGCTATTGGTTGACCCTCCAGTTGATCAGAGGAATATATTCTTGAACTCTAGAATTGAACCCACCTCTACTTTTTACAACAAGTGGATCCTCCCACAGGAGGATGACAGATGCGAGGGGAGTTGAACAGGGTTTTGGTTTCTGTATGTTGTCTGAGTCGTCAGATTTGAAATTTGACGTCGTTGCATTTGAAGGTTCCCCCTAGAAATGACGAAAGGAATACCAGTGGGAAAGGTTGAAGGCGGTTCTGAATTTTCAGTGTTGACCAGTGTCTTGAAGGGCCTTGTAGTATTCACATTGGTTGAAAGGGTCATGTTCTGTGACGTCTTGCTACGTGAGGTCACTATGGAAGTCGTAAAGGAGACCCCAGTGGGAAAAAGGTGGAAGAAAACCTATGTTATTGGTGAGGTCAATCGTTCTAAATGAACTCTGGTCTTTGGTTTGTTTTGTTTAAAGAAAGGTTCATGTTAGGCTACTAGTTTGGCAGACCAAGTCGTATGAGGCTGCTATGGACGTTCGCAGGAATCACATGTTGTTTAAGACACGGTTTAAGTTCTTTATCAGTGTAAAGTTCCTCTCAATAGCAACGATCATGTTCAGGTGATTTTTTGCGGTGTCGTGTTCTCATTCAGTACGACAAAGGGGTGATGCACATGCACCATTTTAGCTCTTGTGTTGGTGAATGTTCCGCGTATGATCAGTCAGATGCTGGAATGTGTTGGGTTTGATGGTGTTGTCTCGGTTGCAGTGCGGTTGTGTGTGAAACCCAAAGGAGAAGCACCATTCGGATGTCTTCCATGCCTGACTGCAAGGCAGAAGATGCTTCAAGCATCAGGGCTCCAGCCATAGGCCTCGGAGTGAAGATGGAGTGTGGTCAGGAACCCCGGGAGTGTATAGGACCCCGACCTTCTTTCTGTCATTGGTGTCGAGAGTGAAAGCAACATAGATTGTTTTCTATGGTTGATTTGTTCGAATGAGCCTTCTGGTTTCATAAGGTTTTCATGTCCTGGTGGAGGCGTGTCCGTATCGTGCCTTAAAGTCTTGGGGGTTGCGTTCCATTGGATGCAATCACTTTAGTGGTCCTTGTGAGAGTCTGTTGGGTAACCCAGTCTCAAATTTGAATGGTGTTCATCCAGAAAATTTTGAGATGTTGGTTTGTGGCCGACCATGGTTTTTTCGCCTGGTGGTCGGGCCCCTCCCTCCCCGCCCCTTGTGGTGGGGTGTTTGGTCACCATCGAGAATTTTTCTAAAGTTTTTTATCTGCTGTTAGTTCCAATGGCAGGGAGACCCACATTGGATCTCGCACAAATTTATCTAGAATAAATCGGTGTTGTCTCTTCCTTAATGGAGGGGAGTCCGCTCGGACCTCCCCCTGTTGGTTTTCTAGTCTCTCCTTTGGTATGATCTTAATGGTGGGGAGACCCACATTTGGTCTCGCACGAATGTCTCTACAATGAATCAGTACGAGACTTTTTTTTAATGACAGGGAGTCTGATCGAACCTCCCTGTGTCTGTTTTCAAGTCTTGTTTTGAGCGTCAGTGAGTTCCTAATGGTGGGGAGCCCCTCGGGCCTCCCCCAGGATGATATTCTGCTTATGTTTTTAAATATGGCTTGGTGATAAGTGATAAGACTGTTCCGTGGATGTGGTTTGACCTTATTTGTTCATTCTATCCAAATGTTGTGGTTTTTGTTTATTAGTTCTTGAGGGGTTTCGGTATGTGAAGTTGGTTCTCACAAGCGCGAGTGTCTTTATCCTTGATCAATCAATTGGAGGTGTTCTAGTTTTTTTTGGGTCGGGAAACACATATCAGAATGTATTTTTACACATTTCTTGAAGTCATCATTGAGTCACTCTCTCTGAGCACGATGCTTCTGCCTCTCTTTTAATGATGTTTGTGGGGATCCCCATTGTATCTAAAGGGAGTGTGGTTTTCTGCTATAGGGTTTGGTTCTGGTTGTGGCTTTCTGGGGACGGAAAGCTTTATAGTGGGGAGAATTGTCACACCCGTCCCTTTTATATTATTAATTTTATTTTTTTGGGCATCAGATAGTTCGGGTTGAGGCCCGACTTAAAAATTTCCTGGGTTCTTATTTAAAAACACATGTAATGGTCCTGGAGGCATCCAACTCATAGTGGTCGAAGCCGCACGGCCTCACCTGGGTCGTCGCGCGACCTCACCCGATTCACCGCACGCCTTGCCGATGTTCAATTATTGAAATAAAATGAATTAGGAATGGTTTTAATAATAAAAATAATATCAATGTCACTTGAGAAGATAATTATTATCTTGAATAATAATTTAATTGAGTGTATTATTTTTTTAATAGACTTTTATTAAGTTTATCATAGTATATATTTCTATTTAGTTTATTATGTTTCTTGTTACCTAATTATTATTTTTATTATTATTACAATTTTTATAACTTATTATTTTTATTTTTCATTTACTTTTATTATTAATTATCATTATCATTCTTACTTTAGTTTATTATAATTATTATCACTATTATTATCAGTTTTTGTTTTATGAATTCTGTTATTATTTTAGTTGTCTATTATTATTATTTTTAATTATTGTTTTTTTTATTATTATTTTTACCGTGATATTTCTTTGGGGTAGGGTTTTTCCCCCGATTTACCATCGTGCTGAGGCGATCCTGCGCACTGTGCGTCGCCGCTGGCTTCCCCCATTCCTACCAAGCTCACTTCCCCTCTCTTCATGCTGCGCAACCGCCTCACTCTCCTCCTACCCATCACAACTCCTTGCAAACTACTGCTCCCTTGAATAGCGACACCCTCAGCAGCCCCATCTTCCTCCTGCTCGGAATCGCAGCGCAACCCCCCCCCCCTTGCTCCTTCCCGGACGCGCCTCCCCCTTAAATCCTACCGCACCACCTTGGTAGCTTGTCGGACCAGCCGCCGCCACCCCCCACCAGCACCCGCTCTCCACCGCCGGCCTCCTTACCAGCTGGTGCCGCCCTCGCCAGCCTCCCACTCCGGAAAACACCCCCCTCTTGTCTCAGCCAACTTCTTTGATGTCGAATCCCTAACCGCAGCCTCCTCCAGCGCTCTGGTAGCCTCTGTCAGCCTTCGGCCGAGACCCCCGTACCCTCCCTTGCTCGACCGAGTGTCCAGCGGCATCCCTTCTCATTTTTCCGGCGTTGCACAACACTCAACAACCTCCGACGACTCCTTACCGACCTTTCGCACCCACGCCACTGGTGCGTTTCACCTCATTTTGTTATTTCTCCCTTTTGATAAATTTTTGGGTTAGATTTTATGTGGTTTTTTGTCTGGATTTGATGTCATTCTTGGTCCAATTCATGTTTGTGGGCCTGCTTTTAGTTTTTTTGTGGTGCGTATTAGGTGCGCATGAAGGTCCACACAAGATTCGGGGAAATTCAACATCGTGGTAGGTGTTTCGATGCCTCGTCATCACTTGATTAATTCAATATGTTTGTTTACATTTACTAACGTATTCTTTGGTTTGTTTATGTGGTGATTTTTGTCTGAAAATAGGGTTTTTGAACATGTCTTCAGGTGACAATGGTTTTCGTGCCGTCTTTACAGAGGCGTTTTGGTTCGAGGTAGGTGGTTCCATGCCTTTTAATCATTTAGATAATTTAATTTATTTGTTTAGATTAATTTAATATGTTCTATGAATTAGTTTCATGGTGCGATCTTTGTTTATAATGTGTTGGCGTGTTCATTTGATGAAAATTGGGTTTCCAAAATAGTATGCGTTTGTTGTCTATATGCGTGTTGTTGTATAAATTATTCGTTGGGTTTAATAGGTTGTGCGAAAGCCATTTTAAAATTTGTTTGACATGTGTGCGTAATGAAAATCTCACTTTCTTTATAAATGATCATGTTTTTTTTCATTTTGACCTTATTGGGGTAAGTCCTATAATTGTTAAATCAATTGTTTATATGGTACAAATGTGGTTTTATAATAATTGAGTGTGAAATTGATTTTTAAGTGGTCTTTGCACCTAAAAACATCTATTGTTTTGGTGAAATGTTTTCAAGTTGGGTTTAAGGTGATGTTTGGTTGGTGCGAACATAGTTTTTTAAGGGTAATTATGTTTTGTGTGTCTAAATGCGGATTTTCAATGTTTAGCGAATCATTTTAAGCGTGTTGTCTAGGTTTTGGTTTTTTTTTAAATGGTGTCTTTTAAAAAAAGGTGGCTTCTTCAAAGTGGTTTTTGGTGTTTTACAACAGGTGCAGATGGTTCAGATAATAGTGTAGTTGGTGCGAAACTAGTTTTAAGGACAATTATTAAGAAAGTGGTTTGAAAGACTACCTTCTTTATAATTGGGTGTGTTTATTTGTGTCATCCCTTGTTGTGTTACTAAAAATAATGCTTCCTAAGTGGTGCGAATTGTATATGTCCTTGTTTTAGTGTTTCCAAATGAGGTTTTTGTTAAATGATTAGGTAACAACAAATATATTTTTAGAAATGTATTTTTGGCGTGCGTGAGTTTTTTTATGGTTGTTTGGGTGTGAAAATGGTGACTTTTGTGGGCAATATCTTGTTTGGACTGTGATATGAGAATGAAATATACTATGTGAATGTGAAACTTGTTTGAGCACATGGGAAAACCCTGGGTATCTAGGTGGGAAGACTAGAACTCGTGCGCTAGTGAACCGGATGGGTGTTGTCCCTATTTCACTTAGCAGGATTGACGATTGCAACACTAACTAAACATATGATATCTTTGGGGCGTGGCCTTCTAAGCCACGTTTTCTGAGGGTCATGGCCTTCCAAGCCACGTTTTCTAAGGGTCGTGGCCTTCTAAGCCACGATTCACTGAGACACGAGTGTTCTAGGGTCCCACTCGAGCTAGATGATCCATAGGGGATTTACCATAGTGCTCTACCATCGATGGCGTGGTTCCTTCCGTCCGCATATGGAGGACCACTTGTGTGTGTGTGCGTGTATATGTGTGTGTGTGTGTGTGTGTGAGTATGTGTGCATGTGTGGGTGCCCATAGTGAACCTTCCTCTTCCACATTAAAATCGTGTTTGTGAAATGAATTCTTTTTAGTGTTTTCCTTTAGCATTTGGTTTGTAGATGTTTTCTTTAAAATCATTTCGAAAGTATAACTTGAATATTCACATTAAATTGACCTTTTGATGTTGTGGCATGTAACCTTTTTATTGGGTGACATCCTACTGGGCCTTTCGCTCACACCCTGCATACACCTTCGGGTGTATGTAGACTTTGTTCCTTGTGTATTCCAGGTTGTGAAACTGTGCTAAGTGATGGTGGTTCATGTTGCAGTTGGTCTTCTCATGCAGAATGGTGTTGATGTGGCCTCTCTTCTGCTGGGAGGTTTGAGTATAGGTTTTAGTTTTTTCTGACATCTTTTCTTTTTAGTTATTGTTTCAAGTTGTAGACGTTAAAATTCTTCATAGTTTAAAGGCACGTTTTTTTGTCTATTTCAAGTTTCAATTTATTTATCTGGTTATTTGTTTTTCTGTCTTTTATTTCGGGTAAAATCATTCCCATGTGTTAGTTTTGATACCCGGGCACTTGTGCCAGCCCGTGGGGATCGGGAACACCCTTCGGGTCATGTCGCGGACCGGGTCAGGCGCCGGGTCGGATGGCGACCCGGCCTGGTTCGTGACAGGACCCCATATAAATCCATAATAATTATGGATTTTGGGTTTTTATTAAGGTATTGGGCCAGCCCATAAACCCATTGTTGTCATTAAAATAAATTGTTATTTTTCCATTATCTCATACATTTTTTAAACTTCTTTAGGTGATTCAACCTCCCAATAAAATACAAAAAAACTGTGTCTCACCCCCAATATCTATTTTTCCTCTTTGTATATCATCTACACTGCATATTAGAGAATCCTTTCTTAGTCTTTCTCAAATATCATATATTTGAAGAGGTAAAATATTTCTTTCATAACTCCTTAAATTTTCACTCTTTTCCCCCATTTGAGTCCCTAGTAGACAAAATATTATTTATTAAATCCTCCCTAGCAGTATTGGCTCCTTCTAAGTTCATCTATTGGTGGATTTGTGTTAATTTCTTCAAGATCCATCCAGTAAGTGGGCTTCCATCCATCCTCCTCCTATATGCATAAGCAATATCCAAAATTTTGTTGATTTTACTAATGATCAGAAGCTAGAGTTTATACCTAGAGTTTATCATTGCATATTTTTTTTGAAATATTGTAGATTAGGTTTGGATTTAAGTCCCATGTGGTGCAGTGGGGGGGGGGGGGGCGTGGGGTTGTAGTATGTCACAACGGTTTTGGTATTTTTTGCACAAATGGTAAGCTATTCCTTGTGTAAGCATTATTAAAAGAGTTAATTTTTCATGATTTATATATTTTGGATGATTATCTTCCAATTTTGATGCAAAACTATTATTTGGTTTCATTTTTTAATTTTTTTGATTTTATGTGGCATTTTTTTTTAAAAATAAATATTTTTGTTGTGTATTCCATGTCATTCTCATTTGGGTTGTCTTATGACTCATGGAATAGTTTAATTAAATGATGTTATGGATGAAAATTCTGGTTTTATGTGATATTGGTATGATTTTGGTCTTCAATGTGTGGTTTTAGAATGATTTAATTTAAAAAATAGGGCAACACTCCTTGGAATTGATTTGTAATGGTTTTTTTTTTGGTTTTCTGATTTATGTAAGTGGTGAAACAATGTAACCAAACTGTTTTGGAAGGAGTTTACTTTTGAAATAATCAATTTTCTTTTACTGTTTTATTATGTGATGTGTACTATGATTTAATGGTTTTATAAAAAAATTTATAGGATTTTTTGTTGTGTGAAAGAGAGGTGAAACATATAGTGGGATGTTTTGGTGTGAGTATGATTTCAAAAATAAATTTGTATGAAAATAGGGATCTTGTAAAATTCCTGTGGAATTTTGTGTGTGTGTGTGACTTGTATGTGGTATTTTCATGTTTGAATTGTTTTTCATGGATTGAGGAACATGTTTGAGAACTAGAGGTAACAACTCGGTACCTACTTGAGTGGACGTGTACTAGTATGCTAGTTATCTCGTGGGGTTTAGAACATGTTTAATATAACAAGTTTTATGATTAAAACACTAACTAAAATATGATGATGATAAAGATGATGCTAGGGAACCACTAGGTCATTGGTATAATCCCTAATAGTGCTTCATGTTCATGAGAATGAATATGGTGATGGTTACTTTCACGGATATATGAGGTACCTAGGACCAAGTGTGAGCTAGTACCTATGGTTGTTTCCTATTTCATGTGCTCATAGTATATTTTAGGATTACTATCCACATATTTTATGTAGGGATTGAAAAATTCAGTAGAATCCTCATTTTATTTAAATGTTTTTATTCTTTAAAATATCCAATTTGATAACATTTTTCATGTTAGATGCTTCATTCAAAAATTATTACAAGGATTTCTTATTTAATAATCATGAAAGTTTTTTTTGTTATAATGATTATCACATGGAATATTTTAGTGGTGGAATCATATATTCATTTTGACCACACCATTATTACACCATTGGGTATATGTACATGTGGCTATTTTGTCACTAGTTTGGGTAAATATTTTAGTGCTAACTGTTCGTGTTTTTATCAGTCCTTCATAGTGAACTGTATTAGAGGTGGATTAGGGACTGTGCCCCTTTACATGATAAAGTTCTTAGGCTGTCAGTTTTTTCTCAATTGAAATAGTCTTTAAACGTCATTTTAAATTGTGTAATTCAATTATGAAATTTATTAAATGTTGTTTTGGTTTGAAAATAATGATATTTTTTTTGGGATTCACTTGTTATTTTATGTTTATAAACTCTGTTAAATCAATCCCAAATTTCATTCTATGATACCCGGGCACTTGTGTCAACCCATGGGGTTGGGGAAATCTCTTCGGGCCTTGTAACATTCTGTGTTGAGTGATGTTTTTTATGGGGACCAGATTCAGTTTGTGATGAAGTCTATATAATATATATTTATTTTTTAATAAAATTAATCTCTTTAACAGATTGCAAAATACAAAACACTAAATTAAAAAAATAACTATAATATGACATATTGTAATAACATAACTGTTAAACTGTGAAGTATGATTAAGACTAAATAAATTATGAAAATTAAATAGTTTATATACATATAAAATAAATTTATTTTTAGATATTTATAATAAATTAAATAAAAAGTAATTGGAATTAAAAATTATAATATATTTAAAAAATTAAAATTTTCAATTTTTTTCATCAAAAAGGTGGATTCTTCGTGAATTTCATAAATATTTTAAATGTTTTGTCTTATAATTTTAAGAACATTAATTGGGAAAATATACCTACTTTTTTAAAATCAAGAGTTCAAAATTAAGTTAGAGTTATTTTTTTATGTATTTTTTGAAAAAGATAATGTTTTAGATGTTTATTGAAAAAAATTTATTTTTATTTAACATATATTTTCATTTAAAAAATTTAAAGGTACCATGATTATCTAAATTAATTTATGATATAAATTAGTTAATATATAATATAATTATTCAAATTAATATTATTGTAATATTTTTTTAATTAATTTTGTAATTAATATTGTTTATATTTTTATTGTTATTCATTGAAGAACTAATTTTTCATAATGGGTCTATGTTTAATAATAACTTGAAAAAATGAAATTTTTATTTAAAATTGAAAAAATTTATTCCATATTTGGAATCATACTAATTTATATTATATAATAATATCAATCATTGTATTCATAATTAATATTAAAAATGGTAAAAATAATTTACCATGGTTAGTGTAAAAACGTTTCTACTGGTGGTTATAATTAAATGAAAAGAGAAACTAATAACACAATCCCCATCTAAATCAAAATTTTATTATTTTTTCACCTTATAACAACCATGATTCAATAATGAATTTTTTTTTGTCATTTTTCATGTGAAAAAGGTTATACATTTTTCAATAAAAAATTAAAATTGTGTCCTCTACCACACATTTAAAAGGTCACCCACTATCTCCAAATATTACCACATAAAAAACCATTTTTTTAGAAAATTAATTCCAAAATATCATCCATATATCCATCAGATCTTCCAAAAGTACATGTTTAGATCAATATTATATCAATTTAAAGATTTTGATGCAACCCTAAAGAAGTTGTTTGAAGAAGAGGTCACAATCTACAACAAGTGTTTCCAATGTGTTTCATCCTAAGAATAATTATAATGTTATAATACAGCTATCATACAATAAATTAATAATATTCGATATAAATATAGTTTTTTTTTTCAATTTTCATGTAATATATCCATATCCTCAACTTTTAAAGGGTAAAATAAACCATAAATCATGTGTATGACAGAAAAACTATTCACGAACCAATGTAATCATTTCCAAAAAAACCTATTATAGTTGGATAGAATGATTTACTAAAATATTTATCTAATATTTATTACTTAAATATATTTATATAATTATAATTTCACATTTATCTTCATATATTACACCCTATTAGAAAACAATAACATCACTCTTGTTTACAGAAAACTATTGTTTCACGAACCGATATAGTATGTCTTCCCCATTTACATTTTACATTGATTGTTTAGATGTTATTATAAATGAATATATATTTTATTTGTTACATGATTATTACATTGTAATTTTTATATAAATAATACTTTATTACTCTAATTTCTATGGGTCATTCAACAACTTCACTCATGTGTAAAGAGGACTATCGCTTCACGAAACTATGCGACTCATTTTCTAGTAACGCATTACATGGAATGTAATAAGGGTAAATTTAATTAATAAATTTAATATATAAGAATCTATAATGAATCTATGAATTTTGATATATTATGTATCTTCTTATAATCTCTTCATTCAAGAAAAATAGAAACATCATTCTGGCATATGTATGTACTACTATCATCACTACCAGTGTAATCAGTCAAAAAAATTATTTATTACTATAAGTAAGACTATAAATAATATATATAATACTTATATAATGTTTAAAAATATTGATATTATGTAATCATGACAACTATAATTAAATTATAATAATTTGAAAAACAAGAAGAATGAGGAAAATATCACCCAAAACTGTTTTTTATCCAATAGTTTTTAAAAAACGGTTGAAAAAAATTAAGCATATCATATATTTTATGAGATATATGACTATGTATCATTAATATATGTTTGATAAATTTATTTTTATTATATATTTTATTCATGAACATATGAATAATGTTGGACATAACATATGGGTTTCTCGTGTCACTTTTATTAGTATGAGACATACGCCATATTCCCCATTTTAGAATCCAAGATTATATATTAGTTATATATTCTTTTTTTCAATATAAACACTTTTTTATTTCATCTTTTCATATTTCCTAAGTTTAGGTTATGAGGAAGTTGGGATTTTTTAGAAAGGAAGAGGTAGGATGGTTGTATGTTGGGTAAACAACAATTACATGACATTTGGTGAGAATAATGTACATATATTAAATAAATAATGGTTAATGGAATGATAATGAAGATTTTAGATTTGTAAAGGGATTTCCAAGGGGGAATACCCAGTGTATTACAAGTCGTTTAATCCAATTACAAGTCTTTTAACTTCTAGTTTTTAATTTAAAATATATGTTAAAATTCCACTAATTTTTTATAGGGTCCCCCTGCCTCAATTATTTTCCATCTCACATTAGAGAGCCACTTGAAGAGATAACTCTTCGATTAAATCATATGATTTGGTTTCACTTTTAAATTTAGACACTGGTTACTTCATTATTTGTATTTTTTGCATCCAAAACAATAATTTATATATTCTCCTTTGATCAATATTAAATTTTTTCATATCCATTAAGTTATCTAGGTGAATCCCAATATGACCTTTTTCTAGGGTTATTGTACATTTTTTTATATTGATTTGGTATGAATCCATGGTTTATACAATATTAATATAATACCATGTGTATATTGTTTAAGGGTATTTGTTGATTCTATGTCCTTACATGTTGTTTTAATTGATTTCATGTATGAATGAAAAATATGATAATTAGTCTGATGTACTCATGGTCTATGATTGTATATGAAATTATTAATGAAATGCATGATGAATTGATAAATATAGTGGATTATTTGGATGAGTTCCATAGATATTATTTCTATTAGATTCTGTGTAAATTTATACTCCATTGACCTATATTAATTTTTTTAGTGGATTCCATAGAAATATATAATCATTATATCCAAATTATGTAGGATTACGAGGCCATGATTCACCTTGGATTATGCTTTCATCGACATGAATTTAACATGATTTATTGACATTCTCAATGGAATCCTCCCATGTCAAGAATAAGTTTCTCAAGAGATTCTCGGTGGAATAAATAATGATTTATTGGTCTTATAAACCTTAGATCCAAAACATCGTGCTCTAAATATTTATTACATGACCTTGATTGTTGTGGATATTAACAATTTTTTCATTGATAAGGTCATTGTGGATATATTTTATATGCATTGTACATATAACTGCTATGACTATCAAATTTATAGTTATATAATGGAATGTTCCACAATTATTATCATTAATCATTACAATTAGCCCTTTTTATTGGGTTCTAGATAATTGTCAATAGAGATCTTTCGTGGGATAAATGTTGATCACATATTATTTTGGAAATAAAATTATACTATTTTTATATGTGTCATGTATTACCCACTATTAATGTTTATATTACACATACATGATCGGTTATAGGCACCATTGTTGGTGGCCTACATAGTATTATCTCACCCCTAATTCAGCCCATCATTTGATACATGGATAGAATAAATTAAAGTACTTACAAACATTATCAAGTTCCCACTTTTAAAAGCTTCGTCTATTATTCTTAGGAGAAGGGGTACATGACCGATAATGTCTTGTGATTATTTCTTGAAATAGTTATATTTTCAATTTTTTTGGATTTTGGTATATGTATAATAATGATATAAATTATTCGGTATATTAAATGGAATTATGTATAGAGACATGACCTGATAATCATATTTTATCTGAAACTACTTTTTCTTTCTTATTATTTCAGTATTCTAGACGATTTATCTTCATTCGATGATTTATATTATACTTCATCATTTATATTCAGGTGTTATACCACAATATTACTCTAATAAATGGTCATAGTCTTCCAACTATACCACTATATACCATTGCTTCTAGTCAGTATCTTATGGTGTACATGGGGGATGTGGGCATGATGTCATGTGACTCATCAAATCGAGGGGACCATTTAGTGGATCTTAATTCGAGATTTCACAACGTGTTATCAGCCCCATTTTTATTCTCATGATATATTATTTTGAGAAAATTTATAATAAATTTTTAATGAATATGAATTTTTTAATGACCTCAATATTGTCGTATCTATCCCACATGCAAGAAATATCATAATTTTCTTAAACAGAACATGTATTTATTGACATACCTATTAAATTTTATTAAATTACACTATTGGTAGATTAATTTTAAAATGAGTTGTTTATGATTATGTATATTACTACCTCTAAATGAGATGAGGTTATAACGTCTCATTTATCATATTAGGCACCTTACCAGATTCACATGCCACACATATGCCATTCTATAAAATGTGATTCACTTGAGTGATTATCATTATGATGTGTGCCTTGAGTGATATAAATATTTTTTGATAAATAAATTTTTTATATAATTGAGAAACATATTTTTTACATAAATTTCCTTGCATAACTTAATTTTTCTCCTAGATAGGATATAATATACTCCCAAAGAAACGAACCATGGAAACTTGAGTCATGGACCATTGGTCGCATGCACTAGAATAATCTATAGTATGGATTATGTGAATGATTCATTTTGGTATATATGGTTTATGGGATCTTATGGATTAGAATTAGTGACTCATGTGAATCAAATATTTAAAGATAATTATAATGTAGATTAAAATTTAAATTTATTTAAAATTATGGAAACCGAGAACCTTACCATGGTCCAGATTAGTGTGGGCATTAGGGTGTGTATTTGGATCTTTTTATGGTAGATTCTATTTCATAGTCTTATATTTTGTGGTAATCATATGGTTATTAATTTATAATAATAAGTATTTTACAATTACAATTATTTTAACTATGGTCTTCCCCTTATTGGTCTCCAAATATGTGTTTTCGTTGCATTGTAGAGATGTTACACAATGATAAAATCATGTAGTGTTCCAAGAAGGTGATGATGACCACGATCTGGAGGTGGTCTTCCCTAGGTCACTAGTATATCCTATAGTGGTTCTACATGAGTAATCACCCTCTATTCCTGATGTGGGTTATGATTCCTAGTATTATGATTGTTTAATGATTTTTTGGTAGACATTTCACGGAACACCTCAGCCTACCTCATATATGGAAAACCTAACACATGTGTTCTATTAGTAAAATATAGCAACGTTTCTATGGTATCGAGGTCCATAGGCTACTGAGTTGGTAATTGATACTATTTTTTCTATTTTCGATCATCTTGAGACAACTCTTGATAAAAGAGTGAAGCTCATGAAATATATGCTTAATCAAACAACATAATATTGAAATACAAGAACATTACATTTATTTTATTGAATAATTAAAACTTTACAAAAATATACACCCAAATAAATTATTAGATTACTATCTTTGAAAAATCAAAACACATTATTCTATCTTGGTGAAATATCCTCAACATCTCCTATAATGATCTCCCCCATTAGTTTTCCTACCTAAAACCTTCATTTATAACATATAGAAAAGAAAACATAGAAAGGGTGATCTGAAAATATCAGTAAGGGTAAACATGGGTAAAATCAATAAAAACATAAATATAAATTTTATAAACATAAATATATACCTTTAATATCAAAATCATGAGTCATAAAACAAATCTTGGTCTTACATAAGGAATAAATCATAAATTAAATAAGTAATGATGAAATAGCATTGGCATAAAACATGGAATTGTGAAAAACACATAATAATGGTAAATAATTTCCATATTATCCAAGACACATTGAAATTCCCTTAACAGTAGAAAAAGTAAATTACTGAACTAATTTCACTTCTCGTTCCAGCCATTTATTAGTAAATCGGATTAACTCGTCGTACCGGCCCTGTATTACTGATCCAGATTAATATGCCATTCCATTAATGTCTATATTAAGAGATATAAATATTTTCACCCTGAATTTTTGGGAGATATTGGTCCCACACATTACATATTTTAAACAATATATTATTCTTCCAAAAAACACTAAATCAATCATCATTACATAACCCATGTAATTTAATGAGTTTACTAAACATCATTCCATATTAATACATACAAAACACATGGATTTGGTAAATATAATTACATAATAAACATAATAAAATGATAGAAATAACCGGGATAGAAACATAACCCCATTTCAAGAACGTCGACATAGATGGATTTTTTTTGTTAAAACAATTGAAATTAATTCTGGAGGAAAATATTTTTTCGTCTCCAATACATTTTTATTTTATCCAAATGCCACAAAATTTTTAATGAATATAATTCAATTGAAAATGAATATTAAATATTGTAATGTAATATTCATTGAAATAATGTTTTATGAATGATTAAAAATCCACTCATTTCGTATTAGTTAAAAAATCATTCGTATCGTACTTTTGTCGATAAAGTCAAAATGTAACTTATAAAGAAAAAAACAAAAGACATATTTCATACAATTAATTAAACATTAAAAAATGGGATAAATTGACATTAAATATTTTTATAAGGATCAATATAAAAATTTTAAATAGTTATTCAGGAAACGCATATACAAACGATAAATATACACTAGTAAATACTTAAAAATAAACAAATCTTAGACAATACAAGGATTGAAAAAATATCCCTCACCTTAGGGAAGATATCCTTTTCTTTTATATAAAACTCATGTATTATGATTGAAACAATTTCATTTAATTATTCTATAACAAAGTTATTTTTATTATATAATATATTATAATATTATAATCTGTTTGGTAAAGATATTTCATTATTACTGGTTATTCACATATAAACTACTTTATTTTCTTATGAACATTTCTTTGAATAAGTTATTTTTAACTTTCTTATGTAATTTTTAAATCATTAAAAATGATATTAACATAATAAATATCATATTTATTTATTCGATCAATTTATATAATCTTTATTTAATGAATATCATATAGAATGAATCACATCACATCGTGGAGATGGTAGGTCGTACGTACACACGACCGATGATATCAATCTATAATAATGAAATGGTATCAAAGTAGATGGTATTTATATTGTGTCAGAATAAATAAATATTTATAATTATAATATATAGTTTTTATTCTCATAATTATACTGATCCACATAATGTGGTGGTGAAAAATAGATTACACCAATGTTTTGAGATGGTAAGTGATTTGCACGCATGAATACTAATTTCTTTTTAAGTTGGATGGATAAAAGGTGGAATATGGTTGTGAAATAATATTAATAACATCTAAATATTAAAAATATACTATATAAATTAATTATTATTTTAATTAACTCATGAATAGAGTGTATAATAAGAAATAATTTGAACAAATCAGAATAGAATATTACCTCTTCTTTGATGACCTTCATCTAGTTCTCTTATTAATTGAACTAGAGTTGGTATTTTGAGAAGACCAGAACATTTAAACTATGAATAATAGTGTTTATAAGGTATATGGTCAGGGGATGGATGATCTTGAGGTCTCAATGGAAATTTAAATTTGGAGTTAGGACGTTCTCTTTTATAATTGAGGCAAGGGGCACATTTTCAATATCTAAAATATTAATTTTTAATAAAAAAACCACATCCAAAAACCAAAATAAAATTATATTTTCAAATATTGTTTTATATAACTATGTAATCTCATCAAAAAATAATTTATGGAAAATGTTTTAGGATAATTTAAAATTATCTCTTTAATTTAACACCTAGTAATTCTATTTCAATTTAACTAGGGTATCAACTATTTCAATATTGAAATGGTGAAATATATACTAATATGATTTAAATTATATAATAATTAAATATGTTAGATCATATTAGAAATTATAATAATTATAATTTTTTTATTTTTCTATTATTTTAAATTATATAATAAAAAATTATTTTAACAGAACAATAATAGTGTCAATTTTGACACTACTCATTTCATGGATTTTCAAAAATATCAAGATAAGATTTTGTAGTTGAAACCAAAATTTTATTATATACCTACGAGGTATAGGTAATCTATAAAATTATATTGATATATTAATTATCTAAATTATAATTATTTTAATATTTGAGTTAATAATAATATGATATTTCAATTAATAATGTTATTGTGAAATTAGAATTGTGTAATTATTCAATATTCATATTTGTTAGGTGAAAATAATAAATAAAACACCATGATGCATATAAATCTAATGGAATTTAGTATAATACCTTTACATTAATATATATTGTATAAAATCAACCATTAAAAATGTTATACTTAATAAAATATTATTGTGAAAAGTTTAAAATCACATTAAATAAAATAATATAATTTCCATTAAGTCATCTTTAAGGATCCAAATGGTCCATAACACAACCCTGGGATGAATATGGTCATTATATGCTTGAAAATTAAGATTTAGTCAGGTGTTTGTTTCTTTTATTTTTTATTATAATTTCAAAAAAAAAGTAGTTTATTGATTGTCCATCAATTAAATAACATTTTCATCACAAGTATATAAACAATTAAATTAATTATTTCATTCCTAAAAATTAAAAATATATTACAATAACGATGAAAACTATTTTATCTTTCAAATGTGTAATTAAATTCTAATTTATATTCTTCATAAACTTAATCTAAAAAAATATTATTTATTACATTATTGTGACATAATTAAATTTCCATGAAATAAAATTTTATAAATAACATAATATCTCCCAATGGAATCAAAATGTAAAAAATAAATATATATTTCGAAAATATGATACTGAAGTTAAAAATTTAACATTTAAATTCATTGATACACCCCATTTGTCCATATGTGGACACATGATATATATTAAAGAAAATGAAAATGACACATTGTGTGTTTCATTGAGTTAAATATTAACTAAGTTATTTTCATGGTCCTGTGTCCATTAAATGATATTATTTAGATCCTTATGTGTTAAGGGTCATATTACATTCACCAAATATTTTTTTTATTCGTTTTATAGTCATTATAATTTTATTTTTATAATGAATTTCATAATTTATCACTTACCAGGGTAACAAAATTTACCATGTTCACTGTTCATATTTATCAAAAAAAAGGGACCCATATACCAATTTTGGAACTCGTAAATCCAAATATGAAATCCATTTTTCTAAATTAAAATCATAGAATTTCAAAAATTATGTTTAATATGAAAACGTTAAAATTTCACAAAAAATATTTTTTTTGAAAAAATGGTTATTATTTAATGGAAAATGTTTTTATAAAAAATTCATCTATAAAATCATTTCCAAAAACAATAAATGTATAGAAATTAACTATTTATAATTTACAACTAATCCAAAACATAATTTTCTATGTAACTAATCTAAAAGTAATTTTTTTCAATCAAAATACTATTCTCTCAATACATAATGAAAATGATTATAATCATAAAAATACCAAAAAATAAACCCATGTATGTTTTTTATATATAATTAAGATTAATTATTTTAAAAAACTATATATTAAAAAGTGTAAATAAATTATTTAAAATAGGTACACTATCAAAAGGCGTAAAAACTACATTCTTATTGAAAAATTATTCTTTTAACTATTTTTTGTATTTGTTATTATGTCATGTCTTGAAAACATATCAGATGCATTCTAAACATTTGATTCAATATATTAAAAATATTTTTCATTAATAAAATCTATTAGGAGTGCTTTATTATTTTATAAACTCGGTTATTTTCATATAAATTGTTTTTCAATGGAATGATTATACTATTTACCCCCTCTATTATAATGACTAGGTTATAGTATTTTATTTTTCACTTATAATTTCTATTGTTTGAAATTAATTCAATAAATGTAAAATGAAATTATGTGTAACACAATCCAAGAAAAGAGTTACATATTTGACAAGTTAAGCTGGTGTTACGTATAGCTTAATCTTATCATGGGGTAACAAAAAAAATAATACATAAAAAAACATTTGTCTCCTAAAAATATCTACATGTTACATTATACCACCATTGAAATTGAATTCCTCAATCAAAATTTGTTTGTGTTATAAAATGACTATTACTTGAAATTTTCATTCATAGAAACCCACATCGTAAAAAGAATTACTAATAAATTATTTTTAAAAGTAATTTTAGAAATAGAATGTTTACCCAATGTAACCCATCCTAAGGTATTATCATAGGAGAACATGTGTGATAAGTGAAATGATGGATATGGAAGATGAATCTAACAATTTGGTTCACTGTGAATGGGATCGAGAATAAGGATTGTAAAAAAATAACAATCACAAATCCCTAAATCTTCATTGATTTAAGGGTCTGTATGATTCATCAGATAAAAGTTATAAGGATAACATTTATTATTTTCAAGAACCATTATACAATGTTTACAAAAATGAGAGAAATTTTAACATGATTTTAGAAGAAATTCCCCATTTGTAGTTCCTTAAACAATTCCAACTTCTTATTTTTTTCCAAAAAATAATGAAATTCAATTTTTTTTCTAAAGAATATGTAGATCATGCTATCCTTAAAGTGAATGATTGGTACTCCCATCCGTCATTATCACATGTTATCGAATATAAATTACTCCATCTATGGTGAGATAATACATTATTTTAACTTAAACATTCCATAAATTTATAACCATAAAATCCTCCTAACATTTGAAAACAAAAAAAAATAGATATATGTGAACTAAATTAGATTAATATTTTTATACTATATCTCATAAGTTAACTCTTGGTAGTCACATTAAAATTAAGTGTATACCTTAATCATTTATTCTCTTAAAACAGGGTAAAAACTTCAATTTTCATAGAACCAGAGTCAAAACATGCATAATGTCAAAAATTAACTCTTTCAACAATACAAAAATCCAAAAAAAAAATATCCTCAAACCATGATATCACTTTGTCCATATATCATTCATGTGGTTATTAGTACTATCAAACATTTCTTTATATCTTTATCCCATTAATATACACATATAATGTGTTTTCCAAGAAAAATCCATCACATTTCTTGGTTATCGACAAAATATACTTATAGAAAACAATAATGGTCCAATATAGATATGTCAATATTCCTTAAAACTATAAAATATTCTGTACAACATTATATTGTATTCCAATTACATAAACACTAAATCATCCAAAACCTTCATTTTTTAATCGACATCTCCAATATTGATTGCATGTGATTCTACTTTTTATTTTTTCATAATTGGTATTTGAAGTAGATCATCATTGATAACCCTTGGATTTGGACATTGGTTAAAATAATTTACTATTTTATTGAACATGTAACATTGAAGTGTGGGTGGTTCATTATTCGTTTCCATTTTACTATTCACATCATTAGTAACCTTTTTCTCCATAATTCGTCACTCAACCAACCGATGAACTTATTTTCTAGAAATAAAACTTTTTCTATTCCCTTTAATACTATTTTCACCATGATTTTTTTCAAATTATGAGCATAAGGAAAAATCATCCTATTTTCCCCATTACAGAGAGATTTCCCCTTGAACTCCATATTTTATTTCAAGTCAAAACCGTGAAATAGTCGTGTAACACCAACTTAAATGGCTACCTTTACAAAACAATGCACAATCTCTTCATAGAAACTAAATTATATTATTGCCAAAGCCCATCTAAAATTTGATTTTATGCCACTGAATAGTCGATAAACATTACATTCAGGATGGATGATAAAGCCAGAAGCAAACCTTACAAGCCTTGTATTTTTTTTCTTATGTACCAGTGGATTGATCATCCATTTGATTAATCTGAAGAAACTCATTTTCCTTCTTCTTTCAAAGAATACGAGAAAATTACAAATTTAAAAACATATTCTTGGAGTATTCCCATTCCATGGATTCAATTTAATGTTTCTACCATGTATTGTTTATTAGAATCCACCACTGGACCACTTCCCCTTCTAAATATTAGAAAAACTAAATTATGTTTTCATGTTCTTAATAGAGAAGGGTTAAAAATAGATTTTCAATTTCACTGATCTTTATCTTAGCCAAAAGTGGATTAGAAGACCCACTGAAAGAAAGAGGATATTTCCTCATGACAGACTCATCAAAATTTTAATCCCTTCTATCATTATTTAGAGGTCCAAAATATTTTATAGCATTCGTAAGTATACTTATTAGATTTTTTAACCTATATCCCATAAAATATGGTTTTTTAGGATGAGCATCAATTCATTTTTTATTGAATTTATTGTTAATAGGGTTTCTTTGTATTCCCTTCTATAGTGATGTCATAGACGTTTTTTCATCATAGTTTCCAAAGGTTAACTAAACCTTTTCATTGATACCAACATTAATGAACCATGGTTTACGTACATGTACATTAAATTTCTATTTCGGAATTTTTAGTATAATAAAAAATAGATGTGCAAGGACTTTATTAATTTAGTGTCTGTAGAAACTCATAACACATTCGTTGAATATCAAAATTTCGAGTCATGAAATAAATCATGGCAGTATGTAAGTCATGAATCAAAAAGTTACATAAACAATGATAAAATATAATTGTAAAAAAACATTGAATTGGGAAAAAAATAAAATAAACATTATTTCTATAGTATACAAGGCTCATTTCAATGTCCATTATAGCAGACAATTTCCATTACTAAACCGAGGTCACTCCTCGTTCCAGCCTTTTATTATTGAACAAGATTTACTGGTCATTCCTTCCCGATTTACGTTCAATTGTAGTGATGTCTATATAATGAGATATAAATATTTAACCAATTAATTGGTGGGAGATACACCTCCCAACCATCAAATTATGGAAACCATAGATATGTTTCAGACAAAAATATGAATAATTTGTCATAGCATAACACAAGGAATAAAATGGTATTATTTAACATAATTCTATCATAATTAATATAGGAAAATGGGTATCCTAAATATAATTACATCAAAAATATAACAAAGTAATAGTAATAATGAATATATAAACAAACCCCAATTTTGTGAATGTCTACAAATATGTAAAATAATTTTGTTAAAACACCTGATATTAAATCTTGAGAAAAATATCGTTTCTACTAGAGAATCATTTTATTTTATCAAAATGCCACAAAATTTTTGAATGAAAAGAATTTATTTGAAAATTTACATGAAATATTGTAATGTAATATTCCTAGAAATAAGGAATTATGAAATAATAATAATTATTTCATGTATTATAAGTTAAAAAAACATTCTTCTCTAACTTTTATCAGAAATGTAAAAATGTACCTCGTACCGAAAATAGAAAAAAAAACCTTAATACCATTTAATAAAAAATCAACAATTGTTAAATTGAAATTAATTTTTTTTTGAATGTCATAAAGAGTATTTTTTAATAATTATTTTGGAATCATATAGGTGGATGATAAATATACCCCCATAAATTCCTACGAATAAACTATAATCGACAATAATGTGATTTCCAAATTATCAATTATCGTAGGTCCTATATCCATTGTACATATCCAAACATCCTATATAATAATTTAAATGATTTTATTTACATAATTATGAATAATATTCATTTTTTTCATATTATATGTTCATATTATCATACTTTTGGTAATAATATTTCATTATTACTCGTTATTCTGATAGAATCTCCATCATTATCTTATGCATGTTTTTTCAAATAAGTTTATCTTTTCCTTCTGAGGATATATTTTTATCATTATAAAATGATAATAACTTAATATATATAATATCTATTTATTAAATTCATTTATATAATAATTTTTAATGGATATCTAGTATAATTAATTGCATCACATTGTTGAGATAGTATGTCGTATGCACGTAAGGGTGATAATTTTATTCAATTAATAAGGAAATGGTAGAAAAGTTGATGGAATATAAATTACTGTTGAATAAACAACTTGTTATAATGATCTTATATAGTTATTATTTCTATCATAATACCCATACCTTTAATGTGGTGGGGAACAACATATTACACCACAGTGTAGAGAAGGTAAATTGTACGTACGCACACATGGTGATTTCATTTTTCGTATGATGGATAAAAGGTGGAATTTGGTTGTTAAATAATCATTATAACATCTCAGAATAAAACTTGTAACGCCCCGACCCCAGCTACCCAGATTCGGTGCATTACTTCGTAACATTGGCATGATCACAAAAGATCAAGTCTCAAAAGACCGATTAGTTTAGTAGCCTTGGAAACCCTTGATACATTCGTAAACGTTACATTACATCATAAAGTTAAAAACTACAATAACAAAGTATCCTTTCTCCACACTCATATCCTCTTCTCACAATCCCTGCAGGTCATTCATAAAATACTTCTTCACATCCTGGAAAATATTAAAACATTGAAAGAGATGAGCTCAGATGCTCAGTAAGGATAACAACATTGCGGAAGCTTTCATAAATAAACATTAACATTTAAGGCAATTTATAACTAAAACAAAAGCCTTTTAAACATGAACTTCAACATAATATGGCAAAAGTAAAATGAGATAATTCCATTTACTTATTCACATGGATATTCTACTGGTCGAATAATCACATGCAATATCAATAACCACTTTCATAATGATGGAATGCATAATGCCAGACTATCATAACCACGTAGACAAGGCCTCGTGCCAAGACCACAAATAATATTTTTTCAAAGCCTCGTTCCAAGACACTATTTTGTCTCATGAGACCTGCCGATGCATCGAGGAGCTATAGCGGACTCCACCCATCACTTATTAAGTCCAATGCATTCCTCATATGAATAGGTTTAAACATATAACAGACCATAACATAATCGTATCACATAAAACATGCATAAATGAAACATAATATTTCCACATTTCAATCACAAGATATCAATACAACAAATTGATATAATAAAAATGTTTTCAAAACCATTTTCAGTACCAAAATAAAAGAAAGCTAAAACATTGTATTTATTTTTCATTAAAAAATTATGGCTTGTAAAGGAAGCCGAAACTCAAATAATGGTCACGGCGGAGGAGAAGTCGTTGTCGCCGCATAAGTATGGAAAGAAAAACATTCCCTTTTGTCGTTTAGCAAAGCTCTTCGTATAAAAAAGATTCCTTTTTAATAAACGTAAAAGTCAAAGGGGTTTATACACCGTATAAAAGAAAGTTGTGCATAAAACCAAATATGCCTCAATGAAAGGAGATTGAGACGAAGTCCTTAAAAAGATCATTTTTTAAAATAAAAGAGATCTATTATGTGTATTCACTATAGGTACACATATAGAAAGTAAATATACAAAATAGTACATAATAATATCATGACATAATTTGAAAGTAGGAGATTAACCCAAAGAGTGGAAGTTGGGTTAAGAAATTCCTTTACCTTGCGTCCTGTCCTGACTCGACCGTTCTTTAACCTCCTGAATAATAAACTAGAGTTAATTCCAATTTACTTAAGAACATTTTTCATGTTCATTATTCCTTTTATATCCCTTATTACCATGTTATGAACATTATGTAATTATTTAAGTTTATAACGGTCGTTTTGTTGATCTTTGGTACTTGAGTCAATAATAAACTTTTTATAATTACAAGTTGTTTATGTGGTAGAATATACATTATCTCCAAAATTATATTCATGATTTAGATGTAATATATATCATATATATCCAGTATATACATTCATTTATAACATTACATAACATTTAGAGGTAAGAAATGAAATTCACCGTTCATGGAGACGGTAAGCCGTACGTACGCATGAACGCTACTTTCATTTCTATTTCATATTTAATGGAATGAAATCATAATGATATAAATGTATAATATAATTCCAGTATAATATAGTGTATAATACCATTTACATAATCCTTTATACATCCCACATATGTCATTAACGATTCAAATCACTTTGAGGGGGCGGTAGTCCGCACTTCCTAAAATGAAATTATCGCGTTTTACCCATAATGGAAATCATAAAGTATGCCATAAATGAAAAATAAAGAAGCATAATTAAAACATAAAAATATTATATATCATATATAAATATAGTGACATCTTAATGGCCACCTTTGAAGGTGTTATATGACTGTTTAACAATCATCGTTTCGTGAGGCAGAAATTCGCCATCCACAGAAACTGTATGTTCTTTAACCATTAGATGTAGGTGTGTGTAAGTGTAAATCTAATCCTTATCATAACAACATCCTAGTATATTTTAGATACTGGTGTTGTTACAATAGAAAGGAATGAAAAGAGTTTAAGGGGTTGGAGAAGCAAAATGAAACAAAACAACATTAGAGAAGACATTACCTTAAAAATAGAGTAGCTCTTTTTGATTTGAGCCAATGGCTTCCTTGGGAAGAATTCTGCCCAAAGTGAGGCTTCTAGGAGTAAGGGAGGGATGTTGGGAGAGTATTTGGGCAGAGGTTGGCCGAGACAAATGGCTTGAAAGTGTAAATGAGGTGGGAGAGGTGGGGGCCTTTTATCTTCTCATTTTATTTAAATCGTTAAATAATGAGGTCATCGCTGCATCATCATGATGTCATAAATAATTTAATTTATTTAATGTCTAAAAATTATAAACAAAATACTATGATGTAGGAAATCTTTTTATCTTTCTTTTAATATTTATAGTCAAAATTTGGACTTGTGTAACCCCACTTAAAAACTGTTTTATTAAAACAACTCAAGTTTGTGTCAATTTAATTTTAACATTAAATAAATATATATTAATGTCATTTTCCAACCAAAGTGGCTCCATGGGGTCCCCAAGTTGACCTATGGGTTGTCTTGGTCGGCCAAGACTCATTCAATAGGATTAGGAAAAGTGTCATGCTCATATCATATTATTAAAACATTGTTTTTACCTTAAACTACACTAATTACCTCTAATCGCGATTAAGAACTTAAAAGTTACTATTCACCAAAAAAATATTTTAATCTCATTGAACCACATTTTACTTCTTAATTACAACCATGTATGTTGGATTTTTGAAAATCAAATCACATAAGTGGTAATAATTCATTTTAACGAAAAAATCAGTTTTTAACAACCACTTAGTGGTTTAACTATTCATCAAAAATTGATGTTTTTCAGAATAAGGACAAAATTTCACCCTAAGCTATAATTGATATTCCGAATTCAAAAATGATGTCTATTTTACAAAATTACAAACATATAAGTTGCATTAATTAATTTTATAATTAATTCCTGCTGTCACAACAAATAGCGTTTTTTTAAGAAACAATTTATATCAAAAGATTGGCAATTGTTTATGTCCGATTTCAATGTTAAATTAATTATAATGACCACCATTGGATAAAATGGTAAAAATATATTCTAATTATACTTTAAAACCACTAAATAGTATAATTTATCACAATAAATAATTTTGATTAAAAAAGTTGTTTTAAGTATTTTTCACTATTCATAAAAAAATTGGAAGTTCTAAAAAAGTTACAAAAAACTCAACTTAGGATAATTTCGATATTACAAATACAAAAATGAAGTCCATTTTGAAATATAAAATTTATATAGTTTTAAAAAGTGGTTATTACTATTCATAACGGCTACTTTGATTAGTCGCGGTGTTTTAGAACTCGAATTTGCGTACAATGCAAGCTATTGCATTATTGAATGAGAAGCGTATCGTGGAAGTTCAGGGTGTTACATTCTCCCCTCATTCAATAAATTGCATCCTTACAATTTGAAATTTTTCTTTGAAAGTAAAAGGTTGAAAAGAGAAAATACCTTTGAAAAAAACCCACATCGGAAATAAGATTAATAAAATTTAGCCTTAATAAGAGGGAAAGGGAAATGAAAAAGTCACCACCCAATTATGATCTCGATTAGGAGAACATTGGTGGCAATTAGAGAAATATAATTGGAGGAAAAACATAAATATTTGTAGGGAGTGATTGAGGTCATCAATCACAATCAACTGTCAAATTGAGGGCCTCAATGCCTTCAATATATGTTGATTTAAAATATCATCAGTTCAACAAGATATAAGTGATTAGGATAACACATTTTTTTTGTTTTAATATCCCTTTACTAAAGTTTAATAATTAATTTATTATTTGAATATAAGATAGGTATATATATATTTATGCTTGACAATTAGAGTTTCAACCTTCAACTCATCTTTCACTCAAAAAGATAATAGAACTCAAAAATATTATACTTATCCTATTTGTATAAGGTTTCAAATGTTAACACATCCCATTTAGATTAGTAAAATTATTTTGTAATAACTGGGGACTTCCTGTAGGCTAGTGGTAGGAAATAAAGGCATGTCGCACTATGATTGTGGGTTCGATTCCTGCAGCTTTGCGACGGGTTATGCCCCACCCTGCAGGTTGTCCTTTTCCTAAAACTATAGTATTATAATATTCAAAAATAATATTCATAAATTTTTAACCTTAAACAATACTATCCAAAGATCAACTTAATCCACTCCAACCTTTATAGTTATCCAAAATACCTCTGTCCAGACATTCTCTAAAAGGTCTCTTAATTCCAAAATCAATTTATCAGATTCCCCAAACAAAGTAAAGTTTCTCTTATTGTCACATACTAAAAATATAAAAACCTTACTGAAATCAACAAGTACTGCAGTACAATCCTTATATATATATATCACATTATTCTAATAACCAAAATATAATCCATGAGTCCAAAAGCACCAATACATTAATTATTCTGCTTCAACTGTAGTACCAGCATAAGATTTTCCTTGATCCCTTGGCCTTTTCAGAGGTAAGTTTCCTTGACACTTAGGACATTCATTTGCATAATGCCCCATTTCCCTACAATTGTAGAATTCAACTTTGACAGCCTCTTTCTTTCCCTTGCAATCATGAGCCTGGTGACCCTTTTCTCCACATTTATAACAAAATATCATTCCTTTTAGGCATGTAACAGGGAGATTCTTCCCACAATTATCACATAATGGAAAATCCTTCTTTCCCTTTTTCCCTTTATCTGTCTCTTCTTCCATGGTTCTCTTCTTCTCTTGCTTTACTTTTTTGTCATAAGACTTAGAGAATTCCTTTTCTGTCTTGATAGCACATGAGACAATATCTTGGTATGACGAGAAGGTTTGTGAGACTAATGCTCGACGGAGAAATGGTTTTAACCCATCAATGAAATGATCAATCTTACTTCATGGGTTACGTATATAATCTTGAGCATGCCTCGCTAACCTTGTAATGTTGGCCTCATACTTTGCGACATTCTCATCCTTCTTTTGTCTCAGACTCAAAAATTGCCTTTCCATATCTGCTAGATGGTCACGAGGATAGTATTTTTCTAACAAAAGCTCTTTGAACACCCTCCATTCCATATTCGATACGTCATCATCTTCCTTTGTATTTTGAATCAATGACCACAATTGATCAGCATCTCCAGTGAGGCGGTAAACTGCCATGATAACCTTCTCCCTTTCGCTACTCCCCAAGGCGTGGAATATTTTCTCTAATGAGTTTATCCATTGCTCAGCTACTAACGGATTTGTACCCCCATTAAATGTTGGTGGTTGTTGCCTCATGAAGCGGTCTAACATTGATCCTCCACGTTGCGGATCAGGGTGCTCCATACGAGTAAGGTTATTATTCATAACCTGAGTAAGTTGACCCAGTATGGTGATTAGCTGATCGGCACCAGTTGCATCACCAGCCCCACTATAATTATCTTCAGCAGGAGGGAAATCCCTACATGGAGTTCGGGCATTGATACAGTTTCCATTTCTTCCACTAGGAGCCATTTCTAAACAATGGCATAAACTAGATCAGTTTATTAATCAAAATACATAATCCCATACTTATAAAACACTTAACATAAATTGAACTATTTTTGGATATAATCCATAATAATAAAAATGTTTTCTTTTAGGAAGTATATACTCATAAACCCTTCATAATGATTTGTAATGAAAATGAGAGTTATCCTAAGCATATCCCCCGGGAGTGTCGTAACCAAGAGTGCAGCAGGGCCCGTTGTCATGCACCAGTTCCCGTTCGAGTCTAGCTCAAAGCGGTGTTTTCGGGTTTTACCCCTAGGAACATCTGTGCCACAGCCGCCTCTACCTGCTCGTATCCAGACAGGGATGTATTGCTCGGAAAACTCACAAAATCTCTATAATAACAAAATTCTAGGAAGTTCTTCTATACTAATCCTCAAAGTTCATCTTAGGTCTACGTGCTCTAATCAGAGTTTATCTAAATCTAGCTTCCAAGGATTGTACTAAACTTCCTCTGATACCAACTGTAACGCCCCGACCCCAGCTACCTAGAGTCGGTGCATTACTTCGTAACATTGGCATGATCACAAAAGATAATGTCTCGAAAGACCGATTAGATTAGTAGCCTTGGAAACACTAGATACATTCGTAAACGTTACATTACATCATAAAGTGAAAAACTACAATAACAAAGTCTCCATAGTCCACACTCATATCCTCTTCTCACAATCCCTACAGGTCATTCATAAAATACTTCTTCACATCCTGGAAAATATTAAAACATTGAAAGGGGTGAGCTCAGATGCTCAGTAAGGATAACAACATTGCAGAAGCTTTCATAAATAAACATTAACATTTAAGGCAATGTATAACTAAAACAAAAGCCTTTTAAACATGAACTTGAACATAATATGGCAAAAGTAAAATGAGGTAATTCCATTTACTTATTCACATGGATATTCTACTGGTCGAATAATCACATGCAATATCAATAACCACTTTCATAATGATGGAATGCATAATGCCAGACTATCATAACCACATAGCCAAGGCCTCGTGCCAAGACCACTAATAAGATTTTGTCAAGGCCTCGTGCCAAGACACTAGTTTGTCTCATGAGACCTGGCGATGCATCGAGGAGCTATAGCGGGCTCCACCCATCACTTATTAAGTCCAATGCATTCCTCATATGAATAGGTTTAAACATATAATAAACCATAACATAATCGTATCACATAAAACATGCATAAAAGAAACATAACATTTCCACATTTCAATCACAAGATATCAATACAACACATTGATATAATAAAAACGCTTTCAAAACCATTTTCAATACCAAAATAAAAGAATGTTAAAACTTTGTATTTATTTTTCATTAAAAAAAATGATGGCTTGTAGAGGAAGCCGAAACTCAAATAATGGTCACGGCGGTGGAGAAGTCGTTGTAGCCGCATAAGTACGGAAAGAAAAACATTCCCTTTTGTCGTTTAGCAAAGCACTTCGTATAAAAAAGATTCCTTTTGAATAAACGTAAAAATCAAATGGGTTTATACACCGTATAAAAGAAAGTTGTGTATAAAACCAAATATGCCTCAATGAAAGGAGATTGCGACGAAGTCCTTAAAAAGATAATTTTTTAAAATAAAAGAGATCTATTATGTGTATTCACTATAGGTACACATATAGAAAGTACATATACAAAATAGTACATAATAATATCATGACATAATTTGATAGTAGGAGATTAACCCAAAGAATGGAAGTTGTGTTAAGAAATTCCTTTACCTTGCGTCCTGTCCTGACTCGACCGTTCTTTAACCTCATGAATAATAAACTAGAGTTAATTCCTATTTACATAAGAACCCTTTTCATGTTCATTATTCCTTTTATATCCCTTATTACCATGTTATGAACATTATGTAATTATTTAAGTTTATAACGGTCGTTTTGTCGATCTTTGGTACTTGAGTCAACAATAAACTATTTATAATTACAAGTTGTTTATGTGGTAGAATATACATTATCTCCAGAATTATATTTATGATTTAGATGTCATATATATCATATATATCCAGTATATACATTCATTTATAACATTACATAACATTTTGAGGTAAGAAATGAAATGCACCGTTCATGGAGACGGTAAGCCGTACGTACGCATGAACGCTACTTTCATTTCTATTTCATATTTAATGGAATGAAATCATAATGATATAAATGTATAATATAATTCCAGTATAATATAGTGTATAATACCATTTACTCCATCCTTTATACATCCCACATATGGCATTAACGATTCAAATCACTTTGAGGGGGCGGTAGTCCGCACTTTCTAAAATGAAATTATCGCGTTTTACCCATAATGGAAATCATAAAGTATGAAATAAATGAGAAATACAGAAGCATAAGTAAAACATAAAAATATTATATATCATATATAAATATAGTGACATCTTAATGGCCACCTTTGAAGGAGTTATATGAGTGTTGAACAATCCTCGTTTCGTGAGGCAGAAATTCGCCATCCACAGAAACCGTATGTTCTTTAACCATTATATATAGGTGTGTGTAAGTGTAAACCTAATCCTTATCATAAAAACATCCTAGTATATTTTAGATACTGGTGTTGTTACAAAAGAAAGGAATGAAAAGAGTTTAAGGGGTTGGAGAAGCAAAATGAAACAAAACAACATTAGAGAAGACATTACCTTAAAAATAGGGTAGCTCTTTTTGATTTGAGCCAAAGGCTTCCTTGGAAAGAATTCTGCCCAATGTGAGGCTTCTAGGAGTAAGGGAGGGATGTTGGGAGAGTATTTGGGCAGATGTTGGCCGAGCCAAATGGCTTGAAAGTGTAAATGAGGTGTGAGAGGTGGGGGCCTTTTATAAGTGGAGAGGAGGGGCACTTTTGGAAAGTAATGAAATGTTATTCTATTATTCAATGATTTTCGGATTCTAAAGGTCCCAAACATGCATAATTAGAGGATAAGGTGATAAGGGTTCGAAATATTCTCATCCAATAGGCTTCGGACAAGTGTAAGCCTTGTAATTTAAATTATCTTCTCATTTTATTTAAATCGTTAAATAATGAGGTCATCACTACATCATCATGATGTCATAAATAATTTAATTTATTTAATGCCTAAAAATTATAAAAAAATACTATGATGTAGGAAATCTTTTTAGCTGTCTAATGAATATTTATAGTCAAAATTTGGACTTGTGTAACCCCACATAAAAACTGTTTTAGTAAAACAACTCATGTTTGTGTCAATTTAATTTTAACATTAAATAAATATATATTAATGTCATTTTCCAACCAAAGTGGCTCCATGGGGTCCCCAAGTTTACCTATGGGTTTTCCTGGTCGTACATGACTCATCCAATAGGAGTAGGACAAGTGTCATGATCATATCATATTATTAAAACATTGTTTTTACCTTAAACTACACTAATTACCTCTAATCGCGATTAAGAACTTAAAAGTTACTATTCACCAAAAAATTATTTTAATCTCATTGAACCACATTTTACTTCTTAATGACAACCAGGTATGTCGGATTTTTGAAAATCAAATCACAGAAGTGGTAATATTTCATTTTAACGAAGAAATCAGTTTTTAACAACCACTTAGTGGTTTCACTATTCATCAAAAATTGAAGTTTTTCAGAATAAGGCCAAAATTTCACCCTAAGCTATAATTGAAATTCCGAATTCAAAAATGATTTCTATTTTACAAAATTAAAAACATATATCTTTAATTAATTAATTTTATAATTAATTCCCGCTGTCACAACAAATAGCGTGTTTTTAAGAAACAATTTATATCAACATATTGGCAATTGTTTATGTCCGATTTCAATGTTAAATTAATTCTAATGACCCCCATTGGATAAAATGGTAAAAATATATTCTAATTATAATTTAAAACCACTAAATAGTATAATTTATCACAATAAATTATTTTGATTAAAAAAGTTGTTTTAAGTATTTTTCACTATTCATAAAAAAACTGGAAGTTCTCAAAAAGTTACAAAAAATTCAACTTAGGATAATTTCGATATTACGAATACAAAAATGAAGTCCATTTTAAAATATAAAATTTCTATAATTTTAAAAAGTGGTTATTACTATTCATAACGGCTACTTTGATTAGTCGCGGTGTTTTATAACTCGAAGTTGTGTACAATGAAAGCTATTGCATTATTGAATGAGATGCGTATCGTGGAAGTTCGGGGTGTTACAAAACTAATAATATATTAATTAATTTATAATTTAAAAAACTCATGATGATGAAGTATAATAAGAAATAATTTGAAATAATCAGTACAAAAGATTACCTCTTCTTCGGAGTGCTCCATATTAGTCTCCTATTAAATGAAAAAATGTTCTCCTTGTGGAAGATATGAACAACAAGAATAAGAATAATGAATTTTATAAGGTAAATGGGCAGGGTATGGTCAAGTATGAATGATCAATGTGAATTTAAAGAGTGTGGTAGGATGCGCTCTTATATATTTTTCGTGAGGGGAACATTTTGAATCTCTAAGAATATTTATTTATAATAAAATTAACCACCTAAAAAGTCCACATAAATTTCATAGTTTTGGAATATCAGATTTTATAGGGATGTAATATCAACAAATATTTTTTTTTGATTTTTTATGTAAATTTAAACTGTATATTTTTAATTTAACAGATAGTTATTTTATTTCATTTTAACTAGGGTAACAATTATTTCAAAATTAAAAGGGTAAAATAATTACATATTTGATGTAAAATAATTCATAAATAAATAACATAGATCATTATAGACAATATAATAATTATTTTATATATTGAAAAAAAAATTCTGGTTTTTATATAATTCCATAAAACAATGTTTTAAAAAAACAACAATAGTGTAAATTTATAATCAATCCAATTCATCAATTTCTAAAATTATAATGATAATATATAATTCATAAAAATATATTTTATTATATCCATAAGGGGTCTATATTGTCAATAAAATTCAATAGATATATTAATTATCTCAAAGTATATTTATTTTAACATTTTTCATAACATTAATTTGATATTTTCATTATTAAAACAATTATTACATATATATTGTTAAATTATTTAATATAATTAGTATAATAATTGTAGTAAAATATATATTCTATAAATTTAATCATTAAAAATATAATAATTCTTAAAATATGAATTTGGAATGTTTATCATCAGCTTAATTTAAATAATATAAGTGTCATAATCTCATATATAAGGCTCCAAATGATCCATAACACGTCCCTTAGATGATTATGGTCACAATATAATCACCAATAAAATTTTTTCATGTTTTTTTGACTTTTAATCGATATTAACAATTTAATAAACATTAGTTTACTGATTCTTCATCAATAAAATAATTTCTACCTAATCAATATGTTAACATTTAAGGTAATTATTTATTTTCTAAATTGAAAAATAAATTACCATGATAAAAAATATTATTTTATATTTCAAATTAGTATTTATAGTATATTTTAAATTATAGTTAACAGTTTTTCCAAAATGATATATAATTTAAAACATGATTGTGACTTCTTTAAATATTCATTAAATAAAATATTATAAATACCATAGAATCTCCCTAATGGCCTAAAAACGTCAAAAATGAATTTATTTTAAGGAAATATGTTTATATTGTTATAATATAACATTTATAATAGTTGATACAACCAATGTTTTTTATATGTTGACACATAATAGATATTAAAGATAGTGAAAATGACACTTTCTGTCAATATTTGAAATAAATATTATTTAACTCATTTTTATGGGAAATTTATCATTAAAAGAGATGATTTATATCCTTATGTGTAAAGGTTATAAATAAAATAATTAAATAAATTTGTTTCATATTTTGGTCAATTTATAGAAATTATACTTCTTTTCACTAAATTACTTAAATTACCATTGACCATGGTAATCTAATTTACCATGTTTACTATTCATATTGGTAAAAAATACAAGTGAAATACCTACAAAATTTCACCTATTGAATCATAAATTGAAAAACCTTTTTCAAAATTAAAAACACAAAAGTTTCAAAAATAAATTTAAAATAAAACTGTTATAATTGTATTATAAATATTTATTAGAAAAATGAACTTTTTATAATGGAAAATTATTTTATAATAAATTCAGGTATAAAATCATTTTTAAAAACTATAATTGGATAAAAATGAACTATTTAAAATTTAAAACTAATCCCAAAAATATTTTTACTATTTAATAAACTTAAAATAAAATAATGTTTTAATTAAAAATCACCATTTTCACTCTTCATAAAAAATGAAACTTATCATAAAAATACAAAAAAAAACAACCAAATTAAATTTTAATATGTCACATTAAAAAAAAGTTGAGTTTTAAAAATTTAATACTAAAATTTGTAAATAGCTTGATTCAAAAGGGGTACATCATCAAAAGGCTATAAAACAATTTTTTTTAAACAATAACTTCTTTTATAAAAATAAATTTTAATTTGTTCTTAAATATTGTTTACAAAACATATAATATAATTTTCAATCATTGTAATTAATATATTAAATTTATTATCCATTAATATAATCCATCAATATCTATTTTATTATTTTATAGACTATCTTTTTTGAATTTAAATATTTTTATAGAATAATTTTTATACTATTCTTACACTCCATTATAATGACTAGGTTATAATATTAGGTTGTTCACATACCCTCAATCTTGAATGAAATAAATTATATCGAAATAACTGATAATTGTTTGAAACATAATCCAAGCATGGAGTTATGTATAACACATGATATGATAATTTTCCCTATATAGAAATATTATCTCACTGAAGAGTACACCATAAGACATTGAAAAAAGAAAATCTATCTCATAAAAATATTATTGTGTTCCAATTAATATATAAGATGTGAATTGGTGGGAATTTTTTAAATATGATTGTACTCTTTGAGATATGGTTTTTAGGATTTCCATTCTTGGTTTTAAAAATACTTATTTATTGAGACAGGGATAGATAAAATAAAAAGTAATTTTGTACCTCTGGATTTGAGAAATATGACTGTTATGAAGTATTTGTCGCACATTATAGAGAACCAATGTGTTTCAGAAGCATATCTTACAGATGAACCAATAAGCGTGAGATGCTTTGAGGAAGGTCTTAATAATTTTCTACGATCATTGGTTAACATGTATTAGATGAAATATATTTGATAGTATAGTGAATCAAGATATTATTACTGAATAGAACCTGAGGGATTTTGGGGGTGCAAAAAATGCAGGTGAATTCTCGTGACCCTATGGTATAGAGGAAACAAGTAGAATTTTTTTGAGGATTATTTTGAGGTAAATGAAAGCTATAATGTTAGTTATGGAAGCTCTATCTTCTGAAATTATTGTTGGAGATAGGTAATTATGAATAATCAGTGTGATTGAGACCCATTCGTGTGTCAAGCATATGGATGGTTGGTCCATGTACAACGTTTCTATAAGAAATTCCCTCTAGAAGTTAGTGGAAGGGAATTAGATTCCAATCTAGGTTTAGTATGGTGATTTACAACAATAGTAGAGGTAGGGAGATATAGTACTGATGGACTTCAGAGATGAGGTGGTGTCCATGGTTGTGGCATTCTTGCACCAGGTTTACCCAGATATCAGAGTGGGCATACTCTAGGATGTGAGTTTATTTCATAAGGTTGTAGTTTAGGTAAAAAAAATTATTATATCTTACCCCTGGTTTGAATATCATTGGGCCATCTATGGTTACACGTGCCAACATAAATGAATCCATTATATTTTAAACACTTTTAAAATTAGGTTCTTCTCATAGTTTCATATATTTAACTATGTTGGAGAACCATGGAATCCATTTAATATTTTCTGAAGGTGTTATGACATTGGATACTTCCTTTGTTATCATAGTGTACATTTTATACTAGTGTAGATAGTACCCCATGAGATAGGTGGGTCGTACTATATATGATATCTCTTCATATTCATGATGAAGGGGTTTGTAATCATAATCATGATGGATTAGATAGCTTATTATAGTTACCACATCGAATTTTATCCTTGAATAATGAACATAACATCACTAGTGGGTAGCGTGTTTTTTACATGGGTGAATGGTATTAATTGGAGGCAGAGTTAGAACCATGAATGATTTTATATGTGTGATGATAGACCATATTTATAGTTTATACCTGGATGACCAGGGAATGTGATATGATAAATTACCTCTAGTGGTTGATAGTTTTTAGGATGTTTTCCGGGATGAATATTCAGGTTAACATCCTAATGGAGTGGTGGATTTATCTATAGACGTAATTCTTGAAAAAACACCAGTATCCATTCAACCATATAGAATTACTACTAAAGAGTTGAAGGAGGTAAATAGGTAGCTTTAGTATCTATAGGTAGAGTGTTTATAATGCCCTTTACCTATACATGGGGGGTTTTTATACCATTCTTGGGAAAAAGGTGAATGGAACACTTCATCTATCTATGAAATGATATAAATTTAATCATATAATGGTTTATATCTGCATCATTTTTGTGAATATATGATATTTTCTTCTATCTATGAAGAGATCAGTTATTCATGATGGTTTACATATGGATGAGATATCACTGGGTATGTGTTATTAATACAGAAATACCTAATACTTCTTTCCATATCCGGTGTTCTCTAAATGAGTATCTGGTAATGGCTTTCGATCTCATGAACATACTATTAAATTTCATGGAACATATGAACATAGTTTTAAATTATTATATGGATTAATTTATGGTGGTGTTTGTGTGATGATTTTATGGATTATTAACTCAATCGACATGGCCCTGAAACATAACTTGAGATATTTTTGGATTCATATAAAGATCCTTATTTATATACTAATATCAAATAATACCACTTAATTTTAGGATAAATCCACTTTATAGGTCATATAATCTCTTTTATTGTAGTATTAGTTTACCCATATATGGTCAGACGGAGAATGGTTTGTTATTTTTATGAATAGATACATCTGATACGGCATTTCAAGTGATGAAAGGGGGAATATAATTAGTACCAGACCTGATTCTTCAAGAGGAGGATTGAAGCTATAATTTATATTAATATGCATAATGATTTAGTTGAGGATGATTTTTCTTGCATGAGAAATTAGATTTTTCATACGACCCTCACCAGTTAATATCATAGGAGAGGAACTTCTTAACACAAGATCCCAAGATAGCCTCTGCTATTCGTGCATTGCTTTGTGGGAGATATTATTTAGTATGATACAATTGTGTGGTGTGAACATATCCTAAAAGAATAAAGCACACATTTAATCATAATTACTTGAATTCATGGAAATAAAGGTGTGTTGAGTGGATAAAATCATTTGAATTTGAGCTTAGATATATTCCTCCAAAGGGAAATGAAGATGCAAATGCACTGAGTTCATTATACATTGAAATAGAATAGTATCTATCGACCCACCTCATGGTTTATCTATTATAGACGAATAAATTATATTAATATAGAATCACATTTGGTTTATAGTAGAGATATGTGCGGAGCTAATTCAGGAGTTTCACACCTCATATCGGATTGTATATCCTAACATTATCAAGTTTTACAAATATTTGTATCCATTGTATTGGTGTCCATTGATGCAATGAGAAAAAGTTGGATTTTTAATGAGGTGTTACACCAATAAGTTGGTGAAGGAATAACACAAATGACTTCCTTAGATTATCTTTTACATACCTATTCTCAAGTGAAATGGGATGATATTGGAATGTGTTTTGTGACTATAAAATTGTGGTCTCCTTGAGTTCGTCATTCTATATGGATTTTTGTGGACATGCTCACCAAGATTTCTCATATTATACATATCCAAACGACATTATATGTAGATTAGGATATGATAACTATATATCCATGAGAGATTTTTCCTTCTTGGGTTTCCTCACACTTTGGTATTAGATAGGAATTCATGGTTCACACTACAATTCTGGAATAGTTAAAGAAGGAATTTGGGTATGTAGGTACTAATGGTCATAAAATGCCACCCTCATTATAATAGGATGTTAGAGATTATGATTAATGTTATTGAGTAAATGATTAGAGAATATGTCTAACATTTTGTGGTTTATTGGTGGAGACATATCCACATATTGGGATTCTCCTAAAATGATAGCTATAATGTGAGTATACTTATGGAACATTGTGAGTATTTTTATGGTAGGTCATGATAATCACCTCTTATCTAGTAAGAGGAAGATAAAATAGTGTTGATAGAACTGAATCTCACTTATAAGACATATGATAAGGTTCAAAAAATCAAAGAGATCATTGTAATAGTGTACTCTAGACTGAAATCTTGGGTCGATCTACAGCGATGACTTTGAGTTTGATGTTAGGGATCATGTATTTTTACTTATCTAATAGATTATGTAAAATAAAAATATTATGATATGAAAAAAAAATTCACATTGAAATATCATTCGATTAGAGATTCTATAATGACTATGAATGTATGATTATCATTTGCAGCTTCCTCATAGGAACAACGCCATACATGACATCTTCCTGGTATATTTGTTGTTTCATTATCACTTTGACTAGCCTCATAATCTTTTGGTTGATGAAGTGTAGTTACATGTAGATGTTTCTTTCAGGGGAAATCATATATGTATCATTGAATGGAGAATAAATACTCCATTAGGATATTTAGTTCTTCTTGCATAGGTGTTGTGGATGCATGATTGTTTACAATATGAGAAGTGAGAGAGAGAGGCTGATATACAAGCCCATTGAATATTGTTATTCTCAGGTGATTAATTCCCACCATTAGAAGGTAAATTCAATGAAAAATGATTTAAGGGTATATATTATTAAAACCTGGCGTTTTAATGAGGTAAATATCATTTTATATTCCAAAAAAACACATGTGTATATTCTATTTTTGAACTACACCCTAAAACTGGGATGTGATATGATTGGGTTGTTTTTGGAAAGGAAGTTGCAGGAGGGTTATATGTTGTTTTGAAGAAAATTACACGATTTTTTTTGGAATACAAGGTACGTATTCAATAAATGATATGTAATTCCTTGATCATGCCAATTCATGACATGTAATGGGTTTTTTTCATTAAGGGATGACTAAAGTATTACATTGCAAGAAAAAAATTACATTTTATGTAAATTCATGAGGATTTTTTTCAAAATAATTATTAGGGATTGTTTTTCAATAGAACACACCACGATAATTTATTTCTCCCTCACACACATGAGATTCATCGATGTAGATCCACCATTGAGACAAACACTGTATTTAGTGTTGTTTCATGATTCTGGCCAATATTACTCAATTGTCGATCAATTTTTTATCTTCAGTTGTAATTTATATGTTCTTATTGAGTAAATTTTCCTTTGTATTCATATTAGTATTTTTATTTAGGTGAAATATAATATTCTATATTTCTTGGGTTTTCATTCGTTCTTCATTTTTCTCTTGATATCTATCGAATCGATGTATGAAAACGGATGAGTATTTTACTACATGTATAATGTATGTGGTCTATAACATTCCATCATGGATTTTTTATATATATTATTATTTTTCATTCTGAAATATAATGATATTTATGGATGTAACCTTATAGTTATTTGAATGAATTCATATTACAATTCAGGACAATTTTTGGCTTCCTAGTACTACCTTTGTGATCATTGTATGTCGTTATCCCCATTATAGTCCACCCATGGGGTGGGTCATTGTAACATTATTATTTTATACAACCCCTTCATATGAGTGTGATTGGGAAACTTTTTTTGGGAGCCTTAATGAATTTAATGAATTATTTGTTGAATGATTTGCATATACACTATGTGATTACATGATGTTTAAATTGATCAAATCATTAAAATTATAATTTGAAAATAATTTGTATGGACTCATGGATTTTTATTTTTTATCAAAGTGTTATTGAAATAATTTAGGAATTCAGACTTATATAGGATGGATTGGATGATCTTTTTTTATATTTATTCCATTGGATTTCATGTACATTTATATTCCATGGATCTGTAATGAATATTCTAGTGGATTCCTTTAACATTTTTAACACATATATATTCATTCCATTTGATGTTTGGGGACTCACTTACACTTAGATCAATCGTTATTAAAATCACATTGAGCATTCACTATTGAAATACTCCTTGGACTCCCCCCATGTCATTATTGATTTTCCAATGAGAAGCTACAATGACTCAACATGGATGAGTTGGCCTTCTATACATTTTGTTAGACACATCTGTGTATTTGATTAGACAACATTAAATAAAAAGTTTTATGTTTTGAAACATTCATTCACAATATATTGTTTCTATTTATATTCTCTATACTTTAATGATTTCTCTTGTATTGGAAGAAGAATTTATTTTTTAGACTAGAAAATTCCACTCCTATTTTATTTATGATTAATTCTTCCAATTGTTATTTTTTATTAATTATTTTTCACAAGGATACTTGTTTGGATAGATAAGGAAAATATTATTTTCTCAAGTTACATTTATTAATGGTATACCGATAATGTTCATCACACTAATTTTGTTTATATTACACTAACTGGATATGTTATAGACACTGTTGGTTGTGGAAAACAGAGTGATATCTCAATCATTGTCTGGGATTTCATTCACTATGAAGAAAAATTATATGGATATAGGTATGGAATAAAGAAATTTTCAACTCCATGATTTTTTATTTCATATGCTCAAGATAAAGAGCGTAAAAGGCCAGTCTAGGATTGTAATGATTACTAGATATAGTTCAATTTTGGGGTTTTATAAATTTTGATACATGTATTTTACTAAAATTTTAGTTTCCATATATCTCATTCCTTTTTTCATGTAGATGTGAAATTATCACCATCTGGTATGTGACAGTACTTATAGATTCTTTATTATTTTATTCGTCCAGATGATTTATTTTCAATAATTGGTGTATAGTGTTCTTTCTATTTTTTAGTCATTTGTTTTATGACTAAATTACTTTAATAGAAGGGTATTGTATACACAGTGTACCACCTTTCACCATCGCTACTAGTTGAAAACCATTCGAATATAGGGATTCATGATTGAGGTAATGTGACCAACTATTTTGGGTCATCATTCAATGGCTCCCAGTCCAAAATGTTAAAAACCACTTATTCCATTATTAGGCATATTAAATCACCTTTAGTATGTTTTATCGTGGATATATTTAAACTTTGGGTAATTATTATTTCATATGTCGTTCTTTCATTTCATAGGATTATAATTCAATGCTTACAAATTTTGTAAAGGTTAATTATTAATATAATCATTATTGGGTTTTTAATATGTAATTACACCTATGGGAAATTATATGATATGTATACATTAAACACAATCAATTTTTCTATGAAATACTTAATTATTACATTTTTTATATACTAGATTAATTATTAATCTATTTGGAAGTTAAAATTATTTAGGAAATTTAGTTATGAAAATCTGTGATTATTATTATATTATGTCAAAAATAAATTTTAATCCAAATCCATATTTACAAAAAATTACTTTTTAAAAATAAATTATTAATTTATTTAATATTTTTTACCCATATTTTATTTTAAAAAAAATTATATTGAAATGAATATTTATATGATTTTCTAATGAGGTAAATTTTTATTGTTTTTACATTAGAGTGAAGGGATGTTTTTTAATTGTATCGATTTTATGTAATTTTTCATAGTCATGAAAATTCAATGTTATAAAGATTCTGTTATATATTTCAAAGACTAATTTACATGAAATTAGTTTTTAATACATTTTGAACTATAAAATTTTAAAATATGTTTGAAATTAAAATTTTCATTTACTTAAAAATGTTTTTAAAGAATATTTTAAGGTATTTTTATTCACAAATGACATCAATGTTTTATTGTAAACATGGTTAGTTGAGTATGTTTTGTTAAGGTAGAATCCTGATTATTTGAATAGATGTTTAGTTATTGTATTTATAGGGTATACACTATTTTATTATGATACATCATATTAATCTAGATGAATCGTGATTATGCACATTGATTGAGTTATGCATGGACAATTAGTATGTTTGTTTTTAATGTAATTTTATACGATGATTATGATTTAATGAACTCATATAATGAATTAATTCGAAATATTAAATGTTGTTAAGGTTCTAGAATTAGACAACCATGTGATGTATCTATAGGTTCGACGAGATGACTTGTCTTTTCAAGTCAAGTGCGTTCTTGTCTATAGATTTTAAAATATTTTTGGAATTTGTGTAACGTTATGTTTATGTTTTCTGACATTACGCAGTATATTCGTATGATATAATTTAATGATTTCCACTTGATTGTTAAATTAGTTGTAATATCCATGTATATGTTTCAAGATCATGTTATTATTTGTATTCCATTATTTTATCATCAATTATTCCTCCTATATTATGCTCATGTTATTTTTAAAATGGAATCTATTTGAACTATTTACCATTCCATGTTGATTATTATTTTTGGAAATTAAAGATTATGATTTGAGAATACCCTTACTAAGAATTTAATATCACCCATTTATAATTTTTTCATTTTCCCCAAGATTCTAGGAATTTTATTTGATTGATATGTATGGATATTATACATTGAATAATTGTGTTCTATGTGAGTTTTTTTGTATTTTGTGTTTGTAAAATTTAATATGGATATCTACACATATATCCAGATTAACAAGACAATTAAACTTTTCATCCCAGTGGGATGGGGGTTCCTGATTTTAGTGAAAGTGTATCAAATTAACCGCTAAATCTATGATAATATGTTTGGGTTATATAAATTCATAATATGTTTTCATGAAATGGGGTAACTAATAATGATACTGAGTTTTATCTCTCAAAGCCCCACATTCTATTTGGTGAATGTATAACATTTGTAACATTTTGAATCGCACATCCTTTTAAGGTGGATGCATTGAATTTTGATTGTTTATCCAATGATTTTTAAAATGGTATATACATTTTCAACAGGAGGTATAATAACATTTTGGATGAATGTAGACTGAAAAATCATGTCACCATACATCAAATTAATACTATAGAATATTTGGTTAGTGAGTTTTTATTTCAAATATATGAAATTAATATTATAAATTTGTGTAAAACCCATAATGATTTCTATAAACTGTGATTAAATCTTAATAACTGAATATTTTATTTGATAATACATATATTTTGGATGTTAGTTTTGAATGTACATGTTACCCCAAACCTAGATAAGGGTAAAGTCTAAGCAGGCTAGTTAGTTCCTCAAAGACATGTTATTGGTGTGTGCGTTTGATTTTTAATCCTATTATGAATTTTTTAGAGTGTTCTTCTCATAAATGTAAAACTATACCATTGGAATTAGATCATTTGATGACAAGGATATGGTGACCCAAAAAATCACCATTGTGCAAGAGGGAGTTAGTTGAGACATAATTAATGAGTCCAATGATAATGAAAGTGATGAAAGAGAAGAAATTATCAACTATTAGTGGATAATGACTATCAAAAATCATTATTAGAACTATTCATAAAAATGATTAATGGATTTTTGATAGAAAGGGAACACCATGTGTTCTTGGGGTCTCAATTTCATGATGACTATAAATATATATTCATAGTGTAATGTCGACAATAATATTCATTAGACCATCCAGATAATATATATAAGTTTTACGGTAGAAACACATTTAGACATAACAATTAATTAAGGCTTAGTTCCTGATATTTTCAAAATATCAAATTCACTATGTTACATTTAAAATCAGTTCTATGTCTTCACCTTGAGTGAATGTAAATCATTCATGGATTCACAAATTCAAAGTACAAAATGTCTATCAACGATCACCCAAAGAGGAAAATTTAGAGGTTCATAATTAATTTGGGTTGAATTATTTTTATGAATATGAATCTTTATGATAGAACATTAGATATGGAAAATTATATGTGAGATAAATTCCCAAATCTATTTTAGAATACTTTGGATTTTAGTGATGAAAATCCATCAGGTTATAGTGAATGTGAAAACTCCTTTAATTATATAAGATAACATGTGATATTTTAAATAATAATTTTATTGTATGATGTGAAGTCATCATGTAATTACCAGCCCTGTAGAGCCTCTGTATTTATATATGGATGTTAATAAATATAATTTAACACATGTGCGTTGAGTTTAAAAATAATGGAATATATCATGAATGGAGTCTCAGATGGCAAAAACTGTCAACACAATTAATTATGTAATATGGGTTATACCCCAGGAACAACAAAATTATTAAATATGTTTTCTATGAATTTTAGTGATGTCTATAGTGGAATATTATGTAAAATAAATACAACAAATTTATTAATTTATTAACTAATTAATAAATAAAATTTCTTCTAGAAAAATTATTTTGAAACCCATATTTGGAATGTAATTAGGGTTATCTAGTCAATCTATATTGATTCAATAGATTATAAGAGGATCTTAGCGTGTTGGAATTTGAAGATTAATATTATTTCATATCAACTGTTTGTATTCATTGAATCTCATTATCATATTCATCCCAAATTCATTCACCGTTAATGATTAATCCATACATAGGTTGGTATATTTAAAATTATTAATTTACTGCCCACTCTTAATTTTCCATTACAAACAAAAATTAATTTTTTTATAAATTCATTCATTGATTATTATTTTTTGAATTACACTGAATAATTTCATTCAATATATGAGTTACATATTTATGGATTAATTAAAAAACGAATTTTTAATAATTCATCAATATATTCTTTTGTTCATAGATGTCCCATCCAATTTATGTTTTACTTATACTAGGGTTTCATTCCATTATCCCTGTTTTATATGAATGTTTATCAATGATATTTTTTCACTAATATTTTTTCTGTATCAGAGAAGCTGATCAATGTGATATTCGAAGATACCAAAAGAGAATTTTTTTTATTTGGAGTGGGAAATGAAAAATTTGTGGTGGGGGTGATGGTGATATGATGGTTTGGTGGGTGATGAATGTTTTTAGATCTAGATCATGTGTTTAATTTGTGAATACCATGGTAATGATTTTCTAGTAAAAGGGTGTATGAAATTTGAATTTTGGGGGTGAATAATTCCCATACAACATGGTGTTGAGTTTTTTAGATGATAATTGTGGTGGATGTGGGTGATTTTGGGTCATGGGGTGTTACACATGAAGATATGTGATGTATGTAATGTTCTGATCAACATGGATTTTACTTATGAAGAATAAAAATCAGGTTGGTCCCCTTAAATTATTGTATTATATTACATAGATGATAAATATAAATTTTTTATCTATATAGTCCATAATACATGTGATCCAAAGGCTGTACGATGGTAGTGTACCATCAAATATACATGGGAACCTACACGGTTATTATTCATAGAAAAAATAAGTGTATATGGAATTTGGAAGGGAACATTGGAATAAGTATAGTACATAGTCACATACATGAGATGGATATGTACATATTTGAAAAAGACACATTTCACTTAAAAATTACATGCACACATTTACAAGAAGGTTATTTGTATTTCATATTCCTTTCATAAATTAAATCATTGATTTAGTATGGTAACATTCTCATGCCCATATCTACGTAGTTATAGTATGGAATACCATCTAGAGTATATAGTTATGGATCCCCTATATAGGATTGTACTATAAAGAATGAGGTATCCCTTTCTGTTTCCTGATGTGTGATAATATATCTTATTATTCCCTATGTTTGGTAAGTTATCCCTTATCCAATATCAAATCCGAGTGCTCTAATTCATAATGAGTTTTTCCATGTCGGTTCAGATATCCCCCAAAGACCCTATTTAGAATCCCTTACCTATGTACAGACATATTATTAGATCATGTTCATACATTCATTTATAGTATCCTGGTTAGTATTAAGGGTCCGATGAAATTCACCACTATTGGTTATACCCAGGATGTGACTTCTCTCTCATTAGAATCACATTATAAAATTGTACAGAATCCATTCAGCTGACACTATGGTCATGACATTAAATTGAGACATTTATTCCATTGATGATAATAATTGGGTTATCATGTTTATCCTCATTTAATTTTTGCATTTATATAGGATTCCCTTTTTTGTCATTATTTTATTGATAAATGGTTTTCTTACTAGGAATAATTATCTCATCCCTACATGGGCTCTACCAACATTTATCATGTCTTATAAAGATAATGGGACTTTTAAATTAATTCAATATTGCACCATGATTTGTTACATATTATTTAGGACGGATTTATGGTAGATGGTTCCACTATTTATATTTTGGTACATTCCCAATTTTTAGTATGATAAAATTCATTATCGTATTTTTTGGATTATATTTGATCATTTTATTTTTTGTACTCTTTTTTCAAACAATTATGAGTGATTGGATATCATGCATGCATTAATGGAATAATTTCTTTATCTTATGTATTATTCTAGTAGATGGATATGTGGTTGGCTCTATAGGTACATTACGGTATATCATAACATGGGTGTGATATTCCTACTCATCATATTTCCACAGCCCATAACCTATGGGCTGTGGGATTGGGATGTCACACCAATATTTCATTGATATATTCAGGCCATAGTAGGTTGGGTTGTGATTGTTGAAATTATTCAATTATAGGAATGAAGATTAAATATTTTCTTAAATAACTGCATTTAATTATAATAAATATTAGTAATATGTTTTTATATCAATGTTTCTTTCCCAAATGTGGTAAAAATGATATGAAATGCGTATTCCAGTATTATTTTGGAAATGTGAGTTTAAAATCCAGTATATCATTTTTGATTCATGTGGAATATAATGTGGCATTTTAATGGCATTTTTTTGTATTGGAACAACACATACCTTTTTATTTCCATTTACCTTCATAGTGATATTAAATTAGGTTTATTCATTGAGTCCAAAACACCAAAAAATTCCATTATTCATGATGAATCATAAAACATATTTATAATGATATCTATTCATTGGTAAAGGCATAAAAAATTTAGGTTCCTATATCTTTCAAGAGGTTTCAAGTTTGGCCTTAAAATTTATTTTTTCTTATAGGGAAAATTATTTTCTACTCTATGATACTCTTATAGATTTAATACATATTACTTAATAATTTAATATGTACCAAGAATAAAAACAAATAACCTTATATTAAAAATAAATATTAAATTTATTTTGAATCACTTTTATATATCTGTTGTTATTTATCATTAGAGCTAGATCTATTTATATATGTTCATCCATTGATGGTATTGTTTTTATAGAAATTAGATACTATTAATTTTTTTTTATTATTATTCTAATTTATTTACACATAGATAGGTGGTATGGAATGTATTATAATCTAAAAATATGGGAGTTATGTTATGTCAGTGTCATCTCTATGAGAATGGAATCCTATATATCATTGTGAATGTAATCTGACCTCATATAGTTTTCTGTAACATAAAAAGATGCGACATAAATTTAAATGTCATGTGATGAGGATAAAACATGTTTTCTAAACTTTTAATCAATAATGTCTAGAATGAATATTCATTAAAAAAAATTTATGTGGCATACACTAAAAAACAAGGTGGCTACGTGGGATATAGCCTCCTAGGTTATACATGACCTTACAAGGAATATTAACACATAAGGATGCTGATAGATTTACATAGAATTATTATGGCCCAAGTTGTTGGATTAACCCCACATGGAATATGTTTTGGAGAAGATAATGGTGTCTGTTGGGTGTTTTATTTGATCCTCAATGAGGTTTCCTACGTATCAAATTAGTTTGGTAATCAAATCTGACATAGCTCAGAAGGGTAGGGGGTTACACAGAAGAGGATTTTCAAGGTTCATTCATCATGCATATTTCCTTATAATGGTTTTTATCATATGGAATACATCCATTTCATATTATATTAACATTAGTTTAATGATTACACTGAGTAGGAGGCCATTTTGCATGAGTATGGTTGGATGTTACACTAAAGAGGTGGCACATTAAAATTGTATTTTATTGTGTTGAATACATTCTATTTAGAAATATCTAATACCTGATGATTCATTCATAGTGTGTGGAAAAATAGTAAGTGGAATATCTACATAAAAACAAAATTTACTTCATTATTTTTTGTATGAGAGGAATAATATTGAAGGAGTGGGGAGGCCCCATACAAACTACATGGGTCTTATTCTATGATTTATCCCCTTGGGTGACCATTTACACTTGTTAATACCATTTCATAAGAATATATAAATCATAATCATTATCCCTTAAAGGAAAGAAAAGATATTAGTTCCACCGTACTACCCAAAATGGAGAGGTCCATGAATTTAAGACAATAAAATTGGTTCTTCTTACCAAGTGAATTCAATGTTGTATGTATTATGGGGCCCCTATAATTTTTTTGGGATGTGTGTGTAAAATATTTTATGTATGGAATAAAAATAATAATTTGAGACATTGTGGGGTGCCTTTATCCATGATTGTTACACTATAGATCCTTTGTGGGAGGTTTGATTTGGTTCCCCTTAGACAAGAGTCCTTGGTAGAGAGTTTCCCTATAATAAGTTGTAATTGGAGTTCATAGAGGGTGGATCATGTAGGATGGACTGTGGAAATAATAAGGTTTCTCTAAAAGGTTGGTACTGGAATAGAATTGGTTCCTTCATCAAGGAATGTCCTAGGTGATATAGAGTTGATTCTATCATGTATGCATCTTGTGATCTACAGGTTTTTCACCTAGGTAAGGCCTAGGAGTGCGAGAGATTCTTCGCCAACGTATGATTTGTGAGACTTGAATGTTCTTCATGCATGGTGGAACTAGGTTATTTTAATATACCTCATGATATGTGGATTTATAAAAGTTGTATATTCCTAGTGGGTGATACAATACATAGGGATCAACAACAATGAGATGCCTTGATATATGCTCTACGGATCGCTTCAGCTGTCATTGGAATACTATTACTCACATTTAGATCCGTAGAAGATCCCTTCTACAAATTTCTTTTTTAATATGTGGGGTTTTATTAAAAAAATTTATGGTATTTTATACCATGAGGGACGACAATAAAAAGATTTTATTTAATTACCACTTATTCATTATAATTAATTAACTACATGTGGATTTGGATGACTTTGGGAGAGACTTTGGTGATCACAGCTTCAAGAGGACTCTTTATCTTTAAGATGTCTAAAATATGGAGCCCAATGTTCTTAATTATTTTTTAATCTCTAGGACCCAATGAGAAGGATATTATTATTTTATGTACATCTCATAGGTAACATGTATAAGACCCTCCCACAGTTATTTCCTTAATATGTATGGAATCATTATTTGTCTATGCACATGCATCTTTGCACACTAGAAGGATCTATTCGAGTTCTACATGGGAATGTAATTTGAATCACTTTTCTCATATATAATATGATTTATTTATTTAATAAATATATTCATCACCATATTAAAAAGGATGTTTCATCATATCCCACACCCTCAGGATTATGTCTGATTAAAGGATGATGTATCGGTCTATAGGTATACAAGAATATGTGTATTGATGAACCAATCAGTTAATGATTACCATGTTAATACATACCCTAAAGTTCTATTATACCGTCACTACATAAATCATATGTGGAATATATTGATTATAATAAGTACACATCTACATATTACAGGATAGTTGTATGGGCCATTTACAATGCTTAGCTATAATGTTTGACCATGATAGTGATCAAGAATTTATCAATAGAGTCTCATGTAGAAAACAAATCCTCTTAGCATTTTTATAACTTGATCAATCTACACATTCAAGTATACAATATAGCCCGAGCATGTTACTGTTTCATGATAGTAGTCTTGAGGACCTTTGATATGTATTATAAAATGACAATGGTGAGAAACATCTTCCAAACTACATGATCCTTCCAACTATGTTAGGTATCTTGAGGGAGTGAAATTTGGAAGGTCTTTATATTTATTAAATACTCCATATTTTAAAGATAATTAAAAATAATATCCTTGATGATAATGAAAAAATATCTATCTCCTATAAATATTTTCTATGAAAATTTAATTGATTTATGATGAACAATCTCCCACACATATTACGTAAATGATCGATGTCATCAAACTAGATTAATATAGATTTTAAAACTCCACTTTTTAAAAAATGAAAAAATTAAATGAATAAGTACCAATAAGATTTCCCACTAGGTGATTACATTTCTCTTTAAGACAAAAACATCTAAAATATTGATTTATCAATAATCCTTAGAGCTATTTACCAATGTTTTTGTTCAAAAATTACACCAACTAAATTACTTAAAATATATTTTTGGAGGATTGTTGATAAATGATGGAACAAAACCGAATAAATTCATCAAAGTTCACATTTTATAATCCCCAAATAAAAATCCCCACACCATGGTGACAAAACCTCACTATTATCTTATAATTTTATGATATTCTTAAAATGGACAGTACAAAATATGGATGGAGTATAGGGACATCTATGTAAAAATGGGAGAGAAACCATAATAGATATCTATGTAAGAGTTTTACAATGATGTCATGAATTTCGAACTAAGATGAATGTAGTTTTTATATTAGAAGATATATGGATATACTAGACATATTTGAATAAGAATATAGATATAATCCATGATTACATGAGCTAATGGATACATCACCAAAATAATTTTCATGCAAACAATAAAAAAATTAGATTTTTTGTGGGACATCTACAAGATCTCTAGTGGACCAATTATCAATGAATAATATAAAAATTTTATCCCACCATGTGAATCAGGGAATAAAATTAAATGGATAATTTATTTATCCTATGACCAATTAATGTTGGTGTAGAAACAACAAAAAAGGACCCTCAACCAAGGGTATATGTTTATTCTGATACATCGGTGATGGACTTCACACAACATCAAGGAGAGTTTTCTAGTTGTTGGTGCCCAACTGGATGTATGTTATTGGAGTAGTGGAGAATTACATCATAAATTTCTAGAAACATTTTTGTAATAATAGTACGAAATGTTGGGGAATATAGTAAGTTTAGGAGTCCCTCATATAACCCTCTTCACTAGATTCCATGAAATTTTCTTGATCTGCAACATGATAACAAGTCCACACACATTATAGAAGAATTATCAGGGGACCAGACATCATCTATTAATGTCACTATATAAGTCTAATTTTTTCATGGTAATTATTTTTATTTGTAACATGAAATCATATGACAATAAATGAATATCCCGTTTCAAAATTTTTATCGACAACCTCAGGTATAAGAGGACCCTGGGATCACCATTAATGACCCTATTTTGTATTGGTGAATTCTAGTTGGGTTGTTACGACATTAGAAGAGTGAGTTCATACTTAAATAATCAGGTTTGAAATAGAAAAAACAATTTTTGGTCCCATGCATAATATCTCATGTGTCCCCATTGATGGTGAAAGCATGGGGATTGGGGAATTTATTCGTCAAAGAAGAACTCATGATATGATAGTTGATGATAAACAAGCATATATTAATATTCACATCATTTTAGAGTTTTTCTAGGAATTCAACAATGGGTTAGATAGATGTGAGTATTTATTTTATATTCTAAAAAATATATTTTCGAACATTTAATCATTAGTTCTTATTTGTATAGTTTTTATAATAGAAAATGATGTTAGGTACATGGATTGTAATGTTTCTAAATCTCTAAAGATTGTCAAATGGATAAGGTTCATTTCATGTTTCATTATGTGGGAAAATACAAAGATCGTTCATCATTAGTCATAGGGAAATTTGAATGGGTTACCTCCGATATATAGGTGATTTCTAAATCCTCATATGATTTATACGTAGTTGATTATTAAAATCAAGCGGTCCACCCCCGAATTTTCGAGTATTTTTATATTCTATGATTTTTCCTACTCATTCCAATATGACATTCCAATATTTTAATAAAGTGTTATGTCTAATATAATGTGCTACAATATTAGGAGGCCAAACCTAAGTAAGAGGCCTCAATGATTATTAAGTCTATATTGGGCCTTGTTTTCGTGCCATGAAATATGAAAACCCAATTTTGGGTGCATGATGAATTGTCACATTAATTTGTATATATGAGCCTGATTTCATGATTGTCAATAGAAAAGTGAAAACCAATAGGATATGAGTTTCCTCAAGGCCATGACATGTGGATCATAAAAAGTGGGGGATTTTGGGTTAGGAAGAGGGAAAATTGGGTTTGAAATTGTCATTAACATTGAGATATAGACATCATTTTTATGTGGACTTCTTTCTATAGCGACTTCAATACCCTATGAATTATTAGGGAATGGTGAATGGGAGATTTTATATTATGGAAGGCCCACATTGTAAAATTTAGGACAAACTACGTGGAATGTTCCTTTTTAGGCATTTTCTCAAATAAAAAACTATATTTTTCGTTTATTATGAAATAATATGGTTATAAATAATTACGTGATAACTTGTTCTATGTAAGATCTCATGTGTCAAGTACATTTTTAGAAAAAAATTATGTGATTGGGGAAAAATATATTATTTAAAAACATCCATCAAGTATTTCCATTGATGAACACAACATGATTTATTAACGGGGTGTTATCTAATAGTTTTCAATCATGAGACTATGACTAATCATTTCTATAGTGTAATGTCAACATGTTTTGAACTAGTGGTATATGTATAATAAAAAAATTAATTCTATCGATCCAAAAAATGATATCCTTGTATTCCTAAACATTGAGCAGGAGGTTGAAACCCATGATCAGTGGTGATACAGAATTATGAGGATTGTGGTTGGACAAATGCACAAAAATAAACATGGGACATGTGTTAAATTTTTATTCATTTATGAAATTGTTAAATAATATCAGGACTAAATGATTTCCTCTTATGGATGAAGGGATCTGGTTGATGGTACATTATAGGGTACTATTTACTCATATCCTATTTGACACATTTATGAATAGTTTAAATAAGGGTGTCTATCGATGTTAAGATAAGTCATCACGGAATAGAAAATGGGAAATTATGAATTTCCATGTTTCCCAAGACAATGATTTTGACCGTTGAAAGGGATGTGTATAATCATTAATTTGGTATTTATTCTATAATTGAAAATGTATATGAAACTTCATATATATGAAATGTATAGAATGGAGAACATTCATTTTTTTTTGTATGTACATACAAGAAAATATTGAGGTATTACTACATATCTCATTATAGAGAGAATAAATATATCTGTATTTCATTGTTTTCCCATAGCAATCAATATCATGAGTAGTGAGAGGGTGATTTTCTTAACCTAGGGATTATGAATTGTAGGAGAAACTATGAATGTATTTTCAGATAAGGGTTTGACTCAAACACATACATTTATAAGTATATTCACAAAGAGGCATATTTTTCAAAAGGTATGACCCATGAAAACATTTTATTCATGGATGAATGACGTGAATATAAATTTTTTATGAAATACATTTCAACCATGTGGTTTAACTTCATGAAGATAATACATTTGTTATCGGATTTCTAGTGAATTATTGATGTCATGTACCATGCTAACATAACTAGGGTGAGAGGTAAATTATATATGTCTATAGTTGTTATACCATTCTTATGGAATCAATGGAACTCATTGGTATTTCTAGTCCATGGTTTCCATGGAAATATTTACAATGTGAATACATAATTTTTAATCAATGATCATGGAGACTATCAAATAATTTTTATTTGATATTGGACATGTATGAAAAATAATAACATGTTGGAAAAGTATCCTCTATTATAAATTTATAAGTGTTTATGAAGAGATGTTGCTTTCATCACAAGGATAAATGTTCCATTGGTTGATTTGACTTTTCATTTGTAATAATTATGCAGAGCCACTGTGATATATATTATGAATAGTTAAAACCATGGTTTCTATCATATTTAAGTGATCTCATAACTGATAAATAAATGGATGAATTTTATTATCATTTGTCCTCTATTAAAAGGGGTATAATGTTTAGAGGGGACATGAATCGGTATGAAATATATTTATGGTGTATTATTGACCAGAATGTGTGTGGTTACATACATGGATATATATCATTTGTAATGAACGGGTTACATTTCTAATACCCATATATAAATGTACTACATGATTTGTTATTCATTAAAGTGAGGGATATTTTTTAAAGATTCTTTTATAGATATTAGACTGGGGTTTGGTAATCAGTACATATACAATCATTGAAAATATCATGTGACACATATTTATCATTATTTATCGGTGTTGATGGTGTGTCATGAGAGTGAAATAGAGATTGGGGATTTATCTATTAAGAATAAAAGTGTTAAAAAATTTTACATCATGAAATAAGGATATGAACCATGATTTTTTATGTAATTTTGAAAATATGTTTTCATACATCATAAAAACATACTTATATTATAATTTACAAATTCCATTTATTGTATTTCTATAAATTACATTGTTTTTCAATTATGAATTTTGGAAAACCCATGACTTATATGACGTTCAATGATGTCCTTTATAGGCAAAAGGAAATAAACCAATATGATTTTTCACCTTAGGGGAAATTATTAGAGATAATGTTCTTGGAATGGGGTGGATTGGGGGAATGGATTAAGACACAGGACCTTGGAAATTGTATTTATCTTCTCAAACTCAGAGTCATTCCATATAGAATTTTTGATGAATCCACATGCATATGTCTAACTCAAGTGAGGAGATTGGGATTTCTATATAAGAAAGTTTTTCCAAGTAATGGACATGTTTTATTGTCCACCTCATTGATATTATATATATATATATATATGAAAGGGAAGAATCTTAGTAACATCATTTTTGTATCCTGGACATATATTTGGGAATCAATACATATCCCAATAAAACAGAAATCATACCATACATTGACTTATAACATATTGTGGTAGATGACTAAAACTATAGAGGAGGTATCCTCTTTAGTGAAGGATAATGGAAGTATATATTTTTAATCAATGTTATTAGGATTCTGAAAGTCATTTTAATATCCTACAACCTAGATAAAATGGTATTTACTTTTATTGTTTTTTGAAAAATAATTCTATATATTGTTAGTAGCCCATAAAGAACTGTGGTGTGTTATAGTTTCGGGGTATACATAGAGGTCCACATATCCCTTAATATTACTAATATAAAACTAGTACCATGTTAATCATATTAATTATTTATTGACAAACCTTTAATTGGTAGGGGTGTATAGAATTTTACATCCATATATATTAATGATTATGTTTTATTTGGATAATCCTATAAATGTTGTAAGGTCCTTACCACATTGTCTCACGGTTTGGGGGATTAATTTTTAGTATCATGTGTATTTTAATGTCAAAAAATTACTTTATTATATTATTAAAGGATATGACCATTCTTATTGAAGTCTCTGGTTGTCAGGTTTGGGTGATATTCCATGTGTTCAAGTTTTATAAACTTTTCTTATCAATCCATTATAACTTGTATAAACACATAATTTACTCATCATAAATAAGGATTTATCCACATATATATTTTTTTGTGATCATAATTTTACCTCAATGGGTATAATTTCCTCTTTTCCATAATTGATAAAAATTCATGAAGGTATAAGTAGTTATTTTGGTTGATGTGTAGTTGTCCCACAACGTGATCATGGGCTTATCATGGAAAGAAATATTTTTTTTAAACTATGTTTGGAGAATATGAAATATCGTTTTATTTAAATCCTATATTTATGAATTTTACCTAACATGGAATTGGGATGAATGGTGGTAATTTATGTTGTACTGTAGTTACAATTTATTCAATTAGATAAAGGATAAGAATATGTTTCTACCCCTTAGTATTTTTTGAGGGGATCCAAATATTTTTATAGATTTTGAATTAAAAAATGATAATAATCATTATCTTGACATCTGTAATATGTACCTCATTTACCCACTTATAGAATCAAGTAGTGTTGGTAAGGATATATTTTAACTACAATGCTGATGTTGTAATGTAAGACTCAAAATAATACATTTCGCATATGTTAAATTACATGATGTAAATAGATATGTTTATTAACTATGTGGGAGGATGGATGATGTTGGTTGAAACATGGTTGGAATGACAAATTTTGATGTATTATGTTAAATCCTTCCTCATCATCCTCAAAAAATAACTAAAATTACCAATTTTGTTACAAATAAATGTTCATGAATTATTCAAAAAATTGGATCTAGCATGAACATCCATCAGAGTAATAGTAATATATAATTTTTCAAAACATCTGAGGATAAAATCATATAACCATAGAATATAATGAACCATCTAAGGACCTAGGATGTCATAATGAGTGAAATTGAATACCATTCATCAAAGATATTTTTTAGACATTTCTTATGATGGGTTCTAATATAATAGTATTTATAGGACAACCATAATCAATAATATTTGAGATCAATTGAGTTCAATGGTGGTATTAACTATATTGATATCTTTTATAATTCTTTGACCAAACATCGTCAATATTGTCAAATGTGTGATGTTGATGATTGTTTCTTCCTAATATAGATATTGTATGGTTACAATAGTGTTTAATAAGGTGTCAACATGATAATTTTAGAAATTAATTTCATGTGTTAGTTTTTGTTGATAAGGGAATTTTTAAATCATCATACAAACATAATTAATAAGGTGGATCATCTCTTCTTTTTTTGTGGAATAATCAGTATTTGTCTGCTTAATATCCTATGTGGATTCACGATTGACTTTCATGGGAGCCACTGGTATTCTAAACTACAATTACATTCCTATAATGAGGGATTTCTATTCAAGATAAATGTTATTTATGTATTTTAATATAATTATAGAGTAAGGTAAAATTTTAATATTTTAGAAATGAGAATGAATTCAAACCATATTTTTTTTATCGGGTTCTTCAGATTCTATTTTTAGTTGTCTTTATTGATTTATAGTAAAATAAAATTAATATAATTTTGGTAGATCCATAAATTAAGAGTATATCTCTATATCGAAGTTTAGTACTCACCTGTACCTCTTCTTCAATGTTTTTTTAGTAAGTATATTGTACATGTCCTACCCTTTTATCACCTTCTTTTTTAAGAAACCCTTCACAAAAATTGTCTAGTAAAAACAAGATTATTGATGAGATATTTCTGAATTCTATTTTGATAGATCAAATAGAAGTAATATTGATACATATAGTTACTTTTTAATCAATAAAATTTAGTTCCCTATAGTCATTATCAATATCAAAATACCATGTCTCATTTTTTATCATGGTATAACTGAGTTAATAATGGTTGTTTATACTGTATGTGTCTTTTTTCTACGCGAGGAAGGGACCCAACAAATATTCCATGGGTTTTAAATATATGAAGAGGGGATTTAATTCAATAGGAGGTATCAATACTATTGGTAATGGGAAATATTTCTTCTGGCGATTGATACCTTATTAGATATTATCATTCAACTAAAATGATATCCATTTCATTATGTACACTCTGAAGGGAAAACACAAGTTAGAAATGTTTTCAATAATGTGTGAGTTGTATTAAAGGTTATTTATATTCCTCTCAACTCATATAGTTTATGAGTGAGTTATATATATAAGATTTCTTGATATTTTGGCATTGATTAAATGATGGAGCACTGCAATTTTATTAATTTTTTTTAAGGAAACAAAGAATGAAAAGTTTTGCTTTATCATTTTCATAATGTGTTATCTATGATAAAAATATGATTTCTTAATAATAAGAGGGATCATAATGTTGTACTGATTTTACTAAAAAATAATCAACATAACAGTCGACTAATTTTCCTATAAATGGTTTGAATATTTTATAAATTACATGTTGATATAGATCACCAAAATCCATTAAAAAGGGAATGGAAAGCTATAAATATTATATCTAGGGGATCTAATGATAATTAATTAATCATTCAATAGGACCGTTTAAATTTGGATGTATGCAGATTGTCCATCAGAGAGGGATTAATAGCCAGCTATTTCATTGATAAAATGATCTATAATCAGAAAATAGAATTCACCTTGTATATTGTTCTAGTTGTGGTATTTCATAACGATTCATGGCCTTATCATCCAATTATTTTTCTTTTTTGGGAAAATGTTGGGGAACCATTTTACTTACTGTACACCTTAAATAATGTTTTTATTGAAATGATTTAAAATTTTGGATATTAATATGGCTGTATGAGTAAGATTTCTTCTTATATATTCCATTTTATAAAATGATTAATCTTCTATCAATCATATCTAATTGGTAGCCATAATGCAGTCAATGCATTGAATTTATTTTTAATTTTAATGAATCATGCCACACTTCTTCTTCAGAAAATAAGTGTAAAATTATTAAATTTTCAGGGTTCATATTTGCGCAGATGAATATAGGTAGAAGGTCCTCCCCTACACATCAATTTATCCATCATTTTTCATATACACCTGTGGATAGTGATTCATCAAATATTGGAGTACGTCTCTAATTTCGTCATTATTCATATTTATACACATTCCCTTTATCCTCATCTTATTATGTCTCTATGTCTAGAATGATGAGTATATAAGAAGAATTATTATGGATAGGTGGGAGGACATTCATTTGATTATAGTCTTCCTACAATGATATAACGAAGTATTTATTATTGTCAGAAGAATTGGAGACCATATGAATTTTTGGGGATGATTTTATGGATTTTAACATTGATGTAACACCACCAATCTAGAAATTAATGAATTTTTAGAGACCTAATATGACATTGGTGTGAATGATATCATAAAAACTATTAAAAAATGATCATAACCTAATAATATTTATATATCCTTTATAATGAACGAATATATCCATCACCATGTTTTTTGAATTTATTAGTGAGGGTCATTTCGAAAACATTTATGATGGTAACCCTAGATACATCACCATGTATGAGGTTTTCCACTCTATCAAGTAGAATAATGCATTTATATATTATGATTTAAATGATTCTTATAAGGATTATAACAATTCAACAATCAAATATTCCCATTTCTATTGTATATATGGAATTGAAGATATGATACTGGTATCAGAACATGATGAAGCCTCCAAGGTATTCTTAGATATAAATTGAAATATGTATCATATCAGATTCCTGAAAACAAACTGTTGTGCACCATATTAATATACTAATATTTGACATTAATTTTTACAATGGTTTCCTATTATCATTTATCATTCCCTTGAAGCATTGGGGAAGAATTAGACATATCTACATCAATTTATTTAAATAGAAATGGTGTTCATAAAAATTATATTTAATATATATTCAATATCAATGAATAATAGTCATATATCGATGACATATAATCTATTATATATGTGTGGTGGGATGGTATGTAACTTAATGAATACATCACTATCGTAAACCATGGAGATGAGAATAACATAAAAATTTTAATATTCGGTATTCACATGGTATAACATGGATTTAGTGACATAAGATTCAATTTATAGATGGTTTAGTAGATTCTATACAATTTTTTATCATAGATTCTTTGACATGTTTATAAAATTTAAATTGTAATTATTCACAGGATCCCTAAACAACTTTGTTAGGATATCATATTTTTTAGTCAATGGCCTATGTCATCATATATGGAGACACTCCCTAGATAGAACTATGTTTATTGAAGTGTTTGGGGAAAAATATTTTGGTAGTTTCATATATATCAAATTCATTTTTTTCTATGTTGGTTCTTTAATTACATCCTACCAATCTAGGGTGAGAAAACTATTGTATCCCTTCCTATTTATAATCTAAAATGATTAGTGCAGGAAGACACATTGTGAAGTTGGTGTCATTTAATTGATGCTCATATTCTCATTGAAGTGCTCTTATACATTTTTAAAAAGCATAAACAACTCTATCATGGGTAAGTCTGATGAATTATTTCTAACCATGACTACATCTTACCCAACCTCAATTTCTTCTATGACCTCAAAAAGTGGTTTCCTATATTGAATTTGAGAATTATTGTTTTAAATATTTCACACAATTATATAATGAATCTTTTATTTGAATTTTTTTAATGTATTAATATCAAAATTATTCATATGGTGATGCCTATAAGTGATTTCATGTTGTACAATTTGACGGGATAGTTTCCATTGTGGAATTAGGTGGGGTGGAACCTATTCTCATGAGATTGAAGACAGGAAATACATGTGTGTGAAAGAGACATTCACCCTGAAGAATGTTAGTCACTATATATTATTTTATTTGTTCCATCATTACTATTTATTATAAGACTATAATTAGAGGGTATGTTTCATCAAAACATTCAGCAGTACCTTATATAATGTGACTATGGTAAAATTTTTTGTTTTTAAAAATTTCATAGGATAACATGAGATAGATTTTTTATTCATATATTCATCCAATCAAATAATCTATGTCTATTGTTGATGGTAACATAATGTCATTCATATTCTTCCTCTGAATGGTCGATGAAAGCTAATGATAAATGTTTTTGTTGTTTTTCCTGGTTCACTTCCGAGGATAAACAATATTTTATAAGACATATTAGAAAATAAAATATTTATGTATATATATCCCAATATTAATTCAATGGGAAAATATTTGGGCAATTATACAGACATACAACGTATGTTCTATTAGATTTTAGTAGTGTTTAGAAGTAACATTCCAAGGCAACTATGAAATATCCAAGATAATGATCATCTAAGAAAGTGTATAATTTATTATTTAGATATCCAATATGCGATATTTTGGGATCATTATCTTAATCCTTTCAATATATTTTATATATATTCCTTACTTATATAGTTTTTTCATAATAATTAGTATTATTCATTGAAAGTGTTAGTATAATAGATATTTTTAGTGTGAAAATTGAAATTTCATCATTTCCATTACTATTTCCATGAACAGATGGCACTAAATGTTATTGGTCTATGAATATCAAGATTGATTTATCCATTGTTTAATAAATTAAATAAATATCCTAAAACCAACATTTGTATTTGAAAGTAATGAGTGACATTTGGAACTAATCAAATATGTTCCCTATTAAAAGGATTTATTAACATTCTTTCAATAACATAAAATTTAGGAAGTAAGTTAGATGCTTCCACCTTTCATTGAAAATAGATACTCTGTCAATGTATAGGTATTTTTTATTTAAGGGGTCATGTAGCATTATATTATATAGAATATAGATTAACAGATAAATGTAATTGTTGGTGGTGGTCATACAATCATTTGAAGAAAACATATAGTAAACTAGGGTATGATATGGATTAAAATCCATAAATTGTTTTGCAAAAAAACACTATAGTTGTTCAGCTTCTTGTTCCACCAGAGTTCCTATAATGTGGATAAGCTGAGACTCAAAATGTTTTAGATGATGTTTTGGATCCCTCAACCCATAAACTATTGGGATTGTATGAGTTTCAAATTTTTGTGGAGGATGAGTCACATATAATTATTTTTGGTAAGGTTATCAATCCAGCTACAATGTTTTATATTGTCTCGTTATAGATTCTATGTATACTTCCAATGGGATAATAAGATCATCATGTACTGTGTAGATATCCGCAGATCGAATGCAAGAGTACGGGGTATAATAAGATTAACATTTTTTTGATTTTATATTCATAAGGTCTTAATAATCGATATGATCTAAGAAATATATCTTGATTAAAATTTATATGACTATTCGGACAAAGGAGGGAAATTTCAGTGTCATCTATCACAAATCTAGATCGATTATATTATTATATCCAACATTGAATGAATGATGATGATATACTCTAACTAATTTGAATATATCTTCTTATCAAGGTACATAATTGGACTATTGAGTTGATTTCAATTTTAAATTACATATTTCACATTAATATTACATTCACATAGTTTGGAAATAATTCTTATTAGGGCTATCATTAATATCTCATACTAATAGAATTGTTACTCAAGCATAATCAGAATGAAACTATAAGGTAATATGTTGGATTGAGATATATAATTTATGTCTAAATGTACTATGACAAAATAGGGGGAGGTAATAGATAATTCTAATAGAATCCCTAGTTATTTGGAATCCATTGATTTTTGGTACACAAACATTAATCAAATATTAAATTGTGAACAATATTTATAATATTAATACCGTACTCTTATTCTCCAACATTGGCCTAAAATTCTAAAGCATCATTAAGAGTAGTGAAAATTATGGTTACTGATGAAAAACACATCACCATAATTTCATCATCCTATAAATGGTGGAGGAATTGGTTACCCCATGAGTTTTTGATGGAAGATATTTTATTTTTTGGGTGTTGTTATGCCCTTAACATATGATTTTTTTGAGTGAATAATGGGTATTCATCGTATATTTAATATATTCCCTCCTAAAAATCAACTGAAGGGTAGTATAAAAGGATTCTATGGATTCATTGTTATGGATACATAAGGATGAATCTTGATCACTGGATAAGAAAATCCAGAAATATTTTTCTTCTATAAATCATTATATCCAATAAAATACTATCGATTCATGGGGATATTATTGAGTTGTAATCCCCCATTACTTGTGTGATGGGGCGACTTTAGTTCAGTTTTAAATAAATTTGGGGCTTGATTTTATTTTCATTGAAGAGTTCTTTTAAAAAACATCCCCGCCCTATGGAATTATGTATATCATATATTATCATGATGTTTGATTCATTGGTTCCATAAATGAAAATATATATCTTCTTCCAAAAATGGATTATTTACATTATTCGATTTAAACCAGATCCATCATCTTCCTCTGATATTGGAACTACACAATTGTTGTATTCATTTATGTGGGAGGATTTCTCAAAATTTTTAGATGAGAAATAAAATAGAAATTTTATGAATCATTCTCTATTGGTGAAATGTATATCATAGTAGTTCATATTCATTTATTGATGAAAACAAAATTTATTGTGAGAGGATCTTATTTATCCATGAAAAACTAAGGAAATGTGATTAAATTATGTCACATTATGTGGGATTTTCTAATCGGGGAGTGAGGTGAAATGAAATTCCTTGGGTTATCCCCATTCTCTAATATGAAGGTTTTTTTGGAATACTTTATCAACTAATACTAATATTTTAACGCATTGATACAAGATTTATTAATTGATCATTACTTGTTCTCCCTTCATGAGTGTCATGATTCTTTAAGGGCTTCTATGTATATTTTTGTGGTATCTCTTCTATTACATATGAATTTCATGGGTATTTATGAAAAAGAATGAATTTTTTTCATGTCATATATAGAAATAAATATATAAATGAATATTTCACTGATAAATTCTTCTTAAAAAACCTCTATATTTTTTGTGATATGGAGTATATAAAGTCCTAAACATAAATTCTATATTACAATTTTCCAAATATCAACCCATGAAGAATATTTTTTATTCTTCCTTTGGAACATGTTCGTCAACCTGATACGATAAAAGTTGATGATCCCCAAATAGTTATTTAAAATATCAAGTTTACTAGTGATTTCCTCTTATCATAATGGAAGGATAGATATCCATGGGTTGTTCCAAGAATGATAATTTATTTAGGCTACATTATGGTTTACAAATAATATCAATTTGTCAATGGTAATTCATTAGAAATTAATATATTCATTTTCCCGTGTTACTCGTTATTGGAGTGCTTTGTCTTGTTAATTCAGCAATTTGATGTCATTATTGATGAAATTGGGATTCACTATATAGAGAGACTTCATAGTGAATGTCTTTATAGGGAGGATTACCATCATGGATTGATAACTAACTACACAGATTGTTTATATTGTGTATACCCTTGGGAAGACAATTAGGAAGGATAATATAAAGGGAATTTCTTCCGGATGAATGGTATTTTTTCAATGATAATAGTTTTGTTGACATTCATATGAGATGATCTCTTATTATTGATAAGATTATGGATAAAAGTAATCCACCATAGTATTCTGTCTTGGGAGAAAAAATATTGAACTTTTTACACCAATGTTGCATAGGGTACCATTGAAAATACATATACTATATCTATAATTTAATAACATTTGAGAATGATCATTAGCCATAAAATATATGAATCTAAAGGATTCATGAACAATATCATTGAGAAGATCAAAATTATAGACTAACATATTAGTTTCAAATTATTTTTTGGGATGATTATTTTTAGATTCTCGTAGTAGGAAACTGGGCCAGCCTATTATGGATAGGGGCATTGAAATATTGGGTATTTTATTTGTTTCTCTTGTAATGTTTTCTACTTTTTCTGATAAAATTCATTAATTTTTTTGGCATATATTTCTGCACTGATGTGGCCACTATGACGGAGTGATGACCAAGAGTTGGAACAGTTAAATGACCCAAATAAGATTTTCTATAAATAGTGGATTTTTATTATAATAATCATTCTTGATGGAATCATAAATATTTAGCTAATCTGGATTTATCTTCACATAATTTTCATGAGTCACCCCATTTGAGGGGAGGGGTTTTATTCCATCCTAGTAACAATTTTCTCTATCAAATTGATATCCCATTTTTTTAAGTGGTTGACATGGATTTGGGCATCACCTTTAATAATTTTTCGATACTATTCATGAATTCAATGACTGAAATAAGGATATATTCAAATTTCATGATGGTAATAGTTATGTACAGCTACTTCTATACTTCCTTACCTTTCACGGAGTACTAACAACAATATTGTGTAGAGGAGGTGACAACGGACTTCCCATTATTTATTTTTGGGATTATAATGATGGTTTTTATGATTTCTTCTAATATGGATTGGCATGAATGGATGATGCAGGAATATGTGTGCTCATGTCAAATAATTTCCACCATTATTGACTAGAGTGCATCTCTCGGGGAACATAGATATGATATTTATCCCTATTACATGATTATTGTAATTGGTAGGTACTCAAAGGTGTATGGGTCTATGTGACTAATGATAAAATCTTGATTTGGAAACCTCATAAGGATGTGGTTTTGATGTTGTGTGGAATATTAGGTTGAGGCATCTAGTATGATCCCTTTTTTGGGATCCCTATGTCATTGGAATGTGGTCATTGGTGACCTCTCGATCCACCTCCCTATGAAAAGGGTGTAAATTGTTTTTCATTATGATGAAATAAACTTAAAAGAAATTGATATGTTGTGGGGTTTTGTCTGCTACATTTCCACTAACCAGTGTTGGTTGGATGGAAACACTCTATTATTTTTATAAAATATTTATTAATAAATAATTTCATTTCTTCGATGTATTTTATTTCACAAAACAATGAATTTAAATGACTCATGTACCACTATTATAATAATATGTATCTTTTATTGTCAATACATTCAATTGGAATTTATTATTAGTAGTAACCGACTTATGGAAACTGTATAGTCTATAAATTTATAAAATAATTTCAACTATATAACTAAAAAAAATTACAAAAAAGTGAAGTATATCTAAAAAGACGGTTTCTAGTGTACAACTAATTATATATCAATATTTCAAATCTGATTACTGCGTGATTCTAATAAAATTTATATATTATTTGTGTGATAAATGTATTTATATATTCAACATATAATTTTATAAGTATTATATAATAAAAATTCTTGTTTTATGTATAAAATAATCTTTTTCCAAAATTATATTTGTTACAAAATTTTTCAAAAATGACATTAAAAATAATATAATCCATAAATTGACATTGATTTATATTAAATCAGTTTAATATCTAAAATTTAGTGGATCGAATTTGTTATTTATTCCATTTTTCATTGACAATATGAATTGTAACAATGGTATTATTTTTTAACACTATAAAGAGGAAGCTAGGTAAATCAAGGATACAAATATGTTATAAGGCCATATTTTTTCATATTCATTCTTAATGGATAAATTATATTATAATCCTAAAATATATGGTTATAAATTGAGATATTTAATGGAAAAATTATCTTGATAATAACTTATATAGTATTTCAAATAATGGATGTGGAAATATAGGACATTATTTGTTTTAAATATCATTTGTGTGTCCACATGGGAAAAATTATATTTATGAATAAATAGTAAAATTAATTTTATACTGAATGATATTAAATTCCATCTAGTAATATATTTAGAATTTTTAAGAATTATAAGATTACCTTAAATTCTAAAACATTAAACATGTAATAAACATTCCATAAATAAAAATACCACAAATTATATTAAAAATATTAAATTTTACAAAATTCAAATATTTAAGTTTATTTAATAACTCTAAAGTTTACCATGAAATATTTATCATATAATAAATATTTGGTTCGAATATTACTTTTTTTTGTTCTTTTAATGTCAAACTAATGAATAGTATGAACATAAAAAACAATCATATTTTATGGGATTAGTATTTTTTAGATGTAAATTAAAAAACATAAAAATATTAAATGATCAAAAATAAGATAATATATTGTAAAATAAATTGATATATAATACATTTATAGGCTATTTTTATTAATTTGGATGTATAATAGTCTTATTGTATTTTAATCTTTAGTAAAATTACAAATGTGACTCTCACCTCAATTATAAAAGGGGACTTCCTCCATCGCTTGATCACACCACCATGATCATTATTAATATACGATAGTTTAATTTATTGTTTTCCCCAATTTACTGGACATATTATTGATGAGTTTTTATTAAAAAAAGGAAAAAAACTAATTCTCTTTAGAGGAGATCTAGAGAAATTATTTCTAATAAGAGGTAATCACTCTAACTGAACACATTCATTTCCTAATATTCTTCAGTTCTTATAAATATATTATATTCATAATTAAATATTATATTTAGATTCCTTAATATTTTGAAATGATATAATGTCTATAAGACCCCATTATATTCCATCCATACTAACTAATTGGTTATTTTATCACTCGTGTTTATGTTCGACTAATTATCTCCTTGAAGTGATACAATTTATTTTTTGTCACCTTAAATTATAGATTATAAATGTGATGGTTTTAATTTTTATATAATATTTTAACACATTATTATAATTCTATAATTATAATATCATGTCCAATTTTAAATCAGTCAATCTTTTGGGGAACGTTTCCTTTTATTGTGCATACATAAGAACTAACATGTCTACGATGCGATATGATTCTGTATTCATTTAATTTTCACATAGAATATTTTAAGGATTAATTTTATCAATATTATATTTATATATACAAGAAATATTAATTATTCTATAATATTTTATTAATATTTTACAATATTTCATTCTATCAGATTAAAAATGAAAATGATGATAATTTGTACCCATAGCCTACTGTCCCCATTAACAGTGTAATACAATATTCAATTTTTACTTTTTATGAATGATTATAAATATTCCTAAAATTAATATATATTATTTTTAAATAATAACTAAAATGATAAAAAATTTCTTGCCATGAAAAAATATAAGTATCAAGACTAAAGAACCCAAACATTCCCCTAAATAAAGTTATAACCAAAAATATGGAATATAATAAAAAAATTATTAATAAATGGTTAATAATGTGAACATGGAAAGGGGATACATGTGGTAAGGGTAGATTTTAAAATCTCATAATTTTTTTTCAAAGTAATATATATTTCTATAATGGAGAATATTTCACTTACATGAAAAAGGGTTCTAAATATGTTTTCTAAATTGTTTTTAATATTTATAAATATTTTTTTAACCATTATTTACCCTTGTTTTATAACATAAAAAATGGTTTCAAATGAATCATTTTGTCATTTTATAAAAGTTGTTCGTTGTGTCATTTATAAAACTTTTTGTAGGGTGTTTTTTTTAACTTACATGACATGAGTGGATTTCCCTCCATCAGGATGCCTTAATAATTTTATTATTCATCTTCAATCATAAAAATATTATTTTCAAATAAATTATTTCCCCTAAAAATTCTGTAAAATAAAATAGCTTTCAAAAATAAAAGGGTATTTATTGTAGAATTCTTACATGTGATTATAGTAAATCATTTATCCTAAAAGATAATAGTATTTTATGATACTTATTATTTACTATAGTCACCGTCAATTGATATTTGCCATATTTTATTTCTAGATTACATTTTGTAAAAAGAATATGTTTGTGAAACTTTTCCCTTTTCCATGTTTCATATTATGAAGAAATTCATTTAGTTGAAAGAATTATAATGTGATGAATTATTTATGATTTTTTAGAGATCATATGTATGATTTTATTTATTTGGTTGTGTGTAACATCCCAAGCTTCTACGGTACGCTTCTCTTGGAATAATGTGATATTGTGTGTTATACGCAACATCGAGTTCTAACACACACCACAACCGATCAATCTAGCCGTTATGAATAGTAATACCTAATTTTTGAAAATTTATCTCTCAAAATGGACTTCATTATTTGATTTAGAGTATTTAATTTAGCCTAAGTTGAAATTTTGGTACTTTTTGGATAACTTTAATATTTTGATGAATAGTGAAAATTACTAAATTTTAATTAAAAACAACTTTTTTAATCAAAATAATTAATATTGATAAATTATGAATTTGACTGGTTTTAAAGTATATTTATAATAGATATTTACCATTTAAAACAATGTTGGTCATTGGACATAATTCCACAATTAAACCGAACATAAACAAGTATCAATCTTTTGATAGTTATTATATCATAAAAACACGCTTTTTGTTTTGACAGCGGGAATTAATTTTAAATTAATATCTGCCACTTCTATGTTTTGAATTTGGAAAAATGGATTCCATATATTGAATCAGGATGTTCAAATTGTGTAAATAGTTAAATTTTATTTTTAGACATTTTGAATAATTTCTTCGGTAAATTTTTATTTACCATGGTTAAAAGATAAATACGGTAAATAAGGGTTAAAAAATATTATAATAATAATACAAAATTACGCTAAAATGTGTCCTAACCTTATTTGTTGATACATGTCCGACCATGGCCATCTTTGGGTCGATTTTGAGACCCCATGGTGCCACTTGTAAGTGATAGGGAGACATTATTTTAAGTATGATAAAATGAATACAAAAATGACACAAGCATATATCTTTTAGAAAAACAATTTTTACATAGAGTTATATATATTGGATTTTAGACTATAAATATTCCATAGAAAGATAAAACGATTTAATACATAGTTTTATTTTATTTATAATTATTAGACATTAAATAATTTAATTTATATATGACACAATGGTGATGAAGTAATTACCATAATAGTGAAAAATTAAAATGATTGATATTGTAGATACCCAAATAAATATAATTTGAGACTTTTTATGAATTAAAATAATTTTATAGGTTAATATAACCTGTTAGTATTGATTTAATTAACATTATTAGAATTAATAATTATGTTAGGAGTTTTAAAAATATAAATTATTGAATAGTGTCAAAATTGACATAAAAGAGTTTTTAAAACAAATATTATATTATTAATTTATATTAAATTCATAAAAATCCAAGGTTCGGTCAATAGACTTATATCATGATATTTGTAACATTAATGGACCACTTTAGGGTCTTTTGGATGTTAATAGTATGTTTATTAACCATATAATATAAAAATACAAAGAGACATTGTAAAAGTGAAACTAATTAACTAAGAGTTATTACATAAAGATAAGGTTAATATAGTAACACAAACCTATCTAAATTCTATTGGTTGAGTGTTTTTAGACCCATACCAACTTTAAACTTTAAATTATACACTTTGGTTCCATTATAAACCGAATATAAATTTATCATAAAGTAATATTTCAAGCTTTTCCAAAGGTGCCCCTCACCCCTCTTATAAAAGGGCACTCTACATTCTAATTAAATCACACCTTCAAAGCCTTTTTGTTCGGACAACCTATGCCCAAATACTCTCTCAACATCCCTCACTTTATCCCAGAGGCTTTAAATTAGTCAGAAAGCCAACTTATGGAGCCCTTTTGGTCAAATCACAATGAAGAACGCAAAGAAGAGGTAATGATTTCATCACCCTTTTTCAAGTTCCTTTCTTCTTCCAATTCTTCTTTATTTGTTATTACCATTCTAAAATAATAACGCCAGTATCTTATATACACTCTTCTGTTATTATAAATATGGTACAATCATATTCATTATTCTATCCATCCTTTGAATAACATGTCACCATACGTGTGTACGTACGGCTTACCGTCTCCTCATCGTGGTGTAATTGTTATTCAATAAATTATAATTTGGATGGGTATAATAATGATGTGTAATTAATGTAAATAATAAATTTAACATGATAATGATTTTTTATATATGATATACCATCAAATTATAAAATATTTTAATATCAAAAGAATGATATTGTCACTCGTGCGTACGTACGGACTACCGTCTTCACGAACGTGATGAGATTCATTCTCCATCGTATCCATTCAAGTATAAATCTCATTTGATGATTAATAATAGTATATAAGGACTTGATATAATTCTGGATATGAATAAGATACAACCTATCCATGACAAACATGTCTTGCGTTACAAAACATATAAAAGAAAACGAGTAAGTTAACACCCGAAACAATGATAATACTAAGATATTATTGACAAATAAATTTTAAAAGATCATATATGATGTCATATTAAGGTATATGATTCTTGTATAATTTAATAACAATTATTTCACCATTATACATGAGTTTAACCTACCCCTAACCATGGAAAAGTACAAGGTAAGGTTTATTTCAAAATCTCCTCATTATCCGAGGTTGTTTATACGTAATAATCTACTGGGATCTCTTTATCATCCACATCCATGTTTCTTAAAAATGTATTTCAAAAGATTTTTAATATTTTAAATGAACACGGGATAAAGTCATTTATACCATTTTTTGAATTTTTATAATAGTTTTATAAAAAAATCTTTCTGTCATTTTCCAAACACGGTTCTTTTTAACCTTTTCGACAGAATTAAGGTAAGAATGTTTTTAACTTATACGGCGAGTACGGCTATTTTCCACCGTTATAAAATCTTCAAAGCATCCCTTACAAGAATATAAGAATAATTTCAAAGAAAATGTTTTATTTCATAAATATATGAATCTTAAATGATTTCAAAATAGAAAGAGATATTTCTCTAAAAAGAGTTTTTATTTCATCTATGTCAACATACTTTGATGGATTTTATTCTTATTTAAAGTTGATTTATTATGATACCAAACTTCTATATTGTAATGATGGTTTTGTGATATGTTTGACTGCGGATGTGTTATTTTTATACCATTCATAGATTATGGATGAATTATTTACATTTCGTATGCTAGTTTTAATACGAATGTTTATGTTATGTTTAAACCTTTTCATATGGAAATGGATTGGACTTAATATGTGATGGGTGGATCCCGCTATATCTCCTTGATGCATCGGTAGGTATCATGAGACAAACTAGTGTCTTGGCACAAGGCTTTGACAAAATATTATTTGTAGTCTTGGAATGAGGCCTTGGCTATGTGGTTATGATAGTCTGGCATTATGCATTCCTTCATTATGAAAGTGGTTATTGATATTTCATGTGATTATTAGATTAGTAGAATATCCATGTGAATAAGTAAATGGAATTATTTCATTTTATTTTTTCCATACTATGTTGATGTTCAAGTTTAAAAGTCTTTTGTTTTAGTTATACATTTCCTTAAATGTTTATTATTATTTATGAAAGTTTTTGCTATATTGTTATCCTTACTGGGCATTTGAGCTCACCCCTTTTCTATGTTTTATTTTTCCCAGGATGTGAAGAACTAAATTATGAATGACCTTCAGGGATATTATGAGGGGATAATAGTGTGGACTATGGAGACAATATGTTATTGTAGTTGTTTTTCACTTTATGATGTAATGTAAAACGTTACGAATATATCAACTATTTCCAAGGCTACTAAACCAATCGCTCTTTCGAGATTTGATCTTTCTTGTTATCATGCCAATGTTATGTAATAATGCACCGACTCTGGGTAACTGGGGTCAGGGCGTTACAGTTGTTATCAGAGGATTTTTAGTACAAACCTTGGAAACTATATTTAGATAAAATCTGATTAGAGCACGTAGACCTAAGATGAACTTTGAGGATTAGTATAGAAGAACTTTCTAGAATTTTGGTATTGTATAGATTTTGTGAGTTTTCCAAGCAATACATCCCTATCTGGATACGAGTAGGTAGAGGTGGCTCTTGCACAGATGTACCTAGAGGTAAAACCCGAAAACACCGTTTTGAGCTAGACTCGAACGGGAACTGGTGCACGACAACGGGCCTTGCTACACTCTTGGTTACGAAACTCCCGAAGTATATACTTAGGATAACTCTCATTTTCTTTATAAATAATTATGAAGGGTTTATGGGTATATAATTTCTCAAAGAAAACATTTTTTATGATTATGGATTATATCCATAAATAGTTCAATGTATGTTATGTGTTTTATAAGTATGGGATTATGTATTTTGATTCATAAACCGATATAGTTTATGCCATTGTTTAGAAATGGCGCCTAGTGGGAGAAATGGAAACTGTATCAATGCAGGCACTCCATGTACGGATTTCCATACTGCTCAAGAAAATTATAGTGGAGCTAGTGATGCAACTCGAGCCGATCAGCTAATCACCATATTGGGACAACTCACTCAGGTTATGAATAATAACCTTACCCATAAGGAGCACCCTGATCCGCAGCATGAAGGTTCAATGTTAGATCGATTCATGAGGCAACAACCATCACCATTCAATGGAAGTACAAATCCCTTAGTAGCTGAGTAATGGATAAATCCCTAGAGAAAATATTTCAGGCTTTGGGGAGTAGTGATAGGGAAAAAGTTATCATGGTAGTTTATCGCCTCACTGGAGATGCTGATCAATGGTGGTCATTGATTCAAAACATGAAGGAAGATGATGATGTATCAAATATTGAATGGAGGGAGTTTAAATATCTTTTTTTAGAAAAATATTTTCCTCGTGACCATCGAGCAGATATAGAAAGGCAATTTCTGAGTCTGATACAAAAAGAGGATGAGAATGTCGCAAAGTATGAGGCTAACATTACAAGGTTAGAAAGATATGCTAGGGATTATATACATAACCCCAGAAGTAAGATTGATTGTTTCATTTATGGGTTAAAACCGTTTCTCCGTCAAGTATTAGTCTCACAATCTTTCTCGTCATACGAAGACATTGTCTAATGTGCTATCAAGACAGAAAATAAATTCTCTAAGTCTTATGACGTTAAAGAAAAGAAAGAGAAGAAGAGATCTGCTGATGAATCTGGGAATGGAAATAAGGGGATGAAGGGAAAGGTTGAATATCCATACTGTGGTAAATGTGGGAAGAAACACCCTGGTACTTGTTTAAAGGGAATGGGTGTCTGTTAGAAATGTGGTGAAAAAGGCCACCAAGATCGTGATTGCAAAGGGAAGAAGGAATAAATGAATGTTTAGTGCTACAATTGCAGGGATATGGGACATTATGCAAATTAATGTCCTAATCTTCAGGGAATATTACCTCAAAAAAGGTCAAGGGATCAAGGCCAAGCTTTTTATATCACTACTGCTGAGGTAGAAGCTCCAAAAGACGTGGTGGCAGGTAACATAATGGTTTCCTCAAGTTCAGAAAATGCATTATTTGATTCTGGATCATCAAATAGTTTCATATCTTCCCAGTTTGCTAATAAAATTAGATATTTCCAATTTGATTTAACAAAGGAGTTGTCAGTTAAAACTCTTAGGGGAAGTATCATTGCAACAATGTATTGTGAATCAGTCCCCATTAGAGCACATAAATGTTCTTTATCTACTGATATCATCGTCATACCTATGATAGAGTTTGATAGAATCCTCAGTATAGATTGGCTTTCAGATTATGATGCGAATATTTATTGTAAGAAGAAGGAGGTTATGATTTTTGATGATGATGATAAAGAACATGTTATCCTTAGAGCAGAATCATCACCACCTAATTCTTATCTAGATCCACCCCCAGTAGCTCAAATAAATTCAATTATTGGGGAGGAAGTGAATGAAATGATTGTGGGTGAGGAATGGAATGTTCAAATAGAGGATGTACATGTTTTGAAATAATATGTAGATGTATTTCCGGAATATTTAGCTGGACATCCTCCAGAACGAGATGTTGAGTTTTCCATTCATTTAATTCCTGGATCAAGGCCTATATCGAAGACCCCTTATCGAATGGCCAATGTGGAATTAGCCGAACTAAAGAAACAACTAGAGTAATTGAGTAATTAAGGATTTATTATCCCTTGTGTTTCTCCATGGGGAGCCACTGTTCTATTTGTTAAAAAGAAAGATGGATCTATGAGGCTATTTATCGATTACAGGGAGATCAATGTTATAACAATAAAGAACAAGTATCCCCTACCTCACATTGATGATTTATTAGACCAACTGCATGAAGCTCAATACTTTTCAAAGATTGACCTTCGATCTAGATACCATCAGTTGTGTGTAAAGAAGGAATACATTCCAAAGACAGCATTTCGAACCAGGTACGGGCATTACGAGTTTACAGTAATGCCTTTTGGATTGACTAATGCACCATCTATATTCATGGATCTGATGAATAGAGTTTTCAAGGAGTATATCGATGAATTTGTGGTGGTATTTATTTATGATATCTTTGTATACTCCAAAAGCTACGAAGATCATGAAAATCACATGCACATTATCCTGAAGACTCTGAGAAGACATGAATTATATGGAAAGTTTAGCAAGTGTGAATTCTGGCTTCATGAGATTTCATTTCTTGGCCATGTTGTCTCTAAAGATGGAATCTCTGTTGACACTTCTAAGACCAAGGAAATCCAAGAATGGCCAGCACCTACAAGTATAACTGGGGTATGTAGTTTTATTGGTTTAGCAGGTTATTATCAACGTTTTGTCTAGAATTTTTCCTGATTCGCTAACCCATTAATGAAGCTCAAATTCAAAGGGGTTAAATCTGTTTGGAAAAAAGCGTGCGAGGAATTTTTCGAAGAACTGAAGAGAAGATTAGTCAGTGCTCCTATATTGACTCTACCATCGGGGAATGATGGGTTCGTTATTTATAGTGATGCATCGAAGAAAGGACTTGGTTGTGTCCTTATGCAGAATGATAGGGTTATTGCCTATGCATCACGCTAGTTGAAAATTCATGAGGAAAACTATCATGCACATGATCTCGAGTTAGTAGATATGATATTTTCTTTGAAGTTATGGAGGAACTACCTCTATGGTGAAAATGTGATATTTATACTAATAAAAAGAGTTTGAAGTATATTTTCTCACAAAAATAACTCAACACGAGGAAAAGAAGATGGCTTGAATTACTCAAGGATTATGATTGTACAATACACTACCACCCGGGGAAGGCAAACAAGGTGGCAGATGCTTTGATCAGAAAAGATCATGGAATTTTGAAAAATATGAGAATTGAAAGGGATCCAATTTTCATGGATCTAGTGAAGATGGTCATGGGAATAACCAGGGAATGAGAAACATCAATTCTATTTCAAATGGTTGCCAAACTGTCTTTACTAGAATGGATTAAGAGTTCTCAGACCGATGATGAAGAATTTCAAAAGAAAATTAAACCTGTGAATGATGGGAGATTGAGATACTTTGTGTATGATGATGGAATTTTGAAATTCGGGAAGACACATTGTGTTCCCAATATACCTGATCTAAAAAAGTAATTGTTGGATGATTCTCATAGTTCCAATTTCTTTATACACCTTGGGAGCACCAAATTGTTTAGAGATTTGAAGGAATATTTTTGTTTGGACATCATGAAGAGGGAGATTGCTGATTTTGTGTCAAGATGTATGGTTTGTCAACAAGAAAATGCTGGAAGGCAACAACCTGGAAGAGTCATGAAACCTCTTCCCATACCAGAGTGGAAATGGGACAATATTACGATGGACTTTGTCATGGGGCTACCAAAGACTCCTAGAAGGAACGTTGCAATATGGTCATTGTTTATCGTCTTACCAAGTCAAGAAATTTTCTTGCTATAAGAGAGGATCTACCACAAGAACATCTAGCAAGAATATATATTAATGAAGTTGTGAGACTTCATAGAGTACCCCTATCAATTGTTTCAGATTGTGATCCCAATTTTACATCAAGATTCTGGAAGAGTCTTCAGAAATCCTTGGATACCGAACTTCATTTGAGCACTGCCAACCACCCTAAAACGGATCGTCAATCAGAACGAACTATTCAAACCTTATAAGACATGTTGAGATCATTCTCACCTGACTTTCTGGGTATGTGGTATCAATATTTACCTCTGGTAGAATTTTCCTACAACAATAGCTTCCATTCGAGTATTCAGATGGCACCATATGAAGCGTTATATGGAAAGAGATGTCGTACACCAAACTGTTGGGATGATGTTGGTGAAAAAAATCATGTAGTCCCAGAACTGGTGGAGGAAATGATGGAAAAGTTGAAGGTAATCAAAAATCACATCGAAGCAGCTCAAAGTAGGCAGAAGAGCTATGCAGATAATCGAAGGAAGGATTTGGAATTTCAAGTCGGTGATCATGTTTTCCTGAAGGTATCTCCATGGATGTGAGTCATACATTTTGGTAAGAAAGGTAAATTGAGTCCCAGGTACATCAGACCATTCGAAATTCTAGAACAAATTTGGGATCTAGCTTAACGATTGGCAATGCCGCCAAGTTTCTCCAAAGTTCACGATGTGTTCCACGTATCTCTATTGAGGAAATACATGCATGACCCAACACATGTACTTACCTATGAGGAATTAGAACTGGAACCCGATCTGTCTTATTGCGAAGAGCCCGTCAGGTTTCTTGACACAAGAGAACAAGTACTGAGCAACCGGACAACGCGTCTGGTAAATGTTTTGTGGAGAAACCATAAGATGGAAGATGCAACGTGGGAACCCGAGGAACATATGATGAAGAACCACTCAAGTATTTCCATGCGTAAGTATTCTAGAAATATCTAGGACGAAATAATTTGAAGTAGGGGAGAATGTGACACCCCTAGCTTCTACGGTACGCTTCTCTTGGAATAATGCGAAAGCGTGTGTTGTACGCAACATCGAGTTCTAACACACACCCCAACCGATCAAACTAGCCGTTATGAATAGTAATTCCTACTTATTGAAATTTTATCTCTCAATATGGACTTAATTTTTGGATTCGGAGTATCGAATTTAGCCTAAGGTGAAATTTTGGTACTTTTCGGATAACTTCAATATTTTGATGAATAGTGAAAATTACTAAATTTTAATTAAAAACAACTTTTTTAATCAAAATAATTAATAATGATAAATTATGAATTTGATTGGTTTTAAAGTATATTTTGAATATATTTTTATCCTTTAATACAATGTTGGTCATTGGACATAATTGTACAATTAAACCGAACATAAACAAGTATCAATCTTTTGATAGTTATTATATCTTAAAAACACGCTTTTTGTTTTGACAGCGGGAATTAATTTTAAATTAATTTCTGCCACTTCTATGTTATTAATTTCGAAAAATGGATTCCATATTTGGAATCAGGATGTTCAAATTGGGTAAATAGGTAACTTTTATTTTTAGACATTTTGAATAATTATTTCGGTAAATATTTTATTTACCATGGTTAATGGGTAAATCCGGTATATAAGGGTTAAAAAATAATATTATAAAAATAACAAATTACCCTAAAACGTGTACTAACCTTATTGGTTGATACATGTCCGACCATGGGCATCTTTGGGTCGATTTTGGGACCCCATGGTGCCACTTGTAAGTGATAGGGACACTTTATTTTAATTACGTTAAAATGAATACAAAAATGACACAAGCATTTGACTTTTAGCCAAAAAAAATTTACATAGGGTTATATATATTGTATTTTCAACTATAAATATTCATTATAAATATAAAAATATTTTATACATAATGGTATTTTATTTATAATTTTTTTACATTAAATTATGTAATTTATATATGACACAATGGTGATGGAGTAATTACCATAATAGTGATACATTAAAATGATTGAAATTTTAGATACCCAAATAGATATAATTTGAGACTTTTTATGAATTAAACTAATTTTAGAGGTTAATATGACATGTTAGGATTGATTTAATTAACTTTTTTAGAATTAATAATTCTTTTATGATTTTTAAAAAAATCACTTATTCAATAGTGTCAAAATTTACATAAAAGAGTTTTTAAAACAAATATTATATTATTAATTGATAATAAATTCCTAAAAATCTAAGGATCGGCCAAGTGACTTATATCATGATAGGTGTATCATTAATGTTCCACTTGGGGGTATCTTGGATGTTTATAGTATGTTTATTAACCATATAATATAAAAATACAAAGAGACATTGTAAAATTGAAACTAATTAACTAAGAGTTAATACTAAAAGATAAGGTTAATATAGTAACCCAACCCTGTCTAAATTATATTGGTTGAGTGTTTTTAGACCCATACCCACCTTAGACTTTAAATAATCCACTTTGGATCCATTAGAAACCGAATATTAATTTATTATAAATAATATTTCTAGCTTTTCCAAAGGTGCCTCTCACCCCTCTTATAAAAGGGCACTCTCACTTCTCATTATCACACACCTTCAAAGCATTTTGGTTCGGCCAAACTCTGGCCCAAATACTCTATCATCTTCCCTCACTTCATCCTATAGGCCTTACATTAGTCAGAAAGACAACTTATGTATCCCTTTTGATCAAATCAAAAGGAAGAACCCAAAGAAGAGGTAATGATTTCACCACCCCTTTTCAAGTACCATTCTTCTTCCACTTCTTCTTTCTTTGTTATTACCATTCTAAAATACTAACTACATTATATTATATATAATGTGATGTTATTATAAATATTTTACAATCATATTCAGTATTCTATCCATCCATTGAATAACATTTTACCATACATGCGTACGTCAGGCTTACCGTCTCCACATCGTGGTGTAATTGTTATTCAATAAATTATTATTTGGATGGGTATAATAATGATGTGTAATTAATTTTAATAATAAATATAACATTATAATGATTATGTATATATGATATACCATCCAATTATATATTATTTTAATATCAAAAGAATGATTTTGTCACTCGTGCGTACGTACGGACTACGTCTCCACGAACGCGATGAGATTCATTCTCCATCGTATCCACTCATGTATAAATCCCATTTGGTGACTAATAATAGTATCTAAGGACTTGATATCATTTTGGATATGAATAATATACAACCTATCCATGACAAACATGTCTTACGTAACAAAAAATATAAAAGAAAACGAGTAAGTTAACACCCGAAACAATGATAATACTAAGATATTATTAACAAATCAAAGATAAAAGATCATATATGATATCATATTAATGTATATGATTCTTGTATAATTTAATAATAGTTATTTCACCATTATACAGGAGGTTAACCTACCCCCAACCAAGAAAAAGTACAAATTAAGGTTTATTTCACAATCTCTTTATTATGCGAGGTTGTTTATACGTAATAATCTACTAGGGTCTCTTTATCATCCACATCCATGTTACATAAAAATATATTTCAAAACGTTTTTACTATTTTAAAGGAATATGGGTTAAAGTCATTTATAACCTTCTTTAACTTTTTATAAGAGTTTTATAAAGGAATTTTTCCATCATTTTCCAAACAAGGTGCTTTCTAACCTTTTCAACAGAATTAAGGTAAGAATGTTTTTTTAACTTATACGGCGGGTATGGCTGTTGTCCACCGTTATAAAATCGTTGAAACTTACCGTACAATCTTATAAGAATATTTTCAAAGAAAATATTTTATTTTATAAATATATGACTCTTAAATGATTTCAAAATAGGAAGTGATATTTCTCTAAAAAGTGTTTTTTTATCTATGTCAACATCCTATGATGGATTTTACACTTATTTAAAGTTGATTTATTATGATAAAAAACATCTATATTGTATTGATGGTTTTGTGATATGTTTTACTGTGGATGTGTAATATTTATACCATTCATAGTTTATGGATGAAGTATTTACATTTCGTATACTAGTTTTAATACGAATGTTTATGTTATGATTAAACCTTTTCATATGGGAATGAATTGTACTTACTATGTGACGGGTGGAGACCGCTATAGCTCCTCGATGCATTGGTAGGTCTCATGAGACAAACTAGTGTCTTGGCACAAGGCCTTGACAAAATCTTATTTGTAGTCTTGGCACGAGTCCTTGGGTATGTGGTTCTGATGGTCTGGCATTATGCATTCCATCATTATGAAAGTTGTTAATGATATTGCATGTGATTATTTGATTAGTAGAATATCCATGTGAATATGTAAGTGGATTTATTTCATTTTATTTTTTCCATACTATTTTTAAGTTCATGTTTAAAAAGATTTTGTTTTAGTTATACATTGCCTTAAATGTTTATTCTTATTTATGAGAGTTTCCGCTATATTGTTATCCTTACTATGCATTTGAGCTCACCCCTTTTCTATGTTTTATTTTTCCCATGATGTGAAGAAGTGAATTATGAATGACCTGTAGGGATATTATGAGGGGATAATAGTATGGACTATGGATACAATATGTTATTGTAGTAGTTTTTCACTTTATAATGTAATGTAAAACTTTATGAATATATCTACTATTTCCAAGGATACTAAACCAATCGGTCTTTAGAGATTTGATCTTTCTTGTGATCATGCCAATGTTATGTAATAATTCACCGACTCTGGGTAATTGGGGTCGGGGCGTTACATTGTGTGACCTATATCTCCATAAAATGAATTTTGTAATTATTTAAATCTAATTCTGTAGATATTTTTTGAATGGGGAGTGAACACAGTTCAACAAAACCAATTGTCCACTGTGATATAATTTGAAGTCAAAGTCGATTAAAATGATGATTTGGGGAGTGAAATAATTCCACTATCACAGTCTTATATGATATAAATGACATCGAAAAAATGATTTTCTTCGTTTATGTGTATTCTACAATTAAACAACTTGTTACAATATTCCACTGTAATGGATCATGTTTCCCAATGATTTATTCCATAACATAATAATATGAAATTTGATATGAAAATTATTATATTCAAATATTATGTTCATACTATTATGCAATTAATCTCATGTTATGATTATGTGTTCACTGAGATCTCCCTATTTAAAACCTACTAATAATATGAGATAATCATTTTATTATGTTTATATTCCCATGGATATGATGAAATGTATTAGGTTTGATATATCAAAAATTATTCTTGTTATGATGAAATAAATGTGAATGATATATAATTTTTATAGACCATTCATTTATGATTCTAGTATTTCAGTTGCACAGTAAAATTACAAACCTAAATTGTGTAATTTTATAATGTAATGAATATTCATCTAGGTTATTATAGTAGCTATTAGAATGTAGATTTATTTATCCTTTTGAAAAAGTATGAGAAAATACATTGGGTAATTTTAAATAATGTGTATAATTTGAATGTTTTCATAATTTACATGAATGAGTAATTTTAAAAATGTTGTTTCGTAAAAGAATGTGTCTCTAATTGGAAATAATTTTTATTTTTTTCATTATTAATTGGTTTTTTTAAATTATTGTTGTCTCTCACAAAATGATTTTTAGATTTAGTCAATGTCTGGTATAGAAGGCATCATGTTAATTCCGAATTTAATGGACAGAGAATGATTACTCTTCTATGTAGCCAATCCTTATGGGAGATGGAATGAAAAATATGGATCTTGTGATCTAGAAACTATCATACAATTTTAATCATGACGTGCTTCTAAATGATGTAAATATGGAACAATGTACTGTTGAATCATTCACGATGAATCCTCTACCGTCATTTAGTTGATATTATGACCCACTATTGGCCGAGTAATTTATCAATACCAATGTGAAAATATTTCAAATTCTTTAAGGATTATTCAATGAGAAAAATCTTGATGTTACTTATCATCGTGTAGACGAATAAAATCAATGATGGAATCTATAAATAATTATATGAAAAAAGATAAAATTGATTCCATTGATTGGGATGTATTGAAGGGGATATTTATCATCAATTAAATCCTCGTATTCTCTGTAGAGAGATAGAGATAAAATTTCAGAAGAAGAAAAAAATGATGATGAATCCATTGGTACATATGCGTGAAATTTTACATTTCTAGCGATGTAGGACACTTGTTTATTTATTATCCTAGACTGAAAAATTAATTGATCCTTTTCTGGAATAAATAAATTATTAAAAATAATTAACTATAATATAAATCAATATATATGGGGATTTTTTTTGTTTTTATTTTATAGTATGTATAGACGTTGGTGTTATATATCAATATGGAGGTTTAGATATTAATAGAAAAACTGAATTCAATTTTAATACTAAAAATAATATAGAAACGAATATCGGATTCCCTCTATGAAAAATAATGTGTAAACAACCTAGGGAATACATTCATTAGTGTAATGAAATGTGTTTCAAATATGGAAATTAATGTCACTATTAAATAGAATGATGAATTTATGTGAATATGTTAGCTAATAATGTGAATAAGGAAAATGACCAATAGAACAAAACACCCATCCTCCAATGCTAAAAATTAATTAACTATTGGAATTATACCAATCAATGCATGAATCTAAATGTTATTTATGATAATATTCAATAACAAAATAATATCAAATATATAAAAAATATGATATAACCATGAATATCGTGGAAAATTATAAAAATTTCATGGTGAAATATACACTTATAATCTACACTAGAATACCTAATGTCCTATTTTTTTCTAAATCCAACCACTCATTTATTTCTAAATAATTTGTTAATTTTATCATTATATTACCAAAAAATAGATATTAGGTTACCCATTAAAAATCATAATGGAATAATGGTCATATATTAAGTATATAATTTTTATTCAATTGATGTTTTTGGGAAATGGGTTTCTACAAATCTTATGACCCCATTTCGTTGAATTTTATGTGAATGATTCCATGGTTTCCCTTTCTCAATAAGAATCCTATACTAATTAATGATGAAGGGGAGTCTAATTTCATATTCTTAATGTAAATACAATAATTTATCTATGTAATGATTTATATAAACATACAATGGAAATATCAACCATATTTGGGATACTACTTCCATTACATGATGGTTATCTATCATAGATGGTTTGGGAGAATATCTACATTAAGGATTAACCTATCCTATGAGATATTCATTACATATTTTATGAATAATCTTTACTTTTTCCACTAAATTGTAAAGATCAGTATTATATTTATTACATATGTAAAATTATGCCTATTTCATTGACTCCATATAAGAATGTACCCAATTGAATTATGGTAATTGAATAAGAACTTATAGTATAATATTGATAATGTATTCCCATTCATACTATGTCACATTAGGTTGACATTTTCTATCTGTAAAACTGAATTATGGGTAATTATATCTTTAAGCTGATTATCAATATCATAACAAACTTACAATCAATAAAAAATATCATTTCCCCCACATTGATAACATATTTGACCACATACATAGATATGAAATTTTTTTTAGTGAATTGTCTTTATTCATTAAATAATTAATTGAAGATATAGAAGGAGGACATACCCAATATTTCATTCCTTATAATGTATGGATAATATGAATTTATATTGACTCCTTTGGTTCCTAATAATTCCAACAATAAATTTTTATACATAACTAATAGTCTTTTTCTACTACCTTGATCAGTTTATGGATTTCAATATAGATGATATTCTTTTATATTAAAATAAAAAATAACACCATGATTATCACTTGTTGATTTTGATTATGAATATGAGGGAAGAGATTATTTACAAATAATTTACCAATTACGAATTTGTTATTATATATTTTAATTTTGGCCATATAATATCATGTGGTGGTATATTAGTAGATCCTTTAAATAAAGATATTAGTGATCAATGGCCTTGACCACCCATGGTGTCTGGAATTTTTACTTTTATTTTTATCTCTATATTTTATTGATTTTTTGTGATATATGTCTCCTGATTTAATAATACACTTACCATGTTGACACAGAAATCTGTTATTCTAATGTGGATGAAGGAATGTGAAGGCTATTTGATGATAAAGAAAATAAATATTGTCATTGCCCCTATGATCACACTATATAATAATGGGAAATAATTTGTGGTTATATTGAAGTGTCAAATATGGGACTATGATTTTTCTCTTTAAAATGATATATTGAAAGATTATATTCGCTTCTAATAGATGATCCATCGAAAAAATAATATAAATCCTTATTTTGATATAGTGGTGATAATTTTTTTCATCAATGATATTGTGTCATTATATCTATGGAGAATGGTGTGACATATATATCAGTAAAAAAAATTAATGTTTATATTCAGTCAAAATGACATGAACGAACACTAATGATTATAGTGGATGCTAATTAATTGTTATGACTTCTAAATACTTGATCACCTTGGCTATGTGATAAGGGTGACATGTTGTTTGAGAAGAATGGTTAGTTATATATTATCAACGATACAGATCACAATGCATTAAATATTTATGGATTTAAAAGGGTGTGTATGATAATATTTATATAAAGGTATAAATATTGTAGTATCAAGTTAAAGTTCAACAATTTAACAAATAATTTAATAAATATTAATTAAAGGAAGATGTAGGGCTATAAAAGAAGAGGGGAAAATGTTTCAGAGTTCAACATTAATTGTGATAGAATAATATGTTTCAAGAAACATGTATTTGTCCCACCCATACCAGATACATATATGGATAATTTTTTTTGATTATCTTACATCATTATAGAATATTCCTCATAAAAGTACAATGATATATATAGACCCGAATGAGTAATTTTAGTTGGATGAAATGATGAGAGATATTGAAAAGTATTTATCTTAAAGCAGGGATTGTTTAAAAGTTAAGGATATGAGATAGAATTATACGAGGATTTTATACCCTATAATGTTATTTGAATTTTTATTGGAAAATGAGACATCCTAGACCCGGATTCCACTCAACGAGTTTTCTACGCCCGTCATATTGCCTCAACAAATTCTCCTCGATTTTTTGAGGCTTTTGACTATTAATGAGGGGATAGGGTGTGTCTGTGAGGTAACTATTTCCTCATTATCAAAGTGTAGAATAGTGGATTGATTTAATCATAGATAAATACTATAAGCGGTATGTGTAAAAAAAGACAAAACAAAAAAACAAGGACAACAATAATAATAACTGAAACAACTAGAATAGCTTCTAATAATTGATGATATGTCCTGAAAATAAAAAAACTAGAAAAAGAGGATATGAGACACCATGAATAAAATGTTCCACAATTGTATAATTTAAATTAGATATTATCCCATGAAACTTGATCCCTAGCTTGGTCATATGCTATCACACTCCATTCTAAACAGTATGAAATAGAGTGTTTAAAGTCACATGCTACCATTTATCAACACCTGCAACCATGTAATCTTCCCCATGTACCACATAACACTAGGGGATGGGTGAGATAATTTTTATTGGACCACCACCAACAGTTTCTATAACATTTGGCCCTTGGGATGGAAATTTAATATTGTGCACACATGAATTTGTGCTGTAAAGAAGTACAATATAACCAAATATTAAATTACCTACTTCATCCCACAGCTGGTGTCTGAACAAGTAACAAATTCATTTAATGATGTAATTACCAATTTTAGATTTATAGGCATCCTAGGAAATATCCAACACGGAAATCACCTCGTGATATTAAAAATAATTATGCTTCAAAGACGAATCAAGGCAACCTTGATTGATGATATTTAATAATGAAGTTCCATGGTAATAAGAAACATATAACACAAGGGTAACCAAATCAATAGTAAATGTAGATTTCATAATCATTAGAGTGTAATGTAATATTCATTTTACAAGGCATTCAACTATAAGGCGCCTACCGAATCCAAGGTGATCGTCATCTGTAAAATAGGGATAAGCAGAGAAAGAGCCATATGGGTTGTAATCATGGCACATACTTGTCATTGCTGGATCCAAGGAGTGTATCCAACGAATCCATTGATAACATGAAGGGATTATATTTTGTCAAACCAGGTATCCAAGAACATTCAAGGACCACGATCTAGGTTGGTATCATCCTATGCTAGTTATATCATTGAATTAGAATGGGTTTTTCAAGGGCTTATAGCTTTCTTAGATAAGTCTCCAAGGAGAGCTCGAGTCAGGCCATTACTGTTTATGATGTCATGTAATATTTCATAAGGTTTAATGCATTCTTTTCTTAGGTTTGATAACATAAAGTAGCATGAAACCCTTAGTTCATGTATTTCCTTCCATTAATGAAATAAGTTCAAGTAACATACAACCTTTCAATCTGGTCATAATTAATGAATACTTTCATTTGGTTCACGCCTTGCCTTTCATTAGTGAGACAGGGCCACGTAGGAAGCATCCATTCATTTAACCCATTTAATTAATTTTACACATTTGAAGATCATTCTTCTACCTTCCATTATTTTGGTATGAAGTGCAATGGATATGCATCCTACTATTCATTTACATTTAAGGCCAAGTCATATCCTTAGTATACATTCAAATTCACATTCCACATTTCATTGTAAAATTGAAGAACATACCTTAGGATGGTCAACTGGTGGGAATACATGGTACCTTCCATTATGAAAATCATAATAAAAATCAAATAAATTTAATATAGAAACTCTTACACTTTGGATGGTCATGCAAAGGCACACCTGAACGGTGGCACAAACTTGTCAATACACTAAACAGTTAATATTGTATAACCATTGACATGAAATGATGTGGGTGTAACCGTTATGAAATAGTGACATTTTTAGATATAGAATAACCATATAGTGGAAATGATTATAAACATGGCATATAAATTCCATAAAAGGAACCTGATGAAATTGGTGGGGGCCAAACGACAATACCAAAATAAAAAAACATAAGGGATAAGTTATCGAACACACAACTTTGGGTTGCATGATTATCCTAATCTATTATTATCTATTGATTTTAATCTCATTGGAGTCGATCTAAAAAACAGAAAACATGATCATACCTTGATAACTCAGTCGGGCGCAAGAGAGAAGGAGAATGGCTCAAAGGGATTCGAGTACTTACTGTTGTGTATCAAAGGTGATAAATAGAAGTTCAATCAGATCCCAGATGATATTGATATTGGAATCCATCGTATTGGTCTTCAAAAATCTGTAAAATGAGAGCCGTGGAGGTAATTCCTGCATATTCATAGATTATGGAGGAGGGTTCTTAGTAGCTCATTAAGGGAAATTTTGAAAAATTACCAAAAAATTTCCATGTGCATGGTTTTTTCACACAGTTTAAAAATCCTGGGAAAACCATGTGCATTTTTCTAGGTAGAAGGGCATATTGCACGGTTAGTCAACATGGGATTGTGTAAACTGTACAAAGTTGGTTTTTCTAAAAAAAATTGTATGGTTGGAAACTATTTGTCACAACAATCCAATAACCTTGTGACCTATAATGTGTTCCTTAAATGATGGGTTATAGGCTTCAAACATACCCCCAAAACCCATCATACCATTACAAACCCATTATGAATCTGTATTACATCCAAAATAATGATTTAGACTATAAATTAAGGGATACATTCATGACATAAAAATTGGTTTCTTACAATATGACCTCCTTTAAAGAACATGTCCTCATGTTAAACTTACATGGGTTAAAAAACATTGTCTAAGAACAACTCTATCCATTGGAAATGTATGTCGGCCTCACACTCCAATGTATCATCCATCACGCATCCATACTGCCATACCACCTATTAGAGAGGAAAACACTGGCCACTTAGAGCCTTCATGCTATTGTAAATGATTCATACTAGATACTCCTAAAAGTTAGAATCTATGCCCAAATAAACTTTTTCCATATCAATGGTATGATATGGGTCTTCATGATACGGGGGAATCTAGGAAACATGGAATACTGTGTTCACGTCATGTTACATCTATGGTAGTAGAAACTGATAGGCTACAAACATGACTCTATCAATAAATTTAAAAGTCTCAACAAAATTAGGAGAAAATATTCCCTAAATTTATAACAATATATTTCATTGAATATGTGATACCAGAAGAAACACACGATCCTAAACTATGAAGTCTTGAGTACATCGATTATGATTGACATAAAATTTTAATCTAGACTGAGTAGTAGACATAGGTTTCTGATTAGTTGAACCTTCTATGAAGTCTTCTAAGAAAGACAAGGACAATGTAGGGTTGCCTCACCTGCCTTTGGATAGGACATAGGAGAATGGAAAATCCTAACATAGAAAAACTAACAAAAATCCATTTGAATTGTGGCCCAAAACCTATTATTATATGAGAGAATGTTGTGAGGTATATTATTCTCCCATGAAGGGTCAAAATCAAGTACACGAGATTGGATCATTTCATATAGAAAATGTATTCTCTATTCTTATTGTTCATTGGTCTAAGCGTAAATAAATTTTTCTTAGAAGCACCTAAGTTCCCATAGCCTTCTGCAATCCTTGCCAAAACCAAGAAGTGATGAAAGAGTCCCTAACTAAAATCATTTTACGAGGGATCCCATGTAGTAATATGACCTCATGAACATAAAATAATCCTATTTCATCAAATAAGAAACCATCTCAAATAGTAATGGAGTGGGATGATTTTGTTAGTCAGTCATTGAATACCTACATAGCATTGATACCCCTCGATGACTGTAGTAAGATGACTAAAAAATCCACATCAACATCTTACCATTTCTATTATAGGACTGGAAGTGGTTGTATCAAGCCTATAGGTCTCAAGAGCTCCACATTCACCAAAGAACGGGTGTAACTCCTAGTGATAAAGCCTACTATCTGACATTTTATCCAAGACCACCAATACTGGCATTGCATATCTCGATACATCTTATAAATGTGTAGTTTAAGTGCCAAATGAAAAGTGTTGGACACTTTCATCAACTCCTCCCTCATATCTGCCGGAACCCAGATACGTTCACATAGATTTTAGATGTTATCTATGTCCATAGACCAATCCGAAGGTGTGTTAACTACTGATGTAATCTCACAAATAACCATGATTTCATGATGTAAAACAATATAATCTTCAATATATCAAGAAGATGAGACATAACTATAATTGATGAGAGATAATACTACTCATGACTATCACAAAACTCAAGATTCATCTCATAATATAGGGCCCTCAATTCCTATTCATCATATGATTCCCATACAACCAGTGATTCCATTTTCTGACTCAACACAAATGTAACTAAATTTCCCTTCCCGGGAAATTAAGAAAGCTCAAAATCAAAGGATTGAAGATATTTTACTAAACTACACTATGTGAGGTTCAATTCATTCTGATAGAAGATATATTTGATGCACCTGCAGTCCATGTACACCACAATGTTCTCACCCGAAATATAGTGTCTTCAGTAATGTAAGTCATGGACAATAAATAATATCTCAAGGTCATGTGTCAGGTAGTTTCTATCATGAAACCTCAACTACAAGGATCCATACACAATGACTTTTTCCTCCTACATCATCAATTCTCCTTGGACGATTTCTGATGCATCACGAATGATAGAATGTCCTATAAATGGCTATAGAAGAGTCCGAATATGTGTTGATATGAGTCTACATTTCTATTGTTGAAATGATTTTTCACTTTCTTCCATCGATATGAACTTAAAAACATTTATTATTTGACTAGTAATTGGTGATGAAAAACCTGATAAGTCTGGTATGAAATTCCTTTATTATCCAACCTACCCCAATAAAATTTTTATATCAAATTTGTTCTTGGGATTCTCCCAAGAGACTACTGTACTATCATTTTCTAGGTCAATATATACTCTTGATTCCTATATTATAAGACACAATAAGAGAATTTTTTCAACCTATAAGATGAATGTAGAATGCATGGAATAATGCTGATGCTCACTCGGTGTATGTAGAATGATTTCAAGATGTTTTCGATGGTCTTTAAGACTGTGATAATACACCCAGATTTCATGCACAAAGACCATCAATAAATTATCCAAAAAGGGATGGAAACCAAATTCATTAGAGAAATTAAAATGTAAGGCACATTCATTAGACCGAACAACATAAAAAGGTACTCTTATAAACCATATCTACAATGGAAATTTGAAAGAGGTATTTCAAGTGATCTAACTAGAAACTAATGATAATATGATCTTAGGTCAATCTTGGAGAAGAACATTGCTTCATAGAGATGGTTGAAGAGATCAACTTTTTGAGGAAGTGGATAGTGGTTTTGACTATAAACTAGTCCAACAACCTATAATACCCACAAATCTAAATGGTTACATATTCCTTCTTGGAAAAACAATGGGTGATTCCAGAGAGGATTTAATGGGTCATATATAGCCTTTCAATTCCTGGTCCTCTATCTTCCACAGGAGATTTTTCAGCTCAGTAGGTGCAATCTTCATAGGAGGAATGGTCACTAGGGATTTTCCTAGAACTAACTCAGTTTTAAATCTTCCTCTCTTTCCAGATCTAATCATGACAATTCATTGGAAAAAATCCCTAAAATGATCAAATAATAGGAGGAAATCAACTTGAGGAAAACCCTTCTCCTCCATGAAGATATTTTCAATCTAGGCGGTCATCCCACCTCACTGATGATACTATATTCTCACTTCACCAGCCTAGACATCCAACACATCCTTATATAGATTATCACATCCCTCTGGTGATTTAAATTATACCTTGTGGAAATAGAAGTCTCCAAAAGCATGTTGATGAACCAACCAGTCTATCCCGAGTATGGCATCGAATCTCATCATCTCGAGAACAAATACATTCCAAAAGAAAGTGAAACAACTTACCTGAAGGGGAAAATACTAACACTTGTGTATGACCTTTGTGATGACCCCTAACGTAATATTGAGGGTCATCAAACCATATTAAATCGTTATACCCGGTCCCAAACTCATCATGAGAGATACAATGATAAAAGAATTTGAAGCCCCTATATGAATTAAAATAATAATTATGGAACAGTATACTAGAATAGTTCCTCATATAATTGATGGTCTTGTAGACGGATCCTCATGTATCAACTGATGTACATGAAACTGGACTAATCCACAGCATGTTGAAACCATTCGACTTCTTGTGATCATAAGTTTTCTGCTAGCAATACTAGTTATCATTGGTTTGGCTGCCATAACTGTGACCTCCTCCTCACCTAGACCTACCAGTGTTATTTCTACATGCCGCCTGAAGCAGCGTGAAACATATTCCTCCAAAAATTGGAGTATATTTGGATCCTTTTCCACTCGATGATGATTGAAAATTTCTATAGAAACAAAAAAGATTCCCCATACGACTTCAAGAGAGGTAATCCATTGAGTCTCTATATCATTGAGGATTCTTGTTCCCCCATCAAACAAATAGTTTAAAATCAATAAATCTATAAAAATGAACACCGTGGTTTTCAATTCCCAGAAGATAATCCTCAATAAAGCATTTCTAACCGCCGTAAAAACTACTGTACTGACACACCGCTGGTCCTCTCTACTCAATTGTATTGTCGTCCCTCAAATTTCAATATGTTATAAGATAATTATTAATATTTTTAGAAGAATTATATATGTGAAATACATTTCTCCATGTTTGGATGATGTACTAGATCCCTTCCTTGAAACATCTCCCACACAAAATCTCATCATAGGCTAGAAGTGGTGAAAAGCCCTGTATCTTTATAAAATGGACTGAATGCCCCATAACTAACATAGAACCCAACTCAATATGCATGAACTCTATGGATATTTCATCTAAAAGAGTCTATGTAATGATCTAATCAATTAAGGTAGTGTGAAAATCAACCAATAACATTCCATGCTGATGACTGGCCCAGGTAATCACATCCCACCAAATCATGTACGATTCCCGAAGCATGTATGTTGCGATCATGAAACTCTTCTCTGGATGAATTTCCATATGATAAAAGATATAAATGGTGGAATTTGTCCATGACTCATCATCCTATGAACCTCCATCACGTGAAAAAATTGGATCATGCTGCTGCTGGAACTCACGATTCAAATAATCTATTGTATACGAAATCCGTAGAGCACCATGCATGGAAATCAATAGACATAATACACTATCACGAACATGGGCATCAGTTCCCAAATCAGGTATAGTAGGTGGTACATCATGAGTCACTCATAGAGGTATGAATTGTGGCTAAGGGCCCACCACATCTAGAGCATGATCATCGCCACCCACCTGGAATAAGATATGAGTAAATTGTTGTAGCATTGGTCTATAATATCTAAAAAAATTCCTTAGAATATTCTTAGAAACATAAATAAAGAATAAATAGTGGATGTTGAATTTAGGGAAACTCACATCCAAAGGAATACAACCCCCACTACCAGCTTAGGAGACCACGTATCTGTAATCACTCAAGTATAAGTTTCCTTTCATTTTACATTTAATTTCCATGTTCACTATTTTAATATTCAAAGACATGATAAGATGAGTTAATGATGTACAAACATTTCATTTTAGATGTCATGATTCCCATTATAATGGATAGTCATTTCTATGGAATTAGTTCCCATACACCTATCACAAAAAAAAGTAATCCATTTATTTATAACATAATGGATCGACACAGTAAATTAGTCACCCCAACCAATGAGGGATTATACACCTTATTAATTGAGATAGGCAATCCCGAAATCAAAAACAAGAGTAATAAAAGCATAATATATATATCACAACATCACCCATCAATCATAGGAATATTAATAATTGAAATGAAGTGAAATGGACCTATTTAGCATGGAAATATCCCTGAAATGTGATTATAAGGGGCCTATAATGATGCATGTAAGAATGTTCCATGAAATCATATCATTAGGCCAAGGGTGAAGTGAATTTTCAATCTGAGTAAAAATAAAAAACTCCTAACATCAGGTGAATCACCCAACGGTTAAATAAAATCCACTATAATATGAAACAAAATAAAAACAATTATAATTTAGGAAACATGGTTTTTACTCCAAACATGGGTTAAAGATGTCGAATCATAAATTATGACCATGTCCCATGAATTCCTAATCCCCAAAATATTTTCTCCAAATAGTAATGTAAGAATGGAAACGAGACATTGATACCACTTTGTGACATCCTGGACCCAGATTCCACTCAATGTGTGCCAAACCCTAGTGGGCCACATTACCTCATGCACATTACCCGAAGGCCAGAGGCTGCTGACTATCAGCCAAGGCGTAGGGTGTGTCTGTGGGTAGATTATACCCTCATTACCACAGTGTATCATAGAGTAATGATGAAAACATAGGTAAATAGTGGAATCAATATATGTTGATAAAATTCATATTGAAAAATTGAATATAAATATAAAAACTCAAAACCACTGGAATAACATTCAATACCTGATGAAATGTCATGTAACTAGAAAATGGGAAAAATAGACACAATATAATAGTAATAACATGTCCCAAGATATTATAATGAAAATAATAGACTATTCTATGTATCCTAATATATGGCTCGGTAATCGGATATCAAACTCCATATTAACCATCATGTAATCATTTGTTTGATGACTTATGCTTCCCTTTGTCAAAACTTGTAACCCTGTAATCTGCCCCTGGTACCAAAACGACACATAGAGTGGATGTGAGAATATTAATAGTGGGAAACAACAATGATGTCTTTTAAGTCGTACTCGTGTGGTGTGTATGTAACGGTTTCTAGGAATGTGTATATAATGTAAATCAATAAAATGTAAAAATATTACCGTGTACATGCATCAGCCCACAACTATTGTCTAAAAATGTAACCAATTCATTTAATTATGTAATTATCAATTTTATATAGAAATATCTTTTGACGAATACTAAACACTAAAATTACCCCTTGATGGTATAAATAGTGAAGGTTTCAATATGTAACTTGGAAACCATTATTAATGATATTAAATAATGAAGTTCTAATGTAATAATTTAGGAAATGTAGATCTCAAGGTTTTCCAACTCAGTAGTAACAATATCATAACTAATGATAAGAGTGTAATCCACGGTGAATGTTCCATGAGATTCCACAATAAGGTGCATTCCAAATCCAAGGTGATCGTCCAAGGTAAAATATGGCTATGAAGAGACGGGGCCCTATGGACTGTAACCGTGGAACGTACCTATCAATGTTGGATCCAGGAAGTGTATAAAAGGCATTCTATGATATTTTGAATGGAAACTTTGGTGTCTTACTAGGCATAGAAACCTGAAAAGGTTCATTATCTTGGTGGGTATCAACTTCTGAAATCTGTATCCTAGAATCAAAATGGTGTTCCTGGCTAATTATGGAATTTCCTAATAAGAAACCAAAGTGAGCTTGATTCAGGCCATTCCAGTTTATAAAGTCATGTAATATTTCATTTGGTTCTAGTGTTTTCATTCATTATTGTGATAAATTTATGTAGAATCTATCCATTTGATCACACATTTCCATTCATTAGTGTAAAAAAGGTCAAGCAGCATGTAACCATTTAATCTTGTCACAATTAATCAATATGTCCATTTGGTTCAAGCATTGCCTTTCATTAGTGTGACAAGGCCATGTAACATGAAACCATTAATTTATCCAATTTAAATAATATTCTATATATGATGATCATTATTCTACCTTCCATTAATGTGGTAAGGCATGTTAAAGATATGAAACCTACTAGTCATTTACACTTAAGGCCAATTCATATCCCTATTATACTAGCCAGTTCACATTCCACATTTCATTGTCAAATTGAAGCACATAACTTAGGCATGTAAAGTGGTGTGCATACATGGTACTTGACATTATAAAATTCACAAAAAAAATTAAGCAATTTAAGACAGAAACTCTTACCATTAGGAGGGTCAATCATAGGCACACCCAAATGGAGGCACAAATTTGTCAATCCAATTAACAACAAATCTAGAATAGAATTCGACATGAAATGTATGAAGTTATTGGTGTAAATAATAAAAAATAATAAAATATTATAAAATAAAATAACTAAATAGTTCTAATTATCATAAAAAGTATTATTAATTCCATAAATGTCACTCGATTAAACCTGTAAGACCCACACGAATAATCCAAAATCAGTGGTCTTTATGGATAAGTTATAGACCAGCCACCATATTTTTGTATGATCATCCTCCTCTAACACTTCCCATTGAATTCAATGATATTGGATTAGATATATACAAAAAAAAACAGTTCTCATACCCCAATAACTCGGTTGGGTGTAATAGATTAGGAGAACAAATCAAGAGGACTCGAGTACATAACGTTGTGCATCCGACATGACAAACGAATGATCAGTCATATTACAGCTGATGGAGATATTTGAATACATATATTTTTCATTATAAAAGATATATTATGAGATTCATGGAGGTATTTCCCACATAATCATGTATTAGAGAAGATTTTGGGATATTAATAGATCATTAATGACTATTTTGTTAAATTACCCCGAAAAATGGCATGTGCACGGTTTGTCAGAACTGTGTGAAAAACTATACCCAAACTGTGAAAGATATTATAGGGTGAAGGGAACATTTCATGTTTAGGATGAATATACATGTCAAAACCATGTGAAGTGGTTCTGTACAAAAATTTCAATGTGCACGGTTCGCCAAATCATGCTCCAATCATGTGTAAACCGTGCGACCTTCCATGTTTTCCAAAATAGATGGGTCTCGGGATCCTAGCATTCCTTAAACACTCATTAGGCCTTTACTAACCCATTATGAATCCTTATATTTTTGATGTAAATAATTAGAATAAAAAATTAAAGGATCCAAACCTGATTGAATAACCATGTTCTTACAGAATACATCCCCGTGGATTTTTTCATCAGGCTCCCCAAAACATATATTGTCTATAATTCTATATGGGGTATATTCTCTCTCTTTATAATATATTCATAAAAATTTGAAATCAAATATGAACTATCTCTTGATCAAAATTATAGAATATGTATTGATGATTTAATAATATTTCAATGAGTACCAGTTCTTTTGTATTTAATCAAGATCAGTGTTTTACATCAATGATCAAGAAAAGTGTTTTTCATGCCCTGGATACAAAGTTATGTTTTACTACATCATATAATCCTGACACAGATGTTCATTTTATGAGGAAAATTAAAACAAAATAATTCATGTTGGGATTCATTTCAATGGATTTCATAGGTGTCTAGGATTAACATTGTACTTTTGGAATAATTTTCATAGAACAAAATCTTTCGCTCCATGATTGAGATTGATAATTATGAATCCCACACTAGTAAGTTGTTCATAATTCCAACATGATAGAATGAATTATAAGATATAAATTATATAGGACAAGATGTAGATGATTATATGTAATATAAGGATTGATCAATTAATCAAATCATTGGAGAATCTTAGAGCAAGCACGAAAGTCTCAAATAAATATGGCAAATTACAAGAGTTCGAAGGAGGGAATTTTATATTTTTCTCTATTAAGTAAACTGAGAAAATCATCACAAAGATCTATAGTTTGATGAGGTTAAAAAGGAAATCTAATTAATATTTTTCGGTATTATCGTAATTTAATTAAAAAATACTGTATATATAATAACCGTGAATATTGTTCCTTTTTAAATTCATGATGATGTTGGGGTGGTAAATTATAGATTGACTCTTCAACAGAATCTCTCTCATGTTCATGATACGTTCCATGAATATCTTTTATGTACATACATTAACCTTAATGTGTACTAAACATAGAGGGTATACTAATGCATCATGATCACTATTATAATGAACTACTCTTATTGATTCTGGATCGTATGGATAATTCTCTATGAATCAAGGAAACTCTCTACTTTACTAATTTATTGTGAAACCACATATTTTAGGAAGCCATGTGGGAACTTGAGGATGGCTTGAGGTAGATGTAACCTCATATGTTTTCATTTAATTAATTAATTTCAAGAGGTAAATTTATTTTTTGGGGAGTATAATGTAACACATCAATATTTTTATTAAATATTTCTATTTTAATAATTTGACTTCTTCAATAGATTTGTTTGCACGCAACAACGAGTTTATAGAACATAGTGATATTATCAAAATATTATATTTCCATTAAATCATATCCATTAAATTGGTATGTATAAATAAAAATAAATAAATAATTAAAAATATTTTTTTATAAATGTAATTCATGATTATAATTTTGAAAATTATTTTCAAATAAATGTAATATTTTTCTAAATAATTTTTAATGAATATAATGTATTTTATATCTATATAACAATTATTGTTGGTTCATGATTTTAAATGAAAATATACATTATTTAATGGATCAAATATTACATACATTCAACAATTACTTTTGTAATCAAGGGATAATAATAAATATAATTTTATGCTGAAAAAACTATTTTTCCTAAAAATTACTTTTTTAAAAAAATTTGTAGACATACCTAAAAATAATTCATGTTATTAATATTTATTTATTGATAAAATATTAAATATATATTTATAATCCAAAGGATAAAATTTTGTAATTAGGCCACTTTTCATTTTATCAATATGAATTGAAAAAAATGAAATTTATCATCTCGTTAAAGGGTAAATCTAGATAATAAATGTTAAAACATATTTATAACACAATTATAGTTTATTTTATTTTTATTTTATTCCTAAAATTTGACATTTAACACATATAGTTATACATTGTGATATTTATTAGACAATTTTCCATGAAAATGACTTAAATTTTATTTAAATCAAAAGAAATGACAAGACAACACACTGTTCATTTTAAATACAATTGATGTTTATAAGTAGTAGAAATTTTTTTCATGAATGAATTTTAATATAAATTTGGTCATACTGAAATTATATCATGGTTGGTAATTGTTTAAAATTTTCATTTAACAATACTATTTCAAAAAAAATTACAAAATGCTAATACCTAAATTATTCAATTTAATTAAATGTCAAATAAATGATAATAAAAATAATAAACTTTACATTATATGACAAATATAATGTGAAAAAAATTATATTTATATTTCCTTGAATGCTTTTTGTTATATTAAAATATTTTGTTTTTGATTTACTTATTTTCTATATTTTTTAAATATCAATTTATTTAATTGTATCAAAATAGTCTATAATGTTATTTTATACGACTATGATTTTATTAAAATTAAAATATGCCTAATAATATTTAATAAAAAATAATGGATAATATACAATCGATTCATTTATCCTTTGGGAATTTTTGGGAAATTTGGAATCATGTTTATCTATAATTTTCTTATTATGTATTATTTTCTTTAGAAATTTAAAAAGACCACCTCACATCAAATATAAAAGGAAATTTCATATTTCACTTCATTGCAAAAAAATTAATCCTTATATGTATACCAACCTATATAATATTATATTACACACATCCCGTGAAATTTTTTAGAGGTGTTAGAATTCATAGAAGACCAACCCAAGCCCCCATTTTATGGTATCTAAAGGAAGAATTTTAAGGATGTAATATCTATAACAGACCGCCATCATTTTATATTCATAATTAACTCTTAAAAATAAAGGATATTAATAATAAAATAATAAATTCAGTTTTCTAGATATTTTGATATATAATTAGGTTTATTAAAACACCATTATATATTTTATTCTCCATCAATTAAGAAGTTTATATATCAATAATTCATACATACAACATACCATTTTCACATAGAGAAGCAATAAATTCAGCATCACCACCATTAAGGAATATGAAATATGATATGTTAAATTATTATATATTATATTCATTAAATAAATATACTTCATTAATGAACATGTCATTTCTACTTTTTATCATCCAATCTTCTGGGAAATGATAATGTCCCTGCTGTGTTCGTTTGGACTACCATCACCATGATGCGATGTGATTATTTTTTAATTTATACATTACTTGGATTATAATAATGATAAAATTTATTAATATATATATGATATATTTGATATAAAAATAATTTTATAAATATCTATTAAATTTTACCATTATTTCATTACATTAGTTGAAAAAAATGGAAACATTGTTCATGTGTTTGTATAGCCTACCATCTTCATGAATGGTGTAATTTATTTTTTTGTCTATAAATTTTCAGAATTTTTATATAAATTTATATAATGAATACATTATATTTTTATAAAAATATTAATATGATGTATATTTTCATAACATGATAAATGATTAAGGACAGATCTACCGAACCAAATCCTACTTTTTAAATGAAGAAGTTATCACCCAAAAAAAATAATTTAATAATATATTAATACCAAATCTGTGATAATTTGTTTAAAATAAATGATACCTAGTATGATATAAATATTTTGATGTAATATATTTATCAAAAATCCAAATTAACATTAACGGTGGTTTGAATTTGAGTAATTAATGGCGATACATGAAATAAAAGTATTATTTCCAAATATCCTCATGAATATGGATTTTATGTTTTAGTCACCACATGATAAATTTTATAATCTATTCACATGTTTTTTTATTTATTTACAATTGGTTTTTATTATTATTTTATAATTTCTTAAAATAAAATTTTTACTATGTTTTTATTTTTTGAGATGAATTCAAATAAATATATTAGTCATTTTTTATATTATTTTCCTTGTGTCATTTTCAAAAAAAAATACTACGAAGGTTTCTAAAATTATATGGAATGAGTGTATTTCATGATTAGATGATTCCTTAATTATTTTAATATTCATTTAAAATAATTTATTATTCTTTTAAATGATAAATTTTTCTTTTACAATTTCATGTCGTAAAAAATGTTATTTCAAATTGGAATGTATAATTTCAAAAAGAATAATTTGATGTGTTCTTACAATATTATTCTCTTTATGTGGTAAAATTTTCTTTTGTTTCATAAAATTGTCAATATATATGACCCAAGGATACCATTTTTAATATTTTGGTTGATTTATATTTATGATGAAAATATGTTGATGAAACACATTCCGTTTTCTTCTTCTAATACATTCAAAAAAAAATTTTAATAAATTGTTAGAATATGAATGTTATATGATTTTTGGGACACGTATTTATGAATTTATTTCATTTATATTGTGACCTATATCCAACTACAATGAATTTCAAAAAATATTTACAGCTCCTGAGATAAACTATATTGGAATGCATGGTGAATAATGTCTTTTATGATACAATGTCTACTATGATAGTATTTGGATTACGCCATGACTACATTGATGGTTTAGAGATCGAAACTATTCCAAAATGATATTTTTTAAGGGAGACTTGAATACTAGGAAAATTATCATATATGTTTATGTATATTCCATAATTACAAATCTTATACCAATGTTACTTTCTCATTGTTCATGTCCAGTCATGCATTAATCTATTACTGAATATTGATATTTTTTTAATGAAGGGTATAATATAAAAATATTATGTTCAAGTTATTTCCCCTTATCTCTATGTTATTCTTATTAAATAGTTTTTATCTAATTTTTTTTCCCCATATTCAACATCTAAGATCAACCTATTATTATGTTTCTTATCCATATGATATAAAAAATGGTATTATGTATGACATTTCAATGTTTATTCTAATTATTGATGAAATAAGTGGATGATGATATATATAATTTATAATCCCACTATTTATGATTCCATGTTTGGAAATGCACACTAAATATTTTGTGTCTAGGGATGTGATTATGTAATTTAATAAATATTCATTTAAGAATTGGAAAAATATATTTATGAAATTTCTACGTTCTTATAAGTCGGGTTGGTAAGGATTCATTCTTTATAGGGAATTGTGTCTACTATCCATTTTCTGTACAATACTATTGTGATAATACTCCCATCCTAGGGTATTTACAACCTACTCATGAAGATGTTGGGTTAGTGACAATATACTATTATTTGAAAAGTATCTTACATGAATGGAATAAATTCTATACGTTTGTTCTGGATAGTATGAATCCATTTTAATTTTATTGATTTAATATTGGAGTTTCTTTTTATAAATGTAATATAAAAAAACTATGAAAATAAATATATTAAAAAATTAACACAAGCATAATCTAATATTTTTTTCCAAAATTAGCCGAATATCATAATGTGAGAGTGTCAACGGTGTTTTACATGCGTTTGAAACAATTATATTGCTTAATGATTCACATCTGATATAGATTTATTTTATTTAGAATGGTGAGAATGAAATTTCCGAACATTCATTAACTTGTGTTAATTTTTAAGTATGTGGTTCATGTATAGTTCACCATTTTTGTGTCAAATAAAAACCCATGTCGGGTTTCAATAATGTTTTGTGATATTTGTAGCCAGACCCTTAATGTTAGAATGACAATTTTTTTTATATCTCTTATTTTATGTTTTTAATTGGGTTTATTCATGGAGCTAGATACACCCTATGGTTCCCACATTCATTATGTTTCAATATCCATCCTTCCAAATATATGTTGTCAATGGAAAATTCTTACAATAACACATTGTGTCTCATATTGGTCATGATTAAGGTAGACCGGGATCATTAAATCATTTTGGGGAATTGTTTAATTTTTAGGGAATATTTTATTGATTTAATACATATACATTAATCATTTATTATATCGCAAAAATAGAGTCAGTCACATTTGTATTATTAGTAAATTAATTCATGTATTGGTATTAGAATCATATATAAGTATCTGACATGATTTATCATGGGATACATCTATATGTATTTGGGGTTATACATATAGGGTACCATTTGTATACAAATATGATATTACTATGACATTTACAATCATGATTCTGGTTTTAATGCATGAAGTAGGGTTATATAGATGTTATCAAAATTTATTAAGAAATTCATTATTTTGATATTGGTATTAACCCTATGAGAAGTGCTACCTATGTATCATTGTGAACGGAATAAGAACCCAAGTAGTTCAGTTCCACTTAATGAGATGCATCACACCTTTTATGGTCTTCTAAAAGGTACAAGACTATTCAATTTAAAGTAATATCTAATGAAAATAACATCAGAATATTCATTACAAGGGATGGTGCTGGACATACATTGAAATGCCTTAAAGGACCTGAAAGGGATATAGCCTACCAGGTTGGAAATGACCCTATATGGAATATATCACAATAAAAATAGAGATAGAGGGACCCATAAGAAATATACCTCTTCATCATGATTACGAGTAAATATGGATTATTTCCCACTAATTATTTTTATTATTTTGGTGTGATGGGATTGAACCATTGGTGGGATTTTTATGTATCCTATTTGGATTGTATTTGATAACCACATAGTTTGGATGTCCTATGGATTACACATATGGGAGAATTATATTTATTCATTAATAAAAATATTTAAATTTTATTTTTTCATAAAAGGAATACATCCCTTTGAGATTATTGTAACATGGGTTTGAGGATTAATCTAATTAAAGTTCTCATTTGAGTCAGAATGGTTGGGGTTTAGACCCAATTAATGGCCTATGTTGGTGGTATTTGATTACATTGATGAAATGATATTCACTAACCTCTAATACCCAAGTAATCAGTCTCTGTGTGAGACAGAAGAGAAATTTTAATATCTTTAAATCCCCATTATATTCTTCATCCACTAGTGGATGAGGTTAAGGATTTCGAGGGAAGGAGAAATCTTTATATTAAAAACTATGTTCTTACACAAAGAGGGATTCACTTGGGTGAAACATTATATAGGTGACTACCCATTGAAGGTGGAGAGTAAGACTATATATTAACCCTTATAAATGATAAACTCATGTTTTTCCCCCACATCCTAAAAAAGTGATTTCCCCAAAATTTCATCCATGACAGGGGACATTTTTACCAAGAGAATGCCCAATTTTATGAACTCTTTTTACCCAATATATTCAGTTGGAAAATTGTTTGAAGTATTTAACTATAGATATTAAAAATAATTTTGGAGAGATTATGGTGTCTGTTTCTCCCTGAGCATGCAAAAAAAGTGGTAGTGGTGGAGGTTTTGATTTTTCCTCCCTCCGAATGGATTCACAGGGAGATGGGTACCCTTTCATAAGTGGTGAAGGGTAGGGCATAGAATGTGGCTCGTGCTGGTTCCCAGTTGTTGATGTAGTGGTTTCTCACATAGGGTGGATCTGGGATTGAGAGACCGGCATCACTGTGTTATGAAATAGTGGTTCTATAGGTTCTTCACCTATGTAATTATTTAGGGATATATAGTTTTAAACAAAGGTAAGTCCAGTGAAAGTTGAATGTTTTCAATGCATGGTGGATCATCCAAGATGGAGAATCCTCATATATTGTATATGAAGAGGAGCTATAGATTGTTCATTATAATGAAAACCATTTCAAATAAAACACATTTGAAGAATTTATATATGATCAATGGGTCACCTCATGTGTGTTTAGAGGTTTGGAGCTCCAGTTTTGATCCACTTAAGGGCCCTTCACCATAGATTATTTTCACTAAGGGTGGTGGGGGATTCTCCTATTATGTTTTTTTTAGTAAACACTTTGAGGGACCTACATTTTTTTACGGTCTCTAAATCAATTTTCTTTTTTATGTTTGGGAGCTACATAGGGGCATGAAAAGAAATTATTGAGTGACTTGGGTGAATAATGATAAAAGAGTACATTTCATCTTCTAGTATTCTTATATGATGAGCTCGCTAGTCTTATTTATTGGAAAAATTTACGATCCTATGAGAAGGATATTGTACAAATAGGTATATAATGTATGTTTACCAAACAATACCCTCATAGAGGTATTGGATACACATGTTGACCTATGTAGGATGGTGATCTACAATCATCATGGTGCATATGATGGGTATGCACGAGTTCCTCTAGTGAGAGTTATTTGACTCACTTTATCCTATATTAATTGACTTCTTTCTCCCAAAATGTTTTCATCCCAACATAAAAAATATATTTTCCAAAACTAATTATTATATTACCAAATACATAAGTAATCTTTTAAACCAAAATATATTAAAATTATCCAATTCTTCATAATGTTATTGATTTACTATATATAAATTATCTACATTAATTTTCAGTATTGTATAGATGAATATGATTTTCACATATTATCTAATATTTATATTGTGAAAAAAATCAACAACAATACCCCATCGAATGATACATAAATTCATTATATAACTATTGAATAAAATTAAAATAAAATAATTAAAAACATTATAGTATTATCGATATAGTCTGTAATTAATATATAATTGGAGGTTTATTAATTAATAAATATTATTATGCATTGTTAAAAAATAAATATAATGTTTTCCATGGAATATTTCGACTTATAATATAATATTGATATATTTTTATTGTTGAAAATTATGAATTTAAACTAAAATTAAATATAGTGTAGATGTTATGAATATGAACTCCATATTGAATGAATCACTTTTTCATATAGAGCCTATGATTATCAACAAACCAATTATCTGTACTTTCTTTATAATTCCATAAAATTAAATATGATCATACATGATAAGAGTAACACATGGTAAAATGATTAATAAATTGATTATAATAATTTTATTTAAACTAAGAAATGTATCTCTAATATATATGATTAAATATAAAATGTGATAGGTAAAAATCATGAATCATGATAAAAAGATAATTTAAAATGATTGTTGTAATTGAGACTAAATTTTATTTTTCTGATCCACCATTCAAGATAACCCAATACCATCATTCTATAATAATCTAATGAATATTTTTAGGGACATTAATGTGTATAAAATTAATAATTAACAATGGATAACATGAAATATAATTTAAAATTTCTGTAAACAGTAGGTTCCTCATTAGAAATGGGGAAAATAATATAATTATGTGGATTGATGAACTATTTGGATATTATAATACACACAATTAATTTTACAAATAGGTGTTTCATTCCCTGATTAAGAGAAATTTTAAAATTGGTAGAGATATTTAAAAACCTAACATGTACAATGTTTGTAATGAGAATAAGGTCATCATTATACATGTGTTAGAAATAATCATTTGATGATGAATTTAATAAAATTTAATGTGAATCTATATATGTTTCAAATACCAATTCGATCTTGCCGGGAGGTTTTATAAAACAATTTATGTTTTATTTCCTAGATAATCATGGATTTTATAATAATATCATTAAAAAACTATATATATAGTGTTCATATTGTTATTTTTTTTAACCATGTATAAAAAATTTATAATTATTTCCACTACAATAATATCAATTTATTAAAATTATTATCAATAAAATCAATAATCAATAATGATTATAATCATATAAAAATCATATTATTATCGAATTTTGAAGAATATCCCCTAAAAAATAATATTCCATATTCTGTAATGAGGGGAATTAATTTAATTCCTTGGATTTACACTTGTTGAGGGACAATACTATAAATTAATATATAATAGAAAAATTAAATTTGATACATGTTATAGGTGAAAAAACTATTTATTACACATATAATTCTTGAACATTGATTGAGAATATTTATGAAATTAATTGAAATATGAATATATAATGTCTGTATTTAAATTCAAATGATTTTATAGAATATTTATCTTTAAATACTTTATATTATTTTGATAAATTTATTTATATTCAGTTGAGATCTTAAAAAAACGGTGATATACTATTGAAATAATATCATAATATATGAAAGATATCATCAATCCATTAAATTTTATGGTACTTATAAGACATATTAAATTAGGTAGATCTATGATTTACTCATTTTCAAAATGAAATTATTTATTATAAAATTTATTTAACTGAAATTAAATTCATTTAAAAGTATAAAATAAATGTTTTATAAAAAAATTAATTCATGGATTGGGTTTTTACCTATAAATATAATTTTAGTCAGCCTTTATGATATATTTTAATGAAACTGAACAATACAATAATAAATATTTTATTTTTACATTAATATAAATGTTTTTACATCAATTAATATAGTAATAAAACAAATCATATCATTAATAATGGTTTTTTAAAACCCAAATCCTATGTGTTATGAAAATTTATTTTAAAATAATCTTCTACCACAAAATGAAATAGAATCTTATAAAACGTGTTCTTTTTTCAAACTCAATATTTAATCATTTTATAGGGATAAAAATTTCATTATTTTCCTTCATTAATGGAGACTTAGGTAACGTTTCATTACTACAGTAAAAGTTAAAACTCTTATGAAGAGGATAAAGTAAACATACAATTGATAAAATATTATAAAAACCTTCCAATAACATATTGGATAAGTGTTTTTAAACACATCTATCAAATATTTTATAATCATAGTTTCTTAGGTTCTATATTACTTGGAATATAAATTTTCAATAGTTTAATGATATAGTCGTTTACATGATTTTTACAACACTAACATATAAAATAAAAGCTCATCTATTAAATTCTACACACCACATAACCATTTATATCAACCATGATCTAAAAAATTCACTCCCAAAATCTTTATCCGTTATTTTGTGTTTATGTTAATATTAGACGATTCATCAATGAATCCATAATGTTCATTTAAATTCATGTTACTCATAGAATAAATACATGTCACTACAAACCATATTCATGATTATTTTTTCATAAATATAATCAAAAAGGAATATAACTATTACAACATGAATTCTCAATATACTTAATATTTTTATTTATAATTATATAGAGATTATAATTTCCTCTGTTTTCTGATATAATTTATTATTTTTCATTGATTTATATGAATGATTATATAATGGTTTATAATGAATAAAAAAATAATTGTGAAAAGATTATGATTTTTGTGATGATGAATCTATGACCGTGTATTCATGTACCAAAACTGTCATATTGAATGTATCAGGGATAAGGACTAGTCCTCCCCATAATTTTAATTTTAATTATGGACTATTAAAAAAATAATAATTTCAATATATAATTTAATGATAATATTTTTTATAGAAAACGGATCTAGATTTAAGTTATAATATATCTACATTAATTACATGGGAGTTTTTAACACGAATTATGAAACATTAAACATGAGGTAAAGGGTTATGATATGATCTCTTTTCATTTCCGTATTATCAATGTTAAGTTTTCATTGAGGGATTTTATATAATCCTAATACATTAAAACCCATCTATTTTCTGGTACTATTTTTATTCTAAGAATAGAATAATTTTTTATCCATTTTACCCTTTTATACATAAAAGAATCAATAATATTTTTTTTGTAAAACCAACTATATTTTCAAAATTTTTTGATTAACCTTTTTTTGAATGTAGAGGTGGATAAATTTGTGTTAAATTTTGTTATTTTAAATTATAAAATGATTATTAAATTTTATTTTTATCAAAAATTTGAAAATACATTAAATGTATGGATAAGAATAATTTATTTTTTAAAATTGATTATTTATAACATATTTGCAATAAGTGTGAAATAAACCATTTCATTAAAAATTATCACAATAATGGAATTCCCCATTTTAAAGGATTTACTTTGATTTGATGATCTAATATAGATCTATATATATATTTATAAAGAAAATATTATTTTAAAATTCTTTGAATTTATAGTTCATAATTATATTGATAGAAAATGAAATTTTTCATATTTCAATAATATTGAAACTATAATTTTAGATTATTCATCACAAATACAAATCTTTACTATATTTCATTATACATCATTTGAGATATTTTCTAATTATGAAAAAAATTTCATTCCCTAGGTAGACTAATATTTTGTATTTTTTTATTATTATATGAAACCTGTTATATTCACATTGGATCATTATGTTTTGGTAAAATAATTGTAATGCCAATTTCTCTTTAAGGAGTTCTGCTACGATGAAATTATCATATGTTTATGAAATTAATTTTTCCTTGATGGTTTAGGATATTATGAGATAATTAATGTTTTAATTTTATTTTGGAATATATGTTAATTTTTTCACTATGATATGGGTGGACAAAGAATTAAATATCCTTCTAATGCATTGGGATCTACATGAAATATCATTATATAATAAATACTTATATAAATAGTGATCATATATTAGTTTGAGTGTATATACTTTTGGATATGCATGGGAGTGAATTTTCCAAGGAAATGATGGAATGGTTAGCAATACCATTCCAAAATAATAGTCTTAGAAGTGATCCTTGCTTATGGAAAAGGCAATATATCCTTATGTGTAAGAAACAATCGTATTGTTATGATATGTTTCTATGGATTGAGGTGGATTATTTATTATTTGACACTATATTTACTAATGTATTTTCTTAATATGACTCCTTAGGATTTTTATGATTATAATTGATTGTTTTGTGGGAAAATTCATAATGTTTACTATTTTTCAATTGCATTATCCTCATAGTATCTTATCATATGATGAGTTATTTTTTCCGCATATCTTTTACCTTATAGATAATTTTATTTAACTCATTATTTTTTTCCAATCCACAATTTATAATGAAATTTTTTATATATGATAGGTCTTATAAACGTACTTTGGGAGACAAAATTTCTTGAATATTTGGATGATCATATATGGAATGAGTTTACCATGTATACAGTCACCAATGATGGAAAATATTTATCATCCTAAGATTTGTATATTTATAAAAATATATTGAACATTTATATATAATGAGGTGATATATATATATTTTATTCTTAGGATCACATAGATTTTTTATTGAGGTTGGTGTGGTTAATTTTTATATTTTCATTATGAAAAAATAATGACCGAACTAAGGAAAACAATGATTAATTATAAGTGACATTTTAAAATCCCATGGTTTAAAAAATAATTTAAAATACATGAATCACTGAATAACTACAATATGAAGCATTGTTTTAAAGAGATTGTTATAAACTGTCTATTTAACATAAATTTTCCACTTCGATGATTTGAATTTTCAAAAAGATACATCTACAGTTGTGACCAGTAATTTATTTCAAATATTATAAAACAATATTGTTTTTTAGTGAATAGTAACATACCATTATGAATAGTAATATTACCCTTATCAATAGTAAATCATATTTTTATTTAATTTTAATAATGTTATAAGATAATGAGATCCAGATATATTTTTCAGGGTGATATAAAATGAGTTATATGGTTTAAAATTGATATTTTTTGAATAATTATGATTTTATTTAAAATTAATGAAATCATATTTATAAATTAATTTTCCAAAAATGGTGTTCGTTTATTAATTATACACATTTAATACTGTGTATGGTGAATTTTTGGGAATTTTCTGAAATTTTTCAATTTTTTCGGTTTAATATAATAAGGTAATATACCGTATATATACATAATAAATTAAATAAACTATTACTTTCATCTTGGAAGATTAAATCACCATTGGTTCTAACTAAAGTACTCTATTTACTATTTTTGGTCTCATGAATCAAGACTATTAATTGTTTTGAGAAATAATATTAAAGTACTGATTACAATAATGGTTAACCCCTCCTCTCCTCCACTATAAATACCACCCTCGCCGCATATTCATTTTACTGCCATTAATCATTAATAATTTTTTAAATTATAAAAAAAATCAACTTCCATGTCACATCCAATGATATGAGACCTTCTGGTCTTACCAGAATGCCAAAACCAACGTTCTTAAGGAGGATCTCAAGGAGAAATGATCAAGAGTTCATAATCCTCTTTCATTTTCTTGTGTTTTCTATTCAATTAATTTTCTTTTCATATAATACCTTCACCTACCCTTATCCAAGATGCGTGAATGATCAATATTAATATATATATATTTTATATTTTATCATGTTTAAGGAAAAAATTAATCATCATTCTTCTTCTCAGCATCATCTTATACTAAAAATAAAAACACCGTCTATGATGTGCCGATTTACCAAAATCATAGGCAATGTGATTCCAATTTCAATTAATTCCTTCAAAACATATTATAAAACCATTTTATTAGTTGAAAATGTTTTTAAATTTTATGACATATCCTCTTTTATTTTATGTAGTTACCATATATAAATAAAATTATGTTATATAATGAAACTAGTTCATGATTGACAAGGAAACACCAAAATGATCTAAATGGGGTTCACTAATGATTTATCAATGGATTTATCCTCATACCATATAATAAATATAATTTATGTAATAATTTAAATTTTTTAAAACACATAACTACGATTTCATTAGGCTTATAGAGTTTCAGTTTCATTTGAGAAGGGAATCATTTACAAACTAATATTGAACATCATGTAAAGAACGCATCTGAAAAAACATAAATAACAAAGTATTATTAATTAATGGGTTGAATGATGTAATATAATGATAATATCAATTGTTATAAACATTAATATGTTCTGTAAAATATTGATAAAACTATTTAACCATTATAAAAGAGTTTTAAACATGTTTCAAATAAGAGAAAAACGAGGTAAGATAATTTGTAACCTGATTTCCATTCATTGGATTATCCTTCAACTTCTTTGATTATATGGTAATAAGAATGTTTTTGTAATGTTTTCTTATAAATTTTTTTACATTTTTTTATAGTTTATACAAATAACCCTTTCATTAAATTAATTATCACATCAATGATATGTTATTTGAAATTTACTTTATTATAAAAATCATATTTTAAAATAATAGCTTAAAAAATTGAAAATAAATAATTTTCTGAATTTATATCTAGTATTATGATTATGTTATCGATATTAGGAATTGTATTAAATTAATGGTTGGACATATATCCCCCTCTAATTCAGTGGTTATGGGTATGTAGGAATTCGGTCGTATGGTTACTCATTGTGTAACTATGATGGTAAACCCATATGGTAGCCATGAGGGTTTCATTATAATGTAGCTATGGGGGTTAAAAATCTTGTGTTAGTCATTAGGGTTACCAAATTATGCATTTAATCCCACAATAAAACCATATTTTGTTTTTATGTATTTTATGGTCTATTTTAATCTAATGATTCACAAACAAGGTATACGATTATTTATTGGTGAGAATTATCTCTTTCTAAAAATTATTTCTTAAGTTTATATGTTTTCATGTAATAATGGATTCATTCCTTATTTTTATATCCCTTACTAATATTTTTATTCCCATACCATGTTTTTAAATTCTTTTCACCTATTAAATGGATGTGTAAAAGAAATAATTTAATCATGTAAAATGTTATGATGATTTGTCAATGAAACCATGTAGTGGTTTTGTGTTTAAAATTATATGTTTTAAAATAAATGGACACTGATTTAATGGTAACCACTATATATGATAGTGGGTTGATATGCATGAGTTATTTAGTAACAAACTAAAAAACTTTACTAAGTAGATTTTTGGGAATGTAATAAAGTCAAATCTATTTTAAATAACAAGATATATATTGTTTAAGGTCGGGAGATAATAGTTGGTATCAAAGAATGATTCATATAACATTAAGGGTTTGTATTATGTTAAAATAATACCATTAATTATTATTACATTTGGATTATTCTGAAATGATCTATCATTTAAGGAATACCTAGTTTCTTTATCTATGATATGTTTGTTGAGAATGATTTTTCACAGAAGAAATTGGGAGGATGAAGTTGGAAGGAACCGAGAGGCTGACATCTTTCAAAATATGCAACCATGAATGGTTGGAATTGAAATTGAGATGTTTGTGATAGTAATGTATTTTTTTGATGTAGGAAATAATTAGTGGTGGCATCCATGAAATAGAAAAACGTGAGCTACCACAAATAAATTTGACAATAGTTGGACATTTTATGAGGCAACACCCTCTTTCATTCAATGGATCTTCTGACCCAGTAGTAGATGATGGATGGATTAAGGACCTTGAAGTGATATTCTATGTTATGTGATGTTCATATAATCAAAAGGTTACTATTTCAATTTATGATTTTGAAGGTGGAGTTTATCAGTGGTGGTCAAAAATCAAAAATATCAGGCATAGATAAGAGATTTTAGCCTTTGTGTGTGGTGAATTTAAATGTATCCTCCTTGAAAAATATTTATCTAAGGTGGTTCAAGATATTATAGAGATGAAATTAGTTGAATTGAGTCAAATGGGGGAAGATTCAGTGGATGTGAATGAATAAAAACTCACCAGACTAGAAATGTAAGCTCTAAAATATATCATGGATTTTTGTCACGACCCGTCCTTGGGGCCCGTTCCATGACTACCCCAAGCACGCCTTCCATTGGCCAGGGGTTGGAGACTAGCACCAAAGGGGTAAATCCTGATGAAAAGGGAAGGCATTGCCTTTATTAAATGTAAACACGCACAACCAGAGTACAAATAGAATCAAAAACTTTGTAAAGAATCCTAACAAGTTTGGTGAAAGTACAAAGGGGACGGAAATACAAGCCCAACAAAAAGGTACATCTACAACAGAAGTAAAGTACAACTGAAAAGTCAAACAGCGGGAATATGGATGCAGCTCCTGGATCGTCCTCCGGGTTCTTACCTAACGGGTAGGTACATATGTCATCCTCCACACTTCGCGTCTATCGGTCCGCTTTGTGTACCGTCACACTGAGTTTCCACCTCCAGGAACCATCCAGTACTTGTACACTCTGCCACGGTTAGCGTTGTCCATCGTCTGCATCCAACACAACCAGGTGTGAGCATAGCCCGTGGAGGGGTGAGTATAACGATACTCAGTAGGGACCTCGAGGCCCTCAAGGTCTCACAAAAATCGTACAAGGATAAACCACAAATATTGATCTCAACAGATAACCTTTACATAGGTATATGCTCATACATATACATAAGTTATCAAGTAACCCATCTCAATCATGAGTAAAACACAAAGGTCAATGACTCGGCTCAAACTAGGATATTTATTCCTAATGAAGAAACCACAGCTGCTGGGGAACTCCTCCTCTATCTAGTACAGCGGGACGGCTGCTACAACCAAGTGCTTCCCACTATCTTTGAACTGCTGAAGTACTCCACCTATCGAGTACTATGGGCCTGATCCTACAACCAAGCGCTTCCCTCCATGGGTCTGCCGCTACAACCAAGCACACCATCTCAGAGCCTACATAGGTACTCCATCTGTCGAGTACAATGGGTCTACCCCTACAACCAAGCGCTCCTTCTCCGTGGTTCTGATGCTACAACCAAGCGCACCCCACTAGGACATCCAAATCACTCTGAGTCGATCGATCAGCAGTCTTCATGTTTCAGCCAGATACTAGGTCTCTGTAATCTGCTTGCTCGTCAGCGGGAGGGTCCGCTCCACAAGACTCCAGCTGATACTCAATGTTTCACGAAGTCTCACGTATAATTATCACAAATGACCACCTCGTCATAGGGGTCTGAGCACAATAGACGTCACGTCAAACGGATGCCGAGTCTGTGAGTTATAGGAATTTCCGTTCCATGGGCCCGATTGGTATTTATGATAAAACCAACCTGACCATTCTCCAATCTCATCTGAATCAACATGGAGTATTTCAAAAGAACCATATCATCAAATGGAAACCAACATAATTGGTGGCACGTCAATCATACGTCTGGTCCTTAAGTTATAAGTGTTTCCGCTCCAAGGGCCCTGTTGGTTTCGGGTTCGAACCAACCCGGCCATACCAAACATTTTCCAACACCTTGAGTGTAATATATCAAAACGACCTAATGGATACAAGGATTCTTTTGAAACCAACGATGTGTCGATCGGAGGTCTATATATCAATTTATGGGCAATTAACCGTAAATTTTCCGAAAAGGTGGGTTTGGGCTTGGTCCGAACCGGCCGAACCCACCCTGGGTCGGCGAGAACCGGGCTACCTGACCCGGTCTGGATCCGGCCCATGGCTGGCGTGGCCCGGCCTGGGCATGCCTCGGCCTGGCCGGCCGAGCGGGGGGTGGGGGGGCACCGTTTCGCTGAAACGGCGGCGCTGCCCTGATTTCCCGGATCACGCACTGTGCAAGATCCATTCCTCTGCCACAGCCGCGGCCAGTGCCACATCGGTCCTCCGCTGGCAGCGTGCTAGGGCGTCGCCGCCTCCAGTCGCCAGAGACCCATGCTGCCGCAAAATTTTGCAGGCCACCAGAGTCATTCTAGTTTTCCATTTTACCTTCCGTCTGCGCCGACGGTCATCTCGGGACACGAACTCCAATACTAATGCTCCAAATAATCATTTCAATAACGTTTCGACATCGCCAAACATTCCGCACATCAAGAACGATACGACTATGGGTCCGGACTTGTTTGTTAGACCGAACCCACCACGTTAGTGGTTCAAATAATCATCCAACCAATTAAACGCCCATGCTCGAGGGTATAAATCACATATATAAAATATACAAAATCCCCCTACCTCAAAAAAGACATCGCACATCATCAAATCGCAGAAGACGAACATCGAGGTAGTTGGACGTCGTGGAAGAACGATGTCGATTCAGTTGATGTCAGAGGAAGATCCATCGTCTTTGGCGACATTTCCCATGGCGGTGTTTCCTCCTGTGATGCAGAAGAAGAAGAAGAGAAGGCATGTTGTCGGTGACTGCACGTTCTTCGTTGGAGTGGTTCTTCATTGAAGGTTCATGTTATTCGTCGTATAAGAACACTTCCTCCTAAATCCTCTCAAGATCTCCCCCACCAAAACAAAATTCACCAACAATCAAAATAATAGCTTGGATATTATTTTATTCCCACACATAGTTTTCAAAAATTATAAGAGTCATTCAAGTAATTGCTCATTACTTTAGTTTGTGGTGTCACATTCATGGGTGGGAGGTGGAGAGGCTCCTCATATTAAATGAGGAGAGTTGTCAAAGAATAAAATGTGAGGGAGTTAAAAATGTGGTTTCAAGGGAGTTGAAAGGTTGGGGGTTCATGTGGGCCCCACCTCACAAATATCCTCTCATGAGAGGTTATGTGGTTGTAGGCTCCACCAATAACCTCCCCCATGTAGGATATATCCAACTAAAAATAAAATTGTCTGCAACATAATTATTATTTAATTTAAGATTAAACTCCAAAATATAACTTAAAACCCGCATAAAATGCATCTGCGGTAAAGGTCCCGTTAACCAATTACCAGTTTTTAGAGTTCATTGGTGCCCTCAAATTTCAATTCTGGGCACTGGTTCAAAATATATAAAATCATGCTCGTACGTTTACTGAATGTACCCGAACAAAAAATTAGAAATTGATTTCGGGCACACCGAGCCTCAGTATCAGGCACCGTCAGAAACTGTGGACTCGTTAGATTCCCAAGAAATTAAGAAATAAAAATTCCATGAAAATTACGGGTCATTAAATTACTCCCACCTCAGGGATTTAGGTCCCCATAAAGATATAGTATAAACTAGGGAAACAAAAGAGAGTTCTAAGAACGTATCTGAGCCTCCTGCTCCTATGTGCATTCCTGGAGGTTTCTGTGCTACTAGTGAATGCGCACTGGAGGAATCGACTGTCCATGTAGGACCCACTCCTGTCATTCCCCAATCTCCACTAGAACCTTTGTAAAATTCATCCCGTGGTCAATGTTGTGGGACAGGTCGTGCATGCATCTCCTCAGTTGAGATATGTGGATGATGTCGTGCACCCGGTGCAACTGGTGTGGAAGAGAGAGGCGATAAGCCACCTATCCTACTCTGCTGAAGACCTGGAAAGGACCGATGAAACGTGGAGATAACTTGACACCCCTGCCAAATCTTCGTCTACCTCATCAAGATGAGACCCGTAGGAAAACGTGGTTTCTATCCCCGAACTCCAGTGGTCTCTGTCTCCTATGAACATAGGACTTCTATCTGCTCTATGCAGTCTTCATCCGCTTTTGGATGATCTGCACCTTCTCCATCATAGCCTTCACCATCCCTGGTCGTACAAGAGCTGATAAGATTTCCACTTTTCCAGAAGGAGAAATCTGGTCTCATCCCCTAGATGAACCACATCCTTTGCCTAATAAAGACATTCCTGGAATGAATGTTATTAATTCATGCCATGGATGACGTCGTAAGGCCTCGACGCTACTACCCAGATATCCAACTATTACTCTCACCTCCATGGGTTGAGTAACACTATTGGTATCATTGTGTGGTCACTGGGTCTCCTCCAGTAGAAATATCAAATGTGAGGGTCATGTAAACAGTTTTAACCGGAAACACTATGTCTGGGACAATATTCGTGGAAGGAAGGAATTATTGGTACCTATGTCTATTGATAAGGTAGCTCGTAGTAGACATAGAACGAACGTCAAATCATTCCTAGACCCCTGGGTCACCCTTCTTGTCTGCATGCAACTATTTTATTCCCCTGCTCTCCAGCTCCCTGATCCTGGTGGGGGAAATAGAGGCGTGTGGTTTTAACATGTCGAAATGTACATCACCTCATGTTTCTCTCCTAGATCTGCTTCCACGTCTGTTGATCTGCAGATTCATCTGTCCTTAACACATCCTCTTCTTGAAACATTTTTCAAGCCCACGTCTCTGAGACTAGTTCCAGTTCCCTACTTTACAACTGCTAACATTCTCTAGTTATATCCATTCATCCAAAGAACATTCAACCAATAAGGTTCTCTCTTGCACCCTAGCATAAGTAGGAATGCATATAGGAAAAGTGTAGGCTCATATGTCCTTTAAACACACATATCTATGAGTTCTGAGCTCTAATTAACAAAGCGTATCATATTCATAAAGTACAAGGAACGACCGGTACACCTCGATGAATACTCAGCTACTGACATGTCGTCTTCCCGAAGCTGTATAATCTATAGTATCTCTCAGCCACCTCCTCAAGCCAGTCCTCAGCCGCCTGTAAGTCGGGATCACCTCGGAACCTGAGGGGTATCTGATGCTGAAACACATGTAAGACACTAATCCTACATGTGTCATCTACCAGTACCACCGGTTGAAACTGCTGAACAATAGGTATTGATATTGCTGGAACACTACCCGAAGGTACTATCTTAGGAATCAGTCCACGTACCGAAGCCTCATCACTATGCGGATCAACTGCATGGTCACTCACTGGGAAACACTATTAGCTAAGATCACCATCTGCTCCACTAGTGTCTAAAATAGGTGTAGAACTCTAGCAATCGCCTCCAGCCAGTCCACTGCTGCATGGAAATCTGTCTCGCCTCATAACCTCGGAGGCCTCTGCTGCTGGAACTCGTGAAACACGCTCTGTTAGTGTGCATCATCCGCTAGTATGGCTAATGGAATCTGCTAACCAACGGGTGGTGGTTATGCTGGTACACCTCATGAATGTGCCATCATAGTAAGATGTCCCTACACTAGAGCCTCATCGCTCGGTGGGCCGTCATCGGTTACTCTATCGGAACTCCAATTGAGTGTTTGTGTGAAGACATCCTGGACAGATGTGACACGGTCAAACAATTTTAACTGGGTGAGCTGACCTGGTTGACCTGACTTAGATAAAATTTTTGGAAACACACACGCAATCAGTGTTTCGTTCACCAAGTCTGAAACCAGTAGTCAGGGTCCTGGTGTATGAATATGTCGGCCGCCACACCAACACTGGACTCCCTGAACTGAAAACCACTCTCGGTACCCTTAACATAATTGCTTCACAGAAAGAATTACCAGAGTCATGAGTTCTATATTATAACCGACTCCTATGATACCAATTTTTCATGACCCATCCTTAGGGCCCATGCCGTGACTACCCCATGCCGCCTTCCAGCGGCCCGGGGCTAGCGACTAGCACCAAAGGGGTAAATCCCGATAAAAAGGGAAGGCATTGACTTTATTAAATGTAACACACACAACCAGAGTACAAGCGGAAGAAAACACTAAATAAATTAGTATAACAAGTGTGATGAAAGTACAAAGGGGATGGAAATACAAGCACAAAAAAAAGGTATAACTACAACAAAAAGAATGTACAACTGAAAAAACAAACAGCTGGAATATGGAAGAAGCTCTTGGATCGTCCTCCGGGTTCCTACCTAAAGGGTAGGTACAGATGTCCTCCTTATCACTCCATGTCTATCGGTCCTCTCCATGTTCTATCACACTGAGTGTACACCTTTGGGTACTATCCAGTCCTCATACACTCTGCCTCAGTCAGCGCTATCTATCATCTGCATCCAACACAACAAGGGACGGGCATAGCCCGTGCAGGGGTGAGTACAACGATACTCATTAGGGACTCTGATATCCTCATGGTCTCACAAAAATCCCACAATGATAAACCACAATTAAATTTCTCAAATGATGACCTTTACTTAGGTATATTCTCATACATATACATAAGTTATAAAGTAACCCATCTCAATCATGAGGAAAACACAATGGTCAATTACTCAGCTCAAACCATGATTTTTATTCACAAATTCGACACCACGGCTACTTGAGAACTCCTCCTCTGTCGAGTACAGTGGGCCTGCCTCTACAACCAAGCGCTTCCCACTAACCTTGGATTACTGAAGTACTACACCTATCGAGTACTGTGGACGTGCTGCTAAAACCAAGTGCTTCCCACCATGGGTCTACCGCTACAACCAAGCGCACCCCCACATAGCCTATATAGGTACTCCTTCTACCGAGTACCGCGAGTCTACCTCTACAACCAAGTGCACCTCCACTGTGGATATGCTTCTACAACCAAGAGAACCCCACTGGGCCATCTGAATCACTCTGAGTCGATCGATCAGTAGTCATCACGTCTCAGCCAGCTACTAAGTCTCTGCAATCTGCTCTCTCATCGCCAAGAGGGTCTGTTCCACGAGCCTCAAGACGATAATCCAAGTTTCAAGATGTCTCGCGTAGATCTATCACAAAGTACTGCCTCGTCATAGAGGTATAAACACAACAGACGGTGCGTCAAACGAATGCCTGGTCTATGAGTTATTGGCTTTTTCGTTCCCGGGGCCCGGTTGGATTATATGCTAAAACCAACCGAACCATACTGCAAACTCATCCAAATGTACAAGGAGTATTCCAAAAGAACCATATCATCAAAAGGAATCTAGCGTAGTTGACGACACTTCAATCGGACGTCCGATCCTAATGTTATAAGAGTCTCTGCTCGGAGGACCCGGTTGGTTTCGGGTTTGAACCAACCTATCCATACCCAAACATTTCCAAAAACTTGAGTGCAATATACCGACACAACCGCCTCGATCAAATGATTCCTACTTAACTGACAGTGCGTCAATCGGAGGTTCGTATCACACGTTATGGGAAATTAACAGTAAACCATTCGAAAAGGGGGGTTTGGGTCTGGTCCGACCTGGCCCAACCAACCCTGTGTCTGCCGGAACCGGGTCACCCTGACCCGAGTCCGGGTTTCGCCCAGGAGGATGCGGCGCGACGTGGCCCGGCGGGGAATGCCACGGCCAGGCTGGCCGAGTGGGGTGGGGGGGGGGGGGGGGGGTTCACCGAAAGGGTGGCTCTAGGCAGGCGCTGCGCATATTTCCCAGATCCTTCATGGCGCCGGATACATTCCTCCTCCACCGCCGCGGCCGGGGCCGCGGTGGTCCTCCACCGGCGGCGCGCTGGGGCACTGCCGCGCCTACGACTCACTCTGCTGCAAAATTCGATGTGCCACCAGAGTCATTCTAGTGGTCCTTTTTATCTTCCATCTACGTCGGCGGTCATCTTGGGACCCAAACTCCACTACGAGAGCTCCAAATCACCGTTTCAGTCCCGTTTTGTCGTCTCCAAACATTCCGAGCATCAAAGAAATATATTGTGATGGGTCAGGACATGGTCTTTAGTCGTTAACCACTGCATTAGTGGTTCAAATAATCATCCAACAAATGAAATGCACATGCTCTTGGGTATAAATCACATATATAAAATATTCAAAATCCCCTAACCTCTCAAAAGACGTCACACGTTGTCGAACCGCAAAAGACAAACGTCACGGGGCTCGGCCGTCACTGAAGAACGGTGTCGATTTCGTTTACGTTGGATGAAGATCCGTCTTCATTGGCGACGTTCCTCGTGACGGTGTCTCCTCCCCTGACGCAGAATAAGAAGAAGAGAAGGCATGTCATCAGTGACTTCATGTTCTTCGTCGGAGGCATTCTTCGTTGAAGGTTAGTGTTCTTCGTCGGAGAAGAACACTTCCTTCTAAATCCTCTCAAGAGCTCTCCCACTAAAAAAATGCACCAACTCTCAAAATAATAGCTTGGATATTATTTTATTCCCCCACATACATTTCAAAAATTTGAAGAGCCATTCAAATAATTGATTATTAATTTAGTGTGGGGTGGCACATTCAAGGGTGGGAGGTGGATAGGCTCCTCAAATTAAATGAGGGGAGTTTTCAAAGAATTAAATGCAAGAGAGTTAAAAGGGGGTTTCAAGGGTGATGAAATTTTGGGGGTATATGTGGGCCCCACCTCACAAATATCCTCTCATGGGAGGTTATGTGGGTGTGGGCCCCACCAACAAACTTTCCCTTGTAAGATATAACCAAATCAAAATAAAATTTTGTGCAACACAATTTTTATTTAATTTATGATTAAAATCCAAATTATAACTTCAAACCCACATAAAACTCAACTGCTATAAACGTCCCCATAAGAAATTAGCAGCACTAAGAGTTCATCGGTGCCCTTGGATGTCAATTTCGAGAACTAGGTCAAAAGATAGAAAATCCCGCTCATAAGTTTACTGAACGTACCCAAACAAAACTTCAGAAATTGATTCCGGGCACACCGGGCCTCGAAATCAGGCACTGTCAGAATCTGCAAACTCGTAAAATTCCAAAGAAATTAAGAAAAAATATTTCCTTGAAATTTATAGGTCTTTTCATTTTTGATATAATAATCAACCATTTTAACTCATGATTAAATACAAGATATCAAAGGGAATTTTCATCCTGATAATTCAAATGTTATGAGATACTTTTACATTATTTTGAGAGGTTACAAATGGAGTTCGATGATGAACACATGTACATTGAAAATGACGAGATGAAGAGGTCCATATAGCTAGAGAGGTGTAAGAATCAATCAATGAAAGGTGATGGTAAGAATGTTCAGTTTCTAGTTTTTTTATGTTGAAGTGAAAACGACCTAAAATCATTCCTTGCAAATAATGGTTAGTGTATTCGATGTGGTATGACATGAAATATGGAATGATATTGTAATGAAAATGATCCCAATATTATCCTTGATAAGAAAACATTAAAGTGTTTCAAATGTGGTGAGATGGGTCATTATGAAAATTCCTTCACCAAGAAATATCATACTAATTTAAAGCAATCAGACTATAAGAATAAAGGTGTAGTGAGATTGTTTTCAACTATTTCATCATATGTTGTGTTGTCCAGTGATTTTTTTATTATGTATATTGCTTTTTACACATATTGTTCTTATGCCTTATTTGAAAAGAGTTATACAAAATCCTTTATTTCTATTATGGTATGTGGAATTACATTACATGAAATCCTTGTCATTTTTACCTTAGTATTGTTTGATTTCATTTTGATATATTATAAAAGTATAGAGGAGCACAAAAAACAAAATATTATTTTTTTGAAAACCATAACAGAAATGAATCTAAATGGAAAATTTTGAAACTGTGAATTTTCATTTCAAAAAATTTACTTCCTTGGTAACATTTCTTCTAAATATGGTATATCTATTGATAGTTCTAAAACTAATGTTGTTGTGGAATGGAAAAGAACCACAAATATGTTAGTGATTTATATATTTTATGGTTTGGTAGGCTATTACAAGAATATTTTTATTACATTTCATGATAATGTATTCCACTGACTATGTAATCATTAAAATGGGTTAATGTTTTTTTTGAATTGAATAATCTGATATTTGTTTTCTGGAACTGAACAGAAGATTGGTGAGTGATCCAGTTTTGAACAAACCCACCTAAAACAGAGATTTTGTTATCTACAGTGATACTTTGTTAAATGTATATGGTTTCATTCAATATGTAGAATGATCTGGTAATTTAATATGCTTCAAGAAAAATAGAACCACATGAGTTAAATTAACCCACACATGATTTGGAATTAGAATATCTACTTTTTTATTTGATACTTTGGTGGAGTCATTTATACAAATCCAAATGTGAAATATATTCTAGACATAAGACTTTGAAGTATGTATTTACTCAAAAGAAATAAAAATGAGACAGAGAAGATGGGTGGAATTGATAAAAGTTTATGATTTCATGATCAATTACAATCCTTGAAAATAATTCAAAGTATAATATGCCTTGAGTCAAAAACATCTTGATTCATTAAATATGATACGGCTATAACAAGCTCCATTTATTATTGATTTGATTAATTTTTTCTTGTATGTTGTTATAGAATCAAATTCCCATATTTTGTTTTAGGTTTCAGTGTAGTCCTATTTTTTAGAAAATATTAGGAAACCAAAAAAGGAATACAGGATGTTACAAAAAATCTATAATTGGTTAAAATATGTAATTATCAATAATTTATCATTGATAATGACTGTGTTTTGATATTTGGAAAATGATTTATTATACCTCTGGTTTACCAGCTGAAGAAATAATTTTTGTGCGAAGCTCATAGTTATTTATTTTAAATTCATCATTCTTGTATAATTATGTACCAAGGCCTTTGGGAGTATTAATTATGGGATTGAATGATGATAGATATTGAAAATTTTACCATAAAATTCTGGACATTTCAACATCTCAATGAAGAGCGTCAATTACCAAAGAGGATGCTTCATCCATTACTAGTTCGACATTGGAAATGGGAAAATATAACCATGGACTTCTTTTTGTGGATACCAATTACGTTTCGAGGTAACAATGCAATCCAGGTTATTTTTGATCGACTGACTAAATCTTATCATTTCCTTACTATTTGATATGCTATGAATTTAGATCTGATTTCTCAATTGTACCTTAAAGATATTTTCAGGGTACAAAGAGTTCCTCATTCTATTGTATCTGAAAGTGACCCTTGCTTCACTATTAACATTTGTAAAGGCCTTTAGAAATAATTGGAAATAAAACAAAATTCCAGTATATCATTTCAACCTCCATAAAATTAAAAGTCTGAATGGATGATTCATACATTGGAGGATAAGCTTAGAGCTTGTTAAATGGAACACCATGGATGTTGAGATCATAATATTTCATTATTTGATTTTTATTATAGTAATAGTTTTCATTCCAGTTTACATATGTATCCATTTGAGAAATTATATGGGAAGGGTGTCAAACTCCATAATTTTGGGATGATGTTGGAGAAATTATGTTAATTGGACAAGGATTAGTAGATGATGATGTTGAGAAAGTGAAGATGATCCCGAAATACATGTGGACAACTCTGAGTATGTAGAATTGATACGCAGATAATAAGAGGAAACATTTTTCCTTTGATTTAGGTGATCATGTTTTTCATAGAACCTCACAATGGAAAAGTTTTATTCATGTTGGTAAGAAAGGAACGCTTTGTCCACGGTTCATTACACCATATAAAATATGGAAATAAGTTGGATGTGTTACCTACCGAGTCACTTTGCCTATAAGTTTATATCATCTACAAAATGTCTTTCATGTTTTGATGTTGATAATGTATGTTCCGGTTTCATCTCATGTTTTGAGGGAAGAATCTATTCAGCTAGAAGAGAACCTTTCGTATGAAGAGAAACATATTCCTATTTTTTGATAAAGTTGGATGAGTTTCCCACCATCTTTTTTTGGTAAATAGTTCCATACCTACATGAATAGTAATAAAAATAATAACAAGACCCATATGAATAGAAAATAATATTATTATATTATATTATTATGGATATAAGATAATGAAATCTTGATTAATTTTTCAATATGATATAAAAATATTTACAGTTTAAAAAATTTTATTCTTGGAATAAATTATTTTTCATATAAAAGTTAAATTAATCACATTTAAGAAATTATATTTAAAAAATGGAGTTAGTTTTTGAATTTTACCCATATAATAAATTTTTAGGGTTTATTTCTGGGATTTATCTGATTTTTTTTAATTTTTTACTAATAGAAAAATACGGTAATATACCATATATATATATTATTAGTTAAATAAACTATTATTATAAATATGGTTTATGTAGGAACCTTTACTTAGAAATAAAATGATCTACATATTATTTTGGGTCCCAATAATCATGAATATTATTAGTTTTGAGAAAAAAAATTAAATTATAGATTAAAATAATGGTAAACCCCTTCTCTCTTCCACTATAAATACCACCCTTGCCCCCTCTTCTTATCATACCACTCCTGATTTGATCATTTTCTAAATTTCATCAAATCACCTTCCCAAACCACTTCCCCAACTTCATGAACTTTGGGTCTCACCAAATGGATAAAACTAAAGGCCTTAATGATGATCTCAATGAGAAGATATCAAGATGTAAGAATCGTCTTTCATTTTCTTGTATTTTCATTTCAATTCTTTTTATTTTCATATACTACATTACAAAAAACTTATCCAAGAGTCATGAAAGCTCCAGAATCATATATATATTTTATTTTATCATGTTTATAGAAAAAAATAATCATTATTACTCTTATCAACATCCTCTTACTCTAAGTATAAAAACGTCATCTATGATGTGCCAATTTACAAAAATAATGGATGATGGGTTTTAAATTTCCATTAATTCCACCAAAAAAGGTTATAAACCCATTTTAATGCTGGAAACATGTTGTAAGGGGAATGATATAACTTTTTTCATTTTATCTAGTTAATATTTGTACATAATAACATTTTATATAACGAAACTAGTTTGTGATTATCAAAGAACCACCATAATAATCTAAACATGTATCACTAATGATTCATCTAATGATTTGTCCTAATACCACATAACCAAAATGACTAATGGAAGCATTTAGAATTCTAAAAAAAATTTAATACAAGTAAATTAAAATTATTATTTTTGGTTCCAGTCGATATGAAAATCCATTACAAACTGATATTTGAAATCATGTAAAGAAAGCACCTATAATAATGGAAAGAAAAAAATATTTTCAATCATTTGGTGTAATGATGTTATAAAATTATCATATATGGTGTTATAAACATTAATATGATTATTTAAAATTACTATAACTCTCCTTAACCATTATAACTGTGTTTTAACCAATTTTCATATAAAGCAAACACGAGTTAAGGGAATTCTTAACTAATTTTCCATTCATTGGGTTATCCTTTCACTTCATTGATTATATGGTACAAATAATTTTTTTGTAATAATTTTTCTAAATAATTATTATTATGTTTATTAACAGCAAGAATGCATAATTTGTTCATTCAATTTATTCTCACTACAATTATATGATATTCTTAAGGGACGTTCCCTTAAAAATCAACTTTTAAAATTGTTATTTTCAAAATTCAAAATTAATGTTTTTATGTAATTATTCATGTATTATGATTATGTTATAGATTTTGGTAATTTTTTATGGTGAGATGTGAGACCTATATCTCCCTCTAATGCATTGGGTGTTTGATTGATGGAGGTCATCCATATGGTTAATCCATGTGTTACTGTGATAGTTACACTAAAGGATTCCATGAGGGTTATATTATTTGGTAGTCATGAGGGTTACATATCATAATATATAAATGATGGTTACAAATTTATTTATGTAATCACCAACGATACCATTATTCTTTATTTATATATTCTATGATTTAGGGAAACCTCGTGTTCCACAATGTATGTATACTGTTATTTATGGGTGAGAAATAATTCTTTAGGTTATTTATTTCATATGTTTATAAGTATTCTTGTACAAATGGTTTCTTTACATATTTTTTATCCGTTAATTATCATTTTATGATACTACCATGTTTTTAAATTCTTTTTATAGGTTATAAGGGTGGGTTAGAGAAATAAGGATGTCATGTGAAATGTTATGAATATTTTTCAACGAAATTATGTTGTTGTTTTGTGTTTAAAATTTTCTTTTTTGGATGAAATGTTTATTGATTTAATGGTACCATCTTACTATGATTGTGGGTTGATATGTATGAATTATGTCTTATCATTATAAAACTCGAATCTGAAATGAATTTTTGGAATGTAAAAAATAGAAATCTAGTTGAATTCAATAGAGTATGTAATGTTTACCGCTGGGAACTTATAGACATCGGGTGAACCTAAAATATTTATTTTTCAGTTATAAAATATAATCTACATAACTCTTATTTGAAATAATATTTATGTAATATTTCTAATATATAAATCCAATATACCTCTAATTGAGTTTTTGTTGTTATAGACATTAATTTTCATTCATTATATATATCTCAAATAAATTTTCATTGAAGAGAAGTAACATTTGAAAATATAAATCAATATATAATATCATTTTACAGTGATGATGAATAATAATTTGTTATAGAATGTAATTTGTTTATGTAAGTATTAAAAACAATTTTCAAGATAAATTTATATCAAATGGGTTCAGAAGAACTCATCATTGATGATATAAAGATTGGTAAAAAATATAGTGATGCATTACTTCAAGAATAATATATTCATCCCCCAAATCATGTAATTGAGTTTTCATTAGTACACTCATGATGTTATAACTACTTCAAATAATACATGTTGGATGACCCCTTATTGAGGCTTAGGAATTGAAGAAAAAACTCTATGACAATATACAAAAGGAATTTGAATGACTGAGTGAGTCAAAATGTAGTAAACTTATAACTTCATAATAATAATTGGTTAGTACAACATTTCCATGGTATTGGATACATACAAACGACACTATGAATAAAAAATATTTTCTACCCCATATTGATGATATTTTAGATGAAATATATAAAACTCAATGACATGCAATGGAGGACCATTATTTTGGATTTCTCACATGAGGATCACAAATAAAGATAGTTACAATGATGAGTTTTATTAAAGGATTTTTATTTATGAATTTAATGTAAAAACATTAAGAATTACTAATGCCACTGTAATAGTGAGGATTTAATGAATATATTTTTTTACGAACACCTAAAAAATATTTCGGACCTCACAATATAAATTCTTAAATATTAAAATATGAATTAGGACAATGAATAAAATATATGTATTGTGTGGAACACATTTTTGGTGTAGAATTTATATGAAAAATTTTATAGCTATTATTTTTGGTGATATAATTTATCAATCATTAGTCATATAACATGAAGAGAGGGTTTATCAATAGATACATTAATTATGAAAGTTGGTAGAAATGAACAAAAACAATACACAATGAATGAGACACATTTTTTTATTGAATATTGTGATTCTTTAAACAATAAAAAATATATTTCCTTATATATATCCAATCCATCGATTATATTGACATAAAAGGGATCTAAGGTCTTCTGTATAGATTATTGTTAGAAAAATTTAAAGGATCTGTTAAGAAGGTTAATCAGTAAAATTATGCTCACATTATCCAATAGTGTATATGTGTTTATGATATATTATGATTCATTAAAAAATAGAATAAAATGTGTCCACATATAGAATGTTATAGTGATTTTCAATGTGCATGCCTACTGATAATTAATGGTCAAAATCAACTATTCCATGAGTTAGATATGGAAGAAACAATAATTTTATTGAATATATTGACACATAATACTTATCATTAAAATAATGTTATATATGATGATAAAAATAATTATTTATAAACTCATAATGCTAGTTATAAAAAATGAACCATAAGGACATTTTTGTATTTATATAATGATTATCTAAACATAATAAATTAAAATAATAATAATTCAATAAAACATTTTATGTCATGAGATGTAATGATAATACTAATTTATCCTAGACAAGTACTGAGAGTGTTATTTTATATAGGCATTTCTATTTTATTGATCCCAAAATCTGGGTAAAATTGGGAATATTATATTTTTTTTATAGAATAGTAATGATGAATCAATCTCTGTGAGGATCATTATTGTTCAAAAAAGGATAAGGAATTGAGGAATAATTTGAGGAAGTCTTCTTAGTTAAATAATAACTGTAATGAGATGATATGGTTTATGAGTTATGTAAGAATACCATCAATAATATATACTAATAATGAGATGTTGGATGAATCTCATAGTTAGTAATTCTCCCTACACCCTAGATTTTAGAAGATTTTTAGTGATAGAAAAGATAATTACTAATGAAAAAATTACATAATGGGTATTCTAGAATATGTATATCGATGTCTTGTATGCAATTGATTTAGGTCTAAGATATTGAAGTATACGAGGTTATTTCAATATCTAAAAAATTCATAATGTAAATAAGGAAACATTACATATAATTTCATCATTGGAATCCCTAAAAATATCTAGAGGACATAATGATCTATGAGTTTTATTAAAGAACATTAAAATTCTAGAAAATTCTATTAAGATCATAGAAGATTTACTTATTGAATATATTTCATGGACATATATTAGTGAAATGATACGTTAATATGGATTTCAGTATTATATTGTTATATTAAAATGCCTAATATTACATCAATTTTATAGATAAGTATTCAAAAAATATTGAATATAGATTAATACATTATTACTACATATTATCCATAAAAAATTGGGTTATAAGAGATATTTTTTTAAACATTATTAGAAATAATGAATTAATATTCTATGGATTTTAAACATCACATAGACCAATTAAAATATTTAGTAAAGATTTCATCAACAACAAAAGTCAATTAATCATTAATATGTATCACTATAATAACATCTATAATAGAAATTATAGACCTCCAATATGTTGGAATAAATTTTCAAAATGAAATCTATATAGACCATATCATTTCATGAAATTCCAAATAATATTGTATATTTTTAAATTAAAATAACGACAAATAAAAGGTGATAGAAAAGTTATTTTATATTTTTTAGTGAGATTTGAATATTTTAGATATTAAAAGGACATTACTATTAATATTCCCATTGAATATATTTTTTTTGATTTAGATATAAAGTAATCATATTCCATAGCTATATAAATGTGATCGATATTCTTAATACTATAGACATTTTTTCTTAATAATTGCATATTCCACAAAATCTAACCAATTTTAATATGTTTTACATGTATTTAAAATGATTAAGTAAATATATGACCCTTCACATGAAAATAAATCAAAGGTCATACCAATGAAATAAGGTAAATCGTATTCAGAATAGCTATTAGAGATTGTAGATTGATGAATGAATGTTTCACGTAAAAGGACCACCTACCTGGATAAAATTTTCTAGAGGAAGCATAACATTGAGAAATTTGTTTTTGAACTCAGGGATGTGATGTGGCATCAGAATACGTAGTTTTTTTAATGGTTAAATCGATGTTTTATGTTGAAATTTATATAACAGATGAAATGTCACATGCCGATTTTTATGATATATTTTTCTTTATGTATTATTTATTTCATTCATACATTTCTATGCAAGCAACATCGCGTTAAAATGGAATGTGATTAACTATGGAAACATTATTATAATATATGAAAATTATAGAACAACAGTTGAATTGCAGGGTATAAATAGTACACATTCAACTATGAATAATTATTTTTTACAAATTCAGAAAATGAAATCAATTTTAATAAATTTGATTAGAATTAAAATAAAATAATTTGAACATAAAAATAGATAAATTATTATATGTCATATTCATGCATGAAATGTATTTCGATCATAATAGATTGAATTATTCATTATTAGTGAAATATTATAATATAATTAGTTTCTAATAGAATAAATTTGTGAATTTGTGATTAATCTAATGTTTATTACTTATAAATATATAATAAAAAATTATGATTTAGGCATAAAAATAATTTTTATATTAAAAATGATTTTTGTTACATTTTCCTAATAATTTTATAATTTATTTATATTTCATTTTAAAATTTAAATTGAAATATTTTTTTCAATATTTTTAATAATTAGTTAATAATTTGTTGTGTGATTTTTTCATTTCATGTCACCACCAATAGTCTCTGATGTAATAATTCATTATTACGATAAATGAAAAATGGGTTGAAAACATGTTAAAATTAATTTATATGGTTTAAAATGGACATTAAAATAGTTTAAGATTATTTTAAATGTTTTTTTACACACCCATACCTTATCATATAAATTAGGTTACATTTCAACTAATATTACTTGAATATTACTTTATAATATTGTTATGATTTTACTGCGTTCATGATATCCACTCTCCTAATGTTTAAATGGTAAATTTCTCTCCATTATTATCTATAACACATATATCCTTTATATAAATCTTTATATACCTGGATACTCTCCAAAAATCCTTATCAATGACCTAGGGGATTTAGACCTCTTCAAATACTTATCTATGAATCCATAATGTTTTTTATCGAATATAATTGAAGAATCATTATATGTTCTTACTGATATTTTTTAGGTTTTATTTTTCATAGACATCATACCATAGTCATATAATCTTAAAAACATGTTGTACTAAATATAATATTAGTAATTTGGTTTTATATGTTATAAAAATATGCCAATTTTTTTATCTCATTCTAATCCATTGGAAAATGATAATGTTGCCCTTGTGTATGTGTGAACTATAAAATATATGAAGAGATGTGATTCATTTATCATTTACTCTTTACATATATTGTAATAATTAAATAAAAAGTTAATATATATTATATTTACTATTGTATAATGTTAAAATATAGTTCAGTTATTATTCATTTTACATTCTGAGACATAAAAATATATAAATTTTCAAATAAATTTAATCTCATTGATACCTAGTGTTACACGCAACCCTGAGTCTAAATTAATGATAAGTATATATTTACAATGTATAAATCAAATTAGAGTGTATAAATATGAATATATAAAATAAAAGTAATTATACAAATTACACATGCATAAAACTAAAACATTTATTATAAATGGACAAATACCATATGAATATAAAAGTAATATTTTACAAAAAACGTTTTTATGAAGACACTATGTTATTATATATAAAAATATAGTAATTTGGTATTTAGTGAATGATTTTCAATAAATATTAATAAATATGGCATATTCAATAATTATTTTCTCATTAGTCTAATTTTTTTACTATTCATGGGATAAAGATAAATTTATTTTTATGATTAAAGATGTATAATTATAAAAAACGGTTTCATCGTGTTTTGATCACTTATAGAAATATAAATTTATACCTTTTAAATGTATTTCATAATAAATAACTATTTCTATGTTCTGAATGATGATTTTAATTATTGGATAATATCTTCCTTTTATTATTAGGATGTATTTTTAATATGGGTGGTAAAACTTTTCCCCTCATTAAAGGGTAAATTTGGTTAATCTTCATGAAAAAATAATGTAATAGTCAAATTTTTTTCCAAAATTCATATTAAAATACGTAATTAGAACACCACATCCTTAGGCATGAAATATAATTATTTAGGGGAAACTTATCATTTAAAATTATATACCAAAATATTAAAATTAACGTAAAATAAAAATGATAGTCTATTACTTCTAAATATACATATTTTGTTCACATTAGTAAAAATTAATGTTATGAATGTATCAAGTGTTGATATTTAGACTACTAAAATTATTATCTTGGGGGTATTTATTTATAATTTCTTGTCAAAAAATTATCCACATAAATGGTTCTGATATTCCAGAACATTATTTCCCGAATTTTATGAAAATAAAATTATTTATTTTAAAATTTTTAAATTCATTTGAATGTAAATGAGTATTAGATGTCAATTAATAATATATATGAATAAAAATTATTATTTTTGTGATATTTAATTGAAGTAAAATTCCACATTTGAATATAATAATTTAATTTCAAACAAAATAAATAGTTTCAAAATTGGGAGTAATGATATTTTATCAAAATAATATTATATTAATGAATTTGAAAATGATTCAAATATTGAATTATTGGTTGTCCATAAATTGAACATATAATAGTGATTTTAAAAAATAAATATCTTACTTTTCCCATTCATCTTTTAGGTTTTGTTTTTTAGATAATTATATCAATACTCTATATAAACAATGAATATATTACAAGGTGGAAACCACAAAATAGAATCATTATTTCCAAATATATAGGACGATTAAAATAAAATATATATTTTCATTATAAAATATAATCATGAAATTTATAGTAAATTATTCATTTCCAGTAATCATATATAAATGCAATAAAAAATTGTAAAAATTTTCTATGAGTGTTACTTATTGTTAATGATCAAAAAAATTGATAACACCGATAATTTAATGAAAATAATAAAAATCATAAAAAAACCTTTTTTTAAAATAGATAATTTTTCCCCAGAAATAGAATCTCTTATCATTGAAAAATATAATTATCATAAATTTTTGAATCAAATTATTTCAATGAAACTCATTAATAAGAATATTAATTCAATTTAGGTTACATAGGACATCATTACCATGTCACTATTTCATTTTTTATAACAATTGAAACAACCATATAGTTGAATTCCACCTCTAGAGAGCCCAAAGCATTATAGGAAAATTTAGGGACGCCCCTCATATAAGCTATAATGGCTCACTCGTAAGTTAAAATGGTGATAAAAATTTGAATAATTCCAACAACCACAACATTAATATAAAAATTTATTTCTTTAAATCCATTTCATAATCCAATTATATATTAAAATGGCCTTTTGTTTTTTGAATTGTAATATAATTTAGAAAAAATTATCCCTTAATGAATATTATATTATCTATGAAATTAATAATAAAAATATATCAATAAAATTTAAAAGCATTAAATAAAATTAAAAAATTTATATTTAATTCATTCATATATAATTTATAGAACATTTAATTTATCTTCGATAAAATGAGTTAAATGGGGATATTTGAATGTGAATTTCAATGAAATTACCTTACTACTTTGGAAACTTTTGAATTGTAATCCCCTAAAAAGGATGAAATTAACAATATATAAAATATTTCCATAATAGATAAATTCATCATATAATATTTCAAAGGGTCTGTAAATAAATCTCAAATGAAAAATATAGATTCAATCTATTATAATATGAATCTACAAAATAATTGAAATGTAGTTTGTTTTGATGAGTCTAAGTCATCGCATACATTATTTATTTTCTAGAGTAATGAAAATATGATAATTTTTTACTTTTATTATTTGTTTTCATTCTTATTATTCAATTTATATCACTTTCTATAATTTAATATACAATTTTTTAATCATTTATGTTCATGTTGGATGTCTTGACAATATTAGATATAGATTCCAATAATTACTTTTATAGATTGACTATGGTAAAAGATTTAAACATTTATTATTCTCCATAATAAATTTAGTTAAATAATTATAAGTTTTATACATATTTTATACTTTTAATCCAAAAAATTAAATATGATTATGAGAAAAAGATTATGTTAAAATCATAGACAAGATATGTCATTCGTACACATGACTAATGATTCCATTGTTCGATGATTATTATTAGCAGATTTTAAGTGTTATAATATCATGTAAAATTATAATAAAATAATAAATATTATATCAATATTTTAAATATACATTTAAATATCATTAATCTCACTTTGTGGTGGATGAAAAATCACATTGCCTCGTGAAGATAATAGTTCATTTATACACCCAAATTACGTTATTTTTTTATAGAAAGAAAAGGAAATAAGTTAAATAGTATATTATCAATTATTAGTGATATATGTGTCATCAATATAATATGAAAACCTCAATTCATGAATTATAATCCATATATGAGATATTGTGATGGAAAAATAATCACATTAGTTTGTGAGGTGATATTCCATTGTAAACAAAAATGATGTTTTTGATTCCCTTTTTATATAATACAAGATGGATATAGGTAATGATATTAACATAATGAAATATTATTATATGTATTATAATTTAATTCATTCCTTATCATGGATTTATAATATTTTAATTTTCATGTAGATTAATACAAACATGAATAACTGGTTTATACTAAAACATTTTCATTGACCAACAACCTTTTCATAACACATTAAGACCTCTATTGTTCATTTTATATCTAATAATAGACCAATAGAATGCAGGATGGGATACTAGGAAGATATTTGAGAAGTGATATACTATACAATTTTTTTTTGTTTTATGACATTAAAATATTTTGTTCCCTTTTATGAGTGTGGAGAGGGAAACATTAGTAATTTATCAAAATATTATTATAATATAAATTTATTAAAAAACAGGTATTCTCCAAATTTGTTTATTTGAAAAATATTATTAATATAAGTCTTAAAAATTCTATTAATTTTTCACATGTTAAGTACATATTATTACCCTGATGATTTTTATGTTCCCGCTCGTTATCCATTTTCCAGCATAACAAAACAAGAAGCATTTTTAATATATAGGGTTCAATATATTTAAAATAATTGGATAATACTAATTAATGGAACATGTTGTATTTTATAGAAATTATAATATAATATTGGATTAATCTACGATTTTTAGGAATTTTATTTCATTTAATAAATAATTATTTATAACAATATGTATGTACTGATAATTTTTAGAACTATTCATAAAATATATTAAAATAAGTTCATAAAAAACATTACATTATTAAAAAGTATTTCATCACAAGACTAAAATTTCATGGTAGTCAATAATTTTTATTTTTCGCAATAATAATCTAAAAATTATTCATTTTAATATAAATACCATTTATTTTATTTTCATTATAAATTTAATAATTACATTTTTATCATTGTGAAAGAATTTAAGATAATTATTTAAATATTTAAAATAAAATATAAAGTTACATGATGAAGATAAATGTTATATTTTTCAAAAAAAATTTTATATCTATGCACATTTTTTAAAACCTGTGTCAAAAATATTATTTTTATTAAAAATAAAAGTGTGACTATTTTTGCCTTTTAAAAATATAACATTATAATGGTTATAATCACATCTAAATTGAATAATAATTAAAAAATTTTACCTTAAGATTAATATTGATGATATATACTCATATAATAACATTTTGGGTTCTGTTAGGGTCAATTTTCTGTCCTTATCATTTTATTCCTTACCCTTAAAGACATTATTTCCCCTTAAACATAGAAATAAAAAAATACTAATGTTATAATTAATTAAATAAGAAATTATTAATATTAAATAAATACATGAATCAAAATTTTAAATATCAAACCTATATTAATAAATATAATCCATATATGTAACATAACTTTATTTAAAATAATATTTGAAAAACATGATGAATATAGTATCAATAAAAAATGTCCTTTAAGAAAATAAGCAAAATTCAAGAATAAAATTCAATAAAGACCAATTATTATATCATTTTAAGGAAAATTGAACTAAATAAATTTTAAAAATAATAGAATACATAATATAGTTTTTTTTAATAATTAATATTTATAATGGTTTTTAATAAAAAATCTATATTTTCACAATTCAATAAAACAAAATTGTGTTCAAAACATTATCAAAATTTCATCCTAATATAATTATTACATGGTTAATTAAAATCTGAAATTAATTTTTAAAATGTATTATCTAAAATTAATATTAATTTATTAAGATATTCATTCATAAAAATAAATAAATTCCATTTTTAATGGAAAATTTATTTTCGACGAATATATTGAATGTAATAAAAAAATGTGATGATTTCTTAAGAATTCACTAATAAATTTATATTTATTAAAACCATTTTTTAATACTACATTATATGTATTTATACCAACCATTTCAATATCTAGGTATTAATATTCAAATTGTAATAATAATAACTAAATGTATGTATTTGATCGATGTTTCTTAGCTTATAGGTTGTCAAAAAATTCCCACCTAATTTTTATGAAAAAACCATGTTATTTCAATCTCACACACCGTAAGAAATTCCAACAACATAAATTGTTCTTGGGATCGATAATTGTGTTTTACCACTGAAAACCCACATCGTATAAAGGTTTAATAAAATTTCCTCCTAAAATGAGACAATGGGGTTGAGAAGGTAATCTGGAAAAAACTAGATGGTTTCAAAGTAGGAGAACAATAGTGGGAAGTGAAAAAATTGATGGGTGTGAAAAACCTAACTCCGATCAACACATTTAGAGTGATATAGAATATTATCAAGAGAAATATGACCATAATAAAACCATAAATCTATGATAGCTTAAGATGTCATTGATTTCATGATAAAAAATTTTAAAAGATAAAATTTCTATTTAATTATCTATTTCCATTAGTTGAATAAATCATTTCCATTTATACTAAATAAATTAAAAAATATTCGAAATTGATATGAAATGTTTTATCCTTTATTCAATTTCTTTCACAATAATTTTTTTCTCAAAATGATTAATATTAATAATAAATACTTTATTCATGAAGCACTAGAATATACATCTAATGGATAAAAAAACACACAAATGGATAAAATCTAGTATTCATATTTTTATAATTTGATGAAACACCATTGTTTTTGAAATATAAGTTAAATAAAAAAATTAATATGCATAAATATAGATTAGAAAATTTATTTTCCAAAATATTACTATAATATAAAATGTTGAAAATATATTATTCAGATAATAAATGTTTTTAAATTTTTCAAAACATTCAAACCTTATATTGAAAACCTAAATTAATAGCGATTTTATCACATAGACATCCAAAATGAATTTATTATTTTTCTCAAAATAATGACCACACATCCAATATCATTCAAAAAATATATTCCCGATTCACATATAAATAAAGATATACTATCTATTTCAATTTTTATAATTAAAAAAAATTAGATATATTGAAAGCATAGATAATAAAAACATTAAATATCACATTCATTTAAAAAATAATATACTAAAATAGTTTTTTACAATAATCATATAAGATTCTATGAATATTGAACATTTTTCCAAATCACATACTCAGCAAATCATATCCAATCAAATGGTTATCATTCCAAAAAAACATATATTCCAAAATGAATATATATTTTATCGATCAAATAATATGAAAAATTTAAAAAATTCATACCCATAAGGAAATCATGTACTATTGTGGTATGGGAATCTCCCCTCTCCCTTCAGTTTTCTGTTAATTCCACGAGGCCTTGTAGAAAGCTATGTCTTTTTACATAGCATGTGGGTGGTAATTTTATAGAAATTATGTTAATATTATACTTATAACAATACCATAAATATAATGAAAAAATAACATTAATATATCCAACACTAAAAAAACACAAACCCAAATGGTTATCTCATACTATTCATTCTTCATCCCAAAAAATGTAATAAAATATTATTTAAGAAAAATAAAATATTATATAACCCTTATAAACATCCACTACCATTAATCATAAGTAAAACTATTATCATTAATTAATTATATAAAAAACAATTTTAGATGATAAACAAAATTCTTTCATAAACCCAATAAATATATCGAAAATAAATAAAATTATCCCAATTTACTCAAATAATATAAAAAAGTTTCAATTCATTATACTTATGGTCTTACAGAAATCATCTATAACACATGCATCTCTTAATGGTTGATTGTTTAATCATTAAGCGGTATTCATATTCAATTAACCCTGGGTTTCAATTTAATTCCTCAATTTGTAATTTTAATCAATATAATAATCATTCTTTATGATCAAACGATGTCAAAAAAATAATCCCAAAATTAGTCAATAACTTTAATATGTCATTTTTTACTTTCATAATCTTCATGTATAATAGAATTATGTATTTCTAAAGATATATTTATATGGTATTAATGATTCTATTCTTAATCCCCTACTAAAGGATCCTAATTTACGTAATGAACAATCTATCCACATATTAGTTTTCAGTTGATACCTCCATAATAAATTTATTTCCCATCATTGAGATAAAGAAGTACTTAATTTTTCACATGAATATTGTTACATTATGATCTCTCTCATAACATTTAAAACAAATTATACTCAATTTATCTTATTTTGTTGGGTTATTAATTCTATATACATTACACGGAGTTCACTAAATATATTTATCATTATGATCATTATCACTAGAAAATATAAGGATCCTAACTTATATCTAATTTTATGAGTTGGGAAACGTACATAGGATGATTGTTAAATCATTAATCCTGAGTCAAGGTTATGAAAAACCATAATATTTCCCCTTATATCCTCCATTTTATTCAGTTACCCATTCAGAAAACAACAAAATTTTCCTTCATATCCATTGATAATATAGTTCCTATATGATCTATAAATTTTTTGAAATAAAAATTGGTAGTGTGACGATAGCAATAAAATCATAATTAATTTAATTTTATGATGATAAGTACTATGATATAATTATTCTTGTAATCTAAAAATCATTAAAATATTTTAAACCATCAACGATTCTACTGAAAATAATTTACATTTTGGTTATATTAGACATATATATATTACATAAATATCATCATTACCTCTAACGTTATTTAAAACCTGCCCTTATACAAACTATATAGACACATCCTTAAAAATTATATATTCTTGTGATCTTAAACTTGAAATCAATTAGTTTTCATAGATATATTATATGTTTATTATTTCGGTGAAATAGGTAGTAAATCATACAAAATAATAACATAAATAAAATGGTGGACTCTTTTACTTAGTATCCACATTTCCAATGATGTTGAAAATTTAATACAAACCATGTTTTCAATTCATGAAAATCTTCAATATTTTAATCATCACATTCAAATTTTTATTAACCATCCTAAAAACCATTTTAATAAATTTAAAAATTATGATTGTTTGAAAATCTCTATTATAGACATAAAAATAATTAAAATGATAGTATAGTGAAAAACATGGAAACCTAGGGAAAAATAACTTTTTGAATAGTATAATTTAATTTTTAGAAGGGTATTCAATTTAATTTAGAAAAATAATTATCTTTAACATTAATAATAAATTATTACAAGGATAAAAAATTATAAATCATCAAAAATTAAATTAGGTTCCTTCAAATATTATTAACAAATAAATCATATATTTAATATTACAGACTGACATACCATACGGTGAACTTCCCCCATTTGAGAACCCAATTCAGTAGAGCAATATTAATGGGAACCCACCGTATTAGCTATCATGAGATATAATATGATATATAAAAACTCTAATCCCTTCATAAAAAAATTAAATAGGCCATATCACAAATAAATAAATTAAAAACTCATTTAAACCCATATTGATAACTCTTTTAGTATAAATATTCTTTTTAATGTAAAAATCAATTTTTAAATTCTAAAAATTGAACACACTTTAGTGAAACAAATTTCATTTAAAAAATGAAATATATTTTATAAAGGACGCAAAAAAACAACGGGTAATATTGTTGGCAGTAAATACATGTCATTTTTTATATGTTAAAAAATCATTCGACTTGACATTGGTAAAAGTTGTTGAAATAGGTACCCTGAAATATGATTTGAATGAAAGACTTTACCAATATGGATGTACTTGGATAAAAAAATATAAAATTAATAAATTTTAAAATAAATTTTATCTAATTAAAATAGATGCATTCCTGAAATAATATGTATATGGTGTTGAATATAAACTTCATAAAACAATACTGATGCATAATATCAAAAGATTTCTCGACTAAAGTAAATATGGATGAAGTCACGTACCTTGAGTTTGACTCATAACATACATTTTTTATCATCCTAAAAAAATAATATTGTTTAGTTATTAACATTCATAATTACATATTTCATGTTCATTATTCCTTTAATATATCATTTTACAGTGTTATATTCAGTAACAAAATTATTTAAGATCACGTAGGATGTTAAGTAAATATTTGATAAATAATTAAAAAATTTGATTTCAATTGATTGGTTTTGGTATAATATGTCATCATATAATCAAATAAAAAATTATATTCATGTTCTTAGTATAATATTGACAATAAAATTTAAAATTTAAATCCAACCATTAAACATGGTTATAAAAAATGAATTGTGTTAAAATAATAATAATTATAGGAAATACATATGCATGAGTAACACTTATTATACAAATTATCATTATTGAAATACGGAATTCAGTATTTTAGGATTTAAAAATTAAAATTATATAGACAATTTCATTGTAATCATATAAATTACTTATATATATATCATCTTTTTGATGTAGTAATCAAGAATGAATCACCTCAGTTTTTAGATGTGGTAGTCTACAAATCTGCAGAAATGATGTTATAGTTTTTTAGATAAATTAATGGTAATTATGGAAATAGAATATTATAATTTATTAATGATAAATAGATAATAAATATCCTAATTGAAAATTAAATAAATCATTATAATACATCCATAATATATAGTGATGGAAAATTAGTTACACCGGTTTCCACGTTAGTGGACCACCTTATAGAAGAATGATTGATTCAATAATCATTTGATGGAAGATGAGATGGATATATGTTACAATGTAACATAATAAAAATTAGTATATTTTTTATATTATTTTTATTAGTGTATCTTGGTTGAATAATATTCTATGGATATGGAAGAAGAAATTAATCATACATTCATAATTAAAAACGATATGCCATTTTTGAAAATCCTCCATTACCTATCACCATGAAAACAATATATATGGACTCATACCATTTAAAATAATTATAATGAGGATAGAAAATTTAAAATATATTTTGGTACATATTCACTGAACCAAAAGGGTTTTCATGTGTAAATTAAATTGATGATGTGTTTCCCTTTTATAAGATTGTGGAGGGGGAATTTAAGAATTCGTAGACATATAATATTAATTTATATTAAATTACTTCTAAAAATGAATGGAAATTATTTTTCCCAAAATATTATGAGTATTGGTTTAAATAATACAGTTAAACAATTTATCGATATAGTTATGTCTTATTTTTACCCATATCATTATGTTTTAAACCTTCTATAACCCTTTATAATCTTATCAGGACAACAACGATTTGAATCTCTTAATGTCAATATACAACAATAAATTGAAAACCATCCAATAAATGTACATTTTATTTTTAATTTTATAGTATGTATCATTATAAAATAGATAATTGAAATATATTTGTAATATAATTTATTTATATATTATTTATTATAATATATCATTAATGTCCCTTTTTAGAAATATTCACTACATTGATCATAATAACATCATTAAAACAAGAAATTTTCAAATGAAAAATATTTAATTATATCATTAGAATGTAATGGTAGTCGATAAAATTCATGTATCACAATAATTTCCCCATATTACATTTATTCTAATTTTTTAAATATAATTTATTTTAATATTCTATTTGTTGAATAATTACTACAAGTGCATTGTGGAGGAATATAATTTAATGATTTATACACATAAAAAAATAAAAAATTGAAGATGATTATATTAAATTTCAAATAAATATTACTTTCAGTAATTTATTTGGGATATATATATTTTAGAAATATTGTATTTATTATAACACGATAGTCACATTTTTATCCTTTCATGAAATATAATATAATAAACATCCCCACATAATCCAAAATGAAAAAAATACATATACATGAAATTATATTTACAATATACTTGATATAATCAAAAAAATATAATTATTTAAATTTTTATCATCGCAATATATTCCATATTATTTTATATTTTACCATTTATTATCACAATGAACCATTACCGTGGTAAAAAAATTATAATGATACTCGGAATTTTTTAAATAATAGATTTATTAACTAAATATAGAAATTATGATAACAAATATGTAAACAATTTCAAAATATTCAAAAAAAACTAGGTTGAATAATTTTATTCAATATAATACCCAAAAAAATCATTTAAAATGTATTTCATAAAAACATTCTTTTTTAATAATAATGTTTTTGTACTCGATTTAGTTATAAAATTTATTATAAAAATTATAATTATATCATTTTAAACAAATAAATTAATAATATTTTAAAACTAAAAAAAATATATTTTTAAAATCAAAATTCATTTAATGTAAAAATGAACTTCAATAACAGTCAGTATTTTTCACAGTTACTTGTAAAATATATTTTTCGATAAATAAAATCCAAAGTAGAGTCTATTTTAATAGTGAAATGGTGAATTATAATATTATATGACATTTTAAAAAAATTATAAAATTATATTATATTAATTAAATATTCACTCTTAAATTAAATGTATCCTTCTATTGAAGAAAAAAAATTTCTAAAGAACAATACTACTTTAGTAAAATTTAATGGATAATTTTTTTATAATTTAATAATGAATATATATTTATTAATACCATTTTATTTATTTAATAAATTATTTATTTATATTCAAGCCCAGAAATTTAATTTGGAGGTAATAACTATCACATTTAAATAATAACCTATTTTTCCATTTAAGATCTATATTGTGTATCTTTTTCATTATTTAAAAATGCCTTAATTATTTTGAATAAAATTTATATTAAATTGAATTAATGAAATAGGTTTACAATATATACTATAAAATTTCATCCCTAAGCAACTTTTGTTCCAATTTTCAACTTATATAAAAAATTATAGAATAGTAATTGTGAAAAAATATATTATTGCAGTTAATGTTAATATATGTTTACTAAGGGGTTCAAGAAAATGATATGGTTTCAAAAACATCGAAAACCTATTCATATTTTTTGTATAATATTTTTTAAACACCATACTTTATTATTTTTTAATACTAGTACATGTGGAGAAATTTCTGCAAGATATTGATTTTATTATATTTTAATCCTATATAAAATTCTAGTGGTTGCCCAAAAATAAATATTATAATGCATCCTATATATCACCATCATAATTTTTATGTAACCTATTAGTTAAAATAGTGTTATTTCTTTTGTAGATTTCATTTCAAAAAACAATTAATTTAAATGATATGTGTAATATTTTTAAATTATTATATATTATCTATAACATATCTATTACATTAATGGATGTTAAAAATAATAAATAGTATATTAATAATATATGTCCAATAAATATATATAAAATACATGATTGTAATTTAAATATTTTTTCTATATAATAATCATAACTTTCCCTGAAAATATTATTATGCATGAAATATGAAATTTATATAGATATGAAAATTATTCTCAATATAGTGAATGATTGTAATGAAAAATATATTATTTAGTTGATAAAATATGTTATACATTTAAAATTTTTTTTTCAAAACATATGATAAAAATACATCTGATCTTAAACTTTCAATGGTATTTTTCCAAAAAAAGCTATTTTCATCACAATTTTTACATTTAAAATAAAATATATTACTTCCGTTTAATGGTTTTTAATTAAATGAAATTAATTACATATTTAAAATCTGTATAATTAAAATTTTCTATTTATTACCTTTTATTTTGGTTTAACATGAATTGTAACCATGGTAAAAATAATCACCTCAGTAAGGGGTTAACCTGGTAAATATAGGATAATACAAAGAGACAATGACATAATTGTTCATCATAATTATTCTTGTATTAATTTAATTCAAACCTTAACACCTATTTTTTTAAATAGACTTATATAATGGAAACATATCTATGAAAATAAATACTATATTAATTAATCCAAATGATATATCAAAATGTCACTATACTAGTTTTAAATATCATATATGGGTCCACAAACAGGAAAAAATCAGTTGTGAATGAATATTAATATTAATTTTGGGCCTAATTAATATATATTATTTATTTTAATATAGTTATAATTTTTATAAATAAAATAATTTCCATAAATACATTTATAATACTAATGATGTATTTATTCAATAAATAGAAAAAAATAATTGATTTTAAAAATATTAAATGTATTATAATTTTTTATTTTTAAAGTTATCCAAGAATTCAATACAATAAAATGACATGTTGGGGATGTTTTAAAATAATTGGTTTTAATTATATGGGTTTTTATGATGTTTTTAATGTAAATGTAATGAATAGTGTCAAAATTTATAATACTGATATTTTAGGAAAATGGTTTTTTTAAATTATTCTTAAAAAACTAAAAGTATTAAATATTATTATAAAGGAAAATGTGTGGTCTAAAATTTCATCTCATGTCCATTTATGAGTCAAAATTAATCCTATATTTAATATTATGACCATTTATGAGTGAAATATATGTAATCACAATTAATGATAAAATAGTTTAATTATGGGGTTACATATTTTATTTTTAAAATCACACACAAACCAGTAAAAATTCAATTAGAGGTTTTTAAATCAAACCTATCATATAATTGACTCAATTTCATGACAATATGAATGTATTTGGAAGTAGAATATTTTTAGTATAAATTATGTTTTTAAGAAATTCCCAAAGTGCCCTCACCTAAAATATAAAAAGAATCCCACCTCCCTCAAATTATTACACCCCATAGAACCTCATGTTGTGACCATAGTATAACAAATTATCTTTTTTACATATCTATCCACAATATAGTGGTACTAACCGTAAAAAATCAATTACCCTATATCCCTTTAAAGAAGATGTAAATGTGTAATTTTGAAGAATCAAAAATATCTCTAACCAATCACTTTTTTTATAATTTCACATAACATATATAAATATATGATATTTCCCATAACAAAATTTATTTATTTTCATATATATTCATAAATTTTACTATGATTTTGAAAATCCATTACACACCATGTTTCCCCAAAAATAATTATTGAATGTATCACTCGTGTATATGTATGACTTTTTGTCTCCATGTAGCGATACAGTTCATTTTTAATCACTATGTTTAATGGATTGGAATGGTGATAGATTTAATGATTATATATCCTATTTATGAAACAATTAAACCTATTTATTGATTATATCATGTATAAATTATTACCATCGGATATATTGGGAAATAATTCAGTTAATCAAGTGAATGTTGGGACTACCATTATAAATAATTATTAATAAATGGGTGATAAAGTGGTATAAATAAATAATATATGTTATGATAAGAAAATGGTTATAAAATATTTTCATAATAAATCCATATTTATTTTACTGAACTATCATTCTCAATCATTTATATTACATATTTTTATATTATTACTCATTACATTACACAAACACATGCCTAGGAATCATAATAGTTTACATCCTTTATAAACATGGAATGACTAACTTATGACATGAAGAGATATTTTAAAAAACTCCCTTAAATATAATACCATTTTATAAATCTAATTAAAAACACTCTTCACAACTACAGGAAATGAATGAAACGAATGGGTGATCTCAGATGCTCAGTAATGTTAAACACGTTAGATGGGAAAGAATATCATGGGAGTAAGGGTATGATAACATGAGTATAAAATTTTTAAATCATGACCTACATAACATTTATAAAAATATTGAATCATGTCTTAATGATTTTCATTTCAAAATATTTTAATCCTAAGGAAATCTTATAACATGATTCATGATTGCATAACATTGGCTTAAGACATGGAATATGTTAAATGTATATATAAGGATAAAAAAACATTTCATATTACTCAAGGATCACTACCTATAACAACATTTTGGACAATGGTCGTCACTAAACTTTTCTCCCACCACATTTATGCCCTATCCTACTAAACAATACACACATCCCATTCTATCTCTGTATTACTAAAGCAATTTCACTACCCATTAAAATCTAGTATTACTAAATTATATTCAGTTACCATTCCATCAATGTATATTTTATATTATATTTAAATATTAATTAATTTACTAGAGGGAGATATTGGTCCCACCCATCATATATTAATATAATAAATTTGTGTTCAAAAACAACATAATAATTTCGTCATATCATATCCTATTATAAAAATTGGACATCATAAAAATTTCACCATATAATAACCTATGGAAAAGTGATATGTTTCATAATAATTTCATTATATCATACCCGATAAAAAGAATTGTGATTCAAAATAATTTAATAATATTACAACCCATGGGATAGAAACATTATTCATAAAAAAATCCTCATTATAAAAAATAATTTAGATAAATAATAATAATAGTATCATTGGATCATCTCTGTAGTAAGTCATTGGTAACATCAAGAGATATATTAGTAGATTGAAATTAATTATGAAATTTCATTTAAATCATTTATTGGAATGAAATATTCCATCTTATTTGAAAATGACTTTTTAAAAAATAAATCATTTAGAAAACATTTTTCAATGAAAATGAAATTGAAAAATTATAAAAAATTCTTTCAAAAACAATTTATTCACTTTTTATAAACACAACACCTTATCAAAATAATTTCAATGAAATCGACACTTGAAACTTATAAAATATTCATCTAAACTCATTTAAAATAAAATTTTAAAAATTAATCAATTTCATAATCCATTTCCCTGAAAACACAAATAAATAAATATTGAAAAACTCGAATTCAGAAAACATTTCGGGAAGAGATGGTTTATGAATAAAAAAATTTCCGACCAAATATTGAATTAAGGTAACATTATCCTAAATGATTTTTTTAATAATTACATAACAATATAAAATGGTTCCATTTATTGAATATATCATGAAAAAATAAATGGATAATAAAAACAATGAGAATTATTGAGATTTAGATCATAATATTTCAACATTGGAAACATGATCATAAGCATTCTTGATAAATGATGATTTTGTAATATTAAATCATTACCACATTGATAACCGTGAATCATAATGTTATTGAAATATATATCCTTAAATTATAATTTCATTCCAAATAAAATTTAGGTAAATAATCAATATATACATTAATGGTACGTATATACAACACATAGAAGAATGCAGTGGTGAATACAGTAAGTGTCTCAAAGTAGTAAAAACTGATACGAAAATCTCTTACTAAATGAGTAATTATAGATTAATAAAAGCTATAAAATAATTAAATATATAGATATATTACTTACCATTAAATGGGTTATATTCATGCTATATCATTTTATATTGAAGAATGTACACCACACGGAATAAATGTGTTGTGAATATTCAATATGTCTCTTTGAAAAAAAGTGAGATTAGATATCACCTTACCTTAAGTTTTGACATATTTCATTCTAGTTAAAACATCAAATATAATAATTTAATGTTTATTATAAATATACAAATGAACCATATAAAAATATATCATACCATATAGGATTTGTTTTGAATTTATATGACATGTTTATTGGAAATACTATATTAAAGATAGGATTCTGTTAATAAACACTCTATTTTACATATTTGTATTTACTTATTATTTATTAAACTATTATATTCATAATTTTTTTATAAAATATATATTTAAAAAATTATATAATAATTAAATATAATACATAATGATTACATTAATTAATCAATAAAATTTACTCATATAAAATGAAATACAATAGTTATGGAGACTGTAGGCCACAAGTACACATAAACGTTTCATTTAATTTTCTTATTAGTCTATATGAAAAAAAATTAATTATATATTTAATATAAATATATAATTATTATTATTTTATATATATTAAACATTTTTATTAAAACATTCCTTAATACATTACTTGTATCGTGCGAACGAATCACTTCACTTTCTGAGGTTGTAGTCCACCGTATACACGAATGTTGTTATCATATCCTTAAAAAATATTAGGCATGAATGATTGTGTGATATAAAAATTTAAGAATAATAATAAAATAAAAAATATCATATATATAACACATAAATTGTAAATAAATCATCATTCCCTAAAATTAATGGTGGTAATTAAAAGGTAAAACATCTGTTCATGAGGTGATAGTCCTCTGTACAAATGAATAATTATTTTATAACAAATTTTAGGAATGTGTGTTTGGTTTTTAGTCTAAAATAAAAGGTAAACACATCTTAGTATATGTAAGATACTGAGTTTTTTATATAACCATGTTATAATAGAAATTAATGGAGTTGGAGATAGAAACAAAATAAGGATTATAGGTACAGAACATTAATTCTTCTCTAGGTTTCCCTGTTATGTTATCACTATTTTCTTACTATGATGGGTTTCTACACAAAATAATTTTTATAGGAGGAGAGATATGTTCAAATGATATTATGTCAAATAATGGTCAAGAGAAATTTCTTGATAATTTAAAATGTATAGGGAGAGTGAGTTCCCTTTTATAGATTTCGAGGAGCATTATTCTTGTAAATTCTCAATAGTATTCAGTTTTGGGAGGTTAACATTATGAAAAGACTCCCCAAACAAGATAAATAACTATTTTGAGGGAACTTATGACCAATAAACTAATCCAACAAAAAATATTATACATTTTTTAATCATTGAATTCTCAAGTTTTTTATTCCCTTATAGTAGCATATATTTTAATAAAAATAATATTATATTAAATTATAACATATAATAATCCATTAAATATATTTTTACCTCTAATATAAATATGATATCTAATTTATTAAATATAAATCCTATGTGTGTTGGAAATTAATTTCAACAGAAGTGCATGTAATGCGCAATCAATACCACAAAAACATTAACTACATTAATTGGTTTTCTCATATTGAAGTGTTTGTATGTTTACTATAAAAGGTCAATTTCATCAGGAATGTAAAAAATTTGATATTTATTGTAATTTATATAATACATCGAAGTTAAAATTGATTTTATTAATTTTAAATCACTTAATGAAATGCCATTTATTATAAAGAGACATTAGTGTCCATTTTGACATTATTTATTTATATTGATTTTTAAAAATATCAATAGAATGATGTAATTAAAAAATATTCATTTAAAACAAGGGTGACATGATATATTAATTTTTATAAATACATTTAAATAAGAAATATTTCATTTTACATCACATTTTATATTCTTATTTTAATTTTTTTATTTAGTTATTAAATAAATAATAATTGTTATGTCGTTTCTTATATATGTAATATAATTTTAACACTTGAAAAAAAGGAAGATAAATAATCCTGATAACAGAAAATAATCACCGATTCACATATATATATATATATATGAACATATGTTTTTTTATTCCCCCTCTCAAGGCATTATAGATATTAAGTGTATATAATTCATCATTTTGTGTTTTTCTTCCCATGCGATATTAAATATATCATATTCAAAGGAAAGTGAAACTAAATATCCAAATTATATATAAATTATTTATCATGGTCCAAATAAACTAATAACAAATAGTATGTTATTTTATGTCCTTTTAACTCTTATCATTCCAGTTTCACCACCGCTAAACACATTTTTACATTAATTGTGTTAATTTATTTTTTCTACATTAACTATTAATATTGGTAAATTAATAATTTGAAATTAATATAAATTATAAATTATTATAATAAATATATGGAATCCATCATTCCAAATTTAATATATAGAAATGGAAAAAATTTAATTTATAATTATTCCAACAGATGTGATGAGAAAGTGAGGTTTTATTGCAAAAAAGATCAAAATGATACAGTGATTTTATATCCAATTTCTATATGAAATTTATTCCAATGTCCAAAATTATATTAATATAATTAGTATTGTTAATATTATAATATAATATAAAATTTATATATATATTTTAAATAAAAAAAAATTATAAATAAAGACATTTTACAACAAAACTCGGTATTTTTCAATATTGATTAAAAAATTAAACTATTCATAAAAATCCCAAAAGGATATAAAAAGATAATGGTGATTGTAAAATAATTTTTTTTTATGATTTTATAACATTAATTTCATTATTTTTACTAAATATACATAATAAATTATTTCTCTATAAAAAGCTATCAAATTTTTTTCGTAATATTGTGTTATTATCAAAAACATTGGATTAATTATTATCTCTTATATAGAAAACATATAAGGATATTTTCAAAAGTATTATATAATATATGAAATATATATTATTAGATACATTCTAAAAAATGGATTTGTAAACTTATTTTCATGAACCACATGTATACTCAAAAAATATATTTTCAGAAAAAGATAGCCTTTTTTTGGAAAAGTGTTATATTTTCATTTCTAATTTATTGTTCACCAAATAATTCATTATATATATATATTTTTTTTAAAAAATCATAATCTAGTCAATAATATACAACTCTCAATTCCAATATATATTTTATAACTGTTATATTATATAATATTTTTAAATAGTATGCCATGTTTTGATTAAAACTAGGGTTGTGTCTAATGTTAGGTAAACTCAGAATTCTGTATTACATAAAAAAACATAGTATTTCCTGTAAAAAAAATATTAATTGCCACACCCAAGATCTTCATTAAAGGTAATTATATTACATATATTTTTGTTATATAATTCCCCTTATTTCCCACCTAATCCCCCATAAATTTGGTAGGATTTTGAAGATGTTTTGAGGGGAGAAAGGAGGGTGCACAGTTACTTTGCACTGTTTACCAAACCATGCACACACATCACGCACTTATGTCCCAATCATCGTAAAATATTTAAAATTACATATTTTTCCTCCTGTTATTTATCCTAATTCTCCCCTTTCTTCTCCACTTCAAACCTAATATCCAGGGCCTCTCTTTGAGTCACACAATCCCTCATTGGAACCTCGTTTTGAAGGGTTGTTTGGTGGAGGAACATCAAATAATCCTGGGTAACTACTTCTCCCCCTTAGATCCTCTCCAACTCATTTAGTTTGTTCTAATTTATTTTATATCCCAAAGGACCATAGGGTAGGTTTTCAAAAATAGAGTTTAACCATGGGGGTTATTGGTCCAATCATATATTATTAGGCTTGATCTACCCTACTTGTGGTGCGGTGGGGTTGCGATTGGGTTCTCGCAGAAATGATTCACGATTTTAACCAATTTTGTAGGTGATTCCATTATGTATTCAATAATTGTGATTGTATTTCCGTTTTTATTGTATTTTCATGTTTATTTTAATTTTTTATTTGTCTGAAAATATTTGATGTAGTTTTGTTTGTAAGGCCAATGAATTTTTAGTGGCATATTTTTGTGAAATAGGTGGGGTTTTTAATAAAATCATCTATTTATTCATTTTGGGATACCCTATAATTTCTTATTTGAATATATCTAAATGTATTACGGCTGAAAATATAGTTTGAATTTTTACCTCCTTTGGTTTTTTCTGCAAAAATCCTTTATAAATGTGTTTGTGAAACACATGAATTTTTAAGTGCCATGTTTGTGTGAAAATTAATGTTTTATAGATATATCTCTTAATAGTTGACATGGTATATCCAAAAGACTAATTTGTTGATTCATTGAAAGTTATTGGGAATCCATTTCTGTTTTGGGGAATTTTGGGTGTGCACATGGGGTGCAAAGTGGGGATTTCTATTATTTAGGGGTGCAAAATAATACAGGATTTTGAGAAGCTAGATTACTGAAAAATAAAAATGTATTGTTGTGTGTTTTAAGTGGTATAATGTATGTATAGTTATTGTGGTATTTTTATTTGAACAATATTGGAGTTTTTATATGAAAATAAATGTGATTTTCTTGCTTAATTTTTTTGATCACAAAGGGGGAAGCTAGGGTACCGAGGTGGGAATATATATACAAGTACGACTAGTGATATGGATGGGGTTTGTCCCTGTTACACTATGAAAATGGATAATGAAAACTCTAGATAAAATATATTTGTAATGATTTTCAACCACAAGGTTATGGTTATGCTCCCTACTACAGTCTCGTGCATGATAAAAGATTTTGATATGGTTACTTTACATCGAGGAATGAGGTACAAAGGGCCCGAGATTATATAGTGCCAAGGGGTACTCAAGATTTTGGTGCTAATTGGATTTGTGGTTTTTCCCTTCAATTAGGGTTTTTTGGATGTAAATTACAGTAGATAACATGTCCTATTCAAATGTGCTAACATTCTAAATGTTTTAGTTTAAAAACCCTTTCCAATTGGAAGATGCAATTCGTGGAATTCATCACTAATTTCCTTTACATATTAAATTTACTAACATTTTCAAATTGTATTTCGTAATATTTGAAACCTCTGGGTGATATCCCATTGTTCATAGGATCACACCCTACATACACCCCTTGGGTGTATGTATACATCATTATATCTGTATCAGGTAAAGTTTATTCCTCAGGATAAGGTGGTTCGGGTAGATAGTCCCCTCCTACGGTGCAGAGCTGTGGAGACAACACGAGGTTTATGTCCCCATGTCAAGTAGAGTCATTGTGTATAACATTATATTATTATTATTATTATTATTATTATTATTTTGATCTCTATTAATTTATTTAAAACCATGTTTTCATATCTGATTTTGTTAAGACTTGTTTGGAATGAAAATTTCATATTTTTACTATGGACTATTTTTACGGTTCTATGCATTCTTGTTAGGGTGAATCATTACCAAACCTACTTTACTGATACATGGGAATTTGAACCATCCCGTGGGGATAGGGAGACCCCTTACGGATTTCTCATGGGTTGGATTTGGAGTCAGTATTAGTGGCGAACTAATTCGGTTCGTGATAAAATTTTATTAGAGGAAGTCATTGGTTTTAGGTTATATTAATATTTTAGGATGAGTTGGGATAAAGAAGAACTAGGAATGTCGGGAATCTATGTTTTGGTCACATGTAGGTTCCTACATGCACCTCTCATGGTGTCTCTTGAGTCACTATGGGGCGTTGGAATTACTTTCTTGACATCACTTCCTGGTGGGACCTGTCGGCGGTAGAACACACATCGACATCGGAAGGGGTGGAGTAGTTATTTATTTTATTATTGTAATGTGTTTAAATTATTTATATTTTATGTATTTTATTACAATTTTAGAATTTTGGTATTGACTATTTTTATTGTTAATGTTTCATTTTTTTTGCAACATGCCTCCCCAAAAAGGTCCCATGAACCCATGGGAGGAAGTTGGAGAGTTTTTTCCCACGACAATTTATTAGAGGCTATTCAGGGTTGTGGTCCGAGCTGTCCAGTCTCTAGGATATGGACTGTATTATATTCAAAATCCTATTATAGAGGATGAGACTCGTCCAAGGATGGAAAAATCCCAAGAGTTCCTTAAAAATAAGCTACATATCATTCTAGGAAGCATAAAACACCGGGACGGAGAGGAATGGTTTGACAAGATCAGGTGCATGTTCATGTTCTTGTGTACACCTGAGGAGATTAGAGTGAAATGTGCCTCTTATATATTGGATGTTCCTAGACGCAGGTAGGGGGAATCAGTACGAAAGATTGGTAAAAATTAGAAGATGTGCTTAGGAGATTTCAATGAAGTCTATAATGAGATATAGTACCCAGAGATCTTGGCATATGACAGGTGTGAAGATTTCATGGATCTTGTTCAGGGGAATCTATCTGTGATGGAGTACCACAATTATTTCACTAAATTGTCTATGTATTCTCCTGAAATTTTCTTCAATGAGAAAGTGAAGGCTCATAGGTTAGAGAAAGGATTCTGATCAAAGATATAATCCAAGGTGTTTTTGTATAAGATGAGGACTTATGTTGAGGTCGTTGATCGGGCGTGCATGGTGGATAGAGATTCGAAAGGTAGGGACGGTTTCTCTGTATCCGTATCCATAGTGGACAATGACAACTCTTCTGGAATTAAAAGGATGTTGGAGGAACATGTGATGAAGGGAGGTGGTAGTTCAGGCCACTCCTCAAGGTAGTTTTTGACTACGGATTATGATGAAATACCAGTCATGTTCCACCTGTTTGGAATGTTTGGGCACATCCGACCAGTATACCCAATTCGTCTGAGCCATTGTTACCAGGGTAGAGTTATGGGAAATTTTCAGCACTTCTGTGGGGTGTCGCATCCATATTATAGTGGGGTAAGGTTAGTGGATTCAATAGGATTATCAGCACAGTCCGATCCTTAAAGAACTATGGGACCTCATTTTGCTGTAAATGGTGGTAGGTATGGGTCATATTTTATGAATATATGTTTCATGGAATAGCCACTGACTATATGTTTTCCTTAGGTAGAGACTGGACTTCTCACTACGGTGGACCAGGAAGAAGTAGGATAAGAGGTGGGACCTTCAACAGTTAGAGGTATCGTTTTGATCGCATCTTCTATAGATGCTACTTTTTTTTATATTGAAGCCACTGTTTCTTTCATTTCTACCAGTTTTTTGGAGACGCTGAATTTTCCAACTGATTTTTTTTCTTTCGCGATGGAGTGGGTGATGCCGGTTGGAATGACGAAGGAGCAGGGCCTCAGGTTCCCCTCGCATGCGCTTTCTGTGTCAGGGGTTGAGATGGTGTGGGACCTTCTGTCATAAATATTGAAATTTTTGACATAATAATTGGAATGGATTTTATACTACACTTCTACTAACACATCAATTTCAAAAGGTGGTGAGTGATTTTAATGGCACCAGATAGGAGTCATCAGGCCTTTCATGGTCAATGGGATCTAGGGTTGGGTCACACATGAACTGCACATCCATAGATAGGATGTATTATCTTCAAGTTATCGTCGCTCACGCTATAGGATGATGTTCCATCCCCTGAAGATTCACTGCCTCATGTAGTGAATGAGTTTATGGAGTTATTATCGTATGATTTTTAAGGTTTTCCAACAAAGAGGGACATGTAGTTCTCAATTGTTCAAGAACAGGGAACAAAATCAATATCTCTTCCCTCATATCACATTGACCTTACTGAGTTGAGTAGATTAAATATATAGCTGGATCTCATAGATTCCCAAGGATTTTCTTAGCCGAGTATCTCTTATTGGGCCACTCCTTTGTTTTTCATGGAAAAGGAAGACAGATCCATTCTAATGTGCATTGACTACTGGAAGGTGAATAACGTTACAATTAAAAATATATAACCTTTTCCTAAATAGTTCATTTGTTCGATCAGTTGAATGGTGTAAATAGGTTCCTAAAAATAGACTTTCATTCGGGATATCATTAACTCAGGGTGAGAGTGGTAGATATCCTGAAGACATCCTTCTAAAGTAGGTACGACCACATTGAGTATTTGGTCATGCCCATAGGATCGTCCAATGCTCCAGCGGTCGTTATGGCACTCATGAATAGGGTGCTCCATTAGTATCTCAATTTTTTAATTGTGGTGTTCATGGATGACATTATATTATACTCTAGCTCTGAAGAGGAATGCGAACATCACTTGAGGATCGTCATGGGTACTTTAACAGATCACAGCCTCTTTGCAATGTTGTCAATGGGAACATTCTGGATTAGGGAGGTGAGATTCCTGGGGAATGTGATCCTAGAGAAGGTAGTTTTAGTGGACCCTCAGAATATTACTATGATTAAGTCATGGGAGAAACCAAAAAAAATTATTCGAGATCCGGAGATTCCTTGGCCTGGCTAGTTATTATAGGCGATTTGTTCGGGATTTATTTTGGCTTACTTCACTGACGACCACACTCACCCATTAAGGGGTAAAGTTTGTATGGGGCCCAGAATGATAGGCATCCTATGAGGTGATGAAGTGGCAGTTGACTACCACCCCTGAGGTAATTTTTTTATTTGCTGGGAATTGATATATGGGGTATTGTGATGCTTCAGGTATGGGTATTGGGTGTGTGCATATGTAGGATGATCTCATGGTGGTGTATGGTTATCACTATCTCTGACCACAAGAAAATAATTACCTGACCCACAACATGGAGTTGGTAGTGGTGATACATACATTGAAGACCTAGCATCACTACCTCTTTGGGTAGAAGTTTTTTGTCTACACGGATCACAAAATAATGGCCTATATCTTATCCTAGATGGACCTTAAGTTAAGGCAGCATCACTTGATCGAGTACTTGTAGTGGTTTTACATTGACATTGTATAAACCCCAGGAAAGGGTAATGTGGTGGCCGATGCCTTGAGCAGAAGGGTTCCTATACAGGCTTTGAGGATGTCTAGTGTTGAGTGTACATTGATGGGACTCCATTCTCATATTCATATTGAGATGATGATGCAAAATGGTGGTGTGTTATTTCTGAGTGTTCAGTTGACTCATTATCTCTATGATTTGATTAAATGGGATTAGCCTAGTGATGAGATTTTTCAGCGGTCGAGGCAGTTCTTTCATCGTGGGGAGATGTCCTCTGATTGATCCTCATCCCCCCAATGGTATCTTGTGCTTCAAGGGTCATTCAGTAGATTTCTCTACAAAAGGTGGTGATAGAGGATAGAAACCAGTCTCAGTGGGATATCGAACTGTGTTCCACAAATATGTACTATGATGTGTGAAGATAGTTCGAGTGGCCAGGTATGCGACATGACATAGCTAACTTTTTTTCAAGATATTACACATGCATGTAGGTGAAAGAAGAGCAACAGAGGCCCTCCAGTTTTCTCCACCCATTACCCATTCCTACCTAGAAGTGGGATGAGTTTACCATGGACATAATTTTTGGATTTTCTATTACACCATGGGGTTTGAATTCCATTTGTGTGGTGATTGATCATCTGACCAAATCATCCCCCTTTATTATGATCGGATATACAACTAAAGTGGATGAGTTGGGCTATTTGTATCTTCAAGAGGTGGTGAGACACCATGGAATTCCATATAATTTTGTCTCATATAGAGACCCCTATATCACTTATTGGTTATAGGAGGGGATTTAGAAGGCCTTGGGGTGTCAGATTAAGATTATAATGACATACCACCCTCAGACAGATGGTAAGATAGAGCAGGTGAATTAGATTTTTGAGGACATGCTCAATGTATGTGTTCTGGCCTTTAGAGGTTCATGGGATAGAAAAATGGGATTGAATGAATTTTCAGATATTATCATTTAAAATTCCTCAATTCGAATGGATCCTTTTAAGGAACACTATGGTATGCCATTTTGGTCCCCACTGTGTTGGCTTGATGTAGGTGAGAGCTCACTACTGGGGCTGAATCTGTTGCGGATAATTCTAAGAAGGTAAAATTGAAAAGGTTCTGTTTATTGAAATATAAAAGTCTATAAATCATATGATGACCAAAGGTATAATGACTTGGAGTTATTTGTGGGTGATAAGTTATTCCTGAACATGGCCCCTCATCTTGGCCATCGTCGATTGAGAAAACAATGGATGTGGACGACGCGGTATGTCAGACCATTTGAGATCACCGAGCATATTAGAAAGGATCCATATTGGCCTTCTTGTCCTTTATAGTTGAAATTCATTCATGAAATCTTCCTTGTATACATTTTGAAGAAATACAACTCGAATTCATCCCATGTGCTGAGTTGGGAAGAACTAGAGATTGATCCTGACTTGTCAATTTTTTGAGCGGCCAATGGAAATAGTGGATTCCCAAGAGAAGGTGATTAAAGAGAATTATATACTACTGGTTTAGGTTTTTTCAAAGCATGTTTGTGATACACATTAGACATGGGAGCATAAGTCACGTGTCTAGGATGAGTACCCAATCTGTTTTTCTGATCAAGCCTACAATGGACTTTCCAAGATGGAATGTTTTCTTCGTGGGTAGAATTTTCAAACCCAATTTTTTCATTAAAGGTACATATATTTCATATATTTTTATTCTAGAAATACCCATAATTCCCCCCTAATCCCCCAAAATTTTGGAGGCTTTTGAATATTTTTTTATGGTACAATGGAGCGTTCATGGTTTAGGTGCACAGTTTACAAAACTGTTCACACAAACTGTGTGCCTATGTCTAGGTCATTAAATTTTTTTAAAATTACTTTTTTTACATCCTGTGATTTATCCTAATTCGGTTATTTATTTTCCCACATCAAACCAAATAGCCATTGAAGCCCTCCAAGTCACCCAAACCCTTATTGGGACCCCATTTTGAAGTGGGGTTTGGTGGAGGAACGTCAAGCAATCCCAAGTAAGTGTTTATTACTCTTAGTTCATCCCCTTTTCATGAAGTTTCTCTCAATTAATGTTAAGTACCATATGACCAATATGTGGGGTTTTCAACCTAGGGTTTATCCACGGGTTTTATTGACCCAATATTCTTTTTCTATAAATGATCTACCCTCTTTGAGGTGCGGTGTTGGTGCGATTGGGTTTTCATAGAAATTATTCATGGTTTAATCCACTTTGGTAGGTGATTCCATTATTTATTAAATCATTGTGACTATATTGCTTGATTTATTCTGTTTTCATGTTTATTTAATTTTATTATTTGTAAATAATTTCTTTCTAGATATGTTTCTAAATTAAACGATTTTTAGTGACATATTTTTGTGAAATTGGAGGAGTTCCAGTGAAATATTCTATTAATTCATTTGGGGATACCCTTTAATTTTGTGTTGATTTTATTGAAATTTATTAGTGTTAAAATTATAATTTACAATTTTTATATACTTCTTTTTTTTGACAAAAATTTTTTTTCATGGTGTTTTAAAACACATGATTCTTTAAGTTCCATATCTATGTGAAAATGGATGTTTAATAATGATTTCACATTATGCTTTATATCGGGCTTACCAAAGTCTATTTTGTGGGTTTTATTGAAAGGTATTGGTCTGAAATTTTTGTTTTGGTCACTTTTGTGAGTTCACAGGATGTGTGATGTGGGGATTTAGAATATTTTATTGTGAAAATAAAATGTCGGATTTTGGGAAGTTATTTTATTGAAAAATAAAACTGTGATGTTGTGTGTTTTAAGTGGAATAAAGTGGGTATAGCTACTATTGATTTTTCATATGACCAGTAGTTGTTTTTTTAAGAATAGGTTTGTGTGTTTCTTATTGAAATTTTTTGAGAACAAAGGGGGAATCCTGAGTACATAGGTGGGGGTATATGCACTAGTACGATTAGTGATTGGGATGGGTTTGGTCCCAGTTTCACTGATAAAATGGTAAACAAAAACTCTAACTAAAATATATTATTAATGATTGGGGACCACTGGGTTATGGGTATTATCCCTACTAGTGCATAAAGAATGGGAATAGTTTTATATATGGTAAAATTTCACCGAGGTATGAGTTACATAGGGAGCGAGACTATCTAGTGCCTAGGGGTGTTATCGGTTTTGGTGTTCATTGTATTTGTTGATTTTTCACTTGTATTAGGTTGTGTTTGGATTTATATTACAGTATATGACATTTTATTATTCAATTGTTCCATCATTAAGAATTTTTTATTTTGAAACATATTTACAATTAAAAAATGCATTTCATGGAATTTATCAGTACTTCTATTTACATATTCAAACTGCTAGATATTTCAACTAGTATTGAATACTCATTGGAATATATGGGCGGTATCATTTGGTTCATAGGATCACAATGTACATACGCCCCTTTGGTGTAAGTAGAATTCATTATGTTAGATTTAGGTAAAGGAAATGCATTAGGTGAAGGCGGTTTAGTTTTTTAGTTCCCTCCTATAGTGTGGTGGTGTGGAGATGGCAGGGGGGAAATGTCCCCATATAATTTGGAGTCATTATGGCCGACTTTATATATTTTTTTGTTATTTGTACCCAATTTACATAATATAAAACTATTTTTTATATCTGGTTTTGTTAATACTTTCTTGGAATAGGAATTTTGTATTCATATAATTGATACATGGGAACTAGTGAGAGCCTGTGGGGAGACGGAATTCCCTTCGGGTGCTTTCATGGGATTTATTTGGTGCCTGTATTAGTGGAGACCAAATTCAGATCATGATATTAATATGTCATGTAATAAAAAATATATAAATTATTGAATATATATATATAAATTCATTAAAACATGAGGTGTAACATTTTACCCCAATAAAAATAATTTCTACCTTGAAATTATTCTCTACCATCAAAGGATAAATACATGAAAAATACATTTCAAATAAGGAACATTATAAAAATATTTTATTAAAAATAACCTTTAAAACATTAATGGGATTTGTAATGGTCTTATGGTGTTTAAAATACATGGCTTCCAAATAAGAGAGCATAGGTGGGAAGTGAAAACATAGACGTATAAGAGAAAACTAACACCCATATACTTTATAGAGTTTGATCGCACACAATTATAAAAAGAAAATTCATAATCTAGAAAAGGTTTTCAAAAAAGAAATCAAAAACTAAAGGGATTTGAAATTGTACATTGGAATAAAAAAATGATGACTACAAACAAAAATTTTATTCCAATATCATTTTCCATGAATTGGTGAATTATCAATGAACGATATACTAACTTTATTTCCTTAAAATTCATAACCAAAATATCACCCTTGGGTTGTTATTTGATCAATTTCCAAATAATATCATACAAAATGAAATGAATATTTCATGTTTGAATCAATAAATAAGATCTGTAAAATATTATTATGTCATTTATTCTATCTAGATGTATTATCAAAACAAAAAATTAGAACATGTTATTCATAAATCATTATATGGTGAAGTAATTCATTAATCTATAAAATCACATCTAAAGTTCAAAACAGACTGTTATATAAATTTTTAACCATATAAACCATCCAAAAAATGAAAAATTATAATCATAGTAAATAAATATCAAAAAATAAGCTTCCCATTGATCCACCATAAATCTGAAAGTAGCTCTTGATTTTCATATAAAAATAATGTGAATACCTATATCATATATTATCTTGAAACATGTAATAACCTAAGTTACTATAAATCATTTTTTAAAACATATATTATTATAAATTACTCAAAAATTATTATACGATATATATAAAAAATACAAAAATGTTTTAAACTCTATTGATGATAGTATTAAACATTTTGTTAATAAATCATTATTTAGTTTCTAGGACATCAATAATGTTTAGTTTGCACATATAAATCATATATTTATCAAATATAAACATTAATTTTATATCCAGAAGAACATTTTATTTATTTTCCTCTATCAATCATAAAATATATCACTCAAATTAAATCACATTTCTCAAACTTCAATACCATTGAATATATTCTTTGAAATAAATATATAAAAACCTATAATAAAACAATACCCATATATTTCTAAATTTTAAATATAGAATCATTTAATTACAATACATAAACATTACATTCATCAAACATTCTTCTCCAACCATTATATATGATTCCACATAATATTTCTTAATTCTATTTTCAATTTATATTTCATTAATAGTATCTTCATCATAAACAATTTTCCAATTACTCATACAGTCTTGTTGTTTATATTCATGAGAATGACACTTAGGGAATCAACTTGTATAATTTTCAAACATCCACAATCTAAATTATTCATCATTAAATGATATCTTAGGGAGTCCATTTTTCGTGTCCATTGTGTTAAACAAATATTCATTTTCCATAATATTTATTACATTATGAAATTTTTTTACATAGTAAAAACAACATCATGTTTGTATAAGACATCAAATTCAGTGTTTCCATCCACATTTCAAACATTAATGAAACATGATATTATTTCCCCATTGTCACTATTAAAATAACTCCTAGTTATGTAATTACTTAATTTATTTGGTGAGTGTGAGAGTTGGTTAATGTACACATTTTTTATCAGGCTTCGTGAAAACTGATTAGGAATAATCATAATGTCCATAAATATAGTCGTTATCCCATAGAACAGATCATCAAGAAAATTTATGTCATATTAAATGTTAAACTTGTTCATTTGGGTACATTCTGTTGAAAAAAATAAATCATAGTGTTATAAACACTAATAATAGATGAAAACCAAAACTTCAGGAAAGATAAATTAATGTATGTATAAATCAAGACACCATAATTTTAATATAATAATAGATAGATTTATTCTGAGGAATTTATCGACATAATATATTTAAACACAAAATTATGGTCCACAATGATCATGTGAATTCAAAAATAATATCCTCTTAAGGTGTAAATACAAAAGTGTAGTATGCCCCATTATTGTAAATCATTTCCCCATAAAGTCTATCTAAATACAAAATATTCTTCTAGGTGACCCTTTTGATAATATGTACCATAAAAAAATCCATATTTATTATCTAGATAGAGATTAAATTACTTGGAATCTACTCTCTCAATCCTTCACCAGACATCATGGAAATTTTCATAAACAATGACTCATATTTAAACTTTTCATTATAGGTATCCATAGACAAATCCTTAGAAATAACCCTAGGTATTTCAATAAATTATTTAAATCATAGTTTCCAATTTTTAACTAATCATTCCATATAATTCCAACTAAAGAGTACTAGTATTATCATACATGGATATTACAATTTTTTTATGAATATTCATTAAATTAGACAAACACACACTAGTGAAATGTAATACCTTATTACCATTGGAAACTATAAAACATATTTTTCATACATGGTAAATAATATTTAACATCTCCCTTAATGTCCATCCCCATTTTTACTCATATATGAATCCATTTATCAAATCATTGGGAAAAAAACATATGGATGGGTGATCTCAGATTATATGTAAGGATAAACCAGGGGGATACAAAATCATAAAAAGAGCGCAATGATATGAGAACAATATATTTATATTTGAAAAGAATACCATTTATATTAAATATCTGATTATTGAAATAAGGAATAAATATTGGAAGTCTATAGGAAATTAATCATAAGGGAAAGAAATAATGTTACCCATCGAAGCATAAAATTATAAAAGGTAGTTTAATTTAATGAATACACATAATTATAGAAATATATTCATATTAGTCAAGGCTCACTTTCAAGATAATCATGGTAAAAATTTCATTTGATGAATTGGGTTCACTAAAAATTATATCCCAATCATAGTGAACGAGGTTCACTTCACATCCATTCTATGTATAACTGAATCATGTTCACTCCATGATCCAACCATGTATAATATAATAGGGATCACATCACATTGCATACATGTCTATATAGTGAGTTATATAAATCCTTACCCAACTCACAGGAGGGAGATATATGTCCCACATACACATAATTAAATCAAATATATTAGTGACATAAGATCATTATAAATTTATCATATCATATCCCATGAAATGAATGGGAATCATAAACATTTTATAATCTCTTTTTCTGTTTAAAAAGGATAAGTTTCATAATCATTGCATCAAAGAGAAACCCCTGGAAATCTATTTTCATATATAATTTATCATGGTATAATGCATGAAAGTGAAATAGGATTCATAAAAAACATTTCCTCATAAACATTAAAGATGATGAGAACTAATATTAATGGTATCATTGGATCATATCCTAAGTAATGAATACATAACATTAAGGGATTAAATATTATATGGAAAATAAATTTGAAAGATAATTTAATGAAATTCAAATACAATATATCCATTCCTATTTGAATTAACTTTTTAAAAAATGAAAAAAATGTCAAAAAAATTCATAAAAACCTTGAAAATTAATAAGGTAATTTAGTGAAAATATTTAAAAACAGTTTTTAAAAACACAAATCCTTTAAAAATATTTTTAATTGAATATATCCCGTTAAACATATAAATGAATCAATGAAATAAATTTTAATCAAATTTTTAAACATAATTTTTTTTCAAAATCATTTATCTTGAAAATTCTCATAAAAGATTACTTAAAAACACTTTTTTGATCAAATCTTTAGAAAACATGGATTTGTAATAAAACAAATTTCTGACCCGAGTTAGAAATAGTGTTATATCATCTTAAAAACGTTTTATTTAATATATAAAGAACAAAAGAGTGCAAAATGGTACAATTTCATGATAATTTCATGAAAATACATAGGGGAAGATAATTCGTGAGAATTAATGAGTGGTAAATCTTTAGATTTCAACACTAGAGACATGAGCATAAACTAACATGATAAATAATGAGAATATATCAAAAATAATTACCATTTGGTAAACATAAATCATAAATCAATGAAATAAATACCATTAAATGAAAATGTAAATACCCATAAACACAAAAAGAATAATTATAAAAATTCAATCATATATTGTATATACACCACATATAAGAAGTAGTTTGTGAATAAAGCATGTTCCTCAGAAAAGTAAAAAGATAGATGGAAATCACTTATTTCTTGATTGAAATTTGATTTTAATACCTATGAAATAGTTACATAATTTGAAACATTAATTGTCAAGAATTTTTCTTCATTCATTATATATCTTAATTTGGGGAAAATATACATAACACAAAAAAATGAGCGACGAATGTGGAATAATTTTTTTCGAAATAAAATGGATATTAGAAATATTATTTCCATAAGTCTTGAATTCTTTAATACTTGTTAATAAATCATATATAACCAAATTATGATTTTTATAAAAATATCACAAAGAGATATTCAAATATATATATTCACATATATGATTTTATTATGAAAATATATTACAAATTTATTTATAATTACTTGTTGATGTTTGGTTTATTTTTTTAAACACAATATTTTTCATATATGTTTTGACATGTTAATTTTTGGTACTATTACATTGATAATGATTTCCTAATAAACAAAGTATATAAAAATTATATAAATATCATATATATTTAGTTTATATATATTTATATTAATTTATATTATTCAGTGATAGGAAATAAAAAACAATGTTTATTGAGAGGGTAGGTCATACATACGTATAAATGGTGTTATTCATTTTAAATTTAGATTATAAGAAATAAAAGTAAATGAAATATATTACCATTAAATAACAATATGTATTTCATATATATCAAAAATATTTTTTAAACCCATACTTTATATATTCTGTGTAATGGGTGAACTAATTAGATCACATTTTTAGTCGATAGTTCACCAAAAACAAATATGATGTTATCGTAATCCCCCAAAATGTGAAGAATGATGGTTTTTGTAATATTGATATTTAAGAATATTAATAACATAATATATATCATATATATCATATATAAGAAATAAAAATTCATTGACCCAATCCATTAAAGGTGGTAATTGGAAAATGAATGGCATTAGTTCGTGAGGCGGTAGTCTGCTATGGACACAAACAATTGTTTTTTAACCCATTTTGTTGATGTGTGTGTGTTTTTGAGTAATAATCCCAAAATAAAACAATATATTTATATTTAATATACTGAATTTATTATATAATAATTGTAGAATTGGAACTGTAATAGATCGGGTAGGAAATTAAATAAAGATGATTGTTGAAGAACATTATCCCCTCTTAGGGAATTTTATATAGTTTTTTAGTAATATCTTTATAGGATAGATTTATGAGTCAAATATGTATTATATGTTAATGGGAGGGATATGTTTTTGTGATATTTCATATATTGTTTGATCTAACTAGATTTATATGAGTGGAGGGGGTGGGAGAGTGACTACCCTTTTATAGTTGAGGATGAGTGGAATTATTGGAAATACTCAAAATTGTTCACTATATGGTGGACAACATTAACAATAGTGGCTAAAAAATGATACATATTGGTATGGATGGATTATATGGTATATCAAGCCCTCCAACATGCCACATAACACATATTTTAAATAGGTTTTCTCTTTAACTCCAATGTTTCCTTATTTTTCCTTTTTGGGTTTTCATTATGTTTAAAAGTATTCTAATATAAAACAATTATCCATTAAAACAAAAATAAAATGATAATTAATAAAATTATTTGAATTATTCTAAATATGATATCTCATTTATAAAATATAAATCTAGTGTGTGTGGGAAATTAATTTTAATTGAATTACAAGTAACACGCAAAGGTACCACATTATCCCAAACTGCGCTAATATATTTTTTACTAATTAGGGGTCAATGTGATATTATTAATGGACAATTGGTTAATTAGATGACAATATTTCATATCTTTTAGAATTTAGAAATCACATAAAAGAATTTTATATTTATGGAAATTTTCAATATTTTAAAAAAATATCAATTATTAAAAAATTACATTATTGTAAATTTTGACATAATTTATTTATTTTGAATTTTAATAATATAGATAATATGATGGAATTTGAAAATATGATGTTTAAAACTACGTAAAATGATAAATTCATCTAAAAAAATATATTAAACAATAATTCAATCGATATAAATCAATTTTTATATTTTTAGTATTATTTATTTATTTTAGTTTTTAACTAAATAATTATTGTGTTGGTGTTTCTTATATATTTAATGTTATTATTCATCCTATAAAAATTGATGAAAAATATTTAATAAAAAAATTATTTTATCAAATAATTAAAATAGCCAAAAATATTTTTCCATAATTCCAAAGCTATATAGAAATTAAAATTATGAAAGCTATCTTCTTTTTTCATTTTCATTAGTCAAAATATTAAATGAGTTATATTCAAGGAAAAGTGTAAATATATTAAAATAGTACATGTTAATTAATGATCAATATCAAAATAAACTCATTAAATAAAATTAATATAAAATATTAGTTAATTTTGAATCTTATCATTCTTGTTTAACCACCTTGTAAACACATTTTTACTTTAAATATGCATATAAATTTTTAATACATAAATGATTCATTTTTGTAGAAATTATGATGAAATTATTAGAAATTATAAACTCTAATGGTTATAAATATGGAACCATTTTTTCAAATTCAATTAAATGTAATGTAAAAATAATTATTAAAATTTATTATGTAGATAGGATGGCAATTTCTGTTTATATAGAAAACATGATCAAAGGTTTAATATGTTTTTAATTTTTGATTTTCAATATGAAATTTATCCCAATGTGATAAATTGGATAAATTTATTTAAATTTCATATAATTAATATTTAATAAACATAAAATAGAATTTATCATTATAACTATATTAAAATAAAATGCAATTTCATTAAAAATTCATATTTTTATTATTCATTAAAGAATAAAACTTTTCATAAAAATCATAACAATTCACCAAAAGATAATTCATAAACATAGATATAGAAAATAATTTTCATTTTATCAAAATAATATTCTATAATATATATTTTTGTAAATATATTCTCCATAAAAATGAATAAAAAATTATTTTGTTTTGGAAAATACACTTTCGAAGAGTATACATAAATTTATTAATATCTCTTATCTATAAAAAATAAAGGATTGATGTTAAAAATTATATTAGGTGTATAATATATATATATATTATTATTAAAATAATATCTAGTTTTTATTTTGTTAATTTATTTATATATAACATAATTTTTCCCCTAAAATAGTATATCAGAAAAAATTTCCATTTATTTTTAAATTGGTTATATTATCATATTTGATTAATTTTTTCCAAATTAATTCAGTATATAAATATGTGTAAATAATTTTTTAAAATTTTATTAATCATACTCATACTGTCTATCTCAAAGTCTAGTTCATAACTATTATATTAAATAGTAATAGTTAAATAGTTTGTCGTGATTGGATTATACATGGGGTTGTGTGTAATTTAACAAAAACACAGAACTGTGTGTAATAAATGGAAAACATGTTATTGTGTATATTTCAATATAAACGAATGGTTTCGTTTAATTTAAAATATAAAAAATAGTTAACTTATTCAAAAAACATTATTGATGTCTCATGTTGTTACATTTATTAAACATGAGGTGTGAACATTAATGAGTAATTGAAAGACTTGTGGTAAGGGATTATATACCAACCTCATTGTTATTGGAGATTGATTTTGTTAATGTTTCCAATGTAGAATATTTCACTTCCTTGTCTATGTTTTATGAAAATATTTTCAAAAGGTTTTTATTGTTCTCCACTAATTGATTAAATTCATTTTACCCAATATTGAGTTTAAAAAATTGTTAGAAATGAATATTTTTGGAATTTTATAAATGAAGGTTATTTTTTTTTTAAAAATGTGAATGTATTTTATTATAATACTCCATAAGTATATTTTCAAACCATCACAATTCCTTAATTCTTTGAAGTATAAATTACATGTGTATAAGTATGATTCCAAAAAAAATATTTTCATTTAAATATGAGAACATTTTTTAAAAAATATATTTAGAAATGGAAATGTTGTTTTCCTCTACAATTGTATCAGATTTTTATTCAAAATACCTTTTTATATATGATTAGTTCCATTGAATAGGATTATAATTTACTAGTGATATGATCCATGTATAAAATTCATATTCATTTTGGATGGTTTGTGCTTACGATGAATGGTTGAAGTTTTTATAAAACACATTTCTGTATAATAGGTTAATATAAAATTCTATTTTTATGATACCCATTTGTTTTCATGGTTACCAATTTAATAAATTTATTATTCATGTGGAATGCAAATGTATGTTTTTTCTTATGTGAATGTGGTTATGTTATAACCTCTGTAAGTGGTTATGCTATAACCAATGGTGTTGGTTAGATTATATCATGTTAGGGGTGGGATCTATATCTCAATAAAATAAATATGTTAAATTGTTATAAATCATGATATGTAACTGGGAAATATAAATTTTTGATATTTTTTATGATAAACTAGTTGACATGATTTTTCTATTATGAGAAACAATTTTATGTGATTGATTCAAAATGGTAAACATGTTTTGATTCCGGATGTTATGATATTTTTACTTAATTGTGACATATTAAGTAGTTTATCTTCTTATTATGTTTCAAAATAGAGGTGTCACATGATATTAATGTTCAAGGTTTATTACTAATGAATTTTTATTCCCCAATTTAAAAATTTTATGAAATTTTAATGTTTTATATCATAAATAATGTTTTTTATTTCTTAAAATTGTGTTCAATATATCAATACCTTATTATTTTATGATGAATTCATATTATCATCCTATATATATGTAATTCTTACAATTACTGGGAAACTGATACGGCCCATTATAATGTTTCAATTCACCATGATATGATGTTTTCAGAAATGGTGTATCTATGAAGGGTGCTAGTTATGAAATAATTAGTTAGAGATTATATTGATCATTTTTTAACAAATTGTTTATGTGTCCATGTTTTCGATGTCATTATACCTACATGATTATAATATAAATCAAAATTTTATGTAATTAATTTTTTTCTAATTAGATGTAAACAAAATTCATGAAATTCCTAGTCCATTATTGTTGGTATTAGAGTATATGATTTGTTATCCTTTCAAAACTAGGATGAGAAAATTTTCTTGAGATATATAGGGTGTATTTATAATGATTTTTATAGTTTGTCTATAATGATATGTCTATTTATGAGTCAATGTATATGAACCAATTTTTTAATTTTGGTGAAGGAAGGATCAAGTGGATAAAATGAAATTACTTAACTATATGGATACTTCAAGTGGATGTGTCTCTGGAAGAAATGTACCAAGGTGTTATAACATTGAAATATTAGTATTGTTTTGGACATGATCATCTGAGGGAGCATAAAAAGGGATATGGAACACACCTGGTTTAACTCTACCATAGGATATGCATTGAAAATTCACAAACACGTCACAAATCATTGTGAATGATTTTAGTAGATGATGACTATTCATAACCAAGTATTACTGTAATGTGTCATATATTTAAAAGAATGTATCTTCATTTAGAAATACTAGAAATTGTTTTTATTTATTAATTTGACCCTCATATTTATTATTGTAAGTAAAAATATTTTCACTAATATCAGTCAATAGAGATAACCATAATCAATAAGAACGATAGTAATTGAAAATTAAGATGTTATGGTTATGGTAGATAAGGAGAAAAATAAATTAATTGTAAAAGGGAAATCAGATGATTGGTTAATAACATGGAAGAGAATAATTTTATTTATATGATATTATAGAATGTTTAATGATATAAAAATGGAATTTATTAGAATTATGAAAATTCATTTCTGTTGGGGTAATTTCATACAATAATCATAAGGTTTTCACATTTAACGGTTTTTCTATAGATGATAAAGATATTGTGAATGAAATAATAAATGAATTAGGTATTATGGAATAAGTTGATGAGTCCTTGTTAATGGTATAAGAATAACACTATATGTTTAAAGTGTTTATGATTTGTAATTATCGTATTACGAAATATATAATGATAGTTCTGTTTAAAATTTCACTACGGATTTTCTAGAATGTAAATAATGTAATTTATCCATAAGAAATTTTATTTAATTACAATTGGAAATTTTAAATAAGGTAAAATAATATTGAATGTATCCTTGGATTTTATGAAATTTTCTTTATTTTGGATAATTATATGATTGAGTTGAGAATTGTAAATTGTAGATTATTGATGAAATAATAACTGATAAATTCACTATGACCAATGTTGTTTATCTAATCAATGATTAACATTACAATATTACTCGCTTTATGGAATATATTTAGTAATAGGTTGTGTTATTCAAGGAATGAAGAAATATATATGTCTTTATCCCTCTCTCTAAGGTTTTATTTCTTCAAATACTATCCTCTTGGGTTTGTCTATTTTGTATCTATTTCATCTATCGTGTCTGTCTCCCCCTAGATTTACATCGATCATGATATATGACTACCCAACCATCGAGATTCGCCATGTTAGACCCCACCTATTGTAACTTCCCATGTATTTATGGAATAAATCTTTTTCATATGTATTAATAATTTTTAATTATATATTAATTTTATATTAAAGGGGGTGTTTTTTTCAATAGTGTACTCGACAAACAATTATGGGTTCATCCAAAATCTCACATTGCACACAACATTGAGTTAAACCGAAAAATTATACAATAATATTATTATTATTTTAAATGGTTATTAACACCTAGTCGTTGTATTGGATTAAATGAACAAAATTAACTATATTATGAATTTAAATATTTTTTAATAGTTTTTACATTTATATAATGAATTGTATAGGCTTGAAATGAGAATGAATCAAATTTTAAGCATAAAATACTCTAATATTTTTAAATAGTCATTTTACTACCTTTTAATGGTGAACACATTTTAATAAATGTTTTTCACCTTTATATTTTCTATTTGATAAAATAAACTTTTTTCTTTAGAAGAGGGACATCAAAATTTAGTTTGGTTGATATTTTGGTATTTTTCTGATGAAATACATTTTTTATGAATAGTAAAGAATACTGCATTTTAATTCAAAACACTGTTTTCGTGTAATTTATTTATATAGTTATGTTTTCCATTTTATTGTTTTTAGATTTTAATTTGATAAGGATTTTATCATTTAATCAAATAAAGGTCATCTGATGTAATTTCACATTTAAATTGGACATAAACAATTTTCAATATTTTGATAGTTTTTATGTCCTAGGAAACCTGGTTCCTGGTTTTGACAATAGTGATTTAATATTAAATTCATTACTTCAAATTCTATGTTTTGAATTTTTTAAAATTTATTAAATATTTGAAATTAGATGTTCAGAATTTCGAAAATTATTGACTTTTATTTTGGACATTATGAATTGTATCTTCAGTAATTTTTTATGTATCACGGTTAAAGGGTAAATCTAATAAATAAGGTCAAAAAAATATTATAGTAATATAAAACTACCCTAAAATGTTTCCTAATCCTATTGGATGAAATATGTCTATCCATGGAAATATTTGGGTCGATTTGAAAACCCCATTTATCCACTTGGGTGTGATAGTAACCTTTTATAATGTTTAATATAATGAAAAGAAATTGTAACAAAAACATTTATCCCCTAACTATTTTTTAATTTGGTTCATACTAATGATATATTTTAATAAAAATATTAATTATAAATCTAAAAATATTTCCTACAGCCTATTATTTTAATTATTATTTTTATATAGTAATGAAATATTTATTTATGACACAATTCTAATGTTGTTCTTGCCTTATTAATTAAAGACTCAAATAAATGATATTATAAATTGTACTATAAGTGTATTTTTGTGTTCTTGATGCCATAAATGATTATTCTAAATTATTTTAAAATTTCATATTCGAGTTAATTCCTTTTTTTGATGGAATAAATTTATTATGGTTTTATCATAAAATAAATTACTAAATAGTGTCAAAATTGATATAAATGAGTTTTAGAAAAAATATTATAAAAAATAATATAATAGTCCAAAAAATCATTGATTTATCAGACATACTTATATAGTGTTAAAAATGTAATTAATGATCCACTTTTTTCTATTATAATTTTATAATAACTTTTGTAATAATATATTATGAAAATACAAGAAGACATGGTAAGTGTTAATGTTATTAACTAATAGTTAATGTTAAAAGATAAGGTTAATTTTGTGGCCAAATCATTTCCAAAAACCTGTTTGATGAGATTATTTATACCAATACTAATCTTATCCTTTAAAATTATAACTTTTAAACTACGTTGATTCAAAAATAAATTTCTAATAAAATAATATTTCATGACATTTAAAAAGTTCCCCTTGGTCCCTCTTATAAAAGGCCACCACCTCTACCCATTTACACACACCACTCAAGAAACATGAATCACTCAAATTATTCTCAAATAATCCCCCAAAAATCATCCCTTCCACTTATAATCCTTACCTTGGGTGGGAGGAAATTCAATAAATCCTATTCGCTCAAATAAAAAGAAGTTACCTCTTTTAGAGGTAACAAATGCTCTCAAATTCATTCCCTCTATTTTACTTCTCCACTCTCTATGATCATCTTATCGTATGAATAAATAACAACACCAATATCACAAATATAATAGTATTTTTATATGAGAATTATTCTAACCACTCTTATACAAACCTTCATCTAATGGTATGAACATGTTATTACAGTGTATGGTGAACTACTACCTCACAAAATGTTGATATTTCAATTTTCTTTTTCCTCCTCTCATGGTGGAAATTATGAATGAACAATATTTATATATGATATATATTATATTTATATTTTCACTATTCTTATGTAATTTTTATTAAATCATATCTTTATGCTTTCAATATTTTGTAAATATGAAAATTTCATTTCACGATGTGCGGACTACCGCCTCTCAATGTGATATGACTCGTTAATTCTATAAATGGAATGTATAAATGTTTTTGTTAATTAAATTATATAAAATATATAAAATAGATATTATACTGGAATTATAATATATCTGTGTTTTAATTATTGTTCATTCCATTAATATGACAACCAAATTAATGTAGCGTTAATACGCACGTACGACCTACCATCTCCTGAAAAGGTTAATTTCATTTCTTATCCCCAAATATTTTTGATATAATAAATTCATTTACACTAGATGTATATTATATTTAAATTATGAATAATAATATTCTACAGATGGTGGAATTTTAACTACATAGACAACTTACATGAAAACAAGTACATTTTTTATTCATGTACCGAATATTGATAGAATGACTGATATGAACATAAATAATTATATAATGTTTATAACATGTTAATAATTTATAAAAAAGAAATAATAAACATGAATTTTTTTTTTGATGAATACTGAAATTAAACGATGTTAATTATCGTGGAACTTAGTGATTGTATGTGATTAGTCGAAATCAAGGTAAGGGAACTTCTTAAAACCATTCCCATTCATTGGGTTGATCTTATAATTCCAAATTATTTCATTCTATGATTATGTGAGAAATGAATTTTCATATAAAATATTGTATTTATAATTGATTTATGTTGATTTATTGTGAATACACCCAATCAATCAATTTGATTAATAAAATTATCCTTGTAGGGGATTTTCTAAGCTCAATTTTCACTCATTGGGTATTACACATACATCATTGATTATATTTTTCCATGATTATTTGTGGATAAACTATTCAGTTATTGATTATGGATTTTGAACTTAACTTTTTGGGCATACACAATTTCTAGACATAATTTCGTCTTTGAAAAATTCTAACGTCATTTATGTGATCATTGAATGGGAAATCATAACTCAATCTCCATTCACTTAGATTTATATCCATGTCATTTGTTTTGTTTTTACAAGAATATGTATGAATGACCTCTTATTTTATTACACTAAATATCCACTTATATTGAGTGTATTTTTAATTGTAACACAATTATTTCATTAATTAATCCTTGATTTAATGATACCATCTTTGTAAGGGACTTCATCTTAATCTTCATTCATTAAGGAAAAACTTGATATTATGCACATTTAATATTCTATAATGTGTACATAAATCACATTTGATATGTTACATCATGAATTAATATATTTTCATGATATTTAAAATTTTTAATGAAGTTATTCATTAAGGATATTTATTCAAAATATTTTCATGTGGTAATGGACTCTTTAGATAAAAGGTTATATTTAAATGTTTTAAAGCATTATTCTTATAAAAATTTCAATATCATGCCCATGTATTCATATGGTTTTTAAGTGTTTATTAATATGGGATTGAATTTTTTAAAATGATAATTTATTTCAAACGATTCAAAATGTTATGGGTCACTATGTTTTAATGTCTCTTTTTTATATATTTTAAGTGGTATTATATATGGTTTAAATATTTCAATATCCTAAAATGATATATTGTGATTGAAATATTGAAAATTATAATTTTTCATTATGCTTGTTTTCTTTGTTATGTTCATGGAATGGTACTTGAACATTTTATAGGTGGTTAAGCGATAAACCAAAGACAAGTGGTTTCATGATAAACCAAATATGGGCGATTACATGATAAACCAAAGACGAGTGGTTATGTGATAAAAAATTTATTGGTGGTTACATTATAACCTCCAATTCATTTCATATGGAAGTTGGGAATATAATTATTCCATTTATTGATATGTGTGGAAGTCGTTCATATGGTTATTCCATTTAAGTGTTTTTATGTACCAAGTTCCCTTTATATGTTATATGTTTCTTTCTATGGGAATTATGTTAGTCTTTCGGTTAAAAAAAGGTAATGAATAATATTATATTTAGTGAAGTACATTTAGTGAAATATATTTATACTTATTAATGGATAAAACTAATACTTTAGGATAAAGTATTCTTGGTTTTCATGTTTTACCCAGAAAAACAGTTTCCCTTCTTTTTGTATACCTTAGTGATTTTTTATGATCATCCCATGTTTGGAAATTATTTCACAGGGCATAAAAAACAATTTTTTCAAGGTTGGGATTGAGGAAATAACATGTAGTTTAAACATGAAACAAACCATGATTATTTTTTAACGATGTTTCTGTTTTGGGGAAGAATTTATGGAGTGTATATGTGACTAATTTCTAATTTTAGAGTTGTTATGTATGAGTTATGAAATTATTATCTAAAAATATAAAACTAAAAAGATCCCCAATGTGAATTCATGAATTATATCATGATTAATTAATGTTTATGGTTGGGGCTTAACAGTTGGTATCACTGGTCTGTATTGATAACATTAGAGGTTAGGGGGTTATTTAACAATAAGTGGCATGTTTTATATTACAGTACTGGTTATTATATTAGAATATCCCATAGTTATTTTATGTAAACATAATGAGCTTTTATCATAGTGTTTAACCTCATCATAAGATAATATATGTTTATTTTAATGATATAATTGCACTGAACGTTTTGGTTTAGGTAATGGCTGGATCTAATAGGCACCAAAGTGTCAATGGATTCAAAAGAAATTGTGGTGGTATCTGAATAATCAACCAAATGAAATGGGGGCTCTATTTAGAACTATTGTCGCTTTTATTAACAATCTATATATATTAATTATTGACCACATGATCCATGGGTATTTATCTAAGGAATTATATATATGAGAAACAAATCCTTATATAATTTCAGGTACTAATCATAAAGGTGTGTCTATTCAACAATGTATGTGTCAACAATGTGGAATGAAACACCTAGGAAAATTTTCCAATGGGATATGAAGATGTTATAAATTTGGTAATACATGTTATGAAGTAATAACCACACATGGAAAAAAGAAGATTTCAGTTGACTCCAAGTAAGGAAAATATTTTCATTCTTTGGAATCAATTGAATTTTTTAAAAATGATGTTTATGGTCATTATTCAAATTGATGTTCTACGAAGACAGTTGGGTAATGGGATCAGTATGAAAATACAAATATATGTTTAACTATACCTAATGTCATTCCAATATAGGATGAAGAAACTAAAAATTACATTTGAAAGATTTGGAATATTTCGTAGCTCATGTAAGGGCATTATTTAATATTAGGACATTATGAATGATTACATTTGTAGGAAATATGTAGTAAATAATAAGAGAGAAAAACATTGATAAAGGATCAAGAAGAATGTTTATGACTATTATGCCTACATTTTAAGAATGGAAAAGTTATATTGGATATATGGATGTGGATATGCTTAAATGTATTAATGATGGGATTACATTGGAAGATATATAGTTTCTGTGACCCTTATTATTTTTATGTCAAAATGTAAATTGGAGAACATTTATATTTTCTTTTTTGTATATATTAATAAAGAACCATTAGGGTTTATATGATCTTTGATTTTGTGGTAATTATGGTTTATTACATTTTGAGATGCAAAATAAAAAGAAATAGATAAAAATGAGGTTAAATTATGTTATGGTTATTTTTAATGATTTTATATCAATTTGGAAATGTTTTAATAATTATATATTTCTAGAAAATGTATAAACCATAGGATGGGTGATAAATTGTCGTGTTGAATAGGGATGTGGAAATCAAACCCACAACTGAAGTGCTACATGGATTTCTCACCTACCATTGGACTATGTGAAGTCCCTGGTTAGAATGGCTTTTACATTTTACTTTAATGTGTCTATGGAATCAGAATAAGTATATTTTGGGAAAATTTGTTTTATCAATTGGATATACATGGTATTGTAAAAATTATTTAGGGATTATGCGATACATGTTATTTTGTAATATGTTCGCACTTTTGGGAACACAATATGCCCATGGAAAGTAGAATACTATGTGATTTCATTTGAGAAGTAATGGTTGAATTTTATTATGTTAAAATCTATGTTGTTATTGTGGACATATAGTGATTTAGGTTATTTATGGAAATGATTATCCATTCATGTAGAATATGTGATAAGTTTAATTACTTTTATGTATGACAATTTATGAGTAGTCAATGTTATTTTGAGAAAAATGTTCAGATTTATCATGGAAGACCATGTGATGAAATCCATATAAATTTTGTTTTTCAATCATATTTTGTATTACATAAAATAATTTTATATAAAATTATTTTTTTAATGGTATTATTTAACAATTGGGGTATTGTTTGTTAAATTTTAGAGATTAAGAGTAGTATTTATTTTTATAATATATTATCCTTTTTAGGGACTATCTGATCTTATACTAACCATTTTGGTTTTGGATAATGTGTCAATACATGATATATAAATATTTAATATATTGAGGATTATGTTATTATCTAGAATTTCACTCTAGCTCTTCATGTATGACCATGTCATCTTGAATACTCATTATTTAGAGAAAATGATAAGTTTGTGGTAGAAATTTATTAATGGATAAAACTCTACTTGATGTGTAAATATATTCCCTTATATTCTTTGTCAAGATCATAATTAAATTCCTCAAAATTTTGAAAATTAATAGAAAACAAAAAGGTTATCCATTTACTTTTCCAATTGGGGAATCAGTGACCATTAAACCCATTACATGTTTATGGTTTCAGGAAGTTGACATTTCTTCTAATCATTTTTTCCATCACTCTCCATCAGAATAATATGGTTAGTTTCTCCCCCATATCCATGTTTTCCAAACATGGAGTCATAGTATGTGTCATATTAGGTTACCTTTTTTACTTCCCATTAATTATTTTAATGTAATAGTTTTATTAACTATTTTTTTGATGTGGGATTTTCAATGATGTTTCTGATAGAAATTATGAAATTACAAGGATGCAATTTCCCAAAGGGGGAATGATGTATCATCCCAAGTAATTATAGAATAATAAAATATTCATATCTATTAATATTTCTGAATAATATATTATTTTTACAAAAAATGTAATGTTTTCCCGATATCATACCCAACACGTAAAAATGTGTTTCTCAAAAATCATACATTTCACACAACGTGGAGTTATATTGAAAAATAAAAAAATATTAATAATAATAATCTAAATGGTAGTTAACATATAGCCATTGTTTTGGAAGAAATGAACAGAAATATTATTTTAGTGTATTTCATATTTTTTAATTATTTTTACATTTATGTAATTAAATTTATAGGCTTAAAATAAGAATGAATCCTATTTTACACATAAAATACTCTAATATTTTTAAAATGTCATCTTACCGAATATTTATGGTGAAACCATTTTAAAAATATTCTATTTTATATTTTATATTTTCTATATCATAAAAGAAATTTCTAATCTAGAATAGGGACCTAAAATTTTACTTCGGTTGAAGTATTGGTATTTTCATGATAAAATACATATTTTTATGAATAGTGAAAAATACTGCATTTTAATTAAAAACTACTTTATCATCTAGTTTATTAATATATTTATATTTTTTATTTAATTGGTTTTAATTTTTAATTGGATTAATTTTATATATATTAGTTCAATTATAGTCATTTGAAGTAATTTCACATTGTATTTTGACATAAACACATGTCAATCTTTCCCTAGTTTTTAATTAATAAAAATATTATTTTTTTTCTTTTGACCATGGGAATTAATGGTATCCTAATTACTGCATGTTCTATGTTATTAATTTAGAAAAATGGATTCCATATTTGGAATCATAGGTTATAAATTTTTTAAATTGATACCTTTTATTTTTGGACATTACAAACAGTAACTTCAGTAAAAAACATTATTTACCAAGGATAAAGGGTAAATAATATAAATAATGGTAAAAAACATAATATTATAACAATATTAAACTTATATAAAACATTTAATAATTATATTTTATGAATTAATTCCCACCATTTTCATCCTAGGGTCGTTTTTAGGACCCCGTGGATCCACTTGGGTGTGATAATGACCTTTTATAAATTTAAATTTATAGAAAAGGATGTATAACATAAACACGTATCTTCTACCTAAAGAATTTTTAATTTGGATTATATAATTGATATGATAAAATATAAATAGTCATTATAGAGAAAAAAAAGCATACATCATACTATTTTATTCCTAATTTTTATAAATTAAATAAATAAATTTATTTATGAAACAATGATGATGTAGGGAATACCTTATTAATGACATATTCAAATAAGTGATTTGAAAAATATTAAAATTACGGTCGTTTGAAAAAATTGATTCATATGTAATTTTATTGATGATAAATACATATTTTATTTCAGTTAATTCCTTTTTAAGGAACAATTTGTTATAACATTATCAAAAAATCAATTACTAAATAATGTTAGAATTGACATAAATGAGTTTTTGAAACAAATAATATATTATAAAATGATATAACATCCCTAAAATCAATGATTCATCCATATGAATTATATAATGATACAAACATATTTAATTATCAACTTGTGGTTATATTAGTATTTTATAATCACTATGGTAACCATGTATTATGAAGATACAAGAAGACATGGTATGAGTATGTGTTTTTAATTAATGGGATAAATCTTAACAATAAGGATTATTTTTGTGACCTAAAATTCAATAAAAAATATTTATTGAGAGTATTTAGACCCATAATAATCATAAACTCTAATTTTATCTCTATGAAACTACTATAATTATAAATTCTATCTGTAATAAAATAATATTTCATGGCATTCCTAAAGTGCCCCTCCTCCCACTTATAAAAGGCCACGACTTCTACCCACATACTCACACCTCTCAAGACACACGGATCATAAAAATTATTCTCAATTAGGCTCACAAAATACATTCCTTCCTCATAGAATCCTTAAATTTAGCAAAAATAAATCCAGGGAAGCCTTTTGGCTCAAATCAATATAAGTTACCCGATTTAGAGGTTACACATTCTCACAAATTCCATTATTTTATTATCCCTCTCAAATCCATATTATCTTATTATTATTTTATTAAATAACTAATAATGTATCCTCAAATATACTTGAGTGTTATTATTATTATTATTCTAATTACACTTACACACACTTCCATTTAATTGATATGAACATACAATTTCTTTATACACTGTTCAACTTCCTCACAAAATGATGATTATTCAATTTCCACTTCACACAGATCATGGTGGCCATTATATTGTAACATCATTAATATATTAAATTTATTATATTTATATTTTCTATATTCTTATGTAATTTTTATTTACATCGTTACATTATGCTTTCGATAATTTTTAAATATGATAATTACATCTAAGAATGTGCGGACTACCGCCCCCTCAAAGTGATATTACACATTAATTCCATAAATGGAACATATAAAGGATTCTGTTTATGAATATATGTAACATGTATAAAATATATATTATACTATAATTATAATATAATTTTGTATCATATAGTTATCATTCCTTTTAAAATCACAACGAAATGCAAGTAGCGTTCATACGCACGTACGACCCACTGTCCCCATGAAAGGTGCATTCCACTTCTTATACTCCACTATTATGGATATAAAAAATACATATATATTTTACATATATTATATTTAAATAATTAATAATAATATTCTAGAGATGATATAATTTTGACTACATAGACAATTTACAACAAAATTTGTTCTCTTTTGACTCAAGTACAAAAAATTGATAAAATGACCTATATGAACTTAAATAATTATGTAAATTTAATAATATAGTAATATGTGATATAAAATAAATAATAAACCTGAATATGGTTCTTAGTAATGTTTTAATTAACATAATTTTCTAATTCAAGAACATAACTATTGTGTGTGACAAGTCAGACTCAATGTAATGGTACTTCTTAATCCAATTTCAATTCATTGAGTTGATCTTCTACTTCATGATTATGGAATTTTATGATTTTGTGAGAAATGGATTTTTATATATAATATATTATTCATATACGATTTTTGTATATATATAGTGAATAAACATAAAAAATCTATTTTATTAACAAAATGATCTTTGTAAGGAAATTTCTAAACTCAATTTCCACTTGTGGGATTATAGCTTACATAGTTGATTTTATTATTCCAAGATTACTTGTGGAATCACTGTTTCATTATTAATTTTGTAGTTTACACATCCCTTTTTGTTGATATACTATTGATACACATTATCTCCCCATTTATAAATTCTTGCGTCATTTATGTGAACATTGTCAAGGAAATCCAAACTCAATATCCATTCATTGAGTTAAATATCCAGGTCAATAGATTTATTTATCCAATAATATGTGTGAATGAACTCTAATTGTTTTTCACTGAATATCCACTTATATTGGGGGTATTTATATTTTTCACATATAATTTTTTCATTGATTTGTCCATGATCTAATGATAAGTTCTTTGTAGGGGACATCATTGCAATCTCTATTCATTCATGAATGACATGATGTAATTCACTTTAATATATTATAAGGTGTTTATGAATCCCATTTGACACTTTATATTAGGAATTAAAATATTCTCATGATATTTAATGTTTTTAATAATGATATTCATTAATGATTTTTATTCAACTGTTTTTCAAGTGGTAATGGACTCTTTAACTAAAACATCATTTTTAAATTTTTTTAAAGCATTATTCTTCTAAAAACTTCTATTTCATGTCTGTGTTATCAATGAATTCTTAATAGAGTACCTATATGAACATGAATATTTTAAAATTCTAATTTATTTCAAATGTTTCATTTTGGTATGGGACACTTTGATTAAATGTCTCTTTATTAAATTTTATATATGGTTTTAGAAATTTGTTGAATATTTCAACATATTGAAATGATCTCATGTGATTGAAATGTGGAAATTTTATTTTTTTCGTTATTCTTATTTTAATTTTCATTAGTATACAATGGTACATGTACATTTTTTGGTGGTTATGTGATAAACCATATATGGGTGGTTATGTGATACACCAAATATGGGTGGTTACATGGTAAACAATATATGGGAGGTTCCATGATAAACCATGGACGGGGGGGGGGGGGGTTATGTTATAAACTTTAATGTGTTTGGTATTGAATTTATTCATATGGATATTCCATTTAGTTATATATGGGGAATTTTACCATATGGTTATTCCATTTAAGTATGTATATGTCCCGAGTTACCTTTATAATTTATTTGTATCTTTCTATGGGATTTATGGTAATCCTTTGGTTACAAAAATGGTTAAAAATAATATTATATTTAGTGAAATATATTTACTAATTCCAAATGGTGAAAATTATTACACTGTGAATAAGTATTCATTGTTTTTATGCTTTAACAAGACTAAATTTTTCATTATTTGTGCATCCTGTGCTAATCTTTTTATGCATATAACATGTTTTTAATGTTATTAATATGAAATTAAGAAGAATAGATTCAAGGATGGGATCAAGGAAAATTCATTTCATTTAAACATGAAAGAAACCATGCTTATTTTTATGATATTTTTGTTTAGATAATAAATGTGTTGTAAAACATTGTAATTTTTGTGTTTTTATATATGAGTTATGACCTAATTTTCAAAATATATAAACCCAAAAAAGATCCTCAATGTAACATACTGAATTATCTCAAGATTATATAATGCTTATGGCTGGTTCTTTACACATATTATCCTATTTTCCCTTCTTTTTTGTTGTTTGAGATGTATTAATGGTTATAGTCTGGGTTGTTCACCTTTAATTCAATGGTGGTTATTGGAAAAATACTCTTTTTTCTCATTTATTGGGGATCAATTTCGAGGAAATTATTAATCTCAACAAAAAATCATATTCTCATAACAATTTCACTGTTGTCAATTTCCATATTATTATGGTGATCTCATGTGGGGTTATGGGATGTTAGGGTAGAGAGTTCACCCATTTTCTAGGAGTCGTGACTCATGTTATTTCACTTCTAACATTTGGTCTTAGTTTTATTTAGTTTCTATGATATGAGTTTTCTACCTAATAAAATCTATTTGATCATAGTGTTGTGTTTTGGCCTTTATTGATTTTTGACCTCGTGAATATGTGGATTTGTTAATGGTTGAGGATCAGAAAACTTTTTAATGTCACCATTTGTTGTAATGTTATGGATTGAAGGTTTTTTTTCATCCTTGATGTCAAAAGTCTTATTTGATGATTTTAAAACAGCTCGATGTCAATGATGTCCTGGTATTTTTAGTTCTATATGGATTTATTTCGACAATCAGGGTGTGTTTATGTAGGAATCACTATGATTTCTTGAACTCGAGTCCCACTAAAGAGGTGACCTATTCCCGGTGGGATACATGTCCTCAAGATCATATCCCTAAGAAACAGATAATGACTACTAATAGAAAAGACCTAAGGTGTGTTCATGGAGAGGTTACTCCCTCATTTCCAAAGTGGAACACAATGGATAACATAGATGCCACAACATGAGATTGATAGTAGAAGAAATTTATGTAAATACAATGAAAAATGGAAAGAGGAAAATAAAAAAATATCAAAAATAAAAAATATAACATAAAATAACTAGTGATAATATATGTACTATATCTAGAAGGACGTAAAACATGGAAACATAATAGCATGTATACATGAAAAATACATAATCTATACTAGTCATCCTGAGCTACAGCTCGGTCACCTACTTCTAGCTCTATCATAGAACAACAAAAACTCATGTTTCTAAATCATTACACATCCATTTATCAACATATAAATATATATAGATTAATCATCTCTATGTAAAAAATGAATCCCATATATGGTGTGTGATAAATCTTAGTTGGACACCACCAACAGTTTCTATAATATCTGGAACATGTAATAGAAAAGTTGCAGTGTTTATGAAGTCATAAAATATGCAAATAAGAAAAATGTTACTAAATAACCATGTACATACATTAACAATCAACTGGTGTCTATACATGTAACTATTTCATCAATTAACTATGTTTCATTTCCAAAAACAATTCATGTAAGGCATATCCAGCACTAACAACACCTCGTGATAGAATAAATACTGATAGTTCAATGGTGAAATGATGCAACCATGACTGATAATTAAAATAAATTGGTTCCATGGTAATCAATGAACAAACCTAGACCTTGGGGTAATTAACTAATTAGAAACTGTGTCTATATATTGTGGTGAGAGTATAATCCAAGGATCATCATCAAAGGAATTCCCACCATATTTTTTGTAACTAAGTCAAAGGAATTCATCCAAGGTAAAACGGGAGATAAGCAGTGGGCATGCCCCATGTTATTACCAAGGAGCCTCATTTCATACTGGATATATGGAAGTTATCTGAGTTATCCTGTACTAAAAATTAAGGGATCGTATGGTGTCATATCATACATCCATAGGTAAGAAATGATCATGTTTCCATGTTGGTCCTACCCAAGGAAACTGACATCCTTGAATCAGAATAACATCCTCGTGTACCCAAAGATAGCACCCAAGAATACACGTGATAACACAATTCTAACTTTCCTATAAATATTTCATGATCCATGTACATAATTATGCACCTCAAATTTAGTTCATTATAATTAATTTGGTCATATGATGACGATGACCTTAACAAATTCACTTAGTTCAATCCTTTACTTTCATTTGATTGACAATGTGATGTATATTGAAAACATTTAATTAAAACAATGTAAGTAAAGTTCAATTAATAATGTTCACTTTAATCAATTCCATAAACATTTCAAGTTGTTCTACAATCATTCTTCAAAACATTCATTTACATTTAATAAATCCATGTTATATACATAAGTATTTTTTCTACAACATCATTTGAATCAATTACGTATATTCATGAACTTACCCTATATGGTTCAAGTTGAAGTAATTTTTAAGAATAAATTTACAATTTAATGACTCATTAGTAATTTAATATAAATAGGCTTACCATTAGTGCAGTCAATCTTGATCACACCCAAATTATGGTTTAAAAAAGTTAAAACACTAAAAACTGAATTATGGCGTATCAACCTACCTGCGGTGTTTCGAGTTTTGGGAATGACCACAAACATCAAATCAAATTAATGGAAAAATTAAAACTATATGGATTTATTGAATATAGTAATGGAATATTAATTGAATGTATGACTACTGATGAAATTGGACAGCCATTAACGTCAATTCTAAAATCAATAAACTTGAGGGATGAATTATAAACTACCCAACTCATACTTATACGACATTCCTCCTCTAATGTCAGCCTCTAATTCAGTATATATTGGAGTATTTTTGAAAAATGGGCATAAAATCCTAATCCATGATTACTAGGTTGTGAGAAATAGAAGTGAAGAATGACTAAAAAGGGATCAGGTACATACCATCTCACCTCTATCATGATAGAAAAAATCATGATTGGAACCATGAAGAAGTATATCTCTCAATTCAAAGAATTTTCCTTCAAAGGCTCCCAAATGGGACAAATTGTGGTTCATCCCACTATTACTCAAAATATGGATGAATGAGAGGAATAATTATATCATTCATGGAAAATTGTCAAATCACCGAAAAAAATTTCTTGTGCATGTTTGGATTCCTAGTTATAAAACGGTATGCCAGCCACACACGAGTACCTATAGAAGAGGGGAACCTAGTTGGTTATTCAACATTATTATGGAATCCCATTCACTTAATGTGTGTAATATATTTTCCTCAATGTGTAAACCATCATTATGGTTAGATATGTATTTACACCCCACCTGTATGATTGATAGTGACCATGTGACATGAAAATTTATTCTAAAAATATATGATCCATGCTCCAAAAATGTCATGGACATCCTCAACACCTTCATGAACTCATTAGTAATAAAAAATTGATCATAATAAGAACATATACATAAATTTAATGAATCAAACAATAGAAAAAATGTAGGTTCTTATAGTCCTCTAATTTAAAGAAACCCATCCCTGAGTTCACTTTCTAAGAGCAGTGAAACACTTTCTGAGAATAACTCTTGCCACTGAGCATGTGAATCATCATCTCTCTCCTAATTCATATCTTGTGTGTGGTGGTGATACCATTTAATCCATACTAGAGAGACATACCATCCTCAGAATGATTTCATGATCTTGTCGATATTGCTTATAGGATACTCCTCAAAAGTAGCATTGTAATCATGCTCAAGTTCCATGGGGTCAGAAATATGGGATGTGATGGAGTCCTAATGACACAGGTATGAAACATGGAAGATGGAATTCATATCAAAGTACATATGAGTTAGTAACAATCGATGTGCTGCTACACCAACCCCTTCTAATATCTAAAACAACCCTAACTAACAAGGAGATTGATTCCCTTTCTTTTATAACTATATATTCTCTAGACTTGGTGAGACCCAAAAGAAAAAATGATCCCTAACCACAAACATGAGAGCTATTCGATGGTATTTAATATATTATTTCTATCTAGGAAATGTAGTATTAATGTGATTCTTGATTAGGTGAACCAGATCCAAAGTCTCTTGAAATAGATGACGAACTTGTAGGGATGCCTCACCTACATATATCCTACATAGGGGTGCATCATATGACATACCATATCAGTCCCCTAAAGGAGCAACCAAAATTGTCACAAAAAAGATGTTATTATATTAGAACATGAAAAGAGGTATATGATTCTCCCATGAACCACTGAAATCAATAAATATGATCAGATAATTTTCTCTAGAACCGTTATCATATGTTCTAACAGTCCATCAATCTGAGGGTGAAAATTTTTTCTCAGCAGCACATATATACCCATAACCTTCTGCAACCCCTTCAAGCACTTTGATGTTTAATGATATTACTTATATGAAATTATTGTATGAGTGTCCCCAAGTAGTTATATAATCACACATAAATAACATGTTCCCAACTCATCAATTTATAAATTTTTCCAAATATTAATGATGTGGAATACATTCACTAGTCGGTAAATAACTACCCATACAGCATCGCTACACATCAGTGACCTAGGTAAGCTGATAAAAAAATCTAGTGAAATATATTTAAATTTTCATTATGGGACTAGAAGTGACCATAACAGGGTTTTAGGTCTCTATTTCTCTACCTACCCCTATGGACAGGTCAATGACCTATTGATAGTGCATTATATCTAACATTTCATCCAAGGAAACCAATATTGGTGTTTCTTATCTCAGTACATTATGGAGATACTAGGATGAAAATACCAATTAGAAGTATGATAATAATGCACCAACTCCTCTCTCATATTAGTAGGAACCCAATCATTCCCATGAACATTCATGATGTCATCTATATCCACATGCCAATCCATAGGTGGTTCGGCTCTTCATAAACTCTCTTGGAGAACCAAGCCCTTCTCTGTAAATTGACTTACCTTCACCTTCACATGGAGGAAATATTTAACTATCAAAAATTAGTGGTAAGAGTGCTCGTGAAAATTGTTAAATTACATAAATATCTCATAATTTTTGTCCATTGACTTACTTTCGCCACTAGATTCTCATATCACATATGCCCTATTTTTCATACTCAGTGCATCAACAACTATGTTTCACATTCCAAACCTATTGGAATGTTAGAATATGATGGAATGAAGATATTTGACTCTTCTTCATTATCTCATATTCATTTCATGCTATGAAAAAAATTATTTATGTCTCTTGTGATCTATGTACATGACAGAGTTCTCACCCAATGGAAAGGGTCTCTAGAATCATAAGGCATGGACAACTGCTTATAGCTCAAGGTCGTACATCATGTAATTTCTCAAATGATGCATCAATTGTATGGATATGAATGCAATGAACATATCCTCCTACATTAACATGACTCATATTATAATTCATAATGAATCATAGAAGATGATATAACATCTCTATGGATTTAGAAGAGTCATACTAGGTGTTAAGACCAGCATCCCTTTCATATCCTAAAAAAGCTTTTTGGCACTCTTCTGACCATAAGAACAAAGGACCCGTCTTTTTAAGACCAATAAATGGTGAAAAAAGTATTGATAATTAATATATGAAACACCTAAAATATGATGCCACCCCAAGAAACTCTGAATATCAAACATGTTATAGGGTTTTTACTCTCAAAACCCCTCCACTCACCTTCTCTGTTCCAAAAGAGAATCTAAATTATAAATTTTTTTTACCACAATATTTAGAATTATCAATCCATAAGTTTCACATATAAATATTGAAATAATGTTGATTCTGACTAAGTGTCCTTAGAAATATCTGAAGGTTCTTATCATTATTGCTACATGTTTGAGAATACACGCAGATATCCTCCCCAAAGGCTACAATAAAATAATCTATATAGGGCTGAAACACCCAATTCACCAGATCCATGAATGTTGTAGGTTCGTTCATAAGGAAGAATGGTATAATCAGGTACTCATACATACCACGCCTACTGCAAAAATCTAAATAATGATTGAATGATTTCTTGACACACACCTGATCATAGACCGATCTCTGTTCAATATTATAGAATATCCTAGATAATCATATCCAGTCAAAGTGATCATTATTTTGAGGTAGTGTATATATTTTTGTGGTAATAATATGTTTTAACTTCCGTAAATCCAAGAATTGAAGAGGGGTCCATTCATCATTCATGGTGAAAAAAATGGGAAAACCTAAAGAAGAATTTCTTGACTGTAAGAAACCATTGGCCATCAAATCATATAACTGCCACTTTAGCCCATAGATATCTCCAGTTTACATCCTTTATAGAGGAATGGACACTATTGATGCTCATTGAACAAGATAAGTCATAACTATACCTTATTATCATGAGATATTATATAAAATTCTTTAGAATGAACCTCACAGACATGATATCATTCTGCATAGAATTCAGCCTTTTGTAAACCACAATCCTCCATGAATAGATCAAAAATTTAGGAGTTCACCCCACCTATCCCATGATGATCTATTCTGACTCTACTAGCCTATAATTTTCACTCACTCTTATATATATAACTACAAATTTCAGGTTTCTTAACAATACCCTTCGATGAAAGAAGTTTACAATGGATTGATCGATAACCAACCAATCCATCATGAGAATGAAATCGATGCCTGTAATCTAAAAAACAATGGGGTCCCACAATAAATGGTAACATAATTCATTAAGGGGATACTTTTTACAATGGAAAGGACCATTAAATATACTCGAAATGATTTATCTAGGCTCAAAACACCACAAAAAACTATATTTCTATCCAAATCTTTCTAAAACAGTAAAAAAGATTAAATACTGTGAATAATATATATAAATAAATCATATAAAAGAGTTCATTCTACTAGAATAGTACCTCATATTGTATATTGTACCCCATCCTGCACATTGGGTATCAGCTGCATCAAATGTATCTATCCTAATCGACATCCCTAAGAAACAGTTGGACTACCATGATCAAAACTATGTTCTTGGAATTGTAGGTGATCAGGGTTCTGACTACCAGAGTCAATGCCATCTCCTCATCCAGTCCTATCGATGCTACTCCAACATCATGCTTGATGTATAGTAAATGAACCTTATCCTAATGCTGTAGCTGTTACGGAAGTTATTCCACATGAATCTAATGGAATGGTACAAAATTAACACTAATGATATCACAATGACTACAATTCTGGCCATCCACTGGGTCACTCTCACACTAAGGCTTCAGATGGCCCGTACGTCCACACTGATGGAATACTAGAAATCCACCTACATAGTTATCCTTGAATCCACTAGCATGAAAATAAACTTCATTGGAATGCTTCCTTCCACAATAATAATTAATGGATTGGTGTGGAACTAGTCCTATATTCCCAGTAATATCAGCATCCCTGATGTTTTACACTATGATAAAATTAAGAATTTCTATTTCAAATAATTTAGTTCGGAGGAAGTCAATAACTTTAGTTCATAGGGAATAAATAAGCCCATCCTTGAAGAATTTATATTGTGAATGATATTCTCTAGAAAGAAGTGGTGAAGATTAGTATAACTCAGTGAAATGTGATGTATACTCCATAACTGACATAGAAACTTACTCTTTCTGCATAAAAAATCTAGAACTATCATCTATTTGTGTTTATGTAATTAAATGATCATAGGAGGTAGTCTTAAAATCAACTCATAACATTTGTGGATGTATATTAGCTTGAGCAATCACATCCCAAAAATGTTAGGTGGAATCAAAAAGCATGTACACGTCATGTTTTACCCTCCAACCTGGAGGCATCTTCATATTTTCAAAGACTGAAAAGGTGAATTTTAGCAAGGAATCAACTTACTATGAAGTCCACCCCTAACAATTTTGGAGGATGATTCATGTTCTAAATAGGGTTCATATCACCCAATGTATGTATATCTCATTGAACACCGATCAAGGACTACATCAGATATAATAATCCATCATGAATATGAGCATCAGTACCAACTCAGGTATAGAAGATGATGCCTCACATTGAAATTATTGATATATGGATAACATCATCAGACCCACCAAATCTAGAGCATGGTTTTTTCCACCCACCTAAAACATGAAATATAGATGTTGTGGTAGCTTTGGTCTACAGTTTTACCAAAACAATTATTCAGAACTTGTTTTAAGAAAAAGGACATCAACACTAATGGAATATTAGAATAAATAACCTCACAACACAATGAATACTACCACAAAAACCACATAGATGGTCATTCATTATTATGTTCTCATTTTTATGTTTTAGGGGTTTTAATAAATTTTGGGTCAATATTACCTTTACTCAAAAAATTTTAGAACCCATTTCGTTTCATGTTATATTTAATTGCAATGTTCACACCTTAACCTTTCATATGCTTGAAAATGAAATGTATGTAATTGAAACCATTTCATTATTATGTTTTATTTTCCATATAATTTTTTTCATTATTCATTTAAATTGAGTTTTTTATCCCATTTATTTGGGATCCATACTCTTTAACAATAAGGGTAATAGACATTTCAATTCATAATTAATGGTTTGATTTAGTAAATTACTCATTTTAACCCATGAGGGACTAGAAAACCATAGAAGTTGAATCATGGAATCACTAAACCACATCCCAAAACAAGAATAATAACAAATACAAGCAAGGATCGCTCATCAATTATTATAATATAAATAAATTCAAGTAGTGAAATGCACCGATATAGAATTGAAATATTTATGAAATGATAAATAAAGTTGAATATATTATGCATGTAATACTACATATTTCCCTTATATCATCAGAAAAATGCGAACATAGAAACTCAGTCAAGAGAATAATAAACAACAACACACATCATGTGTGTCACCCAATGGTGAACTGATATCAATTGCAATAGAAAAAAGATGAACTAAAATTATAATTCATGAAACTCAACAATTAACTCAAACATGGGTCTAGGATGCCCAAGAATGGATTATTACAACATTATATGGATTCAAAATATCCAATATATTTTATCTAAATAGTAAATCAAAAATGTAATCCCTATGATACCACATTGTGATACCCTAGACCTAGATTGCACATAGAGTGTCTTTCAGCCCAGTGGGACACATGGTCTCAGACACATCACCCCAAATGACAGTGGAATCTAACTACAAGTGAGAGCCTAGGGTGTGTCACTAGGTAGAATATTTCCTCATTATCAGAATGAAATATACTAGATAAAACATTTTAACCAACAAGATATAGATAGTTGAAGAAATATAATTAAATAGAATGAACAACATAAAGTGGAAAATTAATATTTACTAAAATAATTGGAATAGCATACAAAATGAGGACGATATATTTAATTTATCTATATAGATTTAAAAGGATATAAAGTACAAAAAATATACGAATAACACATTGTAGAAAAAAAGGAAATATATAAACTATGCCAAGAATCCTAAGCTATAGCTTGATCATCGTCTACCACCTCAATCTTCACAGAGCATGCAATCAAGTATCCAAAGAATTATGATTAACAATAGCAACACCTTCATCTATGTAATCTTCCATAGTTTCCAATGTCTCCTAGAGAGGGGAGTGAGATAAATCAAATTGGGCTACCACCAATAGTGTCTATAACATCTGGCCCATGTAATGGAACTGTTACAGTGTATAGGAATGCATATATAATGCAATGTTTTACAATGTATCAAAATAAACAAGTACCCTCTCCATCCCCCAGCTAGTGTTTGAAAATATGGAAATTTCATCAATTATTTACATTATAGTTTATAAAAACAGATCATCTTAGGAATATCCATCAGTAACATCACTTCAGAATAGAATTAATAGTGGTGGTTCCAAGGTGTAACAAGGAAACCATTATTGATCATTATAATTTAGTGTTTACATGGTAATAACCAAGTAAACCTTGACCACAAGGGATACTAACTCTGTAGTAACTGAGTATAGATAAGTGGGTAAGAGGTTAAACCAAGGAACATTTTCAATGTAGTTCCATCAGAAAAGTTTCTAAATAAGTCTATGGATTACATCAATGGTAAAATGTGAGATATACAATGATCAGAACCAAGGATATATTCATGGAACCTCATGTCATAGTAGATACAAGAATTGTATCTGAGGAATCCTATAATAATAATAATAATGGGATCCTACAATGTGATACCGAGCATCAAAAGGCAAATAAGGATCAGGATCCTCGAGTAGGTCTTACCCAAGGAAACCCATAACCAGGATTCAGAATGATGTTCTCGATTTCCCAATGCATTCCCTTAGGAATCCAAGAGCTAACACAAGTCTAGACATATTATAATTATATTATGGTCCATGTGAATTAATAATAATCCCACATTTAATTTAGTACAAATTTTTTTTCTATGATAACTATGCCATTAGAAATTTCACATGGGTCATGCCTTCCCATTAATTAGTTTGACAAGGCCATTTAGCCTGAAATATTTTAATTAAACCCATTTTAGTCATGTTTAATTAATAAGGTTCACTCTAATCCCTTCAAAAAATATGGTGTGGTGTGCTAATAATGTGAAACCAAAACAAAACTATTTAATATTCTCATGTCGTATAATTAAGTATTCATTCCATAATAACATTTGAATCAATTACATACATTCAAGAACATACATTATGTGGTTCAAGTGGAAGTGACATGGTACAATACATTCAAAATTTTATGATTGAATAATAATTTAATATAAAGAGACATACAATTAGAGTTTTCAGTCTCTAGCACACCCGAACGATGACTCAATAGTGTTAAAGCACTAAAAACTAAATTATGGAATACCATCCTACATGGGGTTTCCGGATTTGTGGATTTAACCACTAACAACCAGTTACATTTATAGAAAGATAGTAACCATATGGTACTAATGATCATATGATGGGAATATTAATTCCAAAAAATGACACGTGATGAATTCAGTGGGACCCACATGTAAATTCCAAAATCAAGAACTTGTGGGATGAGTTATAGAATACCCACCTCATACTTCTATGACTCTCCTCATCCATCATCGACCTTTAATTTGGAATTGATCAGAGAAGATTCTATAAAAGGATATAATATCCTAATCATTGATAACTAGGTCGATAGAAAAATATACAAAGAACGACTAAAAAAGACCCCATAACTTTCTGTTGCGCATCCATCATGGTAGACAGACGATCAATCGGACCTACGATTAATGAGATCTATGAATCCCTTGATTTGGACATAAAAATCTCCAAAACGGAATAAATTTATGTTAATATTACTAGAACAAAGAATAGAGTATAAGGATGTGGATAAATAGATCATTATAGAAAAATGGTCAAATCACCCAAAAAATTAGCATGTGAATAGTTTGGATACACCATTAACCAAACTGTGCACCAACCAAGAATATGTACCTAGAGAAAAGGGAATTGGCATGTTTAGTCCACATATTTTGGAATACTGTGCACAAAACTTGTGGAATGGATCTACAAGAAAATCCAGTCCAATAGTAGGGTTTGATCGAACCGTGAGATATAACTGGATAGTTTACACTACCCATGCAATTGACCAATTTATCTTAAAAATCTGGGATATATGATCTACACAATACCCAGAAACACATGATGTATTGATGAACTCATTCTGTATCTGAAAAGGTACATAATAAATATTTATAATAAAATTTTAAAGATCAAAATCTAGGTCAAAAACAGAGTTCTAACAATCATCTCCATCGAGGGTTTTTTATTGGGGTTGTGAATAATGAATGTGACATGGACAATATTTTGGGGTTTTAATTTAGGATTCAGATGATAAATGATAAAGAATAATATTATATAGTATATGCCATTTCCAATAGCTGAGGTAAAGTAATCTTTGATCTATGCTCTTGCTTTATGTCCCTTTACTCCTCCCAGAGTCGGTTTGGTGCAAAGGTTTACAATGAGGATTTGGAATTGGCCTCTTGATCATTTTCAGTGTTCCAAATGGAGAATAATATGTCAGATATTTTCTACCATGAATCACCAATAATGTATTTTCCATTTTTCATTGGTGAGCGTGATAGGGAATTATTGATTTTTATAGGTGGCTATTAGTTCAAAGATGTGACGGGCTGCTATAGGTTCAGGGGGCCCGCCTCATGTCATGATCATATGCATATGTAGTTTTCGGTTTTGAAAAATCAATTTGGAATTCATATTTTATTAGTTTTGAATTTGGGTAAATTTAATTGTAAATATTTTTTTTTAATATGGATTTACCCAGGTTTGTAATTGGGTGTTTATATTTCACTATGTTGGTTGTGTAGGTTTTTACTTCACCTATTAAAAGTTATTTGAAAATAATAAAAATCATACTAGTGGGGAGGAATTGAAAATTCATTCCATAAAGTTTTATAGAAATTAATGTTATTACCATTTCTGTTAGAATATATGTGGAATGGATTCCAATGATTGGAATGTGAAAATTATGATCTCAATCATGTTGTTTGGGGGACTAATGATACAAACAATTAGGAAATTTTGTGACCCAATTTATAATGTTATGGATTTTAATTAATTTTTACTGTTATAAGGTTTACAATTTATAAAATGGTTTAAGTTTAACATTTGTTGAGGCTTTATAGCTTAACATTTTACTTCACTTTACTAATATTCATCTATATTATATTACAAGTGATAACAAATGTTTTATAAAAATAGATAAAAGGAATGACTTGTCATTATATTATAGATCATGTGATCTGTTAGTTCATTGGGAATAAGAAAATATATCCTAATTTTATAGTGTATTTGGTGTAGTGGAAATAGATTAATGAAAATTAGAAAAACTAAATATTTCTTTTCATACTATGGAATGAAATTCCCAGAGTATATAGGTATATATGAAATTCTTGATAGTATGAGGATGAAATCCTATCAAGTTTCACTTCCATAGAACCTCTCTTATGATCATTATATGTTCCATGTATCTCTCTAAACGAAGAACACATAAGATCCATCATAAATAAATAATTCTGAAGTTTTACCACTAGAAAAATTTAATTATGATAATGATGATTCAGTAATTATTTGTGATCATCGATAAAATGTTTTAGTAAACATGATTTCTTTCACGGTTAAAATTTCATGAAAAACCATCAATTTAATGAATCTCTATGGGTACATAAGTATGTGATGAGCAAGAGGTATGCTCATCTATTTTTATAAGAAAGATTAATTTATATGGGTAAATTAATATTGTGTGTTTTTGATGTTACACTCAGACAACTTCACCAAATATTTCTTGGTAGATAGTTTGATTTCTTCAGTAGCTTTCATTTCACAAAACAACGAGTTTAAACTAACCATGTAACATTAAAAAAATATTATTTTTCCATTATATCACAGTAAACATATTCTACAAGTTGTTAATAATAATAATAATACTGTATAAAATATAGTTTCTCTAAAAATAGATTATAATGTTGTTATCAAAAATAAAAAATTAGTTTTTATAAAAATAAATGTGACGTTTTTTATTTAAAATTTTATTCAGTATACAATTAATTTTATATCAATACATTAAATTAATCCTTATTTAGTGAAATGATTTTAATGATATATATATATATAATATTTACTTAATATTATTTTTTTTCAAATTAAAATAATAAATTTTGATGCATATGATTTGATGAAATTCAGTTTTACTTTTAATAATATATTTTTCGAAAAAACATTTTGGTCAAATTTTTCACACAAATACTAATATTATTTTAAAATAATTAGAGGTACCAAATTTTAAATAATAATTTACTTATTTTTAAATAGGATGATCAATATTGGTTATTAAGCACCATTATTTTATGGTCTAAATGAATTGTAACCATGGAAAAAAAAATTTCATTAATAAAAGGTAAAACATGACTATAGATGATAAAACTATGTTATAGTGAAATAATTATCAATAATAGTTCATATTGGATGAATTATATATGTCCCTTATCCCCTTTTGTTTGATATATACTTTTTTCATGGACACATTTATATGAACATGAATCATTTATTATTTAATAAAGAGAAAAATAGAAAATTTCACTCAGAGTTTCAGTTATAATATATATTTTCAAATTGGGTATAAAATTAGTTATTAAGGTGTTTAGGTTTTAATTTTGTTCCTAATGAAATTATAATTATTATTGTAATTAATTTATGAATTTTACAATAAAAAATAAGAATAAATAATTATAGAATATCATTTCTATAATTTTTCTATTAATGGAAGCATCAAATAAATCATATAAAAAATACACAAATTATTTTAATTGGGGATAATTATTGCAATCCATTATTTTTATAGATGACCATGATTTTTTTATATGTGATAAAATAATTTTTTCAAATTATAATTTTTTCATTATATTATTAAATTTATAGTAAAGAATGGTGTAAAAATTGAAAAAAAATATTTTATTGAATTATTTAAAATTAATAAAATTAATAAATAAGTAAAATGTAACATTATATGGTTTTAAATATAATCCATCAAACATTTATGATTCAATAGATACTTTATATGTAAAATTATAACCTTTTTCTCATGAAAAATTCATTATCATGTTTAATGTTTAAAAATATTAATTAATAGTTTAAATAAAATGATAAAATTTAAAATATCTCTAAGAAATTTTAATATTTTATTATTTGATGACATTTCAACAATATGTTACCATATGTTCAAATTCATGACCATTACGAATTATTGGGCTCTTGAATAGTCATGTTATTTTTTTAAAAAATATATCCATGATTTCCCCACATCACAATTATAAAGAGAAACCTCCCCCTCACTTCATTACCGCTAATTCAGACTCTAATATCAATTAGACTCTAATGTTTTTTATTTTCAATTATATACCCTGATTCCAAAGGATTGTGTCTTCCAAAAATAGTAAAAGTAGTTCCCTTTATAGTTTATTTAAAAAGTAGTTTTGAAGAAGTGGTAAACGAACAAACCAATATATTTCGTTTAATATTCTTATATACCTCTTTTAAAATTGTTATATTTATCTTAGAAAACAATTATTATTATCCAAAATATTATTAAAAGATGTTATTATTATGAAAAAAAATCCATTGTACACCCTCTTTATCATCAAATTGAATGTGAAAATATCGATCATTCGTCTGCACAACATTACATGTCCATGTAGAGATACATTTCACTTTTCCAGATTATTTTCTTTATAGTAATTATTATGGCTCAATATTTCTATTTTATATTTATGATGGAATCATAAATCTATATTGATAATATCTCATCTAAAATATCTTAATCAAATATTCTAGGAAAAGATAACCTAACTCATTGGTATTTGTGGAGTTTCACCTCCACAGTCCGATGGGATTCATTCGTCACATTGATTGAAATGAAGAATAATTATTTAAATTAAATTTTTATGAGGTATATAATTATAATTATATAATGGATAACTATTATTTACCTCCATTTTGTTTTATCTATCATCAAATTAAATAAGCGTTCATGCATACGTACAACCTAACGTCTACATGAATGGTGTAATTCATTTTTCTACCTAAAATTTTTACAAATGATTATAAATACGAATATTATAAAAATATATCATTATTGAATTATTAATATTATATAAATTATTGAAAAATTATTATTGTATAATCAGGGAGACTTCTAAAAACTATTATGAATGTATGACAAAGTTGTTATCCCCCAGGACAATGATTTTAATAAAAAGTTATTAATAAACTGGTGATAAGATGTTACAAATAAATCAGTCATTGTATGGTAGATATATTTTCACTCGATAAAGGTATATAAAATTTATATTTTTTTACATGAGTATACAATGTGAACAGGGATGGGTGGGACTTCACACATTTGTTTATTTCAAAATGTCATCATTTTTTAGGAATGGTCATTTTAAAAAATAAACATGGGAATTTTTCAATTATATATCCACATTTTATAAAATTAATTTCAATATTTTTAAATGTTTTCCCAAAATTTGTTAGAATTATTTTTACCAATGTTTTACTTATTACAAAATGGTTTGAAAGGAACATTTTTTTATTTTTTAAATGATTTTCTATGTACTTTTTCTGGAAAAATTATAGGAGGAATATTTTATAACATATATGGAATGAGGTGATCTTTGTAGAATCATGATTCATGAATTAATTAAAAATCCTTTATCATACCAAATTTTTATTACAATTAATATTTTTTCATTTAAATGTTAGTAACTTTCTTATGGGAAGTAAATTTCAAATGGAAATGTTAATTTAATGAATAATTCTTCAAACTGATCATTAAAATTCATCTTACATAATCCAAAATATAATGTAACACCCCCAATTTAATGTTTTGACCCTATATTTATACATTTTAATTATATAATGTGTTTTAGTGGTGTTTGGGAGAGGATGGATGATGTTTTTATTCTTTTGGGGGCTTTTCTAAGGTGCATGATTGGGGCATTGTTTGGATAAACCATTCAATACCTACTAGGAACTATGCAGAATGAGACATAGGTGAAGAGGAAGTTGCATGGATGACAAATATTTTCTGAAAACCATACACAATTCTTGTTGAATCCATTAAACTTGATATCATGGGATTTAGAATGGTTTTATCATGGTTTGGAAACAATGTGATACAAAAATGTGAGGTTCCATCTTGATACAGAAACTGGTGCATGATTTGTGTACAATAGTCCTAACTGTGCGACTAACCATTCATGATTTAAAACCTAGATAAAAATATATTGTATTTTGGTTGGGTATTGTTTTTACAAACATACCTTAACTCAATATTTTCTCCTCTCAAAGTGTGCAGGGGTTCTCCCATCATTTCAATGGTAATCTGAATGCTTATCTTGGTGAATTTATGTCAAATCATCACCAGAAGTCCTTATGTATATTTATTATGCCAGATTTTCCATTAATATACTACTCCTTCTCTCTTATAATAATATATATTTTCTCTATTCATTTATATAAATTTTATATGTTTCTAAATATGATTGGTTTTATCTTTTTTACATTTGCTGAATATATCTAATGTTGTTTTTTTGTATACTCGACCCGTATTCGGGGAATTTTTTTTTCGCAATTTTGCATTTTCTCTATATTTTTCAACATAGGTGGAATCACTATACACTTATATATTTATAATATTAGGGAATTATTTTAAATTTACTATTTTGATTTAATTTTTTTTGTGTAATATTTTTGAATTGCTTATTTAAAACCATCTTTAGTGATAGTTTATAGAAATGAAAAATTGGTTCTTTTTGTAGAAAGTGAAATTTGTAACATGATTTGAAAATTATTGTTTTGTATTGATTCAAGTAAAATTGTTTTCAAAAAAATATTGGTCTTATATAAAGGGTTCATTTAAATGTTAGTTAATGAAATTATTGTTTTATTTAAATAGATAAAATGGTTGTTTTGTCATTGGTTTTTGGTATAATGGTTATGTGTGTTCATGTGTATTCTGTATGAATAAGGTTAAAGAGTCACCACTGTAATTGTGATTTGCATAATGGTCCTGGATATCTCCAGTATGATGGTTCATTATGTGATGTATTAGTGAATGGATGACTCTCCACTCATGAGTATAGGGTGGTCCATGTTTCATGCGTTGTTGGATGTGCGGATATGTGGAATGGAAGGGTTTATGGAAAATGGAACATATGAAAATAAATTAATGTATTACTTGTTTTCAATCCTTAGAACATAATATAATTTTTTGAAAACTAATTTTTTATGGAACAATTTTATAATTTTTTTGTAAATTTTTTAGAAATTTTATTATAAAAACATATTTATATAAATTTGATAACATGTTCTATCCTTATTGTGTGAGTAGGGAAGTCATTACAAAAAATATACCATTTTTATGACTGACTCATACATTATAACATTACTGTTATTACATATTTTAGATATTTGTACATCGGAAAAGGTAATGTATCACACTAATCTATATATTCTTAGTGATACATGGGTTGTTTTGTGTAGTGTAAGAAGGAGAAGGTCAAAGATTCGATTTTTTGTTGTCTTTGAGTTTTTTTATCATTGTAGTCCTCCACAATGTGAAATTGGTTTTTTATAGTGTTCTTCTATGTTAGACATATAGAGTTTGTTTTTTATATAGATTTCATTGTGTTTATGTGTTTTTATTTTATTTCATACATCGTGTGGTGGTCTATTTATAACACACATGGATGTTTGTTTTGTTTTAAAAATTGTAAATCATCCCCAAACTCTTAAGTAATCCAATAGTGTTTACTTTTAGAATATGGAATCATGGGTATGTATCTTAATTTCATGTTATTTCAAACCAAAATATCAATCCAAAGAATAGGGGGGAAATGTTAAATGTTGTATCACTCATGTTCCTTATGGATATTATTAAATAACAAATGTTCATCATTTATATCAGTCGTGGGATTGAAATTATTCTGGGTTTATTTCTTGTGTCAGGATAGTGGAAGGAATATGATCTGTAGAAATTGAAATGTAGATCATAAAAAGAAATAAATATCCTTTTTATGTTGTACATCAAGTTACCATAGTGTTTGGTAGGAATGGGATTTGGAGACACTTATAGTATTTGAATCAATATTTTTATGGTTTTAACCAATGAGATGATAATGACCAACTTTGTAGAAATGGCTTCCCGCTAGGAGTTCATCATTTATTTATAGAAGTGATTTATTATTAGGTCCAGTGTTATGATATATGAAATATATTATAGTTTTTTTCAAATGAAATATATTGAAAAGATAATCATTGTGGTATTTGGAAATTGTCTTCTTTTTTCTAAAGTACGAAGAGAATTTTAAAAAATGGTTAAATATAGAAAAAGGATGATTTTGAAAATCATTGTTCTGATAGAAAGATGTGGTATAATATAAAATTCTAATAATTAAGTTAAAAGATATCGAGAAATATAGATTCTGATATGTTTCGAGAAAATAGAACCCATTATGCCTCACTGAAACTTACCAATGGATGATGTTGAGAATTTGGATTCACATTTGCCACATATAAATGATTAGTTTCGTCAATTCTTTTTCCCAGAATTTCTGTATTTGGAAATAGGGAACAAAGGGTATGATGAAAGGGAAGTCAATAATTATGCCAAATTCTAGATGTATAATCCCACCATATTTCAAGGTAATTCTAAACTAGATAATGAAGTAGTGTGGTTGAATAGTATTATTTATAAGATTGATTTTGTGAGCACACCAATATAGATGAATGTATAGTAGGAGACATATATGCTGAATGATCATTCACGTTAATGGTGTGATTTAGCATTTTGGTCTAAATAAGTCAACAGACTTGTGTGATAATATTCTAAAAAATTATTTTAATTACAATTATATCCTCCCAAATTTAGAATTGAATGAATGATATAATTATTCATCTTTAAGAAGAAAAATCAATATGTCATAGTTTGTGGCTCAATTTATTAATTTAATACACCTTGCACCCAAAATTGATTCATGTGCATCCTTGAAGGCATTAATATTTAAATAGGGGATATGATAAGAGATTATTTTGAAGCATTATGTGATCTGTATTATGGATTATACTAATATGGGTAATAGAGAGATAGTGGATAAACATGAATTCTCAAAAACTACAGGAGGAGGAATCACGTTGGTACCAATGGAAAAATAAAGGGAACTCTAATACTGGGAGAAATAAGAATATGGACACCTATTTCCAAGGTTGGAGTATGGATCAGAATCAAATGGATGTATTAATGAATCTTCATCCATAATAAAAGAGCCATCATTAATGTTTTTAATGTGGTTTTTCCGACCACATGAAGTGATAATGTACAAACCCACCTTGATAAATCCATTATTCTAATAATGTGGGAAGAATCAGAGTTATTGTTATAGTGCTCCCATTTAGGGTGTTCAAGAAACTTATTTATATCGAAAAGTTCCATATGCATCGATGTGACGAGGGTTGTTGAATCAATCTCATTAATATAATATAGAGAGGCATGGTTATTCTAGTAATACCATGACTCCTCATAAGGGGAAATTTCACTAAGTAAATAAAAAAGAAAGGTTTGTTGAGAAAGATATTATATAGAACTAAAAAGGTGATTTTGGAAGACCAATATATACCATCTACTATGTGAGGTATGACTCTTTTGAATTCTATAGATATACAATAATTGTTCAATAAATTTGAATATTGTTCCATTATTTCTTCTGGTACTATTGATTATATTAGTTTAAAAGTTTAAATGATGCTTCTGTTTTAAAACATTAATATTTTCATGGGAAAAGTGAATATTGATCCCTTTTGAATAGAAAATGATCTATAGATGATGATAGAGACTAGATGAAATTTTATTTCTATATAGTTGAGAGTGATATATATATATATATATGTGATATAATTATGGATATTGATTCGTTGATAGTGTTTAGGGCTCAAAATCCTCTATTATACCATAAATTTCAGTTTAACAATAGAAGAGTGATATGAGGATCTCATATGAGGAGAAAGTCACATAATAGGTGGTGTAACATACATGTTAGCTCTAATAGTTGGAATAATCTTTTACCAGCTTGCAGAATTGAAATTTGTATTAATGTAAGAGATCCGAATTATATGTTTTTCTATAGTAGTTTATTAGTTTACAGATGTTTTTTCACCCTAAAAAATAAGTGAAGCATATAGTTGATCTCCCCTTGGGGACCATTCCGATTTTCTATCACTTTTATTACATGGAAAAAAATAGAATTAAGGGTGTTCAAAGTGTAGTTGTAATAGTTGGAATGTAAAGGGTTTATTCAGATGAGTACATCTCCATGGGAAGAACTATTTTTTTTGTCAAGAATGTGGATATAAATCTTTTCCAGTGTGTGTATTATCTTACCATCAATCGGGATATGATAAATAATTGGCATCCAATTCAATCAATTGATTATATGATGGATCAATTGAGGTTTTCTTAGTTATCCTCTAAGATTTACTTGCAATATAGATATAACAAATTGTGAGTTTGGACGAATATATTACAAATAAATCATTGAGATGTAGATATTGAAATTATGAATATATGGAAATACCTTTCAATATTATAAATTCACAAGTGGAATATATTTAATTGATGAAATAGAGATTTTAGAGTTATCCTGATTCTTTAATGGATGTGTTTTTATGACATATTGTTGTATTCAAGTACTAGATCAAAGTATGATAAACACTTGACAAAAGTGTTGGGAATATTTCGGGATCAATATATGAATTCCAAATTATCCATGTTTTATTTTTTTGGATATAATATGTATATATCATTGGAAATGTAATTTATGAAATGGGTGTTGTTATTGTCATGAAAAGATAGAGATCATTATCTATTTGTAACCACATAATAATGACTTCAAGAAATGATGTTTCCTTGGTCCATCTGGTCATTACTAAAATTTTTTAATGACTTTTTATTACTATCATATATTTTAATAAATTTTCTGAATAACAATATTTCATTCCAATTAAAAGAGAATGTTAGAACTATTTTCTAGAACTGAAATATCTCTTTACATCTGAACCAATCATGATTTTTCATGAATCTAGAAAAGGGTACCAAGTTTATTTTGCTACATCAAAATATGGGATGTAGTTTTTTATCATGAAAGTGTATCATTTTCGTTCAAATGGATCTATAAAGATATTATATCATGTAAAAAACTACCCAAAAAAAGAGTTAGAGTTAGCTATCGTAGTCCATGCTTTAAAGACATGGCATCATTACCTCTTTGGTGACAAATTTAATGTTTTTATAGATAATAAGTTCTTGAAACATATATTCTCAAAATGGATTTGAATTTTAAATAAAAAAAATTGGTATATTATCTCCATTTTTTAATTTGACTTTATGCATCTACTAAGGGAAGGAAATATAGTGGAATAAACATATAGTAGAAACAATTATCCTTAATTGTAAAATGATGCTTCAAATAAGTGGTAATAGATGTCATTCCTCGCCTACATGAACTTGGAATGTAAAGACCCATTTGATGTTGTGGTTTTATTTCTATTTTCATTTTTTCTAGTCTTTATGATGATGTTTTTTGAAGAACAAATATATGATGAAGAATGTGTGGCAATGAGGAAAAACCTCAGTAGTTGGGATACCATTTGGGATAGAAGATGGATGTGAGTATAGTGTTTTGGTTCAATAATGGGATTGTATAACCTAAGAATTATTAGGAGAAACATCAATATACTTACCACCATTCAATATGTGATGCTAATCTAAGAATACAAATGATGTAAATGTAATTGAATGAACTGGTTTGTTTGGTTGTTATGAAAATCAAGGTTGTTGAGTCTCTTTGGTGGTGATTAACTTACCAAGAATTTAAGAAAGATCATCAATGACCAAATGGTTTGTTTTAGTCATTAACTATTATAATTTTTAAATATTAGTACATAGATATAGATTTGGTAACAAGTCCCCAATAAACAGTTCGAAAACACGATTCTCTATGAGTGATAATGGATAGGCTAACAATGTCATCTCACTGAATTCCTATTCCTGAATATCATACGGTGGAGGACTTGTAAAAAATATATATATGTGAATTGGTAAAGAGGAAAGGAATTATAGTTTATAAAGTGTTATATAATGATAAGATGAATATTTCTTATTTTTGGAAATACTTATAAAATTCCATCAGGGCTCAGTCTACTTGGAGTATAACATATCATCCTTAGACGGAGAGAGAATCTGAGTGGTTGATACAAACATTGGATGCCATTTTTTAGGATTGTGTTTTTAATTTTGGTGGCTCATGGAAATATCACATTCATTCTGGAGAGTCCTATTATAACAATATTTATTAGTCCTCGACTCATATGGCTCATTTAAAATAATTGTATTGAAATTATTTTTGTTCTCAACTTTTTTTGGAGGTTACATATGAGGCTTCACTATTTGGGAGGAGACATCCCAATGAAACAATAATGAAGATTCACCTTATCAGAAAGATGATAGCAATTGTTCACAGTAGTCAAAAAATAATGTGGATCATAGTCAAAGACCATTATCATTCATGGTTTTTAGTCACATGTTCTTGAAGATCACTCCCAGTCTAGGACATCATAATGTTGGGATTTAGGGAATGTTATATCCCTAATACATAGACCCTTTAAAGATACATGAATGAGTTGTTGATGTGTCATATTTTCTATAATTTCAAACATAGATTAGTGTGGTGAAGAATTTGTTTCATGTATCTCAGTTTAAAAGTATCGAACTGATTCAAGCTATGCGATTTGATAGGGTCAAATTATCCTAGTGTTGGATGCTTCTTTGGAAAACATTCCTTTTCAGATTGTGGATAGACAAAAGAAACTCTTGAATAGAAAAACCATTAATTTCGTATGGGTTTTTTGGTACTAGGGTAAGATTCATAATGATTCTTAGGAAATAGGGAGGAATTTAAAAATAAATATTAATAAAACTTTCATAGCTATGAAAATGTCTACATTCTTGGGATGGAAAGTCCAAGGTTGGAGATAATGTGGCACCCTCAATTTCAAGAAAATTTCGCTATACTTTTTATGAATATAATGTGTTGGGGTTAGGTTTGGGAGACCATGGAATCAGTTTGATGTTTTTTGGGGGTTCTATAAGCATTAGTGGTTGGTGAATGGTTTGGAATACCCCAGACACACCTATAGAAAACTATGAAAAATTAGAATGAGGTAAGGGGTTGGTTTACAGGAAGTGCACTGTTTTTCCAAACCACGAGGTAACCGTAGAGAAACAATACATATTGAAACATTGGACTTTAGAATATAAAATACATGGTTTAAAAAATTTTAGAGACAACTATTTGAGGTTCCTAATAGAGATAGGATATGGAGCATAGTTATTGAACACTTTTCCAAATCGTGCCACTAACCATGCATATATAAAAATATAGATCAAGAAAATGTAGATATAGATCTGGTTTATGTTTGAACCCCTAATTGTAACCAAAACCCACTATAATTTTATATTGTCTACTCTCATTGGATGTAGAGTCTTATCATGTTGATCCAATGGTAATTTTTTTCCATATATTAGTGGTTTGAATCCAGATTCCCATGGTATGTCATCATTTATTGTGGTTATGCTTGATTTCTCTTAGATCTACATCTCCATATCTCTTGTTTTCTTAAATATATATCATATATGGGATGATCTAGAGTATTTTATTATGAATATGCTTTTTTTTCTATTTAGATGTTATGAAATTTAATCTAAGGTGAGTTTTTTTGGATATTCTACTCGGTTTCATGGACGTTTTCATGGAATTTTCCATTTTCTCAATATATTTTGAGGTAGTTGGCTTCACTCTCGACTACTCCATTTAAAATATAAATGCTTGATTTTAAATTTACATTTTTATATAAATTTTTAATAAAACTTTTTCCAATATCCATTCAGACACCCTCTTAAATGATTATTATAGAATTGTTGAAATTGGACATTTTGCAGAATGTGAAATTTGTAACATGATATTAAAAAGATGATATTAAAATGTTTTTTTTGATTTTTATATAGAAATTTTTTTTAAATAAATTTGATTTTTTCTTCAAATGGTTTATTTTAATGGTTTCAATAAAAATAAAATTCTATTGAAATTGTTGAAATGGTTTTTGGCACGATTTTTTGGCATAATAGTCAATTGTGTTCTTGTGATTTTGGGGTGGATAAGGGTATTAAGTCTCCCCCATCATTACTAGGATGAATATGGGTCTAGGTTCTCCCCTATCACATGGTTTATGAATATGCGTATTAAGGAATGGAAGAATTCCAACAGAAAATTATGGGGAGTTTTAGGTTACATTCATCGTTGGGTTTTTGAATACGCGGAATGGAATGGATTATTCGAAAATGAAACTTGTGAAATGATTTGAAGGTACTGTTTTTTTCATTCCTAGGAACATGATTGTGTTTTCTCTACTCTACATGGTTATGTAAGTTATCTACATTTTGATATAAACATCATATATGTTTTTTATGTAAACTGTGTTTTCTAAATATGATTACATGTTATGTATTAGTGGTGTGAGTAGGGAAGTAATTGGGGAAAAAATACCTTTATTCATTACTCACCCATGTATTGGAAATTCGGTTCTTTTGAATATTTAATTAATTAAGACATCAAGAAATTTAAAGTATCACACTTCTCTAGTTGTTCTTAGTGATTCTTGGGCTATTTTGTGGAGTGAATAAAAGATCAGTTTGGATCTTAGAGATTTATTAGTCTTTGTTTCATGTTTGTTTGTATTTATCCACTCTATGCACTCAGTTGTTTATATTATTCAGTTATGGTACATTTGTTGAGTTTCATTTTTAAATAAATGTAAATCTATTTAGTTTATTTATTTTATATCATGAAACTCATAGTGGATTAATTTTTTATCACATATATGATTAGTTGGTTTACTTTTAAAAGGAACAATAATTCCCCAAAAGTTAATGAAACGATTTCATTTATTTCTATCCTTTAGCAACATGGAGATGTCACTTAATTCCATGAAATTTCAACTATTCAGATCATTCCAATGATAAAGGGATGGATATTACAAATCCATTGATTTCACAATAATTTATTGGCATTAGAATCCATTGATAACATTATAATTTATTTTAAGAATGTTTTAGGATTTTGGTGAAATTGTTAATTTATTTACAAACATTTCATTTCCATTGGGTACTCTATGATGGAATTTTTATGAATTTCATTTATTGTCATGGTTTACAATTTTATTAATATTTTAAAAAAATATGGAATAAATATGTATGATTTTCTTTCTGGGATGGTGGTTACATTTTAAACATGGATAGTGGTCCCATTATTTTTATAGACAATGGTTAGGATATATCCAACCATGGGTGGGACATATTTATCTCTCTGATTAATTGGTTAACCTATTATATCTTGTGATATTGTAATTGTGAACATGTTAATATTCTAGATTAGTTATGGGAGACAAATTTATGTGCTTAATTCATTATGGGAAATTGGGTTTGATTCATAATATGATGGTATTGGTAGTTAACATGCTTATATGAAATGGTTTTTATAAATATGATGATTCATGAATAAATTTACCAAATGAAATTATGGTTCATGAATTAGATGTGATGAATAATCATTATAATGATTCACTTATTTAAATATTATTTTAATTTTCCATAACAAATTTTTATGATTTTTGTATAATATTATCAAAATATCATGCACTTGTTCTAATATTTTGATTTTATAGAATAAAAAATTGATAAATTCCTTGTTTAATATTACTGTTATTATAACCTCACCCTTCTATATGTGTGGATTCCCACATATATGAAGAATTTATTTAGAAATGGTATTTCTAAGAAGGGTTATAGTTAATAATAACATAGTGATAGAATATATAAATAACTTATAAAGCAGTTTTTAATCATATAATATTCCAAATTCACAATAACTATAATATTATAGCATGGATCAAAATTTTATGTAATGAATGTTCACTTAGCTATAAGTAATAAGTATGTATGAAATATATAGGATGTTATATCCTCTCATTCATCTTTTTGACAACACATTGGCTCTTCTATCCTAAAAAAATATCAAATTCTATTCCAACCAAAACAATATGATTATATAGATTTTGGTCTTCCAAAAAGACCTTAAATAGAGTTTATTAGATAATATCCATAATAAAATATTCTATATAAAAAGTCATAACCTCAATGAGACACATCCCTTTATTTCTCTATTTACTGCATTTTAATATTTTTTTGTTATAATGAAACAATATATGTTGTATCCTTAAGACAATAAAATGTTATTTTGATTATAAAACAACAACTATTCATGTGTTTTCCCATAAAATTGAAAATGAATGTATCTATCATGTTTATGTACATCTTATCGTCTCAACATTGAGATACAATTCAATTTTCAAAGATGTATTTTATGGAGGGTTATTACAATAGTTTTAAAAATTATTATTGATATTTCTGAAATATCTATGTTCTTTATTCTTAACTTGATTTCTAAATCCTGACATTCTCATCCACTTGAAAACTACAATGTCGGTCACGAATATGTGTGGACGACCTCCTCTATAAAGCAGTTTTATTTGTTTTTCTATAAATGTTTATAATAATATTGATAATGTTGTATTTTGTGAATATAATATATATATATATATATGTATATATATTTGTTATAATAATTATTTTGGAAATTTGAATTATTTTTTATCTTTATCTCTTTCATAAATCAATAAATGAAAGTATTTTTCTTTTATACATATGACATATTTTCTCCATGAAATATAAAATATTTATATCTATATTTTTATGGAAGAATGTAAATATGAATATAATTAATATATATGAATTTTACAGCATTATTATCCTTCTGAAGATAAAGAAATTGAAATCAATGTATAAGGACTACACCATCCCAATGACAACATACATGAAAAAAGTTATAGTTGTCCACTATAACAGAGATTTAATAATGAATTGATTATAACATGTTGATTAATGATTATTAGTATATAATATATGGTATGATACATATGCCTATAGATATTTAATTATTTATAATATGTCCATATTAATTATATAATAGGTTCAAATACAAATAATGGAAATTAAACCAACTATATGAGTTTATGTGATTATATCAACATTATTTTGTATTAGTTATGTTCAAATAAACCTCATAAGAATTTTGTGATATTTATATCATAATCATACCCTGAAGTAATTAATTACAGTTTCTTATACTAATAAATTTTTCCACCCATTATAGCATAAATTTATTGAAAAAATGTTTTTATGAAAAGATAACATTATTTTACTCTTCATTCAAAATAATTTCTTCATCTATATGGATGTTTCATATAAAATATTTAGATGATTTTATCAATATTTGAAAATTGAATAATTTTATAAATTTTATAAATTTTTTCACTTTTGAAAAAAATGAATAAATATATTATTCTTGTTTTTTTGAAGACATTATTTTTGACCTTTTTACAAATGCGTAGAAATATTGTTTTTACGGTTATAGTTTAAATAAACAATTACACATAATCATTTTAATTGATATAATTTAATCATCCATTTTAGTATTCCATTATTATATTAGATGGGAATGTTTTTTATTATATTTTGGGTTTCCTATTTTTTAATAGTGATCTTCCAGTGAAAATGTTTTTTTAATTTTCAATTTTTTTTCAATTTTATGGTGTATTTATTTTGTAACACTCGAAAACCTTTATTTAATTTCAATTCAATAGGGAAATGATACATTAAATCTATAATTAATATTTATATAGATAAATTATGACAAGTTTTATTATTGGTGTACTATTATTATACCATTCATAATATTACTGTAGTTGGTTTATGATTATGTTTTTGACTTGGGAATGTATTAATATGTCATATGATAGTTTTCTGATATAAGCAATTTCATTGATTAGGCTTCACCGATTTTATATATTGAAATAGTTATATTTATTATAGGATATGTGTTCCTTATATAACCCCTGGATTCATTGGTAGGTCAGATGATATAAACAATGTTTGGTGTTTGAAGGTGGGATTACACATTAATGTAAGGTGTATTGGAATGTGGCTATGATGGTATCAATATGTTGAATATAAATTTTAATCCCCATATTACGAGATAATTTATTTATGTCCATATGATTATCATACAAATTACAAATTTCAATGGATAAGTATCAAGCCTATTTCAATAATGATATGTAATTACATGACCCAAATTTATTCCATCCATATTATTCATCATGTAAACTTTAATGAATATATGGAATGTATATTGATATTTTTTATCTTATATATTAATTTATCCTTATAGAGTCGTGATAGTTCCCATTTCACAAATACACATACTCAGAATTTAGATCACACCAATATATTGTTTTCTTTCCCTATGTATCCAGGAAGTGTTTTATGAATAATATGTAGGGATATTGTAAAGAGATAAACAATGTTCTGAGGTAATTTAATATTTTTTTAAAATTTTTCAATTCATGTAGGAGAATAAATATTTCATATTGGTTTCAAATAATACCAAACTATTCAATAATTTTGGATAAAATTCCACATATCTTATTCATATGTAATATCGAAACCTCTGAATATGGACTGCTAGGTTAATTTTCCATACAATTGGTATCATAGAAATTTTAGTAAAGAAATTTTCATCTAGTTTTAGGGATACATATATTATAAAAGATAATACCATGATAAACTATGAGGATAAATCTATGTATATATAAGAAACCATCCTTAAGACAATACCTAATTTTTATTTTAATATAATAAAATACATTCTAACACATTGAGGATCATTTTATGTTTAGAGTTTTTGATAAATGACGACCTAAATAAAATGAAACATCCCGTAACCATACAAGAGGATGCTACTAAAATAGTATCCACTTTTTTCAAAATATAAAACTCAAATAAAAACATAATTTATTTCAAAAATATTTATAACAATTAATTTTTCTTCGTTCTTTCATTTATGCATCCTTATAACCTTTGAGAAACATTTAAAACCATTGGAAGAGCACAAATAGATCAGAATGGGATGTAAGGAATGAAAACATTATTCAATTGAAAACATAAAACCCAATAAAACACATTTCATAAAAAATCATTTAAATTAAAAGAAACATCGTGTACATGCCTAGAGATATATTAACCAAATCACTCATAAAAACACACTTACACATAGTATAAATATTTGTTCAAATTCCATCTCTGGAGCTCCCAATTCATTGGATATTTATAATGGGGATCACCCATCATATCATGAGCTATAATGGGAAAAAACCAAAATATCTTGGCCTATAATTGTCTCAAACCAACATAAAAATTTCTAAGTAACATGTTATTGTTATAAATTATCATTAATTCATGAGAAACCACTCATTCCATATATATAAAAAACTATTTCTCAGACTTTTATTTAAGAGACTTTTAAAATAATTTAAAAGTTATGTCCCTTACAAATATAATTAGAGTGGGAATTAATTAAAAAGAATGTATATGTGTTTTAGCATTAAATAAACATAATACAACTTAATATAGTCAAAAATTTATCCCACAAATAATATTAATACTACATAATGAATAAAGATGAATGTTAACCCAAATATTGGAAATTGGGTTAACAATTCTCTTACCTTGGGTTCATCTTATATCAAACATGTTTAAAACACTAGTATAAAGATTAAAAGAGTGTTATTAATATATTACTGAAACATATTCATGTTTATATTACCTATTTATTATAATTTCATAACATCATTTTACCCTTTAATTATTAGTATTTTGTTCCTACCATTGTTTCGGGTGCATTCTTTACATGATTTCCATGTCTGGATTGTATTTGATTTTCTTTTTGTATAGAAATGAATTAAATAGTATTAATATTTATATTTAATTTTAAATTATTTCACAACTCATTTAGGTTATATGTTATGAGGATTATTCATTAGAAAATTATTAAGAGCTATCCATTTAGATCATTTATGCAGTTCTTTGATGATCACAAATATTTTCATTATATAATGTAATATTATGTATATATGTTAAATCACGAACATGAAATAGGATATAAAATACACATTAAATTCTATTTCAATAATTAATATTTTTTATTACCATTTTTAATGATTTAATTGAAATTGTAAACACATCGTCCATGAGTTTTGTAATTCAGTACATCATAGAGGATGTTTCTATTTTTAGAAAAATTGGAAGAGGAGAGGAAGAATGGAGATGAATATTTACATAAAATTGATAAAATTCCATAATATATATAATAATTATTCATTCATTCCTATTTAATAATTTTAGGGGATGATTTTATAAGAAAAGATATGAATTGAAAATAAAACACAAGAAAAAGAAAGAGGCTTCTTACCTATTGATATCTTCTCCTTGAGATCCTCTTTAAGGCCTTTGTATTTGTGATTATTGTGAGACGAATTGGTCATGGATGTGTGGATTATTATTGGAAAGAATATTGGGACAAACATATACAATCCTAAAGGCCTAATATATGTGATAGGAAGAGAGTTATGAGTGTGGTATTTGTAGTAGTGGAGAGGAGGGGGTTTTACATTATTTTAATCATTATCATAATATTCATGCCATGAAAATATGAATATTATTGATTCATGGGACCCAAAATAGTAATATGTTAATTTTAGTTAAACCCATTTTTTCTTACATTATCCTTGCATCAACTATGATGTAGTAAAACAAGTATTTAGTATTTATTATAATTTATTGTATTTTATTATCAATCCAAGATTCAGGGTTTTCAGAAAAATACCATAAAATAACACTAAAAATTTCTCAACTTGTAGAACATAAATATTGATCTCACCTTTTTGAAACTATGTTTATAAATAATATTATATTAATTTTATATAGAAACATAATTTGATTAAAAATATCATTTTTAAAACTATAACTCATTTGTAACACCCTAAAAAATTTATCAGGATCCTAATATCTTACAACCTTGAGATGATAAAATATTAATATTATTTAATATTTATAAGGGTCATATTACTATTCATAATGTTATGTTACAATTCACCAAAAAACATGTGGGTTCTATCAGACTCCATCTAACATACTGACCAGAACTGTAGAAAACTATTTTTGGAAATTAAAATCATAGAAGTAGAAAAAATAGGTTTAAAGGCCAGTTATTACAATATACATAAAATAAAATTAAATGAATTTAACTTTATTATTAAAAGTGTGCAGTTTTATATTCTCCCCACCTTCAATAAATTTCATCCTTGATATTTTATTGACTTATTTAACAATTTAGGGTACATTACCCTTGTAGCATTTTTAGATTTCCACATTGCTTCACATAACATGTGGTTTCTCCACAAAACCTTTTCCTAGTGGATTATATTATTCCACAGTAAATTCTCTCTATGATCAAGAATCTGAACTGGTCTCTCTTCATATTTAATGATCTCTTCCTATTGAACTATTTCTCAACATGGAACATGAAATCAATCTGGAACATACTTTATAAAATTCGAAACATGATGAAAAAATTGTACTTGTGATAAACCTGGAAGTAATGATACTCGGTATACAACTAGACCAACAATCTCAAAGATTTGAAATGGTCTGATGAATTTCTGACTCAACATCCCTCTCTTACAAAATTGCGCAACAATTTTTCATGGTGAAATTCTAATAAAAACATGTGCACAAAACTAAAAATAAAATTCTTACCTCTAACTATATGAATAACTTTTCTATCTTATATGATGATACCTTATGTGTTGTTGGATCATATTCACATTCGCTTCCACTAATATAATAAGAATGATCACATTAACTTCCTTTCCATCACAACATCCAAAAAACTAGATTTCAACTCCGCTTACCATAAAATATCTCAAAAGGTTCCATCTATATATTAGAAGGAAAATTGCTATTATATGAAAACTCATTTAATGAAATATGTTGACCGCAACATCTCTGGTAGTACATTGAGCAATTTCAATGAATACAATCCAATATACAGATCATATTTTGTGACTTTCCATCATACTGGGGTTGAGAATATGTGCTTAATTTTAATTTTTTTCTCCACGACATCATAAGGCCTTTCCAAAAATTATAATTTAACCTCGGAACACGGTCAGATTCAATGGAAAGTGGAAGAACTTGTAAACTAATAATATCTTCGAGATAACTTTTTCAATGACAATCCAAATAAATTGTATATTAAATAGAATGTAAATGAGAATATTTTTTCATTCGATCACCAATAACTCATATCACATTTTACCTAAAGAAGACATTGTTAGTCCCACCTCAATGACTACAGATATATTTTACCATTTCCACTCAAGAACATGAAAAGGATAAAGCATCCATGTCAGAAATTGCTAGTCTTATTTAACCTGTAGACATGAAAAACATTTCATTGAAAAATTTTCATTATGTATTTTCATTCCATCCCACCAGTAATACTCTTGATGATTTTTTTAAATCATTGTGCTACAAGGATGAACTGGAAACAGAGAACTATGAGATTAACATAACATTTCATTATTGAACTAATAATTTCAAAGAACACATAATCTATTCAAAATCCTCAAAATACGATCCTTATCAAGGTAAAATTCTAGTAACATGCCCATTTTATCTAATTCTACCTTTTTCTGTAACTCAATGTCTTGTTTCTACACTTGCTTAATTTTGTCTGACAGACATGACTATACTGAAACAAGAATCAAAATAGAGAAATTACCTTGACCAATAGCTTCAAATCCAAAATTCATCATTTCATTAATCAATGGTTCAGGTTCCAAATGTAACACGGTTAATCATGCATGATGTTTTTGACTTAGGAATCCCCACATTTTTTTGTTCTCGTGGATGGTAATTTAACCTGAAATCATAATCTATTTTCAATTCAATCCATCATATCTTCCTCATGTTTAATTCATTCTTCAAAAATATGTATTTTATCCTTTTGTGGTTAGAAGATATTTGACATTTGTGTCTTTATAAATGACGCGTCCGAATTTTAAAAGAATTATCCATAACATTTAATTCTATATATTATGTTAGAAAATCTTACTCAAGAGGTTTTAGTTTTCGTAAGGCATAGAAAATTAACTGATCATTATGAACCATTACACAACCATGTTCTGTTAAAGAAGAATCATTATTGATGAAAAATTCACAACATATGGAAGGAAGGGTTTGGATTATGGCATTCATCAATCATCATTTCAATTCCTCAAAAAAATCATCACATTATTTTTCACAGATGAATTTAACCCCTTTGCTTGTTAACATAAGAAGTGTACTAGATAACTGTGCAAATGATTCAACAATATTATGGTAAAATATATCCAATCCAGGATAACTACAAATCTCAATTTTATTTATGGGATATGTTCATTCATCAACATCCTTCAATTTAGCTTGATCAATAGTTACAACATATTTAGAAAAAATTTGACAATGGAATGATATTTTATTACAACCAAAATTAACACTTTCTGAATTTTCCATATAGTTCATTTTCTTTTAAGGATTGAGAAAAAACCATATGGTGTTTTCATGCTCCTCTTTACTTCTATAATAAACTCAAACTTCATCAATAAACACAACCCCAAACATATCCATGAACTCATTAAATATTATATTCATAATATCCATTAATATAGTAGTTGGATTTGATAACCAAAATAGTATAATAAAAAATTCATAATGACTATATCTTGTACGTAACACAATCATCAGAGATTTATACATCCATTACATTCAACTAATGGTACACTGACCTCAAGTCAAGCATTGAAAAATATTGTGCTCCCTGGAGCTGATCAAACAAATCATTGATATGAGGTAATGAAAACTAATTTATAATAGTAATGTTATTCAAGTATCTATGATCAATGAATTATCTCACTGAACAATCCATACTTGTTATAAAATATAAGAGAACATCATGGTGAAGTTATCGGTCGGATGAAGCATTTATCTAATAATTCCTATAACTAATTTATTAATTCGAGAGATTCCATTTGGGAAATACGATTAGGGGGTTCATAAATTGGCTTAGCATTAGAAAATAAGTCAATAGTAATATCAACATCTCGATCAAAAATAAAAGTAGGAAAATAATGAGGGAAAACATCTAGGTATTCATTTACCACAAGTACTTCATTAATCTGGATAGTTCCCTTGTCTTCGAAAATATGATCATGATGGCATTCATTTACATATTTAATCAGTTCCATACTTTCATGCTATGTTATAAATGATATGAGTTCATTCTAGTAAAAAAAGAAACTGTTTCATGAAAAAAAATCATTTTCTCTACAATCTATATTAGTATGATAAAATGACATCAAATCATTACCCCATATAATATCAAACTCCACTAGATAAAATACATTAGGGTTTCTACGTTAAATCCTTCGATATAAAATGATAGGTATATTCATAAATTTTATTCCTTCCATAATTTCCCGTATAGGTGTTCTTACCATGAGTTCTAGTTTCACTTCAAGATGTAGAATTCACAATTTTTCTAAAAAATTTCCCAGATATAAAGGAATGTGTAGACCATGAGTCAAACAACACATTTGGTAAATCTGTAAAAAAAATAAATACAACTGATACAACACCATTTAATGAATCAATATCTACTAAATTATTTCTAAAGGATTTTACCACACCTTTTGACTTCCAATATTGATGAATCCCTACCTGAGTGACTAGATTCAGAAAAAAATTATCAAAATGACCCAATTCTTTATAGTTAAAAAATTTTACCATCAGCTTCTCATTAATTTTCTGATTGTTTATGATGCAGTCATGATACTTGTTTCCAAACATTTGATATTTGTATAATTTCCATTAATTTAAAAGATATTTAACTAGATTATTTTTACCATACGTTTAATGGGAAGGGAAATTGATTTTCATACCTCCTATTTTTTGGATGAATTCTTCCCAAATGACTGCCAACCTGACCACTTCATATTGTTTTCATCACGAGGCACATAAATGTCGAAAAATACCATGTAAACTTTTTCATCATATTGAACATGTTTCTCATAACATTTAATCTACTGTGAATCAAATCCTTTAAATAATATTTTTTAATCTGAGTAAAATATATTGATTTTACTATCAAATCATGACTAAAATTTGGTACCTAACAACCGAGCCTTATAAAAATAAATTCATATTATACCACGGAATCATCACCATTCTTCATCAGTTCTATGAATTTTTTCTCTATTCCGGGTCTAATACTCTTAGGAATATATTATTCTAGAAAAATATTCTTAAAAGTATCCCATTATGTATTTTTAGGATTATATCCATCTCTATTATTCTTAATCAGTGACCATTATTCATCGGATTCACCTTCCAAATGATAAATGGATAAAAACCCCATTTGAAGTTAAGAACATACCAGGTTTTCTGATATGTTTTTTAAGGAATTTATCCCTCATTCTAATGTCACTGGATTTGTACATCCATTGAATGTGGGAGGAGGATGCCTCATAAAATTCCCCATATAATACATTTTTCTTTATTGTACATCATGTTACTCTATGGAATGGATTCCACAACCATTTATTTCTGGATTCAGCTGATCAATTTCTATCACAGATGTCTTTCTTCTAATTCCCCCTATTCTAGGATGTATATCTAAATTGTCATCAAACTCTTGGTTCACTCATACTTCATCTTACATTTTTAACCATTAGAAAACTATTATGAACTGTCAAATCATAGATGAATCGATATGGTAATATTTAAATGAAACAATATTTAAAATTAAAATATAGTATAAATAATTAATGGCATTATTTTAACATCAACCTAACCCCTAATGTAAACTAAACCATCCTATAATAACAAATATAGGGACTAAGCCATAAAATTTTACACAATCGTGAGTTTTATGGAATAAAATACATTCATAAATTTTCATGATCATTATTTCTTTAGTGTTTTAATGAAATCAAGAAATAAAACATACATAAAATCACCTAACCAAAAATGAGTATACTACTAAAATAGTATCCACTTTTCTAAAATATAAAACATAGATTAAAGAATAATTTCATTGAAAAATATATTTAAAATTTAAATTGTCATATTTTATTCAATTACAAATCCTTATCACCTGTGGAAAAAATGTAAAAACATGGGGTGAGAACAAAAATATCATAAAGGGATACAAGTCATTAAATCTTTAGTCATGAGATAACATAAAAACCAATAAAAACTATTTCATTAAAACTATTTAAAAATAATTGAAAAATCATGTAGTTTCCTGGGACATATTTAACATATCAATATTAAAATAAGCCATTCACATGGAATAACCATTGGGTAAAATTCCATCATAATAGTACTCAATTCTTTAGAGAGTTATAATGGGGATCAACTGACATTTTTTGATCAATATGGGCTCGAACAATCATATATTTTTCTATAATGGTCTCAAAAAAACATAACAATGTCTAAGGAACATATAATGGTAATATAGTTTCATTTAATTTGGAAATACCACTCGATCTATCTATATATAAACAATAATTCTGAATTTTATTATAGATTCTTTCAAAATATTTTTTAAAGGAATTTACCATAAAAATATAACTGGAGTGAGAATTAATATAATGGAATGGATATGTGTATTCACTTTTAAAAATATAATTCAACATAATATATACAATAATTAATCACACAAATAAGCTTAATACCACTGAACGAATAAATTATATGGTTAACTCATAGATTGGAAATTAGGTTTATAAATTCCTTACCACGAGTTCGTCTTACATAAAATGTGTTTAAACCTCAAAAATAATGGTTACAATAGTGTTATTAATATATCTCAAGAACATATTAATGTTTATAAAACATTATATGACCATTTCATTATGAAGAACAAGCCTTATTTCAATACATAATCTAGAATTTTAGTCAATAACTCACTTATTTTCATTATGGAGAACTTTTTTGGTGTAAATTGGTAGAAAATTGGTATATAATACATATATAACATTCTACATTCATATAGAAAATATACCAAAAAAATAGTGTCCATTTATTCCAAAATATAAATCATTTAAAATAAAACATGTTTTATTAGACAAAGCGTCATAACATTTGACTTGGCATCCATTGTTGTCTTACAAATCATTATAACCTATGAAAAAAATTCAATAACATGGGATTAACACAAAAATCGTAGTATATGATATAAAATGATGGAAGAAAACATTATTCCATGGATATTTGTAACATATGAAATCAATTTCAAGAATTACATAATTTAAACCAATATAAACATAATTTGTGAAAAAAATAGATTTCCATGTGATTTTAACTAAACATATATAACATAAATAGATCCATAATGGTATCTTGGGTAATTACATACAAAATCATTAAATCTCTCAGTTACCTTCTAATTTGTGACCCTCATAGCTACTTTTCAATTTGTATAAACACTGTAGTTACACATAGAGTAATCATATAACCAACCTCCAACATACACATACCCAATGCATTAGACAGAAGTATAGGTCCCCCCACCTTCATAATAAACAATTAACAATACTCAAAAAATAAAAACAATACATTTATAATTTCATAAAAATTTTATTTATAATTTTGTAAAAAAAATTAAACGAGGATTTCTAAATTCAATCCCTTTAATAATATCATATAATTGATGTTAGAATCAATTGAAAGACAATAATATGTGTATACACTATAAATAACAATAATAATACATAATTTAAAAAAATTCATCACATAGAGGATCTTAAACCATCATAATTAAGGATGTAGAATCATTACCCAAAGAATGGAAATTGGGTTAAGAATTCTCTTAATTCAGGTTCTCCTTACATCAATCATGATTGAACCACCATTTTAATGGTTAAAATAGTGTTACAAATATATTATAGAGAAAAATTCATTTAATATAATAAATTATATGATCATTTAATAACAACATTTTACACTTCAATTTTCAGTATTTTTTCTTTCAATTGTTTTGGGTGCATTCTTTACATGATTTACCTGGCCGGTTTGTATTTGATTTTACTATCGTATGGAAATGAAATTCTAGGAGTGTAATGAAATATAATTCATATGTTTCCATAATATATCATTATACCATATATCATTTTTTTAATCTATGATTATGAATCCTTAGAAAAATCATTAATGAGGTTTGTTTAGATCATTTTTTGGTGATTCCTCGAGAATCATTAACTTGTTTCATCATTTAATTTAATTTCATGCATATATATTAATTACATAACATAAAATAGGTTACAACAAAAAAAATTAAATAATGATTTAAACATTAAATGGGTTTTATTATTATACTTGAAGGATGAATGTGAAATGAGAAACACATCGAGCACAATTTTTGAAAATCGGCACATTGTGAGAGGTGATTTTAATATATAGAATATGTGGGACATGAGAGGAAGAATGATGATGAATATTTTAGATTAACTTGATAATATTAAGAATTTATAATATTCTGGATATTTCATAACTCCGGGATAAGATGTGGGGAAGAGAGTATATGAAAATAATGGAATTTGAAAAAAACACATGAAAAAGTAAGAGACTTCTTACTCTTTACCAATTATCATTGAGATCCACCTTAAATCCATTGGTTTGGGCCTTTTTGTGAGACCAATAGGTATTGGGTGTGGGGAAGAGCCTTGGAGGGATATGAAAAAACATTGGCAATGATCTAGGATTTATAGGAGTGAGAGAACTAGGGGAATGAGGGCGGTATTTAGAGTGGAGGAAGGGAGATATTTAACATTATTTTAATCATTATTATAAAATTTTTTCTCAATACTATGAATTGTTTTGATTCATGTGGCCCCAAATAGTATTAATTTTGTATCAGTTGGAACCAAGTGGGATTAAATATTCATTGTATCACCTATGAGGTAGTAAAACATGTATTTAACATTTATCGTAATTTATTATATATTACTATTTATAACAAATTCATGAATTTCATAAAAGTATAAATTATTCACCCTAACCATTTTTCAAAACGTAAAATTCAAAAAATTAACTCCATTTTATGAAATTAATTTTCTAAATGTAATTAATATAATTTTTAAATAAAATAATAATTTATTCAAATATAATAATTTTAACACTTTAACTCATTTTTTAACACCATGAAAATTAGTCAACATATCATTATCTTATATCCATAAGAAAATAAAATAATAATGTGATTTACCTTTCATAGGGTTCATATTACTATTCATATTACTATTCATATGAGTATGTTACAATTCACCAAAAAAATTTGGTTCTATCTGACTATAAATAACATACCGATCACAACAATATGTGACCTTATTTTTAAATTATAATCATAGAAGAGACAAAATTATTATTAAATGATAGTCATAACTATCTAAATAAAACATTTTTTCTTGAATTTTAATATATTTTTTTAAAACATGGGGTGTAAAACTATCCCCACTTTTCAAAAATTGTGTCCTCAAATTTTAATTTACATATTAAACAAGTGAGGGTACCTTTACCTCATAGATTTTTCCAATTTCATGGTTCCATCGTCAACAAAATATCACTGAGGTATAGTAAAGAAAGCTAATATGAAGGCATTGTATCTCAAATAGAATGAAAATAAGCATATTTTTTCACCCGATCAATAATAACCAAAATCACATTGTTATCTTGAGAAGTATTAGGTAGTCCCACCATGATTTCCATGGATATATTATATTATTTACACGCTGTCACTAGAAAAAAATGTATCTTCTCCTTCAGTAACCGCCAATATTTTTTAACATGTTGACATGTCAAACATTTCATGGTAAAATACGCATTATCTCTTTTCATTCCATCCCGTTAATAATATATATGATGGACATTCTACATATTATTACTGCCATGAGGAACTGAAAATGAAGAACTATAAACATAAGACAACAAATCATTCTTTAACATGGAATCACAAGGTACATTGAACCTTTTACCAAATCATAAAACACAATTGTTATCAAGGTTAAATTATAGAAACTTATTCAATGTAAACAATTCTACCTTTTTTTGTACCTCACCATATTTCTTTTAAACTTTTATAATTCTATCTGATAATGATGACGACACTAAATCCTAAAGAAAAAGTGACTTATTTCCTACACCAATAACATCTATGCCAAAATTTATCCAATCATTAATCATGGGATCATGTTATAAATGTATCATGTTTAATGATGCATTATGTTTTCGACTCAATGCATCTTCCACTTTGTTTGGTTTTTCTAGATAGAAATTGATCATACAGTCATAATATTTTATCAATTCAAGCCATCTTCATTTCCACATGTTGAATTCCATTGAAGTGAATATATACTTTAGAAAATTATGGTTAGTATATATATGAAATTAAGAACTGTATAAATTATCACACCAAAATTTCTAGGAAATACCCACAACTTCCAATTCCAAATCATGTGTTGGATAATTCAACACATGATATTTTTGTTTTCTTAAATCTTTAGTATTTACCTAGTCATTCTGTATCAGAACACACTCATTCCACTTCAATAAAGATTCATTGCAGATGAAAAACAGTACATTTCATGAAGGCCATGACAAAATTTGAGCATTCACCATTCATTTCTTGAGTTCCTAAAAAATTACATTATATTGTCAAGATAAATTTAACCAATTTTTTTGTTAAATTATTTAGATTTCTAGATAATCGTGTAATGTTTTTACAAACTATCGGTAATAACATGCAACTCCAATAAAGGAAAAAAATATCTATAACATTTGTAGGTCTGATCCATTCATAAACCACTTTTGTTTGGGTAGGATAAATTGTTATTTCATCCTTATTTGAAATGTTCCAATAAATATACATATGTTGCAACAAAAAATATATCTTGCTTAATTTTACATACATTTTATTTGCAAAAATGGTTTTCAAAACAACCCTCAAATTATTTTCATTCTATACATTACTCTTAAAAAAACATGAATTTCATCAACAAACACAACAACAAACTTATCCAAGAACTCATGAAATATTATATTTATAAGATCCATGAATTTAGAAGGTTAATTAATTAACCCAAATGACATAACCAAAAAAATAATAATTCCCATATCAATTAGGTAAAGCTGTTTCGGGATTTCATCCTTCTTTACCAACAGTTGATGGTATCCAGATCTTTAGTCAATCCTTCAAAATTATAGATCTCTCCGGAGCTGATAAAACTAATTATCAATATGAGTCCAAGAATACTATTATTAATACTGATGTTATTCAAGGATCTATAATTTATGAAATGTCTCATTGAACCGTTATTCTTATAACCATACAAAATAGGAACACCCTATGGTGATGTGGTTGGACGAATGAAGCATTCATTAAGAAACTCATGAAACTGATTTTTTAATTCAATAAGTTCATGTAGAGCCAATGGATATGGGTGTTTTGAAATTGGATTTCCATCTGGAATTAAGTCAATAAATAATTCAACATCCAGATTAGCTATAACACCATGTAACACATCCAGAAAAACGTCAAGGCATTCATTTACCACTGACACATCATTAATCTAAACAGTTCCCTTATTTTAACCTATATGAGTAATATATCAAACATGTGAATCATTCAATAGTTTCTCATATTCCTAATATTAGATCAATTATAGTGGTTAATTCATATTTACAAAATGAAACTCATTAAAAAACAACTTATTTAGCTCTACAGTCATTATTAGCATGATAAAAAGAATTCTAATCCATTCCCATAATGACATCAAAATCTAATAAGGGAAAAAACAAGGATTTTAGGTGATTAAATTACAGAAAACATAATAAAAGGATTATTGTACTTATTTTTTTCTAAAATATTTCACCTGATGTTTAACAATATGCATCGTTCTTATTTAATGAGTTGGTATTTCTAATTGACCAGAAATTTCTTCAGAAATAATGAAATGTGTAGTCCATATATCAAAACAAACTCTAGAAAAATATTATTAGACAAACATGGTACCTTATACAACATTATTGGATGAATCGTAGTTTGTTTACATATTCGAAAAGGATCCCCCTACACATTTCTTATTATAGTCTAGATTATTTGCATCATTTAGTTCTCACATTAGGAAGGAATTTGCATTATAACCCATCTCGATACATTTAAAACACATAACAGTTTACATATCAGGTTTAGTCTTAGGTTCATGTTCATCTCCATCTCACACCATATTTCCAAACGTACTACTTCAAAAATAATTCCCAGTTTTGGTAGGACATTCAACATTGTTCATTTTTCCACACTTTTTACACACTAGAAACTAGAACTTCTTACCATCAGCTTCCTTTGGTTGAATTTTACCCATCACTTTGCATCTCCACTTCTTATTCTCTGTGGTGTCAATGGGAATTTTCTCATCAAAAAACTGAATATATACCATCTCAACACCTCAGAAAAGTTTCTCTTAACATTTTAATTCATGGGAGGCTAATGAACTTCTATACATTGGTTTTAATCCAGATTAATACTAGTTGAATTTACTGTCAAGATCCAGAATAATATTTAGAGCATACCTCACTATTCGGGTGAAGTTTTCCTCACACACAACCATTGATTTTCCTCATTTTTCTTCAATTCAAGTCATTTCTTATCCATCATAAGTCTCACCTCCATCATAAAATATTTTTCATGGAAAAGACTTTTTAATTCACCTAACTCTAAGGGATAAATCACCTCTCTACATCGTATTTTTTTGACCGCTGACCACCACTGATCAGCTTCACCTTCAAAAAATAAATGGCCAGACACACCTTATAATTATCTGAACAGCCCATAAAATGATATATCTTTTCAAGGGCCTTAATTCATTCTCCAACTTCTACTGGGTTATATGATTTATTGAAATAGTGAAGGTGATGTCCCATAAAATGTTCCAATATCATATTGATCCACTGTGGTACCTATGGGTCTTCTCATTTATGTATGCCACTGCCATTTATTTCTTGCATTATCTAGGCCATTACAATTAGAAACTTCTATGTTTCAATACCTAACATTCTGGGCTATATATTTGGAAGGATACCATTCTATAGGTGCCTCTCCTATTTAGCTTACCTATTTCTTTTGCAGAAAACCATTAGGAAAAAATATGTCTTAGTCTAAGAATCATGGTAATAATTAAATTATATATAATTTTTAATTAAACATATTGTAAAAATCATTTATGGTATTCTATTAGAATCTTCCTAACCCCAAATGTAACTTAAACCATAATATGATAGAAACTACAAGGAAAATTCCTTATTACATTAAATAATCAGTATTTTTAGTCAAGAACTGTCTTCCATTCATATTGAATATATTTTTAGGTTTTGAGTTTTAGAGATTTGGGATAAATACTTACATAACATTCCATATTTATATAGTCTAGATACCAAAAAAGAAAATCCCTTTCATCCAGAATATAAAACATTTTAAATAAAAAATCATTTCTGAGAAAAATCTTCATAAGATTTAAATTGGCTTCATTATTTATCTTACACATCCTTATATCCTTTGAATAAATTTAATAGCCTCAGATGATAAAAAAACACAATGAGGGGTATAAAAATAAGGAAACAAGACATTAGTCCATTGATACTTGTACTATATGAAATCATTTTCAAAAAAGACTTATTTGATAACTATATAATTATTTTTTTGAAACATGATACTTACATGAAATTTCCACAAAACATATTGAAAATAAATATAAACATAAAATTTTATTTCGTAAATTACATACATAATCACGTAACCCTCTCGGCTACCTTATTATTTATAACCCTCATAGCTACCTTACAAATTGTGTAACCATTAATGTTACCCTTAGAGTAACCGTACAGATGGCCTACAACAGAAACATAACCAATGAATTTTAGAGAGATATAAACCACAAGCTTTAGCATAAAAAATTCCTATGATCCCAAACATAAAAATTATACCTGAATAATTTCACAAAAACATAGATTATTATTTTTGTACAACCGAATTTTAAAAGAATATTTTAAAAGAAAAGTTCTTTACTAATATCATATAATTGATATCAGAATCAATAGAATGATTGTAATATTTGAATAAAATTAAAATACACATATTAGAAAATAATATGAAATAACATTCATCACATAGATGATCATAAAACACCATAATTAATGATATAGAAGGTTAACCCAAAGAATAGAAACTGTGTTATGAATTGCATTACCTTGGGTTTACCTTACATAAAACCGGTTGAAACCTATTTTATAATGGTAAAAATGGTGTTAAAAATATCATACAGATACATATTAATGTTTATATTACCTTATACGGTCATTTCTTTGAAACATTTCACCCTTCAAATGTTAGTAATTTTTTATTTCCATTCTTTTGGGTTCGTTCTTAAAATTATTTCCACAACTCGTTTCTATTTGATTTTACTTTTCAATGGAAATAAAATTTCAAAAGTGGAATGAAATGGAATTAATATGTTTAAATAATATATCATGATAACATAAATAATTTTTTATTATATATTATTATAGATCATTAGATAAAACATTAATTAATTTTTTTAAATCATTTTTTTTGCAGTTTCTAAGGAATCATGAACTTGTTTCATTATATAATTTAATTTCCTGCTTATAAGTTCATTCTAGATCATGAAAAAGTTTAAAACATACCCATTAAATGTTTATTTAATAGTTAAAAGGGTATTATGATCAGTTTTGATGGATGTAATTGAAAATGAAAACACATTATCCAAGATTTTTTAAATCAGCACATCGTGGGAGGGGTTTTTATTTCTAGAATAAGAGGGATAAGAGTGGAAGAACGATGATGAATATTTTACATTAACATGATAACATAAAAAATATATAATATTCTGTAGATTTCATACGTCCTATATAAGTGGAAGGGGAGAGAGTATAAGATAAAAAAGGAATTGGAATGAAATCACATGAAAAAGGATGAGAAATATTACTCTTGATCTTTTATCCTTGACATCCTCATTAAGGCCATTGGAATAGGACTTTTGGTAAGGCCACAAGGTCTTGGATGAGAGGAAGATACTTGGGGATGTAATTTTAAAGAATATAAACAATTCTCACGACATGAGATGTGTGAGAGGAAGATTGGAATAAGGGTGGTATTTATAGTGAACGAGATGAGGGATTTTAAATTAATCTAATCATTATTATAAATTTTTTTAACAACACTATGTATAGTCTCGTTTCATGTGACTGAAGATAGTAATAATTTCATGTGATTTTGAATTATGTGGTCTTAAATAATCCTAGAATCACCTATTATGCAGTAAAATAAGTATTTATCATTTACTGAAATTTATGGTATTTTATTATAATGCAAAAATTCCAAAAAAATTAAAAATCCCAAAAAATCACCCTAAAAAATTTTATAAATTGGAATTTAAAAAATAATATCCCTTTTCAAAAATGTATTTAAAAATTTTATTAATTTAAATTTCAAATAATCTAAATATTTATTAAAAAATATCATTTTTAACTCTATAACATTTTTTACACCCGAAAAAATTAACAAAGATCTCATTATCTAATAACCTTAAAAGAATAAAATAATAATATGATTTTAAATTTATTAGAGGCATTTTACTATTCATATTACTATTAAAAAGGGTATGTTACTATTCACTAAAAATTAATTTTGTTCCACCACACTCTGAATGACTTACTAATCAAAACCGTAGATGTTCATTTTTTGAAATTCAAATCATAGAAGTGGAAAATTATGTTTTAAAGCTAGAAATAACTATTTGCCTTAAAAAATCATAAATTTAAATTTATTTTAAAAAAATTCTTTCTTTGTTACATTCATAAAATCATTTTACCCTTTAATTATTTGTGATGTGTGCCTTCTATTGTCTGGGGTGCCTTCATTACATGATTTCCATGGTCTGTTTGTATTTCATTTTATTGTGTTATGGAAATGAAATTACAGAAGTGGAATGAAATGATATTTATATATTAAGAAAATATTAAAGGATGGAATAACTCATTTTGGAATTTTTTTTATAAGGTTTAACCATTAGATAAATTTTTAGTGATATCAATTTAGATCAATTTTTCGGTTCTTTGATAATCACAAACTAGTTTCATAATATAATATAATATTCGGTATATATGTTAACTAGAAAACAATAAAAAGGATATATAATAAAATTTAAATTCAGTTTCAAGAATTATAATGGTTATATAAATAGTTTTGAAGGATGTAATGGAAATTGTAAACACATCGTCCATGATTTTGGTAAATCGCCATGTCACATACAATGTTTTTATTTTTACAATAAGAGGATGAAGAGATAATTAATGATGGATAATCATTAAAAAGCATTATAATAATCCATAATATATATCATACTAGAGATTTCATGCCTCATGTATAAGGTTAGGTGAACAGGGTATTCGAAAAGAATAGAATTGAAAAGAAAACACAAGATAATGAAAGATGATTCCTACCACTTGACCTATTCTCCATGAGATCCTATATAAGGCCTTTGTTTTTTGCCTTTTTGGAGACAAGTAGGTCTTGGACATGTGGAAGATATTTGGGATAGTCATTGGGTAGAACATAGACAATTTTCAAGGTGTAATTGGTGTGAGAAGAAGAGGGGAAGGAGGGTGGTTTTATAGTGTAGTGGAGGAGGGGTTTTAAATTATTTTAATCATTAGTTTAATATTATTTCTCAATAATATGATTAGTCTTGATTCATGTGAACCAAAATAGTAATAGTTCTTTGTGAGTGTGAACGATGAGTGTTTACATCGGCCTTACATCACCTATGATGCAGCGAAACAAGAATTTTTCATTTATCACAATTTATCGTATGTTATTATTCATGAAAAAAATCAATAATTTCAGAAAACTCCCAAAAATTAACCCTAACTATTTTTTGACATGTAGAATTAAAAAATGATCACAATTTATTAAAAATTTCCAATTAAATATTATTAATTTTATTTTTAAATAAAATCATAATTTAATCAAAAATATGAATTTTACAACATTAACAGATTTTTAACACCATGGAAAATTAATCAAGATCTAATTATCTTATAACCATAAGAAAATAATATAATAATATGATATACTATTAATATGATTAATATTACTATTCATATTACTCTTCATAAGGGTATGTTACTATTAAATGGAATTCAATTTGGATATATAAGACTCCAAATAACTTACTAATCATAACTGTAGATGACCGTTTATTAAAATTAAAATCATTGAGGTTGAAAAATAATTTTAAAATTCTAGTTATAACTATATAATTAAAAACATGATTAATGAATTTCAATTTATTTTTAAAAACTGTTGGGTGATACAGTATAGGATATCATCATATTCTTTTTGTAAGGAATATAATATATGAATTTCATAAGAAAAAAACATTATTAGGATAAAAAAAAGTGGTTTTGAATTTTCAATGGTTGTACCAAGGAAATATAACCCGAATATAAAGTATTTTTATTTGAATTATTCATAAAATGGTTCTTGAAAATGATCATTGTTGTAGAACCGAATTGACATCAATATGGGGTATGTTTTGTATAATACACGTTTTCTATAAAAAACATTTTGAAAGAATTTAATATATTTTTTTGTATTGAAAAAATTATAAAGAAATAATTTTACAATTATGTTATATATATATATATATAAATCTATGTTACACGTTTCAATATTTTTCTGTTAATTCACCGTGTTTCATAATAGTTTAATATATTCTATTCAACTAAATTATTTTGAAATAAAACCTAGTAGATAATTTTGGAATAGTATTAATTCACTTAATCTATATATAGATATCCCACCATAAATGATAATGAAGATAAATATGGAGTTTTAGATGCTGATGAATAACTTAATACCATATTAGGTTAGTTGAATCTGTTTATGCATAACATGTTTCCCCACATATAGCTAACTACTGATCTACTATGTGGTGTAATAATTTAAAATGGAATCAAATTTCATCAACCGTCATTTTTAAATAAGGATATAAATTATTTTCAATTGGATCAATGGATATGTACCATAGAGAATTCATTTAAAACTATGTAATTTTTTGAAACAAAATCTCTTTTTATTGAATTTTTCATATTTTAGTAGATCTAGTGTAAGAACATAGATCTTATTTTTAGGTAATTTTTCTTTTTCTGGTCATTTATGAGGAAAAGAAGAATTTCATGACATTTATAAAGTACATTTCGTGTACTTTATGAGTACACACTAGGTACTAGGTTATGATGGGTAGCCATGTGATTTTCGTGTAGTGGCCACACACACGGTTGTGTGGGGGTGACTTGGAGGCTTCCTAAAGCAGTGTACGGAAACAGAAAGTACACAGTCGTGTACTTCAAATGTACACACCGTGTATTTTTTTCATGAAATTCACATGGGTCGCATCTAATGGACAGAAACAACTTCTTCTAGGTTTCGTTCGGAAAAGATCTCCCATACGGCCGTGATCTTCCTTTGAGCCTCTGACCAAGAATCCAGACTCCTATTTGACCACCATCGATTATGTTGGGATCATCTTGGTAAGGTATCTCATCAGGTTGAGCTTCGTTTAATGATTCCTCCTCCTTTTCAAGTTATCATCTATTGACCGTTTTAGACATTTTTGTAGATGTTCAACATACTAGAGTGATTCAAGATTTGAGGTTCACATATAGAAATTTTCTAACACCGAGGTAGGTGGTTTGTGCCTTTCTGTTGAATGTCATTGATTGTTATGTTAAATTTCGACCAATACCATTGAATAGGGTATTGTGTGTTTACCTTTTTACCCCTATTGATTGACCACCACACTTTTATGCTTGTGTAGAGGTTATTTGTATATGAATATGGTTGATTTCTATGATTTGGGTGTGTTTTCCCATGCATTCTCTATTTACGACTGTTTGGCCTTGCTTATCCAATTTGGGAATCTTCTTGTTATCCAAATGCCTAGTGATGTAGGTTGGAGTGTTGTTTTTTGACATGCTTGATATGATTTAGAATGATTATCCAAGTATATCATAAGGTTTACTATGGATGTATTTTTTTCTATGCGCGTTTGATTACACAGGGCCATGAGAACCTAGTTTAGTAGACTATAAGTGGAATTGACTAGGTGAGCTTCCACAGATTGTCTTTCAGAACGTTAGACTATAAGGGGAATTGACCGATTGGGCTTCCTTAGAGATTCATTGAACCTCTTTAGACTTTAAGGGGAATTGTCCAGGTTAGCATCCTCATAGATTCTATAACCCCTTGGGGAAATAATTGTAATTGACTAGGTGAACTACCTTAAATAGTCCTTGACTACTTGGGGCTATGAGGGGAATTGACCGTGTGAGCTTCCTCAGAGATTCATTGACTACCTTATACTATAAATGTAATTGACATTGTGAGATTCCTCAAAGAGTCTTTTAAATAACTTCACTATAAGGGGAAATGATTGTAAGCACTTTTTCAAAGAGGCATTATATATATTCTTTTAACTGAATCAGAAGAGATATGATTTGTGTACTTCTAGAGGTTTATCGTGCATGAGTAGCTTCTTATTTGATATGTGGAATTTATTGTTGTCTACCATCTTGTTTACTGCACCTTTTCTTATTACCAGCCATATTTACTCACTAACCATTAAGCACAGATATTTGAGTTGTTTCCCACTGAGATTTAGTCTCACACCCAGTTTTGGAAATTCTTTTGGGCCCAAACAAATTATATTGCTGCAGGTATAGATAAGGACAAGCTCCCTTCAACTTTAGGTACTTGACTTGCTGTGGAGCTATTAAGCATGGGACCAAGCTTAGGCTTGTGATGTTGAGTATCCATTTTTTTATTTCTTTTATACGTTGGTTAAGTTTTGTTTGTATTCTAGCATTGTGATTTCTTTTGCTACTTTCCTAAATATATGTACCATACATCATTATATATATATACATATATGTTCTTCAGTTTTTTGTTATTCTAGACTTATGCCATTACTGTTATTGGTATATTTACTACTTCCTCTATTGTGCATTTATTTCCCCGCCACTATGTTACTCTATCAATGAGGGCATTTTCTTCCACTATAACACCCAAGGCCCTCGCTGCTAGTCGGCAGCCTCTGGCATTTGGGGAAATGCACTTGAGGCCATGTGACCAACCAGGTATGGGGCACCATTGGTTGGATTCCGGAACCGGGACTTTACAAAGTGGTATCAGAGGAATTATTTTCTCTTGACTTACTGTTTGGAGCCTTTATATAGGGATAGGAAGGAATAAGTACATTTTCATAAGATGTTCCTGGAAGTAGCTAACCCGTGTACAATGAAAATCCAATCTACCTCATTTAATTCAATTTTTCTAGTTTTGCAAGTTTACGATTGATTTGATTTTCACAGTTTGGTGACTCACATATTTTGTACTATTACTAATGATGTTATTGATGTTATATTTCTATCACAACCTTATGAGATGATTGTATGCCATCTCATGAATCATATAGGATATTGATAGAAATCACATGTCATGAATTCTTGTCATTCCATCTAGGATGCATTAATGATTGAATGTTATTATGATAGACGTTTTGTAAAATATGATTTTTTTTGATACATGACTTGATAAAAGTACATGTTTTTTTATAGGGTATTGTTTTTGTATGGTTTTGTTTGAATGAATGACAATATTTGGTTCTTGAGGTGTTATGGCCCCTCATGTACCATAATTTGGTGGATTATTGCCTTTTTATTCATGATATAACATGTATAAAATTCCAAAAATTGATTCTCATTGAGTATAGGCCCTCACGGATAGGAATTTGGCACCTTCAATGTTTGTTTCAGTGTTTTTCTGGGTTCCAGAGTAGTTTTTGAGGCTTACAGTCTGGAAAAACCCAGAAAACACGGAGTGTAATGTTAAGTACATTCCATTTGTTATTATTTTCAGGAGGAAACTATATTCTTTAGTACACATTGTGTACTTTATGTACACTCCGTGTAGTCTCTACCTGTGTCATAGGACCGGTGGGAAGAGACAAGGAATGGGGAATGTCTGGGGGGAACACGTTGTGTACCTATTGAACACATAGTGTAGTCTGACCCAAGTGCCCAACTGTGTCACTAACAAAACAAGTTAGGGTTATCCTTTAACGTACAGTCTGTGTCCGCCTTGAACAATCCATGTAGTGTAAGTTGTGTGTTAGACCGTGTGACTAACAACTACGTCCATGTGAATCTTTTCTCGTACACTCCATGTCTACCGTGAACACGCCATGTAGTCTTGAAAAAGGATAATTGTGTTGCTTAACCATATAGTATGACTTGGGCAAGGAAAGAGGATTCAAGGACACGACATGTGTCAGGACAATACGTCGTGTGTTTGGGGTGTCACACGACAAGTTTTACTAGAAGTACATGCCCATATGAATAGATTAAAGGAACACATCGTGTAGTAATTGTAAACGCCATGTAGTCTTTTTTTGTAAAACATGATAGTTTTCTTTCTCCTCTTCCCTTAATATGATTTCAGTTTTTAGTCCTGGATAATATTGATCTAAGCATTGTGCTGACCGTGTAGAGTCATCCCACCGAGATGTCCTCTGAATGTATATCAATTTATATGTAGTGATCAGACCCCAGATATAGCCGATCAGGGACTACCTGCAGATACTCCAGTTGTGCTAGTCTTGGCACCAGCCGTTATACCCTACAGAGGTGCTGATTTAAATTTCAGATAGGACTTTTAAGAATGATATAGTCCTTTTAGATAGTACCTCCTCCTGCCCCGTCAGTGGCAGAATTGATGTGGGTCTTTCAGCAGAAACATCCTACCACTTTCTCAAGGGATATAGAACCCCAGGCTAGAGAGTCAGGGCTAAAAGCCACGCTGATGATTTTTAAGCATCTGGAGATACCTCTAGAGAAGAGGGTGAAACATGCTACATACATTTTTCGAGGCTCTGCCTATAGTTGGTGGGATGTGATCTCACAGGAGGGACACCATCATAATATGGATTGGGATGATTTTAGGTTAATCTCCTACAATTAATTATATCCAGAGACATTGAGGGGAGAGCGAGCCCGAGAGTTCATGAGTCTGGTGTAGGGTACTCTTTCTGTTATGGAGTATTCCTCTCTCTTCACAGAGCTACAACGCTTCACACCTATTATATGAGGTGACGGGTTGTTCCTAGCACAGACTTTCTAGGATGGTCTGAGGCATGACATTCGATCTCAGGTGAACATCTTCATATTGACAAAGATATCCTCTATCATCAACCAGGTGCTGATCACAGAGCTTATTCTGAGGGATTCTGGAGCTGTGAGCTAGGGTGGTTCTGCATTTTGAGTTACTATTCTGCCCACTGATAGCAGGAAGCATTGTAGGGAGACTTCATGAGGAGATCAGAGTATAAGGGATGCATCTTCTGGTATCTAGGTGGTGAGCTAACAATGCGGTAAGAGCGGGAATATGATTCCATATTTCTCGAGAGACCCAGTGGTGTGCTGATCATGCGGTAAGATGGGTCACCCTCATCATTTCTATCAGAACTTATCACCAGAAGTCGATGACATGGGTTATTTGATGAGTCCTCATTCAGGAGAAGTTCCAAAAATATCTCACATGTCATGGAACTAGATTTCTTCCTGTCGTTCAGGCCGAGGTGGAGGTTATGGTCGTGGCAATCGGTCTCCGATATTTGAGTGACAGCAGGGTGGATCAGCTCAGAGTGGTCAGGGAGTATCATAGGGACACGATGCAGGCCAGACTATTGCAGTGGAGGAGAACCAGTCGGAGCAGGATCTCGGACCCTCTACAGATCATGGTACGATCTTATTTGCCTCAGTTTTAGCTTCCTCTCTTTTCGAAATAGGGCCTTCCAATAACTTTATATCTGTTTCTATTGTGGTGATCCTTAGTCTCTTAATCAATTCCTCTGTTGATATCTTGATGCTAGACACTCCTTTGGGGACTAGAACTGCTAGTGTATGTTAGTTCAGGGAGTTCCCTCTACAGGTTTTTGGGTGTCACTTTTTATGGGACCTCTATTTCCTAGAGATTACATGCTATGATGTCAGTCTGGGAATGGACTGGTTAGTTCCTTTCCATGCATTTGTCGAAGGTTACTATCGTAGGTTGAGTTTCACATCACCAGAGACAGTATCATTTCTTAATATGAGCGAGTCAGATGTCCATGCGAGCATAGCAGTACCCGAGCATCGTGGGCTGGGAGGAGTTAAAACCCAGATTTCTAGACTATACCTAGATTTCTAGGGGACTTCACAGGTAGACATACCACCAATGGTGGATCATTTCAAGGATGTCATCATAGAGTACTTTTCATCTTTTCCTCCAAAGCGAGATGTAGAATTTTCTATTGATCTCATTCTAAGAGCCGCACCGGTACCCATTCCTCCTTAATGGATGGCTACACCAGAGTTGTAGGAACTCAAGAAGCAGTTGGAGAAGTTTCAGGAAAAGGGTTTAATACAACCCAATAATTCTCAAGGGGTTTTCCTATATTGTTCATAAAAATGATAGACAGTACCCTCAGTCATTTGGTGGGATATAAAAATTTAAACTAGTTGACGGTCAAGAACAGATATCCTTTGCATAGGATTGATGATCTGTTTGATCATCTTTGAGGAGCCCGAGTGTTCTCGAAGGTTGAACTGAGATATATTTACCATTAGTTGCACGTTAGTCCTTCTGATATACCTATCACAGCCTTTCGGAGTAGGTATGTTCTATACGAGTATATGGTTATGTCGTTCGGTCATACGAACACACTAGCAGTTTTCATGGCGCTGATGAACCGAGTGATCCATCCGTACATTGATTATTCCGTAGTGGTATTCATGGATGATATATTGGAGTACTCTCATGCTCTACAAAACCATGGTAACCATCTTGAGATCGTTTTGAGTACAATAAAAGAGCATCAGTTATATTGTATTATCTCCAAATGCCCCTTCTGGATGGATCAAATTCACTTCTTGGGTCATCATTTCTTGGAGGCATGATTATCAGTAGATCCAGAGAATGTGAGATATGTAGTTTCCTAGGAGTAGCCAAAGAACGTCATTGAGGTGTGGAGATTTCTGGGCTATATAGACACTACAAACGCTTCTTACAAGTCTATTCACACATATCATCACCGTTGAAGGGTCTTACTAATAAGGGTGAGAAGTTATTGTGGTCAGATTCATGTGAGTCATTATTTCAAAAGATAAACATGAGGTTTACATCAGCACTGATATTAGTCCTTCTAGGTATGGCAAGAGCTATACTTTTTATGGTGATGCTTCAGGTATTGGGCTAGGAACCATGCATATGGAGGGAGATGGAGTCATTGTGTATGGGTCTTGGTAGTTGAGACCACATGAGAGGAATTACCCAACACACAATCTTGAGTTGGCGGTTGTTGTTGATGTCTTGAGCTATTAGAGACATTATCCTCTGGGAGAGCATTTTGTGGTTTTCACTGACCACAAAATTCTCTTATACGTTTTCAGTCAGGCTGATCTGAATTTGATATAATGAAAGTGGGTTGAGTAACTTCAGTCATTTGACTTTGATCTTGCCTATACAACTAGGAAAGGCAACACAGTGGCGGATGCGTTGAGAAGGAGGACTCAGATACATGAAGTTCAGGAGGCCATCAGTACGTGGCAGCATATTGTTCTGCTCTCTGAGATGCATTGGGATGTGAACGACAGTAATGGAAAAACTTTTCATTCTTTTGTAGCTATTACCTCTAATATTTTTGATCAAGTTTGAATAAGGAAGCATTCAAATTATGAAGGAGTAGTCCTACGAGAGAGCGTTTTAGGAGAATATACTATTCTTGAATGGAACATAGGTGGGGATTAGATATTTCATTTCCAGGCGAGCGTATGGGTGCCAGCTGACATATGCGAGGGGCTAATGGGGGAATTTCATTCTTCAGTTTGGGAAGTTCATCCTGGTGTCACCAAAATGTATCATGTTCTACACTGTCAGTATTAGTGTCCAGATATAAAGAGAGACACAGATGTTTTAGCCATGAGTTTTTCCACGTATCAGTAGGTGAAGGTGGAGCATTAGTGGCCAAGAGGTCTTTGTAGCAGTTACCCATTCCCGAGTGGAAGTGAAATGATGTCGTGATGGAATTCTTGACACATTTACCGAGGTCAACTTAAAAGAATTATGCAGTTTGGGTTGTCATAGACAGACTCATGATGGATACCTACTTCTTGACGTTCAAGGACAACATCAGTGTTGATGAGTTGGTATGGTTTTACATCCATGAGATTGTATGTCGGCATGGAGTTCCACACTCCATTGTTTCATACTGGGATGCCATTTTTTCTTCTCGGGTCTTGTAGGGGCTTCAGAAGTCTGTGGGTACACAAGTACTTTTGAGTACAACTTACCACCCCCAAACAAATGGACAGTCAGAGCGTACGATTTAGGTGCTTGAGGACATGATCCGAGCATGAATCCTGGGTATTGGAGGTTCTTGGGAGAAGGACATACCTCTGGTCAAGTTTTCCTACAAAAATATTTTTCAATCAACTAATCATATGACACCTTATTAGTCTTTGTGAGGTATGCCATGATGATCACCCTTATTTTGGCTAGAGGAAGAAGAGGTAGCTTTTTTAGGACCTCATCCGGTTCCGGAGACCACAGAGTAGATAGATTTTATTCGGAAAAGGACGTCTACAGTACAGTCTCGACAGAAGTCTTATGCTGATCAGTGGAAACAACCACTGGAGTTTGAGGTCAGGGATAAGGTTTTAATGGGCGTTACACAGAGTATGGCCACGGAATAATTAGGAGATATTACAGTCTTTCAACGATGAATATACTGATGTTTGAGGTTGTGGAGATAGTTCGGCCGGTTACCTATAAGTAGCAGTTACCCTAGAGGTACCAGAATGTGCATGACATTTTTTCATGTTTTTCAACTCCGACGTTTCATTTCAGACCTGTCTCATGTCTTTCATCCCAAGGAGTTTGAGCTCGAAGTGGGTGTGTCATTTGTGGAGAATCTTATCAATATTATTGATCACAGTACAAAGGTTCTTTGTGGACTGTCTATTCCTCTGGTACTGGTGTTATGGTATCATGGGCGAGTTTAGGACGTGACATGGGAGATAGAGGCTAATGTACAACATAGTGGCCGGAGCTCTCTGGTGTTTCATCTTCTACGCCGTGCTGGGGAAATTAAGGGATTAATTTCCTTAGTGGGGAGTTGGTATGAACCCAGATGTTCATATTGCGTATATTTTCCTTTTATGGTCATTTTTGTTGAAAATATGAAATTCTGACAAAAAATTAAGTTGACGACGTTAATTTTATGAGTACACACCCTTTACTAGGTTAAAACTTGTAGTCGGGTGTTGGCTGTGTAGTGGCCACGCCCACAGCCATGTTGGGGTGACATGGAGTCCACCTAAAGCAGAGTATAGAAACAGCTAGTACACACCATGTTCTTCAAAAGTAAATGTCGTTTATTTTATTTTTCTTCATTAAATACACCAGGGTCGCGTCAAATGGCCAGGAACACCTTCTTCTAGGTTTTGTTCGGCCGAGAGCTCTCGTACAGTCACGATTTTCCTTCGAGCCTCTGATTAAGCATCCAAACTTTGATTCGAGCACCGTCGATTGTGTTGTGATCTCCTCACTAAGCTCTATCTTCATCTGGAGCGTCGTTTCATGCTTCCTCCTCTTTCTCATGTGATCCTCTGTTGATCATTTTAGATGTTTTTTAGATCTTATGTGTTATAGGGTGATTCAAGCTTCAAGGTTCACATATAGAAATCTCCTAACACCGCTGTAGGTGGTTTGTGCCTTTCCGTTGAATGTATTTTATTATTATGTGAAATTTCGACCAATACCATTGAACGGGGTATTTCGTATTTACCGTTTTATCCCTTTTGATTTCATTTCATTCTTGTATTCTTGTGTAGATGCTATTTGGATATGAATAAGGTTGATTGATATGATTTGGGTGTGTTTTCCCATTCATGTTCTGTTTATGACCTTTTGGTCTTTCTTATACAATTTGGACTCTCTGCCAGTTATCACCATGCCTAGTATTGTAGGGTGGAGTGTTGTTTTCTGACGCACTTGTTATGTTGTAGGCTGATTAGACAAATAGTTCTTGAGTTTTACCTTGTAATTATTTATTTTCTATTCTTTTATGACTACATGGGGCCATGAAAACTTGTTGTAGTAGACTATAAAGGGAATGGACTGGGTGAGCTTCCTCAGAGAGTCTTTGAGCACTTTAGACTATAAGGGGAATTGACTTAGTGGACATCTTCAAAGAGTATTTCAACCACATTAGACTATAAGGGGAATTGACCAAGAAAGATTCCTCATAGATTCTATGACTACATGGGGATATAAGGGGAATTGACCATGTGAGCTTCTTCTGTGTGTCCTTGACTACTTGGGGATAAAAGTGGAATTGACCATGTGAGCTTCCATAGAGTGTTCTTGACTACATTAGACTATAAGTGGAATTGACCATGTGAGATTCCTCATAGAGACTTTTTAATCACTTGAATATAAGGGAAATAGACTATGAGTGCTTCCCCAAAGAGTCTTTATATATATTCTTGTAACTGAACCAGAATAGATAGGCTTTGTGTACTTCTAGAGGGTTACCGTGCTTGATTAGATACATATTTGATATATGGAATTGTTTACTGCTGTGTAGCTTCTTGTTTACTGCTCCTTTTCTTATTACCTGCCATATTTTCTCCCTGACTGTTAGGCACTTATCATTGGGTTGTCTCCTATATGTATTTAGTCTCACACTATGTTTGGTCCATGCTTCTGGGCCCAAACAGAATATATCTTTGTAGGTATAGATAAATGAAATCGCCCTCCTACTTCAGTTACCTGACTTGTTGTGGAGCTGGATAGCATGGGACCAAGAAAAGTCTTGTGATGCTGAATATTTGTTTATCTATTTCTATTATACATTGGCTTAGTGCTTTTTCTATTCCAGCAATGTGATTTGTTTGGCTTCTTTCCTAGACATATGTAGCATGCATTTTATATATATGTGCTTTATTTTTTTGTTATTATATTCATTTGTTATTATTTTTTTGGTATATTTTTAGCTTATGCTATTGTGTATTTGGTTCCCTTCCACTGTGTTACTCTTACACTATGGGCATAGTATCCCCACTATCGCAACCAAGGCCCTCGCTGCTAGTCGGCAGCCTCTAGCGTTTAGGTTAAATCTCTTGAGGCCATGTGACCAACTGGGTACAGGGCGCCTCTAGGTGGCTTCCGAAACTAGGACGTTACATCTAGATCAATGGTGGTCATTGATTCAAACCACTAAAGATAAGGTGGATATAATATGCATGGAATTGGTTGATTTTAAGTAACAATTCATAGAAAAATATTTACCTCATGATAAATTGGGGGATATGGAGAGACAATTCAAGTCACAATGACAAGAGGAAGATGAAAAATTCTAAAAAAATTAAACCAAATTTACATTTTTCGGTATCCAATGATATATAATTATTTGGGGATATAATATAATGATATATCAGGGTATATAAATAATTCCCTATGTCATATATATTTGATGGAACGAATATATGAAGAGGGAAACTGAGCATCCATGGAATGAAAATACAATAATATGAAATATGAGAAGTTTTTAACTTCCATCATGTAATAAATATTGAAAGAAAGACTATGGAAGATAAATTATGGGAATGAGAGTTTCCTACTAATATCGAGAGAAAGCACACTAGTCTCATCATCAAAAAATAATTAATGAATATTTAAATGTAAAATTATTTAGCTCTAAGATATGGGGGACCGAGAAAATGAATTTTCACTAGGTCAAGGTAGTTTCCCACAAAAAAGAAATAGTATAATGGATATGAATATTCAATAACAGTAATATTCATAGATGTTCCAATTGATTTAGTGGTTAGTAAATTAATTATGCATTCTTATTTAGCTAATATATAATATTATTTTGGATCATTCCTCACATTATAATCATCAAATTTACAATTTAATTATCAATTTTTCTAAATAAAAGAAGAAGGGAGTTATCAATTACGAATTTTAGTACCCCCAATTCTTGGTATGTGACCATTACGTGATACTTTTAATGTTTATAATGTTAAGGGTGATGTAGGGGGGAGTCTAGAGAACCTTGAATGATGTTTGGAGGCAAAGGGGAAGTCGCACGTGCGGCACACTGTTTGTTTAACCATAGGGCCAAACCGTACATAGTTAGTCATTTTTAGGAAATTGCGCCCACACGGGTAGATCACCGTTCAAGGAGCCATACAAGGAGGTCGTTCATGGGTTTGTCGAGGCAGTGGCTAAATCATGGTTTGTGCAAAGTTTTTTTAACTGTGTGAACTAACTGTCAGGGTACATAAGTGAGATCCTAAAAAAGTGTATCCCACATGTATTTTAATCTAAATGGATTGTTTTTCCTCCCATGTGGCCATAACTCAGGGTCGATCTCACTTGATGATAGTATAACCTCTCCCAAGTGTTCTGGAGGTGATCTGAAGGCTTTTTGTCGCGAATAAAAGATATATTTTTAGGTATGTGATCATTATTCATCGTTCATGATCATTTTCTTAGTTCTACATTGATCTAATTCTTCCATGCTCTTAGTTTCATTGATCTATGCCCTATATGGGTAGATCTAATTGTTTAGATGCCAAATATGATGATATTTGGTCTTGTTCTTGGTAGGAAATGATATCTATGGTGGTATCTTGAATAATAACCCGGTTTTCTTGAGAGTTCTTTGTTCTTTGTGGTTCTCATCAAAACCATTGAGGTATGAGGTTACATTCCCGACTACACTTTGTAGAACTGATTAGAATGATTTAAAATTTAAGGTGTGGTGTTTAATTTATTGTGATTTTGTTGTTTAAGACTTGGTGGAAACCTTCTAGAGTGAGAGTTTTGAAATCTGAAAAAGTGGGGATTTTGAAAGAGTGCTTTGGTTATGGATTTTAAAACATGGGTTTTAAAAGGGGGAATTTTCTATATTGGTAGATCAAAAATGACATTAGTTGTTTTTTATAAAATGGAATGTTTTATTGAAATGAAATTTTTGATGAAATTTTTTGTACTTTGGTTTTCAATAAAACATCATTTTCACTAAAGTGGATTGTTTTGGAAATGGAAATATTTGAAATAATGGTGTTGGTATGAGTTCATATTACATTTCTATTATTTGGTTGAAATATTAACTCACGATCAGTGCTGACGGTAAAATGGAAAAAGGGATATAAATTTCATATTTCATTACTAGTCTTGGTTGAAATATTACCTTGTGCTCGGTGCCAAATGTTTAATGGCACATGGGAAACACTAACCTTGTGATGACTTTGTAGATTGATGAGAAACTACTGATGAGTATGGAACTGTCATAACATAGCATGAATCGATAGATTCATGGGTTTGTGGAATGGTTGGGATTGAAAAAATGGGATATTTTGAAATGATTTCAAGGATTTGATTAGTTGTTTTTGTAGAAAAATAACTTTTTGGAAATTGGTATCATTTTTTTCAAATGGTTATAAATAGTTTTTGGAAGTAGTATTTATTCGGTAATAAATTGTTTTGGTAAATTGTAATATATACAATTCTTTACATTACTATTGCTAACTCTTATATCATATTGTCATGAGTAGGTATGTCAATGGGAAAACCTTATACTCACCCACACTTCGTAACTTTTGTTGTTTTTCAGATGTTTTCTTCTGGGAAAGAGGAAAAGGTAACGTTTCTGACATTTTTTAGCACTACCTCATGATGTTGGGCTGTTTGGATATTGTGGAGCTTGGAGCTTGTGGAGCATGGATTCTTGTAGTCCATTTATTTTCATGTGTCGTTTATATGTTGTGTACTTTGATACATCGTTATTTTTCTTCTATAAGATACTTTGATGTGGTTTTAGATACATAAATTTGTTGAGTTGTCTTTGTTTATTCATGCATCAAATAGTGAATGGTGGGTTGGTTGGTTGGATTATATCTTAAGGAGTATGTTATCCCCCTCTTGTATTTCAAACCCTTCGGCATTTATTTCTAGCCGTTGGCATCTTAGGGATGCAGCTTAAAGAAATTTAATGGCTCATTTTTCTCTCAAGCCAATAATAATTGGCAGTACATTAAAAATGGTATCACTGTGGTCCATCCCTTATGGTACATATTATCAGTGATAATGGTATTAGAGTTGGAATTCCATTTAGTCTATTTCTTTGGTTGGAATCTTGGATGGGAGTAGGACAGTCAGAACATGAAATTTATAGCATAAAAGTACGTAGCTGGGAAATTTATACTAAAAATATAGTTACCAGGGTGATGGGTATATATGTGTTTTGGATACACATTTATAATGTTGGAAATCACATCGTCATGAGTTTATCCAATGAGATGAGAAGGAAATGAAATGTAGAGGAATTATTTCCCACTAGGATTGCATATCTCATTGTGAAGAATGAATTATGATTTTGTGAAAAGATGTAATTTTTTCTAAAAATGTAGAATATGATATCAAATGAAATATTTTGAAAAAGGGAATTATTATGTTATTTTTAAATTGGTTTAATTCCAAAAAGCACACTGTATGATTTCAAACATGGTTGAACATGGAAAAATGTCATTTTTGGAAAACAATATTGTGATAGTTGGTGTAATAGAAATTGAAATGATAATCCAACTGTTGCTAGAGAGTGATATTTGTAGACTTTGTTGTTTTTTTAAATGGAACGTGGTAGGCGTCGTCGAAACCAACCAAATGAAGCAGCGGAGAATGTGGTTTCACCAGAACCACTTCTAAAGAAAGTGCTGTTTCAGAGTATTTTCCATGATTTTCAAGCTGTCGACATACAGAACCAAAAGAATAAGCCATTCCACGTGGATTATACCTTACAATTCATGAAACATAATCCACCATATTTTTGGGGTGATTCTAAACTCGATAAGGTGGAGGTGTGGCTATGTAGGATGAATAGTATCTTCAACTTCATCATCACACCAGTAGAGTTAAAGATCAAACTAGAGATGTATATGCTCAAGGTTCTTGCACATCTGTGTTGGGATTTATCAGTTCAAGGTAAATTCGATGAAGCCCTTAGATCGAGGGATTTTGAGGTATTGTTCAACAAAAAATTCTACCCTCGCATGTTAATGATCTATAAAACCATGGATCTCTTTATCTCGAAACAAGAGAGTCTCTCTGTGAGAGAGTATGTGGCTAAGTTCAGGAACATTGTGTGCTTTTGACAAGAAGTTTTTTCCAAGTTCCTCTTTGAAGTAACGCATCTTTGAATCAGGGCTATGATAGGATATTCGATCAAAGATTACAGTACATTGAATTATAGGTTATGTATAGATGGTGAATAGAGAGACTGTAGAAGGATGTGAGATATCGGGACCTATGGGAGGAGGCATGATGATTCCTCCAGGGAATGGTGGGAACTCAACCATTGGGAAAAAGCAGAAAATGGACACCTATTTACAAGGCTAAAGTTGAAATCATAATCAAATGGAGGGATCTGCGAACCTTACTCCACAACCCCAGAGAAAATAAGTTTACATTCAATGTGGTTATCTTGACCACATAAATCAAGAGTGCACGACACAACCTAGATCATGTGTTAATTGCAACATGATAGGACATCTTCAGAAAAATTTTGTAAGTGCTCCATGGTCAGGTGCTCGAAACACTTCTCAGGTGTCTCGTGCATTGTATGCTTCAACTGGATGAGGACTACAGAATCAGTATCTTTAGTAGAGAATATCTAGCCCTGGTGATTCTATAAATACCTTGACACCTCAACTAGGGTGACCTCAACAAGGAAAAAAGGAGAACAGTGTAGTGAATAAGCAATTGTATAGAAATGAGAAGATGACTGTTGATGATGAGGTCGTACCATCTATAGTGAGTGGTATGATACTTTTTAATTATACCTTTGAGAATGTGTTGTTTAATACTGGTTCATCACATTACATCACTGATTCTCATTCTTTTTTACATGGTGTGTATAAAACGAGAAATGAGGCCTTCTGTTTTGAAACATCAAACTCTTATTGGTGAAAGAGTTTGTCAAGGCTTTTTGTGTAGAGCTTGTGCTATAACTGTTGATGGAGCTTATCTAAAATGGGACTTCTCTATGTTGGATATGGATGTATATGATGTAATCTTGGGTATAGATTGGCTGACAACATTCAAGGCTCAATTCGATAGTTATAGAAGAATAGTTAGTTTCATGAATGAGGACGACATTGAGAAATCTCTTTAGATGAGAGAAGGTTATAAAGAAAAGTGAAAAAACATTTTTGGCACCAATGGTGGGAATGATATCTAACCATTTGGAAATGTTGAAATTTCAATCAATGGAAGATATTGAGGAAAATAGTTTTCCAGCTGTTGTGGATCTATTTACAGGTGTCTTTCCCAATAACTTATCTAGGTTACCACCTCTAATTGATGTGGAGTTTATGATTCATCTCCTTCTGGGGACCAATCCTATTTCCCATCCATTTTATCAGATGGAACAAATAGTTTTATAGATATCGAATGTGTAGTTAGAAGAGATGGAAGGAAATATTTTCATTCAACCAAGTATGGCTCTATGGGCCACACATCATTTTTTCATTAAGATGTCAGATGGAACTCTTCCGCTATGTTTTGAATATAGTAATCTTAACCAAGTTACAATAACAAGTATATATCCACATCCATTCATTGATGATCTATTCAATAAATTTTGGGGAGCTCAGCTGTTCTTCATGATTGGCTTGTGACCTGGATATCGCCAATTGTGAGTTTAGAAAGAGGATATCCCGAAGACAGCATTAAGAAGAAGATATGGCCACAACGAATATGTAGTCATGCCTTTTAATCTAGAAAATGCACTAGCGGTCTTCATGGATTTGATGAATCAGATATTTCATTGATATCTAGATTGTTTTGTTGTTGTGTTTGTGGATGTCATCTTGGGGTATTAAAAGGAAAGGTATGACCATGATAAAAACATTGAAAAAGTGTTACAAATCTTTAGAGATCACTGTTTGTATGAAAAATTTTCAAAGTGTGATTTTTGGATACAAAAAGTTGGTTCCCTTGGAAATTTATTTTCTGAAAAAGTGTTTTATGTTGATCTTGAAAATATAGAAGATATTATCTCATGGAAACCATAAAATAATGTCTTTTAGATACATGGTTATATTTATCTAGCTTGTTATTACTGACGCATTGGGAATGATTTCTCATGAATAGCGTCCCCAATGAAAAATCATACAAAAACGAATGATCCATTCTAATGGAAAGAGGAATGTTATAAGTTTTTTTAGGAATTTAATATTTGGCTTACATCTGCACATATCTTGAATTTTCCAAAATTAGGGATGGGGTATGTGTTGTACTGTGATGCTTTGGGGTCATGGTTGGTCTTTTTTATTATGAAAGTAGATCATGTGGTTGCTTATGGTTAGAGGAAGCTAAGACTACATGAGAAGAACCACCAAACACATGATTTGGAGTTAGATGTAGTTTTCCAATTTTTGAAGTCATGTATAGACTATCTCTTGGTGAGAAATCCATTGTGCCTAGAAGCATGAAACACATTTTCTCACCGTTATATTTGAATCTGAGACAAATGAGATGGATGTGGTATCTTAATATGATTTATATTGACATGATGTATACACCAGGAAAAGGGAATCCTGTGCGGGATCGATTATGTAGATATTCATAGGCTCAGTTGGAAAAATAATATTCATATGAATGGAAGTTGATGTCGGTCCTAGCTGACATGCACTTATAATGTGAACACCAAGGTGATGTTGTTGTTTTCGTTTCAGCTATGGTTGTTCCGGATTTGGTAAAAATGGTCAATGAAGAAAAAACATCTGATGTAGATTGTCTGGATATGAGAATGAAACTCAATGATGGGGAGAATGTTGAGGGATAGAAACCTAATAGGAGTTCAGTTTTGTGCGTTAGAGATCGAATAGTGGAACTTATGTCTTGTTTCGAACAACTCCTTCATTCATACAACTATTCTATATGTGCTATATATCTATGTACACAGAAGATGTATACGATGTTGAAGATGCAGTTTTGGTGGAGTGGCCTGAAAATAAAGGTGACCGAGTTCGTCTCGCGGTGCTTAACCTGTCTGCAGTTCAAGGTAGAGTATCAAAGACCAGTAGGAATGCTGCAGTCTTGACTTATCCCAGTGTGGAAATGGGAGCATATAGCATTGGATTTTGTCACAGGTCTTCCATGAATGGTTTTGAAACACGATGACATATGGGTGACAGTGGATCAGCTTACCAAGTCAACCCATTTCATCCCTATTCATGAAAATCATATTGTGGAGGATCTATCAAAATTTTACTTCTGATAAGTGGTAAAAATGAATGGTGTTCCAATTTCAGTAGTTTTGGATAGAGATATGAGGTTCACATCTTGTTTTTGAATATCCTTATAGTAATCTCTTGGAACTCAGTGGACTATGTGCCTGGAGTGTCATCCTTAGACGGACGGGAAATTCGAGCGGACATTACTAATGCTGGAAGATATGTTGTGGGATTGTGAAATGGATTTTGGTGGCTCATGGGAGGATCATGTAACCTTAGTGGAGTTCTCATACAATAACAACCAGGGAGCCTCAATACACATGTCTCTATTATAAGAATTGTGCGGGTGCCTTGTCGTTCTCCACTATGCTAGTTGGAAACATGTAAAACCTCACAAGTTGGGCCGATGCATGTCCAAGAGACAATGGAGAAGATCCAATTGATCAGAAAGATGATGGAGATGGCTCAGAGTCATATGAAATATTATGCAGATCACTATAGAATATAGTTGACCATTATTGTGGGTGATCATTTCTTCTTGAGTATATATCCAGGGCTTGTACATCGTCATTTCAGGAAGAAGGGAAAGTTACCAATTAGATACCTTGGATCTTTTGAGTCACTGGAATGGGTTGGAGAGCTGGCATATTGGTTGGCGTGACCCCTATGTTTCAGTTTGGTGCATGATGTCTTCTGTGTATCTCAGTTGAAATTTTATCAACATTATCCAAACTATGTGATCAGATGGGATAATGTTGACCTACAATCAGATGCTTCATTGATTCATATCCTGGTAAAGATTGTAGATAGTCAAGAGAATGTATTTCGAGGGGAAATCATCGGTATACCGCATGTTTTAAGACAGCATGGTCAGATTCCGGAAGAGACTTGGGAACATGAGTAGGAAATTAAAGAGAAGCCATCAAAACTCATTTAGTTGGGTGATGGTGTTGAAATATTGGGTTCCCTAGTCCCAACTATGAATTACTATTGTTTACCATATAATGTGTACAGTTAGATATGCATGATTTTATCATGCCATTATAGTGTATACTTATTTGTGTTCACTGTTATAATGGTAATGTCCAAAGTATAATTGCCGTGTCGAGAGGTTATAGCAGATCCCATGATATAATGATAACCTAAAGACACTATGACATTAATCATAAATAAATGTTCTATAGTCTAGATACATCTTACTAACTGGACACAGTAAATATCTGACAATCAGGTGCTAGGGGCTCATAAGCAATGACACTTCTTCTCATGAAGTTCACACTTAGTGATCTATAGTAGTGAGATCCTGAGGATAGACCCATCAATATAAACACCACATGTTTTGGGTGGCATTAGTTGTTCCTATCTACGGACTTGTGTATTGGTCTCCTAAATTGAGACCATTACCAATATGTATTATATGATTACATAATTTGATGAAAGAAAAAAACAATGGCAGTGATGTCATGGTGAGGTAGTTTTTGTTGGGTGCGTCGTTGGTGGAATGACATTGGCTGAATGGTCCAGAAAGGATTTTTCGCTTCCATGATCAGGAAGCTGTATATCTCTGGCCTGTTTGATCAGGATGGTGACGCCTTCATAAGTCATTGGCCAAAGCAATAGAAAGAAAAATCCATATAGATAGGTCAACAAATAATAATTCAATATAAAGACGGTCACACAAGGGAGTTTCATACTTTATGAGATATTTAATGACAAAGATATTATAGTACATAGTAAGTTTTCATAGGATGGTTGTTGTTTCTATGACTATCCTTAACTCTTTATGGGCCACGATTGGTTTCTAGAATCCTATCTTGGTCTATGGATTTATTCATTGCTATTGAGAAAAGGGCTCCTAGGGTCACACACAATATCTTATTCAAGAATCATCCCTATTCAAATGAATAGGTATATGGACATAGTGGGACCCACCATGGGGTCCGAGTGTCATCAATGTTATTGATAACCGATTAATTAAAAAAATTAATTAATATTCATGTTATGAATATTTGGGTTTGAGTTTATTTGATGTATTTATGAGTTCACTAAATAGGATAAAATATTAATCGAACAAATATTATTTTAATATTCGATGTTAGTTTAATATTAAGAAGGACAATGACTCGAGATAAATGGCTTCAATTTTATCATGTAATATATTTCATATAAATTAAAATTATGTGATAAAATAATAAATAATATTGGTGCCGTTTAGTTCATTGAAATTATTTATTTACGGGACGTTGAAATAAATGGGGGACGGGGAACCCAACTTGGTATTTCTCAAGTCCACTATAAATATAATAGGTGGATCTCTCTTATGATGTGAAAATCACTATTCATTCAGTTGAATGGAATAAAATTGAGAGCTGATCTCTCCTCATGCTTCCTAGAGAGAGAAGCAGATGATCCAAGAGTTTAGATCAATTTCTTCCTCAAGAATCAACGAGATCTCAATGCGGTGATCATCGAAAGTCGAATGCTTCGTCGGATAGCCGTTCTAGAACTTGGATTTCGACGATCGATGTTCCTATGTATTTTTGTGGTGCATGTGGATAATCTAATGGGATGCTGCTTTGGATCCTTCAACTGGCGATCGCCATCGACTAGTTGCAGTTAACCACAGCTTCGGGTTTGAAACCAGTATGTTTTCATTTTAGTTTTGTGCTATTAATAATTTACACGATATCATTGGACCTCTCAGGGGCTCAAATAATTGGAAAAGACATGTTTTATCGCCCCACCGATGAATCATTTTAAAATCCCCGACACACCGACTTTTGCTACGGGCCCCCGATCCTAACAGTGGTATCAAAGGGATCATATAAATTTTCTGATCCAAACAAGATTAATTTCCATAAATTTATGTAGAGGGTTCAATTTCAGTCCCAACGGTTCAAAACACGCATCAATTTGATGCTGAATGACCGAGTTATGGCCAATTTATTTTTTTTCAGATTCGATCGAAATTTGCGGTTTGATCTTGGTTATTAATTTTGAATTGAAAAAAAACGATCAATTACGATCAGTTTTGGTTAATTGTAATTAGTTTCAATAATGTGAAAATTTTATTTTGACAATTAAATAATTTTTACAATTATTTTATTATTATATTAACTATTATTTTTTTTTATATTTATTTAATAATAATATATTAATGTTTTATTATAAAAATTATATTATTATTTAATACTAAAGGCTATGATTAGCCTTTGGAATTTATTTAAAAGTGAAGGGAGACATTAAAAAATAAATAAATGTGGAGGACTTGACTTCTAAAACAATCTTAATCAAAGAAAGGGTTCAAGAATACATGAAAATAAGTGTTAAAATAAATTTAAAAAAAACAAAGGGGTGGGGCGGCGCGTAAAAGAAACAGCAAAAAAATGGATTTTTTGGGGTCCAAACAGACCCATTTCATACCCACACTATGAAACAGCGTAGCGGAACGGACCACCCACTAGAAAAGTTGGGCATGCCATGTTTCACCACATTAGTCCACACGGCGATGCCTGACGGTCGTCGCCGCTCCGGTTGCACATCGCATGCCTGAAGCCTGACCTCCAGTCGAACTGCATGAGGCTCCGCCGTAGTGGCCTAGACCTTCGCTCGCACTGGCACCTGCCACAAAGCCTGTGCCCCTGGACTCCATGGTGTCCCATTGGAAGTTGGTGCACCCTTCATGGAGATCTTCACCGGTCTACTCCCACTGGACGTCGCCCCGGACCAGCGCTCCAGGTTGATGCCCAACCCAAAATACCCTGCACCCTACACCTAGGGAGAGTGCCTCATGCTGTTGGCCATGCAACAAGCCGCCACCGGTACACCCGAGAAGCCTGACTGCTTATTATCCTCACCCTACACAGCCGCATCCCGGTCTGTTCCTCGTTCATGTCGATGCACCTACAGCGGCCACCCTCACTACTGTCTAGTTGTAGCCTCGCACATGCTGCATGAATGCCCGGAGCAGGTTGGATCCCAACCGGGCACTGCTTTTGGATCGGGCGCAAGAGCTCACGCTTCACCTCCGCCATTGGTCAAGACCCAAGTGGTATCCTTTTGTATGTAAGGATTTCCACATATCAAAATATTACCTCCGATGCAGTTGGAGCAGACCTTCCCAACCTAAAACGGGGTTTGGGTGGACCGGACCGGCCAAATTTGGCCCTGCATGGTGCTACACGGGTTTGGCTTGACCCACAAAATCCATGGAATGTTGTTTCAGAGACCAACGAATTAAATAATCAAGATTAATTATATTATTTATTTTAATTTTAATTTTTAAAGTAAAATTAATTAAAATAATATTTCATTAATTATTATAATACCCAAGATTATAAATTACTTTAATTTTTTAACTAAATTAAATAAATTAATTAAATCAATTTTTGGCATAATAAAATAAATTTATTAGCTGGCCGATAATTAATTAAATTTTTTGAACTTATTAATTAATTTAATTTAATATAATTAAACCTCGTACTTATTTAGTGCATTTTAATTTTATCGCTATTTATTTTACGTACATTCCTGTCTTGACCATCGACCCATGTATGTTGCATTTTATTAAATTAATTATTTTCTTGCATGTGATGATTGTAATTAATTAAATAGTCAGTCTGTGCATCATCTTTATTTTCAGTAGAAATGTATTAGGACCTACGTGTCCAATTCACCTGAGTTACATTTATACCCTCACCTGCGCATGGGTATTATTGTACTTCGGGCGAAGATGATGAACGACGTGGTCCCCGTGAATACGAGGTGATTCACATTGATCTTGACGATGCAAGACGACATGTGGATTCTGCCAAGATGAGGTGATACTTCAAAGAAGTGAACCTACAAGACATAGGGCCTGATACATTTTGAGTCATGCTTCGACTCAGGTATGATGAGCTTAGGATGTTTAGATGCTCAAGACCAGTCGGGTAGTAGTTTTCCATTATGCATTTATTTATTATTTTATGCATTTTAGAATAGTGGGAAAATACATAAAATAATAGATAATAAAACGCATTAATAAGCGGTGAATGTTTTTCTATTAAAGATCAATTGTGAGCCCAACAACATATATGAAGAAGTTTAATAGAAATGGATTACATTCATCGAGAGAGAAAACCAATAAAAACTCAAAGAAAATATTAAGTCACAAACAATCTTCCATCATTCAAGTTTGAACAAAACAGAGTGTTCGAGGTGGTGGTCATGCCTTAACTGAGGATGGCTCTTACTACCGGGGAGTTCTTATTTGTGTGGTGGGTCTACATAACAAAAATCTCATCAACGAAATATCCATAGCTAAATTGTTTTAATATTAGAGACAAGCATTGAGTAAATCAGTAAATAATTTTTGAAACATGGACTTCATTCAACATATCATGGAACAACATGTTAATACAGTTGACCAGCCAAAAGCCTACCTTGGACACTCCGAGTAGTGGCATAGCCATAGCTTGTAGACAATGATGGAGGATGAAGGATCATGGACACTGGAATACTCAATATTATTCCAATTCCAATAGAGAGGGTTCCTAGAATTCGAAAAAAAAATTTGGGATACATTTAATGATTAAATAATCAGTAATGTCATATTAGGTAATCACATAAAAGTTCAATCTAGTAATGATTATTTGTAGAGAATGAAAAGTAATACCACAATAAAACTATGATAAATATTGGACATAGTTAAAGTCTAAACAATAAAGGTATTACAAGTGTATGCACATTCACACAATAATATCATAATGAAAATTCAAGGTGCTTTAGTCCCAACCTGTTAAACCACCTAAGGAAGCATGTGTGTAAAATTGCTTACAAGAGACTCATGAACATATCATATGATGAATCTTTCAAAATGCTATCATCATTGTATGATGTTAGTCGTAGTCTCTACATCATGACATGGATGATGATCACATGTAGTCTAATCTCCATGAGATTTTTGCGGAGAATGCTAAGAAATATATGAATGTGGTCATAACACTCAGTTTGTGTTAAGTGAAAGACAGTTCACAATCATTCATGTCATCCCATTCTTATACATTTTACACCCAATTACTCTAGTTTCATTTAACGGTTCAAAATAATGATATAGTGTAAGTGCTTCATTACCTTTATGGTAACAATCGCTAAGTAATATGAATAATGGAGATAAAGACATCTTTTATGATTATGGAAAATAAATTGAATGACAAGGTGGAAAGGCCTATGAAAAGTTACGCTAAAGTAACTTACATCATATCCTTCAAAAAAAAGTGGTTTCTTATTTAACGGGAGATTATTTTCATTATATAATGAATTTTTGGATGTTCAAAATTGAAATAAACTGAAATACTAGAAGGACATACCTGCTTCTCGTTCAGTTAATATTCCTCAAATTAAAGTATGGTATCTCACATACTACTTGGGTATTAAATACAATATTCTTTTCAAATGTATGAATATAGTATCCATGTGATTGGATAAACATGACAAGAAGTAAAGTGTCTTCACCAAGCAACTGAGAAAGGGTGATTCCTAAGTCAGCTGTGAGAAACACATAACGTCTAATTTCCAAGTGATTGATTCAAATTGAAAAGGTTGTGGAGTATAACCAAAAATATATATCTCATGTGGTCATTTGGACAAGATGAGACATCAATCCATGTTTTTGTAATGAATGTTGTTTCTGGTAACATACTCAACAAATAGTTAACTCTTACTTGAATTAAAGGCAATATAAGAAGAATATAAAAATCGTAATACTTTCCTAGTTGTGGAAATATTATTCTTTTTCATGTAAAACTAAAAGTGGGTGTCAATATTATACATACTATGATATTTAGGCTCGTAATAGCTAAACAACTTTGGTATTATTGAAATACTTAGTTTAAATAAAGAAAACTTTAGAAATAAAGGTATTCCATAGAGCATATGAGGTTAGTTCAACTAAACAGTGTGAACTATTCTAATGAATGCTAGAGGTAAAATTACATCATAAGATTCATTTATGTTATTAAGGATTTTAATAGTGAAGTATATGCATGGTCAGAAGATATGAGTATCTTCGGATCAGCATGTCAAAGAATATCTTGACTATGAAATCATCAATCATGGTAATGTAGCATGGAGTAATTCCTAAACACATGTTACCTTATCTACAACACTGTATTGTTGTTCCTAATGAGGATCGATGATGTTTTCTTACATGTTAACATTAATCAAAAAAATGTACCATGGAGAAACTCCTAAAATCACATTTTTATATATCAATGTTATGATGTAAGTTGTATCAATGTTATAACCAGCAGAAACATCCATTATATTTCAAGATGTACTTGGAAAATAACAGCATAAACCCATAACCAATATGCCAACTGAAATGATAAATGGATATCATACGACTCAGAGCATGATGGAAAATCCATTTTCATAGGACTTGTTTAGAAGAAAAACGTTAGTTAAGATATAAACAAACAATCATCAAGCAGATCACATGGTGCATCTATGAAAATATTCTAACAGTTTCTTAGGATATTACATTAATCCATATGATTGAAAAGATGAAGTCATGTATTAGTCTACATATCTATATAATGGTGCACATTTCTATTAGAAATAATGGGAGATTAATTGACTTGGACATAGTAAATGCTTGTGATGCAAAAAATGGTTGGCATGTGGAACAAGATCCACAAGTGGAATAGGTATTTTCTAGTGAAAAATAATGTGAAGGAAGAATGAAACTATAGTGATGGTTTTATATTCATCGCGGCTAGTGATATATTATTCATTAGGAATAATAAATCATACAAGTAAAAAGAATAAGGCAATGAGCATTGATTGACATGATCTACTAAAATTCAATAATGGATTCCATGTATCAAATTGCAATGGGGATTATAAATTGAATACTACGATGGGTATACAAATGAGATGATACATGAATGGTACATGCATGGGGACAATAAGGATTTATTGGTTATACCATGTTTGTACTCCTAAATCCATTTGAATTTTAATTATCATAACCTAACTTCTAAGATCCTTTTATTGGTCATTAGATGTCAAGATAATATTTCATGGAAGCTGGTAATACGACGCAACCAGAAAGAGATGATGATATAAAATGATCCAATTCTGGATTAATGTAAGTAATAAGATATTAGAGAAATCATTATAATTGAATTAAAGTCTTATTTCTACCAATTTTTAGTGGTAGCGCCAATGTTTTCCAAGTACGTTCAAATACATATGGAAAATAGATCGTGATCATATAGTTAGATAAAATTAGAATAAAAAAATTATCCAATGATTTACTTAATGTACAAACATATTTTCTTGAGAACATGATCTACTGAGGTATATCAATAGGTTTATTGGAGCTAGTCAATCTCGTACATATTGTGACATTGTATTGAAAAATCCATTTTGGAACAATTCAAGAGATGAATTGTTTCTTAAGTCACATGGATTATTCTATTCAAGTTAAAATGTTCGGAACATACGAAGAGATTAAAGATGTGAGTTGAGTACCATATGCTTTAGCAATGGATCAATCACATAAGCCATAATATGTACAATAATCGATATTTCGAGGATATACTTTATTTAAGGAAAATATCAATTATTTCTAGGATCACTACAAGTGATGCAGTCAGAACTATCATCTTGTACATTGGGAAGTACAAATGATATGTACTTGGAATATAGAGAGGAAGGAATAATAGTTTTTTGTGGGACCCAATCTAGTAATCCTTATATCAATTTTATCTAGTATCGCAGTTAGGTAAATGATATGATCAAGTCAAGCACAAAAAATATAGTGGTAGTAATACCTACAAATACAGAGTACATTGCAAATTCTAAGGATGCTAAGAAGTAGTTAAATGCGACAATTTACTCCAACTCGTGGATTCACACCTAGTGAGAAAAGTATTATCATAATGTAAATTAGGATATTTTCACTAGAAAATTTATCATGATATAAAAATGGAAAAAGTGATATACTAGGGGATATCTTACCCTGAGATTTTTTACTCAAGAAGGTGAGGTCGCATATAGAAAATATTCCACGTGGAGAAAACGTGGTAGCCCTAGTACTTAAACCCATTACTCAGAATAAGAATGATATTTATCAAGTGAGTATCTAACACATTTGGTTAGAATGTTGGCTCTAGTGCAAGTGGGAGTGTTGAAATAGTGGGTACCCTAGACCCAACTATGAAGTACATTTGATTACCATATCATGTGTACAGTTATATATGCATGATTTTTTCTTTCTATTAATGTGTAGACTTTTTTGCGTCCACTATTATATAGGTAATGTCCAATGGTTAATTGTCAAGTCGAAAGGTTATAGAATATCATAGGATATAATGAGAACTTTGAGAAAATATGACCATAATATTAATTAAATGATCTTTGGTCTAGATATATCTTACATACTAGAGACAATAGATGTCTAACTATCAGGTTCTGGGGGATCATTAGAATTGAGACTTCTTCTCATGAATTTCTCACTTTGTGGTCTTTAGTAGTGATAAAATGAGAACAGACCCGTCAAAAAGAACACCACATGTTTTGGGTGTCATTGGTTGTTCCTATCTACGGACATGTGTATTGGTCTCCTCACTTGAGACCATTACCAATGTATATCATTTGATTACGTAATTTGATACAAGATGAAATCCATGGAAGTGATGTCATGGCGTGGTAGTTTGTGTTGGGTGCACCGTTGGTGGTATAACATTGGATGAATTGTCAAGAATGGATTTGTCACTTCCAAATTTAGGAATTTTTATATCTCATGAATGGTTTATCTGGATGGTTCCGCCTTCCTAAGTCTTTTTCAAAAGCAGTAAAAAGGAAAATCCATCCGGATAGATCAAGAAATAATAAAGCAAGATTAGGACGATGACACAGGACTGCGTCCTACTTTATGATATATTTAATGAAAAATAGATTATAGTACACAGTAAGTATTCATAGGATGGTTTTCATTGCCATTACCATCCTTATCTCAATAGGGGCCATGATGGATTCCTAGACTCTTCATGGTCTATGTATTTATTCACTTTTATCGAGATAAGGGCCTAGAGGGTCACACACAATAGCATATTCATGATTCCTCCCTATTTTTATGGAAATGTATATGGACATAGTTGGCCCTTCCATCAGATTCGAGCATTTTCCATGTTATAGATCACCGATTAATTAAATAAATTCAATAATATTCATGTTTTGATTAGTTGTGATTGAATTTATTAAATGTATTTATGAGTTCAGTAAATATGAGAAAATATTAATTTAACGAATATTATTTTAACTTTCAGGGTTCATTTAATATTAAATGGGACAGGGAGTTGAGTTAAATGGCTCATATTTTATCATATAATATATTTCATATATATTACAATATGTTATAAAATAATAAATATTATTGGCCCAATTTTTATTTGTTAAAATTATTTATTTATGGGACGTTGAAATAAACGGGTGCTGGGAACCCAACCGAGTATTTCTCAAGTCCACTATAACACTAAGATGATGCTCTCTCTTATGTTGTGAAATTCACTGTTAATTCATTTACCTAAAATGAAAATTGAGAACCTCTATTTCCTTACACTTTCAAGAGAGAGAAGATTATGATCGTAGAGTTCGGATCAAGTTCTTCTTCAAGCAACGAAGAGATATCGATGCGTTGATTGTCGAGACATAGAATGCTTTGTCGGGCTGCCGCGCTAGCACCTGGAATTTGATGATCGATGTTCCATCATATTTTTGGAGCATGTGTGGATGATCTAGAGGGATGCTAATTTGGATCCATCAAGTGATGATCTTCATCGACTCGTTGTAGTCGACCACAACATCAGATTTGAAACATGTACATTTTAGTTTTAGTTTTGTTCTATTTATAATTTATGTGAGATCCTTTGACCGATCATGGGCTTGGTTTGTCGGTGATGTCAACTTCTGTTGTCCTGCTGATATTTTGTTTCAAATCCCCACCCCACCGGCTTCCGCTGCGTGCCCCAGAACCTAACAGTGGGTTTTCTACTTTTTAAAGACAAAATGACCAATGGTTTGGAAAATGTAGTACCCCCAGCTTCTGAGAAGTAACCCTTAATTGATGTTTTTCATGGTTATAATGTTATGGGTGATGAAGGGGGTGAGTCAGGAGAAAATTTAATGATGTTTTGAGGAAAAGGTGAAGTCACCCAGGTGGTGCACGGTTTTTCTAGCTGTGCTTCCAAACCATGTGTACTTGGTCATTTTGAAGCAGTGGATCCCACACAATTGAAGCACGGTTCTGAGGCCATGTTATGAAGTCATACGAGGGTTTTTCAAGGCAGTGGATATCACATAGTTAGCACACGGTTTTTCTAACTTTGTGAACTAACCATGAGATAACTTATGTGATATTAAAAATATGTTCTCACACTTTTTTCCTCTACATGACTCGTTTTTTCTCCTATGTGTCCACAACTTGTTATTAATCTCCCATAAAGGTAGAGAACCTCCCCTAATAATTCTGGAGGCTATCTGAAGGCTCTATTTGGGGAATAAAATCCAAATTCCTAAGGTATTTGATCATTCTTCTTCATTCATGATCAATTTCTTAGATATTGTTAGATCTACTTCTCATATACTCTCGGTTTCATAGATATATGCCCCTTATTGGAAGATCTATTTGTGTGGATTCCAAATATGATGAGATCTAGTATTTTTCCTTTTAAGAGAAGATATCTATGGTGGGTCCTTAATGAATCAGTGTAACACCCGAAGCATCCACAATACACTTCCCTTTGAAGATTACAATAGTGTCTATTGTACGCAACTTCAAGTTCTAACACACCACAACCACTGAAACTAGCCATTATGAATAGTAATACCCACTTTTTGAATTTTTATAAATTTTATCACTCAAAAAGGACATCATTTTTCCATCCGGGATATCAAAATTAGCTTAGGGTGAGTTTTTGGTATTTTTATGAAAACATTTAATTTGTGATGAATAGTGAAAAACCCCGATTTTTAGTTTAAAGCAAATTTTTATTTAAATAATTATTTATTTTATTTACATTTATTTTAGGTCAAAATATTTACATAATATCTTTATATGTTCAATGTAATTAATTAGATTCAGTTTATTATATGTTTAGATATATAAAAACATTATTGAACTTTTTACCGTCTTTTACCTACCTCCTAGGAGAATTTGAAAATTTAGATAAAACTAGATCTTACCGCTTCTGTGAGTTGAATTTTTAATATCCAAGGGACATGGTTAATATGAAGGAGTAAAAAGTGGTTCAATAAGATAAAAATAATTTTTGGTGAATAGTAACTTTTTACTTTTATTTACTGCGGTTAAAAGTAGATTGGGTAATTAGGTGTAAGATGATATTATTATTACCATAACACATGTCCTAATCCTATTGTATAAGTATAATTCGACAAGAAACAAACTTAGGAATAAATTATGAACCTATTCGGTCCACTTGGTTTAGAATCAGACATTTATTATTATTTAATTCAAAAAAGTGTTAAAAGAGTTCAAATCAAAATTTAATAACTAAAACATTTTGAATATTGGATAATACATAAGAGAAATTCGACTATGAATATTCATTAGAAAGATAAGAATATTTCCTACATAATGGTATTTTATTTATTTTTTTAGACATTAAATAATTTAATTTATTTACGACACAATGATGATGCAGTAATTACATAATTAATGAAATATTAAAATAATTGATATTATAAAAATCCAAATAAATGTAATTTTATAATTTTTCTTAATTACACTAATTTTATAGGTTAATATGACATATTATGGTTGGTTAGATAATTTTTTCTCGAAGTGATAATGTTTTAATGATTTTCACAAAAATCAATTACCAAATAGTGTCATGATTGACATAAAAGTGTATTTAAAGAAAATATTATATTATTAATTCATTTTTTATTCCTAAAAATATCAGGATCGGAAAAATGACTTATAAAATTTTATATATATTAATAATGAACCTCTTGGGGTTCTCTTGGCTTGTTATAGTATGTTTATTAACCATATAATATAAAAATACCAAGAGACGTTGTAAATGTCACACTATTTAATTCAGAGTTAAAACTAAAAGATAAAGATAATATATTGACCAAAACCTATATAACATCTATTGAATTAGTAGTTTTAGACACATAAACACCTTATACTTTAAATAATTTACTTTGGAGCCATAATAAATAGGAAATTATTTTATTATAAAATAATATTTATAGCTTTTCCAAAGGTGCCTCCCATCCCTCTTATAAAAGGGCACTCCCCCTGCTCTCTAATTCACACCTTAAAATCCATTTGGCTAGGAAAACATCTTCCCAAATACCCTATAAACTATCCTACCTTCATTCTATAATCCTTCCTTCAGTCATAAATCCATCCTATGGATCCATTTCGATCAAATCAAAATAAACATCCCGAAGAAGAGGTAAATATTCAATCACCTCTTTCAAGTTCCTTTCTTCTTCCACGTCATCTTTCTTTGTTGTTTCCATTTTAAAATAAAAAATACAATATATTATATATAATTTGAAGTTATTATAAATATTTTACAACCAATTTCATTATTCTATCAAACCATTAAATGCCATGTCACCATATGTGTGTACGTACGACTTACGGTCTCTATGTTGTTGTGTAATTGTTATTCAAAAGATTATTATTTGGATGTGTATAATAATGATGTTTAATTGATGTAAATAATAAGTATACCATGATAAGGACTCTGTATATATGATATACCATCCAATTATATGTTATTTTAAAAATAAAATAATGATATTTTTGCTCGTGCATACGTACAGATTACAGTCTCCACGAATGCTATGAGATTCATTCCCCATCATAACCATTCAAGACTAATTTTCATTATATGTTTACAAATAATGTTTAAATACATGATATGATTCAGGATATGAATAATATACATACCATCCATAACAAATATGACTCACATAACAATTAATATAATATTAAACGAATCTATTAACACCAGAAACATAGATAATACTAAGATATTATTAACAAAGAAATGTAAAAAAATCATATATGATATTAAATTAATGTATATGATTCATGTATAATTTAATAAAAATTATTTTACCATTATACAGGAGGTTAACCAACCCTCTACCAAGGAAAAGTACAAGGTAAGAGTTAATTTCAAAATATCTTCATTATCTGAGGTTGTTTATATGTAATTATCTATGGGGACATCTTTATCATCCACATCCATGTTTATTTAAAATGTATTTCAAAAATTTCTTTCTATTTTATAGACTATGGGATAAATTCATTTATTCCCTTGTTTGACTTCTGATAAGATTTTATAAAGGAATCTTTCCATCATTTTCCAAACAAGGTCCTTTTTAACCTTTTCGACCAAATTAATGTATGAATATGTTGTTTAACTTATACGGCGGGGGAAGCTATCTTACTCCATTAAAAATGTGTCGAAGCTTCCCATACATGCCTATAAGAATATTTTCAAAGTAAATGTTTTATAATTATGTGACTTTTAAAATATTTCAAAAAAAATATATTTCTCTCAAATATCTTTGATTTCATCTATGTCAACATCATTTGATGGATTTTTAGCTTATTTGAAGTTGAGTTATTATGATACAAATAATCCATATTTTATTGAAGTTTTTGTGATATGTTTTAATGTGGATGTGTTATTTTTATACCATTCATGGTTTATGGATATAGTATTGACATTTCATAGGGCATTTTTAATACGAATGTTTATGTTATGTTTATACATGTTCATACAAGGAATGCATTGGGCATAATAAGTGATGGGTGGAGCTTGCTATAGATCCTAGATGCATCGGTAGGTCTCATGAGACACACTAGTGTCTTGGCACAAGGCCTTGACAAAATCTTAGTTGTAGTCTTGGAATAAGGCCTTGACTATGTGGTTATAAATGTCTGTAATTATGAATTCCATCAATATGAAAGTGGTTATTGATATTTCATTTGACTATTAGACTAGTAGAATATCCATGTGAATAAGTAAATTGCATTATTTTATTTTATTTTTTCCATTTTATGCTGAAGTTCATGTTTAAAATGATTTTTTTAGTAATACATTGCCTTAAATGTTTTTTCTTATTTATGAAATTTTCTGCTATATTGTTATCCTTACTGAGCATCTGAGCTCACCCCTTTCTATGTTTTATTTTTCCCAATATTTGATGAAGTATTTTATGACAGACCTATAGGGATAGTCTGAGGGGATATGAGTGTGTAATATAGAGACTATGTTGTTGTAGTTTTTCACTTTATTATTTAATGTAAGGAATATGAATGTATCTAGTGTTTCTAAGGTTATTAAACTAATCAGTCTTTCGAGACTTTATCTTTTGTGATCATGCCAATGTTATGTAATAATGCACCGACTCTGGGTATTGGGGTTGGGGAGTTACAATCAACCTGGTTTTCAGGAGCATTCTTTTGTTCTTGTGGTTCTCGTCAAAACCGTTTTAGTAGGAGGATTCTTTCTCGAATACACTTATTTGAAATGATTTTAATTCATTCAAATTTAATGTGTGGTGTTAAATTGATTATGCTTCGTTTTTTGAACATTTGTTGAAAACCTTCCTGATTGATTGTTGTGAAATCTAGAAAATGTGGGATTTTTAATGAGTGCTTTGGTTCATGATTTTAAAACATGGGGTTCAAAAAGGGGATTTTTCTGCATTAATAACACATAAATGAGATTATTAGTTTTCAATAAAAGGGTAAGTTTTTTTAAAATTAAATGATTCTTAAAATTGTTTGTGCATTGGTTTTCAATAAAACATTAGTTTTATTGAAGTGGTTAGTTTTGGAAATGAAAATATTTTGCATAATGGTGTCGGTCTGAGTTCATATTGCATTTCTAGGGCCTGGATTAAATATAACCTTGTCCTCAGTGCCAAAGGATAAATGGAAAATGAGGTATACATTTCATATTGAATATACATGGCTTGGTTTAAATATGAACTTGTGCTAGCTGCCAAAGGGTTAACGACACAAGAGAAAAAATTACCTTGTGACGACATGGTAGATCTACGAGAAACCGCTCAAAAGTATGGAACTGTCATAACATAGCATTAATTTTTGGTTTCATGGGGTTTTCTTAATGGTTGGGTATGAAAATGGTTGGATATTTTGAAATGGTTACAAATCATTTATTATTTATTTTTATTAAAATTTTAGATGATGGAAATTTGATTCAATGGGTTTTGTTTTCACTTGGTTTCAAATGGTTTCTGGGATATGTTTCTATTCAGTTATAAATTGTTTTGGTAAAAATATTTATATAAACTTCGTTATATAATTGTGGATAACTATTATATACTAGTGGCATGAGTAAGGAAGTCATTGTAGAAAACATTATGAGTTTTATACACACCCCTACTGTGGAACTTTGGTGCTTTTTCAGATGGTATCTTCCGGGACAGGGGTAAGGGTAACGTTTCCCACATTTTATGAACTACCTCATGATTTTGGGATGTTTGGATACTATGGATCTTGGAGATTTTTGAGCATGGAGTCTTATTGTCCATTAAGAGTGTTGCGTCGTTTATCCAATTCGTACTTTGATACTTGCTTATTTCTCTGTTGTTACATACTTTGATGTGTTTTGAGATACATAAACTTTAGGAGATGACTTTATTTGTTCATGAATCATATAGCTAATGGTTTGTAGCTTTATTTTCTTATTTCTTAAAGCGTATATCATCCCCCAATTGTATTGAAACCCTTCAACATTTACGGCCAGCCTTTGGCGTCCCAGGTATATCGCTTAAGACCATGGAATAACTTGTTGTGCTCTCAAGTTAATGATAATTGGTGGGTCATTACAAGACTCCAAGTGGAATTCTCACATCAATAAGGTTGTTTCAATATGTTCCAATTATTATATGTATGTATTCTGTAGTTTTCGAACTAATTATTATACATATTTCAGATTTTTATAGATTCCATAATATGGAATGTAAATCCAAATATGTGTAAACATTTTTTTTGGAATGAGATAAAAATTATTACATGGGTTGAAGATATAGAATTTATTATAATTATAATAGAGTCCTAAAAATTTATGCAGTTCTATATATTTTCATTAGATCCAAAATATTAGATTCATGGGTTTAAATACAATATAAAACTTGTGGATGAAAAGGTAATAATCAATTTTAGGATTTACATGTTGTCCAAGAATAAATTAATTTATATCCATATAAATTACCTAGAAATCTAATTTAGATTGAGGTTGATATCTTAAATTATTTTAATAATAAATAAAGTCATATATAAGTCATCAATTATATACTCGTGACTATGGAAGATGTGTAATGAAGGAAAAAAGGATGATTTTTGTAGTAAGGGATATATATTCCATAGTGTTCATCCATAAGAGACCATATTCGTTTATTTCAGGTGAATTATTGATCTATGAGGATGTGCATTGATTATATAGAAATAATTCTATTATGATAAATAACATGTATTTTATTCCTCACATTTATTAATTTTTATATCATATTCATATATATCAGAATTTTTAAAATACTTAACATCATTATATCTATCATTGATTATTATTAAATTAGGATGATATTAAAAATACAACATTTCATATTAGTTATGGACATTACAAGTTAATATAAATTTCATTTGGATTGAATAATGATCCCTATTTATTCATGTGTCAAATGAATTGAGTATTAAGGGAATATTGAGATATTTTTGGGTATTTACTGATGATTTTAAGGTGTAGTATTAAATATATTTGGATCACCAAAATCACAATAGGATAATGTTTTAAAATATATTTTTAATTATGTTATATGGAAAATTTAGAATGTGTGAATTCATTATATGGAATGATTATTTTAATATCCATATTGAATGCATGGTTGAAATATCATATGATACATTAAATGAAATGGGTGCCAAATAATGGTATAAAGTAATGGAGATAATTGAGGAATGTATTTTATTTAGTGTATAATGTTATTATCATGTATATAAGGAAAAATAAAATGTGGATAACCCTTTAAACATGAATAATCATACATGGGTTGGGTTCATAAAGTCAAATGAATTATTAGCGTGTTTTAAAAAGTTTAATAGAAGAATGGGGACTGATCCAATTTTGAATCAACTTTTTGAAAATTATGTATTTATAGAATATATTTATTCATCGAATAAGGGACACCATTGTGGAATTTAATATAATGATAAATTTATTTCTTACAAATTAAGGAAAAAATATTCAAGAATAAACCAACCCAACCCATCATATACTGTTTTAATTCATATTTTTTTTTGATTTTGTGGATGAAGTATCTCTATTATAAAAAAGAGTGATATATGAATATCATAAGAGTTTAAAATATATATTTTTACAAAAATAACTCAACAATATGAATAATAGATGGATCGACCAACTCAATAACTATGATTTCACAATATGCAACAACCCATGAAAAGTCATTAACCTTATGGCTACATAGAGATTGAATGATCATGGTGTCTAGAACAAAATGAGGATTTAAATGGATCCAATGGTCATATATATAGTAAATATGTCTCTTGGAATTATTAAGGTATAAGAAACATAACTAAAATTTCAAATGATTTCAAACAAATATTTATTAGAAATTGAAAATATTTCCATTCTTATATTTTGAATCACACATAAGAAATTAAACTTAAGAACAATAGTAAATTGTAGGAAATAATATATGAAGATGCCCTACTAAATTTTTTTAGAGATCGTGTGTTATATGTATACCATATTTCAAAATTGAATTGTGGTGAAATATGTCTATATTCCATGGAATAACTATAGTGTATAGAGATTTAGTGGAACACATTTGGGGGGATAATATGACATGTTAAATATATTATTTAGGGTTAGGGTGTTTAGTTTATCAATAAGTTATGGTTGAGAGACAAAATCATTGAGGACTCCTTAAATCTCTACCAAATCCTTTGTGAAACCATGAATACATTACCTGGAATTTATCAATGGTATACCAAATATAAATAGAACTAATTCTGTAATATGGGTTTTTATTGATCAACTCACCAAACATTTTAATTATATTTCCATAATAGATTTTTTACCTCTTGGACACAATATAATGATCAAAATTAATGATGTTTTTTGACATCAGGGAACTCATTATTCAATAATGTCATATTGTGATCCAAGATTTACATAGTAGTTCTTGAAATGAAAATATATATTTCCTAATACCATTTTTTAGGACCACATATCATCCAAAAATTAACCTATAGTCATAAATTACTATTAAAATAATATAATATTATTTGACTTTGTTCCCACATAACTTTCAATTTATTTGGGATGAGTATTTATATTTGGTAAAATTCACCTAAAATAATAGCGTATATTCATGTATTCAAATGGTACATTATAATGATTTAAATGTAAAGTGATATCAGACTCCATCATTATGGGATGTATTTTTTGAATGGAATTATTTTGGCCAAGAACATGGTGGGTGGAAAACGATAAATGATAAAAATATTAAAAACCCGTATTAATTTCAACCATTGATGGTAAAAGAGATATGATGAGAATGGAATTTTATTTGAAATTTCATTAGTAATATCATGTTTTAGTAAAAAATTTATCATGTAATGGGGATATAATATTCATTGTTAAAGTTTTCTTAATACCTAGGAAAATTGATCATTATTAAATGCATGAAAGAATTTTATTTTGGTTTTCCATTTTAATAGGACACATAGTCTATCAAATGAACATGATTTTTTTCATATATCATTGTTATTGAAGTAAATTCTAGATAAAATTCTTGTAGTCACCTATGAAAATATAGAAATAAAATGTTATATATCTAACCATTGAGATATAACTAAAATTTTGGACACTATAAGAGATGTGTTTTGAGATTGGGAAACTCGAATGGTAATGGTAAATTATAAAAATCATAAAATAGAATAGGTGATATTGAAACCCAAATAATTTATGATGATGAACTAAAAATTAAATTTTCATGGGGTTACATTAAATAAATTTCTATGATTTGAATTTTTATGGGGGAAATAATTTAACAACCCAATAAATAATGATATATATATTTTTAAATAAATTAAACACCCTAAATAGATTGTGGTACCATAACCCAAGCCTAAATAGACCATAATATAGTATACCATTATAAAATTTCCATTAAATTTGTGGGTATTAATTTTAATTACAAAATTAATATATTTATATGGATCAGACATTAATAAAATAAATTTAATGATAACAAATCATAATAATGAAACATTTTAATGTGTGATGATTTCTTGAGAATAATATTTTTATGCTCGAAATGTGTTATTTTAAAAATAAATTAAATTAAAACACTATAAAATAATTATTTTGACTAAATATATGTGTTATATATTCAACAAAATTTTATAAAAATAATTTGAATTTTTATCTACTCATGTGATTATAATAAGTCCTTTTTTTATTTAAAATGATTTTTTTAAAATGGTTTCATCACATTATGAGAACATTTATTAAATTAATTTTGACCTCTTATATGTATTAAATTTTATAAAACTATATCTCTATTTGTAATCAAGATGCCATTTTTTTAAATATGTCCTTTTTTAGTCAATATATATAGTAATATTTTCAAAATTTGTCACTTTTGTAATGGGTAAATTAATGTAATCTATGTTAATAATAATAGTTATGGTCCTAATTAACCATCTATATAAATTTTAAGGAAATGGAATTTGGCACTTATCATCATAGACATCAATTTAAATTATTTATGGGCCACTTTTCCATGATAATGACATATATTATATTTAAAATAAATAAAATTACAATTTGTCACTCACATTATTTTAAATATCTGTTATTCTTCAACATTGTGAAACCCAAAAGTCATTAATGAATATACATTTATATTTAGAGTTAAATTAAATAACTTTATTCTTGTAATTTTATTTCAAATTATTTGTAAGAAAATGATGGCCCAAAATTCATATGAATCATCGACATAACATTTTATTCAACTCATAGAGAAATAAAATAAATGATTTTATAAATAATAAATATAATATAATTTCAATGATTTTTATTGTGCATGAATTTTTAAATTTAATATAATATATTATTTTTCTCATGAATTATTTTGTTCTAATCCAAACATTGTTTTTACGTCTGTTAATTAAAATTAATTGAATACTACAACAATTTTCATTAACAATATTTTTTTAAAATATATATTTTATTGATTTAAATAATAATTATAAAATATCAATTGAGGAAATAGTAAGAAATAAAATTATAAATATGTTTTATTGTGGTCATTTTCGAAGTAATTTTCATCTTATATGTAAAAATAAACCCCCTCAGGATTGAGAAATATGTTTCAATATTAACTGTAAAATAGTAAAATTATGTGATAAAACCAAAGATAATTTTTCCATCAATATTTAAAATTATCTTAATATAACTGTATAATGTGATTTCCACCCCCATCTAATTTTAGATTATAATATATGTTACTTCAGAGGCATAAGGGATAGATAATTAATTATTAATATTTTATTCTTTTATGAAATTCAAGGTTTCCCCTCAACCAACATGTAAATAGCCCCATTCCATTTACATTCTTCCCAGCACATTAATCCCTCTATCTCAACCAACTGCAACCAAATTAATGTAGAGACTCCCCTAAAAATATTATAGATCTACTTATTTATAAATATGATTAAACTAATGTATTTTAGAGTATTTCTAATGTAGATCATTCAATGAAGTGGTAATCACCTTAATAGATCACTTTTTTATTCCTCTTTTAAATACAATAAATAAATATTACTTATCATAAAATAGTTTCTTTAGTATGATCAATATAATTAAATATAAATATAATTATAACGAAATAATCAGTATCTCTAATTTTCTCAATCAAAAATAATTTTAATATATCAATAGTGTGTACATACAACTTACCATCTCCACGAAGAGATAAATATCATTATTCATCAAGATATTTCAAGGGTTGATATTATGATAATATTTATAATTATACTATATTTATGAAATTATTAATCTTCATAAAATATATAATAATTTTTACCTTCAAAACTTATATTCTAGTGAAAAATGATAACATCGCTCGTGTGTGTATGTGGAATACAACATACTCGAAGTGATGTGAATTTTGTAAGTTATATTTTACAAGGTGCGTAATAAAGAGATATTTATTTTTATTAAATTAAATATATATTATAATAATTATAATGGAAGGGTGATTACATATTTACCCATCTTCTATTTCATTGGTAATGAAATGAAAATATATCTACTCTCTACATAAATAATTCCATCTTTAGGAATGACGTAATTAATTTTTCTACCAATTAATTTTTTTTGTATATATATATATATATATATATTTATTTATTTTTCTATCATGATTTATATTTCATTGATGATGAAGACTTCATCAATTTATACATACTTAAACGACCAGATCAAATCATACACAAAAAATGAAGTTGTTATCACCTAAAATGGTGACTTAATAATAAATTATAAATAAATTATTGATAAAATGTTATAAGTAAATCATATATGTCATGATATATATAATTATGGGTTTTTATTATTTTTAAAAAAAATAAATATGTATTATATAGGTGATTAAAACACATATGATGGATATTGTACCCGACATAAGGGTTATCTAATAATGAAAACATTACTCAGGATTGTTAATGATTATGTCTCACTTGACTAAATTATAAGATATTTATTTCATTAAACAAAAATATTTTATTATACAATGTTTATTGAGGAACGTTTTATTTAATAGTACCATTTTTCTCTACTTGACATATAAATATTTTGAGAAAATATATTTACTAAAATAATTAATTATTTATCTCGTTGGTCAAAAATAATTGTTATTCAATATCCATGTTTTATAAAAACACTATCATTAATTTTTTTCATCATTATAAAAATGATTTCTTAATTATATAATGACCCATATTTTAATTTTTACAGAAATGTTTTGAAATGAATCATTTTTTTTGTGTTTTGAACGAGGTAATTTTTTGTATTTTCATTAATTTATGAAAATAATGTTTTTAACTTATAAATCATGTTTTTAATTACCCTCCATTGTGATAATAGAGGGATATATATATATTCATTTATATTGTTATTTTTTTAATTAATTTTTTTTTAAATATAATGCTAATTTTTTGTTTAAAATTTTTTATTTCAATATGATAAATTTATTTTATTGAATTCTATATTGAGCTTATATTTAGTTATATTATTTATTATTTTGATAAAATCTTGTTTTTAAGATACCAATGCGGTTGTTTGAGTGAAATTGTAAAAATTTTGAATGAAGATAGAATATACATGGTAGACACACTGTTTTTTTGGAAAACCATGCAATGAACCCAAAATACAATGTGGAAATTGAAATAAAGGATTCACATGTTTGGTGTGTGGGTTCTCAATCCATGTAACAATTTATGTGTAACCATGACCCCCCATAAATAGGCACACTATTAAAGTATACATTTAGAAAATATTATACTTATACCCAGGAAACAATGCACATGTTCTTAATTTTCACTAAAATTAGATAAAAATTAATCAAACCTAATGAATTAACCCAAAGTCATCCTTACATTGACTGTAATTGTTATCTCATGTTTTTAAGGCTCCTGAATAGATTGAAATCCCTTCTAACAATTTTTTTGGACATTAAAATCCTGGATTAATGAACGTCACATCTCCCTATAAGAGAATGTCATTCTTATTGGATTATTATCTCTTTACTGTTCTTATTAAATCAATTGATTGGATGTTATCCATTTTATGTCATAGATATAGATCTATGTTTGATGGATCATGACCAGTTTGATCATGTTTATAGGATTTTATTCAATATATCAATCATCATTATGGGTTTGACCATTTAATTTCAATATGGGTAATTTCTATTGGGTGATCCCTCATCAAGTATTTGAGAATGTTTTTGTAAATTACAATAAAATAGTGCTGATTTAAATATTTTTTTGTAATTTTGGATTTTCAATTTCAATTTTTAGAAAATTTCTTTGATAATTAAAATGATTTTATATAGTTTCTCTATGATAAGTATATGGATTGAATTTAGGGAAATTGTTATTTTTTATTTGGATTAGTTAATTATTTAATTAAATATTGGGATATTGGGATAATTGAACTGAATTTATTAATTTTGTAATTAATTTATTGGATATATCTATTTATGAATTAGGAATAATTAATTATTGAACAACGATTTTGGATAATGAGATTGTTGAATTGGATTAATTAATTATTGAATTCATTGATGGAAACTGTTGTGTTTATTCAGTTGGATGATTTAAATTTAGAAATCAATGAATAAATTAATAATAGTTAATTTTCATTATGAAATTAATTAAATTTTATTAGATAATATTTATCATAGATAATTGATTTTGTGATTGTAGAATTTGATAAGATGTTTCATGTTGATTAACCTTGAATGATGTGATATATGGGATACTATTATGAATTGATATTCCTTTGGGATAAGATCTACTACATTAAAACTACATAGTGATAAATAGATTTATATTCCCATGTGTGACATGTTATGTTCTGTCGAAATCTCATGGTAATAAATTGATTGATATTTATGGGTAGGACATGATCTGTAGCATCAAAATCCTGTAATGATTTATTAATTGATATACGTGTGTGGGACATGGTATGATTCTTCAAAAGTCCATAGTGATAAATGTGTATGAGAACAATTTTGTTGATCAAATGCCCACATATGATATTGTTTGATAAATGAGTTTTGGGTCATGAGCTCTATATTTAAATAGAAATGGGATCCTATGCATTGTGATCATTGACCAAAATGTTGGTTTTAGACTATGGTTTGAATTGTATATAATATTAATTGAATTGTTTTGGATATTGAAATCACATTTTCTATTATGAATTTTTAAATAAATATCTGATATGGTATAGAATATAGGTTTGGATGAAGCATGTATTGATTTTCGGGTTTCCTTGAGAACTACAGTGATGTTATGTGGATAAAAATGAATAATTGAATAAATGTATATCGTTTACTATAATTCTTGTACCAAATTCATTATACAACTATATACACATTTAATTACTTGATATTATAATATATGATGTTAGTGGTGGAATACTATGTTATACTCACACCTTACACAAGAAATCTAATCAGTACCCGAATAAACATCATGGAGGCAGGAAATGATATGGCAATGGTCTTTATATTAGTAATGGAATGAATTTAAATGTGATGAGAGAACTTGATGTAGTTCAAGAAACTTTTGGGATATTTAATTGTGTTTATTTATTTTGTGGTTTTTATATTGAGACATGATACGTACATGATATTCCATATAATATATTTTAGTTTAGATATTGTATTTCCAATTTATGTATTCAAGTGATACTAGTTTTTTATAGTAATAGATTATATAATTTGGTTGTTATTATATAGTTACACTATTGAGAAACTTTTACAGAGATGGAATAGTTCCACAATGATTGAAATTAGACCCTCCATAATAGTTTGTAGCCTTTGGTATATTGGGTGATTTTTTTAGGTCACATAGAGAATCAGATCTTGGAATATGTTTTGGTCTCCATGGTCAGGATGTTACATAGAGGTGTAGAGGGAGATTACATTTTTTGTACTTTTAGAGAAAGGTAGACCGTATAAAAGTTTGAGTTGAGAGTTTGTGAGGATATTGTTCCATGGATTATCTAACCCATGTTAAAGGGTAAAATACTGTAACCTATGGTGGGAATGTTGTTATTGACATGTGTACTTATATATGATATAATTTCACATCGAGTTATACCCTTGTTTTGTGGTGTGATTATTATTTTTTATATTTTTTGATAGTTGACTCACGATGAATATAGATCAATAGTATAGTATTCATGTATCATTCAAGGAACTCAGTATTATTTTTGACATGAATAATTTTATAAATCCATGGGAAAACAATTGATGGGTATGTTTATGAAATTGAAATGTTTTCCTTGGTATTTTAATTGAACTATAATGGGTACATAATAGAATGTGGAAAATTAAGAATGATTCAATATCTAAATAAATAGGTGTCTAATGATACTTGAATAATGATAATGATTTAATCAATTTTTATCCATGACCTAGATATAGTATGGCTATAGGTAGTGATAGTACATCTATTTTGACTATATAGAGGGGTTTTAGGGATGAATTATTATGAATTTATTTGAATCCACGTAATTTTTTTTTAAGTATTTTCTATGTGTCCAGAGACATGTCATTGAAATTTTAGAGACATTACCCCATGATGATTATTATAGATAGGATGTTTGGAGGTTATGTCTATCGATGACCCTCTAATAGTTGAAACAATGGCACCGTTAGTGCTAGGTGAGGAAGTCAGTGAGTAGTTCTTGGAGAAATTTTCATACTTCATGCATTTTCTAGAATGATATATATAGAGGGTTGTGAAAAAATGTCTGATTTGACACAGGTGTTTTAGTATAAATACCCTATGATCTTTAAAGTTTATGTAAGACTTGAGGTATCCGAGTTCTTGTTAGAGTCCATCCAGAAAATACATTTCTAGTTGATGTGTCATTCTAATAAGAAAGTGAAATTGGAGACATAGATATTACATGGCCAAGAAATGTGTTTGTGGTTTATTCAGACGCGACATGTACATCTTAAGACTAAGGAGACATGGTATTTTCAAGAGATGTTCTTTTATAACATTTTTTTCTAAGATGCTCAGGCATTATAGGGTAGCTGAATTCATGAAATATAAGATGGGGAGTTAGTATGTTTTGTACTATGATAGATTCTTTAAAAAAAAATTATCCCTATGATGCAGTGCTGGATGGGGTTCAGGATATATCATCTGAGTGGTTTTGGGATTGGAATAATTGTGAAATTAAGTCCTTAGTGATTATCATTATAATGAACATGTGTTCTGAGGTGATGATTCAGGCTCTCATATCTGAGGGGATCATTAACAAGTCTTCTAGTTGATGTATATTGTTTCTAATGGATGGTTAATAGGTAAAACATTTTTTAAGCTAAAGAAACATTAATTGAATGTTATTTAGAGAAGTGGAAAGAAGAGTGGTTAGAAAGTGGGTTCAGTTACATACTACTATTCAAGATGAATCTGCCACCAATGTGGGAGGTTAGAAAAATTTTGTTGACAGTGTCCCCGACCACCAAAAAATTGAAACATCTATCCAAGGATAGGACATATACAAAGGTAATGTGGGAACATTTGACAAATGTTTAATGATATAGCAGCTAGATAGAATTTGAGTATAAAAAGGGGTACTTCTACACCATATCTGTCTGGAAGCTATATTTTTACTAGTCGTGGTGGTAATGGAAGTGGGCTAGGATCATATGGGAACGTTAACCCATATCAGAAGAGTGGTGCAGCTTAGGGGATTCAAACTTCATAACAAGAATGATGGTTAGTAAAGATTCATGTCATTTAACTTATAATGATTGATAGTGGGTTACTGTCAAGAGATATATATTTTTGAAAGGGGTGTTCTCTCGATGAAGGGGAGTGACATTTTAAATGAGATCATTACCTCATTGATATGTCAGTATTTTAAATAATTTGGGTTATGGACAAGATAGTTTCATATTAATCCCACATATATTGTTACCTAAAGAGAATTACATGTACTCCCACTAAGGTTGACAATTGTATTCACCTTGGGTAGTATGATATCTTGAGGGGCTATGTAGGTCCAGTTCAGCAACTGGGAGACCCCACGTCCTGGGGTGCGAGTGTATTTCCTAATGATTGAGGTGTGATATAGGATTTAATTCCACACATAGTGGATATATTTCATTATTTTTAATTGAATTTAACCTCTTGGAAACCACCATAGAGATATGTTTAATTTAAAATCGAGATAATTATAATGGATGATCAAATTTACATTCCACCATAGACAATTACACCAAATGGGATTTGAGAGATCAATAACCATCTATAAGAGTTAAAAGTTATGGGGTTTATCCATTACAGTACATTTACATGGGATATCATGTCCAGTTTTCAATGAAGGATGGTTTTAATATGCATTTATGTGTTCATAATTTGAAGTTGAATAAGATGAATGTAAAGAATCAGTATCCTATTCCATGTATCAGTAATCTGTTTGAATAGTTTAATTTGTATTTTGTTTTCTCCTATATCGACTTGAGAACTAGGTCTTATTAGTTGAGATTTTAACTTTGTCATATACCAAGGAATTATTTTCTATAGTAGGTATTTCCTATATGACTTTTTGAGGATGTTTTTTGGGATGAAAAATAACGTAACTGTGTAAATGGATGTGAAGAATATAATCATTCATATGTATCTGGATAAGTTGTTTTTGGTCTTTTTAGATGATATATTGTTTTACTCCATGACTTATTATGATCATTACAAATATCTTAACATATCCAGGTGTAAACTGAGAGAGAATTAGATACATTTCTAACTATCAATTTGGCTCTTTTGGATTGATAAGGTAAACTTATTGGGAAATATTTTATAATTGTAATTTGTTTCTGTGGACCCATATATGGTTCTACAAGTTGTTTCTTGGGAACAACATAATCATTTTTTCAATATCTACAAATTTTTTTCGTCACCATGATTTTATCAGAGTTTTATCCAAAACTATTCCCATTTGAATGCACGATTAAAAATCATGAACAAGTAGGGGATAAAGTTAAATGATCAAGATAATTTGAGAATTCATTTAATGAAATGAATAATAACTTGGAAACGACACCAATAATTATCCTGGTCCTTATAGGGAGGATCATATAGTGTTTTGTGACAATTATGGGATAAGACATGGGGTGGTGCAGCTGGATGGAGATGGATTTGTGGAATTTGGGACACAGTATTGGATCCCAGATGAGCGTAACTACCATACATATATACTTGAGTTACTTATAGTGGTTCATTAATTAATGTGTTGGTGAAATTATTAGTTGGGAGAAAAGTTTACTGTGTATTCTGACCACAATGGCATGAAGTATATATTTTCATAGTGATATTTGAATCACTAGTATTGGAGGGGTTTTTTTATAAAAATTCAATCAAAATTAATCTTGAATACACCCTTAGAAATTGAAATAATGTAGTTGGGGATTTAATATGTAAAAATAATACTTAGGATGTTCAGGAGTCTTTTATTGAGAAGAATATGATAACATTACTAGATGAGATTAATGTTATTATTTATGAGATTTAAGATCATATCAATTTTGTATAAATTTCAATAGAGTCTACATTATTGATATAGAACATGGATAATATGTACAAGAATTCAATGTTTTTTTTCTTTGAGGTAAATCCTTGATTTTTGGAGGACACATATATACTGTTCCATAGATGATGATGAAATAATTTATGATATGAATTGTCTTATTATTCCTACGAGTATGGGGGAAGACTTAATGATATAATTTCATTCATAAAAATGCGAGGTGCTTCTATGTGTGAGATAAATGTAACATGACCATTGTTAATAGTAATATTGGACAAGAATGGAAAATGATATAGCTATGTTAGTGACATGATTCTACACCTATCAAAATGTGAAGTCTTATAAGCAAAAACCAATCAATTTTATACATCCATTTCCAATTTCGGAATGGAAGGGGGGTGAAATTACCTTGGTCATTTTGGTGGATCTCCAAAGAACTCCAAGGAAGAATAATTTTAATTTGGTGGTGATGAACTATCTCATGAAAGTTGAATATTTAGTCCTAATACATGTGACTTTGTTATTGAAGTAGCTAGAAGATTTGTTTGTTAGGGAGACTTTTCATCTTCACAGGATGAAAAATACTATTTTTTCAAACCATGACTCATGATTTATTTTGTGCTTCTGGAATGTATTACAAAAGGAACTTTGTACACAAGATTTAGTTAGAATGGAATTCTATCGATCGAGATATGTCTAATCAGGGAATAATATACAGGTGCATGGTGACATGCTTCACAAATGTTTCCATGACATTGGTGGAGTTATCCTTTAGAAATAGTTATCAGGAAACTATACAGAGAGCGCAATATATAGACTTTATATTAGGCCATGAAGATCACCACTCTGATGGATGGAGATAGGGGATTCATATTTTTTGGGATTTTGTCTTTTATTGAAGACATCAGTGAAGGTTTATCATAGTTGTATGAATATGGATATAGATTAAAGTATAAATAAGTAGTATAATGATAGAGGTTTATGAACCCTAGATTTTATATTGGGTGATTGTGTATTCAACTAGGTATTTCCACTATTGGGTAACAATGGGATTTGGAGAAATAGAAATTTGGTGCCTAGGTTTTTTGGATTCATTGAGTTTGTGGACAGAATTGTGCTAATGGAATTTCGATTGAATCTTCCATAGAGGTATAGTTCTATGAATGATGGTTTTCATGTGTCACAAATTTGGTTGTATCACCCTGGCCCTTATCATGTGATCAATGTGGGATTTGTTGAGATTGAGAGTGATGCATCCTTTTTAGAGCATATAATATGTGTAATGGGATGTAATGAGATGTTGATGTGGGGAAAGACTGTGATAATGGTTCGTATATTTTTGGAATCATGGGTTTGTTTAGATGGAAACATGGGATAAAGTAGAAGATATATGGGCATAGTGGCCCAATGTACTTGACATAGAATTTTTAGGCTCTTAAGAGTACATCTCAATGATGAGATATTATAATGTGGGTAGATTGTATGATCCTGATTTTTTTGTCATGTTTTAATATTGTTATTAGGTACACTCTTTGATTTTTTTAGTATTTCTTATTTGGGTTTTACCTTGAATATTTTTAGAATATATTAAAATATTTTGGAATTAAGAGATCAGGTGAACATTTGGTGCACTAATTTATCAAACCATGCATCCAAAGAAGAATAAAATGAAAACATTGGTATAAGTGATCACATGACTTGCACATGAGTTTTCAAACCATGATCCATTTTTGGTGTAACATCACATTTATTCTCTAAGGTTTAGACCAATTTAGTTTTTGTTTAAATTTCATATAATTCCCCTTATTATGATTCAAAAAATGTTAAGGGGGGATTTTTATGTGTCATCATATCATTCTAATCATAAAACCCTAAAATGGGCTTAAAATACATGGCTTAATAGTTAGATGGATCCATGAATCCCAAACCAATTGGTTATTCTAAATCATGTAGTCGAAGATAGTGGAGCTCTAGGGGTTTCCCAATTTCTCTAAAATTGGTAAACCAATGGGGTATAGACATATGAACCATCTTCAATTTTTTCCAGTGTTTTTTTCATGTTTTTAAAGTGGTTCTTCAAACCATGAACCAAAATATGTGATGTTCCACTTTGATTTAGATAATGGTTTATAGATGGCACAATATTTGAAAACCGTGTGAAAAACTATGAACAATGGGTTTTTGGTTGAAATTACCATATTTACATCCTTTATTGATTTAAAAAATTCATTTATTTTTCCCTTTTTTCTCCATCATTTTTTAATCATTCATCACATGGAAACACTCATCCTTCAAGAAGCTATGAATCATTGTGGATCCTCTATACGATATCTTATTCATTATAATGTGGATCTAATCGAATGTGTGAGAAATGATATAGTATCATATATAAATTAATTCATGTTATTTGTCACATCTATTTCACTATAAGGGATCAAGATCATTTTACCCATTTACAGGGAATGTGAAATTTTTTTCTATTTCTTCTAACATTTCTCAAATCAAAGGCTAAGACTAGATGAGGCAAGCTCTACGAGGCTATGAAATGTGGTGTATGATCATTCCCCTCATTTTTGTGCTCTATAATTTATTTCATTGTTATTCTTGTATACATCAAATTGATTCATCCAAAATGATTATTTAATTAATTCATGTGGTTTATTTTGTGTATCATCATTCTAAAAATGGGATAATCACCTCTGAAAAGGATTTCCCTTACTCAAACTACTGTAATCGGTGTGTTCTACCCCTATTGTCTTTTTTTACCTTAGTTTTATTTTAATAAATTCCACTTTGAGATGTATTTCCTCTTAATAATTCATTTTGTGACACATTATATTAATTTGGATAAAAATTAAAATTTTAATCCCTATCCATATTCCATATATCTAATGGTTTAAAAATATAATTGGTCTAAGGGAAACATGATAAAAATAGTTCCTCAAATAAACCAATAAAACAATAATTCAATTTATAAAATGTTTTTCATATTATAAATTCTTGAACTTATGTAATATTCCATCTTTCTAGAAATGTTATAATTGTTTTACAAATTTTATAGAAATTAACTGTAGTACTGATGGTTAATCTAGGTATTCTAACTTATTGACTCCATGTATAGACTCTTGATCCTCACTATTTGAATTGGTAATGTTTTTATTCATGTCATTGTGACATTGAAAATAATTGGGATAGTACCCTTTGGTATTTTATATTTTCACATCTAGAAGAGTGTGGTTGGTTCCCTTGGTAAGACACCCTAGATTGGTTCAAATATACGATGGTTATACCATTCCATGAGAGAGACTAAGGCCCCTACATGCGATATCTAGTACAAACACATAGGCTAGTATATGAATATTTCACACCACGCATGGTGTGACACAATGAATACCATCATTGGGTCACCACAAATGGAATCCATGGCTTGGTATTGAACTGATCCCCTCAAGAAATAATTTTACTGTCATTTTGGATTTCTAGGGATATTCCTTGGGTAAATTCTATGGGTTTCAATGTGGAATACAAATTTATATAATGAAAAGATAATTAAATGATTTCAAAATGAGGAATGATACATTGATTTTTGAAACATAGGGATGTGTACTCTATTACCAATCTGAAGATTGGTGTCAATCAACCATCTTATAAATTGTCACTCACATTATCATCATAGGTCCTCACATTTCAGACACTCCAGTTTAGGCCTTTGTATGTATATTGGGCATTTTTTTTTAAATTGAACACATTCGAATTCATTAACTTATTTAAATTATATTTTTCACTTATATAATTGTGTTTCACTTCTCATTATAGATTGAAAAAATGGAATGTCTTAGACACTGTGGGTGATGACTTACTGAGATTTTATACCCCAACCTACCTTGGATACTTTGGTACCTAAATATAATTTATAGTTACAGGTATGAAAATAGGGAATAACTAGATTCAAGTGCTTTATTTTCTATCTTGGATGGAGTTGGGAGAAGAGGTCTTTGAATATCTTCATGAACTAGAAATATTATTTTTGGGCCTTTTTGTATAAATTATTAGCATTCTGTGTATTATTTCATCACCAACCCCTTTCAGATTCATTTTTTATTAAATTCTCAACATATTTTATCTGTTTGTTACATTCCAAATTTTAATTTTTACATAATCATCATCCCAGTTTTATTATTAAATTTTTTTCATTATATATATTCCTTATTCATTCACTTTTTTCTTATTATAAAAATGTAGTCATTTTCTCAGTGTGATGAATGATGGAATAGTCTCCTCAAGGAAATACCCTATGTGCTAGCTAATATTCTGATGCCTATGGAGTTTGGGGATGCATGGTTGAGGTATTGTGACCACCATGTGGGGAACCATTAAGTGTCATCCATGTCTTGAAATTATAATGTGCTATCAAAGTTGGTTTCTTTTCATTTTTTATTATTTTATGATTTTATATAGGGTAATAATATTTTTTAATTTTCTCATGACCTTAATCATTATGGTAGATTCCCCATTTATTGGAGAAACCCAAATTAATTTTTATGGGTAAATTATGTTGTTTATTATGCTAAAACAGTTTCTTGGATTTGATTAAAGGCTCATACACAATATTTTATTTTGTATTTCCCAGATGAAGTGTTTATTATTTTATCCGTATTAAATGATGGTTAACTAAAATCATGAATCATATTTAGCACATTTTGAATTTTAATTCCATTCATTATTCCATTTAATATCTACTTTTCTACAAGAATTTCATATTTTTTAAGTTACTGTTGTATGTACCTTGATAGTTATGTTATACAGTGTTATAATTTATACAATGATGAAAAAATTTGTCAAATTTTAAAATAATTCCTCATTAGTTTGTTTGATTGAAGTGTTCCATTGAAATATCATCTGATCAAACCATAGTTATGGCCTATTAAAACCGTGGTCTTGTTTAATGTTCAGTATGTAGTTAGTTGATGCACTGATTTCAATTTAAAATGTGCATGGGAACTCCTGAATTAGAATCACTATAATAATTAATTGGAGAGTGATTATAATTACCAATGAAACAATTATGGGTAAAAATAAATCAAAATTAGAATGTTTCTTTAAATGAAATGGTTACCTTATATGGGAGACCATAGCCTAACTAAACCATACTAGTGGGTAGAAGGATGTGTCTTCTCAATTACTTATGTGACTTGTTTTATCCATATTGTCCTTGCTTTCGGACCAGGATAAGGGTTTTATAATGTTTATAGGTGGGCTATGTACCAATCCTCCATTATATATTTTTTTATCTTTATATATCCTACTTGATGTATGATATTTTAATTTCTAGATATATGACATCGTGAAAAACCATATAAGTATTCCAACGGTGTTCTAACAAGATTAATGTTGAGGTAGTGGGCCATGAACCACATATGATACCACATGTAGTTCCACATGAGATAACTCCTCCAGATACTGCATTGGGTGTCAATGGCTAGTTTCCTGATTGCTGCTACACATTGACATGACCCTTATATGGCAGGGAAGGCCTGTGAGTTACAATATCAACATCCTCCCACCATATCAATGGATGGTAGACCTTAATCTTTTGATTATTTTTTGGAGGGTATGGTATTCATATATGACTCTATAGACACACCATAGGGGCATGGGATAATGCTCGCGACATAAATGTTGCATTATTCCTCCCTTTGTTGGTGGGATGTTCAGACTTAGGCTAGTCGAAACTAAGGTATGGTCTATAAGCTATTTCAGATAGCCTACCTCATATAATTCTTTCCTAAGACTATAAGAACATATCATTTTCTAGAATTAATGAACCTTGAGAAAGGTGACATGTTCGAAATGGAACACTAGCATCACTTCACCAAAACACATCATTTTTCATTGACCCAAACTAGTTATTAAATAACTACTACATGATGCTTTGAGGATGGTCTTGCATATGTTATCCGCTTATAGGTTTAAATTTTCTAGCTAACTAATGTCTTATTGTAAAATAACCAGGCCTTCGTCATTTTGTGGAAGATGGTGGAATCCTGTTATGTAAAGAAGTGTAGTTCAACTTCAAGGAAAGAAGTGGATTTTCTATCATTAATAAGTAACGCTTCAAGGGTACACATGGAGGTAGTACTAGCTAGGTGTGACACATTGACAACATTTTGGTGTGTCATTAGTGCAGTAGGCCAGGACACAAAAATACCTATAATATGAGGAACCTAGTCGTGTTTCAAACATGTGACTCGATAGGTTACCTCCAAAAAAATTTATGGTCATTTTATTTTGTTCCATGAAAATGGGTTTATATTCTAGTAAAACCTTTAGGTGAAGGATCAATGACATCACTTAATGTTGGATGTTTTACTCTAGCTATTCATTTTGGTTGGCTAGGTGGTCATGGCCATGGTAGTCAGGCATTAGAGATCCATTATAATCAGAGTGGACCTACTCTATCTATATCATAGGGTCATAGCATCAGACATATATAGTCTGTCCGATGTATTTTAGAGGGGAGGAATCCTGATCCATCTACATAGAGAGTTATTATTCAACAAGACTTTACTAATGTGACACCATTATTTAATACATGTGTATTACAAACTTTTCTATCATTTATAATTGTGTTAATTGAAGGTTTAGTTATTGATTACACCAATGGTGTTATGTTCCTTGAATCATTTTTTGGTGATAGAGCATAGGGTATAATCTAGTGTAAGGATTCCCCCTTAAATAATTGGTTTCCATTTTCTATGGGATTCATTGTCACCGATATGACAGACATTGATGTAATTATCGGAATGCTCAAGCTAGTGCATTATCAATACCAGGTGGAATTATATCACTGCCAAGCATCAATCATATCACCATAGGGAAACAAGTATACCCATACGTGCCAATGGTATCATCATCAAAGTGGAGCTATAATCAAGAATACTGGGATGGGATAAAATAAAGTCTATAAGGCTCGTCTCTACCTCAGGTATTAGGGAGTAGAGCTTGTTGAATTACTTCATGTTCTTGATCCTTTTACAGATGTATTCCCTATATATTTTTCTAGGTTACATCTTGAGATAAACATCCATTTCACCATCGATCATGTTCCATGTGTGACACCAGTGCCCATTAATAAGTATTGGATGGAACCTAGAGAGTTCCATGAACTCTAGATTCAACTTTATGAGGTATATGATTAGTTTTTTCTCCAACCCAATACATTTCCATGTGGTTCACATCTCCTTTTTAAAATGAATGATAATGGTACCCATAAATTGTCTACAAAATACCACTAACTAATACAACCCATGATTAAAAACATGAATCTAATGTTGTGAATTGGTAACACATTTAACTATATGTGAGAAGAAAATATTTTCTCAATGATCAAATTTTTTATGGATACCATAAGCTCTATATAAGGCCATCATAAATCCAGTTTACAACATTCCAGAGTAGATAAAACTTTTACTCTTATCTTGTCATGACATCTATTTTGTGGATCATGCTGATAGTATTCCGCTTATGATTAATCACATATTCATCCCTTACCATTATTTATTTGTGGTAAGATTCCTAAACAAAATAATAGTCTATTAACACAACAGATGTGATCATGCGAACAATATGGTGATTTTTTTTAATTCACTAATAGAGGATTATATATGTGATGATCATTAAATTAAACTATGGGATCATGAAGGTTCACTTCTTCCATCATATCATATCTAAAGATGACATATTATTTAACCAAATAATGTTGAATGTCATAGTTTCCTTGGTGAATCCTAGAACATATTTTATTTACGTAGATTATTAGGGCTATATGGTAATTACAAGATATTAATTTATGAAAATCCATTCTTATAATATATTCATAATGGATTAACCCAAATGGGTATGAAGTTCCACAGGACTAAACCCTATGATACAATTTTTTACGAGTTAAAAGGATTACATGCATAAGAACAAAATCTGATCCTTCCTCAGCCATGAATAATCTATACTATTTACTATGATACTTCATGTATCAGTCTGAGTGAAGTTCCTATGCAATGTGATTGAGTCACTTTATAATGATCTCACCAAATAAGTCCACATGATCTTAACTATCATACGCACAACCTCGAGCTTATAGATTTGGTTCATGCTACGCATTGTTGGAGTTAATATTTGTGGGGAGTTTAATTCATTGTTAATAATGATCATTAATGCTTAATATACATATCCACATAGGGAGGAATAAATATATGCTACTAAAGGATGGTCAAATACTTTCAGTCATTCAAATTTGAGATATCTTACAGAGCATGAAAGTGAAACACGATGGATGTTGAATTGAGTGGTAAGACTCATACACAAGTTGTCAGAGAAGAGAGAAGTTAGTGGAAATTTATGGATTTGTTCTATGAGATGCATATAGAGGTTTAGGAATATCACAAGCATTAAGTTATAACATCTATAATAGTCACATACTCTTTTTATGGAGACTTTGGATGTGGTAGTTTTCTAGCTATGATGGACATGTTTTTAAGGATAGTTTCATATTAGATAATCCACCTACTAGTAAGGTTGTTGATCAAACTGACCGATTTGTATCCCATGGATGTCTATGGTTACCTTATGATATTCATGGGAGATATTATTTTGGAATATAATTCCATTGTAAGGGTAGTTCATCATTGTATCACCACAATGTACCTCAAAATTCTTAGTTAGTAATGGTATAATGTTATTTAGATGTAGATATTGTGTTTCCTTACTCAGTTATCCACATGTATGTAGGTGAATGTAAAGCACCATCAATGTTCTGGGCTTCAAAAAAATCCTTCCATTTTAAAATGGAAATGGAATGATGTCACACATTAGTTCATGAAGGTATTTTGGAAATTGTTTTGATTCATTGATTCAATATGGGTGATCTTACATAGGTTGACTAATGTCGTGCACTTTCTATTTGTCTTGGAAATGATCTCTATTGATGAGATAGGAAGGAATTACATCAAGGAGATTATGATAATTCATGCTATTCCCCATTCAAATACATTGTACCTAGATAACCACTATACATCACCATTCTCGACAGGGTTGCAAAAGGAACTGTTTTCAGATGTTCTCATGAGTATTAAATATCGTCCTCAGTTTGACGGGTAGTTCGAGAGGATGATTCAGGTGTTAAGGGATATTATATGTGACATTATTCTTGATTTTTCAGTTTCTTGAGTGAATAATATTGAATTTCCTTAGTTTTACTATAATAATAGTCTTCATGAAATTATTTAGAAGGCTTTATATGGGTCAATGTACGACTTACCATGTCGTTCAACATAGTGATGGTTAGTGGCATCTCGTTTTGGATACTTTAGGTAATGTCCCAATGATTTTTAAGCGTACGAAAACAACCGAATCAATGAAAATGTATTATACCAATCATCGACATAGACCTTGGGAGTTTGAGGTAGGACATTAGGTATTTCTTCATGTCTCACCATAATTGTATCATAAACAAATCCAGAGATAGTTAATGATATCGCCTCAATCTGTTAGTCCATTCGAGATATTGTTGAGAGTTGGGATGGAAGCCTATAAGATCCAATTACCTCAATGATACCATACCATTAACAATTTATTCCACATATCTCAACATTGATAGTATCATATCGACATAAATTATGCATTTTACCAAGAGGACATTGAGTTGGTGGAAGATACTTCCTTCAAGGATCATCTTATACACATCATTTATCATAACACAAAGGTGTTCAGGGAATTTTAGTTCACGTAGTACATATTCTATGAACGCATGAATGAGTACAAGATGAGGTATAGGTGATGGAAGATTATGTACATGATAAATGGTCTTGAAACATCTCTGATTTTGGTCAACCACCAATGGAAGAGAATCTCGGGGATGAGTTTTCATATAGAGGGGAAGTTATAATGTCCGAAATTTTCTCTATGGTGTGTACTAAATTATTTTCTGTTTAAATTACTAATAGCAATTCTTATTATGATACCAAAAATATTCAAGGGGGATTTCGGTGCGTTCGGGGCTTGTTTTTATAATGGAACCCTAAAACTAGATGAAAATATCGGTCCACATTGTATTTCTAACCCATATGGTTATAGGCAGGAGAGCAATAAGGGCTAGACAATTTTTTAATAACTGTACAGCCCAAGGTGAATGGTCGTGTGACCCATATACTTTTTTTGGAATGTGTGGTTTTTACAATTAGAGAATGGTTAGTCAAACATGTTCCTATCCATGTGACCATATAGTGGGAAGTAAATATTTGAGTAAATTTATCATATTTCTCACCATTAATGATTTTTTATATTCATTTATTTCACACATGTTTTCCCTATAATGATTCTCTCTTCCCTCACTTGAAAATACTCTTCCATGAGGTTAGGAATCAAGGTGGTGACTATATCTGATCATTCATTATTTGGTCTTCAGATACAATGTAATGGTAGTGGAATGTTCTTCGATCCTCTAAAATCTATTTAATGTTTGACATCCCATCTATTTTACTATTTAGGTTCATGATCTTTTTCCCAATTTTTAGGGAATTTTATGGTTACTTCAATATCTTTATACGTAGCACGATTCAAAGGCCTCTACTAGATGAGGGAAGATATATGAGGCTATGGATGGTGGTCTAATCTCATTCCCCTCATTTAATTGTATTCTATAATTTGGGTTAATGTTCCTCTCACCAATAACCCCAATGATTCATCCAATATATTTATTTAATTAATCCATGTGGTTAGGAATGTGTATCATGATACTAAATAGCAGTGAATAACCTCCAAGATGAATTTCCCTAACTTAGAAAATCCCAATGGGTCTGTTCCACCCATTAAGGATTATTTTCTCCTTGTACTAGTTTTATTAATTCACCTTGAGGTGTATTTATTCTTAACTAAATATCATGAGGTATAAATTGTGTTTTTTTATCTAATGAATTCATTAGGTAAACCCTCTCCCCATGTCTTACAATGAATGTTTGAAACAAATAAATGGGGAAGGTGCTACATGATATGACTCACACTGTGAGTAATCCATTAAAATCTGAATACATTGACTAAAATGACATTCATTTTATATATGATTGATCTTACGAAATGGTCTATCACGCTAGAAATGATATAACCTATCATCGATTGATTAATTCATTTACCTCACTACCAAGGGTGAAACTATGATTTACAACATAAGATCCCCATATGTGGACACTTGTGTATTTATATAGAAATATTAATCTTTTGTAAACACAAAGGGGGTGAAACCAGGTATTCCTTGGATGGTATCCCAGAGGATTATCAATATTTACCTTCAGACGAGTGATGACGGTTCCCTAGGGAATACTTCTTGGACAACCTTGAAGGAATTATGGTTTACCAAGACTCGGTATAGACCTAGTCCACAACATGTGATATCATGTTAGGTATCAAATAATTGTACAAGAATTTTTCACACCATTCTTGTACTAGCATGTGGTACATTATCCTGGTGTCACCACGGATGAACTCCTTGCATTTGGCAATTAACTGAGATCCTGGAGTGATACATTCCACGTCTTTCAAGATTTCCATGGATGGTCCTAGTGTTTATCATAGTATTTCAATGTTGTTCTCATGTTGGATTAAAGAAAATATAAATGATTTATTTGCATATGAGTAATGATTCTTTTATTTAAGATTCATATGGAAGTGTTATAAAATCCTAATATCTATCTTGATCATAGTCCACCTTCATATACATTATGACTTACATATCCATTGTAGGTCATGTTTTAGTCACTGTGGATTAGGCTGAAGCTTGTCGATAAGGCAGGTGTCCAAATGGAATCTAGAATAATGAATTTACTTATTTAAATAATTTAGTTCATTCGGAAAATTATGTAACTCTTATTATTATAAATTTTATGAAATAGAATTACATAGACACCTTTTCTACCAGGCTGCATAGATTGTATCTCACATCTGACTTGGGTGACTTTGGTACTTGATTTTACATTATGGTTTAATTTATAAAAAAGGGAAGTATCCTTTATCCCATTCTTGATTGACTATCTATGATGGAGTTGGGAGAAGTGGATCGAGTGTATTATCAATATTATAGACATATAATTTTTTTTCAATTTTGTATATTTTTTATCTTGTTTAATATACTTGTATCTCTTACCACATTAGGATTTTTTTTACATTATCATAAAATTATATATACTTATTAGTTATTAGATTTATTTTATTGATTAGTATTCTTACTTCTGATATTATTATATTATTCCACGTCCATCTATTTCTTATTTACACTTCTCCTTCTTATTATCATTATCTAATATTGTGTATATTGTAATCAAAGAGGGAATATTCTACCCATACACCATAGGACCTCATTGTTAGTCGAAACCATCTATCATTTTGGAAGGCTTGCTTGAGGTATTCATTCCACCATCTTGAGGAACCATTAACTGGCATCCAAGTAAGGATGCTACATTAGGGGTAACCATGCACTCCCACCCTTATAATAGGTTCAAAATTAAGACACATGATTTAGAAAACCTTCCACCCCTACCTAAGAAATTATACACTTTGTTTTAATTATACATGGAAATAAAATAAAAAATTTAACAAAATTTCTCTCACATAAAATGACGATTGATTAATCATATTGAAAGGAGACCATACTTGTTGATGGAGACTGATTCATTGAATATATAATCTATAATTTTGAAAAAGACATGTGAATATGTGGATAAAATTTTTAATGAAAAAATGTGAATTTTATTTATTCAAATATATACAATGAGATTATCAAATTCATGTAAACGAGTTCAATGATAAATTTTACAATTACATTCCGAATTTTGAAAAAATGATCTATGGAAATATACATTATCAATGTAGTATACAATGACTATTATGATTATTTTATTTATAAATTACCTCAATCAAACTATGTAAAATTATATAGATTTGTGAAGAACTATATGATTTTAAAAATAATTCATATTAATAGATGTATATAGAGTAACAAAATAAATTATAGTTAGATGAAATTTAAAAATATCCATCCTGAAAGAAAAAATGTTTTTTAATTACATTGATACAAATTTATAGAATACAATTGATGAGTATAGGATTATTTGTGGTGTACAATTCCATTTCTTTAAAAAAATTGGTAATATATTACAGTACAATATCTTGAAAAAAGTTTGATTTTTAATTGAATATGTATATTATACATGAATGTATTCATATTACATATATTTCATGAAATTTACAGGCTATTAATTTAGAAAATCATGATTTGATATTTATGAATGGAATTCTAATAAATGTAGTGTATTATTCTGGTTTTATAAGATTAAAATGTTTCTTGATCAATGAACAAAACATCTTTTAAATGTACAATTTTTTACTATGATTTTTTTGATAATTTTCATATATTGAATGTGTTTTTTAAAGGTAAGATGAACACAATTAAAAATATTAAACTTTTACTCACATATCTATGTCCTAGATGATTTATATTTTAAAAATTAAAAAAAAATTAAATACAAAATAATGATGAAACTAGAAGTTTTTGATGTGTCACATAATTCATTAAAAAATGAAATTCCCTAAGTTATAGACAATTATTAATGAAAACATGGTTTAAATATTATGAATACAATTATATATTTACATATGTTTTATTATTTTTCTATATTATTTTTATAATAATTGTTATGTAAATCTTAAATAAGAATCTTTGATAATGATTGGAGAGAATATTTTAATATTATAAAATTAAGATTAAATCAATGTGTTGATGAAATAAATTAAATGCTTCCTAACTATATTCTATTTGGAATAAATGATTTGTTTAAATATTATAGATAATAATTATAGTTGTTTTCCGATTATCATGTGGTATGAAGGGGGAATGTTTTAAATCATGTTTCTAGTTAAAAATGATGAAAAATATATTATTTTACAATATTTAAATTGAATGAGTTGCGGTGTCAATGCATTTGTAATTTAAAATAATGGAACATGGATAATTTTATTCATTGGAAAATAAAGGTGATATTCTAATGATAATGTTATAATGATATATTATTTTATCTATATAATAAAATATTATTAAATCCCACTAATTATAAAATAAAATTGATATTAAAACAACACATCCATTGGAACATAATAAATTACATGATTATTGACCAAAAAGATTAAAATTTATCAAATGAGAAAGGGTAATGATTTATTCTTGGAAGAAATTTGTAATTACTAATCTTTTTCTAAAAAATTCTTAATTTATTATCCTTAACTGTTTTTATGGTTCCATAGTGATTTGTTAATTAGTAGCATAGTATATTGTTTAACATATTTCGAATAGATAATGTAGGAGAAAAATCAATACTCTTATTTTATGATTCTTTTATAAATAAATGAATCTAATATAATTATAGTAAACTAATATCACAAAAATAATCATTTTATAGAAAAATAGATTATCGATGTATATTACTCAGATGATAATTGTTGTTTATAAAAAACATTACTTTTTCAGATGAAATAGATATTGAATACAATACACAATACAAATCTTATATAGTCTCCAAAAAATTTGACATATATATTTTCAATATACCTCTATCTAGACTCCTTGGATGAGGTACATTTGTGTTTTTTTCATCATCACGTTATCATTATAATGGTATAATATATTATAATATGTATGAAACATTATTTTTAGGGGATGTTTCTTTTATATCATCTATACCGTCACAATAATAAATATGTAGTAAATATTTTTATTTGGGATCAAACTAATGGTTTTATAGTACACATAATATAAATGCTAATTAAGAGAAAAATATTTCAAATATTGTATTCTAATATGACAATTCATATAAAATATGATAAATATTATAAGACTAATTGTTTTCAGTTGATATTAGATAAAAAAGTGATTATTCTACATTAATAAGTGATGTAGAACTACTTAATTCATTTCATTGATAGATGTTGAAGGACGTGTTGACATGGATTGTAATTTTTAATCGGTTAAAATTGAAATTTTTTGTAGAAAACTAATAAAAAAAGGTACATGTTTTTCTACACAAGTAAAAAAATTGATATTAATACATTGATGTTTAATTTTTATTAATGAATTATTTTATCTAATAATTAAAATGGATATGAAAAATTTTGATTCAAAATTAGTGGATAAAAAATTAATTTATATTGTTTTGTTTTTTTAAAAAATGTTCAATGAAAATTTAAATGTAATTATGAATTAATTACAGAATATTTAGTGGTAATATAAAGAATTGTATTTTTATTTTTGTGAATAGTTAACTCATTTCACAAGAGTTATTATGTATCTACCAATCATTATGAACTATGAATTTTAAGAACCATCCCACGGGGCCCCTGCCTTGACAACCCCATGCTCGCCTTCACTAGGCCAGGGGTTGGCAACTAGAACCGAAAAGGTGTATCCATATAACTGGAAGGAATTCCCTTTAATCATGTATAAACACACAAAACATGAACACAAAAATATGAAACCACGGAGTAAAATTCGGTAGTAAAAAGTGTACTCGAGGTAAATGGGCCAGAGTACATACCCAAGTGGAAAGTACAAGTACAACTGAAAAGAGAAAACAGCTCATGGATCATCCACTAGGGATAATACATGAATTGTAGGTACATATCATCTCAACAACACTCCACGTCAGCCCGTCTCCACTGTCTACCACTTGGTCCTGACTTTCTCAATCCTCAACCCAGCTTTTCATCATCTGTATAAGTCAAAAAAAGTTGCAGGTGATGCTCATGCTAGGGTGAATATAACAATTTTCAATAGGGACCTCATGACACATGAATGTCTCTCAATATTCTATAAAGGAAAAATCACAAGAAATACGTCAGTCACAAGTCACGAAGCAATATACTCAACTCAAACTTGGTATACCACTCAGTAAAATATTTAATATGATAATGATTCACAGAGGGTCAATATGTAGCTGATCCATGAGGGGACGCTTTAAGGATGGTCCTCATGGGATCACTATGATTATAATCCACATAGGTTCGCTATGATGTTGATCCACATATGGTATCTTGGAAGCTAATCCATGACAGGATGCTCAAAGGCTGGTTCTCGTTGGGTCGCTAAGATGTTGATCCAGACAGGGTCACTATGATGCAGATTCACATAGGGTTTCTATGATGTTGATCCATATAGGATATCAAGATGTTGATCCACATATAGTCGCTAGATGAAGATCCTCACCGGGTCACAAGATACTAATCCACATAGGGTCACTAGATGATGATCCACATAGGGTTACTAGTAAAGAGGTAGTGATTAGTAGTCATACAACTAGATCATCCAACTTTGATATTTCTGATTATGAACCACATTGGTCTCTCTTCTTCTTCATGACACGAACAAACACCAGATTCTCGCTCGTAACACATCTGATATTTGGGGAACTGATCCTCAAGACATCAGTATTATTTAAACTAGTACAATGTCTTGAAAACAGTATACCCCAGGCACTGCCATGTCATAGGGGTTTCAACATGACAGACGGAATGTCGTTCGGACGCCAGGTCTGTTTGATATGTGACCTTTTTCAAAAGGGGCCTGGTTGTATTCAGGTCTGATCGAACCCAGGTCGCATGTCAAACTCCATCAAAACTCACATAGAGTATCTTCAAAGAACCACCTTATCACAAGTGTAATAATTCCATAGATAACACGTCAATCGGACATCCGGTCTGTTAGATGCATCCCTTTCTGTGAAAATGGGGTGATCACACCTCGGTCCGGCATGGCTTGGTTGGGCCCACTGGAATATTCAAAAGGGACTGATTCCTAAATGTGATCTCATTGCCACTGAAAGCGTGTCAAACGGAAACATGGGTCGTCGGTTTAAAGTGTTTATTCTTTCTGGGGCCGGCTGGGTTTGGGCCCATCCAAACACGATTTGACATGTCCGGTGCAACGGTTACCGAGGTTGACCTTACCCCATCTGGTTCCATCCCGTTAAGTGAAGGCCCATAGGATTGCGGGCATGGGCCATGGTTGGAACAGTCTACTGGGTGGGGCTCGGCCCACCCGCACAGTCCTTCTGGGCCACGGTTCTGGCCCGTTGGGCAGGTGTGGCCCACAAGGCCTCAGATCAGGCCCAACCCATTAGGCGGGTCCGGTCTGCTCGGCCGGCCCGCATCTAGCTCGGTTCGCCAGAATACATATCATTTTCATCCACTTCCCCCGATGTTGTATGGTTGTTTGACCCTCCAGGGGGGCGATGCCCTAGAGCATTAGACAGTCGTCTTTTTTGAAGATCATGTTTCTCCAATGCAGTACGACTCGTGTGGCACCAAACACACATGCTCGAGGCTTTCTAGCTGCGGCCTCTACTGCCAGCAGTCCTTGCGGGCACCGCTCATGTCCTGTGCGGAAGGTTTGGGATGACCTCCTTCGGCCCCCGTGTTGCACCGTCGTGTGCCACCTTCCATTACTCGGGGCTGGTTACTGCATGTCTCCTCAGTCCACCACCGGCCTCCTCCATCAAGGGGCACCATCGGTTTCATCAGAGGATCACCAGACATGCTATGGTGTCCGTTCATGGTGTTGTTTGTTCCTACGGCTCTCCCATGCTACCTCCTTCATAGAGTGACATGCTATTTTGTCTTTCCATCAATCTAAAGAAATTTTCCTCGAAGAATGGAGCACGAGAAAAGCAGGGGAGGGTCCGGGCCTTGTTTAATTTTCTCACGCCCTCTGCGTTAATGTTATATAAAGCATGAGATGATTAAATTCATCAAAGAAAACTTCCAAATAAACCCCCTACCTAGAAGATATGTTCACAGATGATGAATTATAGAACCTCCATTGTCTTATTTGACATCTTGTGATTCGGTGGAACTTTTCACCGCTCGCTGAAACAGGTATCGTCTTCCATGTGGTTGGTGTCATGGTACATTTCCAAAGCTTCTTCGTTTGGTGAAGTCGTGCCAACACCCCACCCCAAAATCCATATTAATAGGTTAGGAGAAGGGTGAGTGACACACATGGAATTAATAAGGTTCATTTAATTCACGAACCTTCTTAATTCCTAATGTTTGGTTACAATAATAAAGGGGAGTCATGCCATTTAATGGCTTGACATGTTGTTGGTCCTGCCACCACCTCTTATTCGAAATAGAAAAAGAAAAGAAATAAAATAACATCACATGTTATTTTATTATTAATTCAAAAGTCAATAAAAATAACATTACTTACTAGACCTATTGCGTTTAAAGTAATGCCTTCCATAAGGGAATCCAGGTGCTATGGAGTCAACAGTGCCCTCAAATTTTTTTTTCGATCATGGGTTCAAATGATAGAAAATGATGCTCGCGCATTTACTAAACGTACCATAAAAAAAGTTCAGAAATTCATTCCGGGCACACCGGGCCTTGGAATCACATGATGTCTATTTTTGAAGACTCTTAATAATTCCATGTAATTTTGAAAAAAAATATATGGAAAACCTGAGTCTTTTCATTCACCCCTCATTATGGATTTTCATCCCAAAAGGCTACAACGTAGACTAAGGAAACAGATGTGGGTACTGAGCATGAATCTGAGCCTCCCACTCCCATGGGATCATCTAGAGGTCATCGTGCATCCAACGAACATGCACCAGAGGTAATGATCTTCCATGAAGGACCTACTCCTGTAGATCCTCAATCTCTACTGGAACCACTGTAAAATTCTCCCCATCATCAATGTCCAACTCGCCCCATAAAATAACGTGTGATGGGTCATGCACTTACTTCTTCAACTGTGACACGTGGGAAACACCATGCACCCTATGCATCTGTGGGGGTAGTTCTAGGTGATATTAATCCTCTCCAACTATAATAATAACATGAAATGGTCTGATGATCCTAAGAGATAGCTTGCCACCCTGGCCAAATATCCACAAACCTCATCGAGGTGAGACCCTTAGTAATATATGGTCTCCCTCCTCGAACTCCAGAGGTCTCCTTCTCTTGACACCATAAGAATTATGTATGATCTGTTCTGTTTTCATCCCCTCCTAGATGGTCTTCACTTTCTCAATGGTCGCCCGTACCAACTCTGGACCCATAATTGCTGACACCCCTAGGTCTGTCCAGCATAGAGTTGATTTTCATGTCCAACAGTACAAGGCCTCAAACGGTGACGTACTTATGGTGTATTGATAACTATTGTTTTATGAAATCTCCACCAATGGGTAGTGATCTTCCCAAATGTGGACAAAATATTGGATGTAAGCACGAAGAATGTCATCCAGTGTCTGAATGGTCTGCTCTATCTAACCATCCGTCTAAGGATGAAAGGTTGTCCTCAAATGTAGCTGAGTCCTAAATGGATCATGAAATATCATCCACAATTGGGATGTAAAACATGCTTCATGGTCATATTCATTCATCAATGTCACCCCATGAAGTCTTACAATATTCTGTACATAGAGGTGTCCAAATCCCTCTACTGATCCCCACTCACGGAAGTGTAGGATGTGGGCCAACATGGTGATTTTCTCAACGATCACCCAGATGGAATCATGTCCCCCAGATGATTGTGGTAACCCTTCACAAAGTTCATATATATACCATCCCACTTCCACTATGGTACCTCAAGTGGTAGTGTTATGCCTGCTGAAACATTATTATCATTCTTCACTTGTTGACAAGTGAGACATCATGAAATAAACTCTGACACTGTGTTTTTCATCCCTTGTAACTAGTGCTAATGCCGAAGGTCCCAATACAACTTCACCACACCATGATGTGCCACAAGAGGGGATTTATGGACCTCCTTCAAATCCTCCACATGTAGCACCACCGGGGCCATGGTGCGTCCTTTGGAAATGATGTCATCTTCCCCATCTTCCGAAAGTCTATTTGTTGCATGTCGTGTGGTTATATGAGCACGTCGAGCCTCACAGTAAATCTACCCATGTTGTGCCTCCCAAACTCACTGAAGAAGTGGGGGAGTGACAGTCATAGACTAGAGGTATGCTGCTCATCTCTATCCACTAAGGATATCTACAACACAGCCAGCTGCTCTATCTCCTCACTCAACAAATGTAGACTAGACCTCCTACTAAGTGTGTCTACTACCATGTTAACCTTTCCTAGAGTGTAGAATATATCAAATTCATAGTCTTAGAGGAAATCTAGACAATGTTGAGGTATCAGGTCCTAGTACTTCTGTGATAAGATATACATGAGACTCTTGTAATCAGAGTAACAGTAAAATATTCACCAATGAAGTAGTGTCCCAACATCTTCAAGGAGAAGACAACTGCTACTAACCCTAGGTCATGGGTAGCATTGTTATGATAATGTTGTCTCAGATATCGTGGACCAAAATCAATCATTTCACACTCTTACATTACGACACATCCTAGTCTATTCCCTCACACGTCACAGTAGACTGCATACCCAACACCCACATCGGGTAGCGTCAAGATTGGGGCTCTCATCAGTCTATATGTCAGCTCCTGAAAACACTGATGGAATCACTCCATACACATGAAGAGAAGTCCCTTATTCGTCAATGATGACAAGGGCTTCACAACTTTGGAAAATTCAGGTACGAATCTCCCATAGTACCCAGCCAACCCTATGAATGCTCTGCACCTTGGTCACACTACTGGATCGCTCCCAAGAAAGAACCCCCTCTATCATCACGGGATCCACTGTAGCACCAGTCTCTAAGATAACATTCTATAGAAAGTGGACCTCCCGTATCCAGAACAAGAATTTCGAGAGTTTACAATAATGGTGGTGCTCTCGAAGTGTATCGATTTCTATCTGAAGATGATAGGCATGCTCCTCCTCTATCATTGAGTACGCAAAGCTGTCATCGATGAAGACCACCATAATGAAATCGAGGTATGGTTTGAAGATTTTGTTCAAGAATCCCATGAACACTGCATGGGCATTGGCCATGGAGAATGGAATAACCAAGAACTCATAGTGGCCATATGGACATCTAAAAGTCGTCTTCTACCCAACCTCATTTCTTACCCTGAGCTGATGATAGCCTGATCTGAGTTCTATATTGGAAAACCAATGATCTACCTTCAGATAATCGAAAAAATCACCAATCCTTTGAAGTGGATACTTTTTCATCACGATCACCTGGTTTAGGCACCGAAAATGAAAACAGAGCTTCAAAATCCCATCTACCTTCTTTGTGAACAAAATCAGGGATTCCCATAGAGAAACACTAGGCCTTATGAACCCCTTTCTCTGTAAGTCCTCCATCTATACTCATAACTCACAATGCTCCACGAGAGCCCTCCGATATGGTGGTGTAGATATCAGTGTCATCCAAGGGTATAGGTTGATGTATAAGTCCACCTCTCTGTGAGGAGGTGGTCTCAAAACATCATCAGAAAAGGTAGTAGCATATTGGTCCACCACTATAAGATAGCTAAGACTCTCAAACTCAACTACTCTGATAGTAAGGATATTAAACTAAGGGGTGATTAGTTTCACCCTCCTCTTTGTAAGTCCATCTTGTGCTGCGAAGGTTCCCTTTCTACTGGTGAATAAAAAAATGGTCCCACCCTCACCGACACATTGTACTTTGTGCCTGATACAGTCAATCTAAGCATAAACTGTGGATAACCAGTCCGTACCCAAGAATTCATTGTAATGCCTCAACGTCACTACTAGAAGATTCCAGATAAAGATCTTGCATCTTAGAGTATGCTCACACTATCGTCACCAGTGTGTAATCATATAATCATCTATTATAGGAATATCTAATCGCAAAGATCGAGACAACGACTCCACCGGAATCTTCGACCTTTGAATTAGAGTTGTTGCAATGAAAGAGTGATTGGAACCTTTGCCTATGAGTGTTGCAGCTATGGTGGAGTAGACACATATCATATCACAAATCATCTCTAGAGAACAATGGTTTTAGGCCTCAGCTTCCTGTAGCTGAGCTCGTCCTAGTCCACCTGCTCCCTATGGTCGGGGTGGACCACATAGAGGTGGTGGCGGTAGTACCACAAAACATCATCCACCACCAATTGCACAAACTTATCCTCTTCCATGTTTTCTTCCATGTCGATCTCCTTTCTAGAATATCTGCCTCTACCTCGATGGTCCCTCAACCATCTACTAGTCATCAGCGCGACTGGTTGGGCAATCGCAAGCCATGTGACCCTCCCCACCTCACGTGATGCATTGTATTCTTCTCTGCTTCAATGATCTACCTAGTGTGCCTCACAAATCCAACCCTATATCTTGGGGTCGCCCACTAGATGGTCTAACCCACTTGGATATTAGTGTCATCTACCTAGTACCACATGCAAATTACTGTGCTACATATCACCTAGTGGTGGGCCACACCGTCAGTGATTTCTCAGCAAAGAATACCTCCACCATGTGTGATCTCTCTAGCACTCCATCATGTGTCGAAAAGCTGAGAGATACAATCAAAGATTTAATCTTCCATCAGAGTCCCTGCTCGAATGTTTGGGCCCTGAAGAATGGGTCCTGCACCATGTTAGTGGAGTAGAGAAAGAGGAAAGGGTATCTCTTTATGTACTGGACCACTAATAAGATACCTTATTATAAGTGCAGCAGCTCCTAGATAAGAACAGATCATAGAGTAACTAGAACAATATATACCCTAAAGAGTCCCTCGAAATCTGCCCTGTTGAAGGTCACCTCATCATGTATCAAGAGATTCAGGCTCCACCATCTCCCTACTGCTCCCATGAAATGAATGCAACTAGGATCACCATCGAATCGGATGGTGTCCCAACCAGTCGAAAAACTATTTCCACAGCCTCTAACCAGTGCTCAGCCTCCTGTAGATCCATCTCACCTCAAAGCCTTGGAGGCCTCTACCACTACAAATTGTGCAATGCACTTAGTAAACATGCACCATTTACTGGTGGGGCTGGTGGAAATAGGTGAACAATTGGCAGTGCTACTACTGGTACACCACACAAAGGGGTTAATTCCAAAAGAGGGCCTTGCACCAAAGCATCATCACTCGGGGGGGTCATCATGTACTCTCTAAATAATCCTATATGGTTGTCTTCATGGTGTCATACTGAAAGGAAACAGGTGCAACAAGGTCAATATTTCATAACTGTTGAGCTTACTCAATGAGATTAAAAGTAAAACATATCTAAAACACATGCAATCTGTGTTTTCAAGCACTGAGTCGGAAATCCAAATTCAGGGTCCTTTTGTATGGATACATCGGCCACTGCACCAACACTGGACTCCCCAAACTAAAAACCAGACTCAAAAAACATAACACTATTTCTCTATTAAAAGCTCAGAGTCCTAGTTATTCGGTATAACTGACACCTTTGATACCACTTGGTCACGACCTGTCCCCTGGGGCCCGTGCTATGACTACCCAAAGACTTCCATCTATAGGATAGGGGTAGGCGACTAGCACTGAAAAGTTGTATCCCTATAATGGGAAGCATTACCTTTAAACCAGTAAAAACACACAAACCAAGAACAAAACAAGAAGGAAACAATAATTCAACAGCTGTAGTAATAATTGTACAGAAGGTATAGGGGGTAGAATACAATCACAATAAAATTTAAAAGTACAACTGAAAAGAGAAAACATATTTTGGATGACCCATCGAGAGTCCTACTAGAAGGGTAGGTACATATCATCTGCACAACAATCAATTTCAGCATGTCTCCTAACTATTCTACCCGATCCTGGCTCCCTCAAGTCTCTACCTAGCTGCTCATTGTCTGCACTAGACAAAACAAGGTGTGGTTGAATACCACACAGGGGTGAGTATAACAATACTCATTAGGGACTCTGAGACACATGAAGGTATCTCAGAATTCCGAAAAGTAAAAAACAAAATAAAGACCTAAATTACAAATAATGAAAAAATAGACGTAGCTAAAACTTGGTATACAACTTATTGAAATTGGAAATAAGATATTGGTCCTCATTAGAGCTCTATGATGTTGATCCAAACAAGGTCTCCATGATGCTGATCCACACATTTTCACTATGAATCTAATCCATGATGGGCCTCTCTATGGCTAGTCCTTGTCGGGTCGCTATGACACGGTTCCACATAGGGTCTCTATGATGGTAAAATAAATAGGGTCGATATGATGCTAATTCACACAGGGTCACTAGATGATGATGCACACAGGGTTGCTAGATGATGATCCACATAGGGTCTCTAGATCCTGATCCACATAGGGTTGTTTGATGTTGATCTACATATGGTCTCTAGAACATAGGTAGATATGATTAGTCATACAACTAGGTAATCCTACTCTTGATTTTATGATACTGACCCACATTGGTCACTCTTATTCTTCAAGACACAACTAGACACAAGATTAGCTCTCATAAATTGCTTGATTCTGGGAGAACCGCTCTTCAAGACATCAGCCGTATTTCAACTGGTATGATGTCACAAGAATAGTATACCCATAGGACCTCTCCATCATAAGGGATTAAACGTGACAGATGGTTCATCGTTTGGATTCTTGGTCTATGAGATGTAGACACTTGAAAAAAGGTCCAGGTTGGATTCAGGTCTGATTGATCCTAGGTCGCATGTCAAACTCTATAAAAACTCACTTAGAGTATATCTAAAGGACTTCCTTGTAAAAATGGTCCTGATTCCACCAACGGTGCATCATTCAGACGCCCAGTATGTCAGTTACCTCCTTTCAATGAAATCAGGGTTAGCGCAGCTCAGTCCAGACTGACTTGGTCTGGCCCGCCGGATTATGCCAAAGGGGTCACGTCTTAAATGGGATCCCAATTCCCCTGACAGATTGTCAAACAGAAACATGGGTCGTCAGTTACAAGTGTTTATTCATTCACGGGCCGGTATGGTCTGGGACCACTCTGACTCAGTCTGATTGGCCCGAATCAAGGGTTCACAGGGTCTACGTAACCCCAACAGGGTCCATCCCATTAGAGGTCGGCCCGGTTCACTGGGTCCAGACCATCGTGGTTGGTCCATAGGTTCACAGTCTCGGGCTACGGTTGGCCCAGCCCTCATGGCGGGGCTTGGACCCCCGTGCTGGCTCGTAGGGTTGCGGGTCTGGCCCGACCCGCTGGGTAGGTCCCATCCGCTCAGCTTGCCCGCATTCATCTCGGTCTTCCAGAAGGTTGACCATTTCCTTTCATCAGCACTATGGTTATGATGCCATTTCCCACTGCCAGTGGGGCGCTTCCCCAACTCTTTAAATGGTCGACTGTTTGGCCGATCGGGTTTCGCTAACACTGCTCCGTGTGGGCCGCGCCACACACTCCTATCGCGGCAGGTTCCACCTTTGGTTCATGTGGGCGCCGCCCTGTTCCCGCGAGGCCGGCGTGGGCTGACCGCCTTTCTCCACCGGGGTGCGCAGTCATGCGCCGCCTTCCACTGCCCTTGTCCAGTTATCATCGGTCTCTTCTAGCCTCTGTTGTCTTCCACTGACATGGAACACAGGTGGTTTCTTCCGCAGGTCACCAGACGTGCTCCGATGTCCATTATTGGTGTCGTCTACGCCTACAGCTCTCATGTGCTACCTCCTTCATAGCATGACTGAATATTTTTCGTTTCCAAAAATCTATGGAAACTTTACTAAAATAACGAGGCATGAACAAAGTGATGGAGTGTCCAAGGACTTTTCATTTTCCCCACACTCTACATGTTAATGAGATAACAAGATGTAGAGGATTTAATTCATCAAAGGAAACATCAAAATAAACACCCAAAATGGAAGAGACATTCGCAGATGGTGATCGACTGAACCTCCATCAGCATTGGTGAACGTTCGTGATTCGGTGGTGCTCATCACCGCTCGATGAAAATAGTCTCATCTTTTAATTGGTGGGAATCATGTTACTTTTCCCTAGTTTCGTTTCTCGGTGAAGTGGTGCCAACAACCAACCTCGAGCCCTACATAAATAGGAGATGATAAGGGTGAGTAACACGTGGGGAATTAATGAGGTTCATTTAATTCTTGAAACTTCTTAATAGAAATGTTTTTGTTGCACGAATAAAGGGGTGTCAAGTCATTTAATGGCTTCATGTTTTGTTGGTCCCACCACCACAGATCATCTGCTAGATAAAAAAGAAATGAAATAAAATAAAATGTAATCTTTCAAAAGTCCAAAAATAACATTTTCACCCAACCTACTACGAATGAACTGAAGCCTCTCTTAAGTGAATCTCGGTGTTTCATACTCAAAAGGTCCCTTGATTTTTAATCCGAGCACTGGTTCAAAAGATAGGAAATTTTTCCCACGCATTTACTGATCGTACCTTAAAAACCTTTAGAAATTCATTTTGGGCACACAGGGCCTCAGAATCATGTTCTATCAATTTTTGTAGACTCGTAATAATTCCATATAATTAAAAAAAATACATGGAAAATCAGGGTCATTACAATGGAATTCTAAAATGTTTTCCCAATCATTATGTATTTTTGTATTTTGAGCCATTCATGGTGTATGTGGTGAACACTGAACAGTCTCTAGATTTTTATTCCTACAAGGGGATATGTTATTCCATTAGGTGTCTACTCCCCCAATTTTAAGTGAATATTGGGTTGTGGGAGATATTTAGCATCTAATCATTTTAATGAATCATTTATTCTGTGTATCATAATGGGAACCTTCTGGAGTTTATTTCAGGATAGTTTCTAGAGAGGATGCAATAAATAAATGGAAATCAAGGCATGGTGTGGTTCACATTATATTATAGTATTTGGGTTAGTCTATACCAATACTCATTTATGTAATCTTTATTGTGGATTATTTTTATTGGATTATACTCATTTTGACTATGTGTTAACTTTATCTATGTGTTAAGCATCCCATCAAGGATGATATGCATATACTATGATAATAATCATAAAAAATTGTGTTTCATAATCAGAAATCCCGTAATTTTTTTTGTGCATCCTTAATGAATTAGAATACATGATATTAATGTTATCACATACTTGGGAATAAATCCATTGATATTTGGTTATATAGCTCAAAATTCAATATGTATCATTAGATAAACTAATAATTTTTTTTGAATGAACTCTAGAAACACAAATTTTGAAAATAATTAACCCCTTGGTTTTAGATTCCATGGTCTATTAATAATTAATTATATTTTATGTATCCCGTTACCATTGATCTGGAATGAATTCTGTATTAAGAGTTAGAAATATATTATTTTGTTCCATAAACCCTTACATATTATCTATAAATACATACCATGTAAAGAATATTGTATGAAACCATTTTTCTCTAAGACACTCAATATTATAACCATTTATGTAAACAATTTTTTAGAAATGAAAATATCATATAAAAATATATATATGAATTATATAAATTTTACATTGTAATGTATTTTCATCCCATGACATCTTGGTTTACCACATTATGTATTCTAATAGTTTCCAAAATATTATGACGGTTGAAAAATACTTCATAGCCTGAGAAAAATAATTTCATATATGGTGGGAGGAGAAATCCTAAAGGGATATAGGATTGCATTTTGGGTTCCAACATAAATTGAGAGGGGTATCAATGACTAATAGGTTATGTTTTGGGGAAGCATTTAGTAGGGGTAATAAAACTATGATAAAGATGGATCTTCCGTAATAGTTTTTTATACAGGGAAATTGAAAATATTACATAATTTAATTAATAATTAATATAAACTACAATTTTCTCCAACTATTTTTTCTATATCATCATTCTTTTAGAATTTATCATATTTTTCATAAATTATTTAATATATATCTTCTTAATCAAGTGTAGTTGTACAAGCCATTAATTTTCATGGACTTCAATTAGAGACTCTACCTGAGCTAGATTGGTACTCTGTTATTTTTTAAATATATTGTAGCCAAATTACCATGATTGGTATATAAAAATGTTATTTTTTTATTGAAAACATTCGATAATGAGCACACATGAGACATTAAACATGAATCATTCATCTAGAATAATGTAGGTAGTTTTTTTGTATTTGTTGGATTTAATGTTATTCCCATGATTTCTTTTTCAGAAGTCACTATAAACTATTCTTTTCATATCCTAAATTTTATTTATATGGTTTATGATTATATTTCAAATTGAAATAAAATTTCTCGATCCATTGGAGAATAATTCATAAATATAGATATGAAACAATTGAAATTGAGATGATGAAATCTATGAAGCCCTAAATTTATTATTTCTTGTCAAACATGAGTGGTGATCTCAATAGGAATTGTACCATCGTAATTTAATAATGGATCTCATTTAAGATCCCTATATTGATAATATATGGTACATTTTTACAATAAAATGGTGTTTATCATTGATAAAATCTGATTCTATACATTATTAGATATGTGACTATATTTTGTGAGACCATATATGTGTTTAGGTTGCATGGTTTCAACATTCAATATTGAAATGGATTTTATTAGAAACATGAATGAAATTTCATATTCTTAAATGATGAACATTATACAGTGTAGTTGAAACATAATTTTTTATGGTTATATGGTTTTAGTGTGGTTGATACTTCATCACTGGTGATATAAGTATGTTATTAATTCAAAATTATGTTTATCATGCAAATATTGTGTATATATATGATATGGATTTTGTTGTGGTCTGTTCATATGAATACTATTTATAATGACTCATAAATATTATCCTATGATATCACATCTTACTAAAATATTATGTATTACATAACATAAATATGTATGTTATAATTTAGTTGTATATCTACTTTGGAATCATAGAAAGATAAAACAGATGTAAATAAAAGATCAACATATTCTCCGAATATGTTAATCTTAACTATCAACATTTAAAGACATATCATACTAAGTATAATTATTCATAACCTACTGATTGGTTACAAAAATATTTTTTACTCATATTGTTAGAAATTTTTAAAATGGTAAATATCTATGATCTCTAAACATACCAAGATAATAAAGGTATAAGAACATTATTTTAACATTTCAATATAATAACATATTATAAAAAGATAAAAATCATGTTTCAGGGAATAAACCCATATAGTTTATAGGATATCAATCCTAAATGAATCATATAACATGAACCAATAAATCATCACATAATTATAAGACATTATTTTTGGGAATAAATACAAGAATTGAATAGTGTTAACATAACAGTAAAGGATTATTTATAAGGATATAATTTTGTAATGGGGTCACTATATTAACTGTCACAATAGAGATGATTTTCTACCAATATTATCATATTGAAAAAATTATATTATTGAACTTGATTAACCCCCCATGCTAATATTTATTCCTAATGAGATACAAAGAATTACAAAATGCATTGGAGTGAGATATTATCCCCATCAATTACATGATGAAAATCATCAACATGTGTTCTAGAAGATCATGAAAGCTTCATCATTTTAGAACCCCTGAAAATAAAATGGTTTCATATGAATTTAATCATTTCATTACAGATTTAAATATTGAGAATGAATGTATTTAAAAAATATTTTAATCATAAACATAAATTATCTTGAAATATAATATGGGTGGTATCCTTGGATAATATCAAACATAAATCATAAAATAATACAATTGTTGTTGTCTTTGATGAATTTAAATGAAATTATAAGATCATAAAATATTATTGATGAAAATATCCATTTCGTTTTGAAATCACTACATAAAAATATACATTTCCATAAGTTAATAAATTTTCGTTGAAAATAAACAATTCAACTTGTAATATATGTTCCAAGAGAAATATTATCCATGAAAATGAGAAAATATATTGATATCGTATATATTAGAAAAAAGACTGCTTCAAAAATTGGTTCATAAATGTCACTGAGTACTTCATTTAGAAAATAAAACAATTTATTTTAAAATTTCTCTATGAAAAATAAATTATGGCCAAAAATTCATTTTAATAGTCATTATAGATTAATAAAAAAATAATAAATTTCTCCAATAATATATGAATGAATAAAATATGATTTTTGACTAATGAATGAAATAAAAATAAATTTCCATAAAGCATATTATTTTTATTGTGGATACTTATGATAAGGAAAATTGAAGTAAACTATGTATTTTGAAAAACAAATAGGGGAAAGGAAAATGATAGAGTTTTCTTGATTGGTAGATCAGAAGACATCATAATGGGAACTAAATCCTAAACATTATCATTAACCAATGAAAATGTAACATATAACCACATAAGACTTTGATGACTTTTGAATCAATAGATCTTTAAAATAATTAACCATAGATGGATTTATAAATTATCCTGACAACAATACAATTCATAATGTAATAAATTCTGTATTGGTATATACACTATAAAAATAATCTTTTGAGGAATATGATAAGTGTATGATGGAAATAAAAGTGGGACCAAAATTCCTTGCCGCAACATCTCGTTGATTAGAAATAATTTTATACTAGTGTATACTAAATTAATATTTTTTTTAATTATATTAAATATTAATTAATATACATATAATATCATATAATATCATTTTTCATATTTCAAAACACAATTTTAAAATAATTACTTATTAAAAAAACTCATTTTTTAGATGTTATTTGTTTCGTTTATCAAGGGTATTTTATTTGAGTACAACTGATCATTTTTCTATTAAAACTCTTCCATTATCATCAAATATTAATAATGATATAAATATCATATATAATAAACATATCACTATTTATAGTCATGAATAATAATAAGAAAAATAATAATAAAGTGCACTATTCGTGGAGAAAGTAGGTTTTATGTATGCATGAAATTTATCTTCACTTTTCGATGGATGTAATGAAATAATGGTAAATATTAATTAAAATTATAAAATCATTATAATATTATATACATATACATATATATTATTTATTGATCTAATTTACCATAATATCCTTAAATATAAAATATATAAGAAAAACAAATCACATCGCTTCATGGTGATGTTTAACCAATGGTACACTCAAACGACATTATCATTTACTAATGGATTGAATGTTTTAATGGTGGACATGATATTATAATTATAAATCTATAATAATGACATATAATATAGATATTAAAATTATAGAAAACATAGTACACATATATAAAATTAGGTTCTTAAAAAAAAATTGTATCGCTACATAGAGACTGTATGTCGTATGTACCCACGAGGGATGCATTAACTTCTCAAATAATACGAATGGGTTTTTATTGTGGAAACTATATAAAACTAATGAATTTAAATCATTATTAGGGTACTAAATTTATTATTGTATGATAAAAAAAAATAAGATATTTACTGAAAATTTTAAAAGAATGTGACCTGTTAAGGGGATTTTCCTCTTCTTTGAAATGACTCCTTTGAGTCACTTCTAGAGGACTATAGTGAAGAAATTTTCAAAAAATTCAAACCTGTATAATGTCAGAGAGAAAATTTTGAAATTTTTTTTCAGATAATTCTTTATATAGACTAATTAATGTGGTGTGATAATGTAAGGGACATTGTCTCAGTTTGTTGTTGTGGCGAGGTGATGTTTTATAATTTCTAGAAAGAAAAAATTATATTATATTCATATTCAATTAAAATAACACCAAATGGACAAAAATTAAAATATACAATAGACTAGGGTTGTAATAACCTCATCCATATAATTTAAAATTTTTTTGGTTTAATTATAATCCTTTTCTTTTTGACTTACCTTGTGTTATTAAATTTTGATTTTAGCTACCAAGACAAAATTTCAAATATTGATGGGTAGAAATTTTGACGTATATGGTGAAAATGGTTCATCAATTGAGAATTTATGAATTTTTAAACTATATCATAAGAATTTTTCATAAAATTATGTTTTTAATGAAATTAAAAACTTTTTATAAGTATTATTTTGATAAAATTTTATTGTTGTCATATTTTAATCCATTCGATGAATTTAGCTTATAATAATCCTAAAAAAGTTTTATTTGTAATCTAATCCATTGAAACATCATTATAATTAAATTTTAATCATAAAAATTCTTGGAATACATTAATTATTTAATCAATTTTATTTTTAGTTTTTCTATATAATATATTTTATTTTTCTAGTAATTTAACGAAGGATTTTCGGCTAATGTGCTGGAATATAATGTTTTTATTTTGTTGATCAAAATTATAAATAAATTACCATAATCAGTATAAATTTATCATAATCAGATTGCCCATTTATATTTGATGAATATTTATTTTAAATCACATCAATGTCTTGAAATCTTTTTTAATATGTTATTTTTTCATTTTCGGTTATGCACAAGCATTGGTCGTGAATTTTCAAGAAGCCATTTTTTATATAATTACATAACTCATTCTAAAAAATAATAAACATATAAAATATAATCATACTAAGATATATATTACTTTATGAACACAAAACAAATATTATATCAAATCATATTCAATTACAATAATTAACAGGAGTGAATTTTAAATTCATAAAATGTAATAATAGTCATAAATATTAAAAAATTTATTTTTAAGTACAATAATGTTTTTCTATCAAATTTTTTTAAAAATATATATTCAAATTAATTTAATTGGATTTAAAATAATATATTGAGCTAAAATTACATTGAAACAATATTTTAAAAAAAGGAGGTTCTTTTTATTGTATTTATTAAAATAAATAATATTAAATAAAATTTATTACTTTCCACTATTCTAAAAAAATCAATATTTTATAAAAAATCTCAAGTACTCATAGTAAAAAAAATGATATTATATTTTTTTAATATTGTTCTTTTTTAATGACAAGAATTTATAAATATTCCGTATATTAATTATAATATTTTTCTAGAAAAAAAACAAAATCGTTTTTTTATAAAGGCATATTTTAGTACCATAAAATTACTATTATGAAATATTAGTTATTATTTCATTGTAATTTATAAATAAATTTATTTTTAGTTGAATATATATATATATATATATATATATTTATATATATTTAATATATTAGGTAAACATTTTTTTAACAAATGATTTTTCACCTAGGTTATAATGGTCAGATTAAATAAGAGTGTGTTAATACTATATCGTAGTTATGTATTGTGTTTAACAGATGATATAAAAGAAATACGATCAATAATTGAGATACATTTTCTAAAATATCATAATTTTACATCACCCAACCTAAAATGAATTAAATCCTCAAAATTATATGTTTTCATTCCAATCAAATCTTGGATAATAAATAATTATTTTAAAGAAAATCCATAGCATAAATTATAATAATAAAATCCTTCCTAATGAGGGAATGGGAATTATGATGTTCATAGGAAAAAATATTATTATAACAAGGATTACATAAATGGTAAGTAAAATTATACATATATAAGAAAAATATAACTTCATAGGACTAATATTGATTGATATAGGGAATTTTTAGGATATAGTTAACAACAAAAAAACAATGAATCAGTGAGGGGTTAAAGGCAACCAATTTATTGGAATTGAATAATATAACATAATTTTTTTATAAATATAATATTCATTAATTTATGGTTTTAAATTTCTATATTTAGTAATTCGTAAAAAAATTCATTACATGATAAGAATATGTTCATACATTAATCAATTTATACTATAATATCTTCGTTTTCTCCACACAATGTGTATTCGTGATGATAAATTTTAAGCCTTAAGAACTAAACTATGCTCCTAATGAATCATAAATGTATATCTATATATTCATCATGAAATTATTCATTAATGAAAAAAATATATTGAAAATTTTATTTCTTAAAATCAATACACCTTGAAATAATACCATAAACCTCAGGATTTTCCATAATAACATAAAATGTTCCAAATAGAGAATTTAAATAACTAAATATATATCCTAACTTACCTATGTGGCCTCAAATTTAAAAAATGTCTAATATTAAAGGCCATGTAATAATCATCAACATACATCTTCTAGTATTTACTTTCATTCTCTGCATAAAATATTTCATGTTAAACCACATTATAAATTTATGGGTAAGAATTACTTCATCCCAATGGAACATATACAAAAAATCATTAATCACCATGATAAAAAACTATATAATATTTTATCAATTTATACATTACCAGAATATCATGACAAAATATTAGATACTAACCTAAAAGACAATCCATTACTTGAACATATACATCATTGAAAATACGACATCGTCGATAAATTTATATTCATAGATCATGAATATCTATATACAAAAATCATGTAAATTATAATTAATGTAATATTTAATACTATAACAAACCAAATATTCATCTACACTTTATATATTATTCTTACCAAAACCCAATGATGTAATAAAATTACATCAAAATCCGATAGCATGTAGAATTAAAAGGGGTTTATTTATTCTATTCAATATAGGATAATCATTATTCATATAGAAAACATATATTGTAAAACAAATTCAACCATAAAAGAAAACCAATATGCGTAAAAATTCAACACAATACTACTTCATTAAATAGATTCACAGCTATTTAATATCATCTATTTAACCATAAATGAAATTGACATCATTAATGATAAAAAAAATTAGTTTTTTTCCAAATCCCAAATAAATTTCAATGTCACAAATACTACAAATTATAATGAAAACATTTTCAAAAAAATAATTATTAACGCATCATCAGGAACATAATAAGGTTTATCATTACTTTTACATTGTTTTCTCTAAATGTAACACATTATTACTAAATCACTTCCCATGGTAATTTGTACCATAAAAAATATGTTTTCAAATTAGTATTGAAAAACATCAATGTAATAGTCTTTATATGAATATTGATTTCTATATCTAGAACATCGTAGGTATATAACTTACACCACATTATTATAATATCCAAATTAAAAAAATTCAATTTCACCCCTTCATTCCTAAACCATAAACATGGATTCATCATCTTATTCCCATATATGACTTTACAAAAATATGAATTATGAATCTTGTTGTAAGATTCACTAAAATCCTTTTTAACATCATTTATAGTCTCTTCATCAACATTTCTAAATCCATTATTCACAAATATATATTGATTATCATATCAATAATTTGAAATTTGATATAAACTTTCAAAATTACCATACTATAACCAATTAACAAATTTATCCTTCAAAGCTATATTTGGACAACCAGTATTCTCATACATTGTGTTAACGAAACATTTCATTTTCCCTTAGAAAATACATTCTATGTTTCCTTGTATTACATACTCATATCACATTCTGATAATTATGAAACATTAATCTGAGTACTTCTTCCCCAATTCTAGATATGATAGAAGTTGAGAATTAATTCTTATATATTCTATATGAAACATCTTATTTTAGTTATTCTTTGTGTTCAGATATTCAATAAAGTTAAATAATGTTAATCATATAACTAGATTCGTTGTATGGAATAATCATAAGTTGTTATATTCCCTATCAAATTTTTGTTTTATATCTAATGAGTAAATTTATTACAATTAAGATAAAATTTAGTAGTAAAATGATTCATTTTGGTTCATGACATCGACTAAAACCAGTAAGAATAGTTTGAGAAATATATATCATAGTTGGACACCACATTATAATGAAATATTATTTAAAGGTTGTCCAAATACTGACGTGTTATTTTATAGAAGCATATGTTTATCTTAATTCATCCGTACTTTTTCCAAAACCATTTGTTTTTTCCAATAATTTGACATATCAACAAGGTTATTATTAATGGTTTTTCATTCTAGATCCCAAAGGGTAACTAAACCTTTCTATGGTACCAACTACTAAAACCTTTATTTTTCATAGATATATATCACATATTAATGGATGAATATTAATTAAAAATCATGGTGATACATGCCATTATATTATAAGTATAGTTCATTTAGAAATATGGATATAAAAAGGACTTTTTCAAAATATATCTATAACATATCCCACTATGTTCTTCATAACAAGAATAAATATTATAAATAACATGATTGATACCATTCTTCATAACTAGAAGAAAGGTATAAATTGAATGGGTGATATCAGATACATCGAAAGGGTAATCATTGAAAATATTAATGAACACGTATGTATAACTTGTGTACAAGGGTATGTGAAAATGATAATACATTTTTAAACAATTCTATTAATATAAAATTTCATAATCAACAATCCTGGAATAAAACATATAAATAAATTTTTCATGAAATTGAATGGTATCGATGAAAATTATCCATAAAAACATAACATTGGTGTAGTGTATTGATTTTTGGAATACAAATAAGAATATAAAATTATCTCCTCAGTAGCCAAGTATCATTTATAGGACTATCTTAGTAAAATCAGTTCACTCCCCAAACCATTGTATTAGTCAAGGCACATTCGAATGGGAATCATATTGGAAAAACACCTTTATTGAACTGGGTTCACACCCCATTCAGGTCTGTTTATCTCATGAGATATCAATAATTACATTATTCATTAGTGGGAGATTTATTTTCACCCTTCACATGATGAAAATCATATATTTTTGTACAAGAACATAACACATTAACCATAATATAACCCAATAAAATAATTGGGTTTCACAAATATTTCATCATTTAATCATATAATAACCCCTAGATTTCATAAAATTGTTTTCATCATAAACTTAATCTTTATAGAGAAATAATAAAGATTATACCCTTATAAAACATCCCTATTAAATATTAATTGAAATTAAGGGTACTTTTATTTGATGTATAGATTTACCATTTTAAAATTTAAACATTCATGGTAAAAATTTCCTTTCAATTATGAAATAAATTTTCTAAAAGGTAACACACGTATAAAGGGAAAATTATTTTTTGGAATAAAAATGTAAACATGAAGAGAAATTTTCCAAGAAAAGGTCAGTCGATATGGTGGGAAGTATATTTCATGTATTTAAAGATAATACCCATGATACTATCCTAATTATGTATAATACCCATATAAGGCTTGGGGTAGGGAATGAAATGACATATTAAAACAGCTGCCTCTTCAGATCTAGTTTTGTTTTTAAATAAACCCTATTCTCTCTCTAACCCCCAAAAATATATGAATTGAAATGAAATATTTCACAAGACATAAATATTTTACATGGTTCACCCACACTGGTCCATGTAAAAGGATATAGTAATAGTAATGTTTCTATTTTCCATATACACTAAGCCACTATTAAAAATTAAAATTTTTGTGCAAGATCATATTGATTCCCAAGATCACAACCTTTACAATGTTTAGGTTCTTCTCACTGATTTCCCAAGGGTAACTCCGTATGTATATTTACCTAGCTCACTATAGGTGGAAAGGATTACGATCTTACTATTCCTTTACTCACTACACTGGAAGCGACCACACCCAGTTTCTAAACCTGAAGGTTCATATATTTTCATGAATGAAGAGATCAACAATGTTCAGCAGATGCTTTGTTAAAGTAATATTTTCACCCATTCATGAAATCCACTTTTCCATATATTTCTATATTTTGGAAATTATATTCTCAAACTATTTTAATTCCATTTAGAAAAACCTTGAGACATCTATGAACTTCATTGAGTACTCTGTGAGCACTTTTGCACAACGTGTCATGAGTGCTTCATGAGACAACCCCCCATCTACAGATTGCCTCTTATTCCATGTAACAACGCTTATTTTGTGAAACATTCCTTATTTTCAAATTATTTTTTTCCATGGAAGACCTATTCTATGTAGTATGTTTCCCTTTTAGGAAACAATATCCACACAAATGTATTTCATTTAATTGTTATAGTGAACGTCATCACCCCTTACAGAATCGTCCCTTCTGAAAAACAGAAAACATTTGTTGAATTAATCCCATACTGATGATCAATTATAATTTAATTATCTATGTCAAATGATCTTATTAGGAGTATTTATTTATGTAAATAGATCTGATAAACCAACTAATCTGAATTACCTAAATCACCAGTGTGGTACATCCTTCACTGTTAACTACTACAAAGTCCGAATAGAGCCGTTCTCTTTTAAAGTGGATGATATATTTCTCAGAAAATAAAAATCCATTCATTGTATCCATAATCACCACCTAAATCCACATATAGAATTTATCCCATGAACTAAAGATCCTCTTGTGAAATGTGACAATTCATTAAAAACATTCACTATCCGTAAATTCATTCATTACTCATTTTCTATTAGAATTCTATATACCCCATTTGTGGTCAGAGAGAATCATTTCACGATTATCTATCATTTTTAGTAAATAGAATCTCTCAAAAATCACTGAAATTCCATCCTAATGTATTTTTTTTCTAACACATTCCATTACTATTTTTCATAGAAAAGATTAGCTATTTGAATTTTATAAAATTAAATAAAATTCCCATAGAAATGATTTTTAAAATATTAAACATTGGTGAAAATGAACTTAATAAATATTAAAATAATAGAAATAATATCCATGAATATATATTCATAAAAAATGTTTTAAATGAAAATGTATTTTTGAGCAATGATAGAAATCTATTTAGTGTACCATAGAATCATTTTTCAATCTCTTGAGTACTTTATTTAAAAGAAATCAAAGGAAAAAAATTTATTTTATTGAATAAATAGAGGAGAAAAATATTCATCAGTTTTATTGAGAGGTATACCATATGATTTCAACCACATATATTATTCATAGACAATCTCCTTAAATAATTATAATGTAAAAAAACCCAATAATAATTTCATAACATTTGAATAATAAGACACCTTATTTAAAATAAACTTAAATAGACATATAAATTCTAATAAAATTTATAACATTAATCATTATAGTTATTAACGGTCAATATATAAACCACGTAATATAAAAAAGTGGTGAATATGAAATGTTCCCCATGGAAAAGAGTGAGACGAAAATTCATTACCCCTAGTTTTCCTTTCATCAAAAAAAGTATAAATTATATAATAATTAATTTAAATTTATTATAATTATATAAAATTATCATTTTCATTTTAAAAATATCATATAAATTCCTTTTATAAAATTTCAACACTGAATTTTATTAATAATTATCTATTAATATTCTCATGGTTGGGTTTTAACTACTTCATTAATGATGAGTATTTCTTTTCATTTGTTCAAATAATTGTACATTTATAATGGATAAAAAATATATTGAATAATAATCAGGATAAAAATATCTTATATATTCATTAAATATGTATTTTAGTCATCTATAAATTATATCTATACAAAAATGAATCTAACCTTTCATATAGATGATAGTTCATATATACACATGAACATTGTTTTCAATTTTCAACAAATGGAAAAAAAATGGTAATCTTAAATAACCTTATAAGGATCATTAATTTATAAAATATATCATATATATTAAATAAAATCTTTCTTATTAAATCCCAAGTAAAATATAAATGTGAAAATGATTTACAGTTATTTTTGGAGGTGGTAGTTGGCACTTACGCATCAGCATCGTTGTTGTTTCCCATGGATTGAAAGGTACTGAGTTAGATAAGATATTACCATTATATTAGAAAAAAAAATTCATAAATATAATATATAAAAATTAAACCCAAAATAATACCCATTTATAAATTATTATTATGATAAATTAATTATGTTGCTCGGTGGAGACAGTAATATGTATATACCCATGTGTGATACTTTTACTTCTAATTTGATTGGAAAGAGAGAGTGTGGTAGTGTTTCCATAAATATTATAAAATTTTATATTATTTACAAAAAATAATATAATATATTATTAGAAATAAACATCATTTAGAATTGTTAGGGAAATGTGAAAACGATTGTGATTTGTGAGGAAGATAACCACTTCTTTGAAATTAATCATTTACATCTCCTCTAATGTGCACTACAAATAGTATTATTTTTTCTGAAAAGAACCTCAATAAATTTTCTAAGAATATTTTTAAGAGAAATATTTTTATTTTTCTAATATTAAATAAAAAAATTGGTTTGATTCAATAACGTATTAGGTTCTCGGATATAATTGAGGTGAGGGGAACTTTTTTAATTTCTAAAAATATAAAATTATAATAAATTCATCATGAACACAGATGACTATAAATGGACCTATATTAGAATTTAAGGTTTCATATAGTATTAATACCATCACCCAAATTAATCTGGTCAACATTTAGTGTAATTTTAGTCTTTATTATTTTGATTAAGCTATATTTAAGGAATATTATTTTTAACTACGATAATAACTTTTTCAATAAGAACATGTTGTATTTTTTGACATATAATGTGTAAAATTTCCCGTTTAGTTTATGAAATATAATACTATTTCATATAGAAGAAGACTTATTTCTTGGTTTTTATGGTTTTTACTAAATTAATAAAATATTTTATAAATAAACAATCATTATATATAGTTTTTATAATATTGTATTATTTTAACTAAAATATATAAAAACCTACGGGGATTAAAAATATAATACATTAAAACATACGTATAATTTCATATAGATTAATATAATTTTTCTTACAAATTACCTATTTCGAATTATAATATATTAATTATGATTAAATTCATTTATTTTATTTCTAAATTATTTAAATAAATGACATATTGAAGTTGTGAAATAATTTAATGTATTAATTTTTAACTAAAAAATTAGTTAAACATTATTGTCCTTATAAAATGTTTATTATTTTAAAAATATAAAACATTATTAGTAAAATATTAATTTTTACACATATCTCGGTGAATAAAACATATCTAATATGATTTTTTGATTTTATTTTTATATTGTTCAAGCACTACATAATCATTTGGGTATCATGATTGTTATATAAATGCTATTTTTATATAAATAAATAATTTTATAATAACCACTGAAATATCTTATCATATTCAATATTAAATTAAAAGTTAAAAGGGATTATTACTTCTCAAATATATTCCTCAGGGCACAAATTTTGTTGTCTGCAAAATGAGATACCTTTTATGGCACTAAAAAGGATTTTCTTATTTATAATTGAATATATTATTAATTATATTTTTTGAATTAATTTATTATAATATTTTTAGTATTGTATAATAATGGATTAAATACATGTTTTTTATAAAATTTTATATTATATTTTTTTCTTGGTTATATCATAATTATAACTTAATTCATAAGTTGTGTATTATTTTCTACATGCCAAGAAAATATTTTGATCAAAAAATTTCAATAAAATAATCCTAGTGTATATCTCAAAATATGGTACCAAAAATAAATATCAATTTATTAAATGTAATATAAAAAATATATAAAAGTTTTTATTAATATAAATGCTTAAAACACAATAAATATGAGATTCTAAAAAATTCACTTTAATGTATAAAATTCATTATTATCCAAATTGAACACTAAAATTAATTAAAACGAAATTAATTACATTATTATTATTATATAAATATTTGTTACATTTTAGTAATTTTTATTAAAAATAGTTCTTTTTTAAATGGTTGAAAAATAAAAAATAGATTTAAATAATATTCTCTCACTTGTCAATTTTTACTAAAAAATTGAACCATTATAAACATAAAAAAAATAACCCTATGCAAATTTTAAGATGATAATTTTTATAAGTAGACATATTTCCTTAAATATATTTTATAAAATGTGAATAAATTAAATATTATTCTTTCTCAGAAAAATATATTAATTTTAAAATAATACATACGTAAGAATCCTATGATAACATTATTAACATTTGATTTACTATTTAATATGAATTTTCCAATAAATATATATTAAGTATGAAATAATAATATATGATAAAGTATTTAATCATATTAATACACTCAAATTTAATGTCTATGTTATAACTATCATATTAGATAATAATATAGTATTACTTTTATTGTGGTTCAATAAAAAAGTACAATTGTGTAGTCAATCTCTTATGTCACTAGAAGATGCACTAGTTATTTAAGAGATTATTTAGAGATACAAAATACCTAGTACTATGAGAAAAAGTTTTCCGACCTCTTAGCCTATAGTTCAATTTGAGGGACTAGTGTGACCTACTTTATAGGAGTGGACTTTATAACCCTCGAGGGGAATAACCTTATAAGAGGGGATTCCCGTGGGTTTTATTAATTTTGACCACCATATCATTTTATCTTCTGATATCATTTACCATTGAAATCCGTTATTTTTTATAAATATAATGATGATTATGATGACGTATAATTGTTTTATGTTCCATATGACACAATCTGTTAGAGAAATAAATTTATTTAAAGACAAATATTTTTTAATATATCGAGTTGTTAAAACTGTTCTCAAATGAAGCTTATCTCGATTGGGTAGCTCTATCCTTAGTTTTTATTATTTTTCATGGTTATATGGTGTTTGTCTCTTCCCGTCATTATTTTCCAAGTGGATAATTTTGAGGTGAGTTACTCTACCACTAATAACTGTATGTTTCTAAATCATACATTCCATTAATATATTATATATTATATTTTTATTTATATATAATTATTGTTTTCAAGGATTCCTAATATTCACATAACTTATCTATATATTTTTATATTGATGATAATATGGTATTCTCTACACATATTAATTATAATCCTTGAAAAATCCATGAGATCGCAATAACATATATATCCAATATTTTTCCAATCCAAACATAGGTTACCACTCACATGTAATTAAATGAGCATCCAATGAATATATTTGACATGTATTCTATGAATATAGAAATAAATCAAAACCATTAAATAGTTCATGAATTTTTTTCCATTAATGAAAATGAAAAATATAGTTCATGGAAAATGAAATCACATAAAATCATAATTTCTGAAATTATTTTATCACTATTTGGAAATATCTACCCTACGCCTTCATATTTCTTATAATAGTAAAAACATCCATTGAATAAGACATTAACATTAGTTACATCCCTATAGAATCAATCAATTCCGATAAATGAATAAATGTAATTCAACTCTACTAAAAATTGTAATATATAATTGAATCCCCATTAAAAATACATGATGATTTTATATTCTAACAATAGACTTCTATCATATATGATATTCTATGATCATTCATCTAGATTCTGTACTAGATTAATCCTTATTGAGAGAATATTCACCCCCTTTAATCTGAGAGTAATGCCACATTTCATTCGTTGTGAATGATAGAATATATGGTCCCCCAGTATGAGGATAACTGACCTTTATACAAGATTGATGAACTCTGAAATATCACTTGATATAACATTACTTACCATATAAATGAAAATTCATAATTATCTAATTGTTTTTTTTCTTTTAAGACATGTCCACTCATACAATTGACATAACCATTTTATATATAATAAATAGTCCTTAATAGAGAATATATAGCTCTTTATAAATTCATATCTACCCCCAATGAGCCTTTAAATATTTCCTCTTTTGACCTGTTGAGGATCTTTTCCTTCCCCCTATAGTAAAAGTGGGTTCCAATGAAGCCAATCACAATCAATATCCATTCCATGAAGATCAAATTCATCCCCATTAAATTGAAATAGTTATTCCAACAAAAATGGATGATACATGATCTAATATATGGATTTAAAATTTCATTATTATGTTCATTTAAAAAATTCATGAGACTATTTAGTGAAAAATAAACAATATCAGAAAATATAGTCGTGTATTCTATAATATAATAGTTTTTTATCACTATTTTGAACACTATATATTCATAAACACATAATTTCTCATGAAATGTTAATATTTTATATATATTTGAACATATTTCATGAACTTTATTCTTGTATCTCAATGTATTCAATTGATTCTCATGACAAATAATTAGGAGCATCCATCACATTGGTGGAAAATTAAATTATGGATTTCCAAGGACGAATGATCAACAAGAATATTTGTTTAAAATTTTCCCTTCAACGTCATCATCATCACGTAAATTTATATTCAAAGGATATAAATGATACAAGGTATCCAAGGCCAGAAAAAGTAGGCCAAACAAAAGAAAAGTACTAATTGTGTCCAAAATAGTGGAGACCGAGAGCATCACATGGGATAATATTAACAGATTATGGCTTCAGTATACTATGATCATGAAAGAAAATGAATTCCGGACCACGAATATCCACCGAGGCTAAGTTGTCCACCACCATGTTTCCCACATTCCAAATATCAAATGCCTTAATATTATCCCCCAAAAAGACACAATACTTTCTAATGGTGCAATGAATATACCACGAGAACCCTTCCTAGACCATGAAGAGTGTTGTGCAAGAGCATCGAGTCCATTTCCACTTCCCTGATGTCTAGAACTCTCTTCCTGTAAATTTTCAGACCATTGAACATGGCAATGGATTCAGTCTGAATGGTCAAACCCTGACCATTCCAAATCGAGATGGCCAGGATGACTGATCCACTATCGTCACACACAACCACACCACCACTAATGATATCTGTAACAACTTACCGATTGTTGTTGAGCTTCAAGCCTGGTGAAGGGGTAACAATCATACTGAGTTGTCCAAAAAATAGATTTCTCTTGAGGGGAGTGTCAGGGACTAGAAATGAAGATCTAAAAATATGGAGCCTCCCTCCAGTTATCCAGATCCCTAACTAAGTCATTGAGAAGGCTTATAACCCTGATGAAGATTAGGCGACCAATCAAGACTGCCCCATCATGGATCCACTTATTACATTATTTCCACAAGCCCCTACACCATTCCGGCAAGATAATGGTATGGGAAAACCTTTCCATACCTCCATCACTCGATCCATGAAACCATAGATCTAGGAAGGGATGGCCAGCCATGCTCGGTGGAGAGAGAGTAGTAAATCACTCGATAAATCCCAAGACTTCCTCATCCCTCTCCCTTTCAAAAAATAGATTGATCAATCTCTTCAACTTATGATGCTTACAACAAAAACATCATGAAATCAAGAAAATGCCTCACCGCAAAATGTTATCATCTGTGAGAAGTTATCTATTATTTGTTATCCATATAATTATGTTAAACATGGTAGGTATACTCTTGGAAAAAAGGATATAATTACATACCTCCCCTTGATATTGCATTAAGATGGTCCGAATATTTTCATGCATCGCGAATTGGCCAGAGGAAGGAGTGAAAACACACCTATCCAGTTCTGGGGTGAGCTCTATGAGGTTAGACAAATCATCTTGGGTGATGTTCATGATAGCCTTGATAAACACCGAGTACTGGTGGGAGTCATTAAATGTTATATTAGTGGCTGGTAAAAATAGCTAACCAATGATATCCCCACAATAGTTATGATTCAAGAATGAGACATCACCTCTACCAATGATCCAACGATAATAGAGCTGATAGCATCAATGAAGGGCCCAATCATTGCACAAAATGGAGAAGCAAGGCCTTTGAAAGAAACCTGAACCCCTATATATTTACCATGCATGGTGCACTTTTATAACGTACTATTCTCCAATACCTCCCATGCTAAATTAGAATGCATGAAATTTCTTGTATCCTCAAGGTTTCTAACATTAATCCCACCTTCGATAACCGGCCAGTCCATCTTCTTCAACGAAACCCAACCCTCCACTGTGGGTCCCATATGATGTTGTCAAGAATTCTATCAATTTTTCTAATGAATCATTTAGAAAACCTGACCAAAGAAAGATCATGTGTCAGTGTGGCCAATGGAACAGTATTTACCAATGTTAGTTTGTCACGGAATATATGAGAGTATTTTTCAAATTATGAACCCGATCGATTATTCTAGTAAGAAGTAGAATAAAATCACATATACAAAGACTCCTTGAAGATAAAGGGGAACCCTGGTATTCCATAGAAAACAACCCTATATGCATGTCCAATATGTGGCTCAAATTAGTGATACAACTAGATGGGCAGTAACATTGAATGTGAAAACCACTTTTTCTTTTGTTAACACTCTGGAATGTCCAATGATAGTAGTCGTACCTTATCCTTATCATGTTCCCCAATGATCTATTAGCATAATTAATTAAAATAATAGTATCAATCAAAAACATCATCTTGGACAACAATGGTGACCCCATTCATTGATTATGCGGAAGGATATCTCTATTACATAGGCTTTTGTGGATGAGACGACTGAGGACATCCTGGCCGATGATAAAGAGTCTCAGGGAAATAGGGTCCCCCTATCGAAGACCACGAGTATCCTTGAAGAACCCATAGGAGTTCCACATAAATTATAGAACAATCCTTGTGGAGATAAAACACCTGAACATAATGTCAATATTCCATGAAGAAAGTACTATACCTGACAAATCTCTGTTGATGAATCTCCATTCCATACAATCATATGAATTGTTCATGTTTTGCTTGATGACTCTATTAGCACTATGTGTTTTGAGGTTGATATCCCTGGTCATTTCCTCGACCTTTGGAATAGCCCTTGGATAGATCACCCCTTCAAAAAACTATGTTCTTCCATGGATATCCACTGGGGACAATAAGAAGACAGCCTAGAGTTGATAATACTTGAGAGAATCTTGTAAGGTATGTTGTGCGGGCTTATAGGATGAAAATGGAGAATGGATATAGGATTTTTGGACTTGGGGACGAGAAAAATGGTTTTAGAACATGAAAAACGAGGTAGTCGACCACCTTGAAAGAAATTCCAGATAGCCACTATCAAATCAGTTTAAACAAAACTCTCATGAGGCTCTTTAGAAGGTGGAATGGAACCCATCCGGACCAGCCACACTGTCAGGATTTAAATTTATCATAGTATCAATGACTTCATTCTCCCAAGGAAAGGCCCCCATACCATCGTTTTCCAAGATGCTTAGAAAACATGTATGCTCTTTCCTCATTAAATTCTAAGTAAACGATATATGAGAAACTAAATCACGAATATTATTGGAGGTGGTAGTCAACACTTACGCATTAGTGGTGTTATTATTTCACTAGGTTTGAAAGATTTTGATTTAGATATGATGTTACCATTATAGTAGAATAAAAATTTCATAAATATAAAATATAAAATTTAAACCCATCATAATTATCATTAATTAAAGATTATAATGAAAAATAAATTATAATTCTAGGTGGAGATGGTATGATGTATGTACACATGTGCAATAAATTCACTTATTATTTGATGGGAAAGAGAGAGTGTGGTAATGTTTCCATAAATATTATAAAATTTTATATTATTTAGTGAACATAATATAATATATTATGATATATAAAATTCGTTTATAATTGTAAAAGAAATGTGAAAAATATTGAAATTTGTTAGGAATATATCCACTTCATTGAAATTAATTTTTTAGATATCCTCTTAAGTGCACTACGAATAGTCTTATTTTTTATGAAAGTAAACTGTATAATTTTTCAAGGAATTTTTTCAAGAGAAATATTTCTAATTTTTGAAAATACAATACTTAACTTGGTTTGAATCAGTGAGGGAGTATGTTACTTGATATAATAAAGGTGAGGGGAACTTTTTTAATATCTAAAAGGATTAAATTATAATAAATTCATTATGAACACAAATTAATATAAATGGACCTATATTATAATATAAGGTTTCATATGGTAATAATACCATCTTCAAAATTAATTTCGTTAACATTAAGTGTAATCTTAATCCTTATTTTTTTGATTAAGAAATAGTTAATGAATATTTGTTTTAAATACAATAATAACCTTTTCGTTATTAACGTGTTTTATTTTTTGATATATAATGTGTAAAATTTCTCATTAATTTCTTTTATGAAATTTAATACTGTATCATATACAAAAAGACATATTTCTATGTTTTTATTTTTTTACTAATTTAATAAAATAATTTTTTAATTAAGAATCATTATATTCAGTTTTATAATATTGCATTAATATAACTACATATATATAAAAACCTAAGGGGATTTCAAATATAATACTTTAAAACATAACTATTATTTCATATAGATTAATATATTTTTTCATATAAATCACCTATTTGAAATTTTTTGATATTAATTATGATTAAATTATTTTTTATTATTTTTCAATTAAGTAAATAAATGACATATTGAAGTTGTGAAATAATTAACTGTATTTATTTTTAACTAAATAATTTGTAAAAATTTATAGTAATTAAAATATATTTACAATTTAATCATATTAAACTTTATTAGTAAAATATTTATTTTTACTCATATATCTGTCATTAAAACTTATTTAATATGATTTTTTGATTTTTTCCTACATTGCCTAAGCACTGCACAATAATTTTTGAATCACGATTTCTATATAAATACAAAGTTTATATAAATAAATAATTTTATTATAACCATTGAAATATTATATCTTATATAATATTAAATAAAAAAGTAACAAAAAATTATTACCTCTTAAATATGTTCCTTAGGGTATCAAATATTTCTTTCTGTGTAATGAAATATATTTGATGGCACTAAAAAGGATTTTTGTATTCATAATTGAATAAATTTTTATTTATATTTTTTAAATTATTTTATTATAGTATTTATTGGATTGTATAATAATGGATTCAATCCATGTTTTGTTATAAAAGTTCAAATTATATTCTTGTCTTGGTGATATCATAATTATATCGTTATTCATGAGATGGGTATTATTTACTACTCACCAAAAAATTATCTTCTTCAAAAAATATCAATTAGATCATCCAAGAATATACCTCAAATTATGATATGAAAAATAAATATCATTTAATGAAATGTAATATGAATGTTTTCTAAATGTTTTTATTAATATAAATGCCTAAAAAACTATAAATATCACATTTTCCAAAAATTATCATTAATGTATAAAATTCATTTTCAACCAAACTGAACCATAAAATAAATTATAATGAAATTAATTACATGATTATTATTTTATAACTATCTTTTAATTTGAAGTAATTTTTATTAAAAAGGTGTACTTTTAAAATGGTTGGAATATGAAAAATATATTTAAATAATAATATTTCATTTGTTAATATTTACTGAAAAATTAAATAATTTAAAAAATAAAATAAATTAACCCTATGCTAATTTCGAGATTATAATTTTAATAATTTGACATATTTCATTAAATATAATTTCTAAAAGAGGTATAAATTATTTATTAAAACTTTCCAAAAAGAAACTATATTAATTTTTAATGAATATGTATGTAAGAATCCTATGATAACATTATTAACAATTGATTTACTATTTAATATGAATTTTACAATAAATTTATATTCAATAAGGCATAAAAATATACCATAAAGTATTTATTCATATTAATACACCCAAATTTAATGTCTTTTTTATAAGTATCACATTAGAAAATAATATATTATTACCGTTAATGTGATGCAAGGAAAAAGGTATCATTCCCTAGTCAATGTCCTATGTCAATAGAAGATGCACTAGTTATATAAGAGATAATTTATAGATACTAAATACCTAGTATCATGATAAAAATTTTTCCAACCACTTAGCATGTGGTACATTTCAAATGACTAGTGTGACCTACTTTACAGGAGTGGACTTTCGTACCCTAGAGAGGAAGAACCTAATAAGAGGGTGTTCCCTTAGGATCCATTATTGTAGGTAACCATATCTTTTTGTATTTGGATTTATTTTACCTTTGTAATCGCTTATTTTTAAAAAATATAATTATGATTATGAATACGTATAATAGTTCTATGTTCCATTTGATACAATATGTTAAAGAAATAAATTTATTTGAAGATAAATATTTTATAAAATATCCAGTCGTTAAAAAAATTCTAAAATGTAGTTCATCTGCAGTGGGAATCTCTAACCTTTTTTATTATCTTTCATTGTTATATGGTTTTTGACACTTTCCTTCTAGGGTTTCAAAGTGGATAATTCTAAGGTGGTATATCAACCACCTATAATGTTCTATTTTTAAATGATACATTCAAGGGATATATTATATATTATATTTATATAAATATAATTAATGTTTTCAAGGATTCCCAATCTACCCATAACAGGTATATATATTTATATATTGATTATAATATTGTATTCTCTACAAGTATTAATTATAATCCCTGAAAAAATTCATGAGATCAAGAAAAAATCTATATCCAACATTTCTTCCCATATAAACATGGGTTCCCATTCACATGTAATTACATGACCATCCATTCAATATATTTGAACTCTAGTCTATGAATATTGAAATCAATCAACACCCTTAAATAGTTCATGAATTCTATTTCATTAATGAAAATAAAAAAATACAGTTCATGGAACATGAAATCACACAATATCTAAATTTCTTAAATTATTTAATCCCTATTTGGAAATATCTACCCTACACCTTTATATTTCCTAGAATAATAAAAATATCAATTGCATAAGACATTAACTTTGGTTACATCCCCATACAATCAATCAATTCAGATAAATGAATGAATATAATTTTACTCTCCAAAAAATCACAATATATAATTGAATCACCACAAACAATACATGATGAATTTATCTTATAAAAATGGACTTCTATAATATATGATATTCTATGATCAATCAGCTAGATTTTTTCCTAAAATAATCCTGCTTGAGAGAGTATTCACCACATTTAATCTGAGGGTAATTACGCATTTCCTTCAATGTGAATGATTGAATATAGTTTCCCCCATTATGAGGATAACTAACTTTTACTGCATATAGATGGTCTCTGAAATATCACTTTATATAACATTTCTTTCAATTCTAATGAAACGTCTTAATTGTATCATTGTTTTTTTTCAGTTAAGACATGTCCACTCATACAATTGACATAACCATTCCATCCATAGTAAATAGTCACTAATAGGGAATATATTGCACTTTATAAAGCCACAATTACCCCAATGAGCCTTTAGATATTTCATCTTTTGACCTTATGATGATCCCTTCCTTCCCCCTATAGTAATAGAGGGTTCCCCGGAAACTAATCAAAATATATATAGCTTCCATGACCATCAATTTCTTCCCATTTAATTTGAAATAGTTATTCCAACAAATATGGATGATAATTGATCTAATATATGGATTAAAACATGTCAATATTGTGCTCATTCAAAAAGTTTTTCGTGGATGTATTTAGTGAAAAGTGACCAATATTGAAAAATATAGTGGGGTATTCCGTAATATAAGAGTTTCTTTAATAGAATAATGTGAAAACTATATATTCATAAATAAATAATTTCTCATGAAATATTACTATTTTATATCAATGTGAACATATTTCAATAATTTTTTTCTTGTATCTTATTGTATTCAATTGATTCCCACCACCACTAATTAGGAACATCTGTCACATTGGTGGAAAAATAAAACTAGGATGTCCTAGGACTAATGATCAATAAGAATATTTGTTTAATATTTTCCATTCGTCATCATCATCATGTAAATTTCAATTCAAAGTAAATTAGAAGATATAAGGTAGCCAAGGCCAGAAAAAGCAGTCCAATGAATGGAAAATACATAGGACATCTAAAATTTTTGAGACCGAGAACATCACCTCTAATAAAATTAACCCCTTTCGGATTTAGGATATTTTGATCATGATAGACTTAAGATTCTAGACCAAGAATATCCATCGAGGCTAAGTAGTCTTCCACCTTGTTTTGCTCCATCCAGGTATCAATTACCATTATATTATCCCCCAAATGACACAATAGTTTCTAATGGCTTAAATAATAGACCATGGAACCCTTCCCACAATTTGACGAGTTTTGTGTAGGAACATCGAGTCCATTTCCACTTCCATGATGTCGAGACCTCTCTCCCTACAAATTTTCATACCATTGAACATGGATATGAATTCATCTTGAAGGGTCTAACCCTGAACAAGACGAATCAAAATGTCCAGAATGACTGATCCACTGTCATCACACACAACCCCACCACCACTAATTCTACCTGTAACACTGGAATCTTCATTGTTGAGATTCATGCCTGCTAAAGGGGGGAACCAGCATACCCAGTTTCCCAAGCGATTCGTGTTATGCTGAGGGGAGTGGCGAGGACCAGAAATGAAGAACTACATGGTGGGTTCCTCCCTCCAATTATCCAGAGACCTGACCAAATCAATGAGTAGGCTCACAACCCTGATGATAAGCATAAGGCTAGTCGAGAGTGCCTTGTCATGGATCCACCTATTACGTTCTTGCAACATGAACCAGCACGCTTTCTGCAAGATAATGGAACGGGGGTACCTCTCCACCACTCCATCACCCGATCCATGAAATCACTGATCGAGTAAGGGATGGATAGCAATTCATGAGGGTGATAGAGTAGTACATTCCTCGAAATATCCCATGACTTCTTGATCCCACTCCCTTTAAAAAAATAGATGGCCTGATCTGTCCACCTTATGATGCTTACAACAGAAACATGTAGAAAGAAAGAAAATGTGTCACCTGATAATTCTATAATCAATGGGAAGTAATCTATAATTGATTATACATAAAACAAAGCTAAAAATGGAGGGTATACTCTTGGACCAAAGGATATAACTCCATAACTCCCAATGATATTTCATGAAGATGACCCGACGATAGTCCCACATAGTGATGTTTCCAGCGGAAGAAGGAGTGAAAACACACCTATCTGGGTCCAGGGAGAGCTCTATGAGGTTACATAGATAATGTTGGGTGATGTTCAGAATAGCCTAGAAAACCACAATGTACCGTTGGGAGTCTTTAAATGATATATTAGTTGTTGAGAAAAACATGTAACCAATGATTTCTCCACACTAGTTGTGATGCAAGAATGATACATCGCCTCTACAGATGATCCAATTTGAATAGAGCCCGATAACATCAATAATGGTCCCAATCTCAGTCAAAAATGGAGAATCACGACCATTCGAAGAAACCGGATCTCCTATATAATTCTCATGTATTGTTGTATAACATAAGGTACGTTTCACCTAAACCTTCAAGGATATCTTATCAAGAATTATAAGAATATCATCCTCGTGGCTTGAAACATTAATCCCACTGTCGATAATCGGCATGTCCATCTTCTTCCAGAAAACCCAGTGCCTTTTCCCCTACACTCAGGGGTCCCAGATGAAGTTGGAAAATATTATATCTATGTTTTTAATGACACCTTTAGGAACCTTGATCGATGAGAGAGTGTGCGTTAGGGTGGCCAATGAAACACTATTTACCAATGCTATTCTGCCACGGAAAGACATGATAGTATTTCTTGAATTAAGAACACGATCGGTGATTTTGGTAAGAAGAGGATCTAAATCGTGTATACGAATCCTTCATGTTTAAAAAGGGGATCCCAGGTATTCAATATGATACTCTATTATATGAATTTCCAATATGTTGTTCACAGTAGTGATATAGATAGATGGACAATTTCATTGAATGTAAAAACTATGTTTTCTTTTATTAACACACTAGCTGCTCTAATGAAAGAAGTCGTCTTGCATCATAGTTAATCTCTGCAAAGATCTATTGTAATCATTCATAAAAATAATACTATCATCTGTGAACATAAAGTGGGACACAAGTGGTTAACCCATTCTTTGAGGATGTGGAAGGATATCTCTATTACTCAAGATTATTTGGATGAGACGACTAAGGACATCCTAGCCGATGTGTAACACCCCGAGATTTTATGAGATATATTATTTTTAATTTCTTTGATCTTCTATTATAAACTACACCAAGATTATCTTGTACTACACACAACACTGCATTATCTTGTAGTATACACAACACTATTCTTGGCTTGCATTACACATAATCACGACCTACCTAGATAGCGTGTGTAGTATGCAATACCGGGTTTCAATAAATAATGATATATTGTTATAATATTATTATGGACTAGCCGTTATGAATAGTATTAACTATGTTTTCAATTTTATAACATTATTATTCATCTTACACATTTTCTAGAATATATTATGAGAACAAAATAAATTTTTCGTGTAAAATATGTATTTTTAGAAAATTGCAGTTTTCTAGCCTTTTGATGGCGCACCCAGCTTAAATCTTGTTTTTCACATGTCTATAAGTTCAATTTGACAAAATATAATTCTTCTTTGGAATAAGGATATAAAAATTTACTTTGGATAAATTTTTAATATTATTCTGATAACTTACATATTTTAATGAATAGTAAAAACACGCTATATTATAATTAAAAACAACTTTTTTCATCGCAATAATTTATATGGTTATATTTTTTTTATTAGTTTTAAGGTTTTATTGTATATATTTTTACCATTTAATCCCATGTTGTTCATTGGAATTAATTTCACTTTGAAATTGGATATAAACAATTATCAATCTTTTGAATGTTTTTATTTCTTAAAAACACGCTATTTGTTTTGATAATGATAATTAATTTTAAAATTAACTAATTAAACATATATGTTTTGAATTTGGAAAAATAGAAATAAATTTTTGAATTCGGAATATGGAATAATTCTTAGGATTAATATTTGGTATTTTTCTGAAAAACTACAATTTTCGATGAATAGTGAAACCACTTAGTGGTAGTTAAAAAACTGACTATTTCATTTAAATGAAATTTTACCACATCTGTGAATTTAATTTCAAAAATATGAGAGACATGGTTAATATCCTAGACTAAAATGTGGTTCAATTAGATGAAAATAATTTTTGGTGAATAGTAACTTTTTACTTTTATTTTCCACGGTTAAAAGTAAATAGGGTAATTAAAGATAAAAATGATATTAATATTACCCTAAAAAATGTCCTAATTATATTGGATAAGTATAATTCTACCAAAACAACCTTAGGAATAAAATATGAATATTTAGGTCCACATGGATTAAATTAGGACATTTATTATTAATTTATTTAAAGAAGGGTTAAAATAGTTAAAATCAATGTTTAATAACTAATACATTTTTAATATAGGCTAATACATAAGATAAATTCAACTATAAATATTAATTAGAAATCTAAAATGATTTACTACCTATTTATATTTTATTTATAATTTTTATACATTAAATAATTTAAGTTATTTATGACACAATGGGGATGCAGTAATTACTTAAATAATAAAATATTAAAATAATTGATATTATAAATACCCAAATAAATTTAATTTGAAACATTTTATGAATTACACAAATTTTATAGGTTAATATGCCTTGTTATTATTGATTTAAATAACTTTTGTCGAACTAATCATTCTGTTATAATTTTCACAAAAAATCAATTACCAAATAGTGTCAAAATTGACATAAAATAGTTTTTAAAACAAATATTATATTATTAATTGTTATTTTATTCCTAAAAATCTAAGGTTCGTCCAAATGACCTAGATAAGGCTATATATATTAATAATAAACAACGTGGGGTTCTTTTGGCTTTTTATAGTATGTTTATTAACCTTATAGTGTAAGAATACTAGAAGATGCGGTAAAAGTAAAATTATTGAACTTAAAGTTAAATCTAAATTATAAGGTTAAAATAGAAACCTAAACTTGTCTAAATTATATTGGATGAAATTATTTAGACCCATACCCACCTTAACTTCAAAATAAATCAATTTGGAGCTATTAAAACCGAATATGCCTTTATAATAAAATAATATTGTTAGTTTTTCCAAAGGTTCCCCTCTCCTCCCTTATAAAAGGGAACCCCTTCCCTCTTCACTTCACACCATTTGGAGCTTTTATGCTCGGAAAAAACCTGCCAATATCTCTTCTCGACTTCCATAGAAACATCCTATAGGATCTGGTCTTCTTAAAATACCATCTTGAGTGCCCTAAGAGGAGGTTAAGAAGAGGCGGTTCAAAGAAGATGTAATGTCCGTTACCGATTCTTTCAACTTTATTTATTCTTATACTTTATCATATTTAATTGTTTCATTATGAAGTAACAACATCAGTGTCACTCATATACTGATATGTTATTATAAGTATGAAACAACCCTATTTCACCATCTATCCATCCTATGGAAAACGAAATCACCGCGCGTGCGTACGTACAGAATACCGTCTCCACGCCATGGTGTAATCTATTTTTGACCACCACCTTACTTGGATGGGTATAATGGTGTAAATAAATAAATAAATATTATTATTGTAAAGTGATATTGATTATTAAATATTATACATACACTTCAATACAATTCCACGATCATGGCAATGATATTATCGATCGTGCGTACGTACGGACTACCGTCTCCACAACGCAATGAGATTCATTCTCCCTGTTAACCATTCATGAATGATTATAATGTATATATAATAAGTAATCATTAAATATATGACATAATAATGATACAAAATTTATGTATATATATATATATATATATTTATATCATTTACTTAGTTACATTCAATTCAATAAAGAAACAAAAACAGCGTTCATGCATACGTACGGCCTACTGTCTCCAGGAACGGTGTATTTTTTTTCCATTTCTCAATCTATCATATATATATGTATATTCTGAATATATATTACATATAAATCATGTTTTACATTCTGGAATAAATTAAATCAGGATATAAGTAATAATATCAAGAACAACAAGTCCAAACATGTACGATAAAGAAAACGATTTTACCCAAAACGTTGCTTTATCATGAAACTTACAAAAGAACGGGTAATATAAAGTCATAAGTGAACCATATATGATATCATAACAATGAATATTATTCTGTAATAAGTCAATGACAAAATTTAAATCATTATACAGGAGTTTCGGATACATACGAAGCATATTGGACCTATGGTAAGGGATAATTATTCAAATCTCATTCTTATCCAAGATTGTTTATTTGTAAGTATTTACTGGGGTTATGATTATTATCCATGTCCATATGTTGTCAAAATGTTTTCATAAAATGTTTACATTTCATCCATGTATATTTAACGTCATTTTTACCCTTTTCTACTTTTACCACATCGTATGGAAGGAATCTTTCTTTTCTTTACCATACGAGGTAGTTTTTGACTTTTCTGAAAAAAGTATGAGAAGAATGTTATTTTTAACATATATAGCGTGAACGGTTTTTTATGGTTTTATAAAGCCTTATATTCATGATGCTTCCTCCAAAATATTTCATGAATATTTTCAACAAAATCTATTTATTTTAAAATTGCATGATGTTTTATGAAAAGAAATTGATTTTGAAGAAGAAAGGATATTTTCCTCAAAAAAACATTTCAAATGTTTTATCAAAACCATTTTTTCCATCTAAGATGACATTATTTCATATGTGTATGTTTCAAGTATAATGTATCTATGATTTACATGGTTTCACTATTCTTATGATGAAATGATATCCATTTGTTTTATACGGATTATGTTATGATGGGATGACGTTTATGATACCCATTTTATTCTTTGGGTTATGATGAATGATTTATGTTTAATTTGTGGCACAAGTAAGAATTATTTCATTATGAGATGGGTGGGACCTATATCTCACTCCAATACATTGGGTAAATATTTATATCTCATGAGATAGACATGGATGGAATGGTAAGTTTATCTGGTTCAGTAATACAGGAATGGAACGAGGAGTGAACTCGATTCAAAAAGGGACATTATCCACTAAGATTGTCTTGGCAGCAATGTCTTGCCTACTATGGAAATCATATCATGTGATTAATGTTTTCCCACAATTACAAGTTTTATTTACAATATATTTTATCATGATTGATGTTTTATTTTGATCTATGTCTTACGTACTGCCATGTTTTATGTCATTTCTCAAGATTTCGATGTTTAAACATTAGGTTCATGTTTTTATGTTCAAATGTATATAGTTTGTTTTATTTTTTCCATGGTTACCCTTACTGAGCATTTGAGCTCACCCATTTTATTTTTTCTTTTCCCAAGGATATAAAGAATGGTTTTAGGTAAAATAAAATGGGAAAGATCTTTATGGGAGATGTTGAAGTTCTTTTTCCAGGATTAGAAGATTACATTCCTTGTTTCCAAAGACACTAAACTATTACGGTCCTTGTGTGTCTATTTTTATTATGTACTATGTATTCTGCAAAAGTAATGTAATGTCCATGTACGTCAAGCTTTGGGTCACTACAGTTGGTATCAGAGGAAAGGTTTAGTTAACCTTTGGAAACTAGGATGCGAAAACTTTAGTGAGATCCCTAGAGATATTTCTAAGGTATGTCTAGGGATGTCCCTAAAGTTAAGTATACGTATAGGTTATAGTCCTAGAATTGAGATAAATATTTTATAATTAAACCTAAGATATTAGATATTGAAGGTACTCCCCCTTTATTATGTTGTCTTCCTAGCATGATTTTTTCATCTCACAATATAATTTTTGGGTTTTAGAAAATGGCTGGAAATATGAAGATTCATGATAATGGAGGATATGATGGAAAATGGAATGATATTATTCATGAGAAACCAAATGGAATTGGATCTGGAGGTCCACATATCATTATTATGCCTAATCAGCAATCTCATAACATGATCAATAATCTCAACTTTGGTAAGTTTCCTGACTCATCTAATAAGAGAAAGATAGAGTTTCATGATGATCATAGAGGAAAGAGAGTTCAATTCCCCTCATGTAAATCGCGTGGGAAGAGGTATCAGGGAGAATGTTTCAAAGGAACTGGAAGATGCTTTGGGTGTGGAAAAGAAGGACACAAAGCCAGTAATTGCAAAGGAAAAGGTTTAGTTAACACCATGGTCAAGGATAATGGTATTTCTAAGACATCAACAACGGTTAAATGTTTTAAATGTGGAATGTACGGGCATTATGCAAACCAATTCCCTAAGGGAAAATATCATTAATAGAATCAGCATGGTCATACGGGTATTATTTATGTGATGATGATGAAGAGACTACAAATGATATATGAGATGAAAAAAGTGTTGAAGCTTAGTCAGTTGTTTACGAAGGTAGTGGAATTATTGTATGTTTATCAAAAGTTATGTTGTATAGTTAATGGTACTATGGAATAATGAATCATCTAAGGATTGTTACACTATTGTTTTTTCTAAAGTATTTGAAATTATATGTTGAATGGTACTGGTAACCATGAAAGGTTATTCAAATGTTTTTGGAAAGTCGATGATATTCGCATAATGAAGGGATAAGAAGATAATTAGATGTTTTATTTTATTCAAGAGCTCATGAGTGATATAAGGACTAAGTGATATTATGGTTTGAGTATGTATAATTTTTTGGATTTTGGAATGTGGAAAGTGTTAAAATTTAACAACATTCATTTTTTCACTAAGGTTCAATGGGTATTCATTATTCAAGAGAAAACATGATTATGGTATTCACATGTTTGTAATTTGACTAAGAATATATATATTATGATATATGGGGGATAAATGATGGCATTCACGTGATTGTTATGTGACATTTCATGTAATCATTTTCTTTATACTGTGATCTTGGAATGAAGTATTTTAGATAAGCCTAAATATTGTAATGGATTATGTTTTACATAAGTTAGTATTGTTTAAGGATAGAAATTTTTTTAACTTTATTGATCGGATGTTATAGTAATGTAGTTTTAGAGAAAAGACAACCTGTATGACGGGTGACAACCCATCGCGTCGGACAAGGCTGTGGGAATCGAACCCTCAACCGAAGTGCGACTGGCCTTTATCGCCTACCACTGGCCTACAGGAAGTCCCTGGTTAGTAGAAACTAGTTTTATTTTATTAAGTGGTATGATATATGATGTATAAGTTCATTTTTGGAATCGTATATAATTAACTTCACCATAGATGGACTTATATATATTTGATAACATTGGCTAACCTTTTGTTTGAAATAGATGGAATGAACCATAATTCTATCACATGATCTGTTAACACTTCAATAATAACAAATTCAACTTCATTTCTTTAAGATATGAAGATGAAATTGCTCAGAGCATGAACAACAGTGAGATTGTACCAAAATCAAGCAAGTATTTCTTCTAATTCCAAATTTTCACCTTTAGGGAAATGATATTGAAAACCAAAAATGTTGTCCTTGTGCTCTTATATCTGAGGAATCAGATGGTACCTTAAATCATCACAAACTTATGGCTTTGTGATTGATGGTTTTTTCATAGACATGTTCTCTACCACTCTCCATCAGAACTTGATGGTTAGATTTTTCATACATATCCATATTTTCACATATGTTCACCTATATGAAAACCCAGTGATGAGATAATTTGGGTAATCGTTACATTTAATACTTTACTTTTTAAAATTATGTTTTAGTATTCCTTTTTATGTTGTGGGTTTCTATGAATAGTAAATTATTTATAACCCCGACGAATTTCGAGGAAAAAATTCATTTTAAGGGGGGTAATATGTAACACCCTGAGATTTTATGAGATATATTATTTTTAATTTCATTGATCTTCTATTATACACTACTCCAAGATTAGCTTATACTATACTCAACACCGCATTAGCTTGTAGTATACACAACACTATTCTTGGCTTGCATTAGACGCAATTGTGACCTACATAGATAGCGTGTGTAGTACGCAATATCGGGTTTCACTAAACAACGATATATTGATATAATATTATTATGGACTAGCCGTTATGAATAGTATTAACTACATTTTGAATTTTATAACATTACTATTCATCATACAGATTCTCTAGAATATGGCACGAGAACAAAATAAATTTTTCTTCTAAAATATGTATTTTTCAAAAATTACTGTTTTCCCGCCTTTTGATGGCGCACCCACCTTAAATCATTTTTTTACAAGAATATAAGTTCAATTTGACAACATGAAATTCTCCTTTGGAATCAGTATATAAGAATTTACTTTGGATAAATTTTTAATATTATTTTGATAACTTTCATATTTTAATGAATAGTAAAAACATGCTATATTTTAATTAAAAACAACTTTTATCATCACAATAATTTATATGGATAGATTATCTTTTTAATTGGTTTTAAAGTTTAATGAGAATATATTTTTACCATTTAATCTAATTTTGTTCATTTGAATTAATTTCACTACCAAATTGGATATAAACAATTATCAATCTTTTGATAGTTTTTGTTTCATAAAAACACACTATTTGTTCTGATAATGGGAATTAATTTTAGAATTGATTAATTCCACTTCTATGTTTTGAATTTGTAGAAATACACATCAATTTTGAATTCGGAATATCATATAATGCTTTGGCTGAATTTTTGGAATTTTTCTGAAAAAACGTCAATTTTCGATGAATAGTGAAACCACTTAGTGGTAGTTAAAAAACTGAATTATTCATTTAAATGAAATTTTACCACACTTTTGAATTGAATTTAGAAAATCTGGGAAACACGGTTAATATCAAGGACTAAAATGTGGTTCAATGAGATGAAAATAATTTTTGGTGAAGAGTAACTTTTTACTTTTATTTACCACACTTAAAAGTAAATAGGGTAATTAAGGGTACAAATGATATTAATATTACCCTAACACATGTCCTAATTCTATTGTATACGTATTATTCTACCAAAAACTACCTTAGGAATAAAATATGACCATTTAGGTCCACTTGGATTAGATTAGGACATTTATTATTAATTTATTTAAAGAAGGGTTAAAAGAGTGAAAATCAAAGTTTAATAACTAATTAATTTTTAATATAGGGTCACACATAAGATAAATTCGACTATAAATATTCCTTAGACAGATAAAAATATTTTCTACCTAATGGTTTTTTATTTATAATATTTTGACATTAAATAATTTATGTTATTTATGACACAATGGTGATGTAGTAATTACGTAAATAATGAAATATTAAAATAATTAATATTATAAATATCCAAATAAATGAAATTTGAGACTTTTTATGAATTCCACTAATTTTATATGTTAATATGAAAAGTTATTATTGCTTCAATTAACTTTGTTCTAACTATTCATTCTGTTAAGATTTTCATAAAAATCAATTACCAAATAGTGTCAAAATTGACATAAAATAGTTTTTAAAACAAATATTATATTATTAATTGTTATTTTATTCTTAAAAATCTAGGGTTTGTCCAAATGACTTGGAAAAGGTTATATATATTAATAATAAACAACTTGGGGTGGGTTTGGTTTGTTATAGTATGTTTATTAAACTTATAGTGTAAGAAAACAAGAAGACATGGTAAAAGTAAAATTATTTAACGTAAAGTTAAATCTAAATGATAAGGTTAAAATAGAAACATAAACTTCTCTAAATTCTATTGGATGAGAGGATTTCTACCCATACCCACATTAGATTCTAAATAAATAAATTTGGAGCTATTAAAAACCTAATATGACTTTATAATAAAATAATATTTTTAGTTTTTCCAAAGGTGCCCCTCTCCTCCATTATAAAAGGGCACCCCTTCCCTCTTCTCTTCACGCCATTTTTAGCCTTGATGCTCGGCCAAACCCGGACAATTTCACTTCTAAATTTACCTAGAAACATCCTAATGGTTCTAGTCTTCTTAAAATAGCATCTTTAGTGCCTTAAGAGGAGGTTAAGAAGAGGCGCTTCAAAGAAGAGTTAATCTATGTTACCGAATCATTCAACATTATTTCTTATTCTACTTTTATTCATTATTTGTTTCATTATGAAGTAATAACATAAGTTTCAAAAATATAATGATATGTTATTATATGTATGAAACAACCCTATTTCACCATCTATCCATCCTATGGAAAATAAAATCACCGCGCGTGTGTACGTACGGAATACTGTCTCCATGCCGTGGTGTAATATGTTTTCGACCACCACCTTACTTGGATTGGTATAATGGTGTAAATAAATAACTATATATGATTATTATAAAGTGATATTGATTATGAAATATTATACCTACACTTCAATAAAATTCCACGATCATGGAAATGATCTCATCGCTCATGCGTGCGTACGGACTACCGTCTCCACGATGCGATGAGATTCATTCTCCATGTTAACCATTCATGAATGATTATAAATTATATATAATAAGTAATCATGAAATATATGACATAATAATGACACTGGATTTATGTATATATATATATATATCATCTACTTAATTCCATTCAATTAAATAAGGAAACGAAAACAGTGTTCATGCGTACGTACAGCCTACCATCTCCATGAACGGTGTATTTCATTCCATTTATCAATCTATCGTATATATATGTATATGCTGAATATATATTACCTATAAATCATTTTTTACATTCTAGAATTATGTAAATCAGGATATAAGTAATAATATCAAGAACAACAAGTCCAAACATGTACGATAAATAAAACAATTTTGCCCCCAATGCTGCTTTAACATGGAACTTACAAAAGAACGGGTAATATAAAGTCATAAGTGAACCATATATGATATCATAACAATGAATATGATTCTGTAATAAGTCAATGACATTATTTAAATTATTATATAGGAGGTTCGGATATGTACGAAGCATATCGAACCTAAGGTAAGGGATAATTATTCCAATCTCATTCTTATCCGAGATTGTTTATTTGTAAGTATTTACGGGGGTTATGATTATTATCCATGTCCATATGTACTCAAAATGTTTTCATAAAATTTTTACTTTTCATCCATGTATGTTTATAGTCATTTTTACTCTTTTCTACTTTTACCACATCGTATGGAAGAAATCTTTCTTTTGTTTTCCATACAAGGTACTTTTTGACTTTTCTGACAAAATTACGAGAAGAATGTTATTTTTAACTTATACGATGTGAACAGATTTTTTCGGTTTTATAAATAATTATTTTCATGAAGCTTCCTCCCAAATATTTCATGACTATTTTCAACAAAATCTATTTATTTTAAATTTGCATAATTTTTTGTGAAAAGAAATTGATTTTGAAGAAGAAAGGATATTTTCCTCAATAATTCATTTCAAATGTTTTATCAAAACCATTTTTTTCCATCTAAGATGATATTATTTTATATGTGTATGTTTCAAGTATAATTTCTCTATGATTTACATGGTTGCACTATTCTTTTGATTAAATGTTATCCATTTGTGTTATATGCATTATGTTATGATGGGATGATGTTTATGATACCCATTTTATTCATTGGGCTATGATGAATGATTTATGTTTAATTTGTGGAACCAGTATGAATGATTACATTATGATATGGATGGGACCTATATCTCCCTCCAATTCATTGGGTAAATATTTATATCTCATCAGATCGAAATGGCTGGAATGGTAAGTTATTCTGGTTCAGTAATACAGGACTGGAATGAGGAGTGAACTTAATTCAGAAAGGGACATTTTCCACTAAGATGGTCTTGGTAGAAATTCCTTAGCTACTATGGAAATCATATCATGTTCTTAATGTTTTCCCACAATTAAAAGTTTTACTTACAATCTATTTTATCATGATTGGTGTCTTATTTTGATCTATTCCTTACGTACTGCCTTGTTTTATGTCTTTGCTCACGATTTTGATGTTTAAACATTATGTTCATGTTTTTATGGTCAAATGTATATGGTTTGTTTTATTTTTTCTCCATGAATACCCTTACTGAGCATTTGAGCTCAACATTTTTATGTTTTATTTTCCCATGGATATAAAGAACGGTTTTAGTTAAGAAAAAAAATGGGGAAGATCTTTATAGGAGATGTTGAAGATCTTTCACCACGATTAGAAGATTACATTCCAAGTTTCCAAAGACACTAAACTATTACGGTCATTGTGTGTCTGTTTTTGTTATGTACTAATTATTCCGCAAAAGTAATGTAATGTCCATGCACGTCATGCTTTGGGTCTCAAAAGATCACAAATTGGCTCCAGGAAATAATCCCCCCTGTCGAAAACAACGAGTAGCCTTGAATAAGATATAGGACATTCCCATAAATGATATAGCAATCCAAGAGGAGTTAAAACTCCAAAATATAATTTCAATATTCTGATAAGGAAAAACCATAACTACAAAAACACTGTTGATGAAACTCCATCCCATACGATCATAGGAATTGTTCATGTCGAGATTGATGACTTTGTTAGCAACACGAGTTTTGAGGTTGATATCCGTAATCATTTCCTCGGCCATAGAAATATCCCCCTCGTTAGATCGCCCCATCAAAAAATCATGTTGTTCCATGGATATCCACTGGGGAAGATAAGAAGACCTCTTGGGGCTAATAATACCTGCGAGAATCTTGTAAGGTACACTGCACATTATTATAAGATGATAATGGAGAATGAATGTAGAATTTTTTTGACATGTGGTCGAGAACAAGGGTAGTGGAACATTGAAAATGAGGTAGATTCCCACCCCGAATGAAATCCTAGATAGCCACTCTCAAATCAGTTTTAACAACCTCCCACAGGGATCCATAAAAAGTGGAAATAAACCTACCCGGACTGACTGCACAATTAGGATTTAATTTTTTTTATAGCATTAATGGCCTCTTTCTCCCAAGGAAGGGACCCCATACCGTCGTTATCCTAGGGAGAAGCACTGTTAGGTATAACATCAAAGTGATATATAAGTTCACTTGGATACCACCTATGAAAAAATCATGATATGGCCAGCGAGAAGATCCCTAAAGTGTATGTAATCTAGTGCACCTTCAACATCCCGATAATCGGTGAAGGACCCATCCTCAATCCAAATATTTGGTTTAATGAACCTTCTCCACTCAATGATGCAAGCATGGAAATAAGCAGTATTCATATCCCCATATTTCACTCACTTTGTCCTTGCTGGATCTCGGGAAAGGCGTGCCTGCTTCAGCAACAAGTTTGCTTGGATGTCTTTTATACCCTCTAGTTCCTCAAAAACATGATCATCCAAAACATCTTCTAGACTACATTAAAGATGAGCAACATCCTGAATAGTGACATCTATGTCCCTATCCATGGGAGAAATATAACACTACCGTACATGTAGCCAACTCTTGAGGTGCCTATCCTTTTTTGATAATCAGTCTATGAATACCCTTGGATTGGATCGCTCCAGGTCATTCCTACCAGGTCATGGAAACCAAGAGTGTCGACCCACAGACAAGGAAACCTAGAGCTCCCCCGATTATAATTCCAAGAGGAGAGCCATATCAGAAGTGGTGAATGGTATTAAATACCACGTACCAGATAAACCAAACTCGTGTCAGCGTACATGGAAGGAGCCTACTATTGGCCAAGAATTTGTCCAGGTGACTCTATCCAGGGAGAAGCACTATTAAGGATCACATCTCTCGTAAATGAATGAATCAAGAAAGCCCTAGAAACCCTAGCTCCTACTAAAAGTGATGAAGTGATCTCCTGCCCAAACTAGATCCACCATGAAAGTCATGTTATAGATGATCCATATGATCCTATTACTGGGATCCGCAGGTAGACATCCCTATATATTGAGTTTCTTAGAAAAATATACAGTCATGCCTAGGTGAGGTTTTTTCTCGAGAATACCAACCAGTGCAATATTATTCTTTCTAACATTAGAAGACAAAAATTCCATTTTAACCAGAGTTCCAATACCCCCTTCATTCAATATAATGAATGGAATCATAGATCAAAAAGGGTTCTGTGATTGGCTTTATAACTCGTTGGCTTGACAAGGTGGGAGTGCAGACTCACCATCATGTTTCTAGACTGAGACCTAGTACAAAATCAATTTTTATTGGACCAGATCTCGACTGGGGATTAAGGGTGGGGCCTAGAAATGACTATGCATCCTTTCACACTTTTACAGTGAAAAATAATATCCCCACATACGGCATCAGAACTTTGTAGAGGGTAGTCCCCAACCATTCCCACATACATAGAGGAGGAAGAGGTAGAAAGAGGGTGAACTATTTATGACCCCAGAAAAGGAGGATTAACTATTGGTGATCTATGAGAAGAAGGAAGGAAACCCATATTTCCATCTTAGCCACCACAAGTTCCCAGAAAAGAAGAGAGAAAACAAAAAATTCCATCAAAGCCATCAGAAGGACCTACATGCTGATGATGTACCAACACCAGAAGACTGGGGGTTCGAGGAAACCCACAAGAGACATCCATGCTACTAATACCATCATGCTTCAAGCCAATATTAAGCAAGGACACAATGTGACCAACCTGAACCCGATGCATTTGTCTACGAAGTAGAGGAACTATATCCTGGAATCCCCCTCAGTCATCCAGCATCTGATTAGAGGACAACAACAGCGCATGACTACCATCTTGATACCCTTCATGTAGAATCATACCTTGAGTCCCTCCCAGGGTATACTCCACATGAGGAGTAAGATGGATTTTCAAGTTCCTTTCAAACTGCAGGCAACCATGACGTCCTCCATGTTGGCATGGATGGCACACGTGTAAGGAATTCCCCAGATGCATTCCTTGGGAGGAGAAACTTTGGAAGGCATGATAAAAAATGTCTTGGTTCCAACAAAATGATTCATAGACCCAAAGAGCAATTTACCCCGACACGAGGTGAGAGATATCTAGTTCAACACACAGAAGAGCCACTAAGGAATTATAACTAGACTTGGTTCTTGGATCCGAGAAAAGAAATCCACCAAGCGAGTCACCAATAACCGTAATGAAGACTTTATTATTAAAAGGGAGTAGAATCCCAGAGATATTAACCCAGACTACAATTTATGGTCATTCTTTGACCCTATGCACATCCAAAGGCCATCTTTCAAGGCTGAAGGACCAAAAACCAACATATCATAGAGCATGACACCATGCATTGATGAAGTCCTCCTTGGAGCCCAGGACAAGGTAGTAGGAAAGAAGGATACATTGAGGAGATCTGAGCTGGACGTTTGAAACCTCATGACCCCTCAATGCACTAGAATGATGTAATTGGTGGATTAGAGGCACAAAAGAGATCAATCATTTTCCACTTTAGATTGACTGATACCTCTATGAATGATCCCATAAGAATATCAAGGCTGATCTGCAATCCATAACGAGACACCAGCAACCAATCCACAGTGTTCTTTGAGAATCAGGCATGGGGAAGGAAGAAGAAGTACCACTGAGAGAATCCCAAAAGGAGAGGCAAGGTGCTGAATGACACGGGAGAGAGGCCAAAAAATGAAGCGAAGGAGCCTGAGACACACCCAGCGCACCAGAAAAGATGACCTAGAGGCAGAGAGCGGCAGATCTAACTATGGTGACCTTAGAACTGGATCCAGGGAGGAAGAAGCAGGGCAAGATCATAGGTCAAAGGGACTTGGGGGCGACAGGAGTGGTAAAGGAATAATGGAGGATAAAGTAACATTAAAGGGGATTTGAAAACCCAAAGGCACGTGAAGTGTATACTCTAGGAGATCCATCCCACTACACCCCCAAAGAACACATAACTTTCATTCTTCATATTTACAAGGCCTATTGTCACATTGGAAAGATAGATTATTTTCTTCTACATTACATTGGTAATAAAAACTATTTGTAGATTGACATTCTCATAACATTTACTAAGGGAATGAGTTGTTCTAACCATAAATTTAACATGGGCCGGGTCACGAAATGCATTATACTATTCAGTATTCTCGACGGTATTATCTATTAATTTCATACTATTTATTCTGGGAGTAGTAATATGTAAAATAGTTGAAAATAAACAATAGAAACACCCCCTATCAAAAAAATTTCTATTTTCATTGTAATTACTCATTAAAGGACTCTTAAACATCAAGTGAAAAAAATAATGTAAATTAAAATTATGATAGAGGAATATACAGTGAAAATATGACTTTTATAATTATTCATGTATTATAGGCATCGTTTGAATAAACATGTGTGTACCCTTTCAAATGGAAAAAGCAATGGTTTTAGTCTTGATCGTATGAGATCCAAAAGTTTTGTTCTAACTATGTGATAAAAATATCAAAAAATTATTATCCTCCCCTATATTAATCTGAAGATAAATATTTCTGAAAAAAAATACATTTTCCTTAATTCGGAGTGATATAATAAAAAATTCATTGGAGAACAAAAAACATGGCTCTGATGATCAACATAACACCCTACGATCCCTAGTAACTGGTTATTTGAAATTAGAAAAAATATTGAAGTGTACTCCCTAAAAATACATCCTTATATCGAAGATCCTAATCACCAAACTACATACTACACCAAAAAATATATGGATTTGGTAGAATTTTTATAATGAATGATATTGGTATTATTTGAAATTTCAACTGACCCAGGTCACCAAAGGTTCAAATCTCATTATTAAACACCATTGTATAGCTATAATAACCCATGAATAAAATGTAGGGAATTTGTAATTGAATAACCCTAGAGATCCATAATACACGAATCAATATTTCTTTCAATTTATTAGTATAATAAATACTATTATTGGATTTATAGGAAAATAAATAAAAATATATTAAATATAACTAGAAACCGGTAGTTTATAAGAAAAATTAGTGATAACATAAAACCACTTAATCCTATTACCATAATAATATGTAAAAAAATTATAAAAACAAAATTAAATAATAAATACAAAAAATGTCAATGTTGAGTGGTTTTGCACATATTTTTAAGTATACCATCCATGGTTAACCAATAATGTCAACCATAATGGATCTATTATGTTCTAAAACCATATTAGAAATCACCATGTGTCATTAAAAATAATCATGTTATCAAATAATGAATATTTGAAATTATATCACCGTCAATTAGATATATGAAAAATTAAAATCAATTTTTGTATTATAATGGATATCCCTAATTCTTCATATTTAATGAAAAAAATCATAGTACTAAAATAAATCAATGAGATATCATGTTTTATTGAAAATATAGAATGACTACAATCATAGAACCTAAATAACCTATTGGTTTATATACTTATGGAAATATGAAACCACCATTGCAACCCTATCTAAATGAAATATGGTCTATAAAGGATATCCTCTAATAAACCATCCCCCTTAACAATTATTCTACAAAAGAAATGATAAAAATATCCAATGGAAAAAGTATGGTGTCCGATCAAAAGAACATTATAATACAAAAACGAATCTATAAAATCTATATCCACATGAATTCATATGTTCAATAAAAAACATATATTAAAAAAATAAAACAATCCATTTTCCATATCAAAATAAACCTTTGGTTTTATTTCATAAAAATTTTGTTCTATTGAAAATAATTCCATATTCAAATAAATAGTGTTACTATTAAATTAAATCTATAATGGAATAAAAAGATGAAATAAAAAACTACATATTAATATTATAAAAATAAGATGAAGAATGAAAATTAGTATACCATCATAAAATATCATAATGTAATATCGAATCATAAAAAGAGGGAAATCAAAAAAATCATCGGTATAGAGAACTATATCTCTATGAAACATGACGAGACATAATCTTGTGAAGGTTACACTTATATTTTGGGGACCCTTAGTCAATTAAAAAGGATTCCCCTATCACTAAGGCATCAATGGAATCTCTCCATGTTATAACTTACTGTATAATGAATCAATGATGGTTATTTTTTTCCATAACAAAAGGGATCCCATTTTTTTTATATCATTAATATTCTCATTAAAAAAATCATGTTATAAAAGAATATTACAAAGATGAAATTCATTTTAAATCCATTACCATGCATTAATAAAGATAATTATGTATAGATGTATCTCTATTTTCATTCATAAAACCATTCTTCCATTTCCGAACTATCTTTACGTTATTTTATCATACACATACTGTTTACTAAATCTATTTGACAATGAAAATCCATTTTGAAATCCCCAATATATTTTCCCAAAACATTAAGAAAAAGTTTAATAAAAAAAGGAAATAATAATAATGAAATGATCCACTTTGAAAAACCCGTATGATAGAGACACAAAAATCATGAACGACAAAAGCATTATTTCGTTATTTATGGTTCTGAAGGAAGAAAATGATTGGATACTAGAAAACCTGGATCTAAGTGACATAATGTCAATTATCAATTTCAATGCTAGATCCAAAAATATAGTGTTAATATTACTGTAACATGTGGATGAGAATAAAAAATAATGAATAAAATTGGTCTACAACACTAGATTATGATTAGTAGAGAACCAAACATGCATCATAAATTATTAATCACCAACTAATTGAGGGGGATAACCAAGACAATCAAGAAGGAATCAGTAAACCATGAAATCCCAAATCAGGGTTACGTGGGGATTATTAGAAAGATTAAATATTTAATTCTGATAAAAATGATATTTTTATCTATAATATATAATATAAATAATGATGCCACATGTTTTCCAGTGGAACCTACACACAACAAGGTATTATTCCAGGTAGCACTGGATACTCGGTCACCTCTCTCGGATAAAATATGGGCTCTAAATACAACCTTCCACTCAAAAAAAATATCTGGAGAATTGTATTACCAAAAATTCAAAATAAAAAAACATTAAATCACAATATATTATATTTTTCAGACCAGGGTGTGAAAATTATTCCCATTATAAAATATTTCAATCCCAAGAAGTCTCTAGTCCAAGATCCATGTAAGAGTTAAGTTGATTTCTAAATCATCAACCCAAAATTCTCAAATAAATAATCTTTTTCCAACACACAAAATAATCTCTCTCAAAAAATGGGATATTTTCCATTAAAATATTATATCATATTGGTCTACTATATGATCCTCTTACCCAACAAATAAGGTGGTGGGTTCTATTTGATCATTCTCTTAATTGTAAACATCAGATGGATCATGTAGATTGTTCTTTAGCAGTGAAGCGGGAAACACATTATAGATATAATTCAAATCTGTGTGTATTCATAAATGGAAATACACCTTTATGAGTAAATTCTTTATCTAAAATTGGATCAAATAAAAATAATATTAAATACAATGGATCCATATATGTATATGTCCCAACTATATTAAAACATGGAGGATTACACGGTCTCCTAAGTCAATTTACAATGGATATTAATATCCATCGGAATAAAAATTTGGGTGACTCTGATTTGTCAAAAATTTATTCCTGATCCTATTCATGAAATATTTCTACTCATGAAGGATTATCTGCCATCCTTGGTTTGTTCTTTGACATATTCTAAACAAGCAGGTTATATGAAAGGTCTCTCATACAATACATCTGATGCATCCTTTGAAATTGATGATTCAAAACTATTACTATAGGAAAATTACACCAATGGATCATATTTCTCCTAAGATTCACTAAATATGAGAATACATGCCCAAAAATTGTATTAATTAATTCGGGTAAATCGTCGGGTCTAGTAATATTAATTTAGATGATAATATTAAGCAACATTAATTGAGAATCCCTCACTATCTAAAATACACTTTAAATCAATGATTAAATGTTAGGGTTTCTATTTGATATGATAGTCAATGTTGTTCTAGGAAGTCAAATAATAACACACACATATAGGTTTTCAACATACAATACCATTATCTACTACTTTATAGGTATGAAAAATCACAAATTTTTGGAGTATATCAATAACTAAGCCTAAAAAATCCTTTCCACTAGGAGTATGTCGTAACATAATCATAATTTCCATGGATATCTCATCCAATTTCTCTACTAAGATAGATAATGAATAAAGAATGGTAGAAGGTGTTTGAAATTAATCTATATTATATTACATGTATGACACAAATAAAAAACTTATCAAAAAATTTCTTCTCCTCCCTATCCAATAAAAAATAAATCGAAGGAATAGTTCATCGTGGATAATCCATTTTTTATGAACCATCTCGATCTATGTCCATAATCCATAAAATCGGCCTTTATGTGTATCAGAACAACCCTCTTGTCTCAGAATTAAAAATATATATATTGGGAAACCAAGAACAATCACTTGAGGTTACCCCTACACAAATGATATTGAAAATTTATATGAATTATAAATCCCCAATCAATCTTTGTTCAATATGACCATCTATATATAACCCAAATAAGTATAGTATATGAATACATTTCTATCATATTTCTCTTTATCAAGGTTCGTCTTTTCAAACATACTCATCAAGCATCACACTTTAACTTTTTCTCTTTCTTCCTAGGATTGAAATTGAGGATAAAAATATATATGAACACAATAAATTTTATAAAATTATTATGAATAAAAAAATTAACGATATACCGATTCCACGCTATTAATATATTTGTCATGATGTGATCCCTTTGAGTGATGTCAAATATCAAACTCATATTGTCTTAAAACACTATAAAATACTCCCTAATGTGGTAGTGTTGTTTTGTATTATATTATTGAGTTACTTATGATAATTTACAACCATTAATTCTGTATAAATTCTCATTATGGAATAAAATATATGAGGAATAAGCTACCACATATCCCTATGCATCCAAAAACAACATAATCCAATTTCTTTGGTATAATTCCGAACATAATAACTAATAACATGATTAGGAAGCATGATAGAAAGAGATAAAGTCAAAATCACATTAAACTCCTCAAAATAAAATTTTGACTAATATAATTATATAAAAAATACATATTTATATGTTAAATCTATCATAGATATTTCCATCACTGATATTACTACACAATGAACATTTAGTAACTAGTAAAACCTATGAAAATACAAATATCAAACAAAATTTATAGAATACATTTAATATATCATCATATGAATTTGTTCGATATGCATATAAAAACACATAATAAAAATCGAATAGAAAAGATGTTTTAAATTATGAGGAATGAAATTACATTTAGATAGATTCATATATGGATAATATTCCCTCATAATTCCATGTAAAAATTTTTTATGGATAACAAGATCATTTTATTATATGTATAATAATGAATATCTACTAGGAAGATATCCATGAATAAGTTGAAAAGTTAGTGGATCATTTTAATCCTTAATGTTTTAAATATTTGGTGAGAATTTTTAATTCCAATCAGCATAATTGTGTACAATAAATTCCTAAATAATTTCTGGAATGTTTTCTTGGGATTATATTCATATATGTCTCTTAAATGATGGTATCATTAACTCCAAATAAAATTTTAAAACAATAGGGAACCCTTGAGATGAAAAAAATGGGAATATTCATATCGTGGAAGATTTTTTTTATTTACCTCCACTAGTGGATCTTTTCCGTGTAAATAAAAATTTAGATACTCCCATCCAATTTTTTAGATAATATAATTGTTTATTACCAATTTCTTCATCTACAGTGAATAATTATATAATTCTAAAAATCCCCTTGATGATCCATTATTTAATTTAATTCAATGGTTGTAATGTAATTCAGTTGTAATGAAGTTTTATTCATCCCTAGATTCTTGCATATAATGAACTCAACATCCCTCTGAAGAATAAACCGTAATAATTCTTCTTGAAACATGTCGGAATACTCCCTCACCACCACTTGATTAGGACCAATTTTATGTAAAAGAATAGAAACAACATGTAACTATTACAACTAGATGAAAATAATTTCTTCACTAGAGAAACATGAAATGATCTTCATAATATTTGATCCCATTAACCATAAAATACATAACTCCATCGATGGAAACTAAACTATTATTGATTATTATTGTATTCAAATTGGGATAAAATGATAATAATATATTGGTTTAAAATTAAATCATAAATTATTATATGATCAAAAAATAAAAAGTCCCACATGGTTTTCTGGTCAGAAATCAGCCCTCAACACATAAATGATTTAGATCTCTAATCTATTTGCATTTCCAATAGAGAGTAAATGGTCACTTAAAATTCATAATCATTGAATTAAATCATAAAATTTCCATAATATTATAAAGTTTCATTTCTTCCATAATATAATGGGCTCATACATATATATCATTTCATAATCTCAGTATATATTGGAAGGAACAAAACAATATTTATATATCGTATATATTTCCCAAGATAATATTTCTATATTATATTATTTGAGATAAAAATAATTATTAATATTTTTATATAGGTCCACCAACATAGAAAACTATGTAGCATACTCAATAATTGAATGATCTTCCTAAACCAATTTAATGAAGTCCATTTCCATAACTACTCCCAGCATACTAACAAAAAACTTTTAGATGTAGGATTTAATGAATGTGGTCTAGGTGAGATTCTAATGAATCATTTCCTAAAATATTGTTTCCTAAAAATTCCTCAAAATATATTTATGAATATTTTTGGATATTCCCTTAATTTAATCTTATTATGTTTTATAAAATATTAAATAGATATATACTATCTCAATATGTTCATTTAAATTTTTTTCCCCTTTTGGTAGTTAATGATTGGTTTTTGTTTATTATTGGTTTTTTAATAATTTTCCACCAAAAAAAGGACTCCCTCACTTCTTTTTTTCAGGAAAATAACCATAAAATCTCTAGTTATATTTAATTTCTATCTATCTATGATTATCTACATTATAAAATAGTTTCACCAATAAATAATTTTTTGGTATCATAACATATAAGTCATCATATCCTCTTGTAATATTTCTGAATTATTTTAATTTTTATATCTATACATATATATTGATAATACATTAATATAATTTCATAGTTTAATCCATTTTAGACTTAATCAATAAATGATATTCTACAAGATGTTTTCAAAATTGAAAAATTATACATTGTTTTATAATTGCCTATGTTTTGATAAAATTTATATTTTTCGATGATTACATATCATATTTATATACAATGTAGATAATTATAAAATAATTAGAAGATTTTATGATTCTATTTAAAGTGAGAATCAAATTTCATTTTCTAGGAGATGTACATTTATAAATAAGAAACGTTACAATTTTTCAATAAGGCGAGGTGTGTCAGGAATAATAGAATGGGTAGATTCGTAGTACACCCATGGAGTTCTCTCAATTGAAATTATATTTTATTACAACAAATGTACATAAAGTAAATGATCCATAATATTCCATTAAATGGAATATATTATCTCTCATGATTGACTCCCATGGTTATCATGGAAATAGTTATTTTGTTAGGTGGGTTACCAATTTTATGATATTGATAATGTGTTTAGGATAATAAATAAACAATCACATTAAATACTAAAATATTATGTATAAAAAGAATACTTTATATATTGTTAACGAATTTTTAATAAAATTTGATAAGGTCAATTCATAAATTCAAAATTTTATATGGTTCTGGATTGTACCAATCATCCCCATTTGGAGTTTATATGTGAATTTGATATTTTTGGGGTTCTTACTTCGTCCAAGGGTATTTATATATCAGTTAGTTTTTGGGGTGCGTAGATCTCCAAAACCCTAATTGATTTCAATTAGGAAGTTTTATGGTTTTATTTCCATCCCCTTATGTTAGATAAAATGAGATAGTTCAATGGTTTGTTTCTTTTCCCCTTGCTATTCACAATATAGATTTTTATGGTGTTGATGACTTATGGAAAAATAAATTTTTATTATTAAAACACTTTAATGGGAAATTTAAAATCCCCAAGAGTTAAATAGAAAGTAATCTGACATCAAAACAGATCAAATAGTAAATATAAACTAGTTATAGTTTACCAGATTATATATATCAATATATAAACACCATTTTAGTTAATACACATTCTTTTTTGGGTCATCTTTGATGTGATCTACAAAAATATAGGCTATATTTTACCATATATGAAGGTAGTCATGAATTTTTATCGTCCATTTTTTTAAAATGAAAATCAAGATAAGGTCTTTCTTATTTATCCACCCACATTGCTCTTTATTAACTATTATGCCATTTAGTTAATGAAGTAGATGTTTCTGATGTTTGATACTCTTCTAGTATATGAGTTTTTTTCAATTTTTTATAGGATGCGATGTACATACATCCTCAGTGAATATATATGAAATGATACTTGGGTGGGATATATTACCCTTGGTGTTTATATATCACATTTTCATTATTTGGTATGTTCTCCCCCAGTAGTTGATTATATATCAAACATAGAGGAACCAGACACTTGATTTAGTGTCTATAGTCTATTCCTTATATAATTATTGAACATGATGATTTTCATTGGATTATTTATTTTTTTAGAAGTTAATAATTAATCAAATTTTGGATCAACATTTCAGATTATATATATATAATCACCAATTATGGTGGCACACTATTTTCCAGTTACACACATCGCATTCTATCACTATATCCATAAAATTCATTACGCTTGTAGGTCTAAATATGAAAATGGAATTTATGTTTCGACTATTTTATGTGGATTGTTAAGTTTTATTTATGATATAGTTTTATTATATTTATAAAAATCTATATTTAAAACTATCTCTGTTTTTTTATTAATTTAATTTATTTATGATCTTTTTCAAGGTGATACAGAAGTGGTTGATAATGATTAATTATCCATAACATATTTATAAGATAATATATTTCAAATTAAAAAACATTATGTGATGATTTTTTACTAGGGTTTAGGTATAATGTTTGATTAATCAATTTTTTCAATGAAATTTGTTTCATTTGTTAGGTTACATTCTATTTGATAGTATTTAATATATGGTGTATTTCACCACAGATTATTTTATGAGACTCACTCCAAGCCAGCATTGTAACATCCTATCACCCTTTATTATCTTTATATATAAAATGGTGACACCACTTTACGGTGATGATTTCTAGACACCAAATCATATTCATACAAGAAAAGGTATTAGTGAAAAGTTGGGTGATGATTTTATCATTATGAACTATGAACCAATCATCGGTAAAAAAATGTACATCCCATCAATATATATGATACATGAGTAAATTTATAACATAATAAATAAAATATAAAAATACCACAATATTAGTGTGTTTATTGAAACAATGTCAAACGACTAAAATGGAATAAAATATGATATGTCTCAAAGACACCCATGTACTACCCCCACAATTAAATCACAGTCTATATGGATGTTCTAACTCCACCTTCCCTACACTCAATATCTGGGTTTATCATTATGGATGTATGGTTCCCACCAATTTCTTTTGTGTTGAATGATAATATATTCCAAATTAATAATTTCCCCAAGTAGTGTGTTATTATAAACCACAAATCATATCTCATAGACATGTCATCTTAGGTCACTAGTATATGAATTAGTTTTCAATATTTTTATAAAAGGGTTTGAAATAGTTTAAATAGTATAATTCTACACCATTAAAAATTTAAATGGAAAATAATAATAAAAAATTCATTAAGTAATTTGTAATCAATTGGAAGACCCACTCTTATTTTTCCTCACATAAAAACACTAATTAATTGCGAATGATAGTTCCATATTCTAGATCGGTGTCTTGTTGATCTACTATTTGAACACCCGGTGAAAAAATATATGTCTCATAATGGATAACACCACTTATTCTTGTCCATTTAAAAGTTTTTATCTAAAAATTAAACCATGTATTCAAAATTCTATTTATTATAATTTCAAAATTAATAAATCATTCCTTGGAATATTCTATCCATCATTATTATTACATAAAAACAATACCTTAATTATAAAATATTTATATTAAAATTGCAATAAATGTGGTTTTCCATAATATGTTCAATTTTTTACAATTATAAAAACCTAAATCATCCAAATAATAATAATAATAATAATAAGAACCTCAACATGATTACACAATAACATAATGTAATTTTCTTAAGAAAACAAAATTATCATGTTCATATATATTGTAGATGAGTTTAAAGCCATGTAAATCTTAATGTGTGCTAAATAAAACCAAACATTGAACATCAATATCAGATCTCATAAAACCATATATTCAATAGATCCTACATTATATCGTGATGATTTATTTTAATAATACATGAACTATAAATAAAAGACTAGATCTTTATTCTCTAGTGATAGAGAGTGAAATGAGAATTGGATAAAAGCGGAACATGGATGAAAGAGCGGGATCAAAGACATACTAAAGATTCAAGATCTACAATGAATAACCATGAGAAAAAAATTTTATTTTGGATGAGAAATAATTTTCCACCAATCCTATAAGGGGACTGGATTCGAGAAACACATATATTAGTTCGTAAATGAGACATTATATAAATAATTCAGATTAAAAAAGTAAATTTATTTTTACTAATAATACGTCACACAATTAGGAAAAATGATTTTACAAATAGTGTCACACCTATGTATGTGATACTAGAATAACCATATAGCTTCAGGGTTTGGGTGTCATAGATTGGAATATTATAAAATACCCATGAAAGGATACTATATTAGGACCACACCCCCACATAGTTGGATAAAAATGTTATGTAGGTCATGTCCCAATCAATGTTTTACCTCTATATTAATTTTCAGGGATTTCCATGTGAACATGTTGGTCGTTAATTGACATTTAACACACCATGTTCCATCTAGTGACCCCCAATACAGCTTTCATGGTTTCTGGTATGGATAATATGATTTATAATAACTATTCACCACTAGAAACACCTCAAAACATCAAAATTACTCCACTGAACAAGAAAAAACATATCTGAAGCATTACATATGTTGTAATTACATAAAATAATGGAAATATATGAAAAACGCGTGTCACAAATATGATCTGTAATATTTTGAGGCGTTCCTTTATTCATATGTAACAAATTATGGTTATGGAAAAGATGAACTAGGTAATGGATGGCCCATCATAATTTCCATATTTACCTTTATCGGACTACACTACGATGATATATGTTATCCAATTGAATATCTTGTTTTTACTATGATATTAAAAACATAAAAAACATGTATAAAGGCTGATTTATGAGGAATTCACTTATATTGGTGATGATAATTTTCTTTCTAATATAAAGTCAATACTATATGGGTCCAAAAAATCTCAATGGGGGTAGAATAGTGAGAATGATTCATACAGTTAGACACAAAATTTCATAAAATTATGAATTGGTAGTAAAAAATAAATTAAATAAATCTTAATGTAATATATAGTCGTGATATAATAATATCAATAAAAATTAAAATGTTATTTAATATTTTACATCCCATAAAATTAATGGTTTTTTTTAAAATAAATGATAATTGTAAAGGTGGATTATTTCTTATGGAATCAAATTTTTCAATTGAAGGATATTTTATTCCCATTTGTTGAGTATTATAATAGAGAATCCATGATGATATTTTTTTATAATTTTAGTGCATAAGTTGGATCTTTTCCTAGTAATAAATTCTATTAGATATTATTATAGGTATTTTATGGGTTTTTATCATAAAATGATTTAATATAGTTATCTATACATATAATTGTCTTCGTATTTTGAAATAATATTTATTGGGTGTCATTGATGGAGCATGAAATTAATTTTTAGGATTTTTTATTACACCACGCTATAGATGCATAATTTTTTACATATATGAGTTGTAAAATGTGTAGTATATGATGTTTTTAGATATTTTAAATTTTTTCAAATAAAAAGATGCATTATAAATATATATAATTATGATCATTTTACTGATGAATCAATTTATCTATATATAATTAGTTTAATTAATTTTAGAGGATGCATTGTTTTCATGGTTTTTAATTTTGTTATAGTCATAATAATTTTTTATGATTATTTCATTTGAAAATTTATTTTAAAATGATGAATTCATATATGATATGGTAAGCATTGAAATATTCACAAGTAATAATAGTTGAATCATTAAATATTAATAGTCCAAATGTAGATCTATACGTACAACTATTTTTGTTCATAGATATATTCTTATTTATTAAATGGACTTATTTGAAAATTTTATGATCATGTACGATACTAAAATGAAAATATAGAAAGAAATGTATAAAAAATCCATATTCTGTCATGACCCATCCCTCGGGGGCAATTTAATGACTACCACATCCCCACCTCCCATAGTCCAGGGGATGGAGACTAGTGCCGATGTCATCCACCTGCAAGTGGGAGGCATTTCCCTGAGTACCTATATGCACATAAATTCCAAACCACATCACTAAACACTGAAATTTAAAAAAAATACACTTAAACATACTGAGTACAATGTATAGCTGAAACCATGTGAGGCAAAATAAAATCCCATTAAAACAACTAAAAGATCAATCTAAAAAAATGAGCTTTGATAGCCATCCAGAAAAAACCCTACCTGATCTTAAGAGTAGTAATGCTACTAGATACTATAGTATCAGGTCCATACCTCCTAGTCTTAATGGGCCCCACCTGGTCCTAGGCCCCCAAGTCAACCATCATATCGTCCGTCAGTCTTTTCCCCCTAAGCACCAATATTGAAGTGTCGATCTTCTTCCCCTGACACAACATGTGCGGGCGAAGCCCGTGTATGTGTGAGTATAACAATAATTTGTAGGGACCCTGATACCCCTGAAGGTCTCACAGTATTCAATAAAACAAATCATCATAAAGGATAATACTTTAGAGGTAATTCCACAAAGAAAGATTTCAATCTCAAAGCACAAAGTAAAAGACACAGCGCAAACCATGTAAATTCAAGGGTAGTGGTAGTAACATCATCAGTCGTGTTATCGAACTCCTCTAATGTTAAATAAACCCTCATTTATTGAGTAAAGTGGTCTTGTTATGTAACACAAAGCCTCTTCCTACTAACCTTGGACTGATGTGGTACCCGTCCCTAATGAGTACCTCGGTTTGCTGGGTAACACGAAGTCACTCCCCATTGTGGGTCTTCTGGGTTACACAAAGCCACTTCCCACCTTGGTCGAACTGTGGTACTCCTCTTCTCGAGTACCATGGGTCTGCTAGGTCACACAAAATTTCTCCCCACCATGGGCCTACAGGGTCATACAGAGCTACTTCCCACTGGGCAATCGTCGTGGAGTCTTCGGGTCTCTACCAACCACAGGGTTACATATGTGGCATGTTTGGGAGAACCACTCCTCAGTCTATTCATCACATCTCGATGTCCATGGAATTCATCACAAATCATTTCCAGAGACCCTCCTCACTATAATGATCCTAATGCAAGAAACATTTTGTGAAATTAGACATGTGGTTTTCAAGTTACGAGCATTTTAGTAATTAATGGGCTGGTGGTGATAGGGCTTGGTATGACCCAGTCAGACTAAACTGACCATCCCACCATGGGGTTCCCACATACTCCGGTTTAAATAGATGGACTTGACTAGACCAAGGTCATGTAGGGTTCGGTCTCATCCAAAGTGGCCAGTGGGCTAGGTCAAATAATCCTCACGGGACCCAGCATGGTTTGGCCATGGTTACAGTCCATCGGGTTGCTTGATGACTTGGTCTCATCCGACCCGGCCTGATGTGTGTTTGTCTGAACTACCAGAATGGGTCCGGACTATTGGGTGTGGGCTCGTACCACCGGTTCTTTCCAAACATGATGGGCTACTGGCCTTTCCTGGCGGCGTGGCTCCGGCCTGTTGGACTAGGGGTGCGACCTGACAGTCTTATGCCATTTCACTAGGGGACGAACAAGTGGTGTGTCGCCAGACTAGGATGGGACAACGAGCCACATACAATTTCTTTTACAATGAGGTACACCATAAGGTCTCTTCATCTAGCCGTGGTGGATGGATAGAAACTCATCTATCCAATCAGGGTGGCCTGGATGCGGGCCACCCAATTCACGCGGTGCCCTTCTCGAACTATAACTCCCACTGCCGCAGCCGATTGGCCTCGACCTTTGGAAACTACAACATTCAGACGATGCACTGTCGTCCCCTACTGTGACTGGATAGGACCGACTACCTCCACGATGTGTTGCTGTATGGAAGTAGTCCATTAAGATGACCTACGTGGGATAGCCGCTGACACCGGTCATTGGTGTCGCCTCGCTGGTGGTGCCATTCCCAAACACATTCTGTGGTCCCCTAGAGTTTCCCTGGAAGGTAGTGCCAACGCCTCCTCATCTATAACACATGAAACACACCATGAAATTGATACATCTATTTGGGAAGGGCGATACAGTATAACACCTTTCCAACTATACTCAAGATCTGGAAGGGCCTGATGAACCTCAGAGATAACTTTCCACCTCGATCAAATTTCTAAAACCCTCATTGTGGTGAGACTCGAAGGAACATATGGTCTCCCTCCTCAAAATACAAGGGTATATTTCTTCTATCAACATAAGACTTATTCCTTCTCTGTGTAGTCCACATCGTCTACTATATGACATGTACCTTCTTGGTGGTAACCAATACTAACTTCAGACCAATGATTACCGACTCCACTTGGTATGTCCAGCATATGGGTGATCTTCCAAGATACCCGTACAAGGCCTCCAATGGTGCCATTAAAATGGTGGAGTGATAGATGTTGTTTTATGAAAACTCCACCAGTGGAATGTGGTCCTCCCAACTATGAACAAAGCCTTGAACACAAGAACGTAGACTGTCCTCTAGGATCAATATGTTTCACTCAGTATGACCATCCGTCTAGAGATGAAAAGCTATGCTCAACCACCGATGATTCCCGAATGACTCTTATAATCCCTTCCACTTGTGGGATGTGAAGTGTGCATCATGGTATCAGACGATTGCTGAAGTCAACCCATGTAAGTGAACTATCTCTCGGATGTAGAGGCGTCCCCACCCCTCTATCAGTCCCTTCTCCCGGATGGGTTGGAAATTAGCCGTCTTGGTGAGTTTTTCAATGATCACCCAAATAGAATCATGGCCTGTAGACATAGTTGGTAACCCCTTCATGATGTAAATCGAGATATCATCTCATATACACTCCACTGCCTCGAGTGGATGGGCCAAGCCTTCTAAACCCTTAATATCGTCTATCACTTACTAATAAGTGAGGCATCGTGAAACAAACTTTTTCACCACTTTATTCATACCTACCCATTAGTACTGACATCTGAGGTCCCGGTACATCTATGACACTCCATGATGTACCGGTAAAGGGGATGTATAGAACTCCCTAAAAAAAACTCACATGATGTCCTTGGTACTACAGTTCACCCTCTAAAACGGTTGGCATGCTCCCCCTATCAAAAATTCATCAGGCACACACCCTGAGGATATCTGAGCATGTTGGGCCTCATAGTCAACATCCACATGTTGTGCCTCCCTGAATCACTGTAAGAGTGGGGTAGTGACATTCATAGACTAGCGGTAAGCTTCCCCATCACTATACACAAAGGATATCTGCATCGCAGCTAGCTGCTATGTCTCCTCACTCAGCAGTTTTAACCGGCCCTACTACTAAGTGTGTCGACCACCACATTCCCCATCCCTTAAGTATTGACTATCTCAATTTCATAGTCCTGGAGGAACTCTAGCCATCACTACTATCTTACAATTAGGTTATTTTCTGAGAAAATATACCTGAGACTATTCTAGTTAGATTATATAGTAAACTAATAACTCATCAATTAGTTCTTCCACATCATCAAGTCAAAGACCACTACTTCTTATTCTTGGTCATGGGTCGCGTAGTTTTTCTCATGATGTGTCAATTTTAGTGAGCCTTAGGCAATCACTTCTCTCTCCTTCCTCAAGACACAACCACGTACGGAACCTGATGTGTCACAGTAAACTAAATACCCAACGCCCTCCTCTGGTAGTCTCAATATTGGGGCACTTGTCAGTCTCCGCCTCATCTCTTGAATACTCTTCTTGTATTTTTTTCACCATCACGATGTGTCATACCTTCTGTGTCATGGTTGATAAGGGTGATGATACTATGGAAATGTTAGGTACAAACATCTGATTGTAACCAGCCAACCCCAATAAGATATGCACCTCATTCACGCTCTTGGGATGGTCCTAAGAAATAACATCATCAATCTTTTCTGGATCTACCACAACTCCAGTGTAACACCCCAAGCTACAAAAGTACAGTTCTCTTTATATAATACAATAGTGAGTGGTGTATGCGACATCGAGTTCTAACACACCATAGCCAATCAAACTAGCCATTATGAATGGTAATACTGACTTTTTGATATTTTTTAAAAATTTATCATTCAAAATGGACTTCATTTTGGATTCATAATATTGAAATTACTTAAGAAGAAATTTTTCGTATTTTTCTAAAAATATAAAATTTTCGATGAATAGTGTAAAACACTAAGTTATTGTCTCGACCAAAGTTTTTTTAATTAATTAATTATTTTATTTTAATTTAGTTTAGGTAAAAATAGATTCATAATAAATATATAATTTCAATTTAATTCATTGGAAACAATTTATAATAATTATATATATATTAAAATTTTATTGTACTTTTTACCGTCTTTTACCCACCTCTCACGAGCATTTGTAAATTTACACAAAACATAATTTTACCACATATGGGAATTGAAGTTCAAAAATCTAAGAGAAATGGTTGAAATTAGTAAGTAAAATTTGGTTCAATAAGATGAAAATAATATTTTTTAAATAGTAACTTGTTTACTTTTATTTAACACGGTTAAAAGTACATAGGGTAATTATGGGTAAACATTATATTATTACTATCCAAAAAAATGTCCTAATTCAATTTTATAAGTATAGTACGACCAGAAACAAGAGAAGTAATAAAATCAGAACCTATTTGGTCCACTTCAATTATATTAGGAAATTTATTATTATTTTATTTAAAGATGAGTTAGAAGAGTTGAAAGAGTTAAATTCAATGTTTAATAACTAATCCATTTTTAATATAGGGATACACACAACATAAATTCCACTATAAATATTAATTAGAATTCTAAAAACATTTACTACATAATGGTAGTTTATTTATAATTTTTATACATTAAATAATTAAATTTATTAATGACACAATGATGATGCTTTAATTACCATATTAATGAATGATCTAAATAATTGATTATATAAATATCTGAATAAATTTAATTTCAGACTTTTAATGAATTCCCCTAATATGACATGTTAGGGTTGATTAAATTTATTTATTTAGAAGTAATAATGTTTTTTGGACTTAAAAAAAAAGCAATTATTAAATGTTGTCAAATTTGACATAAATGGGTTATTAAAACAAATACAATATTATGGGTTGATATAATAATCCACATAATCTAAGGACCAGAAAATTGAATTATATAATGATAGTTGTATCATTATTGAAGCATTTTGTGTTCTCTTGGATGTTTATAATAAGTTTATTAACCATATAATATAAAAATCCAAAGTGGCATGGTAAATGTCAAACAATTTAACAAAGAGTTAAATCTAAAATATAATGTTAATATAGTGACCCAAACATGTCTAAACCCTATTGGATGAAAGGTTTTAGATCCATCCCCACCTTATACTTTTAATATTTCATTTTGGTTCCATTAGAAACCGAAAATGATTTTATTATAAAATAATATTTGTATATTTTCGTAAGGTGCCCATCACCCCTCTTATAAAAGAGCACTTACCCTTCCCTATAATTCAAAAATTCAAAGCCATTTGGATCGGCCAAACCCTATCCAAATAACCTCTCAATTGTCCTCCCTTCAGCCTATAATCCTTCCTTTAGACATAAAGCCATCCTAAGGATCCATTATGATCAAATCTAATGGAAGAACTCGAAGAAGAGGTAAATATCTCACCACCTATTTCATGTTTTTTCTTCTTCCACTTCTTCTTTCTTTGTTGTTTCCATTATAAATGAATAACTCCAGTATATTCTATAAAATTTCATGTTTTTATAAATATGGTTCAACCATATTCATTATTCTATCCATCCATTGAATGACATGTCACCATACATGAGTACGTATGGCTTACCGTCTCCACATCGTAGTGTAGTTGTTACTCAATTCATTACTACTCCGATGGGTATAATAATGATGTATAAATGCTGTAAATAATAAATATCACATGATAATGATTCAGTATATATTGTATTCCATCCAATTATATATGAATTTATTATCAAAAAAATGATATGGTCACTCGTGTGTATGTACAGATTACCATCTCCATGAGCACGATTAGATTCATTCCCCATCGTATCCATTCCAGAATAATTTTTATTAAATGATTAGAAATAATTTTTAAATTCTTAATATAATTAATAATAATAATATGATACATCTTATCCATAACAACCATCACATACATAACAAACCATATAAAGGTAAACGAATTAGTTAACACCTAAAATGACGATAATACTAAAATATTATTAATAATGCAGTATTAAAAGACCATATATGTTATCATATAAATTTATATGATTCTATCATAATGTAAAAGAAATTATTTCACGATGATATAGGAGGTTAACCAACCCTCGACCAAGGAAAAGTACATGGTAAGGGTTAATTTCATAATCTCTTTATTATCCAATGTTGTTTTCACGTAAGATTCTACTTGGACCACTTTATCATCCATATCAATGTTTCTTAGAAATATATTCCAAATTTTTTTTGATATTTACTATAATATGGGTTAAATTAATTTATACCCTTGTTTTAATTTTTATAAATTGTTTTGAAAGGAATATTTCTGTCGTTTTCCAAAAAAGGTACCTTATGACCTTTTCGACAAAATTAAGGTAAGAATGTTTTTTAACTTATATGGAGGGTGCATCTATTTTCTGCCATTAAAACATAGTCAAAGCTTCCTATAGAAGATTACAGGAAAATTTTAAAAAAAAGTTTTCTTTTATAATTATATTACTTTTAAATGATTTCAAAATAGAAAGATATATTTCTGTAAAAATATTTATGATTTCATCTATGTAAACATACATTGATGGATTTTAAGATTAATTGAAGTTGATTTATGATGATACCAAGCAACCATATTTCATTAAAGGGTTTTTGACATGTTTGACTATGGAGGTGTTATTTTCACACCATTCATGGTTTATGGTGAATGTATTGACATTATGTATACTAGTTTTAATATGAATGTTTATTTTAAGATTGAACCATTTCGTATGAGGAATGCATTAAACATAATAAGTGACGGGTGGAGCCTTCAATAGCTCTTTGATGCATCTTTAGGTCTCATGGGACATGCTAGTGTCTTGGGACAAGGCCTTGACAAATATTATTTTTAGTATTGGAACAAGGCCTTGACTATGTGGTTATGAAGTTAGGAATTACGCATTACGTCATTATAAAAGTGGCTACTGATATTGCATGTGATTATTCAACTAGTAATATATCCATGGTAGTAGTTAAATAGAATTATTTTTATTTATATTTCCCATATTATGATTAATTTTAGGATGAAAAGGACTTTTTTAGTTGTATACATTGCATTAAATATTTATGATTATTTATGAACATTTCCGCAATATTGTTATCCTTACTGAGCATCAGAGGTCACCCCTTTCTATGTTTTATTTTTTCCAGGATGCGAAGAAGTATATTATGACTGACCTATAGGGATATTCTATGGTAACTCAATTATGTCAATGGAAACAATTTTTTTGTAGTTTACCATTTTATGATGTAATGTAATCATTAAGAATGTATCTACTACTTCCAAGGCTGCTAAACTAATCGGTCATTCGAGACTTGAACTTTTGTGATCGTGCCAATGATTCATAATAATGAACTGAATCTAGGATTCTGGGGTTGGGATGTTACAGTTGGTATCAGAGAAAGTTTAGTACAAGCCTTGGAAACTAGATTTAAAAAAACTCTGATTAGAGAAGACTACCCTAAGATTCACATTAAGTATTAGTATAGAAGAACTTATTAGAATTTGGGTACTGTAGAGATTTTGTTATTTTTCCCTAAAATAAATCCATGTCTAGATACGAGTTGGTAGAGGTGGCTCTAGTACAGATGTACCTAGTTGTAAAACCCGAAAACACAGCTTTGATCTAGACTCAAACAGGAATTGGTGCACGACAACAGGCCATGCTGCACTCTTGGTAACGACACTCCAAGGGGATATGATTGGGAAAATTATCATTTTTTACAAACCATTATGAAGTGTTTATGACTATATACTTCCTCAAGGAAAACATTTTTTATTATTATGGATTATATACATAAACCGTTCAATTTATGTTAAGTATTTTACTAGTTTGGAATTATGTATTTCGTTTCATAAACTAATATTGTTTATGCCATTATTTAGAAATGGAACATAGTGGAAGGAATGGAACTGTATCAATGAACACACTATATTTAGGGATTTTCTTCCCTCTCAAGATAATTATAGTGGAGAGGGTGATTCAACTAGTGTTGATTAGAAAATCACCATATTGGGACAAATCACTATGGTTATGAATAATAACATTACCCAAATAGAGCACCCTAATCCACAACATGGAGGATTAATGTTAGATCGATTAATGAGGAAACAACCACCAACATTTAATGGGGGTACAAATCCACTAGTAGCTGAGCAATGTATAAATTACTTAGATAAAATATTCTAGTCCTCGAGGTGTAGTGAAAGGGAAAATGTTTGATGGAAGTTTACCACCTCACTGGAGATGATGAGTCATTGATTCAATATTAAAGAAAGATGATGAAGTATCAAATATGGAATGGAGGGAGTTTGAAAAAATTATCATAGAAAAATATTTTCCTCGTGACCATCGAGCGGATATGAAAAGACAATTTCTGAGTCTGAGGAAAAAGGAGGATGAGAATGTCATGAAGTATGAAGCTAACATTACATGGTTAGCAAGGAATTCTGCAGATTATATACATAACCAAAGATGTTATATTGATCAATTATTTTATTTTTTAAAACCATTTCTCCATCGAATAGTAGTCTCATAATCATTCTCTTCAGACGAAGTTATTGTCTCATGTGCTATCAAGACAGAAAAATAATTCTCTAAGACATGCAACTTTAATGAAAAGAAAGAGAAGAAGAGATATTCGAAACACCTTAGAAATGGAAATAAGGGAATGAAGGGAAAATTTGGATATCCATCCTATAGTAAATGTGGTTAGAAACACCTTGGTACTTGTCTAAAGGGAATTGGAGTCTGTTACAAGTGTGGTGAAAAATGCCACGAAGCTCTTGATTGATATGGGAAGAAATAAGTTTTTAATGTTGAATTCTACAATTATAGAGAAATGGGACATTATGGAAATTAACTTCCTAAGCGTCAAGGGAACATACCTCAAAAACCCCCAAGGGATCAATGACAATTTTATGCTGTCAGTACTACTGAGGTTGAAGCTCCGAAAGACGTAGTGGTAAGTAATTTAGTAGATTACTCATGTCTAGCCAATGATTTATTTGATTCGGGATTATCGCATTGTTTCATATCTTGCCAGTTTGCTATGAAAATTAGAAATTTCCAATTTGATTTAACAAGGGAGTTGTCAGTCAAAACTCCCAAGGGATGTATTATTGCAACAATGTTTTGTGAATCAGTCCCCATTTGGGCATATAAATGTTCATTATCTGCGGATCTCATTGTCGTACCCATGATGGAATTTTATATAATCCTCGGTATGGATTGTATTTATAAACATGATGAAAAAATTCATTTTAATTAGAAAGAGGTTACTATTTTTGATGAAGATGATAAATAACACCTTATATTTGTAGAAGAATCGTCACCACCTAATTATTATCTAGATCCACCCACAATAGATCAATTAAATTCAATTATTGGGGAGGAAGAGAATTAATTATCTGTGGGAGAGGAAAGGGATGTTCAAATAGAGGATGTACGGATTCTGAAATAATATGTTGATGTGATTCCAGAAGATTTACATGGACATCCTCAAGAATAATAAATTGAGTTTTCCATTTATCTAATTACTAGATCACGACCCTTATTGAAGACCCCATATAAATGGCCACTATGGAATTAGTGTAACTAAAGAAACAACTATAGGAATTGAGTAATAAGGGATTTATTCACTCTAGTGTTTTTCCATGGGGAGCCCATGTCCTTTTTGTTAAGAAGAAAGATAGATCTATGAGGTTTTCCATTGACAACAGGAAAATCAATTCTATAACAATAATGACCAAGTATCTTGTACCTCACATTTATGATTTATTTTTCCAACTTCATGGAGCTCAATACTTTTCAAATAATGAACTTTTATCTGGATATCTTTTGTTGTTTGTGAAAATTGAAGACATTATGAAAACAACATTTCGAACTAGGTACTGGAATTATGAGTTTTCAGTAAAGCCTTTTGGATTTACTAATGCACCTTCTGTCTTCATGAATCTAATGAATAGAGTTTTCAAGGAATTTCTTGATAACTTTGTAGTGGTATTTATTGATGAAATCTTGGTATACTCCAAAATTTGCGAAGATCATAAAAATAACTTGCGTATTTTTTTAAATACTCATAGAAGACATGAATTATATGAGAAGTTTAGCAGGTGTCAATTTCAGCTTCATGAGATTTCATTTCTTTGACATATTTTCTATAAGGATGAATCTCTGCTGATCCTTCAAAGAACAATGCAATCCATGAATGGCTAGCACCAATGAGTATAACTGAGGTATGCAGTTTTATTGGTTTAGCAGGTTATTATCAATGTTTCTTCTAGAATATTGCGAGTTTGGCTAACCCATTAACAATGTTAACACCTAAAGGGGTTAAATTTGTTTTGGCCAAAGAGTTTGATGAATGTTTTGAAGAACTAAATAGAATATTAGTCAATTATCCTATCTTGACTCTACAATCAGGGAATGATGGGTTTCTTATTTATAGTGATGCATCAAAGAAAGGACTTGGTTGTGTCTCTATGTATAATGATAGAGTTACTGCCTATGAATCACAACAGCTAAAAATTCATGAAAAAAACTATCCCACTCATGATCTTGAGTTAGAAGATATAATATTTTCATTGAATATTTGGAGACATTATCTCTATGGTGAAAAATGAGAGATATATATCGATCACAGGTGTTTGATGTATATTTTTCACGGAGAATTAACTCAACATGAGGTAAATACGGTGGCTTGAACTACAAAAAGACTACTATTACACTATACACTACCACCCAGGGAACAAAAATAAGGTGGAAGATGCTTTGAGAAGAAAGAATTATGGAGTTCTGAACAAGATGAGAGTTGAAAAGGATCATATATACATGTTGGTAGTAATGTTGGACATGGGGATAACCATGGAAGGTGAAACATCAATAATTTTTCAAATGGCTTCCAAAACATCTTTACTAGAAAGGATAATGAGTTCCCAATACGGTGATGAAGATTATCAAAAGAAGATTAAAGATGTGAATGATCGGGGATTGAGTGACTTTGTGTATGAAGATGGAATTTTGAAATTTGGAAAGAGAATTTGTGTTCACGATATACCTGATATAAAACTAGAATTGTTGGATAATGTTCTTAGTTTCAATTTTTTTATACACCCTAGAAGCACCATGATGTAGAGATATTTGAATGAACATTTTTTGTGGGACAACATGAAGTGGGAGATAACTAATTTTCTGTCAAGATATTCGGTTTCTAAACAAGTGAAAGATGGAAGGCAATAACCTAGAGGAGTCATGAAACCTCTTCCCAAAACATTTTGACTGTGGCTCACTTGTTTCTTTATAGGATGTCTCCACGTTGATAGCCAGCCAGGGTTCCATGCTTCGAACGAGATGGAAGCCCACCAAGAGACGAGGCCTCGATGGAGGGCCATATCACAACGGAGGCACCAGTGGTACCACTACCCATTGGGATAGAGATGACACCAGACCCATCAAGAGAGATTGCACGCCGCCGGAGCACGTTGCATGAGTTCCAGCACCATAGGCCGCCAAGGTATAGGGGAATGATGGACCATCAGATAACTGAGGATTGGCTGGAGGCTGTGGTATGAGTCTTCAGACTGGTAGGGACACTAGCAGACCATATGGTGATCATTTCTGATAGTCTAATTCAAGCAGCAGCAGGAAGATGGTGGATCCTGATGCCCCAGGTGCATGACGAGTCGACACTTCTATAGGAAGACTTCGAGAGCCTATTTCGAGCAGAGTTTTTTCCAGCCACCCTATGTGCGGTGTGGATAAAGGAGCTACTTTCTCTACAGCAGGGCAAAATGATGATGGCATAGAAATCAACAAGGTTCACTGACCACTTTAACAACTCCACTGGTATGGTGTGGGACCCTTTATTCAGGTCCCGGACCATCGAGAAGGTTCTCAGGCGAGAGACCAGGGAATTGATTATCTCCATCAGCATCTCGACGTAGGCAGGGTTGTTTGAGCGATCCCCCTTAGTGGAGATTTTGCTTGCTGAGTAGTCACCAGTAGCGAGACCCGCCACCGGGCATCTAATAGGGAATTATTATGCAGCTGGATGCATGTAGAAAAATGTCTCAGAGGTCCAAGAGGGCCATACCATTCGATGGATGACCTCAGGACACATGTTTGGTTGTGCGAGACACATGATACAAAGCCAGTCATCCGAGGAACATGCAGGGTTTAACTTGCGGAGGGAAGGGTCACATGGCTCATGACTGTACGACCCTCCGTCCGGATGATTAGTAGATAGTTGAGGGTCCTCCCATGTAGAGTAAGAGGATCAATCGAGGTGGTCTGTAGGGAGCAGGTGGACGTGGTAGAGGAGCTGGCCATGCAGCTGGCGGTGGACGACGTTTTGTGGGGTTACCGCCCCCACATCTAGGAGGTCCACCCCAACCACATGGAGTAAGTGGATAGGGGAGATCTCAGTACTAGGAAGTTGATGAATATGATCATGATTCTCCAGATATTATTTTATGTCTGATATGTGTCTCCTCCACCATATATACAGTTCTTATAGACACAGGTTTTAGTCACTCTATCATTGCCACTACCCTCATTCGGATCTCGGAGATTCTAGCGGACCTATTGGCTCAATACTTACGGCTAGAGACTTCTATGGGAACAAATTCGATGATTATATACTGTTGCTGGTAGTGTGAGTATACTCTACGAGGCCAGAGCATCGGCTGGGATCTCCTAGTACCGGCGTCGAGGCCTTACGATGTCATCTTGTCTATTGACTGGTTGTCTACAATCGAAGCTCAAATCGACTATATTAGGTGAAATGTACTATGTGTCCACACGGATGGGACCAGGTTCACCGTCACCATCGAGAAGGGAGCCTTTGCAGCATAGGACGTGCTTACTCGGAGGAGGGTACAACCGATCACTCATCAAATGGATAGCCTTACCCTCAATGCAGTTGATGTGGGGAATCTGACTTACCCTGTAGTGGTGGACCAGTACGCGGATGTTATTCCTTGACAATCTCCCAGGACTACCTCCTTGCAGAGAGGTGGAATTTTACATTGACCTATACCCCATGATGACACTGATATCTACACCAGCATATCGGATGCCTCCTGGTGAGCTTCATGAGCTACGGGTACAGCTTGAGGAATTACAGGGGAAGCGAATCATCTGACCCAATGTTTCTCCCAAGGTATCCCAAATTCTATTTTCCAATAAGGTATATGGAAGAACAAGGTTTTGTGCTGACTACCATCACCTAAACCAGGTGACATTGAAGAACAAGTACCCAATCCCGGGGATTGAAGACCCCTTTGATCAGTTGAAGGGAGCATGGTGGTTCTTGAAGATAGACCTTAGATTAGGCTATCACCATCTCAGATTTCGAGATGTGTATGTGAAAAAGATGGACTTCAGATGTCGGTATGGCCACTAAAAATTCTTGGTTATGCCTTTTGGCATAACTAATGATCCAGCAGTATTAATTGGAATCATGAATAGGATCTTCCACCCATTTCTTGATCGCTTTGTCTTAGTCTTTATCGACGACATTCTGATCTACTCGATTACTAAGGAGGAGCATGCCTACCATTTATAGGTAGTACTAGACACACTCTAAGAGAACCAGCTATATGGTACGATCTCGAAGTTACCCCTTTGGATCTGAGAGGTTCACTTTTTGGGACATGTCATCTCGGAGGCTAGAGTTATAGTAGATCCAGCGAAGATTGATGCAGTACATTCTTGGGAGCCACCCAGGAGTGTGACAGAGGTATTAAGTTTCATGGGATTGTCTTGATATTACCGAAAGTTCCTACCAGACTTCTCCATAGTGGAACAAACACTATTAAACTTGATAAATAAGGGAAAACCCGTCGTGTGGTCGGAGATATAATGGCAGAGATTTCAAGAGCTGAGGAGGATGCCGACTAGTTCCCCCATCTTGAGTCTTCCAATGGAGGGAGTATGGTACGTAGTCTACTGCAACTTATCAGGGACCAAACTCGGATATGTCCTGATATCGGGGAGATCAGTGATCGCTTATCGTTCACGATATCTAAGACATCAACATTGGCTAGAGTTCCTCTAGGAATATGACATCGAGATAATCTATACTCTTCGGATGGGTAACGTTGATGCAGATGCATTCAGCAGAAGATCTGGTATAATGTTGCTAACCGAGTCAACATAGCAGCTGGCTAATTTACAAATATCCTTTTACGACCAAGGTGGAGCAGCTTTCCTTAAGTCTCTTATAGTAACTCATCCACTTCTTCAGCAAGTCAGGGAGGCACAACATGGGGTCGCTGACTCCAAGACATGACGTGCTAATATATCCACAGGGCATGCACCTGATGGATTTTATAAAGGTGGGGAGCACACCATCCTCTTCAGAGGACGTACAATGGTGCCTATGTCACTTCAGAAGGATGTTCTGAGGGAGTTCCAGAAATCCTATATTTAGGTACATCTAGGAGTGGTAAAGATGTACCACGATCTCTGACGACAACACTGGTGGACAGGGATGAAGAAAGAAGTTGAAGAGTTTGTCTCTTTGTGCCTCACTTGTCATCACTTGAAGGTGGAGCATCATGTACTAGCTGGTTTGGTTCAGCCTTTAGAGGACCCAGAGTGGAAGTGGGATTGGATATCCATGGACATCGTGACAGGACATCCACGTATATGTAGGGGTCATGACTTGATTTGGGTGATCATTAATCAACTCACCAAGTCGGCCCACTTCCCACCGATCAGAGAGAAGGGTTCTTTAGAGTGTTTGGGATGCCTCTATATGGGTGAGATTGTGAGGATACATAGAGTACCCTTGTTGATTTTCACCGATTGTGACACACGATTTTCTTCCATGCTATGGAAGGGGTTGTAGGAGGCTTTCGAGATGTAGTTCCCTTTGAGCACAACCTTCCATCCTCAGAATGATGGTCAGACTGAGCGGACCATTCATACCCTCGAGGACATGGTACGTGGAATGGCCAACAACCTTCGCTATTGTGGTTGTGCTAGTCTGCACCATCCCCTTCACAGAACTGGTGTGGTTCATCCACCATCACTGGTCTCCATCCCCACCATGCAGGTGGTTGCGTGACAGTGGAACCTTTCACGGGTCTCAGAGTTTCCCTGTAGTCCATTTGACAATTTTTTTGCGCTTATGGGAATGTTGGGTTTCTACCATCCCTGCTCATGCCCGAAAATTAAATTGTATCCACTTCGAGATTGTTTCCCTCAAGAACACACTAGAGGAGGTGCTCGAGCCTTGTTCGTGTTTGATCAAAGTGATCTGCGTCAATGGTTTTAATCACGGGAGATATTCGGGGATTGAAGTTAAATAATTTTATTTAAGGATTGAATCCCGAATAATAAATCCCCAATAAATCTCACCCCCCACATAAACACACAAATCATTGATCAAACTATTTGTCAGTTGATCTATGTTCATCATTCCTAGAAAGGGAAGACTGGGGATGAACATTGAAATAAATATAAAACACCTACCTCTTTGATATTCTATGGATTAGTGTTCATCCTTAAGAGTTCAAGATTTCATTTTCGTTACTTCCGACTCCATTTTTCATGGTACGTCTATGACGATGAAGACCCACTGACATTCGTCATTTTCATTGGAGAGGATAATTTCTAGAGTTTCAACAAACAATCCTCCATTTTAAATTATTCCTCCACCAATGCGTTAGACAATAAAAAGGAAATCACATCTCAACATTTCAGTTACACTAAAACATCTCGTCATTATGCTTCCTTTATTGAATTGTTACGCTGTGATATGTGGGCCACTAATGAGCTTCATTAATGCACCCCATTAGTACAGCCTTGTTGTGTCACCGCTCGTCGAATGAAAAATGAAAATAAAATAACTTTTAAAAGATTTTTTTTCTGAAATATCTAAAATTAAACATTTCCATTTGGCTCTTATCGGCCATAGTTATCTCCATTCTAGGAAAATCCTGATGGTTTGGTTCAACAGTGTCCTCAAATTTTTGACCCGAGGCTTATTTCAAATGGAAAAAAACCAGCTAGCGCGTGTACTGAATGTGCCTTAAAAATTTCCAAAATTACACTCTAGTGTATCTGCGCCTCTAAATAGAATTTCATCAAAGCGCACGGTCTCAGAATAAGTACATATAATAAGAAATATATGTAAATTCAGAATCATTACATATTCTAAAACTAATTTATCTCAAACATGAGAGGAATATCAACAATAATTTATCAATCATCATGATATATAGTGGAGAAAGAATATTATATGGAAATATAGGACATTCTTGATTTGTATTGAAGAAATCAAAGAACAATAGTAAAACTCAAACTACTTTGTTCTTATTTTCTATTAGAGATTAATTTCATGTGATCATTGATTCATATGAATCATTGTATCACATTTATTATGTTGTGAGTGATGAGGGAAAATGTGGTATTGTTCGTTAGATACATATTACACCATTATATAACATTTAATGACTTATAATGAATTTTGGTTGTCCTAAAACATTAATAAAATTACTAATTTTTCCATGTTGAGTATCTCATGGGGTTAAAACATGTAAAACCCTTGATTCACTGTAATGTTTTTTATTTTTATGTATTTGATGTCACAAAAAACATTTTAAAATGAAATTATTTTCTAAATGAATAAATAAAATATTATTAGATGTATTTATACTAAGAAATCACTATATTTTATTTTTCATTTTGGATCTTTATAAAGTACATCCATAATTGTCTTATGTGCAATAAAGGTCATTATGTGTAATAATAAATGATTATACAGTCATTATAATTTGATTCTTAGTATTAAAATGTTTTAAGAATTATGAAATGTTCTAATTTACATAGAATGGCGATGTGATGGCCTCAACCTATTCAATAATACACTATGAAGAACATTTTTCATAGAATTTTAAAGATGTGTCGACAATATTATTTTTCCATGACCAATCCCATGTTGATATTCAAAAACATTAACATGAAAAAACCCTTTAGGAGTAATGTTCAATCTCATAGTGATCACAATTCAATGTATATATGTTGGACAACCCCTAGAATGTATGAATATCAAACCCCTTACCATTAGTGTGTACACTACTTTAATGAGGTGTTTTGTATGAAGAAAATATTAGTATGACATTGTAATTTTTTAATAAATTGTTTATTATATTATCATTATGACATTATATATATACAAGATATTAAAATGATTTTGAAGAAATTTTAATTTTGAATAAATTTTAATTTTGACACAATGAAATAAAAAACATATTTTTGGGAAAAATATATTTTAAAAAATAAAATATTAATGAAAAATTGTTGAATTTTGGAAATAAAATATTTTTTTATAAAATATTTTTTATATATAACTCATTTTAATATAAATGAAATTATAATTTAATCATGTCCCATGTATTAATTATGAACGTAATAATGGTTTAAGGTATTAATATCTTGAATTTATCAATAAACATTTTTTAATATTTATAACATGATGTACATATATTGAGAAATTTTTTTTGAAAATAAATATAATTTTTTCAATCATCGTTTATCAATTATATAGTAGCGAATTTTTTTAATTTTTCGACAATCAATTAGAATGTTGAGTGATAATTAGATATGGAATAGATATATGGTGTATATTTTTACTTTATAATAGCATACAAGATATTAAATAAATACTACAAAAAATCAACAATAAAATAATATCATTCAAATTTTATATAAATTTTTGATGTTATTTTATTTATTTTAAAAACAAATAATGAATCCAGAAATATATATTTTATTTTATAATAATTTATTTATTAACATTATCCCCTTCTATGTCATGAATTTTATTTTATTAACAAGTTTCACTCATAAGAAAATAAATTTTTAAAAACCACTAATCATTGGAAGTAATCATTAGAAAAAAAACATGGTAAATTTTAGGTCATTGAAAATATTATTACATAGATTCTCAATCAGATGTTTAAAAATTATCAATTATTTCCTCTCTCATTTCAACAAATACTCATACAACCTCCCAATCATTATAAATCAAAACCCTTTTAGATCAATGTTAATCTCCCTCTCTCTGATTCCCTAAATCCACACCAAAGTGTTCGAAATCCACTATGAATACCCCCACTATGTTCTTAGATGAAGGATCTCCTGTAAGGGATTCTCTTCCTCTTGTATTTTTTCATTCAAATTTTTTGAACAAGTACATCATTATTGTGAATTTTTTGTATTTTTATGTATTCTTACAAATCATTTTATTTTCTTTATAAGTCACATGTAAAGATTTACGAAATTTCATCCATATTAAACCCTTCCATAAATATTTATATATACCTGTATTTATTCCTAAAAAATCATGTTCTTTTCCATTCCATTATTTAATTTGTTTTCAATAACAATAATGGTATAAAATTTCATTTTACATCAGAAGTTTAACATAGTTTTTTAAAATAGATTTTATATTTTACATAGTGATATTTTAATTTCGGTATATTTAAAACTAATGTTAATGGTGATATGGATTTAAATTTTTTTTTTCATTATCTTTAAAAAAATAACACTAACTAATTTTTATGGAGAAATTTTAATGTTGATTCCTTTAAACACCTGACATCACAGTCTAAAATTAATTGTCTTAAAAAAATGGAATCTAAAAGTGTATTTTTTTAGATTAAAAAAAATTATCTTTAACATCCACTTTTATAAAAACATTAACCATATGTATTTTCTATAAAAAATTAAATAATAAAATATTTTCTATATTCATAGTGGTTTTTTGTTAAAATGATATGTTTATTGTGATTTTTAAATTTTCACATTTGTTTTACATAAAAATGACGTGAAAATTGATTTTAAAAAAATGTAATGGAATGGGATAACCATAATTATTCAATTAATATTTCCATAGAATCCCTAATAACTAAAACAATCGAAAGTCTACTTCATTTCATCTTGATCAATATTCCATGTTTATTCCATTTACCCTTCCTTTTCTCTAATATTCATCTTCATTTCATAGTATCATCACGCCATTATATTAAATTTTCTTTGAAATATGTTTTCATTGATACCATAATACATTTGACACACAAATGTAAACCCTAAATCATTATATTCTATTTTATATTCATCAACTGGGATTTTGGATCCTTAAATAAATTGTTTTTATTCTGAACCTCTGTATTTTTTTATTGGAATATTTTATATTTATATAATATTTATTATTTTGTTATAAATTTTAAATTGTATTCATTTAATTTATTATGAATACATATTTTCCAAATATAAAATAATATTATGATAATAACTTCCATTGTAAATTTTTTTTATCCTTATTTATAATTTGATGATTAGTTATAGATATCTTAAAATTTTATTTGATGTTTAGATATTAGAGAATCCAATGTTTAATAAAAAATTGTAAAAATTCTATATTATATATATATATATATTATTCGAAATAATATTATAAATTTTTTTTACCCTAATGTCAATAAATAGAATATATTCTGTGATTTAATTATATTAAAAATAAAATGAAATTATATTATATTATATATCTATATTTTAGGAATTAATAAAATTTAATAAAGATGATTAAATTATTATTTTTTGTCATAATGTTATGTCCTTTAATTCAGTATTTTTGATTTTCATCTTATCTATGAATCACATATATTTACTTTTTTAATGAAATATTTTAATCATTTTTTATAATATTTTTTTTGATTATATAGTTATAACTTAATAGTTAATTTATGTCTTTATTTATACGTGTTTATGTATTAATGTTAACAATTTATGAATATTTTTATAAGAACATATTTTATTAAAATAATATCATTTAATATTGTGATCATATTCCATTAATATATCATAATATGGTAACATTATGTGGGTTACATTTATAAATAGGAAAAAAAGGGTTGATAATTTCAAATAATATTCTTAAAAAATATTTAATACATATATTTGATTTCATATAAATGATTTTATGTGTTTGAATATAGGAATATTGAAATATAGAAAAATAAAAAATTCATCTACTTTGATATGGTTTAAACAATAATGATAATCATTTGGTATGGAATGGGGAGATAAAAGGAAATTCAGTTTATAATATTCATGAATAAAATAATCCAGATACAGAGGATCATATTACAAATTTATATAACCATTTAGTTGTTGAAACTACCAAAAAAATCACTGACAGATTGTTTGGGGATTTTGGGAAACCACTTTAATCAGGTTGAAAAAATATATTTGTATCAATATATTTTAGATTTTTAAAAATATCAGAATAAACTGGGTGGAGGGAAAATTATCTCTCTAAAAATATTGAAATTTTAAAATATCTACTAAAGGAATGGAAAAAATATTCATTATTTAAATTATGATGCACCAAAAATAATATGTAGAATGTGATTATGGTTTAAATATTATAAATTAGTTCTCCAGTAAATGTGTTCTTTATATCAAGGAATATGAATCTTTCATGAAATTTATTTAAAATTGGACATCATGATATAATATAGATGAAAATTATATCTCAAATGAATTATGAGGTACCATAAACATACCTCCCACTAAATAATTTTGTTGTTTACAAATACAACATGGTTTGAATATTCTATTAGAAAATTTAGTTGAATCAAAAATGATAATAGAAAAGATAGATGAGTTCTTATATTATGGAAACTTATGTCATCTAGTTGCATCAAAATAGTGAATGTCACATGGCAAAAAAAATCATTATTTTGGATGTAAATCTATAATAAATATAATGTTATTGTGAACAAATTGAATGAATCCTAAAATGAGTCTCAACAGAAAAAAATCTTACACTATTTTTTTGGTGGTTTAAAACATTTTCCCATATATATGTATAATGAAAAATTATAATATGATGTGCCAGAAAATTTATAGAAAAAATTGAAACAAAATTATATTGATGTGTATCATAAAACATCGATTGAGGATTCATATTTTCAATAGAAGATATGTTTCGGAATTTTTATGTAAGTATTGAATGAGTATTTTCTTTTACATGCTATGATAATTTTCACTAAAAATTATTTTTTGACATAATGAAAAATATATCGATTTAATGTTATGCGACATATATCATGTATAATTTATGATTAAATGATTTCTTATTTCTAATTCTAGAATTGAATAATGAAATTATTTATCAGACATCCTTGATTTTTTAAAATTGATGAAACGTGTCATATATTTCATAGGGAAAATAATTTTGTATCAAAATATAATCCACACCAAATATATTTTGATTTATATTATAATAATATGAAAAACATATATTTTTAATTTAGATAGAATGCGAGATTAGTCCATAATAAAATTTCATGTAGAAATAATAAATCATATACTTTCTAGATTATTAGTGTTTTATTAGAAAAAAAATGTCCTTTACATTATAAATTTTTAAAATAATATAAATTAAAATATAAATTGAACTTTTTAGACATAAATTGAAGTAAAAAATGATAGTTTTCATGCGAGAAGGGACTTTATATCCATTGGATTATTATTGGAGATTTCCCCTACTATGAAAGAAAACATAACACAATTTTCTCTAGCTACACAAAGATTATGCAATATTGAGAATTTAAAATACTTACAATGCCATCATTGTATATCCCATTAGATATTCGTAAAATGAGATTCATTTAGTGTAATTTAAGTATTTAAAATAAATATTTATAAAATATCATGGAATTAATGTATTCATATAACATTAGATACTAGACACATTCTATTGTAGAATATTGATAACAATCATAATTAATATATTCATGTTAGTTTATATTTTAAATTCAATTTTTAGAAATTTTATTGATCCAAATTTGATACAATTGTTATAGAATCGATCTTATATAAAATTTCATCAATTAGAAAAATTCCCAATACCGTGTTTTATATATTAATTTGTCTAATTCTTATTTTTTGGGAGATATAAAAATATATAGTCCTATTTATTTATATTTTTTTAATAATATTAAATATATGAAAATAATACTTTCATACGAAGAATATCATTATCTACCAAATTTCTCTATTATATATATATATATATATTATAATTCGTGGATGTATAATTTACTAATTATGTGTTTGAGTATGATAAAACATGTCTTCTTATATAATAGGATTTGACAATTTATAGTGAAGGTCGAGGGATTCATGGAATAATGGTAATGTTCATTCCATGTGATGAAGTGATGATTTATTTTTTTTAATTCTAAACAACACAATTGTAGTTAAACCATATGTATAATCCATTATTTCATGATTTAATGTATTATATTTAAAAATACCTGAAAATGGTTGATAGTTGAGCATAAAAATAAATTTATTTCACGGTTTAAATATAAATTCAACAAAAATTTATCTACATTGGTATCGTTGTAATTGTTGAAGGGGGTCCATCTCATAATGTAATCGAAAATTTATATTTTCATATTTATAGATATGTATGCTATATAATAAATGAGGATGAAAATTGTACCATTCAAAATGATGGTGTAATGGTCATCAATATATCATTTCATTTCATAAGTAAAAATGTTAAGAAATGATAATATGTATCAATGAAATGTTTTATTTATTTTAATGATATATGGGAAATTTATTATAACAAATTTTGGGAAACTATTTTTCATAGTGTTTTGACCCAAAAAAAATGTCACCTAAATGGTTCCTCAACCATTTTTAACACTTTCCCTTAGCGAGCCTCCCTATACACCAAAGGCAGCCAACTAGTAGCGAGGGTCTAATTATGGGATAGTGGGATACTATAACCATTGGTAATGATATTAATAATTTTATATATATTTATATATGAAACTATAAAAGTAGTACCCAAACAGTGGAAGAATTAATGAAACTCAGCATAAGAATAACAACCATTAGTTGAATATGCCCAAATGAATCAGAACATATTCATACAAAGACACGAATCATAATAATCAGAAAAAATATAAGGATGTTTGAATGAGGATGAAAACAAAAGTACATATATATAAGATCACAATATAAGGGTACATCCTGATGTAGAGCCACCACCTGGTCTACTACAATCCTTCCCATGAAAAATAAGTACGCCTCTATTACTAATTTGTAGCTACCACGCTTGATCCTTTAGTTGGTCATTATGTCACAAATTCTACAGGAGTCTTGAGGTTCTATGTAGTGCATGACTATGATCTTATTAAGATACAACCAACATGGTACTATCTTATATCAACAATTATACAGTGTATGATAATGTAATTATAAATAAAACACAATAACATTCAACAATTATCAAACATTACATCTGCTCAATATCTACAAATAAGATTTTACCTAGTTCAGCAACCACTAGTTAATATCTAAAAATATTATCCCAAATAAGTATTTATAATTAAATAAATGATAATAAATGTACATTTTTATTTGAGAGGACACAGGGATTTTTTTCCATACAACCCTTGAAGAATATCATTGAAGATGGGTCCTTATGTTACACCCATATAAATCTCCCCATACACCTTGTTATATAAGATATAACTTTTAAAGTTATTTCGATTGTAAAGAAATTCCTATAAAATCATCCAATGTACTATAGAACTGTATTCAAATAGTCATCTTCTTATAACATCTTGATATCCTAATGAATGATGATCTCCTTCCTCAAATAATCTCATCCTATTTTCCTCAAATATAATGGTGAGTCCCATCCCCCAATGATTTTGTAAACACCATATCAAGATGATCAATCACCATAAATCATTTATTTTTATGGTGACCACCCACCCCTTGACTAATGGTAAAGCCAATCCCCTCTTCCAAAAAATCTGTTGAGGTCGTCACCCAAAATATTGGAAAAAGCAAACTCAACTGAGTCCTATCCTTATAAAAATTATTCCGATGTCCCATTAAAAATGACGGTGGAAAAAAAATAATATTTACTATATAATGTCATCCATAACCTTGTTCCTGTTGAATCAATTTCACTATATCCCAATAGTCAATGTAACCTCGAGTCACAATTTCATCTCCCATAAATAGATGACCACATTGCCTCTATTCTAGTGACCACTATCACTCTAAACAACTTGTACCACACCATAAACATGAAATAAATGTCTCCTAAATTGTGGTTATCAATATCAACTCAATTATAGAATAAATTGAAATTCATGTTCCCATAGATCCATGTTTTCCATAAAACAATTTAATTAATTAAAATTACAAAACCTTCATGACCTTTCTAGTCAAAATAATCCCCATACCCAGCATACAAAATTTTAATAGTTTAGACAAATACCATTATCATATCATAATATAAATTTACCGACATAAAGAAAATAATTAATTAATTATGGGCCACAAAAAATATAGATGTTCATATTTAACATACAACACCTAAATCATGTAAAATTTTGGAAAACTTTAGTGTCCAAACACTTTTTACTAGTAGGATATTTTTCATCAGATATACAACTCTATCTTCTCCCAAAATCTGAGAAGTAACAGTTATAGTCATGCTTTGTGAAAATATAGAAAAATACCTTTCATAGATATAGAATTTATTATGGAAATATAAACAATAAATAGAATATATTTTTTGAAGTCGACATCACTACTCTTCTATTGAGAGAGACATAGAATGGATCAGAGCTCAGAGAGAAAAGATATGAAAATGCCTTGGTGTATGAACAAGAAGACCTCACTACTTCTAGAAGAGTCCTGCAAGTGATGGGGGATAATGATGGTGATATACTATTAATGGATGAAGGGGTGGTTTGGTAATTTCCAACTTTTAAATGTGGTGAATATTTAGGCTAACCATTCGCCAACTGTGAAAATACATTTTCGATTGGGATACCCCTTTAAAATACGTTGTATAGTTTTTTTTCAAGATTTGGATAGACTATTATCCCACCACGCTAACCAACATCCAAATAGATAATAAGTGTTGGGGAATTGTCATAGGGTTTTAAAAAACACACATGACATATGAAAAAACCGTTGATAAAAATTGCATAAAACCCACATGATGTCTCGTTATCATGGAAGTCTTAAATATATTCATGTCCCTCATTCAATTTTTTTGAATATGTTTTGAATGGTATATTTTCATTAGAAACCCATCTGATCCACGGAGGAAGAATATGTTAATTAAAAACCATCTAAAACAAATCCATGGAGAATTAAAACTCTCATAAATATAGATCTAAACACCATCTGAAAAGTTTCACCATCTACCAAAACAAAATATTCAAAAAAGAATATAAATTCAGTAACCTCTAAAACATAGGATGTTACAGTCTTACCTCTTTATTGTAGCTAATAACCAGTTTTTGAGGCATTATGCCAATACTGAACTGTACATAAACATCCCAAATATATCACAAAGTTTACCCTAATTATATTTCATGTTCAATTCCTCTTGTGGATCTCCAGAATATAGTAGTTGCATACTCAGTCACTTCATGAACCAAAATTTTATATCTGAGGGTTCCACTAACCATCCCCAAACATACAAGACCGCCCATTAAATACAATCACACTTGATGATCATGATGTTCTAAAACTATACTTGATTGATACCATACACACTTAATATACCATATCACATCAAATTCCCAGGTCATACTAGTGTCACACCAGACTCCCATGAGTCACTCATCCGATCACACACCAATAAGCCCTTTATCTCAATAAATTATAAAAAATAATCATCCTTCATATATATATATAACCATTATATTCATGATTCTGATTTACCTCATCTATTTTATGCATCATATATTATTTCCACATACTATGTATTTATTGGTTAGTCCAAATAAAAAACATGTACAAAATATGCACCAAATATAATTATTCAAAAAATGAGAAAAATATCTCAATCACGGCCAACCTATTACCATAATTGGATCCCCTATCTACTATAACAATGGAATCACAATAGCAGGAGCACAACCCAATCCCCAAATGTAACTCCCCAAGATTCCACGACACCCTTATCTTTGAATAATGTACTAGCATGTGTTGTATGCAACATCGAGTTCTAACACACCACAACCAATCAAACTAGCCATTATGAATAGTAATACCCAATTTCTGAAATTATATAAATTTTATCATTCAAAATTGACTTCATTTTTTGATTCAATATATCGAAATTAGCTTACAGTGAATTTTTGGTATTTTTCTAAAAACATTCAATTTTGATGAATAATGTAAAACACTGACTCATTATTTAAAACTGACATTTTATTTAAATAATTATTTATTTTATTAAAATTTATTTTACGAAAAAATTGATACATAATACATATATATTATCAATGTAATTCATTGGAGTCAGTTTATAATAATTTTATATATTTATAAATGTTTTATAACTTTTTACCGTCTTTTACCTACCTACTAGTAGTATTTGAAAATTTACGTAAAACTAAATTTTACAGATTATGTGCGTTGAATTTCAAAAATACAAGAAAACATGATTAATATAAAGGAGTAAAATGTGGTTCAATATGAGAAAACATATTTTTTGGTGAATAATAACATTATACTTTTTTTACCATAATTAAAAGTAAATAGTGTAATTAAGGGTTAAAATGATATTATTATTATCTAAAACATGTACTAATTCTATTTGATAAATATAATTAGACCAAAAAACCTTATGAAGAAAATATGAACCTCTTTTGTTCACTTGTATTGGATTCGGACAATTATTACAATTTGAATCAAATAAGAGTTAAAAGTGTTAAATTCAATATTTAATAACTAAACCATATTTAATATCGGGTTACACATAAGGTAAATTATACTTTAAATATTAATTATAAAGATAAAAATATTTCATACATTATCGTATTTATTTATATATTTTAGACATTAAATAATTTTATTTTATTTATGACACAACGATGATACAGTAATTACCTAATTAACGAAATATTAAAATAATTGATATTATAAATATCCAAGTAAATCTAATATGATATTTTTATGAATTTAAATAATTTTATATCTTAATATGATGTATTAGGGTTGGTTAGATTAATTGTTTTCTGTGTAATAATGTTGTTGTGAATTTATCAAAAACAAAATACCAAATAGTGTCAAAATTGACATAAAAGTGTTTTTAAAACATATATTATATTATTAATTGATATTATATTCCTAAATATCTAAGGATTGGACAAAAGATTTATATAATGATATTTTTATCATTAATTAACCACTTGTGGATAGATTTGAAGTATATAGGATGTTTATTAACTATATAATACAAAAATACAAAAAGACATGGTAAATGTCAAACTATTTAACTAAGAGTTAAATCTAAATGATACGGTTAATATAGTGACCAAAATCTATCTAAAAACTAATGTTGTAGTGTTTTTCGACCCATACCCACCTTATCCACTTAATAATCCACTTTGGGGCCATTATAAACCGAAAATTATTTTATTATAAAATAATATTTCTTGTTTTTTTAAGGTGAACCTCACTCCTCTTACAAAAGGGCACACCCCCTTCACTCTAATTAACAACTTGAAAGCCATTTTTCTCTGCCAAACCCTGCCAAAATACCCTCTAATATATCCTCTATTCATCTTAAAGGCCTTACATTTGTTAGAAATCCATCCTATGGAGCCCTTATGATCAAATCCAAAGGAATAACTCGAAAATGAGGTAAATATTTCATCACCTCGTTCAAGTTCCTTTCTGCTTCCACTTCAGCTTTCTTTATTGTTTCCATTATAAAATAATAAATCAATTATATTATATATACCGAGATGTTATTATAAATATGGTACAACCATATTCAATATTCTATCCATCCTTTGAATGACATGTCATAATACGTGCGCACGTACGGCTTACCGTCTCCACGTCATGGTGTAATTGTTATTCAATACATTATTATTTGGATGGCTATAATAATGACGTGTAATTGATGTAAATATTAAAAATAACATGATAATGATTATGTATATATGATATTTCATCCAATTATTTATTATTTTAATATTAAATGAATGATACTGTCGCGCGTGCGTAAATACGTATTACCGTATCCATGAACATGATGAGATTCATTCCCCACCATATCCATTAAAGACTAATTTTCATTTTAAGATTAAAAATAAATTTTAAAGACTTAATATCTGTATGAATATGAATAAGATACATCCTATCCATAATTAACATTACTTACGTAAAAAATCATACAAATGAAAACGAATCAACTAAAACCATAAAAGACGATAATACTAAGATATTATTAACAAATAAATGTTAAAAGATTATTTATGATATCATATTAATGTATATGATTCATGAATAATTTAATAAAAAATATTTTACCATTACAAATGTGGTTAAAATACCCTCTACCAAAGAAGAATAGAAGGTAAGGGGTATCTTATGTCACTTTTAATTCTGTGAGATTTCTATTGTTCACAACTTATTTATTGCTTGTGATGTATTGTGTACAAATATTTGATAAATATTATCTTTATTATCATTATATTCATGATATTTTGTGATTCATTTGGTCGTTATTGAATATTGTTCGTATGAATTTACTGATTACAATGAGGTTAGGGTTAATTCTACAATCTCTTTATTATCTGATGTTGTTTATAAGTAATTATCTACTAGGACCTCTTTATCTTCCACATCGATGTTTCTTAAAAATATATTTCAAAACATCGTAAAATTTTATAGAGTATGTGTTAAAGTCATTTATAACCTTGTTTGACTTTTATAAGATGTTTATAAACGAATCATTCCATCACTTTCGAAACAAGGTCGTTTGTAATATTTTCGACAAAATTAAGGCAAGAATTTCTTTTTTATATCTTCTATGGCGGGTGTCGCTATTTTCAGCTGTTATAACATCATCGAGGCTTCCCTTATAAGATTATAAGAATATTTTCAAAAATAATGTTTTTTTATAATTATGTTACTCTTAAATGATTTCAAACTAGAATGAGATATTTCTCTAAAAAAGGATTTTATTTCATCATTGTCAACATCCTTTGATGGATTTTAAGATTATTTGAAGATGATTTTTTATGATACAAAACATCAATATTTTATTGAATATTTTGAGATAGTATTGACTTTGGATGTGCTATTTTTATAACATTCATGGTTTATGGTTAAAGTATTGACAATTCGTATGCTAGTTTTAATATGAATGTTTATGTTTTATTTCATACTTTTCATATGAGGATTGCATTGTACTTAGTAAGTGACGGGTGGATCCCACTATAGATCCTAGATCTATCGGTAGGTCTAATGAAACAACTAGATGTGGAATTGGCTAAGGCCTTTCCCAATTTGATATATGGTTTTGGCTGAGGCCTTAATCATTTTTATATGTCGTGGTCGAGGCCTTAACAAAATGTTTTAGAATGCATGAAATTATAAATTCCCTCATTATTAAAATAATATTGATGGTTCATTTGGTCATTCGACTAGTAGAATACCCATGATTATGTTTTATTATGGCATTATTTACTCTTCTAATTGTCCTACAATAAAATTATTCATGTTTATTATTGATAAAGGAATTAGGTTTCAGTTATTCACCATGCATAATATTTATGTTATCTTCCACAGTATTTCTTACCCTTAATGAGCGTTTGAGCTCACCCATTTCATATGTTTCATTTTCCCAGGATATGAAGATGTTAGTTATTAGTGACTAGCAGGAATTATCTAGGAGGCTTGGATGTTTCCAATGGAATAATTTCATGATGTATTTCTTTTCAAGTTGTAAATTTGAACTTATGTATGAATATTTTTTCCAATAATACTAAACTTTTCAGTCCATCAAGACATTATTTCCCTATGATCATGCCAATGTTCTGTAATAATGCACCCACTCTTGGTAACTAAGGTCGGGGTGTTACACTAGATGCCTGAGGAATGAACTCCTTATGAATCTACACCAACTACCAGCCACTAACCACACTATTGTTTCTCTCTATATATTCCCTTACCAACATGTATAGTAGAATCCTAGAGACCCTTTCTTGAGACCACTATTGGTTATACCTCTTATCCTTCATACCAACCAGACCCTAAGATCCCATATATGCGAGATGGCTTCCTTCATAACTTTTTTAGATTCCCCATCTATCCACATGCTTGGAACTCATTTAGAGCCTACTAATAATGAGTCCAAATATGTCCCTCATGCCCATACCAGAAAAACAAAATGCCATAACACTATTTTTTTTCCTACATGAGTCTTTTTATGGAGTTCTCTGGTAAATTACCTTATTGAATCACTTTTATCTACATGAATTGGCACATCTAAGATCACCAGAGAGAATCCCATTGCACGAATAAGATCATCCATTAATGTTTCTCCTTGGAATTAGTGCTTGATTGACCACATATGAGAATTAGGTATATCTGAAGTTGTCTAAATGAAACTTTATAGCATACCACATGAAATCCCTAAAACATATCTCCATGGATATGTCATCACCTAATATATATGGTGAATATTTGGACCCATTTTTTGAAATTAGTCACATAATACATTATAGATTAGTCTCCCTATAGTATATTGATGATCTCAAATGTTTTTTCCACCTTCAAAATCTCAGTGAAGATGTTCTCAGGGAACATGAACTTGAAATCCTTCTAATATTCCACCTTATGTCTTCTGCGACACCTATATGTCACACTACAATTTTACTTCCCTATTATAATGTATATACCCTTAATCCCAATCTAATATGAGGGTGTCTTTTGATGGTTGAAAATATTTCTTGATCAACTGGATCCAATTACCTTATACTTTTTATCCACCTTCACCTTGAAATTAAATTGGGAGCTAAGGCTAGAGCTCAATATTCATGAAATCGAAGGATGAGGGAGGTTCCAAAAATCCCCTAACAATACTCTCTATGAACTGAAAAAATATCTTTTTATGATTCTCATATAAAAAAGGCCCAATATACAATATATTTTATGCATTTATTTCATATATCGGATCCCTTACCAATGTACCATGATTAGCAAAACCCTCTACGGCCTCATCCTGACCCTCATGGCCCTCATCACATGCATGTACTAACACTAATATATATGTTCACTCATGAATCTCTTAATAAATCCATCTTTATGGAGTAATTAAGACGAAAAAACACAATGGTAATAAATATATTATAGTCGCAAATTTATATTGTATATAGGGAAAGAAATAACATGAATCAAATCCCATGACACATACACTCATCCACTGTATCGATGTCACAAGAAATTTGGCCTCATAACCCATTAACTACCAGTAATATAGTTAGGGTTTACTTATCATATACCCTTGTGGCCCCTAACCAACATATAAAAATGTCAGGTATCATATATCATGTATAATTGATATCATAAATTCGATATAGTTGAGTAAAATTCAACCAAAAGTATATGAAATAAAACACAATTTATTAAAATTTAAATGAATCACAACAATTCATAATCCCTTCTTACCCTTATTAGATTGAGTATCATAAATTCTATATACACAAAGCATTACATTGGATATCTTAAGGAACAATAATCCACTGTTCATTGAGTTTAATTCCCACAAAATCATTACAATGAAAATGTTATCTCCCTCTACGTTGACACATTACACAAACCAATGCCTCTAATAGTATCATGGGTTCCAAATAAAACTCTAAATCATAATCATACATTATATGAGCATATGTTACTACCATGAAACATTAAAAAGTAACCCCTTCAATTGAAGTCCAAGGGTCAAAACCCCATAATCCAATAACATCACACCCTTGTGGGCCACTCAAAATGTAATATAGTCAATGTTAAAAATGAGACTCATAACATTACTTTCCAACAACCAATAAAATGGTCTATCCCTCATTCATGGGGTGGACAAAACCCAAAGATGATATTTTTACCTTGATTCATCTACAACCTTGTAATCAGTCTACCATAGCCTAAATTTTAAGACCGTAAATGGGAATTACCCTCCTTTGATAATATTTATAATTCCCTAACTAAAAATCCACAAAATTAGTGCCCCAAAATAGTTTACTACTAGAAATTTGGTGCACCTCCGCATATTGAAAAGGCTTATAACATGGGTGTAGTGTCTGTTTTGGGTATATTAGGGATAATATATTCTTTGGGGATAATAATAATTAATGTCCATATAAATATAAAATAGATGAATAAAGACCATACCAGTAAAACAATCAATGAAACTCCGTAGATGAATAAAAATCATTAGTAGAGAAATAAAAAATTCATCATACTAGATATAGATTGATAACCAACTCAAACATTACACAAAAAATATATAATTAGGGTATCTAATGCCTAAAAAAAAGTAAATATTTTTAAATTCTATATATAAATGTTCATCGTTATGTAGAAAAATGACATTTTACACTTCAATATATACAATTCAAAATCACTATAACCCTGTAACTAAGTTCAATCTCCGGATCCAGATCAATTAACCTTTGTGAAAGGCATAAATACTACAAGCATCTCGATGGTCCTCTATTGGGTGTGACTATCAATATATTAAAAAACCACCATGGGGTTCCTGTCTTGCATCCATAATTTTTCATTGTAATCAAACATAATTAAAAATGAATCACACAGACACACATTAAATAATTAATCCTCTCCACATGTTCTTGATATCTATAAGAGATCATTCACCTTCTTCACCCAATGCAGGAGTATCCATGAACACATTCCTAAAAATATAAACATTATGCGTAATTAATTTCTTCAAAATGAAATTTACAATGGGGAGAACCCATAACACAGTGCCCAGGAATCCCATGAGGAATATCATACCATGTGAACCCTCAAACACTACCCATAAACATGTTATGATGCTCCTTGTTGCATCCAATACCACATGTATCATATATTGAGAAAATACATTCATCCATTTAACATTCATATAAAATCATATGAAGTCCAAAAAACCCCATTTCAAATTGACACATTCATATTAGTGTCTATAGATCTTGTGAAAAAATGATATCCATCATTCAATATATAATATATCAATATTGGATAATTAGAATGATGTCTTGAGGCATGAGAATATATATCATCCAATAATCTGACCCATCTACCTTAAACATAACAGAAATCATTAAGCCACTAATGATGGTCTCAACACAATATACCAATGGTTCACCACTATCAACCATATATTTATACAATTATAAGCTCTTCTATAATTGATAGTCATCACCATAGCCTATGTCGCAATATCCAAAGTGTCCACTACCGATATGAGTTGTCAACATCACATTTACATTACCATATTTTTGTTCACACAACTAAAAAAACTCATTAGAAAATAATGATGAGTAGAAATTTCCGTCATATCCTAAAACAGATAATCTGGCATTTTTGGACCAATTTTAAAAAATTGATAAGTCCACATTATTGGGAGCATATGAAGTTACACAAGCCATTACTTCAGTATAATGACCTTATCTCTTCGATCAAAGTATTCATCATCACCCCATACATAATAGGAAACTCCCTCATACATATTATTTTAATACATCAATCACATTGATCAATATAACATCAATTACTATGGTCCATTTTCGTCACATTCCCATCTAACCCAAGAAGTCATATAGCCATCTAATTAACTAAAAATAACCAACTATCCTGACCATCCCAATTGGTCAAAATCACCGTACCCAACCTAAAACATTATAACTGTCTACTTTATACGCATTAGTATCTAATATTATCATTTTAACAGTATAAACAGATGTGTATATTAACAAAGGATCTCATTCATACAACTCACAAGTTAATATTTAGAAAACATCCCATAACACCCATAAAATTTAAGAGAATGAAAGGAACCTCCAAAATTATAATTGTTGGCCCACGCTCATTGAATATCCGCCTCTAACACAAACTAAAATAAGGGGAACTTGTTTTTTTATGAAAATACTGAAAGTATTGAAAAAGGCCTCACACCAAATTAGCATTACCTAAGGAATAAAAAACAAGAAAGGGAAGACATAGTGTTAAATTTGTTAACCATATGATTCCAATGATGAATACAGATCCTAGTTTGGGGAATTAAAATAGAAGAAATATGAAGGACTATATGAGAGAAATGAGATATATCCCTGTAGATAGAAGAGGCCAACATAGGAATAATAAGAGAAGGGAGGATAAATCCTCTTAAAAGTGGAAGGGTTGGTTTGGAAATGTCTTATTTTTTAAACCCCTACAATTATAGGTCTTGTGAATAGGCTAACAATTCACTAACCATGATAACACACAATCCATGGATTCCCCCTTTTAACAAACGTTTCATGGTTGGGCCACATGGTTATTATTGACCATAAGGAAACCATGAGAACCTAATGTCTATGTGGAACTATTTTTGTTGTATTTTACATATGGTTTTACAAACTGGGTGCATCCTTTGAACACCCAATGAGAAGACCTATACACACTTGATAATGTCTCTCATTACTGCCTCATGATAAAATCTATCAATGCACACATGTCTTCATTTTAAAAAAATAGGTTATGGGACTTGATATCCTGAAATCCATCTGAACCACTGAGGAACATGATGATCCTTTAAAATGTTCAAAAGAGCTATTTTGATCATTCAGACATTCAAATTTTGGTTCCCAATCCCAAAATAAATCTTGTCCCATCCACCAAATAGAAAAATTCAAGGAGGATGAAAAATTGGACCTTCTAAGAAACATGATACATTAAAAAGTATATATCAATTAATTATAACATTTATTTGAAATATCATGATTATTAATTAGAAATCATCAATATGAGAAGATTTATTTAATAATTGGAACCATATATCAAGGTGAAAAATGGAAAGAAATTATTTTATATTACCATCAAATTGAATGATTTGTTGTATATCATTTTTGAAAGGAAATAAATTTATTTTGGTGATGATGTTGATGAATATGTTATAGGTATATGTGATGTTTTCATCTATTATTTTAATTTTTTATGATTACAATGATCATAACATAGAAATAATCCATCCTCTAAAAAATTGTAATGTTGATGGGATATAGTGAAACACTCAGTTACACTCTAAATAAATTAGGAAAATAGTAATATTTTTCTTTATTTTTTTATATATACAAATGGAAAAAATTAGTTTATAAATTTTGATGTTTAAATATATATATTTATAATTATTATTTCCATAAATTTTGTGTTAACTTTTATATTATATATTTCAGGTTAATCATTTCTTGGTTGATACCCCTGACATACCACATTTTATTTTTTTTTATATTTATGCATATAAGAAAAATTCATAAAATTGACATTTAAATTTTTAAAGTTTGATCATTTATATCATTTTATCAAAACAAATTAATTTTATATGATATAGTTAAAAAATTTAATAACCATGAAATATTTTTTAAGCATTCATATCCATTGTAAAAATTTTGAAATTCAAATTATTGTATTGATTTTTTAGATATTTACTATTCTAATTATATACATATATGAATAAAAATCATCCATTTAAATTAAATAAACAGAGTTAGGGGAAAATTTATAATGGTACATTTATTTCATTTATTTTAACTAATATTAAATATTTATATTTTATAATGAATGTAAAAATTTAATATGTGGAATAACAATATGTGGGACTCCTAGTGATCCTAATTCAACAGATTATTAATATTCTTCTCAATATACCATGATAAATAGAGTTTGTATATGTGGGATTATTGTTTACCAAAACATTAACATTATCTTGAATAAAGAATGATATATATTTTATTTGATGATAATTATAATATAATTAGCTCAAATGAAACATTTTTTATGAGTTATATAACTCTGTTGATCCATTGATGGAATCACATATCATATCTGGATTTTATGTGCATGGACAATATTGAATTGGGGTACCTTTGGATGTCCATAAAAATTAAATATCTCAATTGTGGTATTGTTATATTAACATATTGATATTAAATATTTTTTTTGAATAATACATAATTATTTAAATTAAATTTTCCATTCGATATTCATGATTTTATATAAACATTTAAAATGTGTCAATATTTAGTGGCGGTTCCCTGGAGATTTTTTTTAAAAAATGGTCAAATAAATATATACTTTTGAGATGTTATAGAATGAAAACCTATTCCACATGTTTTTGTATTATTATTTTTATATGTCTAAAAATTTTGACTCCATCCTACAATATAAAGAATTTATGGTATGATTATTATTGAATTTTTTATAAAAATATTATATCACATTATTATGTTTATTTATTTTTATGTAATAGGAACCATTGATATCCAACCAATAAATCCATTAAAAAATTGTATAACCCTATACATTATCATGTGTAAGGAATTAATTTTTTTTATAAAAAGTGGTTACAGAAATATTGATGCATTAAATGATTAATATTGTAGTAGATCTGAATAGGTCCAACCTAGTCTACCATGCCCCATCCCAATATAGAATATGGAAAAGGGTGAGAATGGAAAAATAATAATAACTTTTACACGCATTAATCTAAATTAATGTACATTGGTTGGATAGACATTAATGCTAATACTATAGGAATTTCATAAAACCATTTTTGTATTAGATTATAGGATTCATTTGTCAGTATTAAGAAAATATTTGGCATTTGATGTTAGAAATTAAGGGATGTGGAAGTAAATTCCATTATATTTGAGAGGTATGACAAAATATTTGTTAGTAGTTAAAATTAAATTTGTTGTGTGTCATGTGGTTGTGGAAATTTTGAGACAATTAAGGACTAGACAGTCCAAAAACGATTTTCCTAAAGCTACTTGTTCAGAAAATACGTTTTACTGTGATTTTAATTTTGAGACCTCCCATGTGTATGTTATAACATACAACGCAATACAATTTCGTTGGGATTATATTCATAAAGAACCTATGAAATTATTACATGTAAGTGTATATGTAGATGCTATTTTTTATTCAAATTCTCTTGTTTTATTGCCAATATAAAAGATTTTGGTTTTTATAGATATTGTTGGTAATTTTATACTTTGGCATGCTAGCCTTGTTCATCATATTTCATACAATGTTTCTTGTTTTATTAAATATAATATAAATATTATAGAGTATTACATATAATATAATATTATAATTAATTTAATTATGGGTATTTAGAATAAATATATTCAATATCATTGAAACAAACTGATCAGGATACAACAACTTCATATACATATGAGATTTATTATTGTACAATGTGTTTTTCCAAGATGTATTCATGATTAAATAATATTTATGAGTTTTAATGGTAATTTTTATATGTGGAAGATACAATGAATTCATAATACTAAAAAATCATATCATTGATCTTGTTATTTTTTTGATGATGTCACAATACATGTGTAGTAATGGTTTTCAATGTAAGTAATATTGTATTTCATAAGTTCATTCATTAAATAAATTTTATGTGAGGTGAATTAATTTTAAACATATTTAATTAGGTACTTAAAAAATATTTTCATAAAAAAGAGACCATATCCATTTATAGTTCTTATCAATGAAAACATATTTCATTGGCTCTATTATCTCTAATTAAATATGATAGATTTACAAATATATGTAATATATTAAAAAAATATTGATATTCAGTGTTTGTTTTTCCATTATTTGGAATGTTAAAAGAATATGATAAATATTAACTAATATTCCATATAATTACATTAATTTTTTAATTTTTATTTTGTAGGGGTGATTTTATTTTATTTTTATTATATACAAATTAATGAACATTATATTATTTATTCTAATTATTCTGTGGAGTTCATATATGTTCTAGAAAATTTTCATTAATTTAAGTGTTTTTTTTATTATTTTGGTATATTAATCATAATTCTTTTTGTTATAAAAGTAATTTTTAGTAATATGTTAAAATAATTTATATTAATATCATTAAATAAATATCACATGACAATAGAGGATTTAAATAAAATTAAACTTGTCAATGTAAAGGTAAATTAAATTAAAATTAGATGATATTTGATTTCTTATATATATAAATATATGGGTTATTATTTTCATGTCTATGTCATGATTCCATAGTTTCATTATAAAAAATAAAATGCGGAATGATGTATTTTTATATAAGATACATGTTCACAATCAACAAAAATGGGTCAATGATTGAATTTTAAAAAATTAGTAATATTATATATTATATTAATCAAAATATTTATTTATTTTTCCTTAATATTAAATGTTATTCAAATTTTTCAAGGATGTTCCATCATATATAAATGATTACCTTACATATGGAACCAACCTTAAAAATTATATAATCATGATTTTCAAGTCTTGAATTTATTCTCATACATTTTATTTTTCGGTGTTGATTGTTTTAGAAATTTATGTAATAAGTAATTTAATGTAAAAACATATATATACAAAGTGGAAACTTTTGATCAGTATCTATTTTCCCAATAACATAAGTGCTCTAAAAACATGAATTATTTAAAATGAAATATATTTATGACATTCAGGTTGACAACTTTATTTCCTTTACTAATCGTTAAACACTATGAAAAACATTTTAAAACATGTGATGAGAAAATACAACTCAGTAAGACACATATAATGATAAAATTAATTACACTTATGAAAAATATGGTATCATATCAAATATCTACTTTTATGTTAATTATATTTTAGGGGAATGAAAAAAAAACACATGAAATTTGATTTTTTTTAATATATTATTTTAATTTATAGAATGATCAAATTATTTGTGGAAGTGACTTGGGTAATTTTCAATATTATCACTCAAACAAATTGAATAACCAATATGGTTATGATTAATATCCATATTACCCAATGCGATGTAGGAATATATTAGAAAAATATATCATTGTTAATAAGGAAAACACCAGTATAGTTTTATCATAGAACAACCCATACTTGGTTAATAATTTGACAACATGTCCTTAGTTTATAACTAAACTACCTATACATAGTTTATCATGGAATCACCTTTTCTTGTATTACAATTAAACCACTAATTCTTAGATTACAATAGAACCACCTATTATCATAGAAAATGAACAAGAACCATAACATTATTAGAAATCCTGAATTATTTCATTTTAATCATGACACATTTAAAAAATATTTAAATTCATTATGAAAATTCTAATTCAGATATCAAAATTATCGATTAATTTTTAAAAAATAAATAATAAAATACAAATTTACTTTAAAATACATATTTAATTCCAAATTTATTATAAAAATAGAAGTAAGGTTGAACCATGAAGATAACATGATATATTTTAATGGAAGAAAACATTAAATAATAGTTTATTATAGTGATAAAAGTAGTTTTCACTATACATGTTATGATAGAACCATAATTTTTTATTTATAATGAAATTTGAACATTCGGTATAAATATTCCACTTATTTGTGAAAAAAAATTAAATAAAAAAAATTATTTTCCAAAATTCTAATTTAAATATAATTTTAGTCATAAACCCACATTAAAAACAAGGTTATGGTGAAAATTGAAAAATATACTTTTTATAATGAAAATTATCATACCACATGGGAAGCATTTGAATTATAATCCCAATGAAATAATGATATTAAAAAAAATTAAATGCCATTGAAATTGAGAAATTCATTATATATCTTATCAAGGGGTATTTATGTACTCTTCAAAAAATAATATAGGTTTATAATATTGATATATTATTATGTAGAATATAATTGAGAAGAAGTCACCTACCTTAATTTAGTTTCATCATGATTTTTCTCTATAATCCATAATAATTACCTTATGTTAATTATTATCTTTATTATTAACTTTTTCTATTTTTTTGTTACCATTATTTCACATATCACTTTGTTTTATATAAATTTTAATTCAATTATCCTTACGTCATATATCTTCATGTTATTTTTCTTATATGTCAAAAATTGAATTTCATAGGATGATTATGGTATAAGAGGTCATTATTTAAACATCTTAATAATAATAATCACGACATAATTATCAATTTCTCATCAATTTTATAAAAAACCTAATATATTGTTATAAAAATATGAACTATATTTTAAGCATGGAGATGTTACGATATACATACTCATGAGTAACTTTTCAATTATTCCTTGTCTGAAATATTATCTTCCAACTAAATAACATCAGTGGTAAAGACATATAATTAAATAAGAATATATTTTAATATCATTTAATCTTCAATAACATTGTTTACATGGGATATGAAAACTCAACTGAAGATAACATTGTAAACTCAACACTCATTACAATCCATAGACCATGAAAAGTAATACATTTAATGGTATGAATTATTCACTCACATGACCTCCAGTATGAGGATGAAAACATGAAATAATATTGTTTTTAGTACCCAATCACTACTATAGTTCATTACAAATGTTACATATAAATATGGGATCATGATCTAAAACAATGAATAGAGGAACACAATATAACCAAAATAGTTCCACTAGAAATAGTTAATACATTTTATTTGAAGACATAATATCTTTAATGGCATATAAATTTATAGTTTATGATAATAGGATAATAAAATAAACATTAAATTTTCACATCATGATGTATTTGGTAATCCCACTGAAAAATCATTTTATATATTTTCTCATTCCAACACTGGAACTATAAATGGTTAGAATATTCTATTTGGTGATGTTTATTCTATTTTAAACCTCCATTCATGTCAAAAAAATCATATTAATGTCATAAATATATATTATCATACTTTCTGACCTATAATACTCCTGAAAATATCCATATATCATACTAATTACCTAATGAATGAAAAAATTAGAACTATGAGCCTCTCTGGACAAAACATTTATAAAATTGGAATCATAGGGTACTCATAATCTATTTAAAAATAATAAAACACTTTCTTTAACAATATATTAATTAGTAAATTTACCCTCCATAAGGAATTGTGTTGTTTCTTGTAATTCATGATCCTCTTACTGAGGTTGTCAATTATTTTTAAAATTTTCAACTACAGTAAAAACTAAAACAAAAGAGATTATGTTTATATATTTATAACTCTTTGGAAAAAATTAATCAAACCATTTATGGAATGGTAAACATCCAAATGTAACATGGTAAATGTATAATTATTTTTTGACTCAATGAATTGACAACATTGTTTTCTTCAATAGAACGGTAATGAATTTGTATATCGTAATACCTAATTTTTTCAATCCATATTCTCTTTAAAAAGATAAATTATATCTAAATTAATATATATATCAATCAATTTTTATCGGTCTATATTTCTCACATTACTTAATACAAATTATTCTGCCAAATTTATAAATAAAAAAACTCTTAATTAAATATCATTTTTAGTTAACATTAACTCATGATGATTCAATTAATATTGTGTATAATAAATTATATTATCAGTATACATTATCATAAAAAACATCCAATTAAATGATACCTAAAAATTTAACAAAAAAAGTATTTCTAGAAGGAAGAGAAAAAACTATGTCATTAAAAAATATTATTATTTTCTCCTAAAAACAATAACACATTAATTTTTATTGGTGAATTAAACAATTTTTAGTTTTCTCACAATCAGTGGTCTAGACCACCGAGAAATGTGTTCAATAATATTATTGTAGTAACTCTATAATCCAAAAATAATATGAATGATTTCATATTTATGGGTATTTCCCATTCATCAATATCATTTTTAGTAGGTAAAATATATATATATCATATATATAAACAAAATTACCAATGAATGAAATGAGGATATACCAAATTTCAATGTAAAAAAATAGATTTTATTTGTTTAACATTTTTAAAAAATGAATAAATTTTATTAATTTTCATATGGTAATTTTGACTATAACTACAATTCATAAATAAAAAACACAAACTAATCAAATAATTCAATAACACATCTATTCATATAATACCAAAAAATTGTTCTTAAATTACACAATCCAAATGGAATATATATAAACTAATATTGCCCATATATTTACCAAAATGTAGTATCTAGAATATCTTTTTCATTCATGTATAATTAATTCTATGTTAGCATAATATTAATATAAAAAAATATTTTTTTCTATGTATATAGTCAAAAAAAATCATCAATATGTGGAAAATCTTTCATTTTCATAACAGTGATGTCATTCGAAGCTATGTAGTCAATACAATATCACATTGAAATTTGTTTATTTTTAACCAAAAAATATGTGCACCCCATGGTGAAGTGGATGTATGAAAAAAACTGTTTTCTAGAAACTCTTACAATTTCTTTTTCAAATATAAATGTTCCACTAGTGTGACTCATTTTTGTGAAATATAAATTTCCTTTACATTCATAACATAGTCAACATTAAACCCATCCTTAAGACCAATTAAGAAAATTATAAATTCCAAAGGAATTGACCCATGTATTCATTCATTATTGGAACATCACTAACACGAATAGTATTTTTTTCATTTGAACACTATCATATTTGTAACATTAATTTCCATTTGAAATAAATTTATCATATTCCTAGAAAATTATTAAAGGCATGAATTGATTGAACATTACATTCTTATCTCTATATTATATCATATCATGATCAATAAAATTTCAACCCATAATAAGTGTACTATAAAAATATTCTATGGATACGTCAACTAGATTTATAGTAAAAACAATATGACTAAGGATAATAGGAATATTTTTATAAATGATATTTATTTAATACACACACCTTCAGTTTTCACCAAAAGCACAATATTATATTTATGAAGATATATTCATAATGTTCCAACAAATTTATATGGAATAAATTACTGTGATGATTCAGAGTCAAATAGTGTATAAGAATATGTTTAATAAAAAATTAACAGACCTATAACCACTTCACTTAATGAACCAACATTAACCATAGTTGTAGAAATATAGTTTTCACACATTTTTAACTTTGGTATTGATGATCCACCCTATGTGAGTACCTTTGGATATATGTTATCATTATACCCCAACTAAAAATGTCAAACCATCTTATCATCACCTTTTAATTATTTTCATCCTCATTATCCATGCAGTCATGAGCCATAAATCCAAATATACAACATCTAAACCAATTCCCAAACTATGTATGAAATTACCCAAAATACTTTTTAACACACATATCAAAATACGGTAGTGTTGTTTTTTACCTCTGTATTTGTATGAAAAATTCTTTTCCATTTAATTCAGTGTACATATTTTTTTACACATGTCATCCAAAGTCACATATATTTTGATAAAATATATATACAATTTCCTAACTTAACTAAAAACATTTTCACGTATTAAAAAAATCATGAAAATATTTCATTATCTATATGGATCATCCCAATGTTAAATCTAAAAATTTTTATATCAATATCCATACAATAATTTGGTACACATATGGACAAATTGTAAAATACTTTTCATACATATCTTGACGTAATGAATATATTTTTCCTAATTTATTGGAATTTATTTTACATCTATATTAAAAAAATAAGTGAAATAGTTATTAAGGAAAACATAGCCAAAAGTTTCTCATTCCATAGAATCGTGATCATATTCCTCTCAATCATTCATAACTAGATACTATTATAAATAAGCTTCACCATAAATGAAATGAGATAAATTAGGTATATATTGATATTATATAACATTCATGACATCAAATATCATCTCCATAGCAGTGATACATTATTCAGATACAATAGGGTTAGATAATCAAATGAATGATGTTGGGTTTTCCATATAAAATAAACCACTATATACATATTTGTTCACAGAATATCTTGTTCACATTTAGAATTCATACCACCACCGGTTATATATTATGAAAATTCATCCATCACAATAATAAAGAATTCAAATCCAATTCCATTCATTTTAGGATGCCGATGTAGCTGGATATTTTCACATGATTCCTTTCTACTCAAATATCATAGTTTACAACATAGAAAACCATTTAAAATAGAGTTATTTATGATAAACCAACAAGTTATTTTTTAAATGATTTAAAATTTCAATATAACTACAATAATACATCATTTAATGGTACGATATTATCATTATGCAACAATTTATTGTTATATAAACATAACCCTAATACTAACTACATAGATTTGACCATAAATTTAAAAAATCTAGAGTATCAACTATATAATTAATTATCAATATTTTGTGCACCTGTTTATGATTGATGTTTTATGGAATTAAATAATAAGTCAAACATTACAAAATAATATATATAAAAAGTGTATAATTCTGACCAGTTTCTATTTACCCCATTATTTAAAACCATAGATATAAAACCGAAATTATTATTATGAAAAAATATTCATTGAATCAATGTAACCTCTTTTATTCCCCTACCCATTGTAAAATTCTATGAACGAAAGATTATGAAATCTATTATAAAAAATCACCATAAGGGAAAAAAGAGTAATATTTTATCCATCATAATGAAAAAATAAAAATAAAACCCCTGAAATGGATACATTTAACTCAATGTTATTTAGAAAATATTCAATGAATAATTTTAACATGAAATAAAACTCACATTGTTACAAATAAACCACTTATTTCTAAATAATGATAATGTAAATTATATAGATGATTTTGGATAGCATCATTAATATCACTCTTTCATGTGGAATAAACAATATAGTAAACTTTTATATCTTGAGGACCTAATTAATTTGAGTGATATAACAAAAACATTGTTCTTAATCTAATAATGTTACCACTCATCCTTGGTTTATCTTAGAACCACCCATCCTTGGTTAACAATAGAACCAACCAATTTTGGTTTAAAATAGAATGACCCATCTTTGTTTTACCATGAAACCAACTATCCATGGATTATAAATTAACCACTTGTGATAATATTATAATGGAAAACAACTTGATTTTAAATAATTACCATAAACTATAAGAAAATAATAAATACTGATGTCAATAATATTCATATTAAGACCTATTTAAAACTTTTTTTTTTCTCATTTTATAAACTGTTTGGGTTATCAAAGTATCCATTTATTTTAGAAAACATTTTAAATACCAAAATACAATTTAACAACAAAAGCCATTTTTACATGCAAAATAAATTAATAACAAAATGATAGAATACATTTCTTTTAAGGAAATAATGATTTTTTTTGCAGTAATCCGAATTTCAATTAGTATTTATGGATGTAAAAATATACATTTACAATGAACATGTTAATTTATATGTATCATTTAGTCATTTGTAATGATGGTCCTACATTTCAAAAAAAGATTCCTTTTTCAATAAACATTGAATAAAAGGAAAAACATATAATTTATAAAACTATAATGTATATATAATTACATTCATAAATTAAATTTTAAATAATGGACATAAAATATGAAGTGATTTTGAAAGAATACATTATAAGAAGATTTTTGTAATGTCCCTTACCACAAGGAAAACATTGGAATCATACTACCCTTGAAATAATAAAAACAATAAAAACATTAAATATTATGATAATTAAGATGTTCAAGATACATAAATGAATGGTAATTTATATTTATTTGAATTTATAATATAGTTCTATAACATGGGAATGTGGATCAATGAAAATACATTCAGGCGATGTCTTGTACCTTGAAATTGATTCATCACACACTATTTTTATCTTCCTATATAATAAATATATTTCAATTATTTACACTCATAAATATATTTTTCATGTTTATTATTCTATTTATTTAACTTATTACAATGTTTTATAATATTAAAAAATCAATTAAGCTGATGTCATATGTTTGGATGGTATTTGGCATATATTTACTATAATAACATTTGTATGTTTAATATGGTAAATGCTAACATTATTTTAACATACCAAGAATAATGATAATGAATTAAGGATTTTGTTAGTGAAGAATAAATCTTATTTAAAATAATAATGAAATATGGCTGTGAAAAGTGGACTATATTGTGATCATAGAAATTTTATGCCATATGTACGCATCTGTAACATAACAATTTGTTCAGGGATCATTATGGAAATATAGTATGTATTATTGTTTCATTATTCAGTGATTATAATATCATAAATAAAATATCATTTAATTATTTATTGTTATATTTAAAATATATGAAATTTTTTATGAGAAAAATAGTCACATAGCTTTTTTGGTTTTGTAGTGCACGCTTACACACAAACGACATTATCATTATTTAGTATAATATTGAATATAAAATATTATATTTTTAAAATAATTAAAATCACTTTAATAAAATAATGATTTCATGTATATGAAACATAATCATTAAATTTATTTTTATAACTGTTTATTAAAATTGTTACTAAAAAACGGATCATATCGCTTCAAGATGAAATAGTCCAATGAACACATGAGTGATATTATCATACCCCTATGAAATGGTGTGTAATAATATATTTTTTATAGAATAACTCAAAAATTATAAATATTGTACAATTATAATATATATTCATTATATCCATTATTATATTTTCCTTGATAGGGGGTGATGGAAAATGAATTGCATCAGTTGGAAAGGAGTTTGTTCACTATACATATGAATGAAGATTTCATATCCAAATTAATTGAGGTGGAAATTAATATAGTTTATAAAGATGAAATAATAACATATTAAAATATTTTACATACATATTTTATTATATATTAACAATTGAATAATGTTTTAATGAGGTAATGAAATCAAAAAAATAGACAATCATTTATTCAGGATACCTCTTCTTCAGTCAACCTCCTTAGGTATGATCCAAAATCCAAAATTGGATGGATTTATGATAAAAATAATGTATTTAGGCCATGGGTAGTGAATGTAGTAAAATAATTGGGAGTTTACTCACTATAAATATGGAATTTTAATTTTATATGAGGATTAGTGAACATGTGTCCTTTTATATGTGGGGTGAGTACCACAGTCGTAATTTTAGAAAATAAAAAGAGTACCCACATTTTAAAATTTCCAAAAACACTCCAAAATTGAGCATTATTGATCCATATAAATTATATTCTATAAGTGTGGACGTTATATATATTTTAGAGAAGTTTTTACATAATTTCATACCTAATTAATATAGTTTAAACACATGGAAACTAATTTTCATCATATCCAATGTTGTAAATTTTTAATTTTTCTGTATTTTTCAGGTTAAAAATTTTAGTTTAAATTAAAATATAATTTAAATTATTAATAAAATAGTGTTCATCAAAACAATTTTAAAGACTGAAAATATACAAATACAAAAATACAATATCAATTTGATTCAAAAGTAATTAAGAGGATTAAATATATTAATTTATTGCTATTGTAAATGAATAAAATAGGAATTTTAAATTTATTATTTTATTTAAATAACTAAATTATTATAATAAATTACATTTTCCACTATTCATTAAAAATCCATATTTCACGAAAAAATAAAAAAATTCATCATATGTTATATTTAAACTGTTATTTGAAAAATTAAATTTAATAGATATTTTTAAAATTCATATTTGATAAATTATGTTCTCACATAAAAATAAATATAATAAAATATTATAGTGAAGACTATTTCATTTTTTATTTTAAAAATTATCAATATTTTAATTAATTAAAATAATTATCTAATACATGGAAACTATTTATTATATAATTTCATAAGTTATTACCCAATAACGATATTGAATTTTTTAAACTATATTTTTTGTGCCCTTAATATGTTAATTTATTATCATGTTTCTATCACTTAATTAAAATTTAAAAATTTGTATTTAGAAAAAATATTGACATTTATTTTTATCTTCTATTATTTGTAATGATAAATTCATTCAGATGATCTTTGAATTTATATTCTGTTATTTTTTATTTAAAAAAATTTGAAAATTTTAACTAGGTTAATATATATATTGATGTCATATATATATTATTTGTATTTTGAAATTGGTTTTTACCCAAAAAAACATCTAACTGCCATTTATATGGTAGTTCTAATTTTATAAATATGGTTAATCATGAGTAATTTTATTTATCATTATCTAACTTTTATTTATTTCCCTTAACTGATGTTGAAAAATGTATATTCTTTCCATAAAATTTTCCATTTTAGTTTTATAAGAAATAGATATTGGAAGATAACTTTAGAAAATATTAAATTAATATTAAATAAGAAAATCAAAGAGGAAAAAGTATTTTTAATTTCAAGATTTTGAAAATTCATAATTTTAAATAAAAATTAAATATTATTTGGTAATATTTTTCGACATCAGTTTAATAAAAATGATTTTGAAAATATTATTTTTAATGCATCCTCAATAAAAATCAATTAAAAACTAGCATTGAATATAGGAATAAAATTTTATATGAAGACCCACTTATGTCAAACCCATTTAAACAAATAGACATTCAACTAGATGTTAAAATCCTTTATTAATTAGTAAAATCATTTTATATAACAATCACTATTTAAGAACAACATTTAAAAAAATCAATAATGATATTATGTATTATGAACTATTTGGAAAATAAATTCATGTACCTTATTTGAATGTGACATGTGGCCCTAGAATTTTATAACCCAAACATTTATTGTGTTATTTTTTTATCTCATGAGATATAATTTTTTTGAAATTGGATGATAGCCTATGAATATTATTTTAGAATGTATGTGTTGTTATCCTAGACATATACTTATGATTTCAGGTTATATTGTGATTACAATGCCCTATATTACATTGCTGTTATAATATTATGAAAGTATTTAGTAATCTTGTTGAAGATTCTGACCGATTTAAATGACTATGAATTGATACTGGAGTCATATATATTACATTCATTTTCTTATTCATTGATTATTATGTTAATGAGAATTCTATACTATCATATTCATATCTATTCTCCTTGTTAATCATATTAAATTTTATAGGATCATTGTAATTATTTGGGAAATACAATCTTTTTTTCAAAATTTCATTTTTTCTCACCTTCATGTTATTGTTATGTGTATTTAAATCACCACATATAGTAGGCCTTTAATTGTGTTTGAATTGTATAATGAGTATGATTATCAAATAAATAATGAAATAAATTATATAAAAGGTATGGGTTGTCAATGTTGGTATCAAATAATGGTACAATTATGGTCTTACATTAAAATTAGAAAACCTTAGGAGAAACCATAGGGATAATACTAAATGAATGAGAAATCCATTAATTTATGAAAATAATATAGAATTCATTATTTGTGAGAAGAAAATTTGTGCATGGTTAATAATGGTTGATGTACTTGTAACACATATATGCATAAAAAATAATCCTAAAAGTGATCATTGGGTATAAACTCAACTTGTAGATAGTTTAATGTTAAATAGGCCATTCCATACACCCAGTTTGATACTCCTTGGAGATATACCATATACAATTTATAATCTATCCACAATCAATATTTAAGGGAAGAAAAATTCCTATGAAATTTAATGTTTTGAAATATTCCATAGAAAAAATAAACTAAAATATAGAAATTCATATGTTAATGAATATGTGTCATTTATTTGAAATCCACTATGTCTTTATAATTCATTTTTAAATATTTGATATTTGAAAAATTTTAAACCATAAGCCAATTTTAGATAAAGTAAATTAATAGATGAAAAAACATATAGTCAATGGATGTTTTAGCTTCCATTCATGATGTTAAAATATCATATGTGACAATATTTCTATGCATTAATTAATATTAGATATGTTTAGTAAACCCATTCAAACACAACATACAAATAGAGAAGTTGATTTATCCAGTAAAATGGAAAATAATGAAATGATTTCATAACAATTATATAACTTATCAACCATAAAATATTTCATATTAAATTACTAATAGTGAATTATAATACTCCCTATAACTGAATTCAATTATATTTTATGTTTGGAATGTATTACCATATATAGGGACAATATAATTTGTCAAGAAAACGATGGCACAATCTATATAATGAATCGTCCTATGATTATATATTACTATTATGAGGATTATTGATCTTATATAGGTTCATTATCTAATTCAAGGAAAATATTTACTTATGATCAAATGTATGTGTCCCAAATAAAATAAAATAATATAAATATCTACCATTATTACAAAAACTATTTAAATGATTATGTTGATGTGTTTCTCTAATAATTATAAGGTCATCTTATATTAATGTGGTTTTGTTCTCAATATATGTTATTACATTAGATTAAAAAAATCAAGATTACTTATTTAACAGACACAATGAAACATGAATAATTTAAGAAGAAACTAAAAAATAAAATGGAAACATTTATTAAATTTCCATTTTCATTATGTTGTGGTGCACTAGTTATTTTTTAATGAAGACTGATAGGCCAATGTGATCCTTATTTATTATTATGCGATTATCTATAGCCTTTTAATGAATCCAAATCCCCTTATATGATTTCAGACTAATTATATTAGCGATGATGATACTGATATTCCTCTAAAGACGATATTAATATGGTTTATTGTCATGTAATGTTCATAAAGGCGAATATAACTAATACTGCACTGAAGTCATGTTATGGGAACTCAAATTTATTTATAACTCTAGTTGGACTCTCTAATTCACTAGATATAATCATTGAAATAATTATCTTTTTCATTTATGATGATCTTCATAACGTTGTGGTATTATTAACAATTGGAATTGATTTTTACTAAAATAATGAAGGAAAATGAGAATCATTATAACATTGTTCAAAAGAAAATGGGAAATAAAATTTTATATTTTATGTATATTAAATGTGAGACTTGGATTAAGAATATAATATTTCTAGGACATATTATCAACATTAATAGTCTATATATCGATCCATGGAAAAAATGGAGACTAAATAATTGAAAAAGGCAACATAAGTGATAAAGATAAATAGTTTTTTGGATTAAATACTCACAATTATTATTTTTGGGTTATCATATAGTGAGTATATTATACTCTTAATATGATTAAATATAAGGGTGTAACATTTTCCTAGATAGATGAATGTGATGAGAACATTAAGAAGTAAAAAATGATGATAATCAAAACACCTATGCTCACAGTCACCACGGGTGGGAAATGATATTATTCCAATGTATGATGTTATAGAAATGTGATAGGTTAGTATAGTAATGGAAAATGAATAAGTCATACACTGTTCGCCCTGTAATTTATGATTCCTGAGTAGAATTAATGTATAAAGATATATAATTTGTTGTAGTAACAATATATGTAATGACTCAGAAACTTCAAGGAAATTTTTTTCATAATTTTGTTGAAATTTTACGAGTCTACAGTTTCTGATGACGCCTGATTCTGAGGCCCGGTGTTCCCAGAATCAATTTAAAATGTTTGGTTCGGGTATATTCAGTAATCATACGTGCGGGTTATTCTATCTTTTGAACCGGTGCTCAGAATTGAAATCAGAGGGCACCGATGAACTCGCATCATGGGTAATTGCTTAAGGGGATCTATACTGGTGTTTTGGTTTATGCAGGTTGAATGTTTAAATTTGGGGATTAGTTAAAAAGTTAAATAAAATTGTTTAGAACAATTTTATTCACCATGGTGGTTAAATCCTACATGGGGATGTTATTGGTGGGTCCCATCCCCACAAATCTACCCATGTATAGATATTTGTGAGGTGGGGCCCACACGGGCCCAACCTTTCATCTCTTCTTAAACTCCCTTAAACTTCCTATTTAACTCCACCTCATTTAATTTAACAACCCTTCACCTTCCATCTCCCTCACTCCAATAAATTTTCCAACCCATCTCAGTTAATTAAATAACTCTTCAATTAATTAATTAAAGAGTTTTTGAATTAATTTGAATACTTGGAATGTTTATTAAAATAAGGGAAAGCCTTGTTTTAATTTTGGAAGGAAAATCTTGTTCTGGGAAAATCCTTGAATTGTTAGAAAGGGAGATTTCCTCCTCCACCGAAGAATGTTCTCTCTCAACAATGAACGTCCATCTACTCTTCTCATCCCCTGCATCAAGGGAAAATATGCCAACCGCGGAGACTGACTCCAGCGACAACGTTCTTTCTTCTTCCGATGTCGACGGGATCGACACCGTTCTTCTGCAACGCCGTTCTATTGTGATGCTTTCCTCTTTCCACGGCTCGACAACGTGCAACATCATAATCGAGGTAGTGGTTTAATTTGAGTATGTTTATATGCCCATGTTATTCCATTCTAAAACAATGAATGTGGATCACCTCATTATCATGTTGATCCGTGAATGTTTTCTTTTGCGGGTTGGGAATAGTTATTTACGAGGGAATTGTAGGGCGGATTGTTTCAATTTTATTGGAAGAAAATTGTTATTCATTCTACATGAAACCATGTTTACATATGTCCAATTGATAACACCTAACATAGAGGGTGCATGCCGAATAATCACGGCCCGACCACCCTCACCTGGTTGTTCATTTGTGCGTGGACTAAAGGGCGATGACGAAATGGGACCGCAACAGCGATTTGATGCCATCATAGTGAAGCGCAGGTCCCGAGAGAGCCGCAGGTGCCGACAGTGGGCAAATAGGACCACCGGAGTGCATCTGGTGGTTCGCGGATGGGGGCGCCGAGGTGCCGCCGAAGCAGACCTTCGCGGTTGAGTCGCGGTGGTGGGAGAAACTAGGAAGGGCAGAACTGTTCCGGTGGTGAAGCGGCGTGGCATGAAGTCGTGGCAGCTGCGGGAGGACGTGCACCCCCACGCTCGGCAAGCTGGCCATGCCAGCGCACCCCCCCGGCAATGTGGGGGGGCCACGCGGGCCGGGCCGGGCCACAACCAACTGGGCCGGACCCGGACCCGAGTCGGGTCGACCCGGTTTGGGCTGACCTAGGGTGGGTTGGTACAGGTAGGACCGGGCCTGGACCCCCTTTTCGGACCATATTTGATTATATGCCCCTAACATGTTCTATGGGCCTTCGATCGATGCACCGTCAGTTGAATATGAATCCTTGGAATGAGATGGTCATTTGGGTATTTTACACTCAAGGTTTCAGTGAAGTTTGGGTATGTCCAGGTTGGTTCGAACCCGAAACCAACCGGGCCCTCGGAGCGGAAACACATATAACAGAAGGACTGGATGTCTGATTGACGTGTTGTTGACTATGTTGGATTCCTCTTGGTGAGACAGTTCTTTTGGCATACTCTCCAAAAGATTCAGATGTGGTTTGAGCAGGGGCGGGTTGGATTGTACTCAAAATCAAACTGGGCCTTGGAACTGAAATTATAATAACTCAAAGATTGGGCATCCGATTGACGTGCCATATGTTTCATTGAGACCCCTATGACAAGGAATTCCTTTGAGATACTTCCACGTGAGGTTACATGACACTTGGAAGTATCGACCAGCAGCTCGTGGAGTGGACCCTCTCGGAGACGAGCGTACGGAGTGCAGAGACAAAGTAGGTGGCTAAAACATGGCAACTGCTGATCGATCGAGTCGTAGTGAATCGTATTGCCCGGTGGGGTGCACTTGGTTGTTGCAGTAGACCCACCACAGAGGAGTGCTTGGTTGTAGCGGCAGACCCGTGGTACTCAACAGAAGGAGTACCTCTGTAGGCTATAAGGGGGTGCGCTTGGTTGCAGCGGCTAAACAATGGTAGTAAGAACTTGGTTGTAGCAGCAGGTCCGCAGTACTCGACAGGTGGAGTACTTTAGCATTCCAAGGATAGTGGGAAGCACTTGGTTGTAGCGGCAGGCCCACTGTACTCGACAGAGCAGGAATTCTCCAGCAGCCGGGGTTTCGACATCATGAATAAAATCCCGGTTTGTGCTGAGTAAATGAACATGGTGTTTTCCTCATGTTTGAGATGGGTTACTTGATAACTTAGGTAGATGTATGGGCATATACCTAAGTAATGGTTATATGTTGAGATAATTATTTTTGGATTATCCTTGTTGGATTTTAGTGAGACATTGACGGTCTTGGGGTCCCTACTGAGTATCGTTATACTCACCCCTGCACGGGCTATGTCTGCACCTCGTTGTGTTGGATGTAGACGACGGAAAGAGATGACCAAGGAAGAGTGTACAATGACTGGACGGTACCCAGAGGTGGCCACTCGGTGTGATGGCACATGAAGCAGACCGATAGATGCAGAGTTATGAGGAGGACATACGTACCTACCCATCAGGTAGGAACCCTGTGGTCGATCCAAGAGCTGCTTCACTTTTCAGCTGTTGTCTTTTCAGTTGTACTTTTCTTTCAATTGTAGTTGTACCTTTCTATTGGGATTGTATTTCTATCACATTATTACTTTCATCACTATTATTATACTTCTTTACTTAGTTTCTACTTTGGATTGTTCTCTGGTTATGTGTGTGTCTACGCTTTATAAAGGCAGTTCCTTCCCAGTTTGTAGGGTGTTACGCATTTGGTGATAGTTGCCAGCCTCTGGCCAATGGGAGGCGGGCTTGGGGTAGTCATGGCATGGGCCACGAGGATGGGTTGTGACAAATTTGTATCAGAGGCAGGTTGGTTCTACCGCAGAACTTAGGACTCCGATATTTCCTTTCTGCGAAGCAATAGTGTTAAGGGTACCAAGTGTGGTTTTCAGTTCAGGGAGTCCAGTGTTGGTGCGGCGGCCGATGTATCCATACACCAGGACCCTGACTACTGATTTCCAACACCATGCACGAAAACAATGATTTCGTGTGTGTTTTCAAAAGTATCATTAATTCAACTCATACAGGCCAGCTCACCAGGTATAAATCGTTTGACCGTGTCGCATCTATTCAGGATGTCTCCACGCAGACAGTCAATTGGAGTTCTGAGAGATTACCCGATGACAACCCACCGAGTGACGAGGCTCCGGTGCAGAGCCCTTTTCTATGTTGGCACCTTCGGGTGGTGTACCAGCAGCACCACCACCAGTTGGGAAATAGATGCCACTAGCCGTACTAGCGGATGATGCTAGCTGACAAAGTGCATTGCACGAGATCCAACAGTTGTGGACTCTGAGGTTATGAGGCGAGGCAGATTCCCAGGCCGTAGTGGACTGACTGGAGGCAATTTCTAGAGTTTCACACCTAGTTTAGACACTATTAGAGCAGATGGTGATCTTTGCTACTAGTGTTTCCTAGTGAGTGACCAGGAGGTTGGTCTATTTAGTGATGAGGCTTCGGTACATGGACTGATGCCTGATATAGTACCTTCGGGTAGTGTTCCAGCTATATCACTATATATTGGTCAGAAGTTACAATTGGAAGTACCGGTAGGTGACACATGTAGGCTTAGCGCCTTACACGTGTTTCAGCATCAGATACCCCTCAGGTTTCGAGGCAAGCTCGACTCATCATAGCTTGGGGACTGGCTTGAGGTGGTGGCTGATAGTTTTTCTAGAGGTTGTACAGCTTCGGCAGGACGACATGACGGTAGCTGGGTATTTATCGAGATATACTGATCATTCTTGGTACTTTATGACTATGATACGATCAATTCTTTAGAGCTCATACCTATGATAAAAGTGTGTTTAAGGACGTCTGAGCCAGGACTTTACCTCTATGAATTCTTACTAATGCTAAGGTGCTAGAGATAACATTTGTGTTTGAATGTTCATTGGATGAATTGATACATCTATAGAATGATAGAAATGGGAAAGGAGAGAAATGGCACTAGTCTCTGAGTCTTGGGAATGTAAAATTTTTCAAGAAGCGGAAGCATTAAGGAAAGATGAATATGTAGAGCAGCAGACGTGGACGTAGAGTTAAGAGAGCAACATGAGGTGGTGTACATTTCAACATGTTTCAACCACCCGCCTTTGTAGTCCCCACCAGGCTCAGGGAGAAGGATGTAAGGGGAATAGAGTAGCTATATGTGGTCAAAGAGTGTGACTCAAGGGCTCTAGGAATGACTAGAAGTACGTTATGTGTCTACTACTAGCTTCCGAAGCAACATACATTGAAATGAATCATTCCTTCCTTCCACGAATCTTGTCCCAGACCTAGAGTTTCCAATTAAGCCCTTGACATTACCCTCACATCTGGAGATACCTTTGGGAGGATACTCAGTAATCACACATACGAGGATGATGTTATCTGACCCTTGAGACGAGAGTTTCGGTTAAAACCACTTGGTGGCAGCATCATGGCCTTACGACGTTAGTTTGGGTATGGAATTGGAAACTACAATTCATACATAGATTTATTGTATTAGGAAAAAGGTTTTGGTTTACCTACAACATTTGGATGGGGTTTTTTTGGTCGGAGAAAAGGAAACCCCAGGCAGCACAGGATGGAATCATGCATAAATGGGTGTAGTCGATCACTCATGGGTCGTCCAAACATAGATTTGTGCCAGACTTCAATAGAGTTACTGCACCGCTTTTAGCTTTGACGAAGAAGGGGAAACCCTTCGTGAGGTCAAAGAGATGACAGTAGAGAGTTTTAGGAGATGAGGTAGAGGTTGACTAGTGCGCCCATTTTGTGGATATAGGAGATGGTGCAGATCATCCAGGAGCAGATAAAGACTGCACATAGCAAACAGTAATCCTATGGCGAATGGAGACAGATACCACTGGTGTTCGAGGATGGTGACCACGTATTCCTATGGGTCTCACCTCGATGAAGTCTGCAGCATTTTGGCAGAGGTGGAAAGGTAAATCCATGATTCCTTAGACCTTACCAGGTCCTCAACATAGTCGGTGAGGTGGCTTACCGAATGGCCCTTCCACTTCAGTTGCACCAGGTGTGTGACGTCTTCCACATATCTTAGCTGAGGAGATACATGCATGACCCGAACCACATCATCGATCATGGGGAGCTGGACATTGATGATGGGGTGACTTTTATGGAGGTCTCGGTGGAGATCAAGGATCAACTGCAGTGGGTCCTACATGGACGGTCGATTCCTCTGGTGTGTATTTACTAGCGGCACAGGAACCTCTAATGGAGCACATGGGAGCAAGAGGCGCAGATGCGTGCTCACCCCTTTTTTTTTCAAGCATGTGTTGTAGCTTTATGGGGACGTAAAACCCTGAGGTGGGTGTAATGTAATGAGCCAGGATTTTCAATGTAATTTTTTTCGTAATTTCTTTGGAATTTTACGAGTCTGCAGTTTTTTACGGCGCCTGATTCCGAGGCCCAGTGTTCCCGGAATCAATTTCCAAAATTTTGCTCGGGTACGTTCAGTAAACGTACGTGCGGGTATTTCTATCTTTTGAACTGGTGCTCGTAATTGAAATCCAAGGGAACCGATGAACTCGCAGTGTGGGTAATTGCTTTATGGGATCTTTACTGTAGTTACATTTTATGCAAGTTGAACGTTTAAATTTGGGGATCAATAAAAAGTTAAATTAAATATTTTAGAACAATTTTATTCACCATGGTGGTCAAATCCTACATGGGGAAGTTATTATTGGGTCCCATCCCCACATAAATTCCCATGTAGGGATATTTTTGAGTGGGGGCCCACACGAGCCCAACCTTTTATCTCTTCTTAAACTCTCTATTTAACTCCACCTAATTTAATTGAACAACCCTTCACCTTCTATCTCCCTCACTCCAATTAAGTTGCCAACACTTCTCAATTAATTAAATCACTCTTCAATTAAGTAATTAATGAGTTTTTGAATTAATTTTAATACTTGGGAAGTTTATTAAAATAAGGGAAATCCTTTTTTAATTTTGGTTGGAAAATATTGTTGTGGGGAAATCCTTAAAGAGTTAGAAAGAGTGATTTCCTCCTTCGACGAAGAACGTTCTCTCTCAACGAAGAACGACCATATACTCTTCCATTCCCCCACATCAAGGGAGAAGATGCCAACCGCGGAGACCGACGCCAATGACAACATTCTTTCTTCCTCTGATGTCGATGGCATTGCCACCATTCTTCTGCGACACCGTTCTATCACGACGCTTGACTCTTTCCGCGGCTCGATGAGGTGCAACATCATAATTGAGGTAGGGGTTTAATTTGAGTGTGTTTATATTCCCATGTTCTTCATTTCTAAAAAAATTAAGTGGATCAACTCATTATCATGTTCATCCACGAATGTTTTCTTTTACGGGATGGGAATAGTTATTTTGGGGGGAATTGTTGGGTGGATTGTTAAAATTTTATTTGAATAAAATCTTTATTCATCATATGTGAAACCATATTTACCATTAACCAATAGATATCTCCTAACGCGAAGGGCGAGGGCTGAAAAAACACGGACTTACGACCCTATGCTGGTTTTAGTTTGTGCACGGATTGATGAGCGACTACGAAATGGGACCACAATAGCGATTTGAAGACGTCGTAGTGAAGAGAAGGTCCCGAGAGAGCCACAGGCGCAGACGGTGGGAGGATCGGACCATCAGAGTGCATCTGGTGGTCCGTGGAAGAGGCTCCGGAGCGCCCTGCCGGCACAGCGGCGCCTCTGTCTCGAACATACCACCACAGATGAGCCCCGGTGGCTAGAGAAACCCATAATAGATGAGCCATTCTGGTGGTGAAGTGGTGCGACATTAAGCCGTGCCAGATGGGGGATGCCGCGCCCCCCATGCTCGGCTCGTGGCCGAGCCAGCACACCCCCCTCCCCTCGGTGGAGCCAGGCCGGGCCGTGCCCAACCGGGCCGGTCCCTGACCCGAGTCAGGTCGACCCATTTCGGGCTGACCGAGGGTAGGTTGGGTCGGGTCGGACCGGGCCCAGACCCCTTTTTTTGGACCATATTCACTTAAACACCCATAACATGAACTACGAACCTCAGATCGACGCACCGTTAGTTTCGTAGGAATCCATGGATCTAGTTGGTCCTCTAGGTATATTACATTCAACGTTTCGGTGAAGTTTGCATACAACCAGGTTGGTTTGAACCTGAAACCAACCGGGCCCTCAGAGCGGAAACGCTTATAACTTAAGGACCAGACGTATGATTGACATGCCATCAACTATTTTGGACTAATATTTATGAGATGGTTTATTTGGCATAATCTACATAGGATTAGGATGTGGTTTGAGCATGGCCGGGTTGGATTGTACCCGAAATCCAACCAGTCCCCTAGAACGGAAAGGCTAATAACTCATAGACCGAGCGTCCGATTGACGTGTCTTCTGTTGCATTGAGACCCCTATGATGAGGCAGTCCCTTGAGATAATTCCATGTGAGGTTATGTGACACTTGGAAGTATCGACCAGTAGCTCGTGGAGCGGACCATCCCATAGACGAGCGTACATAGTACAGAGACCTAATAGCTGGCTGAGACTTGATGACAGATGATTGATCGACTTTGAGTGATTCGTATGGCCTAGTGGGGTGCGCTTGGTTGTGGAAGAAGACCCATGGTATAGGAGTGCTTGGTTGTAGCGGTAGGCCCCCAGTACTCGACAGAAGAAGTACCTTTATAGGCTATGATGTGGTGCGCTTGGTTGTAGCGGAAGACCCATGGTGGGAAGCTCTTGGTTGTAGCAGCAGACCCACAATACTCGACAGTTGGAGTACTTAAGTAGTACAAGGTTAGTGGGAAGCACTTTGTTGTAGTGGGTGGCCCACTGTAATCGATATAGGAGGAGTTCTCCAATAGTCGTGGTTTCAAAATCATTAATAAAATCATGGTTTAAGCTGAGTCAATGACCGTTGTGTTTTCCTCAAGTTTGAGATGGGTTAAATGATAACTTAGGTATATTAATGGGAATATACCTATGTAAAGGTTATCTATTTAGGTCGTTCTTTTTGGTTTATCCTTGTTGGATTTTAGTGAGACCATGTGGGTCTCGGGGTCTCTACTATGTATCGTTATACTCATCCATGCATGGGCTATGCCCACTCCTTGTTGTGTTGGACGCAGACGACAGACAACACTGACTGAGGTACAGTGTACGAGGACTAGACGGTACCTGGAGGTGGACACTCGGCGTGACGGCACACGAAGCGGACCGATAGACGTGGAGTGCTGAGGAGGAAATATGTACCTACCCTTCCAGTATGAACCCAGAGGAAGATCCAGGATATGCTTCACCATTCAGCTGTTGAATTTTTAGTTTTATTTTTCTTTCAATGGTAGTTGTACCTTTCTGTTGGCTTGTATTTCTGGCCCCTTTGTACTTTCAGCACTTTTGTTAACTGATTTACTTAGTGTTTGCTTCCACTTGTTCTCTGGTTGTGTGTGTGTTTACATTTTATTAAGGCAATCCCTTCCACGTTTATAGGGAGATACACCTTTGGTTCTAGTTGCCAGCCCTTGGCCTATGGAAGGCGGGCTTTGGGTAGTCACAGCGCGGGCCCCGAGGACGGGTCGTGAAAATTTAATTGCATATTTGGATACATTATACCAAATGAAAAAATCAAAACATATATAAATATCATTTGATTCTAAAATATATGTTATAAAAATTGATTATCCATATGTTCTAATAACGGTGTTTAAATATATTCATGTATTATGAAAATTCAATCCATTATAATCATTAAAAAGTGATAATGTCGGATTATTACTTGAGTGGAATCTACCATACAAGCCTATATAAAATTAATATGATGAGGGATCCAATATTATTAGCATTATAATGTTCGATATGGGGATCATAAAAAGAATATCATCCTATTATTCCCATATAAACACACTATTATATATTAATTAAATGCGTAGGGTAATCTAATATAATTATGAGGATATATAGAAAAATATAGACAATGTATTGGAGGTGAGTATATAAAAATATGGATATAATCTATTTGTAATATTGGTACATGTTCCATAAATACAGGAAATAAAAATTGTATTTCTAGATGATGTGCATATCCCATCCTTATTTATAAATCCATTTAGCACTATCGCCTATAGAGATCTGATGAAGAACTTCTGGTGGGATTTAAAGAAGTTATAGATTACATATTTTTTATCTCATTTCATAGTTTGCCATTAAGTCATGGAAGAATTTGAAATTTTAGATTATTTAATGCTACCATTTCCTATTTAATTAATAAAATCAGATTAAAAATAATGCATTTCATTTTATGACACCATAGGATATCTAATGTCAATACATCTATTCTGGTGTTATTCGATCCCTATAATATTTTATCATATTAAATTAAAATCAAGATAGAATTTTACCTAGACCACATGTCCATGATATAAAAAGTAGAAGTGTTAAAACGTAATGATGTGTCACTCTTTATAGTTTGAAATATTTATTTGGTGATTTACACATTGTTTTGGAGGATCCTTTATCTTGAATTGGTTACATATTTGTGTTTCATCATGATATACCACCATTAGAAATAAGGTAATTCTGATAGAACCATTAATATACATGAAAATAAAAAAATATCTTGTTAAATATACATCCAATTATAACGGGATCAAAATGATCCCTAGTTTATTACTCATATATTTGCAATTTTTATTTTAGCATTAAAATGTGACATTGTGAGGCCTCATATGGGAAGCTTTTCTAGAATTCAACATGATGATATATTGCTAGAGAGTGGAAGTTGGTGGAATATGATCTCATCAATGAGATAATTGAGATAATGAAAACTATTTAGTGTAAAAAAAAATTTGTGAAATGATATGAGAAACCCTACATATAAATTCCCCATTGTGACGTGGTGCCTGAGGTCAGATTCATGGTTTTCCTTCATAAATAATTATAGAATTCTTTTTTTGGGTTTTGGATGAAGGGAAAGAATAGTCTAGGATACAACATCCACTTTAAATAATTTACTTCATCAATGTTGTGGAAAATTTACTATAATTCCAATCAATCATAACTCAACTACATTATATGTACCACGGATCATTTTTATGGGATTCCATACAATAACCCTCACACGTACTGAATCTATATATGGTAATATTTGATAATTATAATTCATATGAGTAGTTGGTGATGATCTTAAAATAGTGAGATATAGATCTATAATACCCATTAACTCACATGGTAAAATTACTATTACAAAGAACATATGTTTAAAGAGGATTCATAGGAACCTGACGGGATTATGAAGAATATGTACCAGTATATAGTTAAGTATATGAAATGAAAATTTTATAGGGAATTTTTTAAATGATGGGTTAATTTAATGATACGAAATTGTAGAAATTAAATCACCATATTACATAAGAATAATTAAAATAAGTAAAGTAGTTATAGAAAAAACTTGTCCAATATTGTAGTTTTTTATTCTATATTGTCAAAAAATATTTTTAAACATTTCATACGGGATCTAGACATGTAACGCCCCGACCCCAGTTATCCAGAGTCAGTGCATTATTTTAATACATTGTCATGATTACAAGTAATCAAGTCTCGATGGACCGATCCATTTAGCAGTCTTGGAAAATTGATTACATACATGAATGTTACATTACTCTTCATAACATAAAAAACATCATAAATAATCCATCAGGAATGCCATTATTCCCTTGTCTTAACCCTCCATATCAATCACAATACACTTCATGTAATCCTGTGGAAAATAAAACATATAAAGGGGTGAGCTCATATGTTCAGTAAGGATAACAATATAGCAGAAACATTCATAAATAAGCATAAACATTTAAGGGAATGTATTACTAAAACAAAATCATTTTAAACATGAACTTCAGAATAATATGGAAAAAATAAAATGAAGTAATTCCATTTACTATTTCACTTGGATATTATACTAGTCTAATAATCACATGCAATATCACTGACCACTTTCATAATGATGGAATGCATAATTCTAAACTATCATAAACAAATAGTCATGGCCTTGTACTAATACTACAAATAAGATTTTGTCAAGGCCTTGTTCCAAGACACTAGTTTTTATCATGAGACCTACAGATGCATCGAGGAGCTATAGTGGGCTCCATCCATCATATAATAAGTCCAATGAATTCCTCATATGAATAGTTTTAAACATAACATAAACCTTTGTATTAAAACTAACATAATAAATATCAATACTTTCTCTATAATCCATGAATGGTATAAAAATAACCAATCCACATTTAAAAATATCTCAAAACCATCAATACAATATTGAAGATTTGTATCATAGTAAACCAACTTCAAATAAGCTTAAAATCCATCAAAGGATGTTGGCATAGTTGAAATCAAAACAATTTGAGAGAAATATCTCTTTTTTTAAATCATTTAAATGTCACACATTTATAAAGGAAGTAATTTAAAAGAGATTTTTGAATCAAAGTGTACCATTCCACATTGAAACTTTTGAAAAAAATATTCATTTCAAAACATTCATTCCATATAAATAAATCCTTAAAATCAATTTGAAAAGATGGACATTAATTAAAAATATTTAGAAATATAAATATTTAAAACATTTAAAATTCTGATCTTGATAAAGCGTACCTTTCAAAAATCCTTAATATATTCATTTTGAAATCATTTTTATGAAAAATGGACATGGATAATAAAAATGGCCCTATAAATACTTACACATAAACAATCTCGGATAATAATGAGATTGAGGACTTAACCCTTACCCATTTGGTAACTTATGAAAACTACAACCCATGAAAGAGGTACTATAAAATGAATATGTAAATACACATAAATTAATTTTTATTATACAAAAAATACAATTATGTGCATAACATACACCACACAAAAGGTAATAGTGGAAATATTCCATGAATCTCATGAGAATAAGGAGTGAGATGAAAACCCCTTACCTTGTACTTTTCCTTGGTTGAGGGTAGGTTAACCTCCTTTATAATAGATAAATCATGGTTACTAAATTATACAAGAATCATATATATAAATATTATATCATATATGATCTTTTAATATTGTTTTGTTATAAATATTTTAGTATTATCGTAGTTTTGGGTGTTAACTGATTCATTTTCCTTTATATGCAGTGTTACGTAAGCTGTGTTTGTTATGGATATTTTGTATCATATTCATATCTAGAATGATATAATGTCCTTAAACATTACTTTTAATCAGCAAGTGATAATTATTCATGAATGGATATGATGGGGAAATGAATCTCCTCACATTCGTGGAGACGGTAATCCGTACGTACGCACGAACGCTACTTCCATTTCATTTTTCATTTTAAATGGACTAAAAAACAAATACTACATAGGTATATTATTATTCAAGTATTATATAAAATCTTATATATGTTACATAATTTCATTAACACCATCCTTTATACATTCCATGTATGGTATGAACGAGTCATATCACTTTGAGGGGGCGGTAGTCCGTACTTCCTCAAGTAAAATTATCTTATATATATACAACATGAAATGAATAATGGTATGATATAAAAATGGAATTAAAGAAGATTATATATAAAATAAATATCATTAATATCATATTTAATGACACTGCCATCAAAATTGACACCATGAGAGGTGGTAGGAGATAATTGAACAATCATCTTTTCGTGATGCGTTTGGTTGTCATCCACAGAAACATTATGTTCTTCACACATTAGATGGAGGTGTGCATAAGTGAAGTTATAATACCTTCCATAACAATATACTAGTATATTTTGGACACTGTTTTTGTTACAAAAGGAAATAATAAGAATATTTTAGGGGTTGGAGAAGTAAAATAAAAGAAAAGAAGCTAAGAGAAATATTTACCTTTAATTTGGGTAACTCCATTTGGTTTGAACCAAAAAGGACTTTTGAAGTTCCTTATGCCTATGTTATGGCTTCTAGGAGGAGTATAGAGATAATGGAAGCTTAATTTGGCAGATTTTGGACAAGCCAAAAGTCTTGAGAGTTGTGAGGAATTGGTTAGAAGTTGTGTCCTTATATAAAGGGGATGAGGGGCTCTTTAAGATAATCTTAATGTATTATTTTATAATAAAATCATATTCGGATTCTAATGGCTCCAATGTGTATTATTAAATTTCTAAGGTGGGGATAGGTCGCGAAAAACTTAACCAATAGGTTTTAGTCCAGTCTGGGTCACTTTATTATCCTTATAATTTAGTTTTAGCTCATAGTTAATTTGTTTGACATTTTCCATGTCTCTTTGTATTTTTAAATTATATGGTTAATAAACATACTATAAACTTCCAATAGACCACCAAGTGGTCCATTAGTGATACACCTATCAGGATATAAGTCCTTTGGCCGATCCTTATATTTTTAGGAATATAATATCAATTAAAAATATAATATTTTTTTAAAAAACTCTTTTATGTCAATTTTGGAACTATTGGGTATTTTGTTTTTGATAAATTTATTACATCATTATTACTTCTAAATAAATTAATATAACCAATAATAATATGTGATATTAACTTATAAAATTATTGGGATTCATAAAAAATCTCAAATTACATTTATTTGGGTATTTATAATATCAATTATCTTAATCTTTCATTAAAACGTTAATTACTGCATCATCATTGTATCATAAAAAAATTAAATTACCTAATGTATAAAAATTATAAATAAAATACCATTAGGTATTAAATATTCTTATATTTCTAATAAATTATTATAGTAAAAATTATTACTTATATAGCAGCATATAAAAATTAATTACTAAAAGGTTTTTGTTTATATCAATTTTTCCTTTACATTAAATTAATTAATCTAAAATTTCATTATCATTCACAAGTTGCTCCATGATGTCCCAAAATCGTCCCAAAGATGACCATGGTCGGTCATTACTCATCCAATAAAGTTTGGACACTTGTTAAGGTAATTTTTAATTATTACAATATTCTTTTTACCTTGAATTACCCTATTTACCATTAACTGCGGTAAATAAAAGTAAAAAGTTACTATTCACCCAGAATTATTTTTATCTTATTGAACAACATTTCACTCTTTGATATTAACCGTGTCTCTTGTATTTTTGAAATTCAACTCACAGAAGCGGTAAAATTATTTTTTTCTGAGAATTTTCAAATTCTCTTAGGAGGTGTGTAAAAGACAGTGAAAAGTTCAACAAAATTTTTATATATATTAAATTATTATAAACTGACTCCAATTAATTACAATGAACTTATATAAGTATGATGAGTCTTTTTTGACATAATTAATTTAAATAAAATGAATAATTATTTATAAAAAATTGGTTTTTACCAATAACATAGTGTTTTTCACTATTCATCAAAAATTGATGTTTCTCAGAAAAATACCAATAATTCTGCCTAAAATATATTTTATATTATGAATTCAAAAATGATATCTATTTTACCAAATTCAAAAAATATATGTTGAATTAATTAATTTAAATTAATTCCCTTTGTCAAAACAAATAGGGTGTTTTTAAGAAATAATAACTATTTAAAGATTGACACTTGCTTATGTCCAGTTTAAATGTGAAATTATGTCCAATGACCTGCATTGGATTAAATGGTAAAAATATAATCTAGTTATACTTTAAAATAACTAATATTCATAATTTATCACAATTAATTATTTCAATTACAAAATTTATTTTTAATTAAAATTTGGTAATTTTCATTATTCATCAAAATATGGAAGTTATTAGAAAAGTACCAAAAAATCACCCTAAGCTAATGTAGATATTCTGAATCCAAATATGAATTTCATTTAGAGATAAAATGAATAATAATTCAATAAGTTGTTTTTACTATTCTTAACAGCAAGTATGATTGGTTGTGGTGTTTTAGAACTCGAAGATGTGTATAACACACGCTATTGTATTATTCAAAGAGAAGTGTACCATGAAATCTTGGGGTGTTACATTCTCCCCTCCTTCAAATAAATTGCGTCCTTGCAATTTGAAATTATTTTTCAAAAATAAATGGATGAAAATAGAAAATACCTTTGGGAAAACCCACATCGGAAATTATGTTAATAAAATTTAGTCTTAATAAGAGGAAAAGGGAAATGAAAGGGTCACCACTAAATTATGATCTCAATTATGAGAACATTTGTGAAAATTAGAGACATCTAATTAGAGGAAAAACATAAATATTTATAGGTATTGATTGAGGTCATCAATCACAAAGATGTTTAAAATCGAGGTCCTTAAATTCATCAATCTATGATGATTTAAAATATGATCAGTTCTACAAAACATATTGTATTAGGATAACACATTTTTAGTTTTAATATCCCTTACCTAATGTTTATGAATTAATTTCTTCACAGAATAAGAGGTGAAAGAATATATATATATATATACTTGACAAGTATAGTTCCATCATTTCACTAATTTCTACCACAAACTCATCATTCACTCTAAATGATAATAGAATTAAGAAAATTTCATTTATCCTATTCATATAGGGTTGCAAGAAAAAAGAATTTATAATTCATCTACCAAAAATTTTAAAAAATACTACATTATTCAATATATGACATCACATGGGCCAGTGGTAGTTGATACACCCTTGTTATCCTTCGTTTGCGGGTTCAAGTATCGCGGCCTTGACAGACGCGACGTGTTGCCACTCGACCTCCGGGTTGTCCTTTTATGGAAATCCAAAAAAATAATCTAAATTTATAATTATCCAAAATACATTTGTCCAAACTCACAGTCCAAAATTTATATGAATGGTAAACATAATGTAGATCCTTTTTACCCCGTAATATCATGTGAATACCTTCATCATTAATTCTTTTAAAACACCGAATCATCATGAATTACAATAAAATATTATTGATTACATTCATTCTCCCTTATTCCTTATAGAATAATAGATATATTTCATCCATCCAAAAATGTTGTAAACTCCAACAATGATTTAATATACAAATCTTTAATCATTTTCAAGGCAGTCAAGAATATCCAATATAATTTACCAAAATCAACGATATCTTATTCCAAAATCAATACCTCAATATTAGGACTATATAAAGGTTTATCTTTCCTTCAACCATGTAATTTCCAAAAATTTCAACTCACCGTAGAGTCAATTATCATAGTACCATAAAATCTCAAATCCTCAATGAAATAGTACTGGTGTATAATCCTTATTTATTTCCAGTACATCATTGATACAATAATTAAATAAAATAATTCTTAAATAACAACATAAGAACTCTAGTCATTCCGCTTCATCTATGGTAGTATCATAAATTTATTGTTATCAAATACCATCTTTTGAAGCATAGTACAATGAATGGGACATTGGTTCGTGTATGTCTCATCTTCATAAAGATGAAGCATTGTACATTTGAAACCATTTTATTACCCTTGCAGACATACACTTGGTGTCCTTTTTCTCCACACTTATAACAAACTCCCATTCCCTTCAGGAATGTTCTAGTGTGTTTCTTCCCACAGTTATCACATATGGGAAAATTATTCTTGTCCCTCTTCCCTTTATCTATCTTTATCTCTTCCATTATTTTATTCTCTTGCTTCCCATCAAAGCCATAGGACTCAAAGAATTATTTAATTATCTTATTAACACATGATAATATTTATTCATATGTTTAGAATACATGGGAGACTATTTACATTCTTAATGTTGGCTTAATACCGTGAAAGACATGATCCTTCTTACTCTTTGGATCATACGTATTGCTGGAGTTCACATTCCTTCTAATGGCCACCATTTCTAAATAATGGCATACACTAGGCCAGTTTATGAATCGCAATTCATAATTCCAAAAATGTAACATACATATCGTAAATTTAACAGTTTATGGATATAATCCATAATCAAAAATGTTTTCTTTGAGGAGATATATACTCATAAACCCTTTATATTAGTTTGTAAAGAAAACTAGTATTATCCTAAGTGTTTCCCCAGGGAGTGTCGTAACCAAGAGTGCAGCAAGGCCTGTTCTCGTGCTCCAGTTCCTATTCGAGTTTAGCTCAAAAAGGTGTTTTTGGGTTTTACCTCTAGGTACATCTGTTCTTGATCCGCCTCAACCTGCTCGAATCCTGAAAGAGATGTATTTTCTTGGAAAACTCACAAAATCTCAACATTATCAATATTCTAGAAGTTATTCTATACTAATCATCAATTTCTATCTTACGTTAATGTTTTATAGTAAGATTTTATCTAAATATAGTTACCAAGGTTATTTCTAATATTCCTCTGAAACCAACTGTAATGTCCCGACCCCAGTTACCCAGAGTCGGTGAATTATTTTAATACATTGGAATTATTACATAGAATCAAGTAAAGACCCGTAAAATTCAAGGGAAATTTTTTTATTAATTTTGTTTGGAATTTTACAAGAGCGCGGTTTCTGACGGCACCTGATTCCGAAGCCCGGTGTGCCCGGAATCAATTTCCGAAGTTTGGCTCGGGTACGTTCAGTGAACGAACGAGCGGGAATTTCTAACTTTTGAACCGGTGCCCGGAATCAAATTCCGAGGGCACCGATGAAACCGTAGAGCCGGTAAACGCTTAGGAACTCCTGTTCTAGAGTTGCGTTCTTACGAGTGTTGATAATAAAAATTGTGGATGTTTACTTTGTAATTACACTACAATTTTTATTATTTTACTCTAAGTGTTATCTCTTGTTGGAAGTTGGGTAACCACCCAACCTCCCTTGGGAGGTTATGAGGGTGGTGGGGCCCACACGAACCCCACCTCTTCATATCCTCTAAAACCCCTCAACTCCCTCATAAGTTATGATATCTTAAGTTATAACTTCAGACTTAAATAAGGTGAGTTGTGTGTGTGTTTTGAATTTCAAACTCTTGAAATTCTAGTGTGTTGTTGTGTTAATAAAATAAGATAGTCTTATTTTATTTTGGTGTTTAGTTTTGTCTCCTTGAGAGAGTTGGAAAGGTTCTTCTTGTTTCTTCATCTTCTTCAACCTCGACGAAGAACATGAAGAACGCCGTTCTTCAACGAAGAACTTCTTCGCCGAAGAACACGGTCCTTCCGCGACACCGTATCCTTGACGTGACTTTCTTCTTCCACGTCATCTCTTCCGCGACGGTTTTCCGCGACGAACGCCATCGACAACGACTTTTCCTCCAACGTCAAAGGAATCGACACAGATATTCCACGACTACGTCAACGTGCGACTATCAAGGTAGGGGTTTTTATATATGATTGAATTCGTTTTATTGATTCTTCATATCTAAAATTCATGATGATGATGACCAAATGAACATGGACATCGTCCCGCACATAAACCATTCTCCTTTTTCTTTTTATTCTTCACGTGTTCTTCGTACGTTCTTCAATGCCAAATATTTATTGACGCTAGAAACACAAAGTTTTGTTGAGCGCAATATATGGATGTGAAGCCCTTGACGCAAGGATCACAATTATGTAATCGTTTAATTTTTCGGGCATGGAACGAAGCCGCAATGTCTCGCGGAAGGAGGCGCCTAAATATTTATTTATGCTGGAAACTCAATGTTTTCCTGAGCGCGACATACGGACATGAAGATCTCGACCCGAGGATCATGAATATGCATTCGTATCTTTTTTCTGAATTAAATCGAAGTCAGAATGGAGTGCGGAAGGCGGAGGCTGTTGGTGCAGGTCGTGGGGAGAAGTCGTGTGAGGAAGCAGGTGATGCGGGAGCGGGCGCATCAGGGTTTACTGTGAAGACAGTAGCGGCGCGACAGGCTGAAGGCCGCCGCGACGGTTCTGGCGAATACAGCGGGTGCGAGAGGCGGTTCTGGCAAATACAGCGGGTGCGAGAGGTTGGCCGCTGGGGTTGGGAGGAGAGGCTGCGTGAAATTGTGATTGAATAAGTTATTAGATTGGAGAGAGAGAGTTTTGGGAAATAAAATAAAGAGACAAAAAGGGATAAGGGAGAGGTGTTTGATTTTGGCGCACAAGGGGGAAAAGGAACGTGTTTTGATTGTTTTTTTGGAGTTAAGAAAGATATAATTAAATAAACAATTAATAATAACAATAAAATATTGTTATTATTACTTTTGTTGATAAAACACCTTTTCGCCAGCAACTCCTTCGTGCGACCTCGGTTTCACGAATCGTTTGCGGAAGTGTGACCCTGACTTCGAGACGGAATTTATGAGTCCAATCTTGGATGTCTTTTTCGGGTTTTTGGGTCTGGTACCCGAAGCGCTCGGAAAAATAATAGATTTAATATTATTATTAAATCTTCGACCGACCATAACTCATACGTGTGACGTCCGATTGTCTTGCCGTCAGTGGTGATATAATCCCGTCATTAATACGATCGATTCAAGTCTAATGTTGGATACTAAATTCTAGTTCGTGGTGCGGGGCCACGAAACACCGAAGAATAATAATATTATTATTATTACGGGATCTTGTATCGGACATATCTCTCTCATACGGTATCGGAATGAAGAACCGTCTGTGACGTTGTGACACTGGAATTACGACGGATGTTTAAAGACTAATTTTGGAAATTTAAGTCGAGGTTGATGCACGGGCCCCACGAGGCCCGGTTCGCGCATGATGCGGTGAAATGCAACTTTTTCACCGGCTATCCGTTTGGGACCAATGGGTAGTCCATCTCGTGTGTTTTTCCGTATGGATCGCAAAGGTGTGATTGGTTTGGTTAACCGGTGTCATTTGAAGTACGACTGGGTTGGATCGAACATGAATCCAACCGGGCCCTCGGAGCGGAAACACTTATATCTTGAGCTACGGACGTCCGATTGTCGTGCCGTCAGCCGTGTTGTGTTCCTCTTAGTGAGACGGATCCTTTGGCATACTCCGCCCGAGGTTTGGACGCAGGTGGAGTACGGTCGGGTTGGTTTTGCCTTAAAAACCAACCGGGCCCCGGGGACGAAAATGCCAATAACTCTCAGACCGGGCGTCCGATCGACGCGCCGTCTGTTGCGTTGAGTTCCTGTTGACGATACGGAACTTTTGGATACATCAACTCTGGAATTTGTGACAGTTGATGTATCAGCCTCTCGGCTCGTGGAGCGGACCCTCCGAACGAGCTTGCTGTGTGCGGGAACCCTAGTGCTGGCTGTGACTATTACTGTGGCTACTACTGCTACTACTGCTACTGTGACTGCGACGACGACAGTACAGAGATCCTGTGTGGATTTGACGACGACGACTACAGCACTCAGCGATCCTACGTGGATCAGTGCTACAGGTCCTGTGTGGGCCCGATCCTGTGTGGGTCCGCGCTCAGCGGTTCTGTGTGAGCCAGCGCCTACAGGTCCTGTGTGGGCCCGATCCTGTGTGGGTCTTTGCGGGGGATAGTTACCTATCGATCCTTCGTGGGTCCGACGACTTAGATGGATCAGAGATCATCTTTATCGTCCTTTGAAGAAGTATTCCTGTGTGAGCTGAATCTGTTGCTTTCCTGTGTGGATTGTGTTGTGCAATCCTGTGTGGATTACGTTTTGCTTTCCTGTGTGGAATACGTTTACTTTCCTGTGTGGACTGAGTTGTACTTGGGCTCGGAGGTTGGAGCGTATTTGAATTTGATGACTTAGGTATATGTATGGGCATATACCTAAGCAGTGCCGGTTGTTACTTCGTGATTGTACCTTTCTTTGTGGTTTATCCTTTGTGGATTTGAGAGACCTTCAGGGGTCTCGGGGTCCCTACTGAGTAGCTTATACTCACCCCTGCACGGGCTTTTCCCGCACTACGTTGTGTTGGTTGCAGACGACGGACAGCGTTGACCTTAGCTGAGGCTTGCAGAGCGGGACGGTACCCGGAGGTGGACCACTAGGCGGGACGTGCCCGGAGCGGACGGCGGAACCCGTGGAGCAGTGGAGCTATCTGTACCCACCCTTTAGGTGGGATTTCCAGTGGACAGCTCGGAGTAGCGGCTTTTAATTTTCAGTTGCTGTTTTCCCTTTCGAGTTGTACTTTACTTTCAGTTTGGGTTTGTATTCTGGCCCATTTACTTTTCCGCACTTTCAGTTGTACTCTGCTTTTGTTTAGTGTTTACTTTCCGCTTGCTTACTCTGTGGTGTTTGTTTACTTTTTAAAGGCAATGCCTTCTCTTTTTACCGGGATTTACGCCTTGGTGCTAGTCGCCAGCCCCTGGCCTATGGAAGGTGGGCTTGGGGTAGTCACGGCACGGACCCCGAGGGCGGGTCGTGACAAATTGGTATCAAAGGAGTTCGGTTCTACCGCGAACTCTGATCTTTTCTATGTGAAGCAATAATGTTTAGCGTATTGAGTGTGGTTATCAGTCCAGGGAGTCCAGTGTTGGTGCGGCGGCCGACGTATCCGTACACCAGGACCCTGACTTCTGATTTCCGACTTAATGCACGAAAACATTGATTGCGTGTGTGTTTCAAAGTTTTCTTTGTGATTTCTTTGTGTCATCTCACCAGGTATACTATTTGACCGTGGCGCACCTGTTTCCTATTCAGGATGGCCCCACGACGGCAGCCAGCTAGGGTTCCGACAGTTGAGCGTGATGACGGCTCACCGAGCGACAAGGCTCTGGTGCAGGGCCCCTTTTACTATGTTGGCACCCTCGGGTGGTGTACCAGTAGCACCACCACCTGTTGGGCAGCAGATGCCAACGACTATACTAGCAAACTGTGCACGCTGGCGGAGCGAGTTGCACGAGTTCCAGCAGTAGAGGCCTCAGAAGTTACGAGGTGAGGCAGATTTCCAGACAGCAGAGCAGTGGCTGGAGGCGATTGCTAGAGTTTTCCGCCTAGCTGAGACATCAGTAGAGTGGATGGTGGAATTCGCCACTAGTGTTTTCCAGTGAATGACCATGAGGATGGTCCGCATAGTGATGAGGCTTCGGTACGTCAACCGATGCCTGAGATAGTGCCTTTGGGTAGTGTGTCAGCTATACATCACTACCTTTTGGTCAGCAGTTACAACCGGCGGTACCGGTAGGTGACACATGTAAGTTTACTGCCTTACATGTGTTCTAACTTCAGATACCCTCATGTTCTGAGGTGAACCTGACTCATAGGCGGCTGAGGACTGGCTTGAGGAGGTGACCGAGAATTTTCTATAACTTTTACAGTTTCGGCGGAATGACGTGTTGATAACTGAGAATTCATCGAGGCGTACCGAACATATCAGGTACTCGATGGAAGCGTTTCGATCAGTGCAATAGAGGTCGGACCTCTGAGCATGGTATGTTTAAGGGCTTCTGAGCCAACACCTTTTCTCTATGCATTTCTACTTAGGCTAGAGTGCTAGAAGGATCCTTTGTGGTTGAGAATTCTTTGCTGATCGAATACAGCCAGAGAATGTTAGAAGTTTGGAAAGCAAGAAACTGACACCAGTCTCAGCGACTTGGGCATGTAAAATGTTTCAAGAAGAGGAAATCTTAAGAACAGATGAATTTGCAGAACAGCAGACATGGAGGCAGAGCTTGGAGAGCAGCTCGTGGTGGTGTACATTTCAACATGTTACCATCACCCGCCTTTGTAGTCCCCGCTAGACTCATGGAGTTGGAGAGCAGGGAAAGAGGGTAGCTGCTTGCGGTCATGGAGTGCGACCAAAAAAGGGCTCTAAGGATGATTCGAAGTGCGGAATTTATCTTCTACTAGCTGCCGTAGCCACAGGCATCGAAACGAATCATCCCTTCCTTCCATGAATCTAGTCCCCGACCTAGAGATTCCGGTTAAGCCGTTGACTTGACCCTCACGTCTGGTGATACCTTCGGGAGGAGACTCTATAGTCACACTTACGCCGACGGTGTGATCTGACCCTTGAGGCGAGAGTCTCGGTTAGGACCTCTTGGTGGCAGCGTCGAGGCCTTACGACGTTAGTTTGAGTATTTATTTGGCAATCATTGATCATACTCAAATTGACGATATTAGGCAAAATTTGGGATGGGTTTTTCTTGGTCGGCGAAAAGGAAACCCTGGGAAGCACAAGATAAACTCGTGCATGGGAGGGTGTAGCCGATCATTCTTGGGTCGGCCAACCTTACCCTCGTGGCAGCAGGAGTTTTGAGTTTCAGTTCTAACCTAAAAAGGGAGACCTTTAGAGTTCGAGGATGGCGACCACGTTCTTATACAGGTCTCACCTCGACGAGGTTTACGGAGATGTAGCCGAGGTGGTAAGAGATCTCCGAGGTTCAATAGACCTTTCTAGGTCCCCAGCAGGGTAGGCGAGGTGGTTTATCGCTTGACCCATCCACCTCAGTTGCACCAGGTGCACGATAACTTTCACGTAACTCAATTGAGGAGATACGTGCTTGATCCTTCACACATCATCGACCTCAGGGAGTTAGACGTCAATGATAGAGAGACATGCATGGAGGTTCCAGTGGGGATCAAGGATAGACAGGAGCAGATCCTACGAGGATGATCGATTCCTTGGGCGCACTTCCTTTGACAGTACGGGAACCTCCAGGTGAGCACATGGGAGCGGAAGGCTCAGATGCGTACTCTGTACCGCTTTTGTGACCCTAGTTTTTGATGAAGCTTTACGGGGACGTAAAGCCCTGAGGTAGGAGTAATGTAAAGACCCGTAAAATTCAAGGAAAATTTTTTTCTTAATTTTCTTTGGAATTTTACAAGAGCGCGGTTTCTGACGGCACCTGATTCCGAGGCCCGGTGTGCCCGGAATCAATTTCCGAAGTTTGGATCGGGTACGTTCAGTGAACGAATGAGAGGGAATTTCTAACTTTTGAACCGGTGCCCGGAATCGAATTCCGAGGGCACCAATGAAACTGTAGAGCCGGTAAACCCTTAGGAACTCCTGTTCTGGAGTTGCGTTCTTACGAGTGTTGATAATAAAAATTGTGGATGTTTACATTGTAATTACACTACAATTTTTATTATTTTACTCTAAGTGTTATCTATTGTTGGAAGTTGGGTAACCACCCAACCTCCCTTGGGAGGTTATGAGGGTGGTGGGGCCCACACGAACCCCACCTCTTCATATCCTCTGAAAACCCCTCAACTCCCTCATAAGTTATGATATCTTAAGTTATAACTTTAGACTTAAATAAGGTGAGTTGTGTGTGTGTTTTGAATTTCAAACTCTTGAAATTCTAGTGTGTTGTTGTGTTAATAAAATAAGATAGTCTTATTTTATTTTGGTGTTTAGTTTTGTCTCCTTGAGAGAGTTGGGAAGGTTCTTCTTGTTTCTTCATCTTCTTCAACCTCGACGAAGAACATGAATAACGCCGTTCTTCAACGAAGAACTTCTTCGCCGAAGAACACGGTCCTTCCGCGACGCCGTATCCGTGACGTGACTTTCTTCTTCCACGTCATCTCTTCTGCGACAGTTTTCCGCGACGAACGCCATCGACAACGACTCTTCCTCCAACGTCAAAGGAATCGACACCGATATTCCACGACTACGTCAACGTGCGACTATCAAGGTAGGGGTTTTTATATATGATTGAATTCGTTTTATTGATTCTTCATATCTAAAATTCATGATGATGATGACCAAATGAACATGGACATCGTCCCGCACATAAACCATTCTCCATTTTCTTTTTATTCTTCACGTGTTCTTCGTACGTTCTTCAATGCCAAATATTTATTGACGCTGGAAACACGAAGTTTTGTTGAGCGCAATATATGGATGTGAAGCCCTCGACGCAAGGATCACAATTATGTGATCGTTTAATTTTTCGGGCTTGGAACGAAGCCGCAATGGCTCGCGGAAAGAGGCGTCTAAATATTTATTGACGCTGGAAACTCAATGTTTTCCTGAGCGCGACATACGGACACGAAGATCTCGACCCGAGGATCATGAATATGCATTCGTATCTTTTTTCTGAATTAAATCGAAGTCGGAATGGAGTGCGGAAGGCGGAGGCCGTTGGTGCAGTTCGTGGGGAGAAGTCGTGTGAGGAAGCAGGTGATGCGGGAGCGGGCGCATCAGGGTTTACGGTGAAGACAGCAGCGGCGCGACAGGCTGAAGGCAGCCGCGACGGTTCTGGCGAATACAGCGGGTGCGAGAGGCGGTTCTGGGAAATACAGCGGGTGCGAGAGGTTGGCCGCTGGGGTTGGGAGGAGAGGCTGCGTGAAATTGTGATTGAATAAGTTATTAGATTGGAGAGAGAGAGTTTTGGGAAATAAAATAAAGAGACAAAAAGGGATAAGGGAGAGGTGTTTGATTTTGGAGCACAAGGGGGAAAGGAACGTGTTTTGATTGTTTTTTTTGGAGTTAAGAAAGATATAATTAAATAAACAATTAATAATAACAATAAAATATTGTTATTATTACTTTTGTTGATAAAACACATTTTCGCCAGCAACTCCTTCGTGCGACCTCGGTTTCACGAATCGTTTGCGGCAGTGTGACCCTGACTTCGAGACGGAATTTACGAGTCCAATATTGGATGTCTTTTTCGGGTTTTTGAGTCTGGTACCCGAAGCGCTCGGAAAAATAATAGATTTAATATTATTATTAAATCTTCGACCCACCATAACTCATACGTGCGACGTCCGATTGTCTTGCCGTCAGTGGCGATATAATCCCGTCATTAATACGATCGATTCAAGTCTAATGATGGATACTAAAATCTAGTTCGTGGTGCGGGGCCACGAAACACCGAATAATAATATTATTATTATTATTACGGGATCTTGTATCGGACATATCTCTCTCATACGGTATCGGAATGATGAACCGTCTGTGACGTTGCGACACTGGAATTACGACGGATGTTTCAAGACTAATTTTGGATATTTATGTCGAGGTTGATGCACGGGCCCCACGAGGCCCGGTTCGCGCATGATGCGGTGAAATGCAACTTTTTCACCGGCTATCCGTTTGGGACCAATGTGTAGTCCATCTCGTGTGTTTTTCCGTATGGATCGCAAAGGTGTGATTGGTTTGGTTAACCGGTGTCATTTGAAGTACGACTGGGTTGGATCGAACATGAATCCAACCGGGCCCTCGGAGCGGAAACACTTATATCTTGAGCTACGGACGTCCGATTGACGTTCCGTCAGCCGTGTTGTGTTCCTCTTAGTGAGTCGGGTCCTTTGGCATACTCCGCCCGAGGTTTGGACGCAGGTGGAGTACGGTCGGGTTGGTTTTGCCTTAAAAACCAACAGGGCCCCGAGGACGAAAATGCCAATAACTCTCAGACCGGGCGTCCGATCGACGCGTCTTCTGTTGCGTTGAGTTCCTGTTGACGATACAGAACTTTTGGATACATCAACTCTGGAATTTGTGACAGTTGATGTATCAGCCTCTCGGCTCGTGGAGCGGACCCTCCGAACGAGCTTGCTGTGTGCGGTAACCCTAGTGCTGGCTGCGACTATTACTGTGGCTACTACTGCTACTACTGCTACTGTGACTGCGACGACGACAGTACAGAGATCCTGTGTGGATTCGATGACGACGACTACAACACTCAGCGATCCTATGTGGATCAGTGCTACAGGTCCTGTGTGGGCCCGATCCTGTGTGGATTCGACGACGACGACTTCAGCACTCAGCGATCCTACGTGGATCAGTGCTACAGGTCCTCTGTGGTCCCGATCCTGTGTGGGTCCGATCCTGTGTGGGTCCGCGCTCAGCGGTTCTGTGTGAGCCAGCGCCTACAGGTCCTGTGTGGGCCCGATCCTGTGTGGGTCTTTGCGGGGGTTAGTTACCTATCGATCCTTCGTGGGTCCGACGACTTAGATGGATCAGAGATCATCTTTATCGTCCTTTGAAGAAGTATTCCTGTGTGAGCTGAATCTGTTGCTTTCCTGTGTGGATTGTGTTGTGCAATCCTGTGTGGATTACGTTTTGCTTTCCTGTGTGGAATACGTTTACTTTCCTGTGTGGACTGAGTTGTACTTGGGCTCGGAGGTTGGAGCGTATTTGAATTTGATGACTTAGGTATATGTATGGGAATATACCTAAGCAGTGCCGATTGTTACTTCGTGATTGTACCTTTCTTTGTGGTTTATCCTTTGTGGATTTGAGAGACCTTCAGGGGTCTCGGGGTCCCTACTGAGTAGCTTATACTCACCCCTTGACGGGCTTTGCCCGCACTACGTTGTGTTGGTTGCAGACGACGGACAGCGTTGATCTTAGCTGAGGCTTGCAGAGCGGGACGGTACCCGGAGGTGGACCACTAGGCGGGACGTGCCCGGAGCGGACGGCGGAACCCGTGGAGCAGTGGAGCTATCTGTACCCACCCTTCAGGTGGGATTTCCAGTGGACAGCTCGGAGTAGCGGCTTTTACTTTTCAGTTGTTGTTTTCCCTTTCGAGTTGTACTTTACTTTCAGTTTGGGTTTGTATTCTGGCCCATTTACTTTTCCGCACTTTCAGTTGTACTCTGCTTTTGTTTAGTGTTTACTTTCCGCTTGCTTACTCTGTGGTGTTTGTTTACTTTTTAAAGGCAATGCCTTCCCTTTTTACCGGGATTTACGCCTTGGTGCTAGTCGCCAGCCCCTGGCCTATGGAAGGCGGGCTTGGGGTAGTCACGGCACGGACCCCGAGGGCGGGTCGTGACAAATCACATCCCGAAGGACTAATCATTTTAGAAGTCTTTGAAAATAGATTACATACATGAATGTTACATTACATTTCATAACATACAAAACAATATGAATAATCCATCACGAAGGCCACTATTCCCTAGGCTTAACCCAACATATCAATCAAAATACACTTCGTGGAATCCTGGGAAAAAAACATAGAAAGGGGTGAGCTCTGATTCTCAGTAAGGATAACAATACATCATAAAATTTCATAAATAATAGTAAGTATTTAAGGAAATGTATAACAAAAACAAAATCCTTTTAAACATGAACATGAGCATAATATTGAAAAAATAAAATGATGTAATTCCATTTACTTATTCACATGGAAATTATACTAGTAGAATAATCCCATGATATATCACTAACCACTTTCATAATGATGGAATGAATAATGCCAGACTACCATAACCACATATTCAAGGCCTTGTTCCAAGACCTAAAATAAGATTTTGTCAAGGCCTCCTTCCAGACACTAGTTTGTCTCATGAGACCTACAGATGCATCGATGAGCTATAGTGGGCTCCACCCATCACATACTATGTCCAATGCATTCCTCATATGAATAGGTTTAAACATAACCTAAGATTTCGTATTAAAACTAGCATACGAAAAGTCAACACATTCTCGATAAACCATTAATGGTATAAAAATAACACATCCTCAATGAAATATATCACAAAACCTTCAATTCAATATGGATGTTTTGTATCATAATAAAACAACATCAAATAAGCTAAAAATCAATCAAAGGATGTTGACATTAATGAAATCAATACTATTTGATAGAAATATCTCTTTTTTTGAAAACACATAAAAGTCAAAAATTTATAAAGGAAGTAATTTAAAAGAGATTTTTAAATCAAAGTGTCCCATAACACTTTGAATATTTTGAATCTAATTATTATTTAAAAACATTCATGTCCATATAAATAAATCCTTAAAATAAATTTGAGAACATGGACATTAATTAAAAATATTTAGAAAGATAATTTTTAAAAATTTAAAATTATGATATTGATAAAGATTACCTTTAAAAAATCCTTAAAATATACATTTTGAAATCATTTTTATGAAAAAATTACTTGGATAATTAAAATGTCGCAGTAAATACCTACACATAAACAATCTCGGATAATAATGAGATTGAGGAATTAACCTTTACCAATTTGGTAACTTACGAAACATACACCCCATATAAGAGTTACCATACAATGAATATGTAAATACACATAAATTAATGTTTATTACACAAATAATACAATTACGGGCAGCACATACACCACACAAAAGGTAATAGTGTCAATATAGCATGAATCTCACGAGAATAAGGAGTGATATGAAAACCCTTACCTTGTACTTTTCCTTGGATGAGGGTAGGTTAACCTCCTGTATAATAGTTAAATCTATGTTATTAAATTAATAAAGAATCATATATATAAATATGACATCATATATGATATTTTAATATTTTTATGTTAATAATATTTTAGTATTATCGTCGTTTCGGGTGTTGACTTATTCATTTTCCATTATATGCTTTGTTACGCAAGCCGTGTTTGTTATGGATAGGTTGAATCATATTCATATCCATAATGATATCAATTCCTTCAACATTACTCTTAATCAGAATATGAGAATTAATCTTGAATGGATATGATGGGGAAATGAATCTCATATCGTTCGTGGAGACGATAATCCGTGAGTACGCACGAACACTACTCCCATTTCAATTTTCATTTTAAAAGGAATAAAAAAAATGATACATAGGTATATTATTATTCCAGTATAATATAATATCTTATATATGTTACTTTTGTTCATTAAAACCATCATTTATATGTTCCATGTATGGTATGAATGAGTCATATCACATTGAGTGGGCGGTAGTCCGCACTTCCTCAAATAAAATTATCATATATATATATACAACATGAAACGAATAATGGTATGATATAAAATAGAATTAAAGAAGAATATATATAAAATAAATATAATTAATATCATATTTTTTTACAGTGACATCATATTGTCCACCATTAGAGGTGGTAGGAGATAATTGAACAATCATCATTTCGTGTGGCGTTTGGTTTCCATCAACAGAAACATTATGTTCTTCACCCATAAGATGCAGGTGTGGGTAAGTGTAGTTAAAATAGTTCTCATAACAATATCCTAGTATATTTTGGATATTGGTTTTCTAATAAAATAATAGAATAAGAAGAGTTTTGGGGTTGGAGAAGTAAAATAAAAGAAAAGAGGCTAAGGGAAATTGTTACCTTTAATTTGGGTAACTCCCATTGGTTTGAGCCAAAATGGACTCTTGAAGTGCCATATGCCAAAGTTAAGGCTTCTCGGAGGAGGATAGAAATGTATTTAGCTTAATGGGGAAGAGGTTGGATGAGACAAAAGGCTGAGAGGTGTGAGGAATTGGTTAGTAGTGGTGTCCTTTTATAAGGTGGAGGACGGTCTCTTTAGAAAAAACATAATGTATTATTTAATAATAAAATCATATTCAGTTTATAATGGCTCCAAATTGGATTATTCAAATTATTAGGTGGGGATAGGTCGAAAAAAATTAACCAATTGGTTTTAGATAGGTTTGGGTAACTTTATTAACCTTATCTTCTAGTTTTAACTCTTAGTTAAATTATTTTACATTTACCATGTCTCTTTGTATTTTTATATTATATGGTTAATAAACATAATATAAACATTCAATAGACCCCCAAGTGGTCCATTAATGATATAAATAAAATTATAAAAGTTTTTTGGACTAACCTTAGATTTTTAGAAATAGAATATCAAATAATAATATAATATTTGTTTTAAAAACACTTTTTTTGTCAATTTTGGAACTATTGGGTTTTTTGTTTTTGATAATTTCATTACAGAATTATTACTTCTAAATAAATTCATATAACTGATTCTAATATTTTATATTAACCTATAAAATTATAGTAATTCATAAATAGTCTCAAATTACATTTATTTATATATTTATAATATCAATTAGCTTAATCTATCATTAATATGGTAATTACGGCCCCACCATTGTGTCATAAATAAATTAAATTATTTAATGTCTAAAAATTATAAATAAAATAACATTATGTATTAATTATTTTTATATTTATAATTAATGTTTATAGTAAAAAATATTACTTATATGACACCATATAAAAATTAATTACTAAAATGTTTTTGTTTTTGTCAAATTGGCCTTTACATTAAATTTATTAATCTAAAATGACATTGTTATTCATAAGTGGCTCAATGGGGTCCCAAAATCGACCCAAACATTATCATGGTCGGAAATTACTCATAAAATAAGGTTAGGACATGTGTTAAGGTAATTTTTTTATTATTACAAAATTAATTTAACTCGAATTACTCTATTTAACATTAAACGCAGTAAATAAAAGTAAAAAGTTACTATTCACCCGAAATTATATTTATCTTATTGAACCAAATTTTAATCCTTGATATTAACCATGTCTCTAATATTTTCTAAATTCAACTCAAAGAAGTAGTAAAATTATGTTTTATGGGAATTTTCAAATTCTCCTATGACGTGGGTAAAAGACAGTGAAAAGTTCAATAAAAATTTTCTATATCAAATATTTTTATAAACAGACTCCAATGAATTAAAATGAACTTATATAAGTATTACTTATATATATTTGCATAAAATATTTTAAATAAAATAAATAATTATTTAAATAAAAAATCGGTTATAACCAATTACTCAATGTTTTTCAATATTCATCAAATATTTATGTTTCTCAGAAAAATTCCAAAAATTCGGCCTAAGCTATATTTGATATTATGAATTCAAAAATGATGTCTATTTTACCAAATTCAGAACATATAATTTTCGTTAATTAATTTAAATTAATTCTCGTTTTCAAAACAAATAGCGTGTTTTTATGAAATAACAGCTATCAAAAGATTGACACATGCTTATGTCCAGTTTAAATCCGAAATAATGTCTAATGACCCGCATTGGATTAAATGGAAAAAAATTAATATAATTATTCTTCAAAATCACTCAAATGCATAATTTATCACAATTAATTATTTCGATTAAAAAATTTGTTTTTAATTAAAATTTAGTAATTATCACTATTCATCAAAATTTGAAACTTATCAGAAAAGTACCAAAAATTCACCCTAAGCTAATTTCCTTATTCTGAATTCAAAAAAAAACTTTATCTTGAATGATAAAATGTATATTATTTCAAAAGGTGGGTATTAATATTCTTAATGGCTAGTATGATTGGTTTTGGTGTGTTAGAACTCGAAGTTGCGTATAACACCCGATATTTAATTATTCAAAGAGAAGCGTACCATGAAAGATTGGGGTGTTACAAAACACCATAAAGAATCATAACTATGAAATATTATAATTATATATTTTCTATCAAAATTACAATATATTAATGGATTTTATACAATCTAACAGACATAGAAATTAAATAGAAAAGGCCTCAACTAGTAGGTTGGTACCATATGAGTCCTATTGAAAGGAACATTTTTGGGGGACAGAATCACTAGGATCTTATCTCAACCAGCCAAAATATGGGATTGAATAACTGAAACATGACTTAAAATAGTTATGGGAGATGATGAATCTTATAAAATAACCTATCAATCCATGTTTTCTGAACAACCCTAGAAATATACCCCCTTCAAACAACATACACTTGCCGTGTAAACTAGTGTAATAAGTGGTTATATGTCTTGATAATATTATTATTAATATTATTTTAATTTTTTTATTAAAATACTTTTAATAACTTCATTAGAAATATATATATATATATATATGAATATATTGTAAATTTTATAAAAATTATATTCTAATATGAAGAAAAAAAATATTATTGGGAAATATATAGATTCAATTAAATAAATCATTTTCATAAATTTAACAATTTCTTAAATAATTTTTGTTTACTTTAAATACTATTATATCGCTTTATTAATTTTAATATAAATGATAACATATTTTAATGAAGTCCTAGGTGATTTTTTTAGATTAGAATGTCTATACCCTCATGAAAAGTGGAAACTTTAAACATATTGTGTTTTATATTTAAAATTATAATTAAGTATATCAATAGAATTATTTTGTAAAATAAATTTCACTTGTCCCATTAGTATATAGAAATTAGTTAATGGTTATTTTTTCATTAATTTCTTGAACATTTGAATTTATTAAAAAAATTAATTATTGTATAAATATATAATCTATATTACGAGATCCTTATAGTGAAAAATATATATAGAAAAAACATGAATATGAATCCATTACCGAAAATATATTTCCCATTTAATATTTTATTATGTTAATTTATTTATATTAAAATCCATTAATTTATTCTCCCCACATTATATTATAAAATTAGGTTTTAAAAACAATTCTACTTGAACATAACTCACTTCCACCACATGAACGATTTTTTATTAATGCCTTTTGTTAATAAAATGAGAAATACTTTACATCATGTCCTATATTGTAGAAATGAGTGGAAATCCAGAGGGGGAGTTTTTTTATTTCAGTTATTTCATTACATATCATTTGAAACAACTATATTGATATTAATAAATAATTTCCCTTACATATTATATATTCTCACACAACTAAAAATTCGGTATCATTGATATCCATTTTTAAATTATTTACCATCCATATAATTCTATATATTTATATCAAGGTTTTCCCATGATCTTAAAGATCTCCTCCAAATGTTTTAGAATATACCTCTCTAGTGTGGGATTATCTTCCTCGTATTTTTTATTCAATAAATTTCGTCATATTATTCCTTAATAATGTCAATTTAATCAAATTTCTATGTCTTCTAACATATACAGTTTATTTCATTATGATTCCCAAGATGTGATAGAATTCAATTCACTCCTATTAAAACATTACTAAATCCAATATATAAATATGTTATTTTTTCTGAAAATATCCTATTATTTTCATTTATAATTGTTTATTTTGTCAATGAACATAAAAAAGTCCACTCATAAAAATCACATAGATGTTTAAATATATAATTGGTTGTGTAATTCAACTTATATATCCCATAATAATCAATAATGGGTTTTAAAATGAGGTATGATGGTATTATATTTTATGGTCATTGTGGTATAAAAATTAATGTAAATTATATTTATGTGACATGGGGGTGAATTATATATACCTAAACTACTTTTGTTTATTTATTTATTTATTAAGACCCCATATTTGGTGCAGTCGATGATAGACTAGGGATACTATGTTATAAAGCCTCTTCTCTTTTCCTCAACTTATTCTTATGATGTCTGGTATTAGGTGATTTACACATTCATATAATGTGTTATTATTGTAATATTATTCAATGTTAATGTTTATTATTATCAACATTTTATATTAGTATGATATATACTTTTACAAACATGTATTACATTTATCATCATAGTCACATATTTTTATAATATTTGGTTTCATATAACACACCATTATAACTTTTCTCCCTATGTAATTGCATGTTGTTTTGGAATATCAAAATTATTTTATAGTCATGTTATGTAGTTTTTTGAATAATTTCAGCGTATATATAGTTAATGATATATTGATATGTATATATTTACATAATTTCACCCTGCCACATGATCTTTATGGATTTTATTTTACACATATAGGAAATAAATCATGATGTAGAAAATATAAAATATTTTTCTTATCAAATCTGATGTATTTATTATTATTATATGAATATATTTTATACTCAAAATATGAAATAATATCTTTTTAATGACGGTGTTATTTTTATATATTCACCCCATAATAACTCGAAAATTCGTAAGGATTAAATTTTATTCAATGTAATGGCATGGACCTCTCCAGCCCATTACCTTGTCAAAAATAAAGACAAGAAGTGTTCTGGAGGGTAAAATGGACTTTTCCAATGCTTTCCAGAATTTTGAAACTACACACCGTGTAGTTTGAGTACACATCGTGTACCCCCATTCTGGGTGTACCCCGTGTCTCAGGTCTTGTCCTTGCCGTGTGATGTAAATGAGTACATGCCGTGTAGTGTAACTACACGTCGTGTACCACCTTTCCGGGTATAACCCGAGTTGAAGGCCATGTCCTTGCTGTGTGGAATAATTGGTGCACGTCATGTGTCCAATACTACACGTCGTGTTGTCCTTTCCTGTGTACGAGTTACCAGTCAACGGTTGTGTGCCATGTTAGAGTCGTGTCCTTTCCATGTGCAATAAATGGGTACATACCGTGTGTCCAAACTATATACCGTGTAGTCCCTCCCCGCGTATGCGTTACCCTCAAACCGTTTTTTGACCAGTCAATGGCCACGAAGCCGTGTTGGAAGCCGCGTGGAGACTGTGTGAAATAACCGAGTACCTTCCATGTACTATAAAGTACACTCCATGTACTTTTTCTTTTCTCACCTATAAAAGTAGGGGTCCCCTCCTCCTTTTCAACTCACACCTCTCCTCCCCATTCCTCTGAGCAGAGTTCTCCCAAGATACTTGAAGGCTCTTTCTTCCATAACTTCTTCGTCTGTGCTCCGATTTATGATCCGTCAGTGGCCTCGGGATCGTAACAACGAGGTGGAACTTCCGATTTTGTATCTGTTTCATTCCCTTTGGAATTCCTTTCCGAAATCCACCCGAGGTGGTTTTTCTAGGACCCGACAGAAGTGACGGACGCTGACGGACATGTTCTAAGGTTGATCCGGGAGAGCGTTGCGATCAGAACCTGTTGAGGTAGGGATCTTACCTTCATCTCTCTAATTTTTTCATCATGTGGGGTGTGTATCCTCTTGTTTTCATGAGAAAAAGTTGAACCATTAAATAAAGTTAATAACTGTTTAAGGAATAGGTATGGGATCGTTGTTATGTTTATCCATGTTTATCTTATTGATATGTTGTGAATTTTATAGGCTTATGCCTACAGAAAATCACTGTCATTGGGGGCCTTTTCTATCACAATTAAATGTTTCCCTATATTTATAGAGCATTTTTGTTGATGGAAACTTTGTGGAATGTGGAAACTGGTTAATCACGTAATGTTGGCTGTTTAAAATCTGGAACCCTTGTGTGATCACCCCGGTTGAACAAAACGGAATAATGAACATGTGGGTGTTTTCTTGGTTACGTGGCATGTGATGGGGATGTTTTGTGGGTTTTTGTGGATATGGTGAGTAGTGGGGATGCAGTTGGCTTGGTTTGGGTTGGTGTAAATGTTATGTTTGTAATTGGTAGCGGGGCTATGATAAATGGTATTAAAGGGATAATAATGTACGGTGTTGTTGTGGTTATGGTGGTCGGCAACGGGGCTACATGGCTGGGTTGGAATATAAACAAACTATGGGTTGTGAATTATTAAAAAAAGTTGAAGAGTTAGTGAATGGTGGGTCATGGTAATGTAACGGGGTTAATAATCAAAGGGTTGGATGGTTGATAAGAAAAACTAGGTTGTGTTTCTTGTGTTTTCCTAACTTGATTTGTGGATGGCAGGAATATGTTTTACGAACGATCAATGTGGTTGGTTGTGGATAGTTTCCCAGTAGTTAAGGAACTAAATAAACTAATTCTGCTGAAACATGAAAACCTAAATGGGGTTGGGGTTGTTTGTTGTATGCATGCTTCGTAGTAGCAGTGCCTAGGAACTTGCTCAGTTTCTCTATTTAGAATCCATAGGTTGGGTTGTGTGTTTGGTATACATATATATATATCTGTATCTTTTGTTTTTTATCACACCCCACCCATGTTGAGCACTTAGTGTCGAACACTCCCATTTCATGGGAGATGGTGTTTTTCCCTTAGTTACTAGCTCCTTCCTGCTCCTTCTCCCATAGGTTGTGATGTATTGAGGCAATCTTACACCTATGACTCTTCGGGTAGGTTTCGATTGGGGTAGTTTTATCCCAAGACTCTTCGGGAATGTTCAACTTTTTCCCAAGAATCTTCGGGATGAGTCCCAGGAGTGTATGGGCGGGATACGTGGTTGTGAGTCCCATGTCTGTGCAGGAGGGATACGTGGATTGTGAGCCCAGGTGTGTGCGGGTGAGATACATGGTTGTGAGGCCCAGGTGTGTGCAGGCGGGATACGTGGTTGTGAGGCCCATGTGTGTGCGGGCGGGATACGTGGTTGTGAGGCCCAGGAGTGTGCGGGCGGGGAGAGTGGGGCAGCATCAGGACGTTCTCCATTAGGAAGACCAGCTAACTAAAGTGAAATGTTGTGGGGTACCCAATACTCTTGTTCTTATATACTACTACCTGTGGTGATTGTGTTTTTTGTGAGTGTGGCTGGTGAGGTTGGGTGGATAGAATTCCTCGCTAGGTTTCTTCTGTTGTTCTCACGGGACATTAGGATGTCTCCCCACTTGTTCACGAGAGCTTTGGGTATCCCTACTGAGTATACTTGTATGCTCACCCTACGTTTGCTTTCTGGTTTCCAGGAGGACAACCAGGGTGTGCGGGACCCTACTAGTCAGACAGTTGGAGATGTTGCAGTTGATGTACTCTTGTTTTCTTTTGGTATTGTACCTTGAGGATTCTTGTACTTGTACCTTGTTATATTTTTTTTAAAAATGCATGTGGGATTTGTTTGGGTTTATTTATATACACATTCTCTTTTTCTTTTTGGTGGTTGACTTTTTCTATTTCTCGATCCAAAATAAGAAAAAGGGTAATGCCTCCCATATTTGTGAAAACTCATACCCTTTGTGCTAGTCTCCACCCTGAGGCCTACTGGAGGCGGGACGCGGGGGTCATTATATCCCTTTCACCATTTCCATCTCAAGAGGGGAATCTTTAGTGGGAGGGGTCATGAAAGAATGGTATAAGAGCTGATGGTTGAGAGATAGGATGGAATCTGGAGTTAGGCACAGTGAGGATGGCATGAGATGGTAGGGCAACAATGTTAGTTAATCTTGGTGCGTGACATAGACCAGGGAAGACCGGCTAGGAACGGGATTTTAGGGCCCCCCCGTGATCTGATGCAAGGAATCTGAGCCTACCAAACGACCAAGTGAAGCTACATTGATTGCATGGTAGAGACCCTAGGGAAGGTACATGCATCATCATGATTGTGTTTTACTTGATTTGGGTGTTCTAGGAAAGAAATTGAAATAAAATGATAAAATAAAACCTTGAGATTTCCCTTACTTCTTGGGCTTTGATGATCCTTGTTTACAATACAGCTATGGAACCATGACATCGTCCCCGAGTGGCTCAGACGTCCGAGGCCTAGCAGATTCAAGTGGTCGATCAGTTGAGGATTGACCGAGTGGGGGAAGATAGCCAGTGGCAGAAGACTCTCTGTTCTTTCCAGCGGAAGACCCTCAAGAAGTACAGGGGTAGTACTTCGGATACGGAGACAGAGGGGTGGCTTGAGGAGCTAGGGATCAATTTTACCTTGATTCATGCTTCGAGGGAGTACTGTGTTCCCCTAGCAGTCAGTCATCTGAGAGGTGCGACACGACAGTGGTGGACGCTCTACCTCGGAGAGAGGATAGAGGCAGAGGTTCCATGGGCTGACTTTGAGAAGGAATTCAGAGAGGAATTCCATTCTTCCATGATCAAGGTGTAGAAGCGGCAGTAGTTACTCTCCCTTCAGCAGGGGAGTATGTTAGTACAAGAGTTGGGGATCAAGTTCAAGGATCTCTTATGCTTTGCTCCAGATCTCTTTCCGGATGGGGAGCCTCGGGTGAGATGTTTGGAGGAGGCGCTTCATCCTTCGCTCCAGTATGCTACCACCCCCTTCACCCTTTAGAAGTACATGGCGGTATAGAAGAAGGCAGAGGTTTTAGAGAGGATGCACTCTATGGGAGGTGCAACCTGAGAGGGGATCTATCCGGGCTCATCAAAGGGGAAGGCATTCAACAGTAGGTCTCCTGCGACGGGACCTCCCAGGTTCAGGCCAATGGAGAGCAGGCCCCAGCTGTTCTAGTTCAGATCTTCGGGTCCTCGTCCAATTTTTTACGATCCCAGGACCGAAGTGTTTTTCTTTTGGAGGTTTCGTGCACGTTAAGAGTTGGTGCCCGACCCGTGCTCAGTACGGTGGAGGTGGGTAGGTTCAGCGCCCACCTGAACAGCACCAGTTGCCAGCGAGGCCCTTCCAGCAGCAGAAGGACCATGCTCCTCCGAGGGCAGACTTTGCGGGAGGAGGTCGACCTCAGGGTGATCCTCAGGTACCTCGACCAGGGCGTGGTCGGGGAGGTGGACGACATCAGAGAGGTAGAGGAGGTGGGTGTGGGCAGTTGCACGTAGCAGAGTTGACCGCTACGGCAGGACCAGAGGTGTTGCGAGGTATGATTTGTTTGTTCAGCACTCTTGTTTCTGCTTTGTTCAAATCGGGAGATTCACAATCCATTTTTTCACCTAATCTAGCCCATGTTTTGGGACTAGACATAGAGAGACTTTCCATACCACTGGTGTTGAGTACCCCAGTTGGAGGCCAGACCAGCATATCTTGTGTTTGCCGGAGAAGTGGGCTGACATTCGGACCACATCAATCTAGTGGGGACCTTCTTCTGTTAAAGATGCAGCCATACGATGTCATCATAGGCATCGACTGGTTGTTTTCTGTTAGTTCCGTTATCGACTGCTTCCGGAGAAGAGTCATTTTCTCCAACATGGATGGGCATTGCATATCTTTTTTTGGCGAGAGGAGCTATCAGGTGGGAAGCCGGCATGTGAAGCCTCTCCTTTCCTTGTTAGGCGGGTTATCAGTGGTTCCAGCTGATACAAAGATGATGGATATCTCAGAGGTTGTTGGGGATTCCCTCGATGTTTTTTCATAGGAGGTTCTGACTCTCCCCCCCCACCCCCCCGATGTGACGTTGAGTTCGATATAGACTTACAGCCTGGTACCCGGCCGATTTCGATGGCCCCTTATCGGATGGAACCTTCGGAGTTGCGGGAGTTGCGGATTCAGATTGATGATCTGATGGATAAGGGTTTTGTTTGACCCAGCATATTGCCTTGGGGTGCTCTATTTTTGTTTGTGAATAAGGCATATGGTGGTCTTAGGCTATGTATAGACTACCGAAGGTTGAACCAGGTAACGGTCATGAACCGTTTCCCCTTCCAAGGATAGACGATCTCTTGGACCATCTAAGGGGAGAAAGTTGGTTTTCCAAGATTGATCTACGATCTGGATATCATCAGCTGAGGGTAAAGGACAGTGACATCTCAAAGACTTCTTTTAGGTGCATGTATGGGCACTTCGAGTTTTTAGTGATGCTGTTTGGAGTTATGAATGCACCAGTTGTGTTCATGGGACTTATGAACTTTGTCCTCCGAGATTTTCTGGACCGGTTCGTCATTGTGTTTATAGATGACATCCTCATCTACTCGAGATCAAAGGAGGAGCACGTTGAGCATATCAGGGTATTCTAGGAAGTCCTTCGACACCACCATCTTTGCGGGAAATTGTCAAAGTGTAAGTTCTTGACGCAAGAAGTACACATCCTTCGGCATGTGGTGTCTCAGCAAGGAGTGTCAGTGGACCCGTCGAAGGTGGAGGTAGTTGTTTTTGGGAAGAACCCAAGAGCGTGGCAGATGTTCATAGTTTCCTGGGGTTAGTAGGTTACTATAGGAGGTTCGTTTCGGACTTATCTCGAGTTGCTTCTCCATTGACATCTTTGAAGAGGAAGAACCATGTCTTCCTATGGAGCGAACAGTGCCAGAATTCTTTTGACTACCTGAAGGAGAAGTTGTTCAGTGCTCCTGCACTCAGGTTTCCAGAGGAAGGGTTGTTGTATGAGGTGTTTTGTGATGCTTCTGGCCTTGGTCTGGGGTGCGTGCTGATGTAGAAGAAGTGAGTGATCTGTTATGGGTCTAGGCAGTTACGCCCTCACGAGCGTAACTATGCCACCCATGACCTAGAGCTTGAAGCAGTAGTGTTCGCACTGAAGTTGTGGTGACATTACCTCTTTGGGGAGTGCTTTGTGGTCTTCTCAGATCACAAGAGCCTGTGTTATATCTTCTCTCGGTTTGACCTGAACTTACGACAGCAGAGATGGGTCGAGTTTCTCTAAGACTATGGCTTTGAGATCTCATAAACTGAAGGTAAGGGAAAAGTTTTGGCTAATGCCCTGAGCAGGAAGTCGCATCAGGAAGTAGTTCGGGAATCCACTGATGCTTGGAAGGCGATGGGAGAGTTGGATGCCTTACACATGGATGCCAGGGTAGAAGTAGTTAGAGGCTGTTTGTTTCAGATGACGGGGCAGTCCTCCTTGTTGCAGCCGGTGGAAGAGTCTTAGTGGGGGGACTCCAAGGCGGAAGTTATGCAGGATCTTGTCGATCAAGGGAATGTTCCAGAAGGATAGTTAGAGGACATCCGACATCGGATGATTTTCCATGGAAGGTTGTTTGTCCCGGAGACAATGCATGAGGGAGTTCTTCGTGAGAGACATAGCTCATCCTTGGAGGTATATCCAGGAGTTTTGAAAATGTACCGAGGCCTAAGGGAATAGTTTTGGTGGCCCGGGGTGTAACGGGCAGTGGAGAAGTTTTGTGGCTAAATGCCTAGTGTGTCAGCAAGTAAAGTCGGAACACCGTGTTCCCAGTGGTTTGTTGGATCCTTTAGATTTCCTGGAGTGGAAGTGGGATGAAATCTAAATGGACATCATCACAGGACTACCCAGAGCGTAGGGTGGTTATGATGATATCTGGGTAGTTGTGGATCGACTGACAAAATCAACTCACTTCTTAGTAATTAAAGAGTCAAGCCCAGTGATTACCTAAGTACAGAGGTACGTAGATGAGGTTGTGATGTTTCATGGAGTCCCGAATACTATCACCTCAGATCGGGATACTCGGTTTACCTCACGAGTCTGGAGGGGGTTACTACATGCTTTTGGCACCCAGCTACGCCTTAGCGCTGCTTTCCCCCCCCCCAGACCAACGGGCCGACAGAGCGGACTATCCATACGTTGGAGGACATGTTGCGAGCATGTGTTCTGGATTTCGGAGGATCATGGGTATGACACATACCTTTATTAGTGTTTTCCTACAACAACAGCTTCCACTATACTATTGGCATGACACTATTTGAGGCCTTGTATGGAAGTACATGTCGGTCACCCATTTTCTGGGAAAAGGTTGGTGAGACAGGTGCTCTTGGGCCAGAGGTAGTGCAGAGCACCAGAGGGAAAGTACAGCTTGTACGTGAGAGGATGAAAGTAGCTCAGGACCAACAGAAGTCGTATGTTGATCATCATAGAAGACCCTTGGAGTTCGAGGTGGGAGATCATGTGTTCTTGAATGTTTCCCCTCGACGGGGACATCCGAGGTTTTGGAAATGGAGCGATATCTCACCTAGGTTCATCAGACCTTTTGAGGTGTAGAGGCGAGTTAGAATGGTGGAATATCAACTGGCCCTACCACCTTAGTTGGATAAGGATCATGACGTCTTCCACGTCTCCCAGCTTCGTCGGTACTTGATCGACGACTCTCACGTTATCAACTTGGGAGAATTAGATATGGGAGACAACGTGACCTTCGAGGAATGACCAGTCAAAATTGAGGATCGTAAAGAGAAGGTGCTCCGTGGATGAACCATTCCATTGGTTCGTGTGTTGTGGAGGCATGACAGCCTCGAGGAGATCACATGGGAGCGGGAGACCCAGATGCAAGCTCATTACCCGAAGATGTTTTGACTTGGGTTTTCCCTTGTTCTTTTGAACTTTGTGTTGATGTTGTACTCTGTAACTTTGTTATATGGAAATCTTGGCTTGACGGTTGTGAGAACTTTTTGTTTCCTTGTTCTCTGGTAATGTGTGACATGTCCGGATGTGTGGGGAAAGGGGAAAACCTGTACCTTAATCGAGATGCATTAATGAGGATGCGATTGAACCCGTGCGGGCGAGTCAGTGTCGCCTAAAGTGGATAATATCTCGACATAAGAGAATGAATTTCCCAAAACCACGTGTTCGAGCAGTGTTTTGGTTGTGCGGTGTTAGGGGTACTGTAAGTTGGAAAATCCTAATGTATGAATATAGGAAGACCCAATTCTTAATCGAGACGCATTAATAAGGATGCGATTAAACCTGTGCAGGCGAGTTAGTTCCGCCTAAAGCGGATAATATCTCGACATAGGAGATGGAATTCCTAACACATATGATTAGGGCTGTTGGTTGGGTTCCTGTTATAACGAGAACCCTAAGAGGTATCTTTTTGGGTTTCCTCTGGGTTGGTTTTGGAATTCTTGGGGATGATAATGTTTTATGAGGTATCTGATGTAATGGCTCGGACCTCTCCGGCCCATTCCTTTGTCAAAAAGAAGGTCAAGAAGTCTTCTGTAGGGTAAAATGGACTTTTCCCATGCTTTCCATAATTTTGAAACTATACGCCGTGTAGCTTGAGTACACGTTGTGTTCCCCATTCCGGGTATACCCCGTGTCGCAAGCCGTGTCCTCGCCATGTGAAGTAAATGAGTACACGCCATGTAGTGTAACTACACGTCTTGTACCACCTTGTCGGGTATACCCCGTGTTGAAGACAATGTCCTTGCTGTGTGGAATAATGGGTGCATGTCGTGTGTCCAATACTACACGTCGTGTAGTCCTTACCAGCGTACGCATTACCAGTCAACGACCGTGTGCCATGTTGGATCCATGAACTTGCCATGTGCAATAAAGGGGTACACGCCGTGTGTCTAAACTATACGCCATGTAGTCCCTCCCCACACATGTGTTAACCTCAAACTGTGTGTTGACCAGTCAACGACCGCGGAGCCGTGTTGGATGCCGCGTGGAGACCGTGTGAAATACTCGAGTACACACTGTGTACCATAAAGTACACGCCGTGTACTTTTTCTTTTCTCACCTATAAAAGGAGGGTTCCCCTCCTCCTTTTTAAATCACTCCTCTCCTCCCCATTCCTCCGAGCAGAGTTCTCCGAAGAGACTCGAAGACTCTTTCTTCAATAACGTCTTTGTCCGAGCTCCGATTTACGATCCGTCAGCGGCCACGGGATCGTAACGGCGATGCAGAACTTCCGAGCTTGGATCTGTTGTCTTTCATATGGCCTTTCCATTACGACGTCTACTCGAGGAGGTTTTTTCTAAGACTTGAAAGAAGTGACGGACGCCGACGGACGTCTTCTAAGGTTGATCCGGGGGAGCGTTACGATCAGAACCTGTTGAGGTAGGGATCTTAACTTCGTCTCTCTAATTTGTGCATCATGCGGGGTGGGTATCCTCTTGTTTTCATGAGAAACTGTTGAACCATTAAATAAAGATAATAACACGTTAAAGGACGGGGATGGGAGAGTTGTTATGTTTATCCTTGTTTATCCTATTGATATGTTTTGAATTGAATAGGCTTATGCCTACTGAAAATCATGGTCGTTGGGGGCCTTTTCTTGTGCAATTAAATGTTTCCATATATTTCTAGACCTTTTTTGTGGATGAAAACTTTATCGAATGTGGAAATTGGATAATCACGTAATGGTGGCTGTTTAAAATCTGGAACCCTTATGTGATCACCCCGGTTGAACAAAATGGAATAATGAACATGTGGGTGTTTTCTTGGTTACGTGGCATGTGATGGGGATGTTTTGTGGGTTGTTGTGGATAGGGTGAGTAGTAGGGATGTGGTTGGCTTGGATGTGGAATGGTGTAAATTTTATGTTGGTAACGGGTAGCGGGGGTGCGATAAATGGTATTAAAGGGATAATAATGTATGGTGCAGTTGTGGTTATGGTGGTCGGCAACGTGGCTGTAGGGATGGGTTGGAATATGAACGAACTATGTGATGTGAATAATAAAAAAAGTTTAAGTGTTAATGAATGTTTGGTCATGGTAATGGAACAGGGTTAATAATCAATGGGTTGGATGGTTGATAATAAGGACTTGGTTTTGTTGCTTGTGTTTTCCTAACTTGATTTGTGGATGGGAGGAATATGTTTTACGAATGATCGATGTGGTTGTTGGTGGATAGTTGGACAGTAGTTAAGGAACTAAATAAACTAATTCTGCTAAAACGTGAAAAACGAAATGTGGTAGGGGTTGATTTTTGTATGCATGCTTCGTAGTTGCAGTGTCGAGGGACGTGCTTAGTTTCTCTATTTAGAAGCCATAGGATGGGTTGTGTGTTTGGTATACATATATATATTAGTATCTTTTGAGTTTTATCACACCCCGCCCATGTTGAGCACTTATTGTCGAACACTCCCATTTCATGGGAGAGGGTGTTTTCCCCTTAGTTACTAGATCCTTCCGGCTCCTTCTCCACTGGGCTGTGATGGCTTGAGGCGAACTTACACCTAAGACTCTTTGGGTAGGTTTATATTGGGGTGGTTTTAGCCCAAGACTCTTCGGGCATGTTCTACATTTTCCCATGAATCTTCAGGACAAGTCCCATGTGTGTGTGGGTGGGATACGTGGTTGTGAGACCCAAGTGTGTGCGGGCGGGATACATGGATTTTGAGGCCCAGGTGTGTGCGGGCGGGATACGTGGTTGTGAGGCCCAGGTGTGTGCGAGCGGGATACGTGGTTGTGAGGCCTAGGTGTGTGCGGGCGTGGAGAGTGTGGCAGCGTCAGGACGTTCGCCGTTAGGAAGAGCAGATAACTAAAGGGAAATGGTGTGGGGTACCCAATACTATTGTTCTTAAATACTACTACCTGAGGTGATTGTGTTTTTTGTGAGTGTGGCTGGTGAGGTTGGGTGGATAGAATCACTTTCTAGGTTTCTTCTTTTGTTCTCACGGGACATTAGGATGTATCCCCACTTTGGCACGATAGCTTTAGGTTTCCCTACTGAGTATACTTGTATGCTCACCCTACGTTTACTTTCAGGTTTCCAGGAGGACTACCAGGGCCATGCGGGACCCTACTAGTCGGACAGTTGGAGTTGTTGCAGTTGTTGTACTCTTGTTTTCTTTTGGTATTGAACCATGATATTTCTTGTACTTGTACCTTATTATAAAATATGTTTAAGCATGCATGTGGGATTGGTTTGGGTTTATTTATATACACTTTCTCTTTTTTTGGTGGTTGACTTGTCATATTTTCCGATCATAAATAATAAAAACGGTAATGCCTCCCATATTTGTGAAAACTCATACCCTTGGTGCTAGTCACCACCCCGGGGCCTACTGGAAGCGGGACTCAGGTGTCATTATCTCCCTTTCACCATTGTCAGCTCAGGAGGGGCATCTTTGGTGGGAGGGGGTCGTGAAATTCAATAGCATTATTAAACACTACACCAAACGTACAATTAAATATAACCTATCAAGAAATTATGGTATATTTAATTTTCATAATAAATATAATATATTATATATATTTAAATGAACACAATACTGAGTTATCGTGCATTACATGCAAAGAAGTCTTCATTTAATAGGTTTTATTATATTAAAGCATGAGTTTTACCAATCAATAATTTATTACAATATTATAATTTATTATAATATTACTCAAAGATTACATTAAATTAGAATTTATGAAAAGGATTATCTATCTTATTAAAATATATTTTTTACAAAAATTCATAATGAAATCATTTCATACCAATTAATTATACACTAATAATAAAAATTGAATATAATGGAAATGTTTTTATGTCCAAAAAAGTGTTTTCTCATAATAAATTAATATTATCTATATTAGTCAATAATATGAAGGAAATATTTATCTTATATAATTTATAAATTTTTTTACAACCATCCTATAGATTTTATTGTTTTAAAATAAGAACAATCCAAATATTATGTATAAAAATCAATATTTCTATAAAGGAAATTTTCATTTTTTTGATAGAGAAAGTATTTAAAATAAATTATAGATATTATATATATTTTTTATATCAATATTAACATAATTAATTAAATAATAACATAAAATATATCATACGGTGTTTGTTTATATTTTTAAGAGAAGTTTCATTTTTTGTAGAAATTGGAAAAATATTGAATTTTATATAAAAACTGTTTTTCATCTAAATTATTTATATAGTTAAAAAATATATTTTTTTTTAAATTGAATTTATTTAAATATAAATCAATTATTATTATTTTTTTAATTTTAATCAATTCCATATTTAAATTGGATATACAAATATAGATATCTTTTGATGATTTTTTATTAAAAACATTCTTTGGCATCCCTTCTATGAGATAAAATTTAATTCAATTTCATACGCTAATATCATTGTATTGTGAAAAAATGGATTCCATATTTTTAGTCAATATAATATATTATATCTATAAAATCCAGCTTATATTTTTACAAAAATTATTATTGACTTCATTTAAATCAATTACTGTGATTAACGTAAAATTATGCTTTACATACCAATAAACCATAAAAATAATGGAAACATGACAAAGAAATATGTAAAAAACAATTTTTTCTATAATATTAACATATCAAAAAAAAATTATAATTGTGTTCTCCTTTGAAAACAAATTATGTAATGTAGACCTCTCAATAGTTTGGACCTTTTTTATTTATATGAATGCCACTCCAAATCCACAATAAAAATTCACCCACCCCTCTAACTATATCACACCATTCTCCCATTTGTTTCATTAATAAATGCCTAAATAAGTTATTAACTTCTTTGATTTCAACCATGACGGATATATTTTTAAATTAGGCCAACATAGGAATCCTTTTTGGTATAAACTAAAATGCCTTTTCCGAATAATAGTTGACGGTCTTCAGTGATCACTTCTATTTAATTTACTTATCCACATAATAAATTATTTTTATGTAATTATTGTATAATAACCTCATAATAATTAATATATTATTATGTTTTATTCTAACATTTTTTGCTACACATTCACATATATCCATTAAATGGGATAGACAATAATCATTTGTCTATACGAAAAACTACCACCTCACAAATAGATGATGTTCATTTTTCCATTAACCATCATATAAGATTATAAATAATTTTGGATTTGATTTTTATATAATATATTAAAATTATTTAATATGAGTTTATGCTTCCGTAACTTTTTATATAACCATTCATTCATGACTTTACTTTTGTGTGGATGTGAGGACTACCTCCTCCTCAAAGCAATGTGATTAGTTCACAATGAATATGGAATGTATAAACTATGGTTCTACTAAACATATTTAAAAAATAGTAAAAAATATTTAACTATAATATACATTTTCATTATTCATTTTCTTGTCATCATTTTATATATGATAATGAAATCTATGTACAGTTCATGCGTACGTATGACATGTCGTCTCTACCAACGACGCATTTTAGTTACCTTCTTCAAATATTATAGATTCTTATAAATAAAAATATAATCAATATTTATGATAACTAAATCGTGGTTTAAATGTTATATTTGAATAAATCATGATCAACGTAGGAAGAATAAAAAAACAAGTAAAAATATACACAAAAATAAACTAGTTATTACAGAAAATGATGCAAATATGGAAAGATCTTTAATGGATGGGTAGTAAGATATTATAAAATAATAATATATTATATTATAAATATTAGTATTTTTATGTAATAATTTAAAAACATTATTAAAAACATTATATGGGTTGTTAAAGAACATTCTCCCAAACAAAAATGTATGGAATGCGATTCTTCTACCACTTTTCGTTCCTAGAGGATTGCACCATTTTCCTCACTTATTTCTTCTCTATCGTCTATATACATCATATATTTTGTTTTATGTAATGAATAAATTTATTCAAGTGTTATTTAATGTTTAATTTTATTTAATATATTTAATGGTCCTTACAATTAAAATCTTACTATGTGGAAGGGTATTTGGCATCATTTTATTTTTATTGAGGAAAAAATTTTATTTTATGAACAAAATTTCATTTATTTGCTTTAAATGCATCCCTTATTAAATTTAGTATCATTAATAAGTCATTAATCATGAAATATTATTTTCAATTTAAATTATTTCTTCTATGTGGATTTGTACATAGAGTAACCATGTGGTAATAAAACATCAACCCTAAATTCCCTTCTATTATATAATATTACATCCTCATTGTCATTAATATTAATTTATTATCTCTATAATTGCATTGAATATATATTGATGAATTTATATTTTTCCTCGATTTCGAAGTGATAGACACTATAAATTCAATTATTAATTTTCACATCAATGTAATGGTCATTTTAAGTGTTCATTTCACTATATCATTATAATCAATATCACATGATAAACAAATACCCTTAAAGGTAATTATATGATAATTATTTAACAAACCATTTAATTTTATTATCCTATAGTCATTCATGATATTTTTCAATTAATATTATCATTTTACCACTATGTATTACAAGATATGTTTTAGAAAATGTTTTCAGAAAACCCAACACCATTTCCCTCTTTAGTCGGGGAACATGTTTTCATCTAAAATCCATGATTCAAAAAAAAGGATTGAACTTATTATAGCATTCAAAAATTATTTATCATGTTATTTTTTACACTTATTTTATTTTAAAAATAGTATAAAAGGAATATTCTTGTTTCATTGAAAACAAAGTACTTTTATAACCTTTAACCTTATAAATGTAATTTTAGTATTACCATGTATGACATGTACATAACTACACAACATCATTTCATTGAATATTCCATTTTATGATTAAAATTTTAATTTATAATGAAACTGAATTTAAATTTTACATTTATTTAAATATATTTTCTAAATTATTTCTAAAATGAATAGGATATTTCACTAAATAATATTTTTAAAATATATTTTTATTGTATTTATATTCATCAATGAAAAAACCACTTAATTTACCCAACTTGTGAAATGTAGTATTGATATCATCCTTATTTTTATTTTAGATTCTTTTTGATTGATTATTCCAAGGGTAGTATAAATATTCACTTCCATGTTTTATTTTTAGAGTCCTCCCAATATATTAAATTTATAGTGATAATTGAATATTTAATATCCCCTAAATATCCAAATCATTTATCATGAATATGGTTTTTTCCAAAATGGTATATCATTTTTACCTACGGTGTTTAAAATTGATTGTAATTTTATATCTCATGAAATATTGATCACTCCTCATCATTTAATCAAATAGTATATTTGATAAGGAAAATTTTTCATTAATTAAGTATATTATTATACATGTTTGTAATTTTTTGGATATGTATGAAATCAGTGGGGCTCGATAATAGATAGCCCCTCGATGAATTAGTAATATCATGGTACAATTAAGTCTGATAGACATAGTTGGGTTTTCACCATGTATATTAGAAACAGTCTTCTGAAAGTACTTTACAGTAAAGGTATAATGTTCTTATGAATCGTGGAATATGATAATCAATTATTCCCTTTATTTTTATTTAGTAATTATTATCCATGACATTTTCACAAAGAAAAAATTAATTGATGAATTTTATTCTCAATTTACAGATTATATAGAATGGTTTTTAGTTATTTACATTAGTATATTCAATATTCATTATCCAGTCACTTATATGGAATGGGTGATCCTTTATTTACCATTCAATAATTTTTACACTCCCCCTCCCAATTTATTTATTATGTCTTATGTTTGTTTTTTCAATACTTTTTTCTATTGATTATGATCATTGATTAATTTTACATCTAATATACTTAACAGTTATAGAGATTTTGAGATCATCTATAATTTTATTCCCTTCTCTAAGAAAATATAATGATTATTATCAATTATAAGAAAATATATTCTAATTTTTAATAAAATTATCCTTAAGATAAATAAATATGTTATTTTTAATGTATTTATTTGTAATAATAGACTAATATTAGTATTTTGTTTTCCAAGAACACTAAATTCATTGTTACTTTGATTATTGATTCCTTACAATCCTGAAAATGTAATAGTAGTTGACATAATCTCTGGGATTTTGGGGATGGGGATCTACGCACTCATTCCCCATATTTTTTATATTTTATATTTTAATGTGGCAACATGGTCTAGCAATGCCACAAGTATATTCACTGTGACTTTATAAAATGATATTATTCAATATTTTTAATGATTTACATGTAATATTTTATGTATTGATATATAGGATATATATTATTTTTTGATGAATAAAAATATATCTCAGTTATAATAACATAGGTTTTATGTTTTCTCAAATATCAAATATAACTCCTAGGTTTAGTTATAGGGGTATGAGTTCATATGTTCCATTTCCCAAATTTATCCTTCCCATATATACGATGTTGAAATAATGTTTCGTGTAGTCAAATAAAATAGTGGGGCTATTAAGCCCCCAACATCATATAATCATAAATATTTTAAATAGTTAGTGTAGAAGTAATAAATACATAAGAATAATATATTAATATTTATAATCCAAAAATAATAATTAAATAAAATAAAATATTATATAAAACCGATAGTTTTAAAATACCTATAATATTTTTTCATTCCCATAAGATGTTTATTCATTTTTATAAAAACATATAGAATGTGTAAATATAGAAAAACAACTAAAAATATAATCCTAGAATATATACATATAACATATACATCAAAATTTATAAATTACTTCTAAAAATCATAACATGGAATCATTATAATTTATTTGATCCTTGTCAAGAAAATATATAATTGTATTAGATCCACCTATTTTTGTGATTATGTAACTTATAATAAATGTAATAAAGGGGCTATAGAATAATTTATACAAATATATATGATTGAATATAAAACCACATGTTTTTTGAATTAATTTTTTTAAAATAAATTAAATTTCATTTATGAATTTAATTACACCCTACACAAATTCATGGATATATTAAATGTAACCCTAGTTTATCTTTCACTACACACATCATTTTGTTAGCTAATGTACCACACGAAATTGATTTTTAACAAAACCATGATATCTTGTTAAAATGTGATAATAATTACATAATCATTAAACATAGAAAAATAATTAGTAAATGATAGTTTTTAAATATTAATATTAAAGTTGTTTTATAATTTGTAAATTTTAAAAGAATTAATTAATTCTTGTTAAAGTCCTTGTACGTTGCAAAAATATTATTTTCTCAAATGAATTATATTTATTTATTCCGGGATAAATAATAAAATTTATTTTTGAAACTATTAGAAAATTAATTCCATAAAATTTTCTACATTTTAGAATTTATAATTAAAATATTATCGTAGTGTGAAAATTTACTATTCATTAGAAAATATTATATTTTTGATTACTAAGGAAAAAAAGAACATGAATTGAAAACATACTTTTCCTTTAACTTTTTATAAAGTTTTATTATATTATAAATTGGTTTTAATGTAAAATTAATTATATTATACATATTTTAATTCAAATTAGTTCAATTTATTTAATTTATCATTTTAATTGAATTTAATGAATTTTCAACTTCTGATTATTTTCAGTTCAAAATCTCGTATAATACTCATGTATGTGGGATTAATAGTATATTAAATACTTCCAAAATTTTTTACTTTAAATAAAAATTGGTAATTTTCTTAATAATAGTAATTTTAAATTTATAAATATGATAAATTAATTTTTTCCCATGTGAATAGTGAATTTAGTAAAAATTATTTACTAAGGTTTAAATAAAAATTGGTTACGTAGGGGGGGAGGTGAAAACTATAAATATAACTGTAAAATTCACCAATCCACTTGTTTAAACCCCATTGGAGGTCCATATTTTGACTGTTACAACACTTTGGATCTGTAAAGGACTAATCATTACACTTAATAAATTTGAAAATCATTGTTGGAATTCTCTCATTCCAAAAATTTAAATGTTTTCCACTCACCCCGCATATATATGGTAACCCCTCTCCAACATTCCTCACGAACTACAGAATACTTTATTCTATTGTTATCTATAAAAATCCCCCCAAAAATTATATCCTATTTTCCAAGAAGACTTATTTTGGACTGAATTCCAACCTTGGATGGATATTACTTCCAGTCAAAGGAGGATACCCGAAGAAGAATTATGATTCATCATAAAAAGTTTTTCATTAATTTCATCCCCAAACACCATCAATTAATTTTATATATTTCTTATATAATAAACATAATAACTCATATATAATTATATGTTGTTTTTTATGTTTAAAGTATACAACGACACACACTTCCATTAAATCGGTTATGAAATCATTGATCATGTGTACGAAAAACCACCACCTTGCAAATAATTGTTGTTTTTTCCCGTTACTACCAATTAAAAATGGGAATGATGATGGAAAATATTTTATATAATTAATATAATATATTTTCTATGTTTTTGTGATTCACTAATGTTTATAACACATATAACATAGTTCTTTCCATTTTAAGCATATAATCTAACATAGATATTATGTACAACAATATACCGTCTTGCAAAGTGATATAATTCATTCATCTTTGTGTGGAATGTTTTAAAATTGATTTTAAAAAAAATATATATGAAAATTATTTATTCAATAATTATAATATATAATTTTTGTTTATTTATATCAATCCTTAAAGGAAATTTATACATAAATCTGGAATATGTACGTTCCACTGCTTCCATGAGTGATGTATTTAATTTCTTATAAAAAATTTCAAATTTATATAAATACTTATATAATGAATATATATATATATATATATATATATGATTTATATCTTGGATTACATTCTGGATATGATGGAATCATTATCTTAATAAGGGGATAAAAAATTACATGTCTAACCATATACAAAAAGCGTTGTGGTTATTACACGAACCATAACATTAACATGGATTTCTCAATAAAGGTGTAATATAATGTACTTATAAAATTATATGGTTATATATATATATATGAATAATTTAATTTTATATATTCATACTAAACAAAAATTTATTATTCATAATGTTGGAATGAGTGTGAAAAAATTCAATTGTTACATCCCTAAATTTTATGAAATATCTTCTTTTAAATTAATTTTAATTATTTGATAGCTTGTGTTAAATGAAGTTATTAACTTTTCATGTGATATATTCAACACCAATATTATCATTCAATTCATGAAACATCATTTATCTTTTATGAAATGTGTAACACGCAAGACCGCGTTTTCTGGAGTAATAATAAAATATTAATATTTAATATGTTAGTTATCACCTAACTATTGGAATTTCTGGAGTGAATGAGAATAAAAAAATTATGAGAATAAGGATTGAATAGATATATATAGTGAATTAATTGGTTATGAATTAGTTATAAATGAATATAAAAACAAATAAAATATATAGGATGCATATATAAAAAAATTATTTTTATTCCCACAATGTTTTGTTATTATAATAAATTAAATAAATCTCTATTAGAGATCAATCATAATGAAATTTATATGTTATAAAATATTTTTCAATTCATCAAGTAATATTTATATGAAAAATAAAAATAAATCATATTTGAAGTATAAAAAAATGCATTTTTTAAAAAATTCTGTTTTGCCTCCATTAAATAGAAGACTTGGTTAAAATTAAAATTTTGACAAATTTATAAATTTTATTTTAAAAAATAATTTTTTAGTTGAATGGAAATATAATAATTTTGTTCGGGTAAATATTCATATGTTTCTATGAAATTTAATATTTTTATGATTATCGTTGATTTTTTATTTTTTATTGAAAAATAACAATACTTATTAATAATTTATAATGTTAAATTATATTATTAACATGATTAAAAGAAATACTATTTCACTTATAAATTTATTAAACCAATATATAAAATTAGAATAAATTTTATATTGAATTTAGATATAAAAACATTGTAACCCATTATACTATTTAAAATTTTAAAACATGCATTCATGTATCGTCTGTGGGATTAATTTTAAATTATAATTTTCCACAATTCTAAATTTATTTTGGAACAATGTACATAAATATTATGAATAATCAAAATAATTAAATTATAATAAGGTAAAAATAAATTATTAGCAGAATTAGTAGTGAAAGGAATTAAAATTAAATAGCATTATTGTGGTTAAAATGTTGTTCTGTGCATTACATGTTACTATATTAAAATTATTTTTATACAAAAAATTATTTTTTTAATTTATTTATTTTGAAATCATATTTATAATATTTAGTTATAAATAATATAATTAATATATTTATAATAATTTTCTAATGAATAATTTACCTAGGTAAATAGAAACATACATGTTACATTAGTAATAACCTGAAAGAAGAAATTCAGTAAACATAATGACTAATGAAATAAATTACAAAAATGATATATTTTATATATTGAAGGTTTTTAGTGGACATAATTTCCCTATACTCCATTATTATTCAAATTTTTAGGAAAATAATTTAAAGAAAAAAAAGAATAGTTTAACATTTTGATATTTACAAGATGCCCACATCTCATCACTATAAAAAACCACTAAACACCTCACTTATACAAACCTATCTAGCCTTTTTCACATCCAGAACCTACCCAACTGAAATAAAAAAATCCATAAACTTATAAAATATGACTCAGCTTGGGATGAGAGGAATCCAAGGAATCTATTGTTAAAAACCATATATCGTTACCTGATGAAAATGTAATTTTATTCAACGAACAATTTTATTTATTTATTTCTCCACCAATTTAATTATTTTTACTTAAAGATTATATAATATATTGTTTATTCTAAATATACAATTATTTTATTATATTACGGTTATTACCTAATCCTAAACACACATATTTCAAATAAGATACAAATCCATTGTTCATGTGTAAGGATGACTACCATTTCCTAAACTATTATCATTTATTCTTCAATTAACTCCTTTCATAGTTGGTAATAATGAATGATTTTTAGTTTAAAAATGATATTTATGAGTTTTATAACATAATATTAAATATTGAGGCATAAAATCATGTTCAAAATTTTTACATTTTATATTATAGAGGATATGATAACGTCTCTCATGTGTGTGGCAGACTACAACCTCGTTAAGCAATGTGTAGAGTTTTTCACTAACAGGTTACATATATGGTAATAAGGGTAAATATAAAAAATACATATGATAAAAATTTAACTTCCTTTAACTAAATATTTATCATTTTATAATTATAATATATTACTTCCTCTGTTACCATTTCACACACTTATAATTTGATCACATCATTTGTGGACATGATCACTATAACCTCTTCAAAGCGATGCGATTATATTTTTTCAGCAGCAAATAAAAAAACAAAATATTTTCATATAAGTATATTAAAAAAATTTTCTTGATGTAATTATAAATTTTACTAATAAATTTGATATACCTTCTGTCCATACTGATCATTTATAAATTGGAATGTTACTCATTTTTACCTACAAACAATCGTCTTGATGGTTTTATCATGGTTAATTTTTCATCAACATACTATGATAACATCATCATGATAATTATTATGTATATGTTTATATAATGACTTCCTTGACCATAGTCAACCATCCAAAGTCGTTTTGACACATAATATGAATATGATAACAACATATGACTTAAACATTATTGATTAAGTAATTCAAAATAAAAAAAATTTATACTTGAAATATATGTAGTGATAAACATGTAAATGTATTGGATAAATTAAACAAATAGCATATGTTTATTATATATTCAAATAAATGACCAACATAATAAATGAGACTCGTGGAAAGGATATTCATCTCAGCTTATACATCTATAAAAAAAATTTGTATTCACAACTTAATTATTTTGTGCGGTCTATATAGTGCCTATTTTGATATATAATATCATGAATTATTTTATATTAATTTTTGGAAGATATTTCATTTGATGATTATGAATTTTAGGGCCTTTTGAGTTACATGTTACCACCGAGTAAGGGTTTTCATCTCAATTTACATTCCTTTGAGTATTATTTATTATTCTACGCCTAATTCATTTTATATGGTCTATATTTTTCTATATGACATGTTTTATCATTAAATATTGTCAAATCATGATATTAAATTTTTTAATTGATATTATTCATTCAAAAATCTTAGGATGAAACTATATGAACTAGAATCATCATTTCTGTTATGGATCATTATTTCATGTTGGTTTGAGGGAAAAGGAAGAAATAAGGTTTTACTAAGTACATGATGTGAACTTTTGTGTAAACAGCGTGTATCCGATTTTCAAGTATAGCCTTGTGCTAGATGTGTAATGACGGATTAGATGGCCATGTAGTGGCCTGGAAGATTGCCTAATTAGGTGTCTTATTAAGGGTAAAACACGACATCTACATTTAAAGAACACTCTATTTAGTTTTTTTATTTGATAAATTGGAGTGGGTTCATCTCCCATCTCATAAAACACCTTCTTCTAATAGTGGATAATATAGGAACATTATAGAAGATCCAAAATCTCCAAACCATTTTTAATTCACCGCCCGAGCTCCGATTGAGACAATGATGGATTTGTTGGAATCCTACTGATGAGTTCTCAAAACCTATAGGGCCTCTCTTCTTGATTTCATCTCTCATTTATGTTATTAAGGGTTGTAAATTTTCACTCTTTTGTAAATCTACACTGATCTAGGATGATTAAAGGGTCTACATTCATGTATATTGATCCTATGACATCGAGGTAGGTGGTTTGGGCCTATCGTTGTCTGTATATGGATTATATACGCTAAAAGTGATGCATTCTTACATTTCGAGTATTACATAAATTTGAATTTAACCCTGATTATAAACTAGTATGGTTTAATGGATTGATAAGGAGTTTTTTCTTTTGCGTAAAGTTAGATACCTTATTTTTGGGATACCCATGTGTGTGTTTCCCTTGATTGAGTATTTATTGTCGTTGGTCTTTGATTCATGTTAGGCTTGCCTTGTTTTCCATTCCTTGCTTGATGTGAAGTAGTTGATAATTTTTTGAGATGCCTGACATATGCATTTCAATGGTTTGAAAATAGAGAATTGAATGAGAGAGATTACTGAGGTAGGATCGTTTGCTACGTTTTTACAAAATTTTTGATTAGGGTTATTGATTGTAAGAGCTACCATGTGGTCTTCGACTTTGGGGTCAAGACAGCGGGATCATTCCACTATGGTTTTTTATAATTGTATGATAGTACATAAGATCAAATGGGTTAGACCATGAGATATTTCCCAGAGGGTTGTTATTAAATTAATTTTTGTTATCTTGGGATTGGGGGAATAAAATGTGAGAACTATCCCAAAGGGTCATTATTGAATGATTGAATGATTGTGATGTGTATTCAAAGTGAAAGCACAAGATTGGATTCAGTCTTACATGTTTTTTGTAGATAGTCTTCTGAGACATCTTTTCTATTACAAACATAGGGAATACATAGATTAGGCTACATACCAAGGTTTATATATTTTTAAGGATTGAATAATAAATGTAAATTAATATAATTGAAAGATGTAGGATTTTTTTATATTTGATTATTTCCTAGTTTATTGCTTCATTCATGCATATTTACAACTATATATATATATATATTCACATATAGTTAGGAAAAAATATTTTGGTGGTTTCTTACTATGATTCGTCTAACACCATATTTGAGTCATGATTTTGGACCCAAATAGTATCTATGAATTTAGGTAAAGATAAAGGAAAATTCCCCTCTTCATTAGGCATGTGATTATTATTGGAGATGGAGATAATGTGACAATGTTAAGGCTTGTGATTCTTTTGGAGTATATTGGTGTATTTTTTACATTGGATTCTGTATTTATTTCCATTATATTAACTAGTTTGGCTTTTTTCTTATATTCATATTCCATACATCATATATATATATATATATATTGTGTAATCTGTTGGATTTATGTTAGTCTTCTACTATTTATTTATGTTGTATGGTATCACGGATTCTACAATTGATCATTATTTGTTCTGTGTAGTCTTTCAATGAAGGGAATAATATCCCCATAATCACAACTTTTCCCTCACTTCTAGTCGGATGCCTCTTCCATTTGGGGAAATGTTCTTCAGGTTATATGAGTTACTAGGTTTGAGGGACCATGGGGTGGCACCTTGATCTGGGACGTTACAAAGTGATATTAGAGTATAATTCTTTCTAATATTCCATTCTATTGGGAGAAAATATATTTGGATAGGAAGGAATGGGTATTTGGTAATTAGATATGCTCGGAAGTATCTAACTTGTGTTTAGGGAAAATACAATTTACTGTGAATATTGCCATTTTTTATAGTTTTTCAATTGACATAGATGATTTGATTTCACTAGTGGGAGATTCACATGATTTGTGATGTTCTGTTTTAAATAATTCTGGTTAAATTTCTATTTCAACATGAGGAGATGAGGGCACACCAACTCATACATCATATAGGCACTTTCTATAGATCATATTTCATGCATTATTTTCATTCCATTTGGGGTGAATTACTGATGGAATACTTTTTTGATGTATGTTTTCCTATATATTCATGTTGTTATGACATATTTCATGTTATAAATACCTAATATTTTGTTATATAATAAGTATATGTAAGGTTTCTTTTGGATGGATGCAAAAATTTGGACCCTGAGGGGTTATGGTCCCTCTTGGATTAGAATGTTATGGATCATGTTCGAACGTTAATCGAATTTTGTTAAGATATGACATGAATGAATATTAAAAATATTGATTCATGGGATGTATGGCCTCTCATAGATCAGAACATGGATTTCATGGGAAAAATTTTATATTTTTATAGGTTCCATAGAAGATTCATAGGTCTACTATCTAGAAACCTAGATGGCACAGTGTGTTTTGTTATGATCACACACCATGTGTAATTCTGTTAAAGAAGAAATATATTTTCCTAAGTACACACCATGTACTGTATATACACTCCATATAGTTCTTGACCATGTGATTTCCTAAGTGAGAATAGACACGATATTGGTAAAACATTGGTAGAACTCTCCATGTACTGGGAGTATACGTAGTGCTAAAATCGACCATATATCATGTCGTGTGACAAATGACATGGGTGGATGGAACATAAGTAGTACACGTCGTGTCTAGGGTGGAAAATGCATGTATTTTTACTCTATCACAACCATATAGTTCGATCCATGTATAACTACATGGTCTGGACGGAACATTAAGGAACACAATGGGTCTTGCGAAGAATATGCCATGTGTATGGGGTGTTACACAACAAGGTTGGTAGAGATACACTCCCATGTTAAAGATCAAAGGGAACTCTACATGTAGTTGTTCAACACGTTGTGTAACCACTTTTGAAAAATTTTAATTCATTCATTCTCTTGTTCCATTCCACCACTTCTATGTTGCATTGCATGACAATCATAAACTGATGTGTGCACAAGACCTTTCAGTGTCCTGCCCCTGAGACATCCTCTGGTTTTACGCCAAGTACATTGTGATGACCTGACCCCAAAAATGGTAGATCAGAGACTACCAAAATATCCTCCCATCATGCCAGTCTTGGAACTCTCTGTTATACCAGACACAAGTGATGATGATGAGTTTCATGAAGGCTTTATGTTGATGGTGTAGAATTTTCATGGATCACCACATCCTCCCCTCACTATGTAAGAGTTGACGTAGGTGTTCCGACAGCAGCATCTGCTATCTTTTTCATGTTATGGAGGACCACATGCTACAGAGTCTTGGTTGGAGTCCATGATTTCGATCTTCGGTCATATTGAGACACCTCCGAAGATGAGGGTGAATATCGTGACGTACATGTTATATAATTCTACCAAAAGATGGTGGGATGTTATCTCACAAGAACGAAATCCTCAGAATATGTCTTAGGAAAATCTTGATTTGACCTTCTGTGATAACATATAGCCTGAGACGCTGAGGGCCGATCAAGCCTCATAGTTAATGATTTTTAATCAGGATGCTCATTCAGTGATGGATTACACATATCTCTTTACAATGCCTTAAAACATCACACATATTGTTGGGGTTGATAATTGTTCACATGAAAGTCTATTTGAGGATGGTCTCAGTTATAACATATGATCTAAGGTTATTGTTCTTGTGATAACATTGATGATTGCTATAGTAAACATGGTGCTAATTTCTGAGCCCATTATGAAGGACCTAGGTGCTATGATACATGGCAGTTCAACCTCCATGATTGGTACATCATTGACTGATAGCAGGAAGAGCCACATGAAGAATTCATGGGATTTTTCTTTATGAAGCCGACTCGTGTACTACTAGTGTAGAAGGAGTGGGAAGACGAGACCACATTTCCCAAGGGATCCAGTCGAGTGTCGATTTTACAAAAATTTGGGAGTCATTCAGAGTTTTTGCAGGATTTTTTCGCCTACAATGTGTGTGAAGGGATCTATTGGGAATCCACATTCAGGGGATGGACCATTAGTTTCTCATTAGTCAGGAAACTGATGTTTTTCCGGATGAGGAGGTGGACGTGGCAAAATTCATTAATAAAATCATTGATACAACACTAAAAATGAAAAATTCATTAATAAAATCATATGAACTCTAATCATTCCTCTTCATCTATGGTAGTATCATAACTTGATTATTATCCAATAACATAATTTGGGGCATACTGTGATGAATTGGACATTGGTTTGCATAGTGTCACCACTCCTTGAAGATGAAGCATTGTACATTTGAAACCTTTTTCATACCCTTGCAGTCACGTACTTGGTGTCCTTTTTCTCCACACTTATAACAGACTCCCATCTCCTTCTGTAACGTTCCAAGGTTTTTCTTCCCACAGTTATCACATATTAGAAAATCCTTCTTTCCCTTTGTCCCTTTATCCATAATTCTATCTTCCATCATTTTCTTCTCTTTCATTCCTTCAATGCTATAAGACTTAGAGAATTCATTTCTTATCTTATTATCACATGAAACTATTTCTTCATATGATGATAACACATGGGAGAATATTTCCCTTATAAATGATGGCTTAATACCGTGAAAGATATGATCCTTCTTACTCATTTGATCATACGTATTGATGGAGTTCACATTCCATCTACTGGGCACCATTTCTATACAATGACATAAAATTGTCTAGTTTATGAATTGCAATGAATAATTACAAACATTTAAAATAATTAATGTAAATTGAACGGTTTAGGGATATAATCCATAATAATAATAAAAAATTTACTTTGAGGAAGTATATACTCAGAAACCTTTCATAATGGTTTATAGAAAATTGAGAATTATCCTAAGAATATACCCCTGGAGTGTCGTAACCAAGAGTGCAGCAAGGCCCATTGTCGTGCACCAGTTCCTGTTCGAGTCTAGTTCAAAGCAGTGTTTTCGGGATTTACCCCTAGGTACATCTGTGTCAGATCCACCTCTACCTCCTTGTATCCAGACAGGGATGTATTTCTCGGAAAACTCACAAAATCTTTATAATACCAAAATTTTATGAAGTTCTTCTATACTAATCCTCAAAGTCTATCTTTGGGATATGTCCTCTAATCAGAGATTCTCTAAATATACCTTTAATTGATAGTACTAAACTACCTCCAATACAAACTGTAATGCCCCGACCCCAGTTACCCAGAGTCGGTGCATTATTACGTAACATTGGCATGATCACAAATGACCAAGTCTCGAAAAAATGATTAGTTTAGTAGCCTTGGAAACACTAGATACATTCATAAGTCTTACATTACATCATAAAGTGAAAAATAAAATAACATAGTCTCTATTTTCCTCAATCATATCCCCTTCATACAATCCCTACAAGTCATTCCTAAAATACTTCTTCACATCCTGGAAATATTAAAACATCGAAAGGGGTGAGCTCAGATGTCCAGAAAGGATGACAATATAGTGGAAGATTTCATAAATAAACATTAACATTTAAGGCAATGTATAACTAAAACAAAAGTCTTTTAAACTTGAACTTCAGCATAATATGGAAAAAATAAAATGAAATAATTCAATTTACTTATTCACATGGATATTCTACTAGTCGAATAATCACATGCAATATCAATAACCAATTTCATAATGATGGAATGCATACTTCCAGACTATCAAAACCACGTAGCCAAGGCATCGTGTCAAGACTACAAATACTATTTTGTCAAGGCCTCATGCCAAGTCACTACTTTGTCTCATGAGACCTGCCGATGCATCGAGGAGCTATAGAGGGCTCCACCCGTCACTTATTAAGACCAATGCATTCCTCATATGAACAGGTTTAAACATATCATAAAACATAACATAATCCTATCACATAAAAAATGAATAATTTAAACATAAAATTTCCACATTTCAATCACAAGATATCAATACAACACATTGATATAATAAAAACATTATCAAAACTATTTCCATTACCAAAATAAATGAAAATTAAAACATGGTATTTATTTTTATTTAAAAAAAATTATTGCTTGTAGAGGAAGCCAAAATTCAAATAATGGTCACGGAAGCAGTGAAGTCGTTGTCGCCGCATACGTACGAAAAGAAATACATTCCTTTTTTTTTGTTTAGTATAACGGTTCGCAAAAAAATATTCCATTTGAATAAATGTAAAAGTCAAAGTGGTTTATGCACCGTATAAAAAAATTTGTATATAAAACAAAATATGCCTCAATGAATGGAGATTGAGAAGAAGTCCCTTACAAAGATAATTTTTTTTTAAAAATAGATCTATTATGTGTATTAACTCTAATTACACATAAATAAAGTACAAATACATGATATGACATAATAATGTCATTAAATAATTTGAATGTAGGAGATTAACCCAAAGAATGGAAATTGGGTTAAGAAGTTCCCTTACCTCGTGTCTTACTTGACTCGATCGTTCTTTAAGCTCCTGAATAATAAAATATAGTTAATTTATACTTGCTTGAGAAGAGTTTTCAAGTTCATTATTCCTTTTATTTCACTGATTACCATGTTTTGAACATTATTTAATTATTTAAGTTAATAACGGTCATTTTTTCGATCTTTGGTACTTGAGTCAAAAATAAACTTCTTTTAATTAGAAGTTGTTTATGTGGTAAAATATCCATTACATACAGAATTATATTCATGATTTAGATATAATATATATCATATATATCCATTATATACTTTACTTTATAATATTACATAACATTTAGAGGTAAGAAATGAAATGCACCATTCATGGAGACGGTAAGCCGTACGTACGCATGAATGCTAATTTCATTTCAATTTAATATTTTAATGGAATGAAAAATAATGATATAAAGTCATATTATAATTCCAGTATAATATCATATATAATATCAATTTATCCTTCTTTTATATGTCTCACATATGTCATTAACGATTCAAATCACTTTGAGGGGGCGGTAGTCCGCACTTTCTCAAATGAAATTATCGCATTTGCACAACATACAAAGAACAAAGATATGTTTTAAATGGAAAATCCAGATTAATAGAGAGGAAATAAATATAATATATATCATAAATAAATATAGATCCATCATAATAGCCACCATGTGAGAAGGTAGGAGAAGATAGAACAATCATCATTTTGTGAGGCAGTAATTCACCATCCACCGAAACAGTATGTTCATTAACCCTTAGACGGAGGTGTGTCTAAGTGTAGCTCGAATACATATCATAAAAACATCCTAGTATATTTAAGATACTGGTGTGGTTAAAAATGAAAGGAATAAAAAGATATTAGGGGGTTGGAGAGGCAAAATAAAACAAAAGAACATAAAAGAAGACATTACCTTAAAATCAGGTAACTTTTTTTGATTTGAGCCAAAGGCTTCCTTGGGAAGACTTATGTACAAAGTGAGGATTATAAGATTAATATAGGGATGTTTAGAGATTATTTGGGAAGAGTTTGGCCGAGACAAATGGCTTTACGGTGTGAATATGGTGGTAGAGGTGCGGGCCTTTTATTAGAGGAGAGGAGGGGCACTCTTGGAAAGTAATGAAATGTTACATTATTATGAAACGATTTTCGGATTTTAAAGGAACAAAATGATATATTTAGAGTATAAGGTGATAAGGGTTATAAATATACTCATACAATAGGTTTTTGAAAAGTTTATGTCTTATATTTTACATAATCGTTTCATTTTATTTAAATCGTTAATTAATGAGGTAATCGCTCTATCATCATTTTGTCATAAAACAATTAATTTATATAATGTCTAAAAATTATAAACAATTTACCATGATGTAGGAAATCTTATTATATTTCCAATGAAAATTTATATTATATATTTTAACTTATATAACCCCATATAATAATTGTTTTTGTAAAACAACACATGTTTGTGACAATTTTATTTTAACTTTAAATAAAACGTTATTAATGTCATTTTCTTACCCAAGTGGCTCTATGGGGTCCCCATGTTGACCCATGGATTTTCTTGGTCTTCCATGACTCATCCAATAAGGTCAGGACAAGTTTCATGATATTTTTATATTTTTATGATATCATTTTTACGTTAAATTTCACTAATTATCTTTAATCGCTATTAATTAAACTTAAAAGTAACTATTCATCAAAACATTATTTTAATCCCATTGAACCACATTTTACTTCCTAATAACAACCATGTATGTCGGATTTTTTTAAATAAAATCACAGAAGTGGTAATGTTTCATTTAAACAAAGAATTGGATTTTCAACTACCACTTAGTGGTTTCACTATTCATCAAAAATTGAAGTTTTTCAGAACAATGTCAAAATTTCCTCCTAAGATATAATTTTTATTCTGAATTAAAAAATGATTTCTATTTTAAAAAAATCCATACATATAAGTTTAATTAATTAGTTTTATAATTAATTCCCACTGTCACAACAAATAGCGTGTTTTTAAGAAACAATATATATCAGAAGATTGACAATTGTTTATCTCCAATTTCAAAGTGAAATTAATTATAATGACCATCATTTTATGAAGTGGTAAAAACATATTCTAATTATTTTTTAAACCCACTAAATAGTATAATTTATCACTATAAATTATTTTTATTAAAAAATTTGTTTTTAAGTATTTTTCACTATTTATAAAAAATTGGAAGTTCTCTGAAAAATACAAAAAATTCAACATAGGATAATTTCTACATTCTGAATCCCAAAATGAAGTCCATTTTTTAATAATAAAATATATATAATTTCAAAAAGTGGGTATTACTATTCATAATGGCTATTTTTATTAGTCGCGGTGTGTTAGAATCTCAAACTTGCGTATAATGCAAGCTATTGCATTATTGAAAGAGAAGCGTATTGTGGAAGCTCGTGTTGTTACAGTTTAATTTTGTTGTATGGTATTACTGATTTCACTATTTATTACTATCTATTTTACATTGTGTATACTTTCCCAATGAGGGCATAATTATCCCATTATCACATTGTGGCCATCACTGCTAGTCAGAATCCCCTAGCATATTGTGAAATGCACTTGAGGTCATGTGACCAACTGGGCTTAGAGAACCTTTGGGAAGTACCCAGAACTGGGATTTTACAAAACCCCATCATGGTCTGGGTTGATAGAGCTATGGGCGATTTGGGATTTTAATGGGTGTAAACTCGAAGAATAATGATTTCCTTCATCGTGTTTATTTCTATAGTTTTCCCCTGTCAAAGACCATGTTTGGTAAATATTATTCTCTTGCTTCTTGATATGTCATTCTAGACCACATATCAGCAAATTGAAATGGTGTTCCAAGGAATTTAGGGATTTGGGGATGGCCTATTGATGGTCTTCTATAGGGTTTTTCATTAATTTATTTCTTCCCATAGTTTCAGTTTCTCTATTTGTGATGGTTTTGATTCATCATGGATTTATGAGTATTGTTCCTATAAATTGAGATCAGTATCATGGTGGTGATAAATGATATTATTTCACTAATTTTGAGGGGTTATCTTTGTTCCTGATGACTATTGTTTTTTTATTGTGATTTGGTTTCACTTTCTTCCGGTTCCTAAAAATCATTTGATTATATTATTGCACGACTGTATCTGTTATGGAATATCATCACATGATCACTTCTAGGTAATGATGTAGTGAAAATTAAAGAATGTATTCTTTGGATTTCATCTTATTATTGGGTGATTTTTGAGTGTACATTGGTGAAGTAGTTCCCTAATAGGTGGTGAAGTGTATTTTTTTCTTCATCGGTGATGTTGTTGATGATGATGGTGACCAAGCGCGTTATGGTGCAACGATCGAGACTAGAGTTGGTTGCATGTTTTTTTTTAAATTTGAATTCAGTGGTGATTAGATGTGGTATTGGATGTAATCTCACATTCTAGTTAAACTTGTTTTGTCCTAATTTTTTATCATGTCTAAATAACTATTTTATTTCATCATTATAACATTAAGGATTATTTGGTCATCAAAAAATTATTTTAGTGCATTATGAATTAAAAAAATTATGTTTTATTACTCAACATTTTTCAAAAAAGATGGTATTTTTGTGTAAATTTATGAACAAATTAAATCCTAGACCTCAAGTAAGAATATTGATTTTCTATTTCTCATGGGTTAGATGGTAAGGGAATTTTTTTACTATAGGAAATGAATCATGATAAAAAAGAGTATTATCCTCGTACCTTCACATCTAAAGAAATAATATTCTTTTTTATAATAACATATTAATGTTACTTGAGTCCCCTAGCAGTTCATTGATCATTATCTAGTATGTAATAAGTGAACTCAATTACCCAATATTAATATTATGGTTTTTTCTACATGTATAAATCATCATTTCAATTATATGATCTTCTATTTGGGAATCATGACTGTGTTCTCCCACATGATATTCATACAATGATGTTTCTTATAAAGATGATTTTGTATTGACTTTTTTAGGATGTGGTATTCTCTTAAACAGTTCTTAAAGGTAAATCCATTGATAATGAAGACAAATTTTGTGGGATAAATTAATTTAATGGGGCTTTTGGATGTAATATCTCAAAATTTTATTATATATATTATTTCATTTTAATTTTAATTTTTTAATATATTGTGTTAGAGATATTGAAATGTTTAGGGTTTCATATAAAAAACAACAATCCTATCTTTCAATTCACTCAACATCGAGTTTCATTGATAATGTGTGATACATTCCAGACCATGTTTTACAGAACTACAATATATTATTAATATTATTTCTAATTATTCACACCTAACAATTGGAATGGTAGAAATGAACGAGATTATGTAAATTATGAGTGTATGGTCAAAAATTTTATATATAATGGATTGTTTTCTTACCACTTAGTTATAAATTAATATAAAATCCCATTGAATATATTGACTTTATTATTTTTAAAAATTTAAAATTATGACAGTAATGATATTTTTATTTTAATAAATTTAATTATTCACTATTAGTAAAAAATATTAACAAAATTAATAATTTATAAAATAAGTTTAAATTAATCTAATTTGATTTATAGTAATAAAATAAGAATAAATCAAAATTAATTCATAAAAATCAATTATTTTCTAAATGAATGTTTTTACGCCTTTTAATAGAATAATTGATTACATTTTTCTTTTTTGAAAATTTAATAAATTTTATTTGTAAAAATACTTTTTTTATTTAATTGAAATATTTTCTTTTGGTGAATTATTTTTAATTTTAATATAACATTTCTATTATTATAAATTGACAATAATATTGTATTTTAATTAAAATATTACCATTCATCTAAATAATTTATATTGTTAAAATATGTTTGGAATTTGTTATAAATTTAAAATAGATCAATTATAAATATATTAATCCAATTCATGTCATTGGAATCATATTAATATTTATTTTCTATATAAAAACAGATTACAACTTTGAACTACATCACATGAAAACCATTCATTCATGTTCAGCATGCAAAATTATTTTTAAATTTAAATATTCCACTTATATAAATTGAATCTGAAAAAATGGTTATACATATTTAGAACCAGCATAATATTTATAATTTATGATATTCAAAAATAATTATAGTGAAAAATAATCAATGCAATTAATATTAAATAACATGATTATTGTTAAAATGTGGTCTTCCATGTTACATTTGTTTGTATTAAAATAAATTTTACGCACATGTTTTATACTTTCATAAAAAATGAGGAATAATATTTTAAATATAATATTTTAAATGATCTAATAATTTTATTTATAGTTATTTTCCAAATGGATAAAATAACTTGGTAAATAAAAAGAAAAAATTTACCTTAATAGAATCATTAATGGTACACTTTGGGAAATAAAAATTCTAAATTAAAAAATGATAAAAATTATTTTCTTTTTCTATGGTGTGAGTTTATCTAAAAAATAATGTCACTAAAGAACATTATATTTCCATGTTTGTGGAACACAATGTAAAGGATACCACCCAAGAGTGTTTTTCTTTTTATATTTACAAGATTTCCACTCTTGATCCACTATTAAAAGTCACTCAATCAACTCACTTATTCACAGATATCAACCATTTTTCACAAAAAAATCCCCACAAAAAAATAACAACATAATTATGGACATAATAAAAGCTTATAATTGTGCGGCAACAAAACAAAGGATTTTTTTAGTGTAAACCAAAAGGAGTTACTCATAAAATAGGTAACATTATTCAACAAGAACTTTTGTATTATTTCATTCTCTAAATAAAAAATTATATATATATTATTATAATATATTAATATATGTATAATTAATATTAATATAAGATGTTATGTTATTTTTAGGAACTACATATACATACACATCGACCAAATGGGATACATAATCAATGTTCTTGTGCATGACAGACTACCACCTTGTGAGCCGATGTCGTTTGTTCATCCATAACATCCTTTCATGGTTGGGAATAATGATATATTTATATTTTATACATGATATTTATTATGTATATAAAAAAATAATACCTCTAGATAAATTATATCATATTAACCATGTTTACATTTCATTCCATAGAATAATATGATAATGTTTCTTGGGAGTATGGAATACTCAAGCCTCGTGATGCGATCTGATGTGGTTTGCACTAACGCGTTACATTGAAGTTAATGATGATATATTTAATTAATATATTTGAAAAAAATGAAAAATATATATATATTATATTAAATATATAATTATATTTATGTGAATATAATATATCACTTCCATACTTACCATTTCACACATCTAAAAAGTTATAATATCATTTGTGGATGTGTGGACTATCACCTACTCAATGTGATGTGATTCCTATTTCCACCACCAAATAACAAAAATGATATATAAAATAATATATAATTAAATAAAATCTTATTTTTAATAAAATTTTCATTTTGTATGGATAATTTTTTCTTTCAATCCTTCCATAATGATTAGTGAAAAATCGGTATGTTACTCAGATGTACATACGACCTACCATCTCCATGATTTTAATGTTGCATAATTTTATGCCAACAAAATTAATTATTGGTATTATAAGTACAATTAAATAATAACTATGATTATTACTAATTTACTACTATTCTATATATGTTTACTGATTGACCTCCTTGACCATAGTCAACTAACATAAATAGTTTTGACCAAAAGGTAAATATAGTCAAAACATCCGACATAAACAATATATATTATGTAATTCTACAAAAAATGATTATAAGTGAAATAAAATAAATTTAAAACATTTATAATTTTTTGAATATATTAAATAGATAAAATAATATTAATATTTAGGAATATAGAGGACCATCATAAGAAATCAGACTCAATGAATGAGATTTTCATCTCACTTTTTTGTCAATGAGAAAAATTTCTTATTCACCACTTATTTTGTGTGTTTTATCTACTATTAATTTTTATATATCACATGTTGGATTATTTTATAATTATGGAATTTAAATGACTCATTATATTATTACTACTTTCGGGGTTTTCAGTTCAGATGTTACCGTGGTTTTATGGGGTAACACTTAAATTTACATTCTTTTGAGGCATATTTGTTATCAAGAACCTAATTTATTTTTTATGGTGTGTATACTACCCTATGAAATGTTATATCATGAATTTAAATTATTATATATTATTACATGTTTCAATTGATAATATTCTTTCACAAATATCTTGATTCAAATGTTACTCACGTACTGAGGGTTTTTCTAATCAAAATTTTATTTCACTTATATATATCCCATATTCACAACTTATTTTTGTTGTGTGGTGTATATACTACACATTATTTTATTTAATGATTCATATAGTTATTTTTTGGGTTTTATAGTAACGAACAAAATATTAATAAATAAAATTCTTCTAATGCTTTAATTGAATATTTTATTATGTAATATGGTTATAGAAAAAAATTCACTTGTTTGGTTTTATTATATCCTTTTATATTTAAATGAAAATATGGAATATTAAACATATATAATATATTTATTGAACAATTATCACATGATTAGTTTATATATAGGGTTTTAAGAAATACAATTGTCACCAACAAAGGAAGTGATCAACTCAGCAAGTGCGATCGTACCCTATGATGCAAATTTATCCAATATTCTCCGAAAGATTTCATGTTTTGAATTTTCACTTAACCATTCCCATTCTGATATCTAACAACTTATGCATGAGAAAAATCATTTATGGCTTATGTTTATACTTTTCAAAATAATGACCACAACCTCGTTCTTCAAGCCACTGTATAAATGTATCCACTGTCACTCACTTTACACTTAGGGGGCTTTCTTGTCTACTAAAATGTTATGTAGCTGGACCATAGAGATATGGTTATGTATACTATTTTTTATATAATAATTAATATATTTTTATCCTATTAATTTTCATTTTACAAATTACTTATATTTTTATACAATAAAATAGAAAATATAATTTTGGGTAATATTCAAATTCAATATAGGATTTCATTTTAATGATTTAATACATTTTCTAAACAAATAATGGTTTAGAAAAATATTATTATCAGAAAACGTTTATTAAATATAAAGGATCATTCAATTTTTTTAAGTAGAATGTAAATTTTAAAACCATAAGAAAACTATTACATTAAAATATAAAACATTTCTTAATAAATGTTAATTTTAATAATAAAATTAAAATTATCATATTTTAAAACCTGTTTTGAAAAAATGAGTATTATTCTTGAAAACATATGGTCAAAATTATCCCCGGGTGACTTTTACCATATTTTATATGATTTTTTAATGTTAAAGTAAAAAATTAAATATCTTAAAATTATGTTGTGTAAATTATGAATTGATAATAACCCATAAGTGATGTAATAAATAATATAAATGGTTTCAATGAAAAAATATATGTTGTATCATTAAAATAATTTTAATTTAGGTTTATTTTATTAATTTTATAAATCCATCATGATTCATCCAAAAAAATTAATATATTATAAGGCTCTCACATCATTTCATTAATAGTATTTCTGTAATGAACAAATGTATTCCATTGGAAATTTTCATCTTATGATTATGTCAAATAATCACATGAAATAACAACATAATGAACTATAATGAACTGCGATAACTTTAAAAAATATTTTTAAACTTATTTGTTTTGAATTTCAAAAATTTGTCATTCACATTTGCGATCATTAAGAAGTTCGGATTACAATAAGAAAAATATAATTTTCTATGATTATTATTGTAACCCTTATGAATATTGAAATACCCTATTTAGTATGTACCTTAACTATGATAGTATATAAATAATATTCAAGTGAATGTATGATGTACCTATATTTTGGAATAAGTAAACAAATGTTATAGCTCTGGGTTTTTACAATAAATTATGATTTTCAATAAATATTAAATTAATATTATATATAATATTATTTTTGAAAAATGAATTTCATTTTTTGAATCCACACATCAAAAATTGTTTACGGTCAATTTTTAGGATTTTTTTAAAATAATTGAATTTTTTAGGAATAGTAAAATACATTAATTTATCGTACAAATACATTATAATTTAAATCTACTATTACTGATATCACAAGTGATGTCATCACCCAAATACCAAACACAAATACATTTATTACTATTTTTTTCATGGATTTTTTACTATTTCTTGTCTTTGGATAAAATATTAAAATAATTATTATAACATTATAGAAACCCTCCTCTCCTCTACAATATTTATCATCCCACCTAACCTATACTATTCACCCATCTAAAGCCTTGTCTATTACTTAAATATGGAACAATATATCTGAAATCTGCCATCCCACTTCTAACAGACATTGGTATCTAAAAAAGAAAAAATATTTTCCCCTTACGTGGCTCTCATGGAAGGTTGATTTAAGAGGTAAAATTCCACTTTTTTTACTTTCATTTATATGTTCTTTCATTATCTTCTCTTTCGTAACATTAAATCATGCAATGGTTATGAAAAATATAGTAACATAAATGTACTATAAATTTTTTATTCTATTGAGATAATTTATTATCATCTCTAATTTCCCAACATTTTATTTGAAATAATTGAAAACGCCGTTTCATATGTGTTAATTTACCACATTTATGGACAATGGATTTTCAATTAGAATTACCAACTTCAATTCTGGTCAGAGAACCATTTTCTTGTACTATATACACCATAATACAAGAATTACGACACATCTGTGGTTATGGAATCGTTTTTCAAACATGGATTTAATTTATAAAACAAAACATGTTCATTGTGGCCAAAAACAACCAATTAACCTAAAATGTTATCACTAAAGTATTATATAATGATTCATCTTCAATCAAAGTAACCAAATTTAATTTATAAAAATGTAATCTATTGGATGTTAAATAATTTAATATAACATCAATTATGGATAACTACTTTCATCTTACTTTTTTATTCATTAATGAAAATAAGTTAACTGATCATAAAAACCAATAAAACAAACAGACCCGAACAATGAAATTTAACCACTTAATCCATAAAAAGAGGACATGAATGTTTTTAAAATGTTTATAGTAAATATTTTAAATTTATAATATGTTCTATAATTATTAATTACTGAAATTTGTTTGATTAATCAGGTCATTAATATCAAGGGAATAACACCTTCAGACTAAAGGTAAGGGATAATTTAAATTTTATTTTTTACTCAGGATTATCCTCAATATTATGCCATTTTATGTGTAATTCCTAGAGATGGGGTATTATTATGAACCTACCCTATACAGTAATAATTATGTTTAAATGATTATTAACTTATTTTTCTCTCATTTATACCATTAAGTAAACATGATACCATGTCAATATTCTGTGGGGGATTTAACCCGAACATCCATTATTCCTACAGATATCCTTATCATTTAATTTACCTAAATAATTGTATCTATTATTATTATGTCCATATTAAAAATGCTATTTTAATTTTCTATACTCTAGTATAAATTTATATCTACCATTCTCTTTCTGGGTTATATATGTTTTTATGTGATTCCCTCCTCAATACTTTCTGATAAGAAAACCTGTTTTGAGGGAACTTCCTGAATCCTTTCCCAATTTCAAGTGCACTCAATATTTTATTTTAAGCCACCGTTGTCTTTATAAAATATGCCTTTTTATTTGGAAAACCTTCATAGTTAACTTCTGTTTTTTCATAATGAATTTTTTCCTTTCCTATTTTAAAGGCTCAATAGTATTTTCCTTAAAACCACTCAAAAATTTTTTTTTCTAAAATAAATCGAATAATTTCCTACATGTGCTCAATTATAGTTTAAATCACTTACCATGATACATTCAAAATTTCCCTTATCAATTTCCATGTATATTTTAGTACATTTTTTTCATGGAACATTTTATGATACAACACTTTTATATGATTTATGACATGATTGTGGTACTCAATTATATACATGGGTAACACTTATGTTTATGTGAGATTGATTATGTATGAATATTAATGTGGAAAACATATTAATGAAAATTTAATATGGGTGTTCCCAGATAGCGCTCTAATGAACTTGCTAATGTTTAGTCTCATAATATTTTATGTACCACAGTCTTGGGGTCAGCGTTGGCTTGTGCTTCTCTGTGAAATGATCTTGGCTGTTATCCAATACTCGTATAAGAGTCATGTTTTATGATACTTACACATTTAAATGACTCCATGTTTATATGAATAAATTTTTATATGTTAAGGTTCCACATGTTACATACCTTTTATATCATCATTTCATGCCTTCTATTCCTTATGCTAATTCATTGTTTTTATGGTTATTCTGTTACGAGGATATTTAGCTCATTGCTTTGTTCATGTGTTCCCCAGGGTACACTATGTAGATGATTGAGAATAATTTAATTAATGATCTAAATTTTATTATTAATTAACGTTTTTTAGTCTCACGTTTTTAGTTTTATGTACCTATTATTAAATGACACTAGACTTCATGATCCTTATCTTGTACACTGATGTATAATTATGCCTAAGTTCTTGTAATGTTATGTGAAAAGGATAGGTTTTTTATAGATTCTATCAGAGGATGGTTTAGGTTTTTTTATTAGTAATAGTGAAATTTAGTATGAACATTAAGGATGAGACAAAGTATAAGAAAACATCCCATACTTTTGTTCAGTATAGGTTAAGTTTTTTATATAGGAAATACATCCTTGTCTGGATACAAATAGGAAGATGTGGGTCTAGAATAGATTTACCTAACAGTGAAAACTCTGACAAGGGGTTTTGTGCCTGACCCTAGGTATCCTGGTAGAATACAACAAGCATTGTTTCAGTATTAGTCAGGAAATCTCGGGGGATATGGTTTGTTAAATTCATGAGATCAGTATAAACCATTATTAAGGGAATCTGAAATCCTATAAGAATATATGTTAAGTAATAGAATATGGACAACATAGATTTAAAACCAATGAATCACAAGTTAGGACATACTTATCCTTTACATGTTTATCCACTTATGTTCAATGTTTTCTTTTTATAGTAAATAGATGAGTATTCAAGCCCTCAAATTGTACGTTGTTTTTCATAATTAATGGGGGGATATAGAATAACATGTTCCAACAATCAATGTGATTGGGAATGTGAATATTTCCATAATGATATGCCTAATAGGATTAGAATGGGTTCCTAAAAAACCATGAAAATACTTTCTCACCTAGATCAAGTTATTAATAATAACTTTAATCTTTTAGATCACCCTCCTCCTCCATGGAAATAGAATGTTGTCGTTAAATCCTTCATGTGGAAAAGGCACCCCATGATTAACAGATCTTCTGATCTCCTCCTCGTGGAATAGTGGTTTAACTCCATTGAAAATATATTCTTTGTCTTCCAATGCATGGATGAAGATAAATTTGTACTAGTGGCCTATCATTTTGATGGGAAATCTGATTAGTGGTAGACACTGATCAAGAATATGAATCTCCAGTATGAAATTGATTCCCTTGATTAGGAGGAATTAAAGAGAATGTTTTTCCATAAATAGATTCCTCAAACCCTTCATCTCAATATGGAAAGGGTGTTCATCAGACTCAAGAAAAAGGAAGATGATTCTATTGGTCTTTGTCTTGAAAATCAAAAGAAATGTGGATCACTTATTTAGGGTACTAAATCTGAGTCTATAAAATTTAACAGTAATTTGAGACTGTGAATGTAATGACGAGATTTTCTTCTGTGCCCTAAAGGATAAAATGGAGATTAGAAAATTATAGTTTTCTTGTAGACCCAGTGACAAGAACTGGAAATTGGAGAACAACATGGGTCGTTCAATAAAAAATTCCCATGATAGAAGAAATCCTGACTATCCTGCTTCAAGTATTTCTGGGAAGAGGAATATTGGGATTTTCCTAAAGGGAACATAGAATTGCTTAAATTGTGGATTGTTGGGACATATGGATAGAAACTACCAACATGATTGGAAGAATCCTGGTAATTTCGAAGAAGAAAGTATGGTTCAAATCAATACTCAGCTGAGATTATAGTGTCACAACTGTAAAGATAATGGGAATTTTGTGAACAGTTTTTCTAAGACAAGGGTTGTTGGAGGAAATCAACAACATCCTCCAATGAAACAATTAAGGGATTATGTTGTTACAACAGCATACGTGGAGCCGGAAAACGATGTGGTGACTCGTACGCCAGTTATTCATTCATGAATAGTGAATTCACTATTTGATTATGGTTCTACGCATTCATTTATATATTGAATGTTTAGTGGATCTATTCAAAATCCAACTAATAATTCGAGGGATATGTTATCTATGAGAATAGAAAATTGAGATATTATTGAATCCCTGGTTTATAACTCCTCCCCGATTATTGTTTCTTGACTGAAACTCCCAACAAATCTCATCTTTCATCCTTTAGTGGAGTTTGAAGCTATCATGGGAATGGATTTTCTATCTTTATATAAATCCAAAATCAACTATCAGGAGAGGGAGATCACACTACACATCTCGAAGTGTACTCCAATTCTTTATAATTGTTAGGAAGAAGATTAATAATTATTTGAATTACTATCTCAGGTGAGGAATTTAATTCATTATGGGGAAGAATTTCAAGATCAAATGATTGAGAAAATGGAAAGATTCATATTTGAAAACATTCCCATCATGAGTGATTGTATTGATATATTCCCTAAATAGATTCTTAGTCTTCATCCTAATTTAGAGGTTGATTTATCAATTGAACTTATTCTAGACCTCTACCTATATCCATGAATCCATATGGATAGGCCATTTTAGAGTTCTTGGAGTTAAAGAAGCAGTTATAGGACAATCTAAATTTGTGTTTTATACGCCTGAGTGCTTCCCCATTGGGTTTTCCAGTCCCCTTCATCGCAAAGTAGGATGTATCAATGAGGCGCTATATTATTTATCATGAGATCAATAAAATCACGATAAAGAACAATTATCCACTGCCACAGATTGATGACTTGTTTGATCAACATCTTGGGGATAGTTTTTTCTATAATGTGGGCCTTCAATCAGGATATCACCAATTAATGGGGAGAAAAGAAAGATATTCCCAAGACTACCTTTCGAACAAGGAATAGACACTATGAGTTGATAGTGATTCCCATCAGACTCACTAATGTCCTAGAATTTTTAATGGATTTAATGAATAGTGTGTTTAGAGATTACCTCTACAAATTTGTGGTAGTCTTTATTGACATTATTCTGATATAGTCAAAGAGCAATGTGGAACATGAGGATAATTTTAATAGTGTTCTAATGAAATTGTTAAGGGAGAGTTTGTATGCAATGTATAGTAAATGTAAGTTCTGATGGAGGAAGTATAATCCTTAGGGCATGTTATCACAAGTAAAAGGATATCTATAGACCCTTCTAAGAAAAAGGTGTTTTAAGAGTGGAACATACCAATATTTATAATGGATATCTGTAGTTTTTTTGGTCTTGTTGGGTATTATCAATAATTCGTGAAGAATTTTTCAGGATTTTCAAACCCAATGACCATGCTGACAATGAAGGGAATAATGTATTTATTGACTTAGGAATGTTATGACTATTTCAAGGAGTGTAAAAAGTGGATTATCACTACACTAGTACTCACACTCTCGATAAGTGGATAACAATTTGTGGTGTATAGTGATGCTTCAATGAATGGATTAGGCAGTAATATATTGAAAAATGATAAATTGATAGCCTATTCCTCAAGAACAATATGAATCCATGAGAAAAACTATCTTATTTATTATTAGGATTTGGCGGCATAGATATTTGCACAAAAAATTTGGTGGCCTTATATATATGGGGAGAAGTGTGAGATATATAATGACCAAGAGAGTATAAATATTTATTCACACTAAAAAAGATTAATATGTGATAGAAAAGATGGATTGAGTTCATCAAGGGTTATGACTTCTCAATCCACTAGCATCGTGGTACAGAAAATATAGTGGCAGATTCTCCAAGTAGAAAGGATCTTACAACTTAGTAAATGACCAGAATTGAAAAGGATATGATCTTATTAGATTTCCAGATGATGGTAATGGGAATCACTAATGGGGTAATATCATCAATCATATCTCAAATGATTGTTCAACCATACTTCATATAGAAAAAAAGTGTTCTAAATGAAAATATGTGGAAATTATGAAAAGAGTGGAAGCTATCAGAAATGGGAAATCCTATGATTTCCAAAATGAGAATGATGGAGTTTTAATATTTGGGTCACGATTATGTGTACCATATGATATAGAGACAAATATGGAGGTTTTGAATGACACACATAGCTTGACCTTCCCTGTTCACCTTGGGAACACAAAGATGTATCAAGATCTCTAAGAGAACTTTTGGTGGGATAATTTGACAAAAGAGATTGATGAATATACATCAATGTGCTTGTATGTCAGCAAGTGAAGGATGAGAAGAAAAATTCTAAGGGGATTATTAAACCAATACCCATACCAACATGGATGTGGGAGAACATTACCATTGACTTTGTCAATGTAATTCCATGGACATCTATAAGATACAATGATTTATGGGTTATTATAGATCATCTTACAAAGACAGCTAACATTATAGAAATTCGAGAGGACTACTCATTGGATAAACATGCATGGATTTACATCAGAAAAATGGTAAGGATACATGGAGTTCTACTATCTATTGAATCTGCTCAATATTCGAGATTCACCTCAAATTTCTAGAAAAGTATCCCTCATGCTCTCAGAACTAAACAAAACATCCGTATGATCTATCATCCTCAAATTGAGGGTCAGTATAAAGGAACTAATCAGACACTAGATGATATGTTGAGATAATATTATATGGAATTCAAAAGAGGATGGTACAAACATATTCTAATGGGTGAATTCTCCTATAATAATAGTTTCCATTCAGGCATCTGAATGGAACCATTTGAAGAACATTACTGCAAAAGGTGCATAACACTGTAGTGTTAGGATGAAGTCAGTGAGCGTATGCTACTAGGACCTGAAATGGCTGATTAAATGGTGGAGAAGGTGAAAAATATTCATCATAATATCAATGCAGCATAAATTCGATAGAATAGTTATGAAAAAAATCGTTGATAGGACCTTGAGTTCAAATTTTGAGACATGGTATTTCTACAGATATATTGATGGAACAAGGTCATGTGGTTTGGGAAGAATGGGCAGTTAATTCCCATGTACATCATCCCCTTAAAGATTATTGATTGTATCAGGGTTGTGTCCTATCGCCTGTAACTTCTACCTACCATGTCAAAATTACACGATTTCATTCATGTATCCATCCTTAGTATATACAGGACCCTTTACATGTACTCGTTTCTGAGGTGGTATAGTTCGTGGATAATCTCTCTTATGGGGAGTAACCAGGGAAGATATTAGATCATAGAGATAAAGTGGAACATAACTAGATTAATCCCATGGTTAATGTATTATGTTACAACCATATGTATAAATACAAAACATGGGAACTAGAGTAAGCAATGAAGGAAAATTACCTGCACCCATTTATGTCCCAGAATGTAAAACGGAATTTCTAGGGTGAAATTTCCTAATGGGGGAAAAACATAATAACCAAATGTTTTTCAATGGAACTTTTCATCTTATTATTATGTCATATAATCCCATGAAATCACAAAAATAATGAACTACAATGTTCAATGTGACCATTAAACAAGATTATGACTCTTTTATGCTTTGAATTTTAAAAATATGACTTTCACAGTTACGATAAGTAAGATGTTTGGTGTCCGATAAGAAAAACACAATTTTTGGTGAATTTTATTATTACCCATATGAATATTGATATACCCTAATTAAATTTAACTTTTCCAATGATATTATAAGCAACATTCCTGGGAAACTATGATGTACATATATTTTGGAATAAGTAAGTAAATGTTTTAAAAGTGGTTTTTTTTAAATAAATTATGAATTTATTTTAATAATAAATTAATCACATTTAGAAAATTATTTTCTCAATATGAATTTCATATTTGGATAGTAAACATCATTAAATGGTTTGTGTGATTTTTTGGGTTTTTTTTAAATACTTGCATTTTTATTTAATAGTAATATACATTAATTTACCATATAAATATATTATAATTTAAATCCACTATACCTGACATCATTAGTAATGTAAGATGCCAAATATAGAACTCAAAAGAATTTATTATTTATTTTTTGTCATGTAATCACCACTATAGATGTTTTCTAGTGAAAATAATAAACTAATGATTAATATATTATTAAAACCCTCCTCTACTCCACTATAAATACCTCCACTCCTTACCTCTTCTATTCACCCCTCTAAATCCTTGTTACCTACTTAAATTCCTCCCAAAACAGTCCCCAAGATTCCTCCCCATGTCCATCATCCCATGGTCTCCAAAAAAGACCAAATAGTCTCCCCTTATAAATCTCTCAAGGAAGGTTGATTCAAGAGGTATAATTTCTCTTTTATTTTATTTCATTTTCAAGTTATTTTGTTCGATTTAGTTTCGTAATATAATCCCATATAAATTGTATTAAACATATAGTAAAATAAATGTAATGAAATGTTTTTATTCTAATGGGATAATTTATTATCATCTCTCCTTTCCCCACCTAATATTTGAATGAAATTAAAACACCAATTGAGATGTGTTAATTTTCCACATTCAAGGATAACGTGTTTTCAATTTACTATAACGTATTCAATTATCATCATGAAACCATTTACATGCTTTAACCAACCATAATAAAGGTATTATGCATATTATCAGGATATGAAATCCTTTTTTACACATGTTTTTTATTTATAAAACAAAACATGTTCATTGTGGAAAAAAATCACCAATAAACCAAAAAGGATATCTCTAATGTTTTATAAAATGATTCCAATTTATATTAGAAACCAAATTAAATTTACAACCATAAAATAACCTACATGTTCTCTAATTTCTTATAACATCAATTCTGGACAACCAATTTCATATTACATTTTTATTCATTCATGAAAATAAGTAAACTGATCATAAAAACCATGAAAACACACAGAACTGAAAAAAGAAATTGAACCATGAAACCCATCAAAAAAGGTCATGAATGAACATAAAAAAGTAATAAAAATATTTTTAATATGTAAAAGTTTCTGAAATTATTAATTAATTAACTTATATTTATTATTTTGGTCATTAATATCAAGGCAATAACACATTCAGACAAAATGATTGGGATCCTCTATATTTCATTTTTATTCAGGATTGTCCTCTATGTTATAGCCTTTAATGTGTAACATTTAGTTTTAGGGTGTGATTAAGAACATACCACATAATGTAATATTGATGTTTAAATGAGGTGGAACCCCTTTCTCTCTCATTAATCCCTTATAAGTACACATGATACCATTGAGATATTCCGCGAGGGATTCAACCTGAACTTCCTTTGTTCCATGAGTTTTCTTTATCATTAATTTTACCAAAATGAGTTTATCTATTATTAATAAGTTCACATTATAAATATTATTTTAATGTTCTAAAATCATTTATCATGATCCATTCATCATTCTATTTTAGGGATATACGTGTTTTTAGTGATTTCCTCCTCAATAACTCTCGATAAGAAATCCTATTTGGAGGGAACATCTTGAAGTCTTACCCTATTTAATGTGAACTATAAGGTCTATTTTAAGCCAAAAATGTCTTTAAAAAATATTTTTTTCTATTTTTATAACCATCTAGGTTCGCTTCTGGATTTTCATAAAGGATTTCTCACTTTTCTATTTTAAAGTCTCTATAGTATTTTTTTAAAACCTCTCAAAAATGTTTTTATGTTAAAATTTATTGAATACCATTCATAGATGTGGTCAATTATACCTGACATAAATTACCATGATACAATACTATTTTCTATTATTAATGACCATGAATATTTTAGTTCCTTTCTTTCCTGGAAAATTTTATTATACAACCATTTTTATGCTTTATGACATGACTGTGTTACCCAATTCTCTCCTTGGGTAACCCCTATGTTTATGTATGATTGACTATGTATTATTATTTTTGTGGAAATAATATTCATGAAAATTTATGATGGGTGATCCCGGATAGCACTCTAATAAATTTGGTAATGATATGTCTCACGAGATGTTATATGCGACGGTCTTGGCTGTTAGCCTTGGCCTGTGCTACAATGTAAAATGATCTTGGCGGTTAACCCTGACTTGTACTAATGTCATGTTTTATGTTACTTCCACATTTTTATGAATGGATTGTAATATTATTCAATGTTTATAAGTTAAGGTTATATATTTTATATTCCTTTTTATATCATCATTTCATGCCATCTATTCCTTTTGCTAATGGTTTGTTCTTATGGTTATTCCCTTACGAGGCTATTTAGCCCATCCCATTGTTTATGTGTTCTCAAAGGTTCCATATGCATTTTTTTTATCACAATGTAAGATAGGATCTCAATTTCAAGAGTAAAAAAATAATTCCTTTTTGTTTTAGATTTTAGTTTTATCCACCTAGTCTTCAAAAGAATCAAACTTCATGATCCTTTTCTGGTACTCTTTTGTATAATTATTCATAAAATAAATTAATGTTATGTGAAAAAAGTTAGGTTAATTATCATTTCCCACTTCCACATCATAAAATGTATTATTCTATTAATTTCATCACTTTTAGATTTAATATAATAGAATCCCCTATCATTTTTAGAAACAATGGGAAAAATCAAGTGATCCATTGTGGTTTTTTTTATATTATTATATAGACTCCTTAACCAATGTTATAAAATAATAATGAAATCCCCAAAAATTCCCAACATAACCACACAGATTGTCTAATTTCTCTTCATTCAAAATACCAGGATCAAATATATAATCAGTGCTCCCATCTATATAGTACTCCCATGTTTCCCCCACTCTCTCAATAAGGTCCTCCCAATTATTTGGTGTCACACGCTCATGTACGGGATGCTCACATTCCCTTGTTCATTCATGTTTCATTATTATACTATGAATTCTATTTTAGATTCATAGTGTTGTAATATTTACTGACATTTTACATATTATATCCCATTTTATGACAAATTGATTACAAAACCTTATTTATCGCATCAACACATTATATTAATTTTTACGTGACATCGTTATGCTATAGAAATTTCACCTTGATTTTCAATACCAAAACAATTCTGTAGTGAATTAGGTGTCCACTTCCTATCAAAGGTGTTCAAAAATATTCACTTATACTTCTTGATAATTTAATTACATGTATTTATTACACATTACATTATCATACAATAAAATTTGATTATGAATGAATCAATGTTCTATGATTTATGTTGAACACTTACTGAAGATGATGAAATGAATGTGATTGATTTTTTTGGAATTATATAGTGCTCCAATGTCTTGGGTAAGGTTTATTCTCATGATACATCATGTTGTGAAAATAAGTAATACTTATTAATTTATGGGATGTTTTCTATCATTATTTCATGGGTTTTATCCTTCATATATGTTTATGATTAAGTGTTGTAAGTTTTTTTACGTTTTATATGTTTCCTTTTTTATTATTATTCTATATATTGCCTCATTTTTCATGTTTGTGATTTTCATCTATTTTTGGCCCCATTAATATTCTTATTATCTAACATGTATTATCTTATTCATGTTATTCCATTTTCAATACCATAATATGATTTTCGGTCACCCTTTTCCTATAAGTGTCCCGAGGCTATCCCATGCATTGGTAAAGAAGATGGAATAATATAATCATATAAAGGAATTTTTCAATAAAGATGATGTATTTTGTATTTTATGTAATTATGTAATGTACACATGTCACAATGATAGTATAGTTATTGAGATTCTGAATTTTATTATGTGTAATCTTATGTAATGGATTTTTAATTATAGAGTAATTAAGAGATGGGTTTTTATATATGGTATAAAAGGAATATATTTTATTATTTTGGATTTAGGATTAGAAAACTCTAAAGAAAGAGTTTGGGATGATACTATGTATATGAAAAAAATACCAAATGATAGATAAGTACATAAAAAGATATTTATCAGTAATATACATCAATATCTAAATATAAAAGTGGATATGTCTCAAGAATAGATTTACATTGTTGTAAACCATGAAAACACAACATTGATCTAGGCTCGAATGACAACTAGTGGAAAATAATTTGAATTTATCTGCACCTTGTTTGACAATTTTATGGGGTATTTTATGCTATATTAATGGGATCATTATTATCCATTATTAAGTGAACAATGATATTCCAATTAGATTAATTTTTTATGACAAATATATTGGATAACATTGATTTATTTCGATAGTTTCATAAGTTAAAAAATACAAGTAATTTATAAGCCATATCTATAATATAATTGGGTTAACCCTTGATGTGTTGAGTAGTTTTAAAATAGTCATCCATAATTTATCTACTATTATATCCCATGGTAGGAAATAAGAGTAATTATGTATGCAACCAATGTTAAAAGAAATGTGATGACGGGGCTAATGGTCATCACATATTAAATAGAGTAGGAGTCATAGAATATATGATTATACTCTCTCAACTGAATCTAGTTAGGAAAAGATACATGGATCATTCTGTGTGCCAAAATTCCCCTAATAAATAAAAAGCTACAATGTAAAGATTTATGTGAAAATGGACTCCTACTTTCAGTGAGTCAACTGATATATTAATCATGAAATAATGGATCCACTCAATTTAGATGATCTTATCCATCCATCAATGTCTTATAAGATATAAGGTTCTTCCAGTAAATAATCATATTGAAGGAATTATAATTATTAGTGGAAAATGATAAAAAATATGATGTTTCAATAAGAGATCAATGCGATGGGGTGAAAGGAATTCCATAAAATTATTTTCGATCAAAAAATTCACTCACTCCATATCATAAAATGGAATGGTTTTTCCCTTCCCTCATGAAAAGACATGATGAATATATTGGGGAGTACATGGTAAATATCACTTGGCCTTCATGATACACCTCCATATTTTTTATTACACTCATGTTCATGGTATACCAAATCTATTGGGGTTTAAAACCTATTAAAAAAATCTCTAGTGATCTGGGACATTGATAGCTATGATGAAATTTTATGAGGTTCCATCAATGTAGATGTGAATGTTGGAGATTCCCAAGGGTACTACGGGGGTATTAAGAGGAAAGTTGACATTAATTTTGTGAATTAGATGAAAAAATCTAATTGTTCCATGTAATCTCAGCATCCAACTAGTTAATGGTTTGTAAATAATATCCTTATAAATATCCAAAGGATAATGAGGAAATGATTTAAGTATGAGAATAGTGGACACAGATCTAGAGATAGTCAATAGGAATGACCCGCTAATGTATTAGAAAAGAGGAATTATATGTTCAACCCTCAACACATTTTACATTTCTTCAATTTCATGGAACCATCAATATTTTAAAACCAATCCATTAAGACAAGGTTTTTTAGAGACAACCAACCACATCAAAGGGAGTAGACTAGAGATTTTTCCATCATAATCACTGAGGTATATCTGGAAAATACGGTAGTGAAAGATACTGTAGTTATTCATTCTTGGATAGAGAACTTAATTTTTTATTCTGGTTCGACACATTCCGTTATATCATGTTTCTTTATTTAAAGAGATGATTCCAATTTCAAAGACCAAGACACAAAATAAAATTAAAAAGAAAATGAGGATTTGAAAAGTATAATCGACGGAATATTTTTATAGTTATTATCATGAAAAGGGAGAAGATCATCAAAAAGGTCAACCATCTAGGTAATGTCCTAGTTAAAACCCTTATTAGCAAGGTTTCCTGCCACCATGTTGGCTTTTTCGAAGGATTGAGTGACAATATAATGGATTTCCATGAGTGATTTAGGATAACTCATCCAACGGGTTGTGAGTGACCATTCAAGATGCACCACCTCATAACAAATGGCCTTGGCAATCGTGGTTGAATCACATTCAATCCAAATATTATTATAGCCCTGTTTCTTGGAGAAGGAAAAAACATGAATCACACTAATAATTTTATCTTCTAGAGATATAGAGATACCACAACTTCCACAAAATCAAACAAGTCATTTCCCATGGTGTTCTCTGAAAATATCACCACAACTTGAGGGACCTGGATTTCCATTAGAGGTGTCATCCACATTCACTTTAATCTATTCAGGGAGTGGGGCTTTACAGAACACTTCAAAATTATACCTTGGTTGATGATAACTACCATCAACCCTATGATGATAAAGAATCTGAAAGTCATTGACAGAGTTGTAACAACAATCCTTCTGAATCTAGGAATCTTGATGAATATAATTGATGATCTTCATCCAACCTTCATTTAATTTTAATGAGTAATTACAATGAATGATAGCATTTATACCATACCAGATCACATGGAGGAGCTCCTCTACAGTAGATAAGAGAATATTAGTGATTTTATAGAAGGATTCAGAATCCATGAAATTTCTTAGATGTAAGGTGAGATAGTAAATAAAAATCCATCTGTAATCAAATATGTAAAATATATATTTCTAATGGGAATAGTATATTCCATTTGTTGGTTACATAGGTTTCATTTAGCGAAATTATGAATCCCAAATTCTTGAAGACAAACATATGTGGGGACCCGATTATGAGCAGCACACCAATTAAGGATAGTAACCTTGTAGAAATAAACCATAGTGGCACGATGTTTTCTTGGTATTGAAGAAATTACAAAAGTTTGGTCGCTTGTAAATTATATAAATCATTAACAAATGAATCATTATTGAATAATTGAAACAATATATCTATCATAACCCTCCCTATGCTAAACTCTCATTATCATCCTATCTGTGTTAGTGTTCATACTAAAAGCATGAAGCACTCTCTACCCTTCATATTTAATAATTCTTGGTCCTTTGATCCTGAGTGTGTTGGCATTATAAAATAATTTGTAGGTCTATGAAACTTTACAATGACTCTTCTTATTTCATCACTCAACTCAAACTTCTTAAAAATTACCTTACTGGTTGGATCATTAATAAATCCTTGAAGAAAGAAAGTGACATTACCTATCTTGAAAATGAACTTACCCAACTTCAAAACTCTAGTACTAGCTCTGACCTCACTACGTATCCACAACTTGAAATAAATACTTCTATGAAACATAATGCTTCGCTTTCCCTTAATGATAGTATGCTTAATCACATATTGACAAATAAATTATTTTTGGATGGTGATAGGAACACTAAATTTTACAATTATCTGCAATGAAATAAGAAAGTTAGTAGGCCTCTTAAATTTCTCAGAGATGGGGACAACCTCAATGACACGTAGGATGGTATTTCTAATAATTTTTTCACTTATTTTGTAAATATTTTGAATGGTCCTAATATCAACAAGGAACTATTACCGTATTTCAATATTTTTTTTGGTTTATGGGGAGGGTAATTCTTTTATAATAATAATTCCTCTTGACCATGAAATCAAAAACATTTTTTTAGTCTCAAACCAGATAGTACCTCGTGCCTCGATGGTTTTAACAATGGGTTTTATCATCAATTCTTGGAATTCATCCAATTTTATGTTTGTAAAATTCTTAACACCTTTTTATAAAATGGTTTGATTCCCCATATATTTAATGATAAATTTCTCTCTATAATTCCCAAAGAGAGTAATGACACTGAGATTAATCTTATCATACCTATTGCCCTCATTAATTCCATTGACAAAATCACCACCAAACGCCTTGCTAAAAGGCATACTAAGATAAGCATTATAATTTTCTCCTATAATCAATTTCACATTATCAAGGGTAGTTATATTCAAGAATGTGTCTATCATACCTTAAAATGTACTAACAACTTAAATATGTCTCCCAGAGGAGGTAATATTTCTATTAAACATGATATTAGAAAGGCTTTTGATTCCATTGATTGGGGTTTTAATTTCAAATTGCTTCATGGATTTGGTTTCAATGACTCCTTAATTGTAATTATTATGATATTCCAACTTTGTTAAATGCTCCTACAAGGGTTATTTAAAATTCACCAAGGTAGTTAGGAAATGTTACCCCCTTTCTAACATTATTTTCCCTCTCACAAAAGATTAACTTGGTAGATTACTTACCCACATAGTTGATCAAAATGAACTCAAAGCTATTAATTCTTCTAGAAACAAAAATGTCCCCACACATCTCCTCTTTGAAGATGATATTATCATCCTCCTACAAGGAGAAAAATGAACATTCAAAATCTAAAAAAGGCACCTTCTCTTAATGAAGATATCATTGGAAAAAACATTTGAAAGAATATATCCTTAGTTTTCATTAGAAAAAATATTCCATATGTGAAAAAATATTCCATAATCAATATCGTAAGTATCTAAGAATGATCCTCTCCCTTCACTTACCTTGAAATACCCATTTTTGGGGTTGACCTAAATCTAATTATTTTTTCAACGGTGTGTACCAAATCTTATTCTAGCTCACATATTGGATAGGTAAATCCCTCTCCATGGCTGGTAGAATATGTCTTGTTAAATTTACCATTACCTCTAAAATGGTTTACTCGTTGACGGTCTACAAATGGATTGTTGGTCTCCTCAAAAAAATAAATGTTTATATTTAAAATGATTTTTGGTTCAGAAGCATGCTAGATCAGAAACATGTGACCATCCCTGGGAATACTTGTTGTAATCCTATGAAAAAAGGTGTCATTGGCATTAAAAATCTTAATCATTTAAATGAAGGCATGCAAACCAGATTAACATATAACCTTTTTTCTTAATGATTCACCAACAATTGTTTTTTTCCATATCATGAATATTCAGTATAACTATTAAAAAACCACCATATTTGATGGAATTAGTGTCTTGGTAAAAATTAATAGTAGTAAAATTTTTGTGTCCCTAGTATATAACTCCTCCAATTTTGAAATATTAGGGTTAAACATCCCATAAAACCCTATGATACTCAATTTGGTAGAATTTTAGGTAATTACCAGAATGTATTTGATTACCCTATATAGAGAGAAAAAAATTCTATGTGAAGGAAATCAATCTATGTATCACGAATGAACCACCGATTATGTAAAAGTGCAAGGATGATGACAATTCTTCTATTGTACCAACATCTCAACAATTTGTATTTTTATAGTACGATCTATCATATCTATCTCAAATAATTTATTTTATGGAATGATTCATCATTGAGAATATTACCATTGTGCAGGAATCTGTTGATGTGTTTCCATATGAATTTCATTGTCTTCTTCTATGCTGAGAGGTTGAATTTAAAATCAATCTTATACCAATGGTGTTACATTTATCAAATACTCTATATAGAATGGTTGTTGTGGAACATGATGAGCTAAAAAACAACTAAAATAGAATTTGGATAAATTTATTTATGTCAATGTGCTTCATAACGAGGTGCACTAGTCTTCTTCATCTAAATGAAAGACGTGACAATGAAAAATTTAATTTATTATCAAGACCTCAAAAAGATCATGATAAAGAACAGGTATCATCTACCATGAATTGATGAACTATTCAATCATACCCGTGGATCCCAATACCATTATAAGGTAGTAATATTTTTGGTATATTACCATGTTAGGATGAAGAAGTATGATATCCCCAAGACTATTATTCATAAAAGGTATGATCACTACGAGTTCATAGTAACACCCTTAAGAGTCACTAATTCTTCAAATATATTCATTGACATGATGAAAAATGTCTTTATAGAGTACCTCAAAACATTTTTTGGTACTATTTATTGATGATATGATAATATACTCCAATATGAAGGTTTTGACTGAGGACCATATGGGCACTATTCTAAAGACCATAGGAAAGTATTATATTATTTCCATGTATAGAAATTGGTTGTTATGGATGAAATATGTATCATTCAAGGGGAATATCATTTCATGAAATGGGATATCTAGGGACCCTTAAAATAGAAATAATTTATGGATGTATAAGGACTAGATCTATGATAGATATATGTTATTTATTTGGATTAGCTGTGCAATATCGTCGATTTATGTGAAATTTCTCATGATTCCCAAAATCTATTAATAAGATAACTCGAATGGGTTTCAGGTATGATTGGAACATTGTTAGTAAATAATAATTCATGGAGTTAGAAATGAGTCTTATCAAAACCACATATTCTCAAACTTCCCATATATGGATTAATTTTCATGGAATTCAGCGATGCGTGGAAAAATAGATTGGGATGTGTGTTAATTAATAATGAAAATTTCATATCATATGCTTCTAGGAAGTTTAATTTTAATTAAATGAACTACACAATGCATGATATATAGTTAGATGAATTGATATTCACTTTGAAAATATAGTTGCACTATCTCTATGGGGAGATCTGCGAAATATATAGGGATCACTAAAGTATCATGTATATATATCACAAAAATAATAAATATGCGCCAATGAATATGGTTAGATCTGATCATGGGATTTGAATGATCAATCCACTACTATCCTTGTCAAAATATTAATGTGGAATATTCATGATTTACGGAAGATATATAAATTTTTCTATAATGATAATTGAAAATGATCTCATCTTCATAGACCTAAAAAGTATGGACATGTGAATCATAAATTGAGGAACATAATAAATTCTTTCACAATTAATTTATCAACTATCCATTATAGATATTTCAAAGGATTATTAAATATGTTATGTCGGCATTCATAAAAAATTGGAAACTGTATGAAATGTGAAACCCTCTAAGTTCAATGTTAATGAAGAATGAGTTGTAATATTTAGATCAGAGTTTAGTGTACCACAAAATCTAGATCTAAAGAAGGAGATGTTGGGTGATTCGCATATTTTTACATTCTCAACCCATCTATAAAGTACAATGATGTATTTGGATCTTTGAGAGAACAATTGGTGGGACAATATGAAGAAGTATATTATAGAAATGAAATCAAGATGTCTTGTTTGTTAGAAAGTGAAATAAAAAAGGATAAAAACAAGGGGATGATACAACCATTGCCCATACCAATATAAAAATGGGAAATCATGACATTTGAAATTGTCACTAGTCTTCCAAATACACTAAAAGGGAATAATTATATATAGTTTTTTTTTATATTCTTACAATGAATGAAATCTTTATTTCTATTTAAGAGGACTCCTTAGTTGATCAAATTGTATGTATACACATAAAATAAGTCATAATTCATAATGGACCACCGATATATATTGATTTCTATCAAGACCCCTATTTTACTTATTTTTTCTAGAGGATTCTTCAACATTAACTGAGTACTGAGTTGAACTTATTCATTGCTAGTCTTATAAAAACTGAAGTCCCACCTGAGGAAACTATCAAGACACAATAGGAAATGTTGAGAGAATACTCAATTGACATTAAAGTAGGATGAAATCAACATATTCTATAAGTATATTTATATAAAAATTAGTGTTTCAACTCAAGAATTGAAATGGATCCTTAAGAATGTCGTTATGTGAATATTTATTGATCAAATTCATTTTTGGATGATATAGGACGGCGAAACATCGATATCCTGAAATGGTTGAGGTAATGGCCAAAAAGGTTTATCCATTTAGTAACACATCAAGGATGCTGAAATTTGTTAGAATATTCATCTTAATAATCATAGAAAATAAATAATGTTTTCTATTGGTGACATGGTATTCCTCTTCTTATTTCATGGATGAATTTGATGTAATTTCGGAATAATGGAAAACATAGTCCAATATAAATTGAGACCTTTGAGATCCTTAATCTTATCGAAGTGGTGGACAATAAATTTGAACCCCCAACAAACCTATCTCATGTACATTATGTATTATAATTACCCCTTTTGAGGATGTTCAAACTAGACCAATCACATGTACTAAACCTAATTGTTTTTTCATTCGTGAATGTTATCTAATTTGAGGAGAAGTTGGTTAAGATCTTAGATATTATATACATATTTCATTGAAATATTAAAATTCACCTGGTCAATGTTTTTTTGAGAAACCTAATGTTTCAAGAAGTGATGTGGAAATAGAAGGAGGTGATATAATAGATTTATCCTCATCTTTCTTATTCTATGAAATTAATATATCTAGGGAAGATTTATGGTGGGGTAATATTTTAAATAACCTATCATTTAAAAAAAATTACACTTATGTTTTAATTAAATTTTTTATTATATAATATGTCTATAAAAACACATTCACTTCATTGGTATTATAATATACTATTAGATTAAAATTATTGTTAGGAATATTAACCAATGAAAATATATCCATTAGACTTGGTTCATATGATTTGTATAAATATAATGTTTTATCTAAACCATTTGAAAGAGGCAAAGGAATTGATTGATTGAACTAGTAAAATCATACCCTATGAATACAATTTATTATATCTTATGATGGGGATAACATCACAAATATCTTACCTTTACAATTCAAAAATAGAAATCTATCAACTTAAGAATGATTGAGCCATTTATGAGAGAATTTCAATCTTATTGAGGTCAAAACCCAAACCATGTTCGTCGATCCACCCATGATGATATCGTTATCGCACACCTTACCAATATAACCTTTACAAGTGCTTTATGGGGTTATGTATGAAGAACCTATAAATATTATTGTATACAATATTTTTTAAAGAATAAATATAAAATTTTAATCCTATCATTGTTACTTTATAAATGATTTTTAATTTCATACAATAAAAATATAAATAATTTTGGTTAATATTCAAATTACATTAATGAATTTATTATGAATAATTAATAAATTTTTGAAATAATTAATTTTTTATTTATTAAATTAAATTTTATTAAATATTGGTTATCATATATTTTTAAGAAACTAAATATAATTTTTATAAGTGTTTGAAAACTGTTATTATAAAAAAATCAAGAATTACTAAATAAATGATTATTATTATTTGAAAAAAATGTTCATATTTTGAAAATTAATTTTTACAAAATGAATATTATTTTTGGAATCATAATGTAGAAATTATCCAATGTTGAATTTTTCATATTTTTTTTGAGATAGTCGAATTTATGGCTAGAAAAAATAAATACCATATAAATATATGGTGTGTACAATAACATCATAAGGTCCAAGGTGTTATTTAATAAATCATATAAATGTTTTCTAAAACCATTTCCCTATTTTCAATTAAACTAAATTTATTTTTAAATTTATTTTATTAATTTTACAAATCTATTTTGAATCTCCCAAACCCATTAATATACTAATGGTATTAAAATCCCGTTTTTAATTATATATCACTTCCGCATTAGTGTGGGTATTCTAACAATAATTATGTCCCTTTGGAATTATAAAATAATAATAATAATATATTTTGATGAAAAAATAGGAAACAATCATGGAATGGTTTGAATAAATACTTATTTAATTATATATAGTCAATGAACTATGTTTGAGAATTAATAAAGAAATTCCCACTCATTTCCTATATTATAATACAAATGATACCATTTATCTTCAGTAATGACACTTGGATCATCCCCATAATTTATACTCTGAAATATATAGTCCTACTTTGGTTCTCTAATCTCTCGAGAAGATCCTACAATTTATATGGGGTCACACACTAATGTAAGGGATACTCACCTTCTCTTCTCTATTCATGTTTTTTTTATTATATGAATTCTATTTAAACTTTCTAATGTCAGGATATGTCCTTACATGTCCTTACATGTACTTATTATATAAAATATAATGTCAAAATTATGATAGACCATTTTATTTATCATTTACTTATTTGGGGAATGTTTTTATTTTCCTACTATGCTATCAAAATTTTACTATTATTTTCCATGCCAAAAAATGTATAACGAATACCATACCCTTTTCTTATTAGAGGTGTTAATCATTATTCACATTAAATGTATTTTATGGGTACTTACATGTATCTATTATACATCTAATTATTGTTGAATAAAATATAATTATGAATTAATCTATGTTTTTTGGGTTATTTGGTATTAAAATAATTGAAAATGAAATATATGTGATGGGTTTTCCTGGAATTATATTTTGCTCCAATGTGATGGTTAATTTTTTGTCTAATGATACATCATCTTGGGAAATGATGTAAAATGTATTCCTCTATAGGACATTGGAATTCCTGATTTCTTTGAAGGTAACCTTGATATAATATAATGATTTAGTGTTTTAAGTTGTTTCTACACTTCCCATTTTACATTCATTATTATCGAAATATATCTTGACTCATTGTTCATTTTTATGATTGTCAACCATTTTATTAATCATTTATATTCCAATTTTATTACATGCATTATATTATTTGTTTTATTCAATTTCAAATTCCCTTAGATGGATATATATCTCATACCATTTTAATGGATATTCAGTAGTTATATCTTGGAGGGTTACAAACGAAGGAATAATATTCTCATGTTAACGATGTTTTCTATAAATATGAAGTATTTTCCATTTTATGTTTTTAGTTATTGTATGTAAATACCAAATACATTAGAATTATTGATCATGTGTGTTGAATTGTGTGTAATATCATGTAAGAAATTATGAATTATTTTTTAATAATGATATTGTTTAAATATATTTACAATTCCATTTTATAAATTCTCATTCAGGGGTTCAATGTTTCAATGTTATGAAATTAGTAATGGATTTCTTCCCAATTTTCATTCTTTGAGACATTAATTTTGTAATAGATATGATTTATTTTTATGTGGTGTATATAATTCCCCCTTTTAATGTTATATAATGAAAAAATTATATTTTCATATGAATAAATTACTTTTATGTAAATGTTGAAAACCAATAGAGTACATGATATCAAATGAAACAGAAAATACTATATGGAGAATCATAGTCATTCCAAATACAATTTAAATAATTGGAATGAATGAATTAATATAATTTACCTTGTATAGATAATACAAACAAGCTTTGATTGTTTTTTATATTCATTTCATTTGGGAATGTTATATGTTCCCATGAACGTATGCGTTCCTCCAAGCTTGTATTCCCCTGGTTAATGTCGCATATTATAAATTGATTCCCTTTTAAATCATATAATGTTATTCATATTTAAAATTGACCTTCAGTGGTATTAAAAAAATCATTGAACATAAATCATGGATAAATATATCTTGAATGAGTCCTCCAACATATATTCATTTTTATGGAAGAGAAAATACCAAACCACTACTCAACCATCAACCTACTAATTAGAACCCTTTGAAGAAATAAAATATGAGGCTATATTTGGATATTATATGATTACCTATCATCCCAAGATTCAATAACAAATTTTTAATTCATTATATTATCTCATTTATTCTCCTCAACTCTAAAACTGAAGGTTGGATCTCACTAACACTGTTTATGATTTCTAGAATAACCTAGTTAACTCATGTTGGTTTAGCCAACCTTGGTTCTATCCCATGACTATTTTCATTTCATGATTACATAGTTACCATGGTTTTTAGTAAGGTGGAGTAGTCCTTGCGAGACCATAATTTAATACTCTTACATAATATATAATTATAAGAGGGGTGGGTTCCCTACATTCAATTTCCTGATCCAGACCCAACACTCATTAATGTGTAGGGTCCTTCCCAGGGTCTAATGTGGTATGTATGTCCAAATCCGCTTCAATCATATTATAATCCTCAATCCTCCAAGAACTATCCTAAAACTATCTCCATTTTTTGAAGAAACATATACAATCCTTATGGATTCACATACTTCTCCACACCCCCATCAAATAAATAGAAATTATTTTTAATCTATATTGATCCTAGAGAGTCATGATTGTTAGGGGACCTCCTCCATGGAGAAACTACATTTTTTCTAAGGGTCCTATAATGAATATAGAATCCTGATATCATTCCCTTATCTCGTACCTCCAAATATTTCCATAGCATCGAAAGATAAAATTTGAGGATACATTCCATCATGACACCTTACTGGAAACATTGAATGTTTAATAAATATATTCCAAAAAATTTATTCTAATAATAACTTAATGGAAATTAGATTCCTTAATGTCCACAACCATACGTAATAATTATCTTCCAATATGGATATTTTTTAATGTTACAATCATTCTTCTTTATCTTGATGGAATAAACTCATTTCAATGACATTGTTATATAACCATTTTCACTTCCATAACATAATCATGTTTCAAAGAGTTTATTACGGAAGCCATTTCTTTTACATGGATTAACTAGGATTCAATGATATTTAAATGTAAGTAAAATATTTTCCATGTGTTATTCATGTTTTAGAGAAATATTAATTGAACCCAGTTCGTTTCCATGAGATATTCATGTGTCAATGTTATCATTATGAACACAGTTTCCATGAGTAGATCAAATTATGATATAGATGATGCTTGTTCCTATGAGATGTTGATGAAATAAAATCGTTTTTATGTGTTAAATTTTTTATGGTACTTGAATATTTAATGGTTCCATGCATTATCAACAAAAGATAGGTGGTTCTATGATAATCAAATAATGGTCGGTCCCATGATAAACTGATGATAGTTCATTATTTCATAACACAATGATGGGTGGGTCCCAGATATCCCTCTATGCCATTAGGTATAGAAGTAGAATATATGGTTATTCTCTTTGTATGTGTGAATGTTAGAGTGAATGTATAATGATGTACCATGTATTTACATGTTTTTTATTATTTATATTTTTTTTAATGATAAAAATAATTGATAATGACATCACATGGTTCTAGATCATTTATTTTTATGACTCTCATTTTCCATGTTTTCATATTTGATTATACATGTATTGATGGGTAAAATTTCCTTTATAATTACCTCATGAACTTTTATTATTCCATCTTATTCTTATGAACACTTATGTTTATTTATGAAATTAAATTTTTAATCCATATGTTTTCCCTTACTGAGTATCTTATCTAACCCTTCTTATATTTCCTTTTCCTCATGTCTTTAAGAATGATATTGAATGGGTTTTTTCTTGAATGGAATTCATATGGATGATGATGAAATATAAATGTGAAAAAGAAGATATGGGTTATGTGGGGGGGGGGGGGGATAATTTCCATTTATTTTCATTGGAATTTTTTCTATATTAGTTTTTTATTAATCTATAAAACATTAATCCAAAATGGTCCACCGGAATGTAATTGATCTAATTTTTCATTTTGATTTTTTATAGGTTTCATTAAAAATTATGGTCACATATATAGGTGTCAAATATAGGAATATAAAATTATGGATTTTAGCACATGATCTAGGATTTTGGGTCCAAGTTTGTTATATCATGACATAAGGTAAGGGGACTTCTGATCTCAAACTTATTTCTGTGAAACTTATTCGATATTACCCACTAATTTATTTTGTTAGTATTATATATGTTTCTATAACATGATATACCATTAATGAACCCAATTTAATGATAATAAATGTTTCTGTTTATGTTATTATTTCACAGGAATTAGGAATCAAAATTTAATCAAACAATAAGGTATTTATTATCTCCATTTCCCATATTTTATATGTATTTTATGTTATGCTAATATTGTCTTACAGAAGCTGTATATACAGCCCTATTGACTTGATATATCATGAATATATAAATCCTCATTATATTTTATGATTCACTTTATATTATTACTTCAAGGATATTATGGATTAATTTTACCATTTTGGTAATGATTTTATGTTAACATTTCTTAATTTATCTAGATTGTTTACGATCAAGTCCTCGATATTGAAGTATCATGATCTACCTCTCAATAATTATTATACAATTTTTCTCCTAAAGTTATTCATAATATATTAAAGTAATGGTACAATTTTTATGCTCATTAGTACATAAAATTATTAATAATTTTTAAATTCAATTATATCTATCTTCATTCGGAAACATGTTTTCATTAAAAAACATTTTTTCTAAAAATGAATTATAAAATGTATTTGTAAAATATTATTATTTTTTAAAAATTTATTTTTACACATATATATCTTTTTTCAATATTTTATTTTTGAAATGAATTTTTATGTTAATTTCCAAAACAATATCATCTTTCATTTACTAAAAATCTGAATGGAACCTTCATTTGAACTTGTACAACCTGAATAGAATATTGCAACGACATGACCATTAATTTTGATTAATATTGATTTTAATGTTTTCAATGATATTACCAAATAAAACTATTTTCGAAATTTTTTATATGAATAAAAAATTTCATATAGAAAATGATATTTTCCTAATGAAATTTCTGAAAGTGCGATTCAAAAGAAATTCTATATAAGATAGAATCAGTTGGTGTTACTTATTCATTAATTGTGATATTATCAAAAGATACCATAGATATTATATCACTTAATATTATTTGTTTTCATGGAATGATTTTTATGAAACCCATATCTCTTCAAAAGTGTTGTAAAATGTTTAAATTCTTATGAAATCCACTTCTTTTCAAATGTTATTTGAGGATGAAATGATTGTGTATCCAGCCTCATCTACATAGGTTTTTAATGATGAAATGTCTAATATACCCATTTAATTTAAGGTTTATTGATAATGTAAATTTTTATATACTTGTGGAACACATAAATATGGTTTTTATTATGATTTTTTGGATCTATATATTCCTCCCATGAATGGGAAAATTATTTATATATCATGAGATAGATAGGATTTGAATTGGGAGTTAACACAATTAATTCCGAATTTTCTAGTACAATAACTGAACTATGGTTGGTAATAATGGGATAGAATGGGTTGTGACTCCATTTCAGTATTATAGGGCTAGAACATGGAGTGAACCATGTTCAGTACTATACATTTTCTACTATGACGGTCATCATATTGACCCTAGAGTAATATGAAATGAATTTATGTTTCTATGTGTATTACATTAATTCCTTGTCTTATTCCAATGTTATTCTATCATTAATTAAATTTATTTATTCAATTATGATTTATATTTTATGAACTACCAATTTTTATTCAAGGTTTTATGATTGTGATCTCTCATATAATGGGTATTCTTTTCAAATGTCTGTAATCCCTTATGTTGATGTTATGTTTACAAACCACCTATGTTTACCCCCATAGAGAATCTAAGCTTATCCTTTCTTATTCTTCCATGCCCCAGGATATAAAGATATTTTTTATGTATGATATTTCTAAGAAGTCTTCTAATTGTGAAGAACATATTTGCGGATATGTAACAAAATTATCGACAAGTTTTCATGTTTCCTATTTTCTTAAGAGACCAAAATCTTACGGGAATTAGGTGTTTGTATATGTAATGAAATAAATATTCCAAAAAATTGAAGTAATATAAATGTATGATAAGCCCGGTTCACTATAGTTGGAATTACAAGATATATTTAGTTATCCATTGGAATATTGGATGAGAAAATGATAGTGGGATCGCTATGGACCTGTCCATGGATAATTATAGGGATGTGTTATCTTATTGTAAAATATACTACATTTTTTTTGTAATGTCTATAGTGAGTGGTTTCTAGAAATTACATTCTTATATATATTATACAGTTGGATGTTTCTCTGGAACATATATTGTGTAGTGTAACTACCTGGAAAACATTGTTTGAGGATAGACTTGATTGGGAACATTTGTATAATGATGAGCCCTTCTAAACAACAACATTGGTACTCATAAGAGATATATTTTAGTAATTCAAAAACAATTTATAACCATCATGAATGATTTAAATAAAATATTACTATGAATTACGTAGTAAAAACCTAATATTCCATAGAATAAATAATTTTTATCTAATTAGTCATTATATAAGTGATTTTTCATTATTATGTGGTTGTCCATCAGGATAATTGTTTCTAACACTATTTTTATTAGTAGTTTTCAAATGAAGGAACCAAAAAGAATAACATCTATATTGTGTGTGACTATAAAATTAGTGGTATTACTCTTATGAATCCAAATGTTATGGAAAAAGTAATTGACAATCATTTATTTATGTTCACAAAACATTACCAATGTATAAATCAAACATGAAATCCAAATAAACAATATAAGGAACAAAATTCTATTGATCGCATTATGAGGCAACATCCCCCTTCTATTAGAGGTTCTTTTCATCCAATTGTTTTTTAAAATTGTATCATTACCATTAAAAATATATTTTCCATTCTCTAATGTTCATAAAATAGAAAATTCATTTTGGATATAAAATACTTAGAAGGTGAAGCAAATCAATAGTATAAAACTATCAAGAATTCAATGAATCATGATAAAACTGAATCCACATATTGGTATGAGTTAATGAACATATTACCAGTAATAAAATTTATAATATTCATTGTAAAATGATATATAAATGAATAATTTAGTTAAAAAGATATGATGAAACTATTGAAAGGTATAAGGAATGTTTTCAAAATACTTGTAAAATAATCTTTTGGTATAATCACCTGACCCAAATTTATGTTTGATCGATTATTCAGTGAAATAACACGATGTATATGAAGGTAATTATCAATTGGATTGTTTATTAGTTATGAGGATATTTGATGATGTGATATCCATGTAAAATAAAGGGAAGATTTATGTACCAATGTCAGGGATCTGAAATGAAAAGGAACATAGTGTTAAATATAAATTATAAATACCATAGAGAGTAAAAGATGCGATTTACTTTTTTTTCATGGTGTCTGAGGAATGATGGAGAAACTAAACCTAAGGGACTAGTAATATTTTTATCATTTTAAGGGAATAACATCAGCAAATTTATTTTTGATGTGATGTGAAAGAGTTATGTAAAGATGAAAATATAGAAAATGCTACATAGATAGAACCTCCCCCTCCATAGTGCATTAGATATAAGAAAAATGGGAATTATGTTTACTAGTTCCCAACCGTGAGGGTTAATAATGATCAATGTCAACAATATCTTATGCTACTGGGTAAGGTGTAATATTATTCAGTAAATAATATTTATTAGGGATGTGATAATGAAGTGTTGAATGGAACATTAATTATCCACTCTTTTATTACTAACATACTATTGGAATATAGATCTAACAATTCCTTAATACCTAATGAATTTTTTAACGGTATCATGTTTCCACCGAAACAATTAGATGTGGAATAAGAAGTGAAACCGTCTAATATTTGAATGATCACATATTATGTCTGTGATTACTATTCTTTTGATGTTGGTGAGAATGTTCTTCCCACAAATCATTTCATTCAACCTCTAGTGTCATTTTGTGTCAAATTTGAAATGGATTAGAGGAATCTAAAAAAAATCACACATCATTTGTTGAAAAAGTTAAGCCATTTTTTATATTAAATAAACCAGTAACCACCTATAAATGAGTGGATATTTTTGATCTCTTTATTAAGATCACATCCATTTGATGGGTCTTTACAAATATTCATTAGGGGTGTTTATGTTATATGGTTATGGAGAAACGTGACATCATTGATATGAGGATTGAACCTCAATTTTATGAAGTCTTTTAATAGAGATTACTATACCTCCTACAAAACAATGACATTTCATTTTTAATTGAACTCAAACCAGGAACCACACCAACTGAAATGACATTATATAGAGTGGCCCCGATTAATTTGTAGGAATTGATGAAGAAACTCAAGGAATACCATGATAAGGGATTCATTTGGACATCTGTTCCACTATGATGTCCAACTAATCTATTTTTTAAAATCAATGATGTTTATATTTTAATCTGCATTGATTATTGGGATGTAATACCACAAGATTTCATAGTATGTTATTTTTCAATGTAATTCAATAACATGCACTACACACAACACTGAGTTCATGCGCACCACGACTTACCAAACTAGCCTTTCAAAAGCGGTTATGAATAGTATTAAATTAATTTTGAACTTTATATAATCCTTATAATTTTAGAATCCATATTATGAGTTTCTTATAAATAATGTAAAACAAATTCATATTTTTTATATTTAAGAAGTATTTTTCAAAATATGTAATTTTACCGCCTTTAAATGTTGAACCCATTTTAAATACAATATTTGAAACTTTTATATGTTAAATTTTATAACCTAAACTTCTTACATAGAATCATGACATAATAATTTATTTTCAATAAATTTTTGAAGTATTTCTGATAACTTTTATATATTGGTGAATAGTGAAAAATATTATATTTTAACTGAAAACAACTTTTTTAACCGAAATAATTTATAGTGTTTAATTATAAATTTTAATGGATTGGAAGTAAAATTAAATTTATATTTTTACCATTTAAGCAAATGTTGGTCATTGGATGTAATTTCACTTTGAAATTGGACATAAACAGGTGTCAATATTTTGGTAGTTACTATTTCTTAAAAATACGCTTATTGGTTTTGACAAGAGTAATTAATTTTAAATTAATAAATGAAATTTATAAGTTTTAAATTTGGTAAAACAGATATCATTTTTTAATCCAGTATATCAAAATTATATTAGGGTGAAATTTTGGCATTTTCTGAAAACATTAAATTATTGATGAATAGTGAAAAACACTATGTTATTGGTTAAAACCGACTTTTTATTTAAATAATTAAATATTTTATTTAATTTTTTTATGTCAAAATAGATACATAATACCTATATAAATTCAATATAATTAATTGGAGTCATTTTAATATACATATAGATACATACAAATTATATTGAACTTTTCACCGTCTTTTACCCACCTCCTAAGAGAATTTACAAATTCTGATAAAACATAAATTTACTGCTTCTCCAAGTGGGATTTCAAAAATAAAAGAGACACAGTTAACCATAGTATGTTAAATGTGGTTCAATAAGATGAAAATAATTTTTGGTGAATAGTAACTTTTGACTTTTATTTAACGCTGTTTAAGGTAAATATGGTAATTCAAGTTAAAAATAATATTATAATAATACAATATTATCTTAACACTTGTATTAACCTTATTGGATGAGTAATTACCGACCATGGGAATCCTTGGCTCGATTTTCCGTCCCCATGGAGCCACTTATGAATGATAATATTACTTTATTTTATTTAACTTAATTTAAAGGTAAAAATGATATAAACTAATATCTTGTAGTAAATAAATTTTTACATGGAGTTACAGAATTCATCTTTTCAACTATAAATATTCATTGTAATTATAAATTTTTTTTCTATATAATGGTATTTTATTTATAGTTTTTCGAAATTAAATAAGTAAATTTATTTATGACACGATGTTGATGTAGTAATTACCAAATTAATGAAATATTAAAACATTTTATATTTAAAAAATCCAAATAAATGTAATTTGATAATTTTTGTAAATTAAAATATCTTTCCTGGTTAATATAACATTTCACAGTTTGTTAGATGAATTTATGTCAAAGTAATAATTCTGTTATGAATTTTGAAAAAACAAAATTCCAAATAGTGTCAAAATTGACATAAAAGAGTTTATAAAACAAATATTATATTATTAATTGATATTCTATTCCTAAAAATCTATGTTTAGTCCAGAAGACATATATAATGATATTTGTATCATTAATGAACAACTTAGGTTTTGATTTTATTTTTATAGTATATTTACTAACCATATAATATAAAAATACAAAGAGACATGGTAAATGTCAAACAATTTAACTAATAGTTAAATCTATAAAATAAAGTTAATATAGTGACCCAAACCTGTCTAAAACATATTGGTTGAGTGGTTTGTGACCCATCCCCACCTTATACATTAAATAATATAGTTTTGAGCCATTATAAACTGAAAATGATTTTATTATAAAATAATATTACTCGATTTTCCTAAGGTGGCCCTCACCCCTCTTATAAAAGGTGACTCCCCCTTCTCTCTAATTCACACCTTCAATGCCATTTGGATTGCCCAAACCTTTCCCCAATACCCTCTAAACCGTCCTCCCTTCATTATTGAGTCCTTCCTTTAGTTATACAACCAACATAATGAGCCCTTTTGATCAAATCAAAAAGAAGAAACTAAAGATGAGGTAAATATTTCATCACCTCTGTCAAGTTCCTTCCTTCATCCACTTTCTCTTTCTTTGTTGTTTCCATTCTAAAATAATAAATCTATATATTATATATACTGTGATTTTTTTTATAAATATGATACAACCATATTAATTATTTTATCCATCCTTTCACCATACGTGCGTACGTACGACTTACCATCTCCATGTCGTGCTGTAATTGTTATTCAATACATCATTATTTGGATCGGTATAATAATGATGTGTAATTGATGTAAATTATAAATAATACAAGATATATATTAATTATATATTATATTCCATCTAATTATATATTATTTTAATATAAAAAGAATGATATTATCGCTCGTACGTACGTACTGATTATCGTCTCCACAAACGTGATGAAATTCATTCTCCATCAGAATCCATTCCATACAAATTTTTATTAGGTGATTAAAAATAATGTTTAAAGACTAAATATCATTCTGAATATGAATAAGATAAATTCTATCTTTAACAAACATTACTTATCTAATGAATCATATAAATTAAAATGAATCAGTTAACACCTAAAACAATGACACTACTGAAATATCATTAACAAATAAATATTATAAGATCATATATGATATTATATTATTGTATATGGTTTATTATAATTTAATAACAATTATTTCAACATTATAATGTAGGTTAAACTACCCTCGACAAAGGAAAAGAACACATTAAGGGTTAATTATACAATCTCTTCATTATCCGAGGTTGTTTTTACATGAGTATCTACTGGGACCTATTTATCAACCACATCCATGTTTCATAAAAATATTTTCAAAATCAATATTTTAAGGGATTATATAACTACATCATCATTTCAAATGGGTTAAATCTTTATTCTTCTAAATAATTCTCAATAATGTCCATGTTTTCAAAATGGGTTTTAAGGATTTATTTATATGGACATGAATGTTTTTAAAATGTTAATTCCTTTCAAAAGTTCCGAGTGGTATGTGACACTTTGATTAAAAAATGTCTTCAAAATTATTCCTTTATAAATTGTGTGACTCTTAAATGTTTTTTATGAAAAAGGGATATTTATCTAAAAGAGTTTTACAACTCATTTTTATCTATATCAAAATCCTTTGATGAATTGTAAACTTATTTGAATTTGATTTATTATGATACAAAACATCCATATTGTATTGAAGATTTTGTGATATGTTTGAATATTGATGTGTTATTATTATACCCATCATGGTTTATGAATAAAGTATTGAAATGTCATATGATAGTTTTAATAAAAATTATTATGTTATATTTAAACCTTTTTATATGAGGAAGGCATTGGACATTGTAAGTGAGTGGTGGAGCCAGCTATAGCTCCTCGATGCATTGGTAGGTCTTATGATACAAACTAGTGTCTTGGCACAATGCCCTGAAAAAATATTATTTTTTTCTTGACACAAGGCATTGACTATGTGGTTATAAAATTCTGGCATTATTCATTCCATCATTATGAATGTGACGATTGATATTGCATTTGTTTTTTCGACTAGTAGAATATCCATGTGTGTAAGTAAGTGGAATTATTTTATTTTATCTTTTCCATATTATACTGAAGTTCAAGTTTAAAATAATTTTGATTTAGTCTTATTCATTGCCTTAAATGATTATGATTATTTATGAAAGTTTCCGCTCTATTTTAATCCATGGTGAGCATCTGAGCTCACCCCTTTCTATGTTTTATTTTTCCCAGGATGCGAAGAGGAATTTTATGACTGACCTATAGGGATAGAATGAGGAGATATGACTGTGGTCTATGGAAACAATGTTTCTATAGTTTTTCATTTTATTATGAATGTAAACCTTATGAATGCATCTAATACTTTCGAGGCTACTAAACTAATCTGTCTTTTGAGACTTGATCTTTTGTGATCATACCAATGTTATGTAATAATGCACCGACTCTCGGTAACTGGGGTTGGGGTGTTAAATGGTAGAAGAACAAGATCGAGATCAATAAACATTATCACGTTCCCCATTTAGAAGATTTATTCTATTCATAAAAAGGAGTGTAATAATTTTCAAATATTAACCATTGATCTAGAGATCATCAATTGGGGGTAGGAAAGAGTTTATAACAAAGAAGAAATTACATAAAAGGTTTAAACACTATAAATATATAGTGATGCATTTCAGTATTACTAAATATCCTTGTTTTATTAATGTATTTAGTGAATATAGTTATTAGATATCACATTGATCATTTTGTGATAGTATTACAAGATGAAATTCTTATTTACTCCATGACCATGTATGAGCTAGAAGACCAATTTATAATTAATTTAAATTCCCTGAGTAATTATTAATAATAACAAAATTACAATGTGTTAATTTTAACTAAAAAATGATTCATTTCAGGGTCATATATTCTCATGAAAATGTATAATAGAAGATCCATCAAATATTTATGATATTTAATGTTAACCTATTCCATCCATGATAATTTAGGTCCATAGTTTTTATTGGGTTTCAATATATTATAATTTTATTGGAAAAATGATATCATGACTATCTAATTTATGACCATGTTAACTCAAAAATGAGCCATGTTTCTCTAGAAAGATAAACGTGAGAAAATTATGAAATTTTTTGGGTGTGTATAGTAAGAGCACCTATGTATAAATTATCCTGTTGTGGAGAAGATATATTTAATTATAGTGACACATCAATGAAGTTATAGGGATGAGTTATAATGTATAATGACATTTTTATAACATATGAATCACTACAATTGATTATTCAATGAAAAAATTTACCAACTCATTATTTTGAGAAAATTTTGGTAGTTATTGAATTAATGATATGGATGAATTATATTTATGGGGAATATTTTTATATATACACTAATCATAAAATATAGTAGTTTATATTCCCACAGAAATAGTTTTACATCGACCAAATATGATAAATAGAGATGATTAATGACTATGACTACTCAATACATTATCACACATGGAATGAAAATAAGGCTGAGCAGCCATTGAGTCAAAATGAAAATTCTAGATTATCCATGTTTAGGATAAAAAAATATCCAATATTTCCAGATTTTTGAAGTATTGATCTAGAAAACTTGATTGCAGGGGAAAAATATTATCTTTCCAAATTGTATATTTATCGAACTATATATGGATTGATTAAAGAGATTTAGAGGAAATATTTGGAGTATGTAAACAAGGTAAGAAATGTTATTTAGTTTATCCTTAGTCATGATGGAATAAAAATGATCAAGAACTGTGAATGTGTTCAAACTAAACCAGTTTTGAAGAAATAGTGGTATGAATAGGATCATATTTTATCATTACCTATTCATAAAAGATGTAATATGATTTATAGTGATTTGAAATAATTTATATTGTAGTAAAGAATGAAGAGAGATGTCATAGAGCTTCTATATCAGTTCCTAGTATGCCAAAATGTAAATTTTGGAAGACAAAAGTAAAAAATTGATGTTGTAACATCCTGTTACCATTTCTAGGTATTCTTAAACCACTCTTTCAGTTGAGCATTGGTTCAGTTTTATACGGATTTGTTTCATGTGATATTATGATAATTATTATGGTTTCTTGTCTAGATCATGGTTTTCACACAACCAGAACATGGTTTAGAAAAATTTGCACTTGTGCAATGTTTTGGATAGTATCTTCCACATAGTTTTCCTAATAGTGCGCAGTTTCCCTTGAAACCAAGCGAACTGGTTTTTCTGGATAAACCATTTTTATTAAAATTTCTTGAGCCCCCTTTTTAAGCCTTGAAGGGACAACCTTCAACCCAAATTAATTTATCCATTCCATGGAGCACCAATGAAGGATACTCATCCCATGAACCCCTTCAATAAGAGATCTGAATCTTGGGAAATGATAGCCGATCTTTTTGTAGTTAATTTCCGTCTTATATTCTCCTTCTCTAGTGATCTCTCTCATTATCTTTATGGTTCCATGGATATTGGTATTGATTTGTGGATATAATACACATATTTTTTCAACTGAAATGTAGGTTTAATTATCATTGTTGTGATATTTTTTCTTTAAGGTCAAATCCTGATTTGGTTTTTCCATTTCGAGATCCATGGTTTTCAGTATAATGATCCAGTATGATGCCCAATTTTTATTAATCCTAATTTATTTTTCTATATTTTAATTTTATTGATTTAAATGGATTTTTTTATATTTTAATCAAATGTATTTCAATCCTTTTTATTGAAAATACCAAATTCCAATGAATTTTGGTTTTGAAGAAAGGATGGGGGTTTGGTTTGAACTTGAATTGGGTGAGACTTAAATTGTTTAATTTAATGTTCATTTTGATGGGAATGGAATCAATTTCCATTTGTTCATTAAGTGAAGATATATTTATTTCACTTAATGTTTGTGAAAAATATTTATTCATGTGAATTGGGGGATTGGTATAAAAATGATGGAATTGTTTGATTTTGTTTACAATCATGGATTTGTAAAAAATGTATTAATTTTTTTTGATAGAAACCATAGAGTCCCATCCTGGGGAAAGGATAGTTTTTTAAAAAACATGTCATTGTTTTTTAGAGAAAAATGTCATATTTGAAATGATGAATGGGAATAATTTCATTTTTTGTTATAAACTAAATTTACAATAATATATTTTCACTTTAGCACATCCAATAAATAGGTATTTATTGAGTTATTTTTGGTGGTACATTACAATTACACAACATTATAAAACAGTATAAAACATTATATCAGCACATCTCATTCCATGGGTTATGGTGATGAGATCCCATTACCATAGTCATAAAGGCGAATATGTACATTTTTTCATGTATTCTGAGTGTTAGATCCCTATATCCTAAGACAATCATACCTATTTGTAACAGGACCATCTTTCTCAATTGATTTCATTTTTGATTGATTCCATTTTTATAAACTATTTTAAATGAATTGATAATTCATGTAAACTCTATATAAAATGTATATTTAAGCCATTTATGAGAGTTTATATTTATCAAAGGTATCCTTTGATTAAAGGAAAATACCATATTTTAAATTTTTCCATCAGTTGAAATGAATAGAAATATTTTTTAAAGTTATTTCCTTCTTTTGAGCTGTGGAGAATTATTTTTTCAATATTCTTTGTTAATGGAAATCATATTTTTTTAATTGAATGAACATTTTGGTTAAATTGATATTTGGAATATGTTATTTAATCATTAGGTGAAATACTATTAGTATTTCTAACACACCCTACATGTTCCATATAGGTTTTTATATTATCTCCTTCTAGGTTAGAACAATGGAAAAATATATCTTGGAGGTGGATCCTACAGCTGGACTTTGGTCTTCGTGAGATGTTTCCATAGCGACATTGGGCTTTTTTCCCTTTTTATACATGGGTTTTAGTACTTCAGATGTTATTCATGTTTATCATCTAGTACGATACATATAGTATAGTTTTCCATTGATTTGTATATTGACTTTTTTTCATTTTCTTTCCACATTGTTAGTGTAATTTTTTTCCCACATTTAGTTTGTATCTCGATAGGTGCTAGTGTTCATACCATGTGTATCAGAAATGCCTTTCAGGATACTTTAGGACTAACCCCATTATTATTTTACCATGTTACCTGTGTCTGTTCATGGAAAATTGGTATCAGAGCTCTAGGTTGATCTTTTATCTTGATGTTAGTATGCATTGTAAAATATTTTCAGGACCTAGGATGAAGTTTCAATTTATTTCCTAGAATGTTATCACCGTTATTAAACTTTTTTCACCATAGGTTTTAACAAAAAGAAATATTGTGTTTTAGTTCTTGTATTTTTCGTTGTTTTAATTTTCACAGCATGTAATCGAAATCTTGTACTTCCTATCTATTGGGATTAATTTCCCTTGTTTCTTAGTTTGATAATTTATTAATTTCATCATTGTTATCTGCTGATTTTCTATAACATAATGCCTCCAACATGTTGTGTGAATCAGACCCAGGAGGATTATGTTGTTGATCCTTAGTAAGTGAATCATGTTTTGGATCCAAATCTGATTGAGGTGATCATGCACACTGTCCATGATTTGTGACATGTACCACCTTTATTTGTCATTCAGGCTCTCGTTATTGAACCACAAATAGACGTTTTCAAGATTATATCTAAAGATTTTATTCTCCATAAACTAATATCATATATGTTCTCAAATTACCCTCAAGAATATGAGGAGTTGATGAGATGTTTGGAATTATTATTTGGGTTATTGGACACACCCGATGAGATCAATGTGAATTGGGACACGTTCATGCTTTAAGAACTGAGAAAAAGATGGTCGAAAAATATGGTGACGATGAATAAACATGAATGGATAGAGGGTAAAGCCATAATTTTTATTTTCACCGACCAGTTATATCTAGAATAGATGTTTATGACCAAGTCCACAGACTTTTTCTGACTTGAGTTGGTGGATTGGCATGTCAATGATTATGAAAACCGTTTTGCTAGGATTGTGCACATCAAGGATGAGATTGTATCGAAAGAGAATATGTACGCTCGACGGGTTGAGTTGGAACTTCATCAATATATTCGTTCTCATGTTTTATTGATGATGATTCCCAATTTTGATGATGTACATAATAGATCATGGATGTTCAACATGGACCTTACATGTAAGTTGGGGTTATCAGGAGTCTCCGTTTCTCCTAGTTGTAGTGTGAGTTCTTTCATAGGAAAGCAGAAGCATGATGATTATCATACAAGTTCTTGAAGGATTGGTTTTTAGACCTCCTTGAGTATAAAGACGTGTCCATTTTTCTTGTTACTAGTGATCCAAGACAGATAATTCTATGATGGTTTTCACTGAGGCACCCAATAATTGAGCCTCATGGGGGTGTTCATGGAACCTGCATAAGTTCTACCATATTTATTCAACTCTAAAAAGTGGTATAGGATCATTATCTCCTCCTAAAACACCGAGGAAATAATATGCTTCATGTGGAAAATGGTTTCATCCATAGGAATCCAGAATGAAGCTTCTGGACACAGTGGAAGAGTCTCCAAAGGAAGAAGAAACAAGTCCAGCGATCGTGAGAGGTACCATCACTATAGATTCATAATTAGTGACTTATTTATTGGATACCAATTTATCTGATTAGTTTATTTCAACCCATTTTGTTAATATTATTAATCATTATATGGATATTTTATCATTTACAATTGATATTTCTACACCACTTGGTTTGAAGAGTGAGTAGGGTCCCCATAGTGTCACTTATGTTTTTTCTCAATAATATTTCGAGTGATATTAGACCTTTCTAGTTCTTAAAATGAAATATTTTAACATCATCCTCAAAATAGTGTGTCACATGGACAATAAATCCCCTATTTATTGTTATATTCTATGGGTCACCTTCAAAATGAAAAGTGGTGTGTCTCGTGTTTCAATGAAATAGGGACCCATGGTCGAGCAAGACTGAACATTATTATTTGGAGTTGGGTAAAGTAATATCAATAACTGATTTTGATCTAGATTGGTATCCTTTGTGAGATGATCTCCCATTTTTCATCGTAGTGTTTCCCTTCATTTTTCCTTCCGGCATCATTGGTTTTCCATCGGTAAGATGAGATTAGTTTTCCATTTACTAGATTCCAGAATCTCAACCGTTTCTATTACATTATGAAACATGGAACCATCCAAATTGAATTACTTTAGGTCTTAGTTGGATGATCTTACTGAGGAAGGATTTCTACGGCTAGGTGTCTCACCATGGGCTACACCAATTCTATTATTCATGAAACCTTATGGTTCACACAGCCTTTGTATTGATTATTGAAATAAAAATCAAGTAACGATAATGAAAAATAATCCATTGACACAGATTGATGATATATTTGATAAGTAGAGAGGGGTTAAGTGGTTCTATAAGATTGAACTTCACTTAGGTTACCATTAGTTTTGGATAAAATAACCCGACATTCCGAAAACGTCCTTTTAGAGTAGATATGGACATTATGAGTTCCTTGTCATTCACTTAGGTCTAACCAAATATCATATAATTTTCATGGAATTAATTTATAGTATTTTCCATGAGTATCTAGATACATTTTTTGTTGTTTTCTTTGATGATATCTGTTTGTACTCTAAATTTGATGAGAACAATGTTCATCATCTAAGAACAATACTGAGTTTTATGAGAAATCCCCAACTGCATTTCAGGCTATCAAAGTGTGATTTATGGATTCGGGAAGATATGTTCTTTGGACATGTGTTGTCAAAACATGGTATTTCTGTTGATCATGAAAATGAGAATGTTTTTATAACACAAGAACAAACATGTAATGCCTTTGAGAATCACATATTCATTGGTTTAGCCAGATATCATCACCTCTTTGTGATTGACTTCAAAAATTTGGCTTCCCTAATGACTGATCATACTCAGAAGGGATTGATGTTTGTTTGGAATGAGAACTGACAGAGTTATTTTGTTGAGATGAAATTTATTTTTATTGTTGCACCATTTTTTACTCTACTTGTGGCTGGGTAAGGATAGATGGTATTTTGTGTTGAATCATGTTCATGTTTGGGACGAATTATTATGTAGGGTGATCATTTTGTTTCTTATGTATCTCGTCATCATAGGCCACTTGAGAATAACTACATGACCCATGACCATAAACATGTAGTTATGATGTGTTCTCTCAATAATTGGAAACATTACCTTCATGGATAAAGTTTTTCCATATATCCTGACAAAAAAAATGAGTTACATATTCTATCAAAATGATTCGAATCTCCACCAGAGATATTGGGTGGGATGCATGCTATCTATTGATTTTGACATTTCTTATACCCAAGGGGAAGGTAATTTCATTTCTGATTCTTCAATTAGAATGATTCTGGCCTATGTAGTGAAAAAATTATTAGAGGGGTGGAACATGATATCTCTCTTTTCACAACTTCATTTTGGAATTCAAGAAAATGGGACTAAGGCTTCCTTGTATATTTTTCAGTTGCATCCTCTCTTCTAAAAATTAATCTTTAGGATTAGTAGCATGATGAGGAATTATGTAGCATTTGGGACTCTATTAGTGGTGGGGAGATAGTTTCCCAATAGACATTCTCCAAAGTGGGAATTATATTCTATTGGAATTAGTTTTCAGTACCTTCTTTAGTAAGGAATGATATGATAGTGCATTGCCATATTTCTCAGTGGTATATGCATCCAGCAACCACAAGGATGTTCTATGATAATAGGTGGCAGTTCTGGTGGCCAGGAGTAGGACGAGGCATTGATGAGCCTGTCACTGTTTTATATTCATCCCAACAGGTGAACGATGATGACAAGAAAACATCGAGGTTGCATCATCCACAATTAGTCCCTACCTGGAAGTGGGATGAAATATATATAAATGTTGTCATTGGGCTTCCACAAAACAATATGATGTTGTATGGGATTTGGGAGGTAATAAATAGGCTAATGAAATCGGATCACATTATACACAGTCATGATACATCCAATGATGAGGAGTTGGGAAGTCTCTATGTGACAGAGGGTGTTCATTTTCACCGAGTTCCATTTTCTTTAGTCTCTGATAGAGATCCACAGTTAACTTCACTCTTTTAGAACTTCCTTCATGAGGTTTTGTGATATCACATCTTTTAGAGCATGGTATCCCATATACACCATTATGACCTAATATAAATAGGAATATAGTTTCTTGAGTATATGCTCCACACTATAGTTCTCAACATTAGTGGACCATTGGATGACCATTTGTGGATGGTTGTGCATTCGTATAATAATAGATACCTATTTGTGATTAGGATAGATCCCTTTGAAGAATTGAATGGATATCCTTGTATATCGTTTTTGTGTTGGTCAATGATTGGTGAGTGTTCCTTGGTTGGACCAAGCTTTGCCTAAGAGATGACAAAAACGATTCAGTTGATTCGTCAAAGAATGATGATATCTCAAAGATGATACAAGTCTTACGTAGATCATTGACATAGACCATTGGAGTTCTCATTTGGTTACTGGGTGTTCGTGAACATATCACCCTGGTTGGATCATCAATGGAATTGGAGGCATGGGAAGCTTTCTTCTTGTTTTTAGGATCTTTTGAGATTGTTGAGTATGTGGAGAACATTGCATACCAGTTAGATCTACCACCACAGCTTACATAAATACATAATGTGTTTCATGTATCTAAACATCTAATGTATTTATCTCATCTGTATCATGTTTTGAGATGGTGTGATCTTGAAGTGGAACATGATTTATCTATGACTAAACAAACAGCTAGGATAGTTTATTTTGAGGCCAAGGTACTTCATGGGAGAACAATACCTTTGGTTCGTTTGATATGGAAGCATGGTAATGATTCCCAAGAAAGGTGGCAGAGTGATACATTGAGGATGGAGAGGTAGCTTTATCCTTTTGGTGGTAATATACTTCATATGATTTATGGGGACAGAAAGTTTCTCTGGTACAGTGGTTGTAACTTCTTGTTTCCATTTTCAGTTATTCCTAAACCCCTATTTCTATTGAGCTTTGTCTGGGTTTTATTTTGAATTGTTTCAAGTGATTTTCTAAAAATTATGGAGGTTTTCAGGATGGATCATGGTTTTTGAATGGCCTGATTACTGTTTCGAAAACCGTGCGCTTGTTCCATATTTTGTATAGTTGGATCTTCATGGGTTACCTGTGGTTTTCCTTAACCATGCACATTCTCCAAGTAAACCATGTGGACTAGTTTTTCTACATTTGATATTTTATTATAATTTCTTGAGCCCCATTTTTAGGTATCGCATGGACCAGCTTTGACCCAAAAAGAATATCTCCATTATTTAGAGCTCTTAAGATGGTTTCATGGCCCCTCAATCCCCTTCTAGAAGAGATATGAAGCTAGGATAATGTTGGATGATCTCCTTCTGGTCAGTTTCCTCTTCTTGTTCTCTTCATCATGTGATCTATCTCGTTCTCCTTAGGGTTCCATGGATCTTCATGTTGATTTGTGAATTTTATATCCTTTGTATTTTTTTGGATATTAAACCTATGTTTGACTACAATTTTTGCGATTTTCATTCTTTATAGACAAATCATGATTAGGGTTTGGTGTTGTGAGATCTGTTGATTTAAGTAGGTGGTTCCATTACAATGCCTAATTTTTATTGAACATAATTGTTTTTTCTAAATTTATATTTTTTTGATTTAAATGACATTTTTATACATGAATGAAATTGATTTAAATCCCTTTTTGGAAGAATCCCAATTTCAATGAATAGATTTTTTTTATAAAAAATGGGGTTTTTATCTTGGAATTGGAATTTTGTGAGATTTAAATTGCTTAAATTACATTTGAATTTTGATGGGAATGTATTCAATGGAAATGTTTATTTTAATTGTTGAAAAAATTATTAGATGGAAATTTGGTGAAACCCCCTGATTCATATGAATTGGTGGTTTTAGATAAAAATGATTAGATTTTTTGATTAAGTTTGAAATCCATGTTTTGTAAAAAATGGATTAAAATGTATTTGTGGAAACTATAGGGTCTAATATAGGGGAAAATTCGAGATTGTGATTAGAATTCCATTATGGGTTTTAAAGATAAAACTGACATATTGGAAATGGTGAATTAGATGAATTTCATCATAATTGATTTCTACTTGAGCACATGAAATCCTTTTGTGGTTATTGAGTTATTTTGGGTGGCGCATTATGATTCTAAAATTTTGTAAAACATCATATCATCACATCCCATTATTTAGGTGGTGATGAAGAGATCCATTTACATTAGGCCTAAAGGGATTTGTGTACATACATTGTTGTATTCAAAGTGTCATATCCCTATTGCTTGGAACTATCAAACCTATTTCGCACGTGACCATGTTGATTTCTTTATTTCATTTTTCAATGTGTATATATTCCATTGTTATAAACCATTTTACATTCCTTGAGAATTTATATAGACTATTTTATGAAATTCTTTATTCCATTTGTGAGAATTTAAATTGATAAAAAATGCAATTTGATTAAATTAAAATTCAATATTTTAAAAAAAAATCCATCAATGGAAATGTATAGCATGATTTGATAAATTTATTTCCTTCTATTAAACTATAGATCATTATTTGTTCAAATATTCTGTTTTATTTCCAAACATATTTCCTTTAAACTTGAAAGAAAATTTTGGTTAAATTGATATTGGCATCAGATAGAGCGAAGTTATATGCAATTTTTTAATCCAATAATAATGATTTTTTTATTATAAAACCCATGTATTTATGTATTTTAATAATATAATTGGAAATTGGGTTTATAGAATAAAAATGAGATAAATTTTGAAAAGTTCTTAATTCTGGATTTGTGACATATTTTTACGTTAAGGTTAGTTTGGTCATTTCTAGAAAAATATAATTCCAAATTGAGTGATTATGTGTTTTTTCAAAATACATATTTTACTTCCTTAGTCTTTTTATTCTAGAACATGGGATTAATCGATCATCTAGAGGCCATAAAAAATGAATGAGGTTGAATATTTTTTTGGGTGGATAGCATGGACCCCACCATAGAGTAAGAGACGCCCATATTGACCTACACGACTCCAATTGAACTACTTCCACCTAGGACAGCACAAGGGAATATATTCTCATGTCAAAAAATAATTTTATGGTGTTTGGAAATAATTATGGTTTCTATGGGATGTTATACATTTATAGTAAGGTTCCTGGAACCTTCGTCTAGAAAAAGAAGCCTCCAATCAAAAAAACAATAACTCATAGAACCTGATGCAATATGATCAAAAATTTTGAGGGTGAATGGACAAGGAATTTATCAAATATTTTCATTCAGAAGTCCATTAATTGTTTGACCAATTAAGGAGGAATAATTGTAAAAACATTTAGAGATCATAAATATGCTGATAAATGGAGAGAATCTACTACCTCTAAAATTATTCTAATCGTTCCCAACACCATCTAGGGAAACAAAGAAGAGGAGGCCAAGGGCCATTTAAAAATTTATTTCTTTATTTCGTTTTTATTTTTAGTTTTATTATCTCATGTAATGAATTCCTAATTTAATCAAAGATTTCAACCTTATTTTCAACCGTCATTATTTTCAATCGTTCATCTATCTTCTATCTCTCTTCCATATTTCCATCGTGATCTCTATGCACTTCTCCATGGCAAGACACTAACTCGAGGCTTTAACCCGGGGGATTTTTAATGGGTGTATTCATTATTGATCTTCAATTTAAAATGTTTTAAATTTATTTTCGGTGGAAAGAGGAGTATTTCATGGGTGCGATGATTTTCCAACATGACACAATTTCCAAAATCCATTTATTTCCATTGATTCATTCTTTCTCACTCCCTTCCCATAGGAAAAACCTTCATACGGTAGAGTTAGAGTTTCATTAAGGGATGAAATAGTGTACATTGGTGTCAAATATTTTAGGAATAATATTCTCAGTTGAGGTGATATCATATTTGAATATTGGAGGAGGTATGGTATGGTGTGTCGAAGGCATGCTAAAATTACACACTCTATAAATCAAAGGAAATTAATTCATTAATGAGGTTTCATAAAATAAATTATCAAATTGAATTTAAACAATAAATAAATATTGAAGGACTCTGTTTTATCCAAACCTAGGACCAAGTTATTTATTACGTAATTTCATTCAGTCGACATATGAATCTATAATTAGATTCAATGTTTTAATTTCATTATTTCAATATCAGTTTTTTTCAAAATCCTCAATACCAGTATTTTTAATAAATAACAAAAAACCCAAAAATAATTATAATAGTTTAATTAAAATTAGTAATTCATCCATATACAATGATCTTCAAGTGAGACGACCCTAGTTAGCCTCTATGTTAAACTATGAAAGCATATAACTTTTCCTTTTCCACGCCTCACGACAGGAATGTGCAAAACTAGAGCCATTGATGGAGAGGTAACCTGTTACTTCAATAACATTATCAAAATTAACATTTTTGTAAATATTTTTTTCAATAAAAAAACTCTAAAAAATATATTTTCCCATGATGTTTGGATATTAAAATATTTTAAATTCAGGGAACAATTACTCACTTGTATAAGAACAGGAAATAGGCTTCACTGAGAAAGAACTCCAACGAAGGGTTTATTCTCTAATAATAACATTCACTTAAAAAAAAGAGGACAAGAAATGTCAATCCAACTTAATGATTTGATGGCCATAGTTGATGAACTCTAAGTTAACATACTAATATTAAAGTCCAAGAAAGAAGTGTCGTGGGTATTTATTTATTTCAATGAAGACATCCATGATGGTGAAGTCAAACGTTAGGTGGAGGAGCCCAACTACCTACCTCTATGTAGTGATAATAAACTCCATGAGGTGTATTCAACAAAAGATGTTATTGAACCAGAACCAACCATTGATGATAATCCTTCCATGAACTCTACAATTTCTGATGTCACTCAATTTGATTTGAGAATCACTCATTATAATTTTGAATTTTCATATTTGGCCAATATTTACCATTCCATAGAAGAAGGTAAAAAACAATATGCTCTTTTTTAGGAATAGAAGGATCTCCCTGATTACATTGAATATTTATTGAAGGGATAACATGAAGAGATACTAGTGGATCTTATTGAAGAACAAAAGACACATACTACACCACATCAAGAGCTACCACTGGAAGGAGAGGGAGATGTTAAACATGTAGCAACAAATAAAGAGGATGATCCATACTTCATAGTACCCCTTCCATAAAAGCTGTACAATATTTTGATGGGGGCGGATCTAGTGTACTCTACCCATGGATTCTTCCTAAAAAATAACCTGGATGTGGATTCTGGTAAAATCCACATGTGGTGGTTCATGTCAAAGAAGGACCAACCACCATTCGATTATGGATAAAAACTGGTAATTCCCACTGAAGGCAGCAAAAATTCAGGGCCCACATGGGGGATCATATCAAGGTTTATCTTTACATTCTTTTTATATTTCAAATTCTTTTTTTTATTTTTTCAGTATACGACATAGTTCTATTTTTCTTTTTGAGTATTAATGACATGATCATTGTTCTTAAGTATGTATTTCTCTTTTGTAGGTTCAAATATGGTAAAAATGTGGCCTTAAATAGGGGAAAAGGACTGAATTGTTATTTCAAAATGGTGTTCACTATTACTGTTTATATTTTATCCTCTTTATATTTCTAATTCCAAAACATGTTTTAAGATTTAATGATTAATTTGCATGTCCATGCTTAAATTATTTATTTAATTGAATTATCTTGGAGATATGCGTTTCATTGGAATTTTGTGATTATATGATTTAGATATAAAAGGTATTAGGATTGAATGAGTGAAATGGAAAATTGAATGTTCAATGTGAAGCATGGATATTGTAATGTGGACTCATGATTTAAGGGAATTATTTTATTTATGTAAATGAAATTTTTCTACAATTTTTCATATTTTATATTTCTGATATTCATCTAAATTGATTTCTTATTATAAATCAATCCTTGAGTTATTGTCAAATATATTATGTCACATTCCATAGAGGATTTCTTGACTATGTACTTTCTATATATTCTTAAGCATATTTATTGAGAGATCATGGGACATGTCACATAACATAACTTATTTTGATGTTGTGAATGATATGACTGTAAAAAGAACATTTAAAATGATTAAGGCATCTTTGGATAAGAAATTATCCTTAAATATCACCTTTACATCAACCATTATTTTATCCCATAGATACCATGAAGGACCTGTATATTGATGATCCATGTTTCATGTCATTGATATCCATTCCTACCCAACTCTTAGTATTTTCATGATATTATAAGGATAAAGTGTTCAGGTGAAGGGAATCATGGTGGAAGGGATGTTATACATTGTATGAAAAATGTGCGGGGTTGTTGTTTTGGGAATTTCAAAATGTTGTGGAATCATTCATTATACTCTACTCTTTTCCCCTCTTAAATTAAAAAAATGAAAAAAGATCCAAAAAAGAGGAACAATTGATTGTGATTTCGGAGAACCAAAAACCACCATGTTCTAGACCGGGGATCATTTAAATTTATTTGGTTAGGTTATAGATGTGATGTTTGATCTAATCATAAATTTCAAAAAAAAAACAATAAAAAATAAAACAAAAATATAAAATCAAGAAAGTGCATTAATAATTCATTATTCTAAACATTGATCATGGTCTTACATTGAGTTTTGGGTGAAGATGGTGTTGCTACATTGAAGGGGAGAATTTCATTAAACATTTTGAGATAATTCATTATCAAATTGAGATAAAAATCATCCTTGAGCCATAATTTTTAAAACATTAAATCCTAGCAACCTTAAGCCTCCGAGTTATTTAATCCTTTATTGAAAATGCATCATGATTGTATGTGTCTTTTGTCTTTACAAAGGGGATAAAGTATATGTTTTACAAGTTTGTGGATAAGGTGCATGTTATCATGATATGAGAAAAAAATTACAAGAATTGTATCATGAGATATGAGAGTGAAATTCAGCGGTGATGAAATCATCATGTGGCATGTTTAATAATAATGAATTGATATTCTTGAATGAATGATAGAAGAAGATCCATCATTTTTCAAAGTGGAAAAGTACAATATATAAATTATTTGGTTATATAAAAATTGGGTAATGAAATTGATATTTTAGGTGGATTTTTGAAAACATGAATTTTCAATGAATTTTTTAATTACACAGTAATTTGAATAATGGTAACATTGGAGTCCTCTAAATTCCATGTTGAGATTTTATGCATTGGGGTAATCATGATTTATGTGTGGTGGTATTTGAAAGAGAAAATTAATGTGCATATTTTTAATCCATTAATAATGAATTTTTTATTATAACAACCATGAATTTAAATATTTTACTAAAATAATGGGAAATTTGGATTATATAATGAAAATGATCTAAATTGTGAAAAGTGCATAATTCTAGATTTTGACAGATTTTTATGTCATGTGTATTTTGGCCATTTATTGAAAAATGTAATTCCAAATTGGGTTATTCTTTTTTAATCCCTAATTTTTTTACTTTTTAAATCTCTTCTTGAATAAGTGTTCAATCATTCATCTAGAGGCCATAAAAAATCAATGAAGTGGAATATTTTTCTGGGAGGACAACGTGGATCCCACCATATTAACAAACACACATCTCAGCCTATAAGCCTTAAATTTAATTTCTTTCACTGATGATTGCACGAGGACACATTGGAGAATCTCAAAAAATAATTTAAAAATGTATTTAAATAATTATGGTTTCAATTGGATGTTATACGTTTAGAAGAAGATTCTTGGAACAATTTTTGAGAAAAAGAAACATCCAATGAAAAAATAACTCATAGGGCATGTGGCCTAATTTTCTGAAATCTAGAGAGTTAATGGAAAACTACGTTATGAACAAATATCATGAAGGTGTCCATGCATTATTCAGAAAATTAATGGGTCCAATTTGAAAACACATTCATAGGATAGATATATTCCTATAAATGGAGAAGAGATACTACCTATCAAATCATTCCAATACTTCCCAACACCCTCCGGGGGCACCAAGGTAAAGAAGAAAACTGTTATTTAGAATTTTATTTATTTATTTTAATTTTATTTGTAGTTTTATTTTCTCAGGTAGTGCATAAATATGTTAATCAATGTGTTTCAACTTTCTTTTCCAACATTAATATAATTTATGCCTATCTTCCATATTTCCATCGTGATCTCTATGTACTTTTCCACAAAAAGGGACTAACTCGAGGCCTGGACCCAAGGCATGTTTTCACAATGTTCGTCATTTTTTATCATTAATTTAAAATGGATTAATTTTTTTTGTGGATGGTGGAGTATTGGATGGGTCTGGCGGTCATACACCATGACACTATTTCAAAAATCCATTCCTTTTCATTGATTCATTCTTTCATCCTCCCTTCTCTTAGGAAAACCCTTTATTTGGGGGAGTTGGTGTTTCCATATGGGATGAAATGACATATGGTGGAGCCGAGTCTTTTAGGAATTACATTCTTGGTTGAGGTGCTTTCCTACTTGACTATTGGAGGAGGTGTTGTTTGGTGTCCTAGAGGTCTGATAAATTCACAAAATCATTAACTCAACGGAAAATAATTCAGTAATGATGTTTTATAAAAGGAATTATTAAATTCAATTTAAACAATAAATAAATAATGAACAAACCTGTGTTATCCAACTATAGGGCCAGGTGCTTTCATTCTGAATTTCATTCTGTCTGTATTTGCCTCTACCTTTAGATTTAATGTTTTAATTTCATTATTTTAATTTCAGTATTTTCCAAAACCCTTAAAACCATCATTTTCAATAAATATATAAAACACCACAAATAGTTATTAAAGGTGAATTAGAATGAGTTATTGAACCGACATTGATGATCCTAATGGGATAAGACTTGGTTCATCCCCTGTGATGCACTAGGAAAACACAGAAATTTTCTTTTTCCACGCCCTAGGCAGGCCTGTGTCAGCATTTGTTATGTAATATTTGGGTGAAATACTACTTTTCATTGGACCACACTCTACATTTAACTTTAGGTGTTATCAAATTATCACCTTCTAGTTTCATGAAATGGAAAAATATCTCATTGAGATGGATCTTACTGCAGAAGAATGGTCTTAGTGATTTTTTCCTTATTAACGTTTGGCTATTTTTGCGATCAATCTACCTTGATTGTAGTCCTTTGGAAGTTTTTCATTTTTTACCTATAGTTCATTACTCGTAGTGGAGTATTCCTTTGATATTTATAATTTCTTTTTTTCTTTTCTGTCCACATTGGTAGTGGAAAAGTAGTTCTCAATTTTAGTTTTCATGATTCTAGGTGTCAGTCGCTGACCCATGGGGATCTAGAAATCCCTTAGGGCTGTGTCATGACATACTTGATTATCCGGTTACTCGTGATCTTTTTTTTAATGAATGATTTGGTATCCATTACTGATAATGGAATGGAAATATGAAATCATCAACAATAATTTTGTCTACAGAATCCCCAAAATATCTAAACCTAATAAACCAACATGGGTTGTATTTTATGTCTTGATGATGTCATCACACATCATCAATATTGGATAAGACTTGTATCCGGATGGAAATATGCAGGATATACATCGCTATAGTGGAAATGAAACATGGGTTCTGAAATTCAATTATATATGTTCGCATTCCTTGGTAAACATCAATGTTCTGAAAATGTATCCATCAAGCTCTTCATATATCGGAGATTTTCATAATAATGTATTATCCTCAAATATATGGATATCCCAAATGAACAATTAAAAATCTATAGGATAGGTTGAGACCATTTTAATTATATATAAAAGGTGATTGGGATTGTCACATCCATCTTGTGTAGTTTTTTTACAAAAAATAGATTTCACTCACTAGTTTAAATAGATCATTATAATCATTCTACGGATTTAAATGTAGATATCCACTATTCTATAATGTAGTTGGAGAATTTAATATATTGGAACCTAAGATATCTCAATACATGGATGAAAATGTCAAATTCATTCAACAACACTTCAAGATAACATTGACTAGGAAGAAATATTATGATGAAAATCGATGCCATTATCTGTATATTTATGTTAGTGATATGGTTTTTCAATTAATTTATCCATGGATGAATGTTTTGATAGTTGATAATAATCAAAAAATATGAACAATGTATATATATACCTTTAAAATTCTCTTTCATATCAAGACAATAACTTGTCTCATTATGATTCAATTGAACCTCTCTCAACTACATGACATGTTCCATGTATGTATCCTGAGGATGTACACACCGGAACCTTCACATGTTTTCATCCTGGAGTTCATACTAATGGAAAAAGATATCTCTTATGTGGAAAAAATGGTGTAGGTAATATATCATATATATAATGTTCTATGAAACCATACCACTCACATGGTCATTATTTTGAGGTGAAAAAACTTGTTAGAGGTAGCTAGGTGTGAACATTAGGGTATGGTGGGGAATATTTATCGTCATTTGTTTGTAACTAAGTGAAAATTTGATGGATAAATTAATTTTAAGGATTCTAGAATGTAGGAACCATAGTTTTATGAATAATTATTTTCTCAAATAAATTAATGTTAATTGATTGATTTCATTACCCCCAAAAAATAATTTAGGAGTTTGTTACACGAAATGATAGGTTGTACTACAGAACAAAAAACATGTGAATTACTTTTGTGAGAAATGTAAATGTGTTTTAACAAAACAATGATATATTACTCAAAGGTGCCTATTATAACCTTGAAGTTAGAATTACCAAAATGAATAGTAATAACTAAATTTTAAATATTTATTTTATTTTTATTACATAAAGGAAATGTTTTAACAATAAAATACATTATTTTATGTAATAGATCTAAATATTTCAAAACTACTATTTTCACATAGATGTGTTAAATTTTTATTTTTTGAAAAATATTTAAAATAATTTTTTAAAATTTTAGAATATTTATTTCATAATAAAAAGTTATTTCTGGAATTCAAATTTGCATAAGTATCTTATTGTGATTTCATTTTAATTTTTTAAAATGCATTATTTTTTTATTAATTGTAAAAAATAAAAACATTTAATTAAAATCTTTTATTTTGTTCAATTTTTTGTAAATATAAATTATATTTTTAGTTGGTATTATTTTATAATTAAATAATTTATAGAAACATTAATCCAATTTTGTTCATTTGAATGAATTTCACATTGAATAACGAAATAAAATCATCATAATGTTTTGATCATGTTCACTTTCAAACCCATAATTCTCATCACGTATATGCGATAAGAATTAAATAAATTATTTCCACATATGATTTTATAATATGAAAAAAATGTATTACATGTTTGGAATAAAACAATTTTTAATTTAAATTAATTTTTTATTAAAATTTCACCAAAATGAATAGTTAATCCAATAAAAACTAATTACCATAGTTATCGTAAAAAAGGGTTTACAGGGGTAGAACAAAAAATGTTGGTAAAAATAACCAATAAAATTTTATAATGATTATTTAATTTTAAGTATTTAAACCATGAATCCTTTTAGGTTCTATAATTGAAAATTTTGGACACTTTTTATGTACAAAAATGTGTTTGGAGCCAAGGTGAAATTCTATGGGAATTTGAATTTTTTTGTTTATTGGCATGATCATTCGTTTAATCAAGATTTAGAAAGTAATTATGAGATTTTTAACACTTCAAATTGTTGTTCTTAGATTCTAGTAAAGTCGTAATGGGTTTCATGTGTGTCTCATAGTGGTTCAGGTGCACCAGTCCCCAAAAAAAAAATTTTGTAGGGTATATGTTCGGTGAATGGTTTTTTCGTAAATGTGTGGCCGCCATCAGTAAACCATGTGATTGCTATAAGAAAGTAGAAGTTCCCTGCATGGGATGTTCGCAGTTTGCCCAAAATATTCAACTAACCTGCATAGTAAGTGTTACATAGGTAGTATGCTCACACTGCTCAATAATGTTTTAAAGTAGGGTTTGGCGAAATATTGTGTCCAATCTATGTGAACCCCTTATGAAGGTAAAATTATATTTTTACACTTATTGAGTTTCATTTATTGCATCCTATTCTTTTTATTGTCATACCCCACTTGATCTTGCTCCATTAGAACCATGGATCCCTTTTCATAGCCAAATTAAGGCATGGAGACAACTCCTATAGAACATCGATTAGATATCAAATACATTGTATCCATTATTCATTAAATGTATTCCTGAAAAATTTATTCATGGGAAATCACATATAAATAATTTTTACAGAGGATTCCCATATGTTATATTTTATCGCAACCTGATAGAATCCGATCTTGATTTTGGATGAGAAGATCTTCCTATGTATGATGTACATGGTTTTTTGATTTTTCCAAATTTTGCATTGATTGATAAATTTATCCCTTGAGATGCATGTCTTATATTGCTATTTGTTTCCAAAAAATTGATTTATTCAATATAAATTGTTATATTCACTATAATACACACTGGTTGTGTGTTTTTATGTAATCAAGTGTTGAAAATATCAATCACATACTCCACCCATGTGTTCCAGCTTTTTTCTCCCCATCATTTTAATTATTTAAATGATAATGTAACCAAATTAATTCCCTATAAAACATTTATAATTCAATCCCCTTGTCTAATAATTAAATTAAATTTTCTATTTTGATTATTTGTGATTTAACATTGGAATAAATGTTTAAATATGCTAAATGAATTATTTGAACACCAATTTCAATCTTTTATATCAAAACCCATTAGATGAGGTGTACAATAATTGAAATTAGAAATTTTTGATTAGTGGTGTAATGAATTCTTGGTTGTTTGTAAATGTTGATTTTCTTCTTCTATTTTTTATCTATAAAGAACTTTTTTTTCATTTCCATGAATGAAATCAATAAACATAGAGGCCATATTCAATATAAATGTTTATATAACCATTCCACCGCCTATGTGAATGGAATGAACACTATAATATAAATAACTAATGTACCACACTCCTTATAAGGGATTTTCTTATTTAATAAATGGGACTCCCCATTTAGGTAATTTCCCAATAGAACATGGTACCTTTAATGTATATCTTTAGCATTTTTAAAATAATTTACATGCTTTTATAAATATAATGGAATGTATTTGTTAACTAAATTGATGATGATGGCTTAATCACCTTTAACGTAACATATAATTTATTTTAAATGGAATTAAATTGTGTGGTATGACCACATGTCTTTTTAAATGTAAATCTATAAACATTTGGTAAATTTATAATAAATGGAATTCCATTTCCATGATGGGTTCCCATCAATGGATTAATTTAATGTTTTAATTGAAATGAATTATAAATGGTGGAAATTCTATGGAAAAACGTTGGTTGTTTTATTAAATGTAATTAATGAAACGGTATGTATGGTTTATAATGAAATCTTAAAGGTAAATCATTAGAGGTATTTCATCGTGGATATTATTAATAAATTTATTATGTCTTGAAATATGATGTTGAACAATGTTAAGGGTGATGTTGAAAATAGTGGAATCACAAACCCATACATCAAGTGTTGAGAATGACGTCTCACACCAGTGATATTAGTGGTAGAAAACAATGACACATAACATCCATTGTGGACTATTGGCATGATGCCATTATCATTAAAATTGTGTGTTTATATGATGGAACACACACCATCATGAGTGACTATCATGATGTCTCCCACACTTTATGAATTATAGGGCATGTACACATTGGAATTATCTTATAGGCTCGTTTACATGGGTCATGGATATCTGATTTATGCCTCGGTCTAGCCAAAACATAGTATCCCAAGAATATGGCCACTTAAGACTTCACATACAAGGATCATATTGGTGGAGTCAATATAAAAGTGATATATATATATATATATATATATTTATGGTCATACATCCTATTCTGATAGTGTCCCAAAGAAAGTTGAGTCACCCAGATGTCCTCTTAGAACATGATCCTACTGGTATTTAATAATTTATCTATTAATTATTATTCAGTTCTATTTATTATTCATATTTTTCACACACTACATTACATTATATTCACCAGCTAGATTATACTATAGAAACTATGGGTTTTAACATACTGGGATTTTTATCTCAAACCAGGCTCGGATTTCCATTGCACTGGGTTATCCAATTATACCTTAGGTTAACAGGACCATGGTGGAGTAATGGTTATGTTTATCATGTAAACTTCTCGGATTCATATCTCACACAATTCTTGGGAATCCATTTCACTAGGGGACCATATTATACCTTCTATTTATAGGACAATGGTTGATTTCTAGTTCTGTTTTGCTTGTTCGTGTTTCTTTTTATTTTATTTGATAATTATTTTACACTGAGTGATTGTTGTACTGTTCTATCCATATTGAAATAATAATTTTTTTTATTTTTCACATGTCATAGTATGTAAATTATGATGAATTGCATTGATCATTATAGGAACATACAAAATTCACATGTCTTACGTATTTATCACCATGTAGTTTTATTTTTCTGCTCCTTGATAATTTAAATTGTGGGCCTTGAGTGTTATTTCATGATTTTATTTATTTTCATGACTATTATATACCATGATAAGAGTTTTAGGGACATTATTTTTTTTATTTCCCTTTTTTATTTCTTTATTATTTCTATTTTGATAACATTTTTTGGTGTTTTATTTTATCTTGATAGCATTCTGTCAAGATTTAATAAATATATTCAATTATTCATCATATATTTTTCATACCATTATTAATTATAATACATACATTCTTATTATCAATATCTATTTGTTTACATTGTATGATAACATGCCTCGTTATGTGTCATAAAATTTGTTTCATTGTATACATTTATTTATTATGATAAAACGAGAACCAATTTATAGTTGTAAGGTGTATGAGTGCTGTATAACTAGGAAAAGGTAACTCATGTATTCAAACCATCTTTTATGATTGTATATATATACATATACATATATATATTTATATCTAAAGGCTATTGTAAAAAAATTTAATGGCTGATAAAGTCAAATCATTAAGGTAGAATTGTTTCAATTAATGTTTTCCAAATGCAAAACAGTAATATTATTGGGTAATTTATTGATTGGTAGATGAAAACCCATGTAACTAATCCATTATATATGATCATGATATATATTTTTGAAATGTTAAAATCTAAATATTTTTTAATGATTAAATTCTAAGATGAATTGTCTTATATTCAATGGGAGATAGACATTGTTATATAATGTCTATGGTTCCATTATTATTTGGGGTGGTAGAAACCCATGAAATGGAATCGTTATTTAAATGTCCATAATTTATTTCTATCTTATTTTAAATATAAAACCTATTAATTTTAATAGAAAATTAATTAGTTATGTTCCAAAACTCAAAATTTGACTCAAGTAGGTATGTTGGGGAATATTTTGAATGCACTGACCCATTTGTGTGTTTATAATTAAAAAAGTAAGAAACTTTTGTTGGGTTTCATTATAATTAACCCATTTTAGATTAACATGACCCTTATAGGTCAACATAGATTTTTTCATGTGATGTTGTTTTTAAATGGTACTTGATGTTCAGTTTAGATCATTCAAATGATTAATTATTAAATTTAAATCAATTTAATTTCCTTAATGTGGATCCTGAAGTGGTGTATTACTTTTTAACCCTCGTGTTAGGGTAGTTTATATGTATTATTGAGTTTATATGGAATAGAAACATAAGTGTTTTCCATATGATTTCTATTTTTTATTAATGTTTTAAATGGTAGGTGTGAAATATTGATAAGGTCAATGCTTTTATTCATAGAGTATTAGCTCGTGGTAGGTAACACCCATAGTGCTTCGATTCCCAAATTATTGTTGACATCCTTATAAAATTTAGTGAAGTTTGGTTGTTATTTTCCCTATTAGGTCTCTTAATTTCTGAATATGATCTTTCCTGGATGGGGTGGTTGTGGTATCTTTCACCATTCATATGGGTGTGATCATCAATATTTTGCTTATTTTCAGCAAGTTAGATATGACAAGTGCATGTAAGTAAATTTGTAGGACTTATGACCCTGTTTTGATTTCATTGGGAGAATTGAGAGGTTCTCATCCTATTTTATTAGAGTATGAGATATAATGATGTTAAACATGATTTCTATGCATCCCACCTAACACATTAATGGATTTTTAGGAGATCCTTTGTATTGTGTTGATGACATTATATTTTATTTTGAAACATTGGAATATTGGTCTTTCTTAAATGTTATATATCCATGTTGAGTTGTTAAGTGATGTGACAATATTTTTGAGTTCAGTGAGATCTCTAATCCTTGTGGTGTGTATGTTGTTGGATCATTTCCATAGTAGGGTTAAAGAGATGTTAATGGACTAAAATTCATCCCAACACCAGAGAAAACATTAATATACTTCAGCATTTTGGCCGACCCCTTAGTTTGGAACATTTTTATTTTTATAAATATTAGGTTTTGTTTAATGTAAATATGACCTACTTAACATATGTGTAGTTAGTATGTCTTTTTCTCAATGACTATGAAACTACTTAGGTGAGGATAATCACTTTTGTTCTTGTGAACATTCCATTCATATAAAAGAACAGACCCATGAAAATACCATTTGGAAATGGTCATTTTTTCATCATTGATATTGGTGATGGTGAGCATTAAATCATGTATGTTCTTGCTCAGTTGCACAATGTTGTTATTGTTGGTTGTGATTGTGACCATTAAAAAACACCCCTAGTGATGTAGGTATTTTATATTAAATCATGATTGATCATTTAATTCTATTAGGGGTAAATTAATTGTGATCTACTAATGGTGATGCATTGGTTATTTAAGTTATGTTTCTTCTAATATGTTTACTATTAGTCTTTCGAATGATTTTCTTTTCAATCATAGATTTACACTTACTGTATGATTGATTAGAGATGATCATGTACCCTATATTTATTATATCCTTAATTCACTAAGAGATAATCATTCTTATAGAATACAATTGTTTTAAAATAAATTTCTATTATTTTGAGTGGATTTATTAGTGTTGTGTGGTGGACGCATAGTTCTTATCGATGCATGGTTAGTACTAAGAGATACATGTGCTCCCATATAGGAATGTTTTGGATTTATTTTTGGACACCATATATATTCCTCTAACGTGAAATCTAGGAGGATACTGATCTAGGATCAGTCAATGATCTGAACTGCGAGTTTTGGTTTTGTACCAATGTCTCACATGTATGAATGTGGTTCATAATTCCTTGGATAGTTCCTAATACACATGTTTAAAGAAGGTGAGGTTACCCAGGAAATTTTTGTTTGGATCAGAGATATTATATGAAATTGGGTAAAAAATTTACTGCGATGGATCTGAAATACACAATTGTTCATGCTGATTCATGAAGAATAAAATGGCAATGTGATAGTATGACTATGGAGTTTCACCATATGTTTGTTATAAGATTTAGGGAAAATCATCATGATTAACTAATGATTCCATGGAGGGAGGAATTTTTGTTCTATTTATAACTCACACGATGTCTTAGATGATCGTTTCTAATATAAGTCGGTCAGAGTATCTCGAATCATTATCCTTCTTGTTCTATTTATATTGTATTTAGGAACTAGTTTAAAAAAATATCCTATATAGGGTTTGTGTGGTGTGAGGCTTAGTGGTGTCTTTTTATGAAATAGTGTGAAACTATTTTTCAATTTGTTCGATCAAAATTAAATCATATCATTGATGTGATGTTACTACAATGTCATTGGATGCAATTTTGTTTCCCCAATTAAAAAAAATCATTCCAAAACGTCACTAGAATTCTTTGAGGAATGGGTTGTAATAGTATTCTGATTGTTGAGGCATGGTGGCGTATAACTAGAACCTTTGTTAAATGTTCAAACATGTGTGGGAAGAACTATTGGAAGATGTTTAAAGAGAAAATGACCTGATAATGTTTCTATACAATCAAAATTGTGTAATAATAGTTTCAATGATTGAATCTGTATATTAGTGTTGGATTGGGAAATGATGACAGAAGTTATGAGTGCTTATGTAGTCCTTGCAGGTGAATTGAGCATTTAGGATTGTAACGAGATAATTTGAATGAGACTTCATGTCACTCATAGGTTAGGTGATGTTTTTATTCCTACAAAAATATTATCAGGGATGAGATGATCTAATGTGGGGAGGTTGTATTGACCCGTGTTTTGAAAAAAGGTAAAACTACAAGGGAATTAGAAATGGGGAATTTAATTGATGGTTCGTTATTTTAATTGATATTTTTAAGATAATTAAATTCATGTGATAACATCAATGTTTTGTTTTTTTACTCTGGTAGAGTCCCAGGGGGTTTCCATGGTGCCTCAATGAGTTTCAAGAGCGTTGGTCCCCAAAAATCACAATTATTGAGGGTTTGTGTAGGGTGAATGGTTTGTATAAAATTGGGAGGCCCCCAAAATTAATATGTATGACTAGACTAGAGGAACAGAAGTTACCTACATGGGATGCAAATGGTTCACCCAAACATTTTAGATAACCATCACAAATATTGCTACTAAGATAGTATGCTTGTACTGTTCATTTCACTGTTGGCACAGAGTTTTCCCAACGCATGTGGAAAAACCATACAATATTTTTTTGTGGGAAAAAATAAATTCCTTACCTTAATGATTTTTACTTATTTATTACTCCACGTTTCCAATATTTTCCTCTACACAAGACATTTCTTTTGGTGTGTTGGCTTCCTCTTCAAGCATAATATTAGAATGGAGGCAACTACTCAATATAGAATCTGATTCAAGAACCATTGGTCATTATTAATTTTTATCGATATGCTCTCAATTCCTATTGAACCACTCTTCATTTTCTCTCTTAAAGATAAATTTATTGAGTTGCAAGATCTTTTTACCTACCTTCATGGATGATGTCTTTTTCATAGATTTCATCCACACCTGACAGAATCATTTCTTTATATTGGAGGAGTATATCTTCTTACGCACAAGTTTTGTGGTCTATCCCTTTTTCATAATTTTCCATCTACTTTAAATAGTTTCATTGAGATACAGTCCATCCTTTATTACAAGTTTCCCTACAAGTATTTTCATCAATATAAATTTATATAGGATCCATTTTACACATCCATTGAGTATATTTATGTAATGATAGGATGTAAATATCGATCACAGACACCCATTTATTGTGCATGATAATGATTCCCCATGAATGTAATTGTCTTGATGGTAGTAGAGCCTTCGTAATGAAATTTGGTCCATTGTAAACTGAATCTCAATTTATTGTTGATAATTTAAAATGAATATTTTGAGGGGTTAAGGAAATACATTTTAATATAAGTTAAAAATCTCAAAAAGAATTTTATTAAGATCAATGTCTTGTTTTTTTAGTAAAAATCCTTATATTATGTCTGTTATCTTCAAAATATCAAATTTTTGATTCGTGATTTAACACATTCTTTTCCATTTGGAATTTCTGTTTTTCTTCTTCCACTGATGTATTAGATATATGTCATGTTTTGAGAATTTCATAGAATGAACCTGATAAATGGTGTGTCCCACCATTATATTAATGTCCATTTAATGGTGGAACATTATAAGTCCAAGGAATGATGACTCCTATCTAAATAACAAATTAATCAAACTCATTCTAAGGGAATGTCTTCTTTAATAAGTGGCATTACCAACATATGTAACTTTCCAATGGAGCATGGTACCTGTTAAGTACCTCTTGTCCCTTTGAAAATAATTTCTTGGTTTTTACAATTTTAATGGATTGTATTAGTTTGATATATTGTTCATGATTGCTTTATAACCCTAAATGTGTTAAATGGTTTTTTTGAAATTGAATTAAATTTGGTGGTATAGCCTATCCTGTCATAATAATAAATAATCGCAACTTCTGAAAAATTGTATTCAATGGAATTTCATGGTCGTTATGGTTCAAAAATCCCAGAAAGAATTCAATGTATTAAAGGAATTTAATTATAGGGAGTGGAAATTCAATGCAAAATGTTGATAGTTTTATTATGTGTAATTAATGAAATGTTATGACTAATTTATAATGGATTGATCAATGTAAATCCTAAAAGGTACTTCCTCATGGATGTTATTTATATCTATGATAAAACAATGATATTGGATACTGAATAATTCTAAGGGTGTTGTTTATCATGCTGGTATCGCACCCCCATACATAATTTGTTGAGCATGATGTCTCAAACCAAGGACACTAGTGAACGGGGATCATGGCACTTCCCATTACTTGTTGAGTGTTGACATAAAGGAATGATCATTATTATTGATTATTGACATGACCACACACTCACCACATTTAGTTATGATAATTAAGTGTCCCGCTATTTATGAGATGTTGGGAATGTACCCTTTTCCTTGAGATAATATGATCGTTTGGACATGTCATTGATGTTTGAGTTACGCCCCCATCTGGCCAGCAACATGTATTCGTTGTATATATCCACTTACAAAAAAATGTTCATGGTTCATATAGGTGGATAAAATATATAAAAATAATAGATTTATAATAATAATATATATGTAGTTTTGGACATACTTTACATTCTATATGTTAGCTGAAGAAGGTAGAGTCGTCTGGGTGTACTATTGGGATTTAAAAAGACTGGTATTTACATATTTATTTATTAAAAAAATATAATAATTATTAAAATATTTTTATTATTCATATTTAATGTACAAGTAGTTAATTTATATACACTCACTAGATTCATTCATATACATCATGGGTGCGAACTGATTGGGATGATTAACTCACCCCATGCTCTGGACACTATTTCATATGGGTACCCAAGTAAACCTAAATATTGAAGGACCATGATAGATTCATTTTTCTGTTTATCAGGTACCTAGATTTTGGAGAACAATACTGGGATGGATATTAGGATTCCCAGGGAGATATCATGGGGCATTTTTTTAATTTAATTTATTACCATACTAAATCATGTTATCTATGTTATGATTGTTGTTTTAGTTTAGGTATTATCATTGAGACATGAATGAATATTTTATATATTAAAATTAACCATCACTTTCATATTCAGTTTTTATTATTCATCCATTGATAATTCATTAATTTATTGCTGATTAAATTGCTTTCTTTTTTTTCTTATATTACATACTTCTCTAACATTCTGAACAAAAGAGTATAGTATCACCACTATCACCTTGTTAAATCATTTATAATAGTCAAATACTTGTAGAATATGGTGAGGAATGTTTTAGGCCATTGACTTAGCTTCCCAAAAACTATATTAGTCCTAATTTGGGTATGGAAATTACATTTTACATTTGAAGAAAGTGTTTTGTAATTTTATCTTTTAAACATTTACAAGTTTTCCACTCATCCGAGTAGTAAAATGCCCCCACCACTCCTCTCTTACTAACACCATAAAACCTCAATAATTAATCCATTCCATACCCATTTCATATCAAAAATTTCCTCCTCTCATAATTGAAATTTTTTTTGATTGAATTTAAATTAGGGATTTCATTTACAGCAATCCTAAGGAGGATACCCAAGAAGAGGTAACATTCATCAATGAATGTTTGTGGTTTAATTCATCATCAAACACATGAGATTATTTTAATATCATAATTATATAATAACCTGAGTATATTTCATATACATAATTTTATTCATTGTTAATTTTATTAGATACAACCTCACTCAATTACATAATATGTGTTCTGAAATCATCATTCATTCGTACGGGGGACTACCACATCGTGAACAGATGTTGTTAATCTTTCTGTGAACAACTATCATGATTGGAGATAATGATAAAAATACAATTTTTATATGATAAATATGATATTATTTTTATTATTTTATTTTTTATACTATTATATTACAAATACCATTATGTTATACATTTTGACAAAATGAGATGATGACGACAGTGTGTATGGTGAAAAAAACCTCACAAAACAATGTGATTTGTTTCGTTTTTACCTGGATCGTAATAAAGGGCTGGTTTAATGAAACTATATATGAATTAAAAATGATTATGGAATTCTAATATTTCATTTACTTTACATTATTTATATCCAAAAATTAAATAGAAACATCACTCTATGGTACGTATGACCTACCATCTTCGTGAATGATGCATTTTATTTTATATCCCAAAATTTTAAGAATTATTATAAATATATATATTAACCATATATAATTTTTATATTATTATTTTGAATTATGGATATTATTTATTTATGATTTAATTAAGGATAAATTAATATCAAGTCAAAACATATAGGAAAATCAAAGCGGTTGTTACCCAAAAGTTAATTTTATCATGGAATTGCCTATAAAATTGTCATATATAGTCATATAAAAATAAAATATGGTATGATATATATAAACATGGTTCATTTATTTAAATATAATACTTATATATTTATTAGTAAATTTTTTCCACTTTTTTAACATAATTCATGACTAAATGTAATGGGATTTCTAGATTGACATTTATTCATGGGAGACATATTACATATTTAACACTTGTTTCTCATATGTAGGTTATATACTATCATATGAAATGATATATTATAAATATACCCAATGTAATGATAATTAATTTTTCCATTAAAGTTATTTTTTAAATGTTATTACAATTAATCAAAATACTCAACTAGTTACTGATTTTGACCACAATTTTCTTTCATTGTGTTGTACATTACATTGTGAACCTATATTAATGAACGGGGTGTATATGCAGCCCCGTTGACAAGGATTATAATAAATTTATGTTTACTCGTGTTGTTTTACGTTCATCCTTCATGGTATTTATAGGTCAAGGTTTCCAAATTGTTAATGATTATATATATTTAATATAATTTTTTAAAAGGGTTATTTATGAAATGCTCCAATAATGAAATTATAAGATACAACAATCAATAATTCATATGAAATTTTTTCTCCTTCGGTTATTCAAGATATCTTAATTTATTTGAAACATATTTTATAAAACGTGGGTAAAAACATACATTAAAAAATTGGATTTTTATAAATATTAATTTTATTTCTCTCCACTGTCTAAAAAATTTATCTTTCAAAACCATGTTTTATGAAATTTTTTTACTCTGTTAGAAATTTTAAAAGTGTTTTTTTCTGATTTTTAACTTTTTATAAATACTTTTATGATAATAATATTCATGTAAGTTTAAAAAAAATTAGTTTTTGTATTTCCAAAAATATGAAAGGAACCATCATTTTAATATGAACGACATTAAGAAAATATCTTGAAAACCTTCCCAATCATTTTATTGATTCATATGTTATAAATTTTCAATTTTATCACAAAATATGTATATTTTCATAATTTTAAATGATTCTAAAATTTCATTCAAATTAGAAATTATATTTTACTCAATATATGTTTTAAATGATCTATAAAAATTATTTTTCATATATTATTACATCTATTGGTATTGCCTATGACATAAATAATATAATATCTAAGGATAACTATATTATTAATTCCAAAAATGATTGATCTGTTGATGGAATTATTTTCATGAAACCCATATCTCTATAACCTACTATACCAGGAAGAAATTATTATGAATCCATTTTATTTTCATGGGTTATTATATATTGAAATGATTATGAAACCAATTGCCATTCCACATGTTATGAAATGGTGAACTATTTATGATATCCATTTCATTTCATGGTTTATCCAACACTAAATTTCTATGATATTGTGGAACAAATAATTATTTCTTCCACTATGAGATGGGTAATAACTATATCTATCTACAACGAGGAAAAAAATTATATCTTATGAGATATGTAGGATTGTAATGGGGAGATAACCCAATTTGGTAATACATGGGTGGAATATGGAGTGAACTCAGTTGAGTAATATAATGTTGGAATGGAATATTGAACAATTTCATAAAGAGTGTGATGGAAAAATGAGATGATCTGATTGATTAGACAACATTTCCCACAATTACGGTCTTTTCAGTGATCATTTAGTAATCTAATATGATTTTTAATTCTTATAACTATTCCTAAAATTCCATGATATATTCCAATGTTATAATCTCACTACTCATGTTCATTGATTCCATTGTGATTATTTTCATATGAACATCCATTTTTAGGAAATCTTTCCCGATAGTGATCATTGATACGACGAGTATAATTTTAAAATGTTCTCATACCCTTATAGTGATTTTATTTTTATTTATATTTTCCATTAATGACCATCTAATCACACACTTTATTATAATTCCTTTAACTATGTTTGAATATATATATATATACAATGTATGATATTTTCTAAAACTATTTTAGTAGTGAATAAAAAAATGGGAGATAATATACGTCACTTATACACCACTATTTATGTTTCCATGTTTCCGAATGAACTAATACATTACAATACACAATTGATTGTTTTAATATTTTTATGTTTATTCTTTAAAAATAGTGTAATTACAATGGATTATATGAATTGGTATCTATAAAAGATGATATAATGAAATAAATTAGTCATATCATAACATATTCATATCAGGTCATCTGGTGATTCTTATGTGGATATAAAACTTGAGAATACATTCTTCTCAAAAATTATTAAGTTAAGAGACTTCTTGAATAAGTAATGATCCATAATTAGTGGCTACTACACTGTCACTGATGTAATGGTATTATTTGTTGACTAGAGATGAATTTCTTCAACTGGGGTAGGGATAGCCATCAATATCTACTACAATATTATACCACTCTGGATGTGGACTCAGAACCAAATCTTATATAAACACCAAATCAGTAATTTGTATACTAAAAAATTATTGAAAAACTAAAACCCCATCACCAAATATAGTGATTAATAGGAAAATAAGTTTTTAGTTGAGAAACAACAAGAATTATTATCATCATATCCTATCAAAAAAATCCATTTATAGTCAATACACATTTTCATCTACTTTCAATTACTCCCTATATCTTTTTAGTTCCTCATTTCCTTCCCAGCTAATAGGATTCATCCCAAAAAGATTATAATGTCCATTAATATCATTTCCCCCTTGTCAATTTTTGGAGTCCTATTAGGAACCCAAAATGTATACCGAACACATACTGAATCCATTAAAATGATATTAAAACATAGTTTTAGGCTACCAATATGTTATAAAAAACATTTCACATATTCATCATCGCTAATGGTATATTTTTACGTACCCTTTATTAAATTTCCCTCTCATCCCTTTTTAGGTACTAAATTATTATTTATGGCACACCTAATCACATTTAATGCTTATATAAATGACATGTCAATATATTTACACACCAAAAATCATATAAAAGAATATTATTATATACAATTACAAAAACAATTATATTGTCAGGGAAAAATATTTTCATTGAAATGTATTACTAAAATAGATTTTTGATCTTGATCAAAATTATCCCACTGCCAATAATATTAGAAAAAATCAAAACATATAGTGTTTGAGGTGTGATATGGGGTAGATGTTTGAATATTAATAATTATACTTGTATCATTTATCTAAATAGATATATTTAATCTTCACGATATACTAAAATGATGAAAGAACCCAAATAATAAATATATATATATAAGTTAAAAGAAAAATATTTTTAAGGGGAAGAGGAATGAATTGGTCTAGGATAGTTCTATTAATGATATACAGTAAAAAGTGGAAATAATATCTAAAATTATTAAAAAATAATATTAATTTGTTGATTAAAAACCCCTCTAACACAAAAATTGGGTTCTATGTGTCACATATCACTATCTTCTACAATTAGAAATCATCTCATGGCCCTGAGAGTTCTAGAAATGTATTTGGCTAAATTCCCCTCATTACCCTCTACTACTGGATATATAGTATATTCAAACTATGACGTTTGATGGTTTCATATACCCTCAAAAATATTTTTTATTCCTCATAAAACATCCAAAGCTAATATAATAACTTACCATAACTACATTAATCACCCAAAGACTAATATAAAAAATTGATTTTCTATAAGGATAATTAAATCATATCGCTACCTCATAGGTCATTAATAACTAATAAAAAGTTATATTTTCATCCAATAGAATAACAAATTAGTATCCTAATTAATTATATTTTACCATTTTTATCCAATTACAATCTCTCACTCCTTCTATATCTATTGGATATGATCATAATTCAAAATAAAGTATAAATGTCTATTGAAGTCCAAAATAAAGACCAAATACTTTGGTAAAAAATATGAACTAAAAATTCATAAAAATATTGATCAAATACCAATTATAAATTTTTATTTTCATCTATTTTTTTATTCCATTTCTAAATTCCATATTTATTACATGTGAAATAGATCATGGTTCATTTTATTGGGTCTTAGAGAATGTGCCAACTAGTATGTGACATTGAAAATTCACTCAATTATCAAGAAGAATATTAAAAAACATGACTCAAACATTCTATTAATAATTATATATATCACATTGACTTTTACAATAGTCTCTCCATTATTTAATACATACAAATTTTATACTCTAGTCTGTAACACCCCAAGCTTCTACGGTACGCTTCTCTTTGAATAATGTGATAGTGTGTGTTGTACGTAACACCAAGTTCTAACACACCATAACTAATCAAACTAGCCGTTATGAATAGTAATACCTACTTTTTGAAATTATATATATTTTATATTTGAAAATGGACTTCATTTTTGGATTCGGAATATCGAATTTAGCCTAAGGTGAAATTTTGGTACATTTCGGATAACTTTCATATTTTGATGAATAGTGAAAATTACTAAGTTTAAATTAAAAACAACTTTTTTAATCAAAATAATTAATAGTGATAAATTATGAATTTGAGTGGTTTTAAAGTATATTTAGAATATATTTTTACCATTTAATATAATGTTGGTCATTGGACATAATTTTACAATTAAACCGAACATAAACGAGTGTCAATCTTTTGATATTTATTATCTCTTAAAAACACGCTTTTTGTTTTGACAGCGGGAATTAATTTTAAATTAATTTCTTCCACTTGTGTGTTTTGAATTTAGGAAAATGGATTCCATATTTGGAATCAGGATGTTCAAATTTTGTAAATAAATAACTTTTATTTTTTGTCATTTTGAATAATTACTGCGGTAAATATTTTATTTACCGTGGTTAAGGGAAAATCCGGTAAATAAGGGTTAAAAAATAATATTATAATAATACTAAATTACCCAAAAACGTGTCTTAACCCTATTGTTGGATACATGGTCGACCATGAGAATCTTTGGGTCTATTTTGGGACCCCATGGATCCACTTGTAAGTGATAATGACACTTTATTTTAATTAAGTTAAAATGAATACAAAAATGACACAAGCATATATCTTTTAGAAAAACAATTGTTACATAGGGTTATATATGTTGGATTTTAGATTATAAATATTAATTAGAAAGCTAAACATATTTCCTACATAATGATATTTTATTTATAATTTTTAGACATTAAATAATTTATTTTATTTATGACACAATGATTATGCAGTAATTACTATAATAGTGATAAATTAAAATAACTGATATTATAAATACCCAAATAAATATAATATGAAACTTTTAATGAATTAAACTAATTTTCTAGGATAATATGATATTTTAAGATTGATTTAATTGACTTTGTTCGAAGTAATCAATCTGTTATGAGTTTCACAAAAATCAACTATTGAATAGTGTCAAAATTGACATAAAAGAGTTCTTAAAACAAATATTATATTATTAATTGATATTAAATTCCTAAAAATATAAGGTTCGGCCAAGAGACTTATATCATGATAGGTTCATCATTAATGTACCACTTGGGGGTCGCTTGGATGTATATAGTAAGTTTATTAACCATATTATATAAAAATACAAAGAGACATTGTAAAAGTGAAACTAATTAACTTAGAGTTAATACTTAAAGATAAGTTTAATATAAGTACCCAAACCTGTATAAATTCTATTGGTTGAGTGGTTTTTGACCTATCCCCACCTTAAACTTTGAATAATAAGCTTTGGAGCCATTATAAACCTAATATGAATTTATTATAAATTAATATTTATAGCTTTTCCAAAGGTGCCCCTCACCCCTCTTATAAAAGGGCACTCCTCTTTCTCAATTCTTCACACCTTAAAAGACTTTTTTTAGGCCAAACTCTGCCCAAATACTCTCCCAACATCCCTCACTACAACCTATAGGCCTTAGTTTGATCATAAAGCCAACCTAAGGATCCCTTTTGATCAAATCAAAAGGAAGAACCCGAAGAAGAGGTAATGATTTCACCACCCTTCTCCGAGTTCATTTCTTCTTCCACTTCTTCTTCCTTTGTTCTTACCATTCTAAAATAATAACTCCAGTATCTCACATATACTGTGATGTTATTATAAATATGGTACAACCATATTCAGTATTCTATCCACCCTTTGAATAACATGTCACCATACGTGCGTACGTACGGACTACCGTCTCCACGTCGTGGTGTAATTGTTATTCAATATAATATTATTTGGATGGGTATAATAATGATGTGTAACTCATGTAAATAATAAATATAACATGTTAATGATTCTGTATATATGATATACCATCCATTTATATATTATTTTAATATCAAAAGAATTATATTTTCGCTCGTGCGTACATACGGACTACCGTCTCCACGAACGCGATGAGATTCATTCTCCATCGTATCCATTCAAGTATAATTATCATTTGATGATTTAAAAATGATGTTTATGGACTAGATATCATTCTGGATATGAATAAGATACAACAACCATGGCTTATGTAACAAAACATATAAAATAAAATGAGTAAGTTAACTCCCGAAACGACGATAATTCTAAGATATTATTAACAAATCAATGTTAAAAGATCATATATGATATCATATTATTATATATGATTCTTGTATAATTTAATAACAACTATTTCACCATTATAAAGGAGGTTAACCTACCCCAACAAAGGAAATGTACAAGGTAAGGGTTTACTTTACAACCTCTTCATTATCCAAGGTTGTTTATGCGTAATAATCTACTGGGATCTCTTTATCATCCACATCCATGTTTCTTAAAAATGCATTTCAAAACATTTTTACTATTTACTAGAATATGAGTTAAAGTCATTTATACCCTTTTTGACTTTTATAATTGGTTTATAAAGGAATCTTTCGGTCGTTTTCAAAACAAGGTCCTTTTTAACCTTTTCGACAGAATTAAGGTAAGAATGTTTTTTTAACTTATACGGCGGGTGCGGCTATTTTCCGCCGTTATAAAATCACCAAAGCATCCCTTACAAGCTTATAAGAATATTTTCAAAGAAAATTTTTTATTTTATATGGATCTTAAATTATTTCAAAATAAAAGGAGATATTTTTTTAAAAAGAATTATGATTTCATCTATGTCAACATCCTTTGATGGATTTTAAGATTATTTGAAGTTGATTTATTATGATACAAAACTTCTATATTGTATTGAAGGTTTTGTGATATGTTTGACTGTGGATGTGCTATTTTTATACCATTCATAGTTAATGGTGAATGTATTGACATTTCATATGTTAGTTTTAATATGAATGTTTATGTTATGTTTAAACCTTTTCATATGGGAATGCATTGGACTTATTATGTGACGGGTGGAGCCCGCTATAGCTCCTCGATGCATCGGTAGGTCTCATGAGACAAACTAGTGTCTTGGAACAAGGCCTTGACAAAATCTTATTTGTAGTCTTGGCACTAGGCCTTGGCTATGTGGTTATGATAGTCTGGCATTATGCATTCCAACATTATGAAAGTGGTTATTGATTTTTGCATGTGATTATTCGATTAGTAGAATATCCATGTGAATAAGTAAATGGCATTATTTCATTTTATTTATGCCATACCATGTTGAATGTTCATATTTAAACGGCTTTTGTTTTAGTTATACATTGCCTTAAATGTTTATTCTTATTTATGAAAGTTTCCGCTATATTGTTATCCTTACTGGGCATTTGAGCTCACCCCTTTTCTATGTTTTATTTTTCCCAGGATGTGAAGAAGTAAGTTATGAATGACCTGCAGGGATTTTATGAGGGGTTAATAGTGTGGATTGTGGAAACATTATGTTGTTGTAGTAGTTTTTCATTTTATGATGTAATGTAAAACTTATGAATATATCTAGTGTTTCCAAGGCTACTAAACCAATCGGTCTTTCGAGATTTGATCTTTCTTGTGATCATGCCAATGTTATGTAATAATGCACCGACTCTGGGTAACTGGGGTCGGGGCGTTACAGTTGGTATCAGAGGAAGTTTAGTACAAACCTTGGAAGCTAGATTTAGATAAACTCTGATTAGAGCACGTAGACCTAAGATGAACTTTGAGAATTAGTATAGAAGAACTTCCTAGAATTTTGGTATTGTAGAGATTTTGTGAGTTTTCTGAGCAATACATCCCTGTCTGGATACGAGCATGTAGAGGCGGCTCTGGCACAGATGTACCTAGGGGTAAAACCCGAAAACACCGCTTTGAGCTAGACTCGAACGGGAACTGGTGCACGACAACGGGCCTTGCTGCACTCTTGGTTACGACACTCCCGGGGGATATGCTTAGGATAACTCTCATTTTCTTTACAAATCATTTTGAAGGGATTATGAGTATATACTTCCTCAAAGAAAACATTCTTATGATTATGGATTATATCCATAAATAGTTCAATTTATGTTAAGTGTTTTATAAGTATGGGATTATGTATTTTGATTCATAAATTGATCTAGTTTATGCCATTGTTTAGAAATGGCGCCTAGTGGAAGAAATGGAAACCGTATCAATGCACGCACTCCATGTAGGGATTGCCCTCCTGCTCAAGATAATTATAGTGGGGCTGGTGATGCAACTGGTGCTGATCAGCTAATCACCATACTGGGACAACTTACTCAGGTTATGAATAATAACCTTACCCGTATGGAGCACCCTGATCCGCAACGTGGAGGATCAATGTTAGATCGATTCATGAGGCAACAACAACCAACGTTCAATGGGAATACAAATCCCTTAGTAGCTGAGCAATGGATATTTTCCCTAGAGAAAATATTTCAGGCTTTAGGGAGCAGTGAAAGGGAAAAAGTTATCATGGCAGTTTACCGCCTCACTGGAGATGCTGATCAATGGTGGTCATTGATTCAAAATACGAAGGAAGATGATGAAGTATCAAATATGGAATGGAGGGAGTTCAAAGATCTGTTTTTAGTAAAATACTTCCCTCGCGACCATCGAGCAGATATGGAAAGGTAATTTCTGAGTCTGAGACAGAAGGAGGATGAGAATGTCACAAAGTATGAGGCTAACTTTACAAGGTTAGCGAGGTATTCTAGAGATTATATTCGCAACCCAAGAAGTAAGATTGATCGTTTCTTTGATGGGTTAAAACCATTTCTCCGTCGATCGTTAGTCTCACAATCCTTTTCATCGTACGAAGACATTGTATCATGTGCTATCAAGACCGAAAAGGAATTCTCTAAGTCTTATGAATTTAAAGCAAAGAAAGAGAAGAAGAGACTTGATAATCAATCTGGGAATGGAAATAAGGGGAAGAAGGGAAAGGTTGAATATCCATCTTGTGGTAAATGCGGGAAGAAACATCCTGATACTTGCTTGAAGGGAATGGGAGTCTGTTACAAGTGTGGTGAAAAAGTCCACCAAGCTCATGATTTCAAGGGGAAGAAGGAAGCTACCAACGTTCAGTGCTACAATTGTAGGGAGATGGGGCATTATGCAAATGCATGTCCTAAGCGTCAGGAGAACATACCTCAGAAAAGGCCAAGGGATCAAGGCCAGGCTTAGGCTATCACTATTGCTGAGGTAGAAGCTCCGAAAGACGTGGTGGCAGGTAATTTAATGGTTTCCTCAAGTTTAGCAAATTCATTATTTGATTCTGGATCATCGCATTGTTTCATATCTTCCCTGTTTGCTAAGAAAATTAGATATTTCCAATTTGATTTAATAAGGGAGTTGTCAGTTAAAACTCCTAAGGGAAGTATCGTTGCAACAAAGTTTTGTGAATCAGTCCCCATTAGAGCACATACATTTTCTTTATCTGATGATTTCATCGTCATACCTATGATTGAGTTTGATATAATCCTTGGTATGGACTGGCTTTCGGACTATGATGCGAAGATTTATTGTAAGAAGAAAGAGGTTACGATTCTTGATGATAATGATAAGGAGCACCTTATTTTTAGAGAAGAATCGTCACCACCTAATTCTTATTTAGGTCCACCCCCAGTAGCTCAACTTAATTCAATTATTGGGGAGGAAGAGAATGAAATAACTGTCGGTGAGGAAAGGAATGTTCAAATAGAGGATGTACCTGTTGTGAAAGAATTTGTAGATGTATTTCCGGAAGATTTACCTGGACATCCTCCAGAACGAGAAGTTGAGTTTTCTATTGATTTGATTCCGGGATCAAGGCCTATATCGAAGACCCCTTATAGAATGTCCACTGTAGAGTTAGTCGAACTAAAGAAACAACTAGAGGAATTGAGTAATAGGGGATTTATTCTCCCTAGTGTTTCTCCATGGGGATCCCCTGTTCTTTTTGTTAAAAAGAAAGATGGATCTATGAGGTTATGTATCTACTACAGGGAGATCAATTCTATAACGATAATGAACAAGTATCCCCTACCTCGTATTGATGATTTATTTGACCAACTGCATGGAGCTCAATACTTTTCAAAGATTGACCTTCGATCTGGATACCATCAGTTGTGTGTGAAGAAGGAAGACATTCCGAAAACAGCATTTCGAACCAGGTACGGGCATTACGAGTTTACTGTAATGCCGTTTGGATTGACTAATGCACCCTCTGTATTCATGGATCTAATGAATAGAGTTTTCAAGGAGTATCTCTATGAATTTGTGGTGGTATTTATTGATGATATCTTGGTATACTCCAAAACCTACAAAGATCATGAAAATCTCTTGCGCATTATCTTGAAGACTCTGAGGAGGCATGAATTATATGGGACGTTTAGCAAGTGTGAATTCTGGCTTCAGGAGATTTCTTTTCTTGGCCATATTGTCTCTAAAGATGGAATCTCTGTTGATCCTTCTAAGACCAAGGCAATCCAAGAATGGCCAGCACCTACGAGTATAACTGAGGTACGTAGTTTTATTGGTTTGGCAGGTTATTATCGACGTTTCGTCCAGAATTTTTCCCGATTGGCTAACCCATTAACGAAGCTCACACGTAAAGTGGTTAAATTTGTTTGGACAAAAGAGTGTGAAGAATGTTTCGAAGAAATGAAGAGAAGATTAGTCAATGCTCCTATATTGAATCTACCATCGGGGAATGATGGGTTCGTTATTTATAGTGATGCATCGAAGAAAGGACTTGGCTGTGTCCTTATGCAGAATGATAGAGTTATTCCTATGCATCACGACAGTTGAAAATTAATGAACAAAACTATCCTACTCATGATCTCGAGTTAGCAGCAGTGATCTTTTCTTTGAAGATATGGAGGCACTACCTCTATGGTGAAAAATGTGAGATTTATACTGATCACAAGAGTTTGAAGTATATTTTCTCACAAAAAGAACTCAACATGAGGCAAATGAGATGGCTTGAATTACTCAAGGATTATGATTGTACGATACACTACCACCCAGGGAAGGCAAACAAGGTGGCAGATGCTTTGAGTAGAAAAGACCATAGAGTTTTGAATAATATGAGAATTAAAAGGGATCCAATTTTCATGGATCTAGTGAAGATGGACATGGGAATAACCAGGGAAGGTGAAACATCAATGCTTTTTCAAATGGTTGCCAAACCATATTTACTAGAAAGGATTAAGTGTTCTCAGACCGATGATGAAGAATTCCAAAAGAAGATTAAAGCTGTGAATGATGGGAGATTGAGAGACTTTGTGTATGAAGATGGAATTTTGAAATTCGGGAAGAGACATTGTGTTCCCAATATACCTGATCTAAAAAGGTAATTTCTGGATGATGCTCATAGTTCCAATTTCTCTATACACCCTGGGAGCACCAAAATGTATAGAGATTTGAAGGAACATTTTTGGTGGGACAACATGAAGAGGGAGATTGCTGATTTTGTGTCAAGATGTATGGTTTGTCAACAAGTGAAAGCTGGAAGGCAACAGCCTGGAGGAGTCATGCAACCTCTTCCCATACCGGAGTGGAAATGGGACAATATTACAATGAACTTTGTCATGGGGCTACCAAAGACTCCTAGAAGGAACGATGAAATATGGGTTATTGTTGATCGTCTTACCAAGTCAGCTCATTTTCTTGCTATAAGAGAAGATATACCTCTGGAACGTCTAGCAAGACTATACATTAATGAAGTTGTGAGACTTCATGGAGTACCCCTATCGATTGTTTCTGATCGTGATCCTTGTTTTACTTCATGATTCTGGAAAAGTCTTCAGAAATCCCTGGATACTGAACTTCATTTGAGCACTGCTTACCACCCTCAGACAGACGGACAATCAGAACGGACTATTCAAACCTTAGAAGACATGTTGAGATCTTGCTCACTTGACTTTCAGGGTATGTGGGATCAATATTTACCTTTGGTAGAATATTCCTATAACAATAGCTTCCATTCGAGTATTCAGATGGAACCATATGAAGCGTTATACGGAAAGAGATCTCGTACACCAACCTGTTGGGATGACGTTGGTGAAAGAAAACTTGTAGGCCCAGAACTGGTGGAGGAAATGTTGGAAAAGGTGAAAGTAATCCAAAATCACATCAAAGCAGCTCAAAGTAGGCAGAAGAGCTATGCCGATAATCGAAGGAAGGATTTGGAATTTCAAGTCGGTGATCATGTTTTTCTGAAGGTATCTCCGTGGAAGGGAGTCATACGTTTTGGTAAGAAAGGTAAATTGAGTCCCAGGTACATCGGACCTTTCGAAATTCTAGAACGAATTGGGGTTGTAGCTTACCGATTGGCAATGCCGCCAAGTCTCTCCAAAGTTCACGATGTGTTCCACGTATCTCTATTGAGGAAATACATGACTGATCCGACGCATGTACTCACCTGTGAGGAATAAGAAATGGAACCAGATCTGTCTTATTGCGAAGAGCCCGTCAAGATTCTTGATACGAGAGAACAAGTGCTTAGAAACCGGACGACGCGTCTGGTAAAAGTTATGTGGAGAAACCAAAAGATGGAAGAGGCAACGTGGGAACCCGAGGAACTTATGATGAAGAACCACCCGAGTCTTTTTATGCAGTAATACCCTAGAAATTGCGAGGACGCAATTATTTGAAGGAGGGGAGAATGTAACACCCCAAGCTTCTACGGTACGCTTCTCTTTGAATAATGTGATAGCGTGTGTTGTACGCAACACCAAGTTCTAACACACCATAACTAATCAAACTAGCCGTTATGAATAGTAATACCTAATTTTTGAAATTATATATATTTTATATTTGAAAATGGACTTAATTTTTGGATTCGGAATATCGAATTTAGCCTAAGGTGAAATTTTGGTACATTTCGGATAACTTTCATATTTTGATGAATAGTGAAAATTACTAAGTTTTAATTAAAAATAACTTTTTTAATCAAAATAATTAATAGTGATAAATTATGAATTTGAGTGGTTTTAAAGTATATTTAGAATATATTTTTACCATTTAATATAATGTTGGTCATTGGACATAATTTTACAATTAAACCGAACATAAACGAGTGTCAATCTTTTGATAGTTATTATCTCTTAAAAACACGCTTTTTGTTTTGACAGCGGGAATTAATTTTAAATTAATTTCTGCCACTTCTGTGTTTTGAATTTAGGAAAATGGATTCCATATTTGGAATCAGGATGTTCAAATTGTGTAAATAGGTAACTTTTATTTTTAGACATTTTGAATAATTACTGCGGTAAATATTTTATTTACCATGGTTAAGGGTAAATCCGGTAAATAAGGGTTAAAAAATAAAATTATAATAATACTAAATTACCCTAAAACGTGTCTTAACCCTATTGGTTGATACATGGTCGACCATGGGAATCTTTGGGTCTATTTTGGGACCCCATGGATCCAATTGTAAGTGATAATGACACTTTATTTTAATTAAGTTAAAATGAATACAAAAATGACACAAGCATATATCTTTTAGAAAAACAATTGTTACATAGGGTTATATATGTTAGATTTTAGATTATAAATATTCATTAGAAATCTAAAACGATTTCCTACATAATGATATTTTATTTATAATTTTTAGACATTAAATAATTTATTTTATTTATGACACAATGATGATGCAGTAATTACTATAATAGTGAAAAATTAAAATAATTGATATTATAAATACCCAAATAAATATAATATGAAACTTTTAATAAATTAAACTAATTTTCTAGGATAATATGATATATTAGGATTGATTTAATTGACTTTGTTCGAAGTAATAAATCTGTTATGAGTTTCACAAAAATCAACTATTGAATAGTGTCAAAATTGACATAAAAGAGTTCTTAAAACAAATATTATATTATTAATTGATATTAAATTTCTAAAAATATAAGGTTCGGCCAAAAGACTTATATCATGATAGTTTCATCATTAATGTACCACTTGGGGGTCTCTTGGATGTATATAGTAAGTTTATTAACCATATTATATAAAAATACAAAGAGACATTGTAAAAGTGAAACTAATTAACTTAGAGTTAATACTTAAAGATAAGGTCAATATAAGTACCCAAACCTGTCTAAATTCTATTGGTTGAGTGGTTTTCGACCTATCATCACCTTAACCTTTGAATAATAAGCTTTGTATCCATTAGAAACCGAATATGAATTTATTATAAATTAATATTTCTAGATTTTCCAAAGGTTCCCCTCACCCCTCTTATAAAAGGGCACTCCTCCTTCTCATTTATTCACAACTTCAAAGACTTTTGTTTCGGACAAACTCTGCCCAAATACTCTCCCAACATCCCTCAATACAACCTAGAGGCCTTAGTTTGATCAGAAAGCCAACCTACGGAGCCCTTTTGATCAAATCAAAAGGAAGAACCCGAAGAAGAGGTAATGATTTCACCACCCTTCTCCGAGTTCATTTCTTCTTCCACTTCTTCTTCCTTTGTTCTTACCATTCTAAAATAATAACTCCAGTATCTCACATATACTGTGATGTTATTATAAATATGGTACAACCATATTCAGTATTCTATCCACCCTTTGAATAACATGTCACCATACGTGCGTACGTACGGACTACCGTCTCCACGTCGTGGTGTAATTGTTATTCAATATAATATTATTTGGATGGGTATAATAATGATTTGTAACTCATGTAAATAATAAATATAACATGTTAATGATTCTGTATATATGATATACCATCCATTTATATATTATTTTAATATCAAAAGAATGATATTGTCGCTCGTGCGTACGTACGGACTACCGTCTCCACGAACGCGATGAGATTCATTCTCCATCGTATCCATTCAAGTATAATTATCATTTGATGATTTAAAAATGATTTTTAAGGACTAGATATCATTCTGGATATGAATAAGATACAACAACCATGGCTTATGTAACAAAACATATAAAAGAAAATGAGTAAGTTAACTCCCGAAACGACGATAATTCTAAGATATTATTAACAAATCAATGTTAAAAGATCATATATGATATCATATTATTATATATGATTCTTGTATAATTTAATAACAACTATTTCACCATTATACGGGAGGTTAACCTACCCCAACCAAGGAAAAGTACAAGGTTAGGGTTTACTTTACAACCTCTTCATTATCCAAGGTTGTTTATACGTAATAATCTACTGGGATCTCTTTATCATCCACATCCATGTTTCTTAAAAATGCATTTCAAAACATTTTTACTATTTACTAGAATATGATTTCAAGTAATTTATACCCTTTTTGACTTTTATAAGTGGTTTATAAAGGAATCTTTCGGTTGTTTTCAAAACAAGGTCCTTTTTAACCTTTTTGACAGAATTAAGGTAAGAATGTTTTTTTAACTTATACGGCGGGTGCGGATATTTTCCGCCGTTATAAAATCTTCAAAGCTTCCCTTACAAGATTATAAGAATATTTTCAAAGAAAATGTTTTATTTTATATGGATCTTAAATTATTTCAAAATAAAAGGAGATATTTTTTTAAAAAGAATTTTGATTTCATCTATGTCAACATCCTTTGATGGATTTTAAGATTATTTGAAGTTGATTTATTATGATACAAAACTTCTATATTGTATTGAAGGTTTTGTGATATGTTTGACTGTGGATGTGCTATTTTTATACCATTCATAGTTTATGGTGAAAGTATTGACATTTCATATGTTAGTTTTAATATGAATGTTTATGTTATGTTTAAACCTTTTCATATGGGAATGCATTGGACTTAATATGTGACGGGTGGAGCCCGCTATAGCTCCTCGATGCATCGGTAGGTCTCATGAGACAAACTAGTGTCTTGGCACAAGGCCTTGACAAAATCTTATTTGTAGTCTTGGCACGAGGCCTTGGCTATGTGGTTATGATAGTCTGGCATTATGCATTCCAACATTATGAAAGTGGTTATTGATTTTTGCATGTGATTATTCGATTAGTAGAATATCCATGTGAATAAGTAAATGGCATTATTTCATTTTATTTATTCCATACCATGTTGAATGTTCATATTTAAAAGGATTTTGTTTTAGTTATACATTGCCTTAAATGTTTATTCTTATTTATGAAAGTTTCCGCTATATTGTTATCCTTACTGGGCATTTGAGCTCACCCCTTTTCTATGTTTTATTTTTCCCAGGATGTGAAGAAGTAAGTTATGAATGACCTGCAGGGATTTTATGAGGGGTTAATAGTGTGGATTGTGGAAACATTATGTTGTTGTAGTAGTTTTTCATTTTATGATGTAATGTAAAACTTATGAATATATCTAGTGTTTCCAAGGCTACTAAACCAATCGGTCTTTCGAGATTTGATCTTTCTTGTGATCATGCCAATGTTATGTAATAATGCACCGACTCTGGGTAACTGGGGTCGGGGCGTTACATAGTCAGTACTAAAACACTTTATAATGAACTTATTCAATTCAATGATGTTTATCCCCTTGGTGGGGAAAAATTGTCAACACTCCAACATCTGTCCATAACTATGTAATAAAAAATCAGAAATCATATTGTGCCACATAGTGACTGTAATAGGCTGAGTCCTCTATATATTTTATATATAAATTCATCCTACACAATATTCCTATACACGACTCTATCAAAACCAATCATGCATGGATTGATCATATTTATAATTATCATGATCAACAAGTATAACATACAATCATTATATAAGTGGTATATCAAACAATGAAACTATTGATAACTGATAGATAACCCCATTATCTTCTAAATTATATAATTAATATTTTATTTCAATCTATTATTCATCTCATAATCAAATCATGAATCCATAATAACACCCATACATATTGTCTTACCAACTAATTTTTCTACATTTTCAAAAAATTTGTAAGAAATGATAGACCTACTTCAGTATTTAATATACTAAAACCAGCATAGTAGAACACTCAGGGGACCTTTTTATATAGGTGATGAATTCTATGTTAAGTTATTCCCACATCAACAGGGGCAATAGGGGTTCTAAAGAAACCCATCATGCTACTAATGATACGTCTACATACACTAGATAGTTATTCATTGATATACATAACACTAAAAGTATAATACAATATAAATACATTTTATACCGTGCAAAAATATTTTATAATACTTATTAATTTTATCTTTTATAATATAAACATAAAAATTAATACCTCTTTAAAAATTCATTTGTTTATTTTCTTAGAAAAATTATGCTGCAATAATATGAATAATTACTAATATGTATACATTATTTAAATTGATTTATATACATTTATGAATGTATATAAAAATATAATTATTATTTTTAATAATTAATTGAAATACATTAATGGAAATAATATCTAAATATCTTATTAGAAGATAAAAAATTTCTTAAGAGTGTGTGTTGAAAAAATACTAGTATATACGTGTTGATAATAATCATCATTAAATTATAAAAATATTTATATTATAGTTGGAATGATATTTAGATTCCATCGGATATAAATCATGTAAAATATTGAATTAGTATAATTATTTAAGACATTTATCAGAAATAGAATGTGTTCTCAACTAATATCATGATCAAGAAGAACATTTTTTACAACTATATATTTTGTAATAAAAATGGAATCATATTGTTAATTCATAATAATATCATGCTATATATAAAAAATAACCAATTATTTATAGGTATATATAATTCTATTGGGATGTATTAAAACACAATATTTTTATAATCATTTATTCTGTGCATAATGGTAACCTACATCATAAATAAAAATTATGTAAAACAACATGTATAAAATTGGTTTCATAATTGTATTGTAAGGATTATGGTTATTAATATTCCTAATTATTAATATCACTATGAACCTAAATTAGTGTTACTAATAATCAAAGGATCATAGTTCATTAAAAAATAAACAATTAAATATTAAGGTAAATACATTCATAATATATAATTTAAAATGTATCGTAAAAGTGGATAATAATTTTTCACAATTAAGTGATAATATTAATAACAACAAATCTGAAATGTTGATGAATTCAAAAATAATATTTGAAAATTATTTTAGATAAATCATGAGGTAATGATAGAAGATGAGTAAAAACTAGAAAATAAGAGTCTGGATTACGAGTTTATTTAATATATTTCATATTTTCCCATCCATTTTTAAATTCATGTAAATTCAAATTACATTTATTAAATCATGATTCCATAATTCTATATCATAATTTTGAAATAATGTTTATTAAAATAATTTTCAAATTTATTATCTTATTATATATTAAATAGTAAATGTCATATATTATTATTAATTAACAAATATTTATATTAAATTAAACATATTATATATAATTTATTTATTTCTTATAGTAACTCTAGAAACATGTTAATATATAATATTATTTTTCATTGCCTCAAAATTTAAGTAAATTAAATTTCATATATCATGGGTTTGAATTGGTATATGATGGTTAGGTTAAGATAACTATTGTGGAATCAATGTTTTACTCTTGGAATTTAGGTCATTACATGATATTGTTGTTCCCAAAAATAAGGACATAGTTTCATTGGTTAGGTTATTTATAACATCGAACAATGGTTCATTGATCATAGGTTATCTCTCTTACAATAATATATAATATTGAATTTTCATTTAATTTATGAGAAGAAAAACATTCTGGATAAATGGAATTTTTTTAAAATGATTTTTTAAGATAACTGATTAAATTTTAATGATTGATTCTTACACTAAAAACATATTTTTCAAGCCTGGTAATACAATACAGATGCCTACTATAATGAATTAAATATATATATTTTATCTATATAATCTATTACCTTGTGTTAGTTATTTATAGTTTATTAGCTTCACGTCCATTAACACGATCCTCAAATTTTGGTTATCCATTTTTTAAAATGTTTCATGTGTTTATCATACCTAAAATCTTAGTTTTCAAAATGTTTTTCAATCATGAATGTTATGAAAATGGGTGGGGTTGTTTTTCGGAAATACATATTCATGATATTTATATTTATTATTATATAAATTTTTATTGGGAACTCAATTATATGAATTTTCAATGATAATTTTTTATTCGTTAACTTGTTCATATGTAGTGATTTTCAATGTGATGTTTTTGCTAGAGGATTAATAAAATATCATTTATTCATAGTATAACATTGATGAATTATTTGGGTTCGATAAATTATTTGTGTTTTCAAGATATGGATAATTAATAAAAATAAATTAAATATATGTGGATAATGTGAAGATATTTTATACTATTGGTAATTTCTCATTGTTACATTTTGTGGATATTTGTTGTAATTTTCATTATAGAACTTTTAATGATACTATGATTTTCACTTGTTTTTAACTGAAAATTATTTTCAAGAATCACCTTTCATGAAATGGTAAATAACATAATGCTTATAAATAATAATATTGGAATATTATGGATATTGATTTATTACCAATGATAGTGATGAGATATAATTTTGTTTTAATGTATTAAAATAAGAAATAGTGATGTGTTTATGTTATTGAATTGGTGATTTTTCTAAGAGATTATTTTATATCAATGTTATGATTGTGTATTCATGACAATGAAATTTATATTAATGAAATGAGATAATTGTAATGATTTTATTGTTGGTTTTTCCTCTACAATGAATTAGTTTTAAATAAAATTCATGTTAATTTTTTGTCTAGTATATTACACAACTAGTATACATGTATTGTATAGAAGAATTATGGGATAATTTTTCAATGGTTTTATTGGTATTGGGATTTCAATAGTTACTCAGTGAGTAAAGAACATGATGGGTAATAATAGAAATGATAAATGATGTATGATTTAAATAAATTATCTAGGTGTTATAAATAAATTTTTTATAATGATTTTATAGAAAACATCCCCATAATTTTTTTAAGTGAAAATTAGAAGAGATGATACTATGTGGAATTACATGTGTTGTGGTTGTGATAGAGTCATGGTTATTTTTTGGTGCTATCCCTTAGCCTCAATTTTTTATTAATATACATATAATTTTTATTAATAAGTGATTTTAAAATTCATTTCACCCAATATGGATATCATTATGGATGTCTAGATAAATTGGGTTCTTATTGTTTCCCCCATCATAATGCATTTTGAGTGATGTTTATTCTACCTTGTACCTCTTCCCAACACTCCCTTCTTTGTGTGGCCTATAACGTGATGGATTTTGTATTGTTTGAGAATTTTTCTTATTTGATTAAGGATTAATAAAATATTCTATAGTCTATTGATGTTATAATTTACTCCTTAAGTCATAAGAGTAGATTTAGGGTATAATTTGGAACTTATTTATGTTCATGGAACAAAATTATAGTCTATACGTATGTCCAACATGATATTTCCTTTTTTGGTGATAATGGGATGATGGGGATGTTAATTAGGTGTCATGAAGTATGTCTATTTTATGTGAAATGTTGTACCAGTACACTTCAACATATCAAATTTGGAGAACAATATTATTATTTTTAGACACTAATATGGGAAATCAATTTGAGATGTGTCATAGTGTACCATTAATTTATATTGAACAATAAATTTTTTATAATAGGTTTAATTTGGTTACTAAGCGTAGGGTATTAGTTATAACCAAATACATGATAGGTTCTCATTTGTTTTATCTTTTATTCATGGAATAATCAGAACACTACTTCAACATTTTTATGAGTAGTCTTTACAGGGATCTGACAGATTGTGTATGAATGATTACATTTCTATATATAAATTTTTTCATGTTTTTATTGAATTATTTACTTATTATGTTGATAATTTAATTCTAATATCTAAGATCTATGTATGGTGGTTATTCTTAAATTATTATATGTTAGAATTATCTTTGAGGATAATTCATTTCATGATATTTCATTATTTTTCAGAAATTGAGAATAATCGATTAATTTTGTATTCATTTCACTCATGAGGTTTATACCTAACATCTATATTTTTTACCATCTAAAATACGGAATCTACCCCATGAACTCATGGATGTGGGCATCATGGTGACATTTTTCTTCCGGTCAGGACCATTAGGGATTTCTAGTGGTTAGGTCTTCAAAAATTGGTATCAATGCTATGGTTGATGATTATGGGATATTAGACATTGTTTTTGTTTTTTTATTTTATGTTTTTGTAAGGGAAATGGTTTTACATTATCATTATACAAGATTTATAATTGTATACACTCTTTCAGATGGATGATTAGGACCCCAAATTATTTAACAAAATATTCTAATGCCAAATATACACCCTTGGTTAGAAAATCAAAATACCATATTTGAAAGAAATTACTAGTACATTCATTCAGTTTTTATTCAGGTTTCAATATTTGGTTTATTTTTAGGGATGTCTATATAAATAGAAAAAAATCATACATAATAAATTTTGTTCCAAAAGTGAATGGATTTTTTTTTCCGTTGTGAACAATGTTCACATTTTTAGGATTCAATGGAGGGATTAATATTGCATGTGATTCCATTTCTCTAACATTTGGAGGTGTTACATGTGTATTTTATTCTAATGTTATGTTCTTATTTTTATATAACTTTATTTTTTAACTAACAACAAAAAATATGATGTGTAAATATTTTTGTGCTTATAATATTTTTACAAATAAAGATGTGGCCCAATGTTGTCATTAATTTCCTGGGATGTCAATTTTTTATAATTCTTTTAAAATAACATACACTATATACTTATTCATAAAATATTGGCAATTGTGGGGTCAGTCCCATAAGGAAACTGGAATCCTAGTCACAGTATTAGGGAAAATTATTATATCTTCCTAATTGTTTTAATTACATTATTAATTAATAATATATTCTTTTACAACATTTAACAGAAAATAAAATCAACTAAATGTAAAATAATGTTAAACTAAACAAAACATTTGTATTATTGGATGGATAAAATGGAATTGATTTCAGGGTTTGGTATTAATTAATTTAAAATCATTCACATTCACATATTAATTGAATCGAATTAAACATCATCAGAATCATTAAATTAACTAGTCTTTCCTCTTACAAAATTAAATAGCTATCATGGATAGTCAAACAATATTTCTTAGTGATCTATGTAGAAATATTTACGAACAATCGTTTTATATGGGAGAGGTGATGGTTGGTATGATCTCATTTTAAATATCCCGAAATTTTATTGGGTATCTCCCCACAACTGAAAGTACACATTATATATTATTAGGGATAAAATAGAAAATATAATCATTGTAATAATTTTTGATAATTATGAATTCATAAATAAATTAAATTGTAAATAATGTTTCATACATCCACATAAAACAATATATACCTCCTTCTATTAAATTATCCATTCATTATTGGTGGAACAATATATATGTACCGGCTATATATTATACATTATGTAATAAAAAGATATTATCTAAGAATAATTTTGTTTGAAAAAATTTAAAAACATTCTTTATCATAAATATTAAAATTCCACATTTACTCAATTGAATAATAAATGAAAAATAGAAAATTAAAATGACATCCAACTATATAACTTCCCGTTGTTATGATAAATAGATTATTTTGCACCAAAAAAATTGTTAAAAACATATTTGTGATACTCTCTTAGTTTTATTCATATCCTCCACTCTCTAAAGGTAATTATCTTTTAGGCCTAAAAGGGAACTAGATAACCTGATAAGGGAGATTTTAATCATAGTTTGGATATTCATTTAAAATTTCATTGTACACCACAACATCATGACCAATTTATTATAAGAGTCACTCAATTTTCACTAAAGTGTTTTATGTTGATCTTATTATATATTTCTTTATCTGGTGATGATGAAATTAAAGTGAAATGGGATATCATGCATAATGAACCACATATTTTTACATGTTTCAACCTCACTTGGAAACATCCACATATCATAAAACCAAACTATATTGATGTACCAAATCCATTAAGGCTAACTACCAAAATGTGGTATGATCTAGATCACTTCTATGCCCATGATAACTTCCTTCACAACTTTTAGCTACATATAGATTCTTTCCAAGGGTCACTCCATTTACCACTATTTTTCATGTTCACTACCAGTGGAAAAAATCATCATCTCTCTTTTCCTTTGCTCACGTCCATGGAAAGGATCCAAACATAGATTACAGATATTTAGGTCCCTTCATTATAAAAAAATGCATCCACAATGGTATATATAAATTATATTGAATTTATTTATATAATTCCCATTCACATGTATGAAAAAAATTCATGAAACACATCCAATTTCAAGAAAACTAGAATATATATCCATTTACTATAGAAACAATATCCCCCATTGGCAATATCTTCATGAGATTACAATTCTTCCACTAACTACCATGAATATTGTAGATAATAAACTAATTTTTCAATTATTAATGACTTGTGTAGATCTTATACCTTCTTCTTATTATTCTTTTGAATTTTGATATGACATTGATAATGATTAATAGTAAATATAGGTGTGTATATCCTTACAAAAGATATTGGTTTGATACCCCCATTTTAGACACTAGAAAAATAACCCATGCATGATATCGAATTCTGTGACCCATTTCATGGGATCCTCAAAGGAGACCCCTTATGAGAGATCCTATATTGAAACCACATTCTTGAGATCTTGTGTGATAGCATTACAAACTTTTCATGATACGCCTTCACACATTGTGTATGATCTTGGGGTGAGGCCATTTTTTCATTGTGTGAGAAATTATTTTGTAACACTTTCATACTTTGGGCATGGCCATTTTTCATGAGATATATTTTAGATCATGTGAAACACAAACGTGATGTAAATCAAATATATTCGGCCACAAGGTAAATCAATGAACAAACATTATGAGCTATCATTATGAACATCATTCCAAAACAGAGCCTCAAATGAAAGGATTTAGAAAAACATAGTCAATGTTTAAGGATGGATTCAAGGTTATTTATATTCATAAATCCACCACAATAACTCTGTAAACTGTAGAAACCCATCAATTAAACTTCCATTTAAATCAGCATGACATGCTCATCATACCTCTTATCATGATATCAAAAGTCAATCATTCTATGGTAATTGATGTTGCCTTCTAGTTCATTTTGTAATGAATAATGATATCCAAATGAAAATAATGCATGTTGTGTGAGGTCCCATCCTAAGATTCAAAGACAATATTGAGAACTGCACAAGGTATTGTCTTGGGACCTAAAGATAATCAAGCTCTTCACAAGATCTCAATACGATATCATTTTTGGAATTCTCAGTCTATGAGATTTGTTCCACATTCACGCTCTGGGATATTATATATATCTACTATGTTTGAGACAACAAATTTAATATTATCACACAATAAAATACTTCCATATACATGAAATAAAAAATTCCAACATTTTGTGATATCAAATAGTTTCTATTGCATGAGATTAGTCATTCATTATAACTATTCGTGACTTATTTGACAATCTGTATTTATCAACACCCACAATACATGTCAAAAAGATATAATCATCCCAAAATCACCACCATGTGTGATTTTCACCTATCAATATCACTCATTGTTTTTTACATCTCATAAAATTTTCACACCACATTGAAGCTTAATCCATATTCTACCAAAAATTCACTTCTTGTGATTTCAATAGTGAACAAAGATTTACTCAACACATAATCTATGGCACATGATCCTTTCTCAACATGATAAATAAGAGTATCACGTATGGTTTGTTAGTGAATCACTTCATTCCTAGACCAGTCAAAAACTATCATCACGAACTATATCATTCAAAATATATGACCATTGATCAAACATTTTTAGAATAAATAGATTTAATCCACCATTCATAAATTATACCCCAATACCATACCCATATATTGACTAATAAGTTTTCCCTCCTTTTATAGACACAAATCATGACCATTGTCATTGAACCAAAATGTCACTTCACTGTAGTATGTAATAGGGCAATGAATGCAGATCAGACCATCAAGAAAAACACATCATACTTCTAGGAGAGTGGGTCCCATATCCACACTTTTTCAGGTGTGGTGAGTCGAATGAACACTATGAGAAAGACAATAAAGATAAAATTATTATCAGGGTAATGAATTTGTCAAAAATTCTCCATGCTATAGTTCTGTAGTAATATAATCTATCATAACAAGACCTTCCACTACTTTATCCTAGATAAACCGATAATTTATTTCAATGTTCTTTCCCCATGAGGATGGATAACACATTTTCTAAGATTTATAGAGAATGAATTTTTATAATAGATTCCAATCTGAGAGATCACATCAAATCTATATTATTTTTGCTATTACTTCATAAAAAATACATCATTGAAATATTTAGTGGTAAAATTATATTCAATTTCTATGGTGTCCAACAAAATTAAATATTTCCTATTGATTTTCCAAAATATACACAATCCACTAAGATATAAATCTCCACTAGAAATTGATTTAATATTGTTTGATGAAATTTACCATTATGAATCAGCATAGATTAATAACTCTTGTTCGGTTTTTTATTGTATAGAAAACTAAAATATACCATCTCCTTGAAATAAATAATTAATATTTTTACTAAATGTATATGTCACTCGTTAGGATTACATTGAAATATTGTTTATTTTCATGTGGATGAAAAATATGATATGGTTTTTTCAAATTCATATCAAATAGACTACCAATAATTTTCATATATTCTATGGCAGTAACTGCATTTCCTACATCATCCTGTGATAATTTCTTTATGATATCCATCAGAGTTGTCATCTCCTTGTAATTTTCCTTTCCATATAATCACAACACCATATTGTAATATTTCTATTGATAAAATAACTTACCATAAACTCCTTGTGTCAAACCAGCAAAATCACCCATTTATTACTACAATTGTTTATATATATACTATAGTATACTCCACCCCATCGAAAAACAAGATTCTTTCAAAGAATATTGAGTTTTTAATACCATACTCTGGGTTAGAGTTTCAACCCATATAACAACTTTTTTATCCAAATAACTATATTATTATCTTCATGAAGGAAAAAACATCTAGCTTCTCGATATAAAATTATTCTACTAGAAATACATTATGAAATGATGACTTGGAATCCATATGGAAAACATTGATCTTTAATTGCACAACTATGGACTAGAATAATCTAATTTTATCTAGCCTCACATCATGGGAAAATAAATCATCAACATAAATAATATCTAAATTAGGTAACTCTTTACATATAAATTGTGATTTTTTTGAAATCATTCGTCCATCATCATTATATTGGTTTTAAAGACCTATTTGATCCCAATGTCAATTTTATCTATTCGTATCAAAATAATTCTAAGAAAATGTCCAGTATTGGACTGATATAAATAATTGAAAAGGATTTTTAACTGATTTTAAATATTTAATGACACTTTAGAGTGGGGATAAAATATGTTAGAAGTGTTATTAATATTCCCTCACAGCTTCATGGAATCCTAAAAATAGTCAACTGATAACATATTTTTAAAAAATAATTCTTCAGTAAATACATGAATGTTGTTTTTTTCTTGAAATTTGTAATATTTATGTTTTATCAAAAAATATTTTATCATTTATATAATATTCAAACATTTATTGTGATTATCATATATAATGGTCCCCATATGATATGAAACTCTTCCTATTTATAGGCACACTATTTATACCTACAATCATTTTTCATCACATACATCATTTATTGAATTTCGACTATAGGTTTTATAAACTTATCTAGCTCGGTAACATTTCTTAGTTGTATCTACCAAAAATAATATTTTACGTGTTTGAATTTACCACTTTGTACGGATCCATCAATAAAACAGCTAAGACTATTGAGATGAAACTCAATATAGAAAAATGAGATAATATTAATAACATAATCATTTTAAATTTCAATCTATTACTACCATATATCTTATGAAAACATAGTCCATTGACTCCGTTTAATGAATTCATAAATATATTTCCATCTTATTTAGTAATTTATTTGAATCAGTTGATTTCTAGATTGCATCACATCACTACTTAACATATTTGGATGAAATTGTCCCTTGGATTGTATTTCCACTAAAAACATCAAATACTTTAACATAAGTTAATATAATTTTAATAAATTGGAATGGGGTCAATGTATAATCCCCATAGGGAGGGTTTTAGTTGATCTTGATGGAACAAACCATTGATACTTTTTAAAAATCACTATAAACTTTCTCTAGTTTTTCAATTTCTCAGCTGTCTTTAACTACTATGGCCATATAACTGTAAATTCATGACCTTATACTCATACTTCATCTGATATTTTGATTTGTTATGCATGTAATTTTTATCAATTGTGTGTTTAACCCCAGTAGTAATAATATCCTTCTATGATTCTAGATAATAAATCAATTTTTCAGTATAATTTCTCTGATGATGAATCCCTACAATGGACATCTAACATTTATTTCACCTCCATTGAAGGTATCTTTCTCATGTCTTCACATCTTACATTATTTTATGACATGGGAGAATTTCAATACATTAATTATTCATTATTATTTTATGAGTTATCTCAGTCACATCATTGTTTCCTTATAGTGATAGTACCTTCAATGAACATATATTCTTATTCCTCTCAGATGGAGTAACTACTCCATTTTTCTTCCATGTTCATGCACATTATTCGCAATAGATATATTGTGAGTATAATAGGTAAGGTTGTAAATACACCCTTTTTCATGTTCCACGTGCTTTATTTTAGACTATAAAACTTTTAATCGACAAATATTTTTTTATTCAAGAATATAAATTTTTTGTATACATCACTGGAGATGGGGATCACCTCCTAGGTTCTTTTTCTTTCAATTATTTCTTCCAGATAAAACATATTTCAAAATGATTATTAATATTTGATAAGAACAATGTCTCACTAAAAACATACCTTATTTCATCAATTATTAGATTAGATAGTGATGATTCATGGGTTCTTATTATTATTCCAATGTGACGTATGCCTTATTGACATATACTCATGGTGTGTAATGGTATTCAAAAATAATAACATCAGTTGATTACATTCTTCTGAGAGACAATACATTCAGACATTTCAAGAATCCTCTTCTTATTATAATATTTAGAAATAATTTTTTTCACAATATGAAATTTATTCCAATACATGGGAAAAAATAACAAAAAAAAATAACCATGCATCCCAATGATGTTTCACATGTCATCATCCTTTTTTGTTTAGCTGTTTTTAGGCATGATTCCATTAACTAGGAAAATTTTTCAGTTTATGGAATGGTTCATAGATATTTTCATCTCATTTTTGGGAGATGGTTTGCAATATACAATTCATGTTTTCTAGAAAATAAAATACCTTTTGGATAATGGAATCCGTTCATGTTTCTCCTTCAAAATAATGTCTTTTATTTTCTTTTAATTATTTCCATCTGAAGGATATTAATATAGAAAATTAAATGAATCCTTAAATTTTTTATTTTCATTGGAATTTTATTTATCAACATATTTATTGATTGATTATAACTCTTATATTAATATTTCAATTTTAATGTTCCTTGAATTAATATGGGAATTATGTTCTATCTTGAGATCATTCTCATTACTCATCACATATTCCCATTCTCATGTGAGCTTATCCAACATGTCTATTTTCTACTTTATATTAAAAATCATATAAGAAATAGAGTCTTTGAAACACCCATTATTTTATTATAGCCTTTGATTCCCATGTAAAAGTTATAACTGGTGTCCATCAATATTATCATTTGCGGAAACCAACTTATGAATTTCTTTTCAATTAATGTGTTGTCCCATGTCATCAACTTTGAGTTTCTCTATCATTGTTGAGAGATTTTGAAATTATTTACCTTGAAATTTATTTCTATTCATTAAATATGTGGCCTCACCAATAAGTCTATTATTTAAATGTTTAATAATGATTAATTCAACATCATCCAATTTGATATAGATAGTTTATGTTTTATTTTATTTAGGCATTTTTTATCCAATACCTTTATTTTGTGGGAAACTTTCAATTTTGGTCTTCTTTCAATTTCACCAAAATCAGTTTTACCAATATCTCATAGAATATAACTTTCATCACTCATTCTTGTAGATCAATTTATTTGGTAAATATATCTATTGAATTATTCTTTAAAAAACATATTTGGTACCCTATTTGTTACCTCCAACTAAATAATTCTAATTCTATAGAGACGTTAACATAGAAAATTTACAGAGGACATCTTCTTCATATTTTATGTTCTTAAATTTTCTATTATGGAACATTATAATGTATTCTTGGCACAGGAAAAACAATAATGAAACAGTGAATATAAAAGAGATATGATTATAAAACCAATGAAATGATATCCATTATTATTCCAAAAATGAGATTATATGCCTGGAAAGGGGGTGAATCATGGTATGGAAATTCTTTTCAGTGTTCATCGTACAAAAATGGATCATGACCTATTCATTATAAGGGTTCAACAATTTTTTATTATATATTTTTACTAATATACTTTATTCTTATTTATATGATGATGATGCAGTGAATGTAATTTAGTAGAGCATGAAAATGGATACCCAAATTTTTACATAGTTTTTCAGCACAGGGATACATCCAAGGAGAATACAATGAAAATTTACAAATGTTTAAAATCAATTAAGGCTCACTACCAAAATTTGGTTTACGCTGTCTCGCTTCTATGTGCATTATCGCATAATTTACAATTTTTATGTACATCACTCTTCTTCCAAAGGGTCTCCTCCTCGATCTCTCATTAACTAGCTCAAAATTGATGGATAGAGTGTCCTTATTCCATTTCCATTTCCAAATTCTTAGAAAGGATCCAGAAATAGTTTATGGACTTGTATATCCCTTAATCATCAATAATGAACTCATTCTCAATTGTAGGAATCTTTCTTTTTTGATGTTCTATATGGGAATCTACTTCACTTAGGTGAGAACAATTGGAAGAATCATTGATACTCTCAAGATAACTGGAAAAATCATTCATTTTATATAGAAAAAAGAATAAAATGTTATATGGAAATATCTTCATAATATTCACATCCTTACATTAACCACCATTATTTTATAAGTGAATTAACTCCTGAAAATATTGTTGAATGGTGAAGAAGATGTTGTACTCATCTTCTTATTTTTATTTTGGATATGAAAATGATACTACCCACATGTTAATTTAGGTTTGTATATTATTTCATAAGACTCTACTGTGATACCCATTCACAATACCCTAGTGTGTGACCCTTTTTATGAGATTCACGAACCTAAACCCTTTCATGTGATCCTGGTGCAAGATCCCCAGTGCAGGATCCAAGCATGAGACTCATTCGCACGTTGCACATGACCATGACGTGATACGCTTTCCAAAGTAATGAATGATTTAGGAAGAAGAACATTTTATTATTTTTCACAATATCCAAGCATGTAACACTTTAATGATTTGTGAAAGATTAGGGAATGAGTCCCTTTCTTGGTGACTTTTTTCATATCATTCACAACACTAATATACTTTCAATCACCTATATACCATCAGAAGATCTCTCTATGAACCTCTTTTGATATATCTCTCTATGAAAAAACTTTTAGGATGTTTCCTCACATGAAATTATTTTTAAAAACATAATCTTTTTTAAGGTGAGTTAAAAGTATTTATAGGCATAAATGCAACATCATAACTCCAAAAAATCACTGAAAAATATCTCTTCTTCCGCCACAGAAATCAGAATCACATGCTATGCGAAACTAAAATCACACAATCAAAAATCAATATTTTGATTTTTATTAAGGTACTCTTCCAGTTATTTCTGTAACCCACAGTGAGATCCAAATTTAATTTTGAGTTATACAATTGATCCTGTCATGATATCTAGATACAATAATGATTTATATCCATGATCTAATCACAATATCAAAAGACAATTCTATGCTTCATGACATCCCAATATGAGATCAGTTAAAATATTATTACTCCAAGATTTTAGTTCCTCATTCATGTTCAATGAGATCAAACATCTTTATATCATGAAATATTATACATTCACAAATTATTTGAGATAAAATATTCTTCCCTTACGTGAGAAAATTCATTCATGTTTTTTTAAGAGATGAAACTATTCACTATTATGTGAGATTAGCCATGTGTGAAATCTCTTCAAGCCTTAATTAACAATCATTATTCGTCAATATGCTCAATACTTTTGGAGAAACACAATCATCCCAAAATCACCATAATGAAGGATTTTCGCCTAAAATTCCGCATATAAATCCCTTCTTCAAAAAATTTAATATAACTCCCATTTAAAAAATATGATCAATATTGGCATTTCAATTTTATTAATTTGGATGTGGCCATTACTCAGGTGTTGAATATGGAACTAAAATGTAGTGTCCTCCATAAAAATACAGAACAATTTTTTCCTATAAAATTATGACATTTCCACTATAAAACCTCATGATATGAGTATTATAAATATTTTAAAACAATTAAAATTAAATTATAAGAACATCTATATGTAGTGGATATTAAGCTCATTGGTATCCATTAATACATTAGTTTTGGATTATGTAGTAGAAGATAATTTTTCCTCTTGGAGTACACTATCTTTTATAATTCAGAGCCAGGACCATTTTGAAGTGTTCCTTGTTGTAGGTCAATCCCTATAACATTAAATCATATTATATGAAATTGTATTATACTTATATTGTTTAATAGATAATTTTAAATAGAATTAACAATACATTACCTTCTCCAAAACCCTTTTATAGTATGCTGATGGATATAGTTCTTTACGTATACTTTTACACAACTATTAGTGGGGAATTATTACCCCAATCTTGTGGATATTGTTTCATAATTCATTTTCATGATATTCCACTATTTATTTTACATGGAATCAGTACGAAGAGAATCCCCCTGATTAGAGTTCCTTGATTGGTGATGCAACGTAGACAAATTTGTAGCATAGTAACTGTTTAAAATATAACATAAAAACATAATTAATATTTATTACGTAGATAATTGAATAATTCGATGTTGTAATTATGTCGATGATTCATTTTAATGGCATCACAGTGGTTTTCGAGTGTCAAAACAACATGTGAGGGTGGTAACAGCTTGTGTAAAATGGATGATACATTGTAAATTAAATATACAAAGATGTTTTGGTAAAACAAAATGATCATTTCCCAATAGAAATGTACCATATCATTCCATTTGATGTTATTCCATTAATAAATAACTATATATATTCCTTAACATGAAGATGATGTCGGAAAATCATATTAGGATTCACTTTATAAATGACGTCACCCTACATTGGTGTGTAACCCCTATCATTGTCGTGTATATTCTCTCAACCTTCACCAGTGAATTATCTTGTGTTCTCATGTGATTCCTTCGATGTGATAAACAACACAAGGCCCTACCACACCTACAAAAACAAGATATGGTTTTCATGAATGAAATCACTTTAGGAAGTGTCATGCCCCAACCCCAGTTAACTAGAGTTGGTGTATTATTAAATAACATAGGCATTTTCACAATAAAGATCAAATCTCGAACGACCGATTGGTTTAGTAGCCTTTGAAACACTAGATATATTCACAAGTCTTATATTAAATCATAAAAATGAAAACTACAACAAAATATTTTCTTCATATTCTACACTCATATCCCCACATACTATCCCTGTAGGTCATTCATAATTTACTTCGTCATACCCTGTGAAAAATAAAACATAGAAAATGGGTGAGCTCAAATGCCCAGTAAGGATAACAATATAGAAAAAACTATCATAAATAAGAATAAACATTTAAGGAAATGTATAACTAAATAAAAAGCCTTTTAAACTTTAACTTCAATATATTATGGAAAAAATAAAATGAAATAATTCCATTTACTTATTCACATGGATATTCTACTAATCGAATAACCACATTCAATATCAATAACCACTTTCATAATGACGGAATGTATAATGCCAAACTATCATAACCACATAGCCAAGGCCTCGTCCCAAGACAACAAATAAGATTTTGCCAAGGCCTTGTGCCAAGACAGTAGTTTGTCTCATTAGACCTACCGATGCATCTAGGAGCTATAGCGGGATCCACCCGTCACATATTAAGTCCAATGTATTCCCATATGAAAAGGTTTAAACATAACATAAACATTTGTATTAAAACTAGAATAAGAAATGTCAATACTTTCACCATAAACTCTGAATGGTATAAAAATAGCACATCCACATTTAAACATATCACAAAACCTTCAATGCAATATAGAAGTTTTGTATCAACTTCAAATAAGCGTAAAATCCATCAAAGGATGTTGACATAGATGAAATCAAAACTCTTTTTAGAGAAATATCTCTTTCTATCTTGAAATCATTTAAGATTATTATATTTATAAAACATTTTCTTTTAAAATATTCTTATAAGCTTGTAATGGAAGCATAAATGATTTTATAATGGTGGAAAATAACCGCACCCACCGTATAAGTTTAAAGAAACATTCTTACCTTAATTCTGTCGAAAAGGTTAAAAAGCACCTTGATCGGAAAATGACGGAAAGATTCCTTTATAAACCACTTATAAAAAGTCAAACAAGGGTATAAATGACTTTAACCCATATTCTTGTAAATATTAAAAATGTTTTGAAATACATTATTATGAAACATGGATGTGGATGATAAAGAGATCCCAATAGATTATTACGTATAAACAACCTCGGATAAAGAAGAGATTGTGAAATAAACCCTTACCTTTACTTTTCCTTGGTTGGGGTAGGTTAAACTCTTGTATAATGGTGAAATAATTGTTATTAGATTATACAAGAATAATATACATTAATATGATATCATATATGATCTTTTAACATTGATTTGTTAATAATATCTTAGTTTTATCTTTGTTTCGGGTGTTAACTTACTCATTTTATTTTATATGTTTTGTTACGTAAGACATGTTTGTAATGGATAGGTTGTATCTTAATCATATAAATAATGATATCAATTCCTTATATACTATTATTAATCATCACATGAGAATTATACTTGAATGGATATGATGGAGAATGAATCTCATCACGTTCCTAGAGACGGTAGTCCGTATGTACGCACGAGCGACAATATCATTCTTTTGATATTAAAATAATATATAATTGGATAGTATATAATATATAAAGAATAATTATCTTGTTATATTTATTATTAAATGAGTTACACATCAATATTATACCCATCCAAATAATAATATATTAAATAACAATTACACCACGACGTGGAGACGGTAAGCCGTACGTACACACGTATGGTGACATGTTATTGAAAGGGTGGATAGAATACTGAATATGGTTGTACCATATTTATGATAACATCACAGTATATATATGATACTGGAGTTATTATTTTATTATGGTAACAACAAAGGAAGAAGAAGTGGAAGAAGAATGGAACTTCGAAAAGGGTAGGGAAATCATTACCTCTTCTTCGGGTTCTTCCTTTTGATTTGATCAAAAGGGCTCTGTAGGTTAGATTTATGATCAAAATAAGGCCTCTAAATTTTAGTGAGGGAATTTGGGAGAGTATTTGGTCAGAGTTTGGCTAAACCAATAGGCTTTGAAGGTGTGAATAAATGAGAAGGAGAAGTTCCCTTTTATAAGAGGGGTGAGGGGCAGCTTTGGAAAAGCTAGAAATATTAATATATAATAAATTCATATTTGGTTTCTAATAGATAAAAAGTTTATTATTTAAATTTTAAGGTGTGGATGGTTTTAAAAACACTTAACCAATAGAATTTAGATAGGTTTGGGTTACTATATAAACCTTATCTTTATGTATTAACTCTATGTTAATTACTTTCACTTTTACAATGTCTCCTTGTATTTTTATGTTATATGGTTAATAAACTTACCATATAAATCCAAGAGACACCCAAGAGGTCCATTAATGATACAAATATCATGATATAAGTCTCTTGGCCAAACCGTAGATTTTTTGGAAATTAATTTCAATTAATTATATAATATTTTTTTTAAAAACTCTTTTATGTCAATTTTGACACTATTCAATAGTTGATTTTTGTGAAACTCATAACAGAATTATTACTTCGAAAAAAGTTATTTAAATCAATCCTAATATGTCATATTATCCTAGAAAATTAGTTTAATTCATTAAAAGTCACAAATTATATTTATTTGGGTATTTATAATATCAATTATTTTAATTTTTCTCTATTATGGTAATTGATGCATCATCATTGTGTCATAAATAAATTAAATTATTTAATGTCTAAAAATTATAAGTAAAATATAATTATGTATGAAATCTTTTTATATTTCTAGTTAATATTTAAAATCGAATTTATCTTATGTATAACCCTATATTAAAAATGTTTTAGTAAATAAACTTTGATTTTAACTCTTTTAACACTTCCTTGAATTAAATAATAATAAATGTCCTAATCTAATCCAAGTGGATCTAAATGATAATATTGTATTCCTAAGGTTTTATTTTGTCGAGATAAACTTTTCCAATAGAGTTAGGACATGAGTTAGGGTAATATTAATATCATTTTTACCCTTAATTACCCTATTACTTTTAACCGTTGTAAATAAAAGTAAAAAGTTACTATTCACCAAAAATTATTTTCATCTCATTGAACCACATTTTACTTCTTGATATTAACCGTGTCTCTCGGATTTTCAAAATTCCATTCACAGAAGCGGAAAAATTAATTTTTATGAAAAATTAGGTTTTTTAACTACCACTTATTAGTTTCACTATTCATCAAAAATTGAAGTTTTTTAGAACAATGCCAAAATTTCACCCTAAGCTATAATTGATATTCCGAATTCAAAAATGATGTCTATTTTAAAAAATTCCAAAAATATAAGTTTCATTAATTAATTTTATAATTAATTCCCACTGTCACAACAAATAGCGTGTTTTTAAGAAACAATATATACCAAAAGATTGACAATTGTTTCGGTCAAATTTTATAGTGAAATTAATTCTAATGAACACCATTGGACAAAATGGTAAAAATATATTCTAATTATACTTTAAAACCACTCAATAATATAATTTATCACTATAAATAATTATAATTAAAAAAGTTGTTTTTAATTATTTTTCATTATTCATAAAAATTGGAAGTTCTCAGAAAAATACCAAAAAAATCATCTTAGGATAATTTTGATATTCCAAAACCAAAAATGAAGTCCATTTTTAAATATAAAATATATATAATTTCAAAATGTAGGTATTACTATTCATAATGGCTAGTTTTATTGGTTGTGGTGTGTTAGAACTCGATGTTGCGTACAACACATGCAATTGCATTGTTCAAAGAGAAGCGTACCATAGAAGCTTGGGGTGTTACATTCTCCCCTACTTCAAATAATTTCATCCTCGAAATTTCCAGAATACTACTGCATGAAAATACTTGTGTGGTTCTTCATCATAAGTTCCTCGGGTTCCCACATTGCCTCTTCCAACTTATGGTTTCTCCACAAAACTTTTACCAGACGTGTCGTCCGGTTTCTCATTACTTGTTCACTTGTATCAAGAATCCTGACAGGCTCTTCACAATAAGACAGATCAGGTTCCAGTTCTAATTCTTCATAGGTGAGTACATGCGTTGGGTCAGGCATGTATTTCCTCAACAGAGATATGTGGAACACATCTTGAGCTTTGGAGAGACTTGGCGGCATTGCCAATCGGTAAGCTACAACCCCAATTCGTTCTATAATTTCGAAAGGTCTGATGTACCTGGGACTGAATTTACCTTTCTTACCAAAACGTATGACTCCCTTCCATGGAGATACCTTCTAGAAAAAATTATCACTGACTTTAAATTCCAAATCCTTCCTTCGATTATCAGCATTTCTCTTTTGCCTACTTTGAGCTGCTTTGATGTGATTTTGGATTACCTTCACCTTTTCCATCGTTTCCTCCACTAGTTCTGGACCTACAAGTTTTCTTTCACCAACGTCATCCCAACAGGTTCGTGTGCGACATCTCTTTCTGTATAATGCTTCATATGGTGCCATCTGAACACTCAAATGGAATCTATTGTTATTGAAAAACTCTACCAAAGGTAAATATGGATCCCACATACCCTGAAAGTAAAGTGAACACGATCTCCTCATGTCTTCTAAGGTTTGAATAGTCCATTCTGATTGTCCGTCTGTCTGAGGGTGGTAGGCAGTGCTCAAATGAAGTTCAGTATCTAGGGATTTCTGAAGACGCTTCCAAAATCTTGAAGTAAAACGGGGATCACGATCAGAAACAATCGATAGGGGTACTCCAGGAAGTCTCACAACATCATTAATATGTAGTCTTGCTAGACGTTCCAGTGGTATATCTTCTCTTATAGAAAAAAAATGTGCTGACATGGTAAGACGATCAACAATAAACCATATTGCATCGTTCCTTCTAGGAGTCTTTGGTAGCCCCATGAAAAAGTCCATCGTAATATTTTCCAATTTCCACTCCGGTAAGGGAAGAGGTTGCATGACTCCTCCAGGCTGTTTCCTTCCAGCTTTAACTTATTGAAAAACCATACATATTGACACAAAATCAGCAATCTCCCTCTTCATGTTATCCCACCAAAAATGTTCCTTCAAATCACTATACATTTTGGTGCTCCCAGGGTGTATAGATAAATTGGAACTATGAGTATCATCCAGGAATTTCCTTTTTTGATCAGGTATATCGGGAACACAAAGTCTCTTCCCGAATTTCAATATTCCATATTCATACACAAAGTCATTCAATCTCCCATCATTCACAGTTTTTATCTTCTTTTGAAATTCTTCATCATCGGTCTGAGAACTCTTAATCCTTTCTAGTAAAGATGGTTTGGCAACCATTTGAAAAAACATTGATGTTTCACCATCCATGGTTATTCCCATGTCCATCTTCACTAGATCCAGGAAAATTGGATCCCTTTCATTTCTCATATTGTTCAAAACTCCATGATCTTTTCTGCTCAAAGATTCTGCCACCTTGTTTTCCATCCCCGGGTGGTAGTGTATCGTGAAATAATAATCCTTGAGTAATTCAATCCATCTCCTTTTCCTCATGTTGAGTTCTTTTTATGAGAAAATATACTTCAAACTCTTGTGATCAGTATAAATCTCACATTTTTCACTATAGAGGTAGTGCCTCCATATCTTCAAAGCAAAGATCACAGCTGCTAACTTGAGATCATGAGTAGGATAGTTGTGTTCATGAATTTTCAACTGTCGTGATGCATTGCCAATAACCCTATCATTCTGCATAAGGACAAAACCAAGTCCATTCTTCGATGCATCACTATAAATAATGAACATGTCATTCCCCGATGTTAGAGTCAATATAGGGGAATTGACTAATCTTCTCTTCAGTTCTTCGAAACATTCTTCACACTCTTTTTTCCAAACAAATTTAACCCCTTTAGGTGTGAGCTTCGTTAATGGGTTAGCCAATCGGGAAAAATTCTAGATGAAATGTCAATAATAACATTCCAAACCAATAAAACTGCGTACCTCAGTTATACTCGTAGGTGCTGGCCATTCTTGGATAGCCTTAGTCTTAGAAGGATCAACAGAGATTCCATCTTTAGAGACAATATGTCCAAGAAAAGAAATTTCCTAAAGCCAGAATTCACACTTGCTAAACTTCCCATATAATTCATGCCTTCTCAAAGTCTTCAAGATAATGCGCAAGTGATTTTCATGATCTTCGTAGATTTTGGAGTATACCAAGATATCATCAATAAATACCACCACAAATTCAACAAGATACTCCGTGAAAACTCTATTCATCAGATCCTTGAATACAGAGGGTGCATTATTCAATCCAAAAGGCATTACAATAAAATCATAATGCCCGTACCTGGTTTGAAATGCTGTCTTAGGAATGTCTTCCTTCTTCACACACAACTGATGATATCCAAATCGAAGTTCAATCTTTGAAAAGTATTGAGCTCCATGGAGTTGGTCAAATAAATCAGCAATGCGTGGTATGGGATACTTGTTCTTTATTTTTATAGCATTGATTTCCCTGTTGTCGATACATAACCTCATAGATCCATCTTTTTTTAACAAAAATAACAGGGGCTCCCCATGGAGAAACACTAGGGAAAATAAATCCTTTATTACTCAATTCCTCTAGTTGTTTCTTTAGTTCAACTAATTCTACAGAGGCCATTCTATAAAGGGTCTTTGATATAGGCCTTGATCCAGGAATTAAATCAATGGAAAACTCAACTTCTCATTCTGGAGGATGTCCAGGTAAATCTTCCCGAAATACATCTACAAATTCTTTCACAAAAGGTACATCCTCTATTTGAACATTCCTTTCCTCACCCATAGTTATTTCATTCTCTTCCTCCCTAATAATTGAATTTAGTTGAGCTACTGTTGGTGGATCTAAATAATAATTAGGTGGCGACGATTCTGCTCTAAAGATAAGGTGTTCCTTATCATCATCATCATGAATCGTAACCTCTTTCTTATTACAATAAATCATCACATATTTGTCTGAAAGCCAGTCAATACCGAGGATTATATCAAAGTCAATCATACGTATGATGATGAGATCAGTAGATAGAGAACATTTATGTGCTGTAATGGAGACCGACTCACAAAACTTTGTTGCAATGATACTTCCCTTGGGAGTTTTAACTGACAACACCCTTGTTAAATAAAATTGGAAATATCTAATTTTCATAGCAAACTGGGAAGATATGAAACAATGCGATGATCCATAATCAAATAATGCATTTTCTAAACATGAAGAAACCATTAAATTGTCGGTCACCACGTCTTTCGGAGTTTCTACCTCAGTAGTAGTGATAGCATAAGCTTGGCCTGGATCCCTTGGCATTTTCTGAGGTAAGTTCCCCTGACACTTAGGACATTCATTTTCATAATGCCCCATCTCCCTGCAATTGTTGCACTGAACATTTGTAGCTTCCTTCTTCCCTTTGCAATCACGAACTTGGTGGCCTTTTTCACCACACTTGTAACATAGTCTCGTTCCCTTCAAGCAAGTATCGGGGTGTTTCTTCCCACATTTACCACAGGATGGATATTCAACATTTCCCTTCTTCTTCTTATTTCCATTCCAAGATTGATCAGCAGATCTCTTCTTCTCTTGCTTTTCTTTAAAGTCATAAGACATAGAGATTTCCTTTTTGGTCTTCATTGCACATGAGACAATGTATTCGTACGACGAGAAGGATTGTGATACTAATGCTCGACGGAGAAATGGCTTTATCCCATCAAATAAATGATCCATCTTACTTCTTGGGTTACTTATATAATCTCCAGAATACCTTGATAACCTTGTAAAGTTAGCCTCATACTTTGTGACATTCGCATCCTCCTTCTGTCTCAGAATCAGAAACTGCCTTTCCATATCTGCTCGGTGGACGCAAGGAAAGTATTTTTCTAAAAACAGATCTTTGAACTCCTTCCATTCCATATTTGATACTTCATCATCTTCCTTCTTATTTTAAATCAATGACCACCATTGATCAACATCTCCAGTGAGGTGGTAAACTGCCATGATAACTTTTTCCCTTTCACTACTCCCCAAAGCCTGAAATATTTTCTCTAGGGAAAATATCAATTTCTCAGCTACTAAGGGATTTGTACTCCCATTGAACGTTGGTGGTTGTTGCCTCATGAAGTGATCTAAAATTGATCCTCCACGATGTGGATAGGGGTGCTCCATACGGGTAAGGTTATTATTCATAACCAGAGTGAGTTGTCCATGTTTGGTGATTAGCTGATCGGCACCGGTTGCATCACCAGCTCCACTATAATTATATTGAGCAGGAGGGAAATCCCTACATGGAGTGCGTGCATTGATACCATTTCCATTTCTTCCACTAGGCGCCATTTCTAAACAATGTCATAAACTAGATCAATTTATGAATCAAAATACATAATCCCATACTTATAAAACACATAACATAAATTGAACTATTTTTGGATATAATCCATAATCATAAAAATGTTTTCTTTGAGGAAGTATATACTCATAATCCCTTCATAATTATTTTTAAAGAAAATGAGATTTATCCTAAGCATATCCTCTAGGAGTGTCGTAACCAAGAGTGTAGCAAGGCCCGTTGTTGTGCACCAGTTCCCGTTCGAGTCTAGCTCAAAGTGGTGTTTTCGGGTTTTACCCCTAGGTACATATGTGCCAGAGCTGCCTCCACCTGCTCATATCCAGACAGGGATGTATTGCCCGGAAAACTCACAAAATCTCTACAATACAAAAATTTTAGGAAGTTATTTTATACTAATCCTCAAATTCTATCTTAAATCTATGGGCTGTAATCGGAGTTTATCTAAATCTTTCTTACAAGGTTTGTACTAAAATTCCTCTGATACCAACTGTAATGCTCCAACCCCAGTTACCTAGATTCGGTGAATTATTACATAACATTGGCATGATCACAAGAAAGATCAAATCTTGAAAGAACGATTGGTTTAGTAGCCTTGGAAACACTAGATATATTCATAAGTCTTACATTACATCATAAAAATGGAAACTACAACAACATCTTTACATAATATTCCACACTTATATCCCCACATACTATCCATGTAGGTCATTCATAATTTATTTCTTCATACCCTGGGAAAAATAAAACATATAAAAGGGGTGAGCTCAAATGCCCAGTAAGGATAACAATATAGGGGAAACATTCATAAATAAGAATAAACATTTAAGGCAATGTATAACTAAAACAAAAGCCTTTTAAACATGATCTTCAACATAGTATGACAAAAATAAAATTAAATAATGCCATTTACATATTCACTTGAATATTCTACTAATCGAATAATCACATGCAATATCAATAACCACTTTCATAATGATGGAATGCATAATGCCAGACTATCATAACCACATAGCCAAGGCCTCGTGCCAAGACTACAAATAATATTTTTCCAAGGCCTTGTGCCAAGGCACTAGTTTGTCTCATGAGACCTACCGATGCATCGAGGAGCTATAGTGGGCTCCACCCGTCACATATTAAGTCCAATGCATTCCCATATGAAAAGGTTTAAAGAAAACATAAACATTCGTTTTAAAACTAGCATACGAAATGTCAATACTTTCACCATAAACTATGAACGTTATAAAAATAGCACATCCACAGTCAAACATATCACAAAACCTTTAATACAATATCGAAGTTTTGTGTCAACTTCAAATAAGCGTAAAATCCATCAAAGGATGTTGACAAAGATGAAATCAAAACTCTTTTTAGAGAAATATCTCTTTCTATTTGGAAATCATTTAAGATTCTTATATTTATAAAACATTTCCTTTGAAAATATTCTTATAAGCTTGTAAGGGAAGCTTCAATGATTTTATAATGGCGGAAAATAACTGCACCCGCCATATAATTTAAAAAAACATTCTTACCTTAATTCTGTCGAAAAGGTTAAAAAGCACCTTGTTTGGAAAACGACGAAAAGATTCCTTTATAAACCACTTATAAAAATACAAACAAGGGTATAAATGACTTTAACCCATATTCTTGTAAATAGTAAAAATGTATTGAAATACATTTTAAAGAAACATGGATGTGGATGATAAAGAGATCCCAGTAGATTATTACGTATAACAACCTCGGATAATGAAGAGATTGTGAAATAAACCCTTACCTTGTACTTTTTCTTAGTTGGGGTAGGTTAAACTCCCGTATAACGGTGAAATAATTGAAAATAATTAATACAAGAATCATATACATTAATATGATATCATATATGATCTTTTAACATTGATTTGATAATAATAACTTAGTATTATCGTTGTTTCGGGTGTTAACTTACTCGTTTTCTTTTATATGTTTTGTTACGTAAGCCATGTTTGTAATGGATAGGTTGTATATTAATCATATTCAGAATGATAACAAGTCATTAGATACTATTATTAATCATCAAATGAGAATTGTACTTGAGTGGATATGATGGAGAATGAATCTCATCGCGTTCGTGGAGACGGTAGTCCGTACGTACGCACGAGCGACAATATCCTTTTTTTGATATTAAAATAATATATAGTTGGATAGTATATAATATATACAGAATCATTATCATGTTATATTTATTATTTACATGAGTTACACATCATTATTATATCCATCCAAATAATAATATATTGAATAACAATTACACCACGATGTGGAGACAATAAGCCGTACGTACGCACGTATGGTGACATGTTATTCAAAGGGTGGATAGAATACTGAATATGGTTGTACCATATTTATAATAACAACACATTATATATTTGATACTGGAGTTATTATTTTAGAATGATAACAAAAATGGAAGAAGAAGTGGAAGAAGAAAGGAACTTGGAAAAGGGTGATGAAATCATTACCTCTTCTTCGAGTTCTTCCGTTTGATTTGATCAAAAGGGCTCCATAGGTTGGCTTTATGATCAAACTAAATCCTCTAGGTTGTAGTGAGGGAAGTTGGGAGAGTATGGGGGCCGAGTTTGGCCGAACCAAAAGGCTTTGAAGGTGTGAAGAAATGAGAAGGAGGAGTGCCCTTTTATAAGAGGGGTGAGGGGACCTTTGGAAAAGATAGAAATATTCATTTATAATAAATCCATATTCGGTTTCTAATGGAGACAAAGTTGATTATTTAAAGTTTAAGGTGGGTATTGGTCGAAAAAAACTTAACCAAAAGAATTTATACAGGTTTGGGTTACTATATTAACCTTATCATTAAGTATTAACTCTTAGTTAATTAGTTTCACTTTTACAATGTCTCCTTGTATTTTTATATTATATGGTTAATAAACTTACCATATGAATCCAAGCGACCCCCAAGTGGTCCATTAATGATACAAATATCATTATATAAGTCTCGTGGCTGATCCTTAGATTTTTAGGAATTTAATTTCAATTAATAATATAATATATTTTTAAAAAATTCTTTTATGTCAATTTTGACACTATTCGATAGTTGATTTATTTTAAACTCATAACAGAATTATTACTTCGAAAAAAGTTAATTAAATCTATCCTAATTTGTCATAGTATCCTAAAAAATTAGTTTAATTCATTAAATGTATGAAATTATATTTATTTGGGTATTTATAATATTAATTATTTTAATTGTTCATTATTATGGTAATTACTGCATCATCATTGTGTCATAAATAAATTAAATTATAAAATGTCTAAAAATTATAAATAAAATATCATTATTTAGGAAATATTTTTTGTTTCTAATGAATATTGGCAATGGAAATTATCATATGTATAACCCTATATTAAAAATGTTTTAGTAAATAAACATTGATTTTAACTCTTTTAACTCTTCTTTGAATTAAATAATAATAAATGTCCTAATCTAATCCTAGTGGGCCTGAATGATAATATTTTATTCCTAAGGTTGTTTTTGGTCTAGATACACTTGCCCAATAGAATTAGGACATGTGTTAGGGTAATATTAATATCATTTTTACCCTTAATTACCTTATTTACTTTTAATCGTGGTAAATAAAAGTAAAAAGTTACTATTCACCAAAAATTATTTAATCTCATTGAACCACATTTTACATCTTGATATTAACCGTGTCTCTAGAATTTTCGAAATTCCATTCACAGAAGCGGTAAAATTAATTTTTATGAAAAATTCAGTTTTTTTAACTACCACTTAGTAGTTTCACTATTCATCAAAAATTGAAGTTTTTCAGAACAATGCCAAAATTTCACCCTAAGATATAATTTATATTCCAAATTCAAAAATGATGTATATTTTACAAAATTACAAACATATAAGTTTCATTAATTATGTTTATAATTAATTCCCGCTGTCACAACAAATAATGTGTTTTTAAGAAACAATATATACCAAAAGATTGACAATTGTTTAGGTCAAATTTCAAAGTGAAATTAATTGTAATGAACACCATTGGATAAAATGGTAAAAATATATTCTAATTATACTTTAAAACCACTAAATAATATAATCTATCACTATAAATTATTTTGAATAAAAAATTTGTCTTTAAGTATTTTTCACTATTCATAAAAATTTGAAGTTCTTAGAAAAATACCAAAAAATCATCTTAGGATAATTTTGATATTCCGAAACCAAAAATGAATCCATTTTGAAATATAAAATATATATAATTTCAAAAAGTAGGTATAACTATTCATAACGGCTAGTTTGATTGGTTGTGGTGTGTTAGAACTCGATGTTGCATACAACACATGCTATCACATTATTCAAAGTGAAGCGTACCATAGAAGCTTGGGGTGTTACAGGAAAGAGAGGTGGGTTATTACCCATGGACAAGGGATGGTTATGTGTCATCCAAATTTTTAGTCCCTTATTCTTCTATATTCATAGACTAATTTTCTAATTTACTAAGAAAAATATATCATAAACAATAATCTCAAATAAAAATTATTTGTAATCAATAAATATATTAAAAATTAATAAGATAGAAAATAAAATAAAATCATAATATAGAAAATTGGTTATTATAAAAATAAATTAGAGTAACAAAAAACCCCACGTATATTATACTTATCATCCTTGGGAAAAACACATCATCAAACATGAAGGGTCTAGACATCACATGTTATATCATAAAATAACTGATACCATGATTTCAAATGTATAACTAATGATATTTGAAATCAGAAAACAATAACAATATCATGTTCCAAATTCATTATTCCATTAAAATTTCATTTATAAGACATTTATTTATCTCTCACTGGTATCATTAATAATATAAGGAAATATACATGCAAAAATAGAATTACCTCATCTGAATGTATTTCACTCATCAATGAATAACAATGTATTATGAGATATTCCTGATATCTGTAATTTCAGTTCTATCCATAACGTTTTATGTTCTCCCAATCTATGCATGAAATATTAATTAAAAAATCATGATGAAGTTTCATTATGATTCTAAATTATATGTAAGACTTGGTGATTATGTAATTATAATATATTTAAAACCCATACGAGAAACACATTGGATACTAATAAAGGTAAACACAAGATATTGATGTATAATAAATTGAAAATTTTATCTTTTATCGACTCCCTTAAAAAGTCATCATTGAATACATTCTCATATTCTCACATAATGTTCAAATTTCAAAATGAAAAGTGCTAATAAATTATCCACTTTCTTGTACAAAATTTTTTATGATTTTTTTATAATATGTGTTGGAATAATGATTCCACCCACTAAATGAAATATAACTATAACATTTATCACCACTTTCAATCATAAAACTACACTAATTATGATTCTTAGTACTAGAATGGGGAAAGTTTTTACAGCTTTAGGTCAATCTTGGGTTTCTCAAATGGTGAATTTTTCTTATTTTTTTGGATTTATTCAAAGATAAATGGAAAAAAATTTATTCTATTTCCCAATATCCTATAAGAAATATCCCTGAATTTCATTTAGGAAAAATAATATTAATGAAAATACTGAACCTCTATTTTAATACCAAATGAATAATAATTAATTAAATATCATTTAATATTTTATAAATGAAAATTTTCATCTAATGTAGATCGTTATCATAAAATTTCATTATTTTTATAGGAATCACAATTGAAAAATGAAAGGTTGGTTTCATGTTTAATATTGATCAAGTTATATCCATCAATTCATCAATCACGTATAAGTTTCTAAAAATCGTCATGTATCAACATTAAATTTTTTACTTTTCTTGTAGTTGAACACATTTGGGATCTATTATGAAAATCAATTATTAAATAGAATAGGAAAAAATATATCACATTCCTCTCTGGAAATGGAAGGAAAATATTGAAAATATATTATTTCCATGAACATGATTAATTAGAAAAATAAATATAATCATCAAATAAATAAAATAATGTATCCAATTTATATCATTTAATATTTATGGAAGAAAACTAAAAAATTGAATTATATTTTATCCCCGTTTTATATATTCGATTTATGGGGATGAAAAAAGATAAATTTTCAGATATCTAGATTAATATCTATTTTGGGAGGATGTATCATATGTCAACTATCAATGAAAAAAATCCAAATGTCGGGTATTAATGGAATCCACCCCAACATATAAAAGATAAACAGGATCGCTGATGTTGACCAAAGGCAAGAAATGTAATGTGAATTTTGAAATTTATGGATAGTGAAAAGAATTCATTGGAAATATATATATATATATATATTGTAGAAGATTTTAAATTCCTTCTATTATGTATCTTATTTCAATGATTCATTAAATAATTTGATTAAACATTGAAAATATACATGTTCTTCTTTCCTTCACCTTTCTATGATATATGTGATTATTTCATATGAAAAATTAATCATTTGACATGAATCATTAGAATAATAACACAAATATAAATATATTTTTTCCATTAATGATTATTAACCATTGATAGCGAAAATAAACAACTAGGAAAATTCCAAAATCCTGAATGAAATTTTACATTCAAATTGAAATTAACATATAAATTATGTCCTAGAATGTAGTAAAAATAAGTGTTTACACCATGATGTTCTTTAGACTAGATCCTTATGATAGAACATTTACCTCAATTATCACATTATTATATTGTAAAATAATGTTACCCAGTATTCATTGTGGAATCACATGAAATTTTGATCATCAAGGATGATGGTGCTCTTTATCCTCCTTTTCACATTCCTGGTTCTAATTATTAGTGGAGACAAAATGTTTGATGTATTTATGAAATGAAAAAATATGTTGTAGTCAAGACTAATTTTTTATAATTTTGATTCCGCAGCTTCAAAGCTCTAATTACAATACAATTCAGCGACTTTATTTTGAATTTCATCTGATGATCTTATACTTAATTTAATAGAGGTAATAATTTTTCTATAAATAATTCATTTCTATAGTTTACTTTACATTCTAGTATTTCTCTTTTTTTTTTGAAATATCAGTAATTGTCCCCCTTCAACAACCCTTAATTCAAATCTACATATACCCTTATGTATTAGTTAATATAGGTTATGTATTACTTATCATACTCATTAATTATATGTATATGTTAATATTTTTACCACCCAATATAAAATCCATCTCAAACAATTAATTTTTCATCAATGGCTCACCAACATACTCTAGTTTCATTACCAAGTGTCTTCCTTAACTATAGAAAATAGAGTTTAATCATCCTTGGAGGTTTCAAGTTACATGGGAATTCTTGAAGATATGTCATATGTGTCACATATATGGTTTCATTTTTTTTATTTTATAATTTTTTTTCTTCTAATTATCTCTCCACTTTCTCTAGGGTTTTTGAGAAAAAAGGTAGTTTTGGGCCAAACTGCAGGAGGCTTGTCATGACCCGCTTCCATCAAAGATGCCCCTCCGGAACTGGCAATGGTGAAAGGGAGATAATGACCCCTGAATCCCGCCTCCAGTAGGCCCCAGGGTGGCGAAGAGCACCAAGGGTATGAGTTTTCACAAAAATGGGAGGAATTACCCTTTATATTAATTATGATCATGAGATAGGACAAGCCAACCACCAAAAAGGAAAAGAACAAGTTTATATAAATAAACCCAAACCAATCCCACATGCTTGTTTTAAACAATTCTTAAGAAAAGTACAAGTACAATAAAGCTAAAAAGTACAATACCAAAAGAAACAAGTGTACAACAACTGCAACAACTCCAACTATCCTGACTAGTAGAGTCCCGCATGGCCTTGGTAGTCCTCTTAGAAACCTAAAAGTAAACGTAGGGTGAGCATACAAGTATACTCATTAGGGAAACCTAAATATCTCATGCACATGTGGGGAGACATTCTAATGTCCCGTTAGAATAACAGAAGAATCCAAACCTAATAAATAAATCTATCCACCCAACCTCACCAGCCATTCTCACCAAAAACACATAACAATAGGTAGTAGTATATAAGAACAAGAGTATTGGGTACCGCACACCATTTCCCACTAGTTAGATCCTCTTCCTAACGGAGAACTTCCTGACGCTACCACACTCTTCCCGCCTGCACACACCTGGTCCTCAAGAACCACATATCTCGCCCACACACACCTGGGCCTCACAACCACAGATCCCACCCGCACACACCTGGGTCTCACAACCAAACATCCCACCCGCACACACCTGGGCCTCATAAACCACAATCACATCCTCACCCAAACACACCTGGGCCTCATCCTGAAGATTCATGGGAATAGTATGTCTGCCCAAAGAGTCTTGAGCTAAAACCACCCCAATGAAAACATACCTGAATAGTCTTGGGTTTAAGTTCACGTCAAGCCATCACAGCCTATGGAAGAAGGCGCAGGAAGGAGCTAGTAACTAATGGGAAAACTCCCTCTCCCAAGAAATGGGAGTGTTCGACACTAATTGCTCAACATGGGTGGGGTGCGGCAAAACACAAAGATACAAATATATATATGTATACCAAAAACACAGCCCAACCTATGGCATCTAAATGGAGAGACTGAGCACATGCCTCGACACAGCTATCACGAAGAAAGCATACAAAGATCAACTAAAACCTCATTTAGATTTTCATGTTTCAACAGAATTAGTTTATTAGTTCCTTAACTACTGTGCAATTAACAGCAACCAACCATATCAAATGTCCGTAAAACACATCCCTGCCAACCAAAAATCAAGTTAGATACGTCACAGTCAACACAAACCTGACCTTTTTATCATCAATCAAACCCCATTGATTGTTATCGTGTTTAGTTAATTATCATTCCCCCGAAGTTCAATTATCAACATTCCACTTCCTTTTAACAACACAACCTTTTACTGCAGCCCTTCTACCATTATAACCATATATCTACACCGTAACACAATCAAGGCTCATGCCACATCAGCGCCCCTTTAATACAATAATTTACCGCAGCCCTGATGCCCATTCTATCTGTAACAACCCAGGATTCACCCCCCTTTCACACACCCTGTAACTAAGCCAACGCCCACATGTTCATTATTCCATTTTGGTCAAATGGGGTGATCACACAAGGGTTGTATATTTTAATCATCTAGCTTTACGTGATTTACCAATTTCCACATTACACAATGTTTCCATCCACAAAAAGGTCTAGAAAGATAGCGAAACATTTAATTTCGCAAGAAAAGGCCCCCAACGACCGTGTTTTTCAGTAGGCATAAGATTATTCAATTCACAACATAAAAATAGTATAAACAAAGATAAACAACATCCCTATCCCCATTCGTTAACCGCTTATAATCGTTATTTGTTGGTTCAACTGTAAATCACGAAAACAATAGGATACCCACCTCGCATGATGCACAAAAGAGAGAGACAAAGGTAAGATCCCTACCTCAACAGGTTCTGATCACAATGCTCCCCCAGGTCATCTTTAGAAGATGCCCTTCGGCGTCCGTCACTTCTGTCAAAACCCGGAAAAACCTCCTCGAGTGGAAGATGGGTAGGAAATGCTGAAGGGAAAACAACAAATCCAAGCTCAGAAGATCCTCCTCGTCGTTACGATCCAGTGGTAGCTGACGGATCGTAAATCAGAGCTCGAATGAAGAAGTTGTGGATGAAAAGAGCTTTGGAGTCTCTCGAGAGAGCTCTGCTCGAAGGAGAGGGGAGGAGAGGAGTGATTTGAAAAGGAGAAGAGGCCCCCTACATTTATAGGTGAGAAAAACTAAAGTACAAGTCTTGTACATTCTAGTACATGCGTGTACTCGGCCCTTTAAAATAGTATCCTCGTGGCTTACAACACAAAATTCAACACGGCACACGGTCGTTGACTAGTCAACACACAGTTTGAGGGTAACACGTACGTGGGGATGAACTACACGGCGTGTAGTATGGGATACACGGTGTGTACTAATTTATTTCACGCGGCGAGGACACTCCTTCAACATGGCACACAGTTGTTGACTGGTCAACACACGGTTTGATGGTAACATGTACGTGGGGAGGAACTACACGGCATGTAGGATGGGTTACATGGCGTGTACTCATTTACTTCTCATGGAAAGGACCTGGATTCAACAAGGGGTATACCCGACAAGGTGGTATATGGTGTGTACTCACACTACACGAAATGTAGTTACAAAAAAAACTGAAAAGTGTGGGAAAAGTCCATTCTACCCTCCAGAACACTTCATGACCCTCTTTTCGACAAAGGAACTGGCCAGAGTGGTCCGGGCCATTACATCAGATACCTATTAAAAAATTTTCATCCCCGAGAATTCAGAAACCATCCCAGAGGAACCCAAAAAGATACCTCTTAGGGATCTCATTATAACAGGAACCCAACCAACAACCCTAATCATATGTGTTAGGAATTACTTCTCCAATGTCGAGATATTTTCCGCTTTAGGCGGCACTGACTCGCCTGCATGGGTTTAATCGCATTCTCATTAATGCGTCTCGATTAAGAATTGGGTCTCCCACTTCCATATATTAGGTTTTTTCAACATAAACTACCCCCAACACCGTACAACCAACACACTGTCTGAACACATGGATTGGGGAAATTCCTTCTCCCATGTCGAGATATGATCTTCTTTACACGGCACTGACTCACCCGTAAGGGTTCAATCACATCCACATTAATGCGTCTCGATTAAGAATCCCGTTTTTTTCCTTTCCCCACACGTCCGGACACGTTACACACTTCCAGAGAGTAGGAAAACAAAATGTCTCAAAAAAAACAAGACAAGCATTCCATATATCAAAGGTATAGAGAATAACATCAAAACAAGATCAGAAGAATAATGGAAAACCCAAGTAAAAACAACTCCGTGTACTGAGCGTGCATCTGAGCCTCCCACTCCCAAGTGCTTTCCTCGAGGCTTCCATGCCTCCACCACACACGAACCAAGGTGATGGTTCATCCATGGAGAACCTTCTCTTTATGATCATCGATTCTGACTGGTCGTTCCTGAAAGGTCGCATCGTCTCCCATATCTAACTCTCCCCATTCGATAACGTGAGAGTCTTCGTTTAAGTACAGACGAAGCTGGAAGACGTAGAAGAAATCATGGACCTTCTCCAACTGAGGTGGTTGGGCCATCTGATATGCCACCTCGCCAACTCAACTCAGATCCTCGAAATGTCCAATGAACCTTGGGGAGAGATTACTCACCTTCCCAAACCTCTACTTCCCCTGTCGAGGGGAAAACTTCAAGAACACATGATCTCCCACCTTTAACTCCAAGGGCCTCCTCCGACAATCAACATAAGACATTTTTCGTTCCTCAACCACTTTAATCCTTTCACGCACAAGCTGGACTTTATCTGTGGTGCTCTATACCACCACTGGCCTAAGAGCACCTGTCTCTCCAACCTCTGCCCAGTAAATGGGTGAATGAAATGGTGTTACATACAAAGCCTCAAACGGCTCCATACCAATAGTATATTGGAAGATGTTGTTGTAGGAAAACTCTACTAAAGGTAAGTGTCGCACCCATGATGCTCCGAAATCTAGAACACATGCTCGCAGCATGTCCTCCAACGTCTGGATAGTCCGCTCTGTATTCCCATCGGTCTGGGGGTGTAATGTAGTGCTAAGGCGTAACTGGGTGCCCAAAGCATGCCGTAACCCCTTCCAGACTCGTGAGGTGAACCGATTATCCTGATCTGAGATGAGAGTCTTCATAACTCCTTGCAAACACACCACCTTGTCCACGTAACTCTGTGCTAAGGTACTCACCGGGACCGACTTCTTAACTGTTAAGAAGAGAGCTAATTTTGTCAGTCGATCCACCACTACCCAGATAGCATCACAACCAATCTGAGCTCTGGGTAGTCATGTGACGAAGTCTATTGAGATTTCATCCCATTTCCACTCGGGTACATCCAAGGGATTCAAAAAACCACTGGGAACACAGTGTTCAGACTTTACTTGTATACACACTAGGAACTTAGCCACAAACTTCACCACTTCCCGTTTCACCCCGTGCCACCAAAATTGTTCCCTCAGGCCTTGGTACATTTTTTAAACTCCCCGATGCACCTCCAAGGCTGATCTATTGAACTCACGGAGAACTCCCTCATGCATCTCTTCTAGAACAAACAACCTTCCATGAAAGATCATCTGATGTCGGCTTTTCTCTGACCATCCTTCTAGAGCGTTCCCCTGAATGATACTATCCCGCATTACTTCCACCTCAGAGTCACCCCACTGAGACTCTTCCACCTACTGCAACAAGGAGGACTGCACCGTCATCTGAAACAAACAGCATCTAACACCCTCTATTCTTGCATCCAAGTGCAAGGCCGCCAACTCTCCCATCGCTTTCCAAGAATCAGCGGATTCTCGAACCACTTCCTGATGTGACTTCATGCTCAGGGCATCAGCCACAACATTTCCCTTACCTTCTATGTATGAGATCTCGAAGTACTTGTCATGGAGAAACTCGACCCATCTCTGCTTTCGTAAGTTCAGGTCATGCTGGGAGAAGATTTAATGTAAGCACTTGTGATTTGAGAATACCACAAAGAGATCCCAAAAGAGGTAATGTCGCTACATCTTTAGTGAGAACACTAATACTACAAGCTCTAGGTCATGGGTGGCATAGTTACTCTTGTGAGGGTGCAACTACCAAGACCCATAACAGATCACACCCTTCTTCTACATCAGTATGCACCCCAAACCAATGCCAGAAACATCACAAAACACCTCTTAGAAAAACCCTTCCTCTAGAAACCTGAGTACTGGAGCACTGAAAAACTTCTCCATCAGGTAGTCGAAAGCTTCCTAGCAATTCTCGCTCCAGAGGAAGACCTGATTCGTTCTGGTCAAAGCTATTAATGGACCAGAAACTCGAGAGAAGTCCAAAACAAACCTACGATAATACCCTGCCAACCCCTGGAAACTATGAACTTCTGCCACGCTTTTGGGTTCTGCATAAGAAAAAACTGCATCCACCTTCGATGGGTCCACTGAAACTCCATGCTGAGACACCACGTGCCCAAGGAAGTGTAATTCCTGCATCAAGAACATACACCTGAACAATTTCCCATAAAGCTGGTAGTGTTGAAGGACTTCGAATACTACCATGATATGCTCAACATTCTCTTCCCCTGATCATGAGTAGATCATGATGTCATCGATAAACACAACGATGAATAGGTCAAGAAACTTTCGAATGACAATGTTCATATGCCCCGTGAACACATCTGGTGCATTCGTAACTCCAAACGGCATCACTAAAAACTCGATGTGACCATATATGAACCTGAAAGCTGTCTTCGAGATGTCACTGTCCTTTACCCTCATTTGATGATATCCAGGTCACAGATCAATCTTAGAAAACCAACCTGCTCCCTCAGCTAGTCAAAGAGATCATCTATCCTTGGAAGGGGGCAACGTTTCTTGACTGTTACCAGATTCAATCTTCAGTAGTCTATGCATAGACTGAGACCACCATCTGCCTTCTTCACGAAAAAAACTGGAGCACCCCACGGTTACATGCTGGGTCGAACAAAACCCTTCTCCATCATATCATCAATCTAAAACCACAACTCCTATAACTTTGAAGGTGCCATCGAAATCGGACAGGCACCAGGCTGTAAGTCAATCCCAAAATCAACATCATGTTGGGGGGGGGGGGTAGAGTAACAACCTCCTCGGGAAATACATCGAGGAACTCCCCAAAACCCTCTGGAACATCTATCATCTCTACATCAGCTGGAACCACTAATAACCTGCCTATCAAGGAAAGGAGAGGCTTTGAATGCTGGCTTCCCACCTGATAGCTCCTCTCTCCAACGAAAGCTACATGATGCCCGTCCATGTTGGAGAATAGGACTCTTCCTCAGAAGCGTCGATAACGGAACTAACAGAAAACAACCAGTCTATGCCTAGGATGACATCATATGGCTACATCTGCAGCAGAAGAAGATCCCCACTAGATCGATGTGGTCACAACGTCAGCCTACATCCCAGGAAAACACAAGATATGTTGGTCTGACCTCCAATTGATGTACTCAGCACCAGGGGTATGGAAAGTCTCTCTACGTATAGACCCAAATCTTGGGCTAGACTGGGTGCAACAAAGGAGTGCAAAGCTCCTGAATCTAACAAAGAAGAAACATGAGTGCTGAACAAACAAATCATACCTCACACCACCTCTCGTCCTCCAGATCTTCCATCCTTGCTGCATGCAACTGTCCACGCCCAGCTCATCTACCTCTCTCATGTCGACCACCTCCACAACCACGCCCTGGTCGAGGTCCCTGAGGAGCACCCTGAGTTCGGCCTCCTCCTGCAAAGATTGCACTCGGAGAAGTAGGTTCCTCCTGCTGCTGGAAGTGCCTCGCCGAAAACTAGTGCTGCTGAGGCGGGCACTGAACCTGCCCACCTCCACCGTACTAAGCTCGAGTCGGGCACCGACTCTGAATGTGCCTGAAAACTCCACAACAGAAACACATTGGTCCTGGGCTCGTGAAATGGGATGAGGATCCAAAGATCTGAACAAGAACTATTGGGGCCTACTCCCTACTGGCCTGAATCTGGATGGTCCTGTAATAGGAGACCTGCTGCTGACTGCCTTCCCCTTTGATGAACCCGGCTGGATCCCCTCTCGTGGTGCACATCCCTGTGAGTGTATCCACTCTACAACTTATTCCTTCTTCTGTACTACCAAATACGTTGGAAGGGTGAAGGGGGTGACAACATACCAGATCGAAGGATGAAGCGCCTCCTCCAAACGTCTCGCCCGAGACTCCTCATCCGGAAAGAGAGCTGGAGCAAAGAATAAGAGATACTTGATCGTTATCACCAAATCTCGTAATGACATACTCCACTGGTGGAGGGAGAGTAACTCCTACCACTTCTCCGCCTTGATCATGGAAGAAAGGAATTCCTCTCGGAACCCCTTCTCAATGTCAGTCGACGGAACCTTTGCCTATGTCCTCTCCCCATGGTAGAGCATCCACCACGGGTGCGCCTCACCTCTCAGGTGAATGGATGCTATGGGAACCCAGTACACCCTCGGAGCACAGATAAAAGAAAAATTGGTCCCTATCTCCTCAAGACACCCCTTTGTCTCCATATCATAAGTACTACCCTCGTACTTCTTGAGGGTTTGTCGCTGGAAATAATGGAGAGTCTTCTGCCACTGGCTATCTTCCACCTCTCTGTCAATCGTCAACTGATCGACCGCCTAAATCTGTTGAACCTCGGCTGTATGAGCCACATAGGGGAGACGATCAGGTGCCATTGTTGTACAGTAAACAAAGAACACTTATTCCCAAGTAGTAAGAAAATTTCACAAGGTTTCATTTTATCACATTATTTCTTTCCCAGAACACCCAAATAAAGTAAAACAAAATCATGATGATGCATGTACCCTCCCTAGGGCATCTACTCTCCAATCAATGAAGTCTCACTTGGTTGTTCTGTAGGCTCAAATTCCTTGCATCGGATCACGTGGGGCACTAAAAACCCATGTCCTAGCCGGTCTTCCCTGGCCGATGTCACACAACAGGATCAGCCAACAGTATCTCCCTACCATCCCATGCAATACTCACTATGCCAAACACCATACTCCATCCTATCTCTCAACCATCATCTCTGATAACATTCTGTCACAACCCCCTTCCATCAAAGATGCCCCTCCTGAGATGGCAATGGAGAAAGGGAGATAATGACCCCCGAGTCCCGCCTCCAGCAGGCCCTGGGGTGGTGACTAGCACCAAGGGTATGAGTTTTTATAAATATGGGAGGAATTAACCATTTTATTAATTAATATAAGGAGAGAGGAAAATCCAACCACCAAAAATGAAAAGAATAAGTGTATATAAATAAACCCAAACCAATCCCACATGCATGTTTTAAACAATTCTAAAGCAAAGTACAAGTACAAGAAATATCAAAAGTACAATACCAAAAGAAAAAAGAGTACAACAATTTCAACAAATCAAACTGTCCTGAATAGTAGGGCCCCACACTACCCTGGCAGTCTCCCTAGAAACCTGAATGTAAACGTAGGGTGAGTATACAAGTATACTCAGTTGGGAAACCTAAAGCTCTCATGCACAGTTGGGGAGACATCCTAATGTCCCGTGAGAAAAATAGAAGAATCCAAACCTAACAAGGAAATAAATCAACCCAACCTCACTAGCCACACTCACCAAAAACACATAACAACAGGTAGTAGTATATTAGAACAGGAGTATTGGGTACCCCGCACCATATCACACTAGTTAGCTGCTCTTCCTAACGGCGAACGTCCTAACGCTACCACACTCTTCCCGCCCGCACACACCTAGGCCTCAAGAACCACATATCCCGCCCGCACACACATGGGCCTCACAACCACATATCCCACCCACCCACACCTAGTCCTCACAACCAAACATCCCACCCGCACACACCTGTGCCTCATAAACCACAATCACATCCCCGCCAGAACACACCTAGGGCTCATCCCGAAGATTCTTGGGAACAGTAAGCCTACCCGAAGAGTCTTGGGCTAAAACCACCTGAATCAAAACCTATCCAAAGAGTCTTGGGTGAAAGGTCACCTCAAGCCATCACAACCTATGGAAGAAGGATCATGAAGGAGCTAGTAACTATGGGGAAAACACCCTCTACCATGAAATGGGAGTGTTCAGCACTAAGTGCTCAATATGGGTGCGGTGCGAAAAAACCCATTGATATAGATATATATATGTATACCAAACACACAACCCAACCTACGGCTTCTAAAAAGAGGTACTGAGCACATACCTCAACACTGCTATCACGAAGCATGCATACAATGATCAACCCCAACCCCATTTAGGTTTTCATGTTTCAACAGAATTAGATTATTAGTTCCTTAACTACTGGGTAATTAACTGCAACCAACCATATCAAGCGTCCGTAACACACATCCCTTCCCACCACAAATCAAGTTAGATATGTCATAAGAAACCCAAAACCATCTTTTTATCATCAATCAAACGCCATTGATTGTTCCTATGTTTAGATCATTATCGTTCCCCCATAGTTCATTTATCAACTTTCCACTTCCTTTTAACAACACAACCTATTACTGCAGTCATGCTTCCATTATAACCATATCTCTACACCGTAACGAAAAAATGGCGCGTGCCACATCATCACCCCTTTAATACAATCATTTACCACAACCCCGCTGCCCATTCTATCTGTAACAACCCGGTATTCACCCCCCTTTCACACACCACATAACTAAGCCAACACCCACATGTTCATTATTCCAATTTGTTTAACCGGGGTGATCACACAAGGGTTCCCTATTTTAATCATCCATCTTTAAGTGATTAACCAATTTCCACATTCCACAAAGTTTCCATCCAAAAAACTACCTATAAAGATAGGGAAACATTTAATTGTGCAAGAAAAGGCCCCCACCACCGTGATTTTCAGTAGGCATAAGCATATTTAATTAACAACGTAACAATAGGAAAAAAATATAAACAATGTACCTATCCCTATTCATTAACCAGTTATTATCTTTATTTATTGGTTCAATCGTAAATCACGAAAATAAGAGGATATCCACCCCGCATGATGAACAAAAGTGAGAGACAATGGTAAGATCCCTACCTCAACAGGTTCTGATCACAACGCTCCCCCGGATCAACTTTAGAACACATCTGTCAGCGTCCGTAGATTCTGTCAAAACCCGGAAAAACCTCATTGGGTAGAAGCTGGGAAGGAAAGGATGAAGGGAAAACAACATATCCAAGATCAGAAGTTCCGCCTCGTCGTTACGCTCCCATGGCCGCTGACGGATCATAAATCCGAGCTCAGACAAAGATGTTATGGAGGAAAAGAGCTTTGGAGTCTCTCGAGAGAGCTCTGCTCGAAGGAGAGGGGAGGAGAAGAGTGATTTGAAAAGGAGGAGAGTCCCCCTATTTTTATAGGTGAGAAAAAATTATGTACATGTTGCGTACTTTATAGTACACAGCGTCTCCTCGGCTATTTCACACGGTATCCACGCGGCTTCCAACACGAAATTCAACGCGGCACACAGTTGTTGACTGTTCAACACACGGTTTGAGGGTAACGCGTATGCGGGGAGGAACTACATGGAGTTTAGTATGGGATAAATGGGATGTAATCATTTATTTCACGCAGAAAGGACACACCTTCGACATGGCACACGGCCGTTGACTGGTCAACACACGGTTTGTGGGTAACGCGTACATGGGGAGGAACTACACGACGTGTAAGACGGGATATACGGCGTGTACTCAATTATTTCACGCGGAAAGGACACAGCTTCAACATGGGGTATACCCGGCAAGGTGGTACACAGCGTTTACTCACACTACACGGCGTGTAGTTACAAAAAAAAACTGAAAAGTGTGGAAAAGTCCATTCTACCCTCCAGAAAACTTCATGGCCCTATTTTCGACAAAGGAATGTGCCGGAGAGGTCTGGACCATTACAAGGCACATAGTTGGAACACTGTTATGGGAAACCTTGAACCAGCCTAGAAGAAACTACGAACCATAGATTGTGCAACTGTCAATGTTGCATGACCTAGAACATGGGTGTGTGGGAAAATCTTGTGCCTAGGGCTGTGTATTTTTATGAGGCACCTAGATAAAAATATGGGTATTCACCCTCCCCTAGGAAACAGTATGGACTCATTTATATTTGCATAGATAGGGAAAATAGTTTATGAATGGTTTAGGAAAATTATGTGATCAAATAGTGAAACATGCCATATAATTAAATGTTTTTAAATTCTTATTCTATGATTTCCTAATTTTAACTCCTAATCCCTCATGGATAACCCCATTCAAGGAATATATTCCTAGGAACACCTCCCCTTCTTATTTCCTCCCTTGGAACGTGATCTCATGTTGGTTTTTTTCATGGAACATTAATAAATTGTCATGTAATTCTCACATATTCAATTTCTCCCTTCTAATTTGTCTTTATTCTTACATCCACAGGTTCCCATTATCCAATGTATAGGATGACTGAATGACACTTTAGTAATTATTTAATGGGTAAAATATTGATATTTGTTTATTATATTTCAATTATATGGTGTCCTTTTAAAGAAGTATTTTATTTTCACCAGTGTCTAGGTGCTTCCATGTGAATGGTATATGGTTATATTCTTTAAATATGATTGATTATTTTAGTATATTTTTTTTATTTTACAAATGTTATATATCGATTTTTTCTTTGGTATAAATCATGATATCAAACTTCATTGGTTTTTTAAGGGATAAATGATGATTTTCAAATTGAAAATGTATTTTTCAGGTATATTTAATATTTTTGGAATCTTTTTGTATGAGGTGGTTCATCTGATGGGTGGAATTGAATTGAACATAAGATAATCATAGGTATTAAGTTGGGATGACTAGGTCTAGTAATCAAGGTAGTACAATAGGGTCCAGGCCATGTTCGCATAGTATGACTGACACTCAATCAATAACTAAACATATGATGTTGAATGGAGACCAACAGACCTTGGTATGTGACTTTAATATGGTGGCTCATTCATGGAGACACTATGGGTTATTATATTTTCTTCACGGAGGAATGCTGATCCTATGACACTATGATTTTATCCTTAAGGATTTCCCAGAGTGATCATTTGATGATATTCATATCATTCATATCGTCGTGTTATTTTACCTATTTTTTAATTTCAATTCGTGATTCATTTAAATTATATCCTATTATTCATAATAACTGCCATTTTGGATTATATTATAATGATATAGCACCAAAGCTGTTTTGGTGGGATCCTATTTGGAATTTAATCACACACTACATACATCAATGGGTGTATGTATACCTTGTTACGTTTTCCCAAGGTAAAGGAAAAACTTTCTATGGTGATGAGGGTTGATTATCATAATTTTAATTCCATGTTTGGATGGTGTTGGTTGTGGTGTCATGGGGGAATTGACTCTCCTGTTCCATAGAGTTAGGGTTATTTAGTTGGATCACCTTCTAGTTTTAGTATTTTCTATATTTTTTCATGATGATTTTTTAAAATAATATTAAATATGATTATGGTTATGGTAATTGATTAACATGTCATGAGGTTATATTGTTTTGTGTTGTTTATTATTGCTTTCTAGGGCTGAAATATTTCCCACATGTGATATTTATTTCACAGGAACTAGTTTCTATCCAATGGCGATCAAGAACACCCATTGGGCCTTGAAACAGGTCATGTTATGTGCTATATTTTATTTTATCCTATAATGGTTCATGACAAACAAAATTTATATCATTGTTTTTATTTATTAATTTCATGATATTTGGGATTTCGTTTCTAAAAAGGATCAAGACTACTATGAGAAGGGTTAATCAATGGTTCATTTTTTCATCAATAAGAATGTTTCTTAACTAAATTATTAAGATTTATTATTCTACTAATAGTGTCAATGTAATTATGCAATAAAATATAACTTATAATCATTAATATTCTTATAAAAAATATAATTAGAAATAAGAACACAATATTTACAAGGATTAGAAAATAGACCTACACCATTCCATGTTGAATAGTCCCAACAATTTACATTCATTAACTATCATCATTCTAAAATAAAAAATAATAAGATGTGTACAATTATACAATATCAATTGAATATTTCCAACTATTGTTGGTTATACCCCCCAAATATCTTTTTTAGTATCCCCATTCACATAGATGGTTGTACTCACTAAGGCATAAAATGTTTTTTATGGTGGTAATTTTTTATTTTTTATGTGGGATTTTTTCCAACTTCATTACAGGAGACATTAGAAATATTGTTTTTTACAGCATTTATTTTAAAGCTGATGTAAAAACCTATAATCAGATGTGTTTTTCACGTCAGTTCAACAAAAACTGATGTGGAAAATGCTTCAGAGTCAGGATTCATTACTGCAGTTTTAAAATAACCGATGTGGTGTCTACTTTTCCATGTCTCTTTTCGAATAACCAACATAATAAAATAAGACACTGAATATTTTACCACATTGGTTATGTAAATAACTGACATTATAAACTAGTATGCCAAGCGCTATTCATGTCGGTTAAATAATAACTGACATGAAAACATATATACTACATCGATTATTAAATAACCGACACAAAAACATATTTCATTCATTTATTACATCGGTTATCAAATAACTGATGTAAAAACATATTTTTATTCCTTTTATTATGTCAATTATTAAAAAACTGACGTAAAAACCAATTCCTAGGCTTTTGTTAAGTCAGTTTTCAAAAAACCGACCGGAAAACCCATAAACATGCACTTTTTACGTAGGTTATAAAATAAAGGACCTAGAAATTAATTTTCTTTAACAAAAACGTTCAACCAAAAGTATTACCTTTTATAGAAAACCGGAAATAGACCAAAAACAAATCATAAATAGACCAAAACCATCCCTCCCCACTGGACAACCCTCCCCCACCCTTGAACCCCCTCCACCACACAGGACAACCCCACACCCCTGGACACCCCCCACCCTCATAGACAACCACACCCTCATGAAAACCCGCCCACCCTCATAGACACCCAGAACCCCCCCCCCTCCCACTCCACTAAATATCCCTCCCACCGTCTTGGATGCCCTCCAACTCCAATGAACACACTCGACACCCCCACCCCACTAGACCACCACCATTCCACTACAAACCCCAACCCCACTGGAAACCACCACACCCCTGGAGACCACCTTGACACCCCCACCCTCTTGGATAGACCCCACCCCTCCTTGACTGTAACACAACAGAATGATAAAGGGTTAAATGACCAAATTATAAGAATCATGTCAACAAGGTGCACCATCCTTTTTGAGAGCCTACCTGATTAGAAATCCACAATTAAGCGTGCTTGTCCTGGAGTAGAGATTAGGATGGGTGACCTTTTGGGAAATTTCCCAGGGTGTGTGTGAGTGAGGAAAAAGCACACTAGAATGGACATGTGTTGGCCTGTAGGGACTATAATTGGTCAGATGACCCGTTCAGGCATGTGGGTGGATCCTGGGGTGGACCCTGGGGTGGACCCCACGTGCCTGCGGGGCAACTGGTGGTACCTCATGGGCCAGGACCCAACGACCATGTTAAGGCGGGGTGGTTGTGCTGTCACTCGAACTGGGTTGTCACATTTGGTATCAGAGGAGGAACCCAGCCTTATGTGCGTGGTGCACTGCCTGAGTTGAGATTTAGAGACCATAACGAGGATGTTGTGCTCTAAAGGGGGGGGGGGGGTGATTGTAACAACCCATAATGTTAAAAGGTTAAATGAATAAATGATATGACTCATGTCAACAACTTGCACCTTCCTTTTCGGGATCCTACCTGATTAGAACTCCACAGTTAAGCGTGCTTGGCCTGGAGTAGTGATTAGGATGGGTGACATTTTGGGACGTTTCCCAGGGTGTGTGTGAGTGAGGACAAATGACACTGGAAAAGACATGTGTTGGCCTGTGGGGACTATCATTAGTCAGATGACCCGTTCAGGCATGTGGGTGGACCCTGGGGTGAGCCCCACGTGTCTGTGGGGCAACTGGTGGTACCTGGTGGGCCAGGACCCGACGACCATGTTAAGGCGGGGTGACTGTGCTGTCACCGGGACCCGGTTGTCACATTGACTCCCTCCCACCTCCATCTCCACCTTGGACGCCACCCACCCCACTAGACCACCCACTCACACCCCTGAACCCCCCCCCCCCCCACCCCAACCCCTCCCCACTGAACTCCCCCACAACCATGGGTACCCCTACACAGCCCCCGCCCCTCTTCACCTGAATAGCCCCCACTCACATGGATAGCCATACACCCTCCTAGACACCACCCACCCCCATGGATAACCTGGACACCCCACCCCACAGGAAAACCCTCACACGCCCCTAGAACCCCCCACTAGATAGCCCCCCCCCCCCTTCGGGACTACCCCCCACTCCCCTGGACATCTCTCCCTCCCTCTTGGACACCCTCCCACCCCTATGGACACCCGGGACACCCCCACGCCCATGGACAAGACCCCATGCCCACAGAACCCCCCACCCCACTAAACACCAAGCCACACCCCTAGAAACCCGCAAGAAATCCCCCCACCCTCTTGGATATCCCCCACCTTCTTGCACACCCCTCCCACCCCTATGGACACCCCAAACACCCCCACCACCACACTGGAAAACCCTCCCACACCTTTGAACCCCCCCCCCCCACCACCCCCCCCCTCCTGGACATGCCCACTCCCTTGGACATACCTCCACGCTCCTCGACACCCTCCCACCCCCATGGACAACTTGGACACACCCCACACCCTTGGAATCCCCTGGACTTCCCCCCACCTTCATGGACAACCTCTCATTCCCATGGACACCACATACACCCTACAACCCGACTGGACAACCCACCCACACCCCTGGACCCCCCATTAGATGCCCCCACACCCTGGATACCCCCTGGACAACCCCCCTAGACATCCCACTTCCCCAAGACATCCCTCCACACTCCAGGACACTCTCCCACACACATGGACACCATGGAAACCCCCCCCCCCACCCCACTAGACAACCCTCCCACACTACTAGAAGCCCCCCCCCACACACACACCACTGGACAATCCCATACCCCCCCCCACCCCTCCTGGATAACCCCCACTCCCCTGGACAGCCCTACCACACTCTTGGACACCCTCCCACCCCCATGGACACCCAGGACACCCCCACACCCATGGACATCCCCCTACTCCATTGAACCCCCCCCCCCACCCCACTGGACACCCCACACCCTTAGACACCCCCTGGAAACCCCCCCCCCCCCAACCCTCCTAGACAACCCCCACCCTCTTGGACAACCTCCCACCCCCATGGACACCCCAGACACCCCACCCCACTGGACAACACTACCACAAACCTGAACCCCCCCACTGTACAAGGCCCACACCACTGGATTCCAAAAAGACAACCCCCCCCCCCCTCAACCCCTTCTGAACAGCCACCCACTACCATAGACAACCTTTCACCCTCAGGGACACCATGGACACCCCCACCCCACTAGACTGCCCTCCCACACCTGTGGGAAACCCCCACACCACTGGACACCACCCCACCGCTTCGAGACAACCCACACTCCCCTAGACAACCCTCCCATGCACCTGGACACCCTCCCACACCATTTACTCCCTAGACACCCCCACCCCAATATACGACCCAACACTCCACTAACCCCCCCCCCCCCCACACACACCACTAGACTCCCCCACACCCCTAGACTGACACCACCCTCTTCGATAACCATTCACCCTCTTGGACACCCTCCCACCCCCATGGACAGCCCAGACACCGCCCACTCCCCTCGACAGCCCTCCCACCCTCCTGGACACCCTCTCACCCTCATGGACACCCTGGACACCCCCACTCCTCTGGACAACCCCCCCCCCCACTCCCCCGAAACCCCCACCCCACTAGAAACCCCCCCCCCCACACACACCACTGGACACACCCCGGAAAGACCCCCCACACTCCTAGATATCCCCTAACCTCTTGGACACCCTCCCACCCCCATGGACAACGTGGACACCCACCCCCCACCCCACCCAATGACATGAATCCATACTAGGGAAACCATCAGAACTAGACCAAAAAATAAGTAAACCAAAATTATACATTCACATATATAACAGTCAAAACATAAAATGTCAACTAGAAAAAACAAAATACCACCTAAATGACTAACAAATAAAAAATTTTGTAATAATTATTAAAAATTACATTTTACAATTCAAACACATTAAAATCCAATCAAACCTGTCAAAATAATTTGACTATTCTAGTTGTATGTGTTCCAATTCTCGAGCACTATAAGGTTGAGGGTAGTAGAATTGCTAAAAAGTAAATTGAGAGTAGTTAACATGTGTGAAGAATAAATCAAATATAATATCATGCCAATGTTTAAATGGAAATCATACTTGGTCAAAGTTCACAATTGTTCAAGTGTAAATTATTTCATACATAAATCTTAACATATAATATCTACATTCGACGATGCCTTGTTGTTCATGACAATCTTATTTAAAAGAGTGAAAATTAAAAATATATTTTTATGTAAAACATCATAAAGTACAAATTATAATTGGAAATTTACCATTACTTATACATATTTGATATTGGCACTCCTTATCATTGTGTTTTTTCAAAAGTAGACCCATCCCCTATTAGAAAATAATAAGAATGGGATAAATTTAAAATTCATTTTCATAGATTCAACTATAAAAAATGTGTAACATACTTTTCCAACATATTCTAAAATCATTCAATCACATCTCCCTGGATAGAGCATATCCAATAAAGTGTTTTCTCCCTTGTGAAAAAAACCTAACATCCAATTATCACTAGTAAAACAAAATTTATGGTTAGTAGTTTTTTATGATAAAAGATAACGATCTCATTGCCAGAGATATGTTACATACCTCTCACAAAAGGTTATCATCCAACACTGTGTGGTTATATTATGTTCAAATCTTTCAGCAATATAAATCATTCTTTATTACTCATCCAATGTGTGCTTTAGGGGAAATAAAATGTAGGACCATGAATCCATATACATCTGTCTACTCATTCTTCTCACAATTTCATTAAATATACCTAATAAAAAATAGACATTTGTATAAATTTTTAATTAATATAATGCAAGGAAATTTTTTTTATGATTACATGGAAAAAATTTGCACCAATTAGATGACCAACATATCGCCAATAACAAGATCCATGGTATAATTTTTTATAATCCCCACATTTAATGCACGTCCACAAACATGAGCTTCTATTTAAAACTCATAATGATCCACCAACAAATTTTAATATCCTAAAAATCGGTCAATACTATTAGACTCTGTCTCTGATGTCATTGAAATTTTTATTTGTTGTTGTCTATACAATATTTCATTACCATTGATGTATTCCTATAAAAATAAATTGAAAATGATATTATTTTTAAAATGTTAAAACAAATTTAATAAAAAAATAAAATAAAAGATATAACTCACATACCTCTATGGTAATGAGTTGCAAAATTTTGGATGACCAAATTAAAAAATAGTTGATACTATGTCCAACTGTCGTCACCTCATCTGTAGGTAATAGTACTCAAGCTGTTCTATCTATAATATCCTGTACAGTGACCCAATGATGCTCTACATCTAATTGTTAATGATGAACTATATCTCCTATATAATATACCATCCCATATGATTCATTAGGAGGTTTAGGATCATCAACATACAACTCACGATAAGTAGGAAGCTGCGGCGGAGGTGTAGGATAAAAAATGGGGTCTGCATGATAAGTGGGGGAGAGGGTGCTACTGCCGGAGGTAGAGGATAAATAATAGAGTTTGTAGGGGAGGTTGAGGTGTGGGAGCTGCTATCTAATATTTTTTTTAATGTCTAGAAACATAGACTTTATTGACACTCTAATCATTTCCTCCATCATTGCATTATTATTATGAACATCAGCCTACAAGTATTCTATTTTTTTATAAACACCATGAACTGAATAAGTTGAAGAATGTGGCAGTAATTTCCTTACCGATTCACCTATAATATATCATCATAAATGAAAAGGATTTTTGTGCCTTTTCAATGATACAAGTAAAAGAATCATGCCTCCCAGAAGCTTTGAATGCCCCCTGTGAGCTCTTCTCCGGAAAAGAATCATGTATTAATTAATTGAAAATTTCTGTAATGATTCAAATTAAATAAGAAATACAGTTAACATAAATAAACAAATTATATATCTTACAATCCACTCATCTATGGTTCTCAAATCTTCTAAAAGATATTTCCCCTTTCCCCATCTGAGATATCTTCAATTTTTCAGGTATTTAGGGAGGGTATGGATGGGAAAACTCTCCAGAGCTTGAGGAATCAGCTCTCAGTTTTTTTAAATTTTCTACCATCATTTTTTTAACCAATAATTTATACCCTCCCTAAGATAAACTATGCAGGTATAAATTTATTCATTAGATCTCCTAATGAGATGTCCTTGTTTTCTGTAAATTAAGAATAATAAATCATTAAAAAATCATATATAAGATCATTTATATAAGAAAGATAATAAAAGTTTACATTTCCCTTACCAACAAAGAATCTTTTCTTCTAATTTCTAAAAAATGTGTACATATATCTTCATCTATGATATCATATATATGACATGGATTGTTCTATACCCTATGAACAAAAATGAAATCAGATGTGAGGTTTGACTTGAAATTCATCCATCTCCTATCAGCCATCGATAAGAATATCATCCTGACTCCTCCAGTGTTAGGAATATCAAATTTCATCAGATAAAGAAGAGGTAAAATATATTATACTAGAAACATTTAAAAAATATAAAATAAATAGAAAAATATCATACCAAAATCGTCTCCCATAACTGAGATATTATCGCTTTGTCCATAATTCTCCAATCATCATAAAAAACTCTTACTTTGATCTTACCTTGAATTGATACAAAACTAAAAGATATATTATACATTAAGACAGATTGGAATTTCATTCACATCAAACTCAATGACTATTCTCTGGTCCTTCGTATGGTCAAGTGATAATTTTTCCAAATGTGTGCACCCACATTTACCAACTCTTAAACTCTTCTTTGTCATTATGGGAGCACACGAGGATGATTGGGGATCATCTAGAGAAGCATGTGAATGTTCTTTCCTAGATGTATGATCATTATGCTCATCTCCATAGTCATGTGGATGATCAACAGATTGATCTTTAATTATCATTAAAATCAATAAAAACAAACATTAGCTCACAAATATTCAAATTAAAATACTACAATACTAATGTAAATAGATAACTTAAAATTTAACTGAGTTACATAATAGTAAACATGGTTAATATGGTAAGCATGTTAAACAACGGTATGCATGGTAATCCTAGTAAACAAGCTTATGTAATTTTTTTTCAAATAATTCAACAAATATATAAGTTATGTAAAGTTAAACTATAATAAACTATGGTAAACATGGTAAACATGTTAAACATAGTAAACATGGTAAACATGGTAAAAATGGTAAACATGGTAAACTTGTTAAACATGGTAAACATGGTAAAAGAATTTTCATTCAATAAAAAATATATATATATAATTTACTTATTTGTAAACATGATAAACTAAACTATAAAAAATTAAAATGAACAAGAACTTCTTCTTATTTTATTTAAAATGAATTTTAAAAAAGAAAAAATTACAATATCTAACATTTTATGAAAATAATAAATGTAAAAAAGAAATAAATATATGATACCAATAATATTATAAATTTATAAATGGATTGGTTTCCCAAATTCCATCATCATGATCGTTCCTTATGGTACAAACCATGTACTCAACATTCTCATCATTATGTTCTGCTAAAAATTTCATGGAAGTAGGGATCTCACATAAATCAGCATCGTCATCACGTTGATCCTCACCAATATATTGTTTTTCCCTTGTAAAAAAATAGAACACTGCATATCTGATTAATCAACTACATAGAAAAACTATTCTTTATGTGAATCCATTATAAAATAATTGGTTGTGTCTTCCAATCTATTCTGATTAACAAATCTCGTTCCAAATTCATCATTTCTGACACTATTGTTACTGATAAACCATTTTCAGTTAAAAACAAGATCATTAATTTTAAATTAATATACATCCCATATTTCTTCAATGAATCCATAATATTCAGTTGATGCAGAAATTGTTTTTTTGTCTTTAGAACTCGAAAAATGCATTGCTTTTGCAAACAACAATACACCACTATTCTGAACTGCACTTCTGTTGTCCTGAGTATTCATATGAAAATTATATCCATTTATGTCATAACCGTACCATGGTATCAAATTTAAACATGGACCACCCACTAACCATCTCAATGTCTCTGAAATATATGATATACAAAGAAATGTCTTTTTAAACCATGAAATAAAAGTTTTGTTGAGCTCAATAAAAATCCACATTTCTGACTTCTTTGGATGACTTTGTTTCAACTCATTAATATGCAATGTGATATACAGTTGAGAATTAGCTCTGTTATTTATGATGTATAATTCTAACTTATTCATCAGTTCATCTAACAATGATTTGACTTTCAATCCATGAATCCCCTTTCCCTCATTATTAACTCGTTCATGGTGAGATGGAGGATAACATATGTGCTCCACCATAGCAAAGTATTTCATACAAAACTACGCAACATCCTTCGAAATATATTTTCAATAATGGAGGCTTCTAGTTGATATGGATTCTTAACATACCCCTTCTGTAATTTCATATTCCTTTCAAAGGATACATCCAATGAAGATATATAGGTCCACAAAGCTTTATTTCTCGAACCAAATGAATCATTAAATTCACCATTATATCAAAAAAAATATGGAAGAAAATAAATTTCCAATTGACAATGTATAGAAATTGAATCTTTTTCTAAAATGTTCTATGAATTCACATCAATCGCCTTATTAGAAATATAATTGAAAAAATAACACAACTTCCTTATAGTCTTTCTGATGCGGATAGGAAATATTCCATGCAATGCAATTTGATGAAGTTGATGCATCATGCTGTGGAAATAATGAGATTTAATACCTATCAACATTAAATCCTTCAAAGAAACAAAAAAATTTACATTTTAAGAATAACCTTGAGGCACATTGATATCATGAAGACGCTATAAAATGCTAATTTTTTCCCTCTAGGATAATGTATGAAAATATAGGGGAAGAAATGTTCAAATTCCATTAGGAGTGGGAGACAAATCCAAATGTTTTCCCATATAAAGTATGTCTAATCATGCATTCAATCTGTCTTTGGTATTTCCATTAATATATAGAAATATTCCAGTCAAACTATAGCATATATTCTTCTCCACATGCATGACGTAATTATTATGTTTCACTTCATGATATCTCTAATATGGAAACTCAAAAAATATTGAACTTTTCTTCCAAATATGTCTATGATTACCATATTTCTATGTCATTATCATTGACACATCATGGTTTTACATCCTCTCAAAATATTCATTAGGGGTTAAATGTTTTGGAGAAATATAAAATTCTTGTCAGCCATTGAATTCCTTTTTTAGTCTTCTATAAGAGTGATGCATATGAAAAACCATTCAATGTCCCATGTACACTATTTAACTTTCATGATGTGATTGAATACATGAAGTCTGTTGTTCACAAATTGGACATCCTTTATGCCCATTTAAACGATATTCAGACAAATTTCTATATGCTGGAAAGTCATTTATAGTTAACATAAGCAGTGCATGTAGTTGAAAAGTTTTCTTTTTTAAGAATCATACACACTAATACAATCCTACCATAAAAGTTTCAAATCATCAATCAATGGTGAAAACAAAAAATAAATATCATTTCTGAGTTGCTTTAGACCCAAGATCATTATACTCAACATGACATATTTTCACTTCATACAAACTTCAGGAGATATGTTGTAAATTACCAATAAAACAGTCCATGAACAATGTGTGCTATTGTGGGTTCGGTATGGAATCATTCCATCTATGCACAACTGTAGTCTGAGTTTTCTAATTTCATTTCCAAATATAGGATACTGCTCATCTATTTTCATACATTGTGGACAACCAGCTTAATTATCTGTTCTTCCATCACATATCGGCTCATCAGCTTTCCATCCTAACATTTTTACATCATGTGAATTAGAAAATAAATTTTTCAAATGATGAATTATAGGATGATACCAAAATACCATGGAAGGGATATTTGTAAACTCTACATCAACCTGTGATTTTTCATTCAACTTAAACCTTCATTTACCACATTTAGGAAACTCTGATAGAAATTCATATTCCTTTTTATATATCATATAGTCTTTCTGACAGGCATGTGTTTTCTTGTATCCACATCCCATCGGGCATAATATATTTTTTGGAATTATAATGTGAATATGGAATATCGTTCCCTATTGGAAGAATGTCTTTCAATAATTGTATCAGCTTTATAAAACATCTATCACTACATCCATGTTTCACCTTTAGGTTAATAAATCATAACATTATAGACAAAACCATTAAATTCTTACAACTAGGATACAATGGTTTTTCAGCATCACCATACAGAAGAGAAACTGTTGGTTTTATCTCAATTAGTAATTCTGCAATATCACAGATCATATCTTCAATTGCATTAGAGTTACCATCATGAAAATCATCACCATCAATAGATCTGACAATCTTTCTAGATTCACAATGCCAAATACAAGGGTTGTAACCCAGATTAAACCCATGAAAAATTATATTATCTTTGATCTCTCTACCAACTTCTTCGTTTTCAAACATTTCAGGCATGGACCAAAAAAAATCTCACTTTTTGCGACATTTCGTTTAGAGAATTCCAAAAGGCATTAACACCTTCCTCATATTCATTACTCATTCAATGTGTCTTAATCCAACATTGACTCATTATTCCCTATAAAAAATAGAAAAATTATACATCTTGTTAAGATAAGACAAATATATATTTATATGAAAAAATTCATAACTTGAATGTAAAATAGTTTTGAAATATAAAACAAATATATGCCTATTTGAAAAAAATATGCATGAAAATGATTTTAAAAAGAAACTATTGTTATATATAACAATTTAAAATTCATCTTGGATCCTTTCTTCTTAAGTTACACAAATAATACATCCTGATGCAACTGGATTCAAATTTCACAAATCTGTAAAAAAGAAATATGAAGTGTAAATATTAAAATATGTATACATTCACTACTAAAAATTACCCATATCCCAATGATTTGAAACCATCGGGATAACCCATGAATCTATTGGGATAGAATACCCTAACAGTTTCACACACCTTTTCCATTATGGTCATTACAATAGAACTATACCATTTATTCTATAGGAACTGTTGGTATAGACTACCTAAAGTTAAAATAATGCAATGGTTTCAATGAAACTGTTGGGATAAATATATACCAAGGGGATCCAAGGGGTTAGGGGCTGTCTAGTTAGTGTGGTGGAGGTTTTCCAATGAGGTAAGGACTGTCCACAGGGGTAGGGGCTGTCCTGGGTGTCCAAGGAGGTAGGGGTGTCCAGGGATGTAGGGGATGTCCCCATGCATTTCATTTTAATAAAAGATTTCATTTTCTTCTGTTTTGAAATATATGAAAATAAACATATTTCTTATAAAAATAATCCTCATGAAAACATTTAAAACCAAGCATTCAATTTTACCAATAAGACACACCACAATTAGGGAGCCTAATCAATGATAACATAATGAGGTCTTTCAGTAAGAAGTATTCAAGTAACCATACCAGATGAGGCACCTAGATTATCCTCCATGAATAAACAAGTGTCAAAGAACATGGTAACACCAAGGATCTTAGGGTAAAATCTTTAACGTATTATAATCTAATACATCCTTTTGGCATGCCTGATACAATCAAACCTCCCTAAGATACGAGGGGAACCATATCCAAAGCATAGAATTCTTCTAATAAGGGTCAATTAGCCTGAGTATAATCTTAAATATGTGCAGCAAGCACTCTGGAATAATCCACTACCAATTCTAGGTTACCAAGTTATGTCTAAAATGGGGGTGACTATGGAGTATCAAACAATCATCCATATATAAATAATAATCACAAGACACTCATAAGCCACACACCCACTAGAATCACCCTAGAACACCACCCCAATGATGTTCGATTTCTTTATGGACATCAACGTACAATGGATGTCCCATACCAAGGACATTCCCATTCCTTTTAATAAGGATAAGGCAAGAGACACATTCCAAGGAGAGTTTTCCAAATAAAACTCACTTTTTGAAGGTGCAAAATAGGCCACAACCATTATTTTAGATGTAAAACATTTTCAAAATATCCAAACATTAAAAAATAATAATTAATGAAATATTTTAAGCACATTTGAAAATGAACAACATCATTTGGAAAACCTAAACCGCGTATAAGGGCCAATCGGGCTTCCAATCAAATAATTATTGGGTATGACTAGGTAGAAAAATTCCACAAAATTTAATTCAATGGGAATGTAACATAATTTAATTCATGTAATCTTTCAAAGAGTTATATATTTTTAAAAATCATCAAATAATGTTATAAACATCATGAAAATAATGATTCATAATCATAATGGCCAATTCATAGGGAAACCTACCTCAATCCAAGAAGCCTTCAATGGTGAGCTGTCAAAATGGATTCAAGAAGGAACAAATGAGAAAGGAATACCAAGAATAACTGTAAGAAGAAAAAACCCTAAATTCAGAAACAACGAAACCAGAACCCTAGTCCAAGGGAACCTATAATGAAGAAGATCAACTATGAAGAAAAATGAAGAAGGAAGAATAGGGATATGGATGATATTATAAGAAAAAATCATCCAAAAATATGAATAAACAACATAGAATCACCATTATAAGAAGGTGAGAGGCATAGAGAAGATGAGGAGGTTACTCATAGGGTTTCATGTTTTAAATGGGGGTAACTGAGGCGTTTTGGTGTTAATATTAAATAGGGGAAATGGTAAAAAATACATTTTAAAAGAACATGAGAACTGTGCATGGTTAGGCTGCACCCCCTAGACACCCCCACCCCTAGATACCCCCTACCCCCTTGGACAACCCACTCACCCCCTAGACACCACCCCCACCCCCAGGACACCCCCACCCCACAGGACACCACCCCCACCGCCTACCCACTTGGACACTCCCTGGGCACCCCCACCCACTGGACAGCCCCCTCACCCCCTTGGACACCCCACCCCCGGACACCCCTACCCCCTTGGACATCCCCCTCACCCCCCTGACACCACCCCTGTCTGTACCCAATTGGGCACCCCCACTCCCTCTAAAAGCAACTTCACACCTAGGACACCACCCCTGCCCCATTGGAAACTCCATGGAAACCAACACCCCCTTGGATAGCCCCCACCCCCTGTACAATCCCAACCCCTCTGGACACCCCCACCCACACCCCCTTGACACCCCCACCCCCTAGAAACCATATACCCCCTTGGGATCCTACTCAACCCCCTAGACACCACCCCCACCGCTGGACACCCCACTCCCTATACACCACCCCCACCCACTACCCCCTTAGACAATCCATGGAATCCCCCACCCCCTAGACAAACCCCTCATAATGCCTTGACCCCAAAAGTCCAGAGACGATGCATTATATTAATACATTGGCATGATTACAAAGAATCAAGTACCAATGGACCGATCAGTTTAGTAGTCTTGGAAAATAGATTATATACATTAACATTGCATTAAAATTTCAAACATAAAACATCAAATAGATAGTTCTTTGTGAATTCAATTATTCTCGTTATCCTAACCCTATATATCAATCATAATACACTTCTTTGAATTCAGGGAAAATAAAACAAAAGAAAGGGGTGAGCATAGATTCTAGGTAAGGGAAAATATTTTACCAGAAGCAATAAACATTTAAGGAATGATGATTAATAAGAACTACAAAATTTTTAAACAAAATCTTGAACATAAGATTGGAAAAATAAATCAAAAATCACCATATTAACATGAAAATGGATATTCTACTAGTCGAATAATCACATTTAATAACTATTTTCATAAAGAGGGAATTCCTTACACCGGACATCATTACCACATACTCAAGCCGTTGTGCCAATACTACAAATAATATTTTTGTCAAGACCATGTGCCAAGACACTAGTTTGTCTCATGGGACCTACCAATGCAACGAGGAGCTATAGTGAGCTCCAACTGTCACTTACTAAGTCCACTGCCTTCATCATATGAAAAAATTGGAACATAACATAAACAATCATATTAAAATAGGCATAAAAAATGTCAATACATTAACTATAAATCATGAATGGTTTAAAAATAGAAAAATCACATTCAAACATATCATAAAATATTCGATACAACAAGGAAGATTTTATTATAATAAATCAATCTCAATCAATAATAATATCAGGTAAAGGTTGCTGACATGGTTGAAAATGATCTGTAAATTATTTTGAGAGAAATATCCTTTTTTGTGAAATTATTTAAATGCCGAAAATTTATAAAAGAAGTAATTTAAAATATATTTTTGAAAAAAAGTGTCTCATAACACTTTGAAACTTTTGAAAAGAATTATCCTTTCAAAAAAGTCATGTCCATATAAATAAATCCTTAAAATCATTTTGAAAACATGGACATTAATTAAAAGGATTTAGAAAGATAAATCATTAAAACATTTAAAATGATGATATAGTTAAATATATCCACCCATAAACCCTTAAAATATTCGTTTTGAAATCTTTTTTATGAAATTTGTGTATCGATGAAAAATATGTCTCAGTAAATAATTACACATAAAACATCTCAGATGATGATGAGATTGAGAAAATAACCATTACCTTGCACTTTCCATTGGTTGAGGGTATGTTTATCCTCCTATATAATGACCATGGTATGTTTTTAAATTATACCAGGACAATATTCATACTTATTATATCATATATAAATCATTTATGTCTTTATACTACCCATTTATCAATGATTTCCATGTTAAATTAACATTTTAGGTAACAATTGATTTCTTTATCATACGTGTTTTAACATTTTATTTTTGATCGTATCATTTATATCATGATTTAAATACTTACAGAATATAATCCTTGATTTATATATCATATATATTAAAAATATAAATATTTATAATAGTTAGATATATGAAACAAAAGGAATTGTTTATAGAGACGTTAGGTCATACGTACACATACATACATACATATTAATATATATCCATTAACATTATTAAGTCATATATTACAATCATATTAATAATATATACTTTTATAATCATCTTTGAATGGTGAATGTGGGAATTAATCCCATCTCGTTGTGGAAACGGTAATCCATACGTACACACGAGTGACAATATCATTATATTGATTATGAAATGATATGTAATTGGATTGTATATCATATATATAGAATAATTAAAATGTTATATTTATTTTTTACATCTGTTATACTCATTATTATACCCATCCAACTAATTATGTGGTTGAATAACAAACAACACCACGACGCGTAGACGGTAAACCGTACATACGTTTTTATGGTGAATTTTTAATTTATAGGATGGTTATATTAATGAATATGGTGGTACCATATTTATAATAATATAATATTATTTAATAGATGTTGGAGTTTTATTTTGGTATGGAAACAACAAATAATGTAGAAGAGTAAGAAGAAAAGAACATCAAATTGTGTGGTTAAATTAATACCTCTTCTTCGGGTGTTTCAATTGGAGTTGATCAAAATGGATCCTTTGGTTGGATTTATGATCAATGTAAGGACTCTAGGTTGATTTGGGGAAAGTTGGGATGATTTGTGGGCAGGTGATGGCTGAGAAAAATGGCTATGGAGGTGTGATTTTGAGATAAGGGGAAGTTCTCTTTTATAAGAGATGTGAGGGGCACCTTACGAAAAGTTTGAAATATTATTTTATAATAAAATAATTTTCAGTTTCTAATGGATCCAAAATGATTTATTTCTAAGATAAGGTGAGCATGGGTCACAAAACTCTCAACCTATAAGTTTTATATGGGTTTGGGTCACCATATTAAACTTATAATTTAGATTTATCACTTTGTTAAATAGTTTAACTTTTACCATGTATTCTTGTATTATTATAATAATTAGTTAATAAACATACTATAAAATTCCAAGAGAACCTAAAATGGTTTATTAATGATATAGCTATCATTATATAAGTTTTTTTGTACAGACTATCATTTTAGGGCTATTATATAATTTAATAATATATGATTTTTTTTAAAAAAACATTTATGTCAATTTTGACACTGTTTAGTTTTTGGTTTTGGTGAAAGTCATAAAAAATTGATTACATAAAACCAAATACATGGAATCAATATTAAAATTTAATAATTACCTAGAAAATTCTTAGATGTCAAACAAACATTGAAATTTTATTTATTTTAATATTTATAATACCGTTTATTTAATTCTTTCATTAATAAGGTAATTACAACATCACCAATGCGTCTTTAATAAATTTAATTATTTAATGTATAAAAATTATAAATAATATACCATTATGTAGTAAATAATATTATCTTTCTATGTAATATTTATGGTCTAAAATATAACTTATATAACACCATTACATATTTTTTTACTAAAGTTATATATTAATGATATTTTTGTCTTTAATTTAAATTAATTAATATAAAGTGTCATTATCACTCTCATGTGGATCCAAGTGTTCCCAAGATCGACCCAAGGATTATCATGGTCGAAAATATATTAACCAAAATTAATAGGAAAAATGTTAGAGTAATTTAATATTATTATAATAATATTTCATTACCCGAATGTACCAGATTTACCCTTTAACCAAGGAAAATAAAATATTTTCTGAAGTAATTATTCATAATGTCCAAAAATAAAAGTTGTTGAGTCAAAAGATTTCTTTCGACTTCTATATTTTGTTTTGGAAATCACAAATGTTTTTTTAATCATATCATACTGACTCTTTCAATCGTATCGTACTGACTCTATCAATCGTATCATACTGACTCTGTCAATCATACTGTACTGACTCTGTGAATCGTATCGTACTGACTCTAAAAATCGTACCATACTGACTCTGTCAATCGTACCGTACTGACTCTGTCAATCGTATCATACTGAATCTGGAAAATGTTTTATACTTACTCGACTTTTCATACTTCCATTACTTGTTTTGGTACTTAGTCAAAAACACTTGTTTCATGTGAATCATACCATTGCTTATCATCGATATATATCTTGTTTCAACCAATACGATGTCGTTGAGTTAGTTACAAACTAATCAAAACAATTTCGTCCTTTCTGTTTCAATATGACCGTTATGATGCGAGGTGTCTAAGTCCCTCAGAGTTTTTCGGACAAATATGACCGTTGGAGGCTACATGACCGTTGGAACCTGAGACCTATAAATAGGAGTTCATTTGAAGCTGAGAAAAAAAGTAGTGATACCTTGTAGAAAAACTGTGATGCTTTGCTTGAATCAAGATTCTAGAGGGAGATGATGCGACTTCTCTCATCTGCTTTGTGCATCCGATCATCGTATCGAGGGATTTCAAAAAATTGAAAGACAGAGGTGCCGATTACCTAGAAAATCGAGGGATGTCGGGGATAGGCAGACAGACGTGCCGATCATCCTATCGAGGGCTGCCAGGGATAGGCAGACAGACGTGTCGATCATCGTATCGAGGGCTGCCAGGGATAGGCAGACAGACGTGCCGATCATCGTATCGAGGGCTCACCAAGGTGTTGGTGAGACAGACCTTTTATCCTAGGTGAAAAGATAACCTTTCTATTTGGGTTAAAATAGTTGTAATTCTTTTACATTTCCACTGCTACTTGTATTATAAAGGAATTTGTATTGTTTCCTTTCATCTTTATATAATCAATTGTAATTGTTTCAATTACAATCATTCAATTACATATTGTATTGATTGATTCTATACACTTTAAGGTAGAATTATTCATCTTTGTATTACTCTGATTATTGTTTTCATCTTGAATACAATTTTTTTACATTACATTAGTATTACAATATATCATACCTTTTTATATTCAATACAATTGTGGGTGTTTTTATTTGTTTTAGTTTATGATCATTTAAACTAATCTCTTAGTTTCTAAAACTCAATGTTTTTTAAACCTACAATTCACCCCCCTCTTGTATTGTTCCATCTAATAGATATACATATCTATATATTCTATCCAACATTTGGTATCAGAGGTGGTTTCCACTGATTTGTATTACTAGATTTATTTTTTTCATATTACTATCTTAAATACTTACTACACTAACATGTGGAGTGGAAAAGTTTTTCTTCTATTAAATGGAAGGAATGAATATTGGATCAATAGACAATCTGAATCCTTCTAGACCACCAATCTTTGATGGGAATGATTATGAGTATTGGAGAGATCATATCAAGACTTTCGTTATCAATACTGGTGTGGACAACGTTATAATGCTTACTGGAGGTTACAAAATTCTTGACAAAGAAGTCAGTACATTCACCAACCAAGAGAAGCAAGAATATCAACTGAATTACAAGGTATGCAATACTTTATTATGCTCTATGACCAGGAATATATAAAGTCATATATCTTCTTGTGAAGCAGCCAACTGTATTTGGAAGAAATTAGAAGTCACTCATTTTGGTACATCCAAGGTTATAGAAACAAGGAGAGCAATGCTTCGAGCAGAGTATCATGGATTTGTTTTTCCTTATGGAGAGCCAGTATGTAAAGTGCAACAAAGGTTTATGAAAATTGTCAAATGTTTACAATCTATGGGAGAAAATGGTCTTTATGATGAAGCTCTAGTAGATAAGATTATAGATATAATTCCAAATGAATGGGAGTCAAAAAGAACAGCTATTGATGAAAATAGAAAAGTTTCCCAGATTACTCTTGATGAACTATTTGGAACTCTTCTACAACATGAGACAAGAATGAAGAGAGATGTTGATTTCAACAAGAATATGAATGGTAATAGAAGTGTATCCTTTGCATCTAAAGCTAAAATGCCTGAAAGGCTCACAAGGTCGAAATCCAAGAAAGATGTTATATCTGATTCAAGTGATTGTAATCTTTTAGATAATGAGTTAGCCAATCTTGCTAGAAAGATAAACAATATTGTGGGGAAGAAAGACTTCCAATATAGATTCAAAAAGAAATATAGGAAGGATAGGAAAGATTCAGAGGTAACTTGTTATGAATGTAAGAAAGCAGGACATATAAGGCCTGATTTTCCTTTATTGAAAAGGAATGATAGAAAGGAGAAACACTCTGAAAGAAACAAGAAATGGTTTTATAAGACAAAGAAAGTCTTGAAAGCAAATGATACGTGGAGTGAAAGTGGTAGTGATTCCTGAGATGATTCATCAGAATATGAGACATCAGGACAAAGGAATATCAGACTCTTAGCCAGATTACCAATTGAAGATCATTGTCTCATGGCTAAGGTACATAATGCTGAAGCTATTACAAATGTCTCCTTAAATGAAAATTGTACTGATAATAGATATTATGAATCTTCAAATGATGAATCTTCATCATCGGAAGATGATACATTAACTTCTTTTGAATAAGTCACTAGATTTGAAAAATTACTTGAAAACAAAAATTCTAAACTCAAGAGGAACCTTGAGAAAGAAAATAATAGAATTTCAATCTTGACTAAAGAAGTATCAGATATTTCTAAAGATCTTGATGTGAAAACTTCTGATTTTGAAAGTATTTTAAAAACACATGAGAAAGTTAAATCTGATAAGTATAAACATTCTAAGGATCTTGAAACAATAATTTCAAAGAAAATTATTTTATAAACGAACTCTAATTCAAATGTTTTGGAAAATAAGAATTTGTTTTTAAAACTAAAGTCAGAGATTTTATCCTTGAAGAAATGTTTTTCAAACTTTACTCATGGAAAGAAAAACTTTGACAAGAGGTATTCTCAAATTAGACCTTTGAGAAATCGTTCTGTTCTTGGTTATACCTATTCCAAACCAGTTTTTAGTAACAACTATTTTGTTCCTCAAAAAACCTCTTTTTGTTCTAAGTGTCAATGTGGAGGACACTGGAGAAGAGATTGTTCTCTTAACAAAACTCAATCTTTAGGATTTCATAAAGCTCATTTTGCAAAACAAATGTGGATTCCTAAAATTGTTTTATCTAACCATTCTGGATCCAAACAAGTTTGGATTCTGAAAAAATAATTGATTGTTTTTCAGGAAAATGAGAAGTGTACAAATAAGTACATTTGGTACATGGATAGTGGTTGTTCTCGAAACTTGACTAGAAACAAAGATCTCTTTGAAAAGGTTATCAAAACAAAAGGTGGAAAAGTTACCTTCGGAGATAATGCTCAAGGAAATATTGTTGGTATAGGTAATATTTTTTTTCATGGAAAAGTTCTTATCTCAAATGTTTTGTTTGTTAAAGGTCTTAGGCACAATCTCATCAGCATAATTCAATTATGTGATGAAGGTTACCTTGTAAACTTTAGAAATTGTAAGTGTCTTGTTCACAATTCCAAGGATGAGTTCATTCTATCTGCCCATAGGCAAGAGAATGTTTACACTATTAACTTAGAAGACCATAGGAACCAAAACTTACCTTGCTTAAGTGCAATAGAAGACCAATCATGGATATGGAATAGAAGACTAGGACACTGTAATCTGAGAAACCTTGGTATACACTCAAAGAAAATACTTGTGAAGGGGCTACCAGACCTTAGATATGATTCTTCAAAAGTCTATGATCCATGTCAATTTGGAAAACTACATAAAACTAGATTTAAATCAATTAATGAAGTTTCAACTTCTAATACATTACAGCTAGTGCATATCGATCTTTTTGGTCCTTCACAATCTGGAAGCATTGGAGGCAAATACTATGTATTTGTTTTAGTTGATGACATTACTATATTTACATGGGTCTACTTTCTCACAAAGAAATCTGAAGCCTTTTCCTATTTCAAAATTTTTAGAGCCCAAGTTAAAATGAGAAAAACCTACCATTGATAACTATTCATAGTGATCATGGTGGTGAATTTCAAAATTCATATTTTGAAAATTTTTTTAGTAAGAAAGGTATTACTCACAATTTCTCAGCTCCAAGAACTCCTTAGCAAAATGGTGTTGTTGAAAAAAGAAATCGTATTCTTCAGGATATGACTCGAACCATGTTGAGTGAATACTCAATTGCTAAGCACTTTTGGGATGAAGTTGTTAGTACTACCTGTTATACTATAAATCTTGTTTTAACTAGACCATTTCTTAATAAAACCCCTTACGAGTTATGGACTGGCCGAAAACCTAATGTTTCATACATCAATGTTTTTGGATGCAAATTATTCATTCTGAATACAAAAGATAATCTACACAAATTTGCACCAAAACTTGATGAAGGAATCTTTCTAGGATATTCTACAACATCTAAGGCTTATAGAGTTTCAATAAAAACACTTGTACTGTTGAGGAAACAGTAAATGTAAAATTTGATGAAACCGATCCTTTGGTTTTCAACCAACCCAATCCTACATCCTCGGATGTGTTTTCTAAAAATGTTTATCAACCGTTATTAGAATATCATTCTGATAAGGATAATGTTCAAGAAAGTATTCCTGAATCATTTACCACAGAATATTTTCTACCATATGTTGATGAACAGGTTTTAAAAAATCCAAATCAATTGTTTCTTAGGAATCATCCCAGTGATAACATCATTAGTGATGTAAATCAACCTGTAAGGACCATAAATTCCTTATGAAATGAAATATAACATCTTGATTTTCTTTCCCAATTTGATCCTAAAATCCCATGTGAGGCCTTAGGTGATGATGAATGGATCCAAGCAATGCAAGATGAACTATATGAATTTGAAAGGAATCAAGTCTGGAATTTAGTTGATAGACCTAAAGAAACAACTATGATTGGTGTAAAATGGGTTTTCAGAATCATGTGTCATGAAAATGGAATCATTGTAAGATATAAAGCAAGACTTGTGGCTAAAGGCTATAATAAACAAGAGGGAATATACTATGAAGAAACATATTCCCCTATAGCTAGACTTGAATCAAATCGTATTCTATTAGCCTTTGCAGCATTTTTCAATTTCAAACAATTTCAAATGGATGTCAAATGTGATTTTCTAAATGGTTTTGTTCAAGAAGAAGTTTTTTTCGAACAAACTCCTGGATTTCAAGACCCAAAACATCCTGAGCATGTTTTTAAACTTACCAAGGCTCTATATGGTCTTAAACAAGCCCCTAGAGATTGGTATGATAGACTTACATGATTTCTGTTACAAAATAATTATACAAAAGGTACAACAGATCCAACCCTTTTTATAAAAATGGAAAACAAAAATGTTTTGATTGTTCAAATCTATGTTGATGACATCATATTTGGATCAACTCAGAAATCGTTAACCGATTATTTTTCAAATTTAATGAAATATGAGTTTGAAATGAGTATTATGGGTGAGTTAACATTGTTTTTAGGTTTTCAAATTTCTCAAAAACCAGAAGGAACATATATATCTCAACATAAGTATATACAATATTTACTCAAAAAGTATGGATGTGAAAAAACTAAAACTATTAGCACTCCAATTGGTACCTCAAATACTCTTGATCTTGATGAAACTGGGAAACGAGTAGATCAAACAATCTTTAGAAGTATGATAGGAAGTTTGCTATACTTGACAGCTAGTCGACCCGACATAATGTTTTCTATATGCCTATGTGCAAGATACCAATCTAATCCAAAAGAGTCTCATTTAAAAGATTTAAGGATAATCTTTCGGTATTTAAAAGGCACTATGGATTTAGGTCTTTTTTACTCTTTTGGGAATGATTTTGTTTTAAAAAGTTTTTCAGATGCTGACATTGGTGGTTGTAGAATGGATAGAAAAAGTACATCTGGGACATGTCATTTCTTATGAGGTTCCTTGGTTTCTTGGTCCTACAAGAAACAACACTCAGTAGCACTATCCACTGCTGAAGCTGAATATGTAGCAGCTGGATGTTGCTGTGCCGAAGTATTGTGGATGTTGCACACAATCACTGACTATGGATTGAGTTTCTCCAAAACTCAAATTCTTTGTGATAATACAAGTGCAATAGATCTTAGTAAGAACCCAGCACATCACTCTCGTGAAAAACACATAGATGTTAGGCATCAATTTCTTAGACATAACACACCAAAAGGAGACATTATTCTACAATTTATCGGAACGCAAGAACAAATTGAGGACATTTTTACAAAACCATTACCTTCGGATAGGTTTGAGTTCATAAAACAGAAGCTAGGAATGATTACATTAAAATAATCATTCATATCTACTTCATGTTTTACAATTCTCCTAACATTAAATAACTCCCTTTGAAAGGGGGGGGGGACATTTCTTTCTATGTATTGTTTGTTCTTTATTATCTTATGATCTTTTACTCTCCTGGTATGTGTTTTTGTTTTTCTGTTTATCGTATTGACATTTTTATCGTATCATTTACTTTTTTGTTTATTGTACTGTCCAATGATGGTAACAAATTTCTTTTCCATTGTATCAACCGATGAAAGTAATGAATTTCTTTTCCATCGTACAGTCCGATGATGGTAACGAATTTCTTTTCCATCGTATCGACCGATGATGGTAATCAATTTCTTTTCCATTGTATTGTCCGATGATGGTAACGAATTTATTTTCCATCGGCTTGTCAGTTCATGGTAATGAGTTTGTTTTCCATCGGCTTGTCAGTTCATGGTAATGAGTTTGTTTTCCATCGTCTTGTCAGTTCATGGTAATGAGTTTGTTTTCTATCAGCTTGTCAGTTCATGGTAATGAGTTTTTTTCCATCGTACTATCAGTTCATGGTAACGAGTTTGTTTTCCATCGGCATGACGATTGTCATTTCATTTATTTCGTACGGTTGTGTATTTTTTAATCCTAAAACCAACAATTACCTTACGTTCTCTGGCAGGTATTTTCCATTTTTTTATTATTTTTTTTCTTTTTCGTTTTTAATCCTAACCATTGTTCTGTTTTCCTCTAATCTTGACCGCAGAAGATCAACGGTCACCCCTTTTTCGCCTATAAATATCCCCCCCTCCCCAAACCCACATTGGGTTTTCAGGTTTTGAGGCAAAGCTCTGCTCCACCGGTTTTAAATCATCGTACGATCTTTCATCGACATCATCTTTATGTCTCAATACTCTGCTAACACTCCCGCCGAAATGTCTTCAAAGACTTTTACAGAGAAATAATTTAACATAGAAAGGTTAGTTTCTAGGGAATTTTTTGATTCGTATGATTCCACAATCAAAAGAATCATTCTATTTCAAGGATGGGAACATTTGTGTGTTGAAAGACATGTTTCTCAAGATCCGGTTCTCTTTGATGAAGTTTGTCAGTTTTATAAAACCGTATATTTCAACAAAGATATGACTATCAATTTTGCTGTGTACGATAGAAAGCTATCCATGTCTATGAAAGTACCGACACATTTTCTGAATTTTCCAATAGAAGGGGATTGTTTCTGTCCATCTCATAAACTACCAGAAGAAGTTGGTACGTTTAATAGAGAAAGTGCTGAAAAAGCTGAATGTTTGTTTTGATCCAAATTCAATACTTTTTGTAAGAGGTGTAGAAGATGAATTGGCTCAGAATCAATCGGAACCTATGCCATCCAAAGACATTCAATCTAATGGTGTTAATCAAAATTCTGATCTGCAAACCAGTTCAAAGCCTAAGAAGAAGCCAAGGTACAGTAAGGAGGTTGTAGCCGAATGGAGAAAGGATATGGAACAGAGAAAGGAAGGTGATCCAAAGTTCATACATGACCCAGCTGTATCTATTTCAGAAAGAATAAGGGTAGAATAAACCCTTAAGGCTGAAAAGAAAAAGAAAACTATTTTGAAAAGAAAGGCTCAAGGCTTCGATATCACTAAAGTTTTGAAAATGGTTGAGGATGCTAGTGCTCAACTGACGGAAGAACTGCACCAAGAGCCCATCGTACAGAGTCTCCCGAAGAAAGGAAAACAAAAACAAGTGATGGAAGAGATAGAAGAAGTGGAAGAAGAGGAAGGAGATTTTCTTTTATAATTTCTTCAACGTTCGAAGAAGTGTAAAGAGGAATCTGTACAAAATCTGAGTGAAGGTGTTCAACAAACTCCTCATGCCGATCAAGCACGAACTCCCGACATAATGTCATCTCAAGAAAATCAAGGTGCTCAATCCTCTCACTCTGATAAAGTTGTTGTCATTATTGATAAAGTGGAAGAAGAAAGAAGGTAGAAAGAAAAATCAAAAGGAAAACAGCTAGTTGTTGACTCAAGCCAATCGAATGAACTGGCATCGTACGATGAAGATACTGGTTCAGAACATACAATCTCTCTCAAGAAGAGTGATTACATTGTTCATGTTTTGAGAAGGGTAGAGAAGAAATTTCCATATTTCCTGAGGCTGGAAGGGAAGATTGATTGTATTACTGACAATCAAAAGAAGAAGTTTGTCTTTGTAAAAGAATCGAGAAAGAAAGTTTTTTCAGTTGAAGCCGATTTGAATGTTCTTTCAGAAAGTTCGGTTAATCATAAGAAGGCCTGCAATAAGATGACCAAGTGGTCGTACAAAATAGAGAGCTCAATCAATTATCATGAAATATCTATTGAAGATATAATAAGGTTTTCAAATTAACATGCAATTTCTTTCAATAATCTTGACAGATAAACAGTTGAAAGGTTGAATTTTTGTCTTCTCAAAGAGCAGATGTTCTTTCAGTGAAAGACTTGCAAGAGAGAATAAATTTTTTTCAATCTGATTTCTCGAAGGTTTCATCTTTCTAGGATGAAATGGTTTTGTTGAAGAAACAAAATTCCATGTTATCCAAAGACAACAAGAATCTGCAAGATAGAATTGATACCCTTGAAGAAGTAATCAGAGTCCAGGAGGAGACTATCAAGAATCAAGATCAGATTTTTGCGGACCAACAAGAGATTCTCAGGTCTCAGGGTGATGCTATTTCTGAAGACAAGAAGGAGATAAAAATGATTAAAGTGGTTATTCATGAGTTTATCAAGAAAGTGAAAGAAAGAAAAAACAAGGGACTTGTTTTTTTGTTCTTATGTTTAGTATTGTTTGTTATCGTAATGAAATTTGTTTTATCCATTGCCTTGTGTTTATTTTCTAACTCCTTCAGGCAATTCAAGATTACCCCTTTATTTTTGTAAATCACAAAGGGGGAGAATGTTCACAAAGGGGAATAATATTCACAAAGGGGTAGAATGTTTACAAAAGGGGGAAAATGTTTTATAAAGGGGGAGAATGCTTTACAACACTCTTAAGGAAAATCTACGAATACAATCCTTAGGAAAGTAAATACCTAAAGGGGAGTTACTTGTATTCAAATTTATATTCAGAAGAGTTTCCGATAACTTAGGGGGACATAAGTATTCTTTGTTATATTTACTTGGTGTGTTGTGCTTTCCAAAAAGGGGGAGATTGTTGAGTCAAAATTTTTCTTTCGACTTCTATATTTTGTTTTGGAAATCACAAATGTTTTTTTGATCGTATCATAATAACTCTGTCAATCGTATCGTACTAACTCTATCAATCGTATCGTAGTGACTCTGTCAATCGTATTGTACTAACTCTGTAAATCTTATCGTATTGACTCTGAAAATCGTACCGTACTAACTCTATCAACCGTACCTTACTGACTCTGTCAATCGTATCGTACTGACTCTGGAAAATGTTTTATACTTACTCTACTTTTCATACTTCCATTACATGTTTTGGTACTTAGTCAAAAACACTTGTTTCATGTGAATCGTACCATTGCTTATCATTGATATATATCTTGTTTCAACCAATATGATGTTGTTGAGTTAGTTACAAACTAATAAAAACGATGTTGTGCTTTCTATTTCAATATGACCGTTATGATGACAGTTGTCCAAGTCCCTCTGAGTTTTTCAGATAAATATGACCGTTGGAGGCTACATGACCGTTGGAACCTGAGGCCAATAAATAGGAGGTCATTTGAAGATGATAAAAGTAAAGAATGAGACCTTGTGGAAGAGATGTGATACTTTTCTTCAATCAAGATTCTAGAGAGAGGTGTTGTGACTTCTCTCATCTGCTTTGTGCATCCGATCATTATATTGAGGGCTTTCAAGCAATTAAAAGACAGAGGTGCCGATTACCTACAAAATCGAGGGCTTCCGGGGATAGGTAGACAGACGTGTCGATCATCGTATCGAGGGCTGCCAGGGATAGGCAGACAGACGTGCCGATCATCGTATCGAGGGCTTCCAGGGATAGGCAGACAGACGTGTCGATCATCGTATCGAGGGCTCACCAAGGTGTTGGTGAGACAGACCTTTTAACCTAGGTGAAAGGATAACCTTTCTCTTTGGGTAAAAAGAATTGTAATTCTTTTACATTTCTATTGTTACTTGTATTAGAAAGGAATTTGTAATGTTTCCTTTCTTCTTTACTTACACAATTATAATTGTTTCAATTACAATCATTCTATTACAATTTGTATTGATTGATTCTATACGCTTTAAGGTAGAATCATTCATCTTTGTATTACTCTGATTATTGTGTTCATCTTGAATATAATTGTTTTACATTACATTAGTATTACAATACATCATACCTTTTTATATTCAATACAATTGTGGGTGTTTGTATTTGTATTAGTTTAAGATCATTTAAATTAATCTCTTAGTTGCTAAAACTCAATGGTTTTTAAACCTACGATTCACCCCCCCTCTTGTATTGTTCCATATAATAGACATATATATCTATATACTCGATCCAACAAAAGTTACATATTTACACAATTTGGACCTCCTGGTTCCTAATATGGAATCCATTTTTTGAAATTCAAAACAACGAAGTGGCTGAAAAAAATTTAAAATCAATTCCCATTGTCAAAACTAAAAAGATGGTTTTTAAAAAGTAAAACATATGAAAAGATTGACATGTGTTTATGTCCAATTTATTTGTGAAATTACTTATTATTAACTAAATTGTATTAAATTATAATAATATAATCTAATTATACTTCCAAACCGATAAAAATCATAATTAATCACTATAAATAATTTTAAATTAAAAATATGGTTTTCAATTAAAATTTATTATTTTTCACTATTCATCTAAATATGAATGTTATCCGAAAAGTTCCAAAAATTTATCCAAACTAAAATATTAGAACCCAATTGAAATCAATTATTTATTTCATTAAATTGAATATATATAAGTGTCAAATATTTAATGTAAAAATGGTTTCCCCTTAAAAGGTGGTAATTTTTATTTAAAATATTTATTTTATCTGGAAAAAATAATTTTTTTCTTATATTATCTCTAAAAAACACATAATATGGATTATAAAATTATATGAAGTATATAAAATTCCAAAATCAGTTAATAATTTTCATAACCTCTTTCTGAACGGCTAGTTTAGTAATTTGTAGTGCACTAAAACACATGTTTACGTGTAGCGCAAGTTATTTAATTTATTTTAAAAGATAGCGTACTATGAAATATTGGGGTGTTACATTCTCCCCACCTTAAATAAATTGTTTCTGCAAAATTTGAAATTTTTCAATGAAAATAAATTGTTAAAAATAGAAAAATACCTTTTTTATAACCCATACCATAAATTGGGTTAATAAAATTTAGTCTTAATAAGTGGGATATGGAAGTGAAAAAGACACCCCCAAATTATGATCTCGATTAGGAAATCAATAATGGAAATTAGAGACAAATAATTGGAAGGAAATTGAAATTATTTATAGGGAGTGATAGAGGTCATCAATCACAAACAAGTATACAATTGAGGTCCTCAATGCCATCAATCTATGATGATTTAAGATATTATTGTTCTATAAAACATAATGTATTAGGATAACACATTTTTTGTTTTAATATCCCTTCCCTAATTTTATGAATTAAATTATTCATAGAATAAAAGGGAAAATAATATATTTGACCAGTAGAGTTTCATCCTTCAACTAATTCTTACCAAAAACTCATCATTCACTTCAAAAGATAATAGAATTCCAAAATATTTTACTTATCCTAATAGTATAAGGTTTCCAAAAATAATGTAATTATAATTCATTTGACTGAATATTAAATACTTAAATAATACAAACTAGAACATCACGTATATCAGTAGTAGGTGATCCTCCATTGTCGCCCTTCAGTTGCGGGTTCAATTCTCACGACATTTCCAGATGTGATAGGTTATTGCCTGACCTCTGGGATTTCCTTTTTATAACAATATAAATATAATATTAAGAAATAATTTATCCTTAATAATTTTATCCAATGTAAAACATAATCCATTCAATCCTCTATACATAACCAAAATACTTCTGTTCAAATTCACAGTCCAAAATTTATATGGAAGGTAAACACAATAAAGATATTTTTTTCCACATATTAACATATGAACACATTCAAAATATTTTTTTTTAATCATGGTAACACCCTGATTTACCAAAAAACCTGGTTGATTACATTCATTCTACCATATTACTTATAGAATACTGGATATACTACTTCTATCCAAAAACATTGTAATCTACAACAATGATGGAATAAATAAACCATTAATCAGTTCCAAATATGTCAATAAAATACAATATAATTTATACAAATCAATCTTCACTTATCACAAAATAAATACCTAAGTATCAAAATCCATAATAATGTTTTATCTTTTCATCAAAAATATATTTTCCAAAATCAATTAACATTCTATTGAGTCACTTTTCTTGGTACCATGAAATCTCAAATCCTCAATGAAATCTTACTGTAGTACCGTCCTTATATACTATATAATTATTATAACTAGTAAATCATTTATACTATACTCAAATGACATATTTCATTAACATCAACATAAGACCACTATTCATTACTCTTCATCAATGGTAATATCTTAACTTGATTATTATCCAAAAGCATCATTTGTGGTATACTATGATGATTTGGACATTGATTCGCATAGTGTCCCAAATCCATATAGATTAATCATTTTTATTACCCCTGAAATCACGTACCTAGTTTCCTTTTTCTTCACACTTATAAAAAACACCCATTACCTTCAAGAATTTACCAATGTGATTCTTTCTACAGTTATCACATATGGAAAAATCCTTCATTCCCTTATTCCTTTTATCAATATTTCTCTATACCATCCTTTCTTATCTGGATTCACTTCAAATCCATAGGACTCACAAAATTCATTACTTATCTTATTAACACAAGATAATATATCATCATATGATGATAATACGTAGGAGACTATTTCCATTATAAATGATGTCTTAATACCATAAAATATAAGATCGTTCTTACATTTTGGGTTGTGCGTATTGCTGGAGTTCTCATTATATCTAATGGGTTCCATTTCTAAACAATTTCTTACACTAGGTTAGTTTATGAATCACAATGAATAATTCCAAACATGTAAAATACCTAACATAAATTGAAAAGATTATACATATGATCTATAATCCTAAAATGATTTCATGGAGGAATTATTTACTTATAAATCCATCATAATGGATTGTAATGAAAATGTGAATTATCTTAAGAATATCCCCTAGGATTGTCTTAAACCAGAGTGCATCAAGGCCCGTCGTCATGTACCAGGATACCCTGGGTCATGCCCAAAACTCTTGGTTAGAGTTTTCACTCCTAGGAATATATGTGAAAGATCCACCTTTACCAGTTCACATCTAGACAAAGATGTATTTTTTGAAAAGTACACATAACCACTAAATTACCAAGATTCTAGGAAGTTCTTCTATATTAATCCTCAAAATCTATGTCGGGGTAACGTTCTCTAATTGGGGTTTTTATAAATCTATTTCTAATGTTGTCGTTAAACGTCCTCTGGTACCAACTGTAATGCCCTGACCATATAATCCAATAGAAGTTGAATTATTTTAATACATTGGCATGATTACAACGAATCAAGTCCCAAATAACCAATCAGATTAGCATTTTTGGAAAATAGATTACATACATTAACATTATATTACAATTTCTAACATAGAACACAACATATACAGTTATTTGATAACGCCATTATTCTATTTATCTTAACCCACATATCTATTATAATACACATCATGGAATCTTAGGAAAATGAATCATAAGAATGGAGAGGGCTCAGATTCTTAATAAGGGTAAATAATTTTGCAGTAGCTATAAACATTAAATGCAAGATGTGTAATAAAAACCATAAACATTTTAAACATAATATTGGACATAATATGGAAAAAGTAAATCAGACATCACTATATGAATATTCACATAGATATTCTACATGTCTAGTAATCACATGTAATAAATAATTTTATAATGAGGGAATACCTAACACCGGACATCATTACCACATATTCTAGTCCTTGTATCAGGAATAAATATAAAATTTTATAAAGGCATTGTTCCATGACACTAGTTTGTCTCATTAGACCTACCGATGCATTTAGGAGCTATAGCAGGCTCCAACCCTCACCTACTAAGTCCACTACATTATTCGTTTGGAAAAGTTAAAACATAACATAAACATTTGTATTAAATAAAAAATAAAAATTGTCAATACATTAACCATTTACCATGAATGGTTTAAAAATAGAACTTCCACAATCATACATATCCGAACCTATTCAATACAATATGGATGACTTTATTATAATAAATCAACCTCAATCAAGAATAATATCTAGTACAAGATGTTGATATAGTTGAAAATGATCCATAATTTTTTTAGAGATATATAACTTTTTCTGAAATCATTTAAAAGGCACACTTTTATAAGGGAAGTAATTTAAAATATATTTTTAAATCAAATTGGCACATATCAGTTTGAAAATTTTGAAATGAATTATCATTTAAATACATTTTTGTTCATATAAATAAATACATAAGATCACTTTGAAAATAGAGACCCTAATTAAAAGGATTTAGAATGATAAATCTTTAAAACATTTAAATTTATGATCTAGTTAACTGGATACACCCATAAAGCCTTAAAATATTCTATTTGGAAACATTATTATGAAATATTTGTATCGATGATAATTATTTCCCAGTAAATACTTACACACAAACAATCTCAAATAATAATGATATTGAAGAAATATCCCTTACCTCACACTTACCTTTGGGGGAGGGTACGTTTAACCTCTAGAATAATGAAAATATTATGTTAATAAATTATATCATAACCATATTCATATTTATTATGTCATAAATGATTCATTTGTGACTTTATACAAACCATTTAGTAATTATTTCCATGTAAAATTGACATGTTCGGTAATAATAGATTTCTTTATCGTACATTTTTTAACTTTTTATTCTTGATCATATCATTTAGATCATGATTTAAAAACATATAGAGTATAAAACATTATTTACATATAAAATATATTTAAAATATAATTATGTATAATAGATAGATATATGAAATGGAAGGCACTGTTTATGGAGACGGTAGGTCATATGTATGCATAACTGTCGTTTCCGTTTTCATGTCGTATTGAACAGAAGTATGTGAATAAGTTATATGTAAGTACATATATACATACATACATATATATGTCCAGTATCATTATTATTTCAAATATTACAATCTTATTATTAATATATATTTTTATAATCATCATTGAATGGTGAAAGTGGGAATTAATCTCTACGCGTCGTGGAGAGAAAAATCCGTACGTACACACGAGTAACAATATCATTATATTGATGGTGAAATCATATATAATTGGATTTTATATCATATATAAAGAATAATTGACTTGTTATATTTATTATTTACATCAATTATACTCATTATTATACCCATCCAAATAATGAATTGTTTGAATGACAAACTACACCACAACGTGGAGACGGTAAGCTGTACGTACGCGTGTATGGTGAAATTATAATTTATAGGATTGATAGAATAATGAATATGGTTGTACCATATTTAAAATAACGTCATATAATGTAGAATGTACTTTATTTATTATTTTGTTATGGAAACAACCAAGAAAGAGCGAGTGGAAGAAGAAGAGAAGTTGAAAGAGGGTCGTGAAATTGTTACATATTTTTCAAGTGTTTCCTTTAAAGGTGATCAAAAGGATTTAAAAGGTTGAATTTTTTGATAAATTTATGGACTCTAGTTTGATGTGAAGAATGTTGGGAGGATATTTTGGCAGGTCTTGGGTGAGTAAAATGGTTTTAGAGGTGTGATTTTGATAGAAGGTAAAGTTCCCTTTTATAAGAGAGGTTAGGGATACCTTAGGAAATGATTGCAATATTATTTTATAATAAAATAATATTAAGATTATAACGGATATAAAATAGTTTATTTTGTAGATAAGGTGGTTATGGGTCAAAACAATTTCAACCAATAGGTTTAAATAGGTTTGGGTCACCATATAAACCTTATTATTTAGATTTAACTCTTAGTTAAATAGTATAACTTTTACCACGTATTCATGTATTATAATAATAATTGGTTAATAAACATCCTATAAAATGCCAAGATAAACTCAAGTGGTTCATTAATGATATATCTATTATTATATATTTTCTTTGTAAGAAAGTTATATTTTTAAGACTATTATAAAATTTAATATTATAATATTTGTTTTAAAAACACATTTATGTTAATTTTCACACTATTTATTATTTGGTTTCTGTGAAAGTCATATCAACTTGATTACTTAAAACAAAATACCTGGAATTAATCCTAAAATGTCATATTCTCCTATAAAATTCTTTTGTGTCATAAAAACATTGAAATTATATTTATTTTAATATTTATAATACCGTTTATTTGATTCATTCATTAATAAGGTAATTATTGCATCACCATTGTGTCATACATAAATTTAACTATATTATGTTTAAAAATTAAAAATAATATAAAATTTTGTGTGAAATGTTTTTTATATTTTTAATTAACATTTATAGTCTAAAATATAACTTATATAACACCTTGAAAAAATTGTCTTACTAAAAGATGTATGTTTTTTTCATTTTAGTCTTTACATTAAATTAATTAATATAAAGTGTCATTATCACTCTCATGTGGCTAAAAATGGTACCAAAATAACCTCAAGGGTTAACATTGTAGCCCTTATATCAACCAATATAAATAAAACTAATTCTAGGGTAATTTAATATAATAATAATAATATTTGTTTACCCAAATTTACCAAATTTACCCATTAACCAAGGTAAATAAAATATTTACTAAAGTAAATATTCATAACATCTAAAAATAAAAGATACATACTTAAACAATTTTTACCTCATGATTCTAAATATTGAATATATTTTTAAAAATTCAAAACATATAAGTGGAAGAAATTAGTTTAAAATCAATTCCCTTTGTCAAAACCAAAAGACGGGTTTTTAAAATGTAAAATCTTTCAAAAGATTGACATGTGTTCACATCAAATTTAAATTTGAAATTACATAAAATTACCTAAATTTTATTAATTTATGAAAATATAATATAACTATACTTCCAAACCATTAATATTCATAATTTATCAATATAAATTATTTTGATTAAAAAATTCAATTAAAATTTATTATTTTTCACCATTCATCAAAATATGAAAGTTATCCAAAATGTACGAAAAATTTATCCAAACTAAATTTTTATGTCATGATTCTGAAGAAAAATTTAATTTAATTAAATTTAATATATATAAGTGTCAAATATTGGGATTAAAAATCATTTTCCATTAAATGGGGGTAAAATTTCATTTTTTAAAAAATAGTTCTTTTATCTGAAATAAATTGAATTTTTTCTTATATTATGTCTATGAAACACATAATATGGATACTAAAATTATATGGAGAATATAAAAATAAAATATTAGTCAATACTATTCATAACAGCTTTTTGAAAGTCTAGTTTGGTATGTTGTGGTGTGCTCAAACTCTGTGTTGCGTGTAGAGTAAGTTATTGAATTTCTTTGAAGAGATAACCTACTATGAAATATTTGGGGGTTACACCACTCACCCCACTAGACACCACCCTCACCCCCTTGGAAACCTCCTAGACACCTCCACTACTTTAGACAGCCCCCACCTAACTGGACAGCTTCCCCACCACCCATGGACAACCCCAACCCTCTGGACAACCCCCACCCACTGGACATGCCATCGTTCCTTTGGATACCCCCCACCACCCCACATGTGGACAACCCCTCCCCCAGGACACACCTAACACCTTGTACAACCCACTCACCCCCTTGGACACCACCCCCACCCCCTGAACACCCCTGCCCCCTTGGACAGCCAAACCCCCTTATACAGCCCTGCACCCCCTGGACACCACCCCCACCCCCTTTGACATCCCCTGGTCACAACCACCCCCATGGATAGCCCGCAGCCCTCTGGACACCACACTCACATGCACACCCCCCACCCCTTGGAAAACCCCATGTATGTTCACACACACATGATAGAAAAAACAAAAATCATAAACCTTCATGATATCACATCGATAGGTTTACATTACCATAAAAGAATTTAGCATGGTATAAGTGAATGCTATGAAACATACCCTGATATCAAGAAGAAAGAAAAATAACATCTTAAAAATTTATTTTAGGGAATCATGAAAAATAAAAACTGAAATCGAGCAATATGAGGCTTACTTGAGTGTTGTGAGTCGACTTGATAGATCTGATAATTATAAATATGATGAATGATGTTGGAAAAATTAGTATGGAGGGTACAACTTCAAATAGTCTTTTCTAGGTTTTTTTCATGAGAGAGAGGAGTCACAGGTCGCCCAATCGAAGAAAACAGAATGACTAAATATGAGGTATGATAAATAATTTAATTTTTTTATTAAGTATGTTATTTAATAACCGATATGGTGAACTATTTTTTTACGCATATAAAATCTGTTATTTAATAACTGACCTAGAAAACAATTTATCAAGTCGGTTATTTTGATAACAGAAATTATAAGTTACCATGATTAGCTTTATGAAGTCCGTTATTTTATAACCAACGTGATAAAGCGCTGAGATTCGATATATCACATCAGTTATAAAATACCTGATGTGATAAATATAATCTCAATATTTTTTACATTGGTTATAAAATAACCAAGATGATAAATATATTTTTAATGCTGTGCACATTGGTTATATAGTACCAACGTGAAATATACAGATGTGTTAAACGTTTTTTCCACTAGTGACTCCCATGAAAAACAATCAATCGTTTTTTAAAACTGTTAAGTCATAATACTTAAAAACATCAAATTTCATTATTTTATCTAATCCATATAATAATGTATTCACTTCATACATATGTACGTTGAATCAAACATTACAGGTGTACAATCTTCAACAACATCATCAATTATGTAAGGAACATGTTGTTCGTGGATTATTCTCTAGAAACATAATTTGAAAAACTGCTTTAGAAAAACACATTCTTATCTAGCTCAGTATGATAACCTATTTCTGATGGTACCTGTACAATTTTCCATGTAATGATTATTCTTATTCTCTTCTTTTTTTAGCAAAGTTTAGACTCAATTGGAATCTTACAAATCCTCTATCTGATGGATCTTGGCTCGTTGAAAATTTCATTGATGGGACTATTTTTGTTGGGCTCACACTTATGGACATTCTCTGATGAAACTTCTTTGTTATAACATTATATGATGATTAGTTTGAGCCTCACTCTGATGATATTCCTCAAATTCAACCTAGAAAAATTACGATTTTGAACTAAATATCTTTTTCACATTTGTCAGAGCTCTATTGAATGTGAATTGTTCAAGATAGTAACGTAAAATTATAATGATCTCCCCTTTTATATTAACCCTAGAATTGAACTTTTAGGGAAAATTCATTATCATGATCAATGAAATTCACAATTACCAACATCCTCATTTATTTATGTCTTCATATTTTACTTTATTAACTCTTCTTAATCATCATGTAGTTTCTAGAATCATCATTAACCTAATCCAATTTCTAGAATTCATAAATATTAAAAACATTACTTCAGCCTAAAATTATATTTTATTATTCATTACGATTCAAAATTATAATTCTTCATTATAATGAAAATATATTTAAGACTAATGATAGATAATTATGATTACCACTTCTAAATGATGATTCTCTTATAGTAGAGATGCTATATATCAAATGAATTTTTTTTAAATCATTTAAAGAATTATTTTAAAACCTTGTGGGTTTTCAACCATAATAAATATTGTTTCCACTTCTAAAGATTCAGTACTATTTGGAAATTATGTGATAAAAAATTACAACTAACATGAAAATACTTTTAAAACATATCACATATTCTTATTCTTTTATAGAATGATGATCATATGTCAATTATTGTTCAATATCAGATTACATAATTAGTGTCTATATGTATATGATGGATCAATCTCAAAATTATTATGATTATTGGGGGAACACTACGGCTTATAGAGACCTAATCTTATATACAATGGATAAAAAAATGAATCAGTATCAGAATCCATTAAAATAGATTGGTGTGAGAAGTGACACCTATTCTTTAGAACAATCAATATTTATTACTTGTGATATTTTCGTAATTTTTTTTCTCATAACAATGATCTATATCATTACATATATGATGTTCCTCTCATTGATGAGTATCACCCTTAATTATTTATATCATATTCTCTTACCTTCTACAAAATCCATCTTGTATGATTTCTTCTTCTTGATTTTTGATAAATATGTGTTCAAAAAATCCTCACTATAATTACATTTATATGTATGTACCTTCTCATCATTTTATGAACTATCTTCATTCTAACCAGTCCTCAATTTGTTTGGTGGATATTTTTGTTCCCCTATGCTCTTTATATATTTCGTCGCATGTTATTTTAAAAAATAATGAATTGTTTGAAATATGAAATAGAAAATCATCATTATATTTTATGTTTCTAATGAATACTCTAGTACTAATTCTCATTATGATAAAAATATGTAAATTACATGCTCAGTATTATTTTAAAAAACATATGAATTGTATTCAAAACACCCAATATGGTGAATCAAAATCAATGTCTCACATATTGGACTAATTTAAGCATCTTTATTCCAATCATATAATTACAAATTTGATTCTGATATTGATGCGTGTAATTTTGCATCAAAATAAAAACATAACACACACCCCATTATTCAATATGTATTTCCATTACCTTCAAATAAATCATTCATTTTTCAGAAATAACAACATATTTATCTATTGAAATAAATAACCGAAGAAAACATTGGGCAAAAAATCATCCTCATATGTGTTTTTTTTCAGTTCCCAGTTCAAAACAATACAAATTTTTTTCCTTTTCTCAATTTTCCTTTTTTTACATATATTTCATATCACTCCATGCTTCATTTTCTCTGACCCTTAATTACAATAAAATTTAAATGGTCCATCATTAATAGTTCCCCACTTATTGAAAAATTCTATCTTTTCCAAGGGTTGTAATATTCATCCCAAAATCATGAACATCTATTTTGGAAATCATAGGTCTCACATGAGTTTCATAACAAAGAACCATTAACTAAAAAATTCTAATTTTATGTGGGTGACCCGATTATAGAAAATAAGAGTAAATAATCATGCTTTTCAATGTTTTACATTACTCAACATCCATGTAATAAATTTTCAGGATTCATTCAGAATTATCATTTTTAGGGAAATTGGGAATCCTGTTTTTATGACAATTGAAGCCTAAACCCATCATAGTAAACCAATCACCATGTTCTTGTATGGTTAGTGTAACTTTTCAAAAAAACCCTTCATTACATCCTTTTTCAATAATACAATGATACTCAAATATCATGTTTCTTATTTAAACTCCTTCAATTCCATGAATGGTTGTTCCAATACATTTTTTTGCGAATAAATAGGAACCAAATTTTGTTTTTAAAATAAAATTTGAAATTGATATTCCTCTCTAATCCTTTCATTATTATTCTTCATCATTTATTTTTCATTGGAAAAATTTTCTTACAATGATTATTCCTTCTCATATTTTGAGAAAAGATTATTTTCATTTGTACACTCTTCTAATAAGGATGTCAATTTTTCTTCCTTTTTGGTAACATTTTTTTACTGGGTGTTTGTAAAAATTATTTCAATCCCTCCTTTTGTTCTAGTTGGGTAATCAACGTTATTTTAGTATGATTCCCTATTTTATGACATATCTTACATAAATTTTTAATTTTAAAACTATAATATACTGATACATTTTTATCAAATTCTCTCACAGATTCAAATACTTTTTCTACTTTTATTCAGTTGATTTTTGTGATTCATATAAAATTCTATATGTATTGACATGTTATATCCAAAAAAAACATTGAACTCCTTATTTGATGACTCAAAATGATTTCATCACCACATTCATAACGTACTAATCTTTCTTCATCTTCTGATCTCTCCGTTTTGGTTTCTCAAAATTTTTAAGATCATTTTATCTTCTTTTCTCATAATATATCTCATTCGTAGTTATTTTTCAGTTTCACCATTAACCTCAACTTCCTTGGTGATGCTTTCTCTCATCATTCATATCTCAAATTATGTTGTAAGAACCATTGATTTTGTTTCTAATAACTCCTCTTATTTCATAGAAAATATATATTTTATAAAATATTTCATCATTTCATATTTATCGACCTTTAACCAGATCTTCTTATTTTATTCAACATGTTTAGATTCTTTCATGTGAGTTTCTCAACTACAAATGATATTTATTCTTATCTTTTTAGTTCTCTATCAATCTCACCTCTATTAAAATTATGAGATCTAATAACTCATAGATTTTTCTCCTAAATCATAATCTGATAGTTATTCTAAAATTTAATTCATTCATAGAATTTAATTATCTTCTATATTTCTATCATGAGTTGAGTAATCACATCAATTTATTTATCGAAAAAATAATTTCTAATCCCTTCCATTTTTTAAATTTCTTCATCATTATACTCACTATTTGATGAATTATATCCATTTATATCATTGAGAAATGAAGCTGGGCTGATGATCTGATTCATCACCAGCTAGAGAGTCATTCTTCTTTATTTCTCTCAGATAACATTTTATATTCAATAGATATAGAAATATTTCCTTAGGTTTCTTCCACTTTGGATTATGAGGTTTCTCATCATCATCCATCAACTTTTAATCTTTAGAATTATTCCTTGTAAATTTTTCTGCGAAATTCCCTTTCCCTTCAAAATTCTACCATTTGATGGATTTTATTTTCAATTTCCCCTTATTATGGTTCCTATAAATAAGGATGTTAATTGCATTAAAATCATCAGATTATCCATCTACTTCTGAATCACATTATTGTTCATTTAATTCTATTTAAATATTTTTCAATTTTAACAATGATTTTTAATCTATTTCCTATATTCCTTTTTCATGAAAACATAATATTTTCTCATTTTATGTGACACAATTTTATTGCGATGTTTACAAAATGTTAAATCTTCCTAATTTTCTTAGGCTAAAATATTACCATCAATTATATGGGTAAAATTTCTCATATGTTTATTGAAATCAATTTAATCTTTCAAATTATCAAAAATAATTATTCTATTACTTACAATATCATTATCCCTTGTAATGAAAATATCAATACATTCATCATCATCATTTTTTTAATTTTAAAATCTACTTGTCCGGATTTGAAATATGACTTCCTTAAGATTCTCATTTTCATTATAGTTACTTATCATCTTTGTCAACATTTTCATAGATTTTGAAAACCCTTTAGTAATATCATATTCAATATCAGTGAGAACAAAAAATAAATCATTATGATCTATTCCATCAACTTCTATACTGATTTTATAAGTAATATTCATAATAGTTCCAATGATGGGGGGAAAATGACTATTGTTTCATCTAAAACTTCTAGTCCATGTGAAAGATTATACAATGAGTGCATATTCCAGAAAATAGTGATAGTTCATTACATTAAAATTGAAACAACACTATTGTAAAATGAATTTAATTTTTCAATTATCATAGAAGGATATTTTAGAGGGAATGTCTTCTGACAGAAACTATTGTTCCTAAACATGATCCAGACCACCCAATGTGGTGAATCATTAGTTCTTTTTCTTTTATATGAAATTTTATTAAATTCATTATTAAACATTATTAACATATAAAACATGTTAATGTTATTATCTCATCAAATATATATTCTCAACCTCACCATTCATATGAAACTAATATAAATGGAATGAAACACATGATATTTACAAGGTTCAATATAAATACATACTATTTTCCTTATAGAATAGTCCCAAAATCAATGATTCATTCCCTATATTATTTCCAAAATAAATGGAATATGAATTAAATAATTATACAATCCCAATAAAATAATTCCTAGTGTATTTGATTATACCTTTGAACTATCCTCCTCAATATCTTCTTTCCCAGTGCTAGTTGTGAACCATAAGAAAACAATGAAGTCTTATCAACAGGTTTTAAGTTTCCATAGTTATATGAATCACATTACGTCTCCTTTTCTAATCCAATTTAATATTTATTCAGTTCCACCATAATAAATTTGAATAAAAAAATTCGTACGTTTAATATTCAAAAACATAAACAATTCTCTAAGGACCTTTTTGATCATGAATCATTCTCCAAAAAACTATCTTGAAAACATCCCCCTCAATTGTCAATATAATCAACCTAAGTCCGATAACATCTATGAAATGACCTTCATCTAATTTTCCTCAGCCTGATTATCATTCTTCTCTTCATTATTCAGTTGATTAGGTACTCAATTGGAAGCTCAGAAATCCTATTTATATAGGAACTTTTTTTGATGAACCTCTCTCTGATGAATGTCACTATGATTGGATCAATCTGATGGACTATATCTGATGACACATTGTCCTTGGATGTTTCTTAAATGATCATGTTATTCCTCAGTCTGGCAATATTTTTTCCCATTAACATGACTTACATTTCTTTTTGGGAAATCAATACCAATTCTATTATTGTCACAGCTCTTGCGCATGTGAATAAATCATGTTTGTAATGTTAAAATATATTGTGATATACTTCTATAGGCTCCCTCAAAAGCCAAAAGTGGGAAAAAAAAATACATTCCCTAATAAATGAAATAAAAAATTCAAAACAATTATCATTAAATTAATTCTTCACCTTTTACTTTTTTAACTGTTATCAATAATTTTTTGTGATTCTATAATCATCGATAATCTACTCAAATTTACAGAAATGATCATATTTACACAAATTGAATCAGTCCAATTATTTAGTTTGATTCTTCATTAAAATTATTCATTATTATTAAAACATATTAAAAGTTGAATAGGGTTTGTTAAGACGACATATTGTTTAACCACAAGGTAATATCATTCAGATTGTCTATATCAATTGCAGAAAACACATTATAATTTAGAGAGAATTCTTCCAAAAATATTGTATATTTTCTGTTTTCCTTAAAAAAATTACAACTTATAACGATTCAGTACTCCTTGTGAAGACTCCGAAAATAAATTCTAACTACCATAATAGTACATTTTCAACATTTTACCTCTTCTTCTTATTCCTTAGACTGGTGATCTCATGCAAGATATAGTTTATCGTCTAATGAAATTATCAGAATCCATCTGATGGAATAATCTATATATTATTCTAAATATTAATGGCACACTACATCTGATAAAAATATGATTCGATATAAAAAACGATATATACAATATTAATTAAATATATTTCAGAATCCCAAACGATAGATCAGTGTCAAATGTGACTTATTTTCTTATCACAATCATTATTCAAACATTATGACATTTTTTCAGCAATAATTCTCATACTAATGATCTATTTCCTTCTATTTGAAATGTTCCTAACTCTATTGATCACTAGCCTAAATACATTTCATTGCAATTTTTTATCTTCATAAAACATCATCTAGTATCATGAATTAATCATAATTTTTTTAAATCCATGTTCTACAAAGAATTGTTAGATTTACAATGTGATGAATGTACCTTCTCACCCATTCAAAATTTTTTTTCTTTGAAACCAGTCCTCAATCTGATTATAATCACCTATTTTCCCCATTTCCTTCATAAGGCCTCCATGAATGTTTTATTAGAGAATTTAGGAATTCTGTGAAATATGAAAGATAAATGTATCTTCATTTTTATTAATCAAATATAAACATTTATACTAATTCCCTTTACTATAAAATAATAATTTCAATGAAAATATTATTTTCAGAAACATCTGATTCTATTGTAATCAAATAATATGGTGAATTATATTTGATGACTCACAGTGATTTGATAAATTGATCATATTATATTTGATGATCTCATTGGGAGTGCATGTCTGATATTGATGTTCAGGATTCTAGGTATGATTTACACCTTCACACACTCACATCCATATTCAATATGGTTTTCTATTACCTTCTAAATTTTTTTTATTTCCTAAAAAATAAATATATTTATATGTTGAAAAAAATAAAACTAACACACTACATTAGCCTAAAATGTGAGAAAATGGATACACAACATCTAGGACTGTCAATGCTTGATTATCTAGTTTCATGTCGGTTGTCTTTCTAACACACCTCATGATAGGACATTGATCACCATGGGATGTTTATTATTAGGTTGATTTGTCCTCCAACTGAAATTTATAGGCAATAAACTATGCACTAACACCAAGTATGGGTAGAGTGGTCTAACATTTTTTATGACTCTTGTGTGTTTTCATTTATTTACATAGGTTTTTTGATGTTTTAGTTGTTGTTGAAAATTTTATGGATGTTCTGTTCATGTTTTCAATGTCTCTTTTGATGGTTGTAGTATCTTGGCTCCCCAAACCACTCTAAGAGGATAAATAGTGGTCTCCCACTCTAGTTGTTTATAGAATATGAGAATAAAATGTTTAGTATTTCCTAGAATTGGATCTTGTTGTAGGCTCTATTACTTCTCATATTAATGATGTCGAGCTAGGTATGGAAAATGACAAGGCTCAAGTGTTTCTCAAGAGCAATCAGCCATCCATTTGAGGTATTAATTACCCAATAGAATATGATTATTTAATAGAGAATATAAAAATTATTATTATTTTGGTTCTCAATAATCCTAATGTAGTTAATGTGAAATGTGAGTCATTATTTTTTGTTGTTCCCAATCATATATGGTGGGAATTAGTTGTTCTGGTTGACAATTGAAATTTTAATTTTTGGATGGACTTCATGGTTTCCATTAATGAAGAGTGTTACATTATTACCTTCTCCATTTACAAGATCAAGAATTTTCTTGATATCCACCAATGGGGTCAGAATGTGTTAGAACAACCCAAAATGTTTAAAGAGATGGGTTTGCTCATACCTGAGGTAGTATATTATGATAATAACAAGTATCAATGGATATAAATGGGATTGACTATAGACAATTGTTTCTATATTTTCTAGTTTAAATTTAAGTATTATTCTGATCTGTACGATCAATCCAAGATAGTAGGGATTGGTCAGAGTGAATTTTTATTAGGAGTGGCTATTATAGTGGTATAGGGATGTAGTGGTTCATCTAAAAATATAAGGAAGCATGAGGAACAAGAAAATACTAAAGGTTGTATATCAATACATAATTTCTAATCATCATAATATATGGATTTAGATGTTTGATCAGTCATATTACATCAATGTGTGAGGTTTGGGGGGAAATGACTCTTTCAAAACAAACCAGGGTAGCAGGTAGTTAGTTTGGATGTCCTGGTGGAAGTGCTTGATCTTCTACTGGAATGAGTCTGTTTATTGTAGTGTTTCATGTTAATAGTTGTTTCCATGACTAGATAGAAATGAATAAACATCAATATCTAGATGGTGAACCAAAGAAACTAGAACAAGGACCTGTGAAATTTCATGTTTCTATTTTTATTTCATCATCCATTGATGTTTCATTATTTGAAATGGATGCTTCTATCTCCATTATTTCAAACCTTATTGTGTAATTGTTGAAATTTCCAACCAATACCATTTAATATTTTTTCATTTTTTGAATACTATTGGAAATAACAATGAAATGGGTTTTAGGATTCCAACTTTTTTATCTCACCCAGGCATGGGTCGATCTGGAATAAGATTTCTTAGTTCTAGAAACGGACCTCTTTGATGTTATTCGTAGCCCGGATTGGATTGTTTTGTTCATGGTGCATATCAATTTCATCACAGATGAGTGAGAATTATGTAACCCTTTGGAAGTACATATATTTTTGAGTGAATGGGACACATTTTCATGCCATGCTATACCTCCACTCTTGAAGATGAGAAATCTTTTTTTAAAGATCTCACCGGTCACGAAAGAGGATAATTATTGGAGTTCTGTATGTTTGATACCTCTAGTGGATGACGAGTTCCTAGAGGTGTTTTTAGATGATATCTTAGGCTTGACTCTAGAGGGGTATGTGGTGTTTAAAATTGATTTGGAATCATTAAGGTATCCTATATCTCTTCCATCATATCATATGGACCCCCGTCGAGTTGAGGGATTTAATGATATAGCTATCTGATTTGAAATATAAGGGACTCATTATCCTGAGCCTCCCACCAAGGCATGCCGTAGATTTATTTTCAATGATGGTTGATAGATATATATGTCAACGAATCATTTATCAAAATTTGAATATGGTAAGAATCAAGAAAAAATATCCTTTGACATTAATTTATGACCTTTTTATCAACTCGAGGGGGGATGTTGGTTTTCCAAGATCAATATATGTTCTAGGTACCAATAAATTAGATTTAGAGGGGAATATTTTCTTATGAATATTTTCTGAATTATGTATAAAAAATTTCATAACTTTTACATGCCATTCCGGATAATAAATGCGCCAATGAAGATTAGGAAGAATATAAAAAAAATTCGCCTATACTAATAATTTTTCATGATTTTATATTTGGTTTACATCCTGGTTTACTCTAGGAATATAGGGGAGCATGGGGAACAGATGAATATCAGATTAGGAACTCTTCATGTTCACCATCTGTTTGTTCTGATTATTATATAAATCTTCTAGTGGAAGGTGTAATTTTTATGGGTAATTTTCTTTTCGAATGGGGGGGGGGTGGGTGGACCCCATGGAAATAGATGTTGATATTTCATTAGTAAAACTATGAAATTTCATATAGATCATATGATTTTATGAATTGGAATGTTCTACCGGTATTTCATTAGAGGCTTCTCTTGGATTTATTCACCCTTGTATAAGCATAGTTAAAAGAGGGTAAAGGTTGAATGGATCCCAGAATGTCAAGAATATTTTTCGGATATCCTGATGTGTTTGATAACTACCCATTTTATGATTTTCCATAATATAGATATGTATATTCCATATTTAATGATGCCCAAGGTATGGGTATTTGGTGTTTCTTGATGAATGATTACAATGTGGTGTCATTTGTTTCTCACAAAGTATTACTACATTCGAGTAATTGTCCTACACATGACACGGAATTAGTGGTAGTGATGTATTCCTTAACGACATGGTATCATAATATATTGGTGGATATTCATTTTATTTACTCATATCACAATATTTTGGCCAACATTTTATCCCATATGAATTTGAATACAATACATCACTTGTTGATTGAGTACCTTTTGGTGATTGAAATTGATATCTTCTATAACTGGGAAAAGGAAATGTGTCATTATATGAATTGAGTATAAAAATGATAGATCAAGTTGATAATGGGTCTTCTAATAAGTAGTTATTGATGAATCTATTTACCAAGATGGACCTAGACACCGAAGAGCATAATAGAAGGATATTCTTAACCAGTGATCAACTGATTTCATATCTTATTGAGAAGATTCTAGAATAGAAACCCATTGATGACCTCTTGTAGTGTTCTATGATGTTTTTAAATTTTGTGGAGGTTCATAAGAAGTGGTTTTTGTCTCCTAGGGGATTTCTTTGTTTCATGGATCACATTTAAAGGCTAATATTTTGCGAATGGTGGTGATGTAGGATAGCCACAAGCAGAAATGTTTCAATAATTTTGGTCCCACCATGTCTTTTTATGATTTATGTCTCTAGTTATGGTAGAGATGACTAAGGAATGATATAGCTGACTTTGTATACATATGTTATGTTATATAGAGTATTAATGATGATCAGCTGAGTCACATTGATTTCCATGCAAAATTACCTATTCCTAACTGAAAGTGGGATGAGGTCCCCATGGATTTCATCATTAGAATATCTAAGATTCTCTAGAGATAGAATGTGATTTCGGTAGTGATTGACTATATGACCAAATAATCTTGTTTTATTTCTTATCATGTAATCGAATAAGGAGAATGAGTTGGGAAATTTTTTCAATAGACATTGGTGATTTATGGTATTTCATCAGCTATCATTTCAGAAAACAACACCCACTTTTTCTCTCTTCTATGGGAAGGCCTTATAAAAGTGATGGAGTCATAATTCAATCTCACTATAACATAATATCTTCAAAATGATGTCTAGATAGAATTGGTGGACAATATCATGAGAGACATTCTATGTGCATGTGTGATTCTTTTTTGAGGGTCATGGCATTAAAATATATAATTTATTGAGTCTTCATATAATAATAGTTCCCAATACCTTATAAGAATAGATCCCATTGAAGAGATATTCGGTTTCTCATTTCAGTCTCCACTGAGTTAGGAAGAGATTAGTGAGACCTCATTCTTGGTTCTAAGCCTTATATAAGAGATGTATAATAATATCTGGTTGATTAAATGCAGTTTGTTGATAGCCAAGAGTCACCAAAATTCATAAATTGATCAACTATATCAATCCTTGGAATTTTCATCGGGTGATCAAGTGTATTGGTAGGTGGCCCCACATATAGGAAACTAATGCCTTAATATATAGGGTATTCTAATGCAATGGTATTTTGAACAGTTTTTTGATATTGAAGGAATTGATAATGTGGAATAGAAGTTATATTTTCCAACCCAGTTAACATTGTTCCATGATGTCTCCCATGTCTCAAAATAAATGATGTATAATTTGGATGCATCAACTATGAATAAATTAGATGAATTTATTATATAATTGGATCTATCCATCTTTTATAAACCGGTTTGGGGTTTATATTTACATTTAAAAGTACATTGGGTGGAATCCAGAATGTTCGGTTGAGATCATTGGGTGAATGGTAATGATGAGCACATGAAATGTGAGTGGAAATCATGGGTAGAGGATCAGTACCCATTTTTTTCATTGATCACAAATATGTTTTACTTTCCTATAGAGCAATGTTTTCATTATAGGGATAACTATCACATCTGTGGTTACATTTAGTAGAATTTTCACTTTTAAATTTTTTACTAATATTTATATATTGGTTTTCCAGGGATTTTTTTGGAGAAATTTATGTTACAGATTAAGAAGAATGAGTCTGATGGTTAGTTCATAGTTAGGGATAACTATGTGGAATCCTAGAAGAAAATGTGCTCCATCGACAATCGAAATATATAGTTCGAACGACCTAGCGGATGGGTGTTTGGGATAACCGTGTGATTAGGATAGTGGTAATGTTTGATGGTCATTAATATGAACTCAGGTGTGCACCCTACCATAGGGAACATTTTGTCCTTGATTCTATATGAATATAGGGGGAGCCATAGTTGGTGTTGGACTTTTAAAAACATGTGGCCAAACTATCCACCTTCCAACTTTGAAGTTATTATTCTATCATTCCCTTAATTTACCCAAAAATCAAAATTGTTTTCCCCGATTAATATTTACATCCTATGGTGCACCAAAACAATCCACATGGATCCCTAGTACCTTAATATCATGGTGGTTCTCACCTTGAATAATCATGAAATCATTGAGTAAGTCTCTCCTCCATTGTTTATCATTATTCATTGTCTCTTCTTCCTTATTATTTGGGTTCACTTTCTCCATTTAATAGGTTGAATTAATTACGGATCAGTACTGATTTCATTGGTTAAATATTGATGGTTGTGGTATGGAATTTCATTTACATGGTCTCTTTTTTGTGGATGGCAATTTCCAGTGGTTTCTTGATTTGTCCATGTCAAATGTAAGTGGTTCAATGCATTAACATTATTGGATTATTTTTGTATACTTTATGTGTTTTTTAAATGGGTTATCAATATTGTTGTATTGGTGAAAATAATTTTTTTAAATGATTTTTAATGGTTAAATGATAATTTTATAATAAAAAATTTATTGAAAATATTGTATATGTATGTGTGTATGATGTGGATCATAAGATCGAGGGTATAGAATTTACACAACAGAAATCCTATGAATCATGGTGGAAAAACTATGTATAGTATTCTAGGCTCTCTATCTATGAAAAGGATGAGTTTCCCAATCATTATTGATGCAACAACACTAAAATAAAAAATGATGATTAATGGAGACTTCTATTCCTTGTGATGTGAATCCCATCTAGTGGCTCTTATAAGAGTGTTTTGTGGGTTCTCAAATTATTTTTTTACCATCATATGTCGATCACAGTACCAAAAAACCAAATTACCATTGGAATTTATCATGGTTCTCATGTGATGTTTTTATTATCGTTCAGGTCACTATAGTATTTATGTTTATTTTAAACTTCAAAGAGTGTTTTATTTAAATGGTTTTTCTCTTCATAAAAACTATCATGTGGATTTTTACTCTATCATTATAGCATGGAATATCTTTTAGAGGTATCCTACTCGATATTGTATCACACCATACACACACCCTTAGGTTTATTTAGATATTATTATGTTCAATATAGGAAAATTAGTGTTATTATGGTATTGAGATGACAGATCTGGTTACCTGTAGTTGCATGTTATTGTATTTTGATTGTGTAGGAATGGGGGGATTGATCCTCTCATTTACTAGAGAAATGGTTTCTTAGTTTGTTCCCCTCCCAATTGCGGGTTTTCATCTTTTGATTTATATTATAAAATGTTTAACTAATGTTGAATATGATTTTGGATATGGTTAGTGATTATCATGTTGTGATGTATTATTCATAAGGAATATTTATAGTGGATTACTATGAGAAAAATAATCCCTACTTGTGATTCTGATCCTCTTGAACATTTCTCGTTCACATGGGGATCAGAAATGGCCTTTGGGCCTTTCCACAGGCCGGTTTGGGTTTTAGGATGGATGGAATCTAACATGGTTCATCACAATCATTTTTATATTATGAAGGTTATTACATAATGAAAATATTACATGACACATCCATTCCACATAATTTCGTAACTCCATTATTAATTTCTTCATCACGATCTGTGTATCATATGATAATTTCACTACTTTAGTTTTATATTAAATTTTCAGGAAGTTCATATTTTTAGTGGAATTATGGTTAGTTGTAGTTGTCATCATTAATTGATGTAAGTAATACATTTTTGGATGGTGTTCAAATATTCTGATATTCTCTTTCTCCATTCATTCACTTATATTTCCCTCTACACTTTTTTTAAGACTCCTATAAATTTAGAGACCTATTACCAATAGTAATCCTATAACATTATCGTTATACTTATAGAATTCCACTCTCTTTTCGCTATCATTTCTATGCTCAAATTCATCATGGTATTCATCCAATTTTCTTATATGTGGAGGAAAAAGTCCAATTAAACCAATTTTTTGAATTAATATGCGGTCTATGGATTTATTTTCATCATCCTATTTTTCATCGAAACAATTCATGTTTAATTTTTTGTAGATCATTTTGTTCAATGAGTTTTCATTAAATGTTTTGTATGCGGTCATCCCTTTAGTTGAATATTGTATCATGAATCAAGTAGTGTTTATTTCAAATTCCAGTTCTCCCTTATGATTATATTTCTCCACATTCTCAACAACCAATTTTCCCATAAGTACTATCACAGAATCTTATTATTCATCTTTCATTTGTAGGAGTGTTTATTGGTCATATTCCTCAATAACTCTTACTAAATTAACTACTAATATATGAGGATTTAGTCAAAGTTTGGTGTGTGGTATTCATATATCATAAATAGTGTTTCTTTTTTCCCTCGACTACTCTCATCATGTTATTTCTCCACATTCACAATATCAATTTTTCCAATGAGTTCATTGATGGTATCATTTTCATCCTCATGCATTAGTAGGAGTGTATATTTTTTTTATTATTCAATTTCAATATCTAGATCAAATAATTCTTTTGTAGGTTCATCATTATAGGTCACTAATTTAGATTTTAATATTTTGGACTTTTTAAATAGAATTATTTACATGATTATTTATTCCACTGCATCGTACCTTCTATCATCAAGTTTACATTGTCTATTTTAAACGTTATTCCTTAAACACTTATAATCATCTTATTCTTCAATTCTAATCATTTTCAACTATTTGCGGGCCTCTTCACTTTCCATGAGGTTTTATTAAAAAAATTTCAGTGTCCTATATATTCTTTAAAAATTCCCACATTTCCCAAGATATTTTTAAATTCAAATTGTTAGGATACTTCCAGCCTTGAATTTCTCTATATTATAAAGAAAAAAAATCAAATGTAAATTTTGATTGCCTATTCATCTCTATATTGCGTAAATAAAATATTTAGTTTGTAATATTGATTAATTATTACTTATAAATTAAGGAAAAAAAAGTATGTTCTTCCTCATTGGTTATTAATTTCTATTTTAATAATGAATCCTACATAATCAGCATTGATCACTCATTTCTATATTCCACTAAAACCTCTATTTCATCCTCCTATTTCACATTGCTATTAGAGACTGTATTCCATAAATAAGTATGTGAAAAAATGGTTTCTAAATTTCACTAACTATTTTAACATAATGAATTTTTTGTCCCAATATTTTCGTCATACTCTTTAAATTTGGATTCATACTACTTGAGTTTTACTTCACTGATTTTGATAGACTTCATCATCGTGTCACTAAATATGGATTTGTACTTCACTCTTTTTATCATTTTTTAACTATTATTATCATATAAATATTCTCCATAGAGGTACAGAGTGCTCCGAGATTCATCAGGTTGAGAGTTGTATTCAATGGAAGTCCACTACCCATGATGGAATTCATCATTCCTTAATAAGTTTGAATTGTACTAATATCATTTTTTATTGCGACCACTATTTTAATTTTTTCAAATCATGATTTTGAATTTTTTGATATCCAATGTACTCTATTTGTGTTATTTTATCATATTCTTACTCCATATAGAATATATTTTAAACCACTATAAACTTGAATCATGAAAAACAATTAATAGAAAAAAAAATAAATATTAACCTCTAAATAAAATAAGGAAACTAAAATTACTCAGAAATAGACTTGACCTGATAAATCATTTTTAAGATTCGCATTACTGTCTGTTTCATCTCGAAAAATATTGCAAAAAATTTAATTTTTCCATGTATGGTTATTATTCCTATATTAATTCAATGTTAAGATATTATTTTAACGTAACCAATAACAACTAAAAAAGTATACAATAGTTCTAAGAGTACATTCTATCAAAATGGGGAGAACGAAGCCCATTGATTGTCTTACATATTTTTTTAGGCTTCTTACTTTTGTAACTACTATATGATTTAAATTAATCATCATTAAATTCATTAATCCAATACAATAAAAAAAATTCATACATTAAAAAAATGATCATATTGTAGGTCATATAGGATGAAGGGATTAGAACTGATGTTAATTTATTTCCTTTCAAAATTTAAATTCATTCAACACCAAATAAGAATTAAATAAATTAAATTTCATGAAAAGACATGTATTAACCTTCACAACATTGTAGAACACACTAGAATTCATAAGACTGTCGACCCCTCGCTCAGGGTGATCTAACCAATGCATTCATAATAGGTCCAATCTCTATTTTAATGCCAATTTTATCTTGGCGTTATTAATACTCTAATATTAATTTCATTGGATGTCATACATGTTAGTAAATTATCTCCATATTCAATTAGAAGATAAAATTAATACTAGACACAATAAAACATAATTATTTTTATAAAATATCATCGTTGATATAAAACATAAAACTTTTCTCACACATCCCCATCTAATCAAAACCACAATCTTCTATGAAATTTACACTTATGGTTGACGGTTTGTTATCCATGTATCAAATAACAACCATAAAGGATAAAATATAAATTAATTATATAAGAATAATTTTGTTGAATAAAAATTGAAATAATATATCAATTTCTAAAATAAAATAATCAATTAATATTTTTTATTATACATTAAAAAATATAAGGAAAATGAAAAATAAAAAAAAAATCTTGGTTGTTGTCCACTCATTATTGGAATCCTAAAAATGAGTTAATTCCCTTTGTATGAGTATCTATCATGTTAATTCAACTTTTATTTATATGGTAAGGTCTATCCATGAAATCCATATTAAAAAATATTCAATGAAAACGGCTTTCTGAAACACTTATAATGAAAGAATTATAAATTAAAAAATTTCACTTAAGCTCTACAAGGGGTTTGAAAAATGGAACTAAGTCCTAGTATTCACCATTTAAAATTTGAACATTATTTTTCTATGATGTAATGTAATCTCAATGGTGAAACTCAAAAATCCATGAATTACTCATATTTAAAGACCAATAAACTATCGTGTTTGAAACCACTTATCACTAAAGATCTCATTATTTGTGTTCTACCAGTAGAATATTGTAGTAGAAAATCAATGAGAAGATTTTGTGGATTCTTGGTGTACCCTTTGTTCATGAATAACGATCCACATCTAGGTTGTGGTTTTCCACATTTTTGGATAATCCTTATGGATAATGCTAATGTATAATGTGAATAAATTACCCTGGCATGGAATGAAAAGGACTTATACATAGAAATAGAATATGTATCCTTCCTTAGTTTTTTACCCATCTGTGGACTCCTTAGGATATTTACATTACCTTTGGTTCACCAATACAGGGCACACGATGACTCGTATGATGAAATTTTTTCTTCAAAAAGCTTTTTCATCATAGTCTATGACAAAATATGAATGTTAATAGTGAATAATCCATATAAATATTTTAATATATATAGTCTCTAATGCCACATATCGGTGGCTGTGGTGTAGAAACCTTCAAAATAAAATGGATTGTCATTAATCCAGAAATATTCCCTGGTTAAAAGATAAATAATGTGGGATAGTTGAATTTAAAGTGGTGTTAGAAACTTTTTAGTAGTTTTCAGGTGTTAGTAATGTGTGTGAGGTTAGTGTCTGCATATATCCAATGATAGAGATGAACGATGAGAATCATAAAATTTAAATTAAATAAAAAATATTTTTTACCCGTCAACCCCATCACAAATCATTTACCGAAAGGTTATTCCTTGGATTGATTCATAAATCTATCCCTAAAATAGAAAATGAAGTCATACATGTGTCTGAGTTTACCCAACACCCTATATTGATAACTTGATCCTCCTATCACATTCCATTTTATTCTCTTATGTATTGATGGGTGATCTTCTATTATCATATACATATATAACTATACTGCCCCATGTAGGTGACTTCAATAGATAAATGAACATCCCATGTGGGTCATGGAAGAAATTAATCTAGGATGGGAATGTTCATTTATCACCAATGTTGAAGGAAATCAATGTGATGTCATATTTGTGTTCCCCTTCTTATTCTATAAACTCATCCAATATTCTCATGTGTATTATAAAAATATAAAAAACATCCACAATATCCATTGAAAATTATTTTTATATTATTAACAATGCTTATTTTTCATTAATAAACAACCTCATAAGGTTTTATTACCTGTAGAAAATAATTGGATATAGTTTGGTAAATATTATTAATTACAGATTTGTGAATTGTTATGAAGATCACATTTAACATTAATCCTTTATATTCCAGTTCACTAGAAATTGAATTTAAAAGTGTTGTAATATGTCTTAATGGAATGAATTTTAATTTATATTATATATGTTATTAGAAAATAAATATCCAATTATTCATAATAAATAAAATGCATTACTTTGAATGTACTGAAGGGCATTATTTTTTTGATTAATCTGGTTTCTATATTGTTTGAGAGGTAACCCATACAAGACTTTTATGCCTAATTGAAAAAGTCCAAATACATGTCCCAAAGCCCAAATACCTAAAAAAATAAAAATACACCATTCCAATATATTCTTATTTTATGCATATTAACTCTCCACCTCACATGGATAATCTAATAGCATTTCCTAATAATGAGTTGTTTGGGTCCTATTATCGATGATGTATTCCATAAAATATTAGTCATTCTATTATATTAGTTGTACTATTGGATACTACTAATTTTATTCGTGTTCTAGGGCCTTATATCCTATGGGATGATCCCAAACATCGTTCAGAAGGCTAGTGACGTAAATTACTTTGATGTCATAAAGTAAAAAATTTATGAAATGTTTTTCAATTAATTATATATAATGTTTCATCCAGATCTTCCAAAAAAAATATTTTAATTTTTATCATGAGGATTTTGGTTTTTTGATGCTAATATTCTTCTAACATGTAAAGCAATGTTCAATGTTTTTTTCATATTAAAAAATATAGTAATATTTTTAATTTAAATTAAATTTAATAAAAATGTGGTTGAATTATATTTTAACTAAGACGTATTTAATATTAATATATTATATGATATTGGGATTAGAGGAGTTTTTATAGTGTTTTTTTTACAAAAGTTGTTTCATTTGAATATATTAAAAAAAATTAAAATGGTTTTATCAGTTTAAATATTTTAAATGTGGGGGTTTTAGGTAGTAGTCTTTAATATAATAATTTATTTCTTTCTATGATTAATTCATAAATTATTTGAGTTATTTTAATATATAAATAAGTAAATGATTTTTCTTATAGGGTGTTACTAATTTTTTTATAAAATTACGGTGTCTTAAATGGATACGGGATATGGATGATTTTTTTATAGAGAATAGTTATGTTATATTTTTTCCAAGATGATTTAAAATTTTCATTAGGGTGAGGGAAAATAGATTTTTTTGGTTTAAATTATTTGGAAATAATACCATTTTCTATTAATGGTAAACTTTTCAAATGACTCAGTGATGTTTCAATAGATACCCATCATGATTTTAGGTTAGTTTTCCAATATAATTTTCTTAGGATTTAAACATTTTGAATAAATATTCATATTTTGATGTTTTAATTCATTCCAATTTATTTGATATTCAAAAGGGTTTTATTATTACAATGGGGGAATAAATAATTTAATATTATGCATCCAAGATTTTAGTATAAGGATTTATGTTGTTCTAATATTGTGTTTTGAGCCTCCTTAATGATGGGTGGTTGGTAGATGATTATGTTTTTTTATAAATATTTGGGAATCTATATTATTAAATTAAATACACTGGTATATGTTCCCATTAAATAGATGATTAAACATTATTGATGGAAAATACCAGTAGTTAATATGTGGATACAATGATACTAATCCTTACCATGGTATATTGTGGATTATTTTCTACTAGTATAAAAAAATATAATGAAAAAAGAAAATGAAATGAAAAATATGGAGTCCCAATTTTATCGCTTTGAGGTATCTATTATATTCATTGAGTGTCCCATTTACAATCTACATATTCTGCGATTATACGTAAAAGATGAATTTTAGATATACAATATACTCTTAGAATCTTAAAAATGTTCATAACATGTAATTTAAAGCATTAAGGTAGGTGAAGGATTAGGATATTGTGGTTAAGAGTGGTGTACTTTAGGATTTTGAGTAATTTTATGATGGAACCATAACTTTTGGGTATTGAGTTTGGTTGATCTAGAGTGTTTCATGATAATTAAAAGCTACAAAGAAACATAAATAATAGATGATGAGTACCTCAAAAAATCCAATGAATGGGGAACTGATATATTAAATTTATTAATGATATACAATAAAAATAGAATAACATTATCATGTTTACTATAGATTATATGTTTATAAAAATAATATGTTTCATCATTATGATGGTATATTTTTATTATTATTATGTTATGAGGTTATAATATTGTGTTGAATCTATATGACTATGTATATTCCGATTTGATGAATTTTTTAGTTTCATATTCAATTAAATTTTTTATATGAACATTAGAATTTATATTAATGTTTTTTTATATATTATTTCATAGTGTTTAAAATAATGAGATCTTAAAAATATTATGACTTTTCAGTTGGTAAGGGTGTTTATTTAAAATTCAAAGAACTAATAAATGATAATAAAACGATATTGAAAATTTCAATTTATATGAGATCCTTATTAAAAATAAATGGTAATAAATTATAGATTACACTGATTTATAAAACTAATATAATGATCTTGTTTCACAACTATGGAAGGGATTAATGATTAGCACCCTAGAAGCAAAATTTGGGGACTAAATATATACTTTTTTTCATTCCTGTTTTTATATTAAATTATAACCGTATTTTTTGAACCATTCCTTAAGATGATGAATATATCATTTTAAATTTTTTTAAAATACTTTAAGAACGTTTATGTAAATTATTCCCAATATTTTATATATTATGTAGATTTTTTAGGGTTTTAGGACATAAAATAAAGTAAATTTTGGGAATAAAATTCATGGAACATGGTAGAGTCAAACCATTACCCATGACTATGTAACATGTAGGAGGATAGAGCAAGGGTTGTAAAACATGTGACATTTTCCAGAGACCATTATACATAAGGATCCCGTTGGACACATTGTAATTCATATTGTGTCCAGGTTTTTCCAAACAATAAAGGTGTCTAGGGAAACTTTTATTTATAGTTATTTTTTGAGAAATGATATTACATGGTTAGCATAAATTTTATTACACATTTTTTCCAAACTATGTTCCAACTAAAAGTAGTATAATTTAAATTTTCCTCCAACCCTTATATTTTTTCACATAATTTTCCACCTCTTTTCTTCTCAAATATCCTTGGGTAAGAACTAAAATCAGTTCTATTGTTGTTTATCCATTAAAACTAAGGTTTTTGTGGATATATATATTTTGAATCATTGTTTTGGTGTAGTATCCAAGTCATTTTTATTTTCATATTCTGTATGATTTTATCATTTTTTCATGAAAATATGAATCTTATTCACCCTATTTTAGGTGGTTCTTCTCATTTTTGATTGATGGATATTTATCTCAAAATATTTGTCATTGTTATTCAAATTTGTTTCTTCAATAATTATATATTTTGTGTAAATGGGTTTTAAAAAAAATTTATGTTTAACTTTTGTATGTGGTTGATCCATTGTTTCACCCTAATATGTCTTTTACTATTTCCTACAAATGTTTTTTTGGACATATCAAAGTTGAAAGGCACTAAACATACATAATTAAGTCTGTTGATGATTTTACGCTGGTTCATGGTCTATACATGACATATTCTAATCCCTTGAATATGGAGTAATGAGTTTTTTAATATTGAGATAAATTATTTATTAGAGTAATCGTATTGTAATTTTATTTTATATGTTAGAATGTTTAAATGGATAGAAGGTATAATTTTGGGATATGTTATCACGATATGGTGAGAGGATGAATTAAAATATTTTAAATGAAATGAAAATTTCAATTTATTATGAATACATTGATATAGATCAAATGATGTTCATTGAATTTTGGTATAGTTTAGGTTTTCATCATGGAAGTTGTTTGTTATAAAAATCAGAAGATGCTTTAACAATAGGTGTTGAACTCAAGATGATGCATATGGTGTAACAACTCCTACCCAAGTAGCCTAGAGTTGGAGAATATTTTATTATAATGGAATAGATACAATATATAACATACCCAAGGATTGACTTGTTTAATTTTATTGAAGAACTAGATAAATACATGGTTCCATTATTATATTACTAATTAAACATAGAAGATAAAGAAGGAACATAAACTAATTCCTTTAATGTTATTCAAAGATTTCATCTTCATATCATGTGGAAGGTAAAATAATAATATGGAAAGGTTAAATACTCAATTAGTGTTACATATATTATAAACATGAAACAATAATAATTTAATCATAAAAAATAATTAAAAAAGAATATTGATATGTATATAGATTGATAACACATTCAATTTAATCAATCAATTAACAATGAAAATGAATCCATGGAATTTTTTTCATAGTGAAAATATCATGGATATTTGTAACTAAATACTGAATGAAAAAATTTATTAATTATTGGGCATCATGTATATGGAAGATGAACCATAACAATCAATACCATTCACATGATTATTTAATAATATGGGTAAATACTCATTTGATTTCGCATAGAGAACAAATGTGAATGGTTTTTCTCCACCTATTAATTATTATGAGACCTATCAATGCATCAAGGGGCTATAGAACCTCAATTTCCACCCATCACTTCATTTATAAGTCATTATTCATACATATATTTAATTCTTGATCAACATTCCTTCTAAAAACATTTCTATTAAGTAGTGGATATGAATGTAACAATATTTCCTCAGATAAAATAGTACTCAAAGAAAAAAATGTATGTAAAAATTGTATACAACAACAGAAAAAATCATATCCATGATACAAACAAATTGGATATTTTAATAAATATTCAATGATTTATTGTCATATATAAATTTTAAACAAAAAAAATGTAATTAGTGTTGAATTTGGCATATGTCCAACAACAATTAAAGTTAGAAAAAACCCTTTATCACTTGTAATGAATCAAATAGTATGTGCCATAAAATTAATTATCATAAAATGAAACATTGAATACCACAAAGATAATGATATCCATGATATGATATATCAAATTGTAAAATATATACACCACACACACTCACAAAATTAGTGAATATGGTAAATCTAATATAATAAATACGAGATGAAAATATCATTACTTTATGTCTAAAAGCATTTGATACGTATACATAACATCCTAGATAATATAATTAGACTAATTAAGAACAAAATTTAAAACCTATTAAAAATATATCTTGTTATTATACTTTTATATGTACATTTTTGGCCATTTTTTGGTTTTATATTTCTTAATATCGTTGTTACCAGAGTGTTTGTTCCATGGTTAATTGATGTTTCACCTAATTATAATTATGGAAATTATTATCTAATGGAAGTAAATCTATAAAAGTGAAATTATTTAGTATTAATAAACCTCCCTATGTTTAAATGGTCTCATATGTCATTTTTATTATATATATTATGAATAATTAGATAAACATTAATGATAAATGTTAGCATTATTTTCAACTTTTTTTTGACCATGAAGAACCTCTGTCATTATATTTAATATTATGTTAATATGTTTGTTCCAGAACATAATATAATATATAATATGTATATTATAATTATATATTACTATAATAATTTTTTATGACCATCCATAATGTTAGTAATGTAAAATAGAAAATCATAATCCATGAAAGTGGGCAATCGACATGTCATAGAAGATGCCATATTATTTAGGATAAAAGGCGAAGCGAACAGATTTGAGGATTGAAATTACATATCCACAAAAAATGATAATATAAATGTGATAATAGAGTAAAAAATTACACTTTTTATAGGGGAGAATATAGGATAAAATGTTTAACTAAATTACAACATAATGAAGAATGATTTTACCTCTTGAATATCATCTCATTGGAATCATCTTTAAGACACTTAGATTATGTGTTTTGGTAAAAGTAGTTGTTCATGGACATGGGGTATTGGATTGGGATAGAAATTGGTTATAATTTAAGAAATATTCATTTATTAGAACGTGTGAGTTGAAGGGGTGATGATGGGTGGTATTTATAGAGATAGGAGAGGATTGTTTTTTACTATTTTATTCATTTTATTATTACTTTTTCCCAAGAATATCAAAAGTGAGTGACTACCATGGTTAAATAACATAACTATTGAATGTAAGTTAGAAATAATTATTTCTTACATCATCCACACGTCATCCATTTGTCAAGATTTCATTCTCTTTAATATAATGATAAATACTGTAAATTACTCTATTTCAATATTCATAAAAAATCCAAATAATTTAAAAAAATCACAAAAAAATATTGTAAATAATTATTTAAATGTATATTTTAAAAATCGACTCCATTTAATGAAAATAATTTTCTAAATTTTATAATGATAATTTCAAATAACATTCATCATTTATCGAAATAAAATAATAAAAATATTATTATTTTTATCAATTTTACAACTCTTTGAGAAATTAATAGTGATCTCATAAAATTACCTTATATTTATAATAAATCAGTTTATTAAATCAGGAATCAATTTCATGAATATAAATTTTTTAAAAAATTTATTATTTATAAATATGTAAATAAAGATTTATGTTTCACAAAAATACCAACACATAATTTATTAATTTTAAAAAATTTATTTTTATTATTTATTGACATAAATTTTCCATACTTAAGTTTATTATATATTAAATTTTAATTTTTAATATTATTGGTGAGGTGATTACTCTAATGTCCACATGAATATTCATAATGGTTTCATTAATATTCAAACAGTCATGCCAATATTTAATAGTATATCATTTTTCATTTAATGTCGGTGTTTCATGAAATGTATGATATAGAATAAATTAAATTTATTTATTATGTTTCATACCATAAGATGTTGGGGTGCAATAAATGGGGTGATGCTCTATGTTAAAAATGTTTAATTGAAATAAGGGTTTTGATTACCTTTTGGTAACACTTACAAAATTTATCATTCACATGTTTAAATGGAAATTAATTGCAGGGGCCTTGTCATATTTTTCTAATTGGAAAACCCAAATTTTGATGGAAAAATTTATCATGACCTGACCTAAAGAAAATCTAACAATGACTACCCTAATACCTCCTCCAATAGGGAGAAAAATTATGAGGTTGTATATCACACACATAGAAGGAATTTTCCAAATTTACATATAGGCACACACACATCTACAAGCTCATAGAAGGATAAAATATAAAACAAGTAAAACCAATGAACGAATAGATCTATGTTCCCACAATAACATTACAATAGTAAATTAAAAGAATCGTTAAGGTGACAAAATAGAAGACCAAACAAAAAAATATAAATGTAAAACCTAATCAGTAGTCAAGGAATACTATAAAATTTTACCACCTGGGGTCCACCAGAGTTTGTATAAATCGTTCTATGCTCAGTCTTCTCCTTATCATCCTAGTACACCATCCAATGGTCTATCTCCAACATAATTCATGACATGGGGGGTAATATACCATTTAGATTCAACTATAATAATACCATGTAGGAAACCCCAAAACACAGAACATAGTAAATCACTAATAGTCATATCATAGCAATGATATGAAAATCAAAGGACTAATATCCACCAAGTTATATTAAGGAAAAACATTGTGCCTCTATGTTTTCACTTCCAAAAATCCAACAATAATATTACTCATTATTAAATGATAATTCTTGGAGAACCAACACTATTATAAATACTTTTATCACAGATAATAATCGATGAGGTTATGATCATTATTCCATACACAAAAAATAGCACAGAAATATGAAGACTCGTATATTCAAATTAATTATCACACACAATACATATAGGGGATACAATAAACCCAGTCCATATCAACCTTATAAATAAGAAATAATATGCCAATAATTTGGAAAAACCTATCTATATTACCTTTTATATAAAGGATAATTTCCCCATGCATAGTGGGGGTGCTGATTACAGAAAACCCACAAATGGAATAAAAAGAAATGATAGAGTATCACATTATGGTCTCATGGAGGTACACAAAACACTATATTTGTTGCTCATAATCCTTTGGAAATCCCAAACCATGGATGTGGGTGTAATTTTGTACTTTCTCATCAAGTGTATGGACAAAGGGAACACCCACAATTGAAACTGGTACAAATTGAATAATTTAATGTCTCCAAAAAATCTCAATGGGTATTAAATTCAGTGTGATGGGGGTACATAGAATGTCCAACCAACCACTATTATACTCGTGTGGTTATTCCTCACATGGAATGCAATTATTAATAATTATGATTTTTTGGAAATAGTAAGCTTCATGTAGAGAATGGTGACGCTCTACCTGTGTCACTTGTCCATACCCATGTATAGAATAATGTCTCATGGAACCATGATTGGGTTCGTGTACCCTATAATTAACATGACCATGTAACCTCCAATGATACACACATACCCACCTAATAGGAATCACATATCACGTGACATTGCCTCATGGTGTGTGATATTATTCTTGTAACATACCATGTATGTAATAAATACTAGATATTTTTATCTATGTTTATTAATGAGTTAGATAGTGTTTTAGAGGATTAAAATGAGAATCAATCCAATCTTAAGCATGGAATACACTAATTCTTTTAAAAGAATTTCTTACTTCTTTTGATGGAAACCATTTTTAAATCTATCTATTGACAATTTTATAAGCTATATTTTTGAAAATAAACTTATTCTTTATTATTGGGACATTGAAATTTATTTTGGGTAAATTTTTGGTATTTTTCTGATAAAGTACATTTTTTAATGAATAGTGAAAAATGTTGTATTTTAATTTAAAACCTCTTTTTAATATAATTTATTTATATGATTAAATTAACTTTTGATTTGGTTTTAAAGCTCAATTAGAATATATTTTTACCATTTAATCCAATAGTGGGCGTTGGAATTAATTTCACTTTGAAATTGGACTTAAACAAGTATCAATCTTTTGATATTTATTGTTTCATAAAAACATGATATTTGCTCTGACAGCGGGAGTTAATTATTAAATTAATTAATGTAACTTCTATGTTTTGAATTTTTTACAATAGAAATCATTTTTTATTTCGGAATATCAAATATAGATTAGGGTGAAGTTTTGGTATTTTTCTAAAAAAACATCAATTTTTGATGAATAGTGAAACCACTAAGTGGTACTTAAAAACTGATTTTTTTTTCATTTTAATGAAATTTTACCACCTCTGTGTTTTGAATTTTGAAAATCTGACATACATGGTTTCCATAGATAAGTAAAATTTGGTTCAATGGGATTAAAAATATTTTTGGTGAACAGTAACTTTTAAGTTTTTAATCGTGATTAGAGGTAATTAGTGCAATTTAAGGAAAAAATGATATTATAATAAAATTAAAATACCTAGAAACATGTCCTACCATTATTGTATGTGTCATGGCTGACCAAGAAAACCCTTGGGTCGATTTTTGGGACCCCATGGAGCCACTTGTGTAATAGAAAAACATTAATGCCTTTTATTTAATGTTAAAGTAAAAATGACACAAACATGTATTGTTTTATTAAAACAATTTTTACATGGATTTATACAAGTCCGATTTTTGACTATAAATAGTCATTGGAAAGATAAAAATATTTCATACATCATGATATTTTTTTATAATTTTTAGACTCTAAATAAATTAAATTATTTATGACACCATGATGATGCAGTGATTACCTCATTATTTAACGATTTAAATAAAATGAAAATATAATGTAAAATCTAAGACCTAAACTTGTCAAAAACAAATTGGATGGGTGGATTTCAAAACCTTATCACCTTATACTTGAAATTTATAAATGTGGGAAATTTTTTATCCGAAAATCATTTTATAGAAAAGTATCATTTCTTAACATTCAAAGAGTGCCCCTCCTCACCTCTTATAAAAGGCCCCCACATCTACCACCTTACCCACACTTCCAAAGCCTTTGGGTTGGCCAACCCCTGCACATTTTGTCTCTATACATCCCTATATTACTCCTAAAAGCCTCAATTTGGGCATAAGTCTTCCCAAGGAAGCCTTTGAGCTCAAATCAAAAAGAGTTACCCATTTTAAAGGTAGTGTCTTCTATTGTGTTCTTATGTATTATTTTTCATCTCAACCCCCTAAAATCGTTTTATTCATTTCTTTTGTAACAAAACCAGTATCTTAAATATACTATATGTTGTTATAAGAAGGATTAGAGCTAAAATTACACACAACTACATCTAATTGTTAAAGAACGTACTGTTTCCGTGGATGGCAAATTTCTGCCTCACGAAACGATGATTGTTCAATATTCTTTTAACACCTTCAAAGGTGGCCATTAAGATGTCACTATATTTATATATGATATATAATATTTTTATGTTTTACTTAAGCTTATATATTTATCATTTATTACATACCTTTATGGTGTCCATTATGGGTAACCATGATATCATCATTTTAGGAAGTGCAGACTACCTCCCCCTCAAAGTGATTTGATTCGTTAATACCATATGTGGTACGTATAAAGGATAGATTGAATTATATTATATATGATACAATATTGGAATTATAAAAATATTATGTATCATTATTTTTTAACTCCATTAAATATGAAATAGAAATGAAATTAGCGTTCATGCGTATGTACGGCTTACCATCTCCGTGAACGGTGCATTTCATTTCATACCTCTAAATGTTATGTAATATTATAAATGCATGTATATACTAGATATATATGATATATATGATTTATAAATCATGAGTATAACTCTGTATATAATGGATACATGAACAACATGTAATTATAAAGAGAATAATTTTGACTCACGTACCAATGATCGTTAAAACGACAATTATTAACTAAAATAATTACATAGTCTTCATGACATGGTAAAAAGTGATATAAAAGGAATAATGAACTTGAAAAAGGTTCTTAAGAAAGTAGAAATTAACTCAAGTTTATCATTCCGGAGGTCAAATAATGTTCGAGTTAAGTCGGACCCGAGGTATGGGACTTCATCTCAATCTCCTTTCATTGAGGCATATTTTGTTTTATACACAACATTCTTTTATACGGTGTATAAACCCCTTTGACTTTTATGTTTATCCAAAAGGAATCTTTTTTATATGTAGCGATTTACTAAATGTAAAAAGGGAATGTTTTTGTCGTACGTATGCGGCGACAACGACTTCTCCGCCGCCGTGACCATTATTTGAGTTTCGGATTTCTCTACAAGCCATATATTTTTTTAAAAAAGAATAATAAATACCCTGTTATTCATTTCTTTTATTTTGGTATTGAAAATGATCTTCATAATGTTATTATTATATCAATATGTTGTATTGATATCTTGTGATTGAAATATGGAAGTGTTATGTTTCTTTTTTGCATGTTTTATGTTATACGGTTATGTAATGGTTCATGGGCATTGTTATGAAGACGGGTGGTTCTGTGATAAACTAAGGGCGGGTGATCCCAATATAGCTCTCCAATGCATTGGGTAATGAGAAGGGGTTAAACGTTGTGGTTTCTCCGAAGTGATTTAGGGAATATACTGTGATGGGTATTCCAAACGTAACCAAGAGGGTTACTCCCTATGTAAGAATGTTATGAATGCCTCAACTTACCTTTATGTATTATGATTTCTATGATTTATTCATGATTTTATGAGGTATGTTAAAGTGATTATGTTTAATGAGTAGAGTATGATTTCATTGATTCTTGTGTATACATGTACTCATGTTTCCTATCGATATTTTTATATCCCTTACTGAGCTTTTTATTCTCATCCCATGTTTTTGAAATGTTTTTCACATGTCAAGGGAAGGGTAATGATATGATGATAGTGTCAAGTAAGTGTCAAGAAATAATCCATGTTTTATTTTAAATATGTTTCTATTGATGGGAAAAATGAATAATATCTTTTATGTAACCACTTTGTTTAAATGTGGAATGCAATGCATGTTTTATGATCTAATTCTTGAAAACTCTAAACCTGAAAAGATCCTCAATGTGTAATCTTGTAATAACTCAAGATTATGTAAGGTTTAATGTTGTGGCCTTATAGTTGGTATCAGTGGTCAGTTTAGATAACATTAGGAGTTAGAATTCTATTAAATTATTATCCAAAAAGAATTTATGGCCAAATTGAAATGATATAGCATTTGAAGATTACCATGTTGTTTCATCTAAGACATGTTTGTTCACAATGGTTTTCCGTAGAGGAAACATGGAAGCAGTACTAGGAAGACATACAGAAGGAAATAACCTTCTGAATCTGCATCCTTAGATGGTCGGAATTGGAACTGAACAGTTTGTTGCAGTAATGGCGCAGTTGACTCAAGCGATAAATGGTGGCGGTATCCATGTACCATATCAGCTAGATCAACCGCAGAGGAACATGTTAGTGGTGGAACATTTCATGAGGCAACATCCCCCATCATTCAGAGGATCATATGACCATTTGCTAGCTGAAGGGTGTATTAAATCACTGGATAAGATTTTCGATGTCATGGGGAGTTCAGATAATCAAAAGGTTAGTCTTGATATTTACCATTTGGAGGGTGAGGCAGATCAGTGGTGGTCGATGGTTAAAAATATCAGGGACACAGATGAGATTAATGCTCTCAACTGGGATGAATTCAAAGGAATTCTTCTTGAGAAGTATTTTCCTAAGGCTGTTTGACTTAGGATGGAAACAAATTCCTAGAATTGTGGCAACCGGAAGACTCAGTGGCTTCCTATGAAGAAAGGTTCACTCGATTGGCAAGGTATGCTCCTAATTTTATCCAAGACCTTGATACTAAAATCAATCATTTTTACTCAGGATTAAAGCCAAAATATCGAAGGGAATTGGCTTCTCCTGAATTTAAAAGTTATGAAAAGATTGTTCGATGTGCTGAGAAGGTTGAAATGGAGTTTTCGGATGATCAAGTGTTCTATAACAACTAGCAGAAAAAGAGACCAAGGTGGTAGGAGAAAGGAAATAATTCTTCAAAAAGGTCTGACGGTAAGAAATCTATGTTTCCATTTTGTGATAAATGTGGTAAAATGCATGATGGGGAATGTCTTCTGAATTCTAGAAAGTGATACCGATGTGGTAAGATGGGACATAAGGCTCGTGATTTCACTGAAAAATATCAAGGTAATGGTAAGACCAAATTTGATTTACAGTTAGTGAAATGTTTTCAGTGCAATGAGATGGGTCATTATGCAAACGAGTGTCTGAAAAAGAGCTTGAGTGATGAGAAGCAGTTAGACTACAAGCAGAAAGGGGTGGTGAAATCCTTTGCAACCACTTCAGCAGATGTCGGGACATCAAATGAAGTTGTATATGTTACATTGTTTGTTTTTTAAGATTATGCTAGTGTGTTGTTTGATTCGGGGTCTACACATTCTTTCAACTCTGAATACTTTTCTAGTAAAATGGGAATACCATCTCAAGAAATAACTCCTGAACTTGTGGTAAAAACACCTGGGAAAAATTTTGAGGCAAAAAAAAAATATAAGAATCTTCCTATCCTTATCCCTGGAAAGAACCTACTTGTGAACATTATTATTTTACCTCTAGTAGAGTTTGATGTTATCCTGGGTATGGATTGGCTCTCTATTTACCATGCTAAGATTGACTGTAGAGCTAAAGAAGTTTCTTTTCAGAAAGACTTTTAGTTTGTGTACAAGAATTAACCCTTTCTGTTGATAACTTATCAAGAGGATGAGAATCATGTAAAAGATGGAAATGAATGTTACCTTACACACATCATTTAAAACAAAGGAACTATTCATATCAATGATGTTCCAGTGGTAAATGAGTATCATGATGTTTTTCCTGATGATTTTCCTAGACTAATACCAGATCGGGAAGTTGAGTTTAATGTTGACTTAGTTCCTTATGCTAATCCAATTTCAAAACCCCCTTATCGAATGGCTCAAATTGAACTTTTAGAGTTGATGAAGTAATTGCAAGATTTATTAGAGAATGGTTTCATTCGACCTATCACATCACCATGGGGTGCTCCTGTTTTATTTGTTAAAAAGAAATATGGTTCTATGAGACTTTTCATTGATTATAGAGCCTTGAATAGCATCGCTGTTAAGAACAAATATCAGTTTCCTCATTTCAATTATTTGTTTGATCAGCTCCAAGGATCTCAGTATTTTTCAATGATTGACCTGAGATTGGGGTACCATCAGCTTAATGTAAATAAAGAAGATATTACGAAGACCTTTTCCCGTACAAGATATGGCCATTATGAATTTGTATTAATGACTTTTGGGCTAACCAATGCACCTATTGTATTCATGGACTTAATGAATATAATTTTCCATGAGTTTTGGGATAAGTTTGTGGTGGTTTTCATTGATGATATTTTGGTGTTTCCTATAAGTAAAGAGGAGCATGAAAGACATTTAAGGGTTATTTTCCAAATCTTAAAAGAAATGAAATTGTATGGGAAATTCAGCAAGTGTGAGTTTTGGTTGCAACAAATTTCTTTCCGTGGTCACATTGTTTCTAAATATGGGATAACTGTTGATCGTGCAAAAACAAAGGTTGTTGAAGAATGGCCAAGACCCATAAATGTAACAGAGATTCGTAGTTTCCTTGGATTGGCAGGCTATTACCGAAGGTTTGTTAGAAATTTTTCACGGTTATCTAGTCCAATGACTAGGATAACTCGGAAGGGTGTTAAGTTTATCTGGGCAAAAGAATGTGATGATTGTCTTTAGGAATTGAAAAGAAGATTGGTGAATGCTCTAGTTTTGGCACTACCTTCCAGGAATGGTGAGTTTTTTATCTACAGAGATTCTTCATTGAAAGGACTTGGTTGTGTCCTAATACAGAATGATCAGGTGATTTCTTATGCTTCACGTCAGTTGAAAACTCATGAGGTAAATTATCCTACTAATGATTTGGAATTAGCTGCTGTTGTTTTTGATTTAAAAATTTTGAGGAATCATTTTTATGGAATAAAGTGTGAAATATATACCCATCAAAAAAGTTTAAAGTATATATTCACTCAGAATGAATTGAACATATGACAGACGAGATGGCTTGAATTAATCAAGGATTATGATTGTACAATTCATTACCATCCGGGAAAAGAAAATAAAGTGGTTGATGCTTTGAGTCAAAAATGTAATGCTTCATTAGCAATGTTGCTTTTGGAACGTGATCCTTTGGTTACAGATTTGATGAAATTTAGCATAGAAGTTTTTGGTGCAGCATGTTCTTCTGTTTTGTTTCAGGTATCAGTGAAATCTTCTCTATCAGACAGAATTAAGAAATCACAGATGCAAGACAACGAGTTGCAGAAAAAGGTAGAGCTGGTTCAGAATGGTAAGTTTCCTGAATTCAATATTGATAATGATTGTGTTTTGATATTTGGGATGAGATTGTGTGTGACTTGTGATTCACAGTTGAAGAGAGAGTTGTTATGTGATGCTTATAGTTATCCGTTCTCAGTTTATCCTGGAAGTACTAAGATGTACGGAGATCTGTGGGAGTATTACTGGTGGGATGGAATGAAAAGAGATATTTCTGATTTTACTATGAAGTGTTTGACTTGTCAACAGGTTAAAGAATAGTGGAAATTACTGAAAGGGATGCTTCAGCCTTTACCAGTACCAGAATGGAAATGGGAGAATATATCCATGGAATTCATTGTGGGATTGTCGAAGACACCTCGAGGTAATAATGCAATCCGGGTTGTTGTTGATCGCTTGACTAAATCTGCTCATTTCCTTGCTATACGAGATACTTTTTACCTAGATCAACTTTCTCGTTTGTATCTTAATGAGATTGTCAGGTTACATGGAGTTCCTGTCTCCATTGTATCTGATCGTGATCCCAGGTTCACTTCTAAATTTTGGAATGGCCTTCAGAAGTCGTTGGGTACTGAATTAAAATTTAGTACAACTTTTCATCCTCAGTCAGATGGGAAATCAGAACGAACAATTCAGACATTGGAGGATATGCTACGTGTTTGTTTGATGGATTATCAGGGAAGTTGGGACGAACATCTTTCTTTGGTTGAGTTTTCTTATAATAACAGTTTTCATTCCAGTATACAGATTGCACCATTTGAGGCATTATATGGGAAGCGGTGTCGAACTCTAGCTTTCTGGGATGAAGTGGGTGAAAGGAAGCTAATGGGACCAGAATTAGTAGAAGATTTGGAAGAAAAAGTTCAGCTGATAGAGAAACACATGAGAATAGCTTAAAGTAGGCAGGAGAGATATGCGGATAACCGGATGAAGGATCTATCCTTTGAGGTACGTGATCATGTTTTTCTCAAAGTCTCGGTATGGAAAAGTGTGATGCGATTTGGTAAGAAAGGAAAGCTGAGTCCAAGGTTCATTGGACCATATGATATTCTAGAGAGAGTTGGATCAGTTTCTTACTGAGTGGCTTTACCTCCAAGTTTATCTCAGGTACATAATTTTTTTCTTGTTTTGATGTTGAGATAGTATAAGCCATATACATCTCATGTTTTGAGTCCACAGGTAGTTCAGCTGGAAGAGAACCTATCTTATGAGGAACAACTGGCCCATATTATTGACCACAGTGAGTAAGTGTTATGGAATAAGTTGATTCATCCGGTAAAGGTTTTTTGGAAAAACCACACGATTGAAGAGGCAACATGGGAATCTGAAAATGCAATGAGGGCTAAATACCCCAACTTATTCGATAAGTAAATAAATTGAGGGGATGCAGTTTTCTAATGGGGGGAAGTCTATAACAACCCAAGTAAGAAATGAATAATATATATTTTTATCTATGTCTATTAATGAATTAGATAGTGTTTTAGAGGCTTAAAATGAAAATAAATCCAATCTTAATAATGGAATACACTAATATTTTTAAAAGATTGTTTTACTGCCTTTTGATGGAAAACCATTTTTAAATCTATCTTTTGAAAATTTTATAAGCTATATTTGTCAAAATAATCTTATTCTATCTGATTGGTACATTTAAACCTACTTTGGGTAAATTTTTGGAATTTTTCCGATAAATATCATTTTTTTAATGAATAGTGAAAATTGTTGTATTTTAATTCAAAACCACTTTTTATTCTAATTTATTTATATGATTATATTATCTTTTGAATTGGTTTTAATTTTCAACTAGAATATATTTTTACCATTTAATCCAATAGTGGTCTTTGGAATTAATTTCACATTGAAATTGGACTTAAACTAGTATCAATCTTTTGATACTTATTGTTTCATAAAAACACGCTATTTCCTCTGATAGCGGGAATTAATTATTAAATTAATTAATGTAACTTATATGTTTTGAATTTTGTAAAATATACATCATTTTTAAATTCGGAATATCAAATACTTCTTATGGTAATGTTTTGGTATTTTTCTGAAAAACATCAATTTTTGATTAATAGTTAAACCACTAAGTGGTACTTAAAAAACTGATTTTTTTCGTTTAAATGAAATTTTACCACCTCTGTGTTTTGAATTTCAAAAATCTGACATACATGTTTGTCATTAAGATTTAAAATGTGGTTCAATAGGATTAAAATAATTTTTTGGGGAATAGTAACTTTTAAGTTTTTAATCGCGATTAGTGGTAATTAGTGAAATTTAAGGAAAAAGTGATATTATAATAAAATGAACATACCTAGACACATGTCCTACCCTTTTGGATGTTTCATGGCTGACCAGGACAACCCGTGGGTCAATTTTTGGGACCCCATGGAGCCACTTGGGTATGATAAAGACATTAATGCCTTTTATTTAATGTTAAAGTAAAAAATGACACAAACATGTATTGTTTTATTAAAACAATTTTTACATGGGTTTATACAAGTAAGATTTTTGACTATAAATATTCATTGGAAAGATAAAAAGATTTCCTACATCATGATATCTTTTTATAATTTTTATACACTAAATAAATTAAATTATTTATGACACCATGATAATGCAGTGATTACCTCTTTATTTAACGATTTAAATAAAATGAAAATATAATGTAAAATATAAGACCTAATCTTGTCAAAAACCAATTAGATGGGTGGATTTCTAACCCTTGTCACCTTATCCTAGATATTTATATTTTTGGGACCTTTTTTATTCGAAAATAATTTTAGAGAAAAGTATCTTTTTTCTTAACTTTCCAAGAGTGTCCCTCCTCTCATATTATAAAAGGACCCCACCTCTACCACCTTAGGCACACTTCCAAAGCCTTTGTCTCGGCCATCCCCTTCCCATTTTGTCTCTCCACATCTCTCTATTACTCCTTGAAGCCTCACTTTGGGCAGAAGTCTTCCCATGTATGCCTTTGAGCTCAAATCAAAAAGAGTTACCCATTTTAAAGGTAATGTCTTCTCTTGTGTTCTTATGTTTTATTTTTCTTCTCCAACCCCCTAAACTCTTTTTATTCATTTCTTTTGTAACAAAACCAGTATCTTCCATATACTAGGATGTTGTTATAAGAAGGATCCGAGATACACTTACACACACCAATATCTAATGGTTAAAGAACATACTGTTTCCGTGGATGGCGAATATCTGCCTCACGAAACGATGATTGTTCAATATTATTTTAACACCTTAAAAGGTAGCCATTAAGATGTCACTATATTTATATATGATATATAATATGTTTATGTTTTACTTAAACTTATTTATTTTTTATTTATTACATACCTTTGTGGTTTCCATTATGGGTAAACGTGATATCTTCATTTTAGGAAGTGCAGACCATCACCCCCTCAAAGTGATTTGATTCATTAATACCATATGTGGTATCTATAAAGGATAGATTGACTGATATTATATATGATACAATACTGGAATTATAATACTATTATGTATCATTATGTTTTAATTCCACTAAAAATGGAATAGAAATGGAAGTAGCGTTCATGCGTACGTACGGCTTACCGTCTCCATGAACGGTGAATTTCATTTCTTACCTCTAAATGTTATGTAATATTATAAATTCATGTATATACTGTATATATATGATATATATGATATATACATCATGAGTATAACTCTTTATATAATGGATACATGAACAACATGTAATTAAAAAGGGCATATTTATGACTCAAGTACCAATGATCGTTAAAACGACCGTTATTAACTTAAATAATTACATAGTGTTCATGACATGGTAATAAGTGATATAAAAGGAATAATGAACTTGAAAAGGGTTCATAAGCAAGTTGAAATTAACTCAAGTTTATTGTTTAGGAGGTTAAAGAACGTTCGAGTCAAGTCAGACCCGAGGTATGGGCCTTCATCTCAATCTCCTTTCATTGAGGCATATTTTGCTTTATACACAACTTTCATTTAAAAGGTTTATAAAACCCTTTTACTTTTACATTTATCCAAAAAGAATATTTTTTATACGTAGCGTTTTACTAAACAAAAAAAGGGAATTTTTTGTCGTAAGTATGCGGCGACAACAATTTCTCTGACGCTGTGACCATTATTTGAATTTCAGCTTCCTCTACAAGCCATACATTTTTAAAAAAAAAGAAAAATAAATACCCTGTTTTACTTTTCTTTTATTTTGGTATTGAAATTGTTTTTCATAATGTTTTTATTATATCAATATGTTGTATTGATATCTTGTGATTGAAATGTGGAAATGTTATGTTTCCTTTATGCATGTTTTATGTGATACCATTATGTTATGGTTCTTGGGAATTGTTATGATGACGGGTGGTTCTGTGATAAAATAAGGGCGGGTGAGTCCGATATAGCTTTCCAATGCATTGGGTAACGCGAAGGGGTTAAACGTTGAGGTTTCTCCGAAGCGATTTAGGGAATATACTGTGATGGGTATTCCAAACATAACCAAGAGGGTTACTCCATACGTAAGAATGTTATGATTTCCTAAAGTTACCTTTATGTCTTTTGATTTCAATGATTTATTCATGATTTGATTAGGTATGTTAAACTGCTTATGTTTAATAAGTAGATTACGATTTCATTGATTCTTGTGTATACATGTACTCATGTTTCCTTTCAATATTTTTATTTCCCTTACTGAGCTTTTTATGATCATCCCATGTTTTTGAAATGTTTTTCATAGGTCAAGGGAAGGGTATATGATATGATGATATTGTCAAGGAAGTGTCAAGAAAGAATCCTTGTTTTATTTTAAATATGTTTCCGTTGATGGGAAAAATGAACACTATCTTTTATGTGACCACTTTGTTTAAATGTGGAACATAATGCATGTTTTATGATCTAATTCTCTAAAACTGTAATCCTGAAAAGATCCTCAATTAGTAATCTTGTAATAACTCATGATTAAGTAAGGTTTAAGGCTGGGGCCTTATAATTCTCCCTTCAAAAAACCTAGTGATGTATACTAGGTCCCACATTGTGCGTAATTCCCTATAACACATTGTATGTAGTATGATTTCCAAATTATATGGGTTCCTCTACCCCATCCTCTTTTTTTAAACAACATATTTGTCACATAAAATCATGTATTTGTGGTTTTCTAACATTCTCATCACTATATATAAGGATTCTAGGCATTGAATCTTCTTGAAATATACCCACACACATCGTCTGCAACTGTACCATTGATTCCCTGATGAATTTATGCCATCAATCCATTTTGATCCACCATCAATAATAATCTATAATTATTAAAAATATATCACAAACTCTTTCATGAACCAAACTGATGTTACTTGTCTTTTTCACCAAATAACAATGGCACAAATATCAAATAACACATATTTTTCAATCCATTGGCCAATGATAATATAAATAAAGATCATATAATGATATAATGGAAAAAAATAAACTAAAATATTTAAGGAACAAACTTCATCTTTTTGTTATTATTCCTTGATCTGCTATTGATGATATAGATTCATGAAGAGGGAAATAGTCAATGAAAAAAATAATCTCAATGAAAAAAATATACCATCAATATGTGTATCAATTGTTAACATCGAATTTATCCATGTTTAACAAAGATAAATTAATCAATGAAATTTCACAAATAAAATATCATGTAAAAAGATTTAATTTGTAGTTATAGAAGAACACTTTACTATTGATTTCGTTAGTGAGGTCCACAAAATCCATTGGTGCACGAACCATGATCTAACATGATATTACATCATCTTCTATAGGCACTCAAATGACTCTTATACACTACATGTAATCAGTACCTAGTTTATGTGACTAAACCAAGGATTTAGGCATGACTATGATAAGATATATGATGTAGGTCACTTTCTTAAATGAAATTAAATACATAAATTGAATAATTTATTTTATTAATCATTTTTATGCCACAACATTTTCACAAACACCCGATGATAAAATATATTATATCATTTCCTAGATAAACCCCATTTTTAATCTCAAGGGTGATTGTTTTTTAATTTGTTCCCCCATTTGATGTTAATTCCCCTATTTTAGAAAAAATAATTGTACATGGTATTTATATCTATATTAAATTTGAAAACAATTATGGGCACATTGGGTATTTTAATCTATCTCCATCTCATCACCTAGATTCAAAAATAAACATATAATATTATAAATAAATATATGAAAAAAATAATAATAAATACATTATCCCATTATTACTGATTTTTTCCAAAAAAGTGAAAATATTACTCAAATAAATAAGAGTACTAAGATCACATCTAGGTCTCCTGCTCGAATGTCCACTCCTGATGATTTTCATGCTACCATTTGAAACACACTATGTGAATAAATCACCTCTGAAAGAACCTCTTATATTGATGCTAAATCTTCATTGGGTACTCTGTATATGTAAGTATATCTTCAATGTCATCTCACCAAAATCAATAACATACAAAGAGATATGCATATACCACCTCATTTGTGACATGTGGAATATTTCATCAACCCCTTAAAACTATAGAGTTTGTTCAAATTGATGCACCTCTGTTACAACTAGACCTAGTTTCCAAAATGGTCCAATTAATATTGGACATAACTTACTTATCTTTAAAATATGTTTAATCCATGTTGATATGAGACCCTTAGTAACACATGGTATACCTCTATGAACACCAAACACCTCTGTTGTAGGTATACATATAGATTCTGTGGGATATGTGTTGTAATAACCCTATCATATATTATCAAAATCTTCTCTACATTAAATTGTAACATCACTGGTCCAATCAATGCCTACTAACATGTATCCTTTAAACATAGTGGTTTCATGAATGGTCACCCATACAAGGCCTTAAATAGTTCCATATTAATGGTGTAATAGAATATATTTTTCTATGAAATATCCACCTAATGTATTTAGAGCTCATAATTATTTCCAAAATAAATCCAGAAAGCCCGTAGAATTTCCTCCAAGACATTAATGGTCTACTCAGTCTTTCCCTTAGTTTGGGGATGAAACATCATGAATAAATGAAAATGGGTTCTAATGTCCTATTATAATTAAATACAAAATCACAAGTTGAATAAACAATAATAGTATTAAATGTTCATTTAGGGAACCCAATGTAGAAAGACTATCTGTTTCACATAAATATATCCAAATCATTGAACATGAATCTTTTCTAAAATAGATATTTAGTGGGATGACTTGGGTTTTAGTCTACGATCATCCATATGAAATTTCATAGGTAGAAATAAAAGGTAACCCCTTACTAATGTCCATGGATATCCTATACCACTTCCAATCTATCACCTCAAGGGGTTGAGTTAATACTAATTATACCTACAACTCATCCTTCACTTTCTTTAACATTATACATCGAGAGAATAAGTATTAAACACAACACATCAGTAAAAACCATAAAAAATGGTGTCATAGGTCAAGGTACATACTTTCTACACCATAATGTACCACCATAGGGTATTTATGCAACTACCTAATCACCTCCTCTCTAAACATCAATGGTTCCATTATATTCCCTCATAAAATTATAACATTTCACCAACTTCAAATTATCCATCATTTTCATGTAAAATACACATCTTTAAACAAAATGTGTCATAGTCTATATCCCCATACTGAGCTTCCTTACTAATATGAAAAGGTGGTTATGTAAAATCCATTGAATAAAGATACAATGCACTATCCATGTCCACTATTGTAAATTACAATGAGGAAAACGACTCTAACAACTCAACCAATAACTGAGATCTTGATCCCTAACAGAGAGTGTCTCACAACACATTCCCCTTCCAAAGATTATAGAAAATATCACTGTTAGATTCCGATATTAACCAAATACATATCTTCTATCACATAATAAAATCCTTCTAGGATACATTATATTTGAGACTCTACCAGTAAGGGTTTTTGATAAACTAATCACCCATAATGTAATGTTTCCAAACCATTAGGTAAAGAAAGAATACTACCAGCTTATGATTGTGTGTCATGTGGATCCACCCATTTGGTCACATCTTCAATACCCATAAGAAACCACTTCCTTCGTATTCATTTTAAAAAACTATATATAATCCTTAAGGAATAACCGAATATCTTATAATAAGCACTCTCCTCTAGAAATATCGATATGGATGTGCTCTTAATCATATTCCAAAACACATGGAAACACATCTGTAGCCTTTAAATCCATATGAAATGATTACCCATTTAGGTGAAATATTTTAAGGGAAATTCATCTATAGATATATGAGGTACAGACCTACGATAGTACCCTACCAATAATGAGAAAATCCAAACCTCAATAACAATCAGGTATGGCTCCCAAGATAAGATTGCATCCATATTTATGTATCCCAATACTACTCATTCCAAAAAGATTTTGTCTTTCAGGAAGTGGACATTTCAAATCAAAAATAGACACTTCATGTGAATTCCATAAATATGGTTCTCTCTAAGTGTGTCTATGAACAACCTTATGTTTCTTTCTTGCATGTACATGGATATACAGTGAACATGGATATCATTGATGAACACATTAAGAAATTAGTCTAGGAAAGCCTGATTGATACGGTTTATGAGTCATATAAAAACTAAAATGTAATTAATTCTTCCAAATGGATTCACTAATTACTCATACTGAATGTAGCATCATTTTAATTTCATCTTCGGTTTATCCACATCCCATACTTATAGCTCTTTATTTCCTATCCATAGATCATCCACTGACAACCATCATGACCCTTCAAATAGATCCATGTGGTTTTTAATATTCATCAAATGATACATATTGTCTGCATTCACCATGTTCTAGTTCTAGTAATCTATACATTACCTCAAACTCCCATCTTCTTTCATAGAGAACAAAACTGGGGATGCCCAGGGGGAAATGTTGGATCTCATGAATCCCTTATCATGCATGTCCTCCAACTGTACCCTAAACTCACAAATCCATTTAGGATTTATCTGATATTATTTTTTAGACATCAGGGATATCCTACAGTGTTCGTAAATGTCAAAATCTATATCCCAGTGGTGAGGTATGATTTCCAAATCTTCCATAACGAAATCTACAGGAACCTCCACCATTGTATGGAATAGGTATACCATATATTCTATTATACAAGGGTCCTTCAATCCAACATGTGATAAATCTATATTAGCCTTCTATTCTAGAGCCTATATTTAACTAAAAATGTTTTCTATTCACCCAAAATAGAAAACCTTGTCCCATTACTATGTCCCCACTGTATCATTTACCCGAAATGGTCAATATGGTCATGGAATATGGATATGTAGTTCATAAAATTATGATATCATAACGACCCATCACTACTACAAATAGACCCATTCAAATCTAAAACCACCCTATGTGTTAGATCAATCTATTGGTAGAAGTTCAAAATCATTGAGTCACCTCTAATCAGAGTCTCCATGTGTGCAGTTTGAGAAAAAGTCCAAATATTACTCTCTATATATCAATCAACCAATGTATAAATAATTTAATGACTCATAAAAGTTTCATTTAGTTTTGAATATAATGTATAAAACACATATATAATACCTTGTATCATCCTTGGAACCTCGAGGTCGTTGAATTATATAGCCAGAGACATCCATTGTTCCTAACGACCATCTCCTTGAGCCTTGTGTGGACCACATGGGGGTGGTGGTGGAAATAAGTTAAACCTCCATCCACCTATTTTTCCTCTACCTTCCCCACCCCAAAATTCACCTCCCAACAATCCAAATGTTGATACCTTTTTTTATACCTCCATGGAGTCTTGATTGTCTCCCGACCAACTGTATGACAGGTAAGAAAATCTTATTCCATATTTGCTTGCCCATTATAGGAGGGAGATCACCACTACCTTAGTTGACTCTGGGAATACGAAGAGCCTCAAATCACCGATTATTTGTGTTGGGTTGATATATAGAGTTCTCTCACATGACCACATTTATAGAACTCCCATCATCTACCTTGAATCAAGGTATCATCTCCTAGGTGTCCACAAAACACAACCAATGTTGGTGCCTTCTCTACGTAGAAGTTATTCTAGGCAGTAGATCTCTCTAAAATCCCATAATTTTTAGGAATATAGAGAGATATAATTGAATACCGTATATCTTATTGTTATCCCTAATAAATTTTTGAAGCTATAAATAATGTATCTCCTTCCATATTCATGCATTATTGCAAGAGGACAATAAAAATAACTAAATAATCCTTAACAATCATATTTACATACTATTGAAGTATAGTCTCATGTATGTGAACTAATCACAATTTGGATGGATAAAAAACTTATCTATGGAGTCACTCTGTTACACCCCTAGCATCCACGGTACGCTTCTCTTTGAATAATATAGTAGCGTGTGTTGTATGAAACTTTGAGTTCTAACGCACACCACAACCAATCAAACTAGCTATTATGAATTGTAATATCCACTTTCTGAAATTTAATTAATTTTATATTTAAAAATGGAGTTATATTTTTAAATAAATATATCGAAATTTTCTTAAGGTCATTTTTGGTAGTTTTCTGATAACATTCATTTTTTGATGAATAGTGAAAATTATAAATTTTTATTTAAAAAAATCTTTTTTAAATGAATTATTTAATAGTTAAAAATTATGCATTTTAGTGACATTAAAGTATAATTAGATTTTATTTTTACCATTTAATCCAATGTTTTCCATTGGACATAATTTTACATTTAAACTAGACATAAGCAGGTGTCAATATTTTGATTGTTATTATTTCTTAAAAACACCCTTTTAGTTTTTACAACGGGAATTAATTTTAAATTAATTTCTTCCACTTCTGTGTTTTTAATTTAGAAAAATGGATTCCATATTTTGATTCAGGAGTTCCAAATTGTGTAAATAGATAAATTTTATATTTATACATTTTTAAAATTACATCGGTTAATATTTTATTTACCATGGTTAAAGGGTAAATCCTGTAAATAAGGGTATAAAATAATATTATTATAATATTAAATTACCCTAAAACGTTTATAAACCCTATTGGATGATATATTTCTGACCATGGGAATATTTGGGTCTATTTTTGGACCCCATGGAGCCATTGGTAAGGGATAATGACACTTTATATTAATTAAGTTAAAGTAAATACAAAAATGGAAAAAGCATATATCTTTTCTCAAAACAATTTTCATATAGGGTTATTTATGTTATCTATTAGACTATAAATATTAATTAGAAATATAAAAAAAATCGACATAATGGTATTTTATTAATAATTTTTAGACATTAAATAATTAAATTTATTTGTGACAAAATAATGTTGTAGTATTTTCCTTATTAATTGAAATAATCAAATAATTGGTATTATAAATGTTAAAGTAAATATAATTTTAGAGTTTTGATGACATACACGAATATTATAGGTTAATATGACATTTTATGATTGCTTAAATAATTATTCTTTTGATTAATAAAGTTGTTAGGACTTTTACAAAAATAAACTATTAAATAGTGTCCAAATTTACATAAAAGAGTTTTTAAAACAAATATTATATTATTAATTGATATTCTATTGATAAAAATATAAAGTTTGGACAAATGACATATATAATAATATTTGTATCATTAATTAACCACTTGGAGTTCGCATGGTAGTATATAGTACGTTTATTAACCATGTAATATAAAAATACATAGAGACATAGTAAATGTCAAACTACTTAACTAAGCGTTAAATCTAAATGATAAGGGTAAAATGGTGACCCAAGCCTATCTAAAACCTATAGGGTGAGTGTTCTTCGACCCATAAACACATTATCCTTTAAATAATCTAATTTTGAACCAATAGAAACTGAAAATTATTTTATTATAAAATAATATTTCTAGCATTTCCTAATATTCCCCTCGCCCCTCTTATAAAAGGGAACTCCCCCTTCTCTATAATTCACACCATCAAAGCCATTTGTCTCAGACAAAATCTACCCAATTCCCATCTCAATAGTCATACCTTCATCCTATTGGCCTTATTTTAGTCAGAAGGCCATCCAATAGAGCCCTTTTGATCAAATCAAAAGGAAGAACCTGAAGTAGAGATAAATATTTCATCACCTCTTTCAAGTTCCTTTCTTCTTCCACTTCCATTTAATTGTTGTTTCCATTCTAAAATAATAACTCTAGTATCTTCTCTATAATATGATGTTATTATAAATATGGTTCAGCCATATTCACTATTCAATACATCCTTTGAATGACATGTCACCATACGTGCGTACGTACTGCTTTCCGTCTCCACGTCGTAGGGTAATTGTTATTCAAAACATTTTATTTGGATGGGTATAATTATGATGTGTAATTGATGTAAATAATAAATATAAAGTTATAATGATTCTGTATATATGATATTACATCCATCTATATATTATTTTAATATCAAAATAATGATATTGTCGCTTGTGCGTACGTACAGATTACTGTCTCCATGAACGCGATGAGATTTATTCCCCATCATATCCATTCAAGACTAATTTTCATATGATAATTAAAAATAGTGTTTAAATACATGATATCATTCTGGATATGAAAATTATTCATCCCATCCAAATCAAATATGACTCACATATCAAAGAATATAATGGAAAACTAATCTGTTAACCCCAGAAACAACGATAATACAATGATATTATTAACAAAGCAATGATAAAAATTCATATATGATATCATATTAATATATATGACAATTTTATAATTTATTAAAAATTATTTCACCATTATACTGGAGGTTAACCTACCATCGACCAAGGAAAAGTAAAAGGTAAGGGTATATTTCATAATCTCTTTATTATGAGAGATTGTTTTTACATAAGTATCTACTAGGACTTCTTTATCATCCACATCCATGTTTGTTAAAAATGCATTTCAAAACATTTTAAATATTTAATAATCAATGGGTTAATGTCATTTATAACCTTATTTGAACTTATATTTTTTGAAAAGAATCATTCGGTCATTTTGAAAACAGGGTACTTTACGACAAAATTAAGGTAAGAATGTATCTTTTAACTTATACGGTGTGTGCAGTTATTTAACACCATTATAACATCATCAATGATTCCTTTACAAGATTATATGAATATTTTTTTTTAAATTTTTTCTTTTATAATTTTGTAACTTTAAATGATTTCTATAAAGAAAGATATATTTCTCTCAAATAGTTTTGATTTCATATATGTCAACATCCATTGATTGCCGTAAAAGTGGATTTTTAATAAAATAAATAATTATTTGGAACCAAAATCCTTTGATGGATTTTAAGTTGATTTGAAGATGATTTATTATGATACAAAACTTCGATATTGTATTGAAGGTATTGTGATATGTTTGACTGTGGATGTGTTATTTGTATACCATTCATGGTTTATGGTTTAAGTATTAACATTTCATATACAAGTTTTAATAGGAATATTTATGTTATATTTCATCCTTTTCATATGAGGAATGTATTGGACATAGTAAGTGAAGGGTGGAGCCCGCTATAGCTCATCAATGCATTGGTTGGTCTCACGGGACAACTAGAAATGGAATTGTCCTCGGCCTTTTCCCAATTTGACATGTGGTTTTGGTCGAGGCCTTAATCATTTTTAGACATCTTGGCCGAGGCCAGGGAAAAATGTTTCAGAATGTATGGAATTATTCATTCCCACATTATAAAAATAATATTTATGGTTCTTGTGGTCATTTTACTAGTAAAAAACCCATGATTATGTTTAATTATGTCATTATTTTCGAAGTTCATATTCCTTCCATAAAAGATTTCATGTTTATTACTGGTAAAGGCATGTGTTTTCAATTATTCACCATGGTTAATATTTATGTCATCTTCTGTAGTATTTCTTACCCTTACTGAGCGTTTGATATCACCCCTTTCTTATGATTCATTTTCCCAGGATATGAAGAAGGTAGTTTTGAGTGACTTTCGGGAATAATCTAGGAGGCGTGGATGTTTATAATGGAATAAATTCATGTTGTATTTATTTTCATGTTGTAAAGTTGAACTTATGTATGAATCTTGTTTCCAATGATACTGAACTGATCAGTATTTCGAGACATTATTTACTTGTTATCATAACAATGTTATCTAATAATGCACCTAATCTGGGTAACTAGGGTCAGGGTGTTATAGTTGGTATCATAGGAAGTTTAGTACAAACCTTGGAAACTATATTTAGATAAACATCTATTAGGGAACATAGCCATAAGATAGACATCGAGGATTCGTATAGAATAACTTCTTAGAATATTTGTATGGTGAAGATTTTTTGATTTTTCCAAGCAATACGTCAATGTCTTGATACCAGCTGGTAGAGGCGGCTCTGGCACATATGTACCTAGGGTTAAAAATCGAAAACCCAACATTGACCTAGACTCGGACAGGAACTGGTGTGCGATAACGGGCCTTGCTGCACTCTTGGTTACGACACTTCCAGGAGATATGCATAAGATAATTCTCATTCTTCTTTACAAACCATTATGAATGGTTTATGAGTATATACTTCCTCAATGAAAACATTGTTATGACTATGGATTATATCCATAATCTTTTCAATTTATGTTAAGTGTTTTACATGTTTGGAATTATGAATTTAGATTCATAAACTAATCTAGTTTATGACATTGTTTTGAAATGGATCCTAGTGGAATGATTGGAAACCGTATCAATGCACGCCCTCCATGTAGGGATTTCCCTCATACTAAAAATAATTATATTGGAGCTGGTGATGCAGCTGGTACTGATCAGATTCTCACTATACTGGGACAACTCACTCATATTATGAATAATAACCTTACCCGTATGGAGAACCCTGATCCACAACGTCGAGGATCGATGTTAGATCGCTTCATGAGGAAACAACCACCAGCATTCGATGGGATTACAAATCCATTGATATATTAGCAATGGATATGTTCTTTAGAGAAAATAATCCATGCCTTGGAGACTAGTGAAAGGGAAAAAGTTATCATAGATGTTTACCGCCTCACTGGAGATGTTGATCAATGGTGGTCACTGATTCCAAACACGAAGGAAGATGATAAAGTATCCAATATGTAATGGGGTAAATTTAAAGATAATTTCTTAGAAAAATACATTCCTCGTGACCATAGAGAAGATATAGAAAGACAATTTCTAAGTCTGAGGCAAAAGGAGGATGAGAATTTTTCAATGTATGAGGCTAACATTACAAGGATAGTAAGGAATTATATAGATTATATATGTAACCAAAGAGGTAATATTGGTCATTTCTTTGATGGGTTAAAACCATTTCTCCATCGAGCTTTAGCATCACAATCCTTCTCGTCATACGAATATATTGTATCATGTGCTATCAAGACAGAAAAGGAATTCTCTAAGTCTTACAACTTAAAAGAAAAGAAAGAGATGAAGGGATATGATGAACACATTGCGAAAGTAAATAAGGAAACATGGAAAAGGGGAAGAGATGAATTTACACCGTGTGATAATTGTTGAAGGAAACACCCAGGTGACTGTCTAAAAGGAAAGGGAGTATGCTACAAATGTAGATAGAAAGGACATCCTTCCGGTGAATGTAAGGGAATGAATGATGCTACCAATGTAAAATTCTACAATTGTAGGGAGATGGGACATTATGTGAGTGAATTTCCAAAGAGTCAAGGAAACTTACCACAGAAAAGGCCAAGGGATAAAGGAAAAGCTTATGCAATCACTATTGCTGAGGTAGAAACTCCGAGAGATGTGGTGGAAGGTAATTTAATGGTTTCCTCATGTTTAGAAAATGCTTTATTTGATTCTGGATCATCGCATTGTTTCATATCTACCCGGTTTTCTAAAAAAAATAGATATTTCCAATTTGATTTAACAAGGGAGTTTCCAGTTAAAACTCTTAAGGGAAGTATCATTGCTATAATTTTCTATGAATCATTTCCCAGTAGGGAATATAAATTTTATTTATCTTCTAATATCATCGTCATACACATGATTGAATTTGATATAATCCTTGGTGTGTATTGTATAGAAAACCATGATGAAAACATTTATTGTAAGAAGAATGAGGTTACTATTTTTGATGAAGATGATAAGGAACACCTTATCTTTAGAGCATAATCATCACCACCTAATTATTATCTAGATCCACCCCTAGTAGCTCAACCAAATTCAATTATTGGGGAGGAAGAGAATGAAATAATTGTGGCTGAGGAAAAGAATTTTCAAATAGAGGATATACATTTTGTGAAAGATTATGTTGATGTTTTTCAAGAGGATTTACCTGGACATCTTTCAGAATGAGAAATTGAGTTTTCTATTGACTTAGTTCTTTGTTCAAGGCCCATATTAAAGTCCCCTTATATAATGGCCAATGTGGAATTAGGTTAATTAAAGAAAAAACTAATGTAATTGAGTAATATGGGATTTAATTTCCCTAATGTTTCTCCAGGGGAGACCCTATTCTTTTTGTTAAAAAGAAAGATGGATCTATGAGGTTGTGCATTGACTAGAGGGAGAGCAATGATATAACAATAAAGAACAAGTATTTTGTACCTTGCATTGATGATTTATTTGACCAACTTCAAGGAGCTCAATACTTTTCAAATATTGGCCTTCGATTTGGATAACATCAGTTGTGTGCGAAGAATGAATATATTCCAAAGACAGCATTTCGAACCACGTACGGGCATTATGAGTTTACAGTAATGCATTTTGGGTTGTCTAATACAGCCACTGTTTTCATGGATCTAATGAACAGAGTTGTCAAGGGGTATCTTGATGCCTTTTTAGTGGTATTTATTGATGATATCTTGGGATACTCCAAATTCTACAAAGATCATGAAATTCACTTGCACATTATTCTAAAGACACTTAGAAGACATGAATTATAATGGAAGTTTAGCAAGTGTGAATTATGGCATCAAGAGATTTATTTTCTTGGCCATATTGTCTCTAAGGATAGAATCTCTGTTGATCCTTCTAAGACAAGATCAGTCCAAGAATGTCCTACAATGATGAGTATAACTGAGGTACACAGTTTTATTGGTTTATCAGGTTATTATTGACGTTTCTTCCAGAATTTTGCCCGATTGGATAACCCATTAACCAAACTCACACGTAAAGGGGTTAAATTCGTTTTTAAATAAGATTGTGAAGAATTTTTTGAATAACTGAAGAGAAGATTAGTCATTGATCCTATATTTAATCTACCATCAGGGAATGATGGGATCATTATTCATAGAGATGCATCGAAGAAAGGACTTGGTTGTGTCCTTATGTACAATGATAGGGTTATTTCCTATACATCACTACAATTGAAAATTGATGATAAAGACTATCATACACATGATATTGAGTTAGAATTTTAATCCTTTCTTTGAAGATTTGGAGAAACTATCTTTATTGTGAAAAATGTGAGATTTATACTGATCACAAGAGTTTGAAGTATATTTTATAACAAATAAAACTCAACTTCAGGAAAAGGAGATGGCTTCAAATACTCATGGATTATGATTTCATTATACCCTACCATCCGGGGAAGGAAAATAAGGTGGAAGATGCATTGAGTAGAAAAGATCATGGAGTTTTGAACAAGATGAGAGTTGAAAAGGATCCTAATATATGGATCTAGGAAATATTGATATGGGAATCACCATGTTAGGTGAATCATTAATACTTTTTCTAAACCATCTTTAATGTAATGAATAAATAGTTCTCAGACCGGGGATGAAGAGTTCCAAAATAAGATTAAAGTTGTGAATGATGGGAGATTGAGTGACTTTGTATATGAAGATGGAATTTTGAAATGTGGGAATAGACTTTGTGTTCCCGATATACCTGATTTAAAAATGGAATTGTTAGATGATGCTCATAGTTCCAATTTATCTATACATCATGGGAGCCCCAAAATGTATAGAGATTTGAAAGAACATTTTTTGTGGGACAACATGAAGAGGAAGATTGCTGATTTTGTGTCAAGATATATGGTTTGTCAACAGGTGAAATCAGGAAGGCAACAGCCTGGAAGAGTTATGCAACCTCTTCCCATACCGGAGAGGAAATGGGATAATATTACAATGGGCTTTGTCAGGGGACTAAAAAAGACTCCTAGAAAGAATGATTCAATATTGTTCAATATTTATCATCTTACCAAGTCAGCATATTTTCTTTCTATAGGATAAGATTTACCACTTGAACATCTAGCTAGACTATATATTAATGAAGTTTTAAAACTACATGGAGTACCACTATCGATTATTTCTAATGGTGATCCCCGGTTTACACCAAGAATCTAGAAAAGTCTTCAGAAAGACCTGGATACTAAACTTAGTTTGAGCACTTTTACCACCCCCAAACTGATGGACAATCAGAACAGACTATTCAAACATTAGAATACATGTTGAAATCTTGCTCACATGACTTTCAAGGTATGCAAGATAAATATTTACCTCTTGTGGAATTATCCTATAACAATAGCTTCCATTCAAGTATTCAGATGGCATCATAAGAAGCATTATACAGAAAGAGATGTTGCACACCAACCTGTTGGGATGATGTTGATGAAATAAAACTTGTAGGCCCAGAAATGGTGGAGGAAATGATGGAAAATTTGAAGGTAATCCAAAACCACATCAAATCAGCTCAAATTAGTTAGAAGAGCTATACTGATAACTGAAGGAAGGATCTGGAATTTCTAGTAGGAGATTATGTTTTCTTAAAGGTATCTCCATTGAACGGTTTAATATGTTTCGGTATGAAGGCTAAATTTAGTCCCAGGTACATCGGACCATTCGAAATTTTAGAACGAATTGGGGCTGTATCATACCAGTCAATAATGATTCCAAGTCTCTCCAAAGTTCATGATGTATTCCACGTATCACTGCTGCGAAAATACATGCCTGACCCAATGCATGTACTCACCTATGAGGAATTAGAACTGGAACCCAATCTGTCTTATTGCGAATAGCCCATCATGATTCTTGATATGGGAGAACATGTATTGAGAAACCGAACGACAAGTCTGGTAAAAGTTCTATGGAGAAACCAAAATATAGAAGAGGCAACGTGGGAACACAAGGAACATATAATGAAGAACCTCTGAGGTATTTTTATACAGTAATATTCTAGAAATTTCACGGATGAAATTATTTGAAGGATGGGAGAATGTAAGACCCCAAGCATCCACGGTACACTTCTCTTTGAATAATGAAATAGTGTGTGTTGTACGCATCTTCGAGTTCTAACACACACCACAACCAATCAAACTAGTCGTATGATTATTAATACCCACTTATTTAAATTTTATAAATTTTATCTTTCAAAATGGACTTCATTTTTGGATTCGGTATACCGAAATTAACTTAGGGTGAATTTTTGTACTTTTCTGATAACATTCATTTTTTGATGAATAGTGAAAATTACTAAATTTTAATTAAAAACAAATTTTTTAATCAAAATAATTAATCATGATAAATTATGAATGTGAGTAATTTTAAAGAAAAATTAGATTTTATTTTTACCATTTAATCCAATGTTGGTCATTGAACATAATTTCACATTTAAAATGGTCATAATCAAGCGTCAATTTTTGATATTTTATATTTCTTAAAAACACGCTTTTTGTTTTGACAACAAGAATTAATTATAATGTAATTTCTGCCACTTCTGTGTTTTTAATTTAGGAAAATGGATTCCATATTTAGAGTTAGGAGTTACACATTGTGTAAATAGGTATATTTTAGTTTTATACATTTTGAATAATTACTTCGGTAAATTTTTTATTTACCATGGTTAAAGGGTAAATCCGGTAAATAAGGGTAAAAAATAATAATATTATTATAATAAATCAATCTAAATCGTGTCCAAACCCTATTGGATTATATATGTCCGACCATGGGAATATTTAGGTTGATTTAGGTACCCCATGGAGCCACTGTTAAGGGATAATGACACTTTATATTAATTAAGCTAAAGTAAATACAAAAATTGAAAAAGCAAGTATCTTTTAGAAAAACAATTTTTATATAGGATTATATATGTTATCTATTCAACTATAAATATTAATTATAAATTTAAATATATTTCCTACATAATTGTATCATATTTATTATTTTTAGACATTTAATAATTAAATTTATTTATGGCACAATAATGATGTATTATTTTCTTTATTAATGAATGAATCAAATAATTGGTATTATAAATGTTAAAGTAAATATAATTTGTAAGTTTTTATGACATCCATGAACTTTATAGGTTAATATGAAATGGTAATATAGCTTAAATAAATTTATTTTTAATTAATAAAGTTGTTAGGACTTTAACCAAAATCAATTATTAAATAGTGTCAAAATTGACATAAATTTTTTTTCAAACATATATTATATAATTAATAGATATTCTATTCCTAAAATTATATGGTTCGGCCAAAGGAATTATATAATAATAGGTGTATCATTAATTAACAACTTGGGGTTCTCATAGAAGTATATATTATGTTTATTAACCATATAATATAAAAATAAAAAGAGACATGGTAAATGTCAAACTATTTAAATAAGAGTTAAATCTAAAAGATAAGGGTAAAATAGTGACCAAACCTGTATAAAACCTATTGGGTGAGTGGTTTTCGACCCATAACCACCTTTTCCATTAAATAATCCATTTTTAAGCCATTAGAAACCGAAAATTATTATATTATTAAATAATATTTCTAGCATTTCCAAATGTGCTCATCACCCCTCTTATAAAAGGGCACTCCCCCTTCTCTCTAATTGAGACCATCACTGACATTTGGCCCGGACAAACACTACCCAAATACCATATCAATAGTCATTTCTTCATCCTAGTGGCCTTCCTTTAGTCATAAATCCAACCCATGGAGCCCTTTTGATCAAATCAAAAGGAAGAACCCAAAGAAGACATAAATATTTTAATCACCTCTTTCATGTTCCTTTCTTCTTATACTTCCACTTTCTTTGTTTTTTCCATTATAAAATAATATCTCCAGTATCTTCTATATACTATGATGTTATTATAAATATGGTTCAACCATATTCACTATTCTATCCAACCTTTGAATGACATGTCACTATACGTGTGTACGTATGACATTTCATCTCCACGTCGTGGTATAATTGTTATTCAATACATTATTATTTGGATGGGTATAATTTTGATGTTTAATTGATGTAAATAATAAATATAACATGATATTAATTTTTTATATATGATATTCCATCCAATTATATATTATTTTAATATCATAATAATGATATTGTCACTCGTGCGTATGTACGGATTACCGTCTCCAGAACGCGATGAGATTTATTCCCCATAATATCCATTCAAGACTAATTTTCATTTGATAATTGAAAATAATGTTTAAATACTTCATATAATTCTAGATATGAATAATATACGTCCCATCCAAAACAAATATGACTCACATAACAAATAATATAAAGGAAAGCGAATCTGTTAACACCCAAAACAACGATAATACTATGATATTATTAACAATGAAATGTTAAAAGTTCATATATGATATCATATTAATGTATATGATTATTTTATAATTTAAGAACAATTTGTTCACCATATTACAGGAGTTTAACCTTCCCTCGACCAAGGAAAAGTACAAGGTAAGGGAGAATTTCACAATCTCTTTATTATTCGATATTTTTTTTATGTAAGTATCTACTAGGACATCATTATCATCCACATCCATGTTTCTTAAAAATGTATTTCAATTTTTTTTACTATTTACTAGATAATGGGTTAAATTCATTTATTCACTTATTTTAACTTATATGTTTTGAAAATAATCTTTCAGTCGTTTTCAAAACAATCTACATTACGATAAAATTAAGGTAACAATGCCTTTTTAACTTATACGGTGGGTGTGGTTAATCTCCACCATTATAATATCATCAATGATTCCCTTACAAGATTATATGAATATTTGTTATAAATGTTTTCTTTTATAGTTTTGTAACTATAAATGATTTCAATAAAGAAAGATATATTTCACTCAAATAGTTTTCATTTCATATATGTCAATATCCTTTGATTGATTTTAAGTTGATTAGAAGTTGATTTATTATGATAGAAGACATCTATATTGTATTGAAGGTTTTGTGATATGATTGACAGTGGATGTGGTATTTGTATATCATTCATGGTTTATGGTTTAAGTATTGACATTTCGTATTCTAGTTTTAATACAAATGATTATGTTTTATTTTAACATTTTCTTATGAGAAATGTATTCGACTTAGTAAGTGATGGGTGGAGCCCGTTGTAGCTCCTCCATGCATCGGTAGGTCCCATGAGACATCTAGATGTGGAATTGTCCAAGGCCCTTTCCCAATTTGACATTTGGTTTTGGCCGATGCCATAATCATTTTTAGACGTCTTGGACGAGGCCTTGAAAAAATGTTTCAGAATGTTTTGAATTATATATTACCTCATTATGAAAATAATATTGAAGGTTCATGTGATCATTCGACTAGTAAAATACCCATGATTATGTTTTATTTTTCCATTATTTACTCAATTCATATTCCTTCCATAAAAGTATACATGTTTATTATTGGTAAAGGCATTTGGTTTTAATTATTCACCATGATTAATATTTATGTTAACTTCCGCTACATTGCTTACACATACTAAGAATTTGATCTCGCCCCTTTCATATGTTTCATTTTAATAGGATATGAAGAAGTTAGTTATCAGTGACTTTCAAGAATAATCTAGGAGGCTTGAATGTTTCTAATGGAATAACATCGTGTTGTATATCTTTTCAAGTTGTAAAGTTGAACATATGTATGAATCTTGTTTCCAATGATACTAAACTGATTGGTATTTCAAGTCATTATTTACTTCTAATCATGCCAATGATATGTAATAATGCACTGAATCTGGGTATCTAGGGTTAGTTCATTACAGTTGATATCAGAGGAAGTTTAGTACAAACCCTGGAAACTAGATTTAGATAAACTCTGATTAGAGCTCATAACCATAATATAAACATCGAGGATTATTATAGAATAACTTTCTGGAATTTTGGTATTATAGGGATTTTGTGAGTTTTCCAAGAAATACATCCATGTCTGGATATGATCTGGTAGAGGCGGCTCTGGTATAGATATACCTAGGGTAAAACCCAAAACACAACTTTGAGCTAGACTTGAACGGGAACTGGTGCACGACAACGGGCCTTGCTGCACTCTTGGTTATGACACTCTCGGGGATATGCATAGGATAAATCTCATTCTTCTTTACAAACCATTATGAACAGTTTATGAGTATATACATACTAAATGAAAACATTTTTATGATTATGGATTTATCCATAATCTTTTCAATTTATGTTAAGTGTTTTACATGTTTGGAATTATGTATTTTAATTCATAAACTAATATAGTTAATTACTTTGTTTAGAAATGGATTCTAGTGGAAGGAATGGAAACAGTATCAATGCACGCACTCAATGTAGGGATTTACATCCTACTCAAAATAATTATAGTGGGGATGGTGATGCAACTGGAACTGATCATCTGATTACTATATTAAAAAAACTCACTCTTATTATGAATAATAACCTTACCCATATGGAGCACCATGATCCACAACGTGGAGGATCAATGTTAGATTGCTTCATGAGTCAACAACCACCAAAATTCAATGGGAGTACAAATCCATTGGTATCTGTGCAATGGTTATGTTCTTTAGAGAAAATATTACATGACATGGAGAGTAATGATAGGGAAAAAGTTATCATGGATGTTTACCACCTCACTGGAGATGATGATCAATGGTGGTCATTGATTCAAAACACAAAGGAAGATTATAATGTATCCAATATTTAATAAAGGGATTTTAAAGATATTTTCTTAGAAAAATAATTTCTTCTTGACCATCGAGCAGATATGGAAAGACAATTTCTCTGTCTGAGGAAAATAGAGGATGAGAATATTGCAATGTATGAGGATAACTTTACATGTTTAGCAAGGAATGCTACATATTATATATGTAACCCAAGAAGTAAGATTGATCATTTATTTGATGGGTTAAAACCATTTCTCCATCGAGCATTAGTATCACAACACATCTCGTCGTACGAAGATATTATGTCATGTCTATCAAGACAGAAAATGAATTCTCTAAGTCATAAGACATAAAAGAAAATAAAAAGAATAAGAGATATGCTGAACACTCTGAGAATTGAAAAAATGAAACATGGAAAAAGGGATGAGTTGAATTTCCACCGTGTGATAATTGTGGAAGGAAGCACCCAGGTGACTGTCTAAAAGGAAAAGGAGTATGCTACAAATGTAGACAGAAAGGGCATCTTTACGTTGATTGTAAGGGAATTAAAGACACTACCAATGTTGAAAGATACAATTTCAGGAGATGGGGAATTATGAGAATGAATGTCCTAAGTGTCAGATAATCTTACCCTAGAAAAGGCCAACGAATAAAGGCCAAGCATATTCTATCACTACTTCTGTGGTAGAAACACTGACAGATGTGATGGAAGGTAATTTAATGGTTTCTTCAATTTTATCAAATGATTTATTTGATTCTAGATCATCGCATTGTTTCATATCTTCCCCGTTTTCTAACAAAATTAGATATTTACAATTTGATTTATCAAGGGAGTTTCCAGATAAAACTCATAGCAGAAGTATCATTTCTATGAAGTTCTATGAATCATGTTCCATTAGGGTATATAAATGTTCTTTATCTGCTGATCTCATCATCACACACATGATTGAATTTGATATAATCGTCGGTATGGATTGGATATCAGACCATGATGCAAAAATTTATTGTAAGAATAAGGAGGATACTATTTTTTATGATGATGATAAGTAACACATAATATTTTAAGAAGAATCGTCGCCACCTAATTCGTTTCTAGATCCTCCCCTAGTAGCTCAACTAAATTCAATTATTTGGGATGATGAGAATGAAATAACTATGGGTGAGGAAAAGAATGTTCAAATAGAGGATGTATCTATTGTTAAATATTATGTTGATGTTTTTCTAGAGGATTTACCTGGACATCTTTCAGAATGATAAATTGAGTTTTCCATTGACCTAGTTCCTGGTTCGTGGCCCATATCGACAACCCATTATAGAATTACCGCTATGGAATTAGTGGATCTAAAGAAACAACTAGATTAATTGATTAATAAGGGATTTATTTCCCCTAGTGTTTCTCCAGGAGGAGCCCCTATTCTTTTTGTTACGAAGAATGATGGATCTATGAGGTTGTGCATTAACTACAGGGAGATCAATGATATAACAATAAAGAACAAGTATCCCCTACCTCACATTAATGATTTATTTGACCAAAATCATGGATCTCAATACTTTTCAAAGATTGACCTTCAATCTGGATATCATCAGTTGTGTGCGAAAAAAGTAACACATTCCAAAGACAGCATTTTGAACCAGGTACGGGCATTACGAATTTACAGTAATTCCTTTTGGGCAAACTAATGCACCCTCTCTTTTCATGGATCTAATGAACATTGTTTTCAAGGAGTATCTTGATGACTTTGTAGTGGTATTTATTAATGATATCTTGGTATACTCCAAAATCTACGAATATCATGAAAATCACTTGTGCATTATTCTAATGACACTTAGAATACATGAATTATATGGGAAGTTTAGCATGTGTGAATTCTAGCTTCAAGAGATTTATTTTCATGGCCATATTGTATCTAAGTATGGAATCTCTATTGATCCTTCTATGAAAAGAGTATTCCATGAATGGCCAGCACCAATGAGTATAACTGAGGTACGCAGTTTTATTGGTTTAGCAAGTTATTATCGACGTTTTTTTTCTAGAATGTTTTCGGATTGGCTAACCCATTAACCCATCTCACACGTAAAGGGTTTAAATTTGTTTGTAAAAAAAGAGTGTGAAGAATGTTTTAAAGAACTGAAGAGAATATTAGTAAATGATCCTATATTGAAAATTCCATCAAGGAATGATGGGTTCATTATCTATAGTGATGAATCAAAGAAAGGACTTGGTTGTTTCCTTATGCAGAATGATAGGGTTATTTCATATACATCACGATAGCTGAAATTTAATCAGAAAAACTATCTTAATCTTTATCTTGGGTTAGCAGGTCTAATTTTTTCTTTGAAGATTTGGAGACACTATCTCTATGGTAAAAAATGTGAGATTTATACTAATCACAAGAGTTTGAAGTATAATTTCTAACAAAAAGAACACAACATGAGGAAAATGAGATGGCTTGAACTACTCAAGGATTATAATTACACTATACACTACCACCCAGGGAAGGAAAATAAGGTGGCAGATGCTTTGAGTAGATAGGATCATGAAGTTTTGAACTAGATGAGAGTTGAAAAGGATCCTATATATATGGATCTAGTAAAGAGGGATATGGAAATCACCATGGTAGTTGAAACATCAATAATTTTTAAAATGATTGCCAAACCATCATTACAAGAAAAAATAAAGTGTTCTCAGACTGGTGATGAAGAGTTTCAAAATAAGATTAAAGCTGTGAATGATTGGAGATTGAGTGACTTTGTGTATGAAGATGTAATTTTTAAATTTTGGAAGAGACATTGTGTTCCAGATATACCTGATTTAAAAAGAAAATTGTTAGACGATGCTCATAGTTCCAATTTCTCTGTGCACCCTGGGAGCACCAAAATGTATAGAGATTTGAAGGAACATTTTTTGTGGGATGACATGATGAGGGAGATTTCTGATTTTCTGTCAAGATATATGGTTTTTTAACTAGTGAATGTTGGAAGGAAATAGACTGGAGGAGTTATGAAACCTCTTCCCATACCGGAGTGGAAATGGGATAATATTACGATTGACTTTGTCGTGGGACTACCAAGGACTCCTAGAAGGAATGATTCAATATGGGTCATTTTTGATCGTCTTACCAAGTCAGCACATTTACATTCTATCAGAGAAGAGTTACCACTTGAACGTCTAGCAAGACTATATATTAATGAAGTTTTAATACATCATGGAGTACCACTATCGATTGTTTCTAATCGTGATCCTCGTTTTACATTATGATTCTAGAAATGTCTTTAGAAAGCCCATGATACTGAACATCGTTTGAGCACTGCATACCACCCCCTAACTTATGGACAATCAGAGCAGACTATTCAATCATTAGAAGTCATGTTTATATCTTTCCCACATGACATTCAGTGTATGTAGGATCAATATTTACCTCTTGTGGAATTTTCCTATAACAACAGCTTCTATTCAAGTATTAAGATGGAACCATATGAAGAATTATACAGAAATAGATGCCGCACACCAACCTGTTGGGATGTGGGATCAATATTTACCTCTTGTGGAATTTTCCTATAATAACAGCTTCTATTCAAGTATTCAGATGGCAAAATATGAAGAATTATACAGAAAGAGATGCCGCACACCAACCTGTTGGGATGATGTTGGTGAAAGAAAGCTTGTAGGTCCAGAACTTGTGGATGAAATCATAGAAAAGGTAATGGTAATCCAAAACCACATCAAAGCAGCTCAAAGTAGGAAGAAGATCTATACTGATAACCGATGGATGGATTTGGAACTTCTAGTAAGAGATCATGTTTTTTAAGTATCTCCATGGAAGGTTGTTATACGTTTTAGTAATAAGGGTAAATTGAGTCCCAGGTACATCAGACCATTAAAAATTCTAGAATTAATTGGGTTTGTAGCTTACCGGTTGGCCATGCTGCCAAGTCTCTCCAAAGTTCATGATGTATTCCACGTATCAGTGCTGAGAAAATAAATGCCTAACCTAATGCATGTACTCACCTATGAGGAATTAGAACTGGAACCCAATATGTCTTATTGCGAATAGCCCATCAGGATTCTATATACGAGAGGACAAGTATTGAGAAACTGAACGACACGTCTGGTAAAAGTTCTATGGAGAAACTACAAGATGGAAGAGGCATCGTTGGAACCCGAGGAACATATGACGAAGAACCACCCGTGTCTTTTTATGAAGTAATATTATAGATATTTCTATGATGAAATTATTTGAAGTATGGGAGAATGTAAGTACCCAATCATCCACAATACGATTCATTTTGAATAACACAGTAGCGTGTGTTGTACGCAATTCCGAGTTCTAACACACACCCCAACCAATCAAACAAGCCTTATGAATAGTAATAAACACTTTTTTAATTTTATACATTTTATCTTTTAAAATGGTCTTAATTTTTGGATTCGGAATATCAAAATTATCTTAGGGTGAATTTTTGTACTTTTCTGATAACTTTCATATTTTGATGAATAGTGAAAATTTCTAAATTTTAATTAAAAACAACTTTTTTAATCAAAATAATTAATACTGATAAATTATGAATTTGAGTGGTTTTAAGGTATGATTAGATTATATTTTTACGATTTAATCAAATGGTGTTCATTGGACATAATTTCATATTTAAACTGGATATAAGAAAATGTTAATCTTTTTATAGTTATAATTTTTTAAAAATACGCTTTTTGTTTTGACAACGAGAATTAATTTTAATGTAATTTCTGCCACATCTATGTTTTAAATTTATAAAAATGGATTCTATATTTAGTTTCAATAGTTCCAAATTGTGTAAATAGGTAACTTTTATTTTTAGTCATATTGAATAATTACATAGGTAAATATTTTATTTACCATTGTTAAAGGGTAAATCCGATAAATAAGGGCAAAAAATAATATTATTATAATATTAAATTACCCTAAAACGTGTCTAAACCCTAATGGATAATACATTTCCGACCATGTAAATCATTGGGTCGCTTTTGGAACCCCATGGAGCCCCTGGTAAGTGATAATGACAGTTTATATTAATTAAGTTAAAGTAAATAAAAAATGGAAAAAGTATATATCTTTTATACAAACAATTTATATATAAGGATATATATGTTATCTATTCAACTATAAATATTAACTAGAAATATAAAAATATTTCCTACATAATGGTATTTTATTTATAAATTTTAGACATTTTATTATTAAATTTATTTATAACACAATAATGATGTAGTATTTTGTGTATTAATGAAAGAATCAAATTATTGGTATTATAAATGTTAAGGAAAATATATTTTGAATGTTTTGATGACATCCACGAATTCTATAGGCTAATATGACTTGTTATGATTTCTTAGAAGAATTTATTTATAATTAATAAAGTTTTTAGGAATTAAAAAAACAATTATTAAATAGTGTCAAAATTGACATAAAATAGTTTTTAAAATAAATATTATATTATTAATTGATATTCCATTCCTAAAAATATAAGGTTAGGCCAAAGGACTTATATAATAATATTTGTATCATTAATTAACCACTTTGGGTTCTCATTGAAGTATATAGTGATTATATTGACCATATAATATAAAAATACAAAGAGACGTGGTAAATGTCAAACTATTTAACTAAGAGTTAAATCTAGAATATAAGGGTAAAATAGTGACCCAAACCTCTCTAAAACCTATTGGATGAGATGTATTCGACCCATAGCCACCTTATCCTTTAAATAATACATTTTTGATCCATTATAATCTGAAAATTCTTTTTTTATAAAATAATATTTCTATCATTTCCTAATGTTCTCGTCACCCCTCTTATAAAAGGGCACTCCCCCTTCTCTTTAATTCACACCTTCAAAGCCATTTGTCTCTGACAACCTCTATCAAAATACCCTATCAATTGTCCTACATTCATCCTAGTATCCTTCCTTTAGTCAATAAGCCAACCTATGGAGCCCTTTTGATCAAATAAAATGTAATAACCCGAAGAAGAGATAAATATTTCATCACCACTTTCAAGTTCCTTTCTTCTTCCACTTTGACTTTTTTGTTTTTTCCATTCTAAAATAAAAGCGTCAGTATATTCTATATACATTGATATTGTTATAAATATTTTTCAACCATATTCACTTTTCTATCCATCCTTTTAATGACATGTCACCATACGTATGTACTTCCGGCTTTCCGTCTCCACGTCATGGTGTAATTATTATTCAATACATTATTATTTGGATGGGTATAATTATGATGTGTAATTGATGTAAATAATAAACATAACATGATAAAAATTCTGTATATATGATATTCCATCAAATTATATATTTTTTTAATATCAAAATAATGATATTGTCACTCTTGCATAAGTATGGATTACTGTCTCCAAGAACGCGATGAGATTTATTCCCCATCATATCCATTCAAGACTAATTTTCATTTGATAATTAAAAATAATGTTTAAATACATTTTATCATTCTCTATATGAACAAGACACACCCCATCCAAAGCAAATATGAATCACATAATAAAGAATATAAAGGAAAATGTATATATTAACACCCGAAAAAATGATAATACTATGATATTATTAACAAGGAAATGTTAAAAGATCGTATATGATATCATATTAATGTATATGATTATTGTATAATTTAATAACAATTATTTCACCATTATACAGGATGTTAACCTACCCTCAACCAAGGAAATGTACAAGGTAAGGGTTAATTTCACAATCTCTTTATTATCTGAGATTGTTTTTACGTAAGGATCTACTAGGACCTCTTTATCATCCAAATCCATGATTCTTAAAAATGTATTTCAAAACATTTTTAGGATTTACTAGACAATGGTTTAATGTCATTTATAACCTTATTTGAACTTATATGTTCTGAAAAGAATCTTTCGATCGTTTTCAAAACAAGTTATTTTACGATAAAATAAAGGTAAGAATGTATTTTTTTAGCATATATGGAGAGTTCGGTTATTCTCCACCATTATAACATCATCAAAGATTCACTTACATGATTATAATAAAAAAAATTATAAATTGTTTCTTTTATAGGTTTCTAACATTAACTGAATTCAATAAAGAAAGAGATATTTCTCTCAAACAGTTTTTATTTCATACACGTCAACATCCTTTGATGTATTTTATGTTGAATTGAAGTTGATTTATTATGATACTAAACGTCTATATTTTATTGAAGGTTTTGTGATATGATTGACTGTGGATGTGCTACTTTTATACCATTCATGGTTTATGGTTTAAGTATTTACATATCATATTCTAGTTTTTATAAGAATGTTTAAGTTATATTTCATCCATTTCATATGAGTAATGTATTGGACATAGTAAGTGACTGGTGGATCCCGCTATAGCTCCTCCATGCATCGGTAGGTCTCATGAGACAACTAGACGTGGAATTAGCTGAGGCCCATTCCCAATTTGACATGTAGTTTTGGCCGATTCCTTAATCATTTTTGTATGACTTGGCTGAGGCCTTGACAAAATGTTTCAGAATGTCTGGTATTATACATTCCCTCATTATGAAAATAATATTGGTGGTTCATGTGGTCATTCGACTAGTAAAATAACCATGATTATGTTTTATTATGGCATTTTTTACTCAGTTTATATTCCTGCCATAAAAGTATTCATGTTTATTATTGGTAAAGGCATGTGGTTTCAATTATTCATCATTCTTAATATTTATGTTATCTTCGGCTATATTTCTTACCCATACTGCGAATTTGATCTCACCCATTTCTTCTATTTCATTTTCCCAAGATATTAAAAAGGTAGTTATGAGTGACTTTCAGGCATAATCTAGGAGGCTTGTATGTTTCTAATGGAATAAATTCATGTTGTATTTATTTTCAAGTTGTAAAGTTGAACTTAATTATGAATCTTGTTTCCAATGATAGAAAAATGATCGGTCTATCGAGACATGATTTCCAAGTTATCATGCCAATGTTATGTATTAATGCACCAACTCTTGGTAACTAGGTTCGGGGAGTTACACACTCAATGTATTAATAGAATTATTCTATCTCCTCATGTGACTGATTCACTAAACATTACCATAACATGGAAGATCCTAGAGGAATCCCAACTTTGAGACCCTCTAACTGATTAGAAGGAGTCCTCACAAGGACTAAAACATGAGTGTCTACCCCCATCTTGTCCCCATCGACATGGTTTTCTCCATATCCCTGAAAACATGATGGTATATGCTTTTGGAAATCATGTAGTGCACTCTAACAATGTGCATCCTTTTCTAGTGTTGACCGTGAAAATTGATTCTCTAATAACGGTGATATATATTGTAAGCTACCTTGATGTGATGTCTATAGTATAGACCATCGTAATAAAGCATCATCAATTGGAAGATCATCCTTGAGGTCATGTAGTGGATTCTATAATGGTTATCTTTCTGGAGTCCTCGTGAAATAAACAAGATGGACCACTGATAAGGAGTATATTTTGGGAGATGACTCAAGAACGACATGGATACCACAAAACATTCTTATAGGATACACCACCAAGTGTTTTCCCTAAAACCAATGTCTCAATGTATCGATTCAAAATAAAGGTGACCAAGGTCCTGTATCACATATATTTTTTCTATCAAACTAGAACTAGAGTCACATTACTTAAATCCAAGTTCAAAACACATAATTTTATTTAAATTAATCCCAAACTAATATCACAAAATATGGTGTTATGGTAGCACCATATCCCATGATACCACTTTTGAATGACCAATCCTAACAAATATTGAACTGAAACAACCCCAATCTAACCACTAACAGGATTGGTTCTAGACCCCAGCTCCGAGTATGTATATCACTCACATTGGAGGAATTAGCATAATGTACATGTTTTTACATACACACATATAAACCCATAAAATTCTGAAATTTATAACAAATTATTATAATAAATGAATTAATATATGATCCCAAAATCATATTACATCAATAATGTACAAAAATCAACAATGGGGACAAATAAATGCGCAACCAAACATCAAAAAAAATACAACCTACTCATAATGAGAGGAATAAAAAATATGTGACCACCCAAGAAATACTATTTATTTCAAGATTATTTTATAATTTACCATCACACAATCATCCAAGGAAACTTTGAAATGGATGATCATATACATTAGACATGACATGTTTGGGTAGAGGCCATGTAGTTCTGAGTATGATAATTCCAAGTAGAAAATCATGTATAACCTACACATGAAACATGAATGTTTTTTGAATCATAACAATGATAAAAAAATAAATTAAATACAAACCAACTATATTTTTTCTAGAAGTACCCCACACCTCCTGGATGTCACAACCAAAATTCCAACCATAGGATTCTGACATAAGAAAGGGAGATTTCAGGAGAACACAGTTTATGAACCAAGTTGTCATTAGAGACCCTCGAACATGAGTTCATGATCATTAGGCCCTATCGAATAATTCATACTTGCCTCATAAAACATATATACATAAATAGGGGATCAAACCCAATAACACTGGGTGACACCACCAACCTAGTATGGATACCAAAAAATCATTTGGGATCATATGAAAATTAGTCCACAAAACTAACAATATGGCCCTCTTGATGTAGGATTGATGACCCATGCATAAAGGTCATTTCCATTCCATGATCCACACATAGTGTATAATAATAAATGTTGGAGGAACACAAACTAGTTTAATGAAGAGGCAACAAAAACTCTATCTAAGACTCACCACTATAGGTATCAGAATGTAGCGATGAGAACGTAATGCAGCATTGTACCCTCATGGTGATAGACTAGGGGAACACACTCAATCAATTATAATTAATATTGAATAAATGAAGGGACGAAAACAATAATAATGGTGGTTACTTGGTTTGTCTGGAGGGTAAATAACAAGTCTATCAAACCCACTATCTACCCATGTCATGATGACTGACACGGTATGTAAATATCCTTATACATGGCATCATGGAAAATCATACACTGACTATAGGGATTAGGTGACATTCAACATGTTCAGCCTGGACATTCCTATGTATACGAGATCTTATCTATGTACCATGGATGTGTCCATGCATATTGGTTAACCTATAGACATCTAACATTTTAGGGAAATATAGATCCACCTAACAGATCATAGATTGTGAATTGTAGTGTAATATAGTCTTTGATATTTTCCATTTTCTTAAAGCCCCAAATTCTATAAAGGAGTGTCCAACGCTATTTGTAATCCTATATTACACAAAATTTCACCTGATATTTATAGATATTGATGGTTTTTCTTACTCATAAGTATCAACATTACCCATATCATCATGATCACTATAAGACATGGATATAGGGTCGACCAACCTTTTAATTAGTGGATATATAGATTTTGGTCTACGTATCCACTCGCGAAATGTATTCATGTGTCCTCTACAACATCACCTTTGAATATGGGATGAATAGAACTCACCAAAACCATCAGATCAACCTCATATCATCCTCTTTCATCATCACAGAATGATCACACCCTCTATCATGAAGAAAAACAATTTTATTGATAAATTATTCTAATGAATGGTCATACAATTTTCAAGTACAATTAATTCATTGAACTATCTGACCTAGATAAAATCAATGATGAAATTTTAATGAAACAGGGGATAAATACACAAACCAAAATATATGTGGAATAAACCATGTCATTTTTTTCCATGATCCATTATCAATTAAATTGGAAAATTAAGACGATAATAACTTATGAACATGATACAACCATAAAAAAATTTCTGTCGATGAAAAAATAAATTATTTTTCATTGAAATGATTGATTTTCTACGAAGATAAAATATATGGAAATGATTTCAAAAATAAAATTTCATAAATATGGTTTTGAAAAATCATTAAGGACGAATAGTTACAAATTTCCATTGTATGAATGATTTTTAGAATCCACGGGCACATGATCCTTGACCTGACCTGATTTGACATCGTCTACTAATGCCCCCCCATAATCTCCACTCAAATATCTCTTCTCAGTCACAATATAATTATTTTTAACCATAATATTGAGGAATTATCATTTTTAGATTGAGTAAATACTTTTATGTCACTAATCAAAAAAATATAAAGATAATTATTTAGTATATTAATTATGTATTCATGGAAAAATTTCAAAAAATTCTTGACACTGATAAATATTATGGTGTGCCTTTGGTAAAACATGCATTATAATATAAATTTTTCTCTTAGATTACATGTCTATTCTTCCATTAGTTTTCAATTTAATTTTTTTTTTGGAAAAAATCATGTAGATGATATAAATATCTTTATAATATATATCAAAAATTAAGTCAGGGAACAATGATCCTCAGAATCTCACATCGTCTCAACTCGTGGCTCAAAAAGTAATCTATTCTATATTATAAAGAAATATATTGAAAAAATAGAGTCTATATAAGATTAAATATTTACTAACAGTGTTCATGTTTTATATATATATATATGATTTAATAATTTAGGTTTTTTAAATGGTACATGGGGAATGTTTATGTTTTAAAATGGTTTTGAGGTGTATTTAAAATTTTTAATAAGTGAATAAGGCGATAAATATGTTGAGTGAAATAGATCACTTTATTAATGATAAACAGAATAGTTTCATCTGTGATATTTTGTTTTTCTGACAATTCATGTGTTTTATACCTTCTATATTGTTGTTAATGATGTTTTGAGATATATAATGTTATGCTCTAGACATATGGGTATGGTTATAAAACGTGATACTCAACATTAATGATAATTATTGTTGGCCCTTCACCTCCAATTCCATGATTTATAATGATTAGACATGATTTTTGATATCTATTAATTGGGATGATATTCATTGTGTTTCTTATTCATGATAAGGGTGTTGAGGAAGACTTATTGATTTATAATTACTAGAAATGGTGGTAAATAATTGATTATTTAGAATATATAACCTATCTGATGTATGTTTCAAACATACTTAATTGTAGAAGTATTTTTGGTTGGTTTGGTGACACTATAAAAAATACAAGTTGAAATGGATAATTACCATATGTTAATTATGAAACATGATTTTTTCTCTTTTTTTGTACTATGTTTATATTAATACACTGATACTTATCTTATTTATTTAATTATAAACCATTTTTGGTTTTCTGTATAGGTGTACTCACACTATGCTTTAGCCTCCATTGGATTTGGGTATCATAAGTGATGATACTTATTTATGGAATAGGTTCATGTTCATGACATGGAATTGGCTTTGTATTTTCACAGAAGGATAGGTTGTAGCATGGGATGCAATACCATTTTGAAACATGATAAATTTTTTTATTTTTTTCTTAGTTTTTTATTTGTGGTTTTGTTATATGACTTTCCGACATACGGAGTGAGCATATGGTTGTTATATCTTGTTTTTATTGGTTTAATATTTCCACATTATTTATGTCCCACAATTTAATAAATATAATTATTTTGATATGTAATTTTATTATTTCTAATTTGGTTTTAATTAAAAAAATTATAGCCTCCCCAATTTACACTTTATAATCCCTTAACTTGTTGGGGGCCTTAGGTGCATTTGGAGTCAAGGTTGAAGTAATTTGGTGAACCGACATGGGGACTAAGTTTAGTGGCGTCATGGATGGGAATAATAAATGTTATTGAAGAGTAGGTTTTCATTTTTCATAATATTTTTGAATTGAGTACCAGTTTCTAGAATCTTTTTGGAGATTGTAAATGAGCTAGTTCCTAGGTTTATACATCCTTTTGAACTTGGGAAAAATATTGTTTCTAGGGTGGAAAAATGATTTTTTATTTTATCTTTTACAATTATCTATTTTCTACCTAGGTTTGTCCATGTGGATGTTATTTCATTTATTCACATGTTTTTACATCTTTGAATGATGTGGTAAGAGAGGGCTTCAGTTCATGAATCATTTTATACATATAAGTTTAGTTTTTTATCCTTATTCTTCATATGATGGAAATTTTCCTATGATTCACTTATTATGGTATTGTATTTTCTATTCGTATTCTATATCCATTGGTCATTCATGAATTCTTGTGGTTGTTACTAAAATATATTTGTTGTCATTTAATGTGTTTTATCCATATGGATGGTTTATATGTAAGAGTATGGAGGGACTCTACACGACCGAATAATTAGCTGTCATCAGGGTAATAAGAATTTACAAATGGATTATAATGTTACTATTATTTTTAAATAAATTATTATCAATAAAAATATGTGTTTTCTATTATATATAGATAAATATATTCTATCTATAAAAACCCACAAATCATAAATTTTAATAATGTTTATAATTTTTTTATTATATATTATGGAATGTCTTAAACATCTGAATTGTTTGGGTTCACATGGTAAAGATTAATTAATGGTAAATTATAAAAAATGTAACAATTATAAAAAATAGTAATGGGTATCAATTTTTTTGAAATGATGTTACTAATATAATTTTTGGGGTATATTATTTCACTAGTGTTGATATTCTTATCATGTGTTGTGAGTCCATAATGAGTTTTGATATTCTTGATAGAGGTATGTTTCTTGGTGTGCCTTTATCTAGGATGTGGCATGAAGTTGTATGATGTCATCTGACAACATGGATATGGTAAGCCTCATTGTCTATGATATTGTTGGTTATACATGGAATATTATGATTGGTGTCTTGGTTTGTGGATTCATTAGTAGAATGTTCTTGTGTTTTCTTATTGAGGAGTGACAAGGAGTAAGAGTTTTTCTCAAGTACTTTATTCATTAGTAGTGATTTTATTAGAAAATTTTAGGATAGTTTTCAGGAAATAGGATATATAGAGTTACTCGTGAGTAGTTAATTTTTTGAGAATCAGCATGCATGGATATGTGGTAGTGCCCGTGGTTTTGTGAGTTTGAATTGGTTGGTGGTCAAGAATCAATGGATTTGGGTAATTGAGTAAAGTTTTTAGTAAGGTTGGAATATTTTTTTCAGGATAATTGAAGTGTGATTCAAGGGAGGATGCTTTAATGGATTAATTAATTCATTTAAGGATCCATTTAGTATCTAGTAAAATGAATTTATATTCTTTTTTTCATTCCCAATTTAATATCATTTTATGATTCCATTTTTTAATTTAAAGAAATCTTCTAAGTGGTAAGATAGTGTGTGTTCTTTTGCTACTATTTTTAATATTTTCTATGTGGAAATAAATTTTTACTATAGTGGAACAGGAAAAGGGTTTCTAGAGAGTATATAAGTGCTTCTAACATAGGAATACGTTTCATGTAGATGGGTGGTGAAGTAGTTAGACCTGACTTGTAGTAATGATCAGGGTGATGGATGGAAACATCAAGGGTACCTAGATCCTGATGAGGATAATATTCAAGCATGCATGATTTATTATATGATTTATAATTTGATTCTATATTAGATTATGCATGAATAATTGGATTTTTTAATCATGATGAGTGAATGATTTCTAGAAATCTATCTTCCCAATGGTATCTGGTGAGGTTACGATGGTAGGAACATGTTTTAGATTCACAATGTTATTTAAGATAGATGAATTGATGTTCCAATATTAATCATTCATTTATTTTTGGTGAAATAAAACTGATATTCACTAGAAAAGTGTGAGACTATTTGGTATCAGATTAGTATGATGGATTGTTTGTGTTTTTGTTGGGGATCATTCAATTCGTTATGGGAAAAATAAATCACTGTGGAGGTGGTATTACCAACAAGATGTTTAGTTCATGGATACTTAGAAGATTTCATGATGTCATAGTTACTTTTGGACTATAAGTCCCTCATGAAATTCAGTGATGAAATTTGATGAGACACTTATAAGAAATGATACATGATAACTTTATTTAGAATTGATATTTCCATGAAGCTACAAATGGAACATGAAAGTGATATAGTTTTATTGTATTAATTAACAACATCATAGTGTTCTCTATGATTAGATATGATAATATAGTACATCTGGACATCATCCTGATTATGAAAAGAGAGTATATTCTATATTCAAATCTATATTAATGTAAATTTTTGTTTAATGAAATTCCTCATTGGAGTTTATGATCATTGGTATTTTTAATTGTGATCATATTTTTGTATGTGAATCATTATTCATCTATTTTTATGTTTCATAGGATGGGATGGATGTGAATAATAATTGTCACATGTATTCTGGATATTTTATAATGGGATGTGATAGATTATTTGATTCTTCACTCATATAGGAGTGGGTTTGACATATTTACTTTTTTGGTTCGTCTATGATTTTAATTCGAGGATTAATAGTTGGAGTATATTATGAAATGAAATTAATATAACACACCTATAGTGAAGAGATACATATCTATAATGGGAGTATGATCCTCAGGCTTGATGGATCTTGTTAATGTTGATATTGGTATGAATCAGTCAAGGTGGAACCGCGATACAAGAATATAACTGATGAGGTGCATACCTCAACTACATAAAACGTTTTTAAAGAAAAAACATGGTAATTATTGTGTTTAGTGTATGATTCATGATTGATGAAGATAAAAAAGATATGAAATGTGGTTTTTTGGAGGTACATTAGTGGTATGGTTGAACACGATGAAGATTTTGTAATAATTTTGGTTTTGATATTAGAATCTCATCAGAATATGGACATGTACTCTAGTGAGAATTTTTTTAATTTTTTATAGGATTCATATATGAGTCCAAACATCATTGTCATTATATGTGCAAAAAAATCTACTGTTGGAGACATGGAAATTTATGATGAGTCATTCGAGAAAAATATTACATGTGATGAAGTATGGAACAAATGTTTTGAGGTTTAAACCACATTAATTTTGTTGTTCTTGAAATGATAGGAGTACATTGTTAAATAAAACAGTTATTTGAGGCAAATCCATCATATTTTATCATCATTAATAAATGATTGGTGTGTATTCTTTCATGTTTTTATTTCAATGATGATAATACATTCCTTTATTAATTTCAATTCATATTTCTATTTGGACATTGAATGTGAGAACCACAATGGGAGTATTTAGAGAAATGATTTTTGTGGTCTTCTTTTGTTTTTTTTTGAGAAAAAGTTCAATGTATTGATAACTTGTGGTGGTATTATAAAATATATGTTATGGATAAATATATATCATGATGGGGATCAATTTTTAACATTATTTATATTGTAGTGGGATGTTCTCTATTGAGCACCAATATAGTTATTTGGTTTTGATGACGAGCTTTTTGATATGTTTTCGTTGGTTATGAATCATGAGTTACAGTTTGTTCTTTGGTTGAGTTTTTGGTTTTTATTAATGAAATGATCCTATTTTATATAGTTTTTGACCATTATATGATGGTTCATGGGGTTTTATAAACACTTATTTTAATCATGGATGATATGTATTATTGTGGTGGAGTTTAAAAGATCTCCACCATAAAATGAGTTACATCTCACCTTCAATATCTATCTAAACATATTTAGAATGTTTAATTAAATTCATCCTAGTATTAAGGAATTACTCAATAGTATACCATGGGTTTGTTTCGTAAAATATAGAAAATCTATGACTTAAATTTCATGGAATTTTGTAAGATATAATAAAGAAACATACTATGCAGCATGCATAAGGGGTGAATGGTTTGGAAAATATATAAGGAGTCCCATAAGACAAAATAGGGTTTGGATCAAGGTAGTGTTTAATTAATGGTTTCTACAATGTTTTATTGACCATGTGAGGGGTGGGGGAAATAGACATTATTCACTGTTGTTGTAAAAGATAGTAGACCACATTTTTGGGGCATGGTTTGGAAAACTGTGTGTCCAAAACATGCATGAATTTAAATGTGAGAAAATTGATTTATTTTAACTCTATTACATTATATTATTTGACAATAATATACATCAAATTTTTCATCCAGTATCCCTAGGTGAAAAAAAAGATATTTCACCTCTTCCAATGATGGTTATCATTTGATTCATCGGATCTGGATGTGTCATTTAGTTTAAATTGATGCTCTATGTATTTCGTAGATATAATTTAATTATACTATATTGAAGTGGATTATATTTTTATTGTTATGTATCCCAATATTATGAACCATATTTACAAGGTTTTCAAAACCATTGTGATTAATTCCATTTTATATCAAATCATGGTCATTTGTGGGTCGAGTGGTTTTCTTAGAGAATGACTTATGATTTCACCAGGTCAATCCTATATACATGATGTTTCTAAAATATATTTGGTATTGAAAATTAACTTCCATTATATTATATTTGTTTCCATGACAATGAAAATTAATTTACCCTCGTATTGTTGGGTAAGGCCCTTTGTATTCCACATCAGGTCCGTTGATTCTTTTAGACATGGACTTTGCCTAACCAATGGGGAATGCCAATCCATTGATTATGGTGTAATGAAATGGTAAATAATATGATAAATAGTTTTGGATATAAAATAATTTTTAATATTCATTGGTATGTTAGTGTAGTTAGAGGGATACAAGGTATGATTTTTAGATAACGATTCATCACAAGTTAACTGGATGAATTTAAATGTTTTCTTTTATATGAATTTTGTAAATGATTATGAGTATTTTGAGATGTTTTAAATGGTATTAAAAGGATTTCATTTTCATGTATTACATTTAAATTGGGGAAATCAATGTTATGAAATATGGATAATTTTTTAATTTGTGGCGTTTTTTTCTAGGTGAATTCAATTGGAGTATTAATGGGATTGAATTTTTTATTTTAAATTATGTTGTTGTTATGGTTTTACTGAAAGTACATTAATACCCATTTGAATTGTTTTAATGAAAATGGATTCTTCATGCCTTATTAATTTATTTAATTTTTACCCTTCATTTTGATGTGTGGATTTATAATTTTTTGAAATAGTGTATGTTTTACAATTTATTGATGTCTTAAATGAATAAATAAAATTTTAGGGTTATTTTTAGTAATAAAATTATTTTTAATAAGGATTAATAGATGTATCAAATTAATAAATGGTTAAAAATTATGTATGAAATAGATCATGGTAAAAATAATAAATTTAAGTGGGGTTCCCTTAATTTTGTAATGTTTTAAAAATACTAGAGCATTAAACCATCGAAATTGTTGATGCTAAACTATTTTGATGTTGGATACGAAGATCCGTGAAAAATTGTATCGATGGATAGATACGATTCTCAGAAAACATGATAAATATTTTTAAAAATGGTTCTCCAAATATATGATTTAGTATGTCTAGACATGACACACAACATTCATTAGGTTATATGGAGAACATTGAGTTGCTAATTATTGGCTATCAGGCAGAAATGATGATCAATGAAACATTGTGATTCAGTTGGTATTGGTGATTGCAGTAGTTCACAATGGAATCTATGTTTAAAATAATAAATATATATTTACCATTTTTATTTATAATGATTACAAAGAATGATTTAAAATTCAGTCATCTAGAATGGAGGGAGTTGTTTTAGTTATTTGGGTGACATAATAGAACCACTGAGTCCCAATGGAAAATTAACAAATAGTTATTGTGGATCATGATTAATTAATTGTATTCCCTATTTATCTTTTTTCATTCATTATGTATTATTTTATGGAATTATTTTTTATTTATAAATCATTGGTATTAGCCTATATAGTTGTACTACCACCCTACTTCGGCCGCCATGTCACTTCAACACCGAAGAAATGTTATATGTCTCAGGTAAATGTTATGTACATGGACCTAACATTGGTTCTATGTTTGGTGGATATGATAGATAATGGGATATGATGAATTTTTTTTGACATGGGACTGTGAGAATTTTTTTGTAGTTTTTGTATTGATGGGTTTATTGTATGATTTTTTAATATGTGGAGTGTACATCTATTTGTATAGCAATTTTCAGTTGTGTTATTATTCCCACATATCGTATATTGTTCCATTTTAAATGTTAATTAAATTTTTAAATTAAGTTGTATTATATAATATATGGTTGAAATTTTATAAAGATGGTCTATTCTCACCTAATTTTAATTTAGAGACCCGAGATAAATATGAATCCAATAGAATATTTGGAGTCATAGTTGATTTCTCGTGGAGAACAAGCTTGGGGACATAGTTTGTGTTGTATAGTATGGTACATTTCCTGAATCATATTAAAAAATTATTTGATATTGTATTTTTTTCAAAAACATTCCCCCAAATAATATAGTTTTCATTCTGTGATAGAATTATTGAGGAAATATTTGTGAGTGCATGGTAGACGGTTTCAGTTGGGTTTATTATTAATTATAGGTGGGGTATATTTAAAAAAAGTAGTATACAAATAAATTATTATAAGTGGTAGTATATTAGTTGATGAAGTCCTTTTAAAAAGGTTTTTATCTAAGTTATTATTATGTATTCTTTTCTATAAGAATTTTTTATATTTATGTGATTGATTTCAAGAATTCATATTTCATTTTATAATTCCTTTAATTTTTTCCTAATGTTTTTTTGTTAAACGTTCTGGGAGGTTATTTTTAGTGTTGATTTGGTTCGAAGGTTATTATTATTGTGATGATTGGTTTTGAGTAACATTGAATATAATCATTAAGGACATATATGGTGTAACTTTCTAAACCTTTTTTGACATGTTATTTTTGAAGGTTTATTTCATAGAACTATTGTGATTTGGATAATTGAATAAATGTGATGTAGGATATTTGATATTAACTTGGGGAGGAAATTATTGTTCTTGTTATGTGGGTTATAGGAAAAAATCAGGCTATGATAGAAGCTGATCCAGTAGTTGATTCATCTTATAAATGATTAAGTTGTTGTGATGTGCTTTGTTTAAGGGACAATTTTTTGTTGGTTTTCAACATTAAAAAGTTGAAATAAACCTCCTTTAAATTAAATAATACTTATAAGGTTCATATATATGATTAATGTCTAATGGTTTTCATTCTTGATTATAAGTGGGTTTATAAAATGAAAAATGAAAAAGGGAAATAATGATATGATATATCTATATAGAACATATTTCAGAATAGCATTTATGAAAATATCCATTTAAGAGAGATTATTATGGTTTCGTTCTTCAATAAAATGATATTTTTTAGATATATGAGTAATGTTTTTAATTTTATTGAATAATTTTAATAAAATATGTCTAGTATATATAATAATTATTTATAATGAATAATTGATATTAATGGATATAATATATAGATCCATAAATTAAAGGGAAATACATTATATAATGTTTTAGGATAAATAAGAATACAAAAATTTGATTTTTTGTAGCTATATAAATCGTTAGATGATAATAATTAAAAATTTTATGTTTTCCAGTATGGTTGTTGTATGTGTTTTCATTAAAATAATGCTATGTAAGTGGTTCGAATGATCATCGGTGATCTCATATTCGTAGTTTTTTTATGTCAATGAGAAATTTTCTATGGATGGGAACATCAAAATAGATATCTTTCAGTTTTGAAGTTTTTTTAATATCATTAAAGGGGTATTTGAAAATAATTTTAATAGTAAATATAAATTTTTTATAGTTACATGTAAATAAAGTTAATGTTCATAATAGTTAGATGTCAATTCTAGATGAGTAATAACTAACATTATTATCATTTTAGGTAATTTAATAAGAGTCAACAGTACTTTTATAATAGTATTTTCTAATATTGGAAGAGTATCCTATAATTTTATAAGTGTATATTTCCATTCATATAACATTTTTTTACAATATTTATGAAATTATCAACAGATTCTAGATAAAAAATGGATGACTATAGTTTTGAGGATTATTTCCATAGTAAGTATGACTGATAGGGATGTTTGAATAATTTATGTACATTGAAAAAAACCAACACTCAACGGATTTAATGTCGTATTACAAACACCATAATATGATAATATATAACAAAATCTAATTAACCGAAATGGTATTAATAAATTTGTCTACAAAAACACTAAAAATAATAATCCCATTTAATTAAATAAAATATAATTTTTTTGTTGCTATCTCTTTTTTAAATAATATAATATATATTTTCATAATTTTTTAATAAAACTACACAATTAATTATAGGGAATGAATAGTATTACCTTTTTAAAAATTTTATTTAATGAAAATGAAAAATATTTAATATAAATGAAATTGATTTAATTTCATTAAAATGTCTAATAAGGTAACGTATATTTTACTTATGTATTTTACTAAAAAAATATTTATATTCATATTCATTAAAAATTAAAGAAATGTATTATAAAATATAAGAAAATATTTTTTTGAAATTAATTGAACATTAATATTGTTGGTAGTGTTTTTAAATATTAATAATACCAAAAAAATATTTGAATATATCTTACCCCAATTTAAATAAGTTATTATTTAAAAAATCATCATATAAAAAATTTAAAGTGTATATTTATTTAATATTAAATTAAAATTTTTATAAATAATTATTTTTTTAATAATAATTTTATATAATACCTAAAATTATGATATTCTCCCAAAATAGTTGATAAAGAAAAAAATCTGTCTTTAAAAAAAATTTAATTTTTATTATGTTATTGTTATACTAGTATGATCTATATGATTAGAAAATGTTTTAGGTGATAGAATATAAAAAATTAAAATAAAATTATATATTTTATATTATTATTTTAAATTATAAATCAAATGAAAGATATTTACTAAACTAATTTAAAATATAACATGATTAAAAAAAATTATTTTCCATTGAATCATATATTATAAATGTGAGATTATATTTTTTCATACCAATAAATCCTCATAAAAATTATTTTACATGTAAATATCCATTTTTATGGGGATTATAAATAATAAAAACTATATATACACATAAATTTAATAATAAAAACATGTTTTTTCAAGAAGTCAATTCATTACATGTTTTTCACACTTATATTGAAAATAAATTTTAAAACCCATAGAAATGTTTTTTCAAAAAAGTTTTTTCAATCAGTTAAAATCTTTTAGGACAAAAAAATAGAAATGTATCGTTGTTAAGTATTAATTAAAATTAATTAATAATTATAAAAATTACTTACCAAGGTAATGTAAAGTGTCGTTACTGATATAAAATTAGGTGAGAAATTGGCAAAACATTATTATTTTTACACAAATGTGTTTTCTTGGTTATTGTATCCCCATATTCACTTTACCCTCTATTTTTTATATTTTGGAGCCATTACCCTTGGAATAGTAACATCACGTTTTGGAAACAGTTAAGGGTTGTTTCATAACATCCCTCCACATCATATATATATATATATATATATATATATATATATATTTGTAAAAATTCCTCCACCTCAACACTCAACATAACATAAAATATATCATTGAAACTTTTCTATTATTCTCTTCTAATGACCCTATCTAACATATAAAACATTTTATTTATAAATATATAGCATAATTACTTCATTTTGAATGATTACTCAAAGGAAAATGAAGTAGTAGATGATATTATTATCAATAAAATTTTATTTCAACATGATTGTCATCATTATATTTTTTCTTGAAATAAAAATATATTGATATTTTATTTATATATAAAAATTAGTGACACTAAATAATTATTATTTTCATTTTTTTACATATCTATCAAGTAAGAAAAAAACCATGTTTTGTGTATGGGAGTATTACCGCCACAACAAGAAATGAGATTCCTTTTTCATCACTACAAAAAATTAGGTGTTCCAAAAAAATTACAAGGGAAATTAGTTTTTTATTCCATCATTATTATTATATTGTGGAAAATTTTTGATCCTATTAATTATATCATTAAAAAATGATTATTGTTAATTCGGTCCTTTAAAATAGGTGGAATATAAAGAACATGATCATCGTTTCTATTTAATGATTTTATGAAAATTATATTATATCCCTAAAACTCTATAATACTCATATATTGAACAAATATGCCCTAAATAAGACTATTACGCTTCAAGTGTAGTTATAATAATGGTAAATAGTCTGATACTCACCCATTAATCACTATAGGTCCCATTTTTTGTCAGTTTAACAACCAACAAAAACATTTCTATAATTCAAAAGGATATAGGTATGTGATGGATATCAAACTAATTCTAAGAAAATATATATTATAAATATACACGTGTAAAATTGAAAATATTGGGTGAAACAGGAATTCCCCAATATATAAATGGGTGAGAATAAGCCACAATTTCAAATATTACATATAAAATGGTAATATAATATAGTAAATAATGATAATATCCACTAATCAAGAGTCATTTGTTTCTAAATTTGAATAAAATCAAACTACTATAACCAAAATACATTAAAAATATTGAAAAAACGCAATTTTAGGTAATCCTTTATGTTCATGAAGCTTCCATTAATAAATTCATAACATGACTATATAATTTAAAAATCAATTGTAATTGTCCTCATAGATTATTTCTCTTGAAGTTTTTATACATGATGATTAAATAATAATGTAAAACTAAAATCAAATGGTAACCACTTTAATAAACATCAAATTTCCATATTTAAAATGAATAAACATGTCCATAAAAGGTCATTCTAATTCCTAAAAAATAATTCATCCAAGAATGTGTTTTTTTCTGTATCAATACCACTACATTGATATCCACGATACTTCGATCCCATTACAACATATCCCTACCAAAAAAATACTATTATTGTCTTCAAATAATAATAATGAATATAAATTTTATGATTTTAAAAATTTGTTTCTACTAGTTCAGTTCCAACATCCCTTAATTCATTAAGATCCTCTGTCTACTACAACAATCATCAAGTGATAATAATTTTAGTAATCATAGTATAACTACTTGATACACATGTTCCATATCATTTATGACTATTAGAAAATATTATATAGTGTAGTATGCTTGAAATATTTATAAAATCCATCTATTTTTATACAAATAGTATTTGATTATTTATGTAACACCCCAGGTAAATAAGGAATATGACATTTTCATATTTATCCATATTTGTGAATAAAATATTAATATGACTTTAAAGGGGACGCTATGCTCGATGGCGTACCCAACACGCAACAACGAGTTTCTTGGGAATCTAACGTTGCACTTTAATAATAAAATAATATTATTTTAAATGGTAGTTAACATGTAGACGTTGTAATGGCGGGAATGGATAGAAATAACTAAAATATGATTATATATGTTCTTAAATTTTTTTACATTTATACAATAAAAGATAAAGGCTTAAAATACGGAAAGAATTCAATTTTAGGCGTATATGCCCTAGTTTTCACTAAAGGTTCACTTATCACCTTTTGATGAAGAACCGTCATTAAATATAGTTTTGTTCACTCTTAAACATTCTTTTGGACCAAATAAAACTCTTATTATGAATAGGGACATCAAAATTTACTTTGTGTAAATTTTTGGTATCTTCCTGATAATGTTCTTTTTTTAATTAATAGTGTAAAATGTTGTATTTTAATTCAAAACCACTTTTTAATCTAATTTATTTATATGATTAGATTATATTTTGAATTGGTTTTAATGTGAAATTAGAAAATATTTTTACCATTAAATCCAATAGTGGTCGTTGGAATCAATTTCACTATGAAATCAGACTTAAACTAGTGTCAATCTTTTGATACTTATTGTTTCATAAAACACGCTATTTGTCATGACAGCGGGAATTAATTATTAAATTAATTAATGTGACTTATATGTTTTGAATTTTGTAAAACGGACTTCATTTTTGAATTCAGAATATCAAATATAGCTTAGGGTGAATTTTTGGGATTTTTCTGAAAAACTTCAATTTTTGATGAATAGTGAAACCACTAAGTGGTACTTATAAAAACTGATTTTCCGTTTAAATTAAATTTTGCCATCATTGTGTTTTGATTTTCAAAAATCCGACATACATGGTTGTCATTAAGAAGTAAAATGTGGTTCAATGAGATTAAAATAATTTTTGGTGAATAGTAACTTATTAAGTTTTTAATCGCGATTAGTGGTAATTAGTGTAGTTTAAGGTAAAAATAATGCTTTAATAAAATGAGATGAGCTTGACACATGTATTACCCTCATTATTTGTGTCATGGCCGACCAAGACAATCCATGGGTCAACTTGGGGACCCCATGGATACACTTTGGTTGGGAAATGACATAAATACATTTTATTTAATGTAAAAGTAAAATTGACACAAACATGATATGTTTTACTAAAACAATTTTTAAGTGGGGTTATACAAGCCATATTTTTGATTATAAATATTCATTGGAAATCTAAAAATATTTCCTACATCATAGTATTTTTTTATAATTTTAAGACATTAAATAAATTAAATTATTTATGATATAATAATGATGCAGCGATGACATCATTATTTGACGATTTAAATAAAATGGAACGATAATGTAAAATCTATGAACTACACATGTCCAAAACTTATTGGATGAGTGGATTTCGAAGCCTTATCACCTTATCCACGAATTATATCAATGTGGGACCTTTTGAAACCGAATCACATTTTCAAATAAAGTAATATTTCTTTACTTTCCAAAAGTGCCCCTCCTCTCATCTTATAAAAGGCCCCCACCTCTACCTCATTTAACACACTCCTCAAGCCTTTGGCTCGGCCAACCCCTACCCATTTACTCTCTCCACATCCCTCTCCTCATCCTAGAGGATTCCCGTTGGGAAGAATCCTTTCAAAGGAAGCCTTTAGGCTCAAATCAAAATGAGTTACACTTTTAAAGGTAATTCACTCTCTCATGTTCATTTGTTTTATTTTGCTTCTCCAACCCCCTAAAATCTTTTTATTTACTTATTTTGTAAAAACACCAGTATATTAAATATACTATGATGTTTTTATAAGATTTATTCGAGCTACACTCTCTCACAACTACATCAAATGGTTAAAGAACATACGGTCTCCGTGGATGGTGAAATTCTGCCCCCCGAAACGATGATTGTTCAATACTCATTTAACACCTTCAAAGGTGGCCATTATGATGTCACTATTTTTATATATGATATATGATATGTTTATGTTTTATTTATTCTTCTGTATTTTTCATTTTTGTCTTACCTTTATGGCTTCCATTATAGGTATACGCGATATCTTCATTTAAGGAAGTGCGGACTACCGCCCCCTCAAAGTGATTTGATTCGTTAAATACCATATGTGGGATGTATAAAGGATGGAAATATGATATTATATATGATATTATACTGGAAATATACTATACCTTTATATCATTATTATTCCATTCTATAAAATATGAAATAGAAATGAAAGTAGCGTTCATGCGTACGTACGGCTTACCGTCTCCATGAACGGTGCATTTCATTTCTTACCTCTAAATGATTATGTAATGTTATAAATGCATGCATGTACTGGATATATATGACATATATGATATCTACATAATGAATACAATTCTGGATATAATAAACATTTGGCCACACGAACAACATGTAATTGTAAGAAGTCCACTTTGGACTTAAGAACCAAATATCGGCAAAACAAATATTATTAACTTAAATGAATACATAATGTTTATTACATGGTAATAAGTGGTATAAAAGTAATAATGAACTTGAAAAATGTTCTTAAGTAATTAGAAATTAACTCAAGTTTATTATTCAGGAGATTAAAGAACGATCGAGTCAAGTCGGACCCGAGGTAAGGGATCCTACAACTCTCTTTCTTTTTAAGTACTCTCTTTTATGTCATTTATTTTAAGCTCATCTTTCTTATGATTGGGATGTTCCTTTATACTACATTTACTGTAATTTTTATGTTCATGTGATGAGAGAACCAATTCTCTCTCATCAATCCATTTTGGAAGTTTTGAGTGGCGCCGTCAGGCTGCCGAACTTTCGTAAGAGATCTAACCTCTCTCTTTCTTTTTAAGTACTCTCCTTTATGTCACTTCTTTTAAACTTCTCCTTGCAATGTTGGGGGATTTTTTTTTATATTATACTTTGCTGTAAATTCTATTGTAATATGATGGGATACTCTATTTGATCCCATAAATCCATATTCGGATGTTTTATGTGGAGCCGTTAGGCTACCGAGTTTTCGTAAGGGATTTTTCATCTCACTTTTATTCCCGGGGGATTTCTGCTACATTTGCCACAAATTCCATTGAGTGGTGTATGTACTGCCCATTATTCTACTCTTTGTGTAATATAATTTCATTTATGAGTATTTACATCAATGATATATTGTCCTTCACTAATGGGGTGTATGTTTTGAAAGATACCCAAGTCGGTAAGGGAACCTTTCACCCTCCTCTTTTTTAAAAGACTTCTTTTATTGGGTCTTTTAATTTACATATTTTTATATTGGGATATGTTCTCATACATCCTTATTGATGTAAATTTTATGTCCAAGTGATGAGATACACTTTTTATCTCTCATCAACTCATTTTGATGTGATTCCGTTAGGCTGTCAAGGGAACTTTTTAACCCAATTTCGATTTCTTTGGGTTCAACTTGTAGTCATTGAATATGTCATCCATTGAATATCTGTGAATGACCTTTTATTGATTTACGCTTAATATCCACTTATATTGGGTGTATATATATTTGTCACACATATTTTTGAGATTTATTTGTCCTTAATTTAAGGATACCTTCTTTATAAGGGATTTCATCACATTTGACATTTCTATTGAGGGTTCATTGTTGTTATGCACCAATTCACTCTTATATGGTGTATATACTGTCCTTTGGAGTATTATATCATGAATCCTTTTATTCTCATGATATTATAAAGTTATGACTAAATGTTATTCCTCGATTATTGTATTCAAGTGTCTCTAATTTTGGTAAAACCCCTTTAACCAAAATATCATTTTAAATGTTTTAATTATTTGTTATTATTAATATCCATGTTTTCAAAATGGTTGTAAGGATTTATTTATATGGATATTAATGGTTTAAAGTTAAAATCTTCAAGGTGGTATGGGACACTTTGCTTCAAAAATCTCTTTATTAAATGTTATAAATGGTTTTGGAAATGGTTTCTTTTTGAATGGATTCATTATCTCAATATCCTAAAATGTTATATTGTGATTGAAATGTGGAAATGTTATGTTTCCATTATTCATGTTTATGTGATACGATTATGTTATGGTTCTTGGGAATTGTTATGAAGAACGGGTGGTTCTGTGATAAACTAAGGGCGGGTGAGCCCGATATAGCTCTCCAATGCATTGGGTAACGCAAAGGAGTGAAACGTTAAGGTTTCTCCGAAGAGATTTAGGGAATATACTGTGATGGGTATTCCAAACGTAACCAAGAGGGTTACTCCCTACGTAAGAATGTTATAAATGACTCAAGTTACCTTTATGTCTTATGTTTTCTATGATTTATTCATGATTTGATATGCCTATGTTTTGTGGGTAAAGTGTGATTTCATTCAAATGTATATATGAACTCATGTTTCCTTTCCATATTTTTTATAACTCTTACTGAGCTTTTTATGATCATCCCAAGTTTTTGAAATGTTTTTCAAAGGTCAAGGGAAAGGTACATGATGTGATGATAGTTTCAAGGATGTGTCAAGAAAGAATCCGTGTTATAATTTAAATATGATTCCGTTGATGGGAAGAATGAATGTTGTCTTTTATGTAACCACTTTGTTTAAATGTGGAATGTAATGCAAGTTTCATGATCTAATTCTCTAAAACTCTAAACCTGAAAAGATCCTCAATGTGTAATCTTTTAATAACTCAAGATTAAGTAAGGGTATAAGGCTGGGTCCTTATAGTTGGTATCAAAGGTCAGTTTAGATAACTTTAGAGGTTAGGGTATTCTTTAAGCATAAGTGACATTACCATAATGGTTAGGATTTCAGAAAGAGTCCTAGTTTTAGATAAAGTGAATGAGTAAGTGTATCTTAGTGTTTACCTTCCTCATTAGTACATGATGATTTTGTTGATATACTCACACTGACATTTCTATTTTCAGTGAATGGATGGATCTAGCAGGCACCAAAGAGACAACAGGTTTGAAGGAAATTGTGGTGGTTCTATGATTAAGATACTAGATAAAATGGAGAATTCAATGAGGAAACTCGTGGTTGTTCTAAACCAAATATCAAGGAGTCATGATCAACCACTTCAACCTTGGTGAGTTCTTTAATGCATCATGTACGAGATGGCCAACTCGATGTGGAAATTCAGGTAATAATTATTAAGGTAACGATTAGGGTTTATATGATACTTAATTTTTAGGTAATTATGGGTTACTATATGATATGATGGAAAATGAAAGGAATGAGATAAACTTGAGGTTAAAATATGTTATGATTAATCTTTAATATTTTATCTCATTTTGGGGAATGTTTTAAGAATTATATAGTTTTGAAAAAAGGACAACACGCAGACCGATTATTTTTAGTTATATGATTTTATGAATTAAGAGTAAGTTGATTTTGGATGATATGTGATTAGGATAATTACTTTTCAATGTGAGACTTTAGGAGCAACTGATGTTGTTTGGAGATAAATGTTATGATTTAACTTGGAAGACTATGTGACTAAATACATCAAATATTTGGGTTTCAATCATATATTGGTTTACTTTGAAGAATTTTATGGAAAAATTGTTTATCGGATGGTCCTCGTTGAACTTTGGGTTTTGTTGGACAAATTTTGGAGATTAAGAATAGATTTTTTTTATAAGGGGTTATCCTTTTCTGGATTATCTGATCTTGTAATAACCTTTTTGGTTTTGGTTTGTTTAAAGCCTAAATACATGGGATGTATATAGTTCTCTTTTGGGGATTAGGTGATTCTCTAGAAGTTGATTATAATACTCTTAACGCGAACAAGTCTCCCTAAATACTCGTCTTTTGGAAAAAAATATGAGTTTGACTAAGGAATCTAGTAAAATTTGAAAGTCAACATGATAAGTGATTATGCTTCCTTATGAATAAATTCCTCAATAAAAAGTAACTTAAAACAAAAATGTTGTCTATTAAATTTTCCTACTGGGGAACCCAACACCGTTTAACCCATCACAAGTTTGTGATTTTCTTATTATTAACTTTCTCCAAAACATGTTTTCTATCACTCTCCATCGGAACATGACCCTATGTTTTCTCCTCCATGTCCATATTTTCATACATAGAAATCTAGTATTGGTTAACTCGGGTGACCTCTGTGCTTATCTTTCTTTATTTTAAAGTTATTGTTTTACCGACTCTTGTTCCGATTTGGGACGTTCAAGGATGTTTCCAAGAGCAATTTTAAAATTGCGAGAACGCAATTCCCAAAAGGGGGGAAGGATGTAACACCCCAGGTAAATAAGGAATATGACATTTTCATATTTATCCAAATTTGTTATTTAAATATTAATATGACTTTAAAGGGGACGCTATGCTCGATGGCGTACCCAACATGCAACAACGAGTTTCTGGGGAATCTTACGTAGCACTCTAATAATAAAATAATATTATTTTAAATGGTAGTTAACATGTAGCCGTTGTAATGGCGGGAATGGATAGAAATAACTAAAATATGATTATATATGTTCTTAAATTTTTTTACATTTATACAATAAAAGATAAAGGCTTAAAATACGGAAAGAATTCAATTTTAGGCGTATATGCCCTAGTTTTCACTAAAGGTTCACTTATCACCTATTGATGAAGAACCATCATTAAATATAGTTTTGTTCACTCTTAAACATTCTTTTGGACCAAATAAAACTCTTATTAAGAATCGGGACATCAAAATTTACTTTGTGTAAATTTTTGGTATCTTCCCGATAGAGTTCTTTTTTTAATGAATAGTGTAAAATGTTGTATTTTAATTCAAAACCACTTTTTAATATAATTTATTTATATGATTAGATTATATTTTGAATTGGTTTTAAAGTGAAATTAGAAAATATTTTTACCATTAAATCCAATAGTGGTCGTTGGGATCAATTTCACTTTGAAATCAGACTTAAACTAGTGTCAATCTTTTGATACTTATTGTTTCATAAAACACGCTATTTGTCATGACAGCGGGAATTAATTATTAAATTAATTAATGTGACTTATATGTTTTTAATTTTTTAAAATGTACTTCATTTTTGAATTCAGAATATCAAATAAATCTTAGAATGAATTTTTGGGATTTTTCTGAAAAACTTCAATTTTTGATGAATAATGAAACCACTAAGTGGTACTTATAAAAACTGATTTTCCATTTAAATGAAATTTTTCCATCATTGTGTTTTGATTTTCAAAAATCCGACATACATGGTTGTCATTAAATGTAAAATGTGGTTCAATGAGATTAAAATAATTTTTGGTGAATAGTAACTTATTATGTTTTTAATCGCGATTAGTGGTAATTAGTGTAGTTTAAGGTAAAAATAATGCTTTAATAAAATGAGATGAGCTTGACACATGTCTTACCCTCATTGGTTGTATCATGGCCGAACAAGACAAGCCATGGGTCAACTTGGGGACCCCATGGATCCACTTTGGTTGGTAAATGACCTAAATAACATTTTATTTAATGTAAAAGTAAAATTGACACAAACATTATATGTTTTACTAAAACAATTTTTATGTGGGTTTATACAAGTCATATTTTTTATTATAAATATTAATTGGAAAGATAAAAAGATTTCCTACATCATAGTATTTTTTTTTTTTTTAGACATTAAATAAATTAAATTATTTATGACATAATAATGATGCACCGATGACATCATTATTTGACGATTTAAATAAAATGGGAAGATAATGTAAAATCTATGAACTACACATGTCCAAAACTTATTGGATGAGTGTATTTCGAAGACTTATCACCTTATCCACGAATTATATCAATGTGGGACCTTTTGAAACCGAATAAAATTTTCAAATAAAGTAATATTTCTTTACTTTCCAAAAGTTCCCCTCCTCTCCTCTTATAAAAGGCCCCCACCTCTACCTCATTTAACACACTCCTCAAGCCTTTGGCTCGGCCAACCCCTGCCCATTTACTCTATCCACATCCCTCTCCTCATCCTAGAGGATTCCCTTTTGGCAGAATCCTTTCAAAGGAAGCCTTTAGGCTCAAATCAAAAGGAGTTGCACTTTTAAAGGTAATTCACTCTCTCATGTTCATTTGTTTTATTTTTCTTCTCCAACCCCCTAAACTCTTTTTATTTACTTCTTTTGTAACAAAACCAGTATCTTTAATATACTAGTATGTTTTTATAAGATTTATTCGAGCTACACTCTCACACAACTACATCAAATGGTTAAAGAACATACGGTTTCCGTGGATGGTGAAATTCTGCCTCCCGAAACGATGATTGTTCAATACTCATTTAACACCTTCAAAGGTGGCCATTATGATGTCACTATTTTTATATATGATATATAATATTATTATGTTTTATTTATGTTTCTGTATTTTTCATTTTTTTCTTACCTTTATGGCTTCCATTATGGGTATACACGATATCTTCATTTAAGGAAGTGCGGACTACTGCCCCCTCAAAGTGATTTGATTCGTTAAATACCATATGTGGGATGTATAAAGGATGGAAATATGATATTATATATGATATTATACTGGAATTATAATATACTTTTATATCATTATTATTCCATTCTATAAAATAAGAAATAGAAATGAAGGTAGCGTTCATGCGTACGTACGGCTTACCGTCTCCATGAACGGTGCATTTCATTTCTTACCTCTAAATGATTATGTAATGTTATAAATGCATGAATGTACTGGATATATATAACATATATGATATCTACATAATGAATACAATTCTGGATATAATAAACATTTGTCCACACGAACAACATGTAATTGTAAGAAGTCCACTTTCGACTTAAGAACCAAATATCGGCAAAACAAATATTATTAACTTAAATGATTACATAATGTTTATGACATGGTAATAAGTGGTATAAAAGTAATAATGAACTTGAAAAAGGTTCTTAAGTAATTAGAAATTAACTCAAGTTTATTATTCAGGTGATTAAAGAACGATCGAGTCAAGTCGGACCCGAGGTAAGGGATCCTACAACTCTCTTTCTTTTTAAGTACACTCTTTTTTGTCATTTATTTTAATCTCATATTTCTTATGATTAGGTTGTTATTTTATATTACATTTACTGTAATTTTTATGTTCATGTGATGAGAGACCCTATTCTCTCTCATCAATCCATTTTGGAAGTTTTGAGTGGCGCCGTTAGGCTGCCGAACTTTCGTAAGAGATCTAACCTCTCTCTTTCTTTTTAAGTACTCTCCTTTATGTCACTTCTTTTAAACTTCTCCTTGCAATGTTGGGGGATTTTATTTTATATTCCACATGCTTAAAATTCTATTGTAATATGATGGGATACTCTATTTGATCTCATCAAACCATATTCGGAAGTTTTAAGTGGCGCCGTTAGGCTGCCGAGTCTTCGTAAGGGATTTTTCATCTCACTTTTATTCCCGTGAGATTTATGCTACATTTGCCACAAATTACATTGAGTGGTGTATGTACTGCCCATTATTCTAATATTTGTGTAATATAATTTCATTTATGAGTATTTACATCAATGATCTATTGTCCTTCTTTCATGGGGTGTATGTTTTGAAAGATACCCAAGTCGGTAAGGGAACCTTTCACCCTCCTCTTTTTTAAAAGACTTCTTTTATTGGGTATTTTAATTTACATATTTTTATATTGGGATATGTTATCATACATACTTATTGATGTAAATTTTATGTCCAAGTGATGAGATACACTTTTTATCTCTAATCAACTCATTTTGATGTGATGCCGTTAGGCTGTCAAGGGAACTTTTTAACCCAATTTCGATTTCTTTGGGTTTAACTTGTAGTCATTGAATATGTCATCCATTGAATATGTGTGAATGATCTTTTATTGTTTTAAACTTAATATCCAATTATATTGGGTGTATATATATTTGTCACACATATTTTTGAGATTTATTTGTCCTTAATTTAAGGATACCTTCTTTATAAGGGATTTCATCACATATGACATTTCTATTGAGGGTTCATTGTTGTTATGCCCCAATTAACTCTTATATGTTGTATATACTGTCCTTTGCAGTATTATATCATTGAATCCTTTTATTCTCATGATATTATAATGTTCTGACTAAATGTTATTCCTCGATTATTGTATTCAAGTGTCTCTAATTTTGGTAAAACCCCTTTAACCAAAATATCGTTTTAAATGTTTTAATTATTTGTTCTTATTAATATCCATGTTTTCAAAATGGTTGTAAGGATTTATTTATATGGATATTAATGGTTTAAAGTTAAAAGATTCAAGGTGGTATGGGAAACTTTGATTCAAAAATCTCTTTATTAAATGTTTTAAATGGTTTTTGAAATGGTTTCTTTTTGAATGGATTCATTATCTTAATATCCTAAAATGTTATATTGTGATTGAAATGTGGAAATGTTATGTTTCCTTTATTCATGTTTATGTGATACGATTATGTTATGGTTCTTGGGCATTGTTATGAAGAACAGGTGGTTCCGTGATAAACTAAGGGCGGGTGAGACCGATATAGCTCTCCAATGCATTGGGTAACGCAAAGGAGTGAAACGTTAAGGTTTCTCCGAAGAGATTTAGGGAATATACTGTGATGGGTATTCCAAATGTAACCAAGAGGGTTACTCCCTACGTAAGAATGTTATGAATGCCTAAAGTTACCTTTATGTCTTATGTTTTCTATGATTTATTCATGATTTGATATGCCTATGTTTTATGGGTAAAGTGTGATTTCATTCTAATGTATATATGAACTCAGGTTTCCTTTCCATATTTTTTATAACTCTTACTGAGCTTTTTATGCTCATCCCAAGTTTTTGAAATGTTTTTCACACTTCAAGGGAAAGTTACACGATGTGATGATAGTGTCAAGGATGTGTCAAGAAAGAATTTGTGTTATAATTTAAATATGATTCCGTTGATGGGAAGAATGAATGCTATCTTTTATGTAACCACTTTGTTTAAATGTGGAATGTAATGCATGTTTCATGATCTAATTCTCTAAAACTCTAAACCTGAAAAGATCCTAAATGTGTAATCTTGTAATAACTCAAGATTAAGTAAGGTTATAAGGCTGGGGCCTTATAATTTAGATAGTTAAATGATAGATAATATTTAATTATTTATTAATTAATTAAACATGTTCATTACTAATTTCATCATTAAAATATATAACAAAAAAATACATGAAATAAAATTATATCTTAATAAATGATCATGAAACAAAAATTATATTTCCATGTATGATCAAATAGTTATGAACTAACAAAAATGAATATATACAATTAGAAATTGAATTAAAATATTCCATGATATATAGACTACATATACCAACTATTGAAAAAAGGTAAAAAGATACAAATATATATATAATGATTATAAATGAGGAGTAAATTTTTTTATAAATAGAAATAATATTATTGGGTATGTATTTATTGAAATTAATTTAATAATTTAAGAGATTTTGTGGAAGTGAAAAATGTATCAGCACATATGTAATTGTATTAATCTAAAATTACACTATTTGATAAATTTATTCTATTACAAACGAAATATTATTTATATATTTTATATAAATCAAAATCATGATATCATATCTATAATTACATTTTAATAATTATTTTCATGTTCAATTACAAGACATATCATTCATTGGTTTGGGATAGAAGATGTATATTATTGTATGGTTTTTCTATGTCTTAATTTGGATTATTTGAGACATGATACATTTTGAAAAAATGTATTTTTTTTATTATATCCATTTCTTTCGTGTTTATATTTTTTATAATATATCTATTTCAATGGATTTACAATCGATGTCATGATACTTTAATAAAGCTTCTTTTGAATATGTTCTATCTTCAGTTATATGGATTTTTGGTATACTGATTTGCATTCATAGAGTCATGATTTTTCTATAGAAAATATTTCATATAATAGGGGTATATAATCTAATATTTATGATTTATTTGGGTTTCTCTCAATTTTAATTTTTTACCAAACAATCCCCTTTTCAAATGATTTATTATTCAGGAAGTATGAATCCCATTACAGATATTGATAATTCGAATATCTATTCTATGAGTTATAATGTTTCGTCTTAAACATATGATTTCCATCCATGGGTTCTATGAAAAAAAAATTAATACATTTTGTATTTTATAATACTATTTTGGGAAATTATCATTTAAATCATATTAATGTTGTCTTAATATTGTTACGAGATATATTTTGAATAATGTTAATAAATAAATAAAAAATGGTTTCGATATCACATTCAATATATTTATATTCTTCTAAAAATTATTGCAATATAAACAATATTCCTTTTCGAGGAATTATTATTAAATATTACTTTTATGTTGCAATAGTTTTTAATGATTATTTAGATCACCTTTTAAGAAAACATTTAGAATATGACTTGTAACATGATCTTTTCTAGTTAATGATAAAAATGTTTTCTAAATATTAAATAATGTATAGATATATATTTTCCATTACATTTTGAAATGATATTCATGAAAATTTTATATGATTCACTATTTAAATATCAGATATATATATATATATATATATTAGGGGAATTACATGATGATACAAAAAAATCCAACTACTGATCATTTCTTAGGTGACATCAATAATGAATTTATGAAAAATGATTTTATTATTTAGAAAAATTGATCAATGATTACATTATTAAGATGGGGTACGTTCTATTTTCAACATTTAATTTATTTATTATAAATGTTTATTATCATGTTTTCCCATTTATTATTATGGGGGAATGTATTCCATATTTAGTTATTATATTATGGGAATTTATTAGCATGTTGACTTTGCATTGTTTGATTATCAGTATCTTGATGGGTTCTGATCATGTCATATAATTTACAAAAATTGGGGAAACAATTACACCCATAGTGATTACTAATTTCAATCATTGGTTGACCATGTATTGAAATAATGTGTTGTTCATCATATCAATATAATTTTTTTTGATCCAAATGATTCTTATGGGAAAGTATGAGTGGAATTTTAACTACTATAGTGAATTCATTGGATGAAATATAGTTATATTTGTGTCTTATAATCATACATTCCTATGATTCATTGATTTCTCCCATGGGACAAAACATGATGGGATTTGGTGTATAACTCTTCCAATAATATGATAGCTTCTTGGAAAAAGGCCTTCACAATATGTTTTTGTGTATGGTGTTATGTATTCTACTATTATTTGATAAGTATTATCGATATATTTTTTTATGATTCGTTTTCATGGATATTTCATGAACTATATTTCCTTAGATTATGTAATTATTAATGTTATTTAATATTGTTTCCTTATTTATACAATACTGGTGTATTATTAGCATCCGTCATATGTTTCCCTTTATGATCATTTATGCTCGCCCAATTATTATGTATCTATTACCTTTCTTAATAAGATCTGTATTTCAAGTTTAATGTATATAATTATTCCATGTGTTGATATTATTGTGTTGATTTTTGAGATTCCTTATGGATTAGGTAGCTTTTTATATGCTGAAAATATAAATTAGTAGAGAGGAAATTAACTTTATCAGTTTATGAATTGTATTACATTAATGACATTATAAAAGAAAATTTTTATATTATAAAAAAATCTTATGTTATTAGGGAATATTTATTCCCTATAGTAGATAATTTGTGTTGAATAAATTATCTAAATTAATTTCATATGTGAAATATATTAGATAGTGCTCTTTTAGGGAATCACAGTTTGTATTATGGTATAACATAGATAACATTTGATATAAGGATGATATATAAGTATAATTTCTACATCCATATGTTATGGATTATCATATTTTTTAATATATATATATATAAATATAAACCATTTGGTAATTATATGATATTATATTATGGTAATAATATATACTATTTTTTGAGATTATGGTTAAAAAACATAGTGAATACCCAAATTATAATTCTGCTAATATTTTGACATACAGAAATATAGGAAATTTCTTCATTGGTATATTTATTTAGTAAATAATGCATGCTTCAGTATTATATCTGGATATGGTCGTGGATTAGATGAACTTCAGGGTTATCATCTTTAAAAATAATGGAAGAGAATTAATTCCATCATTACTTTGATGTATGATGACTGCCTAAGAGTAGGCTTCATATTTATCATTTTAAAGGGTTATATTTATTCTGATAATATACTGACCAATAAATTTTTTATATAGATATTAAATTTTTTTAAATATTCATTTCATATCATTATTTTTCATTACAGAATCTTATATCTCTTGTATTCTTGGAAACATAGACACCAAAAAAACAAGTTCATAATTGAGCTATGAATTCCCTAATTAAGTTCCTCATAATAGGAAATATTCTTAGAAATATCATAAATAATATAATCTTAATCTAGGGAATGGAATCATTATAAATGGAGAGATGAAAAGTTCATTAAGGGGAAACATAAGAGATATCAATGATCACATAATAATAACAGGATCACAAAAGAATGAATACATGAGAATAAATTTATTTTAAACCATGCCCTATATATTATAGATCCTACACATAATTGATGGAACAAATCATGGTAGTTCATTATACTTAATTCATAATAGGGTTAATGACAACAATCCATGAGAGTATATAATTTTCATAAGACATAGATTTGTGGAATACATATAATCTTATGAGCTCTTTTTTCAAGCCTACCCATCATGTCATTCATAACATGTTAGGATTTGCCTAACCATCCCTGCACCTTCATCAATCATGGTATAAAATATCATGTACCCTCCTTTAGGCTCCAGGTAGACTCCCATGTACAGTCTATTAGTGTTTAGATAACATCCCATTTACAGTAATTTTTTATTGGTCTAATCTCTCATGATCACTCTTTCTGGCATGGGATAACAACTTGTATACCGTTATTCAAGCATAGTATAAGATAAATATTAACCTTTGATCCCATAGAACCATTATAATTACCCAATTAATTTGGGAGAGGTACTTTTACCACCCATAAACTAATCTAAAAATTATTGTGCCACATGATCATTTGGAATTCATCATATCATAACACAAGAACATGAAAATAGTACTCACAAACATAACATCATAAAATAACTAGTGGTAAGGAAATGAATTTCATAAAATGTCTTGATAACAGTAAGAAATCATGTATTGTGTGAATAAGGATAATATCCATGGATCACATCGCTATTACATATAAAGGAAGATAAATGTATGTTATATAATATTAACAATGATTTTGAATGATCAGTTGGGTCATTACAAGTGGAAATAACCCATCATATTTGAAATAAAATTACATGAAATTAAAAAATATACAAAATATTAATAAATATTTATTCATAATTAAATATTTAAGGGATCTTCAAGATCATTGAGCGGTCGGGATGGGTATGAAATTTTACGGATTAAAATTTATAAATAATATTTTTTTAATGTGTTGGTAAAAAAACAAAATAACATTATTCGATAAAAATAAGATTATTCCATTTAAAAATTATATAAATTGATTAATTGATATAATTTCAATTAAAAAAATGGGTAGTTTTAAAATAAAATATTATAACATTATCATTGAACATGTATATTGAAAAAATAATAATTTTTTCAACAATCAGTAGATATAATTTAACTTTTATTAATTAAATTCATTCATTTTATTGGGTACATAATGAGTTTATGATATAATGGAAAAATTTATTCACAATAAATATTCATAAGAGAATTAAAAAATGAGTTTCTTTAGTTATATATCATAGTATTTCATTATCATAAGCATAATCGTAAACAAACAAGGGATACAATGTGATTAAGTCATAAATCTTTTTCCACTTTTATATTGATTGACTCATTATCCCCAAGAAATAAAGAAACAATGTTTTTTATCTAAATACCAATAACATTCTTAATTAACATTATAAAATATATTAATTTCTATAATATACACAACTAAAAAGGTATGTGTTGTGATTATGGAAATTGTCCCATTGAAATAAATTTTACATACAAATCATTGAGCATCGGTCTCGACATTATCTTTAAACATTCAGACCCCATATATAATTAGTATAGATTGAAAATAAATTTATTTTAAAATCATAATAAATATATCATAACATTTATTATTTAACTGTGACCTTTTACTATCCTTTTATCAACAATTTCATTCTAAAAATAATGATTCGTGTAATAGCCACATCAAATTCCTTGTATGTTATGGTTTAGAATTTTTTTCCATTTAGATTAGTCATGGTTCCATTAAAAAAATAATGTAAAATATTAAATAATTATCAAATATATTAAATATTTTACTTTATAGATTAATAAAATAAATTTATAAATTGAAAATGAATTACATTGTCTATGGAGATGGTAGGTCGGACGTACAAATGAATGATGTTTCCATTTCTTCTATGGGTATAAAAATAAATGGAAAATACTAATTTAAATTTTAAAAATCATATTATATCATATATAAAATATTTAATCATTATATATAACATAATTAACATCTAAATCAATATAAACGTAGTAATGTATCACTTCGCTTCGTGGAGGTTCTAGTCCACACATATAACATAGCAATAATATCATTTTCTATTAGATTGGAAAAATTATGATGACGTAATATAATTATTTACGTAATATAATATTTTAATAAAAATAAAATATATAAATATACTTCGAATACATCATTACATGTACCAATGAGTGGTAGTGATGGATAAAATGTACATCTGTTTACAAGGTGATGGTCTGTCATACACAGGATCGACAGAATAATGTGATATATTTTAGAAGAGGATATGGATAATGGTCATAAAAATTGAAAATTAACATATATGTGTATTTTCTATAATACGAATATTATATCAAAATATTTTAATATTATTTTAAGGTGGTTGACGAATATACAAAAAATTTCTTTGTTATGAACGATACCTCCCATATAGAAAACCTCCTCGGGTTAGCACCAGAATCATTATTATGAGGGACTACTAAGAAAAATAAGTCATATAATACATGGTACATGAATTAAAGAATGTATTTGGGTATGTATTGATAGATTTAAATGGATCATGGTGTATTGAGAGGATATGAGAGGGGAAACCCTTATATTTTTGGGTAATAAATCCACATGGACAGTACATTGAAATTTCGAAAGATAATCTAAAATGATATATTTATTATCTTGAAAAATATATCCAAATTACCATATATTATTTTTTTGGATAGGTAATGGTTAAAATATGGCTATCTATTTTTATTTATAAAATCAATAATGCAAACACACATATATCTTTTTTTAACCCCTTGTACAACCGTTTTAACTATAACAATCACAATTAATTTATTTTTTTCTATTAACTGTTAAAAGAAATTAGGTTGGTATTATTAGATAATAATTATAATTATTAATAATATTTTTTATTAATTTTTATAAAATTATATCCATATAATGGGAAAATTATAATTTAATATTAATCATACAAATTTTATAAAAACAGTTTTATAAATTACTATTATTCTATAGTATAAAATATTTTTCTATCAATGTTAAACATGAAATTGGTTATAATGGATCAATATGAATTTTAATCATATAATTTATCAATTTTTTATTTTTTATCTTTATAAAAAAATATACAACATTTTTTTATTAAGTCTGAGATCTTGCCCAAAAGCAAGATCCCTTTATAGATCAGAAACAAAACACTTAAACCAGTCTGAATGTAGAGCCTTTACATTGATCCTTCCTCAGAAATGTAATAATATCACCCGGAACTTGATCCTCCCAATGAAAGTCAGAGCCATTTACTACTTTGTTTGCAAGACCATTAGCCACCACATTCGCTTCTCTATAAACACGTGTTACAATGTAATTCCTTGAGAAGAGAAGATCCAGGCATCTTGACCATTTATTGGTCAACTTCCATGAAAGATGAAAAACAATATACAACATTGAAATTACATTAAATGAAGAAATTATTATTATTAAAAATCATTATTTTTCAAAATTTATTACATTTTTTTTAATTCAATATCCTACTCAAATAATGAATATAAAATATTGATAGGTTGAATTAAATATGAAAATTATTTATTAAAATAAAATTTATATTATGAAAAAAAATAATTTTAATTGTTTCTTAAAATGTATTGGAATTCATTTTATTGAAGAATTACAATTTCAAATTATATAAATAAATTATCAAAAATTATATCCATATTAATCAATCTAATCTATTTATCAAAAACAGTATAAATGAATATTTAAAAATATTGATATTATTATTCATATTGACAAGATTAATGACTAGTTTATAAATTTTTCATTTAAATAATAATATTAACAATATATTTTTGATTCTTAAATTTATCAGTTATGTATAATACATGATTTAAAATAAATTAAATATATTTGAATATATAATTATGAAGCGTTGTATTCTACCTCAATTAAAAGTATTTTCGTCCTCTATATTTTGTTGCATTAACAAAAACAATTGAGGATATATCTACATCATCATATCCTTTGGTTCCCACATATCTTCTTCTAGTTGGTGGTTTCTACACAAAATGGTGACCATAATATTTGTATTGTTTCATAGTATTTTCCTTCTATGTTCATGAATAACTAGAATTTATTCTTTATATGAGTTGTTGTGATCCATAAATATGGGAATTGTGTTCATTACACAAGAATGATTTTTGATGTACTTATTTATGATAGATACCTGAAACATGTCACATAATAAAATCAAGTTTAGTGGAAGAACCAAGAGAATTGGAACCACCGGTACGTAATAAAAAATCCTAAAAGGTTCAATATTCCAAAGTCCTGGATTTACATACATCTCATATCTCATAAACATAATATTTGGAGAAATTCAAAGCAATACCTTCTAATGAGAATAATACATCATATCCTAAATATGATTTTGAGAATAACATTTCTACCAACAATGAAAATCCTTTATGTGATATTGAATGAGTCTAGCATTCTATTTCATTTCCTCAACATGATCAAGTCACAATAAATTTCATTCTCAATCATTTTTCTAGGGATATTGAAGCTATACAATTTCCTCCATATAAGGATTCATAAGGTTCAATCTGAACATTATCGAAAAATTGATTTGGTGTAATACAACTAAACTAGAGGATGATGTTGATCACAACTACATTGAATTATAGAGAGTAAGTTATCAAAATATCATATATGGATTAAATATTTTTTAAATAATACCATATATATGATAATGATAATATGGGATTCAAACTCAACTATGTATCTAGAGCTGGCTAAATACATTTCATGATATAAAGGATAAAACCACGATCCTAATAAGATACAATATAATTTTTTACTCATTGAATCGTTAAAACATAATTAATATATATTCTATCATGATGATCATGAGAAAATTATTCCTTGATAAGGATGAAGTATTTTGATTTTAGATGATGATCTAGTATATATCTATATTGAATTATTAAATTTTGATTTTTTCTTGGATTCTAATGAAAAAATATATAGTTATAGTTTCCCATTAATTGTATAGATTGAGTAATTTTTGTAATTTTCCACTCAAATGTTTCCTCTCAACCATATAATACTGAAATACAATGAACCATTAAATAAAATATGTAATGTATCTCTTAAATCCATCCCACAAAATATATTCTTTCAAATCTCTACACATCTTCATACTACTAGGATTATGATAGAATAATGAACTACGAGTGTCCTTCAGTAAATCCTTCATCAAAAATAGTATTTTTGGGACACATACATGGGTTGTAAACCTTACCATTCCTTCTCAATCATGGTTAAACTCAAGAACCTTTAAGAACTTCTTTTGTACCTCTACAACACCATTATATGCCTTTTTAATCTTCACCTTAATATATAGTTATAAACATATTGAAAAAGATAATATTTATACCATCCCATCATTATATAAATAAATTACCTCTAAAAATACAAATTACTCGATCATTTGTAATCATTATCATATATAATATTTCATGATCCTCTCAACTCATCAAATCGAACACCTTATTCTATTTACCAGAGATATAATGTATTGACTAAACATAATCATTACTAATATCCAATCATGGTCTCTAGTTAATGTTCAACTCTTCATGAATTTATTTATATATTTTAAAGCCTTATCAAAAGTATATATTCCACACAGTTATACATAACGATAATTCCTTTATATCATCAATGAAAAATATTACCACATCTAACACCAACCCCTTTGACAGGTAATTTTTTTCATGATCTGTCAATTGTTAGGAGGCACTATCAATCACTATTCCAATCTGCATGAGGATGCATCCGAATACTTTCCTAAATGAATACCTAGAAATCAAAACTCATTTTTAAATAAAGAGTACTATAATCATTGGATCAAGAATGAAATATCTTTGTATTTCCCTATCATTTCAATCAGATTAATCTGTCTAGATGTATATGGATCCCTTTATAGTTATAATGATGACTGTTTTAGATAGTCATGATAAAGTATTCACAATATATCAAAAATTTATATCCAAACCAAGATATCATTAGATAATAGTCAGAAGAGATCATATGGTCTAATGTTCAATAAATTTAATCATTTATGCTTCCATCAATATACTATATCAATAGATTATATATCCCATAAATAAATCTATTTGTATACAAAATACAATTAATGTGAATTTTGAATACAAATTGTCTTTCTTTATAGACATTCGTACAATTTTCATGTGATATTCATGTTCTCACATGATTTATTATTATAAAATAATATATTCTATAAATACTACATGATAATAATAAATTCAATTTCAAAATACACTATTTATTAAATTTATACAAAAAACATGGGAGTTAGAAAGATCAAATTGAAATCAATATATATTAATAGTGTTCATAATATGTACTTAATTCCCTCTTAAGTATATAATATGTAAAGTCTATATATTTATGATATTAATAATTATATTAATTATCATAAAAGTATTTATATCTATAAAATTGATCATACAAAAGATGAATACATTATAGAGTCACTTTTTCTTGATTGTGATACTATTTAGTTCTATGTAATCAATAAAATTTGGAATCAATCCATATTTCTTTCTAACAAAATGAGTATTTGATCTCCATAGAGTCCACATGGATTAATGAACCCACTATCAATATTAAATTGTAGTATCTTTTTCAGTTCATTTAATACAATTAGGTCTATATAATATAGAGTCTTTGAAAATGGTTTAGCAGTTGGTATGAGTTTTATTGTGAACTCAACATCATAGTTTTTTAAAATTCTAGGAATATATTTCAAAAATATTCCAAAAAACTCCCTTACAATAAATAATAAAAATGAAATTTAGTTTCCCCCAAAAAATATTAGATAAAAAACAATTTTTAAAGGAAATGAAGACCCATAAAAAGGATGTGATAACTATATGATGGTCATATTTATCATCACAGTAATATATGATCATAGTTTCATTTGGAATATAAATCATAGCTTCTCTCCATAGGAAAATATTTTTGGATTTAATTATAGAAATCCAATCACAGTCATTGATATTATAAAATTAATCTATATGGAGACTAATGTGAATATAGATACCAAAATATGAAAAAAAAACTAGATAAAAATAATAGACAAGATATGAAATTATAATTCTATTAGGGGTTTTCTATAAAGACCTGGAAATTCCATGTCATTTTTTTATAAATATATGGGAATTTTATGAGTATGAGAAAAATTGGTGGTATGGGATTCTGAGGCCTAGTGTGCCCGGTGTGAATTTCTGAACTTCTTATAGATATGTTTAGTAAACGTGTGAGCGAGTTTTTGTGAATTTTGAACTGGTGCTCGGAATTGAAATGTGGGGCACCATTGAATAGAAAACGCTGATATTATCTTAAAGAGACATTCACCTCATCCCTAGTAGGTCGAGTGTAGATGATTTTTTTTCAATTTTTCATGGAAGAAGATAATTTAACACTGTATTTTTCTTTTGAAACCCTGCCTTTTGAGTTATGGGGGTGGGGACAACCCAAAATAGAAGACCCCCATTTTGAATTCTAGTGGTGGGGACCACCTGATCCCTCATTAATGTGGGGATGTCCCTTGGAATCCTCCCATTTAATTGTGTCAATGAAATATAATTAATTGTGCCAAAACAATACAATTATTTGTTCCATTTAATTGTGCCAGTATTAAATTTTCCAATATAAATTAAATTGATAAAAATATTTTAATTTGTTGGCCCCTCATTTCACTAGGGAAATCATTGGAGAAATGGAGGCTTGGGGAGAACATTGGAGAAACACGTTCTTCAATGATTAATGCCCAATCCAATGAAGAACATACTTTGGAATCAAGTTCGAGGATGCCACACGAGCCCAGCATCGGAAGCATGTTGTAGAAGTGACAATTTATGGCACCCTCATCGTCTTCACCGACTTCTTCTCGTGACACCTCCAATGAGAAATCAAGTTAGGTATTGTTGTTTGTTTACCGCTTTACATATTCATGATGATAATCTTTATTTATGAACATTTATATTACTCTTGATTCATGAACAAATAAGTCGCTTGCTACCATTCTAACGTAGAGGGTGCGGGCTGAACGAACACGGCCTGACCCCTCTTCAACCTTTGTGAGATTTTATTGATCTAGAATCGATGATGACATCTTGAAGTGAGTGAGGGAGTCTAAAGAATGAAGTACATGCCACTGAGGTGTGCCTGGTGGCCGAGGAACATCGCTGGAAGGGCTCGGGAGAGGCGACCGACACCCCAGCCAGCCGCGATGACAGCGGCGGCGCAACCGCGCCACCAGAGAAGGGTCACGGCCCATCGGTCATGGCGAATCATGTGTAGCGGACGACACACGTCCGGTCATGTGGAGGGGAGGTGGTAGAGCGCAACCGCACCGTGCGGAGGAAAGATGGCCATCCATTCCACCATGCGCCGAGCTACCCACATGGCGTGCTGGGCCGGACCCATCATGCCGTGTCAGAACCCACAAGTGAGAAAGGACCCAGCAAGCTGGGTCGGATCCTGTGGGTCGGACTTGACCCATCAGGCTAGGTCAGATCCCATGAGTCGGGTTGGGCCGGGTCAGACTAGACCTGGACTAGCTTTGACTTTTTTCTTTATTTCGGCCATATCTTAAGCTACCTATATTTATTTGACGAACCTTCTATGGAACCAGAAACCTTGGATTGAGATGGTCCATTTGATATACCCCACTTCAGTTCTAGATAATTTTGGGGTATGTCCGGGTTAGATTGAACACGAATATAACCATGCCCTCAGATCTAAAAGGTCAAAATCTTACCCACCAAAAATCTGATTGACGCACCCTCTGTCACGTTTAGAACCCTTTTACATGGAGGTATTTTGAGGTAATTCAATTTGAGACTTCATGTAAATTGGTGTATCGACCTATGGATTCAGGAGCAGACCCTCCCGGAATCAAGAGAGCATTGTGCGAGAACCCTATAGCCGGTTGTAACATGATAAAGGGATCCTATGTGGGTCTGTGATTTGAGATCCTACGTTGGTCTATGTTCGAGAGTCTCCCTTTGATCCACTCTATGAATAAACTTGGGACTACTCTAGGATGCTACATGGGTTTGTTGTACTATGATCCTATGTGGGTATAATGATTTAGGATCCTACGTGGGTCTGAAGATTTTGGATCCTACGTGTGTTTACCTCTTAAGATAGTATGATGATTCAGTAGTTACATCTAATCATCGTTACTACCATACCAATATAATACCTAGTGTGAGATGAGTCTTTACCTTTGTGGTAATCTTTTGTGTGGTTTACCTTTGTTGTACTTACGTTCATGATGATACCTTTATGTTATTCTTCTATGTGGTGTTACCTATGTGGTACATACCTTTGCGGTGTTACTTTCGTGGTACTTACCTTCATGGTGATACCATTATGGTATTATTCTGTGTGGAGTTACATTTGTGGTACATACCTTGGTGGTCTTACATTTGTGGTATTCTTTCCTTCGTGGAATATTCTTACATTGGAAAAGGATTTGAGCCTTGAGTTTCTTCATAAAGGAGATGGGTACACTTGATAACATAGGTATATGTATGCGCATATGCCTAAGTAGGGTTATCAGTTGTTTTCATGCTTTGTGGTTTATCCTTTTTAGATTTTCTGAGACCATTGAGGGTTTCGGGGTCCTTACTGAGTATCGTTATACTCAAGCATGCATGGAAATTTCCCGCACCTTATTATGTTTGGTGCAGATGACAGATAGCGCTGATTGAGGATGCGGGTATCAGGACTCGAGGCATCTTAAAGGTGTTCCATAGATGAGGCGTACTGCACAGAAAACAGAATGAGATATTTCCCAACCCTTTAGGTTGGATTCATGGAGAGTGTTCACAGGAGCGATTCAGTTTACTTGTACTTTCCAGTTTTCTTGTATTTTCTAGTCGGGCTTGTATTCAGGCCCCTTTTACTTACTATACAACAACTTTTTACTATATATTTTACTTATTTTCGTGTCTTCTTGTGTGCTTGGTTGAGTTTGTTTACAAGATATAAAGGAAATGTCATCTCGGTTTTAGGGAATAAGACTTTCAGTGCTGGTCGCCAGCCCCTAAACTATGGAAGGCGGGCTTGGGGTAGTCACAGAATGGGCCTTGGGTGATGGGTCATGAAAAATTGGTATCAAAGGAGTCAGTTATACCAAAGAACATTGGACTATGATCTTTTTAACAGGAATAGTGTTAAGTGTAGTTTGTGTGGTTTTCAGTTTAGCGAATCTTGTGTTGTTGTGGCGGCTAACATATCCATACACCATGGCCTTGACTTCTGATTTCAGTCTAAGTGCATGAAAACACTAATTGCGTCAGTGTTTTGAAAAGTTATCATCATGAACTCTTTGAGTCAGCTCACCAGGTATAACTTATTGATCGTGGAGCACCTGTTTCTTTTCAAGATGCCTCCACGTAGACAGTAATCTAGGGTTTCGAATATAGTACATGATGATAGCCCACCGAGTGATGTGGCCTTGGTGTAGGGATTTTTATCAGTAGGGGAACTAGTGGATGCACCTGTGGTACCATTACACGTTGGGCCACCAAACCCACCAGCCCCAAAAGCAGAGAGTACACACCGCATGAGGGCATTGCATGAGTTCTAGTGCCAGAAACCACCATGGATCAGGGGTGAGATGGACCAACATGTAGCTGAGGATTTCTTGGAGGTCGTGGTGAGAGCCTTATGACTGATAGGGACACCAACTGATCTCATAGGGATCCATGCCGCCATTCTTCTACATGTAGAAATAGGCAGATGGGAGATCATGATTATCTAGGTTCACGATGAGGTGACACTTCTCTAGGAAGATATTTAGATCATGTTTCTGGCATAGTTTTTCCCAGTGACCCTTCGCGCAGTGCGCATACAGGAGCTTCTTCATCTACAGCGGGGCTGCATGATTGTGGCTCAGTACTCGGCAAGGTTCACCGACCTCTCACACTACTACACTAATATGAAGCGGGGCCCCTTCTTCCGGGATTATTCCATCGAGCATGGATTCAGGTGGGAGATTATGTCTCCAATGATTTCTCTCAGAATCCCATCACAAGAGGGGGTGTTAGAGTGAGCCCACTTTCTCGAGAGTTTTCATGATGAGAAGTCACTAGACACAAGGCCCACAATAGATCATCATGTAGTGGATTATAATTTAGTTTCTAGCAAACAGATGTCACCGAGGTCCAAGAGAACCAGACCTACATGTGGATGACCGCGGGATTCTGGGTCGGTTGTGCGGGGCACTGATGACAGATCCATCCATGTGAGGAGAAAGCAGTGTTACACATGTTGCGGGCACGGTCACATGGCTTGAGACTGTCTGACCTGCTATACGGATGATCAGTAGATTGTCGATGGACTGCCCATACAGAGACAGAGGTTCGACTAAGGAGGTCCACATGGAGAAGTCAGACATCGAAGAGGGGTTGGATGTGCTACTGGTGGTGAAAGACGATACGAGGAGGTGCCGCCACCCCCACATGGTGGTCCACCCCGACCATATGGAGCAAGTGCATAGGGGCGAGCTTAGCTCAAAGAAACTATTTCCTACGACTAAAATGCTCTAGAGATGATACAAGGTACGATATGTGTCTACTCTACTATAGCTGTAGTATTTATAGACACAGGTTCCAGTCATTATTTTATTACCACCATCGTCGATCAGGTCAGGTAGATTCCGGAGGAGCTATTGGCTTGATATTTACGGATATAGACTCCTACGGGATATGATTAGATGATTACACTCTATTACTGGCAGTGTGAGCTTACTATAGGAGGCAAGAGTTTCGACTGGGATCTCCTAGTAGCGGCATCAAGGCCTTATGACATCATCTTGGGTATGGACTAGTTGTCTATAGTCCATGCTCAGATTGACTATATTAGGTAGAAAGTGAGGTGTTTCCACACATATGGGACCTGTTTTACCTTCCCTGGCGATTAGGGAGCCTATGCAGCATATGGTGGACATACTTGGAGGAGTGTTCAGCCGATCACTCATCAGTTCGATAGCTTTACCCTCAGATCGGTTGATGTGTAGAGTCCGAGTTATCCAGTAGTGGTGGACCAGTATGCAGATGTCTTCCATGATGATTTTATTGGTCTACCTCAATACAGATAGGTGGACTTTTACATTGACTTGTACCCCAGGATGGCACCTATATCTACACCAGCATAACGGATGGTTTCCGAGGAGCTTCATGAGATGTGGGTACAGCTAGAGGAATAACAGGGGAATGGGTTTATCCAGCCCAGTGTTTCCCCGTGGGTAGCCCCGATTTGATTCGCTAAGAAGGTGGATGATAGCTTGAAAATTTGTATTGACTATCAGTGCCTGAACCCGATGACCGTGAAGAACAAGCACCCACTCTCGATGATTGACGACCTCTTTGATCATCTGAATGGAGTATGGTGGTTCTCGAAGATAGATCTCATATCAGGCTATCACCAACTCAGAGTATGAGATGAGGATGTGTAGAAGACATCTTTCAGATATTGGTAAGGACATTATGAGCTCTTTGTTATTCCATTTAGTTTTACCAACACTCCAGATGTGTTCATGGGACTCATGAACATGATCATTCCGCCATACCTTGGTCACTTTGTATTAGTCGTCATCGATGACATTCTGAGAAACTCGGCTACTGAGGAGGATCATGCCTATCATTTGCAGATAGTTCTAGACACACTTCGAGAGAACCAGCTTTATGGAAAGTTCATGAAGATCCAATTCTGGATCCGATAGAGTCACTTTATGGGAAATGTCCTCTTAGAGGCTGGAGTTGCGGTGGGTCCAGAAAATATTGTGTCAGTACATGCTTGGGTTCCACCCAAGAGTGTGATGGAGTTACTAAGTTTCTGGGGTTTGGCCGGATACAACATGTGGTTTGTGCCATATTTCACCAGAGTTGTCACACCATTATCAGCATTGACATATAATGGGAAACCCTTCATGTCAGAGGCCATTGGGTACGTAGTCTACTGTGATGTGTCAGGGACCGAGCTCGGATGTGTCCTAATATAGGAGAAAGTAGTGATCACGTATGGTTCTCGACACCTGAGACATCCTCAGAAAAACTATGCTACCCATGAACAGGTGTTAGAAACAGTGTTATTTTCCATGAAAATGTGGTGACATTACCTGATGGGAAAACATTTTACAGTATACTCTAATCAAATGAGTCTCAAGTATAGCTTCTCTCATAAGGACCTGAACATGAGATGACAGTATTGTCTTGAGTTCCTGTAGGACTATGACTTCAACATAGTCTATACTCCTTGGATGGGGAATGTTGTAGCAGATTCACTCATCTGGAGATCTAGTATATAGCTTCTAGGTGAGGCAACAGAGCAACTGACTGCTTTATGGATATCCTTTTTGGAATGAGATGGAGAAGCTTTTCTTCAGTCTCTTACAGTCACTCCCCCTCTTCTTCAGTGAGTCAAGGACGTACCATGGTACCAGTGTCACTTCAGGAATATCTGTTGTGGGAGATCGAAAAAAAACCTCTAGTTGTATTTCCAAGAGTGGAAAAGATGTACCAGGATTTCCAGCGACAGCACTGGTGGCCAGGGATGAAGAAAGGAGTAGCAGAGTTTGTCTCTCGGTGCATCACTTGTCAGCAAGTGAATGAAGAGCATCAGGTACCACCAGTCTTAGTGCTACCTTTAGAGCTTCTAGAGTGGATGTGGGATGGAATATCCATTGACATCATGACAGGACTTCTACATACATCCATGGGTCATGATTCTATTTGGTTGATCGTCGACCGACTCACCAAGTCTTCCAACTTCATACCGATCAGAGAGCAGGGTTCAGTAGATAGCTTTTGATGCCTCTATTTGTAGGATATTGTGTCACTACATGGATTACCCTCGATGATTGTCTCTGGTCATGTCGCATGTTTCACTTCCCGAATATGGAAGGGGTTGCAGAAGGCTTTTGGGATGCAGCTTCATTTGTGCATTGCCTTCCATCCTCAGACGGATGGCATGACTGAGTGGACCATTCAGACCCTTGAGGAAATGTTGCATTCTTGTGTCCTTGACTTTGGTCATAACTAGGAGGATCACTTTACCTTGCTGGAAATTGCATACACCAAAAGATACCACTCCACCATTGGGATGGAACCTTTTGAGGTGTTGTATGGATGACCTTGCAGATCACCTTTGTGCTGGACTGACCCAGGGGAGTCATCACTCATGGGACCAGAGATGTTATGTGATACCACAAAAAAGATGCAGATCATCCAGGAGTGGATGAAGACTACACAGAGTAGGTATAAGTCTAATGTTGACAGGAGAAGGAGACCTCTGGAGTCCGAGGATGGTGACCACATCTTTCTATGGGTCTCATCCCAATGAGGTATGCAGAGATCTGGTCGGGGCAGCAAGTTGTCTCCAAGGTTCATCAAACCCTTTCAGGTCCTCAGCAGAATTGTCAATGTGGATTATGAATTCGCTCTTCCACCTCAGTTGCACTGGTTGCATGATATCTTCCATGTATCCCAGCTGAGGAGAAACGTGCACGACCCATTATACATCATTGATTCAGGAGAGCTCGACATCGACGATGAGGGAAAAAATTAGGGATGTTGTAGTGGATATTGAGGATCGACAAGAGAGAGTCCTTTGTGGGAGGTCGATAACTTTGGTTTGTGTAAGTTGGCAGCACAGAAACCAGAGGGAGAGAACATGGGAGTGGGAGGCTCATATTCATGCTTAGTACCTCTAAATTTTTTCATAGTTTTTGTGATGTGGCATTCGAGTATGCAAAGCCGTGAGGTGGAGTGAATGTTAAGACCAAGAAATTCCCTGAATTTTTTTTTAAATTATATGGTAATTTTAAAAGTCCTTGAAAATTGACGACACATGATTCTGAGGGCCGGTGTGCCCATAATGAATTTCTGAACAATTTTAGGTACGTTCAGTAAACGAGAGAGTGGGTTTTTGTAACCATTGATCCGGTGCTCGGAATTTAAATATGAGGGAACTGTTGAACTTGCAGCGCCGATATTCTTTTAAGGATACTTTCACATCAACCGAAGTAGGTCGAGGGTAGAAGATAGTTTTGTCGTTTTTTTGGAAGAAGTAAAATAAAATATTTGAAATGTTATTTTTCTTTTGAAGCCCCTCTTTTTGAGTTATAGGGGTGGGGACCAGTTGAACTAGAAGACCCCCATTTTGAATTCTAGTGGTGGGGACAAACAGAACCCCTCTTTAATGTGGCGATGTCCCTTGGAATCCTCCCATTTAACTGTGTCAATACAATACAATTAATTGGTCCTTTTAATTGTGACAACACTATCAATTAGTTGCTCCATTTAATTGTTCAAACTTTAATTGTTCCATCATAAATTAAATTAATAAAACTATTTTAATTTGTTGGATCCTCATTTCCTTGGGGAAATTGTCGGAAAAACGGAGTCTTGGGGAGAACTTCGGAGAAACCCTTTCTCCAACGAGGAACACCCTCTCCAAAAAAAAACATACTTTGGAATCAAGAATGAGGAGGACACATGAGCCCGACATCGGAAGCGTGTTGCAGAAGAGGTGATCGTCGGCACACTCATTGCCTTCACCCAACATGAAATTGAGGTAGGGATTGTTGTTATTTTACCTCATTACCCGTTCTTGACATTCATGTTGATTTAAGAACAATTATATTCCTCTTGATTCAATATTAAATATATTTTTTGCTACAGTTCTAATGTGAAGGGTGCGGGCCGAAAGGACAAAGACCGACCTCTCTGCAACCATTGTGGAATTATAATGCTGTTGAATCGACGAAGACATCACGAGGCGAGTGAGGGAGTCCACGGAATGATGTTCAAGACACTAGGGAGTGCCTAGTGACCCCAGAAACTTCGTCGGATGGGCTTGAGAGTGGAGACCGCACCCTGGCTGGCCACACCGCTGGTGGTGGCACAATTGTGCCACTGGAGAAGGGTCGTAACCCGTCTCATCCGGTGGAGCATGGGTGGCAGCAGATGCACGGCCTGTCACGTGAAGGGGAGGCGACGACGCGTGCCGGTGCCACCTGGCATGTAGGAGATGCAGCCTTTTGTCATGGTGGTGAATGGAGGGTGGCCGACTCACTGTCGGCCACTGGTGATGGAAAGTCGTGGGACCGCGCCGAGTAGAGGAAGGCTATTCGTTCGGCCAACCGCGAGCTGAGCAGGCCGCCCAGTGGGTCGGGCCGAACCCAGTGGGTTGTGTTAGATCCCATAGGTCGGGTCGTCCTAGGCGGGGTTTTGCCGGGTTTGTCCGACCGGGTTAGTCCAGACCTGAATCATCTTCGACCATTTTCTCTCTTTCAGCCATATCTTGAGATACGGGCATCCGTTTGACGAACCATCTATGATGCTGGAAAAAATGGATCGAGAAGGTCCATTTGATATACCCCAAAGATGTTTTGGATAATTTTGGGGTACAGCCAGGTTGTATTGAGCACGAATCCAACTGGGCCCTCGAATATAAATGGCCAATAAATTACAGGCCAGAGGATTGATTGACGCAATGTCTGTCGGGCTGAGACCACTTTTACGTGGCGTTCGTTTGAGATAATTCATCATGGGACTTCATGGAAGTTTTAATATCGACCTGTGGCTAGTGCGTCGGACCCTCTCATAATCAAGAGAGCTTAAGGGTGGTAACACTGTAGGTGGTTGTAACTTGAGAAAGGGATCCTATGGGGGTCTGTGCTTTGAAATCCTATGTGGGTCTCTGTCTGAAATCCTCACTTGGATGCGCTCTAGGAATCCATGTGGGACAACTCTAGGATCCTACGTGGGACTGCTATACTTGGATCCTACGTGGGTCTGATTATTTAAGATTTTATGTGGGTCTGATGACTTATGATCCTACGTGGGTCTGCCTAGTAACAGAGTAAGAAAATTTAGTAGTTAAATCTAATCATCTTTACTAACATTCCTATATTATATCTGGTTTGATATGAGTCTTTACTTTTTTGGTAATCTTCTATGTGGCATACCTTTGTGGTAGTTACCTTCGTGATGATACCTTTGTGGTAAACTTCTTTGTGGTGTTACCTATGTGGTACATACTTTTGTGGTGTTACCTTCATGGTACATAACTTCATGGTGATACCTTTGTGGTATTCTTTTGTGTGGATTTACCTTTTTGGTACTTACCTTTGTAGTGTTACCTTCATGGTATTCTTTCCTTCATGGAACAATTGAACTTTAGCTTAGGATTTGTCCCTTGAGATTCTTCATGAATGAGATGGGTGAACATGATAACTTGGTTATATGTATGGTCATATACCTAAGTAGGGGTTTCAGTTGTTTTCAAGATTTTTGGTTTATCCGTTGTTGATTTTTTGATATATTTTCTGGTCTCAGGGTCCCTTCTAAGTATCGCTATACACACCTCTGCCTAGGCTATGCCCGCACCTTGTTGTGTTTGGTGCAGCCGACAGACAGTTCTGACTGAGGACGTGGGTACCATGACTAGAGGTAGCTCAGAGGTGGACCTTAAATGAGGCATACCACATAGATAACCATTCGATAGCTATACCTACCATTCTGGTAAGATCCTTAGCAGGTTTTTATAGGAGCTATTAAGTTTACATGTACTTTCTTGTTTTATTGTACTTTCTAGTCAGGCTTGTATTCTGGCCCCTTTTACATACTGTACACACTCTTTTTACTATATAGTTTACTTGTTTTTGTATCTTGTTGTGTGAATGGTTGAGTGTTTTTTACTGGATATAAAGGCAATGTCATCCCTATTTTTTGAAATACGCCATTCGGTGCTAGTTTCCATCCCATGGCCTATTAGAGGCGGGCTTGGGGTAGTCACGACATGGACCCCGATGGACAGGTTGTGACAAATTAGAATCAATGGAGTTGGTTCTATAGTAGATCATTAGACTCTGATTTTTTAACGGTAATTGTGTTAAGTGTAGTGATTGTGGTTATCAGTTTAGGGAATCCAGTGTTGGTGTGGCGGTCGATGTATCCATACACCAAGACCCTAACTTCTGATTTTGACACAGGGCATGATATCACTAATTGCATGTGTGTTTTGAAATTTTTTCTTTGTGAACTCATTGAGTCAACTCAACAGGTATCACATATTGACTATGGAACACCTGTTTTTTTTCAAGATGCCTCCATGAAGATAGTCAGGTAGGGTTCTAGGTATAGTACACGATGATAGCCCACCGAGAAGTGAGGCCTCGGTGTTGGTCCCTTTATCAGTAGGGGAACCAGCAGAGGCACCAGCGGTACCATTACCCGTTGGGCCACCGAAGACACCAGCCCCAACAACAGAGAGTGCACGCCGCTTGAAGGTTTTTCATGAGTTCCAGCGCCAGAGGATTCCCTGTTTTAGGGGTGAGACAGACCCATAAGTAGCTGAGGATTGGTTGGAAGCTACTGCGAGAGTCTTCTGACTGGTAGAGACACCAGCTGATCTCATGGTGACCCATGTCGCCAGTATTCTATAGGAAGAAGTAGGCAGATGGTGGAGCTTGATGCTCTAGGTCCACGATGAGGTGACACTTCTCTGGGAATATTATGATAGCCTGTTTCAGACAGAGTTTGTCCGAGTGACCCATCATGCAGTGCGCATAGAGGATCTTCTTCATCTACGGTAGGGAATAATGACTTTGGCTCAGTACTGAGTGAGGTCCAGTGACCTCTCAGGATACTCAACTGATATGGCACGGGACCCATTCTCCAGGTCCCGGAACATTGAGCAGGGGCTTAGTAGGTCATGCAGGTGGTGACGGGTGACGATAAAGGTGTAACCACCACCACCACCACTATGTGGTTCCCCTTGACCATAGGTAGTAGGTGGACAGGGGCGAGCTCAGCTCCAGGTAACTAAGGCCTATGACAATAGTGTTCCAAATATGATACGAGGTATGATCTGTGTCTACTCCACCTTAGATACAATACTTATAGACACAAGTGACAGTCACTCATTTATTGACACTACCCTCGTTCGGAGCTCGTAGATTCTGGTGGAGTCGTTGGATCGATCTTTACAGCTAGAGACATTTACGGGAGAGGATTTGACGATTACACACTGGTGTTGGTAGCATGATCTTACTCTAGGAGATGAGAGTTTCGGCTGGGATCTCCTAGTAACAACGTCGAGGCATTACGACTTCCTCTTGGGATTGGACTTTTTATCAATAGTATATGCTTATATTGACTGTATTAGGTGCAATGTGCAGTGTGTACACATGTATGGGACCAGGTTTACCTTAACCAGTGAGAAGGGAGTCGTTGCAGCATAGTATGGACTTACCTAGAGGAGAGTGCATCCGATCACTCATTAGCTGGCTAGCCTTACCCTCGGAGAAGTTGATGTGGAGAGTCCGAGTTATCCTATTGTGGTGGAACAGTATGCAGATGTCTTCCTAGATGAAGTTTTGCGTCTACATCCTTGCAAAGAGGTGGAATTTTACATTGAATTTTACCCCCAAACAACATCGATATCAACACCAACGTATCGGATGGCAATCGCGGATCTTCGTGAGCTACGGGTACAATTGAAGGACTTATAGGGAAGAAGTTTATCTGGCCCAGTGTTTCTCCTTGGGCAGACTCGATTTTTTTGCCCAGAAGGTAGATTGGGAGCTTGAGACATTGTGTTGACTATCGGCACCTGAACCATGTGACCTTGATGAACAAGTACCCACTCCCGAGGATTAACGAACTCTATGATTATTTGAAGGGAGAATGGTGGTTCTTGGAGATATACCTCAGATATGGGTATCCCCATCATATATTATGAGACGAGGATGTGTAGAAGATGAATTTCAGATGACGGTACGACCATTACGAGTTCTTGGTTATTCCATTTGGTGTTACCAATGCCCCAGATATGTTCATGGGACTCATGAACATATTCTTTAAACCATACCTTGATCTCATTGTAGTAGTCTTCATCAATGACATTCTGATCTACTCGGATACTAAGGAGGAGCATGCATATCATTTGTAGATAGTTCTGGATACACTCTGAGAGCACCTTTTTATGGTTATCTCTCTTAGTTCCATTTCTGGATATGATGGGTTCACATTCTGGGAAATGTCATCTCGGAGGCTGGAGTTGCGGTGGATCGAGAAATGTTTGAGGTGGTACTTTCATGGGAGCCACCAATGAACTCTACAGAGGTAAGGAGTTTCCTGGGATAGGCCGGAAACTACCAGAGGATTGTGCCAGATTTATCCAGAGTTACATCACGTTTATCAGTATTGACGAAGAAGAGGCAACCCTTCTTGTGGTTGGAGATATTCCAGCGGGGCTTTCAAGGTCTCAGACAGAGACTGACTAGTGCCCCCATCTTGTGGCTTCTAGAGGATAGAGTTCAGTACGTAGTCTACTACGATACATCAGATACCAGGCTCGGATGTGTCCTGATGCAGGAGCAAGAAGTGATAACGTATAGTTATCAATGGCTGATACAACATGAGAGGAACTACGCTACCCATGAAATGAAGTTAGTAGCAGTGGTCTTCAACATGAAGATGTGACGAAATAACTTGATGGGTGAACATTTTACAGTCTACGATGATCATAATATTCTCACGTATATCTTCTATCAAAAAGAACCTAAACCCAAGACAATGATGTTTTCTTGAGTTCCTCTTGGACTATAACTTCTAGATAGTCTATACTTCTAGGATGGGGAATGTTGTAGTAGATACACTCAGTAGGAGATCTGGTATACATCTGTTATGTGAGGCAGCGAAGTAGTAGAGCACTTTCTGATTATCCTTTGTGGAACTAGATGGAGCCTCTTTTCTTTAGTATCATACAGTCACTCCCCCACTTCTTCAGTGAGTCATGGAGGTGCATCATGGGGACACTGACTGCGAGGCTGGATGTGCTCATATACTTATAGCACATGCACCTGATTGATTTTATGAAGGTGGGGAGCACGTTATCCTATTCAGAGGACGTACCATGGTACAAGTGTCACTTTATCAAGATGTGTTGTTGGAGTTCCACACATCCCCTATAGCGGTACATCTGGGGAGTGATGAAGATGTACCCGCATCTCTGACGATAGCATTGGTGGCCAGGGATGAAGAAAATAGTACGATAGTTTGTCTCTTAGTGCCTCACTTATTAGCAAGTGAATGTGAAACATCAGGTACCAGAAGTCTTAGTGTAGCCTATAGAGGTTCCAGAGTGGATGTGGGATGGAATATCCATGGACTTCATTACAGGACGTACACATACATCCCAGGGTCATGATTCTACTTGGGTGATCATTGACCAACTAACCAAGTTGTCCCACTGCCTACAGATCATAGAGAAGTGTTCAGTAGTGATCCTGGGACACCTCTATTTTCTAGAGATTGTGCGACTACATGGAGTACCCTCGACGATTGTCTCTGATCGTGATGCATGTTTCACTTACCAGCTATGGAAGGGGTTTCCAGAGGATTTTGGGACGCTGCTTCGTTTGAGCACCGCCTTCCATCCTCAGACGGGGAGCCAGACTATGTGGACTATTCAGACCCTTGAGGACATGTTGTGTGCTTGCGTCCTTGAATTATATTGTAATAGGGAGGATCACTAGTCCTTGGTGGAGTTTTCTTACAAAAAAAGATATCACTCTACCATTTGGATGGCACCTTTCGAGGTGTTGTACGACCGACCTTGTAGATCATCTTTGTGCTGGACTGACCCTGGAGAGTCAGCAATCATTGGACTAGAGATGGTACGGGATACTATAGAGAAGGTTTGTATCATCCATGAGTGGATGATGACTGCACAGAGTAGGCAGATGTCTTATGCCGACAGGAGATGGAGACCTCAGGAGTTCGAGTATGGTGACCACATCTTTCTACTGGTCTCACCCCGATGATTTTTCAACGACTTTGTTGGGGCGTCAAGTTATCTCCAAGGTTCATTAGACCCTTTCAGGTCCTCAACAGTGTTTTTATGGTGGATTACCAATTAGCTCTTCCAACTCTGTTGCACCGAGTGCACGACGTCTTTCATGTATCCCAGCTAAGGAGATACATGCAAGACCCATTAATTATATGAGAAGTTTACAAGTCCATGAAAATTTATGGTGTGTGATTCTGAGGCCCGGTGTGCCCCGAATTAATTTATGAACTTTTTTAGGTACATTAAGTAAATGTGTGAGTGGATTTTTTTAACTTTTGAACCGGTGCTCGGAATGGAAATCTGAGGGGACCGTTGAACTCACAACACCGATATTCGCTTATGGAGACATTCACCTTGATCGCAGTAGGTCAAGGGTAGAAGATAGTTTTTCAGTTTTTCATGATGAAAAAAAATATTATGTTTTTATTTTTTTATAGTAACCCCACCTTTTGAGTTATGGGGGTGGGGACAACTCGAACTAGATAACCCCCATTTTGAATTCTACTTGTGGGGACCACCTGAACTCCTCCTTAATGTAGGGAAGCCCTTTTTAATCCTCCCATTTAATTTTTTCAATGCAATACAATTAAATGTGCAGACACAAAAAAAAATAATTGTGTCATTGAATTATGCCAAAATTAATTGTGGCAACGTAAATTAAATTGATAAACCTATTTTTGTTTTTTGGATCCTAAATTACATGGGGAAATAGTTTGAAAAAGGGATGCTTGGGGAGAACATTGGAGAAAATATATGTGGACGACACACGATCCCAGCTTCGGAAGTGTGCTGCATAAGCGACGATCGTTGGCACCTTCATCGCCTTCACTGACATCATCCCAAGACACCTACAACAAGAAATTGAGGTAGGTATTATTGTTTGTTTACCCCTTTCCCAATTTTTTACATTCATCTTGGTTTAAGAAAATTTATATTATTCTTGATTCAAGAAAAAATAATCATCTTGCTACCATTATAATACGGTGGGTGTGGGCCGAATGAACATTGCCTCACCTCTCCGAAACCTTTGTGGGATTCTGAAGGTCTTGAATCGATGATGACATCCCAAGGTGAGTGCGGGAGTCTAGAGAATGAAGAAAGGGCAACTGGGGAGTCACCAATGACCCAAGGAATGTCGCCAGAAGGGCTGGGGAGTGGCGAACGGCACCCTGGCCAGCCGTGACGATGGCGGTGGTGCGACCGCACCGCTAGAGAAGGGTCGCGGCTCGTCGGCAATGACAGAGCAAGGGAGGCGGTCGGCGCATGAACTACCGCATGAACGGGAGTCGGTGGAATGCGTCAATGCCACTGGGAATTAATGAATCCATGACCATGGGCCACAGAGCTGAAGGGAGGGAGGTCGGATCACTATCGGCCTCCATTGATGGCGCGGTGCGTGACCACACCGCGCATACGAAAGATGGTCTCCCGGCCAGCCGTGAGCTGAGTGGGCCACACCAGCATGCCGGGCTGGACCCAGTGGGCCATTCGGGACCCATCGAGCTGGCTCTAATCCTGCTGGTCCGGTCGGCCCAGGGCGGGTCGGGCAGGGTCAGACCGGATCTTCACCAGCTTCGACCCTTTTCTCTCTCTCTACCATACCATGAACAATGTGAATCCGTTTGACAAACTGTCTATGGTACCAGAAAACAAGGATCGAGATGATCCATTTGATATACCAAACTAAAGTTCTTGATAATTTTGTGGTATGGCCGGGTTGGATCGAACACAAATCCAACCGAGCCCTCAGATCTAAATGGCCAAAAACATACAGACCGGGCGTCCGATTGACGCACCGTCTGTCGCATTGAGACCCCTTTGACTTATCAGTACATTGAGATGCTTCTTCATGGGAAATTTTTTTATAGTTTTAGTATCAACCATTGAGATGAGGAAATGTCCCCTCGGGAATCAATCGAGCTTAGTGCAGGAACCCTCTAGCTGGTTGTATCATGTGAAAGGGATCCTATGTGGGTATGTGCTTTGGGATCCTACGTGGGTCGGTGTTTGAGAGTCTCACTTGGACCGGCCCTAGGAATTCACATGGGAGTACTCTAGGATCCTATTTGGGTCTGCTTTATTGGGATCCTATGTGGGTCTAATGATTTAGTATCCTACGTGGGTCTTCCTCTTAACAGAGTAAGATGATTTATTAGTTACATATAATCATCTTTATGATTGTACATATGTTATACCAGGCGTGAGATGAGTCTTTTCTAATGTGGTAATATTCTATGTGTCATACCATTGAGTTACTTACCTTCGTGGAGATATCATTTTGGTATTCATCTACATGGTCTTACGTTTCTGGTACTTACCTTTGTGGTGTTACCTTTATGGTACTTACCTTCGTGGTGATACCATTGTGGTATTTTTCTGTGTGGCATTACCTTTTTGGTACTTACCTTTGTGGTTTTACCTTCATGGAATTCATTACTTTGTGGAAAAGTTTTATTTTCACAAAGGATTTAGGCCTTGATATTCCTCATGAATGAGATGGGTATACTTGATAACTTAGGTATATATATGGGAATATACCTAAGTAGGGTTGTTAGTTGTTTTCTTGCTTTGTGGTTTATGCTTTTTGGATTCTTGTGAGACCCTTTATGGTCTCAGGGTCCCTATAGAGTATTTTTATACTCACCACTACACGGGTTATGCCCGCACCTTGTTGTGTTTGGTGCCAATGACAGATAGTGCTGACTGAGGACGAGGGTACTAGGACTAGAGGTAGCCCAGAGGTGGACCTTAGAAGAGGCATACCGTATAGACAACCATTCAAGAGTTGCACCTATCTTTCAGGTAGGATCCATGGCGGGTGTTCATAGGATCTTTTCAGTTTACTTGTACATTCCAGTTTTCTTGTACATTCCAGTTGGGCATGTATTCTGGCCCCGTTTACTTACTATACACACTATTTTTACTATATAGATTACTTGTGTTCTTATATTTAGTTGTTCATGGTTGAGTGTGTTAACAGGATATAAATGAAATGCCTTCCCGGTTTTTTGGAATACACCTTTCAGTGCTAGTCACCAGCCCCTGGCCTATGGAAGGCGGGATTGGGGTAGTCATAGCACGGGCCCCGGGGGACGTGTCGTGACAATTTCACAACTAATTCACATTATGAATATTTATTTTAATAATAACCATCACTATATACATTTAAATATATAAATGAACCCACAGATCTATGACCATATAGGTTAAATCTAGATTTTGTCATAACTTTTAATAAATTGACTTCATTACAATAAATTTAATCGATAAGTAAAACCAAAATGCTCAGCATTTTTATTAGGAATATTTTATTGGAATTATCGATAAAGTCTAGGATTTCTATATCATGACCCCTTTTTAAAATAAATCACACAATAGGTTTAAGCTAGGTTTTTCATTGTAATGATCTATTCAATTATATCATGATGTATCATAATGAGTTTGTGAATTTTGAAAACATTTCCACAGGCATTTAAAACTAGTCATGAATAAAATGAATCATTTCATTCCACAGGTGATGATTGAGTCAAAAATGAATACACCCATTCTATATTTATTACATATAAATAAAACTATACAATATAAATAATATTTGTTAATATCTAAAATGAAGTTTTGTTTTCTTCAAATAAATCACATTATCCTCCTCCCAAATTCCAAGGAATTTTAATATACATTATCTTATCCATATATGTATCATTATACATATCCATATTTATATCCATATTATTTTTATTCCATTTTTATCAATATTTATTAATCCTTTATCTGATAAAAAGTATAGAATCCAGCAATATTTTATATAGATATGGTAATGACACCGGGTTTCTAAATAATGGTATTATATTTATTTTTCGGAATACAAAATACATTACACAAATATATTCCCTAAGACCGTAATATTTTATTTTATTTGTAAAAATGGAACATAATATTTTAACATGGGGAATGATATTTAACATATCCTATAATGATGTTCCCCTTTTGTTTTCCTACCTAAATCATTTTTTTATATTCTAGGGATAGGAAAAAATAAAAATGGTGAAAATATAATTCTATGTAAGTGTAAACCATGAGAAAATAAAACCAACCATAAACATATGAATGTAAAAACATGAACATAATGTTGAAATATCAAAATCATTTGTCAAAGAATAAATTTTTGAAGAATGTAAGGCATGGATCATATTGAAAAAATTACCATGATAAAATGGAATTGTAATAAAACATAGAATTTTTGAAAAACAATAGTACGATAATATGATTTACATAGAAGTCAAGGAACTAATTCCAAGACCATCATAGCGAAAAATGTCTATTACTAAACTGGGTTTACATGCCATTCCATCCATGTCTTACAGAACCAGATTTAGTTATAATTCTATCCCTATATTTCTGAACCAATTTTAGGTATTATTTTAGTAATATATAACTCAAGAGATAAAAATCATTATCCAATTCTTTGTAGGGAGATATATGTCCCACCCAACTCATGGAGAAATCATTTCTTCATGTGTCAGAAATACAAAAAACATTCATCATAGCATAACCCATGAAATTAAATGGGTTTCTTAAATATTATTCAATCATAACATAATTTGTCCGAGATATAATAAATCTTAAAAAAAATTAAATAAAAGTACTATTATGGATATAAACATAACCCTATATCAACTTAGATGGAAAATAATTTTGATAGGACACTTGAGATTATTTCCTGAGGAAAATATCTTATCTTCTTCAAAAAATGATTTCAATTCTGAAAATAACTTGAAATTTTAAAAGAAAATAATTTCTTTTAATATAAACATGAAATATTGTAGAGTAATATTAATGTAAATAAGGAATTATTATTATTTAAAAATACTTTCATGTTGTTTAAGATAAAAAAATATTCTTCTCATACTCTTGCTGGAAAAGTAAAAAAGTACCTTGTATGGAAAATAAAAGAAAAATTCCTTCCATTCCATATAATAAAAATTAACCAATGGGTAAAAATAAAATACAAAAATTGTCGATGAATATGAATAATATTATATATTTAGAAAAAATTTCTCTGGATGATAAATAAACCCATGTAAGTACTTTCATATAAAAAATTCCAGAAAATAGTGATCTTGCAAAATTGTTCCTTACCATAGGTTTATTTTCATCCATATGTGTCCAAAAAACATGTATAGTGGGTTTATTCATAATATTAACTTGTTAAAAACCATATTAATAATCATTATATCATATATGATTCACCTATTACTCTATATTTCTGGATTATTTATCAATTCCATGTTAAAGTAACATTTTGTGTAAAAATCATTTCATTTATCGTACGTGATTTGAATTGTTATATTTTATATTATTAAATAGATCATTATTTAAATACATTCATAATGTAAAAAATGATTTATATATCATAAATATTATTTATATAAATATATATAATAGATTGATAAATGAAATGGAATACACCGTTCATGGAGTTGAGAGGTCGTACGTATGCATGAACGTTGTTTCTGATTCCTTATAGAATTGAATGGAAGAAAGTAAAATATATATATATATACACATAAATATATTATAATTATTATTTCATATATTTCATTATTAATTATTAAATATACTTTATAATCATTCATTAATGGTTAATATGGAGGATGAATCTCATCACGTTGTGGAGACGGTAGGCCATACATACACACGAGCGATGATATCATTCACATTGACTGTTTAAATGGTTTGGAATTGGATTGTATATTAATTATACATAATAATAATCATGTTACATTCATTAATTAAATATATTATTATCATCATTATACCCCTCCAAATTATGTATTGTTGAATAACCAATTACACCACGATGTGGAAACAGAAAGTCGTACGTACACACGCATGGTGATATTGTTATATGTAGGATGGATAAAAGAAGGAACTATGTTGTACAATAATTATAATAAAATATCATAATGTATAATATAATATATTTATTTCATTATTATAAAAAAAAGTAGAATATGAAAAAAAATTGAAAGAGGTGATAAAAAAATTACCACATTTTTGAATAACACATTTTGGTATGCACTAAAGGACTTCTTAAGATGGATTTATGCCCAAAGGGTGGAATATCGAATGAAGAGATGGATTTTGGGAGATTATATTGGTAGGGGTTGTCCCAGATAAAGGGATTTGGAGGTGTGATTAAAAGAGAAGGAGAAACTCCCTTTTATAAGAGACAGGAGGGGCACATTTGGAATGTTTTGAAATATTAATTTGTTATAATTTAATTTTCATTTTATAATGCTCTTAAACTACTTTTTATAGAAGATAAGAAGAGTATGTTTAGAAAGAAACTCATAAAATAAAATTTATATATGTATTGTTTTTATTTTAAACCTTATCATTTGGATTTATCCTTATTTAATCTATTTACTTTTATTTATTGTAATAATAATCTAAATATTAAATAGTTATAAATATTTACTTATGTGAAGACCAAGAAAATCCCATGAAATATGTTTTCATAAATGCATCGGAATATTATGAGTCCGTGAAAATTTATTGCGCTTGATTTCGGGGCCCGGTGTGCCCAGAAGCAATTTCTGATGTTTTGTTTGGGTATGTTCAGTAAACGTAAGGGTGTGTTTTTTTAACTTTTGAACCGGTTCTTGGAATTGAAATCTGAGGGAACCGTTGAACATGTAGCCCCAATATTCTCTTAAGAAGACTTTCACATCAACAAGTGTGAGTTGATAATAAAAGTAAGTTTTTGGATTTTCATAAAAAAAATTATAAAATAAAGTGAGCTACACATTATTTTATTTGAGCCGCCATGTCAGTGACTTATTGTTGAAACCTGCTCTTGGAAGATGGAAGTGGGACCACCACACTTTAAACTCCCATGATAGGTTATGTTGGTGGGGACCACCCGAACATTACCTCCCATGAGAGGTTACTGTGTGGGGACCACACGGGGCTTAACCCCGCTATTTATGGAAGAGTGTAAAACCTCTTAACTCTACATCATTAATGATGGAGAACCTCATGACCTACCTTTAATTAATTTGTGTCAATCTCCCATATTTAATTTGATCCGAGTATCATGAATTAATTAGGGTGAATCAATTAATTTAATACTACTTTTTGATTTTCTGTGCCAAAGAAATATTAGATAACTCAATCTAATATTATTTAAATTCAATTTGTGTGGATGTTGAGAAAGAGGAGAGCTTGGGAGGAATAGAATTCTCCAAACGAAGAAAGAAGAAAGTGTTCGTCTAACAAAGACCGTCAGCGATGATCATTCTTCGACTTCTTCCCCGGACACCTACCAAGGTGGAGCGTCTTCCAGAGCTGACACAACTCAAGTTTGGATGCCTATGGCAGATGCGACGAACGACAAACAAAGGTAGGGGGTTTATATTGAGGAATATTCATTTTCTGTTTCTCATCTTTGTTTGGAATGAATTGATGCAAAGTATTGTAAATAATTGATGTTCATCATACTCCTTTGATGAACCAATTATTATCAACCATAAGCACGGAAGGTTCAGGCCAAACTAACATGGCCTGACACCCTCCGTCGATCTCTTTTTGACATTTCTTCGGCATCGTGATGAGGCGACGAAACAACGAAGGTGGCGATAACAATGGACATTCTTCCTGGGGACTCCACAACCTGAATTGGCCTTTCACGCACCCCATCAGTACCCCGCCGTACCGCGCTGGCCTACCCGGGGCTTTCCGCGGCTGGCCCCGACCCCCAACGTGCCTTTCCTGGCCGTTCAGTGTCCTGCCGCGCCCCGCCCGGCCTGCTCGCACCCTGCCCGGCTCCCATAAAACCTCCCATGCCAGCCCGCGGCATCCCTCATGGAATCGATAGTCAAGACAACGTGGAATTCCTTGCCACGCCACCCGAGCCGGCCCCGCGCGGTGCTGGCCAAAATGGCCCCGACCTACGGACCGTGCAGCAAACACAACGTCCTCTGTGCCGAACTGCCCTCACTGTCTGTTGGGCAGGGCCCAGCGGACTGGGTCGAACCTAATAGGTTGGCCCACCCAAGGGGTTAGGCTAGACACAATAGGTCTGACCGGGTTGACTCAGACCAGGTCGGCCTAGACCGGGTTGGGTCGAGTAGGTCCGACCAGGTCGGACCGGACCCAGGCCCACTACCGACCCCTTACTTCCATTGGCCATATCTTTGGAACCAGATAACCATTTGATGATTAGTCACCAGCGCTGGTTTTCTTGGAGTGTGATGGTCCCTTTAGGAATACCCCATTGGATTTTGGGTTACATTTGTGTTACGGTTTGGTTGGATCGGGCACAAATCCAACCAGGGTGCTAGGACTGAAAGACTAATAACTCACATACTGGGTGTCTGATTGATGCACCATCTATTGCGCTAAGACCCCTATGATGTGGAGGACCTCTGAGATACTTCTTTGTGGGACATTATGGCAGTTGACGTATCGACCATTGGCTTGAGGAGTGGACCATCCTAAAATCAAATAAGCTTTGTGGAAACCCACACTACGGGAAAAATTGATTATTGCGATGGGTTATTTGCGACGGGAATAACTCTCGTCGCAATAAATCCGACGAAAAGCTTATTTGTGATGGGAATATATGCAAGTCACAAATGGTAAGTTAGTTGCGACAGGAATACAGGACCTGTCACAATAGGTATGGCGTGGTTTATGTGCCAAAACGCGGGGAGCCCATTTACGACGGTGGCCTTCATCCCGTCGCATGTACATGGAGGTGGTAAATACTATTTGCGATGAGACAATTACCCGTCGCAAAACACTATTCAGCAGAGGTAATTTGTGACGGGCTCCGTCGCCAATACCAGCGGCGGTAAATAGACTTTTGCGATGGGGATATTCGCTCGTCGCTAATGGTATGTCCGCCTACAGGTATTTGCGACGGGCCCGTCGCAAAAACCCTTTTAACCGCCTCCTGTATTAAATGCGGGTGAATGTTTTTGTGACGGGGTCCGTCTCTAATACCGGCGGCGGTAAATAGGCATATGCGATGGGGATATCCGCCCGTCGCTAATCGTATTTCGGCAGACATCTATTTGCGACGAGTCCATCGCAAAAAACCCTTTTAACTGCCGCTTGTAATTAATGCGGGTGAAGGTATTTACGACGGTACACTGTCGCAAATACTAGTATTTGCGATGTGATCCTGTCACAAATAAGACCGCCGCAAATATTCTATCTTATATATACCCCTTCCATTTTTTTAAAATCATTCAGATCTCTCTTATTTTTTTTCCTTTCTCTCTTTAAATTTCTGTTCTAAGTAGAATATTTTTTTATTTTAATTTTTTCATACATGAAGAGCAGAGAAGAAGTTAGGTGGCGCAAACTACTTCAAAATATCAAAGGTATTTATAGTTTTTTTAATTGTTAAATTATTTTTAATTGTTAGTTTTATTTGTAATTGTTAATTTTAATTTTTTTTAATAGAATGTTTTTTAGCTATATAAAATAATTAGATTAAGTGGTTGTACCAAATAGTCCATGTCTAGATACGGACAAGTAGAGGCGGCTCTAGCACAGATGTACCTAGGAGTGAAAACTCTGACAAGGTGTTTCGAGTTTGACTCAGGGTAACCTGGTACACGAGAACGGGCCTTGCTGTACTCTTGGTCAGACACTCCCAGAGGATGTTTTGGTAATAATAAGAAATAAATATATTTAATTAGAAATAATTAGAAATCGTTATATTTAATTAGGAATAATTATATAATTATTAAATAATTAATAAATAATTAGATTTAATTAAAATAATAATCAAATAATTAGGAAATAATTATATTTAATTGATTAGAAATAATTAGGAAACAATTAGAAATAAAATAATTAAGAAATAATTAAAAATATAATAATTAGGAAAAAATTAAAAATAAAATAATTAGGAAACAGTTAAAAATAAAATAATTAGGAAACAGTAATTAGGAAATAATTAAAATAATTTAGAAACAATTAAAATAATTAAGAAACAATTATAACATTAAAAAAACAAATAAAACAATTAGGAAACAATTAAAATAATTAGAAAACAATTAATATAATTAGGAAACATTTAAAATAATTAGGAAACAATTAAAATAATTAGGAAACAATTAAAATAATTAGGAAAAAACTAATATAATTTTGAAACGATTAATATAATTTGGAAAAAATTAAAATAATTAGGTACCAATTAAAAATAATTAGTAAACAAATAAAAATAATTAGGAAATAGATAAAAATAATTATTAAACAAATAAAAATGATTAGAAAACAAATAAAAATAATTAGGAAAAAAATAAAAATAATTAGGAAACAAATAAAAATAATTAGGAAATAATTAGAATGTGTGATTGACCACTCACAAACCTCAATTTTCTTTTCATTTGTGTGTTGAGGATTGACATGAAACTTCTACCTCCACATGTAATATTTTCTTTTACTGTAAATATTATCAACCTCCTCGCCAGCATAGAGGTGAGGAGGTTTATAATTTTGACAGTAAAAGTAAATACTACATGTGGAGGGAGAAGTTTCCTGTCAACCTCAATGCACAAATGAAAAGAAAATTGAGGTATATAAGCGGTCAATCACGTTTGTTACTAATTAGTAACATAATTAGTAATATAATTATTAACATAAATTTTAACATAATATAAAATATTATATGAATCTAATATTAATAATTAATTAATACTAATAATATAATTATTTTATTATTATATGTTTAATATTTATAAAAAAATATTAATATTTTTTAAAATTATAAAAAATTTATAAAATATTACAATTATCAATATTTTCAACAAGTTTTTCTTTATTCTTAACATGTTCAAATCTTAAAGGGTCGCAAATTTTCAGGTGATGCCCAATAAAAATTTTGTGTCAACTGTGTCCAATGTAAACTGTATAATTGTTCTTGCTTGTTTGATCACCTCATAAGTAGCGTTGCAATAGGACAACCCAAGTCATGTCTTTCTCATCTATAAGAATTACATCACATGACTTTTTACATAGACCATTCTTTCTTGAAAAATTAAGCGAAAGATACTGATGTTCTCATAATTTTTCAAGGAATAATGATCTATGTAAAGGGTCATGTGAAATGATTCTTAAAACAAAGAACGAAATTACATGGGTCGTCCTGTTGCAACACTACATGTGAGGTGATCGACCTTGTATGGAAAATTATAGAGATTAAATTGGAAATGGTTGACGCAAACTTTATATTGGGAATGACCTGAAAATTTACGACTCTTTAAGATTTTAACATGTTAAGAATAGATATAAATCTGTTGGAAATATTGAGATTTGTAATACTTAGTAATAATTAGTAATTATTAATCAAAAATCAAAAAAAAAGTAAATGGTTATATATTAGAACAATTTCTAGCGGATTGGCAGCTACATTTTGTTCAACGTCTCATATCTTTTCTACATTCTCCCACTGAAATCAGTATGAAAAATTTGATCTACAATATTTCAGAGCAAGTTTTTCATACGGATTTCAGTCAGGAGAAACTTAAAAATAGATGAGTCGTTGGACAAAAGAGGCTCTTTTCCCTGACGAATCATCTCCTTGCAAGGAGTTGAGTCGTTAGGCAAAAGAGATGTCGCCAATCCGCTAGAAACAAATAAGAATAATTAGTAATTTAATCTCCACAACGATGATTACAAAATTTTATTTCATTATTCAAGCATATTTCATTTTTCCAAGTATTGCTAAGTATTTTTAAATTAATAATAATTAGTGGGGATGATTACAAACTAACTGTGTCGCCTATAATTATTGGTAATTACTAATAAATAAATGTAATTATGTATCTTCTCTTTTTAAGATATTTTTTTATTATATGAAATTATTAACAATAGTAATGGTTGTAAATTTTTTTTGAAACATATATATGAATATGGAACAAGGAAATCGACATCAATATTTATTAGATGATCGTGCTTGGATAAAAGAGCAAAAAAATCCAAACGGTTCTTGTTTAAATCATGTATATGTTGATGGTGTTGATGCTTTCTTATCATTTGAATCATCAAACCCGGAATTTGTTTCAGAAAGGAAAATTAAGTGTCCTTGTAAAAATTTTGGTCTGAGAACGTTTGAGACATTTGACATCATTGGGAAACATCTCTTGCGTTATGTTTTTCAATCAGATTAGATATTTTGGTATCATCACGGTGAACGCAGTTCCAGAGAAGATATTAATAATTTGATTCTGGATCCATCACGATTTAAGAATATAGTACATGATCTTGTAGCGTCATCCGTTCAACAAGATGAAATCGAGGATGATGTTGATTTACCTCCAGAGTTGGCACCATCTGAATTTGCAAAGTTGTTCAGGTCTGCTGAGAATGCATTATATCCTGGATGCAAGATTATCAAATTATAAGCAGTTGCAAAATTTATGGCTATTAAATCAGATAATGGAATGTCAAATAACTGTTTTGATCAGATATTTTCTTCTGTTAAAGCACTGTTACCTGAAGGAAATGTGATGCCTTATAATTAATATGAGAGCAATAGACTGGTTCTTAATCTAGGCCATAGTTATCAGAAGATCCATGCATGTTCAAATGATTGCATCTAATATTCTGGTGAAAATGATTCATTGGATAGTTGTGCCACATGTGGAAATTATAGGTATAAATAATCTCAATCAGGGAAGTCTGGATTGATTCCTGTAAAACAGTTGAGATATTTCCCACTTACACCCCGGTTGTACGTTTATTTATGTCTCAGAACACAACAACAATGATGTCATGGCACAAACCGAATATTTCAAATGATAAAATCTTGATTCATCCATCTGATGGTGATTCATGGAAAAATTTTGATCAGGTGCATCCGTATTTTTATTTTGAATCCCGGATCGTGTGATTGGGTCTTTCTACTGACGCTTTTTGTCCATTTGGATCTTTTGGTAGTCAGTATCCCTGTTTTCCTGTCTTTATAACTCCGTACAATTTTCCTCCATGGATATTGATGAAGGATCCTTAAATATTTTTGAAATTATTAATCACAGGACATCCGAAAAAGAATATTGATGTTTATTTGAAACCATTTCTTGATGAGTTAAATTTATTGTGGTGTCATGGTGTTGGTACATATGATGCAGCTGTGAAATAGAATTTTGTAATGAAAGCCGCTTTGATGTGGAAAATTATTGACTTCCCGGCATATGACATGTTATTTGGCTGGAGTACACATGGTCCAAAATCATTTCCTTACTGTATGGGAGACAACAAATCATTTATGCTCGTGAATGGAAAAAACCATGCTATTTTTACTATCATCGCAGATTTTTTTCAATCTATCATCCTTTTCGGAGGAATAAATCTAATTTCAGAAAAGGCAGAATTGAAAGAGATGAACCTCCAAAAATGATCTCAGGTACAGAGTTTCAATCAGTTGTATTTTCATTACCTTCTATAACTTTTGGAGGGGGCGTGGTCTTGCCAGACTGATGATTCCAGATCCTATCCCGGAGCGACGTCCACCTCTTGGATTCGATGTGCACACGCGGTGGTATGGTAACCTATCTATTTTAGATATCTTTCATTATAAGTTATTTATATTCTAATTTTTTGATTATTTGTTATTTTTCCATAGTTTTACACATATAGATATTGGACATGGGAGCTCTATCTTGCGCAATTATTTTTCTCAGCCCTGGCTCACACAGTATCAGATTCCCATTGATGTGAAGGTCGCCATGTTCGATCATTGGATGGTACGTAATTAAATATTATTTATTTTGAAATTTAATTCATTAATAACATTATATTAGATTTTATGGTATCCCATCGATGAGAGCATGTGTGCCACTATCCACACAGCATGGGTGGTGTCTATGTGTGACTGTTTCCATTAGTTTTTGCATAATTTGAGAAAGACGCCTGTGAAGAATGCCAGAGTGACAGAATTTGATGAGTCATGTAGATCCCACTAACCAGTGTACATTTCTTCTGACTTTTGGGATGGATTATGTAAAAACTGGTTGGGGGTGGGTTTTGTAGGAGATATGCATTGGGTCGACATAATCAGGGGAGACAAGAGGTGAGGCATCGAGCCGATAGTCGTACATTCAGTGCGCATAGATAGCATCTGGTGAGTACTTTTTTTTAAATATTTTATAAAACATTAAATATAAACAGTTTATTTTATATTCGAATTGGAAGATGAGAATCCTGGTATTACGACGTACGGCGTTTATCAGATGATGTACACTAATCCTGCTACTGGAGAGATTAGAGGTGACCGACAGCGTCAGATTGTGATCAGTATTATTTTCTTTTCAGTTTGAAAATTAAATGCATATAATATTTTTATTATTTTAATTTCTAATTGATGTTTAAGGAGTCATATGAGGCTGCGACCTCTCGTACACAGGCTGAAAGTCAAGACGAGACGGGTGATCAGACTAGTGCCCACCATTTTGATGAGACGACATGGATGCAGGCGACCCAGTATGGCTTCGAAAAGGGACAAGTAGTTGGTATCGGCTCTCATTTGACTCATGTAGCTTATTACGGTACTACTGCGATATCGGCGTCCAGCTCGAGAGGAGCTTGTGGACATACATCATCTTCTGCCTCACAGTATAAGGAGTAGCTACATGCTCAGAGTCAGCCTATAGAGGATTTGCGTCAGGGGTAGGAGCAGATGCATCTGCAGCACGATGAGGAGATCCGTCGATGGCAGGAGCAGATGTGCCAGTAGCAGGATGAGGAGAGACATCGATATGAGGAGCAACATCAGGATCATATGGAGTATATGCATCGTTTGGCTCATAGTTTAGGGATGGAGTTTCCTCCACCACCTCCTCCAGGTCCTCCAGATTATCCACCCCTCCAGTGATTTTTTTAGATGTAATAAACATTTGAGTTCGTAGCTTATTGTCCTATTAACTATTTACAATTCCTCTTTCATATTGGTACGAGTATTTAATGATTTAATTTGTTTTTAATTTTTTTAATTATTTATTACTTATTATTATTATTTTTAATATCTGCTTATTTTAGTAATATTACTTTTAATATTTTATATTTATTGTTAATAATGAGAAGTTTATAATTTTATATTTTTAATAATATTAATATTATTAATAATATTTTTTTCCAGAAATATGTATGTTTATTTTAATAATAATATTATTATATTATTTTTTTATATTATTAATATTAGTACAATTATTATTATTTTTTGATATTAATATTTCATAATATATAATATTATATTATTTATATTCATATTATTATTATTTATTGATATTAATATTTCATTATTATATTATATATATTTTTTATTATTAATATTATAATAATATAATTTCTTTATATTATTAAAATTAATATTATTATTATATACATTATTTAATAATAACAATATTATATTAATTTTTTATATTATTAACATTTGTATTATTATATTATATTATATTATTTATATTCATATTATTATTATTTTATATTAATATTTCATAATTATATTTCATAATTTTTTTTATTTATTTTTTAATAATATAATTTTTTATATTATAAATATTATTATTATTTTTATATAATATTATACGATTTTTATTAATTAGTTTATTTATTTTTATTTTTTTTGGTATTTGCGATGGGAATATTTGCAACGGGATTTTCCATCGTAAATTTTTTTTTACTGTACCATTTGTGACGGGAATAATACCCGTCGTAAAAACATTTCTGCCACGGTCCGTCACAAATACCTTCGTCCCAAATATTTTTTAAATTTCCCATTTCCGACGGGTCAGAAACCCATCGCAACTAATATATCTGCAACGGCCCGTCGCAGATACCTTTTTTATATATAAACACAAATACATTTGTGATGGGGGAAAAATACCGTTGCAAATACACTTTTTGTGATGAGACCGCCGAAAAAAACCTATTTTTGACACCATTTTCAGCAACGGCGATTTGCGATGGAGCCCCCTCGCAAAAGACCTTTTGCAACGGGATACCATCACAAATCTCCCGTCACAAATATTTTGTTTTCCTGTAGTGCCTGTGGCTGGATGCTCTCTAACTACTGTTCCTGGATCTTGTGTGGGTCCGACATTTCTGACTTATGTTCCTTGATCCTATGTGGGTTCGACAGAATAACTGTTCCTGGATCCTGTGTGGGTTTGACAAAATAGTTGTTCCTAGATCAATTGTGGGTCCAATAGCTTTGACTACTGTTCCTAGATCCTGTGTGGGTCTTGAAGTTATGACTTATGTTCATGGATCCTGTGTGGGTTCGAAAAAATAGCCATTCCTGGATCTTGTGTGGGTATGACAGCTCTGACTATTGTTCCTGGATACTATTTGGGTCCGACATTTCATACTTCTATTCCTAGATCCTGTGTGGGATCGACAAGATAGCTGGTCCTGGATCCTTTTTGGGTCTGACAGCTCCAACTACTGTTCGTGGATCCTGTATGGGGCTGATAGTTCAATGTGATGGTCCTGGATCTGGTGTGGGTCTGACAGCTTAGATGATTTAGTGGCTATATCTAATCATCTCTATCTCTGTACATATGATTTAGTGGCTATATCTAATCATCTCTAATCATCGTTATACTCACCCTTGCACGGGCTATGTCCGCACCTCATGGTGTTAGATGCAGACAACGGACAGCGCTGACTGAGGCTGAGTGTTTTAGGAATGGACGATATCAAGAGGTGGACCATACAACATTTCGGTACACAGAGGAGACTGATAGACAAGGAGTACTGAGGTGGGTATCTTTACCTACACTTTAGGTAGGTATCAGGATTGATTATCTGGGATATGCTTTTCACCTTTCATCTATTTTTTCAACTTTATTTGTACTTGTACTTTTCAGTAGGGATTTTTTTTCCGTCCCCTTGTACTTTTATGCATTGTTCTGTTTTATATTTTTACATAGTGTTTTGCTTCCAGATTGTACTCTATTGTGTTCATTTTCATGTTATATATGGAATGCCTTCCCAGTTTAGGGATTTAAGCCTTTGGTGCTAGTCATCATCCCCTGGCCAATTGAAGGCGGGCTTGGGGTAGTCACAGCACAGGCCTCGGGGGACGGGTCATGAAAACTTGGTATCAAAGGAGTCGATTATACCACATAACATAGGACTCCGATCATTCTTTTCTATGAAGAAATAATTTTAAGAGTACTAAGTGTGGTTTTCATTTCAGGGAGTCCAGTGTTGGTGCGGCAGCCATCGTATCCACACACCAGGACCCTTACTTCGGATTTCCGGCTCAGTGCACGAAAAAATTGAATGCGTGTATGTTATAAGAGTTTTATTTGTCATATATTTATGTCATATCACCAATTATACCTTATTGACCATGGCACACCTATATCTTTTCAGGATGGCCCCCGTCAGACTGCCAACTAGGGTTCCGAGAGTTGTACGAGATAACAGCCCATCGAGTGATGAGGCCTCGAGCTAGGGCCATATCATAGTGGAGGCACCAGTGGTACCACTCCCCGTTGGGCCACCGATACAACCATCTCCAATACAAAAGAGTGCACTCCTCTTGAGCACATTTCATAGGTTTCAGCGCTAGAGGCCACCCAGGTTCAGGGGTGAGACGAACCCGCATACAGCTGAGGATTGGTGGGATGTTGTGATGAGAGTCTTCAGACTAGTAGGGACACCATCCGACCCTTTATAGATCCTTTCTATGAGTCTTTTTTAGGAAGAAACAGGCAGATGGTTGAGCCTGATGCTCTCGGATCATGATGAGGTGACACTTCTCTAGGAAGACTTCGAGAGCATGTTTCGGGCAGAGTTTGTCTCAACCACCCTATGTGCGGTACGATTACAGGAGCTACTGCATCTACAACAGGGTATCATAACGGTGGAACAATACTCATTGAGGTTCACAAAACTCTCACACTACTCCAAATATATGGTGTGTGACCCATTCTTCAGGGCCTGGACCTTCGAGAAGGGGCTCAGGAAATATATCATGGATTCGATGATCTCCCTTAGTATCCTGATGAAGGTGGGGGTGTTGGAGAGAGCCCAATTAGTGAAGAGTTTCCTTGATGAGGAGTCACCAATATTGAGACTCACCACTGGGCATCACTTAGTTGAGTCTTTTGTAGCTGTTAGTAGACAGATGTTGCAAAGGTCCAACCGGACAAGGCCAACCGGTGGAGGACCTCAGAACATGAGTTTTTTTAAGCGAGGCACAAGAGATAGATCCAGTCATGTAAGGAACAGATAGTGTTTCACATGTGGCAGGCACGGTCACATAGCTTGTGACTATCTGACCCTCCATTTGGATGATCAGCAGACAGTTGAGGGACCTCCCAAGTAGAGGAAGAGATTCGATCAAGGTATCCCATAGGGAGCAAGTGGACGTGGCAGAGGAGCTGGTCGTGCAGATGGGGGTGGACGACGTTACGAGGTGTTACCACCACCACCACTAGGAGGTCCACCCCGACCGCAAGGTGTATGTGGACAGGGGAGAGCTCATCTCTTTGGAAGTTGAGGCTTACGACCATGGTGCTTCAGAGATTATTCGAGGTGCGATTTGTTTCTACTCCACCATATCTACTGTTTTTATAGACACATGTTCCAGTCACCCTTTCATTTCCACTTCTTTTATTTGGAGCTCCGAGATTTCGAAGGATTTGTTTTTTCGATCCTTAAGGCTAGAGACACCTATGGGTGTTGATTCGACGATTACGCACCAGTGCTGGCAGTGCGATCTTACTCTAGGCAGTGAGAGAATCAGCTGGGATCTCCTTGTAGTGGCTTCGAGGCCTTACAATGTCATCTTGGGTATGAACTGGTTATATACAGTCCATTTTCAGAGTTAAAGAATTAGGCGCAACTTGCGGTGTGTCCGCACTGAGGGGTCCAGGTTCACCTTCACTGGCGACAAGGGAGCCTTTTCAGCACAAGATGGACTTACTCAGAGGTGGGTGCAGTCGATCACTAATCATTTGGCCTTTCTTACCCTCAGAGCAGTTGATGTGGTGAGTCTGAGCTATCCTATAGTGGTGGATTAGTATGCGGACGTTTTCCCTGATGATGTTCCTGGACTACCTCCATGTAGATGTGGACTTCTACATTGACCTGTTCCCCGGGACCACATTGATATCTACACCAGCGTCTCGGATGTCTCCTGTGGAACTATATGAGCTGCGGGTACAGCTAGAGGACTTGCAGGGGAAGGGATTCATCAGGCCCAGTGTTTCTCCCTGGGCAGCCCCAATTCTGTTCGCAAATAAGGCAGATGGAAACATCAGACATTGTGTCGACTACCGTCTCCTAAACTTGGTGATCGTGAAGAAAAAGTACCCACTCCCAGGGATTGAAAACCTCTTTGATCAGTTGATGGGATCACGGTGGTTATTGAAGATAGACCTCAGATCATGCTATCACCAGCTTAGAGATTGAGATGAGGATGTGGAGAATATGGCTTTCAGATGTCATTACGGCCATTATGAGTTCTTGGTTATGCCATTTGGCATAACCAATGCTCCAGAAGTGCTTATGGGACTCATGAATAGGATCTTACAACCATACTGTGATCACTTTTTTGTAGTATTCATTGACGGCACTCTAATCTACTTGACTACTGAGGAATAGCCCGCCTACTACTTGCAGGTAGTACTGGACACACTCTGAGAGCACCTACTTTATGGTAAGCTCTCGAAGTACAAGTTCTCAATACGAGAGGTTCACATTCTGGGACATGTCATTTTGGAGGCTGGATTTGTTGTAGATCCAGCGAAGAATGAGGTGATACATTCTTGGGAGCCACCCAGGAGTATGAAGGAGGTACGTCATTTTTTTGGGTTTGTCTTGGTACTACCGGCGATTCGTACAAGACTTATCCAGAGTCGCAACACCTCTATCAGCCTTAAATAATATGGGGAAACCCATTGTGTGGTCGGAGAGATGCCAGAAGCGCTTTCAAATGCTGAGGGAGAGTCTGACTAGTGCCACCATCATGAGGCTTCCAGAGGTAGGAATAGGGTACGTAGTTTATTGCGACACATCAGGAAATGGACTCGGATGTGTCTTGATGCAGGAGCTACCTGTGATCACTTATCATTCTCATCTGCTGTGACAGCACGAGCAGAACAACGCTACCCATGACCTAGAGTTAGCAGTAGTGGTATTCTCCTTGAAGATGTGGCAGAACTATCTTTTGGGTGAAAGTTTTACCATATACTCTTATTCCAAGAGTCTCACGTATATCTTATCTCAGAAGGACCTAAACACGAGATAGCAATGTTTCCTTGGGTTCTTCCAGGACTATGACTTCGAGATAATCTATACTCCTGAGATGTGGAACGTTGTAGCTTATTGGGACCTAAAGATCGGAGGTGGGGAGAATGTAATGACCTGGAAATCCTGTGGAAATTTTCGTCTTAAATACATGTAAATTTTACGAGTAAAGTGTGACTGGAATCAATTTATGATGTTTTTTTCGGGTAAGTTCAGTAAACATACGAGCGGGTTTTATAACTTGTAAACTGGTGGTCGGAATTAAAATCTGAGGGCACAGTTGAACTCACAACATAGGTATCCGCTTATGAAGACTTTCACATAGACGGTAGTGAGTGGAGAATAAAAGTTAGTTATTATATTTTCAAAAAATAATAAAAAAATAAAGTGAGCTACAATTTATTTCATTTGAGCTGCCAGGTGGGTCACTGGTAGTTGAAACCTCCTCCTAGAAGATGGAGGTGGGACAACCACACCTTAACCTCCAATGATAGGTTATGTTGGTAGGGCCCATCCAAACATTACCTCCCACGAGAGGTTACCGAATGGGGACCAAACGGGGATTAACCCCCAATAGATGGAAGAGAGTGAAACCTCTCAACTCTCCCTCATTAATGTTGGAGAGCCTCATGACCTTCCATTATTTAATTTTTGACAATCTATTTTAATTAATTTGTGCCAACTCTCATGAATTTATTAGGGAGAGCCAAATTATTTAATTCTACTTTTTGAATTTTGGTGCCAATGAAATATTAGATAACACAATCTAATATTATTTAACATGGAATTTGGGTAGACGTTGGGAAAGAGGAGATCTTGGGAGGAATAAAATTCTCCCAAAAAATAACGAATAATGAAGAATGCTGACGACGTTCATTTTTCAACTTCTTCCCTGGACACCTACAGACCTGGAGCATCTTCCACAGCCGACACAGCTCACGTTTGGAAGCCTTTAGTAGATGCGATGAACGGAGATTCTCTTCTTCTACTTTCTGTGACTCTGTCCACGAACGACTAACAACAATCAAAAGTTGCGGGTTTACATTGAGTAATATTCATTTTCATTTTTTCATCATCATTTAAAAGGAATCGATGCAATGTATTGTAAATAATTGATTTTCATCGTACTCATTTGATGAACCAATTGCTATCAACCCTAAACATGGATGGTGTAAGCCAAATTAACATTGCATGACACCCTCCTCCGATCTCTTTTTGTTGTTTCTTCGGCATGGCGATGAGGCGATAAGATGACAAAGTCGGCGACGACAACGATCGTCCTTCCCGTACCCTCCGAAAACTGCATCGGCCTTCCGTGTGCCCTAGCCAAACCCCACCGAACTGCGCCAGCCTACCCGCGGCCACTCGCGCACCCTGCCCGGCATGCCCCCAGCCTCCAGCAATCCCCGCCGGCCTGCCCGTGCCCGGCCGCTCCCTGCCCGACCTGCCTGCGGCCTCTCGCATGCCCCACCCTGCCTGCCTGTGGCCTTCCGCGGCCTACCCGGCCTACCCTCATCCTGTCGCTCCCAGCCGGCTGCCTGCCAACCCACCCGGTGCCCTGCACAGCTGCTAGCCGTCCTCTCGGCCTCGCGAGAAGCCATGCGGCGTCCCTCATGGCATCACAGGTTGAACTGGCATGAACTTCTAGGTCGAGCCTCACCCAGTGCGGTGTGTGTCCAACCGGCCCCAGACCCCGTACAGTGCCACCTACGCGGCGACCTCCGGGCCGAACTACCCTCTCAGTCCACTGGGTTGGTCCTAGCGGACTGGGCCCAACCTAACTGGATTTCCCACCCAATGTGTTGGTCCAGACCCAACAGGTCTATCCGGGTTGACCATGAACATGTTGGACCAAAGTGGGTTGGTCCGACTGGGTCCGACCGGGTCGGACCGGAGCCAGGCCCACTAACGACCCTTTACTTCCTTTGGCCATAGCTTTGGCACCAGACGACCATTTGACGAACCGTTAGTGGCGCTGGTTTTCATGGAGCACGATGGTCCCTTTGAGAATACCCCATCGGATATTAGGATATAGTTGTGATACAGTCAGGTAGGATCGTTCATGAATCCAACCGGGCCCTCGGGACTGAAATGGAAATAACTCATAGACCGGGCATCTGATTGACACGTCGTCTATTGTGTTGAGACACCTATGATGTGGAAGACCTCTGAGATACTTCATTGTGGTCCTTTTTGGCAGTTGATGTATCGACTCTAGGCTTGAGGAGAGGACCCTCCCGAAATCAAGCATGCTTTGTAGAAACCATGTGTTTGGATGCACTCTAACTACTGTTCCTGGATCCTTTGTGGGTCCGAACGTTCTGACTTCTGTTCCTAGATCCTATGTGTGTTCGACAGAATAGTTGTTCCAAGATTCTGGGTGGGTTTGATAGCTATAACTACTGTTCTTGGATCCTGTGTGGGTTTGACAAAATATTTGTTCCTGGATCCTGTGTGGGTCTGACAGCTCTGACTACTGTTCCTAGATACTATGTGGGTCCGACAGTTCTGACTTCTGTTCCTGGATCCTGTATGGGTTTGACAGAATAACTGTTCATTGATCCTATGTGGGTCCAACAGCTCTGACTACTATTCCTGGATCCTGTGTGGGTCCGACAGTTCTGACTTCTGTTCCTGGATCCTGTTTGGGTTCAACAGAATAGCAGGTCCTGGATCTTATGTGCGTCTGACAGCTCCAACTACTATTCCTGGATCCGGTGTGGGTCGGACAGTTCTAACTACTGGTACTGGATCATATGTGGTTCTGACAGCTTAGATGATTCATTGGCTATATATGATCATCTATATCTCTATACATAAGTTGTATACTTGTGTGAGATGAGTCAGTGACTTATGTGTTTTCCTCATGATTGAGATGGTTTACTTGATAGCATATGTATATGTATGGGCATATACCTAAGTAATGGATATCAGTTGTTTTCATACTCTGTGGTTTATCCTTGGTGGATTTTGAGAGTTAATGGTGGTCTCGGTGTCCCTACTTAGTATCATTATACTCTCCCCTGCATCGGTGATGCCTTCACCTCATTGTGTTGGATACAGACGACGGACATCGCTGACTGAGGCTGAGTGTTCCAGGACTGAACGATACCCGGAGGTGGACCATACGACCTGTCGATACATAGAGGAGACAGATAGACATGGAGTGTTGAGGAGGCTATATGTACCTACCCTTCTAGTAGGTTTCGTGGTGGAAGATCCACGAGATTCTTTTCACCTTTCAGCAATTTTTTCCTTTTTAGTTGTACTTGTACATTACAGTTGGGCTTGTATTTACATCCTTTTTTACTTTTCAGCACTATTCTGTTATACATTTTTACATACTATTTTTCTTCCAAATTTTACACTGTTGTGTGCATTTTCAAGTTATAAAGGCAATGTCTTCCTAGTTTAGGGATTTACGCCTTTGGTGATAGTCGCCAGCCCTTGGCCTATAGAAGGCGGGAATGGGGTAGTCACGGCACCGGCCCTGGGGGACGGGTCATGACAACTAATGTGTTTTAAATTTTAAATAATTCGAAACATTATTAAATCATTGATGATATAAATTTAAATTTGTATTTTTTATATTTATTTTTGTGATTTTTAAATTATTTAATAATATGTTATGTTTCTAAAATATCAGTAGTCTAAATGTTTAGCTCTATTCCTTTATTTGAATTTAAATTAAATCATAATTAAATATAAATTATAACCAAAATATTTAATAGACTCCTAAAATTTCATTTTCATCGATATAATTTGATGATCACATTTATTAGTTCATGTGATATTTATTTTAATGTTCTCAAAACCATTTATTTTATATTTCTATCAATAAAATAATATCAACAACATTATTGTGTCATTAGTAATGGAAATTATTTCAAATCTCAAAAATATAAATAAATCAAATGATGTATATTAATTTGTTAGTTATATAGAGACTATTTATGTTCAATTATTTATAATGTTTATTAATATATTAAAACTATTATACTTATAAGATATAATAGAGTGACGTGTTGTCACATTATTTGGTTTTATTTATATAAACGTCACTTTCATGAAAAAATGTCCAATAAATGAATCATTTCCAAACCTTATGTGATATTGGTAGACGTAAATTCATCCCATAATATTTTGTAAGGTTTAATATAAATTTTATTATCTTTATCATATTGGTTTTTAACCTAATTTACATGATTTTCCTTTAACTGTATTATAAAAAATTACCGTAGATACTATTCATCAAATCCCAAAAAATAAACGTAAACTATTTAAATAATTCGAACCCACTTATTCCTAATATGTATTCCATATTTTAAAATTCAGTACACATATTTTTCATTAATTTATTCAAAATTAATTTTCGTTGTCAAAACCCGAAACTAGGTTTTTAAGAAGTAAAAACTATCAAAAGATTGACATGCATTTATATACAATTTAAATGTAAAATTACATTCAATGACCAACATTGAATTAAATGATAAAAAATATAATCTATTTGAACTTTAAAACAAATAAAAAATATAATCAAACTATATAAATAAATTAGATGAAAAGGAAGTTCTTAATAAAAATATTAAAATATGAATTTTATCCGAAAAAACAAAAAATAAATCCAAAATTAATTTGGATGTCCCTATTCAAAATTATACATTTATTTTGTAAAATATAATATATATAAAATTAATAAATCTATTTTTAAAATTTGTGTTCCATCAAAAGGCTACAAACCCACATTTTGTGATGAATACTTCTCTTATTCAAAATATTGAATTTTTTCTTATATCATGTGATGGAAAATAAAAAGGATGAATGTCAATGTTATATAAAATTCAAATGTGGTTAATAATATTCATAAAAGATATTTTATATCTCATTGGATAATTATATTTTGATAATATATCGTTTTTTAGTGAAACTCATTATTGTGTACAATGCAAGCTATCGAGGTAGGTCGCTCTAGCATGTAATGAAAGCCAAGTCAATTGTGTGTTTAGTGAAATCGCTGATTAGTGTTGTGAATAACAAATTCCAAACATATTTATTTATAAAATTAAGTAATTATGTACTCAATGTTGAGTGAAATTAATTTTATCAAATGAACGTGAAATAGTGTGTAATACTAGCCATGTATAGTGTTGCGTATACTGCAAACTAATGCGTAGTTCGGTATAGCACATGATAATCTAGGTGTAGCTTACTACATAGAGAAAAAATGTAATTAAAAATAATCTATATTATAAAATCTTGGGGTTTTACACTATACCCCACTTAAATTGATTTTCTCCCTCAAAATTCATCTTGGATATAAATGATTTACTACATCAATGTTTCTTTTATAGAAACCCACATTGAAAAAATGGAAACTAAAATATCATTTTAAAAATGAATATTCGAAACATAATGGTTACCCAAAGTAATTCATAAATGGGTTTCACATAGGATAACATAGGTGGGATGTGAAAAAATGGATATGTAAGAGAAATTTAACCATCATGTTCTGATGGATAGTGATAGTGGACAAGGATGAAGAATGTTAACAACTATAAATCCATAAATCTTTGATTATTTATGGGACAATTTTATTAATCAAATAAGAAGGTAATAGGATACTTTTTTGGGTTTCAAGATACTTTTACTAATGTTGCTGATTTTTTTTTGAGAAGGAATAATTAAATTATTTCAGTATAATCTCATCCCTGTTCATTCTATGAAAAATTTCCACTTCATCCCTTATTTAAAGAAATTATGTTCAATTTTTTATTCATGATATTTTAGCAGATCATGGAATAAAAAGATATGAAATTCCATATATCTCAATAAAATGTTTGTAATGGGTTATAAAATATAGATAATTCTTCCTATACTATTATAATACATTAATATAATAATCATCAACAAGAATATAACTTATACTATCTATAAACGGATAACATTTAAATCCTTCCCAAAACAAAAAATATGAATCTTTAAAAAATTGTGAACTAAATCCAATTAACATTTATCTCCCATGTATCATACGGTAGTTCTTGGTTTTCACATTTAAAACATGTGAATAACTTAATAATGTATTCTCTTAGTGAAAACATGAATTCATTCAAAATTGACTCATTCCACACCCCAAAAAACCAAAAAAATTATACTCAATCCATGATATCACTATGTCCATATATCAGTCATGAGGTCGTCAATACTATCAAACATCTTATTATCTTTTTCCCCTTCATTATGAGCATATCATGTGCATTCCAAAAATATTTCAATCTCTTTTAAAAATTATAGGTACCAAATTTTTATGAAAAACATAATAGAAAAATACATTGATATTCCAACATTCCATAATACTATAAAATAGAATCAACAACACTATTTTAGAATCCCATAACATAATCACTTAACCATTCCACCCCTTAATTTTCATACTCAACATCACCAATAGTGATCACATGTGATTTTCCATTGTCTTTTGATTGAAGAGTGTGTTTACTTCAATCATCATCATAAACCCTTGGATTTGGTAATGGTTATCATAATTCCCCATTTCCTTTAACATGTATAATTGATGTGTGAGTGGTGCATTCTCTATAGAATTTTCTCTATTCACATCATTAACAACATTTTTCACATTACTTTGGCACTCAATGGCTCAATGAACACAATTTCCACACATAAAGTATTTTCTAGTACATTTAAGACAATCTACACCATGCTTCTTTACACACATTGAGCATAAGGAAATATTCATCTTCTTTTAACCATTGTTTTGATATTTTCTATTGAGTTTCATCTTTTATTTATAATCAACGCCATGAGAAGGATATGTAACACCGACCTTCACATAATCATTGATAGATCAATGCACAATCACTTCATAGCTACAAAAGTCTCTTATAGCTGACTCCCTTGAAATATTTGTTTTTAAGACACTAATGAATCGATCAAGATTACATTCATGTTATAGGATAAAACCTAAAGCAAAACGTGAATGTCTTGTAAAATTTTCCTCGTAGATACTAATAGGTCCAACATTATTTTTCATAATATCATGTAAATCATTTTCTATATTTTTCTAAGAATAAGAGGGAATTACATATTGAAAAATATGTTCTTGAACTCATACCATTCCATGGATTCAATATCATATTAATTCATTTTATTCATGATTATCGTCTAGCATAGGTTAGATTCAGATTCTAAATGATAAAAATACTTAAATTGATTTTTCATGTTCTGAACAAAGAATAGTGGGAAATTGAATTTCAAAGGTATTAATCCATTGTTCAGTAACAAATAGAGCATTAGATCCCCTGAAAGAAGGTGGACATTGCCTCATGAAGGACACAATATGATTTTGATTATTCTCTGCTCATTTGTTCATCTAGAATGATTTATAGCTTGTGTAAGTTTAGAAATAATTTTTTCCATTCCACCTTCTATAAAATTTGGTTGATAAATAGGAAAATTATTTCATTGCTCAGTGCATTGATCATAAACACTGTTTTTTTGGGTTCCATCCATATTCTAAAACCCAAAAAGAATAGTGTGAGAGGAAATTTATTTAGTAATAAAAAAACATAATAACTGGGGAATACATTTAATCTATAACATCTTATGTTTAATCCTCAGTTATTCATGATCTTTAAAATAATTTTATGACTGCAACCTATCGTTGGACATTGTTTTAGGGACATCCATATCTATACCTTATAAATATCTCTAGGGATCTCAATAATGTTTCAACATCCTATTTTCTAAAGGTCAAGTATTACTCGCTCTAATTCGAATTGTAATGACCAATGTTTTCCGTACATATGAATTACATTTATTTTGTGAAATATATAATATATTACCCAAATATATTCCCAAAGACAGTAATATTTTAGTGTCTTTGGAATCTTAGAACATAATTTTATATCTTGGTGAAATATCATCATCATCTCCAATAAAGATATTCTTATTTTTTTCCTACCTAATACATTTATATATATACTATGGAAAAGAAAACATCAAAAGTGTGAGATCAAATGATCAGTAAGGGATAACCTTGAGAAAATAAACCAAACCATAAACATGATAATGTGAAAACTTTAACATAATGTTTAAATATCTAAATCATGAGTCATGAAATAAATCATTGCAGTACATAAGGAATGGATTATAAAGGAACATTAAACATGACAAAATTGCATTGGATAAAACATGGAATTGTTGAAAATAAATTAGAACATAATATGATTTCCATGGTAGCCTAGGAATTCCTCTGAATACCAACAATGTAGATAAATTCCATTACTGAACTGGGTTTACGAGTCATCCCATAAATGTATCATTGATCTATATTTAAATGTCATTACAACCCTGTTTTACTGAACCATTTTTACTTGATACTCTAGTGTTGTCTACCTCAAAAGATATAAATCATTAACAAGATATGTTGAAGGAGATATATCTCCCACCCATCTCCTAGTTAAATAATTCATACATTTTCTACAATAACATAAATCATTAATCATAGCATAACCGATGAAATAAAATGGGTTTCTTAATGATAATTCCATCATAAAATTATCCATATAAGATATTATTCCAAAAAATAAAAAAAAAGTAATAATAGGGATTGAAACATAACCCTAAGTCATATAAGATGGAAAATAATTTTGATAAAACGCATGAGATTAATTCTTGAAGAAAATAACCTTTATTCTTCAAATAACATTTTATATTTTCAAAATGTCGTGCAATTTTAAAAGAAAATTTTTTAGTTTAAAATAAATTTGAAATATTGTAGAGGAATATTACTTTAAATAAATCATTATAAATATGTAAAAATACATTCATGTCTTATAATTTAAAAAAACATTCTTCTCATACTCTTACAGAAAAATTCAAAAATGACCTCGTATGGAAACTGAAACCAACATTCCTTCTATAACTTTTAATAGAAATTCACCAAGGAGTAAATTTAAATTTTAACAATATTATAATAATATATGTAATATTATATAATTAAAAATTAAGGATTTGGATGATAAATAAACCCTAGTAAATACTTACGTACAAACAATCTGGGAATATAATGTGATTGCGATATTATCCCTCACCATCGGTCTGATTTCATCCATATATGTCGAAAACTATTGTATAGTGTGTTTAAACAGATTATTAAATTTTAAAAAAACCATAATAATATTCATGATATCATATATGATTCACTTAAGACTTTGTATGACCAGTTTATTTATCATTTCCACGTTAAAGTAATGTTTTTGGTTATAATAATTTTATTTATCGTACCTGTTTTGAATTTTTATTCATGATATACAGACATAGATAATGACATAATTAAATCCAGAATTTGAAACATGATTTATATATCATAAATATTCATTATATAAATATATATAATAGATAAATAAATTAAATGGAATACATTTTTCATGGAGACAGTAGGCCTTACGTACGTATGAATGCTATTTTAATTTCCTTATTCAATTGAATGGAAGAATGTACTATAAATATACAAATAAATGGGAATTATTATGTCATATATATGGTTCTAATTTATTATATATAATTTACAATCATTCATGAATTGTTAACATGGAGAATAAATCTATTCACGTCATGGAGATGGTAGGTCGTACATACACACAAGCGACAATATCATTCCCATTGATGGTTTAAATGGTATGTAATTTGATGGTATATTAATTATAAAGAAGAATAATAAAGTTATACTCATTATTTACATCAATTATACACATAATTATATCCATCTAAATTACGTATTTTTGAATAAAAAATTAAACCACGACGTGGAGACTGTATACTATACATACGCACCCATGGTTATATTATTTATCATATGATGGATAAAAGGAGGTATAAGGTTGAACCATAATTATAATAAAATATCAAATTGTATAATATACTGGATTTATTACTTCATTATTAAAATAACATAAGAAGAGTAAGTATAAGAAGAAAATAATTTTGAAAGTGGTGATAAAATAATTACCTTTTTTATGAATCTCGCTTTAAGATAGATTTCCTCCCATTGGGTGGCCTGTCGGATAAATTGAGGGTTGTTGGGAGGAGTTTTGGGAAGGGTTTGGACGAGCCAAAGTTCCTTTTATGTGAGACTAAAATATAATGATGAGTTCCCTATTATAAAAGAGGGGAAGCATCGCCTTGTAATTTGTTAAAATATTAATTTTTTATAATTTCATTTTTGATTTAAAATGCACCCAAAATCATTTATTTGAAACATAAGATGCTTATGGGTATTAATAATCTCATCCAAAAAGTTTAGATATGTTTTTAGTTTATTTTAAAACTTATCCTTTCGATTTATCCTTATTTATTCTATTTAATTGTATTTAAGTTAATAAAATTCTAAATGTTAAATTGGTTTAAATATTTACTTATGTGTTGTAAATTTTATAGAGTTGGATAATTTATGACATTTTAGACCATATAAGGATCAAATTTTAATTTTTCAATACTTATGTGATTTTTTAATAATTTAATAAAATGTTATTTTTATAAAATTTTAATAGTGTAAATTTGGAGGTTATGCATACTATTTATGTTTTATTTTTTATGAATTTTATCAATATTAAAATTATTATACATATAAGATATAAGATAATAACATGTTGTTAATTTATTTTGTTTTAATTACAATTACATCACTTTTATAGAAAAATGTCCATTAAATGAATCAATTACAACCATTAGGTGATATTGGTCAACTAAAATTCATCAAATAGGATTTTTTCTGGTGTTATGGATATTTTATTATCTTTATCATATTTTTTAATATCCTAATTTAACATATTATCGATACACTGGTAAAAAAATTATCATAGTTACTATTCATAATATCAAAAAAATAAAAGTGAACTACTAACATAATTTAGAACAACTGATTCCAAATATGGAATCAATTTATCAAAATTAATATCATATATGCTTCATTAAATAAATTAAAATCAATTTCCATTGTTAGAAACAGAATGTGGGTTCCTAATAATTAAAAATTATAAAAAGATTGACATGTGTTTATGTCCAATTAAAACGTGAAATTACATCCAATGTCAAAAATTAGATTAAATGATAAACATATAATCCAATTACATTTTAAAAACAATTAAAAGTGTAATCTATCTTTATAAATAAATTTGATGAAAATTAATTTTTGAATTAAACTGAGGTATTTTTCACTATTCATAAAAATGAATTTAATTAGAAATATACCAAAATTTCATGAAAAGTAATTTTTTTCACTATTCCAAATAATTATTATATTTTTTCCAATAGAATATATAAATTTTTGATAAACTAGATTAAAATTGGTTCACTATCTAATGGGGAAAACAGCTTAAAAAAATATTTCTTTCATCCAAAAAATTGAATTTCTTCTCAAGTCATGTTCTTGAAAATACATAAGATTAATGTTAATGTTATAAAAAATTCAATATATTGTCTATAATATTTATAAAGGCTTGTTTATATCCCATTAAATAATAATATTTTAATAATATATCATTGTTTAGTGAATCTCGGTATTGCGTACAATGCAATCTATCGAGGATGGTTGCTTTTGTGTGTAATGAAAGACAAGTTAGTGTTGCATTCAGTAAAAGAATAATTTTTTGTTTTTTATAATATATTCTAAATATAGTTATTTTATACATTGAAAAAATTATATGATCATTTTTTCGTTAAATGAATTCTTTCAAAAGAACATGAAATTGGGGTTAATAGAAGCCAAGTATAATGTTGTGTATATTGCAACCTAATACAGTGTTCCATATAGCGAATGATGATATGGGTGTACTGTAAAACAAAATAAATAAAGTAAATTAATAATAATATGTCTCATAATATGTCGGGGTGTTATAGATCATTCATCATAGTAAATGAATATTCATTACATCACAAAATGTTCTACAAAATAATCATATAGGTCTAATATCTTTAGAAATATTGACACATAAACAACTATTTTTTTTTAAATTTTGTGTCTCATTTCCCACGAAGTACATCAAAAGTATCACCCTTTATAGAAATATAATACAAAATACATTTTTTCGTAAACTAGGGAATGAAGTCATAAAAATGGAGTGCTTATATTCTTAGTATTTGTAATCATAGGAGATAACACTGATCACATATGTATAACTTGATCATATGTATATGATATCATGAGAATAAAATTTTATTTCCATTCGCAGCATTTACAGGTTCATAAAAAATATTCATGTAGTAAATATTTTTGGATAAAATGACTTGAATCCTAATAGATTCAAAGAATATCATCCATATGAGAAGAAAATTGGTGTATGTTATTGATTTGTGGCATACAGGTATTCATAAAAAATCATATAACAAGGATACCCACTAAGATATTCATAATATCTTTGGATATGCATGTCAAAAAATTTACGTCATTGGTTTATTGATAGCCTCCGAAGTACCCTCATTCATGAATAGGATTTCCTCTCCAGTAATCTATTTAGGAAATAGGATAACCTCACATTTATCCTCTTACGGGCTTTTTATAACCTCACATGTAACCTTTTTCAATCTATTGATAACCTACCTTAAATTCTACTTATGTGTTGGGATAACCTACTATAAAATGTTAGGGATCAATGAACAATATTCAGTACACAATCTATTAGAGGGTGATATATTATCCACAAGACATATAGTCTATGCATTAGTGTTTGAAAAGAACATAAGTCATTCATCATATCATAACCCAATAAATATAAATAGGTTTTATAGAAATTTAATAATACAATATCCCAGGGGAAAGAAATTGATTTCATAATAATTTATCATCTTAACAATAAAGCATACATTGAAAGAAAATAAATGTATCATTACATCATATCCCTTAAAACTATTATGTAACACCAGGGATTCCATCATCGATTTAAAAAAATTTATGAAGACCATAATGAATATTTATTGAGGAATATATACATTCAATTTTTTAAACACATAATTAAAATATAAATTTTATCTATATAATAATGATATAAAAATATTGGAATATAATCTAATAGTGTTTATAAAAGTAGAAAATACTATTTATTCCATACATGGTAAATGAGGATTCCTTTCATATTTATGTCAAAAATCCAAATTATCCTTATTCAACAAATTAAAGGAATATTTATATTAAATCATATCATAAATAGACAATAAGGGGTACAATTTAATTTAATCAATCATTGGATAATCGAAATTTCACTATTAGAATAATTTTTAGAAATAATTGATAGGGAATTAAAAGTATTTGTCCACAAAAGAGTGAAATAATTACTATTTTTATAAAAAATATTTTTACAATATCATGAGTAATTAAAAAGTTGATTGTAATGCACCGAACCTAGTTACCCAGAGTCGGTGCATTATTACATAACATTGGAATGATCACAAAATATCAAGTATCGAAATATCGATTAGTTTAGTAGCCTTAGAAATGATAGATACATTCGTAAGTGTTACATTAAATCTTAAAGTGAAATACTACAACAACATAGTCTCCATATTCCACACTCATATCCCCTTAGACTATCCCTGCAGGTCAGTCATAAAATACTTCTTCACATCCTTGGAAAAATAAAACATAGAAAGGGGTGAGCTTATATGCTCAGTAAGGATAACAATATAACGAAAATTTTTATAAATAAGCATAAACATTTAAGGCAATGTATAAATAAAAAAACCTTTTAAACTTTAACATCATCATAAAATGGAAAAAAATGAAATAATTCCATTTAGTTATTCACATTAATATTCTACTAGTCGAATAATCACATGCAATATCAATAACCACATTCATAATGATGGAATGCATAATGCCAGACATTCATAACCACATAGTCATGGCCTTGTTTGAAGACTAAAAATAATATTGTGTCAAGGCCTTGTACCAAGAAACTAGTTTGTCTCATTAGACCTAACGATGCATCGAGGAGCTATAACAGGCTCCAACCGTTACATACTAAGTCCAATTCATTCCTTGTATCAAAATGCTTAAACATAACATAAAAATTCATATTAAAACTATCATAAAAAATGTCAATACATTATCCATAAACCATGAATGGTTTAAAAATAACACATCTACAGTTAAATATATCACAAAACTTTCAATACAATATGGATGTTTCGTATTGTAATAAATCAACTTCAAATAAGCTTAAAAACCAACAATGGATGTTGACATAGATGAAATCAAAACTATATGAGAGAAATATCATTTTAAAATCATTTAAAAGTCACATTATTATGAAACATTTAATTTGAAAATATTTTTATAATCTTTTAAGGGAACCTTCGATGAATTTATAATGGCGGAAAATAGCCACACCAGCCGTATAAGTTGAAAAAGACATTCTTACCTTAATTTGGTTAAAAAGGATAAAAAGGACCTTGTTTGTAAAATGATGGAAATATTCCTTTAAAAACATCTAATAAAACGTAAAACAAGGGTATAAATGACTTTAACCCATAGTCTATAAAATATTAGGAATGTTTTGAAATAAATTTTTATGAAACATGGATGTGGATGATAAAGAGGTCCCAGTATATAATTACATATAAGCAACATCAGATAATGAAGAGATTGTGAAATAAACCCTTACACTATACTTTTCCATGGTCTAGGGTAGGTTAACGTCCTGTATAATGGTGAAATAATTTTTATTAAATTATATAACAATCATATTCAATAATATGATATCATATATGATATTTTAACATTTCTTTTTTAATAATATCATCGTATGATCGTTGTTTCGGGTGTTAACGAATTCAGTTTCCTTTATATAACATGTTATGTGAGTCATATTTGTTATGTATGAGATATATCATATTCATATACATGATCATATCAAGTATTTAAACCTTATTTTTAATCATCTAATGAAAATTAGTCTTGAATGGAAATGATGGAGAATGAATCTTATCGCGTTCGTGGAGACGGTAATCTGTACGTACGCAACAGTGAAAATATCATTATTTTAATATTAAACTAATATATAATTATATTTTATATCATATATAAGGAATTATTATCATGTTATATTTATTATTTACATCATTTACACATCATTATTATACCCATCCAAATAATAAAGTATTGATTAACAATTACACCACAACGTGGAGACGGTAAGTTGTACGTACATATGTATGGTGACATGTCATTAAAAGGATGGATAGAAAAATGAATTTGGTTGTAACATATTTATAATAACATGACAATATATAAAATTTACTGGAGTTATTATTTTATATTGGAAACAAGAAATAAATATCAATTGGATGAAGAAATGAACATGAAAGCGGTGATGGAATATTTAACTCCTTTTCAGGTTCTTCCTTTTGATTTGATCAAAAGAGCTCCCTAGGTTGTATTTATGACTAATGGAAGGCCTCTATGATGAAAGTAGGATACATGATAGATTATTTTGGTAGATTATGACTGTAGAGACCCGAAGCCTGACGTACATGGAAATTACATTACATTTGCGGAATACTTAGTACATAACAAAAACACACACACAAGGATCGTAATAGTTTAGTGTCTTTGGAAACTCGGAACTTAATCTTCTAATCGTGGTGAAAGATCTTCAATATCTCCCATAAATATCTTCCCTTTTTTTTACCTAAAACCTTTCTTTATATCCTGGGGAAAAGAAAACATAAAAGGGTGAGCTCAAATGCTCAGTAAGGGTAAACAAAAGAAATATCAATCACATCATATACATAAGAACATAGCTTTTGGAAATCTTAACCTGCAAAAGAGCTCATAATATCATATCATGGGATAAATCATATAAGTGAAAATGAGATCCCCATAATCATAACATAAAACTTGAAACTTTGTGGCATGCACACATAATCATGGAAAATCATTTCTTGTTATTCATGACTCATTGTCAAGACTATCTTAGTGGACAAAGTCCCTTTCTGAACCGAGTTCACTCCTCGTTTCAGTCCTGTATCACTGAACTGAAATAACCTTCCGTTCCAGCCATGTCTATCTCATGAGATATAAAATCTTTACCCAATGCATTGGAGGGAGATATAGGTCCCACCCATCTTATAATGAATCCTTTCTTATGTGTGCCACATAATCATAAAACATACATCATCGCATAACACATGTAACAAAAATGGGATTCTTGAAACATCATGACATCATAAATCAATTCATATAAGATAAAGGAATTCATAAACATAATTCCATCACAACATAGACAAATCAATGTAAAAATATGGATAGAAACAGAACCCTTTATTATCTTAGATGGAAAATAATTTTGATAAAACACTTGAATTGAATTCTTGAGGAAAATATCCTTTCTTCTTCAAAATCAATTTCTTTTCACAAAACATCATGCAATTTTAAAAGAAAGAGATTTTATTGAAAATAGTCATGAAATATTTTAGAGGAAGCTTCATGAAAATAAGGCTTTATAAAACATTAGAAATCCGTTCGTGCCGTATAAGTTAAAAAAAACATTCTTCATACTTTTGTCGGAAAAGTCAAAAAGTACCTCGTACAAAAAACGACAAAAGATTCCTTTCATACGTATTACTAAAAACTCACTGAAGGGTAAAAATGGATTTAAACAATTTTAGGTGGATGGAAATAATATTACATATTGAGTAAACATGGATGTGGATGATAAAATACACCCCAGTAAATACTTACGAATAAACAATCTCGGATAAAAATGAGATTGTGATATTTCCCTTACCTTAGGTCCGATTTGCTTTTTTCGTGTCCGAAGCTCCTGTATAATGGTTTAAATAATGTTATTGACTTATTCCATAATCATACATATTGATATGATATCATATGTGGTCATATTATTAGCTTCTTGTTAGTAATATTTCATTGTTACTTGTTACTCGGGTCTTTATAACTTTTTGTTCTTATGCGTGTTTTGTCGAATAAATTCTTATTCTTATCTTTAGGTTATAGATAATTCATTTCCAGAACCATATTAATTCATTCAATTCATTTATATAATCATTATGAAATTAAAATCATGTAGAACGAGTCGCATCACATCGTGGAGACGGTATTCCGTACGTACGCACGAGTGATGATATCGTTTCTATGATCGTGGAATTGTATTGGAGTATATATATATATTATTTCAGTATCAATATTACTTCATAATAATCATATATAGTTACTCATTACACCATTATACCCATCCTTGTAAGGTGATGGTGGAAAATAGATTACACCACGGCGCGGAGACGGTATTCCGTACGTACGCACGCGCGTTGATTTCATTTTTCCGTAGGATGGATAGAAGGTGAATTAGGGTTGTTTCATATTTATAATAACATATAAATATGTAAGTAATACTGATGTTATTACTTTATCATGAAACAACTAAAGGAGAAGAAGTTGAAGAAGAAAGAAATTGAAAAGATCGGTAATGGATATTACCTCTTCTTTGGAACGCTTCTTTGAATCCTCCACTTAAGGAACTAAGATTGGTCTTTGGAGAAGACCAGGACCTCTAGGATTATTTTAGGGAAGTGTGGAGGAGAAAATGGCAGGGGTTGGCCGAGCTTGAGTGCTCAAATTGGTGTGAGGAGAAGGGGGAGGAGGTGTCCTTTTATAAGGGAGGAGAGGGGCACCTTAGGAATACCTCAAATTATTATTTTATATTAATGTCAAAATCGGTTTATAATGGTTCCAAAGGGTCTTATTTAGAAGATAAAGTGGGTTTGGGTCGAAATCCTATCAACCAATAAGATTTAGAAAAGTTTAGGGTATTATTTTAACCTTATCAATTAGATTTAACTCTAAGTTAAATAATTTAACTTTTACCGTGTCTTTTTTTTTTCTTTCACTATATGGTTAATACACTTACTATAAAATGCCAAACGAACCCCAAATTGTTTATTATTAATATATATATCCTTATCTATGTAATTTGGCCGAACCTTAGATTTTTAGGAATAAAATAACAATTAATAATATAATATTTGATTTAAAAACTATTTTGTGTCAATTTCGACACTATTTGATATATGATTTTTTTGAAAGTCATAACAAAATTATATGTTCGAACCAAGCTGCTTAAATCAACACTAATATATCATAGTAACCTATAAAATTAGTGTAATTCATAAAAAGTCTCAAATTATATTTCGTTTGGTGTTTATAACATCAATTATGTCAATATTTCATTAATAAGATAATTACTGCATCATCTTTGTGTCATAAATAAATTAACTTATTTGATGTCTAAAAATTACAAATAAAATACCATTATGTGGTAAATCGTTTTAGCTTTCTAATTAATATTTACAATCGAATTTATCTTATGTATAACCCATATTAAAAATGTTTTAGTAAATAACCTTTGATTTTAACTCTTTTAACTCTTCTTTGAATTAAATAATAATAAATGTCCTAATCTAATCCAAGTGGGCCTAAATGGTCATATTTTATTCATAAGGTTGTTTTTGGTCTAATTAAACTTATCCAATAGAATTAAGACATGTGTTAGGGTAATAGTAATATCATATTTACCCTTAGTTACCCTATTTACTATTAACCGCGGTTAAAAAAGTAAAAAGTTACTATTCACCAAAAATTATTTTCATCTCATTGAACCACATTATAGTCCTTGATATTAACCGTGTCTCTCGGAGTTTCGAAATTCCATTCACAGAAGCGGTAAAATTAAGTTTTATGAAAAATTCAGTTTTTTAACTACCACTTAGTAGTTTCACTATTCATCAAAAATTGATGTTTTTCAGAACAATGCCAAAATTTCATCCTAAGCTATATTTCATATTCCGAATTCAAAAATGAAGTCTATTTTACCAAATTCATAACATAGAAGTTGCATTAATTAATTTTATAATTAAATCCCGCTATTAAAACAAATAGCGTGTTTTTATGAAACAATATCTATCAAAAGATTGACACTTGATTATGTCTGGTTTAAATGTGAAATTAAAACCAATGACCAACATTGTATTAATTTGTAAAAATATATTCTAAATATACTTTAAAACCACTCAAATTAAAAATTTATCACTATTAATTATTTCGATTAAAAAAGTTGTTTTTAATTATAATTTAGTAATTTTCACTATTCATCAGAATATGAAAGTTATCCGAAAAGTACCAAAATTTCACCTTAGGCTAAATTCGATACTCCGAATCCAAAAATGAAGTCCATTTTGAGAGCTAAAATTTCTAAAATTTAAAAAGTGGTTATTACTATTCATAACGGCTAGTTTTAATATTATTTTAATAGCATATCGTTGTTTCGTGAAACTCAGTATTACGTACTACACACGCTATCGAGGAAGGTTGTGATTGCGTGTAATGCAAGGCAAGTCAAGGATGCGTGTTGTGCAAGCTCATTTTGGTGTAGCGTACAACACAAGACATTAATAAAATTAAAAAAAATATTTTTCATAAAATCTCGGGCTGTTACATTCTACCCCCCATAAAATGAATTTCGCCCTCGAAATTCGTCGGGGTTATAAATGGTTTACTATTCGAAAGTTTCTTTAATATAAACCCACATAGTTAAAAGGAATATCAAAACCAATCTTTAAAAACAAAAGTATGAAACGTAACGGTTACCCAAATAAACTAATCATTGGGTTTCCACATAGGTGAAAATATGGATATGGAAGTGAAATCTAACTATCATGTTCTGATGGAGAGTGGTAGAGAACATGGCTATGGAAAATCCAGCATTCACAAAGCCATAAATTTGTGACGATCTAAGGTACCATCTGATTCATCAGATATAAGATCACTAGGACAACATTTTTGGTTTTCAAGATCGTTTCCCTAAAGTTAAAGAATTTGAATTAGAATAAATACTTACTTTATTTTGGTACAATCTCACTGTTGTTCGTGTCTTTAACAATTTCCACTTCATCTCTTAAATAAATGAAGTTGAATTTGTTATTCGTGAAGTGTTAGCAAATCATGTGATAGAATGACGGGTCATTCCATCTGTCTCAAACAAAAGGTTAGCAAAAATTATATACATAAGTCGATCTATAGTGAGATTAATCATATATGGTTCCTAAATGGACTTTATACTTCATATATCATACTGCTTAATATAATAAAACTAGTTTCTAATAAACAGGGACTTCCTATAGGCTAGTGGTAGGCGATAAAGGCCAGTCACACTTCGGTTGTGCGTTCGATTCCCACATCCTTGTCCGACGCGATGGGTTGTCGCCCGTCCTGCAGGTTGTCCTTTTTCTAAAACTATATTACTATAACATCCCATCAATAATATCGAGAAAACATCTATCCTTAAACAATAAAAACTTATTTCCAACATAATCCATTCCAATCTTTAGGCTTATCCATAATACTGCAGTCCACTCTCATAACATAGTGAAAATGATTACCAGAGATTTAACACCATCGTCGATCCCCATATATCATAAGATATGTTTTTTTGGTCACATTCCAAACATTCAAAGGCCTTAATGATGTATTCTCTTGAATACCCATTGAACCTTAGTGAAAACATGAATGCAGTTAAATGTTAACACTTTCCACATACCAAAATCCTCAAAATTCTATATACTCAAACCATGATATCACTTAGTCCTTATATCAATCATGAGCTCATGCATACAATCAAACATCTCATTATCGTCTTATCCCTTCATTATGGGAATATCATCTACTTTCCAAAAATACTGGTACCATTCATCACATACATTCAAAACTTAAGGAAAGACAACAGTGTAACAATCCTTAGATGTCTCTTTATCCCATAGTACCATGATATTACTTATACAACATTACACTTGATAAACATGTAATCATTCCACTACATTCTTAAACCATTGACCGAGCTTCAACGATTCTTTCATCTCACATATCATTTGTAGTCTCATCATCATCATCAACATAAATACTACCCATACGACCATACTGATTCTCTTCATGAGACTTTCCCTTAGGGTATTGGTTTGCATAATGCCCGTACATTCCACATTTAAAACATTTAACCATTGTTGATTTCGTAGCAATACCATTATCCTCATCCCTGGTGTTAACTGAACCTTTTCCTTTGCACTTACTGGCTTTGTGTCCTTCTTTTCCACACCCAAAGCATCTTCCAGTTCCTTTGGAACATTCTCCTTGATGCCTCTTCCCACATGATTTACAAAGGAGAAATTGAACTTTCTTTCCTCTATGATCATCATGAAACTCCATCTTTCTCTTATTATCCGAGTCAGGAAACTTACCAAATTTTACTTTATTGATCATATTATGAGATTGCTGATTCGGCATAATAATTATGTTTGGACTTCCAAATTCCATTTCATTTGGTTTCTCATGAAGAATATCATTCCATGGTCCATAATATCCTCCATTATCGTGAATCATCTTGTTTCCAGCCATTTCCTAAAACCCAAAAAGAATAGTGTTAGAGGAAAAAATCATAATAAAGGGAGAGTAACTTCAATATCTAACATCTTAGGTTAAATTCTAAGATCGTTACCATAGTTCTAGGATTATATCCTATACGTATACTTATCCTTAGGGACATCCCTAGACATACCTTAGAAATATCTCTAACGATATCACTAACGTTTTCGCATCCTAGTTTCCAAAGGTTGACTAAACCTTTCCTCTGATACCAACTGTAGAGACCCGAAGCCTGACGTACATGGAAATTACATTACACTTGCGGAATACTTAGTACATAACAAAAACACACACACAAGGATCTTAATAGTTTAGTGTCTTTGGAAACTCGGAACGTAATCTTCTAATCGTGGTGAAAGATCTTCAATATCTCCCATAAAGATCTTCCCTTTTTTTTTACCTAAATCCTTTCTTTATATCCTGGGGAAAAGAAAACATAAAAGGGTGAGCTCAAATGCTCAGTAAGGGAAAACAAAAGAAATATCAATCACATCATATACATAAGAACATAGCTTTTGGAAATCTTAACCTGCAAAAGAGCTCATAATATCATATCATGGGATAAATCATAGAAGTGAAAATGAGATCCCCATAAACATAACATAAAACTTGAAACTTTGTGGCATGCACACATAATCATGGAAAATCATTTCTTGTTAGTCATGACTCATTGTCAAGACTATCTTAGTGGACAAAGTCCCTTTCTGAACCGAGTTCACTCCTCGTTTCAGTCCTGTATCACTGAACCGATATAACCTTCCGTTCCAGCCATGTCTATCTCATGAGATATAAAATCTTTACCCAATGCATTGGAGGGAGATATAGGTCCCACCCATCTTATAATGAATCCTTTCTTATGTGTGCCACATAATCATAAAACATACATCATCGCATAACACATGTAACAAAAATGGGATTCTTGAAACATCATGACATCATAAATCAATTCATATAAGATAAAGGAATTCATAAACATAATTCCATCACAACATAGTCAAATCAATGTAAAAATATGGATAGAAACAGAACCCTTTATTATCTTAGATGGAAAATAATTTTGATAAAACACATGAATTGAATTCTTGAGGAAAATATCCTTTCTTCTTCAAAATCAATTTCTTTTCACAAAACATCATGCAATTTTAAAAGAAAGAGATTTTATTGAAAATAGTCATGAAATCTTTTAGAGGAAGCTTCATGAAAATAAGGCTTTATAAAACAGTAGAAATCCGTTCGTGCCGTATAAGTTAAAAAAAACATTCTTCATACTTTTGTCGGAAAAGTCAAAAAGTACCTCGTACGAAAAACGACAAAAGATTCCTTTCATACGTATTACTAAAAACTCACCGAAGGGTAAAAATGGATTTAAACAATTTTAGGTGGATGGAAATAATATTACATATTGAGTAAACATGGATGTGGATGATAAAATACACCCCAGTAAATACTTACGAATAAACAATCTCGGATAAAAATGAGATTGTGATATTTCCCTTACCTTAGGTCCGATTTTCTTTGTTCATGTCCGAAGCTCCTGTATAATGGTTTAAATAATGTTATTGACTTATTCCAGAATCATACATATTGATATGATATCATATATGGTCATATTATTAGCTTCTTGTTAGTAATATTTCATTGTTACTTGTTACTCGGGTCTTTATAACTTTTTGTTCTTATGCGTGTTTTGTCGAATAAATTCTTATTCTTATCTTTAGGTTATAGATAATTCATTTCCAGAACCATATTCATTCATTCAATTCATTTATATAATCATTATGAAATTAAAATCATGTAGAACGAGTCGCATCACATCGTGGAGACGGTATTCCGTACGTACGCACGAGTGATGATATCGTTCCTATGATCGTGGAATTGTATTGGAGTATATATATATATTATTTCAGTATCAATATTACTTCATAATAATCATATATAGTTACTCATTACACCATTATACCCATCCTTGTAAGGTGATGGTGGAAAATAGATTACACCACGACGTGGAGACGGTATTCCGTACGTACGCACGCGCGATGATTTCATTTTTCCGTAGGATGGATAGAAGGTGAATTTGGGTTGTTTCATATTTATAATAACATATCAGTATGTAAGTAATACTGATGTTATTACTTTATCATGAAACAACTAAAGGAGAAGAAGTTGAAGAAGAAAGAAATTGAAAAGATCGGTAATGGATATTACCTCTTCTTTGGAACGCTTCTTTGAATCCTCCACTTAAGGAACTAAGATTGGTCTTTGGAGAAGACCAGGACCTCTAGGATTATTTTAGGGAAGTGGATAGGAGAAAATGGCAGGGGTTGGCCGAGCTTGAGTGCTCAAATTGGTGTGAGGAGAAGGGGGAGGAGGTGTCCTTTTATAAGGGAGGAGAGGGGCACCTTAGGAATACCTCAAAATATTATTTTATATTAATGTCAAAATCGGTTTATAATGGTTCCAAAGGGTCTTATTTAGAAGCTAAAGTGGGGTTGGGTCGAAATCCTATCATCCAATATGATTTAGACAAGTTTAGGGTATTATTTTAACCTTATCAATTAGATTTAACTCTAAGTTAAATAATTTAACTTTTACCGTGTCTTTTTGTTTTCTTTCACTATATGGTTAATACACTTACTATAAAATGCCAAACGAACCCAATATTGTTTATTATTAATATATATATCCTTATCTATGTCATTTGGCCGAACCTTAGATTTTTAGGAATAAAATAACAATTAATAATATAATATTTTATTTAAAAACTATTTTGTGTCAATTTTGACACTATTTGATATTGATTTTTGTGAAAGTCATAACAGAATTATATGTTCGAACCAAGCTGATTAAATCAACACTAATATATCATAGTGACCTATAAAATTAGTGTAATTCATAAAAAGTCTCAAATTATATTTCGTTTGGTGTTTATAACATCAATTATGTCAATATTTCATTAATAAGATAATTACTGCATCATCTTTGTGTCATAAATAAATTAACTTATATGATGTCTAAAAATTACAAATAAAATACCATTATGTGGGAAATCTTTTTATATTTCTAATGAATATTTACAATCGAATTTGTATTATGTATAACCCATATTAAAAATGTTTTAGTAAATAAACTTTGATTTTAACTCTTTTAACTCTTCTTTGAATTAAATAATAATAAATGTCCTAATCTAATCCAAGTGGGCCTAAATGGTCATATTTTATTCATAAGGTTGTTTTTGGTCGAATTACACTTATCCAATAGAATTAAGACATGTGTTAGGGTAATAGTAATATCATATTTACCCTTAGTTACCCTATTTACTATTAACCACGGTAAAAAAAGTAAAAAGTTACTATTCACCCAAAATTATTTTCATCTCATTGAACCACATTTTAGTCCTTGATATTAACCGTGTCTCTCGGATTTTCGAAATTCCATTCACAGAAGCGGTAAAATTAAGTTTTATGAAAAATTCAGTTTTTTAACTACCACTTAGTAGTTTCACTATTCATCAAAAATTGATGTTTTTCAGAACAATGCCAAAATTTCATCCTAAGCTATATTTTATATTCCGAATTCAAAAATGAAGTCTATTTTACCAAATTCATAACATAGAAGTTGCATTAATTAATTTTATAATAAAATCCCGCTATTAAAACAAATAGCGTGTTTTTAAGAAACAATATCTATCAAAAGATTGACACTTGATTATGTCTGGTTTAAATGTGAAATTACAACCAATGACCAACATTGTATTAATTTGTAAAAATATATTCTAAATATACTTTAAAACCACTCAAATTAATAATTTATCACTATTAATTATTTCGATTAAAAAAGTTGTTTTTAATTATAATTTAGTAATTTTCACTATTCATCAGAATATGAAAGTTATCCGAAAAGTACCAAAATTTCACCTTAGGCTAAATTCGATACTCCGAATCCAAAAATGAAGTCCATTTTGAGAGCTAAAATTTCTAAAATTTAAAAAGTGGTTATTACTATTCATAACGGCTAGTTTTAATAATATTTTAATAGCATATCGTTGTTTCGTGAAACTCAGTATTACGTACTACACACGCTATCGAGAAAGGTTGTGATTGCGTGTAATGCATGGCAAGTCAAGGATGCGTGTTGTGCAAGCTCATTTTGGTGTAGCGTACAACACAAGACATTAATAAAATTAAAAAGAATATTTTTCATAAAATCTCGGGCTGTTACAATGACGGAGCCAAATGGAATTGATGGTGCTAACTAGAGAGAAGGGGTAGTTCCCTTTTATAAGAGGGGTGAGGGGCACCTTATGAAAAGCTATAAATATTATTTTATAATAAAACAATTTTCGGATTCTAATGGCTCAAAATTAGATTATTTAAAGTATAAGGTGGGTATGGGTTGAACACCAGTAATCCAATATGTTTTATACATGTTTTTTTCACTATATTAACCTTATCATTTAGATATAACTCTTAGTTAAATTGTTTGACATTTACCATGTCTCTTTGTATTTTTTATATTATATGGTTAAAAAGAATACTATAACAAGACAATATATTCCCAAGTGGTTCATTATTAATATATATAACCTTATATGTGTCATTTTGCCAAAACATAGATTTTTAGAATTAGAATATAAATTAATAAAATAATATTTGTTTTAAAACTCTTTTATTTCAATTTTGTCTCTATTTGGTAATTGATTTTTTTGAAAATAATTACAGCATTATTACTTCGAAAAAATTTATCTAACCAACCCTAATATGTCATATTAACTAATATAATTAATTAAATTAATAAAAATTCTCAAATTACATTTATTTGGATATTTATAATATCAATTATTTTAATATTTCATTAGTTAGGTAATTACTGCATCATCATTGTGTCATAAATAAATTAAATTATTTAATGTCTAAAAAATATTAATAAACTACCATTATGTATAAAATCATTTTATATTTATAATTAATATTTACAATGGAATTTAGCTTATGTATAACTCTATAATAAAAATGTTTTGTTTATTAAACATTGATTTTAACTCTTTTAACTCTTCTTTGAATTAAATAATTATAAATGTCTTATTCTAATCCATGTGGACCAAAAAGGTTCATATTTTCATCCTAAGGTGATTTCCGGTCTAATTATAATTATCCAATGTTATTAGGACACGTTTTAGTGTAATAATAATATTATTTTTACCCATAATTACCCTATTTACCTTTAATCGAGGTAAATAAAAGTTAAAAGTTAATACTCTCCAAAAATTATTTTTATTTTATTGAACCAAATTTTACTCCTTGATATTAACCGAGTCTCTCGGATTTTCGAAATTCAACTCACAGAAGCTGTACAATTTAGTTTTATCTAAATTTATAAATACTCTTAGGAGGTAGGTAAAAGACGGTAAAAACTTCAATAAAATTTATATGTATCTAGAATTTTTATAAACTGACTACAATTAATAACATTATTATTATATAGGTATTATGTATCTATATTGACCTAAAATAAATTAAAATAAAATAAATAATTATTTAAATAAAAGTTCTGTATAAAACAATAACTCAGTGTTTTTGAACTATTCATAAAAAATTGTATGTTTTCAGAAAAATACCAAAAATTCACCCTAAGCTAATTTCTATATTCCAAATCCAAAAATGAAGTCCATTTTTAATGATAGAATTTATAATATTTCAAAAGGTGGGTATTAGTATTTATAATTGGTAGTATGAGTGGTTGTGGTGTGTTAGAACTCGAAGTTTCATACAACAGACGCTATTGTATTATTCAAAGAGAAGTGTACTGTTGAATATTGGGGTGTAACATTCTCCCCCATTTCAAATAATTTCCTCCTAAAAATTTATAGAATATTACTACCTAAAAAGTTTGGAGTGGTTCTTCACCATAAGTTCCTTGGGTTCCCACGTTTCCTCTTCCATGTTATGGTTTCTCCATAGAACTTTTACCAGAAGAGTTTTCTGGTATCTTAACACTTTTTCTCTTGTATCAAGAATTTTGATATGCTCTTCGCAATAAGACAGATCGTGTTCCAGTTTTAATTCCTCATAGGTAAATATATGAATTGGGCCAGGCATGTATTTTTTCAACAGTGATACGTGGAACACATCGTGAACTTTGGATAGACATGGCGGCATTTCCAATCGGTAAGATACATCCCAAAATCGTTCTAGAATTTCTAAAGGTCTGATGTACCTGAGACATAATTTTCCCTTCTTACCGAAATGTATAACACCCTTCCATGGAGATACCATCAATAAAACAAGATCTCTTACCTGAAATTCATAATCATTCCTGCGGTTATCGGCATACCTCTTCTGTCTATTTTGAGCGGCTTTATTATGGTTTTATATTACATTAACCTTTTCCATTATTTCCTCCACAGTTTTTGGGCCTATGAGTTTTCGTTCACCAACATCATCCCAACATGTTGGTGTGCGACATCTCTTTCCGTATAACTCTTCATATGGTGCCATACGAATTCTTGAATGGAAAATATTATTATTGGAAAATTATACAGAGTTAAATATTGATCCCACATATCTTGAAAGTCATGTGAGCATGATCTCAACATGTATTCTACGGTTTGAATAGTCCATTTTGATTGTCCATCAGTTTGGGGGTGGTAGGTAGTGCTCAAACGATGTTCAGTATCCATGGATTTCTGAACAGTTGTGCATAATCTTGATGTAAAACGTGGATCACGATCAGAAACAATTGATAGGGGAACTCCATGAAGTATGAAAACCTCATTAATATATAGTCTTGTAAATCATTCAAGTGGTAAATCTTCTCTTATAGAAAGAAAATGTGATGACTTGGTACGATGATCAACAATGACCCATATTTCATCTTTGTTTCGAGGAGTCTTTGAATGTCCCATGACAAAGTCCATTGTAATATTATCCCATTTCCACTCAGGTATGGGAAGTGGTTTCAAGACTCTTCCAGGACGTTGCCTTCCAGCTTTCACTTGTTCACAAACCATACATCTTGACAAAAAATCATCAATCTCCCTCTTCATGTTTTCCCTCCAATAATCTTCCTTCAAAACTATATACATTTTGGTGCTCCTAGGGTGTATAGAGAAATTGGAAGTATGTGCATCATCAAAAAAAGTCTTTTTTCTATATCAGGTATATTGGGAAAACAAAGTCTCTTCCCAAATTTCAAAATACCATCTTCACACAGAAAGTCATGAAATCTTCCATCATTCACAGCTTTAATCTTCTTTTGAAACTCTTCATCACCACTCTGAGAACTGTTTTTCATGTCTAATTAGGATGGTTTGGAAACCATTTGAAAAAGTATTTATGTTTCACCTTCCATTGTTTTTTTCAATATCCATCATTACTAGAACCATGTATATAGGATCCTTTTTAACTCTCATATTGTACAAAACTCCATGATCAATTTGGCTCAATGAATCTTCCACCTTATTTGTCTTCCATGGGTGGTAGTGTATAGTTCAATCATAAAGCATGAGTATTTCAAGCCATCTCCTTTGTCTCATGTTGAGTTCTTTATGTGAGAAAATATACTTCAAAATTTTGTGATAAGTATAAATCTCACATTTTTCACCATACAGATTGTGTCTCCAAATCATCAAAGAAAAGATTATAGCTTCTAACTCAAGATAATTTATAGGATAGTTTTTCTCATGATGTTTTAGCTATCATGATGCATAGGCAATAACTATATCACTCTTCATAAGGACACAATCATGTCCATTTATTGAAGCATCACTATAAATAACAAACCCATCATTCCCCAATGGTAGAGTCAAGATAGAGGCGTTGACAAATATTCTCTTCAGTTATTCAAAACATTCTTCAAACTCTTTTGTCCAAAAAAATTTAGCCCCTTTACGTGTGATCTTGGATAATGAGTTATCCAACTGGTCAAAATTTTAGACGAAATGTCGATAATAACCAGATAAACCAATAAAACTACGTACCTTAGTTATACTCATCGGTGCTGGCTATTCATTGATTTCTTTGGTTTTTGAAGGATCAACATAGATTCCATCCTTAGAGACAATATGTCCAAGAAAAGAAATCTCTTGATGCTAGAATTCACACTTTCTAAACCTCCCATATAATTCATGTCTTCTAAGAGTCTTCTGGATAATGCGAATGTGATTTTCACGATCTTTGTAGATTTTGGAGTATACCAAGATATCAATAATAAATATCACTACAAATTCAACATGATTTTCCTTGAAAACTCTGTTCATTATATCCATGAAAATAGAGGGTGCATTAGTCATCCAAAAATTCATTATTGTAAACTCATAATGCATGTACCTGGTCCGAAATGTTGTCTTTGGAATGTATTCCTTCTTCACACACAACTGATGGAATCCAGATCAAAGGTTTTTTTTTTGAAAACTATTGAGCTCCATGCAGTTGGTCAAATAAATCATCAATGCGAGGTAGGGGATACTTGTCTTTTATTGTTATAGAATTGAATCCCTGTAGTCAATGCATAACTTCATTGATCCATCTTTATTCTTAACAAAAAGGATAGGGGCTCCCCTTAGAGAAACACTTGGGTGAATAAATCTGTTATTAATCTATTCCTATATTTGTTTATTTAGTTCTACTAATTCCACAGAGGCCATTCTATAAGGGGTATTCAATATGGGCATTGATCTAGGAATTAATTCAGTTGGAAACTCAATTTCTCATTCTATAGGATGTCCAGGTAAATCTTATGGAAACACATCAAAAAATTTGTTCACAATAGGTACATCCTCTATTTCAAAATTCATTTCCTCGCCCATAGTAATTTCTTTCTCCTCCTCCCCAAAAATTGAATTTAGTTGAGATACTGGGGGAGGATCTAGATAAGAATTATGTGGTGACGATTCTGATTTAAAGACACGGTGTTCTTTATCATCTTCATCTAATATAGTGACCTCGTTCTACATTAATTTTTTTTTCATAATGGTCCTAAATACATTCCATACCAAGGATTATATCAAATTCAATCATGGTTATGATGATGAGATCAGAAGATAAAGAACATTTATTTTCCCTAATGGGGGCAGGTTCACAAAACAATGTTGCAACGCTACTTCCCATAAGAGTTTTTACTAAAAAATCCTTTGTTAAATAAAATTGGAAATAACTAATTTTTTAGAAAACAGGGAAGATATGAAACAATGAGATGATCCAGAATCCAATAAAGCATTTTCTAAACTTGAGGAAACCATTAAATTACTTGCCACCACATCTTTCAGAGCTTCAACATCAATAGTATTGATAACTTAACCTTGGCCTTGATCCGTTGGACTTTTTTGAGGCAAGTTCCCATGATTCTTAGGACATTCATTCACATAATTCCCCCTATCTCTACAATTGTAGCATTCAACATCGACATCCTCTTTCTTCCCCATGAAGCCACGTGTTTAGTGGCCTTTTTCACCACACTTGTAAAAGACTCACATTCCCTTCAGGAAAGTACCAGGGTGTTTCTTCCCACATTTTCTGCTGAATGGATATTCAACTTTTCCCTTCTTCCCCTTATTTCCATTTCCAGATCATTCAATAGATATCTTCTTCTCGTGCTTTGAATTAAAGTAGTATGACTTGGAGAATTATTTTTCTGTCTTGATAGCACATGAGACAATATATTCATATGACGAGAAGGATTGTGAAACTAATGCTCAATGTAGAAATGGTTTTAACCGATCAAATAAAAGGTCAATATTACTTCATGGGTTACGTATATAATCTGTAGCATGACCTGATAACCTTTTAAAGATATCCTCATAGATTGCGACATTCTCATCCTTTTTTTCCCCAGACTCAGAAATCGCCTTTCGAAATCATCTCGATGGTGATGAGGAAAGTATTTTTCTATGAAAAGATATTTAAACTCTCTCCATTCCATTTTTGATACTTCATCATCTTCCTTTGTGTTTTGAATCAATGACCATCATTGATCAGCATCTCCAGTGAGGCGGTAAACTACAATGACAACTTTTTCCTTTTCGCTACTCCCCAAGGCATGGAATATTTTCTCTAAGAAATTTATCCATTTCTCGGCTACTAATGGATTTGTAATCACATTTAATGTTGGTGGTTATTTCCTCATGAAGGGATCTATCATTGATCCTCCACTATGTGGATCAGGGTGCTCCATTTGGGTAAGGTTATTATTTATAACCTGATTGAGTTGTCCCAATATAGTGATAAGCTGATCAGCACCAGTTGTATCACCAGCTCCACTATATTTATTTTGATCACGAGGAAAAATACCTACATGGAGTTCATGCATTGATACAGTTTCCATTCATTCCACTTGGTGCCTTTTCTAAACAATAGAATAAACTAGATTAGTTTATGAATCGAAATACATAATTCTAAACTCGAAAAACCCTTATCATAAATTGAATAGTTTATGGATATAATCCATAATCAGGAAAAAAAATTCTTTAAAGTTTTATATAATAATAAACCCTTAATAATGTATTGTAAAGAAAATGATAATTATCCTAAGCATATCCCCTAGGAGTTTCGCAACAAAGAGTGAAGGAAGGCCCATTGTCGTGCACCAGTTCACATTAGAGTCTAGCTCAATGCGGTGTTTTTGGGTTTTACCCCTAGGTACATCTGTGCTAGACCCGCCTCTACATTCTCGTAAATAGGAAGGGATGTATTTCTTAAGAAACTAACAAAATCTATACATTACCAAAATTCTAGGATGTTCTTCTATAATGGTCCTAAAATTCTATCATAGGGTAATGTGCTCTAATTAGAGTTTATCTAAATCTAGATTCCAAGGTTTGTTCTAAACTTCTCTGATAACAACTATAACGCCCCGACCCCAGTCACCCATAGTGGGTTCATTATTACATAACATTGGCATGATCACAAAAGATCTTGTCTCGAAAGACTGATTAGTTTAGTAGCCTTGGAAACACTAGATACATTCATAATTCTTACATTAAATCATAATGTGAAAAACTAAAACAGCATAGTCTCTATAGTCCACACTAATATCCCCTTAGCTTATCCCTACAGGTCAGTCATAAAATACTTCTTCCCATCCTAGGAAAAATAAAACATAGAAAAGGGAGAGCTCAAATGATCAGTAAGGATAACAATATAGCATAAACTTTCATAAATAATAATAAACACATAATGAAATGTATAACTAAAAAAAGCCTTTTAAACATGAACTTCATCAGAAAATGGAAAAAATAAAATGAAATAATTCCATTTACTTATTCACATGGATATTCTACTAGTCGAATAATCACATTCAATATCAATAACCACATTCATAATGATGTAATGTATAATGCATGACTTTCATAAATACATAGTGAAGGCCTTGTGCCAATACTAAAAATATGATTTTGTCAAGGCCTTGTGCCAAGACAATAGTTTTTCTCAGGAGACCTACTGATTCATCAAGGTGCTATAGCGGGCTCCACCCATCACTTACTAAGATCAATCCATTCATCATATGAACTGGTTTAAACATAACATAAACATTCATATTTAAACTAGAATACGAAATGTCAATAAATTATCCATAAACATTGAATGGTATAAAAATAACACATCCACAGTCAAACATAGAAAAAAACCTTCAATAAAATATGGATGTTTTGTATCATAATAAATCAACTTCCAATAAGCTTCAAATCCATCAAAGGTTGTTGACATAGATGAAATAAAAACTATTTGAGAGAAATATCTCTTTTTGAAATAATATAAAAGTCACAGAATTATCAAAAATTTACATTGAAAATATTCTTATAATATTGAAAGGTATGGTTCGACGAATTTATAACTTTGGAAAATAATTGCACTCACCGAATTAGTTAAAAATGAAATTCATAACTTAATTTGGCCAAAAAGGATTAAAAGGACCTTGTTTGGAAAACGACAGAAATAATCCTTTATAAACATCTTATAAAAAGTCAAAAAATTATATAAATGACTTTAACCCATAGTCTATTAAATGGTTTGAATGTTTTGAAATACATTTTTAAGAAACATGGATGTGGATGATAAAGAGGTCACAGTAGATACTTACATATATACAACCTTGGATAATGAAGAGATTGGAAAATAAACCCTTAACTTGTACTATTCCTTGGTAGAGGGTAGGTTAACCTCTTATAAAATGGTGAAATAATTTTTATTAAATTATAGAATAATCATATACATTAATATGTTATAATATATTATCTTTTAACATTTCTGTGTTAATAATATCTTAGTATTATCGTTGTTTCGTGTGTTAAAAAATTCATTTTCCTTTATATTCTTTGTTATGTGAGTCATATTTGTTATGGATGGGATGTATCTTATTCATATGAATAATAATATCATGTCTTTAAAAATTATTTTTCATCATCTAATGAAAATTTTTCTTGAATGGATACGATGGAGACTGAATCCCATCACGTTCGTGGAGATGGTAATCCGTACGTGCGCGCGAGCGACAATATAGTTCAATTGATATTAAAATAATATATAATTGGATGGTATATCATATATAAAAAATCACTATCATGTTATATTTAATATTTACATCTATTACACATCATTATAATACCCATCCAAATAATAATTTATTGAATAACAATTACACCACGACGAGGAGACGGTAAGCCATACGTACCCACGTATGGTGATATTTCATATAAAGGATGGTTTGAATAATGAATTCAGTTGTACCATATTTATAATAACATCACAGTATATAGAAGATACTGGTGTTATTATTTTATAGTGGAAACAACAAAGAAAGAGGAAGTGGAAGAAGAAAGGAACTTGAAAGTGGTGATGGAATATTTACTTCATCTCCGGGTACTTACTTTGGATTTTATCAAAAGGGCTCCATAGAATGGCATTATGACTAAAGTAAGGCCTCTATGATGAAGGGAGGATAGTTGAGAGGGTTTTTTGGGTTGTTTTTGGGTGACCCAAATGAATTAAAAGGTGTGAATTAGAGAGAAGTTGGAGTGCCCTTTTATAAGAGGTGTGAGGGGTACCTTAGGAAAAGCAAGAAATATTATTTTATAATAAAATAATTTTCGGATTTTAATTTCTTAAAAGTGGATTATTTAAATTCTAAGGAGGTTATGGTTCGAAACCACTCAACCAATAGGTTTTAGACTAGTTTTGGCCACTATATTAACCTTATCTTTTAGATTTAACTCTTAGTTAAATAGTTTGACATTTACCATGTCTCTTTGTATTTCTATATTATATGGCTAATAAACATACAATAACGAGCCAAGAGAACCCCAAATGGTTAATTATTAATATTTATAACCTTATATAGGTCATTTGGCCTATCCTTAGACTTTTATGAATAGATTATCAATTAATAATATAATATTTTTTTTAAGAACACTTTTATGTCGATTTTGACACTATTTGGTAATTGATTATTGTGAAAATTATAACAAAATTATTTCTTCGAATAAAATTAATCTAACCAACCCTAATATGTAATATTAACCTATAAAATTATTTTAATTCATAAAAAGTCTCAAATTTTATTTATATGGATATTTATAATATCAATTATTTTAATATTTCATTAATTTGGTAATTACTACATCATCATTGTGTCAAAAATAAATTAAATTATATAATGTCTAAAAATTATAAATAAAATACCATTATGTAGGAAATATATTTACCTTTCTAATTAATTTTTATAGTCTAATTAATTTTATGTATAACCCTATATTGAAATTGTTTTAGTTATTAAACTTTGATTTTAGCTCTTTTAACTCTTCTTTGAATTAAATAATAATAATTGTCCAATTCTAATCCAAGTGGACCAAAGAGGTTCATATTTCTTTTTTAAGGCTGTTTTTGGTCAAATTATACTTATCCAATAGAATTAGTAAATTTTATAGGGTAATAATAAAATCATTTTTACCATTAATTACCCTATTTAATTCTAACCATGGAAAATAAAATTAAAATGTTATTATTCACCAAAAATTATGTTTATCTTATTAAACCACATTTTATACCTTGGTATTAACCGTGTCTCTAATATTTTTGAAATTATAATCAGAGAAATGGTAAAATTTAGTTTTATCTAAATTTTTAAATACTCATAGGTGGTAGGTAACAAACGGTAAAAACTTCAATAAACTTTTTATATATCTAAAATTATTATAAACTGACTCAAATGAATTAAATTGAACCTATAATGGTATTATGTATCTATTTAGAACTAAAATAAATTTAAATAACATAAATAATCATTTAAATACAAATTCGGATTTAAACTATAACTCAGTGTTTTCACTATTCATCAAAAATTGAATGTTTTTAGAAAAATACCAAAAATTCACCAAAAGATAATTTTGATATTCTGAATCCAAAAAATGAAGTCCATTTAGAATGATAAAATTTATAAACATTTAAAAAATTTGAATTACTATTCATAACGGCTAGTTTGAGTGGTTGTGGTGTGTTAGAACTCGAAGTTGCGTACAAAAGACGATATTATATTATTCAAAGAGATACGTACCGTGGAAGCATGGGGTGTTACATGGATACTGTTTATAAATAATGCATTCCTTAAAATAAATATTATAGAATAAATTAAATTAGGTACCTGATATACAGATCATATGATTTGATTATCAATAACATAATCATAAAGAATCCATTAAAATTATCCGATTATAAGATAAAAAATTTTAAACATTGGTAATGATTGAATCATAAGATCCCTAAAATAAAATAACATATATTGACATGTAAATCCCCATAAATATCATTAAAATAATCATAAAATAAATTGAATATGATAATTTATTTCATACAATAGAAAAAAGTTGTCAATATGTCATGTGTCCAGTGGACATAAAATTGAGATTAAAACCTTTTATATCATTTTTTGACATTATTTATACACCTTCAATTATCATGTAATTTAAATATAAGTTTTTTTATAAATATTGATAATAAAAATAATAATATATATCATACTATATATTATTTACATATGTCCTTTTGTAATTCATTTAATAACAATTTCTCTTTGAAAATCATTTTTCGTTCAGTGGTAATTCCATTTTTATGTGTGTTATATTTTGTATTCCTAGTAAATTTACATGTTAAGGGATACACCACATCATGAATGTTTTTAATTATATTAATGTTGTATATATTCATTATATAAAATTTAATCCATATAATATATAGATATAAATTTGTTACAGTTTTCACAGAGATGGTATGTTATCTATACGCAAGAATATAGTTTCATTTCCATGAGAGATGTGAAAATATATTGGTAAATATTAATTAATATTTATATAATAATTTATATATAATGTATAATACAAATATTTTAAATATACCTCTATGGAAACCATTTTAAAATAAAATTAAAAACATATCTCATCACCTAGTGGAGGTGGTAGTCCGCATGAAGGCATGTATGATGTTATCATTTCCCAAATGACTGAAAGATAATTTTTTTGAGGTTATGTTATAATTAATAAAATATTGTTAAGTCACAAAATGATGACCTATAATTTTAATCCATCATTTTATCCTATTATGAGAGATAGTGATGGAAAATTAAGTACATTGATTCATGAAGCTATAGTCCACCTAACTCACAACCAATATAATGATTTCTCATTTTATGGAGGTGGATATTGATATTGGTTATTATATATACATAATAACACTTATGTATTTGGTAGATACTGGTGTTTATATATCATCATATTATAAAATGAATTTTTAGAGGTGAAATATGTAAAAAATAAAAACACTATTTAAAGAAAAATACCTCTTCATTCGACATCCTCCACTGGATTGCTCCAAAATCATTCATGGGGGGACCAAATAAAAATAAGGCCTCTATGATTTTATATTTGAATTGTGGGATTTTTTTGAGAAGGAATTTTCCCAAACAAAATTACTATTGACTGTGGATTGATGAGGATAGGGGACATCATTATTGAAGTTGGGCAAGTAACCCACATAGAATCAACATTTAAATTTTACAAAATAATCCAAAAAGATAAATTCATTACAAAGATAAATTATTAAAATTTAATATATAAATTAATATGGTATTTAATAAGGTATTAATATATAAATCCCATAGAATATAGATCTTATTTACTGGAAATCATACCCTTACATTTTTATAACACCAAGAATACCGATTTTAACCATAATAAGATGAAATAATTGTTATAATTTTTAAAATATATTTCGAAACAAATTATGTAATAAATATTACCTAATGTTATGGATTATTAAAAAAATATTTCATCTAATTTTATATGTCAAATTCATAGATGTGGAATAATATAATTTAAAATTAATCCCACAAACATGTTGAAAAACTGGTTAACCATTTAAAAAAAATTCAAATGTAAAAATACTATTTATTTAAAATTTCATCATGATATAGATTCCAAATAAATATGTCTAATTAATATAAATATAATTGAACTAATTTTACATTTATGTAATCTTAAATTAATATGTGTCTATATAAACACATTAAATTAAATACACATTTCGAATGAAAATCGTAAGATTCCCATATTAATAAAAAAATCATTACAGGAAAATATCAAAAATTTATCTTTAGATAATTTTTATATGTTGGTTGAATAAATTTTCATTTTAAAAAGTATTTTCCAATCAATTGATACATAATTTTATTAAATATTCACAAAAAATGATGAACTTTTTTCAAAGATATGTGTTTTTTAATTATATAATGATTTATCAAAAATAAGATTCTTATTTATCATTATATATTATTTATTTAATACCATTATACATTTTTTCCTAAATGGAATTTTTTTTATTCATATTGAAATTTATAATGGATATATTATAATTGTAATATATAGTTAAAATTTTAATAAAATATCTTTTTTAAATAAAATAAGATGTTTCATGCTTACAAAACTTTAGATGAAATTGAGAAAAGTTTAAATAAAAAATATCAAGGATTTATAGATCAAATATTTATTTCAAACTAAAATAATAGTCTCTTTTTTCTAATTTATTTAATGCCTTTGGCGGTGTGTTCTTTTCAGTCTCTATGTTGTCTCTTCAAAAATGTGTTATTTCATTCATGGATAGTGAAATTGTGTGCATACCAGCTAAGGAACATCATTGAGGACCACATCCATATCATACTACTTGTTGGTCCACATTCTTTGTAGTTTCTTCTGCTACAGACTCCTATAACTAATTATTTATAGCCAGCTGTGTCTCTGGATGTGGATACATGGTAGGGAGATGAAGTATCAGTTGGTTGTGGGTTCTTCAATCCCCATGTGTCGGTATTTCCATCATTCTCCCAATACCATCCCCAGGTTCTAGAGGAGGTTTATGTGTTCCATAACCAGTCAATGAAATGACTAGGAAGATGGGCCTCCAATGGTTTATGTGGGGCATCCCCTCACTAATAGTTTTAGTGCTTCATGTAGGCTTTGGATGATAGCTCTGTAGTGGTTCATGCCTCATCTACTTCTTCTAGTGGGGTTTTTACCTGGGCACAATCCAAACATTTTCAGGGTGTCTCTTTTGATTTTATTAAGGGATCATAGTTTCCTATTGCCAAAAAAGACACATGGTTCCAATTATTTCTCACTTTCTATGGAATGTGATTGTTCTGGGTCGATGGTGGAGATATATTTTATACACTCTAAAGTCTTGTAATCCATGGCCTTAGTGATTGTCATCCTAGAACGTGATTAAAAAATTTCAACAGTTATAGACTTTTACTTGATGATTCTACTTCATAATTAGCCTTAAGGAAAACCTCTCATCAAATATATATGGGAGTTCTGGGGAGATGAATGTCTTTTTTCCTTACGTGGTGCGTCAGATCAAAAATGGTCAGTGAGGATTTCATATTGCAGTCAGGAATGCATTATCTCTTGTATTTATACTATGTCTTGGGGGAAGGGGAATGAGACATTGTGGAAGTATATCAATAGTTATGATCATGGTGGTTCTGTGTGGTTCATGGGGGGGGTGTCTTTGACTTTATCATGGATTATTTTGAGATTAAGGGATGTGGCCTTGTTCATATAAGGGATTTCCAAGTTGTTTTGGAGTTTTTTTGTGCATAATGGGATACCCAACCTGGGATTTATGGGAAACAAGTATACCTACTGAACTAATTATAAAGGGAGTCCTTGCATCTGGTGTTGGTTGGATCGCTACTTTTCCAATCCTCATTCAATGTATGTGTTTCCAAACATGAATGGCGAAAATAGATCTCGAGCCATTTCTGACCATGTTCTTTTGCTTGTCTGTCTTCAGCATGGATTGGGGGTTAGCAAGTTTCTCAATACTTGAAACGGTGGGGCGTTAGATAGAAGGTCCATCACTGTGTTCCATAATATTTTGGATGAGGCCCATACAAGAGGGTAGATGAGAGGGGATACACAGAAATCTTAGAAGACTGATGTTCGACCTTTGCTCCTGGTTTGGTAGCAGGCCTAGCTTCCTGGCAGACATTGAAGAGACTAAGGATGAGATTGGCCGTTTGGAGGCATGTCTGGAGTGGGGGCTAGAATGATTAACTTTTTGGATCCATTATGGACAAAAGAATCAAGTTATCCAATATAATTCTCGATCAAGAGTGGGTTGCGTGTGAGAGATCCTGGGAAACATGGCTATATGAGGGTGATAATAACATGACCTTTTTTCAAGATTGTAATAATTAAAAGAGGAGGATCAGTTTACCGATAATATGGCTGGTGGATGGTTCTGTTATGCATGTTTCCAATACTGTGGTTGGGTTGGATAATTATTAGTTTAAAACAATAATGGTCGAGCCTAATCATTTTATGTAGGTGGGATATCTATCTGGGTTGACCGATCTATTTGATGACATTCCTGTTGTTGTTTCTCACAATATCTATAGCTTCATTGAAAACATAACTGATGAGATAATGATCTGGGAGGAAGTTAGTTCCCTCAATGTAGAAAGTTCCCCAGGACCTGATGGGTACCCAAGATTCTTTTAAATTTTGTTTTGGGGGTGGTGAAAGGTGAAATAGGGGTGGCTATCCAGGATTTGTTTAGATATTGGAATTTTCTCCTATTTTCTTATGCTTCAACCATGATTCTCATTCCGAAAGTGCCAGATCCATCATCGTTGATTCATTACTGGCCAATCGGAATTTGTAACATTCCATATAATGTGTTGGAAGCCACTATCAATAAAAGGCTCATTTTCTAACCATCTATGGGTCCTAGATAACCAACTGAGATTTAACATTTTGAGTTCAATACCATCACATTTTCCATGGTTCTGAAAATGGTGGGATTCATTGACAAAAAAACTTCTCACTCGAACGGTGTGATCAAAGTTTATATGAAAAAATATTATATCAAGGTCGAGTAGAGCTTCACCAATAAATTCTTGAGATGCATGGGATTGTCGAGGTTCGCGCTTGACATCATCTTCAGGGCTATTAGCTCTACCTGGCTTCAAATCTATATTATGGAGTCATGGTGTGGGTTCTTCAAGACTACAAGTGGTTTTAGGCAAGGGTATACAACTCTTCTAGCCTCTTCGTTTAGGTTCATGACACTCTCTGTATATATTACTAGTGGAAGATTTCTTTTGGAATCTTACATCCCTTCTATGGTAGGTCTGCACCGAGTGTTATCTCTCACATATTTTTTGATGATTACATGGTATTACTACATCATGGTAATATAAAAAACATAGGTGAGTTCAATAATATATTTGAACCATTATGAAGGTTGAGTGGATAGTCCATCCATAGGTCCAAGAGTAGTGTGTTCATATCTAGATGGAGTATAGATATACGAGTAATTAAAATTTAGAAATTCCTTGGTATAAAAAAAGGAACCATCGTCGTTGACTATCCGGGTGCACCGATTGCACCATAAATGATTAGAAATCACCATTTTGATGGGTTAGTTCAATGCATTATTGCTCGCATCAAAAATTGTAAGAACCCGTTTCTTTCTTTCTTGGGTCGTATCATTTTGGGAAATTTTATTCTTTCCTCCACTCCCATTATTGTGTTGTCGATGCTCAGCATTCCAAAGATGGTCTTCAAATACATAAAAAGTATATTGAACTATTTCATCTTGGACTTCCATGCATAAGTAATGTACCATTGGGTCTCCTGAGAAAATATAGGTAGGACGGTTGGAAATCGGGGAATCAATCATATGAATGTCAGGGAGGTTATGTCGATCATGCAGGCCAAGTGCTGGAGTTGCAGGAACCCCAAAGCAGAGTTTATTGTGTGTCTTTTCCTCTCTAGTGGGTGGGATGTAGCTGTATGATAGTTTATGAGGGAGCTCTTTGGGTTGGAGAATCGAGGATGTTCAATGGAGTCCTTTTGGAAATCTTGGATTGTTGGGTCTAAGGACCTTGTGCATGAGAGATATGTGAGGGTGTTTATGGTTGCTGCGGAGTGATGGGTTATCTAGAGGGAGAAAACCCAGTACCGTCACACTAGTACCAATAGTTCCCACTTTGGGCTGGTGGTGATCAAGGTGTGATGCACCATCATTGACCTTCTTCCTCTGGTTAAGCGATGGCCACCAGCGGATGTAAAGGCTTTGGAATTTACGGGAAAGGTAAATAATGGACCAAGGACACTAAATTGTCTACTCTAACACTCTATTAAACACCATCAAGTCGGTCTTCGTTGATTCCAGCGGGTTGTTATGAACCTGACAGAGCTCAATACACTTCCATATTCATAAAAATGAATTTATAAATTTCTTAATTTAAATTATATAGATTCTGAAATCATTATTTTAAGTCGAATAAAAATTGTATATGAAGTTAAAATTTTGGTCATTTTCCTAAATGATTGGTTTTAGTTGAAAAATAACGTTTTAAATAAGGTAATATTTTTGGAATTATAATTATTTAAGAAAGATTTATATTATTAAAAAATGATTTTTGGTGATAATAAATAATTTAATTAAATAACATAATCAAAATTAATTTTGTGGTTGTGCATAAAATCAATGGGAAATGTTGTTATAACTAATGTATAATTTTATGTCAATAAATACCACTTTAAGTCATTAATTTTCACAATCATTTTCATGGATTTATTTAGTATTTGATTTTCATTAAAGAGACAATACATTTATTTAGACACAAATTAATAAATTTGTGTCATGGAGACTGATACTTTTAGTAATTATGTAATATATATAAATACTATAAATATGACACATTTATTTAAAAACTATTTTCACATATTATATCTACTAATCATAAATATTTAATTTCAAAAACATTGAAATTTTATATGATAAAATTATTCCAAAATTTTAAAATTATATGGTCTAAATTACATTATGGGTCTGTTGACAATTTTCTCATTATTTTTAATTATTAAGATAAAAAATTATTTAAAAAAAGAAAAAGTAGATTGGGGAAATGTATATTCTAAAAAGAATCCTTAATGAATTTAATTTTTTCCACCAATATGGTTTTTCAATTAGTTTTTCCGAAAAAATATATTTCCCCTTCGCAATTTTCAAATTTTTATTCATTTAACATGTAATAATAACATAATATTATATAAAATGTTTTTTATTTTTCTGAAAGATCGATTCCCTATAGTTTTAAAAAGTAAAAACGTTTTCAACAATAACATCACCATTCCATAAAATTTATAATTTATACAAAACCCAATAACTCATAGAATCCTCACTCATAATCTAAGGCATAGGGTCACTAATTCATTATCAAAAGGCCTTTACTTCAAAAAATAATCCCATTGAAAAAATAATGTACATGACAAGAGTATTATCAATAACGCATCGTCTCTTATTATTTATCATAATTAAGATTTATAATATCCATAATAATATATTGATATTATTGAAATAATATACATTAATTTTACAATACTAATGGAATTAAATTTTTTTATTTATCCCGTGAATATAAATATTTAATCTTTCGTTTGTGGAAACATTTAAACAAATGCCACCATGAGTGAAAAAATTCAATATTTTATTCAAATATAAATTAGCATTCATAAAATGGATTAATTAGAAAATTTGGTGATTATCATATCATTAATTTTTGGTATTAAAATTATAGAGCCTAGTAATTATTTGTTCAACAAACAATTTTCATTAATTCAATCATTTAAAAGGAGAGCACTAAAAGTAAGGTTATCTATTTTTCTAATTGATATCATTATATAAATTATTATCTTTGTATAATTCAATAAAATAATGTTTTTTCACATTTTAAAGAACTAAATATTGTAATTAATATTTTTTGTATAATTATTATAGAAGTAAATCATCTCATAATCTTCCATTAATAATGGTAGGTTCATATTCTTGTAGGCTTGACCACCTACATTTACAATACAGAAAATTCTATTCATGGATGAATATTATGAAATATTTACGTTAATATTCTGATATAAATATATAGATAATTTTTTTTCTTATGTAATATCATCATTTTTATTATTAACTAAGAAATAACATTTGATTCTTCAGAATCACCCAAATTTGATCATCATTGAGTTCATTTTTATAGTTCTTAACCAACATTAAAATGATATAAAATTTTATATTTATAAAATATCATGGAAAATTATTAATGTACCATATATTACAGAATAGTTATGTATATTTCGTTTTTAATAGATACTAACCTAAATTTTATGATTCTAGTTTACAATAATAAGGATTACATGCACACAATGTTCAATAATGGAAAAACTAAATCTTATATACATAGAGATAAAATAATTCTAATTGTGGAGTACAAATTGTTGTTGTTTGGAATATTATTCATGTAAATGTATTAAATGAACATAATTTAATATTTTACCAAATTTATTTCATGATAGTAATTAATAATCAAGGTACCAGTTTTAGTAATAAATCCCTCTATTTGAGACATGTTTGGTTTTGTTCCGAAAATTTAGTTTATTTTGTGACTATAATATATATTTGAGCTATAATATAATGAATTCTTCTTTAATAATGTAATTTTAGGTCTAATTTCAACCCCCCTCTTTCATGGAATTTTGGATATTTTTTTAATCTGTATGTGTTTTTTTTCTCAATTGTGTTTCTTAATATTATATTGAATTTGTTTCTTTCAGTGGAATATGTGTTAGATTCATTCCTGAATTTTTAGATGAAACGTTCATCATTATATTTTTTATGCAAATTTTTGTAATTCTTAGTCATTATACTAATTTATATTTGTGAGTAATCAATTCTTATTTGAATTCAATATTTTTAAAATTCCCACTTTAATTGGATTTATTGTTTTTATTTTCGGTTTTAGGGAATTTTGGGTTGTCTTATAGTAATCCCATAGGTATCATTCATGATTTTTTGAATATGGTGATTCTCAATAATATCATTGATATATGTTCTTATATATGATGTTAATTTTTTTTGTCAATACCATTGTTACAAAAAATTATCATAAATTTAAAATTGTGGGAAAACCCTGGGACGATATCCATTCCGCTAGAGGTTTTGATTTTTGATTTTTGATAGATTGATTTTGTAAATGAAAAATATTTTTGTACGTGATATTATTGTTCTGAGGGTTTTCCTTTTAACATATTTTTTTCTTTGTATCAATTAATTAATATGGACATTTAAAAGGTTTTATGGAAATAAATTTTTTTTCTAACACAAGTAAATTTATTATAATCCTTGTCATGGTAGAAAGTATCAGGGAATGGAGAATGAAAAACCCTTGTTACAATAGATATATATATTTTATATTCAGTTTGTTTCTAGTATAGCCTTCAGAAAAATTGTTTTTGTGGAATTAAATTATTTAATTTTAGAGATTAACATTATTTACTTATTTTCCATAAGTACATTACAAGTTATGAAAAACCCGTTCAAATGATCCACATATGGGTCACTAGACGCACATGGTAAGGGTTGAATTTTATAATATTCAATTATGTGTACTATCCTAAAATATTACCTTTTTAGTTCATTTTTGATCATGCATAATTATTATGCATAGGTAGGTCATGGCATTGTGATTCTTTGGTATGATACTCATATTTGAGGGTTATGGACTAAGTGGTTGTTTTTGTTAATGAAAAAATGTTAGAAAACAATGTGAAACATGTTGATTACTTATAAATGAATTTTTAAATATTTAATTATGGTTGTTTATGTCATCTAACCATACCATGGGAGTGGACATGATATATAATAAATTGAGTTTATTGGTTTACGCATCTCGAATTCATGGGGTGTCCACCCCATTATCTCTCCTACCATAATATATTACACAATTGAACTCACCAACTAAGATATTCTTCACACTAACATTCATTCTAATCATCTCCAAATCCGTTTTAAAAGCATTTTTAATAATGAGACCCTCCATTATGTGTTATATATTTCCTTATTCCCCCTCCCCTTCCACTTTTGAGAAATTCATATCTTATATACCCTAGGGAATGGTATGGATGAATTCAATGTCAATGATGGGTTAATCTTGGTGGTTCTTATTTCTATAGAACATATAATTTTCTTTATTTCATATTTCAGTGTTTTCCATTAATGGTGTAAAGACCCAAAAATTTCATTTAATTTTTTTTACATTATTTGAGATTATTACGAGTCTATGAAAATTGACGGTGTTTGATTCTGATCCCCGGTGAGTTCGGAATGTATTTTTGAACTTTTTTAATGTATTTTTAATAAACATATGATCAAGAATTTCTATCTTTTGAATCGGTGCTCGGAATTGAAGTCTGAGGGTACCATTGAATCTGTTGCACCGAGATTCGCTTAATGGTGGATTAACATTGACCTTAGTATGTCGGGAGAAAAATAGTGTTTTTCAGTCTTATTGAAGAATAATAAAATAAAATAAAATTGATATTTTTTTTCTACCAACTGTTGAGCGACAGTGGCGGGACCAATGAGTTGTCAAGCCATTTTGTAGCTCGACTCTTTGGTTTTGTAACCTCACAATTGAGATTTATGTAATTCATTCATTAATGAACATCATTAATCTTTCGTTGTGTTAATCACCATTACCTTGTATTTTAATGAGGCTCGGTCTTGGGTTTTTGACACGGAAGGGAGGAACCTCTGACGAAGTGCTGCAACGTCTTCCACCAATGAATAATGGAGGTTTGGATGACAATGTTTGATGAATAAATCTGGAACGATGAACACCAACGACTCCATCCAACGCAGATTTTTCTTCCATTTCCATGACACCTCCTCCGAAACCGAGTTAGGGGTTTTTATTAAAATTATAGTGAATTTATTTTAATCATTCAATCTTCAAATTCATTACGAACGTAGATTAACCAAAAATGGGTTAATCTGTGATTTGTAATAAACAACGGGTGGTTAATAACGGAATTATTTTGAATGAGGTTTAAATTTATCTTTGATTTCCACTACATTGTATAATTGCTAACGCGAAGGGCGCGGACCAACAAAATAAGGCACAGACCCTCTTCCAATTCTTTTCTTCCATTTTCTTCAGGGGACATATTTTCAACTCGACAGAAACATGAATCTGGGATCCACACAGTTACAGCGGCATCTCAGGAGTCCTGCATATGCAATCATAAGGGAAAACATACCACCAGAGCTCACATGGTGGCCCGCAGAATCCCCACCGGTGTCAGCTGGCGACGGCGACGACACGCTCTCATCAGCCACGGATGGAGGCAACAGCTATTAGAGACGCGAATGTCGGTAGGGGTGGTCGTCCCTTGTCTCTCCGCGTTGCCGAAAGGCGGTGCACCGCCGCGTGCCACGGTGAAGAGCCGCAACGGTGGGGACCCGCACCCCATGGGTCCCAATGATAAGAGGGTGGGGCCACGTGGAGCCTCCTATTGAATTAACTTGAACGGATCTTCCATTCGAGAAGGGGGCGTCCACCGTGCTGATAGACTATGCCAATCCCCAGGCTGGGTCGCCTGGTAAACCTCGCCCAGCCGAGGTGGGTCGGGCCAGTTTGCGGGCACAGCTCGCGGCCCAACCCACTGGGGTCAACCCCGATGGTTAAGACTGGGCCAGTCAAACCCGGGTCGTACTCGGACCGGGATGGGTCGGCCACCTAGACATGGACCCCTTTTCATCCCAGATACACTTAAAATGACTTTTCTCACAAACCAGATGCCCATTTGGAGAACTGTGTGCGGTGCTGGAATCTTGGTAATGAGAAAGATCTTTTTAGATACTCCACCGGAGTTGTGGTGAATTTTGGATTTCATCTGGCTTGGATCGAACCCGAATCCAACTGGGACCGTGCCACAAAAATGCCTATAACTCACAGACTGAGAGTCGGATAGACACATCTTCTATTGAATTGGATCCCTTACGATGCCACGCTCCATTGGAAAACTACTTTTTGGAATGTCGTGGATGTTAAAGCACGACCGATATCATGAGGGAAGATACTACGGAACTCAACCGCACTGGGTGCTAGAAATGTTGTGGCTAGTTGTCAAGGGAAGAGCGACCCTATGTGGATCAATATCATATCAACCATGTGTGGATCAACATCATAGAAACCTTGTTTGGATAAACATCATAGTGACCATATGTGGATAATTATCATAGAGATCATGTGTGGATCAACATCATAGTGACCGTGTGTCGATCAACATTCTAGTGACCCTGTGTGGATCAGTATCATAGAGACCCTGTGTGGATCATCATTCTAGAGACCCTGTATGGATAAGTAGTGCACCACCAGATGAGGACCAGACCTAGATCGGACCATTGTTCATCAGCGACATACAACCATGTGTGGATTGAAAATTGAACTTCTTTATCATGGTTCAGTTGTCGAACTTCCTAATGGAATAAAATGTTATTTATTAAGACTAATCATCTTTATTCATGGTCTTTTAGTTTTATACATAGTTTGAGATGATTCTTTTTCTGTGTGTTTTGTGATTGAGATCATGCTTCATGGTTTTCCATTATGGAATTCTGAGTGACCATCGGGGGTATCGAGGTCTCGAATGGGTATTGTTATAATAACACCTTCATAGGCATTGCTTGCACGTTATTGTGTCTTAGGAAGACGACATGTAACTTGGCTGAGAATTTGGGGAGCCAAGACCAGGCAGTACAGAAAGGTGGCTGGTAGACATGGAGAGATTCTAATACAATTTGTACATACACTTCATGTAGGATCCATGGTGGACGACCATAGGGGTTTTTTTCTATTGTTGTTATATCTTTTAGTGGATCTTGTATTCTCTCCCCTTTACTTTCAGTACACACTTTTACTACATAAGTTTTACTACGTGGATTGCATCTTATTGTCTTTCCAGAATGAATGTTTGCAGGTTAAAAGGAAATGCCTTCCCGTTTTAGGGAAATTCCATTCTGGTGCTAGTCGCCATCCCCTGTCCTATGGAAGGTGGGTTTGGTGTAGTCACGATATAATCCCTAGGGTATGCATCGTGACAATGTGATATTAGAGAAGTCAGTTCTACCAAGGAACTAAAAATTGGATCTTTAGAATGGAGAAATAATGTTAAGAGTTTTGAGTCCGGTTTTTAGTTTGGGGAGTCCAGTGTTGGTGTGGCGGCCGACATATCCCTACATCAGGACCCTGAATTCTAATTTCCGACTGATTGCATGAAAACACTAATTGTATGTGTTTTGGAAATGTTTTACTTTTATTCACTTTTTAGTTAGGTAGCAAGGTAATACTTATTGACGATGGCCCACTTTTTTCCTTTCATGATACCTCTATGTAGAAAAACATCCATGATTCTATAGAGAGTTCACGATGACGGACCAACGAGCTGTGAGGCATTAGTGTAGGGACCTCTGATAGCGATAACACCTTCAGTTGGTGCACCAGTAGCACCACCACCCATTGGGTAGATGTTTCCACTAGTCCCACTAGCAGATAGTGCACACTAAATGAGTGTGTTGCATGAGTTCCATCAGCAGCGCCCTATAATATTTCGAGATGAGACAGATCCCCAGGAAGCTAATGACTGGCTGAAGGCTGTGGGTAGAGTCTTTCTCTTTGTTGATACACGAGCAGAGAAGATGGTGATCCTTGCTGCTGGCCTCTTCATGGGAACATCAGGAATATGGTTGATCCTTATGCTCTAGTTACACAATGTGGATACCCTCACCTAAACGGACATCGACAGCCTCTACAGGGTGGAGTTCATTCCAAATACGCTACGCACTTTTCATATTCAGGAGGTCCTACACTTAAAACAGGGCAGCCTGATAGTGGCCCAATACTCGGCAAGATTCACTAACCATCACACTACTTCACCGACATGGTACGAGACCCTTTATTCAGGGCTCAGACCTTTGAGTAGGGTCTCCAGTGGGGGAACATAGTGTCAATGATAACACACAATATCACAACATAGGCTTGAGTGTTCGACCGAGCATTATATGTGTAGATATTATTAGCTGAGCAGGTACCGATGGGGAGAGCCATCACTGGATGAAATGTAGGCGAGTCATCTATATAATGAAGTAGGTAGATGAGGCAGAGGTCCAAGAGGGAAAGACCTTCCAGAGGACGACCCCATGATGCAGGGTCAGATGTGAGGAACTCACAATGTAGAACATGCCATCAGAAGAGCAGACTGTGCATCACATGTGGTGGGTAGGGCCACATGGCTCGCGAATTCCTGACCTGCCGTACCGATGATCCACAAACGGTCAAGGGACCATAGAGTCAGAGGTAGAGATTCATGTAAGGAGGTCCACAGGGCAGCGAAGGTGGCAGAGGGGCAAGCAGTGTAGCAGGTGCTAGGCGGCAATTTGAGGTTCTACCACCACCACCTCCAGGTTGTCCACCCCAACCACTAGGAGAAGGCAGACAAGGAAGAGCACAACTTCAGGAAGATGAGGCCTAATACCATGGTTCTCTGAAGATTATTTGAGGTATGATATTTGAATACTCCACCATAGCTTCAGTACTTATAGACACATGTGTCAGTCTTTATTTCTTTTCCCAGACACTCTTTCGGAGCTCATATATTCTGGTGGAGCTGTTGGCTCGATCCTTACGATTGGGGACTCCTAGATAATATGATTCAATGATTAAATACTATTGATGATAGTGTTATATTACTCTAGGAGGCGAGGTCATTGGCTGTGATCTCATAGTAGAATCGTCGATGCCTTACGATGTCATCTTGGTTATAGACTGGTTATCCACACATCATGCTCAGATTGACTGTTTTAGGTACAATGTGTTGTGTGTTCGAGATGAAAAGATTGGGTTTTCCTTCATCGGTGATAAAGGAGACTTTACAGCTCAAGATGGACATTCTCAAAGGTGGGTGAAACCGATCACACATTAGTTGGCTTTTCATACCATTAGAGCTGTCGACATGAGGATTCCAAGTTATCCTGTTGTTGTGGACTAGTATGCTAATGTCTTTCCAGATGATGTTCTCGGACTACCTCCTCATAGAGAGGTAGACTTCTACATCGACCTGTACCCTGGGATGACATCAATATCTACATTAGCATATTGGCTAACTCCTACGGAGATTCATGAGTTGCAGTTACAGTTGAAGGACTTGTAGAGGAAGGGGTTTATAATTCCCAATTTTTCTCCTTGGGAATCCCCTATTTTGTTCACCCAGAAAGAAGATATGAGTGTGAAGAATTTTTGGGACTATAAGTGCCTGAACCAGGTGAACATGAAGAAAATGTATCCACTCACAAGGATTGATGATATGTTCAACCATCAGATGAGAGCTCGATGGATTTTAAAGATAGGCATCTGATCAGGCTGTCATCAGCTATTGGTAGGAGATGAGGATGTATAGAAGACATCCTTCATATGTCAGTATGGCCACTATGAATACATGGTGATTCCCTTCAATGTTACCAATGCTCCGATAGTGTTCTTGGGGATCATAAACAGGATCTTCCATCATTACCACAATAGCTTCGTGGTAGTCTTCATTAACGACATCTTGATATACTCGAAATCAAAGGAGGAACACACCACACACCTGCAAATAGTTCTAGATACACTCTAAAAGAACCATTTTTATGGAATGCTCTCAATTTTCCAGTTCGGGATACAATAAGTCCACTTCGTGGGGCATTTTATCTCAGAGGATGGTGTTTTAGTGGATCCAGCAGTGATAGAGGGAGTTTTTGCTTGAGGGCCACCCCGAAGTGTGACTGAGGTGCAGAGTTTCCGAGGATTGGTAGGGTACTACCGAATATTTGTACCCAACTATTAAAGAGTTGTGAAACATTTTTCAACTTTGATAAGGAAGGGAAAACCTTCGTATTGACAGAGAGATTCAATGAGGTTTTTTAAAAGATGAGGTAGATTTTGAGGAGTGCCCCAGTATTGATGCTACTAGAAGAGGGAGTTGGTTATATAGTCTACTACGATACATCAGGAACCAGACTAGGTTGTTTCCTGATGCAGGAGTGAGTGGTCATAGCCTACGGATCACGAATGTTGAGAAAAATGAGAAAAACAACGCTACCCATGACCTGTAGTTAGTATAAGTGGTCTTTGCGCTGAATATGTGGGGACACTACATGACGAGTTAATTGTTTATAGTCTACTCTGATCATAAGAGTCTACGGTGTATCTTCTGACAGAAGGAATTTAACCTATGAGAGGAAAGATGGAAAGAGTTAATCTATGACTCTGACTATGATATACTATACACTCCTTAGAAGGGGGAACATAATAGTAAACTCACTCAGTAGGAGGTCTTGCCTATAGTTGCGGAGTGAGGTGACAAAGCAGTCAGCCACGTTGCAGTTATCCTTCATGGATAGTGTGGGAGAAGCTTACCTCCATTCTATGATAGTTACTCCCCCACTCCTTCAGTGAGCTAGGGAGGCACAACCTGGGGATGTTGAATGCGAGGCCCGAAGTTCTCAGATATCCTCAAGACATGCTCCTAATGGATTTTTTGAATGTGGGGAACACACCATTCTCTTCAAAGGATTCACCATGGTGCCAGTGATGCTATGAGAGGATGTGTTGAGGGAGTTCCATACATCCCCTCTGGCGTTAAATCCTTGTGTGGAAGAGATGTACATGGACCTAGGGCATCAGTACTGGTGGCCATGGATGAATAAATTGGTGGTGGAGTTCATCTCATGATGCCTCACTTGTCAGCAAGTGAAGGCTGATCATCAGGTTCTAACAGTCTCAGCACAACCACTTGAGGTACCAGAGTGGAAGTGGGATGGTATCTCCATGGACTTCAGGATAGGGATATCACGTTTTTCCAGGGGCTATGTATCCATCAGGGTGATTGTTGAATAACACACCCAGTCGACCCACATCCTACCCATCGGAGAGAAGAGATCATTAGAGGGCTTGAGACCTCTGTACATATAGAGGATTGTACGACTTCAAGGGGTTCCATCGACGATCTTCTTAGATCACGATGTTCGTTTTACATCCCGCCTTAGGAATGGTTTACAATATGCATTTGAGACTCAAATACATTTGAGAACTGCCTTCCAACCTCAGATATATGGTCAGACGGAGCGGACCATAAAAACACTGGAGGACATGTTTTGTGCCTGTTTCCATGATTTTGGAAGCAGTGGGGAGGACCACCTGCCACTACTAGAGGTCGCACACAACTACATTTATCATTCCACCAATGACATGGCACCATTTGAGGCCCTATACGGGTGACCATGTAGATCACCACTATGCTGGATAGACCCATGGGAGTCAACACTTATGGATCCAGAGTTGGTTCTGGATACCACGAAGAATGTGCAGATCATCCTGGAGAGGATGATGACAACACAGAGCCATCAGATTTCTTATGCTGACAAGAGATGGAGACCGTTGGAGTTTGAGGATGGATACCATGTCTTCATATTTGGTCTCACCCCGATTAGTATTACAGAGGTTTGGCCGGGGCGTCAAGCAATCTCCGAGGTTCATCGGACTTTTCCAGATCCTTATATTAGTAGGCGAGGTGGAGTACAGTCTAGATCTTCCCCCACAGATGCACCGGGTAAATAATGTTTTCTATCTTTCACAGATGAGGAGGTACGTGAACGACCCATCAAACTATATCGGTTGGGGTGAGCTGGAATCGATGATGGGGAAACTTTTGTGGAGTTCTATATGGAGATAGAGGATCGACATGAGGGGGTCTTTCATGGGTGGTTGATTCCTCTAGCGCGATTTCGTTAGCAGCATGGGAACCTCAAGGAGAGCACCAAGAAGGGAGGCTCTAATACGTGATCGGTACCACCATTTGTTCCCCTAGTTTTTTTTTTCTTTTGGGGATGATAATCCCTAAGGTGGGGAGAATGTAATGATCTAAGAATTACATATAATTTTTTTTATTATTTCAGATTATTATGAGTTTGAAAAAATTTACGACAAATTATTTTGTGGCCCGGTGTGCCAGGAACATATTTTTTATTTTTTTAACATACGTTCAGTGAACGTGTGAGAAGAAATTTCAATCTTTTGAACTGATGCTCACAATTGAAATATTATAGTACCGTTGAATCCATAGCACTGAGATTCACTTAAGGGGGGATTATATTTTACCGTAGTAGGTCAGGAGGAAAAGATAGTTTTTCAGCCTTTTTAAAGAATAATAAAATAACAGAAAACTTTTATTTTATTTTTCCACCAAATTTTGAGCAACGGTGGAGGGACGACTGATTTGTCAAGTCATTTAGTGGATTGACTCTACTATATTTTAACCTCACCATTGAGATTTAATTGGTTAATTCATTAGTGAACCTCATTAATATTTCATTGTGATAATAACCCTTAACCCAGTACTGAAAAAATGGCCTATACCCACGGTTCCAAACCATGGGTATAGCCCCCAAAACCGTGGGTATAGCCTATACCCACGGTTTTTGGAACCGTGGGCTGGAAAGAAGTCGGTATAGGGGTCTCAGCCTATACCCATGGTTTTGGAGAACCGTGGGTATAGGGGGTGTCAAATGTGGCACACTGCTGTGCCACCGTGGCACACAAAAGACCCGACGGTTTGATAACCGTGGGGTATTTAATTCAAAAAATTGCCACCCATGAGGTTTCGAACCCGCGCCTCCCTCAGGGCCTCGCGGCCGCACTCCACCATCGAACCAACCGGGCTATGAATTTTATCTGTTATATATATATATATATATATATATATATATCTATCTGCTAATATATATTAATATAATCCACATCAGGTTTTTAAATTAAAAAAATGCTAATACAGGGTTTCGAACCCGCAACTCCTGCTACGCAGTGCGCCCGCACAGAACACCGGACCAACCGAACTGTTAGTTGTTTTTGTCATAGTTACATATATAGGCATATATATATTAATATAATGGGTTATTTAAATACAAAACGCGCAGCCATGGGAATTCAAACTCTCATCCGACAGTTAACCTAAAAGCCGCTTATGAGGTACCAACCGAGCTGATATTGTCTATTGTTTTATATATATTCATCTTCCTATATATATTAAAACGATCTGTGAAAAAATTTCTTCCCGCCAAATATTTTTTTGTGTCCCGCCTATTGTTTTTTCCCCGCCATAACGTGGGAAAGCTATACCCACGGTTCTGTAGAACCGTGGGTATAGTTATTCCAAAAAAAATGCAATACCCATGGTTTTGATGAACCGTCGGAATCGGTCTTCGGAAAATACCCTATACCCACAGTTTTCTCCAAAACCGTGGGTATAGGTCTTATTAGAAAACAATACCCACGGTTTTTGGCACAACCATGGGTATAGGTTCCCATAATATACCTATACCCACAGTTTGTTGAAAAACCGTGGGTATAGACCTATTTTCCAGTAGTGACCTCTATTTTAATGAGGCTCGTGCCTGGGTTTTTGACATGGAATGGTGGAACCTCTGATAAAGTGTCGCATCGCCTTCCACCAACAAAGAATAGAGGATTGGATGGCAAAATTGGAGTAATAAATTGGGATATGATGAACGCTGATGGCTCCAAAAAATGTGAATTCTTCTTCCACAACTACGACATCTCCACTAATTCCATGGTAGAGTTTCTATTTAAATTAATGTGAATTTATTTAAATCTTTCGTTCTTGAAAAACATAATGAATGCATATTAAAAAAAATTAATTAATTCTCAATTCGTAGGAAACTACAGCTTTTAAATGATAGAATTACTATGAATGGGGTTTTAATGTATCCTTCTATTTCCACATCCTTGCTTAATTGCTAATCCAGAGGGCGCGGGAAAACCAAACAAGGCCGGTACCCCCCACTGCATTGTTTTGGTCACGTTCTTGAGGGGATGAATTTTTATCTTGATAAAATGTTAATCTAGGAGCGACGTAGTGACAGTGGAATCAAGGGAGGCTCATAGGCGTAATGGGTAGGGGAAACAGACCATAAGAGCTCACCCGGTGGCCCTAGAAGACCCGCCGGTGTGATGACGCCGGCGAGCAACGGTGGCAGCTGGCTCTCGCTGGCCACGACGGTTGAAAGGGGCGGCCGCCCTTGGGCATGCCGCGTAAGCAAAATGCGGTGCGCCGCAGTTAAGAGTCGCAGCTTTAAAGCCACAGTGAAGGGGACCCGTGCCCTATGGGTCCCGCTGACAGGAGGGCGGTGGAACGTGGCACTGAAAGTTTAATTAAACCAAACAACTTTTCCGTTTGGAAGGGGGTTGTCCAACCGGTAGGTGGACCGCACCAGCCACCCGGTCGGGTCAGCCTGCAGGCCAGACCGGTCTACGGTTCAGCCCCTCAGTATGACCTAGCAGGTTCAGGTCGGGCCGGTCGGACCCATGTTGGACCTGGACCGGGTCAGGTCGACTCAATCCGGGTCGGGTTTGTCCGATAGGGTCAGACCGGACCCAGACCCCTTTTCATCCCCAAGTACGCATAAAATTTGCGTATCTCACAAACCAGATGCATGTTTGATGAACCATCTATGGCGCAAGAATACTGAGAACAATATACTTCTTTTGGGATACTCAAAATATGATTTGGATAATGTTGGAGTATGTCCAGGTTGGATCGAACCCAAATCCAACTAGGCCCTTGTCACTAAAATACCTATAACTCACAGACTGAGGGTCCGATTGACACAGTGTCTGTCACATTGGGACCCTTATGACATAGAAGTATTTTTGGGTTACAAAATTTTGGAACATTAGGGATTTTTAGGCAAGATTAATATATTGATGAAGAGAAACTATGAATCTCATGCGCACTGGGTGTGGGGAATTCTTTGGCTGGCTTTCAGGTGAAGAGCGACCATGTGTGGATCAACATCAGAGACACTCGATGTGGATCCTCATCATAGCGACCCTGTTTGGATCAGCATCATATCTACCATGTGTGTATTATAATTGTAGAGACCCTGTGTGGATTAGCATCATAGTGACCCTATGTAGATAAAAAATATAGAGAACATGTGTGCATCAACATCATAGCGAACCTGTGTGGATTAGCATTCTAGCAGCACTGTTTGGATCTGTAGTGCGTGACCCAATGAAGGCCTTCCTTAGAGAGGATCGCTAGGGATCAGTGACATATGAACCTATGTGGATCAACAATGGAACATATTCTTTTTTGGTTCAGTTGTGGAACTTCATAATGGAATAAAATTATATAGATTAAGAAAAATCTTCTATATTCCCAATCTCTGAGTTGTATACCTGGTTTGAGCTGATTATTATTCATCATGTTTTATGATTAAGATCATGCATTTTGGTTTTCCTTTGTGGAATTATTAGAGTAATTAGGGGGTCTTGGAGACCATATTGGGTATTTTTATACGCACATGTGTATGGGCTTCACCAGCACTTTGTTGTGTCTTATGCGGATGACGAGATGCTTGGCTGAGACTTTGTGGAGCCAGGAGATGGAGGTACAAAGAGGTGACTGGTTGATGTGGAGAGCTATAGAGAGAAGTTTTATCTACCCTTCAGGTTGGATACATGGTGGAATATCTCAGGAGTTGTTTTCTTTTGTAATTTTATCTTTCAGTTGGGCTTGTATTCTGGATCATTTGCGTTCAACACACACTTTTACTACTACATGTTTACTACGTGGTTTGCATCTTGTCATGTTCCTGGAATCTTTGTTTCCAGGTTCAATGTAAATTCCTTCTTATTTTAGGGAAACTCTTTTCATGTGCTAGTCCCCAACCCCTAGCCGATGGAAGATGGGATTTGGGTATTCATTGAACATGCCCTAGGGGACGGGTCTTGACAAAAGAAGGATACTTTTAGATTAATAATCATTATACTAGGGTATGTGAGTTTCTGTGGATAAATAATTATGAATAAAATATTATGATTTGTATTTTTATATGATCAATGTGTTAGTTTATATTTGAAAATAATTAGGGAAAAGAAAATTTTTAATGTTCGGGTCTCATTTCCATTGGAATGAATTGGTGTTTGATTAGGATTTGAATTTATAATTGATTTTTGGTTTTTTATGAGTTAGTCAGAAAATTTCATTAACGGTTTTAGAATAAAATTTGTATTTTAAATTGAATTTGGACATCTATGGGTTATGAAATTAGTTTCCTTAAAGTGAAAATATGGTGTTAGTATTATCTTTAGACATTGAAATGATTATGGTATCTATTTCAAAGTGATTTGGGTATCATTTTTAAATGATTTGGTTTCTAATAATTCGTTATAATAGAAATTGAATGATGAAAGACACATGGGTCTCCACGATCATTTTAATGATAAAATGATATGTATAATCAAATGGTTTTCAAATCATGTGGGTGTGTGAGACACTCTTGAGTACCTATTTGTTTATACCTGATACTAATTATTTTCCCAAGGGGAAAGAATTGTATTATTTCTAACATGAATAATGATATCGGGGCTTTTTATTGCAACGTCATTCGATGTGACATGGATTTATTATTATTATTCTTGAAGCGTGTATTTATTCACTTTTATTTTTCATTTCCTACATTGGTTTCATGGGATCAATAGGAAGATAGTAGTAGGTTTATATTTATGGAAATCTAAATATATTCTGTGCACTAGATTCCCCTTCATCTTGTTCCCAATATAGTGGAAATTTTGAAAATCTCAGCATGTTGGTGGCTATTCAGTTCTGTTGTATTAAACATGCTTCCTAGTATGATGATAGATACAATTATGATATTTTATAGTACTATATACCCTTAGTACATGTTTAATTTCATATAGAACTATGTGACATGTTAGGGGAATTTAATTTTGGTTCCCTAGATTGATTGGCATCAATTAAACCATGTAATCCTTTTCCCATTAACTTCATTATTGAATCACTGTATCAGTGTTTGATTTAAAATTTATTCAATTTTTTTAAAAAATATTTTGCATGATAAATTAAATGTTTAATCTAATTCTTTGTCTGAAAATACATTTTATTCATATTTTTTAAATTAAATAGGCTCCAATAATGGTATATTTTCACTATGACATGGATTTCATTTATGGAACAATAAAAAAATCATCATATGAAATTCAAAAATCATTTTTTATCACAATTTCTATAATTATGATTGAAAATTTAATTTTCTAATTGTATTTCAGAATATAGTAAAATAAAATTCAATTTGAATGTTAATATTTGAATAAATTGATGAATCAAAAGATGATGAAGGAGAGTTCATTTTATAGATCATTAAAACACTTGAATATTGTGTTAATTATGATCACATATGTTAAATTTATATTACAAAACCATATAAAGGTGTATAGTTACATAATATAAAACATTCCTCGTTAGACTGATATAGAGATAATTAACATTTCCCTCGATTCATGAAACCATCAATAGACTCTAAATCTATATATAAATAAATTTAGTAAATTATTTATTAGTTATAAAACTTTATTCCTATTTTTTTCATCAATAAAATCATATGTATTTTTTAATTAGTCATTTTTAATCATTTATGGATAAAAATAATTTTATTCTTTTAAATATTCCATTTTTCAAACATATTCATTTTTCATGTGGTATCAATTCATACTCCTAGATCATTTGTTAATCACATATATATTTTTTATCATTTAAATATTTTTGTTTTTATATATATTTGGTTTCATATAATTATATCATCTATGTTATAGTAAAATAATTTACTAAAGAGTTTAGAGATTTCATTTTTTTCATAAGTAGTTATTTATTCAATTGGATTAAATTTACAATTTAATACATTCATAATTTTCAACAACATGGATTTCGATCAATATGTTGTATTTATTTTTAAATTAATATATTTTTTAATGGTTTTATAATCATTTATAATGAAAACATTTTTCTCTCTTTTTATATGTAGTTAATGTATATAAAATTATGTTGAATAAATTTGTAAGAATATGTATTTATATAAGTAAACAATAATGATTGTAGAGTAATATTTATTTCATTAACATATAATAAATGTGTTAAATATTTTTTCGGATGTATTGAATAATAAATCAAAAGAAAACCATATATTAAATTGTAGTATTTTCATTGAACAAGGAACTATTCCTATAAAGACATTCATTGAGACAAATGAATTATGAGTCCTTCTATTATTTAAATTCTAGAAAATATGAGAGGTTTAATAATTTATTTTTTTTACTAATGTATTCCAATAAGTGATTTCTTGTAGTGTGGGTGGAGGTATATACCTTTTGTTTGAAAAAATGATGGATATATCTGTTGAAACATATGGTATGTGATAGTAACTGATAGAATCACAAGGTTTTAAGTAACATATGAGAGATAATTATAGTTTGAGTATTATTATTGAAACACAAACCAATCATGATACCTCTTAAATATTTAAATATCGTTTATACACCACTTTACGATATTTAAATATATTTAATAATATACTTATATAAATATTTTTTTGAACAATTAAATAATAGGACAAAAAAATTATTATTGTGAATATTTAATGTTTGATAACCATTTAATAAAATTTAACATAATAATATTATAAATTTAATCTAAATTCATAAAAACATAATATTTAACAATTAATGTTTTTTAAAAATAAAACATTTATATTTTCAATTAATTGATACATATTTATTTTATACGTTTACTAGTTTATTAATATAGATTATATTTAATAAAAATACACTACTATTATTATTCCAATCTAAATATTAAATTTTATTTTCATAAAAAACATCATAAATAAATGTTTTAAAAAATTATTTAATAATATAAATATTTTAATCGATGGTAAAAGATTATTATCTTCACCCAAAACCCATAAATAGATTAAAAATCCATAAAAATATATAATAATTTGATGTCTTCATATATTAAAACTCTGATAACATGGTACTAAATTTCATCTCCAATAACATGGAATTCTCAATGATATGATTTTGTCTAATTTTTACCTGTTTATGTTCAGATTCAACATCATTAATAGAAAAACCTACTAATGTGTTTTCATTTTCAATCATGCATAAATGATATATATGTCAAAGAAAAATACTAAGTGATGAAATTTTATTTTTTATTTTATTTTTGATCAAAAATACACATATTTTCACGAAAAATATAATTGGAAAAATTATAATGATCATTATATTATCATTACCCCAAATATAACCAATATTTTATAATAATATAATTAAATAACATATAACATAGTTACATTTATATAATAATTAAATATCCAATAACCATATTTTGAATGATCATATTCTTGTAAAATGTCAAATTTCTATTTCAATATACAACAATTCACACTTATTCAAGTCTATAAATCATATTCCCTTACTAAATATGTATACAATATATTTAATATATTTCATATTACCAATATATAAATATATATATATACTATTTTTTTATTCTCATGAGGTACCATTTTAATGATTTATTTATTCTTTAATTATTTTACTTTGGTATGTTACCCACTACAAAAATTAATTTTTATATATATTTATAATTTATTCTTATTTTATAAATATTATTATAATTTCAATAAAATAATATTAAATTTATTTTTGTTTTATTTTATTTTTTATATTTTTTAATGTTTATATTTTGAATATAAATGAATTTATTTATAGGAAATAAAATAAAATATAATTTAAATGGTATAAAATTATCCCTTGTAAAATGATATATTCATTTAAAATTTTCATTTTCATACTATTGGAATAATGGTATTATATCATTATAATATACCAAGACTCGCGAATTATTTCAATAGAGGACTCAGTCATAGTGTAGGGATCATTTATTTTCCCTCAATATTTGAAAATTTATAGTCTAATGAAAAACATTATCTGTAATGAATGATACACTAAAATATTATAAAAACATTATACTTTAGTGAGTTTCATGAGGCATAACATGAATTTCATTTATATTAATGGTTAACATACATCATTTTTATAATAATCATTTAAAAAATATTATGTCCACGATGTCTACTTAATTGATAAATCATGATGTGAAATAAATTTTCAACCATGTTAATGTTTTACTAAATAATTAATTCATTGCAAAATCCACTAATGGTTTGTATATGTCATTTTATGATGGAAAAACCAGGATATTATTTTTCTTTTATGTATAAGGTAATTGAAATACACTCCTGTTATTATTTAAAACATGAAGTAATTTAGGGTACATTTCTATATTGTTTTACACAGTATAAAATGTACTGTTACAGATTTGGTCTCTCTAGATCTGTAATTGGAGGGTGGCTATGCGGTGAAGGATCGTTGCTCGGTGGGTCTGATCTTGGCATTGAAGGTGGTGGGTATGGTTTCTCTATTGGACCATGGATCCATTTCTCTGGGGTATTCAGTGGTGTAATGGAGTCTGGGCGAGCTGTTTAGTGGTGTTATGGCGTGCGATTACTCGAAGAGTGGATTCCCATTCATCTACCGAGTTTGGGACTCTCTAATTATTTCTTCATGGGTTATGGGACCTTGGGACATCTGACTTGTAATGGTTTCGTGCTATTGGGCTTTCAGGCTATTTTATTTTATGGCCCTTGTGCCTTTGGGTTCTTAGATTTGTGATGGGTTCCCCCTTTTCCCTCAAAATGGGTTTGTGTGATTTTTCTTTATTAATAAAGTGGATTTCCGCCACATTTCCTATTATATAGTAAATAACATTGTAATAGGTAACCATTAAGATAAAGATATCATTATCCATCACCTTCATCATACAATTGGTGAGTACTGTTATAACAAAAATGGCGTTTTTTTCTACGTAATTATAATATATAATATGAAATTAATAACCCATATTTTTTAAATTTAATAATTTACCCAAATATTTATTCTCATTTTCACATTTTTTTCATTATGTAACTTTTCCATTTAAATTTTTTTTATTGACCATCTACTAATTTCTATTTCAAATTATAACAGCTACAATTAAATAATTCTAAATACTCTACATTATGATTTGAGGACTATATTTAAAAAACATATTTCATGTAATTTAAAAAACTGATATATAAAATGTCATAAATACTTACTATACTAGAAAATAATTATTTATTAATAGCATTGATTATTTGTATATCTATCTGATTTTCTTCGAACATTTATATGATGTCAATAAAACATCCCCTCACATAATTCCTTTATAATCATATCACATATAATATTAAAAAATAATTATGTGTCTAAATGAGAATCATATTAAATTGTTGACATCCAAAACTATGTTAGGGAATAAAATTTTAAATTAATTATATATTTTTTCTTTAATATTATATATGAGATTAAAATTAAGAAGGAATAAATGAAAAAAATTATTTAAATTGGATCATCAAATTAAACAAAGTGATCATGCGTCATGGGAACATAAAAAATACTCATTAATGTGAACAAAAAAATTAGAATCTATTAGCCATGGAATCATAATAGACGCCATGATATAATAAGTTTAAATCAATGGATATTTATCATGTTCCATGGTGATAAAAAAATAATAGTTCTACACAATCATAAATAAAATAAAATAGAACAATAACCATTAAACTATGGGACAATGATCATAGGTTTGTTAACTATGAGTCACTACATAAAACCCATAAAAATGTTAATTCATAATAATAAACTACATTTTATAATATATTTTATTAGGAATCCTGACCTAATTTCTAAAACATATTCAATTGGGAATACAAACAGATGTTATTTTTTCATATATAGAGAATTAATGCATTAAAATTCATGTTCGATGTACTTCTAATTCTATGATCGATAATAAAATAATTTTAAAACATATATATTTTGGTCACATATTATCAATCACATTAAATTACAAGGATAATATATGGAAATAAAATTGATTGAAATACATCTTCATATGATTATCAATATTAAAACTCAAGAATATTATTTGATGAAACTAAAAATTTAGTCTGTAATATGAAACAAATCAAAACCATATTAAAAGAGTGCTTTTCATGGATTTTAAATAATTTTTTGTAATGAATCATTCATTGAATTAGAAAAAAGATTTCTTATTTTGAAACTAAATGATTAAAATTTTGATTATATTATCATTGTAATGATGATATCATTATCATTAAAAATTACATTTATTATGTCAGTAAATTAATATTAATAAATATTGTTAATAAATAATGTTCCAATATTATATTTTTTAATGTAATTAAACCTCAAGAAGATTAATCATACACTAATTATTATAATAGCTAATTTATTTTAAAATAATTATGGTTTAGATATTTTGTTTATCATTTGAATATAAGCCAAAATTATCAATGATATATAATATATCTCTCTACATTATAAAATATAAAATATATAGTTTACAAAATAATATTTATTTAAATTTTAACTTCATAACTATAATAATTTCTATTAAAAAATAATAACGGTTCAGAATATAAATTACAAAAATAGTATGTGAATGTTTTCTCTTAAAAAAATAAATTTTAGGATTTAGTAATGAATCAAAAATATATTTTTGAAATCTATATAAATATTCAAAATAATGAAATTAGACATAAAATATCTCAAAAAATTATCAATAATATAATCAATATAGACATACATATAAAATAGTAATTATTTAAACTCGGTGAAATGAAATTGATTCAAGAACGAAAACTATTAGGATATTATAAATGTTCAAATACAATTTCATTCCATGAGATGACATTTCTTAAAAATAAAAAAAATTAATTTTCATATAAGATATTTTCCATGTTGTATATACATAATAAAAAGGAAAATAGAATACCAATATAAAAAGCATATGAACTAATGGAAACTAGAACATTAAACCTCAACAATTATTCAAGAGCGACTGAAGATAATATTAATTTCAATATATAATCCATTTTTTCAAAATATTACTATTCATTCTTGAGATATTTTATATTTTAATTTTTTTATAAATAAATAAATTTTTTAGGATATTTATTGGAATATTTTTAATCACATAAGATTTTTTATATAGATATTTATTTTTTTTAAATAATTTCATCATATACTCTTATAATTAATTTTATAGTTATGTTTATAAATATAAAACTTATTATATCTAATTAAAATGAATTTCATGTAATGGTTATATAATGTATATTGGTAGGACATTATATTTTACTTATGTAATCTATTATGAAATATATATAAACCTAATTATTTAATTGAACAATGATTTTATTAGTACGTGCTAATTTTCAAAATGCAGATCTCATAGTGATCTTCACTATCGTATACCTCGCATAAAGAATATTCCTTTGAATACACACATGTATTATTTCCATATAAATATACTAGTGAGAATAGCCATTGGATTTAAATTCCTCAATTTGAGCAATAAAATAATATCTACATATAATTCATATAATGTTTTATAATGTTTTTCCTATTTAAATTAATTCATAAAAAATATTCCTATGTATACCCACTATATCATCATGTAAATTATAAAAATAAAATTTTGATATTATATCATTTGGGTGTCCAGGACCCCATTTTTAAAAAATAAAATTTCGTTTCCCCTTAATTAGTTAATGGTTATATATCAATAATACATTTATTTAATAGTCATAAATATGTAATTGTTTATTATTATGATATATTTTTAGCGATGCGAATTTTTTTTAGAAAACCATTGTTTCTTTTGGATATATAATTGTTCTCGAGGATTATGAAGAAATATGACCACTACCTATAAGGATTCAGTTCTATTAAAATAACATACTTTCATACCAGATTCACAATTTTTTTTCCCACCCAATTACTGGTGGCTGAAAACTCAATATGAGGGGATCAAGTATATTTTCACAATCATTCACATTAGGTTATTCTTTTTAATCTATAATGGAAACTCCTAATAGATCATACAGTCATAATAAAGTATATACATACTTCCCAAATGAGAGAAACCATTTTGGGATTCATTCCTAATGACACATATAATCCTACGTTTGGAAAGAGAATGGATGTTCATACCCATATCACACTTTTCATGTGAATTATTTAATTTTATAGTAATATCTTATTTATTTATCTTGTGTTTGTGGAATACATCCCAAGGCCCAATATGGGATTCTGCACCCAATCTCCATTAATATAATCATGTTAATGGGTTGATGAGATCAAATGTGTGTGTCATGTGTTATTTATTTTTATCATATTTTTTTTTCTTTTGTTTATATGCATGTATTGGATATATGGATTATATTTTTTCCAAGGATGTGGTTGGTGACTTTGTGATGGGACTGAACTTCTATGAGGAATTCTATTTATCATATGAGATCAAGAATAAAAACCCAATGAGTATGTTTGATGTAGTTTAAGGATGTATGAATAGAATATACAATGTGGTATAACATCATGCAGTATAGAAGTTAAGATAAGGCTAGATCCTTGATGAGTAATCATACATATCATGTTAATACAATAATAATGTTCCATATAGTTTGAGTTATATGTCTATGCATTTTAAAAGATGAGACAAGAGATACTATGTCTGGGAAATAGAAATTGAAGGATATGTTGAATTCCCTCATCACACGAGTTATCCTTTGAGTGATGATGACATATGATCAAGATGAAATTCCAATGAAGGTATCACACTAGAAGAATCATCATCCTTCTACTAGTACAATCTTTACCAGTCCCTATGATCTCGTGATTCATGCTCATTGTGAGAAAAAAGTTAGAGAGGAATATTGCACATGTCATATGAGATTAAATTTTACAATGAATACATATTATGGTATCCATTATAGTGGTATCATTACCATTCTCATGGAAAATATGGAATGGATTTTGGGTCATAGGAAGGCATCATATGTATTTTTTTATAACATGAATCAATTTCCTCATAGTTTACATCATCCCAAACCCACAGATGGGATAAATTTAAATACTGTCTTGGTTGAAGAATATACTCAATAATATTCCCACGTATAATCCAAAACCACTTCCACTAATGGAATATGAAGGATGATTGAATCGTATGATGATTGGGTTCTATGATCTAGGGTTATTAAAATATGTATAAACAGACACCAGGGTCATTTCAAACAAGAGTTCACACAATATTAAGGAATCATATATTTATTATTAGCGAATAAATAATAATTAACATAAATTAATATAGTATTGACCAACATATGGGTTGTAATGGGTGATTTAATATGGAGAAATTATTGTTATCCATGTTGCTGAAGAATTATTGGGATATATTCCAAGATGGAATACCATGTTATATATTCATTTTTTGTACTACAATAAATAAAATGAGATGATGACCCTAAATGGTCAGTCCAATAGGGTCTGTACTACATAAATTCTCATCAAATATAATATCCCGAATATGGTGTTATTAAATCAGAACCTTAACTCATTAGAACCCCTTTCCATATAAAGGGGGTACTCAGCCAAGGAACCATGGTCGAGGGTATACATAGTGTATTTCCATGTTTGACTGTCGAACGAAGTTCACATGTCATATGGATTCTACGTTACATATATAGTTTATTATCCCACCATGTCCAGATTATATGCCTAATATGATCCATGAGTATTCTCGACACATTCTATGTTTCTATATCATAGTTCCTAAGGGCCTTCCGGACAATAATGGCATATCCCAGGGTGATTATCATTATTGATTGAGATATATAGTGATTAATCATTATATAAAAATAATTTTACATAAAGTGAATATCAATTTATTAAATTTACACTTAAAATCATCCACATAAATAAGAAATGAGGAATGATAAACGTCTATTCTTGTAGGGGATAGTCCACACAAATGCAGAATTTACATAGTAATTATTTAGTGGGATAACGTGTAAGATGAAAGATAATATTTTATTTATAAATAAAAATTATTATTTTAAAAAAATAATACATATATAAATTTAATACATCTCTATAACCACATTGTTAGAAAATTATGTCAAATTATACACATCGCTTTTTGGAGACAATAGTGTGTACGTATGCTTGAGAAATTATTCAAATTATATTTCTTTCAAAAAATATATGAAAACAAGTAACACCATATACAAAATAAAATATCTGAATATTTGATTTATAATTATTTTTATATAATAATGGTTTGGATAGGTTTTATGAAGGTAGAAAATTAAAGAAAAAATATTTAACATGATAAATAGTTTTACCAACATCATAGAAAGCATTCTATTCTTTACAACATAAACCTTTTTTAGTTGGTATTACTATATGACTTGGAAATCCAAGTAATTGGTGTAGATGTTAGTAGTGGATTGTGGAAGGTCACTTCTAATATATATGTATATATATATATATATATTAATTATTATTATTATTATATGAGTTGAGGTTCCCATTTATAAGTGAGGTGGGTAGAATATTTTTAAATTCTTGAAAAATTATTATACAATTTTTGTTCTACTCATGAATATTATCTTAGAATAATCATAGATTCTTGGATGAGAGTTTGAGGGTTAAAATTAAACCATAGAATGAGAATTAAGAATGGTTTTGGGGTTTTATTTAACCCTTATCTCTTTCGAACTCTTAAATTCATTTACTATTAAAAAGGGATTATTTTTCCAAGGTTACAATTAATTATTCTAAAAAATAATGTTTAACATAATACATATTATTATATAATTCATTGAAAATTATTGAATATAAATTAAATTATTTTATTCCATAGTGAAGTATATATATAATTTAATATATTTTCATCAAATGTAATGAAAATTGTCTGTAGAGAAAAAATGTCATTTTAAAAAATTTATATGATTTCGACCAACATTGTTTAATATTTACATTTGTGGAGATAATTTTACTTCCAATGAAAATAATAATTGTTTCTATTATAAAAAGATACAATAGAAAAATAAATTATATGAATATATCATAAAAATACAAGAACCAAAATTGTGTTTATTTGAATAAATATATTACAAAAATTCTAAAATATCAAAAGAGATAAAGGGGTTTAAATGATATTTATAATTGAATTATAATTATTATTTAAAATATATTTTATGTATAAATTATTTAATTAAATTTCACATCATTCTTATATAATTGTAATTTAAAAAATTTACATTATAAATAAAATAGATATTTTTCAATATTCACAAAAAAAATTACTATTTCCAGAAAATATAAACAATTATCCCTATGTTCAATTATAACATATAAACTCTAAAATAATATCATTTTCCTAAAACCAAAAATGTTAAATTTATATCATTAACTTTTAAATTTAATAAAATACAGTTTATCATTATTTATGGAAAATTGAAAATTTTATAAACGAACTATTGTAGACATTTTTTGATTTTGTTTTTATCATTAAAAATTGATTACATTGTTCATATGAATTAAGAAATGTATTTTTATTTGAAAAACAATTGTATATATATTTCAAATTTTTATTACTCATATTCACAATGATTAATTTGATGACTCTTTTATAATTATTATAAATTAATATTATTATTTATAGAGTATATCATTGTTCATTTAAGTTCAATTGTGGATGTATACAATGATAATGTAAATAGTAATTATAGACAAAACACTTATCGTTTTACATTATAGTATCAATAATGAAATGGAATCCTTGTCATTAAAATATATTTTGACAATATAATGAAACAATGAAAAATTTTACCAATAATATTAACTACTATATCTAGATTAAGAGAAATTTTTAAATTTGTTTATAAATATTATTTGTATATTTATAAAACATCCACATGAGAATGTGTTTCCAGATTCAAAATTTTATAGTAATAAATTACAATACAATCAAACAACATAGATTTATGATCAATTTTTTTAGATTAATAACACGTAATTATAGATATATATTCATGATATAAATACTTACTATAAGTGGGATTTCATACCTTAGTGTGTTTAGATCAGGTTTTACTTCTAATTTGTAGAGACCCGAAGCTTGACGTACATGGACATTACATTACTTTTGCGGAATACGTAGTACATAACAAAAACACACACACAAGGACCGTAATAGTTTAGTGTCTTTGGAAACTCGGAATATAATCTTCTAATCGTGGTGAAAGATCTTCAACATCTCCCATAAAGATCATTCTTTTTTTACCTAAACCCTTTCTTTATATCCTGGGGAAATGAAAACATAAAAGGGTGAGCTCAAATGCTCAGTAAGGGTAAACAAAAGAAATATCAATCACATCATATTCATAAGAACATAACATTTTGAAAATCTTAACCTGCAAAAGAGATCATAATATCATAACATTGGATAAATCATAGTAGTGAAATGTAATCCCAATAATCACAACTTAAAACATGAAACATTGTGGCCTACACACATAATCATAGATAACCATTTCTTATTAGTAAAGACTCATTGCCAAGACTATCTTAGTGGACAAAGTCCATTTCTGAACCAAGTTCACTCCTCGTTTCAGTCCTGTTTCACTAAACTGGTTTAACCAACCGTTCCAGCCGTGTCTATCTCATGAGATATAAAATCTTTACCCAATGCATTGGAGAGAGATATAGGTCCCACCCATCACATAATGATACCATTCTTATGTGTGCCACAAAATCACAAACCGCACATCATAGCATAACCCATGTAATAAAAATGGGATTCTTAAACATCATGAAATCATAAAACAATTCATATAAGATGAAGGAATTCATAAAAATAATTCCATCACAACATAATCAAATCATTGTAATAACAGTGGTAGAAAAATAATCCTTTGTTATCTTAGATGGAAAATAATTTTGATAAAACACTGGAACTCCATTCTTGAGGAAAATATCCTTTCTACTTCAAAAACATTTTTCTTTCTTAACATGTCATAAAATTTTAAACTAAAAGAATTTATTAAAAATAAACTTTAAAACTTTTAAAGGAAGCTTCTTGGAAAAATTGTTTTAAAAATTTATTCATTCCGTATAAGTTAAAAAAACATTCTTCTCGTACTTTTATCGGAAAAGTAAAAAAGTACCTCGTACGAAAAACGAAAAAAGATTCCTTTCATATAGTTTACTATAAACACACAAAAGGGTAAAAATGGATTTAAACAATTTTAGATGTATGGAAATAATATTACATATTGAGGAAACATGGATGTGGATGATAAAATACACCGCAGTAAATACCAATGTATAAACAATCTCGGATAAAAATGAGATTGTGTTATTTCCCTTACCTTAGGTCTGATTTGCTTCGTAAGTGTCAGAACCTCCTGTATAATGATTTAAATAATTTCATTTACTTATTCAAGAATCATACTCATTTTTATGATATCATATATGGTTCAGTTATGACTTTATATTACCCGTTCTTTTGTAAATTCCATGTTAAAGAGCATTTTAGTAAAATCGTTTCATTTGTCATCCGTGTTTTGACTTGTAATTATTCATATGATTACTGAGATCATGATTACCTAATTCCAGAATATAATACATGATTTATATATAATATATATTCATAATATACATATATATATAATATATTATTAAATGGAAAGAAATACACCGTTCATGGAGACAGTAGGTCGTACGTATGCATGAACGTTGTTTTCATTTCCTTATTGAGTTGAAAGGAATTATGTAGATGACATACATATATATAAAAATAAATAAAGTATCATTATTATGTCATATATTTCATTATTACTTATTATATATACTTTATAATCATTCATGAATGGTTAACGTGGAGAATGAATCTAATCGCGTCGTGGAGATGGTAGTCTGTACGTACGCACGAGCGATGATATCGTTCTCATTATCGTGTAATTTTATTAGAGTGTATGTATACTATTTCAGAATCAATATAACTTTAAAATTATCATATATATTTATTATGTACTCCATTATACCCATCCAAGTAAGTTGGTGGTGGAAAATAGATTACACCACGGCGTGGAGACGGTATTCCGTACGTACGCGCGCGCGGTGATTTCATTATCCGTAGGATGAATAGCTGGTGAAATAAAGTTTTTTCATACTTATAATAACATATAAGTATATTAGTGATACTAATTTTATTACTTCATAATGAAACAACCTAATAAGAATAAGTGGAAGAGGAAATAAAGTTGAAAGAATCGGTAATGGACATTACCTCTTCTTTGAAGCACCTCTTTGAGTCCTCCTCTTAGGGAAATAAAATTGGTCTTTGAAGAAGACCAGGACCTCTAGGATGTTTCTAGGGAAGTGTAGAAGAGAATATTTCAGGGTTTTTCCGAGATTGAAGGCTCATTGTGGTGTGAGAAAGAGAGGGAGGAGGTGCCCTTTTATAATGGAGGAGAGGGGCACCTTTGGAATAACTAAAAATATTATTTTATTATAAAGTCATATTCGGTTTTTAATAGCTCCAAATTGAGTTATTTCTTAAATAAAGTGGGGATGGGTGGAAATACTCTCATACAATAGAATTTGGACAAGTTTAGTTTACTATTTTAACCTTATCATTTAGTTTTAACTTTAAGTTAGATAATTTTACTTTTACCGTGTCTTTTTGTGTTCTTACACTATAAGGTTAATAAACTTACTATAACAAGCCAAAAAAACCCCAAGTTGTTTATTATTAATATATATAACCTTATCGAAACCATTTTTCTGAACCTTAGTTGTTTAGGAATAAAATAAAAATTAATAATATAATATTTGTTTTAAAAACTATTTTATGTCAATTTTGACACTATTTAGTAATTGATTTTTGTGAAACTCATAATAGAATTATTAGTTCGAAAAGAGTTACTTAAATAAATACTAACATGTCATATGGACCTATAAAATTAGTGGAATTCATAAAAAGTATCAAATTACATTTATTTTGGTATTTATAACATCAATTATGTCAATATTTCATTAATAATATAATTACTGTATCATCGTTGTGTCATAAATAAATTAAATTATTTAATGTCTAAAAATTACAAATAAAATACCATTATTTAGGAAATATTTTTAAATTTATAATTAATATTTATAGTCAAATTTATCTTATCTATATCCCTATATTAAAAATTATTTACTTATTAAACTTTGATTTTAACTATTTTAACCCTTCTTTAAATAAATTAATATTAAATGTCCTAATCTAATCCAACTGGGCCTAAATGGTCATATTTTATTCCTAAGGTTGTTTTTGGTCGAATTAAAATTATCCAATAGAATTAGGAAATGTGTTAGGGTAATAATAATATCATTTTTACCCTTAATTACCCTATTTACTTTTAACCGTGGTTAAAAAAAGTAAAAAGTTACTATTCACAAAAAATTATTTTCATCTCATTGAACCACATTTTAGTCCTTGATATTAACCATGTCTCTCGGATTTTCGAAATTCTACTCACAGAAGTGGAAAAATTATGTTTTATGATAAATTCAGTTTTTAACTACCACTTAGTGGTTTCACTATTCATCAAAAAATGAAAGTTTCCAGAAAAATACAAAAAATTAGGCTTAAGATATATTTGATATTATGAATTCAAAAATGATGTTTATTTCAACAAATTCAAAACATATCAGTTACATTAACTAATTTAAAAATTAATTCTCGTCGTCAAAACAAATAGTGTGTTTTTAAAAGATAAAAACTATCAAAAGATTGACACTTGTTTATGTCTGGTTTAAATGTGAAATTACATCCAATGAACAACATTGTATTAAATTGTAAAAATATATTCTAAATATACATTAAAACCACTCAAATTAATAATTTATCACTTTTAATTATTTTGATTAAAAAGGTTGTTTTTAATTAAAATTTAGTAATTTTCACTATTCATCGGAAAATGAAAGTTATCAGAAAAGTTCCAAAATTTCACCCTAAGCTAATTTCGATATTCCGAATCTAAAAATGTATTCCATTTTGAAAAATAAAATTTAAAAAATTTCAAAAAGTGGTTATTACTATTCCTAATGTCTAGTTTTAATAATATTTTAATAGCATATCGTTGTTTAGTGAAACCCAGTATTACGTACTACACACGCTATCGAGGAAGGATGCAGTTGCGTGTAATGCAAGGCAAGTTAAGGATGCGTGTTGTGCAAGCTCTTTTTGGTGTAGCGTATAATACAAGACATTAATGAAATGAAAAATAATATATTTTTTTCATAAAATCTCGTGGTGTTACATTCTACCCCCCTTAAAATGAATTTCGCCCTCGAAATTCGTCGGGGTTATACATGGTTTACTACTCGAAAGTTTCTTTAATAAAAACCCACATCATAAAAAGGAATACCAAAAACTTATCTTTAAAAATTAATGTCTGAAACATAACAGTTACCCAAATTAAATAATCACTGGGTTTCCACGTAGGAGAACATAGGTGAAAATATGGATATGGAAGAGAAATCTAAATGTCATGTTCTGATGGAGAGTGGTAGATAATATGGCTATAAAATAGCCAACAATCACAAAGCCATAGATCTGTGATGATCTAAGGTACCATATGATTCATCGGATATAAGAGCACTAGGACAACATTTTTGGTTTTCAAGATCATTTCCCGAAAGTTGAAGAATTTGAATTAGAATAAATACTTACTTTATTTTGGTACAATCTCACTATTGTTCGTGCCTTGAACAATTTCCACTTCATCTCGTAAAGAAATGATGTTGAATTTGTTATTCGTGAAGTGTTAGCAGATCATGTGATAGAATGACGGGTCATTCCATATGTCTCAAACAAAAGGTTTGCAAAATTTATATACATAAGTCGATCTATAGTGAGATTAATCATATATGGTTCCTAAAATGGACTTATACTTCATATATCATAGTGATTAATATAATAAAACTAGTTTATATGAAATAGGGACTTCTTGTAGGCCAATGGTAGGCGATAAAGGCGAGTCGCACTTCGGTTGTGGGTTCGATTCCCACAACCTTGTCTGAAGCGATGGGCTGTCGCTCGTCCTATAGATTGTCCTTTTTCTAAAACTACATTACTATAACATCCCTTCAATAATATCGAAAAAAAGTTCTATCCTTAAATAATACTAACTTATGTCCAACATAATCATTTCCAATCATTAGGCTTATCCAAAATACTGATGTACAATCTCATATTATAGTGAAAACGATTACCAAAGAGTTCATATAACCGGCATGTTAATACCATCGTTGATCCCCGTATATCATGAGACATGTCTTGTTGGTCACATTCCAAACATTCGAAGGACATAATCATTTATTCTCTTGAAAAATTAATACCCATTGAATCTTAGTGAAAACTTGAGTGCTGTCAAAAGTTAACTCTTTTCACATACCAAAACCTCAAACCATGATATAACTGTTTCCTTATATCAATCATGACCTCATAAATACTGCCAAACATTTCATTTTCACTTTATTCCTTCATTATGCACATATCATCTTTTTTCCAAAAATATCTCAATCACTTTCCATGGTTACTGGTACCATAAAATTATTGAAAACCACAATTGACCAATACATAAATATTCTAATATTCCACGATACTATATACAACATTATTTTGGAATCCCATTATATAAATACTTAATAATTCCACCACATCATTTTCATATTCAAAATCTCCAATAGTAATCGCATGTGACTTCCCTTTGTCCTTTTCCATAATTGGTTGCTTATGTCAATCATCAGTAACCCTTGGATTAGGGCATTTATTAGCATAATGCTCCATTTCCTTGCACTTGAAGCATTGAAGTGTTGGTGGTGTGTTCTCTGCAATCTTTTCTTTATTCACATCATTAGAAACCCTTTTTCCATTACTTCGACACTCAGCTGCTCAATGACCTTCTTTTCCACACTTAAAAGTATTTTCTAGTCCCTTTAAGGCAATCTCCACCATGCTTCTTTCCACACTTTGAGCATAAGGAAGCATTCATCTTCTTTTCACCATTATTCCGAGATTTCTTCTTGAACCCCATCTTTCATTTCTTGTCAAAACTATGAGATGGATAAGTAACACCAACTTCTATTTCTACCTTGATAGAACAACGCACAATTTCTTCATAGCTACTGAAGTCTCTTATAGCTAATGCCCTTTGAAGATTTGGTTTTAAGCCACTGAAGAATCGATCAAGTTTACTTTAAGGTTGGATGATAAAGCCAGATGCATACCTTGCAAGCCTTGTAATATTCTCTTCGTATACATCAACAGAATCATCATCCTTTTGCTTTAGTTCAAGAAACTCCTTCTCTATCTTTGTTCGAAGAATACGAGGGAAGTACTTATTGAAAAATAAGTTCTTGAACTCGTCCCATTCCTTGGACTCAATTTAATCTCTTGGCCTCGTATTCTTGATAAGATTCCACCATTGATCAGCTTCACCTTCCAAATGATATACTGCTAAGATGAATTTATCATTTTCAGAACATTGAAGAACTGAAAATATCTTTTCAGTGGTACTGATCCATTGTTCAGCAACAAGTGGATCAAAAGACCCACTGAAAGATGGTGGACATTGCCTCATGAAGGACTCAATAGAATATTGTTCCCTTTTCTGCTCATTTGGAAGTCCAGAATGATTCATACAATGTGTAAGTATAGAAATATGATTTTTCACTCCATCTCCCATAACATTTGTTTGTTCAGGAGAATAATCATTGCATTGTCCATTGCATTGATCAACACGGTTCCTTCGGGTTCCAGCCATCATCTAAAACAAAAAAAGAATAGTGTAAGAGGCAAAAAACATGATAGGGAAAACAACATAATAAAGGGGGAGTACCTTCAATATCTATCATCTCAGGTTTATTTCTAAGATAGTTACCGTAATTCTAGGACTATAACCTATACTTATACTTAACCTTAGGGACATCCCTAGACATACCATAGAAATATCTCTAGGGATCTCACTAAAGTTCTCGCATCCTAGTTTCCAAAGGTTGAATAAACCATTCCTCTGATACCAACTATAGAGACCCGAAGCTTGACGTACATGGACATTACATTACTTTTGTGGAATACTTAGTACATAACAAAAACACACACACAAGGACCGTAATAGTTTAGTGTCTTTGGAAACACGAAATATAATCTTCTAATCGTGGTGAAAGATCTTCAACATCTCCCATAAAGAACTTCCTTTTTTTACCTAAGCCCTTTATTTATATCCTGGGGAAAAGAAAACATAAAAGGGTGAGATCAAATGCTCAGTAAGGGTAAACAAAAGAAATATCAATCACATCATATTCATAAGAACATAAAATTTTGAAAATCTTAACCTGCAAAAGAGATCATAATATCATAACATGGGATAAATCATTGTAGTGAATTGTAATCCCAATATTCATAACATAAAACATGAAACTTTGTGGAATACACACAAAATCATAGAGAATCATTTCTTATAAGTCAAGACTCATTTCCAAGACTATCTTAGTGGACAAAGTCCATTTCTGAACCGAGTTCACTCCTTCTTACAGTCCTGTTTCACTGAACCGGTTTAACCTGTTGTTCCAGCAATGTCTTTCTCATGAGATATAAAATCTTTACCCAATCCATTGGAGGGAGATATAGGTCCCACCCGTCTCATAATGATACCATTCTTATGTGTTCCACAAAATCACAAACCATACATCATAGCATAACCCATGTAATAAAAATGGGATTCTAAAACATCATGAAATCATAAAACAATTAATATAAGAAAAAGGAATTCATAAAAATAATTCCATCACAACATAATCAAATAAATGGAATGATAGGGATAGAAACATAACCCTTTATTATCTTATATTGAAAATAATTTTGATAAAACACTTGAACTCCATTCTTGAGGAAAATATCCTTTCTACTTCAAAAAAAATATTCCTTTCCTAACATGTCATACAATTTTAAACTAAAAGAAGTTGATTAAAAATAAAATTTAAAACTTGTAAAGGAAGCTTCTTGGAAATAATTTTTTAAATATCCATTCATGTCGTATAAGTTAAAAAAACATTCTTCTCGTACTAATGTTGGAAAAGTCAAAAAGTACCTCGTACGAAAAATAACAAAAGATTCCTTTCATATCTTTTACTATAAACACACAAAAGGGTGAAAATGGATTTAAATAATTGTAGGTGGATGGAAATAATATTACATATTTAGGAAACATGGATATGGATGATAATATACACCCAAGTAAATACCAATGTATAAAAAATCTCGGATAAATATGAGATTGTGATATTTCCCTTACCTTAGGTCCGATTTGTTTCATAAGTGTCCGAACCTCCTGTATAATGATTTAAATAATGTCATTGAATTGTTACAGAATCATACTCATTGTTATGATGTCATATATGGTTCACTTATGATTTTATATTACCTGCTCTTTTGTAAATTCCATGTTAAATAGCGTTTTGGTAAAATCGTTTCATTTGTCGTCTGTGTTTTGACTTGTAATTATTCATATGATTACTTAAGTCATGATTAATTAATTACAGAATATAAAACATGATTTATATATAATATATATTCATAATATACATATATATAATAGATCAGCAAATGGAAAGAAATACACCGTTCATGGAGACGGTAGGTCGTACGTACGCATGAACGCTGTTTTCGTTTCCTTATTGAGTTGAAAGGAATTAAGTAGATTACATACATATATATACACATAAATAGAGTATCATTATTATTTCATATATTTCATGATTACTTATTATATATACTTTATAATCATTCAATAATGGTTAATGTGGAGAATGAATCTCATCGCGTCGTGGGGATGGTAGTCCGTACGTACGTACGAGCGATGATATCGTTCTCATGATCGTGGAATTTTATTGGAGTGTATGTATACTATTTCAGAATAAATATAACTTTACAATAATCATATATAGTTATTATTTACACTATTATACCCATCCAAGTAAGGTGGTGGTGTAAAATAGATTACACCACGACATAGAGACGGTATTCTGTACGTACGCACGCGCGGTGATTTCGTTTTCTCTAGGATGAATAGATAGTGAAATAGGGTTTTTTCATACTTATAATAATATATCAGTATATTATTGATACTGATTTTATTACTTTGTAATGAAACAACCTAATAAGAATAAGTGGAAGAAGAAATAAAGTTGAAAGAATCGGTAACGGACATTACCTCTTCTTTGAAGCGCCTCTTTGAGTCCTCCTCTTAGGGAACTAAAATTGGTCTTTGAAGAAGACCAGGACCTCTAGGATGTTTCTAGGTAAGAGTATAAGAGAATTTTTCAGGTTTTGGATGAGCTTGAAGGCTCAATGTGGTGTGAGGAAGAGAGGGAGGAGGTGCTCTTTTATAAGGGAGGAGAGGGGCACCTTTGGAATAACTAAAAATATTATTTTATTATAAAGTCATATTCGGTTATTAATTGTTCCAAATTGAGTTATTTCTAAGATAAGGTGTGGATGGGTCGAAATCCTCTCATCCAATAGAATTTGGACAAGTTTAGTTTACTATTTTAACCTTATAATTTAGTTATAACATTAAGTTAGATAATTTTACTTTTACCGTGTCTTTTTGTGTTCTTACACTATAAGGTTAATAAACTTACTATAACTAGCCAAACAAACCCCATGTTGTTTATTATTATTATATATCCTTATCTAAGTCTTTTGACTGAACCTTATATTTTTATGAATAAAATAACAATTAATAATATAATATTTGTTTGAAAAACGTTTTTATGTCAATTTTAACAGTATTTATTAATTGATTTTTTTGAAAATCATAACAGAATTATTAGTTCGAAATAAGTTTCTTAAATCAATAATAACATGTCATATTTACCTAGAAAATTAGTGGAATTCATAAAAAGTCTCCAATTACATTTATTTTGGTATTTATAACATCAATTATGTCAATATTTCATTAATAAGATAATTACTGCATCATCGTTGTGTCATAAATAAATTAAGTTATATAATGTCTACAAATTACAAATAAAATACCATTATGTAGGAAATATTTTTCTATTTCTAATGAATAATTATAGTCTAATATATCTTATGTATAAACATATATTAAAAATGATTTACTTATTAAACTTTGATTTTAACTATTTTAACCCTTCTTTAAATAAATTAATATTAAATGTCCTAATCTAATCCAAGTGAGACTAAATGGTCATATTTTATTCCTAAGGTTGTTTTTGGTCGAATTAAACTTATCCAATAGAATTAGGACATGTGATAGGGTAATAATAATATAATTTTTACCCTTAATTACCCTATTTACTTTTAACCGTGGTAAAAAAAGTAAAAAGTTACTACTCACCAAAAATTATTTTCATCTCATTGAACCAGATTTTAGTCCTTGATATTAACTGTATCTCTTGGATTTTTGGAATTATACTCACAGAAGCGGTAAAATTATTTTTTATGAAAAATTCAGTTTTTTTAACTACCACTTAGTGGTTTCACTATTCATCAAAAAATGAAAGTTTCCAGAAAAATACCAAAAATTAGGCCTAAGCTATATTTGATATTATGAATTAAAAAATTATGTTTATCTCACCAAATTCAAAACATATTAGTTACATTAACTAATTTAAAATTAATTCTCGTCGTCAAAACAAATAGCGTGTTTTTAAAAGATAATAACTATCAAAAGATTGACACTTGTTTATGTCTGGTTTAAATGTGAAATTACATCCAATGAACAAAATTGTATTAAATTTTAAAAATATATTTTAAATATACTTTAAAACCACTCAAATTAATAATTTATCACTACTAATTATTTCGATTAAAAAGGTTGTTTTTAATTAAAATTTAGCAATTTTCACTATTCAACGGAAAATGAAAGTTATCTGAAAAGTACCAAAATTTCACCCTAAGCTAATTTTGATATTCTGAATCTAAAAATGAAGTCCATTTTGAAAAATAAAATTTACAAAATTTCAAAAACAGGTTTTTACTATTCATAACAGCTAGTTTTAATAATATTTTAATAGCATATCGTTGTTTAGTGAAACTCGGTATTGCGTACTACACACGCTATCGAGGAAGGGTGACATTGCGTGTAATGCAAGGAAATTCAAAGATGTGTGTTGTGCGAGCTACTTTTGGTGTAGCGTACAACACAAGAAATTAATGAAATTAAAAAGAATTTTTTTTTTCATAAAATCTCGGGGTGTTACATAATTAATATCCATCTCCAAATTATTAATGAACATGATGTATTTTTCCAACCCGATGTACTTGAATTAACATATAAGGGAACATGAGATCAATTTAATTATGGTGTTCATCATTGTTTGAATTATATCCCTTTTGTAACGTCGTCTAATTTATATCCATTTACGAAATGGAAAAAAAATATCTATAAGTAAAAATAATACACTACAATATAGAATATAAATTTTTGGAATATATAATAAACATAAAAAAATAAACCTAAGGATCAATGATTATTACTAGAATGAAAAACAATTATAAACATGGTAGTGAATATTTTAATATATCACTGTCAAATTCTCACTGAAATTTATAATAATTACACTTATTTGAGAACACGTATTAACCCTAATGGTTATTATGGAAGATAATGAAATCAATTTCATATAAAATCAACTAATCTTCCATCATGGGAGATAATATATCAATGAAGATAATCCATATGATGCTACGATTCAGAAATGCTAAACTTTTCACAAGACAAATTTACTATGAGATTACCATGAATGATTCACAAGTTATTATCATACTATTATTCTACTTTATACTATACAATTATTACCTCAATAGACACCATACTGAAATTATCAAATCAATTTTTAAGTCGTGAGGAATTTATTTGAATAGAATCCCATTATGTTAGTTTTGAATAAGTAGATATTAGTGAATTCATTTTTACGGTTGCATTTTGGATAGTTATTTTCTATATATGTACATTTATACCAAACTTCATGTCCATTAAATTTTATCAATTCTATATTTCAAAATTTTCATATATTTTATGTTATACTCATCTATTTTACATCATTTCCATATTTTATTTTAAATGGTTACAAGTTCCCTTATTTCACTCTCTATTTACTTCGATAATATAAGACATAGATAATTCGTGTTCTATTTTAATGAAACATGATATGATATGATTATATGATTAAATTTATTTTAAAATTAATTCCCTTTAGAAGGATCACTTGAAACCATCAATGAAATTTCTATTCATAATTTATGTATTAGTTATTCAATTACTACAATACTGTAATGATATAGTGATGTTAGCCTCATAATCATCACATTTTCCCATCAATATAAGCTCTAAGTACTTACAAATAATTTCCATAACATATTTTTATCCTTAAGTAACATATTCCTCAACTAATATCAAAATACATTTTCATTATTATATACATTTTTCATCTCTTCCTCTTATATATTAGGAATAAATTACTTCCATTGTTCTTTATTACTTTTTAAATGATATAGTTCTGGTATAACATTCTACATTTCATTATTTATGAAATCATTCAATATCATTTAGACAAAAAATATACATTGGTCATCTACAAATATATTATTTGTTCAATTTTATTAATTTGGTTTAGTTTACAAAATGGTGTCCAACATCAGTCAACTATAACAATAAACAATAAGGCTCTTTAAAGAATCAACAATATTGGTCATAACCTTAGAGAATATCACTAATACACTTCTAATAATTTTGGATATAACACCAGTATTATTGAATTGATCATACAAGAAATCCCTATAATGTATATAGTTGTATTTAATTTTTCCTTTTTCTACAAGGCACTATATGTAAAAATATAAAACATAAAATTATATCATAGTCATCATGACTATTGAACAATGCAATAAATATCCCCCTGAGGTTAAATGATTGATAATAATCTAATGGATTTTTCCTAAGGATCACACTAGCAATTTTATTTTTGAAATCATGTTCCCATGTGTCTTCTTATGAATCCTTTGATAAATATAATAAAAACCTCAACTCTAGTATCCCCCATAAAGTGTTTACTTTTTTACAATGATACAACATACAAGGTATAATGCCATGATTGATAAAAAATATGGTATTTGTTATAAAACTATAAATCCACCTAAATCACATATTAAATGTTCATTATTAAAAAATATTAAGAAGAAAATATCAAACCTCTTTAAAATTTATTCAAACATTCATTATCCATTTCCCATTGATAGTATAAAAATGTAAAATCAGATGCCCATAATGTGTAGTATATAGGGGAATATATCATTTGTAGAGAAAAAAATATGGTATGGTTTTTAATCAAAATATATTCCAATTAATCATTAATAGTAGTTTCAAAATATAATAAATAAATTAATTAATATAAATAATAAAATTTTAATTAGTTAATATAATATGAACAAGATATTTATTTACATATGATTTCGTAGAAATTCATTTGCGATCTCCCAAAATAATATCATTGTTAATTAATTTAGATCCATTTTCTATTATATCTTACTCAAATGTCGTTACATTTTCCAAGACAATGTCGTTGTATTTTCTGATCTAATGTGAGAAATACAAATTCTATTTTTATCATATGGCCCAATGATTTTTAAGGGAAAATTTATAAGAGGTACATGGATGTCACATAAAATTTCCCAATATATGCCTAATATATTGAATCAATATTATATTTCAAATTAAATATTTTTTAATAAAAAAAATTTAAATTAAATCTTAAAAGAAGAATTATTAATATTTTCCTGGTTGAATGAATTGTATTATTAATTATATTCTATTAAAAAAATACATATATATGAAATGGTATATGGTTAGGATTGTATTTATTTATTCGAAATAATACATAAATAAATCATGATATTTCATATACCGACATTTAAAATAAAACTGATGTTTAATGAAAATATTTGACTGATTTAGAAAATTATCCCTAGTGAATGGTTAGAAAATAGCGAATATTTCATTAATCTATAAATAATGATATTATAATGTTATTTCATTTGAAATTATAGTATTATTTAAAGTCATGTTTATGGATAATATAGATGAAAATGGAATAAAAATAATGAAAAATTATTTCATAAAATAATATATATTATTTCATGAAAATGAAATTAAAAATGACATTACTATCTATTATTACTCAATTATTAATTAATACGTGTTTATGAAAATATAATAGATTAATGTTAAAAAAAATCGATGAAAAATTATCCAGATATGTTAGGGAAGCTAAATGATGACTAATAGTCATTGTTTTGGGAAAATAAATTCATTCCATGAATCTAGAAAACCACATTCGATACATTTATTTTTTAAATTTATAGAATGAGTATTTTTTAAAAAATTATTCAGTTGATTTCGTTAATGAAAAAAAAATTCCTATGTAGTATTTGAGTATCACAAAAATTCATTAAATGTAGATTAAAATATCCACAATACAATTTGATGAATATGTATAAGGAAGAAAAATGTTCCCAATATTAAAATTGAAATATGGCTGTTTTTTTTCAATTTTAAATATCATCTCTAATTTTGATTTTTAGATATACATAACATTTTCAGAAAAAACTTTAATATGTTCGGATCTATTTGGACCAACAATTTGAATGTTTTTGTAGCTCATGGAGATCATAGGAGGATTGAAATAAGTTTGGATGTGTAGAATACTTAAAATGATGGAAGATGATGGATAAATGTTGTGTGAATCCAACATGACCAATAAGTGTGGTTCATTATTTGTTATGGTTGGTTCATTGGATGATATAATATGTATATAAAAGTAATATAATAAAGGGAAATTCATTTTTCAACAAATATATGTCACAAAACATTTACACGGTGTGTAAATTTTAAACAAAACATCTAAATATCTTTCACATCAAATTTATACAATTTTAGCCACTCAGGTATTCTATATACCCTATATATTCCCTCATTCCATTCGACTAAAGGATCTGTCCTTTAGTGTTTTGAGACCCATTTGGTGGTAATAGATCATTGGACATCTTTCATTGATCTGTAGTGACCCTAGTTGATCCAATGTAGATTCATTCTTTGATTTCAATAGGTTTGTCCCAATTCGAAATAATTTTCTATTTTTTTATTAATTACATTTGATGGATGATTATATCATATTAATCTATATGTTTCTTTTGGGTTTTTGTTAATGAGGATTTGTAGAAGTGTCCATGGATGGTTGTAGTTCTTACGAGATATGTGATCGAAGATCAATATTGTGGTCTCCTCTCATTCAATGATTATTAATGGTTTTTGAGGTTGGGGGTTAATTGCATTTAATTCCTTTTTTTAAATCTTAAATATATCATTATTTATCCATTTTTTTGAAATTTAATTATCCTAATAAATATTTTTTTATTATTGGAATTGGATAGTAATCTAATGTTGGTTATATAGTTTTTTTATTTCATAATAGTGGGTTGCCTCATGTTTTTCTCGATAGTGTGATTTTTATTATTTACTTTATTAAAATGTGTTTTTGATATTTATTAGCTAGAATTTATTGAAATAAAATTGGTATAGAACAGAATTAAGGAATTACTTGATAAAAAATCATCATTTTAAATTAAAGAAGAGGCATGGCTGTAATCCAACGGTTAATGTAATTTGAAAATAATAAATTTTATGCAAACGACATGTTTAATTTGAAATTTATCTTCCATGTGATTAAATGAATTCATAAATATTTTGAATCATTTATAAAATTGATGATATTAATTGAAAGTCATGTTAATTGAGAATGATTATTATCTTGGTTTTTTAGAACTATAATAAACTCTATGATCCAGTTTTTTCCATTGATATCTTGTTATATCTTGATTGAATAGGTATCCCATAGTTGGATCATGTCAAAAATTGAATCATATAATTCAAGATAGAATAAGAACTACTTTTTTTAAAAATATATTTTATAGGTCATGTTGTTTCCATTTTATTAAGATGGTTGAGTTACTAGTTATGGAGATGTGAGAGATAAATTTCATAATAAAGATAAATGCCTTGTTGTATGTGCCTGAATACCCTATTGATTTATTTTTAATTCCTAATTATTATGCGATGTTCTATAGATAAGATTCATGTGATATTATCATGATATGGATGATCATGGTATGGATGATGTGACATGGGTTGGGCATCCCCTATGTTATATGATCCTAGGATGGTTGAACATATGATGGATGTTGTTATATGGGGAATGGATGTCTAGATTATGTGGGAGCATAAGTTTCATGTAATGGAAAAATCCACCAGTACATGAATCATTGCTTTTGGGATGGTATCATAGTGATGGAATGGGTAATTTCTAGGCACACTCATTGACGAGACTATGAGCGATGGTATGATCACATGAATATATTTAATGGTTTACGGCTGAGTTTCATTCTATATAAGAATTCCTTTCCCCCACTACTTGAGGATTCTTAATGTTCTTTGTTGGATGATTCATTTTTTTTTGTTTCTTGGGATAATTTTTATAGTTTATCTTGATATAAAAAGATATTAACAAATAAAAAAAATTATCCCATTGTTTTTGTTTTTTTATAAAATGAAAATGATTTAAACATGTAAATTTTGATAATCCATGTTCAAAGTTTATATTTTTCATTGAGGAAATAAACATTACTTTGATGATTAATATAATTTTATTTAATGTAATGTAATGTAATGTAATTCAATTTAATGTGTTCAGAAATAATAATAATGCTTATTTTTGGAATATTTGATGTTGATCTCATCAGTGGTTCAGCATTCAGTGTTTCCCATTATTAATGAAGAGTACTCGAATATCATTCCAAAGGAGGTTGTAGCGTTTCACCATTAATGGGACAATGAGATTGGGATCGTCCTACTATTAAGGAATTAACCAATATCCATGTCTCCATAAAGGATTGAACCATCTGAGTTTTAAGATATCTCGATATAGCTTGATGATCTGATGAAGTGTGGTTTTGTTCATCTTAGTGTATCACCATGGGGTGAATTAATTTTGTTCCTCAAGAAGTTTGATGGTAGTATGTGTATTTTTATCGATTATAATTCCCTGATCCAAGTGATTGTGAAGAATATGTAGAGTCCCAAAGCTTGACGTACATGGACATTACATTACTTTTGAGGAATACTTAATACATAACAAAAAAAGACACACAAGTATCGTAATAGTTTAGTGTCTTCGGAAACATGGAATATACACTTCTAATCATGTTGAAATATCTTCAAAAACTCCCATAAAGATCTTCAGCGTTTTGTTTCCTTCCTAAAACCTTTCTTTATTTCTGGTGGAAAATAAAAAATAAAATGGGTGAGGTCAAATGCTTAGTAAGGGAAATCATAGAGAACATAAAACAATCCATAAACATTTGAAAGCAAAAACTTGAACATGAAATTCAAACATCAAAATCATGAGCAAAGACATAAATTGTGGAAGTACGTAAGGCATATATCATAATGGAACATCAACCATGATAAAATATAATGGGAATAAAACATGTAATTATGGAAACCATTCAGAACATGTTATGATTTCCATAGTATCCAAGGCATTGCTGCCAAGACCATCTTAGTGGACAAAGTCCCTTTCTGAATCGAGTTCACTCCTCGTTTCAGTCCTGTAACACTGAACCAGATTAACTTACCCTTCCAGCCATGTCTATATCAATAGATATAAATCTCTACCCAATTAATTAGAGGGAGATATAGGTCCCACCCATATCATAATGAAATCATTCTTACTTGTTCCATAAAATAAAAATACATCATTCGTAATAACCCATTAAAAAATGGGTTTCATAAACAACATCCCATCATCACATAATCTATATAAAAGAAATGGATATCATTTCATCCTAAGAAAAGTAAAACCATGTAAATCATAGAGACATTAAACTTGAAACACACACACATGAAATAATTTCATCTTAAATGGAAAAATGATTTTGATAAAACACTTGAAATGAATTCATGAGGAAAATATCCTTTCTTCTTCAAAATCGATTTCTTTTCACATAACGTAATTAAATTTTAAAAGAAAGAGATTTTGTTGGATATAGTCATGAAATCTTTATCAGGAATCTTCATGAAAATAAGGCTTTATAAAACGTGAAAATCCTTTCATGCCGTATAAATTTAAAAAACATTCTCCTCGAACTTTTGACAGAAAAGTCAAAAAGTACCTCGTAACGTAAACAAAAGAAATATTCCTTAAATACCATGTAGTAAAAGTAAAAATGGGTAAAAAGGACATTAAACATACATAAAACACTTTTAGAAAACATGGACATGGATGATAATAGTAAACCACGTAAATAGTTACGTATAAGCAATCTCGGATAAAAATGAGATTTGTAAAATTATCCCTTACCTTAGGTCTGATATGTTTCGTATGGATCCGAAACTCCTATATAATTATTTAAATAATGTCATTGACTTATTAAATAATCATATTCATTGTTATTATATCATATATGTTTCACTTATGACTTCATATTACACGTTATTTTGTAAATTCCATGTAAAAGCAGCGTTTTGGGTAAAATCATTTCATTTATCTTATATGTTTCAACTTGTCATTCATGATATTGTTACTTATATCCTGATTTAAATAATTCCATAATAAAAACATGATTTATATATAATATATATTCATCATAGACAAATATATTATATATCGATAAAAGGAATGAAATACACCGTTCATGGAGACGGTAGGCCGTACGTACGCATGAACGATGTTTTCGTTTCCTTATTGAATTGAATGAAACTAAATTGATGAAATAAAAATATATATAAATAAATCAATTAACATTATTATTTCATATATTTCATTATTATTCATTATATAAACTTTATGATCATTCATGTATGGTTAACATGGATAATGAATCTCATCGCGTCGTGGAGACGATAGTCTGTACGTACGCACGGGCGATCATATCGTTCCCAAAATTATTGATTAGAATTGGAGTGGATGGTATAATATATAATAATAATTATGATATTATAATAACCATATATAGTAATTATTTACATCATTATACCCATCCATGTAAGGTGTTGGTGGAAAAACAGATTACACCACGGCGTGGAGACGGTATTCTGTACGTACGCACGCGTGGTGATTTTGTTTTTCGTATGATGGATTGAAGGTGAAATAGGGTTGTTTCATATTTATAATAACATATCATTATACGATGGATACTGATGTTATTACTTAATAATGAAACAACTAAAGAAGTGTGATTAGAAGAAGAATGGAACGTGAAGAAAACGGTAGACGGTATTACCTCTTTCTCAAAGTGCCTCCTTTAAACATTCACTTAAGGGCATTAGAGTTGGCCTTTTGAGAAGAATAGTACATCTAGTAGTTTTATAAGTAAGTGGGGAAGTAAAATTGGTAGTGTTTTTTCCATCATGAAGTCTTAATGTGGTGTAAGGAGGAGAGGGAGGAGGTGCCCATTTATAGTGGATGAGAGGGGCACCTTTGGAATCCTCAAAAATATTAGTTTAATATAAATTTCATCCCCACATAAAAACCTCCAAAAATGAATCAATTAGATGAATAGATGATATAGGGTTGTAATCGCATCATCAAATCAAATTTATACATGTTTTTATTTTATTTTAATCCTTATCATTTAGATTTATCCTTATTTAATCTATTTTAGTTTATTTGTGGTAATAAAATTCTAAATTTTAAATGGTTATAAATAATCACTTATGTGTTTTTAATTTTCTATATTTGGATAATTTATGCTATTTTAGACTATATAAATTTCAATTTATAATTTTTAAATATTTTTATTATTTTTATATAATTTAATAATATGTTATTTTTATAAAATAACAATACAGTCAATTTTGACACTATTCATTTATTTGAATTTAAATAAAATCTATACAGATGATATATTCGAAATATAAAATTTAATAGATTCATAAAATGTAAAATTTGACCAAAACATTCTTGGATAACATTAAACAGTCCATATAATATTTATTTTAGTATTTTTAAAACCATTTATTTGGTATATCTCTTAACAAAATAATTAGTACAACATTATTGTATAATTATTTATTTTACTTATTTGTTTCATAAAAATTAAAAATAAAATTCTTTTGATGAAGATAAATATCAAATATTTTATAATAATAATTTTACTCTAATTTATCATCTTAAAATAACAACATGTAAATTGTTATCTTTACTAAATTATGAAAGTGACAACATTGGAATCATTTGAAATAAAATATAATAAACATAATAATTGCCTTAATAAGGATCCAAATGGTCAAAGATTCGGCTAGTGGATGATTATGGTTTATATGTACACTAATAATAAGTTTTGGGCAGATTTTTGGGGCTTTTGATATGTATTACTATTTCAATAAAAACAATATTATTGATTTTTCACTAAATAAATAATTTTTGTATCATTAATTTATAAGATAATAAGGTAATTAAATAACTCTTAAAAATTACAAATAAATTACCATGATAAAGAAAAACATTTTATCTTTCAAATTAATTTTTATAACCAAATTTATATTCTGTATAAATTTATATTAAAAATTCTTTAATTATCAAATTTGAGTGAGACATATTTCACTTTCCTTTAAATAAAATAAACTAAAGGTCTTAATCACCTCCAAGTGGGTTCCAATGAATTCCATCTCACTGTTGTTTGTGATTTGAACAATTTCCACTTCATCTCTTAAAGAAATGAAGATGAATTTGTTATTCGTGAAGTGTTAACAGATCATGTGATAGAATGATGGGTCATTCCATCTGTTTCAAAAAAAAGGTTAGAAAAAGTTATCAAATATAAATAAGTCCATATATGGTGAGGTTAATCATATACGATTCCAAAAATGAACATATACTTCATATATCATATCTCTTAATAAAATAAAACTAGTTTATACTAACCAGGGACTTCCTGTAGGCCAGTGGTAGGTGATAAAAGCCAGTCTCACTTCAGTTGTGGGTTTGATTCCCACATCCTTGTCCGACGCGATGGGCTATCGCCCGTCCTGCAGGTTATACTTTTTCTAAAACTACATTACTATAACATCCCATCAATAATATCGAAAAATGTTCCTTCCTAAACCAATACTTACTTATGTCCAACATAGTCCATTCCAATCATTAAGCTTATATAAAATACTTCGGTCCAGGCTCATAGTATAAATAAAACAATTACTAGCAAGGTTATCTACCAAGAATGTGAATACAAGAATTTATCCCACATATATCATAAGATATATCTTGTTGGTTGCATTCCAAACACATGAATACCTTATTCATATATTCTCATGAAACATAAATTACCATAGAACCTTAGTGAAAACAAGAATACTGTCCAAATGTAACTCTTTCCACATACCAAAATCCCAAAAAATCTATATAATCAAACCATAATATCACTTAGTCCTTGTATCAGTCATGAGCTCATGAAAACAATCAAACATCTCATTATCTTCTTATCCCTTAATTATGCGCATATCATCTACTTTCCAAAAATATTTGAATAACCTTCCATGGTTACCGGTACCATTCAACATATACTTTCATATACTTTAGGAAAAACAATAGTGTAACAATCCTTATATGATTCTTCATTCCGTAGTACCATACATTATTCTTTATAAACATACAATCATTCCACTAACTTCTTAAACCACTGACTGAGCTTCATCATTTCTTTCATCTCATATTTCATTTGTAGTCTCTTTATCATCATCCACATAAATACTACTCATATGACCATACTTATTCTCTTCATGAGATTTTCCCTCCGGGCATTGGTTTGCATAATGCCCATACATTCCACATTTAAAACATCTAATCATTGTTGATGTCATACCAATACCATTATCCTTGTCCATCGTGTTAACTGAACCTTTTCCTTTGCACTTACTGGCTTTGTGTCCTTCTTTTCCACACACAAAGCATCTTCCAGTTACTTGGAAACAATCTCCCTGATGCCTCTTCCCACATGATTTACATGAGGGAAATTGAACATTCTTTTCTCTATGATCATCATAAAACTCCATCATTCTCTTATTATCTGATTCAGGAAACTTACCAAAGTTGAGATTATTTATCACATTATGAGATTTCTAATTAGGCATAATAAAGTTGTTTGGACATCCAAATCCCATTTAATTTGGTTTCCCATGAAAAATATCATTCCATTTTCTGTCATATCCTCTATTATCATGAATCTTCCTATTTTCATCCATTTTCTAAAATCCAAAAAGAATAGTGCAAGAGGAAAAAATCATGGTTGGGAAAGTAACATAGTAAAGGGGGAGTACCCTCAATATCTTACATCTTAGGTTAAATTATAATATCATTACAATAGTTCTAGGACTATCTCTTATACGTATACTTATCCTAAGGGACATCCCTAGACATACCTTAGAAATATCTCTAGGGATCTCACTGAAGTTTTCACATCCTAGTTTCCATAGGTCAACTAATCCTTTCCTCTGATACCAGCTGTAGAGGCCCAAATCTTGAAGTACATAGAAATTACATTTTTTGCGGAATACTTAATACATAACAAAAACAGACACACAAGGATCGTAATAGTTTAGTGTCTTTGGAAAAATGGAATATAAACTCCTAATAATGTTGAAAGATTTCAACAACTCCCATAATGATCTTCCCCTTTTTTTCCTTAAATAAAACCTTTCCTTATTTCCTGGGGAAAATAAAACATAAAAAGGGTGAGCTAAAATTCTCAGTATGGTAAAACATAGAGAACAAAAAGCAATCCATAAACATTTGAAAGAAAAAACGTGAACATGAAATTTAAATATCACAATCACGAGAAAGGACATAAATCATGGAAGTACGTAAGGAATATATCATAATGGAACATCAACCATGATAAAATATATTGGGAGTAAAACATGTAATTGTGGCAACCATTCAGCACATGTTATGATTTCCATAGTAGCAAAGACATTGCTTCCAAGACCATCTTAGTGGACAAAGTCCCTTTCTAAATCAAGTTAACTCCTTGTTTCAGTCCTGTAACCCTGAACCGGATTAACTTACCATTCAAGCCATGTCTATATCATGAGATATAAATCATTACCCAATTCATTTAAGGGAGATATAGGTCCCACCATATCATAATGAAATCATTCTTACTTGTGCCACAAAATAAATATACATCATTCATAATAACCCAGTAAATTAAATGGGTTTCATAACATCATCCCATCATCACATAATCCATATAAAAGAATTGGATATCATTTAATCATAAGAAAAGTGAAACCATGTAAATCATGGAGACATTAAACATGAAACATAAACATATGAAATAATTTCATCCTAGATAGAAAAATGATTTAGATAAAACACTTCAAATGAATTCTTGAGAAAAATATCCTTTCTTCTTCAAAATCAATTTCATTTCACAAAACGTCATGAAATTTTAAAAGAAAGAGATTTTGTTGGATATATTCATGAAATATTTTGGAGGAAGCTTCATGAAAATAAGGCTTTATAAAACTATGAAAATCCTTTCATGCCGTATAAGTTAAAAAACATTATCCTCGTACTTTTGTCAAGAAAATCCACAAAGTACCTCGTAATGTAAACAAAAGAAACATTCCTTACATACCATGTAGTAAAAGTCAAAATGGGTAAAAAGGATATGAAACATACATAAAAACACTTTTATAAAACATGTACATGGAGGATAATAATAACCCCATTAAATAGTTACGTATAAGCAATCTTGGATAAAAATGAGATTTGCAAAATTATCCCTTACCTTAGGTCTGATATGATTTGTATGGATCCAAACCTCATGTATAATGATTTACATAATGTAATTGACTTATTAAATAATCATATTAATTGTTATTATATCATATATGTTTCACTTATGAATTTATATTACCCGTTCTTTTGTAAATTCAATGTTAAAGCAGCGTTTTGGGAAAAATCATTTCATTTATCGTATGTGTTTCGACTTGTCGTTCATGATATTATTACTTATATACTGATTTACATAATTATAGAATGTAAAAAATGATTTTTATATAATATATATTCATCATATACATATATATTATAGATCGAAAAAAGGAATGAAATACACCGTTCATGGAGACGGTAGGTTGTACGTACACATGAACGTTGTTTTCATTTCCTTAATGAATTGAATGAAACTAAATAGATGACATACATATATATATACATAAATCCTGTAGAATTATTATTTCATATATTTCATTATTATTCATTATATAAACTTTATGATCATTCATGTATGGTTGACATGGAGAATGAATCTCATCACGTCGTGGAGACGGTAGTCCTTACGTACGCATGAGCGATGATATCGTTCCCATAATTATTTAATAGAATATGACTGGATGGTATAATATATCAGAATCATTATGATTTTATAATAACCATATATAGTTATTTTTTACACCATTATACCCGTCCATTTTTGGTGTTGGTGGAAAAACAGATTACACCATGGCGTGGAGACGGTATTCTGTACGTACGCACACGCGGTGATTTTGTTTTCCGTAGGATAGAAAGAAGGTTAAATAGGGTTGATTCATATTTATAATAAAATATCAGTATATGAGGGATATTTATGTTATTACTTTATAATGAAACAACTAAATAAGAGGGAGTAGAAGAAGAATGGAACTTGAAGAAAACGGTAGAAGTTATTACCTCTTTCTCGAAGTGCCTCCTTTAAATTTCTATTAGGGCACTAGAGTTGGTCTTTTGGGAATACCAGTACCTCTAGAAGGTTTATAATGAAGTTGGGAAGTGATATGGGCAGGTTTTCGCCGAGCTTGAAGGCTCAAAGTGGTGTAAGGAGAAGAGGGAGGAGGTTCCCTTTTATAAAGGAGGAGAGGGGAACCTTTGGAATCCTCAAAAATATTAGTTTAATATAAATTCAAACCCCACATAAAAACCTCCAAAAATGACTCAATTAGAATATTATATGAGATATGGTTGTATTCTCATCAACCAATCAAATTTAGACATGTTTTTATCTTATTTTAATCCTTATTATTTTTATTTATCCTTATTTAATCTATTTATGTTTTTTTTGGTAATAAAATTCCAAATTTTAATTGGTAATAAATAATCACTTATGTGTTGTTAATTTTCCATAATTGGATACTTTATGACATTTTATACTATATAAATTTCAGTTTATAATTTTTATATATTTTTTTGATTTTTAAACAATTTAATAATATGTTATTTTTATAAAATAACAATACTGTCAATTTTGTCGCTATTCATTTATTTTAATTTAAATAAAATCTACACAAAGGATATATTATCAATAAAATATTTAATAGATTCATAACATGTCAAATTTGTATATAAAATTCATGGATCACATTAAACAGTTCATAAAATATTTATTTTAATATTTTAAAAACCATTTATTTGGTATATCACTTAATAAAATAATTAGTACAACATTTTTGTATAATTATTTAATATACTTATATGTTGCATAAAAATTAAAAAAAATTCCTTTGATGAATATAAATATCAATTCTTTTATAATAATAATTTTACTCAAATTCATCATCTTAAAATAACAGCATGTAAAGTGTTATCTTTACTAAATTATGAAAGTGAAAACTTTGGAATCATTTAAAATAAAATATTATTAGTGTCATAATCACCTTAATAAGGATCAAAAAGGTCAAAAACTCGGCAAATGGATGATTAGGGTTTATATATACACTTTTAATATGTTTTGTGCAGATTTTTGGGCCTTTTGATATGTATTACAATTTCAATAAAAACTATATTATTGATTTTTCACAAAATAAATAATTTCCGCATCATTAATGTATATGATTATATGGTAATTAAATAACTATTAAAAATTACAAATAAATTAAGATGAGAAGTAAAAACATTTTATCTTTCAAATGATTATTTATAACTAAATTTATATTCTGTATAAATGTATATTAAAAATACATTAATTTTTAAAGTTGAGTGAGACATATTTCACTTTCCTTTAAAGAAAATAAACTAAAGGTCTTAATCACCTCCAAGTGGGTTCCAATGGATTCCATTTCTACCCAAATATCCCGTAGGAAAAAATATAATAATCCAATTATATTAAGAAAAGTGTTAGGGTAATTTTATAATATTATATTTACCCTTAATTAGCCAATTAACCTTTTAATATGTTAAATAAAATTTATCGTAGTTACTATTCATAATTCTCCAAAATAGAAAGTAGCTTATTAACACAATTTGGACCCAATGATTCCAAATATTGAATCCATTTATCTAAATTCAATACAAAAAAGTTGTAGAAATTAATTTAAAATTAATCCTGTTGTTTAGAAAACGTGTTTTAAAAGTTTTAACATTGCAATAGATTGAAATGTTTTTACCTATGAATTCAATGTAAATTTAATGTTAATTACATAAATTATATTAAATGGTAAAAATATATTCTATTTATACTTTAAAACCATTAAATATTATAATTTAACCATATAAATTATTGCGATGAAAAAAGTTGTTTTTAATTAAAATATAACGTGTTTTTACTATTCATCAAAATATGAAAGTTACCAGAATAATATGAAAAATTTATCCAAAGTAAATTTTTATTTATTTATTCCAAATAAGATTTTTATTTTGTCAAATTGAACTTATTAACATTTCAAAAACTAGATTTAAAGTGGGTGCACCGTCAAAAGGCGACAAAACTGCATTTTTTTAAAAATACTTATTTCACCCGAAAAATTTATTTTGTTCTTATACCATATTCTATAAAATATGTAAGATGAATAATAATGTTATAAAATTAAAAATTTAGTTAATACTATTCATAAAGGCTAGTTCATTATAATATTATAATAATATATCGTTGTTTAGTAAAACCCGGTATTGCGTACAACACACGCTATCGAGGAAGGTAGTGATTGCGTATCATGCAAGCCAAGTAAGGGTTGCGTGTAGTGAACGACTCCTTTGTTGTTGTGTATAAAAAAATACATTAAATATATATATATATATAGATATATATATATATTCAATGTTTCGTAGAAGAACTACTATCAAACAAACATGAAATTGTGTGTAACACGATACGAGATTAGTGTTGCGTATACTGCAAGCTAATACGGTGTTGCGTATAGCACAAGATAATATTGGTGTAGCGTACAATAGAAGATATGAAAGAAATTAAAACGACTATATCTTATAAAATCTCGGGTTGTTACAAAATCTCTCTCATATTAAACATATTGATGAATTAATTGATTAGAAGAAAGAAGAATATTAATTCTTAAAGATTTATTTACAAACATTATATCATCAAATATAGTTTGAGGATACTGATATTCCAAAGGATGCTTTATATTGTGTTCATAAGAATTATGAGTTCATTTCATGATGTTTATTCTGATAAATACTCAATGTGTTTTCATGGGGTTGATGAACAGAGTTTTAGAGACTTCCATGATATATTTGTGGTGGTTTTCATTGATTACAACCTTGCGTACTAAGATTCAATGGAGGAGGATGATGGGAATATAAACATAAATTTGGTATTTATTCCCCATGATATGTTATTTGGGATGATTCACAAGTGTGAGATCTATGATAATGAAGATTACTTCATAGATAATGTGGTGTTCCATTAGAGAGTAGTTTTGGATCAAATAAAGATAAAAATTGTTGTGTCTTGGGATTCCCCATAGTCACTGGCAGTGCTGCAGAGTTTCCTTGGCCTTGAATTCTATTACAAGAGATTCATAATATACTTTTCTGGTGTTTTATATACCTTGGTAGCCTTGACCATGATAAATCATGAATTCATGTGGACTAACATATGTTATACATCTTTAGAGTACCTAAAGGATAAGATGTACAGTAATGTGATTCATTTTTTTCTAGTTGAAGGAGTTCTGTGCGAGGTTTTCTATAATTCATCACTTCTTGGATTTGGTTATGTTCTGATAGAAGAGATGTCACTTGGTTTTAGGGGTCTTATAACTACTTCCCCAAGTGAAAAACTATTCCACCAATGACATTAATATTGATGTACTGTTGTTATATTTGATTTGGGGACAAAATTACTTCCTCATCCAATGTTTTTTACTGACGATAATAACTCATGAAATATCTTCCCCCATTTTAACATGAACTTATATTTCTGTTATAGGATGTAATTATTGAATTATTATGACTTTAATATTTCATACATTCCATGACAAGTAAAATTTTTAGTTGATTTGTTGAGGAAGAAGTCACCTTGTGATTCTGGGCATGAATCAGGGGATTCTAGTACAGTGATGTAAGTAATATCCACTATTCATATTTATATGGTTAAGGATATAGGTATTGGTTTTCTTTTATAAATGATAGTGATGTGATATTTTGATTAGTAGGTGGAGGTGTCCCATTTTGGTGATTCCACGGTAGACATCTGGAGAAACCATGATGTTTTTGGTAATGCCCCTGATGGTTACATTAAGGATAGAAAACACCCATTTTTGTTTCTAGGAAATAGTTTCGTTACATTAGTGATGAATTATATTCCACTCTATGAGTTCCATAGTTATGCATTGATAGTACATACCTTTGTGAAAAATATATGACATACATTTAGATTTTAGTTTTGGTTTTCTAGGTTCAAACATATAGTTACAATGTTATTTTATTGATGTTTAGTCTTCAAGAAGGGGAAGTTCGGACCCCATGTTCTTAGTGGTTTACACCATCAATTATATATCCACCAATTTATGTGGTTTTACATATCAATGGATGTTGTTATTGGGTTACCTCAAGCTCAATAATTGTATAATGATATATCAATGATAGTGGATTGTTTTAATATATCATCCCAATTTATAGATATCATTGAATCATGATTAGTAGTTGTTTTTTATATATATTATATCGTGGTGGTGGTTTGATTCTATGGAGTCTCTAGGATGAACATCCTTGATCAAGATCCTTCTTTTACCCCCCGTGTGTGCAATGGCCTCAAGAATTATTTTTGTTCTCAATTACTTCTTAGAAAATATCCTCATCTGTATGTGGTTGATCATAAAAAGAAATGCATCAATACTCCATAAGAAATTTATACATCTTATATCATTTTTTGGAGTTTAATGGATGAGGCACCATTCTATTTTTTAATTTTATTACAATAATAGTTTCCACACAACAATTTTTATGGCATTGTATAATGATGTGTATGATCAATATTTCTGTTATTCATTGAACAAGAATGGATCCAGAGAGGCTTCAATTCTTTGAATGGAAGTAGTACATAATAAAAGATATTTGGTTCAAGTAATTCAGGGAAGGATTGGGGAAAACATAGTATTATAAAAACTCATACGAAGATCATGAGAGGAGACCACTGAAGTTTGATAATGGAGAACACTTGTTATTTAAGATCACTCCATGTAATGGTAAGTGAAGGATTTGTTGTTGGGGTAAGATTTATCCCTATAATGTTGGGTCATTTGAGGTGTTGAATCATATTGGAGGCATGACATATCAAATATTACATCACCATAAGATGATGTAGATATATATTCTTTTTTATGTGTCACAGCTCAATCGTTATCTTCATGATGAATCTCATGTCATATATTTGGGAGAGATCGACATTGAATGTGATCTAATATTCAAGGATCATCCTATTGAGATATTGTAATTCTAGAAGAATTTTTTGGATTGTATATTAATTACATTGTATTATGTCTTGTGGTGGAATAGTGGTGTGGAGGAATTTACATGTGAATGTGAGTCACATATTCTCATTCAATACCCTAAATAGTTTAATGATGATCTCATCCCTTGTAATATTTTTTTTATATATTTCTACCTTTTTATTTTATTATATGGTTTCTTCTTATTTTTTTTGTGGGTTTACATTCCTTTGATAGGATTCCCCACTATGAGATTTTTCAAAAGATCTTTGTTGATATTACATGGTTTGATCTTATTCCCTTGAATTGGCGGTTGAGTTTTAGTGGTGAATATATATTTGAGAGGTATCTAAAGTAGTGGTTGTTCATATTTCCCCATTTTCTACTCCATGATTGTTTTCGATTTTATAGTGTATTAATTCATTAATAAGTATATGATTTTTGTGTCCAGATTCAGGTGGACTAATACTTGTCATGTTTTTAATTATAATGGTACTCAGATATGGAATGGACTATGACAGAAAATATTTGAATTTAAAAATGATGGATGTAGTTTGAATATAACAATTTAAATATTATATGCCATATAGGTTTGGTACATCTACTTTTAATGGGGTTTCATTGGATTCAATATGTTGTGTATATTTTGCGCTTGAATTATAATAGGATAAATAGTTGTCCCCAAAACCTGACCCTCAAAATATAAATGACATATAAATGATATACATAACCTGTAAATATCATGTTATGGTCCACATGGGTTTTCTCTAAGACATACATTTTCTCCTGTTTATGAGACTATTGTATCCCTCTATTGTTGTATTATAGATCCATTTATTTGGAATCCATCATTGGAATCTATTTTTGATCTATGGTGACAAAAGTGGATCCAAGGTGCATTCAATCTTCGTTTTCTAGTGGGTTCTCTATTCTTTCTCTTGTTTCCTCTAATTTATTATTTTAATTTGACGAAGTATGATCTTCCATGTCTCCAATTGGGGTTTCCAAGATTTTGTTGGTCAAGTTGTATGACGAATTCCCCGTGTAAATATATTTTTTTGTAGTAGATGTGATTGGAGATCTGTAACATGGTTTGTTATTATGCAAAGAATGTTGATGGATTTTGAGGTAGGAGATTACTTTCTTCTATTTAATTTAAGTGAAATCATAATTGGATTATGATTTATCCATTTTTATTTAAATTTAAATAACCTATTTTAATTTGATCAATATAAAATTAATTATATGTTGATCACATGTTGGTAATGTTTGTTATGTAGACGAGTTGGGATGATTGTATGTCAAAAATATTGTAAATATACACGGAGAACCTCGTTCTTTCATTTCTGATAGAGATTATTTTTTCACAACATGGTTATAGGAGGGGTTGAAAATGATCTTCGTTACACAAGTACCTTTGAGGATGACCTATCACCATAATACCGATGGACAAACAGAGTGTACAATTTAGTTGTTAGTGGATATTCTCAGTGCATGCATCGTCGACATCGGGGTTCCTGGGAGAAACACGTTCCCCACTATGAGTTTTTCTATAAAAACTATTTTCATGCAACCATTGTTATGGATCCCTATAAAGCCTTGTTTGGTAGGCCTTGTCGCTCCCCTAAAGGTTTTTTCGAGGCATGAGAAGTAGTCAAACATGGGCATCATCTCATATAGAAAACTACAAAGCAAGTCCAGCGGATTCAAAAGCATATGTTGACAGTTCAGTCTAGACTACAATCCTATTCCAATAGATGCTAGTGGCCTCTTGAGTTTGAGGTTGGAGACCTAGTTTTCTTGAACGTATCTCCTATGTTGGGGTATAGACTTCTTCTAAATCAAGGTAAGCTATCAATGATATTCATTGGAATCATTGAGGCTATGAAGCAGATGAGACCAGTCAATTACTAGTTATGACTTCCTCATAGATACCTATATATTCATGATATCTTTCATATATATCATATTCACTGATATTATCAAGACACATCTCTTGTCTTCCATCATGGTGAGGTTCAGCTGGATATTGATGCATCCTTCAAGGATTACCCATTTCGTATTGTTTATTGGAGAGTGAAGAAACTACGAGGCATATATGTTTATCTCAGATAGGTACTATAGAAGCATGATCATGTAAATGATGAGACATGGGAGTGGTAAGCTAATATACTATCGTAGTTTCAAGAACTCTTTGCAATAAGTATCTATTTTCCCTCAGAAGGGAAACTCGGGGATGAGTTTCTATAAAGAGGGGAGGCTGCATCAACCCGACTCTAAAACCTAGGTACGAATCCATAGTTTTTTTTTTGGATATTTTAATTGGTCATATTGTGGTCTGATAACAAAGATAAGGAGTTTATAGGAGCGTTTGAAGAACATATGTAACTTGGAGCTCTAAAACAGGGAATGTAGGATGGGCTGCACGGTTTGTCTATAAGCATGAGAACTACGATCATGGTCATGAAACTGTTATAGAGGGGGTTCAAATCCATTCTTTGGGGTCAACTCATAGCTTCAAAAACCATGCACATAGGCCATGCGGTGTGACTTGTGAGGCAGTGATCTACGCACGGTGTGCACATGGTTTGGCCAAGCCATTTTCAATAACTGTGAACACTAGTTTTGAAGAAAAATGAATATTTTTGCCTATCCCCAATTATGTTATTTAGTTTCTATTTTTCTTCTACTTCCTGTAGATCGAACCCTCATTCCTCTTCCTTTTTATTTCAATTTATCTTCTTCTTGGATTCTTGCTACTCCTCCATCAGATAACCAATTCTAGATCTGATAGAAGCATTGGATATTCCTAGGTAAGGATAATGTTGTGTGCTCTCCATTCCCCACAAAATGAACCCAAATATTTAGCTTTTTAGATATAGGCTCATTCGACTTGTTTTTAGGGAGTTGGATGGAAACATAGATCTAAACAAACCTGATCTAAATCTGAGGTCAATACTCAGTGAGGCATTGTCTATTACCCTATGGTTTATGGTAACATAGTTTTCCAAGTTAGTTTTTCTCATTTTGTATTTAATCTCATTATCCTATGAGTTAGCCATATCCAAGCCCCACATTTTTGTTAATTATTTCATGTCTAATTTACCCAAGTGTGATGACATAGTTATATTTCCTCATGTTTTGGAATTTCTTTATCACCCTTTCATTGTATGGAATCTGAAGGGAGGTTCCACCAAAAATTTCCATTTATACCAATCTCCAAAATGGCCAATTTATGGTTTATTATTCCTGGGATTATTCTAAATTGAACTGACCTTTTTCAAATGTTTATTTTGATCAACCAAATAATCCCCATGGGTATTTAATCTTCTTAGTCTTGGAATTTCCAATTTAACTCTATGACTGTTTGACATGACCTTCTTCCTTGGCTTGTGCCTCATTGAAATATGTTTCCTTGTTAGAAAAATTGATGGGTAGAACTTGTAGTTTATCTTGGATGACATGGATTTCACCTAACTAAATGAAATGCCTTAAATTGAATGGTTCCAAGGCATGGAATGGGCTTCCCTAGTTTAGGTCTTATAAATACATTTCTTAATTGGGTTTCCTATATAAATTCTAAATTATATAAGATTTTTATCCTATATTATATATTATTATTATTATGGAATTTCAATGATTACAATATAATGTGAATGTGTGAATGGGAGGCATTCATACCCCCATGAAACTTACACGTTTTACGGGTGGGAGGAATGCTTACGCCGCACCATCGATATCTCATTGTATATTTGGGTGGGAGGAATTATTACCTAGTCCCAGTTATAACTTTTGTATGGATGGGAGGCATTCTAACACCATGGTAATATTGTCTATGGGTGGGAGGCATTATCACACCATGCCAGCTATTATATACATTTATAGAAAATTTTCATTCTTGCATCAAGGTCATGCTAAACTATATATATTCATAGTGAATTATTAAAACATTCCACCTTATAGATGTTCTAGTTAGACCCTCTCTAAGTCCTTTAGGGACCCTAGTAGGAGGTAAATTGTTTATTTTGTATTTACTTACTTTCCTAATGTTAGCTAGACAGTACTTATATACGATCTCCTCTTGGATTACACATTGACACCATTAGTGGTGGTATACTTATATTTATTGCGCACCTTATATGAGCCGCCCATGTCACATGATCCGACTGTTTTCTTGCAGGTATGCATAGTGTAAAAAACCGCTCGTCAGGTTTTTGACTCTTCTGTTTGACAGAGCATAGGAGCATAGGACCCGTCTTAGGCTCGAGATGCTATGAAGTAGTGTTCAAGATTTTTCTTAATTTTGAACCTTGTATTACAATGCCTGCTTCTTGTTTAATGTTCCCATTTTTACTAGCATGTCATTCATGTTTATAAGTGTTAGACCATGCATATAAGGATTTTTTATATTATTCAGTCTTCCGCAATTTACTTCACCCTCATACTTGTTCATGTTTCCACTGTTGTATTTAGTTGTTACATCCATTGGGTACTCTGATATTGGGGTATAGTTTCCCTATTAATTTACCTTCACACACCAACTACTAGTTGTCATCCCCTAGAATAAAGTAATACATGATCAAGGACATGTGATCAACTAGGCTTGGGGCACACATTACATGGAAGTCGGGTCAGGGAAATAACATATTATCTTGCTCTAAAGTAATACTGTGGATGTTAATATAAAGTGATAAAATAAGTTCATGGATCAATGATATTATTTATAGGAATACAACATGATACAATTATATTGATTTGAATGCTAAATGTGGAAAAAACACAATTCCTAGCATGATGAGCTTGAAAAACATCCATGAGCAGGATTGGTTTTTTCCTTAAGATATTAGGAGGTACTAGTTGTGTGTAACTATTGGGGTATAAGGGGATGATTAAAAATTAACCCCACATTAGAAGGAATAATGATGTGGAAACATTGTTATATATTAAATTAGCTAAACATATGATAATCACTCTCCAAGGCACCCATTCTCCTGACTATCAATCACAATTTCATTAAATTGTGCTAATAAATGTGGTGTCACATTCTATGTGGGGAAAAGGGTGGAGTAAAGGAACATTTTTATCCAAACCATTAAAATATCATTCGAATCCTCTCTTAAACATGTAAAATATATTTTTCATGGGCATACAAATTCCCATATAGGGGTTTTAACCATTCGAGAACATTGCACATATGAAAGCTTCTCCAAATTTCAGAGCACTAGGCTCCCAATAAGAGAAATATTTTTTTGATCTCGTCCAAAACCTCATAAATCCATTATAAGAATAAAAATAACCACTAAAAATTAAAATTAGTCGATTAATACCTCAAAATAAAAATCAGGTTATTATAATCTCCACACACAAGACAATTATTCCCAAAGATACCCTTCATAGGGAAATAATTTAATGTTTTAGAGAATAACAAGATTACAGAAACATAAATATGCCTCTCTCTTAGAGTAATTATATTATACATGGTCATATGATTACGTCACACATACTAATGGAATAAACATATTCCAAATATATTTCATTATCTGGTTCACAATATGTATGAAATAAAACTAAAATGGCGCATCAATATCGTAGTAAACCTCATCATATTGAAATGTGTTTCACATGTGTGAGTGGTAGTGACATAATTTAGAAATGGGAAACATATAATTCATACCTATGCATATCTCATATAATTATATCTATCAGTAAATGGTATAAAACTCTAAAAAATATAAAACGGACCTAGAAAATAGGTGACAACATTCCTCGAAACCAAAACCATTTATTTTCCATTATTGATGATACATGAAAGTAGAATCAATTCCTAAAAATGTTTTCATGATATTGAAAATTAATATTGGTATATGTATTATTTCTATATACACCTATAAAAATTCTCTTTATAATTATCTAATCCAATTATATTGTTTATAAAAAGAGATGTGGTATAAGTATTATATTGTCCCTTACCTCCTTCCAACACAATTGTGACCAACAATGCAACCATATATTTCCTCATATGGTTATATCTATATCATCACCTAAAAACATTATTATAGAATCTATCAAATAGTTGTAGAAATTTCTCACAATAACCCCTTAAATTTAGGGAACACTCTATAAGAATGTCTTCTAACACCTGTATTGTCCAATAGGACTTCTTGGGTTTCTAATGGTGGTATGTTGTACTCGAAAGTACATGTGTACCTAACACCATATTCAATAATTTAAAAAAATATGTTAAAAAAATAACATTATATGACAATATAGTATTTGGGACTCTAGGATTTCATATAATCTATTCTAAATATATCCTATGTTTCCCATCCAATGAAATATTATTCTTGTTAGGTAAAATTTTAGAGACCTTCATTATCCTTTTCATGATCCCCCATACCAAATAATCCCATTCAAGGGATCTGAGTACACTATTTAAAATGTTTATATTGATTTCTGCCCATTTCTACCCATGAATGACAAACATCATTGGATTAATTTTAAGTCACTAGTGTTCTATCATTACCTTCTGATATGTGGGAGAACCAATAAAAAATCAAACTAAAATTATTTTTTTACAAGTCCACTAGAACAATATATGTATTTCAAGATACATTTTTGAATTACTAGGGTGTACCACCCATGTAAAGCATGATATTCCCACATAAGGTCCTCTTATATTCCAATAATAACCTAGATGCATCCCAGGATGTGAAATACATCATTATCATCAATGATAGAATATGATGTTGTCACATTTCTAAAAAAATATCCATTAAGAATAGTCTTTTAAGATATGAGAGTTTCCTCTTTGTCACTCTCTCAATAAGAGAATAAGCCATTGAAAAATATATAATTATACATTCCACTTAATTCCCATGGACCACTATGTGCGTCTCATAAAATATGGCCATCTTATTCATCTAACTACTGGCCTCTTGAACTGGTTTTGTCTTAATCCTCCATCTTAGAGAATCTATCATGGCATTTCATTTCACTATAATATAGGAAATGTAAAAAATAAAATTATGTAGTTATTCAAATCACATAATTTTTCTATGATTCATGTTACATTATCTAATAAACAATTTAAGCCTTTTTTGGTCTGTATACACCACAAAATTATCTCATAACGAAATATTCCTCCAAAATAACAAAACATCATATAAATCTACCAACATGAGATCATGAATTAAGTATTTATTTTAATGTTTCCTAAACTGATGATACCACTAATCCACAACTCAATCTTCTAATATAATAACTAATCTCATCCTGATACCCAATTTCCACAATACATGGTACAAATTCTTCTAGATCTAGAAGAATTAGGATCAACAATAAAGTCTGAATTTACATCAACTCTTAAAAGGATATGTTATAAAATTATGCTGACATAATAACCATTTTCTTATTATTTAATCTTGTAATAAATTATTCAATTATCAAATCCTCATGAATAATTCACATGTATAATAAATCCATCACCAAGAATCTCATTTTTTTTTGCAATGATTTTCTTGGACTTCTCCTAGCAAACAAAATCTATACCCTTATCTATGTCAATAGATACTCTATACCATGTAATTATATGTCCCCCAAAGTGATCTATGTAGACCAATATATATAATTTTGTAAACTTATAAAATAGCTTGTTCTATTCAATTCATTCAATATGATGTCAATATGAATGACATGGTCATTGTTTTTCAATAATACACTATGATATCATTCATGAAGGTTACTACAAATGAATCTAGATATGGGTGGAAAATAATATTAACCAAATCCATAAAAACATCATGCATGTTCTTGAAACCTAAAAATATAACTCGATGCTAAGGGAGACTATTACTACTATGAGATGATGTGTGAGGTATATATGAAGATCTGACACATACCTACTAGAATCTTAACCACAAATATATCATTGAGAAAAATCTTGGTCCTTAGATATGGAAAATATGTCATCTATTTGAGTAAGTGGATACTAGATATTATAATTAATCATGTTTAACAAAAATTAATCTACTCTATTCATAATGGGTTTTTCCTCCTTAAGGAAATAGACAAGATAACACCAATGTGAATTATATTTCCATATGAAAAACATTATCTTCTTTTCCCTATAGTTTGGTTCATGGGTGCCTGCAACCTTATATTTGATATCCAATATAGAGGAATGTACAATAGTGATCATATTAGAAAAATATTGTTTATAAACTCATACTCTATGGTAGGATGTAATCTGGAAAAATAATCAATGGGAAAGCATTGAAATTATATACTACAAGAAGAAAATTTTAATAATCTATTCACTGATCATGAATTTAATGGCTGGAAATTTGGGATTACACTATATGTATCCCATGTAAATCATGTCTAGATCAAAATTGTTACATATCCATACACCATTGTGAATATAGTTCTCTCCCTTCATTAATGAATATGATACCATACGATGATAGATTTCTAGATAAGCATGATAAGGAACAAACCAACCCATCCCGATGATGATACAAAAATCCATCACATTGAGGAAAAACCAGTAACATAATAATTGATAAATAAAAATATAAGGGGGAATTTCCTGCACCGTACTACAAAATCTAATTAAATTCAAAACAATGTATCATGTTTCCTTAATAAGTTCAAATAACAAACCTCAACCATATGGATTTCCATATTAATCGTATAGATAAATGAATGTGAATAACTTATGTAAAGAATAACAAAAACTATTTTATTGGATAATAAGATTATACATCTAATAAAAGAGGGAACAACACCATGCCCCTCGGTTAGAGGGTAATGTGCATACATTTAGTCTGATAAAAGGATTTGATATCTAAACTGACTTTCCAGAGCGAGTGAACTCAACTACCACTACATATTCGGAGTTTGGCCTCCTCAACCACATTCACCTCCATAGGCCATACAACCATTGGTATTGATGCTTTTGGAATATAGTAGAGATATAAATACTATCATAGAATGTATATATTTCTCATTTACTATCACACTAGGAATAGATGGGATGGTCTAATAAACATCTAAAGATTACCATTTCAACCACATGATTAACACTCAACTGGGTATCTATTCCAATGAAGCTTTACATGACCATGTCTCTCACACTGTTGGAATATTACAGAATTACCAGTGAGTATAATTTGGCTTCCACTACTCCAATGATAATCCTCTAGATGTAATTTCTTGCTACTATTATAACTAATACCCTACCATTATACTAAACTATTATTTACATTACCATCAAATTCCATCAAATTATAATCATTGATATGGGAATAATTATTAATTCTCATGATAGTAATCAAATAGATATCATTTACATGAAATCAATGTTCATTCCTAATCCCATATTCAGTGTGTCTCACTCTTGAATTCTCATCACCATCAGTGAATGGTGGAAAAAATTCATAGTGAGGTCATCTAAACACTATATAACAACCATATTGATTACACTTTGTTTTATAAGGACCCAGAATTAAATATTACATAATATTAAATTAAATGAATAATTCACATTGAGGATCCTTTCATGTTTAATGTTTTAGTGAATTAGGCCATAACTATTACATATCAGCTTGAAAATTACATTTAGACACTACAAATCAGTATCGATTTTTATCATAAAATAAATACTCTTAAAAAGAAACATTTCTTCTTCCATGTTTTAGACAACATGAATTTTCCATGATCCCATAATTCTCCTTATTTATCATAATCTCCTATGGAAAACATATCAAAAACATGGAATGAGTCTAAAAAGCTCAATAAGGGTTATAAAATAATAAAGGAAAACATTATCCCATCATTAATTACAATTCAGTGAAACCATACTTTTCAATCATAACATACCATATGAAATCATAAGATTTATGAATAACACACACAAATCACAAATCATATAGGTAACTTATGGAATTCATAAAATACATACATAGTAGCTATCACAGCTACATAGAGAGTCAAATTTGGAATACCCATCACAGTATATTCCCTAAATCACTTATGAGAAACATTACGTTTACCTCTGTCACGTTACCCAATTCATTGGAGAGCTATCTTAGGCTCACCTGCCCTAGGTTTTTCACATAACCACCCGTATACGTAAAAAATGCCCCACATCCATTACATATTCAGAACATCTAAAATAATCGTAATGGAAGATAACATTTCCACATTGCAATCACAATATATCATTTCAAGATATTGACTTAATAAATTCTTTATCAAACCATTTTCATAACCATTTAAAACATTTAATAAATATATTTCGGAATCGAAGTGTCCAATAAAACATTAAATTTTTAAAGGAATTAACATTTTAAAACATTAATTTCGGTGTAAAGAAATCCTTAAACCATTTTTAATACATGGACATTAATTTTAATTATTTGTAAGAATAAATCCTTAAAAAAATATTTTTAGTTAAGGAGTTATTAACCAAATGAGAGATGCTGGATTAAAACTAATTGAGGAATAAGATATAATAAAAACATTATAATATCATGATAATAATGGTATTCGTGATATAATATGCCAAAAGACAGTATATACACCATATAAAAGTGAATTGATGCATAACCACCATGATGTCTCAATAGAATGAAAATTGAAACGAAATCCCTTATAAAAACTGTATCCTTAGATTAAGGATAAATCAATTACATAATAATGTGTGAAAAATATAAATACATTCAATATGATTGGATATTCAGTGAAAATAAATTAGAGAACATTAACACACATTCTTTTTTTTAGACAAAACCAATGACTAGGATATTTAACTCAATGAATTGAAATTGAGTAAAACATACTCTTATCAAGTTCATATCAGTGACTTCAGAATTTATCAATTTAGTGATTATGTGTACAAAACGTATATCAACACAAAGGGGAGTGTAAATTAAAACATAAATAAATAAATATTGATTCCACACATAATCATATCATGACATAATTATGAATTAGAAGATTAACTCAAGGAATGGAAATTGGGTTAAAAGGTTCCCTTACCGATTTGTTAACATTTGAAACATTCAACCACTAAAGGAAGGATAATAAAATGCAAATTTAAATACTCATAAATTGAATTATATTACACAATTAATACAATCATGGGCTGTACATACACAACAAAATTGAAATAATGGAAAATATAGCATGAATCTCAAGGGAATAAAAAGTGAGAAGAAAATCCCTTACCATGTTGTAATCAATTGAATCGTATGACCCAAAATTAATAAAAACCAAATGATTCATAGAATTGAATGAATATAAAGAGAATGATGATAATATATATCAATTTTCTATACACTATACACCACATTCAATAACTTAGTGGCGAAAAATGTAAATCTCATGGAATTAAAAGTGAGATAAGAAATCCCTTTCCTCGTGTCCGACTTGACACGTTTGTTCCTGGTCCATCCTCAATAATAAACTAAATTAAATTTCTAATTTTTTAATAACATTTTGAAATTTTATTATTACTTTTATATCACTTATTACCATGTTATAAACATTAAGTAATCATTTAAGTTAATAACATTCGTTTTGCTGATATATGGTACTAGAGTCAAAAACCAATTTCTTTTAATTACAAGTTATTGACATGGTGATAAGTTCATTATATCCTGAATTATATTCATGATTTAGATATCATATATAACATATATATCAATTATATGCATGTATTCATAATATTACATCACATTTTGAGATAAGAAATGAAATGTGTCATTCATGGAGATGGTAAGCCGTACGTACGCATGAATGCTACTTTCATTTCTATTTCTTATTTTAATGTAATTTAAACATAATGATACATAAGTATATTATAATTACAGTATAATTTCATATATAATACCATTAACTCCATCCTTTATATGTCCCACGTATGGAATTAACGAGTTATATCACTTTGAGGGGGCGGTAATCCGCACATCCTCAAATGAATTTATCGCTTTTACCCATAATGGAAACCATAAAGGTGTGCTATAAACGAAAAATACAGAAGGATAAAGAAAACATAAAAATAATATATATCACACGTAATTATATATTCATCTTAATGTCCACAATGAGAGGCATTTGGAGATAATCTAACAATCATCGTTTTGTGAGGGGTTAGTTTTCCATTTAAAGACATAGTATGTTCTTCACCCATTAGATGCATGTGTGTGTAACTGTAGTTCAAATCCTTCTCATAAAAAAATCCTAATATATTTAGGATATTATTCTTTTTATAAATGAATACAATAAAAATATTTTAGGGGAGGGAGAAGTAAAATAAATGAAAGTAAGTTATGAGAATCTATTACCTTTAATTTGGGTAACTCCCTATTTTTTATACCAATATGACTTCTTGAAGTGACTTCTGTCTAAGGTAAGGATTTTTGGTGGAAGAGGGTGATATTGAGAGATTATTTGGGCTGGGGTAGGATGATTCAAGGGGCCTAAGAGGTGTGAGTAATGAGTTAGAAGTGAGGGCTTATTATAAGGGGGAGGAGGGGCTCTTTAGGAAAGTGTGAAAATATTATTTTTTATTTAATGATATTTGGTTTCTAAAGATCCCATACTAATTAAAGTTAAAATTAATATGACTAATGGTAGAAATAAAATCATCCATTAAGAATTTTACAGGTTTTGTTAGTTATTTTAATATTAATAATCTTATTTATTTAAACCATTTATTAATGATGTAAATACTGCATCATTTTTTTGTCGTAAATAATTTTATTTATATGATGTCTAGAAATTACAAAAAAAACCATGATTTTGGAAATAATTTTATATTTCCAATGAATATTTATTGTCAAAACGATAAATTATATAACTCTATGTATATATTATTTTACTAAAAGATATTTGATTGTGTAATTTTTTTCTTTACTTTATAATAATTAATCTAAAGTGTCATTATCACTCCCAAGTGTCTCTATGGAGTCTCAAAATCGACACAAGGATGCCCATGGTCGACCATGACTCATCAAATAATGTTAGAACAAATTTTAATGCAATGGTGTATTATTATAAAATTCATTTTTACCTTGAATTTCCTTATTTACCTTTAACCACGGTAAATAAAAGTCAAAAGTTACTATTCACAAAAAATTATTTTCATCTTATAGAACCATATTTTAATTACTAATAAAAACCATTTATATTGTATTTTCTAAATTCAAACCATAGAAGTGGAAAAATTTCAATTAAATGAAAATGTTAGTTTTTAACTACTACTTATTGGTTTCACTATTTATCAAAAATTGAAGTTTTTCAGAAACCTACCAAAAATTAAGCCTATGATATATTTCATATTATGAATTAAAAAATGATTTCTATTTGAAAAAATTAAAAACTTATAAATTGGATTATTTAATTTAAAATTAATTCCCGTTATTATAACATATAGCGTGTTTTTAAGAAACAATAACTATCAAAAGATTGATACTTGTTTATGTCCAATTTCAATGTGAAATTAATTTCAATGACCTACATCAGATTAAATGGTCAAAAATAATATAATTACACTTTAAAACCAATTAAAAATATAATCCTACCATATAACTAAATTATATTAAAAAAACTTTTGAATTAAATACAATATTTTTCACTATTCCTAAATAAATGAATTTTATCATAAAAATACCAATAATTTACCCAAATTAAATTTTTGATATCCTGATTCTCTAGAAGAGTTTTATTTTTTAAAATTGAATAAATAAAATTGAAAAATATATTTAAAGAGGGTTCACCATTAAAAGGTGGTAAATCAACTTTTTAAAATAAATTATGTTTAAAAATATATTCATTCACATTTTAAGCCTCTAACATTTATTGGACAAATGTAAAAACCATTAAAAAACATATATAATAATTTTTCATTTAGTTCTGTTTATTCCCAACATTACAACCAATAGGTGTTAACAACAATTTAAAATAATAATATTAAATTATTATTGTACAACATAATATTTCAATGAAACCCATTATTGCATATCGGGTATGCCATCGAACATAGAATCCCATTTAAAGAAGAATTAATATTTAGTTCACAAATATTAATTAATATGAAAAATTCCATGTTCTATATTTACCTGGTTTGTTACATCCTTCCCCACTTTTGGGAATTATGTCCACACGGTTTTAAAACTGGGCTTGGAAACTTCATTAAAAGTCTGACATCGGAAAAGAGTTAGTAAAACTATCACTTAAAAAGAAAGAAAGAGATGTAAAAAAGGTCACCCGAGATAACCCATACTAGGATTACATGTATGAAAACATGGATATGTAAGAGGTAACAAATGGTCAAGATCTGATGGAGAGTGATAGAAAAAAATGATTAGGAGAAATTTAACCACCAGAAAATCACAAACTTATGATGTGTTAAACAATCTTTGATTACCCAGTAAGAAACATAAACCAATAATGCTTTTTTACATTAGTTTTCATAATTTTTAGGAATTCATTTACTACATAGAATAATAAAATAAGGAAATATACTTACCTTCAAGTAGAGTTTCATCCTTTCATAAGTTTCTACTAAAAACTAATCTTTTCTCCAAACAATGAGCATTCAAAAAGACTTGGTCATATTAAAAGCACAAGAATCTTCTTCTATAGAATCACATAATACAAAAAAGGAGAACTATATATTTCAATTGAAATAAAACATCAACTAAAATCAAAGTGGTTTATGAAAGATCAGATAATACACAAAAAGGAAAATATTTTACAAAAAGAAAAACTACTCTTATTCTCCAAAATTTTTCAAACAAATCCAAATGTTCGACAAAGACCATTCAATAGACAACATTCCATAAAATTAGTCAAAATTAATCCAAACTAAAATTTAAATCCAAATCTCATAAGGATTTTATTACATAGTCTTCAATGATAAATCTATCATTTATCTTCAAATAACATCAGTTACTCATACAGTCTCATATTGAAAAGTAATTAAACTAATAACATATTCTCCATGATAGGTAAATCATTTTCATAAATAAACCAAGTCATCATATGTCCATAATAAAAATATAGATTCTTTCAAACTAAAATTTCAACCATTATTCAACAATTGAAATCCCATAGTATTCTATCTTCCTTAGGCATATAGTGTTTCTTGAAAGGATAGAACATCTTCCACAACAAACCTTATCACTTAATCACCAAATCATTTTCCTATACAAAGTATATCCATTATATAATACATAAGTTCCAAAAATCAACTTATTCTTGTTCTATAAAATCATTTTACTAAAATAATATGTCATACTAACCAGGGAATTCAAGTAGGCCAGTGGTAGGCGATGCGCCCTTTTCGGAATTCAGTTTTGGGTTCGATTCATGCTGCCTTGCCTGATGCGATGGGTTGTCACCCATCCTACGGGTTGTCCTTTTTATAATACTAAAAAATAACCCTAACATGTTTTACCCTCAATGGTTTCCTTACACCTCTCATTTTCATCCCAATTCATTATGATCTCAATATCTTAACTGTTTATGTATTATATATATTGTCACTTTTTTATTTCACCACCACATGATAAAATAAAACAATCCCCAAAATGAAGAACATCATACCTTGATCACGGTTTCCATTTGGTTTAATTGTCATTTTGTTCACATAGGTAGACGGTCGATGCATTGCAACAATGGTTTTTAGATCCTTAAAAATCATTTTCTTACTTTATCCAAATATGCCATGTACAAAATGGGTCATATGGGTGTTCATAGAAAAACAGTTTAGGAAAATAATCGTTTATGACATGTAATTTCAAAACATCTGATAAAACATGATTTGTATAAAACAGTCAGACCAAATTTGAGTTGAAACATTTAATTAATGGTCCTTTTAAAATACCATACGTATGTGTTGAATGTCTATACTGTAAAATCCAATATAAATAGAGTGTGCAAGGTTCTTCTTATTCAGTACCTTTTCTAAAATCATTATATGATTTAAAATCTTGTTATAAAGTAAAATATTTAAAAATTCCTTCATAATATTTACCATTCTTGAAAATATGAGAATATTGTAAAAATAGGATTTGTTTAAATACAACCCATGATCCACAATAATAAAGAGGTATAGTTGATGTGATTTATATCTCAAACAACTTCTTTCTTGTGTGTTGTATGCTAGAAAATGTTTCACAATCATCTGAACAAGACTTTGCAATAATTATTTCAAGCAAGTCACCGGGAAGAGATAGGAATGTCATTTGAGATACTCAGCCTTCCACTTGAAACTAACATTCCTTGATCTTAAAAATGTTATAAAACAAGGATTTAATAGAAATAATATACATAGAGACTAGCCATGTGTCTAACGAAATCTCATAATCCATAATGTTTTCTAAACCGACCTCTGATACCAACTATAAGTATGTAGCCTTAAACAGTACATAATCCTGAATTAAAAGAATAATTAACATTGAGGATCTTATTAGGTCTAGAGTTTTAGAGAATTAATCCATAACTATTACATATCAACATGAAAAACACATGTAGACACTACTACTCAGTATCCATTTTTTTCATAAAATAAAAAATCTTAAAAAGAAACATGCCTAGTTCCATGTTTTAGACAACATGAATTTTCCTCGATCCCATACTTGACCCTATTCATCTTTAAGTCCTATGGAATACATTTCAAAAACATGGGATGAGCATAAAAAGCTCAGTAAGGGTTATAAAATAAGGATGGAAAACATTATCCCATAATTAATTACAAATCCATGAAACCATACTTTTCAATCATAACATAACTTACAAAATCAGAATATTTATGAATAACACAAAAAACTCATAAATCATAAAGGTAAATTATGTCATTCATAACATACATACACTGTATCTATCACAGATACATAGGGAGTCACATTTGAAATACCCTTAATAATATATTCCCTAATACTCTTAGAAGAAACATTACATTTATCTCTGTCACGTTACCCAATGCATTGGAGAGCTATCTTGGGATCACCCACCCTAGGTTTATCACGGAACCACCCATATAAATAAACAATGCCCAATATCCATTACATATTAAGAAATTTTAAAACAATCATAAAGGAAGATATCATTTCTATAATACAGTCACAATATATAATTTCAAGATATTGACATAATAAATGCATTATCAAACCATTTTCCAAACCATTTACAACATTTGATAAAGAGATTTTTGAATCAATGTGTCTTATAAAACATTTAAATTATAATGTAATTAACATTTTAAAACTTTAATGTACAGATAAAAAAATCCTTTAAACCATTTTGAAACCATGGACGTTAATGGGAATGATTTATAAGAATAAATCCTTAAAATAATATTTTTGTTAAGGATTTCATAACCAAATGAGAGATGCTTGAATACAAATAATCGAGGAATAAAATTTAATAAAAACATTATTATATCAAGAGAATAAAGTTACTCATGATATAATATTCCAAAGGATAGTATATACACCATATAAAAGTGAATTGGTCCATAACAACAATGAAGTCTCAATAGAATGTAAACTGACAAGAAATCCCTTTTAAAAACTGTATCCTTAGATTAATGATAAATCAATTACATAATAATGTGTGAAAAATATAAATACACTCAATATGATTTGATATTCAGTGTAAATAAATAAGATAATATTCACACACATTCTTTTTAATACAAAACCAATGACTTGAATGTTTAACTCAATGAATGGATATTGAGTAAAAATTACTCTTATCAAGTTCATATCAGTAACTTGAGAATTTATCAATGGAGTGATTATGTGTATTAAAAGAATATCCACACAAAAGGGAAAGGAAATTAAAAATAAATAAATATTTATTTATTCCAAACATAATCATATCATGACATAATTAAGAATTAGAAGATTAGCCCAAGGAATAGAAATTGGGTTAAAAGGTTCCCTTACCGATTTGGTAACTTACAAAACAAAAAACCCATGAAAGAAGGATCATAATATGAAGATGTATATACCCATAAATTTATGTATATTAAAAAATTAATACAATCATGGTCAGTACATTCACCACACAAATGTAAATAGTGGAAAATATAGCATGAATCTCACGGGAATAAAAAGTGACATGAAAATCCCTTACCACATTGTAATCAATCAAGTCGTATGACCACAAGATAAAAACCCCCAAATTATTCACAGAATAGAATGAATATAAATAGAATCATGATATTATATATCAATTGAAATTTCAAAATACATGACATTCAATAAATTAGTGGCGAACAATGGAAATCTCACAAAATTAAAAGTGAGATAAAAAATCTCTTACCTTATGTCCAGCATGAGTCCTTTGTTACTTGTTCTTCATGAATAACAAACTAAAGTTAATTTATACTTGATTAAGAACATTTTTGAGGTTTATTATTACTTTTAAATCATTTATTACCATTTTATAAACATTATTTAATCATTTAAGTTAATAACATTTTTTTGTCGATATTTGGTACTTTTGTCAAAAATGGACTTCTTATCATTACAAGTTGTTCACATAGTCAAAATTTCATTATATCCAGAATGATATTAAGGATTTAGATATCATATATATCATATATATCCAGTATATGCTTGTATTTATAATAGTACATAACATTTTGAGGTAATAAATGAAATGCACCGTTCATGGAGATGGTAAGCCATACGTACGCATGGACACTACTATCATTTATATTTCTTATTTTAATGTAATTAAAACATAATGGTACATAGTTATATTATAATTAAAGTATAATATCATATATTATATCATTAAATCCATCCTTTATAGATCCCACATTTGGAATTAATGAGTCATATCACTTTGAGGGGGCGGTAGTCCGCACTTCCTCAAATTAAATTATCTCCTTTACCCACAATGGAAACCATTAAGGTATGAAATAAAAGAAAAATAAAGTATCATAAATAAAACATAAAAATAATATATATAATTTATATGTATAGTATCATCTTAATGTCCACCATGAGAGGCGGTAGGAGATAATCGAACAATCATCGTTTCGTGAGGCGTTAGTATGTCATTCAAAATAAATAGTATGTTTTTCACCCATTAGATGGAGGTGCGTGTAAGTGTAGTTAGAATCCTTCACATAAAAATATCCTAGTAAATTTAGGATAATATTGTTTTATAAAATAATTTAATAAAAGTAGTTTAGGGTTGGATAAGTAAAATAAAAGGAAAGATGTTAAGAGAAACTATTACATTTAATTTGGGTACTCGATTTGGTTAAAACCAAAAGGACTTCTTGAAGTGACTTCTGACTACGGTAAGTCATCTAGGTGGAAGATAAATATATTGAGAGCTTATTTGGTTAGGGTTTTTACCAGAAAAGGAGCTTGAGATGTGTGATGAATGAGATAGAAGTGAGGTCTTTTTATAAGGGGGGTGTGGGGCTTTTTAGGAATGCGTGAAAATATTATTTTATTATATAATGATATTCGGTTTATAAATGTCCCAAACTAATAAAAGTAAAATATAAGATAAAAAATGGTCTAAATAAAATCATACAATAATAATTGGACATGATTTGGATGTTATTTCAATGTTTAAAATCTTATTTATTTAAATCAATTAATAATGAAGTAAATAATGCATCATTTTTGTGTCATAAAAAATTTTATTTTTTTGATGTCTAAAAATTATATAAAAGTACCATGATGTAGGAAATATTTTTTTCTTTCCAATGAATATTTATAGTCTAAATGATAACTTATATAACTCCATATAAAAATTAATTTACCAAAAGATATTTGTTTGTGTCATTTTTGTCTTTACTATAAATTAATTAATCTAAAGTGTCATTATCAATCTCTTGTGGATTTATGCGGTCTCAAAATAGACCCAAGGATTCTAATGGTAGTACATGACTCATCCAATAAGTGTTGGAAAATTTTTATGGTAATTTTCTAATATTATAATATTATTTTTCCTTCAATTAAAGTATTTACCTTTAACCGTGGTAAATAAAAGTAAAAATTTACTATTCATACAAAATTATATTCATCATACTGACCCAAAATTTACTTACTAATAACAACCATGTATGTAGGATTTTTTAAATTTAATCCAAAGATGTAGAAAAATTTCATTTAAATGAAAATGTCAATTTTTAACAACTACTTAGTGGTTTCACTTTTCATAAAAAATTGGCGTTTTTCATAAAACTACCAAAAATTATGTGTAATATATATTTGATATTATGAATTCAAAAATTATGTCAATTTAACAAAATTCTAAACATATAATTTGTATTAATTATTTTAAAATTAATTTCCATTATCAAAACAAATAGGGTGTTTTTAAGAAACAATAACTATCAAAATATTGATACTTGTTTATGTCCAGCTTCAAAGAAAAATTTAATACAATAACGAACATTGGATTAAGTGGTAAAAAATTAATATAATTACACTTTAAAATCAATTAAAAAGATAATATAACCATATATATAAATTATATTAAAAGGCACTTTTGAATTAAAAATAGTATTTTTTACTATTCATAAGAAATGAATTTTATCAGGAAAATACCAAAAATTACCCAAAGTAAATTTTGATGTCCTGATTATAAAGAAGAATTTTATTTTTCCAAATGGAACATATAATAATGAACAGAACTATATTTAAAGTTGGTTATCTATTAAAAGGCTATAAATCAACCTTTTAATGTAAATTTTGTTTAAAATTAGATTCATTAAAAATTTAACCCTCTAAAATTTATTAGATAAATGTAAACACATTTAACAAACATATATAGTCAATTTTTTATAGTTTTGTTCATTCCCTCCATTACAACAGATATGTGTAAACTACCATTTAAAATTATAATATTATTTTATTATTGTGAAGTGATATATTTCAATGAAACCCATTGTTGTGTATCAGGTACACCATAGAACATAGAATCCCCTTTAAAGTAGAATTAATATTTAGTTCAGAAATGATAATAAATATGAAAATTTTCATGTTCTTTATTTACCTAGTATGTTACATGTTTAATATATCAAAAACAGTATTATATATTGGATTATTTTGAATTAACTATTTATAGAGAGTAGAAAAAAAATTGGACAAACAATATCATGATGTTGAAATTACTTATTAATAAATCCCCTATAATACTAGGTAGAATAATAAATCATATAAATATAAATCATAAATCTAAACATTGGTGGAATCTATTTATAATTGAAAATAGAATTCATTACATCTGGTAATGTCTTAGAGGCCTATTTACCACTGTCCACTAAAAATGTAAGAGGATGTTAATGTTTAGACTCTCATGTCAATTATAAAGATTTATGGGAAGGTCATGGATACCCTTACTATTTATAAAATAACAACATGAAATATTCTTTAAATTAGAAATTATCTGCAATTATTTTGTATAACTGGCAGTTTCATTGGTAGCACTAAAACTGTGTTAGGTCCCACTAAATCAGAAATATAGACATCACCCCATTCCTACAAGTCAACTAGAGGATGTCTTGGTGACCTAGGTCTAAAATACTAATTAAAGTAATATAATAGGATATAAATATGTTACAAATTATTGATATAAGAATTAGAACGTTATATTTTATACTATATGGGGGTGACACTCCTATATATCCTCCAAATTTCTTGTCTGGGTGATTTATAAGATCACGATGAATCACTATTGGAACTACATAAAACCCACTACTATGTTCTGGTATGGGTCTAGTTCAATGTTTTATGTTTGGGGTATTTATATACAGTTTTCCGATTTCAATTTATAAATGAAAAAACAGTTTAAGATTCAATTGGAATCACAATTTAATGACAACCATTTCCATTAAATTTTTGGACAAAAACAATCATGAATTTTTCATTCTATTTTCCCATATATAAACATATATATATATATACATATTTCATGTTAGATCCACCACTCATTTCAATGATACAATTTATTACACTTTAAAAATTTCCAAGGGTAAAACATGTAACTATAACTAGGATTTTATAATGGATTGATAAGATGGATCTCCATTACAAATTTATTGAGGCACACATAGTATAAATTGTAATTAGAGTACATATAATTGAAAAAAATTTGTGTTTCGGGTAATTTAACCAATTTATCTTAGTTGAATCTAAATAATATAGGCTAAAGATGGCGTGATATTCACACTGTATGTGAAAACAACAATTAAGTTGTATCATAAAATTCTAATTATCCTAATTACATGTCAATAAATATTTTTTAGCACGATATCTAATATAACAATCCAGGAATAAGGAAAATGAAAAAAATAATTATCAAATTTATAAAAAAATTCCTGGAATAAAGAATAAAATATGAATCATCATGTATCATTAAGTATTTGTGAGAAAATATGTTATTTTCATATCGGAATGATTTTAAAAATAAATTACACCAAATATAATACAATCAAAAATTATTTTTTTCACCTAACATAGACATTAGAATAACCATAACATGATGAATCGATAAAAATAATTCTAAAATATTGAAATCTTGTTTTTCCATTATATGTTGGATGGATACTCTCTTGCATCCGGTAATTACCAAATTCCAATGCATCCAATTATGTTCTCCATTATCACAAACAATATCACAAAATCAAAACATCAGTATGTATTTGTAACATCCCACAACTAGTTAACCATTATATAACTAAAACTGGTTTGTAATATCTCATAATGTACCCCTCCCCACATTCCAAAGACTTCTAAATAGATGCGAGGGTCTATGGTTTAATGACGGGAGGACAATAAGCTCACAATTAGAGTATCATTAAAGTGAAATAACGAATAAATACCTAAATCATAAAAATAACAGATAGAGCAGTTGATGTAAATCATCCAGTGAAAAATAATATATCAAACCAAAAGTGGAGACATATACACAATGACTAGTATTTTAGAAAACTATAAAAATTTAAAGCATTAATACATAAATGAATAATAACATTAAATACAAAAAGGCTATCTCTAATAAAATCACGAGAAATATGTTTTCCTTACTCTCTAAATTACAATGATATAATCAATAAAGAATATGTGACCAGGATCCTTCCATTATCCCTACATGCATCGATGAGGTCAATACGGGTACTAATTCATGGCCCGAATAGGGTGTGAGTTATAATTAGTAGGCCACCACCAATGAAATATATAAATATCCTATCTAGGAATATGGAAGATCCATGATGAAGATAAAATGATATATATTGGAGTTATATTCATAATATTAAAATTTATCCCATATTGGACTTCTTATTTCATATATATCTAACCATACCTACAAATCATCAAATCATCAACATCTTAACAAAAAACCTGTAAGAGGTTACGTTCTACAATGTATAATAATAAATATGTGTGTATGAAATCATAAAATGGTACAGAAGATGAAATCAGGGTGTCCAAGTCATAATATTTGTAATTTATGTCTAATGTGGAATTGAGTAATCCTTGTCCATAGAAATTCATACCAACCCACATCTCATAAACCATGGATTTATGATAAGTGGTCTGATTTTAATATGAGTAGTTCACCAAAGTCATTCCATTGGAAAATAATTCAACTGAGTCCCGGGAGCATTCCCATAGTAAATGTAGCATCTCAACCCAATTACCACTGATCTAGGCCCCCAAGACGGTGGGACACTAGGAATCAAGTGCTTCTACCCAACAATAGAGGCTGCTGAATAAAAGTAAGGGTCCTGTATAAGTTCGTGATGAGACTATACCCTCTTAGGATATCTTTTAACACATTAGAAAACAATATATGTAACACATAGACTAATCATAGTGAAATAGTATACATAAAAAAGTGGATAAATTTCCAAACCGAATAAATAATATTTATAAAATATGAATAGTCAAAAAAGATACCATGATGATGTCTATATAGGATGCAAAATATATATAAAATTGTCTGGGTTTGAGGTACCAGAATAGAATTCATTCTATCAAAAATATGAAAATAAAAAATATAAATGGTGACATGGAATATAGAGCAAGGATCAGCCCTTTGCCCCCAAGATCAATCTAAAACAACAATGTAATCATGCTTTGGAATTGGTAGATTTACCTAAATAAATAAACATGAACAAAAAGTCTACCCAGGTACCAAATCGATCTAGTGTAGGGTGTGAGATATAATCTTTTTAGGCTGGCACCCATGGAGTCTATTCCATTCCATTTTATGCCGTAGAACAATAGATGCTTTCCAAAAATATTATCAATACCATAGACTAAAATAAATAAAAAATAACTATAACATGGTCTGGGTTCCCAAGTGGACAACCATCCCATACCACCTATTTCAGCCTAAGCTAGATGTCTGAATGAGATACCTGGTAAAGTAGAATATATATATTTCAATGCTACAGTAATATTACAAAAAAAAATAAAAGGTCATACACCCATTCTTCTGAACTGGCATGGGGTCTAATCCAAATTTCGAAACCATATGCACTAAATTCACAATTGATGTATCAAAAATAAAAAAATAATCTTTATGGTGTATCAATAAAAACAACACACAGTTTTTTTAAAACTTAAATTTTTTGAGGTGTATTCTGATCACATCCTGAAGTTATAACTATATTAAATCCAATCAATTATATAATATTCCACAACCCATCCTAGGTGATACTTTTGAATGTCATAGTATCGCTCTTGGATGGTAACTGTGAGTCTATCTTGAGTATCACATGTAAGGGGCCAAGTATCAACTGAGGCTTACCGTAGCCATATTTTCAAAAATTTCATCCTTAGTCTCCCATTTAGGAAATTATATTGGCCAATAGTATAATAGAAATATCATGGAAATCCCTTACAGAGAAAGCATAATAGATCGATCTCTGAGCATGTTGTGTTGTAATATATCAAGCATGGAGAGTCCAAATGTGGGTTCTTAATAAGGGACCCACATTCTCTCCTCAACCCATGTTTATTTAAAACAAAAAGTGAGGAATATATATATAAATATACATATATATATTATAGTGTATAATTCATGTTTTCATCTATCTAATTAACCATTTAATGACACCCATACCAATTATTCAATAAAAAATGTGATTGATAATAATATTAACCTATTATTAAACAATACAATCAATTGTTATTGAATGAGGAGGAAGCACCATTTAATAATTGTAAAACACAAAAAGGCATAGGGAAACAATTATTTATGTGACAAAATCATGGAAAAATAAATTCATGCTTTATGATTCATCCTAAATAATTTATTCAATTTAAGACATGAAAAAATATTATTCCAAATACACGAATAATTAATAATTTAAATACTCAAGGCCAAAGGTGATATATGAGAATTATGTTGGCATGCCTAATGTGGAGTCCAACAAAAAGGAAAAAACCTAAAAATGGGATTTATCTTAGAAAAATGTCAAACTAATCATTTAAAACTATTTATTTAAATTAATACGCATTATTAGGGGTTAGACTTTAAGCATTGAAGAGTGGAACAATAATGATAATTAAATGAATCAAAGAAACAATGGTAAAGAATAATGGTTTCCTAATTAATATTAATAATCTATCCCACTCACAATGAAAACCTTTTATTTTACATATAATAAAAGGAATTAGAGGAATTAACAAAACCCCCAATTATCGGTAATAACCTTCCATGGAAAATCATAAAATAGAGGGTGGATTAAACTCAATGATTATTTGTGGGGAGTATATTACATCTTAGATTTTCATATGGATTCTGAAGATGTTGAAAAGAGAGAGGAGACATAAGTGCAGTGGGCATCCGAAGCTGAGAAGGTGGTGGCACACATCTCGGAGAGGAGGGGGGATACAACCCACAAAGGAGGGGAGAGGGAGAGAAGAAATGAAAAAAGAAAAGGAAAATTATAAATAAGGGACTGAATTAAAAGAAGACTAAAATAAACAGAAAGGAATATAAATTAATAATAATAATAAATATGTAAATAGAAGGAAATGAAAAAAGACATAAAAATAATAAAAATCTGTAAAATAGATTTATATTATTTTACACATTACTCTTGACCACTTTTTATATTATTATTGATTTAAATTCCTTTTTAATATGTTTTTATTGCATTTAATTTAATTTATTTACTTTTAATATTTATAATTAATTTAAACCAAAAACATTATTCCAAGCCACAATGTATTATTTTAAAAAATCCCACACAATCATAAAAAAACAATTATTGATTGGGACATACAGTAGACCGTGTGGGTGTGTGCCCAGAGTCACTTTATTTAATTAGACAAAAAATTTTATAAAATAAATTGTACATTCCTTTATTAAATCTAATATGTTACTACATATCCTCCATTAGAAAACACATCCCTGATAACACCTTTTGAGGGTAGGGTAACATCCTTTGAGAAGTGATCTGGTCACTGGGCATGCACATCAATCTCACACTCCCTGGTCTCTTCTTGAACATGTCTTTGATGCCATGGAACTTGGACAAGTGGAACATTCCTATATTGGAGAACCATCACACAATAATCGATGATATGAATCAGATGCTCCTAGAATGATTCATCAGCCTCTGGCCCACATTTATTTGAATAAATGAATGATAAATTTCCAATAGATACTGAAGAAGATGATAAATGTAAAATCCACCAAAAATTTCATGGTAGCTCTAAGGTTACGTCAACCGATAGGACACTAGACCAAATCCCTCCACTATCTTGAATGACTCAACATGTATTGACAATAACATTCCCTCTCTCCAAATTATCTTATGACACAACCTCGGTGAAACATGTATAAAGACCTAATGTCCCACAAAAAACTCCAGGGTTCTACAATGATGATTGATATGAGACTATTGTATGGACTATGTTTTATCCATACAACTTATACTAATATAGACATGCTCACAAACCGGAGGGGGTGAATTTGATTCGAGGAGACTCCCTTGGTCTCCATTATTTTAGGCCCCCTTAGACCCTACTATGCCTTCTCCCCCCTGTATCCCTCTCATATTGCATAATAAAAATTCAATATTTATGGTTAAGCTAGACATGCTCATAATTATCTTGAATGGGAGACAGACCCAAAAGAGCATCCTTACCTTCTTTTATCCATCGTATAGGTGAGAGGTATGGTCTTCTATAGAGGGACACGTATGGATCCATTTGAATTATTTCTGATAGGATGTTATTATAGGATACTCAACTAGATAAATATGTATCTCCAATGATCCACAAAAATCATGGATATGTGACCAAAACATATCATCTAACAAATGAATGGTCCACTCAAATAGCCAATCAGTCTAGTCATAATATGAATTACTCAAAATCCACCTTGAACCCAGTGCCTTCTACATCCATTAACAAAATCTTTATGTGAAATTGGATTCGTGGTATGATGCAATTGAATAGGGCACACCATCATGTCAAATTATTTCATAAATATAATGCCTTACAAACTTATCAATAGAGATGTTATCTCATATATATAATATTTACATGACTTTGGCCTAACTATCGACGATCACCCATACAACATCGCTACCTCGAATATATTTTCGAAAGCCAATTATGTAATATATTGGGAATTCATTCCATTTTCACTCCGGAATGGATAAAGGTTGTAGGAGCCTAGAAGGAGGCTGGTGATCTACCTCCCCATGCTGATATGTGGGGGACTGGGTAATGAGACATACTATTCCCTTCTTCATAATTGGCCACTAGTACTGATGATTCATATCCATATATATATCTTTGTATGTCTAGGATGAACTGCCTACTTATAGGCACAAGATTCACTCAAGAGATCATTCTAAATATCATAAAGGACCCATGCATGACCACAATATAGAAAATATTCACTAATACCAACAAAAAACAATGGGGAGGGTTCCCTCTTGTGATATTATCCCTCAAACCCATCCCCACTAGGTTAAATAAATGTTGCGTGTGGACTCGCTTCAGATGAGAGGATGTAACTACAAGGGCTGATAGAACAGGTTTTCTGCACTTTTTATAAAACTATAGATGCATGTTAGAAAAAAAAATCCATCATCTACTACTAATTTCTATCTTCATGAATAGATTTTGAATGTGTCTTTTAGCTCAACGCATTATCCATGACATTACACTTATCAGGAGAAAAAAGAATGCTCAATGTCAAATGACTTCATTTATTCAACCCACCCACGCTACCTAAAATTTAATTCACACTATGTGGAGATATATTTCTTGCTATTATGATATGTGAAAAAACATACCATTGTACAAAAAATTATTGTCTCCAGTAGTGTATATCGTGAACCTAAACTTCCAGTTAGATATCTTGTGTTAGATAATTCTATCATGAGACCTTATCTTGTTGGATCTATAAGCCGTGATAGGATCACCTTGCAATAGAAAAAAAATCCATTTATACTCTTTAAGAATCAATGAAAAATGTATAACACTTTATTGATCGAGAAGAATCGATATTGGAGTTCTTTTGAGTCATCAAATTAACTCCTAAAACCCTCTCTTACAAAATTCAGACCATATTCCATGCACAACCTTCTTTGTCAGGGGTATATTTGGATATTCTAAGAGGGAGAAATCTTGGATGAAATGTCTTTAATATCTAGATAACCCTAATAACCAGCATTTGTCAAGCACATTCTTAGGCTTCTCCCAAGAAACTATTGTAGTCACTTTTTTGTGGGTCAACTTTTATGCCTGCCTCAGAAATGTTTTCATCCAAAAATTGAATCTTATTAATACAAAAGTGGAATTTATTAAGATTTAAATATTGATGGTTCTCTATCAATGTACTCATCACAATCTCACAATGGGTTGAATGGTCATTTTGGGATCTTGAATACAGGGTCAGGTCATCCCTGAAGACTATGACATACGAATCAATGGATGGGTGGAATAACTGATTCATCATATCTATAAAATCTACTAGTGTGTCGGTCCGACCAAACAACATAACCAATAACTCAAAAAAGTCATACAAACATCAGAAATCTATATGTGGTATATCTAATGTTTTCACATGCACATGGTGATAGCCCTACCTCAAAATGATCATGGAGAAATAAAATATATCCTTGGATCAGGTCGAATATTTTGTTTATGTGAGTCAATGTATATCGATTATTTTACATATTATTGTTGAGTCAATGCTAATCCACAAAAAATTAAGTGTAACTTCCACCATCGTAGATAAAAGGATGGGTGAACCCCATGATGATGTACTATGTCTGATGAAACCATTTTCCTCAATATATTCAAGCCCCTTCTTGAGTTCCTATAGCTCCCCATGGTTCCATCCTATAAGGAGGAATGGGCACTGGCGTCGCACCTGGAACATGCTCAATAGTGAATTCAACTTCCATAATTGGATTTATGCTAGAAAATTTTCTAGGAATACAGACCTAAAACTATCAAAAACGGGAAGAAGTTCCACTAATTTTAGTCCATGATCACTAATGATGATTATTTATTGTTGATCTCTCACTCTTCCCAAACAATAACTCTTTTGTCTCACTCGATCTACCGAGATATCCCATTCTCCATTTTGAATATACTCTCTTCTGTTGGGTGTTGTAAAGGAAACACGATGGTGATAGAAATCTACTTGGGCGTGATAAAGAATGTGTTATTACATATCAAGAATGATACCACAGCCAGCCAACTCAATGACAATGAAACTTTAGAGGAAACTATACCTACCTATCAGAAGGAAAAACTCATGGAACTGGCGTATTCCCTATTTTATAAGTCCCAATGGAGTTTTGAGAGACATAACACCACATATGTAATATATTGATGGACCCAAACTCTCAAAATGTATAGTAGATATGTAATAGTGTGAATTTCATGTATCAAAATGGGTAGAAACTACTGTGGAGATTACAAGGATAACACCTCTAACCGTAGAGGGCCCAAGACTCTTCTCCACAAATATTGGTTGCACTATATACTTATGGATTGATCTTTAGTGCTATTGTGCTTCTTGAATCGTCTGACTATATACACACTTATGAAGTTGGTTCTCTAAAACATGACTACCATGCGAACAACCTCCACTGCCTCATCTTGATTGGCTGATGGAAAATGTACTCCCATAAAAATGTAGATCCATAGATCCTATACCCAATTGAGGCGCTAGAATAGATCCTCTACCAATAGATGCTAATGGAAAATTAAGGTAGAAACTCTATATGTGACCCATCCTTCCAAAAGATAATCACTTCATCAGTTTCCTCATGAAATGCGGTTTCTTATGTCTGATCCTTCCATAATGATGACATAGTATAGTGCTACCGGTATGTTTTATTTTTATATCATTTCCCCTTGTGCACCCTCGAAATTGAGATTCATAATTTTTAATGAACCATTATAATGCTTCTGAACTAAACCTCCATTATTCATAGTACCATAATGCTTGATATTTCATTTTGTAATTACATCATGATTCACAATCTTATTCATGGTCAACACATGAATGATTATCTCCTAAGAATGAAAAGGATATATCAGTCCCCCCATAAGGTGTCTCAAAATCATTTTTGTATCACCCGCCAGAGATTGAGAAAAATTCTGGAGCTCTGTGAAATGAGTACAATAATCTAACACTATCACAGAGACCTAATGAAGATGTATGAAATCTATGTTATGATCTAATATCAGAGTCTTTGGGAAGAAGATATCATAGAATGTTATCTTGATGTTTTGACAGACCATGTCTCAGGGTTTCTCTTCTTGTGAAATGACATCTGATCAATGCTTGGTAGAGTCACAAAGCCTAAAGAAAACAATTTTGAACCTCCACTCGATAAGCATCTCAAGATAGTCGATGGTGAATTTCATGGCTTCTATCCATGTCTAGGGATTTCTTCTCCATTGTCAAGGCAGACTTAGGAACACTCTGAACTGACTGTATGAACCGGAGTTGATTATCTATGAACTTCACATTATCACCAAAAGGAATATCACGAGTTGTTTCCATAGGATCCACTACCGGTGGTTCTATAAGAATCACTTCAGTTGTATCCGAACCCACAAACTCTATTATGTTGTCATCATTTATCTCATAGACTACGACATGAATATGTCATAACAACATTTCTTTACAATTTCAAATCACACACCACATGCTAGATTCTATTTTAAAAGTGGTAAATAATTAAAGGAGAAGTATGTAAAACGGAATGTTCAAGGCCTCCCTGAACATAGCATATAAGGTAATGAAGGAAAATATAAAAGAGGGTAGGTACATTTAATTCCAATGAGTTTAACGCAGAAGACATCCCACTTCGAGAGTCGAGTCTAGATAGAATGATAAGTGGTCATGGAAGGACAACTAATACACATACACACCTAATATTTATAGACAACAAATACTGAAAGATATTACAACTATCCAAAATAGCAATCACATGAAAACAAGTAGATGCACACCGAAAGTGGATAGGGCATGGCAATATTCATGTCATTTTAATCACTGTAGTGCCTAAAATGATGAATATAAATGAAATTACATCATTTCATCATGGTATAACAATAAAAATTATCATATTACTAATAAAAATACCAGCGGTAGAATAAATCAAGTGGTTTTCCAAATTGTGATGTCGTATCAACAATAAATGTTATAATAATTAACTAAAATCCCATCCTATGATGATTTGGCTTCCTCTATACATGGGCTAGCTACGTCCAAGCATAGTGGAAATTCAAAATTTTTATTTCCTAGTATTTTATCCAACCAAACAATGAGAAAAAAGGTATAAAATTGATATGATACCACTTTGTAGAATATCACCACGAGTAGCACTGAACCTGGCCCCAAGACGGTGGGCCACAAGATATTAATTACATCTCTCCAAATTCACGAGGATTCCGACTAGAAATGAGGGCCTTTGAGAAGTCTATGTAGTGACTATAAAATAATGTTATAACATATAACGTAGTGGAAAACAATATACATAACATGTAGTGGAAGCATAATGAAAAAGTAGATAGTAGAATAAGTTGATAAATAACCAAATATAATAAACATTAACTATGACTATTGAATAGTCATAACAATTTCCATGATGTTGTTAATGAATAATTCCAAAATTTAAAAAAATTTATAGGGTTATAGGGTAAATGAATCAAATACATTCTAAAAAACCACCAAAAGAACATATAGAAATTGTTACAAGACATCTCAAGCAAGGCCCGATCCTCTTCCCCCATGATCCATCCAAAATAGTAATGATATCAAGATTCAGAAGCAGCCTTCTTCCGTGAATTCATATTTGCGAAAATATTCTCTATTCATGTTGTGGATCGGTATTTATAGCGTTTTAATGATTTATTCCATAAATACTACATAAAAACCATAAAATAGAACTTAGATACTTCAAAATTGTATTAATTTACCCACAAAGTAAATTTTTTAAATTAATGCACCATATATTATATAATACTCTTCATGATATTCATTATGAATTGTTCAAATCCTTTAATCATTCTTAATTAATGTGAAAAACTATAAAAATCATTGGATGATAATAAAAAGCTTTCAAAAAGATATAAATAGAAGGAAACCATTAGTCCATCGAAAAAAAAACCAATATATTGAATATTTATCATACTGTAGTACTACACACTTACTAAGAAGAAAATAATTTCCTATAAAATATATTTTAGAAATTTAAAAACTTTTATTAATCATGTTTAAACTTATTATAGTCACTAATATTCAGACCCTCTTTTATGACATGAATCATATACCTACCTTTAAAAATTATATTATTAACAATATATTATTGTTTTCTATAACTTATTCATTCATGAAACAAAGGATTTTAGAGAAACTCTTTGTTAGGTGGGAGGTATTCTATTATAGATAACTCACATTTCAAGGTAAAAATACTATAATAATCACATATAATTATAAATTATTAAAATAATTATTTATTCCTTCCATGGGATGTTAAATCCTTCCCTCTTTTTGAATTTTTTTTCTCACATTTTTATTGACTTATCAAATAAATGTGGATATTTTTCCACCATACAATTTTTATATTCACTTGTTTGATCTTATACTATATGGTTTTTTTTCACGAAACCTTAACATTGATAATTACCATACTCCCCAACACTTTCACACTAAGGTCAATAACCAAACCTGGTTGTTTATCATAAGAAATATTCTCTTCCAACTAAATTAATTCAAGGATCAAAATGTGAGATTTCTGTTGTACATACATCATTAACAATGAATCATGAAATGTGTTCTATAGTGAGGATACACATAGGGGTAATGAACCATGGTAGAAAATTGATCTAACGTTGTCTACGATTTCATATATCCCAATTAACTGTGGACCAATCATCCCTTTTTTACCAAAACAAATCACATATATCCATGGAGAATCATTTAAAAATACCTAATCACCTACATTGAAATATTGACCTTTTATATGGTTTACATTATAATATTTACTTCTTCTCTGACATTCCATCATCAATCATTGGATCATATAAAATTTCCACATAGTTTACTCTTCCAAATATGTTTCCCTAAACTTTATTTCTCCTTCGTAATCCCCAAATTCCCCTGTTCGGAATTGCTTTCAATATATTGCCTCAAATGTTTCCACATGTATAATGGAATGGAAACAATTATTGTAAGAAAACACAACTATAGAAATATGTCGATCCCAACTTCCATGGCTATCCATTTAGAAATAATGTTACATTTTTTACATGTTCTTAACCATTCGCTCATATTTTCCATGAGATTGTCGGTGGAGAAAGGAACTAAAATTTAATTTAATAACCAATGAAATCTGATGTCCATTAAAAAAATTGGTGTCATCCTAAGATCACAGTCTAATACAATGTGTAGAGCCTCTCTATGTATCTAGGAAACCTCTTTTAAATATAGTATAGAATGATGATTTAGAGGCATTGTATCATGAATGAGATGAAATTATGCCGATTGGTTAATCAGTCTACTATAACATCAATCTCATTATTCACTCGACAAGTATTTGGTAATCCTACCATGAATAGAATTAATATATTTTACATATTCAAATATGGAACAAGAAAAGTTTGAATCTTTCCTTTTAGTAACTACCATTCTGTTCTAACCAATTGAAACGAAGAACACATCATAGTGAAGTGTGAAATATCAATTTTCATCCATCCCATCAGTAATACAATATAAGGCATGTAAACATCTTAATGACGCTAGGATGAATGGAAAATGGAGAGCTATGAGCTTCAGTCGAACTATTTCCACAAATATGAATCACAATGAACACAATGTCTTTTTTCAAATCAGAAAATACCTTCTCCATTAATATTAAAATTTTGAAACTTACCATTCTTATCATATTATACCATTTCATAAAAATATTGATCAACCTTCAGATCTATCTAAATTATTTTTTAGAAATTCAACTAATCTGAAACATAATACAAAACAGAGGATGTCCCTGCATCCACATCATTTAGGAAAAAATTCATCAAATTGTTAATAAATGTTTTATGTTCCAAACGTAACATAATTAATTAAGCATTTATTTTTTAACATAAATAATATACCTCATTTTTTCTTTTCGTTGCTGATAATGAATCGTTTAATCATAATCTTTAATTAGTTGTATCCATATTCTATATCACATGTTCAATGAATTTTTAGTGAATATATTCTTCAAAATTTTTCTGATTTATATATCTTTCACACTTCCCTACATAAAAATTATTAATGCAAATTAAAAAACTATATTTAATTTAAAATAATTTGTATAGATATTTAAATCATTATTTTTCAACTAATGCAATGAATAATCAATTACCTTCATAAAGAAATATCAAATCCCTTTCAATGAATCATTGATTTAGATGAACAATTAAACAATTTTATAATGAACAGAAAAAATAGGAGAATTGGCTAGTCTTTTTTTAGTTCCTAAAAATAGAAATCACATTCTTCTATCTATATAACCACAACTCCAATTTCTGTTAAAATAGTTAAGGGAATTATATCCATAAAAATTTGTTAGAACCCATTATAAATAACACAACGATATAATAAAACTAATAATATCATTTACAGTTGCTGGTATTGACAACTCTTTAATAACATTTGTTATATCTGGGGTCAATAGTTTTCCAATATTTTGAATAAATTCATCCATGGAATTAAATTTTTGGTAAACAAAATTCACTCTTTGGAAATATTGGATAAATATTTTATTCTTTTATGGTTTGAAAAAAATCCTTATGTGACATTATTGTTCCTCATTGTATTTATAGTATACAGAAATATCATCTATAAACACAAAAACATACGGTTCTAAAAACTGTTTCGAGACTCTATTCATAAGATTCATAAATTAAACAGGTTCATGGTACCAAAACCATATATATATCTTCAGGAAACATAGAGTTCCACTGATATTATCAAATAAACAATTGACATGATGAATAAGATATTTATTCATAATATTTATGTAATTCAATTCCCTATAATAAATTCAATGATTCCTGGAACTGTATTTATTTTTCACAGATGAAATAGGAGGACCCCATGGTGATATTCTAGGTTGAATGAAATATTTATCTAGAAATTCATGAAACTAGTTGTACAGTACAATATGTCATACATGATCCATTAGATAAGGGAGTTAATAAATACTATTTTAATCAATCACTAAATTCCAATGAGCACGTACCCGAGTTGTAAGGGCTCCTACTTGGAAAATAAGAGACCCAGGTTCAAAATAGGGTGGAGGAAAATTTCGGGTACTATAGCAGTTACTGTAGCAGGTGCTGTAGCAGCCAGAACTATTCACCCGACTTGGGCTTTCGAGCCACTGGTTTGGGCATACGGGTCTCCAGGGCCTTCGGGCCATCAAAGGCCTTCGGGACACAGTGCCTTCAGGCCATTGAAGACCATGAAGTAGCTCAGTTAACATAGATCAGCCCCATTTATGGATCAGAGCCACAGTAGCATTCACTAGAAGAAGAGATAACCGGATTTGAAGAATGAGAGCATATGGAAACTGCCATCGGGACCAGGCACCAACAACTTTGTACAGGAAAATGCTAGCCGATCAGCAATCCAGGTGGTGGATTAAGGCGATCAGAGATGCAAAATCTGGGGAGGGCAGTTCTAGTGGGCTTGGCCTACGGGTCATTAAATGGGCATTGTATGCCTATGGGCCTTCAGGTCATGTATTACGGGTCATGTAGGGCCTTTTTCCCTGGGCCTACGAGCCATGTACGGGTTTCCCTTTAACCCTTTTAAGGGGGGTTATCTATAATAAAATAAAAGAAAGAAATCCTTCGATCCATTCATAGTAAATCACTAAATCACCAGTAAATTAATCTTCATAATTAGGAACTCCACAAAAAAATCATTATGGATAACATCTATAAATTCATTCACGAATAGGAAATCAGTAATAAAAAATGCATCTTTCTTTTAAACAACCTGACATAGATAACATTCATTTCCATATTCCATTAATTTCTCAGACTCTTTGTATTTCATCAATGGTACAAATGCATTGAATAATTCTTTTTATATATTTTATCATTATAAACTAAAGTACTATCCATAACGAAAATGATTTCATACTCCACTATGGGAAGTTCAACATGATTTGTAGGAAGACAGTCCAACTAATTACTATTATAATATTACTATAAATATTCTTTTATTTAATCATTCATATTAAAGTTTGTACCAAAAGTTATACCATACATTCATTATTATATATTCCCAATTTTCTAGAAAAATTCTTATAAATGAAAGAATTAAAGCATATAAAGTCAAATAGAGTATTGGAATAATTCAAATAAACCAATAACATACCTATCGTCACTTTATTTCTTGTCCCATCATTAACCAAAGTATTATAAAAAGGCCATCCCATTCACATTTGTTTTTTTACCATGAAATCTTCAACTAAGAGTAATTAACATGGTACAGACATTAAAAAATTGAACTAGCTAAGTGAAACTAAAACAAAAAACTGTTGTCTTTTCATTACTTTCATAATATAATTCCTTACATTGATGAGCCATATGACCTAACCTAATATATAATAAGTAGTTAAATGATTTTTGAACTTAATTTTTCATGATTCTTTTTACCAATTTTCTCAAATAATATGATTTTTTTCGTACATCCAATATCCTATGTTGAATGAATTCACATTTTTTCTAACTTGACCTCATATTTTTCTTATTTTCATGGGATATGTGATCATATTCATTCAAAATTTCTACCTTCATATCACATAAAAATTTTTCTCATATCTATTGAAATCATGAGAATCCAATGACCTTCAATATATTGGATTTAATCCCAAGTAAAACTAATTTATCATTTAATAAATATCTAAGATATAATTTGGGATGTACCTCACTAGCTGGGTGAAATAGTATTAATATCCTCCCACTAAATAAATTTGTATTTTTCTCAATTCTGGGAATTTTTTTTCCATTCTATGATGAAAAGCCTATGGAAAATATTTCTCATGTAAATTATTCTTAAATCCATCCCATTATGCATCATCAATCTCTTCAAATTCCATGATATTCTAAACCATTTACCACTATTAGTTGACTTCAAATTTAATATGATAAATTGAAAGAGTTTAATTTTGGTGATTTAAAAAATCCATGACATTTAACATCACATATAGGGTTTTAATCCATCTGTTAGTTGTCACCTTTTAAAATAATCCTTGGAATGATGGGGGGTGTTATCACATAAAATGCACCACTATCATCATGTTCCATTATAGTATATCTGTATTATCTATTTCATGGATACCAACACTATTTATAGTACGTTCGAACTGATCTGTCACAACAACGAACAACTTAGTTCCAATTTTAAACATCTCGAGATGCTCATTTGGAAGGATATTCTCATCTAGGTCCATTACCGCTACAACACCATTTTTTCCACTATGGAGAAACATTATGAACAAACAAAATTTAGATGAATCAAATTTATAATATTTAAATTCTATAACATATAAAATTATTCATAATGTAAAATATTCTATGGATGTGATATAACCCAATCCTAAACTCTAATGTCTTTTAATCCATTACATTGATTTTTATTATAAGCACCCAACTATAATATTATACATAATATTGTGTTTTAATCACACAATTTAATTTACTGTAAATTTAGGATATTTTTAGAATTATTATATTGAAGAATGAGGCCATAAATCATACATAATAAAAACATAAAAAATAAAATCTGTACAATTTTGTAATAATTCACTTTTTTCAAAATTCTAAAACATTTAGACTAATGCATTATATAATTTATGATATTTTTCATCAAATTCCACAATAATTCTCTTTATATATTAAAAAATTTTATGTCCTTTTAATAACAATAAAAAAATATGGGATGACCCTATGAGGTTGAGTAATTGATATAAAGATAAGGAAGTATTTAGTCCACTGAAAAACGTTAAAACACATGAAAACATTATCAAAAAGTCATACATTACACGCATAATAATTATTAAATAATTTCATATGAAAATAATATCATTTTATAGCATTTTGTTAAAAAAATTACTATAAGACCCGTAGGAGTCATATAAAATAAATAATGTTTCCTTGGGACATCATTATACATGTCAATATTATAAATGGAAGAACCATGAGGTCTAATTTCAGACGTATCACCTTTAAAAATGTTGTAGTTATATGTCTAACTTCCATAACCAATGCATTAGATGAATATCACAGACCTAACCATCATTGGTTTACCACATAGCCACTCTTCATTGGTTTATCATGGAACTACCCATCCAATTTCCAGGTATCATTATATAATCATAACACATAATAGATTTCAATTTTCAACAATTCACTGATAATATATCATTTTCAATTACATGAGAACATTTTAGGATATTAAAATAATCGATCTATTTTCAAAACTATACTCAATAAAAAAATACCTATATAAAATGTTATTATGAGTTCCTTTCTATTTAAAAAACATGATGACATATAAAGGAATCCCAATAAAAATTATACATAAACTTACATTAACATCCTTTTAATATCCTTATAGATAAATATGTAAAATAATATCATGAATATTGAAATAGTGGAATAGATTACATATTTAAACATTTTATTCAACCAATACCACATTGAACATTTAAATTTAAACCCCATGAATGAATAACATTTAGTTAAACAAAAAATAGTATTATAATTGAATAAATATTGATTTATAATTTCCCTATTGCGTTATATAAATCTTATTAAGGAATAAAGGTTCATATCATCTATAACTTCATCAATGAAGGGATATTTAGATGAAATCCCATACCTTTAATCTTCCATGCCACATGTCTAATTATCTTCATGAATAAGAAAATAATATTAATTATTAAAATTATTCATAATCATTATAAATACTATTATTAATTTTATTTAACTTATTAAACAGTTGTCAATAACTACTTAAACAATTATGTTCACATCAGGTGTTTTGACCATATTCGATTTATATATGAGAAATTAATTTGGAAGATCAAATATGTTCAAATGGTTCATAATAAAAATAGGTATAGAATACTAAACCTGATATAATTATAATATTTATAGATCAATTATACTTTTAAAACCAAAAATGAAACATGGTTATGAAAAATTAACCAACGATACAATCACTGAGATGATAAGTTGTATGTACATATGAGTAATATTCTAATTTTCAACGACATTTATAAAAAGAAGGTAAGATAAAATTATCTTTATACAAAAATAATTATATAATTATTTTTTAATATATAATAAATAATTATTAATTGAATTATTTTGATGTTAACTGAATCACATCTTGTCAAGGAGGCTATAGTCCTGACCTCCATGGACAATGTTATAACTTTTTCAGTGAGTGAAAGGGTAATGAATAATTGGATATTTCAATTTCAAGACATGTAATTATATAATTAATATCATATATATATTATTTTATTTTTTTAATTATATACATATTTAATACATTCCATGTAATGTGTGAATGTATGAAATTGCTTTGTATAGGCGATAGTCCACACATTCACAAACATTGTTATCATATTTACAGAAAATAGAAATCATTAAGTTAAGTGTTATATACGAATCTTAAATTTATGAATACCAAATAAAAAATCCTAAATATCATATAAATATATCATTTATATAATAACTCCTAATCATTAGAGGTGGTGATGTAAAAAATGAAGGACATCTTTTCAAGAGACTGTAGTTGGTTGTACACATGTATTGTAATTTTGTTTCCCATTAGAAAAAAATGAGTAGGTTTAGGTCTAAAAAATAACATAACACAATATCAGTATATATAGGATACTAATTATACTATTTTATCATGTAATAATATTATATTAATGGGAGAAGAAATAAATTAAACACAAATTCACATTGAAGAATGATACCTCGTTTTTCGGTAACACCTTTTGACTTTCTCCAATGGGATTCTATGTATGTAATTATTACAATATTTATGACTCTAATATGTATATTGGTATGTTTTTAGCTTATTTTAATGGTTCTATATGTGACAAATGGTATTGGGAGGTGTGAATAATTGGAGAGGGTGAATTCTTTTTTATTTGGAGGGGAGTGGAATTTTTATAAATAAAAGGTAAAAATTATTGAGAGGTATACCTCACATCATGTGCCAAAAATAATTATCCGAATAATATCTAAGTGGTTATATAGTATAATATGGTTCTTTTAATGTGTTTATAAAATTATTATATGTCATTTAAAATATTAATGTAAATATTTAAATACCACGTAACTAAATTGTACCTTTATTGAAGTAAATAATTTTGGTCAATTACTAAGTTGAATATACTAGAAATTACAATTTATGATGAATAATAATATTTAATCCATTTTCAAAAATCCAAATCAATGAATAGGATGAAATTAATTTAAAATTAATTCCATGGACTATATTATAATACGTGGTTGTCAATTAAAATGTTGAATAGTTTGATCGATTTTTCAATATTTTTTCAAAGTGAAATTTTGTTCAATGAAATAGTGTGGTTAAAAGACATTAAATTTATCTTATTATACTTTAAAACCATTTAAAAACATAATTTATATATAATATATATAGGAATAAAATGATATTCTCAAATAAAATTTTCAATTATTCAATATTTATCAAAATATAATTGTACTTAGAAAAATAGAAAAAAACCCAAAATGTATTTTTATATTTATATTTATAAAATGATGTTAATTTTTTTATTAAAAATTATAAAATTTTAAATAATTTCATTTTAATAATGTTCACCCTTAATAGACAAAAAATTTTCTTTTCAGAATAAAGAGATTTTGATCATTAAACTCGATTTATTCATATCATATTCTCATAAAATATATACAATAAATTCATTTAATGTATAAATAAACTATAAAAATTATATAGTTATTAATATTCAAACCCACATATATAAAGGAATGGAGAAAAATTCCTTTTAAAATAATTGTATTAACAACATAATATTGTTCGATATTACTTAGTCTTGGATGCAACACATGCTTTTGTCGAAACTCATTATTGTGTTTTAGGTATGATATTGGAAATATATTCCCTTTTAAGATAAAATTATTTTAAAATTCGTTGATTTTAATATATATGTAAAATAATCATTCTATCATTACCTCAGATGTTACACTCTGTGATACAGTACATAACAATTCAATATAAAAACTCAAATATTTCACTCATGGAATTTAGATAATCCATGAAATCAAAGAAAGCATATTGTAGTATCTAAAATAATTTTAAATTAAAATTAAAATTGGTTTTATCTGATAATATTATACACATTTAAATTAAAAAAAATCTATATCCTAACCAGAAACTGATCTGTATGACACATGGGGCACTAAAGGAATCTCTGCCTCAATTCGTAATGCATAGAACAATGATTAGGGAATAAAGAATTTAAATGGAGAATAATAAATCATGCTACAAATGTTCTAGATGTTAAACTAACCAAATATTAAACAACAATGATCCCATCTTTTTATGACCCATCTATAACATAATTATTCTTGTGGTCTGATAAACCACAAAGATGATTACTAAAATCATAAATATTAACTGGGTTTGATAACTTAGTATGAGGAAACTCACAATTCTACCCTCTACCATTAACATCCATTATCAGTAAATAAAAAATTTTCTCTCCCAAATACTATAATATCACTAAAATACCATTCTATAGATATTGTATTTGGGGAATCATCTCCAATTATAGATAACTGGGGATCGAGGATGCATTACATTATCGTATTCCAAAATTTATTATTATGGGGAGTGATAAATATCATGAACTTAATATTTGCAACACTAATATTATTATCCATTGGTAGACACGTGATTATTATCCCCGTATAATATTTAAGTCGATACTCATATGTTTTTTTAATTTTTAAAAATCATCTCACATGGAATCTATATATCACTCCCAGAATCATTATTAATTAGGAAAATGAATTGGCCTCCATTGAGAATTACTCTAAAAACATAGATCTAGATAATTTTTATTTCGTTCTTATTCATATCCATATTTGTTGATAACTTAACATAGGGTAAAAAAGATTATATATTTAGATGTATAACCATATACATATTTAATGCTCACGAATCCTTTCCTAGAGAATGGTGAGTGGGGAAATAATACTGGTATTTGAACATAATAAAAAGCTCTCACACGATCAGGTTCTATATCTAAAGGTAAGATAGATTCATATTCTATTACATCATCATCATCAATGAAATTAACTATAAATGGATCATTATATAAAATAGACCCAAGAAACTGTAACCTCAATACATTATATAAGATAAATAATTAATACCTGAGATTTTCCCCCCAAGTAATAAAAAATATCAATGGATGTATATAGTCTGTAGTGACTTGGTTTAGAACCTGTCAGACTTTTGATTATTCCTATGAATGATTCCAGAGTTATGCGCGAAGACTGCGTGCGATTCTGAGGCCCGATGTGCCCAGAAGAAATTTTATAAAAATAATAAGTATTTTTATACTATGCACATGGAGGGGGTGTGTTATCTCCTAAACGGTGGCTCAGAACGGGAATCTGAAGGCATTATTGCGTCTGGAGCATGTCGTTTACCCCAAGCGGGGTGTAAAATTTTTGGCCGTAGGACTGCTGTGAGAAAAGCCACCAAGAGCATTTCTGTAAATAAATTTAAAAGTGTTATAAAGACCCGTAAATTTCAAGGAAATTTTTTTTCTTAATTTTTTTTGGAATTTTACAAGAACACAGTTTCTGACGGCGCCTGATTCCGAGGCCCGGTGTGCCCGGAATCCTTTTCCGAAGTTTGGCTCGGGTACGTTCAGTGAACGGACGAGCGGGTTTTTCTAACTTTTGAACTGGTTCCCGGAATCGAATTCTGAGGGAACTAATGAAATCGCAGCGCCGGTATTCGCTTAGAAACGCCTCTTCCGGAGTTGTGTATTCTCGGGTGTGGTTTTTAATTTTCGGGCTTAATGTTAAGAAATAAAATAATTTTTCCACAACTTTATTTTATTTCACTTAAGCCACTTGGAAGACACTTGAAGCCACTTAAAAGAGGCTTAAACTGAGTTGATCCGGATAGGATGCTATACAGAAAATATCCTACCCCCTCGGTAGGATATTTGTGAGGTGGGACCCGCACGATCCCCGCCGTTTCTTTCCGCTAAGTAACGCACCCGCGAAAACCCGTCATTAAGAAAGTCAACTGACGCGTTTTCTAAATTCTTAACAGACCATTTAATTGGGAGGTTTATTTCGTAAATTAAATGAGCTGCTTCATTCGTTGAATTAATTCAATGAATTGATGTGTCGTTACTTACCCCTTTTCGTGTGTTGGCATAATAATAAAATAAGACCAACCAATTTCTTTTGGAGGATTACTCGTTGAGAGAGGATCCTTGAACCTTGAGCCTCCTTCGCGAAAGAACGCGAAAAACGCGAAGAACGCCGAACCCGGAAATCGACGACGCGACGCCGTGATCCGCGACACCGACAACGTTCTTCTGCGACGTCTCTTCCTCTGTGACGGATCTTCGATCAGCTGCTTGAGGTAAGAGTCTTGGACCTTCCTTTTTATCTCCTTCGTGGTTCTTAACCAAAACACGGATTTAATTAATTAAATTAAATCTGCTGTTTCATGGTGCGTTCAGTTCGCCGACTCAACGCCGTGTTCCGCGACGACGCAAAACCCTTATGCGACGACGTGATGATCTCCACCTTCCGCGACGAGCAAATTCCGCAAAGAACGCTCACGTGCGACGTCCAACGAGGTAGGGATTTTATATTTTGGAAATACCCCTGCTTATATTCCCGTGAACTTTCTTTAAAAATTAATGAACCGGAATCAAAAAAACAATTTTATTTTATTAAAATTGTTGGTTCATGTGTTGAACATTTTATTTTTCTCCCGTTGATTATCTCTAACGCGGAGGGTGCGGGCCAAACGAACACGGCCCGACGACCCTCCGACGTTCTTCGTTTTGTGCAGATTTGATGGGCGACGACGGAACATGCCGCAACGGATGTTTGATGTTTCCGTAGTGAAGGACGAGTCCCGGGAGGAGCAACAGCGCAGACGGGAAGGAAAACGGGCCACCTGAGCGACTCCGGCGGCCCACGGAATCCGGCGGCGACGCGGGTCCGGCGCGCCCGGGTGTCCAGGGCGGCACCCCGCGGGTGTCGCGGGGTTGTCACGCGGCGCCCCCCGGGTGTCCAGGGCGGCACCCCGTGGGTGCCGCGGGGTTGTCACGTGGCGGCCCCGGGTGTCCAGGGTGGCACCCCGTGGGTGCCGCGGGGTTGTCACGCGGCGGCCCCAGGTGTCCAGGGCGGCACCCCGCGGGTGTCGCGGGGTTGTCACGCGGCGCCCCCCGGGTGTCCAGGGCGGCACCCCGCGGGTGCCGCGGGGTTGTCACGCGGCGCCCCCGGGTGTCCAGGGCGGCACCCCGCGGGTGCCGCGGGGTTGTCACGCGGCGCCACCCGGGTGTCCAGGGCGGCACCCCGCGGGTGCCGCGGGGTTGTCACGCGGCGCCACCTGGTGTCCAGGGCGGCACCCCGCGGGTGCCGCAGGGTTGTCACGCGGCGCCCCCGGGTGTCCAGGGCAGCACCCCGCGGGTGCCGCGAGGTTGTCAAGCGGCCCGCCCGGGTGTCGATGGCGGCACCCCGCGGGTGCCGCGGGGTTGTCACGCGGCGCGTCCGGCTGTCTGGGCGACACTCCGCGGGTGCCGCAGGGGTGTCACGCGGGGCGGCGGCTCCCCACGCGTCGGCCGCTCGGCCGCTCGGCCGTGCCGAGCCGGACAGGCCCTGGCCGGGCAGGGCTGGGCCAACCGGGTCGAACCCGGGTCGGGTCAACCCGGTTTGGGCCAACCAGGGGGGTCGGGCCGGGTCGGCCCGGACCCGGACTGCTCGGTTTTTCGGACCGCTTTTGGTCAAATGCTCGTAACTTGAGCTACGGGCGTCCGATTGACGAACCGTCGGCGGCGCTGGTGATCTCATTGCGAAACATTCCCTATGAGTATACCCTATGAGAGTTCGGGGTACAGTTGATATATGGCCGGGATTGGTTCGCTCCCGAAACCAACCGGGCCCCTGGGACGAAAAGGCTAATAACTTCCAGACCAGGCGTCTGATTGACGCGCCGTCTGTTGCGTTGAGTTCCTCTTGACGATACGGAACTTTTGGCATACTCCGCCCGAGTTTTGGACGCAGTTGGATTTCGGCCGGGTTGGATCGTACCAGAAATCCAACCGGGCCCCTAGAACGGAAAAGCATATATCTTTCAGACATGACCTCTGTTGGACGTGTCGTCTGTTGCGTTGAGACCCCTATGACGAGGCGGTCCTATGAGATACTTCTTAGTGGGATTTCGTGATACATGGAGTATCAACCTGTAGCTCGTGGAGCGGACCCTCCCAGTGACGAGCTAGCGGAGTAGCAGAAGATCCTCGGCAGATGAGCGCTTGGTTGTAGCAGCATACCCTTGCGCGAGAGCGCATGGTTGTAGCAGCATACCCTTGGCGGTGGAGCGCTTGGTTGTAGCAGCATACCCTTGGCGGTGGAGCGCTTGGTTGTAGCAGCATACCTTTGGCGGTGGAGTTCTTGGTTGTAGCAGCATACCCTTGGCGGTGGAGCGCTTGTTTGTGGCAGCATATCCTTGGCGGTGGAGCGCTCGGTTGTAGCGGCTGACCCGCGGTACTCGATAGAGGTGGTGCGCTTGGTTGTAGCGGCAGACCCGCGATACTGGAGTCGAGCGTATGGAGTACGGAGACCATGTAGCTGGCTGAGACCTGAAGACTTTTCAACCGAATCGACTTGGAGTGAGTCGACTAGCCCAGTGGACGGAGCGCCCGGTATTTGGCGGCAGACCCACGGCGGACGGAGCGTCTGGTAGTTGGCAGCAGACCCACGGTACTCGACTGGAGGAGTACCTCTGTAGGCTATTTGGGTGAGCGCCCGGTATTTGGCAGCAGACCCTCAGCGGACGGAGCGCCCGGTATTTGGCAGCAGACCCGCGGTACACGACAGGAGGAGTACCTCAGCAGTCATAGGTTAGTGAGCAGTACCTCAGAGTCGTGACAGGACCACTGTACACTTCAGAGACGGGGCTTTTCAGTAGCTACGGTTTCGATAATGAAAATTCTGGTTTGAGCTGAGTCATTGATCCTTGTGTTTCCTCTTGATTGAGATGGGTTGACTGATAATTTCGGTATATGTATGGGCATATACCTTTGAGAGTTATCTGTTGAGTTTTCCTGTGTGGATTACATTTTCTTTCCTTTGTGGATGGTGTTGAACTATCCTATGTGGATTTACTGTTTCCTTTCCTTTGTGGATGGTGTTGAACAATCCTGTGTGGATTTACTGTTTACTCTCCTTCATGGATTGTGTTGAACTATCCTGTGTGGATTTACTGTTTACTCTCCTTTGTGGATTGTGTTGTGCTATCCTGTGTGGGTATACGTTTGCTTTCCTGTGTGGACTAGGTTGTTCTTGGGCTCGGACGTTGGAGTCGTACGGGAATGGATGACTTAGGTATATGTATGGGCATATACCTAATCCGTGTCAGATGTTACTACATGATTGCATCATTCATCTGTGGTTGATCCTTTTTGGATTTCGCGAGACCTTTGGGGGTCTCGGGGTCCCTACTGAGTAGCTTATACTCACCCCTTCACGGGCTATGCCCGCACTTCGTTGTGTTGGTTGCAAACGACGGACAACGCTGGTTGAGACTGAGACTTGCTGAGCGAGATGGTACCCGGAGGTGGACCTCACGACGAGATGATACCCGGAGGTGGACGTGATGACGAGACGGTACCCGGAGGTGGATGTTACGACAAGACGGTACCCAGAGCTGAGGTGGCCATCTGTACCTACCCATCAGGTAGGGACTCCAGAGGACGATCCAGGAGCAGCTTGACACCTTCCTGCCGTTTTTTCTTTTCTTGTACTTTACAGTTGGGCTTGTATTTCCGGCCCCTTTTACTTTCAGCACTTCTGTTGTACTCAGTTTACTTACTGTTTACTTCCTCTTGTACTCTGTGGTGTTTTGTTACTTTTATAAAGGCAATGCCTTTCCAGTTATCGGGATTTACGCCTTTGGTGCTAGTCGCCAGCCCCTGGCCTATGGAAGGCGGGCATGGGGTAGTCACGACACGGGCCCCGAGGACGGGTCGTGACAGATTGGTATCAGAGGTGGTCGGTTCTACCGCAGACTCTGATATTTCTTCTATGTCAAGCAATAGTGTTTAGCGTATTGAGTGTGGTTATCGGTCCAGGGAGTCCAGTGTTGGTGCGGCGGTCGACGTATCCGTACTCCAGGACCCTGACTTCCGATTTCTGACTTAATGCACGAAGACACTGATTGCGTGTGTGTTTCCAGCCGTTTTTAAAAGTCAGCTCAAACCAGGTCAGCTCACCAGGTTCTTATCGTTTGACCGAATCACGTTGTTTCTTTCAGGATGCCTCCCCGCGGACGACCAGCTAGGGTTATGAGGGTTGAGAGTGGCGACAACCCGCCCAACGACGAGGCCTCGGTGCAGGGCCCATTAACAGCTGAGGCATCAGCAGTACCTCTACCCGTCGAGCCACCGATGCTTCCAGCTGCTGACGATGCACGTCGCTTGAGCTCACTGCACGAGTTCCAGCGCTAGAGGCCACCCAGGTTCCTGGGTGAGACGGACCCGCAGGTGGCTGAGGATTGGATGGAGGCTATGGTGGGAGTTTTCAGGCTAGTGAGGATACCAGCAGACCTCATGGTAATCCTCGCAGTGAGCCTACTGTACGCAGCAGCAGGCTGATGGTGGAGCTTGATGCTCCAGGTACACGACGAGGCATCACTTCTATGGGAAAACTTCGAGAGCCTGTTCCGGGCAGATTCTGTACAAGCCACCCTTCGAGCGGTGCGTATACAGGAACTACTCCAACTGCGGTAGGGCAGCATGACAGTTGCCCAGTACTCGGTGAGATTTGCGGACCTCTCGCGCTACTCTACAGATATGGTACGGGACCCTTTCTTCAGGGCCCGAACCTTCGAGCAGGGACTCAGGAGAGAGATTAGAGCTTCTGTAGTTCTACTCAGCATTCCGACGCAAACAGGGGTGTTGGAGTGAGCCCTCTTAGTGGAAAGCTTCCATGCTGAGCAGTCTCCAGCAGCAGGACCCACTACTAGCCAACATTTGGCAGAGTCTTCTGCAGCAGGCAGTAGACAGATGACGCAGAGGTACAAGAGGGCCAGACCTACCGGTGGCCGACTGCACGACTCAGGCTCAGTTGTGCGGGGGAGCCGGGGTGGAGTCAGAGCAAGGCGTGCCGAGAGTGGGCAGTGTTACTCCTGTGGTGGGATTGGTCACATGGCTCGTGACTGTCCGACCCGCCATGCTGATGATCAGCAGTTAAGTGAAAAACCTCCCAGGCAGAGGCAGAGGTTCGATCCGGATGGACGGCAAGGAGAAGGCGGCCATGGCAGAGGAGATGGCCATGTAGCTGGAGGTGGACGATGCTACGGGGAGTTGCCACCACCACCACCAGGAGGTCCACCCTGAACGCACAGAGTTGGTGGACATGGGAGAGCTCAGCTTCAGGTAGCTGAGGCCTTCGATCGTGGTGCTCTGGGAGCAGTTGGACAGGAGCGGAACTAGTGGATACGTCTTTTGTACATCTAGTTACTTTTTGCTGTTGTGTAGCGTCCTTGTAATATGAGCAGCAATAATAAAAGACGCTTACCTTTGTGATTTTTTCCTTCCTTTCCTCTTTTGAGTTGTTACTAAGAGGTTCCGGTTTAGACTGTTGACTTGACCCTCACTTGTGGGACATCTACTGGAGGATACCTAGTTACCACACAATGATGCCGATAGTGTGACTTAACCCTTGAGGTGAGAGTAACGGTTGGATCTCTTGGTAGTAGCGTCGAGGCCTTATGACGTCATCCTTGGTATGGATTAGTACCATCCATGTCGGGATTGACTGTATTAGGCAAAAGAATGTGGTTCATCCAGGGGATGGGACCAGATTTCTCTTATCGGAAATGAAGAAATCTTGCAGCTCTTGTGGTACCTGAGATGGTCCAGGTCATCCAGGGGCGGATGAGTACAGCTCAGAGCCGGCAGAAGCCTTATGCTGATAGGAGGCGGAGACCACTAGAGTTCGAGGATGGCGACCACGTCTTTTTGCGGGTCTCACCTCGACGTGGTTTGCGGAGATTTGGCCGAGGTGGCAAGTTGTCTCCACAATTCATCGGGCCTTTCCAGGTCCTCAGTAGGATTGGCGAGGTGGCTTATCGCCTAGCTCTGCCACCTCAGTTGCACCGGGTGCACGACGTCTTCCACGTATCTCAGCTGAGAAGATACGTGCATGACCCGACGCACATCTTTGACCATGGGGAGCTAGACGTGGATGATGGGGACACTTTTACGGAGTCCCGGTGGGGATAGAGGATCGACAGGAGCGGGTCCTACGTGGACGATCAATTTCTCTTGTGCGCATCAAATGGCAACACGGGATCCTCTGGGGGGCACATGGGAGCGGGAGGCTCAGATGCGTGCTCAGTACCGCCTTTGTATCCCTAGTTTGTGTTGAAGGTTTACGGGGACGTAAAGCCCTGTGGTGGGAGTAATGTAAAGACCCGTAAATTTCAAGGAATTTTTTTTCCTTAATTTTCTTTGGAATTTTAGAAGAATGCAGTTTCTGACGGCGCCTGATTCTGAGGCCCGATGTGCCCGGAATCATTTTCCGAAGTTTGGCTCGGGTACGTTTAGTGAACGGACGAGCGGGTTTTTCTAACTTTTGAACCGGTGCCCGGAATCGAATTCTGAGGGCACCGATGAAATCGCAGCGCCGGTATTCGCGTAGAAACGCCTCTTCCGGAGTTGCGTTTTCTTGGGTTTGGTTTTTAATTTTTGGGCTTAAAGTTAAGAAATAAAATAATTTTTCGACAACTTTATTTTATTTCACTTACGCTACTTGGAAGACACTTGAAGCCACATAAAAGTGGCTTAAAGTGAGTTGATCTTGATAGGATGCTATCCCGAAAATATCCTACCCCCTCGGTAGGATATTTGTGAGGTGGGGCCCACACGAGCCCCACCGTTTCTTTCCGCTAAGTAACGCACCCGCGAAAACCCATCATTATGAAAGTCAACTGACGCATTTTCTAAATTCATTACAGACAATTTAATTGGCCGGTTTATTTCGTAAATTAAATGAGTTGTTTCTTTCGTTGGATTAATTCAATTAATTGATGTGTCATTACTTACCCCTTTTCGTGTGTTGGCATAATAATAAAATAAGACCAACCAATTTCTTTTGGAGGATTACTCGTTGAGAGAGGATCCTTGAACCTTCAGCCTCCTTCGTGAAGAACGCGAAGAACGCGAAGAACTCCGAACCTGGAAATCGACGACGTGACGCCGTGATCCGCGACGCCGACAATGTTCTTCTGCGACGTCTCTTCCTCCGCTACGGATCATCGATCGGCTGCATGAGGTAAGAATCTTGGACCTTCCTTTTTATCTCCTTCGTGGTTCTTAACCAAAACACGGATTTAATTAATTAAATTAAATTTGCTGTTTCATGGTGCGTTGAGTTCGCCGACTCAACGCCGTGTTCCGCTACAACGCGACGCCCTTCCGCGACGAAGCGATGATCTCCACCTTCCGCGACGAGCAAATTCCGCGAATAACGCTCACACGCGACGTCCAACGAGGTAGGGATTTTATATTTTGGAAATACCCCTCCTTATATTCCCGAGAACATTCTTTAAAAATTAACGAACCAGAATCAAAGAAACAATTTTATTTTATTAATATTGTTGGTTCATTTGTTGAACATTTTATTTTTCTCCCGTTGATTATCTCTAACGCGGAGGGTGCGGGCCAAACGAATACGGCCCAATGACCCTCCACCATTCTTCGTTTTGTGCGGATTTGACGGACGACGACGGAACGTGCCGCAACGGATGTTTGATGTTTCTGCAGTGAAGGACGAGTCCCGGGAGGAGCAACGGCGCAGACAGAAAGGAAAACGGGCAACCGGAGCGACTCCGGCGGCCGGAGGCGGCGGCGCCCGCGGACCCGCAGTGGCACGGGTCCGGCGTGCCCGGGTGTCCAGGGCGGCACCCCGCGGGTGCCGCGGGGTTGTCACGCGGCGCCCCCCGTGTGTCCAGGGCGGCACCCCGCGGGTGCCGCGGGGTTCTCACGCGGTGCCCCCGGGTGTCCAGGGCGGCACCCCGCGGGTGCCGCGGGGTTGTCACGCGGCGCCCCCCGGGTGTCCAGGGCGGCACCCCGCGGGTGCCGCGGGGTTGTCACGCGGCGCCCCCGGGTGTCCAGGGCGGCACCCCGCGGGTTCCGCGGGGTTGTCACGCAGCGCCACCCGGGTGTCCAGGGCGGCACCCCGCGGGTGTCGCGGGGTTGTCACGCGGCCCGCCCGGGTGTCCAAGGCGGCACCCCGCGGGTGCCGCGGGTTTGTCACACGGCGCGTCCGGCTGTCTGGCCGACACCCCGCGGGTGCCGCAGGGCTGTCACGCGGGGCAGCGGCTCCCCCCGCGTCGGCAGCTCGGCCGAGCCGAGCCGGACCGGCCCTGGTCGGGCCGGGCCGGGCCAACCGGGTCAGACCCGGGTCGGTTCAACCCGGTTCGGGCCGACCAGGGGGGGTCGGGCCGGGTCGGCCCGGACCCGGACCCCCCCCCCACCTTTTTCGTACCGCTTTCGGTCAAATGCCCGTAACTTGAGCTACGGGCCTCCGTTTGACGAACCGTCGGCGGCGCTGGTGATATCGTTGGGAAACGGTCCCTATGAGTATACCCTATGATTGTTCGGGGGTACAGTTGATATATGGCCAGGATTGGTTCGCTCCTGAAACCAACCGGGACCCTGGGACGAAAAGGCTAATAACTTCCAGACCAGGCGTCCGATTGACGCGCCGTCTGTTGCGTTGAGTTCCTCTTGACGATACAGAACTTTTGGCATACTCTGCCCGAGTTTTGGACGTAGTTGGATTTCTGCCAGGTTGGATCGTACCAGAAATCCAACCGGTTCCCTGGAACGGAAAAGCTGATATCTTTCAGACATGACCTCCTTTTGATGTGTCATCTGTTGCGTTGAGACCCCTATGACGAGGCGGTCCTTTGAGATACATCTTAGTGGGATTTAGTGATACTTGGAGTATCAACTCGTAGCTCGTGGAGCGGACCCTCCCAGTGACTAGCTAGCAGAGTAGCCGTAGATCCTCGGCAGAGGAGCGCTTGGTTGTAGCAGCATACGCTTGGCAGTGGAGCGCTTGGTTATAGAAGCATACACTTGGCGGTGGAGCGCTTGGTTGTAGCAGCATACCCTTGGCGGTGGAGCTCTTGGTTGTAGCAGCATACCCTTGGCGGTGGAGCGCTTGGTTGTAGCAGCATACCCTGGGCGGTGGAGCGCTTGGTTGTGGCAGCATATCCTTGGCGGTGGAGCGCTCGGTTGTAGCGGCAGAACCACGGTACTCGATAGAGGTGGTGCGCTTGGTTGTAGCGGAAGACCCGCGATACTGGAGTCGAGCGTACGGAGTACGGAGACCATGTAGCCGGCTGAGACCTGAAGACTGGTCGACCGAATCGACTTGGAGTGAGTCGACTAGCCCAGTGGACGGAGCGCCCGGTATTTGGCGGCAGACCCACGGCGGACGGAGCGTCTGGTAGTTGGCAGCAGACCCACGGCACTCGACTGGAGGAGTACCTCTGTAGGCTATTTGGGTGAGCGCCCGGTATTTGGCAGCAGACCCTCAGCGGACGGAGCGCCCGGTATTTGGCAGCAGACCCGCGGTACACGACAGGAGGAGTACCTCAGCAGTCATAGGTTAGTGAGCAGTACCTCGGAGTCGTGACAGGACCACTGTACACTTCAGAGACGGGGCTTTTCAGTAGCTACGGTTTCGATAATGAAAATTCTGGTTTGAGCTGAGTCATTGATCCTTGTGTTTCCTCTTGATTGAGATGGGTTGACTGATAATTTCGGTATATGTATGGGCATATACCTTTGAGAGTTATCTGTTGAGTTTTCCTGTGTGGATTACATTTCCTTTCCATTGTGGATGGTGTTGAACTATCCTATGTGGATTTACTGTTTCCTTTCCTTTGTGGATGGTGTTGAACTATCCTGTGTGGATTTACTGTTTACTCTCCTTCATGGATTGTGTTGAACTATCCTGTGTGGATTTACTGTTTACTCTCCTTTGTGGATTGTGTTGTGCTATCCTGTGTGGGTATACGTTTGCTTTCCTGTGTGGACTGGGTTGTTCTTGGGCTCGGACGTTGGAGTCGAACGGGAATGGATGACTTAGGTATATGTATGGGCATATATCTAAGCCGTGTCAGATGTTACTACATGATTGCATAATTCATCTTTGGTTGATCCTTTGTGGATTTCGCGAGACCTTTGGGGGTCTCGGGGTCCCTACTGAGTAGCTTATACTCACCCCTTCACGGGCTATGCCCGCACTTCATTGTGTTGGTTGCAGACGACGGACAACGCTGGTTGAGGCTGAGACTTGCTGAGCGAGATGGTACCCGGAGGTGGACCTCAAGACGAGATGATACCCGGAGGTGGACGTGACGACGAGACGGTACCCGGAGGTGGATGTTACGACGAGACGGTACCCAGAGCTGAGGTGGCCATCTGTACCTACCCTTCAGGTAGGGACTCCATAGGACGATCCAGGAGCAGCTTGACACCTTCCTGCCGTTTTGTCTTTTCCTGTACTTTACAGTTGGGCTTGTATTTCCGGCCCCTTTTACTTTCAGCACTTCTGTTGTACTCAGTTTACTTACTGTTTACTTCCTCTTGTACTCTGTGGTGTTTTGTTACTTTTATAAAGGCAATGCCTTCCCAGTTATCGGGATTTACGCCTTTGGTGCTAGTCGCCAGCCCCTGGCCTATGGAAGGCGGGCATGGGGTAGTCACGGCACGGGCCCCGAGGACGAGTCGTGACAGATTGGTATCAGAGGTGGTCGGTTCTACCGCAGACTCTGATATTTCTTCTATGTCAAGCAATAGTGTTTAGCGTATTGAGTGTGGTTATCGGTCCAGGGAGTCCAGTGTTGGTGCGGCGGTCGACGTATCCGTACTCCAGGACCCTGACTTCCGATTTCCGACTTAATGCACGAAGACACTGATTGCGTGTGTGTTTCCAGCAGTTTTTAAAAGTCAGCTCAAACCAGGTCAGCTCACCAGGTTCTTATCGTTTGACCGAATCACGTTGTTTCTTTCAGGATGCCTCCCCGCGGACGACTAGCTAGGGTTATGAGGGTTGAGAGTGGCGACAGCCCGCCCAGCGACGAGGCCTCGGTGCAGGGCCCATTGACAGCTGAGGCATCAGTAGTACCTCTACCCGTCGAGCCACCGATGATTCCAGCCGCTGACGATGCACGTCGCTTGAGCGCACTGCACGAGTTCCAGCGCTAGAGGCCACCCAGGTTCCTGGGTGAGACGGACCCACAGGCGGCTGAGGATTGGATGGAGGCTATGGTGGGAGTTTTCAGGCTAGTGAGGATACCATCAGACCTCATGGTAATCCTCGCAGTGAGCCTACTATACGCAGCAGCATGCCGATGGTGGAGCTTGATGATCCAGGTACACGACGAGGCATCACTTCTATGGGCAATCTTCGAGAGCCTGTTCCGGGCAGAGTCTGTACAAGCCACCCTTCGAGCGGTGCGTATACAGGAACTACTCCAACTGCGGCAGGGCAGCATGACAGTTGCCCAGTACTCGGTGAGATTTGCGGACCTCTCGCGCTACTCTACAGATATGGTACGGGACCCTTTCTTCAGGGCCCGAACCTTCGAGCAGGGACTCAGGAGAGAGATTAGAGCTTCTGTAGTTCTACTCAGCATTCCGACGCAAACAGGGGTGTTGGAGTGAGCCCTCTTAGTGGAAAGCTTCCTTGCTGAGCAGTCTCCAGCAGCAGGACCCACTACTAGCCAGCATTTGGCAGAGTCTTCTACAGCAGGCAGTAGACAGATGACGCAGAGGTACAAGAGGGCCAGACCTACCGGTGGCCGACTGCACGACTCAGGCTCAGTTGTGCGGGGGAGCCGGGGTGGAGTCAGAGCAGGGCGTGCCGAGAGTGGGCAGTGTTACTCCTGTGGTGGGATTGGTCACATGGCTCGTGACTATCCGACCCGCCATGCTGATGATCAGCAGTTAAGTGAAGAACCTCCCAGGCAGAGGCAGAGGTTCGATCAGGATGGACGACAAGGAGAAGGCGGCCATGGCAGAGGAGATGGCCATGTAGCTGGAGGTGGACGATGCTACGGGGAGTTGCCACCACCACCACCAGGAGGTCCACCCTGAACGCACGGAGTTGGTGGACATGGGAGAGCTCAGCTTCAGGCAGCTGAGGCCTTCGATCGTGGTGCTCTGGGAGCAGTTGGACAGGAGTGGAACTAGTGGATACGTCTTTTGTACATCTAGTTACTTTTTGCTGTTGTGTAGCGTCCTTGTAATATGAGCTGCAGTAATAAAAGACGCTTACCTTTGTGATGTTTTCCTTCCTTTCCTCTTTTGAGTTGTTACTAAGAGGTTCCGGTTTAGACTGTTGACTTGACCCTCACTTGTGGGACATCTACTGGAGGATACCTAGTTACCACACAATGATGCCGATAGTGTGACTTAACCCTTGAGGTGAGAGTAACGGTTGGATCTCTAGGTAGTAGCGTCGAGGCCTTATGACGTCATCCTTGGTATGGATTAGTACCATCCATGTCGGGATTGACTGTATTAGGCAAAAGAATGTGGTTCATCCAGGGGATGGGACCAGATTTCTCTTATCGGAAATGAAGAAATCTTGCAGCTCTTGTGGTACCTGAGATGGTCCAGGTCATCCAGGGCAGATGAGTACAGCTCAGAGCCGGCAGAAGCCTTATGCTGACAGGAGGCGGAGACCACTAGAGTTCGAGGATGGTGACCACGTCTTTTTGCGGGTCTCACCTCGACGTGGTTTGCGGAGATTTGGCCGAGGTGGTAAGTTGTCTCCACAATTCATCGGGCCTTTCCAGGTCCTCAGCAGGATTGGCGAGGTGGCTTATCGCCTAGCTCTACCACCTCAGTTGCACCGGGTGCACGACGTCTTCCACGTATCTCAGCTGAGAAGATACGTGCACGACCCGACGCACATCTTTGACCATGGGGAGCTAGACGTGGATGATGGGGAGACTTTTACGGAGGTCCCGGTGGGGATAGAGGATCGACAGGAGCGGGTCCTACGTGGACGATCAATTCCTCCTGTGCGCATCAGATGGCAACGCAGGATCCTCCGGGGGGCACATGGGAGCGGGAGGCTCAGATGCGTGCTCAGTACCGCCTTTGTATCCCTAGTTTGTGTTGAAGGTTTACGGGGACGTAAAGCCCTGTGGTGGGAGTAATGTAAAGACCCGTAAATTTCAAGGAATTTTTTTCCTTAATTTTCTTTGGAATTTTAGAAGAATGCAGTTTCTGACAGCGCCTGATTCCGAGGCCCGATGTGCCCGGAAACATTTTCCAAATTTTGGCTCGGGTACGTTTAGTGAACGGACGAGCGGGTTTTTCTAACTTTTGAACCAGTGACCGGAATCGAATTCTGAGGGCACCGATGAAATCTCAGCGCCGGTATTCTCTTAGAAACGCCTCTTCCAGAGTTGCGTTTTCTTGGGTTTGGTTTTTAATTTTTGGGCTTAAAGTTAAGAAATAAAATAATTTTTCGACAACTTTATTTTATTTCACTTACGCCACTTGGAAGCCGCTTGAAGCCACATAAAAGTGGCTTAAAGTGAGTTGATCTGGATAGGATTCTACCCCGAAAATATCCTACCCCCTCGGTAGGATATTTATGAGGTGGGGCCCACACGAGCCCCACCGTTTCTTTCCGCTAAGTAACGCACCCGCGAAAACCCGTCATTATGAAAGTCAACTGACGCATTTTCTAAATTCATTATAGACCATTTAATTGGCCGGTTTATTTCGTAAATTAAATGAGTTGTTTCTTTCATTGAATTAATTCAATTAATTGATGTGTCATTACTTACCCCTTTTCGTGTGTTGGCATAATAATAAAATAAGACCAACCAATTTCTTTTGGAGGATTACTAGTTGAGAAAGGATCCTTGAACCTTCAGCCTCCTTCGCGAAGAACGTGAAGAACGCGAAGAACGCGAAGAACTCCGAACCTGGAAATCGACGACGTGACGCCGTGATCCGCGACGCCGACAATGTTCTTCTGCGACGTCTCTTCCTCCGCTACGGATCATCGATCGGCTGCATGAGGTAAGAGTCTTGGACCTTCCTTTTTATCTCCTTCGTGGTTCTTAACCAAAACACGGATTTAATTAATTAAATTAAATCTGCTGTTTCATGGTGCGTTGAGTTCGCCGACTCAACGCCGTGTTCCGCTACAACGCGACGCCCTTCCGCGACGACCCGATGATCTCCACCTTCCGCGACGAGCAAATTCTGCGAAGAACGCTCACACGCGACGTCCAACGAGGTAGGGATTTTATATTTTGGAAATACCCCTCCTTATATTCCCGAGAACATTCTTTAAAAATTAAAGAACCAGAATCAATGAAACAATGTTATTTTATTAATATTGTTGGTTCATTTGTTGAACATTTTATTTTTCTCCCGTTGATTATCTCTAACGCGGAGGGTGCGGGCCAAACGAATACGGCCCGATGACCCTCCGCCGTTCTTCGTTTTGTGCGGATTTGACGGACGACGACGGAACGTGCCGCAACAGATGTTTGATGTTTCTGCAGTGAAGGACAAGTCCCAGGAGGAGCAACGGCACAGACGTGAAGGAAAACGGGCAACCGGAGCGACTCCGGCGGCCGGAGGCGGCGGCGCCCGCGGACCCGCGGCCGCACGGGTCCGGCGTGCCCGGGTGTCCAGGGCGGCACCCCGCGGGTGCCGCGGGGTTGTCACGCGGCGCCCCCCGGGTGTCCAGGGCGGCACCCCGCGGGTGCCGCGAGGTTCTCACGCGGCGCCCCCGGGTGTCCAGGGCGGCACCCCGCGGGGGCCGCGGGGTTGTCACGCGGCGCCCCCCGGCTGTCCAGGGCGGCACCCCGCGGGTGCCGCGGGGTTGTCACGCGGCGCCCCCGGGTGTCCAGGGCGGCACCCCGCGGGTTCCGCGGGGTTGTCACGCAGCGCCACCCGGGTGTCCAGGGCGGCACCCCGCGGGTGTCCAGGGCGGCACCCCGCGGGTGTCGCGGGGTTGTCACGCGGCCCGCCCGGGTGTCCAAGGCGGCACCCCGCGGGTGCCGCGAGGTTGTCACACGGCACGTCCGGCTGTCTGGCCGACACCCCGCGGGTGCCGCAGGGGTGTCACGCGGGGCAGAGGCTCCCCCCGCGTCGGCAGCTCGGCCGAGCCGAGCCAGACCGGCCCTGGTCGGGCCGGGCCGGGCCAACCGGGTCAGACCCGGGTCGGTTCGACCCGGTTCGGGACGACCCAGATCGGACCGACCAGGGGGGTCGGGCCGGGTCGGCCCGGACCCGGACCCCCCCCCCCCCACCTTTTTCGTACCGCTTTCGGTCAAATGCCCGTAACTTGAGCTACGGGCCTCTGTTTGACGAACCGTCGGCGGCGCTGGTGATCTCGTTGGGAAACGGTCCCTATGAGTATACCCTATGATTGTTCGGGGTACAGTTGATATATGGCCAGGATTGGTTCGCTCCTGAAACCAACCGGGCCCCTGGGACGAAAAGGCTAATAACTTCCAGACCAGGCGTCCGATTGACGCGCCGTCTGTTGCGTTGAGTTCCTCTTGACGATACAGAACTTTTGGCATACTCTGCCCGAGTTTTGGACGTAGTTGGATTTCTGCCAGGTTGGATCGTACCAGAAATCCAACCGGTTCCCTGGAACGGAAAAGCTGATATCTTTCAGACATGACCTCCTTTTGACGTGTCGTCTGTTGCGTTGAGACCCCTATGACGAGGCGGTCCTTTGAGATACATCTTAGTGGGATTTAGTGATACTTGGAGTATCAACCCGTAGCTCGTGGAGCGGACCCTCCCAGTGACTAGCTAGCAGAGTAGCCGTAGATCCTCGGCAGAGGAGCGCTTGGTTGTAGCAGCATACGCTTGGCAGTGGAGCGCTTGGTTATAGAAGCATACCCTTGGCGGTGGAGCGCTTGGTTGTAGCAGCATACCCTTGGCGGTGGAGCGCTTGGTTGTAGCAGCATACCCTTGGCGGTGGAGCGCTTGGTTGTAGCAGCATACCCTTGGCGGTGGAGCACTTGGTTGTGGCAGCATATCCTTGGCGGTGGAGCGCTCGGTTGTAGCGGCAAACCCGCGGTACTCGATAGAGGTGGTGCGCTTGGTTGTAGCGGCAGACCCGCGATACTGGAGACGAGCGTACGGAGTACGGAGACCGTGTAGCCAGCTGAGACCTGAAGACTGCTCGACCGACTCGAATTTGAGTGAGTCGACTAGCCCAGTGGACGGAGCACCCGGTATTCGGCGGCAGACCCACGGCGGACAGAGCGCCTGGTAGTTGGCAGCAGACCCGCGGTACTCGACTGGAGGAGTACCTCTGTAGGCTATTTGGGTGAGCGCCCGGTTTTTGGCAGCAGACCCTCAGCGGACGGAGCGCCCGGTAGTTGTCAGCAGACCCGCGGTACTCGACCGGAGGATTACCTCAACAGTCATAGGTTAGTGAGAAGTACCATGGAGTCATGACAGGACCACTGTACACTTCAGAGACGGGGCTTTTCAGCAGCTACGGTTTTGATAATGAAAATACTGGTTTGAGCTGATTCATTGATCCTTGGGTTTCCTCTTGATTGAGATGGGTTGACTGATAATTTCAGTATATGTATGGGAATATACCTATGAGAGTTATCTGTTGAGTTTTCCTATGTGGATTACATTTGCTTTCCTTTGTGGATGGTTTTAACTATCCTGTGTGGATTTACTGTTTCCTTTCCTTTGTGGATGATGTTGAACTATCCTGTGTGGATTTACTGTTCACTCTCCTTCGTGGATTATGTTGAACTATCCTGTGTGGATTTACTGTTTACTCTCCTTTGTGGATTGTGTGGTGCTATCCTGTGTGGGTATACGTTTTCTTTCCTGTGTGGACTGGGTTGTGCTTGGGCTCGGACGTTGGAGCCAAACGGGAATGGATGACATAGGTATATGTAGGGGCATATACCTAAGCTGTGTCAGATGTTACTATGTGATTGCATCATTCATCTGTGGTTGATCCTTTGTGGATTTTGGGAGACCTTTGGGGGTCTCTGGGACCCTACTGAGTAGCTTATACTCACCCCGGCACGGGCTATGCCCGCACTTCGTTGTGTTGGTTGCAGATGATGGACAGCCCTGGTCGAGGCTGAGGCTTGCTGAGCGAGATGGTACCCGGAGGTGGACCTCACGACGAGATGATACCCGGAGGTGGACGTGATGACGAGACGGTACCCGGAGGTGGAAGTTACAACGAGACGGTACCCAGAGCTAAGGTGGCCATCTGTACCTACGCTTCAGGTAGGGACTCCAGAGGATGGTCCATGAGCAGCTTGACACATTCCTGCCGTTTTGTCTTTTCTTGTACTTTACAGTTGGGGTTGTATTTCTGGCCCCTTTTACTTTCAGCACTTCTGTTGTAATTAGTTTACTTAGTGTTTACATCCGCTTGTACTTTGTGGTGTTTTGTTACTTTTATAAAGGCAATGCCTGCCCAGTTATCAGGATTTACGCCTTTGGTGCTAGTCGCCAGCCCCTGGCCTATGGAAGGCGGGTTTGGGGTAGTCACAGCATGGGCCCCGAGGACGGGTCGTGACAAGTGTATTTATGAGCGTTGGCTCAAATAAATGATGAATGGAGTCTCAAATCAAAATTCAGATTCTTCCATTATGTTCATAACGGTGCGTTTACCCTTGGGGTGACAAAATCTTCTTTGCACCAGGTGGTTTGGTCTGAGGCGGGGTCGTGTGTGTAATTTAATTGTTTAAAAAAACAATAAGGAAACAATCCTCATATTCCCCTAACCCCTTATACACGCAGACCACTGCCCCCCCCCCCTTCTCCTCTTCACCGATGAACGAACGGCCCATGAAGGAGCTGCCATCTGCCGATTTCGATGCTGATCGTCGGAAAATCGAGCTGCAGCACGTCGCAAGCATCGTTCTGCACCCGAAGCTTCGACATTTCATTCGTGAGGTATGGAATATATATTTTAATCCCCAATCTGATTATACTGTGTTTTACTTCATTTTAAATCTTTATTAGTGTAGAAGGGGTTCTGAGGGTAGTGCAGACGCCACCAGATCGAAAAATGGACTGCCAGGGGGGTCCCGGCAGTTTGAGGAAGTCATGCCGACACGGCAATGGCGCAAGCGCCGGCGAGGGGCAGCCAACCACGGAGGGCCGGCATGATTAGGCGGTGGTGGGATGCCCAGCACGGCGGAGGGCTGCAGTACCATGGAGGGGTGGGCCGTAGTGTCACGGCAGCAGCGACCGGTTCAGGCTAGTCCGACCCTCTTTTAATACACGGAGGTTTCATAACCCCGGTATCGTGCACCCTGGATATCCGAATCACGTGCCGTCTGCGGCGACGTGACCATGGAGATAAGGAGAACCCATTGAGGTGATTTTGGGAGTATAATGTTTTGGATCATGGCCCGAGAGCTTCAAACATGAAATAAAATATTAATATTTTATTATTATTCTACTTCGGGCCGTTGTATCTTCTACCCGGAGTGCCCGATTGACGTGCTGTCAGTGGCGTTGAGACCCCGATGGTATGAAATTTTTTTTTTTGGTTTTCTGGTACTATAACCGATAATAGGGTGTTTCCCCCACGAGGCCAAATATTCGTGTTTTCGGAGAAACACACCTTTTCCACCAGGTGTCCATTTTGGACGAACAAATAGTCGACCCCATGTGTTTTTCTGAGTGAATAACAGTGGTGTTATCTACCTGAGGTGTTTCAAGATAGTGGTTTGGGCCCCACCCAGGCTATTTTCGATGAATAGTACTTTTTTCACCGGGTGTCTGTTTGGGATGATCGAGTTGTTCTTTCCATGTGTTTTTTCAAGGGTATCCGAGTGGTATGATCCACTTTATAAGTTTTGGGATCATAGTGTGGGCCCTGCATGGGCTAGCTATGGTGAATTTTTCCTTTTCACCAGTTGTCCATTCTGGGTGAGTAAACAACCTATCCTGCATGTTTTTCCACATGGATCGCGAAGGTGTCCTCGATATCGGCCTTGGAGTTGCGCGGTGTGGCGTTGTGGCGGGTCACTCGGGTTAGGGACGTTTGGACCAACTGTGGTTGAGGGTTTTCCCATGGTTTGTTCCTATGGGGGTTTTCACTATATCAGAACATTATTATAGGTTTTTGATCCTCTCTATGATATGTTTTATCTGTTAGAGTTGTGGTATCCCTCTGGTGGGCCCAGAGCGGGATCCTCTAACATCGTTTACCTAGATCGGGTTCCTTGAATCGATGTGACTTCTTATCCATGGACGGCGATGCCCTATCTTGTAGGTTATCCCCATAGGGTTTGTTGAATAATCAAGAATATGATCCACTATGCAGTGGGACGTGCTCATTAGAGTGGTGGCATTGTCGGGTATATGATCCCCTACTATGCATGATGATTATAGTAGGGTTGCGGTATTGTTGGTTAGAAGATCCCCAACTCTGTGTGTGGTGTCGGTAGGGTTGCAGCATCATCAGTTTGATCCCCTACAGTGCGAGATGTACCTGATAAGGTTTCGGTATCGTCATGACCATTGTGACATGGTTGACTATCCACTATATGAGTGATGTATTTCTGTCATGTTCCAAATCGGGTTATGGTATCCCTCAACGGATCCACGGAGTGATCCCCTATCCGAGAGATCTACGAATGACAGATCAGGTTGTGGTATCCCACAGTGGACCCTATAGTGATCCCATATCTGTGAGATCTTCGTATACCGGTGTGGGTTCTGGTATCCCCTAGCAGACCCTAGGAGAGATCCCCTATCCAAGGAGTTTGGTGTTTATGTTGTTTCAGTGAGGGTTCCCCAGTGACGATATCTGACGAGCATGATCTCTCAAGTCAGTGTCTGAGATGTTTTTGTGGGACCCGATGGAGTTTATCTCTCAAATGAGTGTAATATGGTATAAAATTGAATGTGGAGTGTGATCTCATGGTTGTGAACCATTTCCGGTGATGGGGTCGGTACCTCATGTGGCTTGGCGCGTAAGCTGTGTATATCTAGATATTCATGGAATATGTATGGGCATACACCTAATTGGAGATGAATAGTTGTGATTAGCTGAGGATGGTCATGATAAGGAGTTTCTCTCTCATCTGGGTTCCCTCTACCTAGGATGAGTGGACTGTTGCCTTTCAATTTCTCTCTTTTGTTTTGGGTTTTTGGGGTGACTACTGAGTATTCCTATACTCACCTCTACATGGGATTTTCCTGCCCATGTTTATGTCTTTTGAAAACCACATGCCTTTTGACGATGTCCCAGGATGACCCATAGCAGGCAGAGCTGAGTGAGTGGTAATGACTGTGCAGTCTTACTAGAGCAGTGCCGAGGTGCTTTCTAGTGGTTCTTTTTGCAGCATACCCCTTCTCCCGAGTATGTTTGATGCTTTTGGTGGTTTTCCATCGGTGGGACCTATTTTTTCCTTTTTTACTTCTGTTTCACTCTGGTTTGGGATAGTTGTATGAATTCTTTTACTTTTTAGTTTTATATATCCATTCACTCTTGCATGGAGGTGTTAGTGGGTGCGTGTGTACAGGTACCTTAGTCTGATTCCTCCCATGTGTGTGATTCCCTACTCGGCGCTAGTCTCTAGCCCTGGCCTACTGGAGACCGGCTTGGGGACTCATGGATCGAGCCCTGTTGGGTCGGGTCATGATAGAGTGGTATCAAAGGAGGTCCCACCTTTGGGATCTCAGAGCGTAGATGGTCTAGCTATGAGTTTGTTTTGGGTTGCAAAGCGGCAGTGTTAGGATGTTTCGAGTTCTGATTTTAGGCAAGTTACTCTAGTGATAGTGCGGCAGCCGACGAATCCATTCACCAAGACTCTGACAACCTTCTTTTCAACTCGAGACGTTCGTACACTAGTTGCAGGGGAAAAATAATGTGACATGCATCATATTGGACTGGGTTTTGGTTTTTTCCTTGTCTTTCTTGAGTAAGCTATCCAGATATACTCTTTGAACATGGTGCCTCTTGATTATATTTCAACATTCCTCCATGATGATAGCTAGTGAGAGTTCTAGAGTGGGATTGTGGTTTAAATCCTCCCCGTGTAGAGGTTGTGGACCAGAGCACAAGTTCTGAGGCTATACCTCAAGTTGGTCCGCCCATTGAGCCACCACCTGTAGAGTAGCTAGTTGTGTCAGTAGTGCAGGATGAGGTTGCATGCATGCTGAGTGTGCTACACGAGTTCCAGAGGCAGTGACCTTTGAGGTTCCGTGGTGATCCAGACCCTCAGGCAGCTGATGGTTGGCTCGGAGCAGTCACCCGAGTTTTTTTCATGGTGAGGACACTCCCAGATTATATGGTGGTCCTTACGGTGAGCCTTTTTCATTGTTCGGTCAAGAGATGGTGGAGTATTGTGATGTATTCCCATGATGAGGAGACACTCACGTGGGAAATGATTGAGCATCCCTTTAGGGAAGAGTTCTATCCGGTGACGTTGAGGTCAGTGAAGATTCAGGAGCTTCTGCAGCTTCAAAAGGAGGGCATGATGGTGTCAGAGTACTCAGTGAGGCTTACTGACCTGTCACGCTACTCCCTGGATATGGTTTGAGTTCCCTTATTTAGGGATCAGACCTTCGAGTATGGAATACATAGAGACAACCAAGATGGTGTGGTTTCCTTGTTTCTGTCCACCTATGCTTGTGTGTAGGAGCGAGCCTTGGTGGTGGAGAGCTTTCTAGCCGAGAAGATCCCACCTATTAGTGCTGGGTACGTGAGATCTGAGACATCATATGTCGGATCAGAATTGGGTAGCCGATGACAGAATCAGGTGCCCAGACATCTGTGGCATTTCAGGAGGGGACCCCAGGATAGAGGATCTGAGGCTCAGGGCTCACAGGTCTCGCATGCCAGTTTTGGTCAGCAACAGGAGAGGTGATGATATGATTACGACAGTCGAGAAAATATTGCTAGATATTTTCCAACCAGTCATGCTGATGTGGGGGAGATGGTCAATAGACCGACTTGGCATAGGCAGCGTCTCGAGTATGGCTTTCCCCAGGGCGGCAGACGTGGCGACGGAGCTGGTGCAGCAGCATGAGGTGGTAGGTGGTATCAGATTCAACCACCACTAACCCCAGGTGGTCCACGCCGAGCTCAAGGTGCTGGAGGGTGAGGTCAAGGACACCTTCATTCCCTTAAGGCTGTTTACCTAGAGGCTCCACAGATGGATAGAGGTATTCCTTGTGTCCTTTCATATTTCTGTATTAGTTTGATAGACATTGTTTAGTGGTACTCTTCCCTTTCCGTTGCATGCTCGAGTTTTGTCCAGGGTGTTGGTAAGACCCTCTCTGTGGGTTTTCTGGCATGAATTTAATGCATGAGGAAGAGGAATATTTCCCCCACCGAGACGCGTTTTTGTGATGTGATCAAAACCATGCGGGTGAGTCATTGCCACCCAAATCAGATAGTGTTGAGGTGTGGTGGATGAGTCTCTCTGACATATGTGTTCGGTCATGGGTGTTTGTTGTAGGAATCACTGGTGTGTGAATTCCAGTGTAGAGTTCGGTTTCTTTCCCTCGTACTTATGGATTTTTAGGGATGAAATGTCTTATGGTGGGGAGGATGTAGAGACTTGGTTTTGGACCTGTCAGACATTGGAATATTCGTATGAATGATTCCAGATCTAGGCGCGAAGACGACGTGCGATTCAGAGGTACGGTGTGCCCAGAATACATTTTATAAAAATATAAAGTATTTTTATAGTATTCACGTGGGTAAGGTGTGTTATTTCCTAAAAGGTATCTCAGAATGGGAATCTGATTTCACGGTTGCGTCCGGAGTGTTCCGTTTACCCTAGTCGGGGTGTAAAATTTTCGAGCGCGGACTACTGTGAGAAAAGCCAATAGGGGAGTTTCCCTAAATAAATTGAAAATTTTATCTATAATCATCAACTCGATTAACTTCTAAACAGTGTCTCATATTAAAAAATAGAGTTCTTCATTGCGTTCCGAACGATGCGATTACCCTAGGGGCGACCTCATCTTCTTTGCGGCAGGTGGTTTGGTCTGAGGCGGGGTCGTGTGTGTGATTTAATTGTATTAAAAAAATGATAACAAAAACAGTAACAAAAAATTCCTCATCTTCCCCCAAACCCCTTGTACGTTTAGACCACCACCCCTCCTTTCCTCTTTTTCGTCGACGAATGAAAGACCCACGAAAGAGCCGTCATCGGCCGATTTCGATACCAATCGTCGGAAAATCGAGCTCCAGCGTGTCTCAGGCGTCGTTCTGCACTCGAATCTTCATTGTTTCTCACATGAGGTAGGTGATTTGAGTTTGAATCCCAACCTCTATTTTTATGCGTTTTGAATATGAAGCAGTGTAAAAGGGGTCCTAAGGGTTGCGCAGACACCTCCGGATCGAAGAACTGACCACCAGGGTGGTCCCGACGGTCCGCGGAAGTCTCGACAGTGCGACGAGGCGGCAAAGGCCGCCTGAGGCGTGGAACTGCGCAACCCACTACGGTGGGGGGCCATGGTCCCGCGACGGGGTGGGATGCAGCGTGGCGGAGGGCCGGCGGCGGCAGCGACCGGGTCGGCCAGTTCAGGCCGGTCCGACCCTCTTTTAGTACAAGGGGGTTTTAAAACCCCCATCTCTTTCTCCCTGGAGATCCGAATCGCGTGCTGTCTATGATGACACAACCCTGGAGATAAAAAGAACCCTTTTGAGGTGGGTTTGTGAGTTTAATGTTTTGTGATCGTGGCCCGGGAGCTTGGAACGTCGAATAAAATATTAATATTTTATTATTATTCGACTTCGGGCCGTTGTATCTTCTACTCGGAGCATCCTATTGATGTGCCGTCAGTGAAGTTGAGACCCTGATGGTACAATGGACATTTCTTGTTGGTTTTCAAGTGTTCAGATCGAGAACATGATGTGGGCCCCATGAGGCCGAGTTTTGGCATTTTCATAGAGACACAACTTTTCCGCCAGTTGTCCGTTTTGGACAAACAAATAGTCGATCCCATGTGTTTTTCCGAGGGGATAACAATGTGTGATCCGCTTGAAGAGTTTCAGGATCGTGGTGTGGGCCCCACCGAGGATGGCTTCGGTGAATAATTCCTTTTTCACTGGGTGTCTGTTTGGGACGATCATGTAATCGTTTCCGTGTGTTTTTCTGAGGGGATCATAGTGGTATGATCCTCTTGATGAGACTCGGGATCGTAGTGTGCAACCCACATGGGATAGCTACAGTGAATAGTTCCTTTTTCACCGGTTGTCCATTTTGGGTGATTAAATAGCCTATCTTGGATGATTTTCCATGTCGATCGTGATGGTGGCCTTAGTATTGTACTTGGAGGTGCGCGGTGTGGCATTGTGGTGGTTAACTCAGGTTTGCGACGTTTGGACCAGCATTGGTTGATGGTATTACATTGGTTCTTTCCTACAAGGGTTCGTGTGGCATCACAACCTTAGTATAGGTCTGTGACCCTCTTGATGAGATGTTTAATCTTTTAGAGTTGTGGCATCCCTTCGGTGGGCCCGGAGCGGGATCCTCAAACAACATTTCCCTAGACCGGGTTCCTGGTATCGCTTTGACTGCTTATCCACAGGAGGTGATCCCCTATCTAGAAGGTTAACCCCATAGGGTTTGTGGAATCATCGGGAATATGATCCCCTACGCAGTGTTCCGTGCTCAGTAGGGTTGTGGAATCGTCGGGTATACGATCCCCTACTCAACATGAGGATTATAGTTGGGTGGTGATATCATTGGTTATATGATCCCCTACTCACCGCGTGGTGTTGGTAGGGTTGTGACATCGTCATTTCCATCCCCCACAGTCTGATATATACTATATAGGGTTTTAGTATCATCGTGAACATCATGACATGGGTGAAGATCATCTATCTCAGTGACATGTTTCTATCGAGCGCCAGATTGAGTTGTGGTATCCCCATGTGGATCCTAGGAGTGATTGTAACACCACGAGATTTTATGAAAAATATTCTTTTTAATTTCATTAGTGTCTTCTATTGTACGCTACACCAAAAAGAGCTTGCACAACACGCATCCTTGACTTGACTTTCATTACACGCAATCGCGACCTTCCTCGATAGCTTGTGTAGTACGGAATACCGAGTTTCACTAATCAACGATATGCTATTAAAATATTATTAAAACTAGTCGTTATGAATAGTTATAACCACTTTTTTGAAATTTTGTAAATTTTATTTTTCAAAATGGAATTTATTTTTGGATTTGGAATATTGAAATTAGCTTAGGGTGAAATTTTGGTACTTTTCGAATAACTTTCATATTCTGATGAATAGTGAAAATTACTAAATTTTAATTAAAAACAACTTTTTTAATCGAAATAATTAATAGTGATAAATTATTAATTTGAGTGGTTTTAAATTATTTTTAGAATATATTTTTACAATTCAATACAATGTTGTTCATTGGATGTAATTTCACATTTAAACCAGACTTAAACAAGTGTCAATCTTTTGATAGTTATTATCTCTTAAAACACGCTATTTGTTTTGACGATGAGAATTAATTTTTAAATTAGTTAATGTAACTGATATGTTTTGAATTTGGTAAAATAAACATCATTTCTGAATTCATAATATCAAATATAGCTTAGGCCTAATATTTGGTATATTTCTGGAAACTTTCATTTTTTGATGAATAGTGAAACCCCTAAGTGGTAGTTAAAAAACTGAATTTTTTCATAAAACATAAATTTACCGCTTCTGTGAGTGGAATATCGAAAATCCGAGATACACGGTTGATGTCAGTAAGTAAAATGTGGTTCAATGTGATGAAAATAATTTTTGGTGAATAGTAACTTTTTACTTTTATTTACCACGGTTAAAAGTAAATAGGGTAATTAAGGGTAAAAATGATATTATTATTAACCTAACAGAAGTCCTAATTCTATTGGATAAGTGTAATTCGACAAAAAACAACCTTATGAGTAAAATTTGACCATTTAGGCCCACATGGATTAGATTAAGACATTTATTATTAATTTATTTAAAGAAGGGTTAAAATAGTTAAAATCAACGTTTAATAAAAAACTCATTTATAATATAGGGTTATAAATAAGATAAATTCGACTATAAATATTCATTAGAAAGATAAAAATATTTTCTACATAATGATATTTTATTTGTAATTTTTATACTTTAAATAAGTTAATTTATTTATGACACAAAGATGATGCAGTAATTATTGTTATTAATGAAATATTGACATAATTGATGTTATAAACACCCAAATAAATGTAATTTGAGACTTTTTATGAATTAAAATAATTTTATAGGTTAGTATGACATGTTATTATTTATTTAATTAACTTTTTTCGAACTAATCATTCTTTTATGAGTTTCACAAAAATCATTTACTAAATAGTTTCAAAATTGACATAAAATAGTTTTTTTTAAATATTATATTATTAATTGTTATTTTATTCATAAAAATCTAAGGTTCGGCCAAATGACTTATACACAGTTATATATATTAATAATAAACAACTTGGGGTTAGTTTGTCTTCTTATTGTATGTTTATTAACCTTATAGTGTAAGAACACAAAAAGACACGGTAAAAGTAAAATTATCTAACTTAAAGTTAAATATAAATGATATGGTTAAAATAGGAACCTAAACTTGTCTAAATTATATTGGATGAGAGTATTTCGACCCATACCCACCTTATATAAAAAATAAATCAGTTTGAAGCTATTTAAAACCGAATTTGGCTTTATAATAAAATATTATTTTTAGTTTTTCCAAATGAGCCCCTCTCCTCCCTTATAAAAGGGAACCTCCTCCCTCTCTTCCTCACACCACATTGACCCTTCCAGATCAGCCAACCCCTAAAAAAGTATCTTCTCCACTTACCTAGAAACATTCTAGAGGTTCTGGCTTTCCTCAAAGACCAATTTTAGTGCCCTAAAAGGAGATCTCAAAGAGGTGCTTCAAAGAAGAGGTAATGTCCGTTACCGATTCTTTCAACTTTATTTTTTTCTTCCACTTATTCTTCTTAGGTTGTTTCATTATGAAGTAATAAAATCATTATCCCTCATATACTGATATGTTATTATAAGTATAAAACAACCCTATTTCACCAGCTATCCATCTTACGGAAAATGAAATCACCACGCATGTGTAGGTACAGAATACCGTCTCTACGCCGTGGTGTAATCTATTTTCCATCACCACCTTACTTGGAAGGGTATAATGGTGTATATAATAACTATATATTATTATTGTAGAGTTATATAGATTCTTAAATAGTATACATACACTCCAATACAATTCCACGATCATGAAAACGATATTATCGCTCGTGCGTACGTACGGACTACCGTTTCCACGACGCGATGAGATTCATTCTCCACGTTAACCATTCATGAATGATTATAAAGTATATATAATAAGAAATCATGAAATACATGACATAATAATGATACTGGATTTATGTTTATATATATTTATGTCATCTACTTAATTCCATTCAACTAAATAAGGAAACAAAAACAGCGTTCATGCGTACGTACGACCTACCGTCTCCATGAAAGGTGTATTTATTTCCATTTACTGATCTATTATATATATGTATATTATGAATATATATTATATATAAATCATGTTTTATATTCTGGAATTATTTAATCATGATCTACGTAATTATATGAATAATTACAAGTCAAAACAAGGATGCCAAATGAAACTATTTTACCCAAAACGCTCTTTAACATGGAATTTACGAAAGAATGAGTAAAATAAAGTCATAAGTGAACCATATATGATATCATAAAAATGATTATGATTCTGGAATAAGTCAATGACATTATTTAAATCATTATATAGGAGTATCAGACACATACAAAGAAAATCGGACCTAAGGTAAGGGAAATATCACAATCTCATTTCTATCCGAGATTGTTTATACTTTCGTAATTACTGGGGTGTATTTTATCATCCACATCCATGTTTTTTCAAATTTAATATTATTTCCATCCATCCACATTTATTTTTAAAATCCAATTTTACCCTTAGGATAGTTTTTATTAAAAGATATGTAAGGAATCTTTTGACGTTTTTCGTACGAGGTACTTTTTGACTATTCCTTCAAAAGTACGAGAAGAATTTTTTTTAACTTATACATCATGAAAGGATGTTTACGGTTTTATAAAGCCTTGTTTTCATGAAGATTCCTCCAAAATACTTCATGACTATTTTCAACAAAATCCTTTTCTTTTAAAATTGCATGACATTTTGTGAAAAGAAAATGATATTGAAGAAAAAAGGATATTTTCCTCAAGAATTCATTTCAAGTGTTTTATCAAAACCATTTTTCATCTGAGATGACATTATTTCATATGTGTATGTTTCAAGTATAATGGCTCTATGATTTACATGGTTTCACTTCTCTTATTATGAAATGATATCCATATCCTTTATATGGATTATGTAATGATGGGATGATGTTTATGAAACCCATTTTATTTATTGGGTTATTATGAATGATGTATGTTTATTTTGTGGCACAAGTAAGAATGATTTCATTATGAGATGGGTGGGACCTATATCTACCTCCAATGCATTGGGTAAATAATTTATATCTCATGAGATATACATAGCTGTAATGGTAAGTTAATCAGATTTAGTGTTACAGGACTGAAACGAGGAGTGAACTCGATTCAGAATGGGACTTTGTCCACTAAGATGGTCTTGGAAGCAATGCCTTGGCTACTATGGATATAATTACATGTTATTAATGGATTCCAAAATTACATGTTTTATTCCCATGCTATTTTATCATGGTTTATGTTCCATTATGATCTATGCCTTATGTACGTCCATGTTTTATGTCGTTGCTCAAGATTTTGATGTTTAAACATTATGTTCATGTTTTTATGTTCAAATGTATATAGTATGTTTTATTTTAACCATTCTTACCCTTACAGAGCATTTGAGGTCACACTTTTTATGTTTTATTTTCCCTCAGGATCAAATGAAAGGTTTTAGGTAAGGAAACAAAAAGTGGAAGATCTTTATGGGAGATGTTGAAGATCATTCACCACGATTAGAAGATTACGTTCCAAGTTTCCAAAGACACTAAACTATTACGATCCTTGTGTGTCTGTTTTTGTTATGTATTAAGTATTCCGCAAAAGTAATGTATTTTCCATGTACGTCAAGCTTCGGGTCTCTACAGTTGGTATTAGTGGAAAGGTTTAGTCAACCGTTGGAAACTAGGATGCGAGAACTTTAGTGAGATCCCAAGGTATATTTGTAAGGAATGTCTAGGGATGTCCCTAAAGTTAAGTATAAGTATAGGTTATAGTAATAGAATTATGGTAACCCAAGATGTTAGATATTGAAGCCACTCCACCTTTATTATGTTTTTTTCACTAGCATGATTTTTTCCTCTCACACTATTCTTTTTGGGTTTTAGACGATGGCTGGAACCCGAAGGAACCGTGTTGATCAATTCAATGGACAATGCAATGATTGTCCTCCTGAACAAACAAATGTTATGGGAGATGGAGTTCAAAATCTTATTGCTATACTTACACAAGCTATGAATCATTCTGGACTTCTAAATGAGCAGAGAAGGGAACAATATTCTGTTGAGTCCTTCATGAGGTAACACCCACCTTCTTTCAGTGGGTCTTCTGATCCACTTATTGCTGAACAATGGATCAGTACCACTGAAAAGATATATTCAATTCTTCAATGTTCTGAACATGATAAAGTCATCTTAGCAGTATATCGTTTGGAAGTGAAGCTGATCAATGGTGGAATATTATCAAGAATACGAGGCAAAGAAATGAAATTGAGTCCATGGAATGGGACGAGTTCAAGAACATATTTTTCAATAAGTACTTCCCTTGTATTCTTCGAACAAAGATGGAGAATGAGTTTCTTGAACTAAAGAAAAAGGATGAGAAATCTGTTGGTATATACGAAGCGAATTTTACAAGTCTTGAAAGGTATGCATCTGGATTTATCATCCAACCTGAAATTAATGTTGATCGATTCTTCAGTGGCTTAAAACCAAATCATCGAAGGGAATTATCTATAAAAGACTTCAGTAGCTATGAATAAATTGTGCGTTGTGCTATCAAGGTAGAAATGGAAGTTGGTGTTACTTATCCATCTCATAGTTTTGATAAGAAATGAAAGATGGAGTTCAAGGAGAAATCTCAGAATAATGGTGAAAAGAAGATGAATGTTTCCTTATGCTCAATTTGTGGAAAGAAGCATGGTGGAGATTGTCTTAAAGGGACTAGAAAATGTTTTAAGTGTAGAAAAGAAGGTCATCGAGCATCTGAGTGTCAAAGTAATGGAAAAAGGGTTTCTAATGATGTGAATAAAGAAAAGACTGTAGAGAACGCACCACCAACACTTCAATGCTTCAAGTGCAAGGAAATGGGGCATTATGCTAATAAATTCCCTAATCCAAGGGTTAGTGATGATCGGTAGGATCAACCACTTAAGGAAAAGGACAAAGGGAAGTCACATGCGATCACTATTGGCGATGTTGAATATGAAAACAATGTGGTGGAATGATTAAGTGTTTATGTAATGAGATTCCAAAATAATGTTGTATATAGTATCATGGAATATTGGAATATTTATGTATTGGTCTATTGTGGTTTTCAATGGTACCGGTAACCATAGAATGTGATTGAGATATATTTGGAGAAAAAGTTGATTTGCGCGTAATAAAAGGAAAATGAGAAAATGAAATGTTTGACCGTATTCACGAGCTCATGACTGATATAAGGAGAAGGTTATATCATGGTTTGAGTATATCGAATTTTTGGATTTTGGTATGTGGAAAGAGTTAACTTTTGACTGCATTCATGTTTTCACTAAGGTTCAATGGGTATTCATTCTTCAAGAGAATAAATGATTAAGGTATTCACATGTTTGTAATTTGACCAAAAAGATATATCTTATGATATATGGGGGATAAATGATGGCATTCATGTGATTGTTATGTGACATTTCAAGTAATCATTTTCTTTATACTATAAGCTTGGACCGAAGTATTTTAGATAAGCCTAAAGATTGGAATGGATTATGTTGGACATCAGTTAGGATAGTACTTTTTCAATATTATTTATGAGATGTTATAGTAATTTAGCATTAGAAAAAGGACAACCTGTAGGACGGGAGACAGCCCATCGCGTCGGACAAGGCTGTGGGAATCGAACCCACAACCGAAGTGCGACTGGCCTTTATCACCTACCACTGACCTATAGGAAGTCCCTGTTTAGTAGAAACTAGTTTTATTATGTTAAGTAGTATAATACAAGAAGTATAAGTCCATTTTAGGAACCATATATGATTAATCTCACTATAGATGGACTTATGTATATTTGATAATTTTTGCTAACCTTTTATTTGAAACAGATGGAATGACCCATCATTCTATCACATGATCTGATAACACATCACGAATGAAAAATTCAACTTCATTTCTTTAAGAGATGAAGTGGAAATTGTCCAATGAACGACCAACGGTGAGACTATACCAAAATCACGAATGTATTTCTTCTAATTTCAATTTCATCAACTTTATGGAATTGATCTTGAAAACCAAAAATGTTGTCCTAGTTCTCTTATATATGATAAATCAGATGGTACCATAGATTGTCACAAATTTATGGCTTTGTGATTGCTGGCTTTTCCATATCCATGTTCTCTAACACTCTCCATCAGAACATGATGGTTAGATTTCTCTTCCATATCCATATTTTCACCTATGTGGAAACCCAGTGATTAGTTTATTTGGGTAACTGTTACGTTTCATGCTTTTGTTTTGAAATATTGGTTTTGGTATTCCTTTTTACGATGTGGGTTTCTATTAAAGAAACTTTCGAGTAGTAAACCATTTATAACCCAGATGAATTTCGAGGGCGAAATTCTTTTATGGGGGGTAGAATGTAACACCCCGAGATTTTATAAAAAATATTTTTTTTAATTTCTTTAATGTATTGTGTTGTACGCTACACCAAAAGTAGCTTGCACAACATGCATCCTTGACTTGCCTTTCGTTACACGCAATCACGACCTTCCTCGATAGCGTGTGTAGTACGGAATACCGAGTTTCAGTAAACAACGATATGCTATTAAAATATTATTAAAACTAGTCATTATGAATAGTATTAACAAATTTTTGAAATTTTGTAAATTTTATTTTTGAAAATGGACTTCATTTTTGGATTCGGAAAATTGAAATTATCTTAGGCTGAAATTTTGGTACTTTTTGGATAACTTTCATATTCAGATGAATAGTGAAAATTACTAAATTTTAATTAAAAACAACTTTTTTAATAGAAATAATTAATAGTCATAAATTATTAATTTGAGTGGTTTTAAATTATATTTAGAATATATTTTTACAATATAATACAATGTTGTTCATTGGATGTAATTTTAAATTTAAACCAGACATAAACAAGTGTCAGTCTTTTGATAGTTATTATCTCTTAAAAACATGCTATTTGTTTTGACGACAGGAATTAATTTTTAAATTAGTTAATGTAACTGATATGTTTTGAATTTGGTAAAATAAACATCATTTTTTAATTCATAATATCAAATATATCTTAGGCCTAATTTTTGGTATTTTTCTCGAAACTTTCATTTTTTGATGAATAGTTAAAAAACTATGTGGTAGTTAAAAAACAGAATTTTTTCATAAAAATTAATTTTACCGCTTCTTGTGAGTGGAATTTAAAAAATCCGAGAGACACGGTTGATGTCAGTAAGTAAAATGTGGTTCAATGAGATTAAAATAATTTTTGGTGAATAGTAACTTTTTACCTTTATTTACCACGGTTAAAAGTAAATAGGGTAATTAAGGGTAAAAATGATATTATTATTACCCTAACACATGTCCTAATTCTATTGGATAAGTTTAATTCGACCTAAAAAACATTAGGAAAAAAATATGACCATTTAGGCTCATATGGATTAGATTAGGACATTTATTATTAATTTATTTAAAGAAGGGTTAAAATAGTTTAAATCAAAGTTTAATAAGAAAATCATTTTTAATATAGAGTTATACATAAGATAAATTCAACTATAAATATTCATTATAAAGATAAAAATATTTCCTACATAATGATATTTTATTTGTAATTTTTAGACTTTAAATAATTTAATTTATTTATGACACAAAGATGATGCAGTAATTATCTTATTAATGAAATATTAACATAATTGATGTTATAAATACCCAAATAAATGTAATTTTAGACTTTATATGAATTACAATAATTTTCTATGTTAATATGACATGTTATTATTGATTTAATTAACTTTTGTCGAACTAATCATTTTGTTATAAGTTTCACAAAAAATCAATTACTAAATAGTGTCAAAATTGACATAAAATAGTTTTTAAAACAAATATTATATTATAAATTGTTATTTTATTCCTAAAAATCTAAGGATCGGCCAAAGGACTTAGATAAGGTTATATATATTAATAATAAACAACTTGGGGTTCGTTTGGCTTCTTATATAATGTTTATTAACCTTATATTGTAAGAACACAAAAAGACACGGTAAAAGTAAAATTATCTATCTTAAAGATAAATATAAATGATCAGGTTCAAATAGGAACCTAAACTTGTCTAAATTCTATTGTATGAGAGGATTTCGACCCATACCCACATTAGATTCTAAATAAATTAAATTGGAGCTATTTAAAACCGAATTTGGCTTTATAATAAAAAAAATAGTTTTACTTTTTCCAAAAGAGCCCCTCTCCTCCCTTATAAAAGGGCACCTCCTCCCTCTCTTCCTCAAACCACATTGAGCCTTCAAGCTCGGAAAACCCCAGAAAAATTCTTTTCTTCACTTCCCTAGAAACATCCTAGAGGTTCTGGTGTTCCTCAAAGACGAATTTTAGTGCCCTAAAAGGAGATCTCAAAGAGGCGCTTCAAAGAAGAGGTAATGTCCATTACCGATTCTTTCAACTTCATTTCTTCTTCCACATCTTCTTCTTAGGTTGTTTCATTATGAAGTAATAACATCAGTATCCCTCATATACTGATATGTTATTATAAGTATGAAACAACCCTATTTCACCATCTATCCATCCTACGGAAAATGAAATCACCGCGCGTGCGTACGTATGGAATACCGTCTCCACGCCGTGGTGTAATCTATTTTCCATCACCACCTTACTTGGATGGGTATAATGGTGTACATAATAACTATATATGATTATTGTAAAGTGATATAGATTCTGAAATAGTATACATACACTCTAATACAATTCCACGATCATGAGAATGATTTCATCACGCGTGCGTATGTATGGACTACCGTCTCCACGACCCGATGAGATTCATTCTCCACGTAAACCATTCATGAATGATAATAAAGTATATATAATAAGTAATAATGAAATATATGACATAATAATGATACTGGATTTATGTTTATATATATGTATGTCATCTACTTAATTCCATTCAACTCAATAAGAAAACGAAAACAGCGTTCATGCGTACGTACGGCCTACCGTCTCCATGAACGGTGTATTTCTTTCTATTTACTGATCTATTATATATATGTATATTATGAATATATATTATATATAAATAATGTTTTATATTCTGTAATTATTTAATCATGATCTATGTAATCATATGAATAATTACAAGTCAAAACATGGACAACAAATGAAACGATTTTACCCAAAACACTCTTTAACGTGGAATTTACAAAAGAATGGGTAAAATAAAGTCTTAAGTGAACCATATATGATATAATAACAATGAGTATTATTCTTTAATAAGTCAATGAAATTATTTAAATCATTATACAGGAGGGTTGGACACTTACGAAGAAAATCAGACCTAAGGTAAGGGAAATATCACAATGTCATTTTTATCCAAGATTGTTTGTACTTTCGTAATTACTGGAGTGTATTTTATCATCCACATCCATGTTTTTTCAAAATTAAATATTATTTCCATCCACCCATATTTTTTTTAAAATCCAATTTTATCCTTAGGTGATTTTTTAGTAGAAGATATGAAAGGAATCTTTTTTCGTTTTTCATACGAGGTACTTTTTGACTTTTTCAACAAAAGTACGAGAATAATGTTTTTTTAACTTATACGGAATGAAAGGATGTTTACGGTTTTATAAAGCCTTGTTTTCATGAAGCTTCCTCCAAAAGGCTTCATGACTATTTTCAACAAAATCCCTTTCTTTTAAAATTGCATGACATTTTGTGAAAATAAAATTATTTTGAAGAAAAAAGGATATTTTCCTCAAGAATTCATTTCAAGTGTTTTATCAAAACCATTTTTCATCTAAGATGGTATTATTTCATATATGTATGTTTCAAGTATAATGTCTCTATGATTTACATGGTTTCACTTCTCTTATTATGAAATGATATCCATTTCTTTTATATGGATTATGTAATGATGGGATGATGTTTATGAAACCCATTTCATTTATTGGGTTATAATGAATGATGTATGTTTATTTTGTGGAACAAGTAAGAATGATTTAATTATGAGATGGGTGGGACCTATATCTACCTCCAATGCATTGGGTAAAGATTATATATCTCATGAGATAGACATGGCAGGAAGGGTAAGTTAATCCGGTTTAGTGTTACAGGACTGAAACGAGGAGTGAACTCGATTCAGAATGGGACTTTGTCCACTAAGATGGTTTTGTCAGCAATGCCTTGGATACTATGTAAATCATTACATGTTCGTAATGGATTCCACAATTACATGTTTTATTCCCATGATATTTTATCATGGTTTATGTTCCATTATGATCTATGCCTTATGTACTTCCATGTGTTATGTCATTTCTCAAGATTATGATGTTTAAACATTATGTTCAAGTTTTTAAGTTCAAATGTATATGATATGTTTTATTTTATCCATGATTTCCCTTACTGAGCATTTGATCTCACCCTTTTTATGTTTTATTTTCCCTCAGTATCAAAAAAAGGTTTTAGGTATGGAAACAAAAAGTGGAAGATCTTTTTGGGAGATGTTGAAGATCTTTCACCACGATTAGAAGATTACGTTCCATGTTTCCAATGACACTAAATTATTACGATCCTTGTGTCTCTGTTTTTTTTATGTATTAAGTATTCCGCAAAAGTAATGTAATGTCCATGTACGTCAAGATTCATGTATCTACAGTGATCCTCTATCTGTGAGATCTATGAATGCCAGATCAGGATGTGGTATCCCCCAGTAGACCCTGAGAGTGATCCCCTATCTATGATATCTTTGTATACTAGTGTGGGTTCTGGTATCTCCTAGCGGACCCCAGAAGCGATCCTCTATCCGAGAAGTTTGGGGTTTATGTTGTTTCAGTGAGGTTTCCTTAGTGACGACATTCGACGAGTGTGTTCTCTCAGGTGAGAGTATAAGAAGTTTGTGTGGGACCTGATGGAGTGTAACTCTCGGATGAGTGTCATCTGGGATGGCAGTGATCATGGAGTGTGCTCTACTAGTTGTGAACCATTGTTGGTGATGAGGATGACACCTCATGTGTCTTGGTGCGTGAGATGAGTATATATGGGTGTTCATGGAATATGTATGATAATACTCTATATTTGAGATGACTAGTTGTGTCTTGACGAGTATGGTCACGAGTTGGATTTTCCCTCTCTTTTGGGTTACCTCTTGCTAGGATTAGCAAGCTGTTGCCTTTCAGTTTATGTCTTCTGTTTTTGGTTTTTGAGGTGCCTACTGAGTATTATTATACTCACCCCTGAATGGGATTTTCCCGCACATGTTTGTGTCTTGTACAGACCAAAAACCTTTCGATTGTGTCCTAGGAGGACTCGGAGTAGGTGGAGCTGAGTGAGCGGGACTGATCGTGGAGTCTTACTAGAGCTATGCCGAGTTGAATTTCAGTGGTTCTTTTGAAAGTGTACCCCTTCTTCTGAGTTGGTTGGACGCTTTTGGTGGTATTCCTTTGGTGGGCCCTATTTTTCCCTTTTTTACTTTTTTTGCACTCTGGTTTGGGATAGTTTTATGCATGCTTTTACTTTTCAGTTTTATATATCTCTACATTGTTGCATGGAGGTGTAAGTTGGTGCGTGTGCATAGGTATCTTAGGCTAATGCCTCGCATGAGGGTGATGGCCTACTCATCGCTAGTCGCCAGCCCCTGGCCTATTGGAGGTGGGCTTGGGGAGTCACGGATCGAGCTCCATTGGGTTGGGTCATGACATACTCATCATGTGATCAAATTAAAAATATATTGATACAATGATCGTCCATCTAGTGAAATGATTTCAGTAAATATCCTCCAGCTTAAGATCCTATTTATAGTGATGCTTCTTAATTTATATAATGATCCTCCGTCTAAATAAAAAATGACTGTAATGCCACCCATTTTTATACATCACTACAATATATTTATAAAAAATATATATCTTCCTTACCAACATTTCATCCTCTATAGTAAGATCCTTCCAATGATGATTGATTGGAGTTAGTAGGTGAACCTATTCACTTGAATTTTATGTCATCATTGATCAGGATACATACATTAAAAGGTAATTAATACCTTGATTCCAATAGAATTTTATTTTTTAACAAATCAATTGGTTTAGTAAATTTTGTTTCACAACATTATCCAATTATTTAATAACAACAATTTGAAATGATTCACGTTCATCTCCTATGTCAATACAAATTATGAAGAATCATATGACTCCGTGAATTAATAATGGTCATATTCCTTGTTTCAATAAATAGGTTTCCTCGGACTCCACTATTTGATCTACTCTTCCTTGGAACATTTAGAGTAATGCATAATTTACATTGTTTTGATAAATAACCATTAATTCCTCAAAAGTTTGAAATATTATATTTTTCTAGATCACATTAATTAATTCTATGATACCACAATCCCATAACACCCCAATACACGTACCACTTTTGTGGTGGTGGAAATGAACTACGTGGGTGAACCCCAGAATCCCACCTAAAATAACACCGATGTTTCAGAAAATAATCAATAATATAAAAAAATGGGAGGCATTACCCTCAATAATCATATAAACATAATTTAGAAACCCAATCTACAATGATAATCTAGATATAAAATAATTGTTATCTCACTATTAATGTTAAGCGCTATAAATAATTGTAGAGAACCCAAACATGACGTACATTGAAATTACATTACTTTTGTGCAATACTTAATACATAACATAAACCAACACTCAAGGACTATAATAGTTTAGTGACTTTGGAAACTTAGAACATAATCTTCTAATCATGGTTATAGATCTTCAACATCTCCGATAAAGATTATACCCTTTTTGCTTTCATACCTATAACATTTCTTTATATCATGGGGAACAGAAGACATATAAAGGCTGATCTCAAATGCTCAGTAAGGGTAAGCATAGAGAAAATAAAACCAACCATATACATTTGAATAAGAAAACATGAACATAATGTTTAAACTTCAAAATCTTGAGAAATTAAATAAAACGAGGCATTACGTAAGGCATATATCATAACGGAACATCAATAATGATAAAATAGCATGGAAAAAAACATGTAATTGTGGAAAAACATTATGCGCTTGATATGATTTCCATAGTAGCCAAGGCATTGCTGCCAATACCATCTTAGTGGACAAAGTTCCTTTCTGAATCGAGTTCAGTCCTCATTAAAGTCCTGTAACGCTGAACTGGATTAACATACTGTTCCATCCAGGACTATCTCAAGAGATATAAATCTTTACCCAATGCATTGGAGGGAGATACAGGTCCCACCCATCTCATAATGAAATCATTTTTACATGTGCCACAACATAAACATAAATCATACATCAAAACCCAAAGAATAAAATGGGTTTTATAAACATCATCTCATCATAACATAATCCATATAAAACAAATGGATATCATTTCATAATAAGAGAAGTGAAACCATGTAAACCATATAGACATTATATTTGAAACATACACATATGAAATAATGTCATCTTAGATGGAAAATGGTTTTGATAAAACACTTGAGATAAATTCAGGAGGAAAATATACTTTCTTATTCAAAATCATTTTGTTTTCACAAAATGCCATGCGATTTTAAAATAAAAGGAATTTTTTTTAAATATACCTAAATTCTTGTAGAGCATGATTCATGAAAAATAGGTGTTATGAAACCGTAAATATCTATTCATACCGTATAAGTTAAAAAAACATTCTCCACGTACTATTAAAAGAAAAGTCAAAAATTACCATGTATGGTAAACAAAATAAAGATTCCATCCATAATACATAGTAATAGTAAAATAAGGGTAAACATGACTTTGAACATACATGGAAGAATATTAAACACTTTATGAAAAACATTTTATGGAAATGGATGGAAAATATAACCCTAGTAAATACATATGTATAAGTAATCTCGGAAAAAAATGAGATTGAAAAATTATCCCTTACCTTATGTCTGATATGTATCTTATGTTTCCGAACCTCTTGTATAATGATCTTAATAATGTCATTGACTTATTACAGAATCATATTCATTGTTATGATATCATATATGGTTCACTTTTGACTTTATATTACCTGTTATTTTGTAAATTCCATGTTAAAGCAGTGTTTTGGGTAAAATAGTTTCATTTATGGTACGTGGTTTGACATGTTGTTCTTGATATTATTACTTATATCCTGATTTACATTATTCTAGAATGTAAAACATGATTTATATATAATATATATTCATCATATAAATATATTTTATAGATGGATAAATGGAATGCAATACACTGTTCTTGGAGATGGTTGGATGTACGTACGCATGAACATTGTTTTCGTTTCCTTATTGATTTAAATGAAATTAAGTAAATGAGACATATATGTACATAAATAAACTATCATTATTATGTAATATATTTCATGATTATTTATTATATATACTTTATAATCATATTTGAATGTTAAATCATGGAAAATGAATCTCATCATGTTCGTGGAGACGGTAGTTCGTACGTACGTACGGGCATTGATATCATTCCCAAAATTATTTAATATAATTGGAGTGGATGATATAATATCTCAGAATAACCATATATTATTATTTTTGACACCATTATACCCATCACAGTAAGGTGGTGGTGGGAAAACCGATTACAGCACGGCGTGGAGACGGTATTCTGTACTTACGCACATGCGCTGATTTTGTTTTCCATAGGATAGATAGAAAGTGAAATGGGGTTGTTTCATATTTATAAAAACATATAATTATATTAGTGATACTGATATAATTACTTTATAATGAAACACAAATATAATAATATGTTTAAGAGGAAAGAAACATGAAAGAGTCGGTAGAAGAGATTACCTCTTCCTCAACGCACCTCCTTTAAACATCTTCTTAGGGAAATAGAGTGGGTATTTTGAGAAGACCAAAACCTATATGATATAAGTAGAGAGGTTTAGAAGAGGAATTTTCAGGGGTTTTCCGAGCTTCAAGGCTCAAAAGGGTGTGAAGATAAGAGGGAAGGGGTGCCCTTTTGATAAGGGATTAGATGGGCAACCTTGGTAACATAAGAAATATTAATTTATAATAAATTCAATCTCACATAAAAACCTCCAAAAATGACTCATACCCTTATATTAGATGAGATAGGGTTTTAATATCATCAAAAAATAATATTTATACATGTTTATAATTTATATTATACATTATCAACTTGATTTACCCTCATTTAATCTATTTAATTTTATTTGTGGTAATAAGATTCTAATTTTTAAATTGTTATAAATAATTACATATGTGTTTTGAATTGTCCATAATTGTATACATTATGAAATTTTATACCATATAAATTTCAATTTATATTTTGAAAATAATTTTGTGATTTTTAAACAATTTTATAATATGTAATTTTTATAAAATAACAATTGGGTCAATTTTGAAATTATTCATTTATTATAATTTTAATAAAATACACCGAAAAGATATATTCTAAAAAAAATATTTAATAGATTCCTAACCAGTCAAAGTTGTCTATAAAATTCTTGGAGCACATTAAATAGTTCATATAATATTTATTTTAATATTTATAAAACAATTTATTTATATTTCACTTAATAAAACAATTACTACATCATTTTTGTATAATCCATTAATATACTTATTAATTGCATAAAAATTAAAAAAAAATTCCTATGATGAAGTTAAATATAATAAAATTTATTAATAATATTTTCAATCGAATTTATCATCTTAAAATCATAACATTTAAATTGTTATATTTATTAAATTATGACGGTGACATCTTTGACATTATTTAAAATAAAAGAATATAAATGTCCTAATCAGTTTTATAAGAATCCAAATGGACCATAAATCTACCCTTGGATTATTAAGGTATATATATAATCTAAAAATTACGTTTGGTCAAGTTTCTGGTCTTTTTGATAGGTATTATTATTTTAATAAAAGTTATATTATTGATATTTCACTAAATAAATAATTTTTACATCATTAATGTATAAGATTTTAATGTAATAAAATATTTTTTAAAAATTACAAAAAAAATACCTTGATAAATAAAAAAAATTATCTTACAAATCAGTATTTATAATCAAAGTTATATTCTTTATAACTATATATTAAAAATTATCTAATATTAAATTTTTGAGTGAGACATTTCACTTTCCTTTAAATAAACTAAATAAAAGTTCTTAATCAAATACATGTGGGTTCCATTAGATACCATTTCGATCCAATTATTATTTAGGGTAAAATATAATCATCCAATTATATTAGTACAAGTGTTAGGGTAATTTTATAATATTATATTTACCCTTAATTACCTGATTTACCTATTACTATGGTAAATAAAATTGACCGTAGTTACTATTCATAATAACTAAAAAAAAGTAGATTATTAACATAATTTGGACATAATGATTCCAGATATGGAATCCATTTTTCCAAATTCAAATTACAGAAGTTGCAGAAATTAATTTAAAATTAATCCCATTGTTATGAAAACAAGTTTTAAAAGATAAAAAATTGCAAAAGATTGAAATTATTTTACCTATGAATTCAATGTAAAATTATTTGTAATGACACACATTATATTAAATGGTGAAAATATATTCTATTTATACTTTAAAACCAATAAATATTATAATTCAAACATATAAATTATTACGATGAAAAAAGTAGTTTTTACTTAAAATATAGCATGTTTTTACTATTCATTAAAATATGAAAGTTATCAGAATAATATGAAAAATTTATCCAATGTAAATTTTGTTATTCTAATTACAAAGAAGAATTTGATTTTATCAAATTTAACTTATAAACATGTAAAAAACTAGATTTAATGTGGATGCTCCATCAAAAGGTGACAAAACTGCTTTTTTTGAAAAAATACTTATTTTACTCAAAAAATTTATTTTATTCTCATACGATTGTCTAGAAAATGTGTATGATGAATAATAATGTTATAAAATTAAAAATGTAGTTAATACTATTCATAATGGCTAGTCCATAATAATATTATAACCATATATCGTTGTTTAGTGAAACCCAATATTGCGTACTACACACGCTATCGAGGAAGGCTGCGATTACGTGTAACGCAAGCCAAGTCAAGGTTACGTGTAGTGAAAGATCCCTTTTTTGTTCCGTATAACATAACTAAAACTTATTTCATTTATACATTATACAAAATCTATACTTAATGTTGTGTAGAATAATTTCTACATAACGAACTTGAAATTGTGTGTAACACTAGCTAAGAATAGTGTTGTGTATACTGCAAGCTAATACAGTGTTGCGTATATCACAAGATAAATTTGTTGTAGCATAAAACACAAGAAATAAATGAAATTAAAAATAATAATTATCATAAAATATCGTGTTGTTACATTCTACCCCCCTTAAAATGAATTTCACCCTCGAAATTCATCGGGGTTATAAATGGTTTACTACTTGAAAGATTATTTCATAAAACCCAAATCGAAAAAAGAAATACTAAAACATAATTTTGAAAAGTGAAGTATGAAGCATAAAAGTTACCCAAATTAACTCATCACTAGGATTCCACATAGGAGAACATATGTAGAAATATAGATGTTGAAGAAAAATCTAACCATCATGTTCGGATGGAGAGTGGTAGCGGACATGGCTAAGAAAAATCCAACAATCAAAAATCCATAAATTTGTGATGATTTAAGGTACCATCTAATTCATCGGATATAAGGAAACTAGGAAAACATTTTTTTGTTTTCAAGATTATTTCCCTAAAGTTGAATAATTTTTTAATTAAAAGAAATACTTACTTGATTTTGGTACAATCTTACTATTGTTTGTTCCTTGAACAATTTTCACATCATCACTTATAGAAATGAAGTAGAATTTGTCTTCCGTGAAGTGTTAGCAGATCATGCGATAAAATGATATGTTATTCCATTTGTCTGAAACAAAAGGATAACAAAAGTTATTAAATATACATAAGTCCATCTATAGTGAGATTAATCATATATGGTTCCTAAAATTGACTTATACTTCATATATCATACCGATTAATAAAATAAAACTAGCTTTTACTAACAAGGGACTTCATGTAGGCCAGTGGTGGGCGATAAATGCCTATCGCACTTCGGTTGTGGGTTTGATTCCCACATCCTTGTCCAACGCGACGGGTTGTCGCCCGTCCTACAGGTTGTCCTTTTTCTAAAACTACATTGTTATAACATTCCATCCATAATATAGAAAAAAGTTCTTTCTTTAAACAATACTAACTTATGTCCAACATAATCCATTCCAATCATTAGTCTTATCTAAAATACATATTTCCAATCTCATAGAATAAATAAAACGATTACTTGAAAGGTCACATAATAAGCATTTTAATACCATCATTTATCCCCCATATATCATAAGATATATCTTGTTGGTCACATTCTAATCATTTGAATACCTTAATCATGTATTATTTTGAAATATGAATTACCATAGAACCTTAGTGAAAAAATGAGTGCTGTAAAAAGTAAACTCTTTCAACATACCAAAATCCAAAAATTTCAATATACTCAAACCATGATATCTCATTGTCCTTATACCTATAATGAGCCCATTAATAATATCAATCATCTCCTTATCTCCTTATCTTTTCATTATGCACATATCATGTACCTTCCAAAAAATATTTGAATAACCTTTCAGAGTTACCAGTACCATTCATCATATACTTTCAAAAACTCAAGGAAAGACAACAGTGTAACAATCCTTAGATTTCTCCTTATTCCATAGTAACATACATTATTTTTGAAAAACATACAATCATTCAACTACCTTCTTAAACCACTTAATGAGCTTCATCATTTGTTTCATCTCATATATCATTTGTAGTCTCTTCATCACCATCCACATAAATACTACCCATATGACCATTCTGATTCTCATCATGAGATTTTCCCTCAGAGCATTGGTTTTCATAATGCCCTTACATTCCACATTTAAAAAATTTAACCATTGTTGATGTATTAGCAATACCATTATCCTTGTCCATGGTGTTAACTGAACCTTTTCCTTTACAATTTATAGCTTTGTGACCTTCTTTTCCACACCCATATCATCTTCCAGTTCCTTTGAAACATTCTCCATGAGGCCTCTTCCCACATAATTTACATGAGGGAAATTGAACTTTCTTTCCTCTATGATCATCGTGAAACTCCAAATTTCTCTTATTAGATGAGTCAGGAAACTTACCAAAGCTGATATTATTGATCATATTATGAGATTGTTTATTATGAATAATAACGATATGTGGTCTTCTAGATCCAATTTCATTTGGTTTCACATGAAAAATATCATTCCATTGTCCATCATATCATCCATTATCGTGAATCTTCCTGTTTCTAGCCATTTCCTAGAACCCAAAAAGAATAGTGTGAGAGGAAAAAATCATAATCAAGGGGGATTACCTTCAATATCTAACATCTTATGTTTAATTATAATATTATTAACGTAATCCTAGGACTATAACCTATTCTTATACATAACCTTAGGGAAATCCCTAGACATACCATAAAAATATCTCTAGGGATTTCACTAAATTTTTCGCATTCGAGTTTCAAAAGGTTAACTAAACCTTTCCTCTAATACCAACTGTAGAGACCCCAAACTTCACATACATTGACATTACATTACTTTTTCGGAATACTTAATACATAAAAAAACCAACACTCAAGGATCGTAATAGTTTAGTGTCTTCAGAAACTCGGAACATAATCTTCTAATCACGGTGAAAGATTTTCAACATCTCCCATAAATATCTTCCCCTTTTTGTTTTGTACCTAAAACCTTTATTTATATCATGGGGAAAAGAATCCATAGAAAGAGTGAGCTCAAATTCTTAGTAAGGGTAAGCATAGAGATAATAAAACTAACCATATACATTTTAACTTAAAAACATGAACATAATGTTTAAATTTCAAAATCATGTTTAATGAAATTAAACATGGGAGTACGTAAGACATAAATCATAATGGAACATCAATCATGATAAAATAACATGGGAATAAAACAAGTAATTGTTCCCAAACATTAAACACTTGATATGATTTCCATAGTAGCCTTGACATTGATTCCAAGACCTTCTTAGTGGACAAAGTCCCTTTCTGAATCGAGTTCACTCCTCGTTCCAGTCCTATAACACTAAACCAAATTAACTTACCGTTCGAGCCATGTCTATCTCATTAGATATAACTATTTAACCAATTAATTGTATGTAGATATAGGTCCCACCCATTTCATAATGAAATCATTCTTATGTGTTCCACAACATAAACATAAATCATTCATTATAACCCAATGAATAAAATTGGTTTCATAAACATCATCACATCAAAACATAATCCATATAAAAGAAATAGATATCATTTCATCATAAGAGAAGTTAAACCATGTAAATCATAGAGAAATTATACATGAAACATATGAATATTAAATAATGTCATCTTAGATGGAAAATGGTTTTGATAAAACACTTGAGATAAATTCTTGAGGAAAATTTCCTTTCTTATTCAAAATAATTTTTTTCACAAAATTCCATGCAATATAAAAAGAAAACGATTTTGTTGAAAATAGTCATGAAATATTATAGAGTAAGATTCATGAAAATAAGGTGTTATGAAACCATAAAACATCATTCATTCCGTATAAGATAAAAAAACATTCTCCTCGTACTTTTAACGGAAAAGTAAAAAAGTACCACATATGGTAACCAGAAGAATGATTCCACCCATAACACAAAGTAAAAGTAAAATAAGGGTAAACATGACTTTGAACATACATGGAAGAATATTAAACACTTTATGAATTTTTTTTGGAAATGGATGCCAAATATAACCCCAGTAAATACTTACGTATAAGCAATCTCGGATAAAAAAAATATTGCAAAATTATCCCTTAACTTATGTCCGATATGATTCGTATGTATCTGAAACTCTTGTATAATGATTTAAATAATGTCATTGACATATTATAGAATCATATTCATTGTTATGATATCATATATGGTTCACTAATGACTTTATATAACCGGTTCTTTTATAAATTCCATGTTAAAGCAGCGTTTTGGGTAAAATCGTTTCATTTATCGTACTTGTTTGGACTTGTTGTTCATGATATTATTAATTATATCCTGATTTAATTAATTACCGAATGAAAAAAATGATTTATATATAATATATATTCATCATATAAATATATATGATAGATCGATAAATGTAATGAAATACACTATTCACGGAGACGGTAGGCCGTACGTACACATGAACGCTGTTTTTGTTTCCTTATTGAATTAAATGGAACTATGTAAATGAAACATATATTTACATAAATCCAGTATCAATATTATGTAATATATTTCATGATTATTTATTATATATACTTTATAATCATACTTGAATGGTAAATCGTGGAAAATGAATCTTATCGCGTTCGTGGAGACAGTAGTCCGTACGTACGCCCCAATAATGATAGCATTCCCATAATTATTTAATATAATTTGATTGGATGATATAATATCTCATAATAAACATATATTGGTATTTTGTACAACATTTTACCCATCCATGAAAGGTGGTGGTGGGAAAAATGATTACACCATGGCGTGGAGACGGTATTCCGTACGTACGCACGCGCGGTGATTTTGTTTTTTGTAGGATAGATAGAAGGTGAAACAGGGTTGTTTCATATTTATAATTACATATAATTATATTAGTTATACTTATGTTATTAATTTATAATTAAACAACTAAAGAAGAAGAAGTTTGAGATGAAATAAACATGAAAGATTCGATGGAACAGATTACCTCTTCCTCGACGCACCTCCTTTAAACATCTTCTTAGGGCACTAGAGTTGGTCTTTTGAGAAGACCAGAACCTCTATGATATAACTAGAGAGGTTTAGAAGAGTATTTTTTAGGGGTTGGACGAGCTTCAAGGCTTAAATTGGTGTGAAGAGAAGAGGGAAAGGGGTGCCCTTTTTATAAGGGAGGAGAGGGGCACCTTTGGTAACATAAGAAATATTAATTTATTATAAATTCAACCACACATAAAAACCACAAAAAAAGACTCAAATCCGAATATTATATGAGATATAGTTGTAATATCATCAACCCATAAAATTTAGAAATTTTGAGAATTTATTTTTAACATTATCAACTTGATTTATCCTTATTTAATCTATTGAATTTTATTTGTGGTAATAAGATTATAATTTTTAAATTGATATAAATAATTTCTTATGTGTTGTTAATTGTCCATAATTGGATACTTTATAGTATTTTCGATCATATAAGTTTCAATTTTTAATTTTTAAATACATTTGTAATTTTTAACAAATTTTATAATATATTATTTTGATAAAATAAAAATTGTGTCAATTTTGACATTATTCATTTATTATTACTGAAGTTATTATTTTTTTATTAAGGGAGCATGATGCTCTAGGGGTACAAGTCATGGAGGGAGAAAGTAGTGAAGGCCCAGTGAGTCCTTTCGGATCACATTGGCACACTCGCAAGGAAGGGAGTTAAGACAGTCATACACTATTAGAGTCTCCTCTGGCCTGCCCCCGCGGGCCAAATCATCCGCCGCAAAGTTGGATTCTCTCACACTATGATGGATCCACAAAGAGGATATATTCTAACCAAAATATTTAATAGATTCCTAACATGTCAATTTTTTCTATAGAATTCGTGGATCACATTAAATAGTTCATATAATATTTATTTTAATATTTATAAAACCATTTATTTTATATTTCTATTAATAAAACAATTACTACATCATTTTTGTAGAATCATTTAATATACTTATTAGTTTCATAACAATTAAAAATAAAATACTATTATGAATATAAATATATTTAATTTCATAATAATATTTTTACTCGAATTTATCATCTTAAAATCACAACAATTAAATTGTTATATTTATTAAGTTATGAAGGTGACATCATTGACATCATTTAAAATAAAATAATATAAATGTCCTAATCCGGTTTATAAGACTCAAAATGGTCCAAAAAGCTACCCTTGGATGATTAGGGTATAGATATACTCCAAAAATTAAGTTTGGTCATGTTTCTGGTCCTTTTGATAGGTATTATTATTTTAATAAAAACTATATTATTGATTTTTCACTAAATAAATAATTTTAACATCATTAATGTATACGATATTAATGTATTAAAATATTTATTATAAATAACATATAAATAACCATGAAAAATAAAAAAAATTATATTTAAATTGAGTATTTATAATGGAATTTATATTCTTTATAACTATATATTAAAAATAATCTAGTTATTAATGTTTGAGGGACACATTTCCCTTTCCATTAAATAAACTAAATAAAAGTTCTTAATCAAATATAAGTAGGTTCAATTAGATTCAATTTCAACCCAAGTTTTATTTAGGGTAAAATATAGTCATCCAATTATATTTGGACAATTGTTAGGGGAATTTTATAATATTATATTTACCCATAATTACCCGATTTACCTTTAACTACGGTAAATAAAATTTACAGTAGGAACTATTCATAATGAATAAAAATAAAAAGTATCTTATCAACATAATTTAGACCTAATGATTCAAAATATGGATTCCATTTTTACAAATTCAAATTAGAGAAGTTGCAGTAATTAATTTAAAATTAATCTTGTTGTTAAGAAAATGAGTTTTAAAAGTTAAAACATTGCAAAAGATTGAAATTATTTTTCTTATGAATTCAATATAAAATCAATGATAATGACATACATTATATTAAATGGTAAAAATATATTCTATTTTTACTTTAAAACAATTAAATATTATAATTTAACCATATAAATTATTGAAATGAAAAAAAAAATTCATTAAAATATAGCGTGTTTTTACTATTCATTAAAATATGAAAGTTGTAAGAATAATAAGAAAATTTTATCCATTGTAAATATTTATATCCTGATTCTAAAGAAGAATTTTATTTCGTCAAATTGGACTCATAAACATGTCAATAACTATATTTAATGTTGATGCACCATCAAAAAAGTGGCAAAATTGCATTTTTATAAAAATACTTATTTTACACGAAAAATTTATTTTGTTCTCATACGATTGTCTAGAAAATGTGTAACATGAATAATAATGTTATAAAAATAAAAATTCAGTTAATACTATTCCTAAAGGCTAGTCCAAAAAAATAATATAACAATATATTTTTGTTTAGTGAAATCCTATATTGCGTACTACACACGCTATCGAGAAAGGTCGCGATTGCGTGTAATGCAATCCAAGTCAAGGTTGCATGTAGTGAAAGCTCACTTTGTTGTTGCGTATAACATAATTAAAACCTATTTCATTTATAAATTAATCAAAATTTATACTTAAAGTTGCGTATAATAATTTCAACAAAACAAACATGAAATTGTGAGTAACATGAGCCAAGAATAGTGTTCTGTATACTGCATGCTAATACATTGTTGTGTATAGCACAAGATAAATTTGGTGTAGCATACACCACAAGACATCAATGAAATTAAAAAGAATAATTCTCATAAAATCTCAGGTCGTTACAATAATATATAAATATATATATATAAAGACATTATATTTATAAATCCAAAGAGAATAATTCCACAACCACTCCATCCCAAAGATAAAATTTATAAGATTAGTATCTGAATCCCTTATGGAGTCTGCAAAATATTTTATGTATATTGTGGGAAAACAAACCATGTACAATCAATAGGATTATAAAAAATGCATGTCATTTATTTTTTTAACATAGAATACTAATGTTAGAGATAAAAACAATCAAGGTTACACAAACCTTAATGAGTAAACCAATCATGCCAAATATCCCTAAGGGTCTCTAAAAAAGAAACAAATATTATATAGAAATGTAGTATAAAAAGAATATAAATTTGAACTAACTTAAATCACATCACCATAGTCATGAAAATCATGTATCTATAGTAGTATATATTGTAGAACTCACAAGAAATCATCCTCGTGACCTGCTACTGTCTTGCATAAACCCCCACCCCACCACCACCACTATAACCACCAAAAACAATAATGGTAACCCATAAATACTATGCATCACTACAAAGTAATTCATCATCAATATAATTTTATACCATTAATTCTATATTTACTATATATTTCCACCAATTTCTCCATTACCACTAAGAGTCACCACTTATTAATTGACCATATCATTTATCTCCACCGCTAGTAATTCCCAGTAATATTTCAATTATAAAGGGGGATTTCATTAAATTATACATCATCATTATGAATCAAAATAAACTGATCCATCACCATATTTATTGAAGGGAGAGTGGGGGATAATATTTTTTCAATCATATTCCCTTAAATGGCTCTATATTTGTGAAATAATTTGGAAGATAAATTATTAGTGAGTTAGAATGGTTATCCCAACATAGTGTGTAGCACTGTGAAAACATGTGATTATATAAAATAAAATGTTTTGATATGTTATAAATCCAATTAGATTAAATCAAAATCCCAAATAGTAGAATTAGATAACCAAAACATCATATGACATCTTCCTTTAACAAGTAAAACCAATAAAGGAATATTTTCTCACAACAAATCCATAATGAACCAAAATTACATTCCCTATATATATAAATTATATAAATAAATTAGATAATAGTAAATTAAAAATGGACCATCATTTGAAAAAATATTTAGTTCCACTTTTCTAGGAAATCATTCCCCATGAACAATCCAATTTAAATTTCGACCACTATATATTTTATTCAAACCCTTTAATCAAAATTTTATTCATTGACCATTTAAAATATATTAAATTTACATCACAAACTTATAATTCACCATATGAATCATATGTCATTTAATCATTTAAAATGTATTCTATAACTATTAGTAATGTAAAATAATATCACACCATAAAATCTATAGAGCTTTGTAAAAAAAAAACTATCAACCATCCACTATAAACCATCTCAAAAAACATTAATATGAAACCAACTTCAATAACTAATTCTCAACATGATTCATGAATTAAATGGACACCACCACCACCAAATAAAACATCATAATTTCCATAACATCATAATTAAACAAAAACACTCATTTAAAATAGATATAAATAGATACCATCTCTGGAAATTTCAAAATTTTTTAGAAAATTGATCATTCATCAAATAGAATAATCTCTTAGATGTAAATTTCAACATATTTTTCTTATTTAAAAACACTTGGTTAATATTTATATTTATTATATTAAAATTTATTGAATGGTTAATTTATGAAAAAAATCATAGATAGGGTTCAGAATTCATATAAAACGCATATAAAACATCACTATATAACTTTCTCTTATTGGAATGGAATAATAATGAATAAAAATATAATGGATAAAGTCATATGAATTAATCCTTCCAAATAAAAATCAATTATTAATGTTTATTTTAATTTGAATAAGTTCTATAAAATCAGTATGAATGAAAATAAAAAGATTATAACTCCAAATGTGATTAAAAATAAGAAATCCATTTAGATATATTTCCCCAATCAATGATTTTTGATGTGTTGAGTAAATTTTAGATAATAAAGAGATGTTGAAATCATTGAGATCGCACCAAGGAACACCTGACTACCTAAATTGTAGGGAATTCAGTTAATCACTCAACACATAATTACACAAAACAACCATTAACCATAACAGAAAAATCTCCAAACATGTAATTAATATGAAAATAATTAGGGAATGATGTAAAAAATGTATATGATTATCTGTGACAAATATAGAAATGAAAAAATAAATTTAATTAGAGAGTTATAAATAATCATAATAAGGAACTAATTTCACAAATTAAAAGTTTGAACTAGAGTATGAATGATATGTATTGATTAGGTTTGTCAAATTTAAACCAAATATATTTTCAAAATGAACATGTCGTAGAACCACAGGCTATGACAAATAAATTTTGCTTTTAAAAAAATATTTCACAACATAGTGAGTTACACTATAATAAACAAAAAAATAACCTCCTAAAAATCCATAACATATATATTATAATAATCATATATATATGAGGTAATTACAAGACAAGACCAACTCTCTATTCAACATCCACATGATAATTGGAATACAAACTAAAAAGTTTATCCAGATCATCTCTACATTACAAATAATCCCCACATACACATTTTTGTGTTATATCAAAAATCCATTTCATATAATCCTCCATGAAGGTATGATAATCATATACACAAACTATTCTCTACATCTTAATAACCCATTCCTTTTGTTATGTCAAAGTATCTAACATTAAATTTTATTTTGGGTTTTCAAACAAAATATAACCTTTATCATATCAGATATAGGCTACCATTACCATGGATAATATTAAGAATTAACATTTAGATCCATGAAATCAATATGACATTATGATTTCCAATGCATCTAGGATACCCTTATATAATTAATATCACAATCTTATAAAATAATCCTTATAAGATATCCAAACCCCCCATAAAATTATCAATTTATTTGAAAACATTTCTTCTCAATCTCTGCCAGTCATTCCTTAAAACTAATTTAGATGATTTTGTTTCCCAATACAAATCAATGTAATGATCTGATAGATCTTAGTTGTTAAAATTTCATTATTAATAGAAATAAATATGTTTATATCTATTAAAATTAATGAAAATTATAGATAATGATGTAAGAGATCGGTATATAGGTTTCAAATTAATTTAAATTGGATTATTCTATACAGAAATAATGAATCCAATTATTTTTATATTCTAATTGTTTAAAAATATAGTTAGATTTATAGATTAATTATATATATAACAGTATTATCACTATTTTCTATTCTGTAGATGATTATTATGGGATTTCTTGAACATGGGTTGATTTTTTAAAGGACCTGATTATGGAATCATATAAATTTCATATAATATGAATAAAAAAAATTATTCTATGAATTATGATTTATGAATAATTTTTGTATTGAATCCTTTATTACTTAAAAATTTATTAGGTTATCAAATCCTTATTCTTGTAGTGTACTATATCTATATTTTTGACACCCACATTTACCCTTACTTATTTATTGGTATCACTATTATTAGGGTTATATTTGAATTTTTTAGGATGATTAGTATAAAATATTATATGTCTATAATGGAATACTATGTGTGAATATTGGTCGTAAATGATGATGAATTATATTCAAATATGGTGTGTATAATATAATGGGAAAATATGTCATTTGATATCTGAGGAATATTGTTGATTCATAAAGATATTTTCCTAATTCAATAAAATTATAAACCAGAATGGTCTTCGAATTGAATATGCCTCAATTTTTTATAAAAATATAGATATGAAAAATTGTAAAAAATGAAAAAAATTGTTTGATATTAAATTTTTAGGAAAAGAAAATATTTTAATCACTAGATCAAAGTGTATGGTTTTAAGGAATTTTTGTAGTTAAATGAAGGTATTTATAAAAAATTATAGGTTATGATGATACTAGATAAGGATATGTTGTGATAATTTTATACAATTGTGGGATAATATTTTTTATATCGACTATAGGTATGAAGCAAAAAAATTATATTAGATTGTTTTAGTTGAATGATCAATAAATATATCAATTTTAGGAACCCTGTGACTGTAAATTATTATTTTTGATGGAGACAAAACACAATATCAAATTATTTCCCAAAATAATATCAACTTCTCCAAAAACAATTAATATTAAAAATATCACATAAAAAACCCTCTATCATAAATCGGGAACAAAAATATAAGAAAGGATGACATATAATTCTTAGTAACTATATCTTAATCAATCATATGGGGTAATCAGATTATTATTTTTTGTGAGCTAGAATAATCATCTTCATTTTATAAACATATAATATTCATACCAATAAATTGATAGTTCATAAACTCAAATATTATGTAACACCCGAAATAATGACAAATACTTAATTCAAAAATTAATAATCATTCAATATCATTATCATTATAATTTGGGATCATTAAACTATGAATTTATAATTTTGTGAACATAGAAATATTAATTCATCTCTACTCATAATCTTTTGAGAATAACAATGCATAATCCTATACAAATATAAAATGTAAAAACTAATATTCATATTAATTTCCAAAATGATGATCATCATCTCATTATATATCTATGTCATATTATATAATTTAGTGCATAGATATAACTTACCCAACCATTATGAAATAATAATTAATTCATACTTATCCATAAAACATGAAATTTGTTTTCATTTTTTCAATTAAGTACCCATGGAAAAAGAAATGGGGATCATAAAATTGTTTTCCTTCACAATCAATTACCATATAGTGATGTATTTTTATAGTACCACTGTAATATCTCCCAAATAAATATTAGTTAAAATAAATTGATATTTTCATAGAATAAAATACCAATAAAGGGTCACTAAAATGTAACATTGTGAAAATGAACCTTTCATTTTGAAATCAAATATTTCAAATATAATTTTTTTTTATTTAAGAGAAATATAATTTTGATTAAAAAAATCATTGAATTATTTAATAGAATAATTAATTAACATAGTAGTATTTATAGAAGTAAAATTAGTTTGGTTGATATACGTTATTATCAATGATTTTATTCATATATATGGTGGATTCTATATCATTTATAAAATGGAAAGATGTTTTTAAAACTATTGAATATATTTTAATGTGTGGGTAATATTTATGTTAATAAAAATTGATATATTAGTAAAAATAACTGGGAAAACATTTTAAATAAAATATGGACATGGATGAAAATTATTCCAAACATAATAATAATTAAATTTGAATTTTCAAAAGTAAATTGTATAAATAATTTAATTTATTGTATTTATGGTAATTAACGGGATACAACAAAATCCCTAAATTCACTATAGTAGATAAATATATATGTGGTTTAACGTGGAATGCTCATAAAATTTCCCTCATTCAAAATTTAGCATAAAAAATCTAGTTACGAAATGAGATTCCAACATAAATCCCTGACCTCAAGTCACATATTGCATTATACGAGTACAGTCCACCAATTTTAAATATATATATTTATTATAAATTACTTATATAATAATACTAATACATAACTTATTAATAATCATTACTCCAAAATTTCAAATTTCCATTTTGAAAATATACAACATTCAAATGAATTCTTTCAGTGAAAATTAGTCTATTTTCTATGAATTGTTTGGTTAGAAGGTTCTAGGAATTAAAAAGTGGACATGTTTTTATCACTATATTACCATAAAATGATATATATATATATATATATCATATTTATCTATTAAATTGTCTTATATTAACATTGATATAAATCAATGATCAAAAAATCAATTAATCACTTCATAGATATGGTACTTCGTACACCCAGAAGAGTGATGTTTTCATTATTTGATATGTATAAAAAGGTCAATTATAGTTGAAAAAACAATAAATATTATATTAAAATTAAAATTAGAATTTACTAAATAATTATATTTTTATTTTTGTGTAATTAAGAAGATAAAAAATAATCACATCACCTCATGGGGATGTAAGTCCAATTGTACACACGGGAAACATTATCGTTTTCTAGTATATTAAAACGTAAGATGGTATATGTATTCTTATAATTAAAAAATAATATTTACTTCATAAATATAATATATTATCCGTATATAAATAATTATTATCATACATTAATGGTAGTGAAGGAAGATGAATCATATCATGGCATAATGTCTATAGTCCACACATGCACATGAGTGATAGTTTCATTTGTCAGTGGATATAAATGAGGTGAAAAATGGATGTCATGTAATCATAGTGAAAAAACGCTAAATATTTTAGACATAATTCATTATTTTAGTATGGATTAAATAATTTTATAGAGTTAATAATAAATAAGAAAAATTAAATGAGATGAGTATCATGATAACCACTTCTTTGGGAGACCCCTTTGTGGTTACACCTTAATCATTAATATTATTTTCTTAGGATAAAAAAGTAGATCAATAATAATGAGATTCATTCTATGAAATATTTTTTATATGTGTTTTATAAGATATAAATCTAAAATGTATTTAATGATAGAGGTGAAGTGGTGATCGTTTATAATTTAGGGGAGGGACACAAATGGAATTATAAAAAATATTTAAATAATATAACATGAATTTCATGCCAATCTGAATCCAAATAGATAGGTACTATAAGTATTCATATTATATGGATGAAATAACCCCATAAAATAAAATTCATTCAATTATAAGGGCCATTTTTCACTTATCATTTAGATTTTCTCAAATTAAAAAAAATTAACTATATAATTTGTCAAAAATAAAAACAATTAACTATATAACAATAATTAATTTAATAATAAAAAAAATAATAATAATGATAAAAAATTTAGTTAAATATATTATAAATATATGAATTAATATAATTCATTAATAAAAATTATAATAATACTTAAATATAAAATGAATTGTATATAAAAAATGATTTCTAATAATGCCATTTATTTTTACCTTAAAATGAATTAATTTTAGATTATAGAAAATTGAATATTGATTAATTTATTTTATACATATTTTGTAAATAATTTTCTATAAGTTAGATATCAAAACTATTACCGTATATCCAAATGATTTAGCATTATATAACACATTAAATTATAAACTATCAATTGTATATTGTAGTTTGGTTAAATTTAATTTTATAAATAAAAAGGATATGTTATGAATAAAATTTATGTGAAGGGGAAAAATTAATTCTTAAGGTGTTTATGACTTCCCACATATAAAAATATCACCATAACTATTTTTTCACACTTATAAAAATAGCTAAGTATACTTTTTCCTCATTAGATCATCAGATTCCCATAAAATCATCAAAATAATGGGTTTTTCTCAAAACATTTACCAACTATGTGGTTTTTCTCCACAAGAAATTATCTCTATAATTAAAATCCTATGCTGATTGTTTCTCAAAATATAGGTCATTCTCAACCAATTTAAACTCTAACATTCATTTTAGTATGTCCTCCATTATTCACTTCATTTTTATGGAACATATGTTTTGAATCAAAGCGACATTTATTATGATTTATGATACAATTTTTATATTATAAATGAAGAAATAAATTTTTTTGAAGAGTGATATTAATGTGTAAAAATATCCTAATAATTATATTAAAAAAATTCGTTTTTCTATTTTCATTAAATATATTAAACCTATAATTGGTAAATGATCCTCTAAAACATGTCATATTTAATGTTCCTCAAGTGTGGAAATGATATAGATATAGATAAAGAATTATGATTATTGGATTATTAATGAGAATCTTCATAATCATATGATTTTAGTTTCATTCTAAAAAGGATTAATTTCTAAAATTTAATTTTCAAAAAATAACATAATCATCACAATAAACATACACTTATATAATTATTATTACACTACAAATTTCTACAGTAACCCATATGGTATATAAATTTACACTATCATACACATCTATTGTCAAATCACAAACTGATGAATCTTATTAAGACATATTTTACACTTATGATGTATTAAATTACTGATATGAAGAAATAAATTAAGCTAACTATGTTAAGAATTACTCATCAAAATTTATTGAATTTCTCTTTTAATTACTACCATTATTAGTTAAAGTATTAGAATACAATTTTTTAGTCTTTTATTACCCATATTATGTCAATAATACTCTATTAATATATGGTTTACTATTTTTATGGCTATTGATAGAGTGCCAATGTTCTATATAATACAAATGAAGTTATTATTTTTCAAATTTATGATGTTCTACAATAATATTTTTATGAATTTCTATATTGAATGTATTCAAATTTGACATGAAATTTTATATTTTATTCATGTAATATTCTTGATTATTCATTTTAGATTCAGTATTTCTAAATAAATTAACACAAAATTGAAATATATTAATAAAATATAACAATATATTCAATGTAATTCAATTTAATTTAGTGTTATTCTATTTATAGGTAAAAAATTCAATGACAACATCACTGAATATTAGTCTCTATCTGGTTTCCAAATTCACTTTAGATTCTTCAAAGCCACATACAATAGATATTGAAAACTATAAATATTAGAAATCATTTTTATGCTCTAATTATTTTATCTCATAAAATCATCTGATATTCTCCTATCAATGAAACTCTATTATTATTCAAAATTATCACATCTTTACAACTTTTTCTATGGGCAGTTCAAAATTGATCATTTCATGTGCCTCCATCATCTTTTTTTATATTGTTATCGTAATAGGTACATATATTTTTCATTGGTTTATGTGAATAAAATCTCCTCATTCAACTGAGGTAACAATTTCCACATGAAATCAATTAACAATAACAAACCATCATGAAAGTATTAATTTTTTTATTCCTTGTACATTATTGAGAATTTTAAAATATCATTATTGAATGGAAAATAAAAAAATAACTAAAAATTTTTCAATGATGATAATTGATTTCAAAGAAAATACATCCAAAATAAGCTGCATGACACATATTTGAATTTTAAATATTGATTATTTAAAAAAAATATAAAAGCTCAATTATAATGAACCAATTTTATGTATAAGATTGTAAAAATCAGAATCTAAAGAATATAGTTGATTGAAATCCATATTCAATTAAAAAAACTGAAATTAATGAATTCTAAAATTTGTTTCTTAAAAAAAATATATTTACATATGAATAAAATACACACTATTCATGTATTAGGTTACATAGTATTCCACAATATTTCCTAGGATACCCAAAAAACAACTAAATGAAATAGATTCTGGTGATACCAAAATGGTGTTCTTGACCCATATGGGATGATTACATTCACCTAGGCATCCAACATAGTCTAATATATTAATTTTCAAAACCTAAAAATATATAAAATAAAATTTGAGAAGTATAACATTAAAGGATAAAATTTATAACTATAATACAAAATAATTATCAATTCATCAATTGTATCATTAAAAAACCATGGTATGTGTCTAAGGAAAAAATACATGGTAAACCAAAATACTAACAAATACTTTATTGGATAAATGGGAAAGATCAAACCATATCACATATATTATACCATTACCAACTAACATAAACCTGCATCTTTTCAATACATAACCATTCCCTTTCCTTAATCAGACAAAACAAGGTCTTCACACACCATAGATGGTGTCCATGTCATGAGAGAAAATGGATCATAAGGATGAACCCATGTAAGCCACAATTACTATGAGGTTAAAAATTTAAATATTCTTAATAGATGTAAAACATTGAATGATATTTTTTTCATTTTTATATCAATATTGTAGTAAATATATTGCACTTTTAACTATTATAATGATGATTTTATATTATATTAGTCAAATAATATTTTTAAATAATAAATTTATCAATTAATCATTCATTTATAATATCATGTCTACCATATAATAAAATCCAAAACATAATACACTATAGAGATATATTGTAGGTTAATATAGGTTTAGGTATGCTAGGTTTTTCAATACTCAATAATCATGTATAGATATAATTACCAAAAAATAATTACCCTGAGGATCATGGACTAAATAACAATAGAACACTATATGGATAAACACCCTATACTATAACAGAATAACTACCATAGAAAAATAAGACCCAGTAATTTGAGGAACACCTAATGAGTGAACCCCATACATAAAAAAATACAAGGGCCAAATATAATAATACATGTTATGTTTCTAAGGATCCCATGTGTTTCATATCTCAAATCATTTCATAGGGATTTTATAATTTTATATAAATCATTCAACGAAAACTATTTTTCCAATGAATCCATTTTTTGAAAACCAATTCCATTAACCATCTCATTGTTATATGAAAAGAAATGTATTAAAAAACGTGGAGAAAACAATATATTTTTCAAAATCCTAATATTCATGAATATAGAAGGGTCTGTGAATCATGAAAATCATAACATATTATAAAAGTTTTAAATTCAATTACTATATGCTTCACCAAATAATGACATAGAAATAATAATCTACCGCCCATTTGGGTTCACATGAAAAGAACTTTGTGCCCACACACTTTGAGGTGAGGGAAAATACATGAATGTATAGAAATTTCCAAGACATATATTCTCATATTATATAAATAATTAGAAATGGTAATATGGTTGGTGGAGAATATTAGAGATCACATTTATCATAGAACAAGTTATCCATATCCAAGAATGATTGATCAATCCCAAAAGAACAAAAAAAAACAACCATTCTGTGACATAAAAGATTATATTCATTACACAAATATAATATACAATCAACAATGTTTAGATATATTCCTAATTCAAGAGATAATAATGTAGGGTAAAATCATATTAATAATTCCAATTTTATAGAAATTGATCTATTTTTATTGAATATAACAAGATAATATTTCAGGCGATAAATGAATAACAAAAGGAAGAATCCTTAGTATTATAGTCTAATATGGGTTTTTAAATAGGTATTAAGGAGTTAGAACATTGTTATCAATGAATAAAATATTTACATAATCCATTCATACCAGGAGAATCGTAATAGAACATTCAAATCATTGGCTTGGAATGGCTTATCAATGATTCTTGAAAGAATTCACACTCAACTGGAAACACTTCAACTTGGAATTTGGCCTCCACATATTTGAATGTGTAATTATTATTTAAATTCAATTATAAAACCAAGACACTTTTTGGATGGTGTTTCTAATTATATAGTTGGTGGGATTCTGATTCGAATGACCTATTAATAGCACACCACTAACTAGTTGGTGGATTTTTAATGTAACCAATATAGGAATACCACATTGAAAGTCCACTATATCTCCCCCAACACCTCTCTATTTAAAATGATGAGCACATTAACCAAATAATATATATGATCCCTTATTAGGGTGTTAAAATAATCATAGACATTGGATTTTCAATTAAATTAAACTAATATTTTAAATGATTCTCAAAAAAAAAATATGTACAATGATGCCTCATCGACGACTCATGCTCTCATGTCTGATGATAATATAATAAATTATAACATAATATATTGAAAAATTTAATTAAAACTATATAATTCAAAATATTATATTAAATTACTTCACATATATACTCCTTAACAAATACTTATGGCTCCAACCAAGCTTCATCATTATTTTTAACTTTAGAAAAATCATGAGGATACTTTTTGATATGAGAAATGTGGAAAACATTATCCTTATAAATAAACTAAAAATTAATGAAAAATTATATTCTAAATAATATATAAACTACTTAACCAGAATTTTTCCAACATAACCTGTATCTATATTACCATACCAATTTTGTTAATGATGCCTTAACTGAAGAGAATCATTCATTAATTCCTATTCACAAAAGAAAAATCTAGTGGATGAAAACAACAATCTTCATAAAAAATATAAAAGCTATGATATTTAACCAATCATCAATATATATCACAAATCCATGAATAATTTCATAAATAATAATATACCCCAAATCATTTTCCTTAGAAGCATTTTTTCTAACAATGAGGTGAACATAAGGGGAGACTATACAAAATTAGAAAAGTCAATATTCTTATTGAATACTAGTAAATATTATTATAAGTGAAATCAACCAATTTTGGAATTTATATTCCAGTAATTGTTTTAAAACAAGATACAAATATCATATATAAAATATTTAATCTGAATAACATGTGACTTCAATTTATATTTCAATGAATTATAATCTATACTCAACCCAACTTGAGTTCTCATCACCTCTTTGATAGTTTTCCTAGACTATTAAGTAATTAGTGGATCCATTTTAACGATATTGGGGGATTCAAACTCATGAAACATTTTAACTTGCTATATTTATATCATAACATAACTATTAAACATGATGGTGTACCTAATTATAGTTAAATGTTATGTATTCTTAACCAATCCATTCCCACATAGATAAAATTATTTAATTGGGGATTTTATGGTAATAAATAAATAATTATTATTGACAAATCATTATAATTTCTTACTTTCATCATATGAGGATGAAGAATCATGTAAGTATTTAGGTGGTATTAATTTATCTTATATATTTTTTAAAAGAGAGACACATAATCATAAATATTGTTCTTTGTAACCAGATACTATAAGCACTATATTATTTCATTATGTGTCTACACTATTCATGGATTATCATTCCAGAAAGAAAAAATATAATCATGAAATAGTGAATTACATATATATAAGGTTTCGAAAACCCAATTCCTAATGTTATAGGTTCCATTATTTATGGGAGACTGAATGGGAATGGTCTCCCCACCATATTGTTATTCCCTCATTCTTTTGATCTCATTATACTTGTATTGTTCTAATAGAACTAACTCATGAAAGAGGAAAAAATATAACACTCGTTAAATAATACCTAAATCAAAATATATTTTTCTATATTCAACTAAGGGTAAAGAACCATAATATTCAACTCATAATTCACTCTAGGCTGGGCTTGGAATGATATTTCCCACTATCAGTTTCAACAACAACATTCCGCTTCCATGGAGAATTGGAGACGTCAATATCGAATGATATGATGTAATCCACCAATTATATATGAATATGGTTTGGATTCTTATGGGAGATTATAAAGCATAACATACGATGATCATAATATATTTTGAACCTCTCCCTCAAAAACTAGTTTGAAAATGCACATGAGATTATGCATTATATTGGATATTTATATGTCATGATTTGAACAATTAATCTCACATGGTGGTTGGTGGAAAGAACCATATTCCAGGAAATAATTATCCTCTATAATCTGACATCCCAAAAAAACACATGATACATCAACATAATCCATTTCAGCCATAATATGTTTAGAAAAGTTCATAATTTGATATGATGTCACATGTTGTTTCAAAAAATATAAAGTGTACTCAAAAATTGAATCTTATGATAATTTTACTAGACTCTAGGTAGTTTTGTTTAGTGTTAATTCTATATTTAGGAATTATTTTAGGGTCCATTAATAGTACCAATATAGTCCAAGAAAGCTTTTTATCATGAGGGCATTCAATGGTAATTCAATTTTACAAGAAACCCTTCATCAATACAGGATCAAATGTGGTGAAATGATCCAAAATCAATTAAATGATGAAATTTAACTCATAGAGAAGGTTTTTTGGTCAAAAATTTTCATAATTGTGATTAATAGTCCAGATTGTTAATAATGAATTCATATAGTAATCATAATCTTTCATGTTACCTTAAAGGACTATTATATCATCCCTGAATAGAAAAACAATTTAATCAATATACAAATGAAATAACTTGTTCATTAAATACATGAACAATTTTGGAATGATAATTTGTTAAAAACTATCCCAATATATTCATATTTTCTATAAATGATCATGAAAGTGGTCTTTGATATATATTTCTACCTAATTTTAAATTGATGATCACCCAACCGAAGTTCGATTTCTTGAAAACCATTTTCTCTCATTTAATGATCAATGAATTATCCCACATAATAATACATATATTTATTAGTATCTATTACAGTAATTATAATAATATTATCTATGTTCTTATGAATATATCCATCATATTTTTGAAAAGAGAATTGGGGCTCCCCATAGGAAAATAAATGGATGGATCTACATGATAAATAACATGTCATCTAGATATATATTATTTTATTTTAATATAGAAGGTTCTATAGGAAAAGAGGGATTAGAATTTGTCTATTTACTATAGAATAGATCAAATTAGAAATTTACCTAGGATTATCATGTATGAATAAAGAATTCATATAGGCAAAACCACATGAAAATCCTAGAAACCCAAGGGATGATTAGAATGTGATGATACATTATCTGGATAAACTGCCTTAGTAAAATATGAATTACAACACTCCATGTGAAAATGTTCTACCAAATTATATATTAGATCCAACTATCCCTAATACAACATGGATCTCCCATGTTATATTATAAATGAAACAAGTATAAGGATAAAATTAGTCTCGTATTTGTGAGAAAACATCTAATTTTTAATATTTATAATTTTTAAATGATATGGATTAAGAACTAAAGGTCCAATAATTAAATTTTTTTTAAAGGATAACATTTAGGATCCATAAAATTAGGATCCATGATTTCTAAGAGTTTTTCCCTACATTATAACATATAACATTATCTATATCTTTAGTGTCAAAATTTTCACACAATTGGAAGATAAAAAATAATATGATGCAATATTATTGACATAGAAGACATAAGAAATTATATCTATCATTGTATCTAGACCATTATTGAATTCATCTTGTATCTCCTCTAATATTTGAAACTACTAAACTATGGAGGATTTTCTATTCATCCTAATTAGCCTTGATGCTATTTACAACTCCATGATTTCCATTGGAATTAATGGTCCTAAAAAATAATGAGTTATATATATATCCTTGAGGAATCCCATTATATTTCCTTGATATCCTAAATCACTCTAGTTAATAACAAGTGTAGGGTAATATTATTAGGTGAGAACTACTATAAAACATTTCATGAAATATAGGGGAAGAATGATTTATTTTTTTCATTGGGTATGAAAATTAAATTTTCGAGAGAAACCACCATACATCTATGATTATCTTTCAAATTTTACTTCTTCCCATGTGTGCCTAACTTAATGCTACTAGGTAGAAGGGGGAACCAAAACTATCCTGAATTTCAGCCCAAATAAATATCTCCTATCATACCCCAATGGATATGTTTTTCATTTTTGGTGATATTGGACATATACACCTAGGAAACAATGTCATTTTTAAATCCTTGTAGGTATTTCTATGACTTCTTCTTATCACTCATCCCCACCTCATGAGAAAAATGAACCATTAGATAATATTTTTTTTGTGTAATATGTCATAAAATTATCTCAATTATATAATTAATAATGATCTATATACTTTTAAATTGTAGAGTATTTTATAAATAACTATTAAACTAATATTAACATTTAGTCCTACCTATTCATGCACATGTGATGTTTAACTAAACTATAGATTCACACTACAAATTTCTAGGACCCTCAAGCATAAATGCCATGAAATTCACCTTGAATGATTAATTTGGATAAATGAAGTCAATAAACTAAACAATTTTTGTAACTAGTCATCTTCCTAGTATGGTTCATTATTTAGATTAAAATAAAAGGTCTTCTACGATATAAATTATTATTAACAATCATTTTCTCATACATCTCCTTGTTGTGCCTATTAAGGATATTTATAAATAGATATAATATTATGATCCATTACTTGAACAGCCTTCCTGATTTCCATAATAAGATAATAATTAATTAGTGGGATCCCATGAATATAATTTCCCACATAACAAACTATAGAATCCCTAGAAAAACAATTACAATCGTTATTATACATTACATCAATATTAGTACATAATGGGAAATAATAATAATAATAGTTTATAAAAAAATATAATATTTTAATATTGAGATTTTGATTATAACCTAAAATAGAGGACACACAATCTAATGTCCTGGGGTCACTTAAGGCTTGTGAAAATACATTTAAAGACTTAAATCGCACACAATAAATCCATAATATCCTCACTATTAAATAAATTTTCTAATAAAATTGAAAGGGAATAATGAATTATGTGAATCATCAATTTGATAATAAACGTTTCCCAAAATGACTGAAAGAAACCATTAAACTACATTCCAAAAAAACTGCATGGATAACCCTGACTCGATCCCAAATCCCTACAAGATAATGTTTATTTACCAGTAATAAAAATATTTTAATTTTTATGATATTAAAAATCATAAAAACTCTTCATAGAATACATGTAAATAAATATATCTCAAATTTAAAAAAATCATAAGTATAAATGAATATAAGTTACTAATAAACTATGAAAAAAAGATATGAAAATGGTATATTTCCAATAACCAAACCATTGGAAACAAAAAATATGGACTATTAATCCATGTGAAAAATTATAAACATTACATCATTTCACCATTATCTACCCACTACCATTATTCCTAAAACCATTTCACCTCTCCATTCTACATTTAACATTCCTTCAAAAGACATAACAATGTCTAAACGACCAATAAACAGAGTGGAGGTTTTGAGATAAATATTCTTAGAATAATCCTATCAAATCCATTTCATATTTTATTGATAAATTTATTTTAATTTACATTAATTCTTTGTTTTGGGGGTTTTCTTGAAAATTATGGGGGAAAGGGTGAGTTTTCAGGATTTGGGCCAAACCGTGAGAATATTTCCCGATTTTGAAACCAATTTTGATTCATTTATAACTTTTTAATTTTTTAACATTTTTCACCCATTACACTTTCAAAATGTCCTCCCATGATATATTAAAACCAAAATATCAATTTGGACTCTTTTATAAATCTATAATCATGGTGGAATTTTGTTTTAATTTAAGAATTGGGCTACCCCGGAAGCCCATTCCCTGTTTAAAACATTGGTTTTTTCAATATCAAATAAAAGTTTTTTGATGTTTTATGTGATTAAATATATCACCCAATCCCAATAAATCTATTTTTACCCCCACTATATTTTACCTCTGCCTTGGAGCTGATATGAATCAGAAATTGGGGCAAACTTCAAAGGCTTTATCAAATCATAAAAATTCAAAGAGCTAAATTATTTCCTTCATAAATCCTTTATTTATTAAACTTTACCCCAATTTAATTTATTTTTTAATTTTATCAGGATTTTTAGAACCTCACATTCATTGTTGGCTATGTGGAAATTCAGATACTGCTGTATTTGGGGATATTTCTTCAAGACACCTCAAGTAAGTGGGTCTACTTCCTTCTTCCTCCCATTTTCTTAGGGTTTAATCCAATTACATAGGTTTTCATCCATTTATTATTCAAGTTCCTAATTTCCAGGTATTGTGGATTCTAACCAAGGATTTGATCATGGGTTTCTGGGTCCATTCTTTTGGTTTTGATCTTGATCTATGTCCCTCTTGGTGAGACAGTGGTGTTGTTGAACATTCACAAAAAAGTTTCAAGGGTTTTGACACCAGTGGTAGGTGATTGTATGTGTAAGAAATGCTAGAAGAGGTATCATTTCTTAATTTACATTTTTTACACACTTCTCCATCATTATCCATTTTAAGATATTTGGTTTTTGGGGAACCTTGTTAAAAAAATGATTTTAGGTACCCATTTTGTGTCAAATTGGGTGTTTTACATGTTCATCATAAGTTATGTCAATTGGGGTTGTTTTATAACACCTTTAATTGATTTAAAAAATTTATTTCATGACGAAAATTATGTTTTCATCAATATGGGTATGCACATAGTGTTCAAAATGTTGTTTTTCATAGATTTTGTGTGCAAAACATTGTTACCTTTTGTGATATTTTTCTATTGATGTTATAAAGGTTTTATAAACATATGCAAGTGGTGAAAAAAATGTGTAGCTACTATTTTGAGTCTATTATGACCTGAACTGATGTTTTTATTTTCTAATGGATTTTGTTAACATGTAAAAATGGTATGAGGTCAAAGGGGGGAGCCTGGGTATCTAGGAGGGCATATATATATACTATTATGATAGTGATCCCAATGGGTTTTATCAATGTTTCACCAAGAAAAATTGATAACAGAAACACTAATAAAATTATATTGATGATGGTAGGGGGTAACTATGTTAGGGGTATATTACCTAAGAGTGGATAATGAAAGATAATGGATTTTTCTTATGGTTAATTTACACTGAGGTATGTGGTACGTGGGGCCAAAGACTAACTAGTGACAAGGGGTATTACTTAGATTAATGCTCATTGAATCTTGTACATTTATCTTTGTAATATGATGGTTTTTTCTAGAAATTACTGTAGCTTAAATGTTTTCATTAAATGTGGAAACTTATGGAAAATTCCCTTTGAAAACTATTTTCATTTAAAATATTCATTCTTTAGAAGTTATTTCAACCACTTCATGCTTATCAAAAAATTGCATGATATTTATCAAGTATTTCTTACTCTATGGAATATCATGGAGGTATCCTATTGGGAATATGATCACACCCTACGCAAACCACTTGGGTGTTAGTATACTCAATAAAGTTTTACATAAGAAAAGGAAAGGCCTTAGGTGATGGTTGTTAAGGTTGTTAGTTTCCATCCATGGGGTGGTGTTGTGTAGACAGATTGAGGGTGATGACACCTTGTCGTCGGGAGTCCTTGGGGCTATTTTTTATGCTAATTTTATGTGTCTTTGAACCACTTTTTATATTTTTAACATCATTTTTCCATTCGGTATATTGTTTGAAACTTGTTTGGAATGAATTTTCAAATTGAGTTTATCAATTTATTTTGATGTTTTATGAATCCATGCGTTGGTAAATCATTCCAAAACCCAAATATTTGATATCTGGTCACTTGTGCCGGCCCATTGGGATAGGAAATTCCCTTAAGGCCTTATTATGGGTCAGTTTTGTGAATGTTTTTTGGCGGAAATATTCGGTGCATTACAAAATGGTATTAAGGGAGTGTTGATGTTTTTGGGTTATATTATTATTTTCGATTGATTCGGTCTAGACAGAGGATATGACAATCGGGACTAGGAGTTTTGGTCATGAGTAGGGTTCATGGACCAAACCTCTCTGGTTAGATCTCAGGTCACCATGGTACATTGGATTTTTTTTGAATTCACTTCTTGGTGAGACATGTGGTCTGTTAACTACACGTGGACATCGGGTGGGGGTATGGTAGTTGTTTCATTTATCATAGTAATGTGTTTTGATTATTTATATTTGATGTTATTGATTAAATTTTCAAAAAATTTATACTGATTTTTGTTCCTCTGACTGCTGTATTATTTAGCTACATGCCTTCCCGGAAACATCCCACGCACCCACAAGATGAATCTAGAGAGTGTTATCCCTCATCGTTTGATCAGAGGCTAGTAGAGGTTGTGGTTCCGAATTTCCATTCTTTGGGAAATGGAACGGTTATTATTCCATCTCTTGATAGAGAGAATGAGACTATTCCGTGGAAGGAAAAGGCCCAATAGTTCCTGAAAAACAAGCGGCGACATTCTGTGTTAGCATAATACCCCAAGAGGAATATGAATGGCTCGAAACTATTGAGTGCATGTTCATGTTTCTAGACACACCCAAGAATTTCAGGGTGAAGTGTGCCTCTTTTCTCTTGGAGGGTCCTAGTAGCTGGTGGTGGGAATCAGTACTTCAATCTAGAATGAATGAGAAGATGCACTAGGGAGATTTCAAGGTCATCTTCAATGAACAATACTGCCCTGAATTCTTGGCATACACTTGATCATGAGAGTTCACGGATCTTGTTTAGTGGGATACTTCAGTGATTGTGTACACAAACCGTTTCACTGAGCTGGTTTGATATTCTCCTAAAATCATTTCTAATGAGAAAGCAAAGGCCCAGAGGTTTGAGAAAGGCTTACGACCAGAGATATACTCCCAGGTTTTCTTGTTTTAGCTGAGGACCTATGGTTAGGTGGTTGACCAGGCATGTATGGTGGATATTGAATTAAAAGGGAGGGATGGGTTCTCTAAGAAAATATTAGTAGTGGGTTGTGGCTTCACTTTAGAAATATTCTCTTTGTTCTTCGTATGTGTCTTAATTTGTTATATTGTTGGTCCTTATAAATATATCATGATTTGAGAATGTAATCAATGATAAAAAAATAAATTATATCAAGTATATCTAAATTACACTATTCTATATAAAATAAATTATGAAATGGACTTCACTGTTCATGGAGATGGTAAGTCGTCCATACAAATGAATGATTTTTAAGATTAATTGTGATTTTGAATGAATGAATGTAAAATTTTATTATATATATATGGATATATATATATATAATTATTAAATCAGTTATAGTATGTTATATTTATTATATATATATTCACTAAATTCATCCTTAATACATTCCATGTAATGTGTGAACGAATCACATCGCTTGGTGGGATAAGTTGTACACACATCCTAAAAAAGAAATGAATATATTTACAAAAAAAGAAAGTAGAAAAGATATGTCATGTAAAATTAGTATATAATATTATATAAATTATAAATATAATATATAATATATATAAATGGAGTTTATATTATCATTTCCTCCTTGAGAGGGGGGAAGGAAAATTGAACAATCACCATTTTGTGAGTCGGAAGTGCACTATAGACATAAATTGTATATTTTTTACCAATTAGATGATGGTGTGAGTACTTATTAGTCAACCCATATCATAAAAAAAATCCACTAATATTTATTATAATGGGGTTTTTTTATAAAATCATGGAGTAAAGTTAATTGAGGGGGTGGAGAAAAAAAATAATGGAACATGAGAGAAGTCGTTACCTCCTAATCGGGAAAATCCATTTAGATTATGAAAAAAGCATTCAATTAATTTACTTATACCCATGAAGTGTATTATAAGATTAAGGGTGGTATTTATTGATGTTTATGTTTCAGTGGCTGGATGAATCTAAGGGGTTTAATAGGATTGAATAAGAGTGAGGGTGATTTCCTTTTTTTGTGGAAGGGGAGTGACACTCTTATTAATATAAATAGGTAATCATTAATTGGATTTATATCTCAACTAATATAAATGAAAAATTAATAAATAATATATTAAATCTAAAAACAGTCAATAAATACCTCCACTACACAAATATATGTCAATTTTAATAATTTTGTTCCCTTTTATGATTTCCCAATTTTAATATTTTTTAAAGAATCCAGCACTATAACCTAAGTAATTTAACCATCAATAAATAAATAACATGATAATTATTAGAAAACATAGAGAAAATTAATTATTAAAATTATTTATAACTTATAATATAAAAATCTCAACAGTTTTTGAAATTAATTTTAAAACAAACGCATGTGATGTGCACAAATAATTCTTAAAGTCAGACAAAGATAAAAATTGTTTTCCAATATACGATTTAAAATATTAATTATAAAAGAAATATTGGTACCCAAATGTACCAAGTTAAATATTTAATGATATTTACAAGTCATTCGACAGAATAAAATATTTTTATTAAATTTAAATCATTAAAAAATATCACTTATTATAATGTAACATTAATGTCACTTTTTCAAATTATTTATTTAATATTAATATGAAAATTGAAAAATAATATTTCAATTCTAATATATTGACATTAAATATGTGTAACATGATATATAATTCTAATAAAAATAATATATATAATAATTCAATCAATTTACTTTTGTTTTAACATTTATAGCGTTATTTATTTTGGTTAATTATTAACTAAATATTCAATATTTTGGCATTTTGTAAGAATTTTAAGGACATTAATCATATATAAATATTATTCAAAAATTTTTATTTTAAAAATATAACATTTATTTTTCAAAATAATATTTATAACCTAAAATATCAATTCTTTACATAACTGCATTTTTTATAAATTTAAAAGTTATGAAAAAATAAATTTTTTCCATTTTTATTAAAATACATTTTATTTAGAGCACTTAAATTTAATAATATACCAATAACCCATTAAATTATATAAAATAGTGTATATGGTCTAATTATTGGATTCCAATAGATTTTTTACAAGTTTCCAGGTCATTTTGGTCTTTATAAATATGATTTAGTCCTCCATGAACCATAATCGTACCTTTATCGTTGTGATTAATTTTAATCACATTCACTAATATTTTTGGACAAACATTAATTATTACATATTATACTATACATACCATAATAATTAAAACTTCATATTTCCATTTTTCGAAATTTAAATCACAAAATTGGGAAACATTATTTTAACGCTAATCCCACAGACGTGGCGAGAACATGGATTTTTAATGTAAAAACATAAAAATGTTTAATAAGTCTTTATATCTAATTTCCATATAACTAAAGGTTGAAATAACCTAAATTGGATTAATATATTCATTAATTATCTATTTTTTTGTTCAAAAAAAATGTATAATATAATTTATCAATAATCATTATTTTGAAAAAAAAATCCATTTTAAACTAAATTTTAGTAATATTTACTATTTACCAAAAAATGTGGTTAGTTTTAGAGAAAATAAATTCACCCTAAGATAATATCAACACTATTAATTCAAAAATGATTTTAATTTTATAAAATTTTATTACTATTAGGGTCTAAAATTAATTTTACTATTGTTCATAGAAACCCATAAAATACATTTTATTTAAGAAAATATTATTTTAAAACATATTAAGACATTACAAAAAATACCATATTTAATTATCAATATGTTTTATTTATATTAAAACATTATATATAATATATAAAAATTATTTAATATTATTAATTTTAATAATTTTATTGTTCGGGTTATAATATTCTCATTTAAATAATTATAACAACAATATGATGTTCTGTAGAAACTCAGTGTAACATATAATTCACACCAAGTCGTTGTTGTGTGTAGCGTAATACAAGTCGGCTCTATGTGAATGAAATATTTTACATAGTGAAATGAAATATATCAATGAAAATAAATTATTTTTATGAAGGAAAGAAAATTATTTCGCAAAATCTCAGGGTGTTACATTCTACCCCCATCCCCCAGGAATTTCACCATCGAAATTCGTCTTGGTTATCAAAGACTTAATAAATGAAAGATTCATACATAGGGAACCACATAAAAAAAATAAAAAAACATTTTATAACAAATGGAATGTTAGAACCATAATGGTTACCCAATATAACTCATAATGAGATTCCCACATTATAGAACATAGGATGGAATGTGAAAAAATGGACATTTAAGGGAAATCATACCATAATGATCAGATGGATAGTGATAGAGAACAAATCATTATAATATTAACATAAAAATAGCTATAAATCTGTGATGACATAATTGACATATTGATTCTTCTAAAATGAAGGTATTAAGAAATTTTATTGGCTTGTTGATCCTTTTTCTTAAGAAGAATAGTTTTTATAAAAATAAATACTTTCATAATTTTAGGAAAACATTAACCTTTGTTATTCCCCAATCCATATCACCATATTCTATTAAAATGAATGTGAATTTTATATTCATAGTGTACTGACATATCATGGTTTCCATGATATGCCATCACATTAGTTATCAACAAAATTATATAGTTTCAATAGGCTGTCCCATATGAATAAATCCTCACGTTGAAATATAACACGTTAATCTTACTGATATCATATAAAAATTTACATAAACATCCAAAATGGTAAACCCTATAACCATTACCAAATATTAAAATTCTAATCATTAGAAAGAAAGTCATGAATTCAGATTAACAATGACTTTCTAAATATCACAATGTAGCTCTATGTTCTCACATTACAAACATGAGAATACATTCAAATATTATTATCTTGACATATGGTTACAACCTTAATTACAACAATTACTTATTGAAAACATGCATGTTTTTTTATAACAAAGTATATTCTTTATATTCTCTAAATGGTAAAATGTTTTAAAATTCATCCATGGTGACATATAAAAAATATTCAAACCACCAATAATCAGATCCAATGTAATCAGTGCTATATAATTATCCAAATCAATCATCTCCTTATCCAAGAGAAACACAATTTTCTCAACATCGTGATAACATTATAGAGTACATACCCATAATAAAAATTTAAATTATATATTTATTCATCACTATTAATCATATCCTTTTTAGTACTGAATGAATTCATATATTGAAGATATATATACATTTCATGATTCATATAACAGAATCATCTAATTCCAAAACATTATTACATCATTCATAAAACATTATTCTCAATCCATTAAACAAACTTGATAAACATAATCCTTAATACCACTTTACATTAATTTGAAATATGATTTATTTCATAAGTTTCCTCAACATAAATCTAATCATTCCTCGTACGATCAATGTAAAAAATACCAGAAGAATTTCACATACCTTTCACATGTCATTTATTGTCTCTTTATCATCATCAACAAAATAGATACTCATATCAGATTATTAATTATCTTAATGAGATTTCCACTGGGGAAATAAAATTTCATAACAACCATAATTTCCCCATCCGAAACATTCATTGTTATCCTTATTCCTTTTATTTCACTACATAGACTATAACCAGAAAGAATGGGGTGAGAAACATATATCATATTTGAAAACCACATAATTTTGTAAAATTACTTATAGTATGTCTAAAATATGAAACTAATGTTAATTTATTACACCATAGGATTATCTATGGTTGTTAATAGATAACTACTATTTTAATATTTCATTATAGTTCATGAAGAGTTCGTGAATTACCAAAGTATATCCCATAAGAGTGTCAAACCATTTGTGTATAAATTCTCATTATAGTGTACCATATTTTCTCGAGTAATGGATTAAACATATTGTAGGAGTTGTCACCCCTAGGTATAACTGTTTCAGTTCCAAATCAACATGTAGTATTGAGACATGGATACATTTGTTGGAATCCACTCACTTTATCATTTACCAAATTTTCATGACAATTCCCTAAATGTTAACTCATCCTTATACATATCCTTAGAGGCATCCTAAGACATATCCTTGTAAATAAACCTAGTTATATCACTAAAATTTTCTCATCATAGTTTCTAATGGTTTAATAAATCTTTCCTTCGATACCAACTATAGTGACCCATACATAACATACATTGATATAACAACATTTTACGTTAATATTACTACATTACAATACTATGTTCCCATGGACTGTCATATTTTAGTGTCTTTAAAAACATGGAAGAAATATTATATCATTTTGAAATATCTTCATCATCTCCCATAAATATATCCACTTTTAATAAAACTACCTAAAACAATTAATCATAACCTAGGGAAAGGAAACATAATTAGGGGTGATCTTATATGCTCAGTAAGGGTAAATAAATGAAATTTGTAAGCATAACATGAAAGAGGGCATGGAACCTGATCATGACATTGGAAGATCATAACCTGAATATTAGAGATAATAGATAATATAGGATATTCATAAGACATGGATCATAATATAATTATTAGAATAAGTCATCAAAGAAAATCACTAGAATAAAACATGGTATTGTGGAAGACACATAAGCATATAATTTGATTTCTATATTAGAAAAATAATCACTACCAATAACATATTGGTAGTATGTGTTGACTCCCCATATAATTTTGGTAGTAATGATTCACTACCATGGCCATATTACTTTCCTGAGTTCACTCATCATTCCATTATTGATGTCCGGTTCACTCCCATGGTCATCTTAGTAGTCATGGTTCATTTTCAAGGCCATCTTAGTCTATCTCATGCGATATTATTCTTTACCCAATCCGTTGGAGGGAGGTATAGGTATCGTACATCTCATAAATATATCATACAGATATGTTCCACAAGATAAAAAAAGTAATATAATAAGCCATGAAATTAAATGGGTATTATAAATATGTAATCATGACACAACCTATAGAAAAAATATAGTTTTCATAATCATTTCATCAATATCATAACATGTGAGAGAGAAATGTATTTAATAAATATAAACCCATGAAAGAGAAAAAGGTTTCATAAATACAATGACATCAAACATAACCCATTTATAGAAATAATATTAATAGAACCGTATATCATTTATTAGAAGGACATAAGTAACATTAACTGATGTCACCTTATATCGAAATAAATTTTAAAATATCTTTCCAAAAAATTTATTAAGGAATATATCATTTCTTATATGAATTTATTTAATACATAAAACAATTTGAAAATAAATTTTATATAATGTTAATTGAAGAAAAATGAAGGAGAACTGTAATAATTTTGAAAAAAATTTCTCTATTAATACATATAATATAAGCTTAAAAAATTTATGAACATTTTTCATTGAAAATAAAACATGAAATCATATAATGAAATCTTGAAAATGTTTTGAAAACATTTTTATATTAATTAATATGAAAGGAGATTAATTTTTTTCATCAATCCATTCATTTTAAAATACAATGAATATTTATAAATAAGGCATGAAAAAATTTAGTAAACAATTTTCCTTGAATACATATAAAATATAGTTGAATTTTTTTTTAAAATAGTTTTCCTTGAAGTAAAATTAAAAACATTTTCTTAAAAATTATCATTTTAAAAATGAAAATGAATCCTCAATGATATGATGGTGGGTAAATTATTACATGTCATATGAGGGAGAAAAAACATTTATATTGCATGTTAAAAAGGATAGAAATATGCCTTGTTCAAAAGTGACAAAAATATTCCTTTGAATAGATTAGTAAAAGTCAAAAAGGTAAAAATTTATTTTAATGATTATTGAATTATGGTAAAATATTCATTTAATTCCTTTTCAGAAAACATGGTTTTGAAATAACATAGATTTCTTATAAAGGAGAGGGTAGGGTTGGGCTTTCATAAAAACACATTCCTAACTATCATATGTACCAACGACTTGAAAAATTGATCCAATACATGAATACTTCATGAATAACCAGAGGATAGAAAAATTCATGTTAGTTTATAAGATATGGATTATATTATTTCATCAAAGAAAGATTAAAAATAAACAATCTTGAAAAGCGATGATATTGTTTCAATAATCACTTATAACATGGAAACTTGGGATTGTACTCTCCATGTAAGAAAATGAACATAAATGAATATTAAAATATCATGAAAAATGGATATTTGTAATATAACATTTGAAATGGAATTATATGCACCATGAATATAATTTAGGTATAAAATAAAACGTGAGTCTCAAAGTAGGTAATTTGGGTGAAATCATTTTTACCGAGTTGGTATCTTTTGAGAAATAAACCCCCTGAAATAAATATCATAGAATGGATATTAAAAAACCCATAAATAAAATTATAATAATCATTGAATGCATCTAAAGGATATATACACACTAAAAAAATTAATGCGTGGTGAATAATGAATGTATCTAATGTAAATAAAATCTAAGATGAATTCCCCTAAGCATTTTTCTTAACTCCCTTCGTACTCGTTAAAACGACCAATATATTAAATTTAAATTTATTAAATATGTTTTACATAACCACATTCTTATATCTCATACCATACATGGTTTGATTATTACATCATATTAGCTTCTTGTTAACCATCCTATGTGATAGTTTCACTTGAGTTAATATTCTCTTTATTCTATGCATGTATCTTAAATTTTTATATCATTGTTCCGTATAATTATATTTTGATTCAAGAATGTACACCATGATCTAAATATCATTTTTTTCTAGTATATTTGTATTATAATAATATAGAAAATATATAATTATGAAATGGAATACACCATTCATGAAGAGGGTAAGCTGTACGCATGCATGAACGTCATTTCCGTTTATTTTTCATGTTGAAAGAAAGAATGTAAAATAGATATATGTGTATATATATATGATCATTAAATTATCTTTATTATATCATATATACTGTAAATATTTACTAAATTCATCATTAATACATTCCATATAGTGTTTTAACAAATCACATCACTTGTAGGGGGATGTAGTCTTCCATTTCGTAAATGAAATAGAGTGGTGGGGTGAATATATAAAATAAAATAATGGTGTTTGAGAGAACTCCTTACCCCTTAATCGGGTAACTCGTTTTTATTTTCTATAGAAGGATTCCTTGATTTTTTTTAACCATGGAGAGTTTTCTAGGTGGATGTGGTAATGTTTTTATGTGAATTGGGAAGATATTTGTTGAACTAATAAGATTTGATATGTGTAAAGAAGAGAGGGAGTGCATTCCTTTATATAGAGGAAGTGGAGTGGCACTATTGTAAATACAAAAAGGTATTCACTAATGGGAGGAATATCTGACCTAAAATGCCACCCAAATGTAAAACTAATGAATTAATGGGAAATCATGGTCAGTTAAAACATCCACCACAAGAAAATATGTTTATTTTAATAATTTGGATCCTTGGCATATATGATTCCATAATATTTTCAATTTGGTTTTTATTAAATATTCCAACATTATAAACTATGTAATTTTACCATTAATACTAAAATAGATTTAGATTTCTTGGAAAATATAGAGCAAATGAATTATTAAAATTATGTATAATTTTGGTTTAAAAAATATCATCTATTTAAGAAATTAATTTTAAAACAAATACATGTGACGCGTAGAAACACTACTTAAACCTGGATCGTGCTAAAAGATGTTTTTATAATTTATAGGTAACTTGTTATTTATAAAAGGAAAATATTTCCATTAATAAACCATATTTAATAATGAATATCCCATAAATTTCACTCTGTATGATGTTGCATTTTTATAAAATTTAAATCATTTAATATAAATTTATTTATTGTCAAATTAAATTAATATAACATTTGAAATTATTTAAAAAATATTAATTTTAAAATATTAAAACTATATTTTAATTAAAATATATGAATCTTGTAAGAACCTAGATCTCCTTCTCATGTATTTTTTTCTCTTTTCTGGTGTTATTGAGAAAAAGAGGATCTTCTATAGATTTTTTAAGTACACGATGTATAATCTTTTTCCGCATGTAGCGGTGTGATGATAGTGTAATGGTCGAGCACACATCCATGTGTGGTGACCTGGAGACCACCTAATGCGGGAGCCGATAAGGGAAACTACACGTTGTGTACTTCTAAGGTACATACCATGTAATTTTTTATCATTAAATGGTCTGGGGTCGCGTCCAATTGGCAGATATGTCTTTTACTTCACCTTCTTCGACTGAGAGCATCTCTATGACACTGATCATTCCCCAATCCTATGACCGATCATCTATTATCCAAATCGAAAATCCTCGGTTGTGTTGTTATAGCATCGGAGAGTTCTCTCTTCTTCCTGAACATCATTTTCAGATTTCTCTTATCTATTGAGTTATACTCTATTGAACGTTTTATACGTTTTTGAAGATCTATCATGTTCTAGGTCGATCCAAGGGCTGATGCCAAGGTATATAGATCATAAGATGTTGAGGTTGGTGGTTTGTGTATTTCTATAGATAGTCTATGAGTTATTTGTGCAAAAGATCCCAATACCGTTGATCAGAGTATTGAGAGATTATGGTTTTAACCCTATTATTTCCTGCTATGATTTATAAGCTTGAGTATAGGTCAATTAAATGTAAATAGGGTTATTTTCCATGTTATGGATTTCTTCCCCATGATTTTATTGTTAATGAATGTTTGTTCTTTCTAAGCCTGCTAGTCATCATGATTTCCATTCATAGTGCTGATAGGATGGAGTAATATTATTTATTTGACATGATGTAATGTTGTAGACTGTTTTTCCAAGTAGTTTCTTGAGGTTTACACTGGCCGTTAACCTGGTGTAGTATACCATATGGAGAATGAACATTGAGGGCTTCTCCAGAGTTTCTGTTTACTGTTTTGATGCGAGACTCTAGGGGGAATGGATGTAAGTGAACCTTCAGAGTTTCTGTAGTTCCATTTTGTGGGCCACATGGGGAATTGAATGTTGAGTACTTCCCCAGATAACCTTTTAGTTTCCGATACGAGACTATAGGGGGAATTGATATAGATTGATTCCTCAGAAAGTATGTGAAAAAGATGACCCATAGGTGTTAGACTGTGCGTACTTCCTAGAGGGTTTCTTGTGTTGTTTTGGGTGGAACAGATGGGTTAGGCTCTGAGTACATTCTAGATGGTTAGCTATTTGTGATTTTATTCTTACTTGATATCTTATAATTGAATGCATTTGAAACAATAAGATTTTTTACTTCTGAGTACTTCCACGATTAATGCTTCATTTTGATTATAGATGGCCATATTTTTTCCATGACTATTGGGATCAGATCATTGGGAGGTTGCCTACTGGGATTTATTCCCAAAGACTATTTGTGTCATGCTTTTGGTCCCGAACTGTATACATTGCTGCAGATATAGATAAGGGAAAGTGTTGTTCTACTTCAGGTACATGATTGCTTCAGATCTAGAGAGTTTGGGAACAAGTTGAGTCTTGAGATACTCTATAGTTTGTTTTTCTTTTTTCTGTTGAACTTTGGTTTTGTATTTTATTCCATCAGTGTGACTTGTTTTGCTACTTTCTTAGACATATATATCTTGCATAATATATATATACATGTTTGTGATCTAGTTGTTCATTACATCCGCTATTTACCTATCACATGTTTTACTACTTCCACTATTACTATCTATTTTACTTCTACTATGTTACTCTCCCATTAAGGGCACTGTTTTCCCACTATCACACCTAATTCCCTCACTTCTAGTCAGCATCATCTAGCATTCGGGGAAATGCGCTTGAGGCCATGTGACCAACCGGGTATGGAGAACCTCTGGGTGGGTTCTAGAATGGGGATGTTACAATGTGGTATTAGAGGAATTGTTTCTTCCGTGGAATACTATTTGGATCCTATATCCAGGGATAAGAAGAAAATAATTACATTTTAATAAGATGTTTCCAGTATTAGCTAACCAATGTATAAGGAAGAGCCAATCTACCTCATTATTGAAATTTTATGGTTTTGCAATTTTACAGTTGATTTGATTTAACCGTTGGGCGATTCACTTGTTATGTGTTGTTTTTGTTGAGATTTTTAAGGTTCTATTTCTATTGAAACCTGATGATATGAGGGTATTCCAACTCAGGAATCATATAATAACTTTCTAGAGATCACATGCCATTCATTATTGTCATGCCATCTAGGGAGCATTAGTGATTGCATGTTGTTGTGATAGATGTTGTGTAATGGCCCAGACCCTCTTGTCCCATTACTTTTCCAAAAGTGAGGCTCCACTAAAATTGTGGCACCGCGACGGTCGCACCAGTCACGGTGGAACCGTGATGATGGCACCATGAGGGCGACACTATGACGTTGGCACGGTGTCCTCTTCGTTCTTTTCCAGTTCCCAACCTTTCTGATCCCGTAGTAAATTAATTTTTTTACCCTTATTAAAGCCCATAATTAATACCTATAAATACAGAGAAATATCCCCAATGAGGGATATTAAATCACAACTTAATACCATCATGTGTAACTGCCCAAACCATTTGGGAAACCATGATCTGACTTTGAAGGCATTCAAAATGCCCATTTCCCGTAACAACAGGATTTTATCTATATATCGCAGATGTTCTTATTTATCTTCTTCCTTTTGGTAGGATCCTCTTCTTCTCGTTTGTGCGCCTAGAGTTCCCCCCCCCCAATCCTGAGACTTGTGGTGGACCTGCGCTCGAGTCGTCTTCTCGTCATTGGAGTTCCCAACATCCCTCCCCTGCAAATCGCACATCCCCTTTTCTTAGCGCGTGGAGAAAAACGTCGATCCTTGATAAATCATGTAGGAATTTTCTGCTTCGTCTCTCTTTTCTGGGGATCATGAGGGCTGGGATGCTATTATCTCTGTGGAAATTGATGAAAAATAACTTAATGTAAATAATGAACGGACCATTAAAGAATGAAAGAGGGCTGTGTTGGATGTTCTGATTCACTACTTTTATGTGTTGTGAATTGTACGCGCATATGCTCACTTAAAATCATGGTCGTTGGTGGTATTTCTATGTGAACTAATGAACCTCGGTTCTCCTAGATGTTTTAATTACCACAACATGGAATTGGTTAATTACGCATACTCGGTTAAATAAATTGAAAGAAACAGGATAAACCCATTTCTGTGATAATCCTGGTTAAAACACTGTGGAATTGAAACCATAGAGTGTGTTAAATCTTTTAAATATGAAAAAACCAACATGGACCTACCTTGTGATGGTGGTGGTTTGGTTGTTTTCTTTCACGGGCCGATTTCGGGTTACATTATGGTTTTCATGGATGGGGGCTTAGATTGCTGGGGTTATCTGGGAGGGGATGAGATCCCCTGTTGTTATACTTTCGCTAGTTGTGAATCTAAGGCTATGTGGTTACTCTTCATATATCACGAATTGGGGTGGAATACTCTCTTGTTGAGAAACCATTGGCTCCTGGATTTTGGGGGCATGGGGTTGTGTCTCGGGGTTTTCTTTGGTTCTAGTACTATGAGGGATCTCACTTATCCCATTGTTGTTATGACTTTACAAGAGAACCAGGTCTGAATGTTTAAACTATTGTTTGACTGTCTTCTTTCTCTACCTTGCAGTTTTTCCTATTAATTTCCCAGTAGTGTAGAATTCTCCTAAATGGGGATACTTGAACATGAAAAAAGGAACAGTTTAAATGGGAATTTGTTTTGGGAATGAGCTGTGGCTTGTCCGTGAGTGTCTTGCTGTTCTTTCATGAATGAGTAGTAACGTGGGTGCTTGTGCTCAGGTTATGGAACCCCTAGGTTGGGATGAGTGTTTGTTACCTATACATATATCTTTATCTTTTATGTTTCTTATTCTCACACCACCCAAGTTGAGCACTTAGTGTCGAACACAACATTTCATGGGGATGGTGTTTTTCCCAACACTCCTATGAGTGGTTGGTTATTAGATACTTCTCTACTACCTTTCCCGAATATCCTATGACTCTTCGGGCAGGATTTTATGGCTTGAAGTCCTTTATCGGCCTAAGAACCTTTGGGCAGGGTAGTTGTGGAGGTTGGCCCAGGTTTTTTAGGGCATGTTGTTTCCAAAGTGTCTACGAGATGAGGCCTGGGTGTCTTCAGGCGTGGTAGTAGATGTTCTGACCCAGGTCTTTTGCGATTGTGGTTACGCATGGTGGTTGTGGCCCAGGTGTGTGTGGGCAGGGTTTGGCAGTGGGATAGCGGTGAGGTTATGGCCCAGGTGTGTGCGGGTGGGGTTTGGCATTGGGATTGCGGTAATAATGGTTGGATTGGTTCGATACGTAGGATGTCTTCAATAACCAGTGGTAAAGTGGCGCGGGGTACCCAAATATCTATGTGCTATTAATATACGTTACATGACTTGAATTATTTGGGGAGCATTCCTTGGTGAGGATTGGGTGGATATCTTTTCCTTGTTGGGTGTTTGGTTATCACTTTTTCCACGAGACATTAGAATGAATCCTCACTTGTACATGAGAGTCTTTGGTTTTCCCTATTGAGTATACTTTTATGCTCACCCTACATATATAAATTTTCATTCAGGTATCCAGGATGACATGTGGGATCGTACGAGAGCGTACTAGCTCGGACCTTTGGGGTAGTTGCTGTTGTTGATTTACTTTTCTTCGTATCTTTTTACTTTTGGAGTTTTGTGGCCTGTATATTTTACCTTTGAGCATTCATATGGGAAATGTTTACTTTCAGCCATACTTGCACTTTCAGTTTTGGTGTTGAGGGATTTAATATCTTATCTAATGATTCTATTAAAAGAAAAAGGGTAATTACTTCCATTTAGTGTGTGATTTTAAACCCTTTGTGCTAGTCGCCACTCCGGGACCTATAGAAGGTGGGTCTCGGGGGACATTATCTCTCCTTCAACTTGAAGAAGGAATGTTCTGACAATCGTTTGTCCCTTACCTCATCTTGGTGAAGGAGGGTCATAATATAATGGTATCAAAGGAGGAGGTTTGAGAGATAGGAATGAGTCTGGAGATAGGCACAGTGTGGATTGCAATGGATCATTGGGAAACAGTGTTGGGTGACTATGGTGCGTGAATTAGGCTAGGGAAGACCGGCTAGGACCTAGGATTTTACGCCCCCCCCCCCTCCTATGATCTGATGCAAGGACATAGGACCTACAGAATGTCCAAGTGTGCCATGCTGATTGCAGGGTAGAGACCCTAGGAAAGGTACAATAATCATAATGACTTTTGTTCTCGTGTTTCATGGGTGTCTAGGGGATTCAAAATAAATGAATAAGTCTAAGAAAATATAAGAACAATATTCTACACTAATCGGGCTTAGTCATTCCTTGTTTACCTTGCAGCTATGGAACCTGGGAGATGACTACGAGTAGTACCGACGATCGAGGCCCAGGAGGTTGACATGGCCGATAGAAAGAGGATCGACCGAGAGGAGGAGGATGACCAGTGGAAGAATACGCTTTGATCCGTTCAGGGACAGACCATCAGGATGTACGGGGGCAGCATCTCAGACGTGGAGACCGAGAGCTAGATCGAGGTGATAGTTATAGCTTTCGGCTTGATTCGGTCTCCGACGGAGTACTGGGTTCCTCTGGCCTTCATCCAGATGTGGGGAGCAGCACGTCAGTGGTGGAAAATTTATCTTGGAGAGAGGAGGGGGACTGAGGTTGCAAGGGCTGACTTCGAGAAGGAGTTTCGGGCATAATTCCTCTCTTCCACAATGAAGTCTGAGAAGATACAAGAGCTACTCTACCTCCAGCAGGGGAGTATGTCAGTGAAATAGTTGGGGATCGAGTTCAAGGATCTCCTTATATTTTCTCCAGACCTCTTTCCAGATGATGAGTCTCGGGCGAGACGTCTAGAGGAGGCACTCTGAGCTTCTCTTCAGTATTCTGTTGTTCCCTTTTCCTTACCGGCATACCTGGAGGTGCAAAAGAATGATGAAGTGGTGGAGAGCATGCACATGCTGGGAGGTGTGTCATGAGAGGGGATCCAGTTGGGCCTGTCGAAGGGGAAGGCCAACAGCAGCAGGCCCCCGGCATCAGGACCCTCTAGGTTTTGACCGGCAAGAAGCAGGCCTCAGCAGTTCTAGTTCTAATCCCCCAGTACTCGCCCTTTTCATTAAGGCCTAGGACTGAGGTGCTTCATCTGTGAGAGCCATGGAAATATTTGGAATCAGTGCCCGAATAGAGTGTAGTATATCGGGGGTGGACAGGTTCAGTGCCCACCTTAGCCACAACAGTTTTCAGCCAGGCCCTTTCAGCCGCAACAGAAGGGGCAACAACTCCTTCCCCTCCGAGGGCAGACGTTTTATTAGGAGGCCGACCTCAGGGGGATCCTCAGGGACCTCAACCAGGGCGTGGATGGGGAGGTGGCCGACATTAGGGAGGGAGAGGAGCTGGTTGTGGGTAGTTTCACACCGCAGAGGCAGCAGTTCCTGCAGGGCCATAGGTCATTCGAGGTATGATCATCTTGTTGAGTACTCTTTCCTATTCCTTGTTTGATACCAGAGCTTCTCACTCCTTTGTTACACCTAGTCTGGACAGCGCTTTGGGTTTAGACGTTGAGAGACTTTTAGCACCTTTGGAGCTAAGCACGCATGTCGGAGGTCAGACTGACTTATCTTATGTTTTCCGAGGGTGTAGACTGATGATAGGGCCACATCAGTATACCATAGATCTACTATTGTTGCATATAAAGCCATACGATGTCATCCTAGGAATTGACTGGATGTTTTCTGTGTGTGCCGTCATTGACTGCTTCCGAGGAAGGGTTGTATTTTCAGATTTGAGCTCTCAATGTGTAACTTTCGTCGGCGAGCGAGGTTGTCAGAGAAGCAGCGGGAAAGAGGAGCCCCTCCTTTCCTTGTTGGACAAACTATCAGTGGAATTAGTAGATGTAGATATGGTGGAGGTTCCAAGAAACATCATTGATTTTATGGATGTCTTTCCTGAGGTGTAGGAGAATCTACCCCCTTGACGGGATGTTGAGTTCGGGAAAGACCTTCAACCTGGTGCCCGTCCGATTTCGATGGCTCCCTATCGGATGGCACCTTATGAGCTGTGGGGGTTACGGATCCAGATTGATGATCTAATGATGAAGGGTTTTGTTCAGCCAAGTGCGTCATCGTGGGGTGCTCCTGTGTTGTTTCAGAAGAAGGCGGGTGGTGGTCTAAGGATATGAATAGAATACAAGAGACTGAATCAGGTGATGGTCATGAATCGCTACCCTCTCCCGAGGATAGGCGATCTCTTCGACTAGCTGACTGGAGCAAGTTGGTTCTCTAAGATCAATCTACGGTCTGGATATCACCATGTGATGGTGAATGAGGGTGACATCTTGAAGAATGCCTTCATGTCACGAACCAGGCCGGGACATCATTCGACCCGGTCCGCGGCAAGGCCCGAAGGGCGTTCCTGATCCCCACGGTCTGGAACAAGTGCCTGGGTATCAAAATTAACACATGGGAATGATTATACCCGAAATACTAAAGGAAAAACCACTGATAAGAAGAAACTGAAAATGAAAATATACAACCAAATAGGGCCTCGAACTTAAAACAAAATCAAGGGTTTACAACTTGAACCCACAACCAAAATAAGCGACAATAAAAGAAACTAAAACTCAAACCTCTAAGCAACTAGAGAGACATAGCATCCACACGCCACACACCCAACCTGCATGAAAAGACCATCAACGACCAGAACCACCATTGTTGATCACGATGTCCAAACCTATAATACACAAGAAACAAAATCTATATACACCCAAAGGTGTATGTAGGGTTTGAGCCAATAGCCCAGTAGGACGTCACCCAATAAAAAAGGTTCCATGACACAACATCAAAGATATAATTTAATGTGCTTATTAAAAATTATAATTTCAAAAAACATGTTTTTAAAGAAAACATTTATAAGCTAAATACTAAAAGAAAATACTAAGAGAACCCATTTCACAAAAATGAATTGAAAGGGGAAAAGAGAAATTCATTTAAGGGCATACTTACAAGTACTCTCACACAGACACAGACACACACCCACATATACTCACACACACACACACATGTGGTCCTCCATATGCTGATGGAAGGCACCATGAAATTGATGGTAGAGCACTATGGGTAAATCCCTTAAGGTTCATCTAGTTCGAGTGGGACCTTAGAACCTCGTGTCTCAGTGAAACGTGGCTTAGAAACCACGACCCTCAGAAATGTGGCTTAGAAGACCACGACCCTCAGAAAATGTGGCTTAGAAGGCCACGAACCTCAGTCATCATATGTTTAGTTAGTGTTGAAATCATCAATCCAGCTATGTGAAACAGGGACGATACCCATCCGGCCCACTAGCGCACTAGTTCTAGTCTACCCACCTAGATACCCAGGGTTTTCCCTTGTGCTCAAACATGTTCCACATTCACATAACACATCACTTTCACATTTCACAAACCAAACATGACATTACACCAAAAAGTCACTACTTTCATATCAAAACGCTATTTGAAATACACACGCACACCAAGAACATGTCTCATTTTATAAAAATACACCACATTAAAAAACACGTAATCAAGTCCTTAAAAATACCATTTTCGCGTTATATAAATGCAGCAAAGAATAATTTGAGCTATTAATGAAATTGATTCAAGATAAACCAAAACGACTTCACACCAAAAACCACTTCATTCTATATAGAGGCGTCACATTAAATCTTGATACACGAGGTAACCATATCAAAACTTGTTTTCCATTGTTCAAACAATTTTTCATTTCAATTTCAAAAGTACAAAACAAGGCAAACACACCGAAAGTGATTCCTTTTACTTTGAAAATGTCTACATAAATACAAAAACACCAAAATTGAGCTGAAAACACCTTTCGAAACTACCAAACAACCCTAAAAAGTCATTCAACCATGTTTTTCACTCAAAACACCACTTAAATAAACAATTCCACAATTTATAAAACATATCGCATGAAAAATAAACCATTACAAAATCAATATCACAAATTGAACCCTATAAAACCTAATTGGAACTCTATAAACAATTATTAATCACTTCTAAAATTTACCACAATAGGATCGAAATGAAAAAGAACATAACAATTTCTAAAGAGGGTGCAATTTTCATCACGCACGCATGTAAATTTTATTTTAAAATGACTTTCGCAAAACTTATTAAACACAACCAATAATTTATACCACAACACGCATATAAACAACAAAAGCATAATATTTCAGATACCCAATTTTAATTAAACGAACATGACAAAACATTATAAACATAGATCGCACCATGCGGCTAAATCACAGAAAATATTAAATTAAACTAAATAAAAAAATTAAATTATCTAAACGATGCAAAAGAATGGAACCACCTACCTTTGATGATGAATTTCCCACAAATGAGTGTGAAACATCAATCGCACCACGGATGCACCACACAAAGATCAATTGAACCCTAAAACAAGAACTCAGACCAAAATATATAAAAAACAACCGCTAAATTGGACCATAAACCTGCTGGACAATAAAATATAACCTCAAAAAAAATAAAAGGAAAAAGAATGAGGAAGGGGGCTTAACCAATGGAGGTTTCGGCCATGGAGGGAAAACCGGTAGGGGGGCATCGGGTTTGCCAGACCAGGTGAGGGGGATGGCGGCTGAGGTAGAGGAGAAGCCATGGGGGCCGGCGGCTAGGGTTTGTTAGACAAGATGAAGGAGGACTGCATAGCGGGGTTCAGCGCGATGAAAACCGGGAAATGCGCAAGAGTTAGCCAGTGCGATGCGTCGCCGGAGAGGGAGACGGAGCGGCGGGCGGGGGTGCGAGCAGGCCGAAGCGGCCTGAAGGAGCAGGGGGGCGGCTGAAAAAAAAAGGCATGCATTGGTCCGTGCAACGGCTTGAGTAGAAGAGGGGTCGAGGGGGCAGCATGAGGTGGGGTGAGGAGGGTCGGGATAACAGATCACGCTCGTCGGAGGGGTGTGCAGCACTGAAGGGGAGTGGTGCCAGAGGAGGTGTCACCCAGGGAGGGGGCGACACGGGCAGAACCCTAGAAGGGGGTGGCTTCGACTGAAAAAACAAAAGGGTATGGGGGGGCTAGGTCTCCACGCTGCAAAGAAGAAATAAACACATAAATAAAGAAAAAAAGAAAACCAAAACAAATAGTAATAATAATAATAATACTAATGATAATAATTAACATAATAATAATAAAAATAATTAGAATAATAGTAATAATAATTTATATTTTCATTATAATTAAAGTTATTATTTAAACATTGTTTGATTGTTTTTTTAAAGTGTCAGGCAACTACGCGGTTACCCCACATGACCCTTAATTTTTTTAATAGAATGATGATGATGATAATTATAAACATAATAAAATTATTATCTTTAACACCTTTTAATTTCAATCTTACATTGATCATTTCACTTAATTAATTTATTATTTAATTTAATTAATCACGCATCGGGCAAGTCGTGTGGTTAACCGGGCGAGGTCACGCAGCGACCCAGGCGAGGCCGTGCAGCCTCGAACGTGGTGAGCTAGACGCAACCGAAGAAAAAAACATCTATTTTTAATTAAGAACTCAAAAAAATTATTTCAGGCCTCGACCCGAGCCACCTGATTCCCAATAAAATCAATAAAATCAATAATATAAAAAGGACGAATGTGACAATTCCCCCCACAATAAAGCATTCCATCCCCGAAAATCCCCAACTAGAACCAAAAATTAAAGCATAAAACCACCTCCCTTAAGGTTCAAAGGGGATCCCCACAAACATCAAGGAAAGAGAGGCAAAAGTATCATGCTCAATGAAAGTGACTCAAAGAAAACTCATATAAAGACCTTTTGATATGTGTCGCCCGCCCCGAAGAGAAATAATGCCTCCAGTTGACTTATCAAGGAAGGGGACTATCGCACCTACGGGAACCAAATTCATAGCCAAAAAAACTCAAGAACTATTAAACATAAACCATACCATTTGTCTAGAATTAACAAATAAGGTCAAACCACATCCACGTAACATACTTATCACTTATCACCAAACCATATTTAAAAACAGAAGCAACAGATCATCATGGGGAGGCCCGAGGGGCTCCCCACCATTTGGAACTCACAGACGCTCGAGACGAGACTGGAAAACTGACACGGGGTGGTTCGAGTGGACTCCCTTCCATTAACAAAAATTCCAGCCCTGATTCAATCTAGTGACATTCATGCGAGACCAAATGTGGGTCTCCCCATCATTAAGAACCAACCAACGACCAAGGAGAGACTAGAAAACCAACATGGGGAGGTCCAGGCAGACTCCCCACCATTATGGAAAGGGAAACACTGATTTATTCGAGAGACCTTGGTGCGAGACCCGTCATGGGTCTCGTCGCCATTATAACAAACAGAGCATACATGAATTTGAAAAACAAAATCTCCATGGTGACCAAACAACCCACCAAAAGGGGAGAGGAGGGAGGGGCCTGACCACCGGGCGTCAAAACCAAAGCTAGTCACAAACCAACATCAAAAAATATATTGGATGAACACCATTCAAATTTGAGACTGGGTTACGTAAAAGACTCTCATAAGGACCACTAAAGTGATTACATCCAGTGGAACGCAACCCCCAAGACTTTAAGGCGTGAGATGAACACGCCTCCACATGGACACGAAAACCTTATGCAACCAGATGGATCATTCGGAGTGGAACAACCATATAAAAAATTTAAACAGCCTCTACATTTAACATTGATGATAGAAATAAGGTCGGGGTCTCATACACTCTCGGGGTTCCTGACCACGCGCCAACTTCACTCTGGGGCCTATGGCTGGAGCCCTGATGTTTGAAGCATCTCCTGCCTCGCAGTCAGGCATTGAAGACTCCTGAACAAAGCTTCTCTTTTTGGTGTCACATGAATCCACACTGAAACTGAGGCAACACCATCAAACACAACACATTACGACATCCAACTGATCATACACGGAACATTCACCAACACAAGAGCTGAAATGGTGCATGCACATCACCCTTTATCACACTGAATGAGAACACGACACCACCAATCGTCACCTAAACATGACCTTTGTTGTTGAGAAGATCTTTACGCTAAGAAAGACTTTAAAATGCATCTTGAACAACACATCATTCTAGCGAAAAACCATAGCAGCCTCATACGACTGGGTCTACCAAACTAGTAGCCTAATACAAACCTTTTCATAAACAAAACAAACCAAAGACCAGGGGTCATTTAGAAAAATATACTGCACCAACAACTTAGGGTTTCTTCCACCTTTTCCCCACTGGAGTCTCCTTTACTGCTTCCAAACAACCGTTGACTATCAAAGGGACCTCACACTGTAAGACATCACCGAACATGACCCTTTCGGCCGATAAATATACCACAAAGACCGTTAAGACACTGGTCAACATAGATAATTATTAACCACATTCAACTTTCACCACTTTAATTTCTTTCACCACTTACATGAGAACCTGTAGACACAACGATGTCAACTTCATACTCGACGAGTCAGACAACCCAAAAAGACCAAAACTCCATTCAACTCCCCTCACATCTGTCATTCCGCTACGAGAGGATCTGTTTAACTGAAGGAAAAAAATGAATAGACTAAGCATTGTCACTAAAAAGGAATAGTCCTTACTTTAGTCAACTGGAGGGTCGGCCAATGGCGAACCATCTGTGGTCGCACGTCATTTGCACATTAACTATTTGTTGGGGGCGTACACTGGCCAAGAATGAAAACCATGGACCAAACTGAACTGGTCCAATGGACAGGACATACAACAAGTGAACACCAAATGTGCAAGGGAAACCACTACAAGGGCTCCCCGATGTACTTTTCAAAAGAATTAACATGCTACATGCTTGCATACCAAATTACATATAAGAATTCAAACTCATGACACAAACCATCCAGAAGGGATCCTCGGCTCAAAACACCTCACATCCAACCTTTCAAAGATACAAGGACACACCACACTATCACTGGTTATTTAAAAACACCAAATTTTCCTTTAACAAAACATTTTGAAAATAATCAATTCCAGTGGGTTGCACAAACCCCAATGGTTTCCCATGGGCCTCGCACATGCATGTTCACATGCCACACCATCACCCACCTCATATCCATCCAGGCACTCATCCTCTCGTGCCATTTACCATTTCTCTTTCCATATACATTCATGCATGTGGTTTCCCACGAGAACACCAAGGATAAAAACCACATCCTTCCATTTTTTTCAAAACCAAAACATCCAACCCACACTTTCCAAACCATTCACATTATTTTATTTTTAAAGCGCTTTATTTGAAAAAAATTTCCAAGACCAAAACATTTTTTCTTAAAAACCAAATTTCCACGAATCCAAAACAAAGAGACGAGAAACAATGCTGGAGGAAACTAGTGTCAGTGGGTGATTGGAGCATATGGTTGGCGGCCATACCCCAATCACTCCATTGGCCACAGAGAGTATTTTAAGACAATTTCCCCAGCTCCACAAGGCTTTCCAGACCCTGCGAACTCACTAAGACCACGGACCGTACTCCCTTTTCATTTCCCTTAGACAAGATTAACCACAATGACTAAAAACTCAGACAAACCTCAACATACATTGGTAACTTGAGTCTCTCCACGAGGTGTGCGGGCCAGGACCCTTACTCGTATCCCGGACGTCAAGTTCGGACAACTTTAACCGATGTCTAATGTGACTCTATCCCAAAAGAAAACGACCCAAGAGAGCCAACCATGCCCTCTGATACAATTTTTTCAAGAACCAGGTCGGGTCGCCATCCGACCCGGTCCACGACAAGCCCTGAAGGGCATTCCCGATCCCCACGGGCTGGCACAAGTGCCCAGGTATCAAAATTAACACATGGGAATGATTTTACCCGAAATAGTAAATGAAAAACCACTGATAAGATAAAGAAACTGAAACTTAAAATATACAACCAAATAGGGCCTTGAACTGAAAACAAATTCAGGGGTTTACAACTTGAACCCACAACAAAAATAAGCGACAAAAAAAGAAACTCAAACTCAAACCTCTATGCAACCAGAGAGACGCATCATCCACACGCCACACCCCCAACCTGCACGAGAAGACCATCAACAACCAGAACCACCATCGTTGAGCATGATGTCACAACCTGGAATACACAAGAAACAAAATTTACATACACCCAAAGGTGTATGTAGGGTGTGAGTCAAAAGCCATGTAGGACGTAACCCAATAAGAAAGGATCCATGCCAAAACATCAAAGAGATAATTTAATGTGAATATTAAAAATTACACTTTCAAAAAAAATGATTTTAAAGAAAAAATTTACAAGCTAAATACTAAAAGAATACACTATGAGAATCCATTTCACAAACACGAATTGAAAGAGGAAAAGAGAAATTCATTTAAGGGCATACTTACACATACTCACACACACATACACACACACATATATACTCACACACACACACACACACACAAGTGGTCCTCCATATGCCGATGGATGGCACCACGACATTGATGGTAGAGCACTATGGGTAAATCCCCTAAGGTTCATCTAGTTCAAGTGGGACCCTAGAACCTCATGTCACGGTGAAACGTGTCTTAGAAACCACGACCCTCAGAAATGTGTCTTAGAAGACCACAACCCTTAGAAAATGTGGCTTAGAAGGCCACGACCCTCAGTCGTCATATGTTTAGTTAGTGTTCCAATCGTCTATCCAGCTTAGTGAAACAGGGACGATACCCATTTAGCCCACTAGCGCACTTGTTCTAGTCCGCCCACCTAGATACCCAGGGTTTTCCCTTGTGCTAAAAAATGTTCCACATTCACATAACACATCACTTTCACATTTCACAAACCAAACATGACATTACACAAAAAATTCACCACTTGCATACCAAAGCACTATTTTAATGAAACACACACACCAAGAATATGTCTCATTTTATAATAATAAACCACATTAAAAAAATGCTTAATCAAGTCCTTCAAAATACCATTTTCCCATTATATAAATGCAGAAAAGACTCATTTGAGCTATTAGTGAAATCGATTCAAGAAAAACCAAGAAGGCTTCACACAAAAAACCACTTGATTCTATGTACAGGCATCACTTTAAATCTTGATACACGAGGTAACCATATCAAAACTTCTTTTCCATTGTTCAAACAACTTTTCATTTCAATTTCAAAAATACACAACAAGGAAAACACACCAAAAGTGATTCCCTTTACTTTTAAAATGTCTATTTAAATACAAAAACACCTAAAGTGACATAAAAACACCTTTCACACCTACCAAACAACCCTAAATAACATTCAACGAGGTTTCGCACTCAAAAAACCACTTAAATAAACCATTACTCAACATATAAAACATATCACATGCAATAGAAACCATTACAAAATCAATTTCACAAATTGACCCCTCTAAAACCTCATTGGAACTCTATAAACAATTATTAAACACTTCTAAAATTTACAACAATAGGATCGAAATGAAAAAGAATATAACCATTTCTAAAGAGAGTGAAATTTTCATCACGCACACATGTCAAACAATTTATTTAAAACACCTTTCGTACAACTTATTAAACACAACCAATCATTTATACAACAACATGCATATAAACAACAAAATAATACTATTTCGAAAACCCAATTTTCATCAAATGAACATGGAAAAACATTATAAACATAGATCGCACCATGTAGATAAATCATAGAACATATTAAATTAAAATAAACAAACAAATTAAATTATCTAAACGATGCAAAGGCATGGAACTACCTACATTTGACGCTGAATTTCCCACAAACGAGTGTGAAACATCAATCACACCACGGACGCACCGCACAAAGATCAATTGAACCATAAAACAAGAATTTCGACCAAAATAAATAAAAACAACCACTAAATAGGACCATACACCTGCTGGACAAAAAAATATAACCTCAAAAATAGGAAAAAGAATGAGGAAGGGGGCTTAACCAATGGAGGTTTCATCCATGGAGGGAAAACTGGTAGGGGGTATCGGGTTCGCTGGACCAGGAGAGGGGGACAACGGCTGAGGGAGAGGAGAAGCCAAGGGGGCCGGCGGCTGGGGTTCATCGGAAAGGATGAAGGAGGATAGTGTAGCGGGGTTCGACGCGAGGAAAATTGGGCAACGCACTAAAGTTAGCCGGTGCGACGCGTCACTGGAGAGGGAGACAGAGCGGCGGTCAGGGGTGCGAGCAGGACGAAGCCGCTTGGAGGAGTAGGGGGTCAGCTGAAAAAAGGGCACGCGTTGGTCCGTACAGTAGCTTGAGCTGAAGAGGGGTCGAGGGGGGCGCGTGAGTTGGTGTGAGGAGGGCCGTGACGATGGCTCAGGCTCACTGAAGGGGTGTGCAGCTCCAGAGGGGAGTGGCGCCGGAGGAGGTGTCGTCCAGGGAGGGGGCAGCATGGGCAGAACCCTGGAAGGGGGTGACATCGATGGAAAAAAGAAAAGGGTATGAGGGGCTAGGTCTCAACGATGCAAAGAAGAAAAAATACCCATAAATAAAGAAAAGGAAAATAAATAAATAAATAAAAGAAAACCAAAATAAATAATAATAATAATAATAATACTAATGATAATAATTAACATTATAATAATAACAATAATTGGAATAATAATTTATATTTTCATTATAATTAAAATTATTCATTAAACTTCGTTTGATTATTATTATTTTTAATGTGTCGGGCAACTGCGCGGTTACCCCTCGCGGCCCATAATTTTTTTAATAGAATGATGCTGATGATAATAATAAACTTAATAAAATTATCATCTTTAACCCCTTTTAATTTCAATCTTACATTGATCATTTCGCTTAATTAATTTATTAATTAATTTAATTAATCGCTCATCGCACAGGTCGTGTGGTTAACTGAGCGAGGTCGCGCGACGACCCAGGCGAGGCCGTGCGGCCTCGACCGTGGTGTGCTAGACGCAACCAAGGGGAAAACATTCGTTTTTAAATAAGAACTCAGAAAAAATTAATTCGGGCCTCGACCCAAGACACCTGATTCCCAATAAAAACAATAAAATAAATAATATAAAAAGGACGAATGTGACACTTCAGGTGCAGATATGGGAACTTCAATTTTGTAGTCATGTCGTTCGGCATTACGAACGCACCAGCTGTGTTCATGGGGTTTATGAACTATATCTTTCAGGAATATCTGGACCGGTTCATGGCCGTGTTTATTGATGACATTCTGATCTACTCATGATCAAAGGGGGACCAGGCAGAGCACCTGAGGACGGTTTTAGAGGTCCTCTAACGACACCAGCTCTACGGGAAACTGTCCACATTAATGTTTTGGACGCAAGAAGTGCATTTATTTGGGAACGTGGTGTCTGAGAAGGGGATAGCAGTGGACCCATCGAATGTCGAGGTGGTTGTTCCTTGGGCAGCACCCAAGAACATGGCAGAGGATCGTAGTTTCCTCGGACTGGCAGGTTACTACAGGAGGTTTGTGCCCATATTCTGCCAAGTATCTGCACCTTTGACAGGCCTGACCACGAAGGACTGGGCTTTCGTGTGGAACGAGCAGTGTAAGGAATCCTTCAGCTATCTGAAGGAGAAGTTGGTTAGTTCCCCAGTGTTGAGGTTGCCAGAAGAAGGGCAGCATATGAGCTGTTCTCTGTTGCTTTGGGGCAAGGCCTCAAATGCGTGTTGATGAAGCGACAAGGGGTGATCTCATTTAGGTCTAGGAAGTTATGCCCCCATGAGTGTAACTATTCCACCCAAGATCTAGAGCCTGCTATAGTCGTATTCGCACTAATGCTATGGTGGCACTACCTTGTTGGGGAGCACTTCGTGGTCTTCACCGACCATAAGAGATTGAAGTACTTCTTCTCACAGCGGGACCTGAACATACGACAATTAAGGTGGATGGAATTACTTCAAGACTACGATTTCTAGATTTCCTATACGTTGGGCATGGGGAATGCAGTGGATGATTCTTTGAGCAGGAAGTCACGGAAGGATGTAGTCCGGGAGTCAGTATATTCTTGGAAGGAAATGGAGGAGTTGGATGACCTGCATTTAGATGCAAGGATGGAAGGTGGTATAGGTTGCTTGTATCATATGATGGTGAAATCTTCTCTATTGCGGAAGGTAGAGTCCCAATGTGGAGACTTGGAAAGTGTGGTGATGCGTGACCAGGTTAACCAAGGGGATGCTCCGGAAGGGTGGATGGAGGATGGTCAGAATCAGGTGTCTTTTCGAGAAAAGTTTTTAGTTCCATAGACGATGTGTGAGAGTGTTCATAGTGAGTTCCACAACTCACCCCTAGAAGAGCACTCGGGAGTTTTGAAGATGTACCAGGCCTTGAGATTCCAGTTCAGGTGGCCCGCGGTGAAGCGGGCGGTGGTAGAGTTCGTGGCCAAATGCTTGGTGTGTCCGCAGGTGAAGGCTTAACACCGTGTTCCATGAAGTTTTTTGCAACCTATGGATGTTTCCGAGTGGAAGTGAGATGACATCTCGATGGATTTCTTCACGGGACTACCTAAGGCTCAAGGAGGTTCTGACGCTATCTCGGTAGTGGTGGAACGGATGTCGAAGTCGGATCACTTTCTGGCAATCAAGGAGTCGGGTACAGTGGATGCCTTAGCACGATCGTATGTGGATGAGGTGGTGTGGTTGCATGGTGTTCTGAGATCCATATTATATGATAGGGATGCATGGTTTACCTCATGAGTCTGGAGAGGATTGCATCCGGCTTTTGGCACCCAGATACGTCTTAGCACTTCTTTCCATCCCCAGATAGATGGACAGACAAAGCGCACCATCCATACCATGGAGGATATGTTTCCGACATATGTTCTAAACATAGGAGGATCATGGGTGTGACACTTTCCACTGGTATAGTTTGCCTATAATAATAGCTATCACTTTACCATTGGCATGGCTCCATTTGAAGCTCTATACGGAAGGCCGTGTCGCTCACCGGTGTGATAGATTGAGGTTGGGGAATCAAGCGTTCTTGGATCGGAGGTGGAGCAGAGCACGACAGAGAAGGTTAAGCTTATACAGGAAAGGATGAAGGTGGCCCAGGACTGACAGAAGTCATATTACGATAACAGGAGGATGCCCTTGGAGTTTGAGGTTGGAGACCACGTGTTCTTGAAGGTCTCCCCTCGGCGTGCACAACAGAGGTTTGGTAGAGGGTGTAATCTTTTTTCTAGATTCATCGGACCCTTAGAAGTGTTGTGGCGGGTCTGTGATGTGGCTTACCAGCTAGAACTACCACCGCCACTACTGAGGATATATGATGATTTCCATGTGTCCCGGCTTCGTCGGTATCAACACGACGATTCACACATCCTCGAATGGGGAGAGATAGATATCGAGGACGACGTGAAATTTTTTGAAAGACCAGTGAGGATCGAGGATCATGAAGAAAATTTGATTCGTGGGCGAACCATTCTTTTAGTTCGAGTGTTGTGGAAGAATGGTGGGCTTGACGAGAGAACCTGGGAATGGGAAGCACATATGTGTGCCCAGTACCCAGAGTTGTTTTGAGTTTTGTGTTGTTCTGTTTATACTTGTTTGTGATTGAATGCATCACCTTGTTGACTGTGGAATGTGTGTATTTCCTTATTCTCTAAATGTGTGTGAAAAGTCCTGGCTATGGGGAGGGGAGGACCCGATCCCTAATCAAGACGCATTAATGTGGATGCGATTAAACCCATGCGGGTGAGTCAGTGCCGCCCAAATCGGATAGTATCTTGACATGGGGGAAGAGACTCCCCAAAGCATAGGACTGGGCAGGTTGAGCCTGGTATGTTTCTTGGTTCTGGAGAGGGAGGCGTTTCTAGATAACTATGAGGTTCACTCCTAAGAGGTATCTTTTGACGTGGTTGTTCGAACCCTCTATTCGCTTCTGTATTGTTTTGATTCTCGAGGGCGAGAATAGTTTGAGAGGTATCTAATGTAATGGACCAAACCCTCCTGGCCCATTACATTGCCAAAAGTGAGGCTCCACCAAAACAATGGCACCGTGACGGTGGCACCGATCATGGTGGGACCGTGATGGTGGCACTGGTCATGGTGGAATCGTGACGTTGTTACCGTGAGGGTGACACTGTGACGATGACACCCTATCCTCTTCGTTCTTTTCCAGTTCACGACCATTCCGCTCCGGCAGTAAATTAATTCTTTAACCCTTATTACACCACAAAATTAATACGTAAAAATCTCGAGAAATACCACCGATGGGGGATATTAAATAACAACTTAATACCATCGTGTGTAACTGCCCAAACCACGTGGGAAACCACGATCTGACTTTGAAGGCGTTCAAAATTCCAAAATCCTGTAACAATATAATTTTATCTATATATCATAGAAGTTCATCTTTACCTTTTTTTGGACGACTCCTATCCTTCTCACTGGTGCTCCTAGAGTCCCCCCCCCATTCCCGAGACTTGTGGTGCACCGGTGCTCGAGTCTTCTGCTCATCCTTGGTGTTCCCGACGACCCTCCCCTGCAAATCGTGCATCCTCTATTCTTGGCGCGTGTAGAAAATGTCGATCCTTGATCAATCAGGTAGGGATTATCTCCATCGTCTCTCATTTCTGTGTATCATGCGGGGTGTAACACCCCATGCTTCTACCGTACGCTTCTCTTTGAATAATGCAATAGCGTGTGTTGTACGCAACATCGAGTTCTAACACACACCACAACCGGTCAAACTATCCGTTATGAATAGTAATACCAAATTTTTAAAATTTTAGAAAGTTTATCTCTCAAAATGGACTTCATTTTTTGATTTGTAGTATCGAATTTAGCACAAGCTGAAATTTTGGTACTTTTTGGATAACTTTAATATTTTGATAAATAGTGAAAATTACTAAATTTTAATTAAAAACAACTTTTTTAATAAAAATAATTAATACTGATAAATTATGAATTTGAGTGGTTTTAAAGTATATTTAAAATATATTTTTACCATTTAGTACAATATTGGAAATTGGATATAATTTCACAATTAAACCGAACATAAACATGTGTCAATCTTTTGATAGTTATTATATCTTAAAAACATGCTTTTTGTTTTGACAGCAGGAATTAATTTTAAATTAATTTATTCTACTTATGTGTTTTGAATTTGGAAAAATGGATTACATATTTGGAATCAGGATTTAAAAATTATGTAAATTGGTAACATTTATTTTTAGACATTTTGAATAATTACTTCGGTAAATATTTTATTTACCATGGTTAAAGGGTAAATCCGGTAAATAGGGGTTAAAAAATAATATTATAATAATACTAAATTACACTAAAATGTGTCCTAACCTTATCGGTGGATACATTTCCGACCATGGTTATCTTTGGGTCGATTTTGTGACCCCATGGAGCCACTTGTAGGTGATAGGGACACATTATTTTAATTAAGTTAAAATAAAAACAAAAATGACAAAAGCATATATCTTTTAGAAAAACAATTTTTACAAAGGTTTATAAATGTTGGAATTTTGACTATAAATATTCATTAGAAATATAAGATGATATAATACATAATGATATTTTATTTATAATTTTTAGACACTAAAAAAGTTAATTTATTTATGACACAATGATGATGCATTAATTACCAGAATAGTGAAAAATAAAAATAATTGCTATTATAAATACCCAAATAAATGAAATTTGAGACTTTTTATTAATTAAACTAATTTTCAAGGTCAATATGACATTTTAGGAATGATTTAATTAACTGTTTTTTAAGTAATAATTCTATTATGATTTTTACAAAAATCAACTATTGAATAGTGTCAAAATTGACATAAAAGAGTTTTTAAAAACAATATTATATTCATAATTGATATTAAATTCATAAAAATATAAGGTTCATCAAAGAGACTTATCTCATGATAGGTGTATCATTAATGGACCACTTGGGGGTATTTTGGATGTATATAGTTTGTTTATTAACCATATAATATAAAAATACAAAGAGACATTGTAAAAGTGAAACTAATTAACTATGAGTTAATACTTAAAGATAAGGTTAATATAGTAACCCAAACCTGTATAAATACTATTGGATGAGTTTTGTTTACCTATCACCACCTTACAATTTAAATAATCCACTTTGGAGCCATTAGAAACCGAATATGAATTGATTATAAAATAATATTTCTAGTTTTTCCAAAGGTGCCCCTCACCCCTCTTATAAAAGGGCACTCCCCCTTATCATTAATTCACACCTTCAAAGCCTTTTTTTGGACAAACCCTAAAACAATACTCTCTAAAAATTCCTCACTACAACATAGAGGGCTTAGTTTTATCATAAATCTATCCTAAGGAGCCCTTTTGATCAAATTAAAAGGACGAACCTGAAGAAGAGGTAATGTTTTCACCACCCTTTTTCAAATTCATTTATTCTTAAACTTCTTCTTTCTTTGTTATTATGATTATAAAATAATGAATACAGTATCTCCTATATACTATAATATTATTATAAACATGGTACAACCATATTCAGTACTTTATCCATCATTTGAATGACATGTCACCATACGTGTATACGTATGACTTACCGTCTCCACGTCGTGGTGTACTTGTTATTCAATATATTATTATTTTGATGGGTATAATAATGATTTTTAATTCATTTAAATAATAAATATAACATGATAATGATTATGTATATATGATATACCATCCAATTATATAATATTTTAATATCAAAATAATGATATTGTCACTCGTGCTTACGTACGGACTACCGTCTCCACGAACGCGATGAGATTCATTATACATCGTATCCATTCAAGTATAATTATCATTTTATGATTTAAAAATAATGTTTAATGAATTTATATCATTCTGGATATGAATATGATACAACCTACCCATGAAAAATATGGCTTACGTAACAGAACATATAAAGGAAAACGAGTAAGTTAACACCCAAAATGATGATAATACTAAGATATCATTAACAAAGAAATATTAAAATATCATATATGATAACATAATAATATATATGATTCTTTATAATTTAATAACAATTATTTCACTATTATACAAGAGTTTAACCTACCCCATCCAAGTAAAATTACAAGGTAAGGGTTTATTTCGCAATCTCTTCATTATTTGAGGATGTTTATACGTAATAATCTACTGGGAATTATTTATCATCCACATCCATGTTTCCTCAAAATGTATTTCAAATAATTCATAGTATTTTAAAGACTATGGTATAAATTCCTTTATACCCTTTTTTGACTTTTTTATAAGAGGTTTATAAAGGAATCATTCCGTCGTTTTCCAAACAAGGTTCTTTTTAACATTTTCGACAGAATTAACGTAAGAATTTTTTTTAACTTATACGGCGGGTGCGGCTATTTTCCACCGTTATAAAATCATCTATGCTTACCTTACTATCTTATAAGAATATTTCCACGAAAAATGTTTTATTTTATAAATATATGACTCTTAAATGATTTCAAAATAGAAAGAGGTATTTCTCTAAAAAGTTTTTTGATTTCATCTATGTCAACATCCTTTGATGGATTTTACGCTTATTTGATGTTGATTTATTATGATACAAAAATTATATATTTTATTGAAGGTTTTGTGATATGTTTGACTGTGGATGTGTTATTTTTATACCATTCATGGTTTATGGATGAAGTATTTTCATTTCGTATTCTAGTTTTAATATGAATGTTTATGTTATGTTTAAACCTTTTTATATGGGAATGAATTGGACTTAATATGTGATAGGTGGAGCCCGCTATAAATCCTCGATGCATCGGTAGGTCTGGCACAGATGTACCTAGGGGTAAAACTCGAAAACACGGCTTTGATCTAGACTCGAACAGGAACTGGTGCACGAAAACGGGCCTTGCCGCACTCTTGGTTAGGACACTCCCGGTGGATATGATTAGGATAACAGTCATTTTCATTACAAATCATTATGAAGGGTTTATGAGTATATACTTCCTCAATGAATTTTTTTTATGATTATGGATTATATCCATAAATAGTTTAATTTATGTTATGTGTTTTATAAGTATGAAATTATGTATTTTGATTCATAAACTGATCTGGTTTATACCATTGTTTAGAAATGGCGCCTAGTGGAAGAAATAAAACTGTATCAATGCACACACTACATGTAGGGATTTCCCTCCTGCTCAAGATAATTATAGTGGAGTTAGTGATGCAACTGGTGCCGATCAGCTATTCACCATACTGGGACAACTCACTCAGGTTATGAATAATAACCTTACCCGTATGGAGCACCCTGATCTGCAGCATCGAGGATCAATGTTAGATCTTTTCATGTGGAAAAAACCACCAACATTCAATGGGAGTAAAAATCCATTGGTAGCTGAGCAATGGATTAGTTCCCTAGAGAAAATATTTCAGGATTTGGGATGTAGTTAAAGGGAAAAAGTTATCATGGCAGTTTACCGCCTCACTGGAGATGCTGATCAATGGTAGTAATTGATTCAAAACATGAAGGAAGATGATGAAGTATCAAATATGGAATGGGGGAGTTCAATGATCTGTTTTTATGAAAATACTTTCCTCATGACCATCGAGCAGATATGGAAAGGCAATTTCAGAGTCAGAGAAAAAAGGAGGATGAGAATGTCACAAAGTATGGGCTAACTTTACAAGGTTGGAATGGTATACTGGAGATTATATACGTAACCCAATAAGTAATATTTATCGTTTCTTTGATGGGTTAAAACCATTTCTCCGTCGAGCATTAGTCTCACAATCCTTCTCATCGTATGAAGACATTTTCTCAGGTTCTCTCAAGATAGAGAAATAATTCTCTATGTCATATGAATTTAAAGTAAATCAAGAGAAGAAGAGATCTTCTAATCAATCTAGGAATGGAAATATGGGGAATAAGGGAAAGGTTGAATATCTATCCTGTGGTAAATGTGGGAAGAAACACCCTGGTACTTGCTTCAAGGGAATGCGTGTCTATTACAAGTGTGGAGAAAAAGGCCACCAAGCTCGTGATTGAAAAGGGAAGAAGAAAGCTACCAATGTTCATTGCTACAATTGCAAGGAGATGGGACATTATTCAAATGAATTTACTAAGCGTTAGGGGAACTTAACTCAGAAAAGGCCAAGGGATCAAGTCCAAGCTTATGATACCACTACTGCTGAGGTAGAATCTATGAAAGACGTGGTGGCAAGTAATTTAATGGTTTCCTCAAGTTTAGAAAATGAATTACTTGATTCTGGATAATCACATTGTTTCATATCTTCCAAGTTCTCTAAGAAAATTAGATATTTCAAATTTTATTTGACAAATGAGCTGTCAGTTAAAACTCATAAGGGAAGTATCATTGCAAAAAGGTTATGTGAATTAGTCCCCAATAGAGCACATAAATTTTCTTTATCTTCTGATCTCTTCGTCATACCTATGATTGAGTTTTATATAATCCTTGGCATGGATTGGATTTCAGACCATGATGCGAAGATTTATTGTAAGAAGAAGGAGGTTATGATTTTTGATGATGATGATAAGGAACACCTTATCTTTAGAGCAGAATCGTCACCACCTAATTATTATCTTGATCCACCCCCAGTAGCTCAACTAAATTCAATTATTGGGGAGGAAGAGGACGAAATTACAGTGGTTGAGGAAAGGAATGTTCAAATAGAGGATGTACCTATTGTGAAATAATGTGTAGATGTGTTTCTGGAAGATTTACCTGGACATCCTCCAGAATGAGAAGTTGAATTTTCCATTGATTTAATTCCTGGATCAAGTCCTATATCGAAGACCCATTATATAATGACCACTGTAGAATTAGTTTAACTTAAGAAACAACTACAGGAATTTATTAATAAGGGATTTATTCGTGCTAGTGTTTCTCCATGGGGAGCCCCTGTACTTTTTGTTAGAAAGAAATATGGATCTATGAGGTTATATATCCACTACAGGGAGATCAATGCAATAACAATAAAGAACAAGTATCCCCTACCTCGCATTGATGATTTATTTGACCAACTGCATGGAGCTCAATACGTTTCAAAGATTGACCATCGATCTGGATAACATCAGTTGTGTGTGAAGAAGGAAGACATTCCGAAGACAGCATTTCGAACAAGGTACAAGCATTACTAGTTTACAGTAATGCCTTTTGGATTGATTAATGCACCCTCTGTATTCATGGATCTGATGAATAGAGTTTTCAAGGAATATATCGATGATTTTTTGGTGGTATTTATTGATGATATCTTGGTATACTCCAAAAGCTACGAGAATCATGAAAATCACTTGCGCATTATCCTAAAGACTCTTAGAAGACATGAATTATATTGGTAGTTTAGCAAGTGTGAATTCGTGCTTCAGGAGGTTTCTTTTCTAGGACATATTGTCTCTAAATATGGAATCTCTGTTGATCCTTCTATGATCAAGGCAATCTAGGAATGGCGAAACCGATGAGTATAACTGAGGTACATAGTTTTATTGGTTTGGCAGGTTATTATCGACATTTCGTCCAGAATATTGCCTGATTGGCTAAACCATTAACGAATCTCACAGGTAAAGGGGTTAAATTTGTTTGGACAAAAGAGTGTGAAGAATGTTTAGAAGAACTGAAGAGGAGATTAGTCAATGTTAATATATTGACTCTACCATCGGGGAATGATGGGTTTGTTATTTATAGTGATGCATCGAAGAAAGTACTTAGATGTGTCCTTATGCAGAATGATAGAGTTATTGCCTATGCATCACGATAGTTTAAAATTAATGATAAAAACTATCCTACTCATGATCTCGAGTTGGTAGTGGTGATCTTTTCTTTTAATATATGGAGGCACTACCTCTATGGTGAAAAATGTGAGACTTATACTTATCAAAAGAGTTTGAAGTATATTTTCTCAAAATAAAAACTCAACATGAGGCAAAGGAGATGGCTTGAATTACTCAAGGATTATAATTGCACGATACACTACCACCCGGGGAAGGCAGAAAAGGTGGCAGATGCTTTTAGTAGAAAAGATCATGGAGTTTTGAACAATATGAGAATTGAAAGGGATCCAATTTTCATGGATCTAGTGAAGATGGACATGGGAATAATCAGGGAAGGGGAAACATCAATTCTTTTTCAAATGGATTCCAAAACATCAATATTATAAAGGATTAAGAGTTCTCAGACTGATGAAAAATAATTTCAAAAGAAGATTAAAGATGTGAATGATGGGAGATTGAGAGACATTGTGTATGAAGATGGAATTTTGAAATTTGGGAAAGGACATTGTGTTCCCGATATACCTGATCTAAAAAGGGAATTTATGGATGATGCTCATAGTTCCAATTTATCTATACACCCTAGGAGCACAAAAATGTTTAGAGATTTGAAAGAACATTTTTGGTGGGACAACATGAAGAGGAAGATTGCTGATTTTGTGTAATGATGATTGGTCTGTCAACAAGTGAAAGCTGGAAGGCAACAGCCTGGAGGAGTCATGAAACCTCTTCCCATACTGGAGTGGAAATGGGACAATATTATAATGGACATTTTCATGGGTCTACCAAAGAATCCTAGAAGGAACGATGCAATATGGGTCATTGTTGATCGTCTTACCAAGTCAGCACATTTTCTTTCTATAAGGGAAGATTTACCACTTGAACAACTAGCAAGACTATATATTAATGAAGTTGTGAGACTTCATGGATTACCCCTATCGATTGTTTCTGATCGTGATCCCCGTTTTACTTCAAGATTCTAGAAAAGTCTTCAGAAATCCTTGGATACTAAACCTCATTTGAGAACTGCCTACCACCCTCAAACAGATGGAAAATCAGAATGAACTATTCAAACCTTAGAATACATGTTGAGATCCTTCTCACTTGACTTTCAGGGTATGTGGGATAAATATTGACCTCGGGTAGTATTTTCCTATAACAATAGCTTCCATTCGAGTATTCAGATGGAACAATATGAAGCGTTATACAGAAAGAGATGTCGCACACCAACCTGTTGGGATGACGTTGGTGAAAGAAAACGTGTAGGCCCAGAACTGGTGGAGTAAACGATGGAAAAGATGAATGTAATCCAAAACCATATCAAAGAAGCTCAATGTAGGCAGAAGTGCTATACCGATAATCGAAGGAAGGATTTGGAATTTCAAGTCAGTGATCATGTTTTCCTGAAGGTATCTCCATGGAAGGGAGTCATACATTTTGGTAAGAAAGGTAAATTGAGTCCCAGGTACATCGGACCTTTCGAAATTCTAGAACAAATTGGGGTTGTAGCTTATCGATTGTCAATGCCTCCAAGTCCTTCAAAGGTTCACGATGTGTCCCATGTATCTCTATTAAGGAAATACTTGCATGACCCAACGCATGTACTCATCTATGAGGAATTAGAACTGGAACCCAATCTGTCTTATTAAGAATAGCCCGTCAAGATTCTTGATATGAGAGAACAAGTAATGAGAAACTGGACGACTTGTCTGGTAAAAGTATTGTGGAGAAACCATAATATGGAAGATGCAACATGGGAACCCGAGGAACTTATGATGAAGAACCTCCCGTGTCTTTTCATGCGGTAGTATTCTAAAAATTTCGAGGACGAAATTATTTGAAGGAAGGGAGAATTTAACACCCCAAGCTTCTAAGATACGCTTCTCTTTGAATAATGTAATAGCGTGTGTTGTACGCAATATCGAGTTCTAACACACACCACAACCGATCAAACTAATCGTTATGAATAGTAATACCTACTTTTTAAAATATTATAAATTTTATCTCTCAAAATGGAATTCATTTTTGGATTCGGAGACTCGAATTTAACCTATGGTGAATTTTTGGTACTTTTCGGATAACTTTAATATTTTGATGAATAGTGAAAATTACTAAATTTTAATTAAAAACTACTTTTTTAATCAAAATAATTAAAAGTGATAAATTATGAATTTGAGTGGTTTTAAAGTATATTTAGAATATATTTTTTCCATTTAGTACAATTTTGTTCATTGGACATAATTTCACAATTAAACCAAACATAAAAAAGTTTCAATCTTTTGATAGTTATTATATCTTAAAAACATGTTTTTTGTTTTGACAGTGGGAATTAATTTAAAATTAATTTCGGCCACTTATGTGTTTCGAATTTGGAAAAATTGATTCCATATTTGGAATCAGAATTTCAAAATTGTGTAAATAGGTAACTTTTATTTTTAGAAATTTTGAATAATTACTTTGGTAAATATTTTATTTACCATGGTTAAAGGGTAAATCCGGTGAATAAGGGTTAAAAAATAATATTATAATAATACCAAATTACCCTAAATTGTGTCCTAACCTTATTGGTGGATACATTTCCGACCATTGAAATCTTTGGGTCGATTTTGGGAACCCATGGAGCCACTTGTAGGTGATAGGGACACATTATTTTAATTAAGTTAAAATAAATACAAAAATGACATAAGCATATATCTTTTAGAAAAACAATTTTTAAAAAGGGTTATATATTTTGGAATTTAGACTATAAATATTCAATAGAAAGTTAAAAAGATTTCCTAAATAATGATATTTTATTTATAATTTTTAGACATTACATAATTTAATTTATTTATGACACAATGATGATGCAGTAATTACCATAATAGTGAAAAATTAAAATAATTGATATTATAAATACCCAAATAAATATAATTTTATACTTTTAATGAATTTCAGTAATTTTATAGATTAATATGACATGTTATTAATGATTTAATTAACTGTTTTGGAAGTAAAAATTCTGTAATGATTTTTACAAAAATGAACTATAGAATAGTGTCAAAATTGACATAAAAGAGATTTTAAAACAAATGTTATATTATTAATTGAACTTAAATTCATAAAAATATAATGTTCGCCCAAGAGACTTATATAATGATAGATTCATCATTAATGGACCACTTTAGGGTCTATTGGATGTATATAGTATGATTATTAACCATATAATATAAAAATAAAAAGAGACATTGTAAAAGTGAAACTAATTAACTAAGAGTTAATACTTAATGATAAGATTAATATAGTAACCCAAACCTATAAAAATCCTATTTTTTGAGTTTATTTCGACCTATCCCCACCTTATCCTTTAAATCATCCACTTTGGATCCATTAAAAATCGAATATGAATTTATTATAAAATAATATTTCTAGTATTTCCAAAGGTGCCCCTCACCCCTTTTATAAAAGGGCACTCCCCCTTCTCATTAATTCACACCTTCAAAGACTTTTGGTCCGGCCAAAACCTGCCCAAATACTCTATCAACTTCCCTCACTACAACCTAGAGGCCTTAGTTTGATCAAAAATCCAACCTAATGATCCCTTTTGATCAAATTAAATGGAAGAACCCGAAAAAGAGGTAATGTTTTCACCACCCTTTTTCAAATTCATTTAATCTTCAACTTATTCTTTCTTTGTTATTCCCATTCTAAAATAATTAATCCAGTATCTCCTATATACTTTAATATTATTATAAATATGGTACAACCATATTCAGTATTCTATCCATCCTTTGAATGACATGTCACCATACGTGCGTACGTACGGCTTACCATCTCCACGTCATTGTGTAATTGTTATTCAATATATTATTATTTGGATGGGTATAATAATGATTTTTAATTCACTTAAATAAGAAATAAATAATGATAATGATTATGTATATATGATATACCATCCAATTATATATTATTTTAATATCAAAATAATGATATGGTCGCTCATGCGTGCGTACGGACTACCGTCTCCACGAACGCAATTAGATTCATTCTCCATCGTATCCATTCAATTATAATTATCATTTGATGATTTAAAAATAATTTTTAAAAACTTCATATCATTCTTAATATTAATAATATACATCCTATCCATGAAAAACATGTCTTTCATAACAAAACATATAAAAGAAAAAGAGTAAGTTAACACCCGAAACGATGATAATACTAAGATATCATTAACCAAGAAATATTAAAAGATCATATATGATAACATAATAATATATATGATTCTTGTATAATTTAATAACAATTATTTCACCATTATACATGAGGTTAACCTACCCCAACCAAGGAAAAGTACAAGGTAATGGTTTATTTCTCAATCTCTTCATTATCTGAGGTTGTTTATACATAATAATCTACTGGGACTTATTTATTTTCTACATCCTTGTTTCTTAAAAATGTATTTCAAATAATTCTTACTATTTTAAAGACTAGGGTATAAATTCATTTATACCCTTATTTGAATTTTTATAAGAGGTTTATAAAGGAATCATCTCGTCGTTTTCCAAACAATGTGCTTTTTATCTTTTTCAACAGAATTAAGTTAAGAATGTTTTTTTAACTTATACGAAGGGTGCGGCTATTTTCCACCGTTATAAAATTTTCGAAGCTTCACATACAATCTTATAAGAATATTTTCAAAGAAAATGTTTTATTTTATAAATATATGACTCTTAAATGATTTCAAAATAGAAAGACATATTTCTCTAAAAAGAGTTTTGATTTCATCTATGTCAACATCCTTTGATTGATTTTACGCTTATTTGATGTTGATTTATTATGATACAAAAACTTCTATATTATATTGAAGGTTTTCTGATATGTTTTACTATGGATGTGTTATTTTTATACCATTCATGGTTTATGGATGAAGTATTTACATTTCGTATGCTAGTTTTAATACGAATGTTTATGTTTTGTTTAAACCTTTTCATATGGGAATGCATTGGTCTTAATATGTGACGGGTGGAGCCCTCTATAGCTTCTCGATGAATTGGTAGGTCTTGTGAGACAAACTAGTGTCTTGTTATAAGGCCTTGGAAATATATTATTTTTAGTCTTGGCACGAGGCCTTGGCTATGTGGTTATGATAGTATGGCATTATGCATTCCATCGTTATGAAAGTGGTTATTGATATTGCATGTGATTATTCGATTAGTAGAATATCCATGTTAAGATGTTAATGTCATTATTTCATTTTATTTTGTCCATACTATGTTGAAGTTCAAGTTTAAAATTTTTTTAGTTATAAATAACCTTAAATGTTTATTCTTATTTATGATTTTTTCCGCTATATTGTTATCCTTACTGGGCATTTGAGCTCACCCATTTTCTATGTTTTATTTTTACCAGTATGTGAAAAGTAATTATGAATGACCTGCATGGATAGTGTTAGGCGATAAGAGTGTGGAATATGGAGACTATGTTGTTGTTTTTTTCATTTTTATGGTGTAATGTAAAACATTATGAATATATCTAGTGTTTCCAAGGCTACTAAACCAATCGGTTTTTCGAGATTTGATCTTTCTTGTGATCATGCCAATGTTATGTAATAATGCACCGACTCTGGGTAACTGGGGTCGGGGCATTACACAGGGTGGACATGCTTTTGTCTCTGTTTAAACTGATGAAACCGAACATAATGAAGATAATGAACAGACCTTTAATGAATGAAAGGGTGTGTGATGGATGTTCTGATGTACTACTTTTATGTGTTGTGAATTGTATGGGCGTATGCTGACTGAAAATCATGGTCGTTTGTGGTCTTTCAATGTGCACTAATGAAAATTGGTTCTCCTGGATGTTTAAATAACTGCAACATGTAATTGGTTAATTATGTGTACTCGGTTAAATAAATAGATCGCACCAGGATCAACCCTTTTCTGTGATATACCCGGTTAAAGCTCAGTGTAATTGATACCATGGAGTGCGATAAATCTTTTAAATATGAAAATAACTGCATGGGCCTGCCTTGTGTTGGTTGTGGTGGTTTGATTTTTTTCGTTCATGGGCCGATTTCGGGTGACTTTATGGTTTTCATGGATGGGGGCTTAGAATTATGGGGTGATATGGGTGGGGATGGGATCCCCTGTTGTTATACATTCACTAGTTGTGAATCTGAGGCTATGTGGTTACTCTACTTATATCACAAATTGGGGTGGAATCCTCAGTTGTTGAGAAACCGTTGGCTCCTGGATTTTGGGGACATAGGGCTATGTCTCAGTGTTTTCGTTGGTTCCAGTACTTTGAGGGATCTCACTTATCCCTTTATTTTTGTTACTTTACAAGAGAACCGGGTGTGAATTATTAAGTTGTTGTTTGACTATCTTCTTTCTATGGCTTGCAGTTTTGTCTGTTAATTGCCCAGTAGTGTATAATTCACCTAAATGGGGTTACTTGAACATGAAAATAGGAACAGTTTAAATGGAAATTGGTTTTGGGAATGTGTTGTGGCTTGGCCGTGAGTTTCATGCTGTTCTTTCATGAATGAGTAGTAATGAGGGTGTTTATTCTTAGGTTTTGGAACAACTAGGTTGGGATGAGTGTTTGATACCTATACATATATCTATAGCTTTTATGTTTCTTCTTCGTGCCCCACCCAAGTTGAGAACATAGTGCCGAACACCCAATTTCACGGGGAGAGAGTTTTTTCCAACTCTCCTATGAGTGGCTGGTTATTAGCTCCTTTTCTTCCCCCTTTCCCGAATAGCCCATGACTATTAGGGCTGGATGTGATGGCCTAAAGTCCATTCTCGGCCCAAGGAACATCGGGCAGGGCAGTTGTGGCAGTTGACCCAAGTGTTTGCGGGATGGTTTTTTCCCAAATGTCTTCGGGATGAGGCCCGATTGTTTTCGGGCGTGGTAGTAGATGTTCTGACATAGGTGTTTGCGGGTGTGGTTACATGTGGTGGATGTGGCCCAGTTGTGTACAGGCGGGGTTTGGCAGCGGGACTGCGGTAAGAATGGTAGGATTGGTTTGAGGCATAGGGTATCTTCAATAACTAGTGGTAATGTGGCTCAGGGTACCCAAATATCAATGTGCTATTACTATACATTACTCAACATTAATTATTTGAAAAGCGCGCCTTGGTGAGGATTGGGTGGATAGATTTTCCTTGTTGGGTGTTTGGTTATCACTTTTTCCACGGGACATTAGAATGTCTCCTCACTTGTACATGAGAGTCTTTAGTTTTCCCTAATAAGTATACTTGTATGCTCACCCTATGTATATAAAACGGCTTTCAGGTTTCGAGGAGGACTTGCGGGATCGTGTGGGACAGTAATAGCTCAGACCTTTGGGGCAATTGCTGTTGTTGAGTTCCTTTTCTTGGTATCTTTTTACTTTTGGAGTTTTTTGTCTTGTATATTTTACCTTTGAAAATTCATATGGGAATGGTTTACATTCAGCCGTACATGCACTTTTAGTTTTGGTGTTGTGGGATTTACTATCTTATCTCCCGATCCTATTAAAAAAAATGGGTAATGCCTTCCATTTGGTGTGTAATTTTATACCCTTGGTGCTAGTTTCCACTCCGAGAACTATTGAAGGCGGGTCTCGGGGGTCATTATCTCTCCATCTACTTGAAGAAGGAAGGGTTTTGCAATCTACTATCCCATCCCTCAGCTTGGTGATGGGGGGTAGTGACATGTTGTGCTAGATATGCATGTTGTCTTGATAGATTCCTTGATAGAATAACTACTTTTGATAGGGTATTTAGTTGTGTTATTTTTCATTTAAATAAACACAAATATTTGGTTCTTGAGGTGTTATGGGCCCTTATAGACAATAATTTGGTGGCTCATTACTCTGTTATGTTTATATATAACATTTATAATATGACATCTTTGATTCATAGGGAGTCTGGGCCCTCAAGGATTTGAATTTGGAACCTAAATATTCTTTATACTATTTTCTAGGATTCAGAGAAGTTTCTGAGGCTTGATTTCTTGATGAACCAAGAATACACGTTGTGTAATGATGAATACACATCATGTGTCCTTATGTTCAAGAAATAACTTTTTTTCTTGAGTACATGCCGTGTACTATATGTACACTCCGTGTAGTTTCTAACTGTGTCACTAAATGTGTGGGCTAAGACCTGGGGTTGAGAAAACATTAGTGGGACACGTCGTGTACCAGATGTACACACCATGTTGTATAGACCATGTGTCCACCCATGTGACTAACAAAACAGATAGATGAAAACATAATTTGTACCTGTCGTGTCGAGCTTGAACACACCGTGTAGTGTAACCTTTGTATCCAGCTGTGTAACTTACAATATGGGTCGGTGAGGTTCGTCTAGTACAAGATGTGTCTGGAACTAACATGCAGTGTAGTCTTGTTCAAGGATAACTGTGTGTCTTAGACTAGTAAACGAACTCAGGAAGGGGAATAAGATTGAAGTACATGTTGTGTGTTAGGTCAACACGCTGTGTGTATGGGGTTTTACCCGACCTACGTTGGTAGAAGTACACGCCCATGTGAAGTCTTAAGGGAACACTGCGTGTAGTTATTATACACGCCATGTATCCATTTTTTGAAAAAACATGAATTCTTTCTTCTCTTATTCCATTACTACACTTCTATGTTTTAGTACCTGTTAATCTTGATCTAAGCTATTCACATTACCTTGCAGAGTCATTCCACCGAGACATCCTCCAGTTTTCCTCCAGTTATAGGGCAGTGAACAGACACTAGATATAGATCATTAGGGACAACCTGCAGATCCTCTAGTTGTTCCAGTCTTGGAACCAGCAGTTGTCTCAGATACATGTGCTGATGAACTATTCTGAGAGGGCCTTTTGAGGATTATACAGAACATATAAGGAGTACCACATCCTTCCCCTTCTATGGCGGAGTTGACGTAGGTTTTCAACCAGCAGCATCCTCCTACCTTTATTGGGGAAGGATGACCTCATGTTTCAGAGTCATGGTTTGAAGCCATGATTTCTATCATCAAGCATCTAGAGACTCCTCGAGATAGGAGTGTGAAGCTTGATATGTATATGATTTAGAACTCCACCAAGAGATGGTGGAATGTGATCTCACAGGCGGGACGCCAGCAGGTTATGTTGTGGGATGAGTTCAAGTGTGCCTTCAATGAATACTTCTTCCCAGAGGCTTTGAGGGCCGATCGAGCCCAAGTGTTCATGAGTCTGGAGCATGTTATTCTTTCTGCAATGTATTATTCTTCTAACTTCATAGAGCCACAGTTCTTCATGCCTATTCCCGGAGGTGATGAGCTATTTCTGGAAAGACTGTTTGAGGATGGTCTCAGGCACGACATCCAATCACAGGTGAACATCTTGAGGTTGACTTTTATCACTTATATAGTCAACTATGAGTTGAAACAGATTGAATATTGAGGGATTATGGAGTTGTGAGCCCAGGAGGCTCGACATACAGAGTTGGTATCCCTCCTACTGACATAAAGAAACACAGCATGGAGTCCACGCGTGGAGATCTGAGGAGGAAGGAAACTTATTCTAGTAGCCAGGTGGTGCGCTACCAGTGTAGGAAGGGTGGTAATATGAGGCCACATTGCTCGAGATACCAATTAGAGTAACAATAAATCGGCAAGATGGGCCATATTTAGTGCTTTTGTCAGTTTTTCTCACCAATATCTGGTGACATGGGTTCTTCTATGACTCCTCATTTAGGAGTTTCACCACCAATTTCTCACCAGTCTGTTAACTGGAGTTCTTCCTGCCATTCAAGCCAAGGTGGAGGTCATGGTTCTGGTATCTAGTATCTAGGTTTTCAGCGACAACCTGGTGGATCATCTCAGAGTGGTCAAGTAGGGTCATAGGGCTATAGTGAAGATTAGAGTTTTGTTGTGCAACCGACCCAGCAGAAGAATGATCCCTAACACTCTACATTTTGACGTACAATCCTAGTTTCCTTACTTTTAGCTTTCGTTCTTTTCGATACAGGGCCTTCCCACATCTTTATATCTGTTTATATTATAGAGATCCTTGGGCTCTTTATATTTTCTTCTACTAATATCTTTACTCTATACATACTGTTGGGGACAAGAACAGATATTGCATGACAGTGCAATGAGTGTCCTCTAAAGTTTGGTGTGTCTCAATTCATATGGGACCTTTATGTCTTAGAGATGACATTCTATGATGTCATTCTTGGTGTGGAATAGTTGGTTCCCTTCCAGCTGGTTTTCAATTCCTATCGCCATAGGGTGAGTTTCACATCACTAGAGGGATGGTAATTTCCCCATAAGGGAGAATGGGATGTCCAGGCGAGTAGAGAAGGACCGGAGCATCAAGGATTGGGAGGAGTTACAACCCATATTTCTAGTATATATCTGGATTACTAGGAGACATAATATATTGAATTTCTTCCAGTGGTGGATTTTTTCATGGAAGTCTCTCCAGAGGACTTTTCTTGTTGGCCTCCAGAATGAGAGGTGTACTTTTTTATTGAGATTGTGCCAGGAGTGTCACTGGTGTCCATTCCTCCTTATAGGATGGCTACACCAGAGTAATAGGAGCTAAAAAAGTAGTTGGGGAGTTGTGGGAAAATGGTTTCATCGGATTCAATACTTTTCTCTAGGGATCACATGTCCTATTTGTGAAGAAGGTGGACGGTACCCTCAAACATTGTGTGGATTATCAAAACATGAACCGGTTGATGGTCAAGAACAGATATCCCTTGCCAAGTATTGATGATCACATTGATAAAATTAAAGGATCCTAGGTGTTCTCAATGATTGGATTGAGATATGGTAATCACCATTTTCACGTTAGACCATTAGATTTACCTCTTACAGCCTTTTAGAGAAATTATCATCTATATGAGTATGTGATTATGCCATTCGGTCACACAAACACACCTTCAATTTTCATGGAACTGATGAATCGAGTGTTCCATACATATTTGGATTCTTTTGTGTTAGTCTTCGTGGACGAAATATTTTTGTACTCCCACACTCAAAATGACCATTCCACACATCGTGAGATCATTTTGAGTTAACTGAGAAAACATATGTTATATGTTAAGCTCCTAAAATTCCACTTTTCGAAGGACCAAATTCATTTTATGGGCCATGTTATCTCAAAGGAAAGAGTATTAGTAGACCCAATGAATGTAAGAGAAGTAGTTTCCTGGGAGTAGAAGAATATTTTCTTTAAGGTATGATGTTTTCTAGGACTAGAAAGTTACTACAGTCAATTTATACAAGACTTTTCATGTGTAGCGTGGCCACTAATGGGCCTGACTAAGAAGGATGAGAAGTACATGTGGAAAAATTCTTGTGAGTTATCCTTTCAGGAGCTGAAAGTGTGGTTGACTTCAGAAATGATACTAGTATTTCCAGATCTGGGAAAGTGCTATATTGTTTACTCTAATGCATCAGTTATCGGGCTGGGAGCTGTGTTTATACCCAGATAAAAACTCATTGGGAACGGTTCTTAGCAGTTAAGGCCCCATGAGAGGAACTGCCCGATGTAGAATCTCGAACTGACTATAGTTGTTCACACCTTACACCATTGGAGACACTAACTTTTGGGAGAGAATTTTTTGGTTTTCACCAACCATAAGAGTCTCAATTTTTTCTTACTCAGCATGACCCAAATTTGGGACAACAAAGGTGGGTTGAGTACTTTCATACCTTTTACTTTGAGTTTTCCTACACGACTGGGAAAGGAAATGTCATGGCTGAGGAGTAGAGAAGGAGGACTATGATATAGGGAGTTCAGGAGGCCAGCTGTGAGTGGCAGATTGTGGCTATGTTCTCTAAGAGGTATCTATAGGTGCACGATAGGAAGGGGATGACTATTCTTTCTTATATTTTTGTTACCTCTACTCTACTTAATAATGTGCGAATGAGGAATCTATAAGATTATGAAGGCCTAGTCCTACATGAGAGACTTTTAGGAGGGGAATGTATTCCTAGATGTATAGTAGGAGAGGATTTGATCCTGCGTGTTCATGGATGCCTGTGGGTGCCAGCAAGAATATGTGAGGAGTTGATGCAGGACATTCCTTCCTCAGTTTGGAAAGTTCATATTAGTGTCATGAAGATGTATCGTAATCTACATCATTAGTATTTGTGCCCAGGTATGAATAGAGATGTTTTGAGTTTCTTCATGAGGTGTTCCACCTATCATCAGGTGAAGGTGGAGGATCCGTGACCTACATAGCTTTTGCAGTAGTTACCCATTTTCGAGTGGAAGTGGAATGATGTCATGTTGGATTTCGTGATAGGTTTATCGAGGTCACCTCGAGGTAATGATTCAGTATGGGTTTCTCACTTCTTACTGATCAAGGAGACCTTCAGTGTTGAGGAGATAGGAAGGCTATACACTTGAGAGATTGTGGTTTTATATGGAGTTCTGCACTCCATTGTTTCAGACAGGAATGCCTATTTTAGTTCTTGGTTCTAGAAGGTACATCAGAATTCATTGGGTATATAATTACAATTGAGTATAGGTTTCCATACCTAGATAGATGGCCCGTCCGAGCGTAAGATTCAGGTGCTTGAAGACATGCTTAGAGCTTGCATCATTACTTTTTCTAGTTATTGGGAGAAGCACATACCTCTTATAGAGTTTTCCTACAATAAATGTTTTCAAAAAACTATTCAGATGGAACCTTATGAGGCATTTTACAATAGGCTTTACCGATCACCTTTATGCTAGCCTGAGGAAGGAGATGTAGCTATGCTTGAAACTCGACTTTTCTATGAGACCATAGAGAAGATAGAGCAGATTCAGAAGAGGTTGGATACTGCAAAGTCTAGACAGAAGTCTTCTGCTGATCAACAGAGATGAAATCTGGTGTTTTATGACGGTGATCATGTATTACTGCGTGCCACACCGAGGTTGGGACACATGAGGATTAAGAGATAGTTTAAGCATCCATCGAGGTACGTCAGGCCGTTTGAGTTTTTGGAGATAGATGGTCTGGTTGCCTATCGGTTGTAGTTACCTCAATGGTTTCAAGATATGAACCACATCTTCCATGTTTCTCAACTTTGAAATTAATTCTCAGACCTGTCTCATGTTTTCCAACCCGAGGAGCTTGATATTGAGGTGCACGCCTCATTTGTGGAGTATCCTATATGGATTTTTGATCGAAGTATGAAAGTTACCCATGAATGGTATTTTCTTATGGTATGTGTATTATGGAAGCACATGTGATTACAAGATGAGACCTAGGAGGGGGATGCTGGTGTATGATCAAAGTGGCTAGAGCTTTTCGAGGATTCTTCTTCTACGCCGCCATGCTAAGGAAATATGGGGATATATTTATTTAAGGGGGTGTGGAAGTTTTTAAGAACCTAGATATTTTTTCATGTATTTTTTTTCACTTTTATGGTATTTTTTGAGAAAAAGGGGAGTTTATTGAAATTTTTGAAGTACACTCAGTGTACTTATATGTACATGTTGTGATCTCTTTTGCCACACGTAGTCCTATTCTGGCCGTGTATCAACCGAACACACAGCCGTGTGTGGTGACCTAGATACTTCCTAATGCGGGGGCCGGTAAGGGAATGTGAACGCCATGTAATTATAAAGTACATGAAATGTATATTTCTTTCATTTAATGGGATGGGGGTGCATATAATTGGCAGAAGTGTCATCTTTTTTACTATCTTTGACCGAGAGTGTATGTATGGTGCCAATCCTTTCCTAAGCCCCCGATCAAGCATAAGTTCTCTGATTCGAACTCCATTGGTTGCGTTAGAATCACATCAGTGAGTTCTATATTCTTCTTGAACCTCGTTTCCTGATTTCTCTTCTCCATTGAGTTATCCTTGGTAGAATATTTTAGATTTTTTTAAAGATAAACCGTGTTCAAGGTCGATCCAAGGGCCGGCGACAGGGTATATCGATCATATGACGCCGAGGTAGGTTGTTTATTCCTTTCCGTAGATATTCTTTGAGTTATATGTGCCAAAGTTCCCAATACCCTTGATCGGGGTATTGCGTGTTTACAGTTTTAACCTTTTTATTGCCTGCTATTATTTATATTCTTGAGTAGTGGTCAATTGAATGTAAATATGGTTAATTTCTATTATATGGATGTCTCGCCCATGATTGTATTTTTTATGTCTATTGGGTGTTTCTTATCCTATTAGGTTTCTTGATTTCCATTCCCAGTGCAGATATGTTGGAGTAATATTATTTTTCGGAAAAACTGTTATTCAAGATAGCCAAATAGTTTTGAAGGTAATATTTTTCCGTTATATATCATTGTGATCGATTGAATTTTACAGGGCTGTGAGAACCTGGTGTAGTAGACCATATGAAGAATGGACATTGAGGGATTCTCCAGAGTGGCTATTTACTATTATGATGAGATACCATAGGGGTAATAGATCTAAGGGCTTCCTCAGAGTGTCTGTAGTTCCTCGATGTAGACCAGAGGATGAATTTGACATTGAGTTATTCCTTAGAGCACCTTTCAGTTTCCGATATGAGACTATAGGGGGAATTGATGGTAGGTTCTAACTTGGGGAGACTCTAAAAAATTTGAACCAGAGGGGTTAGAATGTGTGTAAATCCTAGAGGGTTGCTTGTATTATTTTGGTTGGACCAGATGGGTTAGGCGGTCAGTAATTCCAAGAGGGTTACATGTTTGTGATTCTCTTCTTACTTGATATCTAATAATTTAATGCATTTTAAACTATATGATTGTTTAATTTTGAGTACTTCCTCGCTTACCGCTTCATTTTGATTATAGCCTGCCATATATATCCACTAACTCTTAGGCACAAATCATTTTGAGGTTACCTACTGTGATTTAGTCTCACACCCTATTGGGGTCATGCTTTTGGGTCCAAATAGATTATATGGCTACTGGTATATATATGGGAAAGAACCCTTCAATATTAGGTAATTTATTGCTGTAGAGCTAGGGAGCATGAGACCAAGTAGAGTCTTGCGATGCTGTGGTGTCTTTTTCTTTTCTGTTGAACTTTGTTTTAGTATTGTATTTTAGCATTGTTACTTGTTTGGATGCTTTCTTAGACATATGTATCTTTCATCATATATATATATACACATGTGTGTGCTCCAGTTTCTATTTACTTATGCTATTTACCAATATCATGTTTTATTGCATATGCTATTTCTATCTATTTTACATCTGATGTGTTACTCTGCCAATGATGGCATAGATTCCCAACTATCACACCCAAGGCCCTCACTGCTAGTTGGTAGCCTCTGGCTTTCGAGGAAATGCGATTGAGGCAATGTGACCCACTTGGTATGAGGAGCCATTGGGCGGCATCCAGATCCAAGATGTTACAGATCATAAATGTGTTTAACATGATATATTACATTTTAAAGATAATTATAGACAATAATTCAATCATATCACGTCACTTTTAACTTTTATATAATCATATTTTTCAGTAAAATATTAAATAAATAGTCATTATGTTGTCATTTCAAAAAAAATTATGTAACTGAAAAATCGATAAATAGTATTTATAAATCATTATGATAAAAATATCCAATTTATATTTCAAAATTATAGGAATACCAAAAAAATATGATGTTTTTTTCATATCTCAATGTTTTATAAATGTTAAAGACAAGGAAATATCCCATTTTCACTTTTTCATTATATAACATTTTATATAAGGTAAATCTATTTAATAATACCCCAATAACTCGTAAAATTTGATTCGAAAGGTGATATGGTCTATATATAGGAATAAAATGGTTTTTGGACAACTTTCTCAATCATTCTAGTCATTATTGTTATGGTTTAGTAATTAATTAATCTTAATCTTACCATAATCACTAAGATTAATTTTAATCACATTCACTAATATTTTGTGTCAAAATTTAATTTTATCATCTATGTCTGTAAAAATTATTCTAAATATAACTATCTATGTCCATTTTTCACAATAAAAATTACAAAAGAGGGGAAATTATGTTTAACTCTAATCCAACAAATGTGGTGACAAAGGGTGTTTTTATTCTAAAAACATTCAAAAGGTTTAAATGTTTTTTATCTAATTTTAATATATCAAATGGATCCACTGACCTATATAGGATTTATATATCCATAATTTATCTATTGTGACATTAAATCACAATTTAATATATATGATTACTGTAGTAATTATTTAATCTAAAATTATTTTTTAACTAAATTACTGTAATTTTTACTAATCACCAGAAAATGATGGTTTTTAGGGAAATCCCAAAAATTCACAATAAATTAATTTAAAAAAACTGATTTAAAATATGATGTGAATTATATAAAATTCAAATTCTATTATTGTCAAAGAATACTTTTACAGGTGTTTATATATGGACATAAAAGGAAGTTTCTTCAAGAATTGATTAATTAAAAACAAATAAAGAGTTTATAAAAATATATATATATATATATTTCATTATAAATATTTTTTATTTATTTGAAACTATTATATATAATATATTAATAGTAGTTGTGACTATTAATATTACTATGTTTAAATTCTAGGTTATAATTATTTCATTTAAATAATTATTTCATTGAAACTCAGTGTTACTTATTACACATGCAATGATTGTGGGGTTAGTTGTGTATGAAATGTATGTTCCATGTGATGGGAATATTTTAATTAGTGAAATGAAATACATAAATGAAAATTAATTCATGAAATAAGGAAAAAATTTTATTTCAAGAAATCTTGGTGTGTTATAATGAAATTTCATTCCATATTCTCAATGATATTGGAATATTAATGAAAAAATTATATGAATTTACTTATTTCTTATAAAATAATAATTTCCATTCATATTATTTATACTACTATTCTTTTTATTGTCATAATATTTTTTAAAATGTTTTTCACATTTCTTATAATTGGTAATAATAATGAATATTTCAAAATGAATGTATTGATAATTTTGATTGAAATGTAATCTTGTTTAATTTTAAAAGGGTTCAATTTATTGAAAACTGGATACTATGTATTTGTGTAAACTTTTCATATAAGTATTATATTTATAGATATTTTTTTAATTATATAAACCCTTAAACTAAATATATCTTAGAATGTGAATTCTAGTTAAAAAGTACTAGAATATGTAATGTTTATGGTTGGATCCTTACAATTGGAATCAATGGAAAGATTTAGACTTGATTTGGGATTATGAAATTTGTTTAAACATAGTATAAGGTTAAATTTATTATATTTTAGTTAAAACCATGTTCTATAACATTTTTAGGATAAGGAATGTCAGTTACAAATGTAATCAAGATGATCCTAAACAATATTCATATCAATTCATGATAAATTTCTTACAATAGTTTTTGAAAAGTCATGTCCTGATGATTCAGAAATTTTTTCAAACTATTTTTTTCTAGAAATTATATGAAATCAAAAACACCTCATCTATAACGTGATAACATCATGGTTAATGGTTTTTGTTTAATCAAATCCTATTTTCACAGTATTCACATATTTTCAAAAAATTGTAAATATTATCCAGAAATTTTTAAATATTTTACATTATCAAAATATATTAAGCAATATTATGATTTTTTGGAGATTCTGAAGAATGAGACCCTTGAAGACCTTATTTATATTTGGTTCTAATATATAGTATTTTAGCTAATACTTAAAGTATATTTAAAAGTCCATTTATTGAATGTTTTAAAACAAATTAAGTTTGGATGTTTTATAAATATCACATTTTATCAGATGTTTTGAAATTATATGTCATTCATTATTATATTCAAAAAATATTTCCCGACCAACAACCATACAACCGATGTTTTATAAGGGGTATTTCGAAAATGTAATAAAAATAAATTTAAGAAGCCATAATGCATTGTTAAAATTCGTTGACCATTTATCTACGTGAACAAAATGATGATAAATCTAGGTAGAAACCATGATCAGTGCATGATTTCATTTTTTAGTTGAATAGTTTTAACGAATCATATGACATGAAAAGATAAATTAAATATTATAAATGGAATAATTTATTATGAAGTTATTATAATTTTGGGTTGGGAAACAAATGACATGTATAAAATAACAATTGGAGTAAACTAATATTATTAATGTTTGAAACAATATTTTTAATGTATGTATTTTCTTTATTATCATATTTCATGTAGTAAAATAATTCTTAAACTCTATAAAAAGGATTTTAAAATGAAAAAATTATTCATCTAAAATTTGTATCAAGAAATCAATTACCTATTATCCCATCATAGATTTATGGATAAATGATTGTTAACATTTTCTAGAAAATGATTTCAATCACTATCCATCAAAACATGATTGTTAGTTTTTCCATTAAGGACCATGATTTCATACATGGAACCTCATTATATGTTTTCTCAGGAAACATTCGTACATAGCATTATTTCTTTTAAAGTGGTTGTGTTATTAATCCTTTTTCTTATGTGGTGTTTCAGAAAATTAATTTTGAAAAGTCAATCGAATAGTTTTTATCCTATGATTAAATTTTGAGGAACCAATTTATTAGATGGTTGAGAATGTAACATCCCATTTTTTTTAAAAAAGAAACAATATGATTGATATTTACATAATAGAACATATCAATCTTCAACAAATAACTAAATATTATTATTCAATATGGTAAATATTTCACAGCCATTTGAGGTGAATTTAATTTCCATGAATTTAGTTGAATAATATATTTTTTAGTATAGTTAGGTTCAATCAAAACCATCACCAAAAATTAAATAATATCATTTTTATTTTTGATAATCTATTTCCTTTTAACATTAAACCTTGTCATTAGTTTTCCAATACAATGGTTAATAATTTTTTTTACCATAGTAATGTTTTTATAAATTAAAATGTAATTAAACATAAAATGTAAATTGGACATTGTAATTCCAAATATGGAATCCATTCAAATAAATCATTTCAAAAAAAATTTGAATAATTAGATAATAAATGTACAAACAAAAATGAAATGCATGTTATTAATGTGAAATGTTCAAAAGATTGAAATTATTTTATATCCAAATTCAATGAGAAAATGATTATAATGACCAAAATTGTTTTTACTAATCTATAAATTTAGAAATAATTATTTAATAAAAATTTAAAAATAATTTAAAATGATAATTAAATAATGAAAAAATTAATTTCAAGTAAAATTATTTAATTTTCATTATTCCTCAAAAAATGATACTTATCGAAAAAATAAAAAACGTTCACCATATGGTAAATTATATAATAATATCTAAAAAAATTCATTGTTTTGGAAATAAATTTATAAATGTATCAAAAAAATTTAATCCATTTCCTCCATCAAATTGATTGAAAATTTATTTTTTGAAATAAATATATCCTTCGGGCTTAAAATAGGGATTAATCATATCTTAATACTATTAAACTTATTTGATGAATTTAAAAACATTTTGTTGAATATATATCATATAAATTCATTAAAATATTTTAAATATAGTGATTAATTTATATTTTTATGATAAAATTCCATTGTGAGCATCAAAAATCGTTTTAAATAAAACCACATCATTTATATTCAATTGTATTTTATTTTCAATTATAAATAATTTTTAAAAACTTAATTAAATATAAAAACAAGAGAAAAACATATTTTCATAATTTTGTTAATCTCATTCCTTCTTTCCATTCCAATGTATACGTGATAATAGTAATATTTATATAATCATATTTAGTTATTTTTTTCAAACTTGATGTGACCAAACTTGTATGATATTGAGCATAATATTTTATTTTCAAACATCAGGATGTTACATTATCCTCCATTTAATACATTGCATCGTCAAAATACGAACTCAATCTCAGTAACTAGGGTTTTTATTTTCAACGTACATTTTTTTAAATCCCATATCAAATAAAGGGCCAATAATGAATCATTTTGTAAAGAGAGAAATGAAATTATGAAGGCTTCTTATGGTTACCCATAATAGTTTTCAATATATCAAAACATTGACGTGGATGATAAAATAAAACAATTATGAAATTATAGATAGTGATAGAGAACATGACTGTGAGAAAAATAACCTTCAGATAACAATAAATATGTGATAGATTATATGGATATCGATTCGTCAGTTTGGAAAGTAATCAGATAATTTTTTTATAAAATAGAGTAATAATTTTTCTAATGATTCAATTAACATGAGGAAACATACTTACTTAAAAATTATGATTTCATCCTTTATTTATTTTCCACCACATTATCTTGTTTTCCTCAAATAATGATTATTCATGATGAATATCCATACCTGATACATCATAATCAACTCCCATGGATAAAAAAATACGTAAAAGTAAAATTGCATTATCATCATATCTTGATGAATTATACGAAAATGTTTTAATAAAATAAATCATTTCTCCAAAAATAATAATCCATTATATTACAAAAAAAAAATTAATCATTAAAATTTAGTAGTAAGAACCCAATTATCAATATAGATCACCTGAAAAATAAATGTATTTAAAATTCCAAAAAATATTTCTTTCTGAAATTTAAATACAAAAATCAAAAATATTTTACACATTGTTTTTAGAGAGAAATATAATATTTTTAATTAAATTTCAATCACTGCAAAATTATCATTTTAAAAATATAAGCGACCTAATAGGATTATTTATAATATATGATAACAATTTCAATAAATAATCTAAATCATCATAAATAATATACACTTATAAAAGATAATTAATTCGTTATTTTCTCAAATAAAATCCCATAGAATTGTTTTTAAAGTAATAATTTGATGTTCTCTAAATTGTTAAAGTCTTTTGAAATAACATTAATCAGTTAATCACCAAATTATTTTTCCCATATCATTTCTATCTATTGAATAAATGTTTTTTCCAAAATATTGTTGTTTTTCATTGATCAATTCATTTTTATAAAAATTAAAATATAATAAAAACAAGAAGATCAGATAGTCCAGTGTTAGGAAATGCACACTTGTAACACTTTGATTGTTGGTTTAATTCCTACATCCTTGTCTGATGTAAAGGTTTTTCACCCATCCAACTGGTATTAATTTTTCTAAAATGATGTAAATATAGTCCTTGTAAAATTATAAATATTCTCGAAACATCCTCTAAAATTAATGTAATATATTTATCCTCAATATTTTTCTCATATGATTCATTTTTCATCACAATGTAGAACCCATAATTACATCAAATTAAAAATTCTTACAAATAAAAAATATTTAAAATTACTCTAACACAATTCATCAAAAAGTAAGAGAATTGATCCTCAAATATAATTTTTAATATAATAATATTAATGGATAACTTTACCCAAAACAATTATCCCAATTTAACCATTTTTATGGGGGTCAATTCAATTCTATCCTAAATTACCAAATTTATGAAAACATAACATCTTATAGAAAAATACATATGCACTCAATGATTTATGTAATAATCATAACATACCAAAAACTAAAAACATGAACAAATAATTCCTTCATATTCTTTATTAACCCATTAACCATGATTCATCATGTCATTTTTTAATACATTATTCGTACAATCAATTATATGAATTATATCTTAATGATTCCTCAAATATCAACAAATAAATGTTGCACACATTGAGAATAATGATATAATTTATACATAAAATATGAAAGCAAGTATTTATTTTATATCACCATTAAACCATAAGTAATATATAAATTGTTATCTATGATTTTACATAATGTTGATATATATCTTAAAATAGTCCTCATGAAAATATCCTTTCTTATTTGGAAATTATTTATTAAAAGTAATGAAATTAATAAACAAAATTTTTTCATTGGAAATAACCTTATAATATTATATATAATTCATTAATTCATTAAGGTTTCATAACAAAATAAAATCTGGTCAATCAATATAATTTATAAAAAACAATCCATCTATACTTTCTTAGGATAAGTAATAATATACATTATTTATAAAATGAAAAATAGTGTGCTTTTTAAAATATTTTATAAAAATAAAAACATTATTTCAACTGAATTTAATTATTCTTGAAGGAATATTCAAATCTTTTGTTAAAATAATTTTAGAAAACATGGACAATGATGAAAAATTTAGTTTTTTGGTTTTTCTTAAAAGATAAATTGTAATGAAATTCACTTATAAAAAATAATAATATTAATTTTATCATTAATAAAATAAAAAATATTCCCCATACAATATTTAAATAATTGACAATGTGTTAAAAATGCCCAATATTTTCATTATGATGATTTTAACACTGAGAAAGCTATCATTTGAAAGATATTTAGAAATGACTACAACAATCAAATCAGGTTGAAGGGATATGAATGTTGAGAAAGATCAATTTATTTCAATCATGATAAATTATCCCAAATATATTGATAATTAAATAATTGAAACCAGAAATGATTATAAGATATTGTTGTTTTAAGGATATTACCCATAGAAATTCTATAATACATTATCATCAAAATCACAAATAAGCTACCTTTATAAATCCAATCTTTAAAAATGTCATTAATCACCTATATATTTACTTTATTGAATTGAAAATTGGGGTATTTAATAAATTTATGTTATAATATTAAATAAAATTTACAACCATTATGATATCTATAACTCTTAATAAATCCTTACAAGGAATAAACAAAATCCCAAATGTTGCGTAAACCCTACTATTATACAAACTATAGGGATTTGCCCTTAAACAACAAATATTGTACTTAAATTATAAAAAATTTATTTTTATTATATTCTCAATGATAATTTGGTTTTATTATTTTATAAAATAAAGAGAAACTCTTTATTTTTAAAAACATTCATTACAAGTGGACGCTTATACTAAGTACCCATTATTACACAAGCCACACCCTTTTGAAATAAAATATGGGGTTTTTTATGATTGATCTATAAAAATTTCCATTTATTCCCATATGTGTATATATACTCCATTAATTATTTTGAAAACATTTAAAAAAATTGGATGAGAACAAAAAATCACATTAAGGGATATAATGAATGGAAAAACATTAGTCCATTGAAAATCTAAAAATCACTTCCAAAAAATGTATGTTTTTATTTAGAAAAATGTTCAATCAACTAAAAATGAACATTACTTTACATTTTTCAAAATAATAATTTTTTATTAAATCTCATTATAAATCATTAATAACATTTTTAGGTAACTTTGAACATAATTATATAAATCACTCTTACAAATGGAGAATCGAAAATGGAAAACCTCCAATTTCGGAGTACACAAGGTAATGTAGGTTATTATATAGCCACCCATCCATGGTTTATCATATAAGCACCCATAATTGGTTTATCACTTGAAAAAATTTCATTTGTTTATCATGTAACCACAATTAAAAAAAACTGACCAATAACCATAACAGAAACATAAATTATGATAAATTTCATCATAAAAACACAATTTGTAGAGAATGAAATTTTCATTTTGATATCATTCAAATTAAAAACATTTACACCTATAATTGAAATTATTTTCTAAGAATATAAAAATATATAAATATGTGTTATTTATAATAATTTTAATGTCACATTAAAAAGGTTAATTCCATTCATTTCTTTTTTTAACTTAATATATGTAAATGGAACATTGATAGATGAAATTTATAAGATAGGCCTTTAAATAAATATATAAAAAATATTTTTTTGACATTTTATAGAAATTAGAAGTTCAACTTTTTTAAAAAATTCATTCACGTATCAATAAATTTACATAAATAATTTCCTAAAACATTACATGAAATAGAAATATCTAGAAAATAAATCTTAACAACATTTATAATGAGGTATTTTAGTTAAATAGTCCCTTATAAAGAACATATCGTGGAAGTTAATAGAAATAAAAAACAATTAATATGGGTATCTAATATAAATACATATAATAAATTTAATAAACTATTATGATTTTTAAATCTAATTTTATGCATATTACTAGCATGAAATAATCCTGCAGTGGATGTTTAATCCAAAGAACAATATTTTGGTTAAAAAATCCATTACCCATCATTTGACTACATTCAAACATGATCAAACATCCCATGTAATGGTTTAAATAATTATCTTAACTCATTATAAAACATTGTTTATATTTATAATACCTTATGTGATGATTTTATAACATCTTAAAACCCATCCATTAATTATATTTATTTATTTTCATGATTTCAAGTGGGTTGGATTAATTGTTTCATGGTCATTTATACATATATAAAATTGTGGATGTTCCTATAAAATGGAATTTGAACACAATATGTGGAATGAAATAATATTAATTATATCCCCAAAGTATTAATGATACCTTATATAATTTTCATTTCTTATATGAGGATGATTAATATGATAATACATCAATGAGAAATTTTTAGATTATTTTGGTGGTTTTTTCAAACATCACGAACTAGAATAGTCTTATTTAATATAATTTGTGTATATTAGTTTTAGAACATTATATTTTTTATAATATATTTATTCAAATCGTATTAAAACATAATGGATATTTTATAATAATCTATAAATTATATAATGGAAAAAAGGATTATTCATGGAGATAATAAACCGATATAATCTGGTCAATAGTTACATTTTATTTGAATAAAATGTGATAACAAATGAAATTGATATTAGATACAAAATAAGAAGAAAAAAAAACTCTATTATATTAATTATTATGGAGTAAACATGACTTCATGGAAGAATGAGTTCATGAGTAGATACAATATGTTAGGAATTTGATAGTGGATCTTTGAGAAAATTATGCCTTCAATTTAACCACATTAAGAGACCATTGAGGACCTTGGATTTGGACTATTAGTGAGACTAGACGAACTAGTAAGTGGGGATAGATAAGATTAGATTATTTTGTAGATATTTTGGGATCTATAATTATTGTGAGTATAAATGGGTAGTGGGGGTCATTATTTATACATTAGCATATGTGGGTTTAAGTGATTAAAATAAATATTATTTTAAATGAAAATACAACCACATTGATTTGGACTTAATTTCCACTACATTGGAGGAAAAAAATTATATTCTGGTTCGGGTCTAGAAATACCTCATACAACCATTAATAATTTTAATTTTTTGGTATGTTATGATTTTACCATTAAATTTAATCACTATCATTATTTTACGTATATTATTGTAAATAAATATTTTTCCCTGATAATATTTAAATCCCTAATAATATATGTGGCCTTCAAATGAAAATTAGTCAATAATATTACTAATATGGAATCTGTTTTAATTAATATTAATTAACAAATTTGAAGAAATATATAATTAATCTCATAGAGAAAATGAAAAAACATGTTTTTATGTAAAACATTTTAAATATGAGAAATTTTTTAATACCAATTTTTGGCTGAAACTGATTAAAATGACCTAAATTGGTTTTATTTACAGATAAATTTTCTAACTATAATTTGAATGATTTAAAATATAAAAAGTTCACCGTAATATAATTTTCATACTTATCATTTAAAAAAAATAAGTTTATTTTTTCAAAATAAATTTCTATAAGTGTCAAAATGTAGTTTTAATCATGCTTCATGATCAAAATGCTTCAAAAATGGATTTAAAAAAATATGGATTTGAAGCATAAAGTCATGACCCACCTTCACTATGATGAGGACATGGAAAACTAACTGCCATACCCTTCCTCCATCATGTTGAAGTAGAGATAATGACCTTCTATATACCGCCATCAATAGGCCCCAGAGTAGCGACTAGCACCTTGAGTATATAATCGCACGTAAAAAAGGAAGGAAGTGCCCTTTTTTGAATAGTATCTTCGGATAAGATGGTAAATCCCATATAACTCCAAAAATTGAATGTAAAAGTAAATCAAAAAATCCACTCCCATATTCATGTTCAATAAATAAACAGATACAATGTACAAGAAAACTCCAATGAATGTACCAAATCAAATAAATCCACAACAACTTCTAAATCCAATGTTACTGACATCCTACATGGTTCTCAATATTCTCATGGAAACCTAAACTCAATATTATATATATACGGTTAGTATATATGTATACTCATTAAGGAAATCGAAAAACACTTGTTCACAAGTTATGAGAATTTCAAATTCCATGTGAGAAAATAAAGATAACCAAATCACCTAGCAAGGAAACCAGCCACCCAGCCTCACCATGTAATACTCCCCAAATAACGCAAGTCTGGTAAAGTAAAAGAAATATCATGTCAATATTTTGGTACCATGCACCACTTTCCCACTGGTTATTTTGGACACCCTAGGCATTAGACCACCCCCACAAGTATCACAGAAGTCCCACTTCCGCCACCAAAAAAACGTTATGGGCCATCACCACAGGTCCCACCCATACAAAAAATGGCCCACAAAAACTGTAAAATAATAGGCCCTAAAACACATGGGCCACCCAAACCACTTCCACGCCTGAAGACACATGTGATAGAATCACCATTGTCATGTAAGAAGACACCCATGCCTTATCCAGATGAAATTTTGGTATAAAACTGCCTACACACACCTGGTCCAACCACCACAACACACCCTTCCTGACGAGTCATAGGCCCAAATATATGTTAGGTCATCACAGACTACCCGATTAGACTTGGGCTACATGGGAGAGGGTGCAGAGAAGAGCTTATAACTAGCTACTTGTAAGGATGTTTGAAAAAACACCCTCCCCCAGGAAATGGTGGTGTTTGAAACATAGTGATCAACATGGGTGAAGTGCGAATGAGAAACAAAAGAAACAAAAATTATACATATAATTAAACAATCACTCATCCCAACCTAAGAGTTCTAAAATAGACAACATGTCCATACACAACCAGATCACAACCACCCTCATTACCATTTCTACATGATCGAACACACAATATCCATAACCAGAGCAGAACACAATTTATTAAAACAATCCCCCAGTCTACCCATTCCCATTATCATGTTTTAATTTATTCATTTTAAATATTTATTCACTATAGGTAATCTAACATTAATAGCTAGAAGAAAACATAACAACTGAAATAAAACATCCAAGAAACAATTTAAGCATTCACACCTGATTATCCTGTGAAGTCACAACAATAAAAGGGAACCGTGAGATCCATTGAATTACTAGAACCAATCCATGCCCCGAAATATATTCCCACACAACCTAAAATACATAACCAACAACTAAACAATACAATATCTCATCCACATCAATGTCAACCAACAAGCACCAATAAGAACAACTATGTGTATTAGCAGAACAGAGCAATGTTGTTTTCAGATTTAACCACACCATTTATCAATATCCTTCATTCTGTATGATTAACCTGGATGGTCACACAAGGATTATTACTTATTAGGAATCCATTTTTCAACCAAAATTACGTGATTAACCAGTTTCCATGTTACATCCATTTAGTCACAAGATTATCTAAAAAAAGAGGTTCATTAGGGTGAATGAATGGACAAACAACTACTAATATTTTCAGTGGGCATAGGCCCAAACAATTCACAACTTATAAACAAAGATAAAATAAATACAACAACGTCATCATAAAACACACCCTTTCATTCATAAGAGTATGTTTATTATCTTCTTTGAGGTTTTTTTCATCCACATTTTGAGGGAATAATTGTCATACCCACCCTACAAGACACACAGTAAAGACAGTTGAAGGAAAATCTTAATAGGATGATCAAGGATCATTGTTTTATCCCTGGGTCAAGAACTGAGGATGCACAACTTAAGAAAAGGCCATATTTGAAAATTAGGGAGATGATTTATAAGTACGTGAAGATGGATCATGGATTTACCCCCAGGGTTGGGAGGTTTCACATTTTAGGATTAATCGTTGTTTAATAATTATCATCAAAGATGGTGGTGATAATGGTTGTGTGTTAATTGATTTCCTTAAAACGAAGAAAAAATTGTAAGAAAGGTGAAACTTTAAAACACGTCAAAGGTGTAAAACCATGGAAAGGGGCCACACATTTTGTTAACTCAATGGTCTCCTGACTATTGATGATTAAAATCATATTTTAATGGATTTAAATGGATTTGAAAGGGGTATTAAAACAATGTTATGTAAAAAGAGATGTTAACGGGGAAACACTAGAAGGTTCTGAAAAAACTGGGAATGACTCGTCATTAGGTGAGGCACTGTCTCCCTGGCCCCATCGCCTTGGCACCATTGCCCTGGAACTATTATCATGGCATTGTGGCCTGGAAATATCATCGAATGGTGCTAAAAATGACCCAGTGGAGCCACCGATAACCATCAGTGCCACCAATACCTGTGGGTGGCAAAGATGTCTTCCAGGGCCACCGATGCAGATCGGTGCCACTGATACCGATCAATTCCACCAACACCCATCGATGCTACAAATTACCATCGGTTCCACTGATTCACGTCGATGCCACCGACGAACATCGGTTCCAACGACGCCCATCAGTGCCACCGTTTGTTCGACTCGAAGTTTGGAAAACTCCTTAATGAGTTTGCAAAGGTCCGTAGGTTTCACCAGTCACCAGAAATTTTTAAAATTAGTTGTCTATGAGGGTCCGGACGAATATATCAGATATCTCTCAAACTATTCTCATCCTCTACAATTCATAAGTAAATCTGATGAAAAATAGCGGGGTATAAACAACCATCTCTTAAGATACCTCTCAGGGATAAACCACCTTAGAGTTGTTTGAAATATGGAACAAAACATAGTATATAGGAACACCTCTCCCTCATCATCTCCTGAAAAACAATAGATACACTACCTCCCTTAAATATGGGTTAGGGATTCTATTCATCTATGTCAAGATATTATCCACAATGGGCTTCACTGACTCACCCACACAGGTTTAGTCACATCGTCCTTAATGCGTGTTTATTAAGGACCAGGTCCTCCCCTCCCAATTGTGAGGAATTTACACACACATTAAATGAACATGGAAAATAGTTCATCTCATTTAAAATGGGTTCAATCATTAAACCCCAGTCATGTACAAGGAAAACTAAAAAAACAAAAAAAAACATCCCTGGGTATTGGGCATGAATCTGTACATCCCATTCCTAGGAACTCTTCTTGAGGCCACCATGACTCTATAGAACACACACTAGGGAAATGGTTTGTCCACGAAGTACCTTATTTTCATGATCCTCTATCCTCAATGGTCTCTCAATGAAAACAATATTTCCCTCAATATCTATCTCTCCTCAGTCAATGACATGCTAATCATTGTGTAGATACCGATTGAGTTGAGATACATGGAAGATGTCATGGACTCTATATAACAGCGGTGGTAGATCCAGCTAATGAGAAACTTTTCCAACCCCGTCACAACACCTTGAAGGGTCCGGAAAACCTAGGACAAACCTTACTCCTCCATCCAATCGTCTTCTGCCCACACAAAAGGGATACATGTCAGAACACATGGTTCCCAACCTCGAACTCCATGGTTCTCCTCATATGATTGACATATAACTTCTACTGGTAATGAGTTTCTTTTATAAACTCACCCATAATTTGAACATTCTCCATCGTGCTCTACACAACCAATAGGCCTTGAACTCCAGCTGCCCCAACCACAGTCCTGTACAAGGGTGAACGACACGACCATCCATACAAAGCTTATAACAAAGCCATTCCAGTTGTAGAGTGATGGATATTATTGTAGGAAAAATATATATTTGAAAGTGTCATAACCATGATCATCCAATGTCTAGAACACATGCATGACTCATATACCCCAATGTGTGGGTAGTTCTCTATGTCTGCACATCCTTCTGGGGGAGGAATGCAGTGCAAAGACATAGTTGGGTGCCAAAATAATGCGGTAATACCCTCCAAATTATGTATGTAAAGCGTGTATCGTGATCCAAAATTATGGTTATGTGTACTCTATGTATACACACATACTCTCCCAAGTAAATCTATTCCAAGGTACCCACATTGCTTGACCCCCTAACCGCTATGAATTCACCCAATTTCGCCATCCTACCCACCACTAAATTGATAGAATCACATGTTCCCTTAGCCCTAGGTAGTACTGTGATTAATTCCATTGAAACGTAGTCCACACATACACTCAAAAATGTTTACGAGCTGCAAAAGACCACCTGGAACACGGTCCCCAGCCTTCACTTTCTGGCCCACGGGGCATTTTTCCACAAACACTGCCACTTCCTACTTCACTTCGTGACACCAAAACTGAACTATTAGGCCCTGGTACATATTTTAAAATTTTGGGTGTACCTATAGGGGTGAGTTATGGAACTCACCAGGAGCACTCACACACATTACCACCGGGACAAATAGATTTCTAGGAAACACCATCTGATTCTGACCATCATATGACCATCCATCAGGAGCATTGCTCTATCTAACATGATCACGAATCACTTAATACTCTATGTCTCCCCATCGAGACTCCTCCACCTTCTTTACTAAGGAATACTACATTGTTATCTGAAACAGAAATCCCCTACCATCCTCCTCCAATGCATCTAGGTGAAATGCAACCAACTCCATTGTTACATTCCAAGAATCTGATGACTCCCGGACCACATCCCTATGTGACATTCTGCTCAAGGAATTGGCCTCCATGCACCCCTTTACTAAGGTGTGGGAGATATGAATGTCGTGGTCGTAAATAAACTCTATCCACCTCTATTTTTGCAAGATCAGGTCCCACTGGGAAAAGACTTACCACAATCACTTGTGATCTTTGAAGAACAAAAATCATTACCCAAAGAGATAATAGATCCCAAAATTCAGTGTGAAAAAAACTGCTACATGGTCCAGGTGGTCGGTGGAATAATTATGTTCATGATGACGTAACTTCCTGAACCCATAAGTTACCACTCCCCATATCTACATCATCAATCAAAGAAAGCCTAGACTCGAAGCCTCACAGAACACATCAAATGCTACCCCTTCCTATGGAAACATTAGTACTAGGGAACAGACCAGTATCCACATTAGATAATTGAAGGTTGTTGGAAAAAACGCACTCCAAACAAAATATTGGTCTTTCTTGGTCATGGATTTATATGGTTCTACAACTCGAGAGATGTCAATAGAGAACCTCAGGTAGTAACCTGAAAGACTCAAGAAACTACAAACCTCTGCCACATTCTTGGGTACTTCCCAAGAAAGAAACACTTCAAAATATTATCGATCCACCTCTATTCTCTAATGGGACACCATGTGTTCCATTAAGTGCACCTCTCATGTCCAAAACGCTCCCATCGACTACTTCCCGTAGAACTAGTGGTGGTGGAGGACCTCCAAAACTATCCTTAGATGCTCAATGTGATCCCCTTATGATCATGAGTATATCATGATGTTTTTAATAAAAAAACTAAAAAGTGATCTAGATATTCATTGAAAACAGAGTTCATGAGCCCCAAGAACACTGCTGGTGTGTTCATAATACCGAACGACATAACAACAAACTAAAAGTGAACAAATTTTCACCTGAAAGTAGTCCTTGAGATGTAACCGTCTCTCCCACTCAATTGTCTATATCCAGAGAAAATGTCGATCTTTGTTAACAAACCTTCATCCTTCAACTAGTGAAAAATGACGATGATCCTCGGGATAGGGTAACATTTCTTAACCGTCATCAGATTCCGTCTCCAGTAGTCTACACCCAGTCCAAGACCACTTTCAACCATATCTGAAAACAAGAATGGAGCACAAATTGGCGATGCGATTGGTCGGATGAAACCCTTGTTCATCAGGTAATAAACCTAGATCTTGACCTCCCGTAACTTAGATGGTTCCATTCGACAGGGATCCATCGAAATTGGATGGGAACTGAGTTGAAAATCTATCTCGAACACAATATCACATCTAGGGGGTTGGGTCAAAACCTCTTTAGGGGAGATGTACTAAAACTGACTAATGATACTCAATATTACCACCATCTATGAGTTTTCTTGTTCTAATGATATCTCATCTAGAATGGAATGGAGGGGTTACGTCGGTTTCCCTCACAAAAACCCTACTCTTTGACAAAAGCTACAAACTGGCTGCCCATATCTAAGAACACAACCCTTCCTAAGAAGCAATAGATAATGGAAAACATAGAAAACTACAAGTAAATGTCTAGAATGATTGCATATGGCTACATCTGTAGAAAACGAATGTCCCCACTGGGCTGATGTGACTCCAACATCAATTTGAATCCTTGAAAACCACATGACAAGATGGACTGACCACCAATTCACGTACTCAATACCTGGGGAATAAGATGTATATCTATGTGTAGGCCTTGGCCATGGTCTGGACTGGGTGTAAGGAAATAATTCCAATCCCTTTAATCAAACATGTCAGATGCAAGAGTACTAAATATGCTGATCATACCTCGAACAACCTCTGGCCCTTCTCAAACGACTACATCTGTGGATTGTAACTGCACAAACCTAGCCCCTACACCCCTCATCTATAAACATCATACCAGACCAAGACCTGTTTGAGGTCTCTAAGGATTTCTCTATAGTTGTACTCCATTTGAATTTCTACTATCAAAGTAGTGGGAGTTATCTATCCAAGCTGTTGCTGCTGAAAGGGTTTGGCTGGAAACAACTGCTGCTGAGGTTGGCGCCGAACCTGCCCAACTCCACTATACTGGACTCGGTCTCATCCATGATTCCGAAGATTCCCATCAAATACATAACTAAAAACACTCAGTACTAGGCTTGTGGAAAAACAGCAAGAACCAGGTAATCGAAACTGGAACTATTGAGGTCTCCTACACATCGGCCGAATCCTGGCAGACCCTAATGCTGGAGGACCATTTTTAATGGACTTCCCCTTCGAAGAGGTCAACTATATCCCCTCATGAAACACTCCTCCAAAGTTGTTCATCCTCTTCACCCTTTCATCCTTCTACATTACCTCCAATTATTTTATAAGAGTTAAGGGAGTAACAACGTATTGCAGAGACGGTCAGAGAGCCACCTCTAAGAAAATTTCCCATGATTCCTCATCTGAGAAGAGGTCTAGAGAAAAATGTAGGATATCCTTGGACTTGACCCCCAAGTACCTTACTGAGATATTCCCATATAGTTGCATGAGTAACTCCTGCCACTTTTCAGCCGTCATTTTATAAGAATGGAATTTCATCCGGAACTCCCTCTCAATGTCAGTCCACAAAATCGTAGATCCTTCTTCTCCCCAAGATAGAGCGTCCACCGATGAGGTGATGGTCATCTCATCTAGATCATGGCTAGAGAGTCCCAATACTCTGATAGAGACCAGATCAAGTAGAAAAATATCACTAACTCTTCTAGAAAACTTTCTATCTCCATGTCAAAGATGCTTCTCTTGTACTACCTGAGGGTCTTCCACAGAAGGGAGTGAAGTGTCTTCATCAACTGTTCATCCTCCTCCTCTTGTTCATTCCCCCACTGATCTACCAAATAATACTCCTATTCCTCGATCACATACACTACTCATGGACTTCATCTGGGTTCCATAGCTACTATTTAAACAATGAATTCCTAAGCCCAAGTAGTGTAGAATATAAATTTTAAATATTTCTAAAACGTGTTATTAATTTTAAATACCCAAGAACACCCAATAAAAATAAGAACTCAAGTCATCAGGATGAATGTACCTTTCCCAGTTCCTCTAACCTACGATAAATTTATCATCACATAGACATTCGGTATGCCTAGAGTCCTTCCATCGGATCAGGGGGGGCTAAAATCCCATTTCCTAACCGGTCGTCCCTGGCCTATTTTGAGCCCCAAGATTTCCTAACACTATTTCCCTACCATCCCATGCAATTTTTACTATACCTAACCCTGAACTCCATCTTATCTCTCAACCAACATATGAGACGATTCTATTATTACCTGCCTCACCATGATGAAGAAAGGGACAACTAACTACCATACCCTTCTTTCTTCAAGATAAAGGAGAGATAATGTCCCCCTAGTCTCACCTTCAATAGGACCCAAAGTGGTGAATAGAACCAATTGTATAAAATATCATGTAAAAATGGATGGCCCTACCCTTTTTAATGTAATAGGATTGTGAGATAAGGTGGTAAATCCCAAAATACTCCAAAAATTTAATGTAAATATAAAGCCAAAAATCTACTCTCATATGTATGATCATAAATAAACTGATACAGGGTACAATAAAACTCAATGGAAAGTACCAAAATACTGAAATAATAAACCACTCTCGAAGCCCAAGATAGTAATGTCCAGTATGGTCCTCAAGGTCCTCTAGAAACTTAAAATCAATTTTATATACATATAGTGAGTATACATGTATATTCAGTTTGGAAAAACAAAATATTATGTTAACATGTGGGGAGTCATTATAATGACCCATGAGAAAATAGTGATAACCAACGCACCTAAAAAAGGAAACTATCCATACAACCTCACCAAAAAACACTCCCCAAATAACACAATTTAGGTAAAGTAATAGGTATAAAACATTGATATTTGGTAACCCCACACTGCTTTCACACTGGTTATTTTTGACATCCTATGTGTCCGACCTCCCCCAAAAGTATCACTGTAGTCCCACTGCCTCCCCAATAACAACCTAATGAACCATCAACAAACATCCCGCCCGCACAAACCTGGGATGCTACAACCCCACAAAACAACATTCGGAAACACTTGGTCCACCACAGCCATTGCCATGCCCGAAGACACCTAGTCCATAACAACCATTGTAACAACCGAAGACACATAGGCCTCATCCTGAAGACACATCAGAACAATCTTACCTGCACACACATAGGCAAACCACCACAACACACCCTGCCTGAGGATTCATGGGACAAAATATAGCTCAGGCCATCAGAGCATCTCCAAAGGGTCTTGGGATACCTAGGAGAGGAATTAGAGAGAATCTAATAACTATCCAGTCATAATAATGTTTGAAAAACACCCTCCCCCATGAGATGGGTGCGTTTGGAACAATGTTCTCAACTTGGGTGGGTAACAAATAAAAAACACAAGAACAAAAAAGTATATGTATAATTAAACAAACATTCATCCCATCTTCAGGGTTCCAAAATAGACAGCCATCCCATACACCACAAGAGCACAACCAACCTCATTACTATTCATACGTGCATGGAAACACAACAACCACAACTAGAGAACAACCAAATTATAGAAAACAATCCCCCAGTGTACCCATCCCCGTTATTATTTTCAAGTGATTCCTTTTTAATATTCTGTCACTTCCAAGAAACTAACAGGAATAGCCACAATCCAAGACATCAATTGATGGAAAAAAAATCCAAGATGCAGTTTAAGTATTCACAGCCGGTTCTCCTGTAACGTCACAACAACAAAAGGGATCTGTGAGATCACTCGAAGTACTAGAACCAAACAACACTCCCAACATACAGCCCCACACCTCCTCAAATCCACAACCAACTGCAAAACAAAAAATGAACCCTTCCCCATACAAGTCACCCCAAATGAATCAAGAAGAACAACCATGTGTATTATAAGAACAAAGAAAGGGAGTTTTAAATTTAACCACACCATTTATCAAGATACGTATTTATATTTGGTTAATCGAGGAGATCACAGAAAAATTATAAGTCATTGGGAATCCATTTTATCAACCAATGTAATGAGATTAACCATTTTCCATGTTACTTCCATTCAATCAAAATATTATACTGAAAACATTGGTTCTTTAGTGCGCAAGAAGGGACCACCAATGACTACTATTTTCTATGGGAATAATCCCATACAATACCCAACATAAAAACAATTCTAAAAGACACACAAAAATTACCTCATAAAGTATACCCCTTTATTCTTTAGAGTTAGTTTATTATCTTCGATAACGTTTAGTTTTATCCATGTCATGTGGAAAGAATCATCATACGTACCCCCACATGATAAATAGTAAATAGAGATGACAGAAAACCTAACTTGGATGATCCAGGATCAATGTTTCATCCTCTCATAAAGATATGAGGATGAATAATTTGTTGGAATGGAAGACATGATGGCTTTATGAATGAGCGGGAAGAGATCTAGTAGGAGCACATGATTTTTCTCTGGAGTTGGTCTCTAGGGAGTACAAAAGGAAAGGAATGGAATTATGAAGACATGATCTTGTCTAGAAAATGCCCAAATCCTAAAATCCAAGATACAATTTCAATGTACTTGAAGTAAGATCATGGCTTGACCAAACGGTTGGGCAGTTTTACATGTCAGGATTAATTTTTATTTAATAATTATACTTGGAGATAGTGGAGATAATTGCTGTGAGTAAATATATTTACTTTATATGGATAAAAATGCATAACATGGGTAAAATCGTAAAACACATAAATGGTGTGACATTGAGGAAAATGGCCCCATTTTTTGGTATCTGAAGGGTCACCTAAATATTGGTGGTATAAAACAACTTTTTCTGTCATTAAATGTCTTATAAAGGGGTATCAATACATTTTTATATCAAAAGATACGTTATTGGTAAAAAAACTGAAATGTTATAGAAAAATGGAGAATGAATCACTATTAGGTGAGGCACCGTCACCCTAGTACTGTCTCCCTGGTACTATCACCCTAACACCATTTCCCTAGCATCATAGTCCAAGAACCATCGTCGATTTTTGCAACAAACTACCCATCAGTGCCATTGATAACCATCAGTTCCACTGCTGCCTAGGATGGTCCAGACAATTATAGGGAAATATATATTATTCATATATTAAGGCTATTAAACAAATTATATTATATTTAAAAAATAATTTTAATATATAAAATATAATTTTCATTAATATATTTTCAAATAACGTTTAATTTAATTTCTTAAGATAAAATTCTATTGTGGAAATAAATTTTTTTTTTAATTAAAATAACATCAACTATGTTGAATTGGATTTTATTTATGTTATATTTAATTGGTAACGAATTATTTTATTTTATAAAAAATGATAAAATATATTTTTACATAACATCCTACATTTATGAAATGTTTATTCTTGATAGTGTACATTATATGCCACATCATGGTTAAATGAACAATTAAATATTATTATTTAAATGTTTCTATTATAAAATATTTTTTTGAATGGAGGAAATAAATAGTAATTATTTATTTATGAAAATAGGGTTTACACATGTTTATATAATTATTTAATGGTTATATAATTAATTCTAAAATAAAATAAAATCCATTTCAATATAAATGATGTATTTTTCTAAAAAAATTATTTAATTGTGAATAATTATGTCTATAAAATAATTTAATCAATATTGATTGATTATATTCATAAAATAAATATGATATATATTTTTTTTAATTTTTAAAATTCATCGTATATATTTCATAGTCCAATTATAAGAACAAATCCTTTTTTAACAAAAAAATAATTATTTTTGAAAAAAGGTCGTTTTAAAGCCTTTTGATGGGGAACCCATTTTAAATTATTTCATTCTCATTAATATTTTAAATTTAAAAATATTATCTCATTATTTATAATTAGGACATTAAAATATACCTTATTGGTTTTTTGTAATTCTTCTTATAAAATTCAAATTTTAATGAATAGTGAAGAATGAAACATTTTAATTCAAAACTGTCTTTTCATATAATTTATTTTTTTTGATAGATTATCCATTTAGAATAATTTAATTTATAATAATATTAATCTTTTTCATTTAACAAAATTTAATTCATTATATGAAATTTAAATTTAACATTAAATAGTCAAAGTACGTGATCATTTGAATGTTTTACATTAAAAACCTATTTTCTCTATATGTCAACGTGATTAGTGTCAAAGCTAATTTAAAACCTTATGTGAAATTATTTTTCTAAAATATACATACATAGTTTTACTATGTATGAATAATTTGGCCCAATATGATCAAAATAATTTATGGAGAATAATAAATTTATTATTTTATTTACCATGGTTAATGGTTAATCAAGTAATTAAAAGTAAAATTATTATTATAATATTATATAATTATTCTAACACATGTACTAATCTTATTAGACGAGTTATTATCCACCATGACCATCATTAGTCCAAAATTTGGAACATTTTAAGCCACTTGGATGTGATTAGGACATTTATAACATTCGATTTAATGTAAAGGAAAATATAACAGAAATTTCATTATTCTTACTAAATAAATATTAATAATGGGTTTTGTAAGAAGTATATTTGAATATGAATTTTTCATATAAATATAAAAATATTACCTACATCATGGTAATTTATTTTATAATTTTTAGGAAATAAATAATAAAATTTAACAATAACACAAAGATGATGCACTAATAAATTCATTAAAGAGGGAATAGAAAAATTATAATAATAATATAAATAGAAATATAATTAGACATATTTGATTCCAGAAAATATTTTTTATGACCATTAGATAATAAAATTGATATAAAATATTAAAATATTTTAATAAATGATATAAAATATATAGAAATTTACAATTCATCCAAGTTGTTGAGGTATATCTAAAAATCATTAATGATCCATTAATTTTTTATTTTTTAGGATTTCAGAATTATGTTAACCATTAATGTATAACATTCTTGATAAATCAGTAAGAGTTAAAAGGGTTCAAAAAAAGATAAGGATTGGAAAATAAGAAAAACATGGATAATTTTAATTTGATGATTTATATTCGACCCAAAATCGTAATACCTTATTTTAAAATCTTTTTTCGTTGAATTTGAAATAGAAAACGAATTTATATTAATTTAATACTTTTTATAATTCCAAGAGTACCATCCCCTCTCATATAAATGGGAACCAATTTCTCTCTATTACTATCACATCAAAAAACAATTATATTAGCCAAAATCTACAAAAAAACAATACTAGAAGCCCAACCCAAATTCTTCATGATTTATTTTTTGCATAAAACCCCTCTTAGAGATATTAAGGGGTTTTCATGGGCGATCAACCAAAGAAGAGGTATAGTTTTATTTAAGTATTTCTATTATTTTTCATCTTCCAATTCCTTAAAATATCCTCCAACCATGATTAAATAATAAATCAATTATATATAAAAACAAAATAGATGTTATTTTGTAAATATCATCAACTAAATCCATCTTTAATTTCATTAAACGGGAAATGAACATTTTTTTCGTGTGTACGGTGGACTACCGCCTCACGAACCTATATAGTTTTTTTTTATTAATCACCATTTTAATGACTAATTATATGGATTGAAATAATTTTCATATGTTATATTAATTAAATATTTATCTTTATTGGATAATAATATATCATTTATTGTCTAACATTCCATGAACCTAAAACTGATTACTCAGTTCGTTTGTACGTGGGAACTATAACCTCCACGAAGTGATGCGATTCATTTTTGATTCACGAAAACATCTATATGACATATATATAACTATAATTAAATTATTATAATGATATTATTTATGTTATTATCATTATATAATGATAAAATAGTACTTATATTCTTTACATAATGATCAATGAAAAATGAAGAAGTTACTTCTTCATTTGTACAACTTACCGTCTCCATGATTGTAATGTAGGCCATTTTTCATATACATATTTATTGAGTAGATTACAAGTTATTATTGATATATAAAATTTATTTTTATTCTAAGAATATTATTCTTAATTTGATGGAATTATTTCATCATGGACTATTGACATCCTCTGATGTCCTCACCGATCTTCCTTGGCCTATTTTCTGCCCCAAGATTTCCTAACACTATTTATCTACCATACCATGAAATTCTTAATATGCCTAAACTCGAACTCCATATTATCTCTCATCCTACCTATGATACGATTCTATTATGACCCACCTCACCAGGATGAAGAAACAGACAACTGACTACCATACCCTTCCTTCTTCATGATAAGGGAGAGATCATGTCCCCCGAGTCTCACCTTCAATAGGCCCCAAAGTGGTGACAAGAACCAAGGGTATAAAATATCAGGTAAAAATGGAAGGAACTTCTCTTTTTATTGTAATAGGATTGAGAGATAAGGTGGTAAATACCAAAAAACTCCAAAAACTAAATGTAAAATTAATTCTAAAAATCTACCCCCATATGCTTGCTCATAAATAAACTAATACAAGGTAAAAGAAAACTCACTGGAAAGTACCAAAAGACTTAAAGAATCAAAAACTCTTGATACCCTATCTAGTAATGTCCAGTATTGTCCTCAAGGTACTCTGGAAACCTATAATTAGTTTTATATACATAGGGTGAGTGTACATGTATACTCAGTTGGGAAAAAAATATCATGTTAAAGTGTGAGGAGTAATTATAAGGCCCCATGAGAAAATAGTGGTAACAAATGCACCTAGAATGGAAACTATCCACACAGCCTCACTAAGGAACACTCCCCAAATAACACAATTTAGGTAAAGTAATAGTTATAAAACATCAATATTTGGTAACCCCACATTTCTTTCACACCGGTTAATTTGGACATCCTACATGTTTGACCTCCCCCACAAGTATCACTATAGTCCCATAGCCGCCCCAATAACAACCTTATGGTCCATCAACAAACATCCCGCCCGTACAGACCTATGCTTCCAAAACCCCACAAAACTACGTTTTCAAACACCTGGGCCACCACAACCACTGCCATTCCCAAATACACCTAGGACATAACAACCATTGTAATAACCGAAGCCACCTAAGCCACATCTTGAAGACACATGGGAATAATCCTACCAGAACACATATGGGAAAACAAACACAACACACCTTGCCTAATGATTCTTGGTCCAAAATATACCTCAGGCCATCAAAACCTTCTCAAAGGGTCTTGGGCTACCTGGGAGAGGGTTTAAAAAGAAGTTAATAACTATTCACTCATAATAATGTTGGAAAAAACACCCTCTCCCAGGAGATGATTGTGTTAGGCACATTGTTCTCAACCTGGGTGGGTTGCGAATAAGAAACACAAGAACAAAAAATTATACATATAATTAAACAAACATTCATCCCATCTTAAGGGTTCCAAAATAGACAACCATCCCATACACAACCAAAGCACAACCACCATCATTACTATTCATACATGGAAGAAAACACACAACAACCACAACTAGAGCTCAACTCATTTATAGAAAAAAATCCCCTAGTGTACCCATTCCCATTATCATTTTCAATTGATTACATTTTTGTATTCCATCACTACCAAGAAACAAACACGAATAGCCACAAGCCAATACAACAACTGATGGAAAAAATCCAAGAATTATTTTAAGCATTCACACCCAGTTCTCTTGTAACGTCACAACAAAAAAGGGATCTGTGAGATCCATTGAAGTACTGGAATGAAAATATGCCCCCAACATATAGCCCCACACCTCCTCAAATACACAACCAACTACTGAAAAACAAAATAACCTTTCCCCATACATGTCACACCAAAAGCTTCAAGAAAAACATCCATGTGTATTATAAGAACAAAGAAAGGGCGTTTTTAGATTTAACCACACCATTTATCAAGATACTTCTTTATATTTGGTTAACCGAGGTGATCACACAAGGAATATAATTCATTTTTGATCCATTTTATCGACCAATGTAATGTGATTAACGATTTTCCATGATATAGCCATTAAATCAAAATATTATCTAAAAAATAGAGGTCCATTAGTGCGCAAGAAAGTACCACCAATGACCACTATTTTCTATGGGAAGAATCCCATAATATACACAACTCAAAAAAAGATAAAAGTCATACCACAACATCATTATCATATACACCCCTTTATTCTATAGAGTCAGTTTATTATCTTCGATAAGGTTTAGTTTTTTCCATGAAACATGGAAACAATCATCATACCTACCCCTACATGATAAATAGTAAATAGAGATGATAGAAAATCCTACTTTGATGATCAAGGATCAATATTTTATCCTCACATCTTGATATGAGGATGAAAAACATGTAGGAATGGAAAACTCGAGGGCATAAAAGGATGAGATGGAAGGGATCCTGTACAGGCACACAATATTTCTCTGGAGTTTGTCTCTAGGGAGTACTTAGGGAATAGAAAGGAATTATGAAGATATGATCCTGCCTTAAAAAAAGTCCAGATCCTAAAATCCCAGAGACTATTTTAAAGTACCTAAAGTCAGATCCTGGCTTGACCACATAGTTGGGTAGTTTCACATGTCAGGAATAATTTTTTATTTAATAATTATCTTTGGAGATAGTGGAGATAATGGATGCGAGTAAATATATTTCCTTTATATGGATAAAAACTCATAACATGGGGAAAAACATAAAAAACATATATGGTGTGACATCGAGGAAAATGGCCACATTTGTTTATCTGAAGGGTCAAATTAATATTGGGGATTTAAAACATCTTTCTGTGGCATTAAAAAGATTGGAAAGAGGTATCAAAACATTTTTACATTAAATGATACGTTATTGGGAAAAAATCGAAAAGTTCTAGAAAAATGGGGAATGAGTCACTATTATGTGAGGCACCGTCGCCCTGGTACTATCTCCCTGGCACCATCGCCCAAACACCATTTTCTTGGCATTATCATCCTGGCACTGTCGTCAATTTTTTCAATGAACGACCCATCAGTGCCATTGATAACCATCAGCACAACCAAAGCCCAGGACTGCCCGAATAAGGGAAATATTGATTACTCATATATTAAGGCTATAAAAAATATTATATTATTTTAAAAAAATCATATGAATAGATAATATTTTAATTCCATTAATATATTTTCATGTAGTGTTTAATTGAATTTGTTAAGATAAAATTCCATTGTTGTAATAGAAAGTGTTTTTTAATTAAAAACATCAACATTGTTGAATTAGACTTTATTTAAGTTATAATTAATTGGTAACCAATTATTTTATTTTATAAAAAATGATAAAATAAGTTTTTACACAACATACTAAATTTAAAAAATGATTAATCTTGATACTGTACATTATACGCCACATCAAGTTTAAATGCACCATTAAATATTATTATTTAAATGTTTCTATTATAGAATATTTTTTAGAATGTAGGAAATAAATAGTACTTATTTAATTATGAAAATAGGGCTTACACATGTTTATATAATTATTAATTGGTTATATAATTAAATATAAAATAAAATAAGATCCAATTGAATATAAATGATGTGTTTTTTGAAAAAAGTATTTAATTGTGAATTTTTTTTATAAAATAATTTAATCGATATTGATTGATTATATTAATAATAAATATATGATATATATTTTTTTTAATTTTTAAAATTCATCTTGTATATCTCGTAGTCCAATTATAAGAACAAGTCCTTTTTAAGAATAAAATAAATATTTTTGAAAAGGGCCGTTTTACAGCCTTTTGATGGGGAACCAACTTTAAATTAATTTTTGTCTCATTAATATTTTAAATTTAAAAATATTAACTCATTATTAAAATTGGGACTATGATGATTCAGACCCTCACAGTCCATCCCTTTGCAAACTTCTAGATTCCATGGGTGATGTCTCGGTGGTAGGACGTCATTTCGGCATGACTAATCGGGGCGACCGATCGGGGAGACCGATCAGTGTCACCTTGCCCTATTGGGTTTCTCTTCACAGTCATTCCCATAACTATCTTTTGGGCTTTTTAACTTCATTTCAAGTGGTTCAAAGCCATCTAAAATCCCATAATTAATATCTAATAAATCCCGAGGTACCTCCTCGTTAGAGAATTAAATAACAGTTCATCCCATCGTGTGTAACTTCCCGACCGCATGGGGAATCACGATCCAAATTTAAAGCTGTTTGAACCCCATATCCCGTAACAAAATGATCTAATCTATATATGGTAAGATAATTTCTTCTTCCTTATTCTTCCTCTTGGATGTATTCCTTTCTTCATGGTACTTTTATAGTTCCCAACATCCCTCTCCTACAAGTCGCGCATTACCTATTCCTGGCGCGTGGAGAAAAACATCGATCATTAATCAATCAAGTAGGGATTTTCTCTTTTTTCTATACTTTCTATGTATCATGCGGGGAGGGAATTCTTTTGCATTTGTGGAAATTGATGAAACCAAACATAATGAAGATAATGAACAGAACTTTATAGAATGAAAGGGGGTTGTGATCGATGTTCTGTTGTACTATTTTTTTAGATATGTGTTGGGAATTGTACGGGCCTATGCTCACTGAACATCATGGCAGTTGGTGGTCTTTCTTTATGAACCAATAGTGCTCGGTGCACCTGGTTGTTTAAATAACTACAACATGGAAGTGTTTAATTACGTATACTCGGTTAAATAAATTGAAAGCACCAGGATCAACCCTTTTCTATGATAACCCCAGTTAAAGAATAGTGGAATTGAAACCATTGAGTGTGTTAAATATTTTAAATCTGAAAATACCTTCATGGGCCTACCTTGTGTTGGTGGTAGTGGTTTGGTTGTTTTCATTCACAGGACGATTGTGGGTGACTTTATTTCTATCTTGGATGCGAGCTTAGATGGCTGGGGTGATATGGGTGGGGATGGGATCCGCTATTGTTATACATTCACTAGTTGGGAATCTGAGGCTGTGTTGGCCTGAAGTCCATTATTTTCCCAAGAATCTTCAGGCGTGGTAGTTGAGGTGGTTGGACGAGGTGTTTGCGGGCAGGTTGTTTCCCAAGTGTCTTCGGGATGAGGCCCAAGTGTCTTCGAGCATGGCAGTAGTTGTTCTGACCAATGTGTTTGCGGGTATGGTTACGCTTGGTTGTTGTGGACCAGGTGTCTTCGGGTGGGATAGTTGTTCTAGAAGAGGTGTGTGCGGGAGAGGTTTGGCAGTGGGACTGCGGTGAGGTTGTGTCCCAGGTGTGTGCGTGCGGGGTTTGGTAGGGTGACTGCGGTGAGAATCGAAGGATTGGTTCGATGCGTAGGATGTCTTTAATAACCAGTGGGAAAGTGGTGCGGGGAACCCAAATATCAATGTGCTATTACTATATGTTACTTGAATTTCATTATTTGGGGAGCATGCCTGGGTGAGGTTTTGGTGTATAGTTTTTCCTTGTTGGGTGTTTGGATTTCTCTTTTTCCACGATGCATTAGAATTTATCATCACTTGTGCCCGAGAGTCTTTGGTTTACCCTACTGAGTATACTTGTATGCTCACCATACATATATAAAACTTCTTTCAAGTTTCTAGGAGGTCTTTAGGGATCGAGCGGGACCATACTAGCTCGGACTTCGGGGCTGTTTCTGTTGTCGTTTCCCTTTTCTTGGTACATTACCTTTGGAGTTTTTAAGGCTTGTATTATTTACTATTATACATGCATATGGGAATGGGTTACTTTTATCATTGCCTTTACATTTATATTTGGTATTTTTGGGGTTGATATATTATCTCTCATTCCTATAAACAAATAAAAAGTATAATGCCTTCCACATTGTGTGAGATTCTATACCCTTGGTGCTAGTTGCCACTCCATTACATATTGAAGGATGGTCTCAGGGGTCATTATCTCTCATTCAACATAAAAAAGGAAGGTTTTGGAAATCTTATGTCCCTTCCCTCCGTTTTGTGAAGTCAGTTCGTGACAGGCACATTAAAATTTACCTTAGATGATTTTTTGTAATTCTTCTCATAAAATTCATATTTTAATGAATAGTGATGAATAAAAAAATTTGATTCAAAACTTCCTTTTCATTTAATTTATTTGTATTGTCAGATTATCCATTTAAAATAATTTAAATTATAATAAGATGAATATTTTTTATTTAACAAAAATTTAATTCATTGGATGAAATTTAAATTTAAAATTAAATAGACAAACTACGTGATCATTTGATCGTTTTACATTAAAAACATGTTTTCTCTATCTGTCAACGTGATTGGTTTCAAACCTAATAAAAAAATATGTTAAATGAATTTTTTTAAATAGTCATAAATGATTTTACTATGTATGAATCAATTTTCACAATATGATCAAAATAATTTATGGTGAATAATAACATTCGTATTTTATTTACCACGATTAAAGGTAAATCAAGTGATTAAAAGTAAAATTTTTATTATAATATTATATAATTACCCTAACACATGTAGTAATCTTATTAGATGATTTATTATCTACCATGACCATCATTGGACCAATGTTTGGAACATTGTATGCCACTTGGATGTGATTAGGTCATTTATAACATTTGATTTAATGTAAAGGCAAATATATCAGAAATTTCTCTCTTCTTACTAAATAAATATTAATAAGGGGTTGTGTAAGTGATATATTTTACTATGAATTGTTCATATAAATATAAAAATATTACCTACATCATTGTAATTTATTTTATAATTTTCAAGAATTAAATAATAAATTTTAACAATGACACAAATTTGATGCACTAATAAATTCATTAAAGAGGGAATAAAAAATTAAAATAATAATATCAATAGAATTATAATTATAAATATTTTATACCATAAAATATTTTTTATGACCGTGAGATACTATTATTTAGTTAATTTAGTTTTTTCTATGTAATAATGTCGGTATGATATTTGGAAAAAGCCGTGTCTTGGATAGTGTCAAAATTTACAAAATTTATATTTTAAAATAATTTTTTTAAATAAATGATATAAAATATAAAGAAATACATGATTCATCCAAATTGTTGAGGTATGTCTAAAATATCATTAATTATCCATTAATTTTACATTTTTTATGATTTGATAATTATGTTAACCATTACTGTGTAACATGCTTGATAAATCAGTAAGAGTTATGAGGGGTTAAAACAAAAAGATAAGGATTAAATAATACTAAAAACATGGATAATTTATGTTGTATGATCTTTATTCAACCCAAAATCTTAATAACTTATTTTAGAATCATTTTTCAGGGCATTTTAGATAGAAAAATAATTTATATTAATATAATATTTTTTATAATTCCAAGTGTACCCCTCCCTCTCATATAAATGGGCACCCATTTCTCTATTTTACTAACACATCAAAAAAATTTATCATTCAAAATATACCAAAATACAACACTAGAAGCCCTATAATAATTCATGAGTATTTATTTTAGGCATACCACCCCTCTTAGAGATGTTAATGGGTTTTCAATGTTGATCAACCGAAGAAGAGGTATTGTTTTCTTTAAGTATTTCTATTATTTTTCATCTTCCACGTCCTTAAAATATCCTCCAAACAAGATGAAATAATAAATAACTTTTTATAAAAATCTAAATAGAAGTTATTTTGTTAATATCATCACCTAAATCCATCTTTAATTTCATTAAATGGGAAATGAACATTTTGTTCATTTGTACGGTGGACAACCGCCTCGCAAACCGATATAGTTTGTTATTCATCACCATTTTTGAAAACTAATTATACAGATCGAAATTATTTTCATATGTTATATTCATTAATTATTTATCTTTATTGAATAAAAATATATCATTTATTGTCTAACATTCCATGCACCTAAAAATGATAACTCAGTTCGTTTGTACATGTTTACTATAACCTCCACGAAGCGATGCTATTCATTTTGATTCACTACAACACTTATACGACATATATATAAATATATTTAAATTATTATAATGATATTATTGATGTTGTTATCATTATATACTGATAAAATAGTATTTATCTTCTTTACATAATGATCATTTAAAAAAGAAGGAGTTACTTTTTCATTTGTACCGCTTACCGTCTCCATGAGTGTAATGTTGGCCATTTTTCATATATATATTTAATGAGTAGAATAAAACGTATAATTGATATATAAAATTTATTTTTATTCCAAGAATATTACTCTTAATCGTATGAACTTATTTCCACTTGGACTATTGACATCTTACCATGTTCATTTTCGACTCGAGTATCGAATATCGAAAAACACCCGACATGAAGATAAATAATTTTGTAATTTTTATGACATGATAATAATAACATCAAATTAATAATAAAAATTATAATGGTTCATAAGGATGTTGATAATTAAACTATGTTTATTATTAATGAATATAAATATTGTACATGAAGAGTCATTCTTTTTGTAAGAGATTTCATCTCAATCCCCATTCATTGGGATATTCCTTGCTAATAATAACCATAATTCTTTTATAAATTTAATATACATACCCTTTCAATTTTTTATACATATATTATATATATTCATGTTATTTAATGTTTTGTAAAATTGTATTCATTCATGTCACTTATAATTTAAATGTTAAAAGAGGTATGGTAATTATAACTAAAAAGCATTTTTAAGTGTTTTAAAGATTTATTCATCATAATATTTATCATTCATGTCTATTTTTTAAAAATTATTTTAATTTTTTTTACATGTAGAGAAATGTTTTAAAATGATATAGTGTGAAAATTATTTTAAATGTTTTGAAGTGGCATGGGACACTTTTATAAAAAACAATTTTAATAAATGTTTTAAATTGGTTTTCGAAAATAGATTGGTTATCTTATGAATGAGAATGAAATTTTATATGGGACATGTCCATAATTGGTTGATTATATAAGTTTCAACATCAATATTTAATGGGTGAGACCAGTAGAGCATATAATAACAATTGAGACCCATTATATCTCATGGGAGAGACTGAAATAGATTATATGAAAGGGTTTATCCCCATTATATCTCTTGAAAGATGGGTGATCCTGATATAGCATATACGAATAATGAGCCTCATTATATCTTTCCAATGCATTGTGTATTATAGAGGTGTAATTTGACCCTACGGTTATACTATTTATTTGGTTTATTATATGTGTGATATGGTATTGATGTCCCAAGGCACTTATTTTATTTTCTAGGCTTGCTAATAAGTTTTTAAGAAAATGTTTTTAGTAGGATACCATGTTTTAACTAGAATAATGATTTAATTTAATTACATATATTATTGTGATTCTGTGCTCATACCATGTAATAAAATGATTTTGACATATCTTAATATTGTTAAAGACTAAGAAGATTCATTTATGAATGTACTGATTATGTGTTTTTAAAAGAGATCATGTTTTGCTTTAAATTAGTTTCATTTGGTTAAAAAGAGTACACTAAGTATAACATTCCACATGTAATGTTTGTGTATACTTTTTTAGATTTTTTCATAATTATCTAAAACACTAAACTAAAATACTATGTAATGCTTATTGTAGTTCAAAACCACTAGAACCTATTTTTTAAGGATGAGTCCTTATAGTTGGTATCAATGGATGGTTTAAACAACTTTGGAGATCAGTATGATTTCTTAATAGATAAAAATATCGTCATGGTTTTTAATTTTAAGGTTGGCTATAATTATAATGTCATAAACTCTCAATTTAGGATTTTAGTTATGAATATTTAATTTGAATAATTGTAATTTTGGATGCATTATCCTTTATGCTAATTTTGGACGGTTATATTTAGGGATGAAAAATGAAAGTTATGATCCAAAAATTGAGGAAAAAACATGTTATGGTTACTTTTTAGGACATAATATTTCTTGAATATTATAAGAATTATATATTTTTCTAAAAAAAGAACAACTTAATTATCTTGTGACAACTCATCCAATAAGAAAAGGTGATGGGAATCAAAACCAAAAGTCAAAGTGTGAAAATTATTTATCACATACCACTGGACTATGTGATGTCCCAGGTTATTACGATTTTTTCAATTTAGCTAAAATAGGGTCTGAAATAATAATGAGTAAATTTTAGGGACTTTAGTTTTCTCAAATAGATATCCTTGGTATTGAAAATGATATGGTGATTATGTGATAAATAGTTTTAGAAGACGTTCACTATTTTGAAAACATTATATGATTAAGGTAAAGAGAGTATTATTAAATTTTAATTGAATAGTTGTGGTTGAATTATATTTTAGAATAATTAACAATTTCATATGTGGACTTATGGGGAATCAGTAAATTTATAAAAATGATTAACCTATCATGGTGATTATGTGATGAGGTTAATTAATTTTTTTTGTGATCCATTAAGAGTGGTTGATGTTATTTAGAATAAAATAATTTAACATATCAAGGAAAATCATTTTATTAAATCCTTTATATTTTTGGAATTTAATCTTAATTATAGCATATTTGAGTAATTTTAATGATAGTTATTTATTGAATGGTCTATGTTGAAATTTTTGTATTACAATTTAATTTTGGATATCAAAAGTAGATTATTATCATCCAATGGGGTTTTTTCCTCCCCTAACTATATTTTTTTTCCATGTATCATTACACGAGATATGTATAATTAATATTTTTGTGTATTATGTGATTCTATAAGAGTTGATTAATCATTAATTCTCATAATTTTTAGAAAAATACCGATTTTTGTAGAAAATTGATTAAAGGATGAAACTCTACTATTCATGTATGTAAGATTCATTAGGTTATTATTTATGGAAGTAAAATAATTCCTCAATATAATGGAAAGGATCTGAAAAGAAAATCATTTTCAATTTAATTTTAATACTACGATGTCAAAGACCATTTAACCCATCACAAATTTATAGATTTGTGATTGTTAACTTTTTTTGAAATTTTTTTCTATCACTCTCAATCAGAAAATGATGGTTTGTTTTTCTTTCATATCCATGTTATCATAAATGGAATCCTACTAAGTTGTATCTCTTGTAACCTTATTATGTTCTATTCAATCATTTAATGATAAAATTTTATTAATCATTTTTCCAAAGTGGGGTTGCAATAATGGTATTTTGAAATGTCATACCTTATTTACCAACCATGAATTAAAAATTATGAGGACACATTTTCCAAAAATAGGGGGAGAATGTAACATCCTAAGTTTTTTTAAATATTATATGTTTTATTTCTTACATGATATTCTAGTTGATGTTTAAATAAACAATTAAATATTATAATTAAATTTTTTCTGTTATAACATAATCATCTAAATAGAGTAAATGAGTAATAATAATTGAGTTATTAAAATATAGTTTTAATTTTTTTTATATAATGATTCATTTTTTAGAAAATTTAATATAAATTCAAATAAATACTAATTGAACATAAATGATGTATTTCCTGAAAAAATATTTCAGTGTAAATATTTATGTTTATAAAATAATAAAATCAAATTTTTTTATTATAGTAAGTATATATACATAAAATATATTTAATTTAATTTTTGTAATTCATATTAAGTATTATCTATTCCTAATATATAATCAAATCCTATTTTATAATGAAAATATATATTTCTCAAGAGGCAGTTTTACAACATTTTGATAGAAAACCCATTTTAAATATAGTTACTTTCACATTTGTATGTTATTGTCACGACCCGTCCTTGGAACCCGTGCCGTGACTACCCCAAGCCCGCCTCCCATAGGCTAGGTGCTGGCGACTAGCACCAAGGCGTAAATCCCGACCAAAAGGGGAAGGCATTGCCTTTATAAAGTAAACATACACCACAAAGTAAGAAAGAACAAGTAAAAACTATGTAAAATTGGGTACAATAGTATGTTCGGAAAGTAAATGGGCCAGAATACAAACCCAAACTGAAAGTAAAGTATGACTGGAAAGAAAGTACAACAGCTAAAAGTAAAGAAGCAACGTCGAGCCGTCCACTAGAAGTCCCACCTGAAGGGTGGGTACAGATAGACTCAGTAGCTCCTCGGGTCTAGACGTCCGCTCTGTGTACGTCCCGCCCAGTGGTCCACCTCTAGGTACTGACTTGCTCCACAAGCCTCAACCATGATCAGCGTTGTCCGTCATCTGCATCCAACACAACGTAGTACGGGCATAGCCCGTGTAAGGGTAAGTATACGCTACTCAGTAGGGACCTCGAGACCCCCGATGGTCTCCCAGAATCCAAAAAGGATAATCCACAAAGAAAGATGCAATCACGAAGTAACATCCAACACTACATAGGTATATGCCCATAAATATACCTAATTCATCAATTCCAGTTCGGATCCAACATCCGAGCCCATGTTCGATCACGTCCACACAGGATAGTACATCCCAATCCACACAGGATAACATAACCCAATCCACATAGGAAAGAAATTCAATCATATTGAAGATATTGATTGAAAGTAAAGACTCATCTCATACAACTATACTTCTTCGTAATGTGATACAGATGATCAGATATAGCCACTAATTCATCTATGTTGGGACCCACATAGGATACTAAACGAGGTAAGCTATCAGACCCACATAGGATACACACCAGCTACTCTTCCAGACCCATGTAGGATGGCAAGAAAAGAGTCAAACACTGCCAGACCCACGTAGGATACACGAATAGGAGTCATTGTCGTTGAACCCATGGAGGATTTCAGTACGGTCTTCATCGCTGCCAAAACCACAGAGGATTTTAGTGCAGCCTTCATCGCCGTCGAAACCATGGAGGATTTTGGCACGGTCTTCATCGCTGCCATACCCACGTAGGATTTTCGTGGATTCTTCATCACCATCGAACCCACGGAATATTTCAGTACGGTCTTCATCGCTGTCGAACCCACGGAGGATTTCAGTTCAGTCTTTGCAGTCGCAGCCAGCTCTAGGGTTCCCGCACACACCATGCTCATTTCCGAGAGGGTCCGCTCCACGAGCCAAAGGGGGGTTCCATACATCAACTGACACGTAGTCCGGAGTTGATTTATCTCAATGTTCCGTCTTGACCAGAGGAACTCAACGTGACAGACGGTGCGTCAATCGGACGCCTGGTCTGAGAGTTATTGACATTTTCGTTCCAGGGCCCGGTTAGTTTTAAGTCAAAACCAACCCGACTGCACTCCAACTGCATCCAAACCTCGAGCGGAGTAAGACCAAAGGTCCGTCTCACTAAGAGGAAACCAACAATGTCGAAGGCACATCAATCAGATGTCCAGAGCTCAAGTTATAAGCGTTTCGCTCCATGGGCCCAGTTGGTTTTGTGTCCGAACCAACCCGGCCATACCCAATGTTCTCCAAAACCATGAGTGTAATATACCAAAACGACCTTCTCGGTCCAAGGATCGCATCGCAACTAACGCTGCGTTGATCGGAGGTATGTAGCCCATTAAATGGGCAAAAGAAAAAACCTGTCTGGTTTTATGGTGTTTTGGGCCTGGACCGACCCGGCCTGAGAACCCCATGGGTCGACCCGATCCAGGTTCTATTCAGGCCCATTAGGGCGCGGCATGGCCCAGTGGCCATGGCCGGCCCGGCCTGGGCGGCATGGCCCGGTGCGGCCGGTCCGGCCTGGGTGACCGGTTGGCCTGGCGCGGGCGCGCCCCACAAGGCCAGCTCGGTGCTGGTCGAGCCGAGCCGAAGGGGGGGGGGGGGGGGCTACCCCCCTTGATTGGAACGGCGGCCCCCATGTGGGGGACGCTCCTTTGCGAGTGGACGCCGCGCTGGGCGTCGCGTCTCCCCCGGGTCCCCGCACGGCCGAGGGATCCTGGTCACCTGCCGTCATGGCTTTAGCTGCCGCGGTCCCTCCTGGCGGAGCGCCGGGACGCCGCCGGCACCGCCGATGAAGTCCGTGGGCCACAAGAGCCGCTCTAGTGGTCCGTTCTTGCACCCATCTGCGCCTGAAGTCATCTCAGGACCCGTAGATTACTTCGACGGCCTCCAATCGCTCAACGGTCCCGTTTCATCATCACCCAATATTCCGCGCATCAAGAACAGAGAATCGGTGGGTTCAGGCATGTTCGTTGGTCCGCACCCACCGTGTTAGTGGTTCAAACGACTTTCAACAAATTAAACACATGTATAAGATATAATCCACATAAAAAAATTAAACCAAACCCCCTACCTCGATGAATTCGTCGAACGAGGCTTGTCGCGGGAAAGGGACGTCGCGGAAGACGGCGTCGCGGAAGGAGGATCGTCAGCGTCGTGGTACACGGTGTCGCGGAGAAGAGGATCGTTGGTGTCACGGTACACGACATCACATAGTTGATCTCCGAGGAACATGTGTTCTTCATCGTATTTCATCGAAGGGTGGCGTTCTTCATTGTTCTTCGCATTCTTCAATGAGGAAGAACGTTCTTCAATACTAGAGTAAAATTCTCCCCAAATATTCTCACTCAACACAACAACAATAATAAAATAAGTCTTTGACTTATTTTATTACTCAGGTTATCCCTTTTTGAAATTCAAAATTATATAATGATTACATTATCATGCGTTGACCAATTAATGATGCATTTAATAATCCATTTAAACGCGACAGTTGACTTGGCATTTAAAATGGGGGTGTGGGTGAGTTACATAATTAAATGCACGTGGGAGGTAAAAGGAAAATAAAGTGGGTGGGGCTCGTGTGGGCCCCAACTCACTAATATCCTACCTAGGAGTTAGGATATTAGTGGGTCCCACTCCAACCACAAAACATAGGTTTAAACTACCTAGAATAGAAATAAAATTTGTAGCACAAAATTTTATTTTATTCTATAGTTAACCCATTTAATTAATAACCTCACCCGAGCAAACACAACTCCAGAAAAGGTGTTCTTAAACAATTATCAGCCCTGCGATTCCACAAGTGCCCTCAGAATTTGATTCTGAGCACCAGTTCAAATGTTAGGGAAACTCGGTCGTTCGGTCACTAAACGTACCCGAGCTAAACTTCGTAAATTGATTCCGGGAACACTAGGCCTCAGAATCAGGTGCTGTCAGAAACAAAATTCTTGTAAAAACCCAAAGAAAATTAATAAAAAATTTCCCTCAAATTTTATGTGTCTTTACATTACTCCCACCTCTGGGATTGACGTCCCCGTAAAGATACATCATAACTAGGGGAACAAATGTGTGTACTGCGCACGCATCGGAGCCTCATGCTCCCAAGTTATCTACTAGAGGTTCTCGTGCTGCCATATGATGCACACTAGAGGTATCAACCATCCACGTAGCACTCGCTCCTATCAATCCTCGATCTCCACCGGGACCTCCACAAAAGTCGCTGCATCGTCAATGTCCAGCTCTCCAGGGTCGATGATATGTGTCGGGTCTTGCACGTATCTCCTCAGCTGAGATATATGGAAGACGTTGTGCACTCGGTGCAACTGAGGTGGTAGAGCCAGGTGATAAGCCTCCTCGCCTATCCTGATGAGAACTTGAAACGGTCCGATGAAGCGTGGAGATAACTTTCCGCCCCATCCAAATCTCTGAAATCCACGTCGATGTGAGGCCCGAAAGAAGACGTGGTCTCCATCCTCGAACTCCAGTGTCCTCCGCCTCCTATCAGCATAAGACTTCTGTCTGCTCTGAGCTATCCATATCTTCTCCTGGATGACCTGTACCTTCTCTATCATGGCCTGGACCATCTCCGGTCCCACAACTGCTGACTCCCCAGGGTCTGTACAGCATAGAGGTGATCTGCAAGTTCGGTCGTACAATGCCTCGTATGGTGCTATCTCTATGGTGGAGTGGTAGCTGTTGTTTTATGCGAACTCCACCAAGGGTAGGTGGTCCTCCCAACTGTGAAGAAAGGCGAGGACACATGCACAGAGCTTGTCTTCGATAGTATAAATGGTCCTCTCCGTCTGACCATCCGTATGAGGTTGAAAGGCAGTGCTCATACGTAGCTGCATCCCGAATACCTCCTTCAACCCCTTCCAAAGCTGATAAGTAAAGCGAGCATCTAGATCGGAGACGATAGATGATGGCACAACATGAAGCTGTACAATCTCTTGAACGTAGAGACGTCCCACGCTCTCCACTTAGCCCTACTCTCTGATGGGTAAGAAGTGAGCCGACATGGTGAGATGGTCGAAAATAACCCAAATAGAGTCGTGACCTCTGGAAGTATGTGGAAGTCCAGTCACGAATTCCGTAGATATCCCATCACACTTCCACTCCGTGACAACAATAGGATACACTAAGCCTACTGGTACCTGGTGATCTACCTTCACCTGCTGACAGGTGAGGCATCGAGAAACAAACACTGCCACAACCTTTTTCATACCCTGCCACTAGTGCTTCCCTCTGATATCCTGGTAAATATTCACAACTCCTGGATGTACCTCTAAAGGGGAAATGTGAAAATCTCTCAGCACCTCCCCCCATAAAGAAACTGGTACAATGGTGCATCCTCTGAAAAGGAAGACGTTCTTTACTCTTACAGAGAATCCATCAGGTGCCTATCATGAGGATATATGTGCACGCCGCGTCTCACAGTCAGTGTCCCCACGCTGTACCTCTCTGACCCACTGCAGAAGTGGAGGAGTGACGTTGAGTGACTGAAGAAAAGCTGCTCCATCTCTATCGACGAAGCATATCTGCAAAGCGGCTAGCTGCTCCGTCGCCTCCCCGAGTAGCTGAATTCCCGTCCTCTTGCTGAGAGCATCAACTAATATGTTCCCCTTCCTAGGATTATAGACTATCTCAAAGTCTTAGTCCTGGGGGATCTCGATCCATCACCGCTATCTCAGATTCAGGTCCTTCTACGAGAGGATGTACCTGATACTCTGTTGGTCAGAATAGACTGTAAAGGGCACACCCATCAGATAGTGTCTCCACATCTTCAGAGCGAAGTTCACTACTACTAACTCAAGGTCATGGGTATCGTAGTTCTGCTCATTCTTCCTCAACTGACGTGATCCATAGGCGATCACTGCCCGCTCCTACATCAAGACACATCAATGTCTGGTCCCTGATGCATCGCAGTAGACTATGTACCCTACTCCCTCCTCCGATAGCATCATGAGAGGTGCGCTGGTCAATCTCTGTCTCATCACCTAGAAGCTCTACTGACATCTGTCTGACCACACGAATGTTTTCCCCTTCTTCATCAAAGCTGATAGTGGTGCCGCAACTCTAGAAAAGTTTGGCACAAATCTCCGGTAGTACCCAGCTAGACCCAAGAAACTCTGCACCTCTGTCACGCTCCTGGGTGGCTCCCGAGCTAGCACTGCCTCGATCTTCGCAAGATCCACTGCAACTCCCACCTCAGAGATGACATGTCCGAAGAAGTGGACCTCACGTAACCAGAACTGAAACTTCGATAAATTTACATAAAGCTGGTGCTCTCGGAGTGTGTCTAGTACAACCCGCAATTGGTAGGTGTGCTCCTCCTCTATGGTCAAGTATATCAATATGTCATCAATGAAGACCATGAATAATCGATCGAGTTATGGCAGAAATATCATTTTCATGAGACCCATGAAAACTACTGTAGAGTTGGTTATTCCGAAAGGCACAACCAAGAACTCATAGTGTCCATACTGACATCTGAAGGACGTCTTTTGAACGTGTTCATCTCGAAATCTGAGCTGATGATATCCCGATCTAAGGTATATCTTGAGAACCACCATGCTCCCTTGAGCTGATCGAAGAGGTCATCAATCCTCGGTAGAAATAGTTGTTCCTCACGGTCACCTGGTTCAGGCGAAGATAGTTGACACACAGTCACAAGCTCTTGTCTGCCTTCTTGGCGAACAATATCGGGGAATCCCAGGGTGAAAAACTGGGTCAGATGAATCCCTTGCCCTGCATGTCCTCCAACTGTACCCGTAGCTCTCGAAGCTCAGCGGGAGCCATCCGGTAATCTAGAGTGGATATCAGGGCTATCTTGTGGTACATGTCAATATAAAAGTATACCTCTCTGCGAGGAGGTAGTCCTGGAACATCCTCCGGGAAAACATCCACATACTGATCCACCAATACAGGAAAACTAGGACTCTGCATGTAAATTACTCCTAGGATGAGGCTAGACAACTGATGAGTGATGGGCTTTCCTCTTCTCTGCGTGAGTCCGTCCTGTGCTGCAAAGGCTCATTTCTCACCGGTGAAGGTGAACCTGCTCCCTTCGGTGCGTATACACTGCACCTTGTGCCTAATATAGTCAATCTGAGCATGTAATGTCGATAAAAAGTCAATAAACAAGATGAAATCGTAAGGCCTCGACGTAGCTACAAGATGATACCAGCAGAATCTCTCGCCTCCTAGAGTAAGCTCACACTGCCGGCACCAGTGCGTAATCGTCGAGTCTGCTCCCGTAGGAGTCTCTAGCCGTAAGGATCGATCCAATTGCTCTGTCGGAATCTCTGAGCTCTGAAAAAGGGCAGTAGAAATAAAATAATGACTTGATCCTATGTCTGTAAGAACTATAGTATGGGTGGAGTAGACATAGATAGGACATTGAATCATCTCTGGTGCACCGTGGTTGTATGTCTATACGGCCTGAAGCTGAGCCTGTCTCTGCCCGCCATCTCCCTGTGGTCGGGGTGGACCTCCTAGTGGTGGTGGTGGTAAAGAATCAATGTGTCTCCCACCACCTGCTTCTCGACCAGCTCCCCTGCCTCGTCCGCCTGCTCTCAGCGGACCGCCACAATCGACCATCTGCCTCTGCCTGGGTAGCCCCTCAACCGTCTGCTGCTCCTCTACATGGTGGGTCAGCCAGTTACGAGCCATGTGGCCATGCCTTACCCATGCATAGCACTGCTTTCTCCACGGAAGGCTGGCTCTGCGCCGTGTTCCCCGCCCCTCTGGGCCAGTGTCCTGAGGTCGTCTTCCTAATGGTCCGGTCCACCTGGACCCCTGTGACATCTGTCGACTGCCATCTGCAGACGACTCTGCTACGTACCGCCCTACGGTAGGTCTAGAAACTGGAATAGGCTTAGTAAGAAAGGTCTCTATGAGAAGGGCTCTCTCCAGTACTCATGACTGTGTCAGAATGCTATGGGAGATCATCGATGCCCTGATCTCAGGCCTCAGTCCTTGCTTGAAGTTCCGGGCCCGGAAGAATGGGTCACGTACCATGTCCATCAAATAACGCGAGAGATCGGTAAATCTCACCGAGTACTGAGTGACCTTCAGGCTACACAGCCGCATCTGTAGAAGCTCCTGGATGTGCACCGCATGGAGGGCGGCTGGGACGAACTCTAAGCGGAAGAGGCTGTCAATGTCCGTCCAGAGAAGAGATGCCTCGTTGTGCACCTAGAGCATCAAGCTCCACCATATGCCTGCTGCAGCATGCAAGAGGCTCGCTGCGAGGATCACCATGAGGTCAACTGGTGTCCCTAGTATCCTGAAAACTCGCACAACTGCCTCCAGCCAATCATCGGCTGCCTGAGGGTCCGTCTCTCCATGGAACCAGGGCGGTCTCTAACACTGAAACTCGTGCAGTTCACTAAGGCGACGTGAACTCTCAGCGGCTGGGGCTGGTAGCATCAGTGGCTCGGAAGGTAGTGGTACCAGCGGTGCCTCTGCTGAAAAAGCTCCCTACACAGAGGCCTCGTCGTCGGTGGGCTGTTATCTCACACAAAGCTCAGAACCCTAGTTGGATTCCATCATGGGGCCATCCTGAATATAAATAGGTGTGCCATAGTCAAACGGTATACCTGGTGAGCGGACACAAAGTAATCAAAAAAAAAACTTCTGAAACACACATGCAATCAATGTTTTCATGCATTGAGTCGGAAATCAGAAGTCAGGGTCCTGGTGTATGGACACGTTGGCCGCTGCACCAACAATGGACTCTCTGGACTGATAACCACACTCAATACCCTTAACACTATTGATTCATATATATGAAAGATCAGACCCCTGAGTTATGCAGTAGAACCGAACTCCTATGATAAAACTTTTTCACGACCCGTCCTCGGTACCCATGTCGTGACTACCCCAAGCCCGCCTCCCATAGAAAAGGGGATGACGACTAGCACGAAGGTGTAAATCCAAACAAAAAGGGGAAGGCATTGCCTTTATAAATTACACATACACCACAGAGTAAGAAAGCAGAAGTAAACACTATGTAAAAATGGGTACAATATTAAGTGCGGAAAGTAAATGGGCCAGAATACAAACCTAAAATGAAAGTAAAGTACGACTGGAAGGAAAGTACAACAACTGAATGTAATGAAACAACGTCGATTTATCCATTGAATGTCCCACCTAAATGGTGGGTAAAAATAGCCGCCTTAGCTCCTTCGGTCCAACCGTCGACTCCGTGTACGTCCCACCCAGTGGTCGACCTCCAGGTACCGACTTCCTCCACAAGCCTCAACCACGATCAGCGATGTCCGTCATCTGCATCCAACACAACGTAGTGTGGGCATAGCCCGTGCAGGGGTGAGTATACGCTACTCAGTAGGGTCCACGAGACCCCCGAAGGTCTCCCAGAATCCACAAAGGATAATCCACAAAGGAAGATGCAATCACGAAGTAACATCCAACAGTACTTAGGTATATGCCCATACATATACCTAAGTCATCAATTCCAGTTAGTCTCTAACATCCGATCCCAATTTCGATCACGTCCACACAGGATAGTACAACCCAATCTACACAGGATAACACAACCCAGTCCACATTGCAAAGCAAGTCAATCATATCGAAGATACTGATTGAAATCAAGACTCATCTCACACAGGTATACTTCTTCATAAGGTGATAGAGATGATCAGATATAGACACTGATTCATCTATGTTGGGACCCACATAGGATACTATACTAGCTAAGCTGTCGGACCCACATAGGATACAGACCAGCTACTCTGCCAGAACAATGTAGGATAGCAAGAACAGAGTCAAACACTGCCAGACCCACGTAGGAGACAAGAACAGTAGTCACTGCCGTTGAACCCACAGAGGATATCAGAACGGTCTTCATCGCTGCCGAACCCAAGGAGGATTTCCGTGCAGTCTTCATCATTGTCGAACCCACAGAGGATTTCAGTAAGGTCTTCATCACTGCCGAACCCACGGAGGATTTCAATGCAGTCTCCATCACCATCGAACCCACGGAGGATTTCAGTATGGTCTTCATCGCTGCCGAACCCACGAAGGATTTCAGTGCAGTCTTCATCACCATCGAACCCACGGAGGATTTCAGTACGCTGTTCATCGCTGCCGAACCCACAGAGGATTTCAGTGTAGTCTTCGCAGTCGCAGCCAACTCTAGGGTTCCCGCACATAGAATGCTCATTTCCGGGAGGGTCCGCTCCACGAGCCAAATGGGGGTCGATACCTGAACTCACACAGGTATACTTCTTCGTAAGGTGATAGTGATGATCAGATATAGCCACTGATTCATCTATTCTGGAACCCACATAAGATACTATACCAGCTAAGCCTTCAGACCATCATAGGATACAGACCGGCTACTCTTCCAGAACCATTTAGGATAGCAAGAACATAGTCAAACACTGCCAGACCCACATAGGATACAAGAATAGTAGTCTCTGCCGTTGAACCCACAGAGGATTTCAGTACGGTCTATATCACTGCCGAACCCATGGAGGATTTCAGTGCAGTCTTCATCGTTGTTGAACCCACGGAGTATTTCAGTACAGTCTTCATCGCTGCCAAACCCACGGAGGATTTCAATGCAGTCTTCATCGCCGTCGAAACCATGGAGTATTTCAGTACAGTCTTCATCACTGCCATACCCACGTAGGATTTTTCATTTAGTCTTCATCACCCTCGAACCCATAGAGGATTTCAGTACTGTCTTCATCGCTGCCGAACCCACAGAGGATTTTAGTGCAGTCTTCGTAGTCGCAGCCAGCTCTAGGGTTCCCGCACACATCATGCTCGTTTCCGGGAGGGTCCGCTCCACGAGCCAAAGGGGGTTCGATACATCAACTGGCACGTACTCTGGAGTTGATGTATCTCAATGTTTCATCTCGACAGGAAGAACTCAACGTGAAAGACAGCGCGTCAATCGCACGTCCTGTCTGAGAGTTATTGGCTTTTTTGTTCTAGGGGTCCTATTGGTTTTTAATTCAAAACCAACCCGACCGCACTCCAACTGCGTCCAGACCTTGAGCGGAGTCTTCCAAAAGGTCTTTCCCGCTAAGAGGAATCCAACAATGTTGATGGCAGGTCACTCGGACGTCCAGAGCTCATGTTATAAGCGTTTCCGCTCCGTGAGCCCGGTTCGTTTCGTGTTCGAACCAACCCCGACGTACCCAAAGTTCTTTGAAACCTTGAGTGTAATATACTGAAACGACCGTCTCTATCAAAAGATCGAATTTCTATGGATGGTGCGTCGATTGGAGGTCTGGAGCCCATAATATGGGCAAAATAACGAACATGTCCGGTTTTAAGGGGTTTGGGGCCCAGACCGACCCGGCCCGAGACCCCCCTGGGTCGGCCCGAACCGGGATGACCCACACCGGGTCTGGGTCCGGCCCATTAGGGCGCGGCCCGGCCCGGCCTGGGTGGCTCGGCCCGTTGCGGCCCTTCTGGCATGGGCGGTCGGTTGGCCTGGCACGGGCGCGCCCCAAACGACCAGCTCGGTGCTGGTCGAGCCGAGCGGAAGGGGGGGGGGGTTTCCCCCTTGATTTGAACCACTACCCCGATGTGGGGGCCGCTACATTTCCAGCGGACGTGGCACTGGGCGCCGCGTCTCCCATGGGTCCCGCTCGGTCGTGGGATTTCGGTCGCTTACCGCCGCGGATTAAGTCACAGTGGTCCCTCCTGGCGGTGCGCCGGGATGCCGCCGCCTCCACCGCCGCGCTAGTGTCCCGCATCGCCGGTGAAGTCTGTGGGCCACCGGAGGAGATCCGGTGCTCCGTTCTTGCTCTCGTCTGTTCTTGGGGTCATCTCGGGACCCGTAGATTACTGCGACGGCTTCCAATCGCTCAGCGGTCCCGTTTCATCATCGCCCAACGTTCCGTGCATCAAGAACAGAGAATCGGTGGTTCCAGACTTGTTCGTTGGTCCACACACACCGCATTAGAGGTTCAAACGACTTTAAAAAAATTAAACACATGTCGAGGATACAATCCGCATAAAAAAATTAAACCAAACACCCTACCTCGATGAAGTCGTCAAACGAGGCTTGTCGCGGGAAAGGGACGACGCGGAAGACGACGTCGTGGAAGGAGGATCGTCGGCGTCGCGGTACACGACGTCACGGAGAAGAGGATCGTCGGAGTCGCGGTACACGACATCGCGTCGTCAATCTCTAAAGAACTTGAGTTGTTCATCTTCTTTCGTCAGAGGCCTGCATTCTTCGTCGTTCTTCGCGTTCTTCAAGACTAGACTAAAATTCTCCACAAATCATCTCACTCAAAAAAACAACAATAATAAATTAAGGCTTTGCCTTATTTTATTACTCATGTCATCCCTTTTTGAAATAAAAAATTAAATATCGATTAAATTATCATGTGTTGACCAATTAATGATGTGTTTAATAATCCAATTAAATGCGAGAGTTGACTTGGCATTTAAAAAGGGGGTGTGGGTGAGTTAAAAAATTAAATGCACGTGGGAGGTAAAAGGAAAATAAAGGGGGTGGGGCTCGTGTGGGCCCCACCTCACTAATATCCTACCTAGGAGTTAGGATATTAGTAGGTCCCACTCCAACCACCAAACATAGGTTTAAACTACCTAGAATAGAAATAATATTTGTAGCACAATATTTTATTTTATTCTTTATTTAACCCATTTAATTAATAACCTCACATGAGCAAAGGCAACTCCGGAAAAGGTGTTCTTAAACAATTATCGGCACTGTGATTCCACTGGTGCCCTCAGAATTCGATTTCGAGCACTGGTTCAAATGTTAGGAAAACCCACTCATTCGTTCACTGAACGTACCCGAGCTAAACATCGGAAATTGATTCCGGGCACACCGGGCCTCAGAATAAGGTGCCGTCAGAAACTGCGTTCTTGTAAAAACCCAAAAAAAAATTAAGGAAAAATTTCCCTTGAATTATACGGGTCCTTCTAGTTATATATTCAAAAATAAACCATTTATTTGAAATATGGAGTAAAAAATTTTCTTAAAATTAAATATTTGTTATATTTTTGATAAAATCACTATTTTAATGAAGATGGAAGAATACTAAATTATATTTTGAATATGCATTTTCATCTGATTTATTTAAATTGTTTGATTATATTTTTAAATATTTTTAAATTAAAATTCTATTTATATTTTTTTATTTAATATAATGTATTTATTTGATAAAATATAAAAATTAAATAAAATAGAAGCCCTCTGTGACCATTTGATCATTTTACATAAAAAACACATTCTATTGACCCCTCAAGGGGATTAGTGGTAAACCTAATGTAACCAGATATGTAAATTTAATATTGAAAAGAAAAAATAAATGGTTATACTTAGTAGGATAATTTTTTTACAATATAATTAAAATAAATTTTGGTGAACTATAACTTTTGTATTTTATTTACCACGGGTAAAGTTAAATAGTGTAATTAAAGGTAAAATTAATATTTTATCAATATAAAATTAACCTAACACATGTAATAGTATTATTGGATATGGTATTATCAACCATGATCATTAATGGGATGAATGTTTTACAATTTATTCCATTTGTGTTTGATTTTGACATTTATAACATTTATTTTAATTTTCAGGCAAACATATCATAAATTTATCTACTCTTATTGACACAATTTTAATATAGAATTATGTATGTTATATCTTTGAAAATTAAGAGTACATATAAATATAAAAATATTACATACACCGTGGTAATCAATTTTTAATTTTTAGGTATTAATTAAATATATTTAATTTTGAAACAAAGATGATGCAATAATTGACTTATTAAATAATGAATTAAATAAATGATTTTAATTATAATATAAAAAAATTAAAATATTTTATTCCCATAACTAATTGTATGGATGACTATGACATGTTTGTATTGAGTTAATATAGTTATTTTCCAATGTAATCATGTTGTTATGATTTTTTTAAAAAGTCATGTACTGAATAGTGTCAAAATTGACATATACTATATTTTAAATATATATAATATTTAAATAAATGATATTAAATTTATAAAAATAAAAAAGTTGTCCAAAAAGTAAATATCTGTCTAATTATGACATTAATGACTCATTCATTGGTTGGTTGTCAGGATTTAGTAATAGTTTTAACTCTCAAAATTTAAATTTCTTGATAAATCTGTAAGAATTAAAAGGGGTTAAAACAAAATGGTAAGGATTAAAAAAACTAAAAATTGAATAATTATAATTGGATAATTAGGATTAGAACAAAAAATGATATATTATACGTAAATAATTTTTCAACCCTTTTGGATAGAAACTTAATTTATAATAATTTAAAAATTCAAATAATTCCTAGAGTACCCTTACCCTCTCTTATAAACGGTCACCCATTCCTCTATATTAATAACACATAAAAATTCTTTTTGTTTTGAAAAGATATACCCCAATACATCCTAGAATATATCCTAATGTTATTGGGAAATTATTTTATATAGAACCCCCTCTATGGAGGTGTTAAGGTGTTCCTCAAGGGTGATCAACCGAAGAAGAGGTTCGTTTTCTATAAGTAGTTCAATTTTATTTCTTCTTCCACATTCATCAAATCTTCTCCAACCATGATGAAATAATAAATATAGTATCCTAAATATACTAATATAGTATAACCTTAAAATCATCACCATTATCAATTTTCAATTAAATCAAATTGGAAATAATCATATCATTCATGTCTATGGAAGACTACATCCTCGCAAACCAATATAGTTCATTTTTCATTACCATCCTTAAAGACTAGTTATATTGATTTAATTTTTGTATATATTTTATATTAATTAAATGTTAATAATTATAAGATAAAAATATATCAATTACATTCCATCATTCCATGTACATAAAAATTATAATGTCATTCATGTAAACGTGTGACCTATCACCTTCACGAAGCAATATGATACATTTTTATTCACTAATTAACTTTTATAATGTATAAAAATATATTTAAATGATTAATATGATATTAATTGGGTTATTATCATTTTTATTGATAATTCAGTCCATACCATCATTCAATAATGATAAATGTGAAATGAATATGATACTCATGACAACAGACAGATTAATGTCTCAATGATTGTAACGTTGTTCATTTTTCATATCCATTTTTAATGAATTGAATTAATGGTATAATTTATATAAAAAATTATTATTACGTCATTTATATTATTCAAGGTATGATGGACTTATAAACTCTGGGACAATTTCTAATTTCCCAAGCATGGAGTACTTGGTCATTACATTTCATTTGACAAATACTGAATACATTACTCAAATAAACACCCAAAGAAAATAATAGTATTGTAATTTGGAAACATGGAACACATTATTCAAACATGGTGAAATATCTTCAACATATAACATAAAGATATTCCCCATTAGTTTTTCATCCTATAATAATACATTATATCTTGGGGAAATGAAAACATAAAAAGGGAGACCTCAAACACTCAGTAAGGTTAAACATAGAGAACATCAAAATAAAACATAATAATATGAATGTAATAAATGCATGAATGTAAATTATGAACAACAAAATAACGAGTTATGGAAAAAATAAAGTCATTTAAAAAGTTATAAATCATAATGGATCATGAATCATGATAAAATATCATTATCATAAAACATAGAATTGGGGAAAAACATAATCATGGAAAATAATTTTCATATTATCCAACACTCATTTCAAAGGCCATCATTGTGGACAGTGTCAATTAATGAACCAAGTTCACTCTTTGATCAAACTTTGTATTACTGGATGAGATTATTTTCCATTTCAACCCTATATTACTAAACCAGATTTACTTGTTGTTGTTGTCTTTTCTACCTCATGAGATATAAATCATTACCCAGTTCATTGGAGAGAGATATAGGTCCCCCCATCACATAAAAAACCATACATATGTATACCTAAAAACATAAATCATTCATCATATAATAACCTATGTAATAAAATTGTTTTCATAAACACCAGTCCATCATATTCCATATAAATTTTTTTTTCATAAATAAGATTCAATCATAGACATAATCAAATCATAGTAATAACAGGAATAAAAACATAACCCCAATTATATAATGTCTAATTAGATGGAATATAAGTTAAATAAAACACTTGATAGTATTCTTTTGGAAAATATCTTTTCTTCTTAAAAAATATTTTCTTTTCTAAAAATGTAATGGAATTTTAAAAATAATAACTTAATTGAAAATAAACACAAAACCTTGTAAACGATGCTTCATGGAAATAAGGTGTTATGAAAGCATAAAAAATGTTAATGCCACATATGTTAAAAAAATTCTAATTATTTTGTTTGAAATATAAAAATGTACCATGTACCGAAAATGAAAAAGATTCATTTCATACCATTTAACAGAAATTCAGAAATGTGTAAAATTGACAGTAAACAATTGTATAAGGATAAAAAAATAATTTCGGAATACTTATTTAGGAAGAATTGATGTTGTTGGAATATAAAACCCAGTAAATACTTATCTATAAATAATCTTGGTTAATAATGATATTTAGAAATTATCCCTCACCATAGCCCCTCTGTCCTTTGTATGTATCTGATCCTCATCTTCATTAATGGTCTCCCTCTAGACCTCATCTTAATGGCACTAGAGTTTTTATTTTCATAAGACCAAAACCTCTACAATTTGACTAAGGAAGTTGATAATGGAAAATATCAGGGTATGTCCATGATTGAAGGATCAAATTTATGGGAATAAGTGTGGGTGGATATTCTATATTATAATTGAGGTCGGGGGAACCGATAGAAGCCACCGAAAATATTAATTTATAATAAAATAAAACACCACACATAACACCCAAAATGTACCAATTTAAAATATCAGACACGATAGGGTTGTATTCTCATCATCCAATAATTTTTTTACCATCATTTATGTCAATTGAATCCTTATCATTTTAATTTGACACTTAGTTATTCTATTTCATTTTAACATGGGAAGAGATTATTTTAATATTAAAAGGATGAAATATTTATGTATATGATATAAATTAAATCATAAATAAATCATATATATCATTTTAGAGAATATAATAGTTCTTATATATATATATTTTAAAAATTATTATTTTTAAATAATTTAATAAAACATTGTTTTAAAAAAATAATAATAGTGTCAATTTTGAAAGTATTCAATTAATGGTTTTTTAAAAATATCAAGATAATATGTTATGACTGAACCAAACATTTTTATATATCCATATGTGATATAGATTATATATAAAATTTAGTGAACAAATTTATTTTCTAAAAGTAAATTAATTTTAATATTATTTAATCAATTAAATTTATATTTCTATTCATAACATCGGTATTCTGTAATTATATAATATATGTAATTTTGGATAATAAATTAAATACAAAGATGAATATAAAGATACATGATTCCTTTAGAATAATTGTAGTTGGGTATATCTTCTTGAAAATCAATCATTTAAAATGTTATACTTATTAATATATGAATGAGAAAAGTTTACCAACACTATAAATAAAATTACTGTCATAATCTATTCTACAATGCTCAAAATGGTCCATAACTAGACCCTTAGATGATTATTGTAGAGATAAACTCAAACAATAATATTTGGTCAAGTTATTATGTCTTTTAATGGTTATTATCATTTTAATAAAAATTATTTTATTGATTTTTCATCAATTAAATGATTTCTGCACCATCAATAGATAATGCATCAAGGTAACAATTTTATTCCTCAATGATAAAAATAAATTACCATGATAAAGGAAAAAAGTTATTCATTTAAATGAGATTTTATAATTGAATTTATCTCTTATATAACCTTATTTTAAAATTATTATATTCTTTAAAACATGATTGTGAAATCATCAAATTTTCATTAAATAAAATATTATAAATAACATAATATCCACCAAATAACCCTAAACGTCAAAAATAAATATTTATTAGTTAAATATGTTTATTATGGTAAATATTATCATGTATATTCATTTATACAAGTAATTTGTTCATATATAGACACATAATAGATATTTAAGATAATGAAAATGACACGTTGTGTCTTCCCTTGATTTAAAATATAATTTAAGTCATTTTAATGTTCATGTGTCATTTAAACTACATAAGATTGATAATTATATGTCAAGGGTTGAATTAAACAAGTAAAATAATTTTTTTTTTCATTTGTTTTGGTCTTTTTATGATCATTATAATTTTAGTTTTTACTTAAATTACTAAAGTCACCCTCTACTGTGGTATCAAAATTTACCATGGTTACTATTCATATTAGAAAAAAATAAATGGGAAATATTTACCAAATCTAGACCTTTGGATTCCAAATCTGAAGTCCAATTTTTGAAATTCAAAACAAAGAACTTATAGAATTACATTTTAAATAAAACTAGTATAATGTCTCCAAAAAAATTTTCTTCGAAAATTTCACATTTTTAAATGGAAAATGTTTTTAGAGTAATTGTAGGTATAAAACTATTTTATAGACCCATAATTAGATAAAAAAATATTTAATATTTAAAACTAATACGAAACAAAATTTTTCAATATAATTTCATTAAATGTAAATAACGATATAAATAAAAAGTAGTATTTTCACTAATCATAAAAAAAGAAACTTCTCAAAAAAATAAAAAAAATTCATCCAAATAAATTATTCATATTTTTCATTAAAAAAAGATATTTATTTTGAAAAAAAAATTATTAAATGGTGTTAAAAACTAGATTCAAAATTTTTGTTCCATCAAAATGCAAAAAAACATCATTTTTTGAAAAATAATTCTTTTATAAAATTTTTTTAATCATATCTAGAAAAAATATAAGACAAATTTAGAACATTAGATTTATTAGATTTCATATATTTTTTATTAATAAAATCTATTAAGGTTTATTTTTTATCTTATATGCTCACATATTTTCATTTAAATAGTTTTTCAAAAGAATGTTAATTTTATTTGTACCTACGATCATAATGACTAGGTTATAATATTTACTAGTTCACATATACTCAGTCTTGCAGGAATGTTTTAATATAAAATGTACTAGAAATATTGGGTAACACAAACAAATAATTGTGTTGCATACACCACATGCTAAACTGGTGTTGTGTATAGTGAACGATTATATTGGTGTGGTATACAACATAAGTAATAAAAAAAATTAAATTTATCCCATAAATATATTGAGGTGTTACATTCAAACTCACTTAAAATGGATTTCTCCATTGAAATTCATGTGTGAAATAAAAGTATTATTACTTGAAATCATCAATCAATGAAACCCACATGAAAAAGAGAATACTAAAAAAACTTTTTAAAATTGAATATTAGAAATAGAATGGTTCTTCATATGTAATTCATCAACGAGTTTCCACATGGGAGAACATAGGTGATATGTGAAATCATGGATATGTAATAGAAATATATAGACCAGGTTCTGAAATAGATCGATATAGATTATGGTTAAGAAAATGTTAACAATCACAAAGAAATAAATATGCTATTATTTAAGGGATTTTGTGAATCATTATATAAGAAGGTACGAGGATAAATTTATTGGGTTTCAAGATCATTTCTAAAATGTTGAATAACAAGAGAGAAAAACATACTTTATTTCAGTACAATCTCACCATTCATCATGCCTAGACCAATTTCTATCTCATTTCATATTGAATAAAAGAAATTTGAATTGGTCATTCATTAAATGTTAATAAATCAGGAAGTCGAAAAATATAACGATATGCAATTCCATCTGTCTTTAGATCATATTATAAAATATGAACACGTCCATCTATGGTGGGATAATACTTTATTCTAACAAACAACATCCTATGTTTAACATAAACATTACCTAAATTTATATCCTTAAATTCCTTCTAAAAGATGAAAATCAAAATCATTATAAATTGGTTCACTAAATAGGATTGACATTTACCCCTCCACCTATCATAATGTATCTCTTGTTGGTTACAATCCAACATGTGAACACATTCATCATGTATTGTCTTATGTCATTGTAATATCCTGAATTACTAAATATACTTAATGAAAACATTCATATTTCATTATTTTTTAGTCCAAGTAGCAATAATCTTAACCTATAATAGAATAAAACCATTTTACAAAAAACATTTATCATTTTTTGGGAAATAATTAAAATCCAATTTAATTATTAATATCCAACATGTCTTTATAAAAATATCATTAGCTCATCATCATGCTTATACTAAGGCTTATGCATCCCTCAATATTTTTTCCAAAAATATCTGAATAACTTTTCATGGTTTCTTATACTATTCAAAATAAAATTTGATAAAATTAAGGTTAATCAAAAGTGTAACAATCCATATATGTTTTTTTCTCCATAATTCCATTAAATTACTCAGACAAAATTATTCTTGAATAAAAAAGAAATCATTATACAATATTTATAAACCATTGACCGAGATTCATCATTTTATTCCTTAACTCTTCTTTTATCTAATATATCATCTGTCCTCTCTTCATCACCATCAACATAAATACTATCCATATGACCATGATTATTATATTCATGAGATTTTTTGATAGGGCATATATTTGAAAAATTCTCACATATTCTACATTTACAAAAATTGAATGTCATTTATCACTTAGAAATACCATTATCACTGTCCAATATGTTAACTGAACCATTTCAATTGAAATTACTTTCATTGTGCCCTTATTTTCCACACCCAAATAATTATCCAGTTCCTTTGAATCATTCTCCTTGATACCTATTCCCTCATGATTTACACATGGAAATTATATATCTCTCTCTTTTGTGGTCACCATGATGAAAAATATTTAACTAATTTGGTTGGTCAGGAAAATCAACAATGTTGAGATTATTGATCATATTATGATATTTTTTCTTAGAAATAATAATTTTTTCCCTATAACTCCAATTTCATTTGATTTCACATGAGGAATATAATTCCATTGTCCATTATATTCTTCATCTACATGAATCATCCTATTTCTGATAATTTTCTAAAATTAAAAAAGAAAAGTGTGATAGTAAAAATTCATTCTGGGGAAAAAACACAATCAAGGGGGATGTACATAAATCTATAACATATTAGGTTTAAAAATAGGTTATTCATGATCTTCACCATCATTCAAGGATGGTAACCTATCATTAGACTTATGGTTAAGTACATCCCCCAACATAACCTTACAAATATCGATAGGGGTCTCCCTAAAGTTTTCACATCCTAGTTTCCAATGGTTTACTAATAATTCACAATGATATGACCTATAAAAACCCATGATTGATGTACATGGATATTATATTTATTTTATAGAATACATAATACATTGCACAAATAGATTCTCAAAGACTATACATGTTTAGTTCCCTTAGAAACATTGAACATATTCTTGAAATTTAGTGAATGATCTTCAATATCTCCCATAAATATCTTCCCTTATGTTTTAAAACCTAAAACATTTCTTTATATCCTAGGGATATAAAACACAAAAAGGGTGAGATCTAATTCCTAATAAGGGTAAACATGGAAAATATCAAACAAAACATAAACCTAATAATGTAATAAAATCATGAACATAAATTCTGATTATCAAATACACGAGTCCTGAAATTAATTATGGGAGTTAATAAGACATAAACTATAAAGGATCATGAATCATGATAAAATATATTTGGAATAAAACAATGAATTGTGGTAATGATAAATGAATATAAAATAATATACATATTTTTCAAGGCTCATTGCCTATACGATCATGTTGGAATAATTCCATTACTGAATTGAGTTCACTCTTCATTCGAGCCCTATATTACTAACCATGATTTAAATTATGTTTCAACCATGATTTACTGATCCATATTAACTTTTCATTCAAGTCATTTCTATATCAGGACAAATAAATCTTTACCCAATGCATTAGAGTGACATATATGAATATCATACATATGTGTTCCACCAAAACATAAATCATTCATCATAGAATAACCAAATGATTAAAATGGGTTTATTAACCATAATTGAATACTAATCCATATAAAACAAATGGATTTATTATATAGAATTCCATCATATATATAATAAAATCATATTAATAATGGGGATAGAAACATATCCCTATTTAGAGAATGTCATCTTAAATGGATAATAATTTTGATAAAACACATGAAAATAATTCTTGAGGAAAATATCCAGTCTTATTCAAAAACTTTTTCTTTAGAGAAAATTTCATGAAATATAAAAAAAGATGTTATTTTAAAATTAAAATGATATGTTGTAAACTAAGATTCATGGAAATAAGGCATTTTGAATGAGGAAAAATATATTTTATCTGTATAATTTAAAACACATTATTCTCATACATTTTTTTTGGAAAAGTAAAAATGTAACTCAAATATAAAATAACAAAATATTCCTTTCAATCCATTTAATAAAAATACAGAAATGGTTATAATTTTAATTTAAAAAGTGTATAAGGATTGATAGAATAACTTGGGATACATATTTTGGAATCATTGATTTGGATGATAAATATAACCCATTAAATAATTACATATAAACAATCATTGATAATAATGAGATAGATAAACTATACCATACCTTAGGTCTTTTATCCTTTGTATGTATCCTAACCTCATCTTCTTCGATTAGATCACTCAATATCTCATATTAATGAAACAAGAGTTAGTATTCAGAGAAAACAAGAACCTCTAAAAATTCAGTATGAAAGTATAGAAGGGAAATGGTTAGGGGATGAATAAGATTGATGGAACCAATTTATGTGAAGAAGAAATGTATGAGGTTACCTTTTATAATTGAGGTGAGGGAATATTTTGGAAAACTCAAAGATATTAATTTATAACAAAATCAAAGCCTACTCAAAAAATTCCAAAAAGATCAAATTTCAATGATGATACGAGAAAGGGATGTAATCTCAGCAGCCAATAAAATTTTTGCATGTTTTTATTTCAATTTAATCCTGATCATTTTAATTTAACTCTTAGTTATTCTATTACATTTTAACTTGTGTAGAAATTATTTTAATATTAAAAGGTTGACGTATTTAATAATTTTTTGTAAATCAAATCATAAATAAATAATTTAGACCATTTTATTAAAAAAAATACTTTTTATATTTTTTACAAATGTTTTATTATTTTTAAATAACTTAAAAAACATTGTTTTGACAAAACAACAATAGTGTCAATTTTGAAACTATTTAATTATTGGCTTATAAAAAAATATCATGATAAGATGTTACCCTCAAACCAATTATTTATTTATATCTATAAGGTTACTATGTCATCTATAAAATTCAATTTAAAAATTTATTAGATGAAATTATATTTATTTTAATATTTTTAATAAAATTAGTTTTATATTTCCATTAATAAAATCAGTATTGTATTATTATTAATATATTTATTTGTTGGGTAAAAAATAAAAATAAAATACAATGATGAATACAAATATAAATTATATCATTATAATAATTTAGGTTGAATATATATTCTGGAAAATTAATCAATAAATATTTTATACCTATTAAATTATGAATATGAAAAGTTTAACATCACTTAAAAAAACTAGTGTCATAATATCATCTACAAGGCTAAAAATGGTCAACTACTAGACCTTTAGATGATTATGGTCGATATATAATCTAAAAATTAGATTTTTAAAAGTGTTTTAGTATTTTAATGGATATTATCATTTTAACAAAAATTAGATTATTGATTTTCATCAATTAAATTATTTCTACATCATCGATATATAATAATTTAAGGTACATATTTCATTCTTAAAAATTAATAATATATTACCATGTTAAAGAAAAATATATTCCATTTAAAATGAGTATTTATAGTCAAATGTATCTTCTATATAACCTTATATTAAAAAGGATATAATATTTAAAACATGGATGTGACATCCTAAAATTTTTATTAAATAATATATTATAAATACCATAATATCTCATAAATAGACCCAAAATAAAAAAAAACTATATTAAGGATATATGTTCAATAATTTATAATGTAACATTTATATTCATTGATACCACCCATTTTCCGATATGTTGACTTATAATAGATATTAACGACATATAAAATGAAACTATGTTTCTTTATTTGATTTACGTATTATTAAAGTCATTTATTTTTAACCTAAATCAACTAATTTACCATTTAGAGTTGTAAAAAAACTTACTATCATAACTATTCATATTGACTGGAAATTAATGTGAGCTACCTACCAAATTTGGAACACATGAATCAAATTTGACATATATTTTTCAAAATTAAATACACTGATGTTTGAGAATGAAATTTAAAATAAAACCCATAAAATTCCAAAAAAAACATTTTTTTTGGAAAATAATACTTTTTAATGGAAAATGTATTTATAATAAATTAATGTAAAAAATCATTTCAAAACTATATTTGGATAAATAATGAAAATTTTCAACTTTAAAACAATTCTAAAAAACAATTTTACTACTTAAGGACTCTAAATAAAAATAATGTTTTTAATAATAATTAGTATTTTCATTATTCCTCAAAAAATAAAAATTTTCATTAAAATAATAAAATATCAACCAATGTAAATTTTTATATTTTAAATTTAAATAATAGATTTATTATAAAAATTTGGATATTAAAAAGTCTAAAATACTATATTTAAAATTGGTGTGCCATCAAAAGGTGTAAAAACATCATTTATTTTGAAAAAGGCCTCTTTTATAAAAAACAATTAAATCATATTCTAAAAAAATATAAGATAAATTTTAAAAATAATTTAAATAATTGAAATATATTTTTCATTAATAAAATCCATATAGGCTGATTTTATTATTTTGTAGACTCACTTTTTTTAATTTAAGTATTTTCTCAAAAGATAATTAATATTTTTCATACCCACAATATAAATTGAATAGAATATTATATTTAATTGTTCACATATAATAAGACTTTCGTGAAATTAATTCTATCAAAAGAACATAATTTTTTTTAAAACAAACCACGAATAGTCTTTCCTCTACCACGTGTTAAGTTGTTGTTACGTATAGCGCAAGATTATTTTGTTGTAACATAAAACATAAAAAATTTAAAAAAAATTAAAATATATCTCATTAAAATATAAATATGTGACAATATTGGCATCCTAACATGTTCATTATCAAATAAAGTACGTATATCGACTAAACGCTCGATGTGAACATAAATATTTAATTAATTTTTATGATCTGATAATAGTTATATAAAATGAATAATAAAATTTGTAACATTTCATATGAATGTTAATAAGTTATCTATGACTATTTATAAGGAATATAAATATTTTATGAAACAATTCATACTTATGTTAAGGGATATTATCTCAATATAATTTCGTTGAGACATTTCTTGATGATTTTACCTTTTATTTATTTATAAACTCTTTGTACTACCCTTTTGACATTATGTATCCATATATAATCTATACATATGGAATTTATTTCTTTTTAAATTGGTAAATATTAATGTTTATTATAATTTAGATGTTCAAAGTGAAACTGAGAACCTTAACTAAAACACCATGAAATATTTTTTAAATATTTATTTTTCTAAATATTTCTCATTCATGTCAATGTTTTCAAAATGATTTAATTGATTCCATTATAAGGACCTATATATTTTAAAATTTTAATTAACAAATATTAATTTAATTTATTGAATGTTTCATTAGACACATTTATTCAAAAAAAGAATTATAAATGTTTTAAAAATGGGTTTGAAAATAATTTTTTTTATTGTTAATGAAATTAAAATTTTATGAGTGAATTTTTTTAATTGAATTCTTATATGTGTTGGTACTTGAAAATTTAATGGGTGATCATATATTAATTATATGAAAGGTTGATCCCCATTATAGGTTAACGGTACGGAAGATATAGCTTATAACAAGGGTTGATCCCCCTTATAGCTCATGGAAGACAAGTGAGCTTGATATTCCTTATCCGATGGGTGATCCACATAATAGATCTCCAATGCATTAGGTATTCTAGAGGTGGAAGTTGTATTTGAAGTAATTTCATTTGTAAGGGTGATTTATAGAGTGATAGTTTAATTATATACCTGGAACATAGGATATTTTATATTCTAGCTAATAATATTTTATGAAAATGATATTAATGGGTTTTCATATCTCTACTGAACTAAATATTTATTTCATTGTGTACCTTACTGATATTTTGGGCTCGCCGAAAGTTTTAAAATGGATTTTAACAAGTCGTAATATATGTAAGGACAATGAATATTACATAATTAAAGTATTGAATATGTGACTTGAAAAGAAATCATGTTTTATTTTAAAAGGATTTATATTCGTGAAAAAGTTGATAGTGAGTATAACATTTCACATTCAATGTTTGGGTTCTATTTTTTTTTCATAATTCCAGAAAAATATAAAATGAAAATATCCTATGATGTCAATTATAGTTCATAAATACTAGAATATGTTATATTTAAGTATGTGTCCTTAAATTAATAAATTATTTAATTTCATTCATTACCTCCATTCCAATGGCTAGGTGATAATATTTAGTTGATTATTTCTACATCATGGGGCATAACCTGTATGATATTGAGATTTTTGTATCCTTTTAAAATACTCGGATTTTATAGTCAATAAAATCATCTTATGCCCAAAATAATTTAGAAATCATTGAACTAATATTATGAGTTAGAGGGAAAGCGTGAATTTGTTAGGAATAGTAATTTTCATTAATTTAATAATAAACAGAAAATTTTTATTGATTTTGATATATATTAGATTTTCATTGTGATTCATTGTAAAAGAAATCATAGTTGAGTAAAGCTCATTATTCCCCGTATACAAAAATTTAGGAGGAATATTGACCAATATTGTCACTCATGAGTATTAATGGTTTGATAGAATACAATGATATATTCCTGAAAATACAATGAATTTTTTTACATGAAAATATTTTTTTTATTAAAAATAAAATTACTATATACGATATATCATATGTTTTTATTTCTAAATATAAGATCAAAAAATTATTAATTGATTGAAATGTGGGATTTTCAAAATACACATGAAGTAATTAGGAAACTTGGGTCATTGTTGAAAAATTAATTAAATATAGGAATTTAAAATCCAATATTAGATACTATGTATTTAGGTAATAATTAATGACTATAACCCAATGAGATTTTTATAATACATGGATTTCGCCAACCAATTTAATTAGACATTGATCCCAGGAGTAATTATAATTTGTTTAATGGACTTCATAAGACATTAGGTACTGAATGAAATTTATATACAACATTTCGTCCTTAATCTGGGTGATAATATTATTAAAGGATTCATACCATGTAAATCATCACTCATGGTTATTAAATGATTTATTATGGAATTTGGTATAAATAACATTCATTAAATAATTTTTACTATTATAACCATTTTTATACTTGTATTCGGAGGGGTCATATAGAGCGATTATAAGGAAAATGCTACTGGTCACTATAATTATTGGAAGAAGTTAGAGAAAGGATGTTTATGGGACAATATTTGGTATTTTAAAATGGTCAATAATGTGATAATTATTTAGTAACATGAGGTTGGGATCTGAGTAATTTGAGTCATTATGTAGATTATAAGATTAATTATATTTCATTAAATGTTTGTGATCATTCTTTTCTAATTATAAAACAATTTATAAGTTTTATTTATATTTGGATAAAAGGGAAATATATTTCTAAGGATTATAATAACACATAAAATCCAATAAATGGTTCAGAAATTTTCCTATACAATGAACATACATATGATTTCATACACACAACAAAACATTTTTCATCTTTTGATATTATCAAAACACGTGATGGATTCATCTCAGGGTCTATTCCCTAAAGTAGATCAGTTAAGAGATATCATTACTTATAATGAATATCATGTATAGATTATACACCATAATGGTAATGTGTTTGTTAATATGGAAATTATATATGTTGTGTATTTCTGAAAAAACCATATGGTTAAATAAGTATCCTTGGAATATCAAAATAAAATGAGGGAAATATATCCCCTCTTAAAATATTATTTAACTAAATTGGTAGGAAAAAATTACAAAATGTGTAATAATATAAAAACCTAGTTAATCATAGAGTATCTATTTTTCAAATTTCACATTATTCATGATTTAAACAATTATTTTCATTATGAAATATTTATCTATTTTTAAAATCAGAAATAAAATTGTTGTTTTATTCTAATTTCATATACTGATTTATTTAGTAGTTTAATTTTATAATTAAATAATTTTCATTTGGAGAATATAATTAAATTTATAAATTCATCATTTCAAGGTTATATTATCATTTCTTATTTTAATAATTCTCATAATAGTTTCATTTTTGAATGAATTTTGATAAATAATAATTTTTATTTACAATTTTTTGTTATATTCAGCTACATAATAAGTAATATTATATTTTTGGATTACTTATAAATTTTATATAGTTCGTTATGATTTTATATAACCTGATTATGGGATTTAAATAAATAATATACTTTTATTAAGTGGAAAATAGTAGTCATACTTAATATTGGAATTTTACTTAAAAATGTTTTTCTCCGTGTATTTTTAAGTTAATATAAAATTAAATTATTCCACTTATGTTTTTTAAATATTCAATAATTGATTTCATTTTTGGTATCATAATTTTCAAAATTTAAAAATAAGTTAGTTTTATTTTTTCTTTATTTGAATAGTTTGTCGAGTAAATACTTGTTACAATAGAAAATTTTCAATAGCTGGTTTATAGTTAAAAAAATATTATAATGATTAATAAATGATTCAAAAAACTAGATAATTTTAAAGGATGATTATATATTATCCTATAATAATTGAAATATAAAATATAAAATATTTTTTTCTTTTATCCAATTAGTTTGACCTTCATATTATCTCATATAAACTACAGTATAAATATCATTTTTTTATTTCATTGTATCTAATTTTTTCAATAGAGATTAACTTCGTATATATTTTAATATAAATATTATTTTGAAATAAAAAATAATTTTTTTATAATTATTATATTATTTTAATTTTTTACTTATTAATTAATTTACTTGACAGTTTATGCAATACTGAAACAATAATTATTTTACTAATAAAAATGTAATTTTATTCATTTTCACAAAAATAAAAGTATTATAAATTGATATAAATTCCATTTTTCAAAATTCTATTCATAAATGTAACTTACTATATATGTTTTATTTTTTATAATATAATTAAATTATTATATTTATGTTATAAAAATAAAATTAAATGACTAGTGTCAAAATTGGAATTTAGTATACATTAAAATAAATAATATGTTATTAGATAATTTATCTTTTTAGAAATTATAATTTTCATCCATGTGATTGTGATATAGACTAAAATATCATACATGTTACATTTATGTGATTGTTTACTTTTTATACTAATTATATTGATCCCTCTATAGTAAATACATTGTTATTCTAAAAAGACCCAAATCGTGTTAAAGTGGATTAAAATAATGACATAAGTGTGACAACCCGATCTAACCATACAAAAATTTCATTTGATTTGAGGATTTAGACTTATAAAATTTAAAATTTTATGATTATTAGTTTTGATCCACGTGAATATGAAAATTAAAATTTTTTTTTTATTATTTATGATATTCCAAAAGTATCCATCCACTTTCTTATAAATGGTAACAGAATACCATATTTTTTTAATATATAAAAATATATTTTTTAAATAAATACCAACATAAATCCCTTTATTGACCCCACATTGAATCATAATGTAATTTTATCCAGAAACCTATCCCAAGGAATATTTGGTGAAAACTATAGGAGGTTGTAAAATGAAGATGTATTTCTATTAACCGATCATTTTTTTATTTTTTATTATAAACCCATAAAATAATAAATAATTATGATAATAAAATAAAATAAATATTTCATTTATACAAATATTTATTTACGTAAATTTATTAACCAATATCCTTCGCAAAACTCATAGATATCGTAAATGGATCTATAGTTTTTTCTATAATATACTATGGTCTCGCAAACTAAAGAAAATCATTATCGATCACTAAAACTCATATATAGTAATAATTATTCATATTATTTTATTATAAGACATTGATTACTTATTAATAATTCTTTCAATGTAATATATCATATATTTTCTTACTTTTCCACTCACAGGAAAATAAAAATGTCGTCAATGCATCCATAGGGACAACCACCACCAGGAATCATTGTATTTTATTTTAATCAGCGAATCGTATAGCTGTTAAATATAAAATAATTTAAATATTTGTAATTGTATTAATAATATTATAATTATTATAAAAATATAAAACAAGTCTAACATTATTTCCACAAATATTGTCAAAAAAATGGAATCCTTAAACCAATGTACTTACAACATACTATGTCCACAATTGTAATGTAGTTAATTTTTACAATCCATCTTACATGTGTGGTATTAAATGTTTAATTTATATATAAAATTGATAATTATTTCCTTATTATTATTCATAAGAAATTGCTACAATGAACAACTTATCTATGGCTATCTCACCACATCCGTTTTTTGATATATGATCCCTATATCATTAAAGAATTCTAAAAAAAATTAATTTATTTCCAAAAAAATTATAAAAATTAAATGAAACTAATAAACATGAATAATTTTTATATTATAATACATAATTAATAGAATTAATTTATTTTGGAATATAAATATTCTACGTAACAGTTCAAATTCAGGGTTTGGTATATTCTTTAAAAAATCTTCTTCTAATATCTTCTTACTAGATCTATCTCATCCATGTACATATTATAAAAATTCTTTTATGTATAGTTTTATACATAAATTAAATAATTTTAAAGGAAATTTTATTTCTTTATTCACATTCATCCAATGGTATTTAAAATGAATATTTATATGGAATTTTTTTGACTTTAATAATAAATGAAAATTAGAATGTTCTACTTTAACATATAAATCGATGATTAATAATCATTGTATTGTAACAATTATTTGATTATAATATTTCAGTAAAACATTTCACAATTTATTAATTAAAACCCATGTTTCCATTTTTTCTATACATTTTGGTATTGAAATGTTTTTTAAAATAGGAATTGTTATTTTAATATAAAAAGTGTGTTTCATAATGTATCAATATACAAAATGGTTTTATGATTGTTTGACAGAATATTAAATTTTTATAATTCTTATATGGTCCTTGATAATATTTTATTATATTGAGTGATCAAGATAAATATTATATGATGTGTTTACTAAGGTATAAATCCAATTAATTGTGTAATTATATTTTATTTAAACCCTATAATTATTTCAATTTGTATAGGTTTCATAAGGGTTATTTAAGGTTTTAATAAAAATAATGTCCCAAGGAACTAACATGATATTTTTATGCTTCCTAATGATATTTCATGAAAATTATTCTTTTTCAAGAGTTATGTAATTAATATGTCCCAATTTGGTTAAAATATGTGTTCTTCAATAAAAATGGTTTTCATTTTTCCAAAAAAAAATTCATGATTATGATTTTGTAGTTATGCATTCAAATGATGTATTTTATGAAAAAAAAATTCAAGCATGTTTTTAAAAAGTAAATATTTTTTTTATTTGAGATCATATTTTTAAAGTCCAATAGACAACTCTTTTTCGATACCAAGTTATTAAAATGAAATAATAAGAAAATTTCTGCTTTTATGTTCATTATTAGGATTTTTTCTCGACCTATGCTCAAAAACGTGTTTCACTAAGCATAAATATGCCTATGAAAAAAATAATATATCACTTCGAAACTAAAAAATTTCATTGAAAAACTAAATTTAATATTGTTTTAAATATTTTATATTTTTGGAAGTATATATACTGAGAATAATTGTGCACATTATAATATATGGTTTTTGATATGTTACATTTATAACTGAATTCTCTAAAACTACACATGTATGATTACCCCAAAATTATGAGATTGAATAATCTTATAGGGAATTAATTTGTTGAATCGTTTATGAATTATTCCTTATATTCATTGTGTGATCCTAAGTCAGATCATTAAATCATGAAAGGAAAAACTTGGCGGTTTTTAATTAGTGAAATGTGTTGTAATAGTGTTTTGTTTCTTTATATGACAATTAGCCTACAATATAACATTATAAATATTATTTATTTTGATTCAATGATATATTTTAAATATTTTTTAATCAATTTATATTGAGATTTTTAATCAAAATTTTATGATGTGACTATTTATTATTCATGTAGAGATGAGTTATATTGCATATCATATATATAATTTAAAATCCCTTTTAATATTTTAATTTTTACATCAATTGTTTTGAAGATAATATTTTTTAGAGTTTAATCATTACATTCAATTCAAAATATTATTATATATTTTGATGTTTTGCTTTGCGAGGATGAGAATATCACAAGGAAATGACAGTCCTCCTTTATTTCATGTATTCATCTATTTACTTATTCTTGGAATCCTATGATCATTTTTTATTATTTTAGTGGTACATGATTTATATTTTCATGATGAATGATATATTCAATTTTTATAGGTTCATATTCCCTATTTGGAATTGCATCCAGATCATACCTAAGATAATCTTAATAAATGATCATCAAAGATTTTGTATGTGATAGGTAATTATAGAACAATCATTAGTTTGGTGTATAATGTTAAAATTGAATTATATTTGTCTCAATGTGTTTACGTAATTATTGTAGATAATTAATATAATTAAGTAGAAAATAGAAATTTCACTTTATGTGGTGTTCCACATGTGGATTCAAATTTCTATTATATTTATCATTTTATTAACTAATATTTAACTCTATTGTTTAATATTTCTATTTTTTGATAATTTTGTGTATTATTTTTCTAAATCATCAACATAAATTACCTATCGTAAATATATTAATATTTATTATTTTCATGAAACTGAATGTGTGTTCGATATGTAATTTATTAATGATAATTATATTAGGGATATTGAACTAACGTTACATAAGGATAATTTATATATATATTTGTGTATTTTTTATTATTTTTTGTGATTTTTATTGTTTTTAGTGATACAAATATTTTAAAGACACAAACATTCCCTATAATTTGGTTTATTTAGTTGGTATTATTATGAGTCTAAAAAAAATTGACGACACATGATTCTGAGGCCACGTGTTCATGAAATGGATTTTTGAACTTTTTTAGGAATGTTCCGTAAACGCAAAAGCAGTGTTTTCTATCTTTTGAACCAATGCTCATATTAAAATTAAGAGTGCACAATTTAATCTACAGCGCTGCGATTGAATTACGGGAAGCTTAAAATTGACCATAGTAGGTTGGGAGAAAAACATAGTTTTTTCTGCCATTTTAAAGAATAATAAAATAACATTAAATTGATATTTTATATTTTTTACCAAGTTGAGTTTCGGTGGTGGGACCAATGAGTTTTCAATCCATTTAATGTCTTCAGTCTCTTTTGATTTTACTGCACCATTGGGAATTAAGAGGATTATTCATTAATGAACCTCTTTAATCTCTCATTACATTAATCATCTTTCACCCTCTATTTAAATAAGGATTGGGCTTGGGTTTTTTTCACATGAAAGTGAGGAGTCTTTGATGAAGTGCTATATAATCATCCACCGATGAAGAATTTTTTTTTGGATATCAATGTTGGAGGAATCGATCTGGTAACTACGAATTCATGTCGCTTCATCAAGCATGGATTCATCCTCCACAACTGCGGCGTCACCTTCAATTCAAAGGTAAAAGTTGTTTTTATTTATATTTACAAGAATTTTTTCTTTTTTGTCTTCATGAAGTAGTAAAAATTGAAGAAGTGTTGAATGGGTTTTATTATTATTTTATATGATGTACTAATTACACCATCTTTTTATAATGATAATGCGGAGGGCACTGGATAAAAACACAAGGATCATACCCTCAACTGCTTTGTAGGGGAGCAACGACATCAAGCTATGGCGGTCAGCAGCAGTGGCCTCCCCTCAGTCGATCGGGTTGGAAAAAGGCGAAACTCTGTCACGGGTTACTGGGAGGAGGCCACCACATCGACGTCGCGGTGGAGCCGAAGGGACCAACTCCCCATTGGTCCCGCTAACAGGGGGCAGGGCCATATGAGGCCACCAATTAAAACACCCAAATGATTTTTCCGTTCGAGAATGAGGTCCGCCACACGGCGGGCAGACCCCACCAGCTGGTTTCCTGGGTCACCCGGTGGGCCACGCCTAGCCGAGGCAGGCCGACCGGTCTGTGGCCCAGCCCACTCAAGTCAGCCCTTCCTGTTTGGTCTAGGCTTGGTTGGTCTTGGGACGGACCCATACTGGATCGGTTCAACCCGAACCAGGGCGGGTTCGCCAGGTCGGGGCTGGTCGGATCGACCCATACCCAAACCCAGACCCATTTCAGTCTAGATACGCTTAAAACCCCTATCTCACAGACCAAACATCAATCTAAAAAACCGTCTATGACATTAGAATACTTAGAATGAGATGGTCCTCTTGAGATACACCATCTACATTTTGGAAATTTTTGAGTATATCCATGTTGGATAGAACCCAATTCCAACAGTGCCCTCGACACTAAAAGGCCTATAACTCATCGAACGATCATCTGTATGATGCACCATATGTCACATTGTAACTGTTATGAAATGTAGGTACATTGGGTTAATACTTTTTGGAACATCATTTTTGTCGAGGCACAACCTTTATCTTGACGATGAAATACTATAGAACTCAAGTGCACCAGGTGCGGAGAATCCTGTGGCTGACTATCAATTGTAGTGCGACCTTGTATCGATTAGCATCATAGAGACCCTCTATAAATCAACATCATAGAGAACCAGTATTGATCATCATCATAGAGGACCTGTGTGGATCAGCATCATAGAAACCGTATGCGGATCAATATCATAGTGACCATGTGTGGATCAACATCATAGCGACCCTCTGTGGATCAGCCTCATAGTAACCATGTGTATATCAGCATTAGAGTGACCCTCTGGGGAACTGAAATGCATGACCAGATGAGGACCAGCCTTAGAGTGGCCCTTCCTAGATCAGTTACATATTGACCTATGTGGATCAAAAATGGAACAACCTATTGGTTGTTCAGTTGTGGAAACATTCTAATGGTATAAACTGATATAGCCTAAGACTATTCATCTTTATTCCTGAACTCTGGGTTGTATACCTGGTTTGAGATGAGTCTTTAGCTTTGTGCATTATGATTAAGATCATTATTTGTGTTTTTCCTTTGTCTAATTATAAGAGACATTTGGTGGTCTCGGGGTCCCTAATGGCTATTGATATACTCACAACTTCATGGGTTTTCCCGGACCATGTTGTGTATTTTGCAGATGATGAGCATCACGACCGAGACTTTAGGATCTAGTACTAGGAATTACACGGAGGTGCCAGGGTGACATAGAGAGCAGTGGATACGAGCTGTACAAATACATTAGTTAAGATATATGGCGGATGATCTCAGGAGTTGATTCCTTTTTTTTTTGAGTTGTATCTTTTTAGTTGGGATTTTATTATGTCCCCTTTACTTTTAGTACACACCTTTACTACTGTAGTTTTACATTGTGGTTGCATATTGTTGTGTTCCTAGAATGTGTTTTTTATAGATATGTGGAAATGACATCTCATTTTAGGGAAATGTATTCTAGGGCTAGTCACCAACCCCTAGCCTATTGAAGGCAGGCATGGGGTAGTCATGGCACGAGCCCTGGGGGACGGGTCGTGACAAAGTGGTATCCGAGCAGTCAGTTCCATCAACGATATATGACTTTTATTTTCATAATTTAGAAATAATATTATGTGCTTATAGTGTGTTTTTTTATTCAGGGAGTCTATTATTGGAGCAGCGGCGGACATATCCATACACCAGGACCCTGAATTCTGATTTCTGACTCGGTGCCCAAAAACACTAATTGTGTGTGTTTTGTAAATGTTTTACTTTTTATATCTTTGGATTCAACACACCATGTAAAACTTATTAACCATGGAACACCTATTTATTTTCAGGATACCTCCACATAGACAGCTAGCTAGGATTTCGGAGAGAGTTCACGATGATGACCCACCGAATGAAGTGGCTTTAGTGGACGGCCCTCTTACAATGAGAGTAACTTTAGGTGGTGTTTTAGCACCACCACTAACCATTGGTCCTTAGTTCCTAGTATCCCCACTAGAGGATGGTGCATGCCGACTGAGCGTGTTGCATGAGTTCCAACGGAAGATGCCTCCAAGGTTTCAAGGTAAGATAGATCCCCTGGTAGGTGGGGACAGACTGGAGGCTATGGAAGATGTTTTTCTCTAATTTGAGACACCAGTAGGGGAGATAGTAATCCTATCTATTATCCTCTTATAGGGTACAATAGGGAGATGGTAGATCCTGAAAATCTAGTTACATGATGAGGAAACCCGCACCTAGAGGTACTAGGAGATAATCATCAAGGTGGAGTTCATTATAAATAATCTACACTCTATTTTTGTTCAGGCTCTCATTCCCTTACAGCAGGGAAGCCTAAAAGTGACCATGTACTCAGCTAGATTCACTGAACACTCACGTTACTCCACCGACATGGTACGAGACCCTTTATTTAGGGAATGGACCATTGAGATGGGTATCTGGGGGGTTATCAGAGCATCGATAATATCACTCAATATCCCGACAAATGTTGGAGTTCTCAAGAAAGCATTATTGGTGGAGATCTTTTTATCTAAACAATCACCGACAGTGACATCCACTACTAGACAACAAGTTTCTGGGTCATATGCAACATGTAGTCGGTAGATGACGTAGTGGTCAAATAGGGATATAACTTCTAGAGGATAACACCAGGATTCACAGTCGGAGGTGAAAAACTCACAAGGTTGAGCAGGCCAGTCGGGGATTAGACTCTGACTCACATGCAGTGGGTAGGGAAACATGGCTCACGACAGCCTGTCCCACTCTACAGACGATCAAAAAATGGTCATGGGAATGCCAAGGTAGAGGCAGATATTTGAGTGAGGATTTATGTAGGGAGGCAGAAGTGGTATAGGATAATTCCATTCAGCAAGTGGTGGGAAGTGATTTGATGTTCTTCCACCACCACCTCTAGGTGGTCCACACTGACCTCAAGGAGTAGGAAGACATGGACAAGCTCCACATCAGGCAGCTATGGCCTATGACCACAGTGCTCAAGAGATGATTTGAAGTATAATCTGTGTCTACTCAAACTTAGATGCAGTACTTATAGACAAAATTTATAGTAACTATTTCATTTCCACTTCTCTATTTTGGAGTAAGAATATTCATGTAGATCCATTGGATTGATCCTAAATATTAATGACACCTAAAATAGTGGATTTGATGATTACACATTGGTGTTGGCAGAGTGATCATACTCTAGGAGGTGAGAGATTTGGCTGGGAAATCCTAGTAGCAGCATCGAGGCCTTATGATGTCATCCTGGGTATAGAGTGGTTATCCACGATTCATGCTTAGATTGACTATTTTAGGCGTAATGTGTGGTGCCTTTGTGAGGATGGGACCATGTTTTCCCTCTTCGGTGAGAAGTTAACCTTAACATAATAATATGGTCTTACTCAGAGGAGGTTGTAGCCGACCAATAGAAGTTGGCTAGCTATACCCTCGTAGGAGATGACGTGAAGAGTTTGAGTTATCATGTAGTGGTGGACTAGTATGCTGATGTATTTCTTGATGATGTTTCAGGACTACCTCCTCACATAGAAAAAGACTTCAACATTTAATTGTACTCCAAGATGATACCGATATCTACACTAGCATATAAGAGGACTACCATAGAGCATTGTGAGTTACAGGTATAGTTGGAGGACATGGAGACGAAGGGGTTCATAGGGCCTAGTGTTTCTCCATAGGCATCCCTGATTTTATTTGTAAACAAGGTAGTTGGGAGTCTGAGGCTTTATGTAGACTATTGGAGCCTAAAATAGGTGACTGTGAAGAAATAGTATGCACACCCATGGATTTAGGATCCCATCGACCAGATGAAGTGAGTAAAATGGATATCAATGATAGACCTCAAAACATGAAATCATCCGCTCAGGGTACGAGATGAGGACGTACTGAAGATATCCTTCAAATTTTGGTATGGCCATTATGAGTTCATGGTGATGCCCTTCTACATAACCAACACTACGGAAGTGTTCATGGGCCTCAGAAATAGGATCATCTAGACCTAACACTATCTCTACATGGTAGTTTTCATTGACAAAATATTGATATAATCATCAAAGGAGGAGGAGCACGCCACACACCTATAGATAGTGGTGGATACACTCTGAGAGAACCAGCTTTAGGGTATGCTCTTGAAGTGATAGCTTGGGATATGATATGTCCACATACTAGGTCATGTTATCTTGGATCCTAGGGTTGTAGGGGATCTAGAGAAGATAATGACAGTTCTTTCTTGAGAGCCACCGAGTAGTGTGACTGATGTGCTGAGTTTCCTGGTATTGGATGGGTACTACATGAGATTCATACCTAAACATTCTAGAGTTGATACACATTTATCAGCTTTGAAAAATAATTTTTATCCTTTCATATGGATGGATATATGCCAAAAATGGTTTCTTATGTTGTGGAAAATATTGATGAGTTCCCCCATATTGAGGCTAACAGAAGAGGGTGTTGTGTATGCAGTTTACTGCGATGCAATAGAGACCAGACTAGGTAGTGTCTTGATGCAGGAATGAGAAGTGATCACCTACGGCTCAAGGAATTTGAGACAACATGAGAAAAACTATGATACCCATTTCCTAGTGTCTATTGCAGTGGTCTTTGTTCTTATGATGTGGTGGTACAACTTGATGGGGGAAAATTTTAATGTTTACTCTAATCACAAGAGTCTCAGGTATATCATCTCACAAAAGGACCTAAAAATGAGACAATTATGACGGTTAGAGTTCCCCCCAGGACTATGACTTTGTGATAGTATGCACTCTTAGTAAGGGAAACATAGTAGCAGACACAATCAGTTTGAGGTATGGTCTACAGTTGTTGAGTGAGGTAATACAGAAGCTAGCCATATTATAGTTATCCTTCGTTGATAGTGATAGAGAATCTTACCTATAGTCTATGACGATTACTCCCCCACTCCTTCATAGAATTAGGAAGGCACATCTTGGGTAAATAGACTACAATACTCGACGTTATTAGATATCCTTGGGACAGACTCTTGATGGATTTTCTAAAGGTGGAGAGCACGTCATTCTCTTTAGAGGATACACTATGGTACTAATGATGCTACAAGAGGAGGTGTTGAGGGTGTTCCTTACTTTTCTCTTTGTAAATACAACATGGAGTGGTGAAATGTACTAGGACCTATAGCACTAGTACTAGTGTCCAGGAATGAATAATGAAGGGAAATAGTTCATTTCATGATGCCTCACATTTCAACAAGTTAAGGCCAAGCATCACGTACCAGAGGGCATAACATAGCCACATGAGGTACCAGAGTAAATCTGGGATGGTATATCAATGGATGTAATGATGGGGCTACCACATACATCTAGGGGCCACGATTCAATATGAGTGATCATTGACCCACTAACCAAGTCGGCCAACTTCCTAACCATCCGAGAATAGGGATCAGTAGGGATCATGGTAAGTCTCTACGTTCATGAGATTGTACGTCTTCAAAGGGTTCCAACAACGATCATCTTAGATTGATACCCTCAAATTACATCTAACTTTTGGAAAATATTATAGGAGGTGTTTGGGACACATCAACACATGAGCCCCGCCTTTCATCATCTGAAAAATTATTAGAAGGTGCAGACCATTTCCACACTTGGGGACATGCATCATGCTTGTGTCCATGAATTTAGAAGAAGTTGAGAGGACCACCAGCCACTAGTGGAGTTCTCATACAACAAAAATTATCCCTCCACCATTTTCATGGATACATTTGAGGCCCTATAGCAGGGACCATGTAGATCACCTCTATGCTGGACAGATCCTTGGGAGTCTGCACCCATGGGTCTAGAGTTGGTACATGCTACCACGGAGAAGGTACAGATCATCCAGGATAGATTGGAGAATGAACAGAGCCAGAAGAAGTCTTATGCTGATAGTAGATTGAGAACCTTGGGAATTAAAGCGGGATTCCATGTATTCTCACAAGTCTCACCCTCACAAGGATTATAGAGGTTTGGTCAGTGCATCAATCTATCTACGAGTTTTATGAAACCTTTCTCGAATCCTTAGTAGAGTATGTGAGGTGGCGTACAATCTTTCTCTACCCCCACAGATGCAACAGGTGCATAATATTTAGCATATGTCATGGTTGAGGAGGTAGATTAATTACCCATCCACGCTATCGACTGGGGAGAGATTGAAATCAAAGATGTAGCAACAATTGTTGAGTTCCTAGTGGGGATAGAGTATCGACAGTAGAAGGTACTTAATGGGCGGTCGATTTCACTAGTGCGAGTTCGTTGGAAGCACGATAGTCTCTAGGAGAGCACATGGGAGTGGGAGGCTCATATATGTGATTAGTACGCCCATTTGTTCCCCATGATTGGTGGTAGATTTTTTGGATTAAAAGCCTAAGTTGTGGAGAATGTAAAGAACTGGAAATGGAATTTAATTTTTTTTTTAAAATAATTAGGGATTTCTAAGAGTTTGAAAAAAATTATAGTGCCGGATTCCAAGGAACGGTATGCCAGAAATGGATTTTTGAACATTTTTTATGTACATTCAGTAAACGTGGGGGCGACATGTTATATCTTTTGAACCGGTTCCCATATTACTAATCTGAGGTCACAATTAAATCTACAGTGTCGGTATTTGATAGAAGGAAGTTTACCATTGACCATAGTAGGGAAAGACAAAAATTAATTATTCTAGAGAATTTAAAAAATAATAAAATAACATTAAAATTTTATTTTATTATTACTACCATTTTGAGTGGCGATGGCGGTACCGCTGAGTTATCAAGAAATTAAATCCATGACCATCCTGTTTTGTAACAACACAATTGTGAATGAAAAGGTTTAATTATTAATGAACCTCATTAATCTCTCATTGTGTTATTCACATTTCCCCTTCTATTTAAATGTGGATCGGGCATGGGTTTTTGACACATAAGTGAGGAGCCTCTGACGAAGTGCCGCGACGGCTTCAACTGATGAAGAATGGAAGCTTGGATGACAATTTTGTAGAAATCGATTCGTGATCGAAAAATTTCAGTGGCCTCATCTAGTGAGGAATCTTCCTCCACAACCGCGACATCGAATTCGATTCCGAGTTAGGGGTTGTTTATATTTAAATTCATGAGAATTGTTTCTTTTCAACATTATTGAATCATGAAGAAACACAAAAGTGTTGAACGGGGTTTAACATTATTTTACATGATGTATTAATTACTCGAGCATGTTATAATGATAACGTAGAGGGCGTGAGACAAACGAAAAAAGCCCAAACCCTCCACCGCTTTGGTATCTGTATATTTCTTCTAGGGTGGATTTTCATCATGGAGGAAACTTGAATTCGGGTGCCACACTGTGATGGAAGCAACCCAGGAGGCCCATAGGAGAGTTCAGAAGAGAAAATGGATCACCGATGCTTCACCAGTTGAAGCGCGATTATTCCACTGGTGCGGCATCAACACGGTGGCACGACGACTGATGCAGGTGGGCGACGATACTTGCTCAAATCGTTCAGTCATAGAGGTAGTAGGAGGTGCACCGTTTAATGCCATTGAGGGGATCCACAATAATGAGCCAGATGGTCAGTAGGGGTATCCAACCCTAAGACGACCACATTGGCAGAAGGCGGCCTACTGTCGCGCGCCATATTGAGGAGGACACATTATTGAGGCCATCACAACGGCGAAGGGACTCGAGCCGATCGGGTCCCACTGACAGGGTGGTGGTGCCTACAATTAAAACTTTCAAATGGGTCTGGTCAGGCTGGGTTGGGCTCATGTCAAACCCGGACTGGGTTGAGTTTTCCCTGGTCTGGTCGGGTTAGGTTGGCCGAATGGGTCATTTCGGACTCGGACCTATTTCGGCCCTGATGCACTTAAAAACCTGTATCTCACAAACTAGACGTCCATTTGATGAACCGTCTATGGAGTTGGAATCCTTGGAATGAGATAGAACATTTTAAGAAGTCCTCCTGAGTTTTGAGGAATGTTTGTGGATGGATTGGTTGGATTGAAACCAGATCCAACCAGGCCATTGGCAATAAAATGCCTATAACTCATAGACTATGACTCTGATTGATGCACCGTATATCATTTTGGAACCCTTAAAACATAAAGGTCCTTTGGTTTACTCCTTTTTATAGCATCGTGGAAGTTGATTCATGACCAATATATTGAATAAAAGATACTACGGAACTCATGTACACATGGTATGAGGAATCTTGTGGCTGGCTGTCAATTGTACAGTGACCCTATGTGGATCATTATCATAGCGACCCTATGTGGATCAGAATTATATAAACCCTCTATGGGTTAGAATCATAGGGACCCTTTGTGGATCATCATTTAGAGACCTTGTGTGGATCTACAGTGCATGACTTGACAAGGAAAATCCTTTGAGCGGCCCGTAATGGATCAATGACATACGTCCCTCTATTGATCGACAATAGAAAAAATTCTTCGTGTTTGAGTTATGGAAATTTATTAATGGAATAAATTGAGATATCTTAAGACTAACCATCTTTATTCTTAAAATATGAGTTGTATACCTAGTTTGATCTGAGTTTTTTACTTTTTGATATGTGATTGATATCATGCTTTGTGGTTTTCTTTTGTGGAATTTTTAGAGTCCTTCATGGGTCTCGAGGTCCCTACTATGTATTATGATACTAACACCTACACAGGCTTCACCCGCACCTTCATTTTTCATGTGTAGAATATGAGTAGCTCGGTTGAGACTTTAGGATCCAGGACAAGGTGATACACGGAGGTGACTGGTTGATGTGGAGAGCTGTGGAGAAGAGCTGTACCTACCCTTCAAGTAGGATCCATGGTGGGTGATCTCCAAAAAAGTTTCTTATTTTCTATTATAATGTATATTTTCAGTTGGTCTTGAAATACGTCCCCTTTAATTTTTAGAACACACTTTTAATATTGCAGTTTTACTTTGTGGTTTTATCTTGTTGTTTTCTTGGACTATGTCTTTGTAATGATTTGAGGAAATTCCTTCCCATTTTAGTGAAATTACTTCTAATACTAGTCGCCAACCCCTGGCCTATGGAATGAGGTCTTTGGGTAGTCACGACACGGGCCTCGGGGGATGGGTTGTGTAAAATATTTTGATTTTTATGGTATTAGATATGGTATATGAAACATTTTTTATAATGGGGATGCAATTATTAAATGTGGGATGCATTAAAAAGTTGTTTTCCTATGTCCAGGCTATAATGGGATTTATTGTATAGAGGGACTATGTTATGTTGGTTGACCAATGATTTTTTAAGACATGGGTTGGTTTATTTTAGCTTTGTATGAAATACAGATAAAAACCATCCCATGATTATGGATTGGGAATAAAGAGTTTTCCATGTGGAAATTCCATGTTTAATTTTTCATTTTAATTTTTAATTTGTAAAGCCGTATAACATTATAGTTGTAACTTATGAAATGTAAAATGGTTGTGGTTTTATTTTAAAATAATTATTGATTTAAATTAAATAATGATGAATTAAATATTAACTATGTAATATATTTTATAAATAGAATATTTCCTTACAATGGTTATTTAATAAATATAGAATTTGTAGCCTTTGAGGAAGAAAATTTGTTGTGAAATTATTATTCATGAATTGGTTTAATATAATAAATAAATAATAAAATTTCAATGTTATTAGGATTGTTTTTTATGGTCTTATGTGCTAGTTAATGGGGGAAAGTGTTCTTTTATTGTGGTGATTGATGATGATTGTGTCATGATTATTATATGTTTTTAATGGATTATTTTATGTAAGCATACTAGATTGGGATTTTTTGTGGATAATTATTCAAGTATTTTCATGTTACATTGACTCAAAAACATATTTATTATGATTCACTTACATATAAAAAATTTATAATGGTTCTAGGGGTTCTCCACAAAATTTGATTTTGCTAAGGGAATTTTTTTACAACTTCTTCTTCACTTATCCACCTGAACGGTGTACTGGTGGATATTATAGTCTGTGGTGGTTTTCAACATTTGTTATATAATGTGGCCTATTAGATGACCCTAAGTGGTATTGTTTATGTCAATCAAGGAGTTTCAATTAGTGGGGGTCATTCCTAGTTGGAGGAAAAATTAAATAAATTTATATAATATTAATGATACCATACTATGATAGATATATGTTGGGGTTGTGGTGTGGGGTGGATACGTGGATGTGCGATTAGAGTTATGGTTATTGTATGTCTATATGAATGTAAACATTATATGACATACCATATTGGTTGTGGATAATGTTATATCCATTTTTCTGATGTTAAATGTTAAAAGAATTGTATGCTGTGTTGTTAAATAAATTTTAATTGAATTGGAAGGATAGTATGATTGTTATTGTGGTTGGTGAGTATTAAACTAGTGGGTATTTGTTGTTTTGTGCACACTATTATTTAATTCTATATTTATGTGAAAAATGGTTGGTTCCATGTGTTATAAAAAGTCAATGTTTTTGAAATAACCAATATAATTATATAAATAATCGTTTATAATCATGTATATTTTGAACTATTAAAAATATTAATAATGAAGATTCAATAAAAAGAAAAAATGTTCTGATATATTTTTATTTTTTGATTCTGGAAGAATATAATCCATATAACATGAGATATATGGAGAAAATACAGCTCTTGTACAAGGGTAATATATCATTAATGAGATCAGAAACATTCTTTGGATATTATGAGAAAATTTATCATGTAACTGTGTAACGTGTACATAAAAAAAATTGAATGGGGGGTTATAAAAAATCAATAAAAATGAAGGCCTTTGGGCCATTCAGACAGCGTACATAAAAACCAAATGAATACAAAAAACCATGCATGTCATCCATTTTAACATTTTCCATATTTTTTTATATATCTCAATTACTAATTATTGACTATTTATTCCATTATATATGATACTGACTAAAACTGTGATTTTATAATTATTTTATAAAATCTAATTGAGGAAAATACCATTTTCAGGTCATTATTTCTATATACAATTATATTATCATTATTATCGAGAATATATAATAATTAACACTTTCATTCCATATGAATCATTATCTATCTAGTTTTCAAAATTCCAATTCAATTATAGTTCACATCTTTATTCCATTCTATATAAAATATCTAAATCATTAAAAGAATCTCAGTTCATATTAATGTTTTTCCAAAAATATATAATCGGTACGAAACTAAATAGTTGGGGTCATTTCAAATGTCTCAACAGCGACTAAAAACATTCGATATGTATTAAGAAATTACAATTATGAATGTTCACATTAAGGGTGTTTCAACACGATCAAACATGATCCAAAAAGAAAAGAAAAAAACTTATATAAGTGATTTGTTTTAGACCTCCCACATTAAATATAAAATAAGAAACTACATGAATCAAATATTTATATAAATATGGAAAATAAAAATCCCTAATGAACTACATATGGAATCATCAACTAATGATATAAGAATATTTTTCACGGAGGAATCATCTTGTTCACTATAAAAATTGACAATTAATTATTCATGTATTTCTTGGTTGAATCAATGATAAAAGAACTAAGGAAAATATTTATAGAAGACATAATTTATTTTGAGAACCATTATCTACCAAAAACATGAGTTATTTATTAGATTGAGTTTATATTTAACTTAATTTGTTGTATTGGGTAGAAAATAAGTTTCCTCATAGTTATTCTAACCCACGTAGATTCCACATACAGGCTTGTGGTTTCTACCATTTCCACTACATGATAAGGAGACCCACCAGCTGGATTGTGAGTCTCTAATAAGATTTCCACTATACCTGAAATCCACTAGAATGATGTTAAGATTTTTTTAGGCTTACCAATATACTTGAAGGACCACTAACTAGTTAGTTGTACTATAACATCTCCATCACTGTATAAAACAACAAGAATCCATATATCATTTTTCACTATGCCAGTGAGAACCTATTTATGATTACATGAAACCATGAATGATGGAAATATAAAATTTAATTAGGCCCTTTTAATGTATTAATGAATACCTAGAATCTGTAAATAATTGGATCTGATATGATAATAACAATATAATTGATCATCATTGAGATACACTACAATTAATCACTAAGTGGACGTATTGGAAATCGTAGGTTCTTGAAATCACATATTTGAATTCCTCTCTAATGTATTCCATTTGAAACAACCATGATCCCAATTACCACCAAAAAATGAAATATAATTCCTCATATTTCCTTATACATATGTTATTTAAAATAGAACATATGTGCTACAATTGATACATAATTTTCAATCTTACATCATCATCGACTATCATTTAAAAAGAGTCATGGTCATATCTCTGATGATTTTAAATGAGAAACATGTTGTCTATGAAACTAAAATGATATAGAAGGGATAATATGTTTTTCACTATAAAATTCCTCTCAAATATATGAAATTTTCTGATTATCATGGTTGTTATACTTCCCTTTGTTTAGATATATGATTTCCCCAACTTCAATGACACTCGAATAAAAATCGAATGACTAGAGTTTAAATCTAGAGGTGATATCATATAGTCATCATATAATTTCTTCTATATAATAAAAATACCCATTCACAACCATATAAAGAAACATACTTATGGATATCATACATGAGACTAAATCCAATGAGCTTTATCTCTCACACTCATAAACATCAAAAAATTTATCATAAGAGAACTCTACAAGTTGTTGGCTCAATAAAAAATAATAATTGATGTAAAAAACATAAGATCGTAAATTTACTGAAGAATATAAATCATCTACTCATATTAGAAATCAGTATGAGGATGGTAGGATATTTTCAGATGAACATGTGATCCCATTAACATCTGAATTCCATTCTGGAAACATGATGTGAAATGGAAATTTCAATTAAAATTGATAATTCTTAAAAAATTGTGAAATAAAACAACATACTATAAAACGACATGCTATCTTTTCAAAATTTCTATGGTGGTATCAATTAACATCAATTTTTAATTTCCAAATGCTTTTATACCACAACTAGATTGAGATTGATTCCCTTCACTGAATACTGTGTCATCAATCAGTCACCACGTACTATAATGTCATTCCTCATACCTATCCAATAGTATTTAAAATTGAGATAATATCCCAAATTGTTTAGAACAACATGTTCCACTATTTTAGATTCTTTAAATTATCTTTATATATTCATGTGTAACCCCATAAGAACCCATATATGACAATAGATATAAACAACATCATCACTACCAAAAGGCTATCTAGATAGTTCACATAACTGTTTATTATGTACCTTAGGGATAATCATATTAAATTAGATAATATTCCTCTCTAATATATTCTTAGAGAATGGAAATAAAATATATTGATGTTTTATTAAATCTCCCAAAAGTGTCATGAACATCCATATACCTATCTGTAATGACAGACATCTTGCACAAATGACTGTAACAATCCTAAACATCCTCAAAATGAAACATCATACTAAAGGAAAAAAATACATTTTCAATTATCTTTTTTTTAATCTAAAAAAATAAATAAAAATAGATAATCAACCCACCAACTTTGATAATTTTTTGGTCATATATCTAAGACACACGAGAGCCCGATGTAGTAGGAAAATACCATATAATAAAATACTACAAAAATGTTTCCCTTTAAAGGGAATTAATTAAATATTTGTTTTGATGTTACATTTTATAATTTAACAATGACCAAACTATTTTATTTTTCGTATTATTAAAATCAAAGATTGAATATTACAAAAGTTTGATTATTTCTTGGAGCGATGAATTTTATTATAAAGCAGAACATGTTTTTTTGGATTTTATAACTAAAAAATATTTAAATGGCCTTTTAGAAACCCTTTTATGAAATAAAAAATAAATATAATATAATATAATTTTATATTTTAAATGAATATTTGAACCTTTAATACCAATTCAAAATTGATGTAGATCCATTTGAAATGTTTCATTAATATAAAAAACATCTTTTAGAGTCCTATGGAATGTAGTATTTTATAGGTAGATTGGGGTTGGGATTAATTAAAAGTCTAAAAAATTTATTTAATTTATTATTGATAACATTAGGTCTGTCCCATCAGTAATCAATTTAAATTATCATAATATTTATATTTTATTTACAAAAAATATTCACTAAAATAGTTTCAACATGATTACGTTTATTTGTTTTAAAAATAACTAGTCACACTATTAAACATGTTTTTAGATAAAAGTATATGAAAATATGAAATTAGAATTATTAAAATCTTTTATATTTTCTATATTAACATTTTTCATTGAAATATATTAAGATGATAAAAAATTTATTACAAATGAAAATGTTGAAAGAAAATATTTAGCAAAACCTAGTAGAAATTACATAAAACATTTAAAAAACATGCCCATAATTGAATATATGATTATTGGAAAGACTAATATATATGTCACATAATCTTTTCCCCATTTTTATCTATTTATCATTCAATTTTGTCTTAAATTTTTTTAAAATTTAAAAGGTGATCCCAAAAACTCCTTACATTCCATTATAGTATGGGAACACCATCACAACATCGTGACACCCCACCAATCCAAATTTCTCCATATTTTGAAAATTTTCTCCAATAGAATGCTCTAAAAATTAAAATAAATCAAAAAAACATAGGTAATGATATAATAAATAACATTCAAGATTTTATTCATCATAATAATATTAATTAATATTCAAATAGAAAAGGATGTAGATTTAAATAAACTCTTCTATTTTATGGATTTGTTTAAAATATTAATTTATTAATTTTAGAATTTTAATTTGAACAAATTAATATATATTTTTTAAATATTCATTTGAATATTTATAAAGGATGAATTTTTTCAATATTTAATATAATATTAACTTTATATTGAATAGTGAAATATCAAAATATTTAGAAAATCATTATATTATATTAAATAAATTATGGGATTTAAAACTACAAATATGTTTTTAATATGTTTTCAAGTAACATAATAATTATTTAGTTATATTTTCTCCAATTAATTTAATTTTGTAAAAAATATATTGTATATTTATTATTTGATTTGTTTAATAACAATATTCTTTCAAAAAGAATTAAAATGAATATTGTTTTCCCATTCTAAATTTTTCAAATTATACTAAATAAAAAAAATTTAAATAAAATTTTAAGATGTTATATAAATTATTTTAATTTTATATAGATTAATTAATAATTATTATTCATTGATTTTATATATTCTTTAATTTTAAAAGGAATATATGATTATTGAAAACTCGCTTTCTCATCACGTATGTGGGTTTTAAATCTAATTTGATTTTGTCAATTGTGTGAATTAAATATTTTAAAATGGATGCTGACATTGGAATCAAAATATATTATATTTTACAATATGGTTAACATATTGTTCCACAAAATAAATACTGGAAATAGTAAATTTAAATTAACATAAGAAAGGTAATAATTTCTTTATTAGGTGGGTTAAACGAAAAATAAAAGGGTGAAAAATACCCAATAAGTTATCTAAGTTATATTATAGACATATTTATAACCAATCATGTATAAGTATATATGATAATCAATTTTGGGCCATCTTTTCATTTGAGAAATGCAGGTATACCTATTTCTTTTAAAATACTACATATATTCCACTAACCACACATATAAAAGTCCACCCACTCTCAACTCTTATTTACATATTCAAAAACATTTTTTTAGTCCAGACTAAACCAAAACACATAAAAAATCTATAACCTCAACCGAAAGTATTTTTCGTGTTCAAAAATCCATTCTATAATTTTTTTTTGTTATAATTGTAATGAAGTAGTCCGTGAAGATATAAATTTCTTATTTATGTGTTCTTGTTTTATTTGTTCTACCAACTCATTCAAATAATATACATTTATTATTATATAATAAAAACATTATCTTATATATATATGTGTGTGTTTTTTTATTTAGTCAATTTAACGACCTATACAAATTTCTCATTCCCTTTAATAGGAAACAATAATGTCGCTCATGTGAATGGCAGACTACCACCACAAGAACCAAATTGATACATTTTCCATCAACAAATTTCATGGTTTCACATGATTATGGATCTAAAGTATATATATGATATTAAAAAATAAATTTTTTGTCATTATATAATATATAAATAATTTACATTCTAATCCTTCAAGGATATGATAACATTGCTTGTGTGTGCATCAGACTACTACCTCATTAGCTAATGTAATTAGTCTTTCACTAAAAAATTAAATAGAAGGTAATAAGGATAATATTAATTAATATATGGGATCTATATGAATAAATTATTATATTTATATAATAGTTACAAAAAATAAATTGTGATATATCATTTTGATTCTGACATGTTAATTCAGTAAAAACTTATAATGTGGCTTATACTATGGTTGGACTACCACATTTGAAAGAGATGTGAAACTCATTCCATTACCAAACCATATTGATGATCTATATAATTATTTTGAGAAAATAACCTTTTATTTATGATATAATTATAAATAATTAATGATACTATAATATTTTACTTCCTCCAATAATTATCATTAAAAATTGAAAATGTTATTCATGCAGAAGTGCGACCTATTATCTCTACGATTGTAACATAGGGTTGTCCTTAAAATATTACAATGTTAGTTTTATAATTATAATATATGAATTAATGTGATCATTATTTAGTGATTATTATTTTTGGGATGTTAAAATAATGACACCTTTGACAATTTTTAACCAAAAAAACTAATTTTTGACACATAAGTCTATTATGGTCAAAAAATCCAATGTAACCCTAATTGATTATATACTCATATATAACATCTTAATAAGTGAAAAAATGATAAATTTAAATTTAAAATTGTTCTTATGAACTTAAAATTTTAACATTACCTTATTATTTAGGATTATAAAGAATAAATGTGAAGAATAAAACTCGATGTTTGATAATTTAACGAAATTTCAATTCAACATGAAATATTTTAAAATTATGAACTACTATTAAATTAAAAGGTGAATATAAATTCACATTGTCATGATAAGTCATAAATTTATCTATGGTCACAGTATTTTAAATTCATTTTAATGTTATTATTTTATAAGAATTGTAATTCATATATTTCAAAAGTGATATGTTACTTTTGATTGAAAAAATTATCTACTAATATTTTCCAACAATGATCATTTCAACCATTAAAAATTTATAAAATCATTTCATTATAAAAATAGGTATTTTATAAAAGGAATCATAGTATTCCATTAAATTTATTTTAAAAAATCGAATCATTGTTTGGATCATATGACATTATATCAATTTAATAAATAAAATGTTTTATGATAACGTATGAGACAAAAAATTGTCTTTATTCTACTATAACCATTCTGTGATGCTTTAATTCCATTAATGACTTAAATTTTTTTCAAAAAGAAATTATTCCCTTTTTTGGTTATTTTTATATTCATTTTTTTTAAAAGGGATGGATATGATAATATCTGAAAATTGTCTACTATGGGTGAATAAAATATTTTATGACTATGATATCAAAAAATGAATGTTTTTATGTGTTATGGGTTAGTTATGGTTCATATATAATATTTATGTTGATGGGTTGTTATGTAATAAAAACAAACTATTTGTTACATTATAAACCATTGATGGGTGGTTACATTATACAACAATGATGTGAGTTTAAGTAATAAAAACAGTATGGGTATGCCCATGATTTAAATATAAGATATGTATCTAGTAGTAAAAAATAAGGATATTTCATATTTAAGAGTGATTTTTATGATGTCTTTCCTATATACATATATGATTAATGAATTATTGAAATTTGATTAAATTATTTTACATAAGTGAAAAATGTTAGACATTATTTAGAAATTTAATAATTTATTTTACTAAATGAAAATTGATATAATGTTGAATATTTAGTTAGTTTTAATTTTTTAATGGTAAAAACTATTTTCTTTCTTCTTATTTCACATAATGTTATTAATGTGATTGTCCAACATTTAAAAAAATCACTAGGTTTATGAATGGTTAGTGGATATGATGAATAAAATTAAATTTTTTTGATGATTTTTTATTTAGGGTAATGATATTTTATCTCAAATGTTCCATATTGTGAAAACATGGATACTAATAGGGTGTTCCAAAATTTTAATATATGGATATGAAATATACGAGTTACTGAATAATTATATATATCTCTAAATTTAAATGAAAATCCAATATATGAGATTATATTCTTAAATTATACCTCAATATTATCTAAAATTTAATTCATTTTCTATATATTTTTTAAAATAGGTTGGTTTAGATAACATAGAAGTTTATAAAAATTACAATAGTATAATAATTAGATATTTATTCAAAAAAATTCATTTTTTGATTGTATTCTTTATGGGGAATAGGAAATATATAGTCCAGTGACACTTAAAAGAAAATATCAATCTAAATAATAATATGGAGATGGTTTGAATTATAAGAGAATAATTTATTGTAGTGTCACAAAAATGACTTTGGATATATTTGGTCATGTCATCCATGCTATAGAAAAGTTTTATCTACCATTCTGGTACATTTCAATACTGGAGAATGTTTTTATAAAACATCACATAAGATATAGTGGATCATATGACACAGTGATATATGAAGAATGGATTAAATCAATCTAAATGATAATCAATTTCATTATATGTTCCCATCATCAAAATATAAGATATATTATTTACTATTTTGATGGTGAAGACAACCATTGGTGGATAATGATTCAGATTATTTGGGAATGTAAAGAGATTAATTCCATGGAATGGGATAAATCTAAGAATATTTCTCCATGAAATATTTTCATAAGGCTATTAAAAAAAATGATATAAAATTAATTATTTTAGTTTGGTTAAAAGAAGAATTATTTAGGGGTTTTCTAAAAATAAAACATCCTCCTATTGTATAGTTTTTTCAATTATTTTATATGGATCTTGTCAATAAAATCAATTGGTTTTTTTCATAGAATTCAATCTGATATATGGAAGTGTATCTTATGATATTGAATTAAAATGAAATGATTAAATTTTTCTGATGTATTGAGAATGTATAATTGGAGATTTATGATGATAATGTATTTAATAAAAATAAGTAGAAGAAGTGGTCTATTTGGTATCAAATGACGAATAATTCATGTAAGATGTATGGATGTTTGAAACAAATGTTCTCATATTATGATAAGTATAGTAAAAATAATAATGGATAATGTATTATAGTGGTAGTTATGTTATTTTGATTGGGTATGATTGGTCATATGGCTGGTGAATGCAATAAAGATTTCAGATGAGAAATAAAAATATGATGGTAAGTTGTATTTATTTCCATAAGTTAGGGTGTTTTGAATACATTCATCCTAATATTATTAATCATGATCTGAATGAGTATGATTGAAAGAAAAAGGGTTTGGAAAAGTATTTTTCTACTACTACTTATTCTAATGGGCTATAAAATATGTGAGTGACATGTGAGTTACTAATTTATTAAAATTATACCATTATCATGCATGGCAATATTAGATCAAATTAATTCATTTCAATTTTTTTTGAAAAAATGAAATATAATCATTATAAAAGAATAAATATCTTCTGGAGAAAACACATTGTTTAAATATTAAATAAATCAATAATTTTTAGAATTTTCCTATTGATATTTGTGGTATGGTCTATCCAAAAAATCTTTTTGAACTGAACATAGTTGTGTTTGATATCATTATTATAATGGATTAGCTTTCAGTTTATCATTCTATTGTTTCCATTAGTATTATTAATGTTATGTTCATTGATTATATTCCTTTTATAACATACCAATATTCAATAAAATTTATTAAATATATAAGTGAATGTTTCCTAACTCATATTGTTGACAAATAAAAAAACATTACAATTTAGTTATGTGTTTGTATTAAATAAATGCATCGATGTTTTTATTGAGGAATTTTATATTGTAATTCATAACTGTTAGGTAGATTATAAAATTACCATATTGTGTAATGATAAAAGTATTAATAAAAACACATGTCAATTTTCTCAAGTAGATATTTTAGAACTGATAAGTAATATTTATGAATTTGATTGAGAAGGTTTCAGTCTCATTATAAATTCAACATAGGTTGCTTATTTTAGTTAAAAATGTTGATGATTCAATCAGACACCTCCTTCATTATATAGCCTTAAATGAAAAACATATTAAGAACATGAACAGTTTATAGAATATCAATGATATGTTTTTCCATATATATTTCCACAAATCCCACCCTTGATAGTGTACACCTCTTGGGCCCATAATAGGATAAGAGAGATAATGAACCCCATATCCAACCTTCATTAGGCCCGGGGTTGGAAACTAAGACATATGGTATAAAAAACATAGGAAATAGACCTTACCCTCTAAGAGAGAACATGTAAAATATAGTGATAATTTAGACACCAAACAACACTGGAACTATTAAAAATTAAAAAATCCAAACAGAACATATGTAATGTCGTGAATGAACAACTAAAATCGAAAGGGAAGACTAAAAGTAAAAAAATAGAATCAAAAGATAGTGATGACGAATCCAAAACATCTCCTACAAAACCCCAAGCTATTACTACCAGCCTGATCTATAACCTATTCCAACTAACCTGAAAAAAGTATATATATATTTAGGGTTAGTATAAACGTATACTCTATAAGATATTCCATAGAGCCACATGTGAAAATGTAATGAAATCATAATAAAATCACAGTGGAAAACATGTTATTCTAACTCATAACCTTAATATGTATACAATGTTCCTAGCCCCACTATGGCTACTCTCACTAGGTATTGTATACAAGAAAATAATATATAAAATTTTTCGGAATGGTACAGTGCTACCTCATCCCCAATAGTTTTACACTATTCCCCATAATTCCATGTTTGTAGAATCTCTGTCTCCAAAAATGATAATGTGAATACAGTAGGGTGAAGCACCAAAACATGTGCCTCATGCAACACAACCACCACGTCCACAGAGCCAAAAGTAATCATATTATTTTTGGGAGCCACCACAGCTCACACATTGTGTATCATTCATCCGGTATTATACCTCAAGCCATATCAGACCACACTCTATGTAATGATCGTTAATATATCACATAATATAAAATTTAAAAATATAGTAATCCATAGGAAACTATATCCAGAATATATATTATTGAAATAACCATAATCCATAAAACCACTCTACACACATATATTGGGACAACTAACCATTTTACATGCCCCCAAAAATAACATAAATTTATTTCTTCCCTTAGAGAATATTCTAAGGGTAATGGGGGAAGTTTTTATGTTTATGTTTTATGGGTGGGATAAACCTATGGGGTTTAATATGTTTGAAGATGCATGGGAGTGATTTCTTTTTTTATTGGAAGGGGAGTGGCACTCTTGTAAATACCAAAAGGTATTCATGAATGGGAGGTATTCCATTATTAATGTGCATAAAAAATTTTAAATTAATTAATTAATTGGAAAACATGGTGGATAAATACCTCCACCTCATAAAAATATGTTAATTTTAATAATTTTATTCCTTAACATCTATGGTTACCCAATTATATCATTTTGGTTTTTATTCAAGAATATAGCATTATAACCTAAGTAATTTAATAATTAAGAATAAAATCAAGTGATATTTATTAGAAAATATAGATATATTGAATTATTAATATGATTTATAATTTATAAATGAAAAATATCATCATTTTTTGGAAATTAATTTTAATGAAAACACATGTCCCGTGAAGAAACAAGGCTAAAACTTGGACCCTTCTATTTTGTTACAATATGTGGGACAATATAATAATTATAAAAGATAAATTGGTCCATTAATATACCAAAATAATTATTTAATAACACTTATAAGTCACTTAAAATATTATATTATTTTCATTAATTTTAAATCATTTAATATAATATCATTTATTATAAATTAAAATTAATTTCACTTTTGAAAATATGTATTTAATATTAATTTTTAAATATAGAAACGGTATTGTAATTCCAATATATTGATTTTAAATCTATTTAAAATGATATATAAATCTAGAAATATAATTATAACTAATAATTAAATCACGTTACTACACTTGTAACATTTACAATATAATTTTTTTGTTAATTATTAAATAATTAATCAATATAATGCTATTTGGTAAGACTGTTACATAATTAAATCATCTCTATAAATTATTCATAAATTATTATGATAAAAATATCCCATTTATATTTTAAAGGTACATGTATAACCTAAAATATGATTTTTTACAGATCTAAATGTTTTTATTTATTAATGGCATGTAGAGTTCCCTATTTTGCTTTTTTCTTTCAATAATCTTTTATTTAGGGAACATCCATTTAATAATATCCCAATTTACCATAAAATTATGTCTAATAGTAGATACAGATTAATGTTTTTCATCAAATTGATTTTGGAAAAGATTCCAGGTCATTTTATTCCTTGATTTTAAGGTTTATTCATCAATTAATCTCATTATTACATTAATCGTTGCGATTAATTATAATTAATTTCACTAATATTTTTCTCCAAAATTTATATTCATCATATTATAAATAGATTATAATAATTATTAATATTATGTATATCTAATTTTCAAAATTCAAATCATAAAATTGGGAAACATAAGTTTGATGCTAATCCAACAAACGTGGTGAGAATGTGGGTTGTGAATGTAAAAATATTCAAAAGTTTAATATGTTTTATATATAAAATTAATATTTCCAAGGGATCCAATGACCACAATTAGAGTAATATATTAATAAATTGTATATTTTTCTAATATAAACTAATTCAAAATATAAATTAACACTAATTATTATTTATAAAAATATTGTTTTTAACTAAATAGTATAATTGTTACTATTCACCCAAAAAAGATGTTTTTTTTGGAAAAATCCATGAATTCACCCTAAGATAATATAATAAATATAATTTCAAAATTTATATTCATTTTATGAAATTATTTTCATATTATTGTCTAAAATTATTTTTACTATTTTTCAAGTGAGGACATAAAAATAGTTTCTTTAAGAAAATATTATTCGAAAGCATATAAAAGCTACACAAATTCTAAATATTTCATTATCAATACAATTTAATTATTTGATGCTATTATAGATAATATATTAATGAAATTTTTTTCTAATAATATAAATATGTTTAATGGTTGGGTTATTATTATCTTAGTTAAATAATTTTAACATCAAAATAATGTTTTATACAAACTCATTGTTGCGTATAACACACGACATGTCAGGGTTGCAGGTAATGTAAGCCAAGTCAGCTCCATGTGAAAGGAATATATGACTTGGTGTAATGCAATATATTAATGAAAATTAGTTCATTTAAATAAATAAATACTATTATTTAACAAATTCTTAGGGTATTATATTCTTCATCCCATAAAATGAATTTTCCCATCTAAATTCATCGTGGTTAGAAAAGGCATAATACATAAAAGTTTCATACATAGAATCCCACATTTTAAAAATCAATACTATAAAATCACTTTAAAATGGAATGTTGGAACCATAAAAATTTTCCAAATATAACTCATTGTCACATTGCCACTATGGAGAATATTGGTGGGAAATGAAAATATGGACATGGAAGAGAAATCTCATTATAGTGTTCTGATGGAGAAAGAAAGAGAACAAGTTTTAGAGAATGTTAAAATTCAAAAAACCATAAATCTGTGATGACATAGGGGACCTTCAAATTCAACATAAATGAAAGTACTAATGAAACTTTTATGTCTAAAAGATACATTTTCTTGAGATGATGAATTTTCATGAAAACATATACTTTAATAATTTCAGGAGAACATCAAACATTGTTGTTCCTTGATACTCTTCACCTCATTATATTAAAATGAAGGAAACATTTAACTTCCTGATGTAATAACAGATAATGGGGCCCAAGATATTCTATCCCATAAATTATAACTATTGGGTTGTGTTATATGAAATATAAATAAGAGGGGGAGGGGGTGAATTGTGTCCTATCAAATTTTCTCCTATAAATCATGATGATAATAAAATTATTCATTATATGTATTTATTTGATAGTTTATGCACCATAAATAAAAATATATGGGGATGAACATATTTATAGTGGTTGAGGGAACAAAATCCCATAGTCCACTCCACCAACGCTCTCCTCCATGAGCTTGAGGATTTTCACTTTTTGGTCCCCTTTTCACAAGACTATCAATAACTGAGTGTAGGCAGTTGAAACCCTTATAATTTAAAGCTAAAAAAAGCCTTCTGCTTCCAAACACAGAATTGATCATACAACATAGTATGAGAAGCCGACACTCAAAATAAAGAGTATTATTTTGAAAAATAATTTCCCCATGATTTTCATAGTTGCATCAATACACAAATAATAGTAAATGGATTATAATCTTTTGAAAGCATCTTCCTCAGGTAAGAGCAGTTCTAAATTGATCCAGTTGCAATTTATCTAGAAATACATTTTTTACAAATCATTAGTGGAATCACAACAGATCGTCCATGTAGAAAAATTAAATCTTCATTATTTTTGATTTTGATATAATGTAAAATCAGACCATTCTTTGTATTGATAGATCTATAAAACATCTTTTTGAAGAATCAACATACCTCTATTTTTATTTGAATCTTCTATATCTCTAGATTTGAATCGTGTAACCGTTGTGATTTCAAGAGATATCTTTTCATGAATTTTCTACAAAAATTTAGATACTCAGTGTTTTTATAATAAAGATGAGTTTTTTATTCATAAATTTATGTCTACAAAATTCTTCTGATAGATCACGATATTTAAATTTTGGAATAAAAGTGTATTCCTAACTTCACTTAATAATTTTCATGAAATCAACCTATTAAATTGATCCTTTGAATCACGTATAAATGGATTTAAATAGGACAATGATGCTTTTTAAAACCAGGTTTTGAATCTGTCTTGAAATCATCTAGATTATGAACAAAAGTCCTTTTCATGATAAAGTAGAAAATTCAAAATTCTGGTTCTTAAAAAAATTCAAACATAGGTTTCTTTTTAAAATCAATCCAAATATCAAACGTAAGGTTGATCACAAACATAATGTTGATGATCCATAATTTTGTCACCGACTTTCAAACGTTTGATATATGGTCCATTAATTTCCCTTCTTGAGAATATAAGGTACATGATCTATACTTTTTGAAAAAATGTAAGGCTCATCACAAAAGTAGGGTTTAAGATCCTTACTTCTGTGAATAAAATGTAGGGTTCCATTCTTACATAAGGTACTTCATCCATAATTTTCTCATATAAAAAAGGTATGGTTCCTTCTAAAAATATAGTTATTTTATAATACATTTCTTTCAATGTAATGTTGATTGACCATACCATACTGAACTCTCATAAAATAAACGTAGGATGTAATCCATTCTCAATGCTCTCAAACGTACGATATGAACAATGTTTCCAGAACAAGTTGAATAGATTTTTTAACACTTTGAAAAATATTTCACGTAAATCATATTCTATAATAATATTTCAAAATTATGAGTATATAAAATATTAATTTCTTAAAATATAATTAATGTAATATCATTACAATAAAAAATTAGGTTATTTGTGGACATCAAAATCATCATAAAAATATAGAGTATTTTCAAAAAAATACCTGATCAACAATCTCCTCCTTATTGTTGATCTTATAATACCATTACATTATGTCATTTATAATTTTTCAATGATAAAAAATTAGATAATATCTACCTTCAAATACCTTTTTGAAAATATACAATACTAGTTTATCCAAATTTCTCTTCAAAGGTTCTCTATTTAATTTTGTTCCACATTAGTCTATTTAAAAACATTGTAAAATGTTTTGTTTATCCAAATTTCTCCCCCTATTTGTGATTTCCAAAATAATGATAGAATAATGAATATATTAGATATAAGGTAGTGCTGAATATGTAAGTAAATGTAATGATAAACTCTTTATAAATAAATAAATATAGATTTTTTAGGCAGTCTAACATAGACAAAAACAAAGTAATAACACCTCAAATATGATAAATATGAAATTTATTTTATAAAATAATATACAAGTACGTTACTGAACCGGAATCATGGTTATTAGGATAATGGGTTATAAAATTGTATTTCTGCGATTTTGAATAATATATTTCAACTCAACAAACTGTGACCTAAATCTCTTCATAATACCATCTCCATGCGAAATTATCAGAACACTTCCTTCTTGAGTCAAATTAATGTCTTCAATAAGATTCACCTGAAAAAACTCAAGTATTCATTTTTCCCTCTCTAAAATGTGATTGATCTTCTCAGTAAATCTGTTATGCAATTCTTGAATACCTCGTTCACTTGAGGTGATCTACTCAGTAATATGATTTTTATTATCCATTAGTATAATCAATGGAGTGCTATTACATTGTAAATCCAAAAAACTGTCATTCATGTTGTCTCATTACATTGGTAATGGGTTAGAATCTCTAAATCAAATCAGGTGGAGTATCAGATGTACTTGATCGATTTACTCAGAATGTTTCATACTATTTCTCCAAAAAAACATTTAAAATATTTAAAATCTAAATTAAAAACAACTTCAAATTTTAATTTTAAAAATTCTCCCATCAATTATTTCTTAAAAAGATATATTTTTTCATTGAAAAAATATATCTTTTAGATGTTCATATATCTATCTATATTTCTTTAATAATCTTCTTAATGAAGCATACATTTCTTGAGATCTGTTTAATTTTCTGAAAAAATCATCAAAATGAGTAGACACAGAATCGGAGGGGTACATTTCATGATTCACAACATGATCTTCCAAGATTCGTGGTAAAAACTGATGATATGATTTCTCTTCTTCATACTGCTCTACTGGGTTCTCAACTGATTTTTCTACTAAAACCTCAAATTACAATAATTCATTTATAACATTTGTACTATTTTCATAGATATTTTCTTGAATAGGATGTTCTTCATTCTCTACTTATAAAGGCATGTCCTATTTTTATGCAATTTGCATCTTTAATTTCTTCTTGAATATGACTTTGTTTCATGGGTTCTATCTGAGAATTTTCAATTTGTATAGAGTTAATCTTGCCCAAATATTGATCCATAGTTTCCATTCCTTTAGTGTTTTCTATTTGAGGTACATATTCATTTCTTGTCTCCGCCTCTACTAAAGGAAGAACTTCTACTTCTACTTGATAAATAGTTTCCTTTTGTCTCACTTATTGAACAAGTGCACTTAAAATTTTATAACAAAAAATATCTTCTCTCCCAAGAATTTTCTTAGGAGAAGATTCTTCAACAGTTTGATACTCTCTATCCCTAGATTTTTAATGTCCACTTTGAACTTATTCATTATCCGGGGAATATTAGGTTTCAAATATAAGTATCTTGTACGTATTTGAAACTTCATCTATTATGGATTTATCCGTACCTTCTTAATATTTTGAAAGATAATCCCCTTGAGTAGACACCAGATCCCCTTCAGCTCCAACATGCTTGAGTTTACCTTTTTATGTGCTCCAAAAGAATATTATATTTTTTAATGTTCTATCATTTAACACATTACATTGGTGGCATCTTATTCTCACATCACTCAGCCTCAACAAATATTTTTTAAACAACATCATTGAAATAAAACATTCATAAGGAAAAAAACACATAGGAGCCTCACGTTGACTGTAGTAAATTAAATATCTAATCAAATATCATGGAAAATTCAGCTTTATATCACCTAAAAATATAAACATAATATAAATATCAGGAAAATGAATCTTCTCCATCTCAGACATCCTTGGGGCTATTCCATCTTGATTAAATTTAACCAAAATCTTGTGATATAGTTCTAAATATTTGAACATCATTTTTATTATGTTAGTAGAATCTAACAGAAAGGACATGATATCTTCATATTTATGATTTTTATCCCTGATTTAATTCAAATAAAAAAATGAAAAAATCACTCATGAGGTAATTTCAAGATCCTTTCAATTTCAAGATAAGAGATCGTTATCTCACTGTGTTCAATCTTGGCTATAATCGAATCTTTTGTATCTCGAAAAATAAATTAAACATTTTTAAAGAAACTTCTAAACACACATTATATAGAAATTTTGTGTAGTCCCCACTGAATGTTATCTCAATACATTGAAAGGATAATGCTTTCTTCAACATCATGTTCATATGATACAAACATTTTATATCGAGAAATTTCCCTAAATGAATTTCTGTCTAGTTAAATACTGATGCATTACATCAGTGGGTTTTTATTCTTAGATTCTCTTTGATTTATTACATATACATATAAAATCTCTGCTAGTTTAAGGATCATGGGATTAGAAGGTGAGAAGAAAGGGAGATGAAAGTGGGGAAGGGTTTCATTATTTCGAAAGGGTTTGAGAAAATGAGAGGGGTTTGGAATTTAAAATGGGCAGTAACAGATCCTTGATTCCCATGTAATTACATTCATAATATTCATTACATAATTTAAAATAAGTTAAACCATATGTGGAATATTTAAAATTTATTACCAAATAAAAATAAAAGTGTAACTTTTTTAAGAGATAAGTAACTAAATTATTTTAAACAGTGAAAATTTAATATAATATAATCAAATAAAATTATGATTTAAATTAAATATGATTTATTAAAAATAAATAAAATTATATTTAAAAAAAATTACTTAATTTTAATTAATCCTAACCACCATAATAATATCAAAACATGCATTGGGAAGTGATTTAGTAAAAATATAAACTAATTGAAATACGGTAATTATAAATTCTATGAATATATCCTTTTTTAGAACATGATCTCTTAGAAAATGATGTCTAATATAAATATTCATAGTTCTAGAATGGCGTATAGAATTTTCGAAATATTTATTTCATTAGTATTTTAAAATAAAATATGTTTATTATTAAATTTTATTCCAAAATCCATTATATTGATTTACATCCACACAACATGTACACAAAAATTTCCTGGAGATACATATTATTCATAATCTATTAACAAAGAATCTATGTGTTATTTTATTCAAGGCCATGAAACTAAATATTTTAGTAAAAATTGACAGGATACTAAGGTTATTTTTATATCAAATCTTCAACTTCAAAAATCAACATATGAATATGCAATTAAATTAAAATTAGTTGTTTTTAAAAAAATAAGAGATTGAAAAACAGTTTCTTTTAAATATCTAAAAATACTTTTGAAAGCAGTAAGATGAGATTCTTTAGGGATTGTTTGATATCTTTCAGAAAGTCATGATGGGTATATAATAACATGCATTCTAGAAGTAAGATATAATAAATAACCAATGATACCTCTGTATAACTTTTGGCCTAAAAATGTTATAGTTTAATCCAAATCATGTTTTTTATTAGTACACATTGGATTTCTAAGGGTCTTATTGTTTCCTAGTCCAAATTTCTTTAGTAAACAAGTATTGTATTTAATTTGATTCAAAAAAAATTCAAATTTTTTTTGATAGATTTTATTTCCTAAAAAGAAATTTAGTTCTCTCATCATACCCATTTAAAATAGAGTTGGAATTAATTTTGAAAACTCAAGATAAATTATTTTATTTTTTGATATAAAAATTACATCATCAACATAAATTTTAACCAATAAAATATTTTATTTTATTTTTTTGTTGAAAATTTTTACATCTTCTATACAAACAGTAAAATTATCTTTCAAAATAAAAGAACTTAATCTTTAATAACATGCTCTTGGTGCTTGTTTAAGGCCATAAAAATCTTTAGTAAGTATACAAACAAAATCTTTTTTTAGAATTTTCAAAACCAAGAGGATTCTCAATATACACTTCCTCCATTAAATTACCATTTAAGAAGGAATACTTAATATCAATTAATAATAATTTAAATTTCATATGAGGTGCATAGGCTAAAAGGATCCTAATGGATTATAATCTAGCTATAGGGTGAAATGTCTCATCATAATCTATACATTCATCTTGATTATAACCATTGTCTACAAATCTTTTATTATTTCTAGTTGTGATCCCTTGATCATCTTGTTTATTTATAAATTCCCATTTAGTTCTAATAACATTATTTTTATTTGATATTTTAACTAATTTCCATATTTCATTTCGTTTGAATTGGTTTAGTTTTTTTTTTCATTTCTATAATCCAATATTTATCGATTATGGATTCTTCTATTGACATAGGGTCCAATTGGTGAAGAAAAGAAGTAAACTCAACTATATTTTCTATATTTCTTGTTGTCTTTATTCCTATGTCTACATCTCCTACAACATTTTCTAATGGGAGATTATTTATGTTTCTAGATTTTCTAGGTAAAACACTATTATGTTCATCAGCGACATTTTCCATTGAAGTGGAATGAATTTTGTTTATATCATTTTCATAATCTTATTTAATTTTTTCAAGTCTCATGTTATCATTAGGTTCAGATTCATCAATTTGATATTTTCATTTGTAATAAAGGGTCAGATTCATCTAATTTCCCATGAAAGGATTCATCAACAATCCTTGGGTTGTTATTGAATTCTTTATAATATTTGGATATAGAAGAATATCCTATGAAAATGACATCATCAATTTTTTGATCAATCATACCAAGATTGTCCTTGGTGTTAAAGATATAAACCATGAATCCAAAAACATTAAAGTATATTACATTATGTTTTATATTATTCCAAAGATCATAGGGTGTATTTTTTTAAAATTGATTGGATTAAAACTCTATTCATTATATAAAAGGTTGTGCTTATAGCTTCATCCAAAAAGTAAATGGGAATATTGTATTCATTTAGCATAGTCCATGCCATTTACCGAAAAGATCTATTTCTTCTTTCAACAATTCCATTCTGTTGAGGTGTTCGTGGTGCAAACAAGGTATGATTAATATGTATATTTGAGAAAAATGAATTTAATTCATGATTCTAAAATTCCATACCACGATCACTTCTTAATGAAATAAATATGAAATGTTTTTCGTTTTTAACAGTGTTGAAAAAAATTTCAAATATAGTAAAAGTTTCATTTTTATATTTTTTTAAAATATATCCTAGTAAATCCAAAATAGTCTTCAAGTAAAATATATACAATAAATTTACCAGCCAAACATAAAACTCATGAAGGTCCAAACATATCCATATCGATAAGGTCTAAAGGTTTAGATGTATAAATTTTGTTAATTTTTTTGAAGGTTGATTTGTGTTGCTTTGAAAATTTACATGCATCACATAATCTTCCACTCTCAAATTTAAGACTAAAAAAATTAGAAAGTAATTGTTTCATAGAAATATTATGTTAAGAATAAATATTTCATTGTCTATGTCTTCTAGGATAGATCCATGATTCATTTATCATAGTATCTAAAAAATTTACTTTTTGATTACACAGGGAATTTATATAAAGGGTATAAACATTATCAGATATAGGTGATCTAAATTTAAGAAATTTATCTTTAAAAATTGAACAACATTTTTTAAGAAAATCAATAAAATAACCATCATCAAAAAGTTGAGAAATAATTATCAGATTATGTTTTAATCATTTTACCTAATGTACATTGTTGATTGATACAACTTTAGAATCTCTAAAAGTTCCAATACCAATGATTTTTACTTTGTCATTGTCACCAAAGATGACTAATCCACCATCCATTTGAGTTAACATTTTAATGTTCGATGTGTTTCCACTCATATTTATAAAGTAGTCACAATCAATGTACCATTTTTATATTTGGCTTCTCTGACCTACTTCTTGTAATGGAATTTAATCAATGGTTTTTCTAGTACCCATATTCTCTTGGGTCATATAGTGTTAGCTTGAAGTGATCTGGGAATCTAGATTTTCTTTGTTTTTCTTTAATCATTTCCGTCAAATACACTGTTTAAAATAGTTTCTTTTTCAAATTACAATAATTTGGTTAATTCGTAAATAATATTCTTTTAGGTATATGATCATTTGTTCAATAGTAATTGAAAATTAAGGCTTTTGAATTTGAAACAAAATAGTTTTGGTACAGTTTACTTTTCTCACCTTTACATCATATTCCATATCATTCATTCCAAATCACATTCATACCAATAATTTAATTTAATGTATTTTCTCCTTATATAAAAAATAATGTTGTACTTTTTTAGGTTTCTAATTCATCATGCAGTGTTATGATGGTAGTTTCATGATATGCACTATTTTTTATAGATGATATATATTTCTCAAATAACTATTGATGCTATTTTAGAAAATCATCTCTTTATCCTAAAATTGAAAGGTGAATATTTTTCAGTGATCTATGATTTTTAATAGGGAATCATATATTTCTTCTAGAATGTCATAGTAGGCTTCATGATTTTCATTTTAATAGCTAGGATCTAAATCACAATGGGAAGAGTAATAATAATATACCTCATTATATTTAGTCATGAAATAAATGTTTTCTTTTAAATTTGATTATTCTTTGTCTGTTTCAGACTTTGATGAGCTATTTTAGTCTTTAGAATCAATCCACATTGTGTTGATTTATCTTTTATCTTTCTGATCATAATCAGTATTTCTAAAAAACATCTTTTTCTAATCCCTTTTTAGAAGAGGGTATTCTGGTCTAATGTGACCCATTTTAATACATTCATATCATTTGAAATCCTTTGGCTATTTTTCATCTTTATTGAAGGTTTTTTTGAATCCATTCTTTTTTATACAATTTTCTGAGGTCTTTTTCCATCGGGGTCACTTCCATCTCTGAATCAGATGAGTCAAAACTTTATTCCTTTTTGATCTCTTATTTCATCATTCTTCTCATCATATTTGATGTAACTTTCAAAGAAGTAATTTCTCTATTTATCAATACATCAGACTAATTAGATATATCTTCCATCCTAGAATCATACATCATCTGGGTTCCAATGAATTCTCTAACAGATATATTTTTAATTAGTAATGATTTTCTAATGGAAACTAATATCTCCTTCCATTGGGTTGGAAGTACTCTCAGTAATTTCAAGGCTTTATATGCTTGGGTGATAGGATCTCCCAATGCAGTAATTTTGTTTATTATCCTTGTAAGCCTTCCTTTCATCTGAGTAATGATTTCACTGTCATGAATTCTAAATGTGTCAAATTTTTGTTTTTTTGTAACATACATCGTTTTCCTGACATTGTCAATTCCTCCATAGGAAAATACAATTTTCTATCACATCTCATATGTAATAGGCTATACTGATACTCAATTAAATTCATTCGGTCCAAGACCACAGATGATTTCATTCATTTCATTGGAATTTATGTCATACTATAAATCTGTTACATAACTCTGTGTTTCTATTTTATCTAGAATCTCACAAGTAGTAAGAATTTTAGATTAGACTCTTTATCCTAGGTTCCTCAGGTAGATGATCATCCTTGATTTCCACCACCCATAGTTTTCACAATTAATGTATGGAGCTCAAACCATTGACATTCTCTCTCGTGTATCATCCATTGATATATCTGTGTAATACATTACTTTCATCTTGCTATAACTTTAACAAAAGAACTACCCCTGATACCAATTAGTGGATTGTATTATATGCAATATACACAAGAGGGGGGGGGGGGTTAATTGTGTGTTATCAAATTATATTTGAAAAATATTGACAATAATCAACTATGTCCTTTTATCTTTATCAGATTTTTTATGCACCGGTAATAAACAAATATTATGATGCATTGATTTATAGTGGTTATGGGATCAAAAATCCCTTATTCCACTACTCTATCGATCTTCTCCATAATCATGGTGATTTTCACTAGACAATCCTCTATGCAAAAGACCATCCACAACTGAGTGCAGGAAGTTGAAACCATTACAATTTAAGGCTAATACGAAGCCTTCTAGTTCTAAGGATAGAACTAATCAAACAACATAGTATGAGAAGCTAGTACTCAAATTAAAAGAGTATTTTTTCCACATATACATTCCAATTGAACTTCACAGTTGTAGCAGTATGCAACTGACAATAAATAGATTTCCATCATGAGAAAGGATGTTTTTAGGTAAGACTAGTTCCAAATAAATCCAGTTGCAATTTATATTGAAATATATTAACCAACAAATCAGCAGTATATTCACAATATATATTCATTGTAGAACAAGTAAATCTACAATGTTTCTCTATATATTATAAAACCAAATATAATCGTTCATTGTAGAAGACGATCTGTAAAATATATTTTTAAAGAATCAGGGTATCTCTGTTTTTATTTTAAACATTAATATCTGAAGATTTAAATCTTATAATCATCATGATTTCAAGAGATATATGGTCACGTATGTTATGAAAATATTCAGATACTCCGTAGTTATATAATAATGATGAGCACCTTAGTCATAAATTTAGATCCACCAAAGTCACTTGACAGTTCATGATATTCAAATGTTTGAATAATAGAGTAGTCATAACTTCCATTAATAATTGGACCAAGATACTCCTATTAAAAAGATCATTGGAATCACGTGTAAACAGTTTCAACTTATTGAAACATGAGCATTAAAATCAGCCTTTTAATCTATCATAAAATAAACATGATAATCCGAAAACGATTGTTGAATGATAATGTCAAAAATTCAAATCTCTAACGCTTAAAGAAGTCAAATGTAGGGTTTTTTTGAATCAATCAAAATATCAAACATATGGATGATCAAAAACATATGGTTGATTATCCATATGTTTTTCATTGACTTTAAAACCTATGATATATGATCCATACTTTTCACTTCTTCAGAGTGTAGGGTGCAAGATCTATACTTTTTGACAAAATGTATGGTTCATCACAAAAGTACGGTTGATGAACATACATTTGTGAAGCAAACGTAAGGTTCTATACATAAGATAGGTATATAATCCATAATTTTCTCTTATAACAAATGTAAGGTTCAATATAAACGAGTCATTATTTACCATAATATTTTGTCAAGGTAAGGTTGAATAACCATAATATTTTGAATGACAATATAATAAATTTAGGATATAATCCTTATGATACCCTCTCCAACGTATGATATGAACAGTGATTTCAAACACACTGAATACCATTTCAAACACTTTGAGAAATATTTCACGTGAATCACATTATTTAATATTATTCCAAAATTGCGAATATAAAGAATATTAATTTCCTGAAATATAATAAAACTAAAATATTAAATATAAATATATGGGCATTTATGAGAAACCAAATCATTGTAAAAAATTAGATTATTTTCAAACGATACATTCTTTATAATCATCAATATACTATAGTTTTATAATCTACCCAATATGAATAAATCCTAATTTTTAGAGACAAACATTAATCTTACTAACTTCATCTAAAGTTAAACAAAAAAATCCATAAATTGAAAGCCTTATAACCATTAAAAAAGTGAAAATTCAATTATTTATAAAGAACATCATGAAATCACATTAACATTTATCTCCCATGTATAAATTTTTTTCACTACATTGTCACATTTCATGCATAGGAATACAATCATCAAATATTCTCTCAAAACATGGTAATAAACATAATTACAAAAATTACTTTTGAAAAAATTTTGTTTCCTTATTCCAAATTATATTGGATATATTTCTCAAGTACAATTATGTTGTAAAATTACTCCATGATGAAATATACTACATTTTCATACTACTAATAATCAAATATCCAAGGTAATTAGTGTTATCCCATTACCCAAATCAATCATACCTTTACCCATGTGAAATATAATTTTATCAACATCTAGATCACATTAAAGATTACCTTCCCTTCACCAAAATATATAATCTATATATCTTCATCACCATTATACATATCCTTTTCAGTCTGTAAGGAAATCTTATATTTATAATACATATATATTTCATGATTCATATAACATAATTATATAATTCGAAAACATATATACTTCATTCATAAAACATTATTCTCATACCATTACTCAAGATTTATCAACATATTGTATAACACATCTTTTCTATAATATGATATATGAATAATGTCTTAGGATTCATCAACCTAAATATAATCATTCTCCATATGATCAATGTAATCAATACTATGAAAACATCACATAACATTCACATGTCATCTGTAGTCTCTTTATCTTCAGAAGAATAAATGATATTCATACCAGCTTCTCGATTCTCATTATGAGATTTCTTATTTGGAAATCAATTTTCATAATGACCATACTTTACAATTGTGAATCATTAATTGTTAACCTTGTTCATTCTAGTTCTCTCCATATACTATAACTGGAAATCATTGGGTGAGAAACACATTTCATATATGAAATCCATATAATTGTAAAAATTTTCATATTGGATGGCTAAATTACGACACCTTCTTTAATATATGACAGATTAGATTTATCCCATGTTTTTAAAATCCAAATTATATTTAAATCCTTCATGATGGTTCATGAAAAATTCCTTAATTCCCAACGCATATCCTCTTGTAATGTTTAACCAGTTGTGTAGAAAGTCTCATTATCGTGTGCTAGATTTCATCAAGTCATCCCTGAAACATATTGTCAAAGTTGTTACACCTATGTAAATTTGTTCCACTTCCACATCAACTTGTAGAATCCATATATGGATTTATTTTTTTCAATACCACTCTCTCTATCCTTTACCAAATTTCAATGAAATTTCCCTAAATGTAACTCAACCTTTTACACATCCATATAGGCTTTCCTAGAAATATCCTTATAAATATGCATTGAGATATTACTAAATTTTTATCCTCCTAGTTTCCATTGGTTGAACACATGTTTTCTATGATACCATCTATAGTGTTATTGACTTAACCTACATGGTATTACACCGTTTTAGAGGAATATTACGTATATTACAATAATACATGACCAAAGACCATAAAAGTTTAGTGTCTTTGGAAATAAGGAAACCAAATATTATATCCTTTTGAAATATCTTCAACATATCCCAAAATTTTCTCCAAATTTAATTCTATAACCTAAAACCTTTATTCATAACCTAGGTTAAGGAAATATAATAATGGGTAAGCTTAAATACTTGGTGAGGGAAAATAAATGAAATGTATAAGAATAACACGAGAAAAGGGAATGGAACTAGAAAATTACATTTTAAGATCATACCATGCCTATTACAGATCATAATAAATATAGGATATTCATAATCCATGGATTATAATATAATTTCGAGTGTAATTCATTAAAGAAAAATATTATAATAAAACATGGAATTATGGAAGGCACATTAGCTTATAATATTATTTACAAAATATCCAAGGCATCACTACCATACCAAATTGGTAACATGGTTGACTCCCCATACCATCATTTTAATCTTGGTTATGTTCCATGTCAATATTAGATTCATGTGTTTACTCCTCATTCTAACAAGGACGTCTTGTTCACTCAAATAGCATTCTTAGTAGTCATGGACCATTCCCAAGACTATCTTAGTCAATCTCTTGTGATTTTAATCTTTACCCAATGCATTGCATGATGATATAGGTCTCATCAATATCAAAATTAAATAATATATACATAATCCACAAGATAAAAAATAATCATATCATAACCAATGAAATGGAATGGGTATTATAAATATGTAATCATATCATATTCTATAGAAGAAATATAGTTTTCTTAACACTTTCATAAAAATCAAATATTGTGATAGAGAAACGTATTTCATAATAAAATATCCCATGAAAGAGTATGTGGTTTCATAATTACCATGACATCAAGCATAACCCACTCATATAATGAATATTATGGATCCTTTAGATCATTTACTATAAGATAAAGAGTAAAATTATAATATGTAACCTTAGATGGAAAATTATTTTTGAAATAAATTTCAAAACAATTTATATAGGAAAACATCTATTCTCCTTTGAAAAATACTTTTCAATACATAATACAATTTGAAAAGCAATTTATCATAAAATACCATGAAAGCATATGAAGGATACTTGAAATAATTTTCAAAACATTTTTCCTTCAGAGCATAGAAAATAATCATCAAAACATTTTCAAACCTTTTTCTTTGAAAAAATATTTAAATCATACAATGGAATCTTGAAAATTTATTGAGAACATATTTAAATTAATTTAAATAAAGTGATATTTTATTTTCATTAAAAAAATCCTCTTAAAATACTTTTAAAACATATAAATAAGTCTTGTCATCATTTTGAATACAGTATTCCATGGAAATATATAATAGATGGTTGAAGTATTTTTGAGAACAATTTTCCTTGTAAATCACTTATAAATAATTATTCCTAAAATTTAACAATTTAATAATGATATGGAAGCTTTAGTGATCTGATGAATAGTAAATCTATAAATGTGGTAAAATGAAAAAATAAATATTCTATTTGTATGTTAAAAACGATAGAAAAATTACTTGTTTTGAAATTGAAATGTAGATTCCATTAATGATGTTGGTAAAAGAAAAAATGGTAAAAATTTATATTGATTATATTATGATAATAGTAAAATATTCATAGATTTTTTTTTAGAAAACATGGTTTCTATGGAACATATATTTATAAAACAAATGAGGGTAATGTTGGGATTTCATAAAAACACATTATCAACTATATTATATAACATAAATTATAAAAATAATAACAACCCATGAATATATCTTGAATAAATAGATTATAGAATAATTTATCTGAGTTATTAAGAGTAGGATTATATTATTTCATCAAAGTAAGCATAAAAATAATCAACCCTAAAAAATCAATGAGATTGTTTCAATAAACTCTCATAACCTGGTAACATGGGATCATACTCGCTGTGTAAGAAAAGAATCCTTAAATAATCATAAATTATCATGAAAAAATGGAGATTAGTGATATAACATGTAAAATATAATCATATACACATTCAAAATAATTTATTTCCGTTACAAAATATGAGTCTAAAAGAATGAAAATTGAGAGAAAACTATTTTACACTGTTGGTAGCATTGGAATCATAAAACCCATGAAATAAATATCATTGAATAAATATTTAAATATCGATAGATTTAATTATAATTAACATTTAATACATCTATGTTATGTAGACACACAACAATAATTGAAATATTTTGTAATAATCCATGTATCTAATGGAAAACAAATTAGATAAAGTTGTCATACCATTTGTCTTAACTCTCTTCGTACTTATTCAGACCACTTGTATAATTTAGGTAAATTTATAATATATCATATACATACCCAAATTATTATATATAACACCATATATTGTTTTATTAGGAAATCATATCACCTTGTAATTAACCATACTATGTCATGGTTTAACTTTGGATAATATTCAATTTATTCTTCACATGTTTCTTCATTTGTTATATCATTTGTCCTTATAATTATATCGGGATTACAAAAGTTAAACCATGATATAAATATAATGTATATCCAGTATAGGTGAATTAATATAATATTGAGAATATAGATGTATGAAATGGAATAAACTATTTATGCATATGGTATGTTTTATGTAACCTTGAACTCCATTTCTGTTTAGTTGTCTTCTTAAAAGAAAAAAAGTAAAACACACACACACACATAGATATATATATATATATATATATGAGCATTATATTATCTTGATTATATCATCAATATAAAATATATTCACTAAATCCCTCTTTATAACCTTACTTTTAGAGTTTTAATGAATCATATCTCTTAAGGGTGGATGTAGTCCACACATCCTCAAACAAAATAGACTGGAACGGGTGGAGATGTAAAATAAACAAAATGAGCTTGAGAGAAGTCATTACCTCTTAATCAGGTAACTCTTTTTGGAATGTGCCAACATGATTCTGGGATTTTCTTCTACCCACGGAGATTATTCTAGGTGTAAGGGGCATATTTTTTAGTAGATTGGGAAGAACATGGTTGATCCTTTGTGGTTGATATGTGTGAAGAATAAGGAGAGTGCTTGCCTTTTTTATAGTATAGAGGGAGTGACACTTTTGTAAATACTAACTGGTATTCATTAATGGGAGGTATAACTTACCTATTTGGCATAAAAAAAATGTGAAAATAATGGAATAAAGTGAAATCATGTTTGAGTAATTCATCCACCACAAAAAAATATGATCATTTTAATAATTTGGTTCATTAATTTATAGATTTCACCAATTTTTTTGTTTCGTTTTTATTGAAGAATTCAACATTATAACCAATGTAATATAAACGATGATATTAAAATAATATGACAATTATTATGAAATATATATCCACAAAGTTATTAATATTATTTCTAAAATAAAAAATAAAGAATATTAATTGTTTTGGAAATTAATTTCAAAAAAACACATGTGATATTCTAAAACACTACTTAAACCCGAACAGTGATAATATATTTACAATATATAGTTTAATAAGTTAATTATAAATTAACAATTCTTCCATTAAGAGGAAATATTTAATATTTAATAAAAATTACAAGTCACTTAGTTGAATATTGTATTTTTATTAATTTTAAATCATAACAAATATTATTAATTCTAAAATAACATTAATATAATTTTGGTCACCATTTATATAATATTAATTTTAATATATAAAAACAATATATGATTTATTATATATTGAGTTTAAAATTTTAAAACATGATATATTCATGTAAAAAATAATTATAGACAATAACACAATCAATTTACCTCACAGTTAACATTTATATTATCATTATTCTATTTAATAATTAACTAAATAATCATTCTGTTGGAATTTGGTAAGAATTTTATGTAGCTATATAATATCTAAAAAAATAATGAAAAAATTTTATAATAATAATAACCCATTTATATTCCAAAATTATATATATTACTAACAATATTATTATATTTACATATCTCAAATTTTTATATTTGTTAAGGATAAGGAATGATCCCTTTTTGTGTTTATTATTACTTATCATCTTATATAAGAATATTCCATTTAATAATACTCCAATACAACAAATAATTTTAACCAAGAAGGGATATGGTCTAATTATTGGTAGAAAATTGATTTTGAAAAATTTTTTCCAATCATTTCACTCCATATGATTATGGTTTAGTCCTTAATTTGGATTTATCCTACCTTAATCATCTTGATTAATTTTAATTACTTTCACTGATATATTGGGTCCAAATTAAATTTTATCTTCATTGAAAAGAAAATTAATTTAGATTATAAAATTGTATGTCTATTTTTCAAAATTAAAATAATAGAAGTTACAAAATTAAATTTAATAATAATCTCATAGATGTAGTGGAAAAGAATGTTTTAATTCTAAGAACATTCAAATGTTTAACAAGTTTTTATATCTATTTGAAATATAACCAATGAATCGAACGACCTATATAGAATAAATATATTCATAACTTATCTATTGTTACATTATATACCAATTTAAAAAATTATTTAACACTAATATTTAATTAAACTAAAAGGATGTATTTAACTAACTTGTTTTAATTTTTACTCTTTACCCAAAAACAATGTTTTTCAGAAAAATCCCAAAAATTAACGCAAAGATAATTTGAAAAATATGAATACATTAATTATGTAAATTTTATCAAATTCAACAGATTTTATTTTCTAAAATTAATTTTACAATTGTTCATAAGAAATAAAAAATTAGTTTCTTCAAGAAAATAGTAATTTAAAACATATAAATAATTTACAAAAAAATCATATATCTTATTATCCATATGTTATATAAATATGAAAACATTATATATAATATATTAAAATTAGTTTTTAATATTAATAGTACTCTTCTTAACATGTAGGATATAATTATCTCATTTGAATAGTTATAATAATAAAATGATGTTTTGTAGAAACTAAATTTTTCTTATAACATAAGCCAAGATGGTGTTGCATGTAGTGTAGGACAGGTCGGTTCCATGTGGAAGGATTATATAAATTTTATAAGTTAAATAATAAATTAAAATTATTTCATTCAAAAATTCAAATACTTTTTTCTCCAAATATAGGGTTCTTACAATTTTATTTTAATATTCTCTATGATCTTTACAGATAATATAACATCCCAATGGTTTACATGAGAATTTAATTCTTATAATTATGACATATAATCACATTAAATCACAAAAATTGAACTAATAAGTCTTATGTTCCATTTAAACGTAATTTTCCCATTTCTGTGATTTGAATTTAGAAAATCTGACATATACGGTTGTGATTAGAAAGTTATTTGGAGTATAATATGAAAAATATAATTTTTAGTGAATAATAACATTACCTTATAAATAGTAATTTAACCCTGATGAATTATCACATACAATAATGAATATCTAAATTACCCTTCATATAATATAGATAAGATTCAAGTTTGAGTACGATATAGCTATATCTCAGAAAAAGAAAATTAATGATCAAAATTATTATTTTTCAAGTAAATTTTTATTTTAATAAAATAAATTAAATAAATAACATTTAGAAAATTATTTTTAAAAAATGGAGTTCATTTTTAGATTCTACACATCTAAAAATAGTACAAGTGATTTCATTTTGTAATTTTCTGAAATACATCAATTTTTGGGTGAAAGGTAAAAATATAGGTTTTCACATAACTGATATATCGTAAATTGAATTTTTCAAGATATAATGATGACATAAAATTTCTAGAATATTAGATTCTTCCATTTTCTATTTTATTTCATAAATGGTTTTTTATAATACAATAAAATCAATTTTTAAACCGAAAAATAAATATCCAAAACCTAAAGTCAAATATTGGTTAATTCAAATATAACTTTTCTTTCATTTCAAAATCCTTTTAATAAATTAATGAAATAGAATTATAAATATGATTTAAAGTCTAAAAATTATAATATTAAATTAATATATGATTTATGTGGTAAAAAAACAACTATTAAAATTTTAACATTGTATATATTATTTTATTTAAAATTTTATTTTAAAAACACCCCTCCTCATGTATAAATAACCCTCTACATCCCCTTGCAAAATCATTACTATCATACATTACTAAGCCTAATCTATTTTCAAATTCTATCCCTCATGCCTCTTAGAAAACATAGAGACTTTTTTGAGCCCTCCAACTCTAATCACCAAGGTATTTACAGTTTTTTGTAATAGATGCTACACCGAAGAGAGAGTAAGACTCTATTAAACCTTCTAAATTTTATTCTTTTTTTCACATTCCCTATCCCATTCAAAATATTATCCTAAAAATGATTATATATTCTTCTAATATTATTATAATTATGATAACCAAATGTAATTATCATTTTAATGAAAAATATAAATATCATACTTCTCTTTCCTGAACTATCGACAACGTCCTGTTAAAGGTATATTTACCATCTACAAAGATTTTTCAATGATAATTATTATAAAAACACTCATGTATGGAAAATATAAATTATATATAATATATTATTATCTAATTAAATTTATTATATTATTTTCAAAATAGTTAAATTTATAGATTACATTTAATAAAAAGTTAAGTCGTTGCATAACAAGAAATTTTTAATAAATATGTGATATCCAAATGCTTCAATTTCATAAACAAAAATTATAATATAAAAAACAATAAATATAATTGATAAATATTTTTATAAAATTTTTATAATTAGCTTTTATTTCATTGTTTTAGTAAACATAAAATTACTATTCTGGAGGCATGAAATAGAAAAAATTAAGTGGAAATTAATGTGAGGGATCCTCTCCATTTCACATTAATTCCACATTATACTATATGTTATGACCTTTTATGTGTAATTCCTAGTGATAAGGTCTTATTATTCACCTCCCCATACTATCCTAATGATGTATAAAATACTATAAAATAATTTCTCTCTCATTAAGCTCTCTTAAGTACTCTCAATACCATGAAAATATTTCGTAAGGGATTCTACCAAAACAACCTTTATTCCTTCAGGTTTCTCAATCATTATTTTTACAAAAATGAAGTTGTATTTTATTTTTCGGTATAACTTCTACATATTTTTATATTTTACAAACTCGTGTTTTATGGTTCATCTCTCATTCTCTTTTGGGGGAAAGACATGTTTTTAAGTGATTCACTCCTAAATACTACCTAATAAGCAAACCTTTTTGGGGGGAACTTCGTGAATTCTAACACGATTTCAAGTGAAATAAATAATCTATTTTAAGAAATGATTTTAATTTATAAAATATGTATTTTTATTATGAAAATGTTTTTTCTTTCACTTCTGAATTTATATAAATGATTTTTCCCTTCTCTATTTTAAAATATCTATAGTGTTTTATTTACACCATAAAAAATGTTTTAATGCAAACATTTATAAAATAAATTTCATACAATATGTCTCTACTATTTGACATAAATTACCATTACATATTCCAATTATTCCTTATGAACATCCCTGTATGTTCTAATTGCTTTCTATCATTGACAATTTTATAATACACTCTTTTGTTATGTCTTGATTATGGTACCCAATCCTTTCCCATGGTAATGCTTCAGTTTATAAATGATTGAGTACGTTTGATTCATAGGGTGGAAAAAAATATTCAATGAAAGTTAAGATGGGTGTTACCTGATAGCGCTCTAATTCATTTTTTAGGGTTATGTCACATGAGATGTTATGTACGACAGTCATGGATATTATCCTTGGCTTGTGCTACAATGTGAACCAATATTGGCAGTTATCCTCGACTCGTACTAAAGTAGTGATTTATATTGCTGCCACATTTCTTAGAATCCATTATTATTTAACCCAATGTTTATATGTAATGATTTCATATATTCTATTCTATTATTATCGTTATTTCATTCCTTCTAGACCATGTGTTAAAGCGTTATTATTAATTATACTCTCTTAATAGGCTATTTTTTCATCCCTTTGTTCCTGTGTTCTCCATGCTACCCTATAATGGTAAATGAGCACGATGGATGTTAGATGATCTTTTTGAAGATTATATAAAGAATTGTTTTTTAGTCCAATGTTTTATGTTTTTTTGTACTTAGTCTTCAAAGACACTCGACTTCAAGATCCTTGTCTTGTACTCTTATTTATGATTATGCATAGAATCTAGTATTGTTATGTGTAAAAGGGTAGGGTCACTACAGTTGGTATGAAGTATGGTCCAATTATTTTTTGGGATTTGGAATAAAGATCGTTAAATAGAATATTATTCTCACGAACCAGCCTGGTTGGAACCTGAACAGGTCATCCGAGCTGGCTCGTGGCAGGTCCCGAGGGGCGTTCGTGATCCTCCAGGGATGGTAACTAGTGCCGGGGAGAAAAAAAATTATTCATTGGGTACGATTTCAGCCTGAAAAATATCGGGATCAAAAGAAAGAATGGAATCTAAACAAAAAAAATAAACACTAATGACATCAATAAAATAAAAGTCACGCGACCAAAAATACCTCCAAGTGACCTCGCAGGTCACCAACAACTAGAGAGATTCCTCTATCCAACTCTGAATGACTCAAACTAGAAAAACATATGTAAGGGATAACCTGCTAATTAAATGATAAAATAGGAGTGATCATTAAAAATTCTCAGTAGAAAAGTCAATGTGAATCACTGAATCCAAACGTTTCCTTTTCCAAGCAATCCATTGACACCAGTTTTAAATACAACTATAAAACTAGACATTTGAATTTTTAAAACAAACCATATACTTTCACTTTCATTTAAAGAAATCCAACACACGCTACATTACATTTCCCAAACCTTTTTTCATTTCATAAAGAAAATAATGATAAAAATATCTAGATTTTTTCTAACAAGCATGGAAGTAAAAAAAACAGGGTGGAACAAACTATTATAATAGAAAGTGAATAAACCAACAAGGAAAACAAGTAGTTCTAAAGGACATGGGTAAAAGTATAATCTGTAAAGGATAACTGAAAGTAAACAAACAAGGAAAACAAGTAACTATGGGTGATCCTAAACATCCATAAATGATCGCTGGATGTACTCGGTTCAGATCCACCTGCCGGCGTATAGTGATGCCCCATAGTCTATATCCAACTGATTGCCCTCATGACAAAATTAGTGGAACATCCCATCTAGACTCTAACTCTACAACTGGGTACCAACCCATCTATTTGGGGTTAGTCAGCAACAATCACTCGATACACCAAGAACGCCCAGGAACCCATGGTGGATTCATCAATGTGTATGTAGGAGACCCTCGCATGCGTGACTCATCTCACCACACTTGCCTACCCAAAACACAGACACTTCTTATGAGTTCACCCATAACGGTTACCATGGATAAGACTGCTCAACACACACATATATATAAATAGTCATTCTACATCTACTAAAGTTCCAACCGGGTCGTCACATCATTTAATTATCAAACTCGCTTTATAAAATACTCGATGTTTTCAATAGAGAACTATGTTTTACAAAATCAAATGGATTTACACGAATATATCACAATATCTTTTTAAAAAACTCTAAACACCAATTCCGTGTTAAAAAATTCCAAATAGGCATATCTTCATAGATTCCTTTTTAAACTAATTTAATGTGTCACATGAAGAGTGAAAAACATTTTAAAACCATGAACCATTTAGAAAATCGAGATTTCGAGAATAATACCAATTCCAAAAACCATCTTCATTTGAGGGAACATCCATGTGTGTACCTAGTGCACCCATGGATATGTCAACATCTAATGGTGCATCGAACCTGCAAAGAGACACAAAATCATTTCCAAATAAACACTAAATTCTATAAAACAAACCAACACAGGATAACAAGATCCAAGAATGATTTTTACAAATAAAAACACCACTCCAGACAACCAACGATAAAATTATAAAATATAGGCATTTAGTTCCAATCTAGCTGGAAAAGCATAAATAGGTGCATAAACAGAGGAGCATCCAAAATATTATTTTTAATCAAATATGTCATCACCAAAACACTACAATATGTCACCATATAAACCATAAAATGTGAAAATATACTCCTAGTGCAACTACATAGGCATAAAATATAATATCATCAAAACACAATTTCGAACAAAAACTATCAATTCTAAAACAAAAAAATAATCTACGAAAAGCTATCATAAACAAGTGAATCAGGGAATAAAATTTATTTAAAATAATTCAAGCATCAATAGATTGCATCTTATGGAAACACACAAAATCACATACCTCAATTGTGTGAGAAAGCGTTAAACCTTCAATGGGAGAAATAGAGACACCTTGCAGACCAATCGCACACCTATGTAGAGGGTTGCGAGCAAGGGGGCGAGCACCAAGATTAATCCACACTAACCGAAGCACGCTGAGCAGGGCAGTGCTTGCTGGGGTCTAGATGGTGCATGGCGGAGCGGGGCTAGCTGGAGCGGGGCTGGCCAGAGACTGGCTGGTCGAAGCGTGGCTGGCCGGACAACTATGTTGCCAGGGATGCGTAGGTGGGCCAGTGGAGAGCACGACGGGCGGTGAGGGATTCCGGGATAGGGGGCCGGTGGCGACAGGTGTGTGATAGTGTGGCGCGGCTAGGACAGGGGAGGACGGTGGCTTGAGGGAGTGGCAGAACCTGGAAAAGGGTCAGGCAGGGCAGCGGCTGGGACAGGGAGGTGTGGCGCGTGACCGGAGGCAAGAGCCGAGAGGCACGACGGGGAGCTCCAGATGGGGATTCCCAGATGACGACGAGGTAGGGAGGGGGTGGCTGGCGCGACATGTAGAAGTGGATGGGGGGTTGGCTCGCGCAAAAGTGGAGGAGGGGGGGGGGGGCGCCGGGTAGAGTTATGTTTTGGGGTTCTAAATTTATTTTTGTAACAAATAAAACTAATAATATTAATAATAATAATAAATAAATAAATAAATAAATAAAAATACTATAATAATAATAATAAAAATCAAAATTTTATACTAATAATAATAATAATAAAAGTACTATAATAATAATAATAATAACTATAATAATAATAATAATTTATAATAATAATAATTGTAAAATTTAAATTAATAATAATATTAATAAAAAAATTTATAATAATAAAAATAATTCTGTAAATAACATCAAAATAAAAAAGTAAAAAAACCATAAAAACAAAAATTAAACGACACCTGGGCCGACTACGCGGTGACCGCCAACCGCGCGGTGACCGCCAACTATGCGGTGACCGCGCATGGGTCCGAAACCCAAAAATAGAAAAAATGACAAAAATATTTAATCCGGGCTGAGCCCGGATTGAGGCGCGAAGGCCCAGAACCCTAAATGATAAAAATATGTAAAAAAAAGCGTGTGTGAAAATTCTCCCCACCACATACACTTTACGCCCTTCGAAAGTCACCCAGTCGAATGATAAACAGAACATGAATACATGCCCAACTGAAGCTGAATGAAACCACAACACAAGAGAATTGGAGAACATGAGGGGGTTCTCCCCACCACAAGAACTCAAATAGCATGGGAATTTAACACCCAACATACCACCACAAGGAGGCGGGTCCTGCGCATGAACTCTCATCCAATCCAAACCATCTCCCATAGCACTTTCCAAACAACAACCCTGTCGAAACGTTGAACCCTCAACCAGAGTCGAACAAACTTCACACCAAGGAAAACCCACGAAAACGACTTAACTCGGATATCGAATCAGATACATGATCCATTGAAATCTACAAAACATAACCACATCTGACAAGCATAGCTAAATTGTGGTCAACCTACACGAGGGCCAAACACACTTTTAAGAATAAAAAAAAGACAATGAAAACCAAAAACCGACAAACAAAGCTGTTTGAATTATAACTGGACATGTCCATCATAAAATCATTATAAAATAATGAACTTACAACAACGTCAAAAATTAACAGTAGAAAAAAAGTAGGAAAAGATATTAATTGTTCCACTGCCAACACGGAACACAAAACCTGACCCAATGCTTCACACCCCTGGGAACTCCTTACTGTGCGCGAGCTTCATCCTGAGACCTGTGGATGAGGCTCTCATGGTTAAAGTATGTCTTGCATCACTATCAGGTACTGAAACTCTCCAATAATGGAATCCTCTTCAAGCGATGCTTCCTGCAAAACTTCTCTGGATGATCCAGATAGCCGCATTGATGACACGACTTCGGAGGGTTGCACCAAGACGACATTAAATGCACGAAACAACCACACTGATATCATACCACTGAACTATTTGACGAACCGGGAACTGAGGCCAAAGGGGTAAACTCCTTGGGAAGAGGTTCCTCTGACATACTTTACACGCAAGATAGAGAAACCTTACAAAAAACTTGGTACGCTGGACTGCTGACAACCGACACTCCAGTAACCAACTCAGCTAAAAACGCTTCCTCCACCAGCTTTTCAAAATGATGGTCTTTAAGTGGGAGGACCTGCCCCTTGACCTCTAGACTAAGACCTCTAGTGAAAAGAGAGATCATCATGACATCATACGACTATACCTCCGGAGAAAAGGCAATCACTTCCTTGAAATGGTCAACATATGACTTCATCGTCCGTTGACCTTGTTGAATATGTACGAGCTCTCCCTTTTTCTTCACCTCCACTTCTTCAGGTATAAACCATTGGAAGAAAATGGTTTCAAAGGGATCCCACATCATCCCAACTTGCATTGACGGTGGGGAAACCATCTTCCACTGGTCCAAAGCTGGACCCTCAAACAATCCCATAACAGCACGAACCCTAACAGCCTCAGGAGTTCCCAACATTCTGAAGATACACTCCACTTCTTCAAGCCATTCCATTTCCTATAACGGACCCCAATCACCATGAAGAATAGGTAAATTCCAAGAAGGACCAAAAACTGGGCATGACTTATCAAAATCCTTGGAGACCTTTCTCGGCAGCATTTCTTGAGCGACATATAAAACACAAAGGCCAACCAATATCAAATCAATGTATGATTAAATGTAGCATCCTGAGTGAAAATAACCAGCTCAATACCAAAATATTTCAATCACTACCCAACATTCCCTTTTCAAAATCCCCTTTTAATTTTAGATTTCAAAACCACCTTCTTTCAAGACCACTTTCCAAATACCAATCAACTTTCAAACCAAATTCACATTTCAAAACCATTTCTGCTTAAAAAAACCCAGAAAACAAGGTCAAGCCTTTTATTTCAAATACACACCCATGTAATCCCATGAACTATTGAACATTTCTTCATCCCCTTTCTTTTATGCACGTCAACACACACATTCCTTTCACATACCCCCACATTTGAAATTGTTTATGAAATACACCTAAGGTTGCACCCAAACCATTTCCCTAACAATTCCAAGAAAACTCCAAGGTTTGAAGATAGAACACTTTTAATTTCAGAAATCCCTTTACCAATTTAAATTCATTTTAAAGAAAACACTTCCATTTCAAAATCCATCTTTAACATTCAAAAACACATTTACACCAAACAGAACCAAACATAGTAAAACTTACCACGAATCACCAGAATAAGTAACTAATAGTTTCCCTTAACCGGACGACATGGTAGTGAGACACCCCCCCCATGTATGAATAAATAGATAGGGTGAACTTACACCATGTACTAAGACTCCACAGGGGTCACTACACTATGTGAAATTGCGACGTGACCCTGGGTCACCATATTTTTTCATTCCTCAAACCAAAATGAGGTCAAAATACACAATTCCCGGACTAACCCTGGTTACTTGAGGATCAGTGCGAGCAATAGTTAGCGACGCTCTTCCCGCACCTACCTCTCGAGTCTTGATAGTCCTAAACTTTTTCTACCATACATCACCAAATAACAACAACCAGACTCCCTTTGATACCATTTTGTCACGAACCAGCCCGATCAAACCTAAACCGGTCACCTGAGATGGCTCGCGGAAAGTCCCAAGGGGCGTTTCCGATCCCCCTGGGATGAAAACTAGTACCGGGCATAAAAAAAATTTATCATTGGGAATGATTTCAGCCCGAACAAAACTAGGATCAAAAGAAAGAATGAAAAGTAAACAAAACAAATAAAAACTAATGATGGAAATAAAATAAAAGTCACATGAACAAACATACATCCACGTGACCTCGTAGGTCACCACCCAACTAGAGTGAAACCACACTCCAGTGCTGAAAGATTCAAACCAGAAAAACATGAGCAAGAGAAAACCTGCAACTAAAATGATAAAATAGGAGTGAGCATTAAAAATTATCAGTATGAATGCCAATGTAAAACACTGAGTCCAAATGTTTCATTTTCAAAGAAATCTGTTGACACCATTTTGAAATAAAATTATAAAAGTAGACTATTGAATTTTTAAAACAAGCCATATACTTTTCCTGTCATTTAATGAAATCCAACACACGCTACATACCATTTCCAAAACCATTTTTCATTTCATAAAAAAAATAAAGATAAAAAGATCCAGCTTTTTCTAACAAGGGAACAAGTAAACAAAATAGGCTGGAACAAACTAGTACAATAGAATGTGAATAAACCAACAAGGAGAAAGGTAGTGCTAAAGTATATAGGTAACCATATAATCTATAAAGGATAACTTAAAGTAAAAAAGAAAGGAAAACAAGTAACCATTGGTGATCCTAAACATCCCTAGATGACCCCTGGATGTACTTAGTTCGGAACCACCTGGCGGTGTATGGTGAATCCCCATAGTCAATAACCAACTAATTTCCCTCGTGACAAAATCAGTGGCACTTCCCATTTGGCATCTAACACTACTAGTTGGTACCAACCCGTCTAATCGGGGTTAGTAAGAAACTGTCACTCGATCAACTAAGAACGCCCAAGAACCCATGTTTGTAACATCAATGTGTAAGTAGGAGGCCCTCGAACGCATGACTCATCTCACCACACTTTCCTACCCCAAACACTGAAAATTCCTATGAGTTCACCCATAAGGGTTACCCTGGATAAGAGTTCCCCACATCTGTATATATATATATATATATATAAATAGTCATTCCAAATCCACTAAATTGACAACCGGGTTGCCAAGTCATTTAATTATCAATCCTGCTTTATAAAATACCTGAAGTTATCAACTAAGCACTCAGTTTTACAAAATCAAATTGCTTTAAATGAATAATTCACAATATCATTCTAAACAACTCTAAACACCACTTTTTTATTACAAAATTCCAAAGGTAATATCTTCGTAGATTCATTTTTAAACTAGTTTAAAGTGTCACATGATGAGACCAAAACATTTTAAATCCAAGAACCATTTAGAAAATCATGATTTCGGGAAAAATAACAATTCAAAACACCATATTAATTTGAGGGCGCATCTATGTGTGCACCATGAGCACCCATGTATTTTTCAACATCTAATGGTGCATCAAACCTGCAAAGAGACACGAAATCATTTCCAAATAAACACTAAATTCCATAAAACCAATCAAAATAGGACAATAAGATCCAAGAATGATTTTTACAAAAAAACACCACTAAAGACAACCAACGATAACATTAGAAATTATAGGCATTATGTTCCAACCAAGCTGGAAGAGCATAAATAGGTGCATAAATAGAGGAGCATCCTAAAGTATATTTTTAATCAAATATTTCATCATGAAAACACTACCATAGGTCACTATATAAACAATAATATATGAAGAACAACATCTAGTGTAAAACTACGTAGGCATAAAATATAATTGCTTCAAAAAATAATTTAGAACAAAAACTATCAATTCTAAAACCCCAAAATGGGCTACGCAAAGCGATCATAAACACGCGAATCATGGAATAAAATTTATTTATAATAATTACAAAATCAACAGAGTTCTTCGAAAAGGAAACATGCGAATTCACCTACCTCAATGGTGTGCGAAAGTGATGAACCTTCAATGGAAAAAATAAGGACACCACGAGGACCAATCGCACACCCATGTTGAGGGTTGCGAGTAAGGGGCAAGTGCCATGATTATGCCACGCTGATCGGAGCATGCTGAGCAGGGTGTTGCTTGCTGGAGGTGGGCTGGTGCAAGGCGGAGTGGGGTGAGCCGAAGGGTGCTGGCTGGAGACGGGCCAGTCGAAGTGAGGCTGGCCGGAAAATGGTGCTGCCAGGGATGCGCAGGTGGGCCGGTGGCGAGCAAGACGGGTGTCGAGGGACGTAGGGATATGGGGCCGGTGGTGATGGGTGTGGGACAGCGGGGCACATCCGGGTAAGGGTAGGCCGGTGGCCTGAGGGAGAAGCGGAACAGAGAGAAGGGGTCAGCGGGGCAGCGACCGGGATAGGGAGGAGAGGGGGTGGTACAGAGCGTGACAGGAGTCAGGATCCAGGAGGCACGACAGGGAGTGCCGGACGGGGAGGCTGGGATGGTGACGGGGTAGGGAGGGGGTGGCCGGTGTGGCACATAGATGGCGATTTAGGGCGGCTCGCGCAAAAGGGGAGGGAGGGGTGGGTAGAGTTAGGGTATGGGGTTTTAATTGTTTTTAACAAATAAAATTAATAATAATAGTAATAATAATAATAATAATAGATAAATAAAGAAATAAAAATACTATAATCATAATAACAAAAATATAAATACTATACTAATAATAATAATAATAATAATAAAAGTACTATAATAATAATAATAATAATAATAATAACTATATTTATAATAATAAAATTTATAATAATAATAATTGTAAAATTTATAATAATAATAATAATAATAATAATAAAATTTATAATAATAATAATAATTCCACAAATAACATCATTAAAAAAATTAAAAAAATCATAAAAACGAAAATTAAACGACACCTGGGCCAACTGCGCAGTCACTGCCAACCGTGCGGGGACCACTAAACGTGCGGTGACCGCCAACCGTGAGGTGACCGCGCATGGGTCTGAAACCCACAAAAGAAAAAAAACAACAAAAAGATTTAATCCGGGCTCAGCCCGGATCGCGGTTCGAACACCCGGAACCAAGAAAAATTAAAATAAAAATAAATAAATAAAAGCGGTTGTGACACTTATAGATTAGATAATGTTTTAAAAACGGCCTAAATTTTTTGTATATATAGAGTATGTTTTTTATCAAGAAAATACATCTCATTCTGGATAAAAACAGGTATATGTGGCTCTCAAAATGATATACCTAGGGGTGAAAACTCAAAGAAGGAGTTTCAATCCTGACTTGGGGTATCACAGAACACAACAACGAGCCACGCTCCACTCTTAGATTGACACACATGTGGGATAACCATTAGTAAATTCATAATATTAGTAATAAAAATTATTAAGGGAATAAAAAAATCCCATAAGGAAATACGTTAGGAAATAGATCCAGGATATACAACACTTAATCCTAAGGATTCATAAGTTAGGACATTACATTTTTATTCATTTATGTTCAATGTTTCCTTTTTATTATCAATAGCTATGTATTCAATACCTCTAATAATACAGTAATTTTAAAAGTTAATATCAAGAAATATATGAACTCCTTCCAACATCAACGTGATAGTTAATGTGATGATTTCCCTAATGATATACCTAATATGATTGGAACAAATGGTCAAAACATCATGATAATACTTGCTCAGCTGGCTCATGTTATTAATAATAACACAAATCATGTGGAACACCATCCCCCTCCATGGAAAGACCATGTTACCGTAGAATCCATCATGTGGAAATGGCCTCCCATTTTTAGGGGATAATTTGATCCACTCCTTGGGGAACAGTGGATTAACTCTTTTGAAAATATATTTGATGTCCTCTAGTGATCAGATGAATAGAATGTTGTACTGGAAGTCTATCATTTTGATGGGGAAGCTGATCAGTGGTAGACACTAATCAAGAATAAAAAGGCCCAAGAGGAAATTGATTCTGTGGGTTTGGAGGAATTCAAGAGGATGTATTTCAATATATATTTTCTTTGAACCCTCCATCTCATGATGGAAATGGAGTTCCTTGGTCTCAAGTCGTAATAAGATGAGTCAATTGGGACATATGAAGAAAACATTGCAAGGCTTGAAAGGAATGCCTTTGGTTTTCCGTAAACACCAAAATCAAGGTGGATTGCTTCTTTATCAGGCAAAAGATGAGTCTATAAGAAGTTATTGGTGAACCAATACATTAACAGTTATGAAGATATTTTTCGTTGTACCCTCAAGGTTGAAATAGGTATTTGAGACTCTCAGTTGTCTTGTGGTCCCAATGATAAGAAGCGGAAAATGGAGAACAACAAGGGTGGATCAAAAATAAAATTCCATGTTGAAATGAACCCTGATGATCTGATGTGTAAAATTTGATGAAGAATTATCTTGGGAGATGTCTAAAGGGATCCAATAATTACTTCAAATGTCGAATGTTGGGACATCTAGACATGAACTTTCCATAGGAAAGGATGAATCCCGCTAACTTCAGAGATGAAAGTATGGATCAGAGCAATACTCAGCAAGTAGTGTAGTGTTATAACTAAAAGAAGTATGGGAATTATGTGAATAATTTTCATATACAAAGGGTTTTTGGAGGAAATATACAACATATTCCAAGTATATATGGAATGGCTTATGACATCACTATTACTGAGGTGGAGCTAGACAACGATGCGGTGCCCTGTATGCTAGTTAATCATTGATGAGTAGAGAATATACAATATTATTCATGTTATACACATTCTTTCATATCTTTCATGTAGAGTATAACTATTCCAAAACAACCTAAAAATTAGAAGTTAATTTATCTGTGAGAATAGACAATGGGGAAATTATTGAATTCAAGGTTTATAACTCCTCCCTGGTTAATTTTTTTGGACTGAACCTCCCAAAATATATTCTCCTACTTCTTTTACTGGTGTTTGATGTAATCATAGGAAGATATTGTATATCATTATAAAAATACAACAACAACTGTCGGGAAAGGGATATCACTCTTCACATCCAGCAGTATCCTCCAATTCATTATAAGTGTCAGGAAAAAAGATGAATCTCCTTTAGATTCAGTGTCTCGCGTGTTGATATTAATTCTTTTTGATCAAGCACTTATTGATCAAATGATTGAGAGAATTGAGAAAATAATAATTGAAGACATTCATATAAGGATGGATTGCACTAATGTATTCATTAAATAGTTTCTTGGTCTTCCATCTAATCGAGAGGTTGAGTTATAAATTGAAAATATTCTTGGATCTCTAACCATATCAATGATACCATATAGAATGGCCCTAGTAGAGTTGGAAGAGCTAAAGAAGAGGTTATAGGAGAATCTTGAGATGGGTTTTATTTTCCTAAGTGCTTCACCTTGGGGTGAGCTTCTCATATTCGTCATGAAGAATGATGGTTCAATGCACCTCATTATTGATTATCATGATCCCAATAAAATCACGATAAAGAACAAGTATCCCCTTCTACAGATTGAAGAATTGTTTGATCACCTTTGTGGGGCCAGTAATTTCCCTAAGTTAACATTCGTTCAGGTTATCACCAATTAAAGGTGTGGAATGATGATATTCCCAAGACTTCCTTTTGAATGATTTATGGATACTATGAGTTCATAGTGATTCCCTTCAGATGCACTAATGCTCCAAAAATTTTCATTGATTTAATAAATAATGTAATTAAATATTACCTCGAATAATTCATGGTATCCTTTTGTTGATGATATAATGATATACTCCAAGAAAAGAAGGAACATGGGGAGAATTTGAATATTGTTTCAAAGTCATTGCGAATGGAGAAGATGTATGTAGAGTATATTAAATGTGAGTTCTGGATAGAGAAAGTATCAATCATGGGGTCTGTTATCACAAACAAAGGGATATATATAGACCCTTCCAACACAAAGGCAATTTAAGAGTGGACGAATCCATCATCTGTAATGAATATCCATAGAATATTGGGTCATGCTAGGTATTATCGATGAGGTGTGAAAAATGTTTCATGATTTTCAAACCCAATGACCAAGCTGAAATGGATGTGAGTAAAGTTTTTATGGACTCATGAATGTGAATACTATTTCATGGAGTTGAAAGAGAGGATAATCAAAGCGCCAGAACTCACAATCCCAACAAATAGTGAAACTTTTTTGGTTTATATTGATTCTTAAAAAAATAAATTTGGTTGTTTGATAATGAAAAATGATAATGTTATAGCCTACACCTCAAGGAAGCTGATAATACTTGAGAAAAACTATCCTACCTAGGATCTGCAGTTGGTGATGGTGATCTTTCCGTTAGTAATCTAGAATCATTAACACTAGGGGTAGAAATGTGTGATATATACTAATTGTAAGAGTTTCAAATATATATTCACATAGAATGAAATTAATATGCAATATAGAATATGGATAGAGCTCATCAAATATTATGACTTCACAATCCACTACCATCTGAGTAAGGAAAAAAAGTGGAAGATGCTTCAAATAGAAAGGATCATACATAATTTTCAATGATGATATTTGAAAAGGATTTTATCGTCATATATTTTCTATGAAAGGACATGGGAAACATTAACGTAGGAACATCATCAATCCTTTCTCAAATGTTTTCTCAACCATCGCACATGGAGAAAATAAAGGATGCAAAAAATGAAAATATGATGAATATAATAATAGGGTGGAACCTATCTGAAATGGGAAATCCTCATAGTTCATGATTGATGAGAATCAGTTTTATGATTTGGGTCACGATTATGGGTATCATATGATGTATAGATAATGAAGGAGCGTCAGAATGATTCACATAGCTCAACCGTCTCAATCCACCCAAGGAGAATGAAGATTTGTTGAGATATAAGAGGAATGTTTTAGTGGGATAAATCAAAAGAGGGATTTATGAATATAAATCAATGTGTTTGGTTTGTGAAAACGTGAAGGATGAGAGAAAAATGTCTAAGTGGATGATACAACCACTACCAAATACTAACAAGGAAGTGGGAGAACATCACCATGGACATTGTCACTAGACAACCATGCACATCTATATGAAATAATGATATATTGGTCGATGTGGATCATCTTATAATGCCAACCCACTTTATCGTTATTCGAGAGGAATTATCATTGGATCACCATGCTCATATTTACATCAATGAATTGGTAATTCTTAATAATGTTCCACTATCTATTGTATCCTATTGTGAACCAAGATTCACCACAATGTTCTATAAAATTATCACACATGCTTTAAGGACTGAACTAAACTTCAGTACGACCTAAACTATAACTTATGGCCAATCAGAGCAAACTATTCAGTCACTGGAAGACATGTGGAAGAGAATGTTCTATGGAATTCAAAGGAAGATGGGATCGATGTCTTCCACGGGTTGAATTCTCCTACTAAAATAGTTTATACTCAAGCATATGAATGGAAAAATACAACACCCTTTATGGTATGAGGTGTATAATAAAAATTTATTGGGATGAAGTCAGTGAGCATAATATTCTAGCACTGGAAATGGTCAATGAAATGATGGAGAATGTGAAAACCATTATGTAGCAAATCAAGGAAACCCAAATTTGAAAAATGAGTAAAGTAGAAAACCATTGATGATACCTTGAGATCAATGTTAGAGACATGATATTTCTCTTCCTAAATCTGTTGAAGAAGGTCATGATATTTTCAAAAAATGGGAGGCTAAGTCCCAAGTACATCGGCCCCTTTTTAGATCCCTAATCGTGTAGGAGTTGTGGCCTATCAACTGACACTTCTTCCTACTATGTCCAAAGTACCTGATGTCATTAATGTATCCTTCTTAAATAATTACATAGAATACCAATCACATATAGTCTCTTCATAGGCGGTATATTTGGATGAAGATATTTCTTATAAGGAGCATCTAGGGAAGAACTTGGATTTAGAGATAATGTGCTACGTAACAAGACTACTCACCTTGATAAGGTACTATATTGGAATCATATATACAAAGAGGCAACATATGAACTGGATGAGGCAATGAAGGAAATGTAACCATGCCTATTTATGGAATATAATGTAAAATGAAATTTCGTGGGTGAAATTTCAAAAGGAGGGATGAATGTAACCACCCACTGTTTTCAAAGAAAATTTAATTTCCATAATTATTTCATATGATCACATGAAATAACAACATAATAAACTACATTGTGATATGTGACCATTTAATATAAGTGTGTCACTTCTATTATTTAAATTCAATAATATAATATACATGGTTGGGATCAGTGGGTAGTTTGGAGTCTAATATGACAAACATAATTATTTGGAATAGTAACAGACCCTTATGCATAGTAATTTTACCCTTATAAACAGTGACAAACCCTAATGAATAGTAACCTTAACTATGAATTATATAAATAAGATTCAAGTGGGAGTATGACATACATATATCATGGAATAACAAAATAAATGTTTTAAAACTGTTATTTTTCGAGTAAATTTTCATTTAAAAAAAATTAAATTAATCATATTTTGAATTTCATAAAATATGGAGATATATTTTGGATTCTACACATAAAAAATGTTTTGGGTGATTTTTTGGTAATTTTATGAAATACTTCAATTTTCAGGTGAATAGTTAAAATACATTTTCCCACAATAACAGTATATCTCAAATTGCATCATTGATGATGTAATGATGAAATAAACATTCTAGAATATTAGATTATTCCAAGTTCTATTTAATTTCACAAATTTTTCCTTAAAATAAAAAAAATTAAATTTCCAAACTTAAAAGAACTATCAAAAACCTAATTTGAAAAAGTTATTTCTTTAAATATCATTCACTCTTTCTTTTAACATTCTTTTTAATAAATTAATGAATTAGAATTATAAAGTTGGTATAAATTTTAAAACGAATTATTTTAGATTAATATAATATTTATGTTGTAATAAATTATTACTACAAGTCTAACAGTTGATATATTATTTTATTTAATATTTTATTATAAAAATTTCCCCCTCCACAAGTATAAATATCCCCTCTCCATTCCCTTGGAAAACCATTCCTCTCATCCAGTAGTAAGCCTAATATCTTCCAAAATTCTCCCTATCAAGACTCTAAGAATACATCGCGACGTTTTGGAGCCCTCCAACTCTAATCACCAAGTGAGTTATAGTTTCATGCAAGAGAAGCTACTACGGGGAGAGTGTAAGACTCTACTAAATCTTATCTCTTTTATTCCACAATATTTTCCTTTTACCCTATCCCTTTCAATAAAATATGCTAAAAATTTTATTATAATGTAAGTTAAAAGTATATTAATTATGTTAAATAACTGTAATTATAATTTTAATGAATAATATAAATTTCATACTTCCCTTTCCCGCACAATCGACAATGACCTGTTAAAGGATGATTAACCATCTACACAGAAGTTTCCATATTAATTATTATAAAAAAATCATGTATGGACAATATAAATTATATATAATATTTTAATATTTAATTAAATTTATTCTATGATTCCAAAACTAATTATACAAATTTATAAATTACATTTAATAAAAGGAGAAATTACCACATGGTTGGAAATTTTTAAGTAAAATATGATATCAAAACACTGCAATTTCATCATTGAAATTTATGAAATAAAATTAAATGAATATAATTGATAAATATTTTTATGAAATTACTATAATTTTCTTTTATATAATTTTTTTAATAAACATGATTTTTTTTATTCATGAGGAGAATAAGTGATGAAATTAAGCATAAATTAAGGTAAGGGATCCACTCTATTTAACTTTTAATCGGGATTTTTCATTATGTTAGTCACTAATATGATTAATTCTTAGTGATAGGATATGATTATTAACCTACCCAATAATGTACTAATGATGTTTAAAATATTTTAAATACTTTTCTCTCTCATTAATACCTCTTATGTACACTCGTTACCATGCCGATTTTCTAGAAGGTATTCCACACGAACCTCCATTATCTATTCTGGTTTATCTATCATTGTATTTACCCAAATGTAGTTGTGTTTTCATTTTACATAAAACTTATTCTTAATGTTTCTATTTTCCAAACTCATGTGTCATGTTCCATCTCTCATTCTCATTTTGAGATATACATGTTTGTATGTGATTCCCTCTTCTATACTACACGATAAGAAAACCTCATTTGAGGTATCTTCCCAAAATCTAACCTGATTTCAAGTGCAATATAACCAATGTTTTAAGACACAATTTCAATTATAAAATAAATATTTTTATTATGAAAACATTTTTCACTTAGTTATGTATTTATGTAAAATATTTTTTCCTTTTCTATTTTAAAATCTCTATAATGATTTCATTAAAATGACACAAAAATGGTTTATTGCATATATTTCTCAAATACATTTCATTCATGTTGTCACCTATGTTTGAAATAAACTAACTTGATATATTCATATTTTACCTTATGAACGTCCATTTTTGTTATAATTCCATTATTTCATTGATACTTTTATGATAAGCCTATTTATTATGTCATCATTAGGGTACCTAATCCTTTCCATGGGTAACCCTTATGTTTATATATTATTGAATATGTTTCATTACTTATGTAGAAAAAATATTTTCGGAAGGTTAATATGGGTGCTCATAGATAGATCATGAATTCATTGGGTAAAGTTATGTCTTACGATATGTTATGTGTGACGGTCTTGGTGATTATCCATGACATGTGCTACTAGTTGAAACAATCTTGGTAGTTAGCCTTTACTCGTACTAAAGTAATGTTTTATATTTCTTCCAAATTTCTAGGAATCCATGTTTATTTGATCCCATGCCTATATTTTATTCTTCCATATCTTCGATGAATTTTTATCATTATGTCAAGCCTTCTAAACTATGTGCTAAAGGCTCATTCTTATGTATACTCCTTTACTGAGAAATTTAACTCATCCCTTTGTTCATGTGTTCCCTAGGGTACCCAATGAAGATGTAAGGTCACAATGGATGGTAGAGGGTATTTTTTGAATATTGAACAAAGAAGTGTTTTTACACCCATGTGGTATGTTTTATGTACCTAGTATTCAAATACACAAGACATTATGATCCTTAGCTTGCACTCTGATGTTTAATTATTCTTAAAATCATGTCATGTTATGTGTAAAAGACTCTTGTCACTATGTCATAAATTAAAAATTACATGATTTATCTTCTTATTACAGAACTAACAATTTCCATTCTTCTTATTTCCCTTATTGAATTTTTTCTGATCATTCTAGTTTTTGAAAGAACAAATTCACAGGTCTAGAGATTGGTAAGAAAAAATATGATTTCATGATGAAAATATTGATAATATTTACTGAAATACAGTCATGATTTATTTTAAATTGGTTACTTATTGTTAAAAAATGGATAATAAGTAAAAGATTCCATTTTTGATGTATGGATAACATTTAATATATTTTTATACTTATAAAAAATCTAAATTTAAATAATCCAAAAATGATAATTCTAGTTAAAAATTATTAGAATATGTACTTTAAATTGTTGGGACCTTACAATAGGAATCAAAGGAATTTTTTAAACATGATATTGGATTTTGTATTTTCTTTAATTATAATATAAGGTTTAATTTTTTATCTTTTAGTTAAACTAATTTTCTATAAATGTTTCAGATCACGTAAGGTTTGTTAAAAATGTAAGAAGGAGGTTCTGAAAAAACATTAATATCCCATCATGATGAATTTATTATAATTATATTTGTAAAGTCATGTCTGGTTTATTCTGAAATTTTTCTTAAAACAATAATTTATTTCATGATTTTGTAGGAAATATCAAAAAGTTAATCTATTCTATGATACCATCATAGTTAATGGGTTATTTTTAATCATATCCTATTTAATTAGTATTCACATATTTTAATAAATGGTAAATATTATCATGGAATTTTTATATATATTACATTTTCCAAATATTTTGTAGAATATTATTATTTTGAAAAACATGACAAAGAATGATACGGTTGTGGAACATATTTATCTTCAGTTATAACATATTTTGTTTAGCACATATGTATATTATATTCAAAGGAACCTTGATTTAATGTTTCCAAACAAACTCAGTATGAATATTTTATAGAGATTAATTTTCACCATATTTTTTAAAATTATATGTCATAAAAAATTAATTTCCAAAAAATATTTCCCTTCCAACACACATATGAACCATGTTGTATGAGGGGTATTTGGAAAATAGATGAAAATGAAATTGAAAAACCTCTAAATAATTATTAAAATTTGACGTTATTTTATCTATGTGATCAAAACGTTGATGAAACCATATGGACACCATGACCAAGGGTTGATGTCAATTCACAATTGAATAGGTTTAACAAATCACAGGGAGGTACAATGTAAAATTACACCATATAAAATTCTTCGTGGAAAAATAAGATATGGTAATTATGTATTGGGATATAAATTAGAGGTATAAGATAACCATTAGAGTTATATATTTTTATTAAATGACGAGACACTACTATTATGTATGTATTTTTTCTTATGTTCATAATCCATGTCATTACATTATTCCTCAAATATATGAAACTGATCGTAAAATAGAACATTTATCCATTTAAAATTATTACTAAGAAATCAGTAACAATTTATCCCATCACATAATTTTTATTTAATTATTTTGAAAGTTCTCTAGTGAATGCTTTCTATCATTATCCATAAAAACATAATGGTTATTTTTTTCCATCATAACCATTCTTTCATACATGTAACCTGAGTATGTTTTATATTAGAATACCACTATATGTCCCATTCATTGTTTTAATGTGGTAGTGTAATTAATCATTTTTTTGACGTGGGATTTAGAAAAAGGTATTTTGAAAAGTCAACCCATTTTTTTTCTTATGTTAAAATTTCGATGTCCCAATTTATTAAATGGTCGAGAATATAAAATTCTTTATTTTATAAAAAGGAAACACTATGTTCAATAGTTTATATTATTCAAAACATCGATCTTAACCAAAAAAGTTAAATATTTTTATTCAATATGGTAGTTATATCATGGTAATTAGATTGGTGAGAATGACCATTATTAACTGAATTGTGAAAATATGGTTTACATATATAGATATAATTAATTTTGTGGGGGAAAATTTAACTATATATGAAGTAAAATCATTATAAAAATAAAAAAACATTCTGATAAACTATTTAAATGCGAACTTGTGTGTTTTATACCGATAAAATAAGTAATCATTTTTTGGATAATAGAAATGAAATATATATATATATATATAATATCTAATTTAATTTTTAACATTCATCTTATGTTCTCATTATACTTGATATAAGAACAAAAACAATTTTCCTAATAAAAGATAATCTTTATGAAAAAGGTTGTCTTTCCATATTTTGATGGATATCATTATTTAAATCTAGATTTTTAAACTTTTATTAATTCTATTTGGAATAATAATCGTCTTCTATGAAATAGGTTGAAAAAAGTATATTTTGATTAAATTATTGACATTTTTCTGATAATATTTTTGTTGTGAGAAATAGGGAAAAACAATTCATTTTAATTGCAAAATAATTTTTTATCAAATTTATTTTTAGTGTAAAATTATATTTTTAATGGATTAAATGTATAATTAGATCGTGTTTTTATCAGTTAACCCAATGTAGGTCATTGGAATCAATTTCACATTGAAATTGGATATATAAAATTTGTGATGTTTTTATCATTTTTACAATATAAGAATTTTTTATCATTCCGTCAATGGCATTAATTTGTAATTAATTTCTTCCAACACTATGTTTTTAAATATTAATAAATATTAATAGTAACTTTAGTAATTTTTTATTAACATGGATAAAGTTAAATTAGTTAATTATTGTTAAAAATAATATTATATATATTATATAATATCACTAATATTTTTTAAAATTTTATTGGATGAATTATTGTCCACCAAATATTCATTTGGACGATTTAACAGAATATTGGAGCCATTTGGTGGAATTTATCCCTTTTAATTGTATTTCATTATTCAAAATTTCTATTTAGTCAAACATTCTGGTTTTTAACATGTGACATATATTTAATATGGGGTTATACATGGATTTTTTAGACTTTTAATAGTAGTTCTAAAGATAAAATATTTATCTACTACATTCTAATTTATTAAAAAAATTAATATTAATATTAATAAATGATATGGTGGTGCAATGATAATGCAATGATTGGTTAATTAATGGTAGAATAAAATAAATTAGATTAAAAATTTTAAAATAAATAAAATTTTATATATTTTATGTAATCTAAACAATTTTACGAATACATGACATGTTAGAGATGATTTAAATTGTTTTTACGTAGATAAAAATTTTTATGATATTTCTAAATGGTCAAATAATGAATAGTGTCACGATTTACATTAATTATATTTTAAGATAAATAATAGTATATTAAAGGATATATAAATACTAGAAATATAATATTCTCTCTACTGATTGGTATAAGTAGAAAAATGTCATTAATGACTCATGTTTGTTCATTTTTAATTATATAGAAAATATTATTAACCCTCAGACTATAAATTACAACATATAACTATAAGATTTTAAACAAGATAGACTAAAAATAATAGTATTAAAAAATATTAAAAATTTTATAATTATTATTTTATGAATTAAATTTTACCAAAAATCATAATATATTATAATTAAATTGGTATTCATTTAGTTGAATTATGAAATTAATTTATATTAATTTAATATTTTGATGAATTCCAATAGTACCACTCCCATATCATGTAAATAGTCACCCATTATTCGAATTTATTCACATATAAAAAAAAAATTTGGTCAGAAAATTTCTATGAATATACCTCCCAAAAATCCCTTGCAACATTTTATAGGCCTTATATCAGGAATAACACCCTCTTTATAGGTGTTAATATGTAATTGGATGAAGATCATCTGAAGAACATATATTTTTTTAAGTTAATTGTTTTTAATTTATTTCTTATTCCACTTACATAAAATCTAATTAATACATTATGAAATAATATATTAATTATTCTCTATGTATTGATATTTTACTATGTTTATATCATCACAGAAATCCATCTCCACTACTCTCAAATGGGAAAAGAATTAATATTTTGTGCGTACATGTGATCTATTATCTCCACAAACTCATAGAATTAATTTTCCATCAACATCTTACAACAATGGTTATAATGATGATATTAATTTTTATATATTATATTCAAGACATATTTATAATAATTAGAGAATAATATATCAATTATGTTCTAACTTTTCTTGCACGTAAAAATTATAAACTGTTAGTGTGAACGAGAGAACTATTATCTCCATGAAGTAATGTGATACATTTTTAATCAAAAAAATAACATTGAAAACATATATCTTAATATGAATAATTAATGTGATATTAATTATACTATGGTCAATTTGTAATGTTTATATATAAATACGATTCTTTCAATAATGATCATTGAATAATGTAAACATTACTTATGCGTCTGTACGATTTAACGTATACATGATTGTGACATAGTCCATTTCTCATATCTATACATAATGAATATTTTCAAAAGTGTAATTGATAAATAAAATTAATTTTTATTTCATTAATATTTCCCAAGAGATGATGTGAAAATTTCTACTTTCAAGATTTACATCATATCGATGTAATTTTGGACTTAATTAATAAATATTTTCAAAATGTATGACATAAATATAAATAATTATGTAATTGATCAAAATGGATAATACATTATAGAAAATTAATAATAAAATTTAATATTATTATTAATCAAGTAAATAAATAACCAATGTGTATTATTTTGGAAGATAAATATTTTATGTAATGAGTTAGACTTAAGGAATGTGATTTCATATCAAACTCCATTAATCGAGGCAATTAATGATTTTATACACCATTATTGTTTTATAATGGGTATATACATAACCCATGACATTTCATATCCATATTGTATCTATCCTCTTGTAATTTTGTGTTTTGTTAAATTTTCCTCTTTCATTTTGGTTAATATTTAAATGTACAAAGTGGTATTGGATGCTTTGAATGTTTCAATATTTAATTGTAAAATCATTGTATCCATGTAAATATTATTGATTTTATTTTACATATTTATTATATGAATATAACTTTATTATATTGAAAATTTTATATATATTTCCCATTCCTTTCAATATTATTGAAAAATAATATTTTTAGGTGTTTTATATGTAAAATTTTGGAAAATGTCAAAAGGAATGTTTTATTCATAACTCACATGAATCCAATTAAATTATTGCTACTATGGCTATTATTTTATTATTATATTACATTGAATGTTTTCAAGTTTCCTTAAATGAAAACCCATATTTAAATTTTTGGGTACATTTTTATTGAAAATATTTTTACATGAAAATGGATTTTGGTATTGAAAATTGGTCCTTGAAACAAAAGGTTATTTGTATTCGACATTTTTTATATGTGGGATTAAAAATGAATTATATGAAATGTGTGATCCCGATACAACATACACATTAGGTGGCTCTAATAAATCTAGGAAATCCAATTATAGAATAACATGGGATGGCATAGATAGTTTCGGGAATACCGATTAATGCTTAAAATGTGGTGGCCCAAATAAAGAAGGGTAAGCCCATTATAACTTAACATGGGGTAGCATAGATAACACTGGGTAATACAACAATACATTAATCAAAATTTGGCCATATGGTTATTTTTATTGAATGTTTTTTGATTTTTAATATATATACAATTCTCCAAGTCACATAACAAATTAAAATATTTTTCTTTGGTTTTAATAATATTTTTTGAGAACTATGGGTTTTTTCATGTGAAACTATTTTATTTTATATTCTCAATGAAATTTTAATATAAATGTAAACATTATATGAAATTTTCTGTTTTTAATGAACTAACAGTTTCCTTTCTTTTTATATCTCATACTAATATTTTTTTCTCATTGAAGGCTTTAATATATATTCATAGGTCTTAAGATTGGAAAGGAAATAAAGAACATTCCATGATGAATGTATTGCTTATTTTTATTGAAAAAATCATGTTTTATTTTAAAAGGATTTGTTTTAGTGAAACAAATTGATAGGCAGTGTAAGATTCCCATTTTTATGTATGGATTACGTTGTAAGATTATGTCCTTATTTTATAAATCTCTAAACATAATGTATAATAAAATTTAAATTTTAGTACTAAAAGATTTGAATATATAATTAAAAATGTTGGGGAATTATATATTTTTCAAAATAAAACTTGTTTACTTTTCATATATTACAAATTCAAAAATCATTTTAATTTATGTATTGAGGTATACCATATTTATAGTAATAAATATTGATTTCAAATTCTTAATTATAATAGTTAATCTTTTATATTCCATTATTTATAAATTTAAATTGGATTGATAAACTGTATCATTACTCATAGAAAATGTATTGATTTACCAACTGAGAAATAAAATATATCTAGTATTGGAACATATAATAACATAGTTATATAATTAAAGCATGAAAATTTAATTTTAAATAACTTTGGCCATATGGGGAAAACTATTCCATATTGTGATATCATATGATGAATAACATCATGCGATAGAATCCCCATAATTTTTTAGGGCTACAAATAAAAATTTCTTTAAAAAACATGATATGTCGCTTGAGAAGAAATTTTTGGACATGGGATGCCATGAAAAAGAAAAATATAATTATGATTTTATTAGCCTGAATGGTGATTTGTATTAGTGTTTTCCATTAATCTAGAATAATATAGAGGAAGTGTAAATGTTTTTCATTAATTGGGAATATTTTATGGATACATTTTTATAAAAATATTTCCCTAATGAGGAAGGAAATAAAATTATGAAAATATTACATTTCCTAAAGAGAATGGATGAATAACTTGTTTTGGAATATCTAGAATCATTTACATGGTTATCCGTGTATGGTACATATTACACACATAACATATAGTGTGCACTTGACCATTTCATTAAAGGAAAAATCCCATTCTCCAAAGGGAGAATTTCTATAAAACATTTTCATCGTTCAATGAAATATATTTATGTAACCTAAAAGGTAATTAATGAATTCTATAGATCCTATATGTTTAAGTGAATTAAATGAAATTAATATGTCGAATGATAACCATGAAATATGGAATATATCAAATAAAAACAAGATAATGAATCAATTTTCATTTTGTGATAACTATTTAAAGAATCATTATAGGAAGTAATTGAATGTATTTATATTATGAATTATTTCTATAATAAAGGTTCCTAATTTTAATGAAATAAAATGATAGAAAAAACTCACAACGATTAATTTTCATTATTATATATAGAATGTTAAATATGATAATTACTACCCCATGCATCAAGAGACTCTACCATATAATAGATAAAGGGGAGAAGAACATACTTATGTTATCAATATAGTAGAGGTTTATGTACCCAATGATGTGGTTGTAGGTACATTAATCATATCATAATATTTATGTATTTTACTGTTGGATTTTGGATCATTTTAATCTTATATATTTTTTGTACTTTACAATAAAATGAGATATTTCACTATAAAATATTGAAGGGAATTATCAGTCAAAACTCATAGTATATGTAACACCCCATGTTTATCTAAAAATAAATAGAAATGCATCGAACTTATTTTTTAAATATATATTTTTAATTATCCTTTAAAACATAACTTTTCTACTTCTATGTTTAGAATTTTAAGAAACTGTCATCTACATTTGTGTTCAGTATGTTATTTAGAGTCTATTGGTACCAACTTGTTTTTTTGGTGAATAATATTATATCCTTATGAATAGTAACATGAATAGTTATATGACCTGAATGAATATTAATTTTCATTATTATTTAATTTTATTAAGGCTTTACGATAATAGCATCTAGGTTATTTTTTCATTGTGATATAGAAGTAGTTACATAATTAGAATTGTTAATTTTTGAATTAATTATGCTTTTAATCAAAAATTAAATTAATAATATTTAGAAAATTATTTTCAAAAAAATGGACTACGTTTTTGAAATCTACTCATCGATAAATGGTTAGGGTGATGTTTGAGAAATTTTCTGAAACAGATGATTTTTCGGTGAATAGTAAAAAATACAGTTTTTAGTTTTGGTGTATTAATGACATCATTAATTATATAATACTTATTTCATAAATCTGGTAGACTTTTTATATTTAAATAATATATTAGGTGTCCCAAGTGGCTTATACCATGGGAAAATACCATTGGCATGCCCATGGTTTTGTAAATACCACTCATGAGTTGTCCCTTGAAAATTATTAAAATAAAACCACAATTTTCCTATAAATACCAACTACTCCATTCATTGAATTAATTCTCAATTCTCCCTCAATGAATCACTAGCCTCCTTACATTCATAGTAGTCCTCCCAAGGTTTCCTCAAGCCCCCAAGGTCCCAACCATCACGTTCTAAGGGTTACTCTACAAGGTAAAAATATTCTCAATTTTATTGTCTTTTACTTTCAAATACTATTTTATGTGGTATAATTTTCAAGTTTTCATACCATGTTTTTATTTCCATCCAATTATTGATCTTCTATTATTATGATTAATTTTTGTATGGTTTTACCTTGTCCCCTCTTTTTTAATATTTTCTAAAACCATGTTGTGTACTCGTTAGGCTGCCGAATGTTTGTAAGAGATTTCTCATGTTTTCTTTTATTTTGAGTTCCGTCCTTAGTCCTTCTTCATATCTCCTTAAAAAACTAGCATGAAATCTTCATAAATCATGTATAATCTAGGTTTTATCATGTTTATGTGAAATTAATCATCATTATTCTTCTCCTCTCCCACTTATTTAAAGAATAAATACATTGTCCATTTCTGTCGAATTATAGACATCGTGGATGATGTGATTTCAATTTCATTTAATTATTTCAATTCTGGTCATGAAACCATTTATATGGTTATAAAAGATTATAATATATGTTTTATGAATCTCCGATCGTTCTGTAATTCTTTTGTACTCATGGTTCTAATTTATAAGACAAAATGAGGTTGTTATTATCAAAGAACCACTATAAGGATCTAAACGAACATCATTAATGTATTAACTTATGAATCACCCTCATTTAAGAATTCAAAATGATAAATGGAATAATTTATGTAACTGTATATATAAAAATACTACTTTATTACAATTATGTAATTTCACATACAATCGACAATAATTTCCACCATGAACTGATCATATAAATAATGTAAAGAATTCAACCAAAAACATTGCAAGGGGAAAAATACTAACAATTAAGGGTGAAAAGATGTTATGAAATGATCATATAAGATGTTATAAACAAGAACATGATTCTGTAAAATATTAATAACACTATTTTAACCATTATACATGAGGTTTAAAAAATTTGGAACTAAGAAAAACCAGAGGGAAGGAAATTCTTTACCCGATTTCCATTCTTTGGGTTAACCTTCTACTTCATTATTTATGTGCAATTTAAATTTTTTGTGTGATTGTTTTTGTTCATATTATTTTTTATTATGTTTATTTATAGTATATATACATACTACATCCACTCTATTAAGTCTCTCTTCAATTGTATGATATTTATAAAGGGTTTTCTTTAAAATCCTCTTTTTAAATTTGGTTTAACAAAATTTCAAAATAATGTTTTTATAGAGTTATTCATGCTGTATGATTACATTTTGGTTATTGGGAATTATTTATGATGAAGGGTGGGACCTATATCTCCCTCCAATTCATTGGGTATGTGTATGTTGGAGGTAGACCGTATGGTTACTCCAAGTGTAACTGCGATGGTTACACAAAGTAAGGTAGTCGTGAGGGCTACAAATTATAAGGTAGCCAAAAATGGTTACAATATTATGTAAGTAATGCCCCAAGATACATTTATGATTATATTTACATTATCATGTTTTGTGTGGATCATTTTTAAATCTCATGTTAAACAAAGTAAGTTTATATGGGGTGGCAAGAATATCTTTTAAAAATGATTTCATACGTTAGGAGTATTCATGGACTAATGTGATCACTCATTCTTTTACATCCCTTACTGAGCTTTTTTTCTCATCCCATGTTTTTAAAATATTTTTCACAGGTTAATGGATTTCTAATACAAGGGAATAAGACATGTTAAATTTTGAAGAATGTTCATGGAGTCTTGTTTTATGCTTTAATGTTTTATATTTTGAAAAAAATGGAAATTGTTTTTATAGTATCCACTCTATAACAATGTGTAATGTTATGAATGTTTTGTCCTAATTATCTAACGCTCTAAACATGAAAATATCCTCAATGTAAAGGTAAGTGTTTTCTTGACTAAATTAAAGATTATGTTTGTAATAAGGTCGAGTCCTTATAGTTGGTATCAGGTAATGGTTTACATTACTTTAGGGGTTATGGGGACATTAACATAATACTATAAATGATTTTTACTCTTTGTTTAATTTGAAATGTTATAGAATTTAAAGATTACCATGTTTCTTTATCTAAGACATGTTTGTTCAGAATGGTTGTCCACATAAAGAACATGGATGCTTAAGAAGAGAGGCACTGACAGAATGAGATTCTTCTAGAACTACATCCCAGAATGGTAGGGATTGGAATCGAGTAGTTTGTGACAGTAATGGTTCAGCTAAAGCATGCAATAAATGGTGGTGGAATCCATGCAAGAGGAACAATATAGTTACCACAACGAAACATGATAGTGGTGGAACATTTTATGATACATCATCCTCCTTCATTTAATGGATCTTCTAATCTAAAATAAGATAAAGGATGGATCAAAGCCCTTGAAAAGATATTCGATGTTATGAGATATTCAGGCAATCAAAATGTAATTCATTCCATTTATCATTTTGAAGGGGAAGCTGATCAGTGGTGGTCAATGTTAAGGAATATCATTGGTAGAGAGAATTTTGATTCCTTAGAGATGGATGATTTTAAAAGCCTTTTCCTTGAAAAATATTTTCTTAAGGTGGTGTGAATTAGAATGGAGAAGCAATTCCTTGAATTGAAGCAGGAGGAAGATTCAGTGGCTGTGTATGAATCGATCTTCACCCGATTGGTGAGGTATGCACCAATTCTTATTATGGTTCTTGATAAAAAAAATCAACCACTTTTACTCAGTACCGATGCCAATGTATCGGAGGGTGTTGGCCTCCCGTGAATTCAAAAGTTATGAGAATCTTTTCTAATGTGTTAAGATGGTAGAGATGGAGTTTTCTGATGATCATGTACATTTTGGAATCAAAGAGAAAAAGAGGTCCAGTTGGCAAGCAATGGGTAAGAATCAACCAAATAAATCTGATGGTAAGAAAATCCCATTTTCCAGTTTATGAAAAGTGTAAAAAGAAACACCCTGGGGATTGTCTTAGAATAACTAGGAAGTGTTTTAGATGTGTTATGTTTGGAAACATGGCCTGAGATATCAATGATAATGATCCAAAAACTAATCCGGATAAGAAAACTGTAAAGTGTTTTTAATGTGGTGAGATTGGTCACCATGCAAACGTCTTCCCAAAGAGAGATTAGAATGATGTAAAGAAGCCATACTACAAGTAGAAAGGTGTAGTGAGATCCTTTGCGACTACGTCAGCAGATGTTGGGACATCCAATGAATTTGTATCATGTACTTTGTTTGTTCACTCAGATTTTTCTAATGTCTTGTTTGATATGGGGTCTACACATTCCTTCATCTATAGTAATTTTTTCGGTAAATTGGAAATATCACCTCAACAAATGAGACCCGAACATGCTGTTAAAACACTAGGGGAAATGTTATAGCAAAGAGGAATTATAAGAATCATTATATTTTTGTATGTGGAAAGACTTTACCATAAAACCTTGTTATTTTACCCTTAGTCGAGTTTAAAGTTATTCTGGGGATAGACTAGCTTTCTGATTATCATGATAAGATTGACTGTAGAGCTAAAGGAGTTGTTTTTCAGGAAGAGTTTCAAATTATATACAATAATGAACCGATACAATTGATAAAATATCAGGAAGGTGAGAAACTATTGAAAGATGGAAATGAAATTTATCAAGCTCATATTATTGAAAACAAGGGAACTATTAAAATTAATGATGTGCGAGTGGTAAATGAATACCTTGATGTTTTTCCGGATGGGTTACCCAGTGTCATACCTGATCGAGAAGTCGAATTCACAATTGACTTAATTCCTGATGCTAAGACAATTTCAGAACCACCATATCGTATGGCTCTAATGTAAATTCATGAATTGAAAAATAAGTTTCAATATTTACATGGATAAGGCTTCATTCATCCTAGCACTTCACCATTGGGAGCCACTATTTTTTTCTTAAAAAGAAACATAGTTCCATGAGACATTTCATTGATTATAATGCTTTGAATAACATCACTGTTAAAAACAAGTTTCATTTTCCTCATATTGATGACTTGTTTGATCATCTCTATGGAGCTTAGTGCTTTTCCAATATTGATGTGAGATCTGGATACCATCAGCTGAAGGTGAAGGAGGATGACATCCAGAAAACAGCCTTTCGTACTAGATATGGGCATTATGATTTTTTTGTTATGCTGTTTCAATTAACTAATGCACCTGATGTATTCATGAAATTTATGAATAGAGTATTTCATGAGTTCATGGATATGTTTTTGGTTGTATTTATTGATGGAATTCTGGTATTTTCTAAAAATAACGAGGAGCATGAAAAATATCTAAGTGTTATTTTACAAACGTTAAAAGAAAATAAACTATATGTAAAATTCATCAACTGTGATTTTTGGGTCGATATATTTCTTTTCTTGGGAACATTGTAAATAAAGACGGTATAACAGTTGATCCTTCTAAAACAAAAGTAGTTGATGAATGGACAAGACCCACAAATGTTACGGAGATTCGTAGTTTTCTGGGCCGAGAAATTTATAACTGATTGTTTGTTAAGAAATTTTCATGGTTATCTATCACAATAACTAATTTAACATGGAATGGGGTTAAATTTGTTTGGACAGAGGAATATGATGTTTTCTTTAAGGAACTGAAGAGGAGATTGGTGAATGATCCATTTTTGGAATTACCTTCCCGGAATGGTGAGTTTTTCATCTATAGCGATGCTTCTTTGAAGGGACTTGGTTGTGTTTTGATGCATAATGATCAGGTAATTTCCTATGCATCAAGACAACATAAACCTAATGATCTAAATTACCCCACACATGATTCAAAATTGGCAGCTGTGGTTTTTTCTTTGAAAATATTGAGGCATCAACAATATGGAAGAAAATTCTTAATATATACTGACCATAAAAGTCTAAATTATATATTCACTCAGAAGTAATTGAACTTGAGGCAGAGAAGATGGCTAGAACTGATAAAGGATTATGACTGCATGATAAATTACCATCCCGGAAAAGCAAAAAATGTAGCATAGCCTTAATTCGGAAAGAGAATGCATCATTAACCTTGCTACATTTGGTACATGATCCCATGATTAATGAATTGATGAATTTTGGCTTAGAAGTTGTTGGTGCAGGGAATAAAACTGTTTTTTTTTTCAGGTTTCAGTGTAGTCTTCAATGGCAGACAGAATTATGAAAATGCCGAAGGAAGACCGTGAGCTACAGAAAAATGTAGAATTGGTTAAAATGGGTAAGTTTCCAGAATTTAACCTTGAAGTAGATTTTGTTTTAAGAGTTGGAAAAACGTTGTGTGTAACTAGTGATTCTCAGGTGAAGAATGTTTTATGGTGTGAAGCTCATAGTTCTCTATTTTCTGTTCATCCTGGCAGTACTATGATGTACAGAGACATTTGGGAGTATTTTTGGTGGGATGGAATGGGAAGAGACATTGATTATTTTACCATGAAATGTTTGTCATGTCAACAAGTTAAAGAAGAGTGGTAGTTACCAAAGGGGATGCTTCACTCTTTTCCAGTGCCAATGTGGAAGTGGTAGAATGTCTCCCTAGACAATATGGTGAGACTAAAAAAGACTTCTCGTGGTAACAATGCTATTTGGGTTATTGTTGATCAGCTAACAAAGTTTTCACATTTTCTATCTATTCGAGAGACAATGAATTTGGATTAGATTTCTTGATCGTACCTCAAGGAGATTTTCAGGTTACATGTATTTCCTCATTCCATTGTATCTTAGCGAGATCCCAGGTTTATTTCTATCTTTTGTAAGGGACATCATAAGTCGTTGGGAACATAATTAAATTTCAGTACATCTTTTCATCCTCAATTAGATGGGTAGTCAGAATGAACGATTAAAACATTGTAGTATATTCTTCGAGATTGTTCAATGGACTATCTGGGAAGTTGGGATCAACATTTTTCATTAGTTGAGTTTTCTTATAATAAAAGTTTTCATTCAAGCATTCAGATGGCCCCTTTTGAGGCCTTGTATGGAAAGCGATGTCAGACTCCGGCGTTTTGGGATGAAGTCAGTGAAATAAAGTTGATGGGGAAATAATTAGTTGAAGATGTGGCTGAGAAAGTGAGGATGATCCAGCAGTACGTGGGGACAACTCAGGGCAGGCAGAAAAGTTATGTAGATAACAGAAGGAAAGACTTCACTTTCGAGGTTGGTGACTATGATTTCCTTAAAATCCATCCTTGGAAAAGTGTGATTCATTTCAGTAAGAATGGAAAGCTAATTCCACAGTTCATCGGTCCTTTTGAAATCTTGGAGAAAGTTTGAATAGATGCATACCGCATATATTTTCCTCTGAGTTTGTTTCATTTACACAATGTTTTTCATGTTTCAATGTTGAGAATGTATGTGCCAGATTCATCACATGTCATGAGCCCAAAAAAAATTCAGCTGGATGATAATCTTTCTTATAAAGAGAAACTGGTTCAGATTATTGATCGAAGAGAACATGTATTGTGGAATAAGGTAATCCACCAGGTAAAGGTTTTGTGGAGAAACCACCTGGTTGAAGAAGAAACATTGGAGTCTGAAAATGCTATGAAGGAAATGTACCCTCAATTGTTTAATAAGTAAATAGAATTTCAAGGACGCAATTTCAAGAAGGTGGGTATAATGTAACACCCCATTTTTCCTAAAAATTAATAGAAATGCATGAAACATTGTTTTAAATATATATTTTAATTACCCTTTAAAACACAACTTTTCTACTTCTATGTTCTGAATTTCAAGAAACTATCATCTATATTTGTGTTCAGTATGTTATTTGGAGACTATTGAAACCAACTTGTTTCTTTGGTGAATAATAACATACACTTATGAATTGTAATATTAGTACTGATATGACCCTAATGAATAGTAAAAATTATCATTATTATATTTTATTAAGGCTTTAAGATAATATCATCTAGGTTAATTTTTCATTGTGATATAGAAGTGGGTAGAGAATTAGAATAGTTAATTTTTTAATAAAGTTTTCATTTATTTAAAAATTAAATTAATAATATTTAGAAAATTATTTTCAAAAAAATGGACTACATTTTTTAAATCTCCGCATCGATAAATGGTTAGGGTGAATTTTGGAAATTTTTCTGAAACATGTGATTATTCGGTGAATAGTAAAAAAATACTGTTTTTAGTTTCGGTGTATTAATGACATCAACCATGATATTATAATGATGTCATAAATCAGGTTTACTTTTTTATAGTTAAATAATATGTTGTGTGTCCCAAGAGTCATATACCATGGGAAAATACCATGGGAAAGCCCATAGTTTTTTAAATACAACTCACGAGGTGTCCCTTACAAATTATTAAAATAATCCCTCGCTTTTTCTATAAATAACAACTCTTTCATTCATTGAATTCATTCCCAATTCTCCCTCAATAAAGCTCTGGCCTCCTTACCTTTATAGTAGTCTTACCAAGGTTTCCTTAATCCCCCAATTTCCCAACCTTCATGTTCTAAGGGTTACTCTGCAAGGTAAGAAAATTCTCAATTTCTTTCTTTTTTCCTTTCAAATTCTCCTTTATGTGGTATAATTTGAAGGTTTCCATAATGTGTTTTTATTTCCTTTTTATTCATTATCTTCTATATATTATGACTAATTTCTGGATGGGTGATCATTGTCCCCTCTCTTATCAATATTTTCTAAAACCGTGTTGTGTATCTATTAGGCTACCGAATTTTTGTAAGATATTTCTCACTTTTTCTTTTATTTTGAGTTCCTTACTTATTCATTCATCATACCTCCTCAACCAAGAGGCATGAAATCTTCAGAAATCATGTATAATCTAGGTTTTATCATTTTTATGAAAAATTAATCCTCATTATTTTTCTCCTCTCCCACTTATTTAAATAATAAAAACATTGTCCGTTTGTGTCGAATTATCGACATCGTGGACGATGTGAATTAAATTTCATTTTAATATTTCAAGTCATGTCATGATACCATTTATATGGTTAAACCAAGTTATAATATATGTTTTATGAATCACCCATGGTTTTGTAATTCTTTTGTACTCATAGTTATAATTTATAAGACAAAATGAGGTTGTTATTATCAAAGAACCACTAAAATGATCTAAACTAACAACATTAATGTTCTAACTTATGAATCGTCCTCATGTAAGAATTAAAAATGATAAATGGAATAATTTATGTATATGGTTATATAAAAATACTACTCCATTCGAATTCTGGAGTTTCAAATCCAATCGACAAGAATGTCCACCGTGAACCAATCATATAAATCAAGTATTGAATTCGACCAAAACAGTGCAAGGGGAAAAATACTAACAATTATGGGTAAAAATATCTTATGAAAAGATCATATCAGATGTTATAAACATGAAAATGTTTCTATAAAATATTCATAACACTATTTTAACCATTATACATGAGCTTTAAACAAGTTGGAAGTAAGAAAAACTTGAGGTAAGAGAATTCTTAACCCAATTTCCATTCTTTGGGTTATCCTTCTACTTCATTATTTATGTGAAATTTAAATTGTTTGGGTGATGGGATCTAATTATATTATTTTTCATTATGTCTATTTATAGTATATATACATACTCCATCCACTATATTAAGTCTCTCTTCAATTGTATGATATTTATAAGGGGATTTTCTTTAAAAATCCTCTTTTTAAATTTGGTTTTACGAAATTACAAAATAATGTTTTTAATGAGTTATTCATGTTGTATGATTACATTTTGGTTCTAGTGAATTATTTATGATGATGGGTGGTACCTATATCTCCCTCCAATTCATTGGGTATGTGTATGTTTGAGGTCGGCCTAATGGTTACTCCATGTGTAACTATGATGGTGACACAAAGTAAGGTAGCCGTGAGGGATACAGATTATAAGGTATCCATGAATTGTTACAAGATTGTGTAAGTAATGCACCAAGATACCGTTATGATTGTATTAATGATATCATTTTTTGAATAGATATTTTTAAATTTAATGTTACACAAATTAAGTATGTAAGGGGTGGCAAGAATTCCTTTTGAAAATGATTTCATACGTTAAAAGTATTCGTGGACTAATGTGATCTTTACTTCTTTTCCATCCCTTACTAAGATTTTGTGCTCATCCCATGTTTTTAAATGATTTTTACAGGTCAATGGATGTATAATACATGGAATTAAGACTTGTTAAATGTTTAATAGTTGTCAAGGAGTCTTGTTTTATGTTTTAATGTTTTATATTTTGAAAAAATGGAAACTATTTTTATGGTATCCACTCTATAACAATGTGTAATGTTGTGAATGTTTTGTCCTATTTCCCAAAATCTATAAACATGAAAATATCCTCAATGTAAAAGGAATTGTTTTCTTGAATAAATTCAAGATTATGTATATAATAAGGTTGGGTACTTATAGTATAAGTCCCACTACTACAACAATGTGTTTCATAGAATGCATTATGAAACATAAATATGATAAAACTTTTCACCTTATTATCATACCTATGGCTGAAATCAATATATTGAATGGTATCAAAATGACTTCAAAATATGATGAAATTTTTATTATGAGAAAAAATACAATTATGATTTTTTATGAAGATATAGAATAACTTGTCTGTATAGAATAAAAAATATTATATGAGAGGTCTCTCGATCCACCACCAGTAAGTCTAATGAATTAGATTATTTTCCTAAAATTAAAATAAAAATATACAGATTTAGAAGATAATAAAAAAATTTATGATATACATATTCTATATAAATTCATTGATGTATTTGTTTACATATTACCATGACATCCTCATAGTGTTAAGTACAGTATTCCATTTAATTATTACATAATTAAATAATAATTTCAAAGACTCCATATATAATTTGGAATGTAGAATTAATGGATTTTATGAAAAAAATAGAGGAGTACTGTGATAATGAATTTATTCTCAATATTTTTTCACTCTGGGGATCTCATGTTCTCTTCATTATATAAAATTCTGGATCCATGAAGTGCAATTATTATTGAGAATAATTTCTATGAAAATAATGAAAAATTATAAACTATATCACATTGAGAACATATTCAATAAAAATCATAAAGAAATTTATTTTTAAATTATTTATCTTTCTTTAGGGTTTCATTAATTTTGAATAATGAAGTAATAAATTCTTAAGATATCATTCCGAATTAGGTATAGATATTACATGTATACAAAAATTCTATTTAGATTGATTAGTGAACTATATATATTCATGGATCTATAGAAAATAGTTTTCAAGGAATATTTTGTCAATTTTGTTATGGTATTCATTACTAATATAATTGTTATTTCTAATTATGATGAGGATCATTGTAATCCATTTTATATTATTCTTTTCACCATCATTAATAAAATTTTATGTTGTAAATTTAGTATTTGTGATGTATATCTTCAAGAAGAGTCGTTTAGCCTCTATATTATCACTATGGAAGAAATATCAATTAATCAAATGAACAAAATGTATCCAAATAAAGGCCTATAATAACAATCCTAACAACGTTATGTAGTTTATGTGCGTTTCCAGGTTTTTATTAGTAAGTTATTCACATTATTTCCTGATTGGATTACCTATTAATCAAGCATACTAGTAAAAGTGTTATTCTTATATGGACAATGAAATGTGTTTATTTTTTTAATGAACTAAATATGTATTTGTATTATTATATTATTTTTACATATTACAATAAATTAATGGGTTTTTTATATATATTGTTTTATAGAATAATGGAGTAGGTTTTTTTCTAACGAAAAATGATACTGTTAATTCATATGAAATATAGAAACTCAACACTCAATGAAAAAAAATCTAATCTATGATCATGTAATATATAATAGGAATATATGGGGAAATTATCTTTATGATGATCTATATGGGATGTAAACAAATAATAATATCTAAAAATACATCTTTTCATAGACAGATCTCAACATAAGGTAATAGAGACGGATACAGTATCACTACAATTAATATTTCTCAATACGATAACAAATAGAGAAAGTAATTATGGTAGAATAAATATTGAATATGATAGATCATGGAGTTATGGCCTTAATAATGAATTATATTTCTATTCCATGAATAAATAAATATAAATGAGTGTATTGTTGATGATTAGGACACATCACCTTTTTAAAATGATCCAAACCCGATCATAATTAGAATATATAAAATGTAATCAATTTTAAGGCATGGAATTGGATAAGAAAATTAGTTTTTTGTATAATAAGAAATTAGAAAACTTAATTTGTGAAATGGTATTATAAAAATTGTTAATTTATTAGGTTTTCTATTTTTACATAACCTAATAATAAAATTATTGTATAAAGCATATATCTCAAAATTCATTATACGTCATAGTAGAACAAATATATACAGTGATTTGGGGGAACACATTTTGTGGGAAAACATATAGTGTGAAATTTATTATTATGTGTTCTGATGCTTTGTTTTTTAGAAAGTGGATAAAATAATATAACATCTATGATGAGTCATGTGACCTCAACCTACTCTTATGTGGATGTGGGATGAAACTACTATCAAAATTTTTATTGGACTACCAATGAGTACACTAATGAATAATGAAATATCTTTTATCATTGGTGTCGTAAACATATATTAACATTTAATTTTTATATTTTAATATTTACCTCTTGATCTCCCCATAAGGATAAATATTAATGATGTTGTTAGAGATAATGAAACACCACATTCACTTGGGTCTGATCATGATCCTCATTTATATTAAAATTTTGGAAGATTATTTAGATGTCTCATGATACTGATTATTAGTTGATACCGTCCCACCATCAAAAAAATGTATTTTATAAAAGAAAAATTCCATCAATTGAATACATTCTGACATCAGGACCACAATAATTTAAAATTATGTGGAATCGGTAATTACATTTTTTAGTTTTGTCCTATTACAAAAAATTCAATTAAATTATTCAAAATTGTTATTATAAAGCATTATATTGAATGATATGTCTCACTCAAACATGTTGGTATGTTCTTGGTGAATATAAACATGTAGTTCTACAAGAAGTTAAAGAGTTATTGAAAATATAAAAGACTTTTAAGGATCATATTAATGAAAATCAATGTGGAAAAATGATTTATACCAATAATTGAATAATATATTTGGAATTGAAAGTGGGAGATTATAATTTTGTAATAGTATATACATTGAATTGATTTATAATGTTTTGAATGAATTGGAAGGGAGACTTAGGTAAAATAGAACATATTAAATCCTTAAAATACTAGGAGTTGTTGATTTACTTATGAAATTCCACTAAGTCTCTAAAAACTACATTATTTGTTATATATCTAATTGGTGATGAAGTAAATTATAGACATATTTTTTGTGATAACCTCTAATGTAATAGAATAATATCCTGATCATTCAAACTTTGAAGAACCCATCCATATTATTTGTTCTAGAGATAATGTATGAAGTAATTTTATTACTCATTTGGATACGTTATTTTGGATAAATTATAAATTTGAATATGAAACCAAGAAACCAAATGATGTAATTAGGAACTACCCTAATCCATTTAGAAGGTAAATAAGGTAAATCTCATTTATATCTTTTGTTGCATGAAACACTAGGTTTACAATTAACTAGATACTCAATTAAAATGTTATTTTTAAAATGACCATTACAACCTATAAGAGAAATAGGGGTACTAATCGGGACAAATTAATTATGTAAAATATACACATTAACAATTTTATTGGGTATATTATTATATCAAATGAAAAATCATTTGAAACAAAATGATTTATTATAAAAAACATCATTTGTATCAAAGATAATTCCCTCATTATTTAATATATACTTATGATAACATATATTTGTTTAAAAAATTTACAAAATCTATATGATAAAAAATCATTTTTGAAATCCCTAAAATTAAATTCTTATATATGATGAACATTTTTATATTTTTTCGAGAATTTAAATGTTTTCAATAAATAGTTAACATTAAAATAATTTATTGAAAACAATATTTTCTTTTATATTATAAAATATTAATCTTTTATATTCTTAAAATATTATTATTTTATATTAAATTTATTATAAATTAAAATTGTCTGTGTTGAATTATATTAAATATATTTATGTTCATTGGAATTAATTTATTATTAAAAAATTAAATTAAAACAATTTATAATAATGTGAATTTTCACTTTGGAAACTTTCTTTTTCATTATAAATAATGATATAATTTTAAATTGGATTGTTCCACATTTTTTAAATATAATTTTAAAAATTGATTAAATATTTGAAGTTATAATATCATATTATATCAAATATGTTCAAGAAAATGTTTCAATACTATGAATGATAAATGTAGAAAATAATTAATTTCTGTGATTGAGGTAAAAACTGAATTATGGGGGGGATAAGATAATAAGATAACAATTTATAATGAAAAAAATATATTAAAAACGCCATCTAATGACCATATACCAATCTTATAATATCTATGGATAGTAATGTAAAATTTGGAAATACATTTTTATGATAAAAAGGTGGGAGTGATTGAATCTTTTCCAAAATTATTAGGTGTCCTCTCCTACTTTTATATATGGAAACCACCCACTTCATACTTAAAAATACTTTTAGTTCAGTCAAATAACGTAAAAATGACTTACTTAATCCCATAAAAAAAGAATAGTTCCCTTTTTTTGATCATAAATTAATCAAATAATGGCTTTTGGTGCATACCTAATGTAGTTCCCAGATGATGTTGTAATATTCTGAAATAATATTTCAAATTTTATTTCATATCCCATACAATTAAAATATTATCAAACCATGACTATATATCATTAAAAATATATCTAATATAATTATGTTTTATTATGTTAATGGAATAACCATTATCAGTCGTCACATCAATCAATTGGCATAAATAATCACCGATTGTGTGTAGAGAAGACTACAGCCTTGCAAAATGATGTACCACTTTTTCCATCAACACCACTCATGTTTGGAAGTAATCTTGTATATAATTTTCATATATATTAATTTTGATTAAAATATAATTATAATAATATTATATTATGTTTTCTAATATAATATTTAATTTTTCATTCATTTTAAAATATGGTAAAGTCGCCCATCTATTTGGTGGGCTACCTTCACACAAGGCAATATGGTTCTTTTAAATATTTTCCTTACATGGAAGGTAATACGGATAAATTAAATTAATATTTTTGTTATATATAAAATTATTCTAAACATTTAAAATTGAAATATCCTACATTTTGGTATTCTTTTACCAGATAAGAGAATGATATCATCACTCATGCATGCTTAAGATCTAACATCTCCACAAATTGATGTGATTACATTTCCATGAAAAAATTTTTATAATGGCTGTAATAATGTAGGTACTGAATATATATGATATTTATAAAATTCTTATAATTCTTAAGATCAGGTTTTTATAAACTAAATATAAGTAAATTATCACTAATTACATAACACGCATGATAAAACTACGAAATTAACAAAAGAGACAATAAAAATTTTGAAATATTATTATCAAATGGGTGGTAAAATATTATAATAATATAATAAATGATTTTATAAATATTTTTATGGTTATATTATAATTTAATATCAAGTTTATAACTATTATAAAGTAGAAAATTTACATTCAACTAAATGATAGATTTAGTTAAGGGAAATTGTTTCTGTTTCCATTAATTATGGAATATTTTATTGTTGTGTATAAAATTTCATTTATAAGATTTACATACTAACAATATTACATGTAACAAAATATTTTTTCACAATTAACTGTATATTTGTTATTAAATTTTTTATTTCATCTAATGGGATTTTAGTTGAATTTTATCAAGTTGTAACTGACATCATCCCAATTCCCCTTAATAGTGATATATTTAATTTTTGTTTTCTGAATTTCATTAATATTGTCTACATACATTAAAATTTACAAGTAATAAAATGAATCATTCATAATTGCTGGTATTTTATGTTTTATTTTATGTTAGTTAATCACTAGGGGTTTTTCATGAATGTTACCACCTGTAATAGTATTGCATCTCATTATCTATTTCATTGAGACAAAATTGTTAATTTTATCCCATTCAATTTTATATGGTGAATATTAATAAACTATTCGGTAAATAACCAGAATACCTATTTTTTAAAGATGAATAATTTCTTGTTTCATGTTTATTATTCATGGGGTAAAAATATTAAATTTTTTTATTGGTAAATATTATTGACAAATCTCAATATGTTATTAGATTATGACCTAAAATTAAAGTAAACACATTATTTTGATAAACATTATTTTGAATTTAAATTTAAATAAAAATTTCACATTATTTGCATCATGAATATATTAAAATTATAAGACATATTTTCTTTGAACATATGATGTGTACATTAAATGATATTTTGATAAAAAGTGTAACATTAAAATATTTATATTCTTTAAATATTGCGAATATTTTTTGATATAGATTAAAAATAACAAAATTAAATATATTATATAATATATGAGTAATTATTTGGACTTTTTGTAATTTGTGGGTCCCAGGTATAGATATCCTCTCGATCCATTGAAAGGCATCATAAGATAAATTAGTTGTCTAAATCATATGGGCCTCTTACCCAATGGTATTAAGATATCAGGATAGTGTTCTTGATAGTAGTAGTATTAATGATTTATGAGATCATGAAAACCAATAAATATTAATTTACATAATTTTTAATTTATTTATAATTTATATCAATGATATTCTATCACGGATATTAAATTTATATATAATTAATTTTTCAATTATTGATTAAAATGCATATGTTGTCAGTTATTTATAATCCCATATTGATTATTCATTACCCATATTGGATAGTCAGGTTCTTATTAAATTTCATGTGTTTTTAGTTATTTTTCATTTTTTATATTGATTATTTATATTATATGATGATATAATTTTTTTATTATATTTCTTATGAGTTTAGAAACTAATAATTCCATAATGATTTTATTTTGATGAATATTGATAACATCTACCAAAAGTATCCCATACTAAGAAATTGTGATCATTTTGTTTTCATTTCCCTGTTATATGAGTATTAATTCTTTGAATGAGTTCATGGGTGCCAAATTATTTACAATACTATGGTTTTTATTTATTTTCCTATGTAATAGTGGTGTTATGTATGTATCTAGTTCTCCAAAATGGCTACACTAATAGGTTATTTTGAATTTGAACCCTTGATTATAGATCACTCTTATAATTGTTTCACCATGAATGGGTAGTTAGACTCCATTCATTACATATAGAGTCTTTTTTTATAAATAACTATAATTAATTTAATGGAATATGTGTTTCCATTTAATAGTGTAATCAGTTGTCTAATTATAGTAATTTCACCCCATTTTCAGGATATTTTGATAGAGAGATTATGAATCCAGGGGGAAAGGATTGATTTGGATAGTATATTAGAATCCTTTGGAATAAATACTTGATGGAAATTTTCTTATGATATGGTTATTTTTAATTTTAAAATTTATATACATCATCCTATAGATGTATTATTTTCTTAAATAAATATTATGGTTTGATTATTTGTCTATTTTTTTCTTCATTACACTATAGAAATTATTTTGAAATATTAATATATTTTTGATAGAATGAGTGGATATATTTTAAGTCACAGTGAAGTTGTAGTGAGAATTTTTTTTACATTTAATTAAATTCTATATATTTTCATTAGATATTACTATAATACTACATATTTTTTTAGGGTGAAAACTAATCCTAAAATGATTTTTTCATATATTTATAAACAATAGATTTCGAGTGTGTAAATAAAAAAATGTAAAGGGTAAATGATGCGTATAATGTACAACATATTGTCCTATGGGAATTATCATGTTATCATAAAAGATGAGGATCACATATAATGTTACGGATTAATTATATAACAAAGATGATAATATAATATGAAATAATATAAAATTTGGTTGTTCAAAAATAAAGTACAATGTTATGAGATTGTTACAAGTGTCGTTATAGAAAAACATTTTTTACTTTTCTTTTTCCAAAATCACATTACATTATGCATGATGTGATAAAAACATTACCCAATGTAATGTGGATATAAAATTCTCAAAATCCATTTCACATCATGACATGTAAATTTATAATTCTTCCATATTATGATACTAGATATAAGAGATATAAATAATAAAAAACTATAAAAATGAAATTGGTTCCACAATATTTTCTATAAACAAAGACCATATAAAAAACCTAAACATTCCCATTAGAATATGGAATTATTGGTTTATCAATTTTAATATTTTAATCAACTCATATCTCTAAAATAATATGCTCATGTAATGAAAACATCATTATAATTGTTATGATATGTTGGTATATATTGGATTATAATAATAACATATATATAAATTGAGTACTGAACCTATTGACATGGCAATAAAATAGTATTTTTCAAAAATCCAATAATGAAACACTATATTATTCTATAAAATAATGTATGATTTTATATTTATTTATGTATAAAAAATATATGTTATTTTTAAATAACATAAGAAAATAAAACGTCGTTATAATCATGTTTGGTAAAAGAAATAGTGTATGAGGATTGAATATGGGATAAAAAATTTTTCCCCTAAAATGAAATTCAATATGAACTATTTATATATGTAATGAAAATATAAATAGGAAAAAATAGAAAATTATACTAATTAAAGATTCAATGATTTGGAATTTTTTTGTATCCATACTCAAAATAAAATGAGATGGTTTGGGAGTTCCCATACATCTATTCCGAATTATATTGGTACATCAACCTAACATCACATATAATAATGTTAAATTTATAACATTATATATTCAAAATCAGTTTCTAAATTTTTTGATTATTATCTTTAATTTATATTAATTTAATTATATATTATTTATTATTTATGATTATTATAACCACAATATGGAAATAATTTCATGGTTTCAAGACAACCATAATCTATTTATAATTATATAAATTATTAAAAATTTAGTCAATTACAATTGAAATGCATCAATGTAGAATTATAATCATTCCAATATTTCATATTTATTAAAATATAAAATTTATTCCAACTCTAAGAGAGGTTCATAGAGAATAATTTAATTTGATTAATGGTCATTTAATTTATGTGGTTTCCCCAACATGAAAAAGAAAAATTATTTACATTTATATTTTTTATTTACACAATCACTGATGAATATAAATTAAAATATAATATACTTTGTAATTCCATATTAATAATATATTTATTATAAAAATGAATCATGGAGGTTTCTTTGAAAACAAGATATGTCATCCATGGAGTTAATAAACTGACCATAACACCGTAAATTTGTTAATTTCAATATAAATGTGAGGAATTCAATATTGTTTCCTACAATATAATATAAATTTGTTATTATTATATGTTGATCCCAGCCTAAAAATCCTATCAATAATATTTCTTAACCCAATTTTCACATACCTAAATGGTGTCCTTGATCCTCGCGGGATGTAGCCTAGCACATGGGCATCAATAAACATCCAAAGGGGATGATTATACCCAACATGAAGTAGATAAAATTGAATATATACATATATAGAAATAAAAAAGTTAAAAAATGAGGATATATATATATATATATTTGTGAGTGTGTGTCATAATAGTTATACAAAAATATATGCAATACAACTAAATTTTAGAAAAAAATTCTCCAAGAGACAATTACCACAATAAAAGACCACAAATCAAAATAGCTAATAAAAAAAATCCATGTGATAGTGTGGGAAAACTCTCACATTACCAACTCCTATTTATGAAACCAAATAAATATGAAAAAACCATTGAATAATTTTAATACCTTTATATTCCTTTCATTGAAATATGTAGAATGGTCTACATAGAGTCGATGAGGTGCTACAACACACCTAGATTAAAAAAAATTATATTTTATATATTAAATGGAACAAATAATTTAGTTTTTTTGGAACATAACACAATAGTTTGATCATTATGTTATACAAGAAAAACTAAATTTCTGTTATGTTTCATTAAACCAAAAATTATTTTTGTTTTATAACATATTCAACATGCCACTCCGAACATAATTCGCAGATGAAATGAATTACCATTATTACCAAGATGATACATTAGTATGTATGAATACTGTTAAATAAATGTTGAAGAACATATATATATATATTAAATCATAAAAATAAATTATTGATTAATTGTTTTTAAATAGTTAATAAATTTTTAGTAATGTGGTTTAATTCCTTAAAATTATGTTTTTTCCAAACAATTTTTTTTTACGATTCATGAAAAAATACTATATTTTTTCAATATATATTAATTGAATTTGATAATATGAAATTAATTAATGGAATCAGAATATAAAAATTCAGTTTGGATAAAAATTTTAGATTACATGGAAAATATTGTTTTTAGTGAATTGTAAAAAAATGATTTAGGTAAAAAATTATTTATTGTCATTAAATTAGGTAATGTAAAAATACCAATTTGGTTTTTAGTGCCTATTGATGTGAACTAGATTCCTCCACATGATGATGTTATTATGGATCCATAAATACATATTTATGATGTGAATTTGGATGAGATATGTTCGGTTAAAAGTCATTTGATGATTGTCAAGGAGGGTCTTAATGAAGAGACATTTTTCTATATTAAAGAAAATTACTCCTGGATATTTCAAATATATAAAAATATGGATATTAATTTTTGTGAATATTCACAAATATTGTAATGGGTGCTCTATAGAATTGAAATAAATTTTGAACATAATCCCAAATTTTATGATAGAATACAATGAATATTTTTTTATTCCATGCACAAGGAATGAAGATAAGTGTACAAATGATATGATTAATCTAGGGTTTTGTTTAAAAAAATATATTTTTCTCATATATTTTGTAACATTTTGGCTCATTAAATGATATTTATTTATCTTATTTTGGGTTTATAAATGTTTTTATAGTTGCATGGATTCACTTCTCCAAAATAACCACTATTGATTTTGAGATTTTTGAAGAAATGATCAACCTTTTGAATTGAAATAATATCCAAGAATAACTAAGAAAAAAAGGTTTAGTGTTTATATTGATAGTTATGAGGTATTGGTCCACTTACTATATAAAATCTAGTAAACATTTTTCAACATGGTTATGTTTACTTTTTCTTTAGTAAGTGTAATATATAAGATGATTTCCCTTAGGTCTTATATAAACTAATTTAATGGTGTTTCGTTTATACAATTTCTATCTTATATATTTGGTATAAAAAGAATTATTTTTTTATTATGAGTATGGATTTCCCATGTCATTACATGATGATTTAGTTTTTTCACATATAAAACTTCTTCCTTATTTTGAAGAATTTGATGTCATTTAGAGAATACTCTATGGTGTGATTTTAATTTACATCATGAAGCCATCCAAATGTTAGTCCAATAATTCACAAAAACTTTTATTATGGGTTCCCTGAAATATGGATTTGATATATGTTTTATACAACTGAAAAACAGAATACATGAGAAGTATGACATCTTAATGAGGTTCCTCTAGTTTTACATGACCCAGAATGATGAACCAAATTCTTATCATTTTTCCATTCATTTGGTAATATCTACTTTTTCTTCTAGTGAAAATACATTTCACCTCATATCATCACATTGTTTCTACTTTTTTTATAAATAAATTTATGGGTTTTGAGATGGGTAAGAAACTCATGCTTTAGTCATTATGGTAGTGTGTACTATAGCCTTTTCAAAGTGATGTTATTATTATTTAATCACTATTTCATGCTCGAATCATTATGGTAGTGTGTAATGTGTCCTTTTCAAGGTGGTTTGATTCTTTTAATCACTATATCATAAAATATATATTTATATAATATATTTAATAAATAGGGTATTTATGATATTATTATCTCTATGTAATGAAAAATTTTACTTACCTTCTTTCCATAGTGAAAGCTAAAAAATATAAAACATTGCTAATGTGTATGTACTGCTTACCATCAATATGATGGTAAATTTATTTCATTTTTTATAACCAACATTGGTAAAAATAATTAAATGTGTAATTTATGGGTAAATATGACAGAAATTTCATTATTATTATTCTAGAGAAGTTCATATTATGACCTCTTTGACTATAGCAAAACATCGAAAGTCATTTTTGACCCATAACTTGAATATGGTGAAAAGATATAACATAAAAATATTTTATTAAAGACTTGTTAAAAAATTTATGATGATTAATGATTGTAATAATATTATTATTAATGATTCAAAATATTGTTAATGATTAACAAATGTTTATTATTATGGAATATGAATACACATATGATAAGTTGGACATAAATTAAGGGTTATTTACATCTCAATTTTTTTTGGGATATGTTCCTTATTCAAGAACATAATTTTTTTTCTGGTGTATATACTAAAAATTATAATATTTTAGGATTAATATATATATATATATACTTATTAGGATTTACATATCAATTATGGTATCTTAGTTTCATAGGGTTTACATTTTCATTGTTACCAATGCGATATGGATTTTTTCTGAATTATGCATCTTTGTGATATGGGTTTTGTTATACACCTATATTATTTACAAAACTGTATGTAAACCACCTTTGACAAGTAATATCCTGAATTTATTCAACCTAAATATTTTTTCTGATTTAATTTATTTTATTTATTCATGGGTTGTCTTATTCAATGTTCCCAAATTTGTAAAAGTATTATGTTATGATCTCATTTTTTATTAGCATTTATTATGAATATGCATCCTATAAGGAGATGTCATAATCCATATCTCATGATATTAATAAAAATTATCATCCTCTAATTATTCATTATTTTTACATGTTATAGTAACATTTATCAATAATTGAAAATAAATTTCTTTTTAAAATGTTTTTAAAAAAATTAAATTTTATTTCTCTATTTGGTTGATAAACGACTTCCTTCTAATACAATTTTTTCAAGAAATGATTTATGTTAAATTTTTTACCATTAAAAAAAGATATATTAATGAAATGTTTCCCCGATTTCAGTTTCTATATGACATTTTCTGATTAATTTTGTATTTCATTTTCGGATAAAAGATCATTTATATGATTTCTTTAGTGAAAAACGATTGTTCATTTAACATTTACGACATATAATGATTTACATAATATCATGAATGAATTTTAATTGAATAATTGACCTCAAATGGTCCTAAGGCCTTCTTTTTTATTATTTTATTGATAATACCCGTTTTAAGGGGTGAAGGCAAATTTGTACAAGACCCGTCGGCCTAAGGCCCAATGCCTGATTTACCCAAAATACATGACCCGAAGGCCTAGTGGCATACCATTCCCAATACATGAACCGTAGGCCTATCCCACTTGAACTACACCTCCCCAGCTTCTACTTCATTGATCACAAATCTCCCCTCCTTTCATTGATGATCAACACCAATTGTCCAGTACAATGTCGCACGGTGCATAGTCCCAATGGCGGCTACCATACCCTTTCAATATTCCAATCCGGTTAGCTCTTATTCTTGGTGGATGATACTCTTGTTGCACTAATACTATTTTGTGACTTTTTCTATGTGAACAAGTCAACTACATGGTCTACATGGCCTGAAGGCCTTGTAACCCAAAGGCCTTTGATGACCCAAAGGCCCTCGAGACCCGAAGGCCCAAACCGATGGCCCGAAGGCCCAAAACGGGTAAATTATTCCGGCTGCTACATTACCAAATAGTAACTACAATAGTGACTTCTCCCATACTACTACAGTACCCCAAAAAATTTCATCCACCCGATTCTCAACGTGGGTCTCTTGGATGCCAAGCAGGAGGCCTTACCCCTCGGGTACGGGCTCGTTGGCATTGAAGCTTTCATTTCAGGAATAAATGGTTCTTTTATGAAGAAACATTTCTTCCTAATATTCTGGATAATTTTTATTTATAATTGTTTTTTTCAAAAAATATTATTTTAATACTGATTTTTATTTTTATAAAACATTTTTCAAAATGAAAATGTTAGTTTCGTAAAAAATTAATGATCATTTAATGGTATTTCCATTCAACAACAGTAACAACCATTATTATAATATATTATCCAGTAGAGAAATTTTTAGTTTTTAACTAACCTCATTCATTATCTAGAAGGATTTATATTTCTTCAATGAAATTGTTAGGGAGCCTATTTATTTTCTCTGATCGACCAGGATTAAAATATTTTAACATGAAACCATTTCTCTTTCATTTCATAAAAATGTTATAAATTAAATTTTGATTTTTTGCAATGCATTTTATTATGAAATTAAATATCTTTGTATTTTATTTATGGTTCATTAGTATTTTATATTGTGGTTTAGAACAAATTAGACTAGGTTATCAGGTTAGTACTTATGTGATGGGCCAGACCAGATAGAGTCAGGTGAATACATTAAAGAATATATAAGGGGTTTCCAAAATTGCTCCATGTGATCCTGTTAAATATTGTATGATTGGTTCACCCAGATAAAACACCAATTCATTCGTTTATGTACCTTTTCAAGAGAGGAAATAATGTTGGAGATACCTAAGGGTTTATCGTATGGATTTAACTAAGCTATAGTTATACTAGTTATTTGGAAAATGTGTTCAAAATGAGTTATGATGATAATTTTTCAATGAAACCAGCAGAAGTTTTTAATCAAATTTTTTGGAATTATATTTATTCTTTTGATGTATATTTTTATAACATTGATCATGTTTATTTATTTTAATGACTTGTTTCTTTTTCTATTTTTTCATATTTGACTTTCCAAGTATTTATGGCTATGAGTTATTTTATCATTCTATCATTTAAATAGATTATGTATTCATACTATTATTAACTTCTTATACTCATTGATGAAATTCAACAACTACTGCATACTTTTACGCTTTTTTAGAATTTTTTATCTGCATTTTAATGTTTATTTTCCCCTAGTCATAAATAGTTATGTTGATTGAATTCTTATTAGAAGTTATTTTATATGGATAATGATAATGAATTAATGTAAAATAATAAAATCACGATTGTATGCGTGAACTATTCATTTGATCAAAATGGTATTTTTATGTATGAGTTTTTATGAAATCTCCAAAACTATAAATTTAAAATGTACTTAAGAATTTATGCGATACTATTTTTATTTTTTATGTCATAGGGTTTATAATATATAATTTAATTCAAAATTATTTGAATCAAAAACTAAAACATAATTTTATAATCTAAATATCTAATTTTCTATTATAGGCTTTACGATATTATAGTTTTTATCATAGGTCAATTTAAAATACATTGTAAATAAAAATTATATCCTAGGATTTTATCATAAGTGTAATTTATTTCATATTATGGCAGTTATATTACTATTCAACATAAGTTAAATATTATAAAATGCAATTTTAGTCATTAACTAATGAGATCATAAATTGATTAATGACACATTAAGTGAAAACTTAATGGGATTAGTTGTAAGATATCTTAATGTTATGAGATAACCATTAGGGTAAAAGAAATATAACATTTTGATTTCATTGTGGTTATTTTAGATATAGAGTTATGCAATGATTTTGCTTCAGCATTGGGTATTGCTGTTGAAATTTTATAATTACATTATCATTAGAATGATTACTCATTTTGGAAATTATCTTATCTTGTTGTAAACAATTTATTTTTGGTCAATGTTTAATGAGAGGTGTAATATCATGAATATCTATTTTATGTTAATGTTATAATTTAGAAGGATGATTTTAGTTGTCCTGGATTGTAAAATTCATCGTGAAATCTCATTGTTTGGAGAAAAAATTTAGATTGAATTGAAAATTTATTAATTGTTTAAATTCTACTCATTAAGTATGTATTTTCCCATTTCTTCATTGTGTAGATAGTAATTTATTTCCTTAACTCTAGGAAAATAAATTTTTAATTTTTTTACATGGTTCCTTCAATTTTCATGAACCATTGATCATTTTAGTCCTCAATGATTTATTTTTTTGAGACCCTTAACATTCAATTTTTCAATAAATTTCTTATTCTCAATGACCACAATCACTCACTATAATGATTTATTGTTTTTATAAATTCTCACCTATGTTATTCTATTTTGAATAATTCTTATATGTCATTACATATGTCCTTCATACCTCCCAATATATTTAATTAATATTATATATTAAAACAATTTTTATTATGTGAGACTTTAACAAATGTATTTCGAAATTTCAAACCATTGATTACCGTGATAAATTCAAAATTTTGTAGATGCAATATATTAAATAAGGTAATGATGTAACACCCCAAGACATAAAAATAAGAATAATATATTAGATGGTGTAAAGGGAACATAACACTATGTTTATCATATGTTACATGCTACACTATATTCATCTTCTATTACATGAAACAATAATTTTAACTTTTATTACATGGAACCCGAATTTTTTATGTTCTATGTCATACTAAACACACAACAATGAACTTTAAAGTCCTATAAAATATATTACCTTTATAACATATAAATTTGGTTGGAGTATATGAATTGAGTTAAATAATTTATTTAATATATATATATAGACACACACACACACACATATATATATATATATATATTAAATTCATACTCACAATAAAATATATATTAATATATACTAAATAATAAACCAATTTTTAGTAATGTCATTTTAGTCTTCGAAAAAAAATTTCTTCTAATATTAAATATGTATTCATATTCATTGAAAAATTGTAATCATTTGTTGGAACTTTTAGAAAATTTATTTCTATAGATAAATTCATTTACTGAATTTAAATGTTAAAATTTACTCTCTGATAAATATTATGATTTTTAAGAAAATGTGGAAATTTTAATGAATAGTGAAAAATACCAACAATGATAATAAGTTTTGTATTTTAAAAAAATTATGTAATTTAAAATTACAATTTTTATTTTAATATTTTTTAATGTAACATAATTAATATTTAACCAATTAAATCACATTTAATCAACATAATAAGGAGTTATAATATAAAGTTTTTTATGGTTTAAAAACTGGTTTTCCTTGAAACATTTTTAAGATCCATAATGTATCAATATTTTAATAAAATATAAAATTTCATAATGAGTAATTTTTTAAATGAAATTTATATATTTTAAATTAGTGATGATTAATTTATCCTTTTACAATTATGATTATTATTTATATAGTTAACATATAATCTTGTTTTAATAAAAAAATAATCTTCTGAAAAAATATTTGTTTCGTGATGTCTGCAAGAATGATTTTACACTATATTATTCTTCGTAGGTTTATTGGATTTGGTGAAATGGATTCCATATTTGTAATCATAATAATTTATATTATATTATATGTTATGAATAATTTTTTTACCAATTTTAGTAGGTAAAAAATAATTTTTTTTGCGATAAACTAAAAAATTATTTCTCATAGTTACTGATAATAAAATATAAGGTTTATAAATGAAACAAAACATGTAGAAAATCCAGTGTATTGAAATAATTCTATCATATACTTAATATTAACTATAATGGTCCATTAATACATACTGGTGATAAAAAACAGTATTTTTATTCACTCTTTTTAAAAAATTGCATGTGTGCCACTCACCTCAAATATAAAAGGAACACTACTCTACTCCTCTCTTCACACCATAATAAATGATTTTTTCATAAAATACCATACCAAAAAAATATACAATTCCCTAATCTCAGCATATAATCTGTAATTTGGGCCTAAATCCAACCATGGAAGGCATTTTGTGGAAAACAAAAGGTGATACCCAAAGAAGAGGTAATGTACTTCAATGAGAGGGTTTATTTTATTTCTTCCACCATACCATTAAATTCATATTATATCATGATGATATAAAAATCCCAAAATATACCAAATACATAAATTTTTTCATTTTACAGTTACTACCTATAACCACATAGAAGTCCAACAAATGAGTTAGGAAGTCATTTGTTTGTACATCAGACTAATGCGTCGTGAAATAATGTTATTTTTTTCCATTACCATATATCATGGTTGGATATAATGATGGTTAAAACATTTAAATATCATATTTATAATATTATAAAAGTTATTGAGTCCTTATATAGTATATTGATTTTATATATTCCAATACAGAAGGTATATGATAACACCGATCATGTGTAGCAAAGATTACCGCCTTACATAGCAATGTGATTTAGTTTGCAGTAGCAGTATAAATGAAAGATAATATTGGAAAATATAATAAATATATCTATATAAAAGGAAGATATATGATATTAAATATATATTTATTATTCTATAGGAATAATATATCATTTTGTTTTTGTTTTCACTCCTTAGAAACGAAAGAATATGTCTTTCGTGATCATGTGGACTACCAACCATTCAAAGTGATGTGATTCTCTTTTTCATTTCCACATGAAAATAATTAAACATTTATATAAAAATAAATGATTAAATAATTAATTATTTTTTATATTTTATTCATTTTTATTGAAAAATGTCACTTACATATTCTCCATAATTATCATTACAAATATGAAAATGTTACTAATGTGTTTGTACAACCACTTGTCTCCATAATCGTAACATTAGATGATTTTCTATAACCATTTGTAATTATTAGTTATAAATGTATAATCATTTATTAAATATGATAAGTATTTCATTATTATTATTCTTTATATTTTTAAATAATTACCCCTTTGACCATAATTGTCCTACCAAAGTCATTTACTCAAATAAGCAGAATAGGTTCGAAATTTCCAACTTAAACATAATTTATTAAGTAATTGTATATATCATAGTAATAATTTATATAAAAGTATATGTAAACATTAAAAAGGAAATCATGTAACTATATAATTAACATAATATTATTATTAATGAAGATAAATACACATGTGACAAGATTGACAAAATGTAAGGGGTTTTGTAGTCCCACATTAATTTTTATGAGAAAATACCATATTCAATAATTATTTTAAATTTTTAGTATATGTAATCACAATGAATTTATTTATTTATTATTGTTATTATATTTATGATGATCTTCTTTTATATTTGAGGATATCATGTCGGTGGGGTTTATAGTTTCAATGTTAACAAAGGAATAATAGATTTTTTCTCATAAATTTCATTCTTTAAGACATATGTTATGATATGAACTTATGTTTTCCCAATATATAAGTCGAAAAAATTGAAATATGATTTCATGAATTTAATAATATTCTTGATATTTTTATATATTTTTATGTTATTATTCCTCAGGTTTTACAATTCAATGTTACCAATGGGATACATGTTTTATTTTGCAAAATCATCATTTGTCAGGATTTTTTAGGATCATGCATTAAATAATGTGATCATATAAAAAATATCTCAAAAATATCATAAAAAATTATTATAATATGGTTATTAATCCTTGATAAAATTGAATGTACCATTTTTTCACACTTGGGTTCTTAAACATTTTAACTAAATATTTTTATGAAAATCCAACATCATTTCTCTATTTGTTGGAAAAAATAGTATTCTTCCAAAAACATTTCAAATAATATCAAATTTGTTTAACGAAATCAATATTATTTATTAAAATATTTTTTTCCCATATTTTATTTTTACAATTTTCTCAATTGAACCTATTGTATTTTTCTAATCATGGAACATTTCTAAACATTTCACATTGTAAAAATAATTCTTAATTACCATATATGGAATGTAAGTATTTACCCCTATCATGACTCTCCTTTCATTGATTCTTCCATCGATTTTTTACATGTTTATTTTTAATAATAAATTTTTTTCAAATATTTTTGAAAATGCTTAAAATTTAGGTTTTTATAGAAAACGATTTTGAAAAGGGATTTATAATTGAAATAATTTTTCAATTGAAAATGATATATTTTTTAAAATATTTTGGATATTATCATGTTATATAAATTAATCAAACTCAAAAAACCATTTGTTATCTATGGTCCAATAATTATATATAGTAATAATTTTATTCTCATTCTTTTTTAGGATGGATTAATACAATTTCAATGTGGTTATTATGGAACCAATTTATTTTATACATGTAATCCATATTCAAAATAGATTGAAATGTAACCCATTTTTATAATATTTTTTATTATTTTATAAAATGTGGTGGACCATATAGCACATGGTTAGCTCACTGCAACTATTATAATTGGGTGACCTAGATAGCACATTGTGATCCTGTTATAGCTTATATAATGGGTGAACAAAGTAGCAATCCAATGAATTTGGTATTATTCATATTTCTGAGAGGCTTGCATGAGGGAGTTATTTGTGGTTTTATCCTATGGATTCAACAACATTAATATTATTTTTTACATGGGTTTAACATTGTCTATGAAGAAAAATTATCAATGATTCCAAAATATTTATTATGCTTGTTATGGGAAATAAAATATTTCTCATTAACATGATTCACATAACATTTCTCATCTTTATTTATTCTCATGAATTTTTACATTTCCATGTATTCATATTTTATAATTTAGTTATTAATGGCTATCAGTTATTTTTTTGATTTTCTCTCTCTTTGTGATTATATTGGAATACACTTATACAAAATTTGACATGGCCTTAATCTTCTAATTCTTATGTATTACAATACTAAAAATGTGACATGGAATTAATTATATTTCTTATTATTATATTTATAATTAATGAGGATGAAGGAATTATGTCTATAATATATTTTATATATATGTTGGTGATGAATAAATGTTAAGTAATAAAATATGGGATAGGTGGTAGAAATGCACAATTAAAAACATGGTTATTACTTATGTGTTTGTTTTCCCTAAATCTCTCAAATTGTAAACATAAAATGTACTCAATAATGTATGTGATAAATATTTTCCTTTTTATGTTGTATTTTACAGTTCAGAAAAAAATAGGTCAAAATTATCGGTATCAAATATGGAAATGTGATGTCTATAATTTCAAAAACCAATCATGGAGTGTCGTTTATGGTCTAATAATGTTGTACAAGGTGTGATAAATAGTCTTAATAGTATTCCACCATGGGTTTCCATATAAACCCCTTATATTGAAATTCAATCATTGACATGTTTAATAAGAAACACATGATATACAGTTTAGTAGTTTTTTTTCAAAATAATAAAAAAAAATATCAGTAACATTTATCAATATATTAAATAAATAATTTATACAATTTTTTAATTATTATAGATACATATATCAAAAAAGATATATAAAATCAAAAAAATAATTTAACAAATTTGAAAAAAATAGTGGAATTATAATATTAATTGTATAATATAAAATTCCCCAAATCGGCCAAATAACTAGTATTATCAGGAAAAGGATCACAATAGGTTTGGATATTTAGGAAACTCATACACTCATCATATAATATTTGGGACACATCAATACTCTATATGTATGCAGAAAATCTAGGATGTATAATAACATCCCGTAATGTAAACAACCTAATAGTTTCTACCATACCCCTAGAAAAACATGCCTAAGTAGTGGAGGAAATCCTCTTAAGAAAACTACTCGACATTATAATCGTATGAGTCACATTCACACATCTTACAAATAAGTACACAAGGATGCCAATATTCACTATTTTTCAAACAAATTAATCAATTCATTTCATCAAAATTTCAATTTAAAGTTCATTTCTGAAATACATTACACAATTCCTTGAATACCAATTTCATTAAAAAATTTAGGGAAAATCTATCATCCTCAAAAAACCATTTTTTCACACAAAAATAAATCAATTAATCATTAAATTTCACTTATAAAATATTTTTATAAATTTGAGAAATTTATTTTACCGACATAGGATTGATATAAAACCACCTAGAACATAATGTTTTTCACACATTACCTCAATTGGATCCACCAATGTAAAGACCATGAATAAAACCAAGGAGGCCCAAGAATCAATCCACAAAATTCATAATTGATTCAATTAGACAAAATGGTATTCAATGAAGTGGAAGAAACAAATAACTAAAGATCTCCCACCAGCCACACCTTAGCCAACAATGGATTGGAAATTGGAAGAAGATATCATCAATGATCTTGAGTATAAAAAGAGAATCATCATTACTAATAATACAATAAAATAATTGTTCATAATAGCTCTACACTAATAAAATAACTGAAGAAATAGAAATTATTACTCATCAGAAGAAAATCCACACACAACCTTGATTTTCAAACATTAAATGAATCAATTTGGATGGGGTGGAGGATCCCAAAATCATTAGGGAATGGTTCTAGGTAGAGATGGATGATGGTTTTAAAAAATGGAATAATAATCCTCTGTGTAGAACCTTAAAATCAGAACTCATTATTATTACATGGTGCTAAGTACCTTTATATGATCTATAAATCATTGGGTCTATATACACTGAAATAACCTTCCACATTTCATTAAAAACATATCATTATCTATTAAATAGTGCGTAATATGTACATGGAGTGTTCTGTATCAGGTTGTGTATTCAACTCAAAACATGAACCTTGAGATATATTATCATATTATAATATAATATTTGAATACATGATTCATTAAATTGATAATAATTCTTTCCTTACAATATAAAATATTATATATATATATATATATTATTATTATTATTACAACATGATCATTGAAATTAAACATTTAGGTAAAAAATATACATTATTTTTAGATAGTCTATTCCCTCAAACATTTAATATCTTAATTGAATTCATCAAATATGAAATCCTTTGATACCAATTTCTTTTTTAAGAATATGATGAAACTTAATGGGGGTTATTTTTTCATTTTATTAATCTATATAAACTGAAATATAATCCTGAAATTCGACTTGAACATTTGGGTTTTGTTTATTATTTAAATAGATTTTGTAATGGAAAACTGAATATGAAGAAAACATAAATGTTTATATTTGTTTAGGGAATAATGATAACTTATTATAATACACATTTTTTTTACAAGGATTATTATTTCAACAAATATATACCCTATTATCTGAATAGCACTAAAATTGATAGGAGCTGGATGAATAATCACATCAAGTTAGGTTCTTTTATAGGAAACATGATAGAGAAATACTCAGTTTGAGAAACTTAAACTCTACCATGACATAAAAATAACAAAAATCATAATTAAATTATCTCATGATTTTTTAGAATATATTTTTCACATCATATAATTAATAGTTAAAAAACAAATATTTCCTCAATGGGTAAAATATAACATCATAAAAATTATTACCTTTAGAGAATAATCAGATCTTGGTTTTTGGAAAATTATAATGAATAAACACAATAGTTGATGGAATGACCATGTAATAAATGTTCAACTAACACTGAGCTGATGAAAAACATATATGTCTCCAAAGAGTATCATAGAAAATTATTTTGACAATATGATGAAAAATAATAACAAGATACAATAGAAATATTATGATGATCATAAAAAAATATATGAAATTATGTACATATCCAACATTCATATCTTCCAAAGACAATAGATATCATCATCATTAACATATGATGTATCTATGGGAAGTTAACATGAAGATTTGTTTATATTATATTAAATAGATATAGAAATAACACCATCTAAAATTAAATCATTTATAATAATCATAGCTAATATTGAATTTTAATTTAAACAACTTAGAAAATCATAATGTTCCATTAAAATTGGAAGTATTTAAAAAAAAGAATAATTTACATTAAATAAATCCGAAAAAGAAATAAATATATATATTTTCCTCAAAAACAACATCTGCAGAAATCATGGAAAATAATAAAAAAATAAAATACTGTAGAGTGGTTAATCAAACATAATGATACAATGTATATGGAAAAATAATTATAAGTATGGTTGAAAACACATGGTATATTTCATAATTAGGCTTGATGAACACTAAATTAATATCAGAAAGTTAGTGTTGTTGAAAAATGAAAGGTTCTTGATCCTAAATTCTAGACTAAATGTTGTGTTCAAAAATAGTGATTCTTATAAAAGAAGCGATCTTATTCATAATTTTTATTTCTCTTATATTGCTACTAATAGTGATTAAAATCATCTAAATTTTTTAAAAATTCATATTAATATCATAATAATAACAATATTAAATCTAATGACATTGTAGAATAATATAATTATCCTAATAAACACCATCTAGAAACCCTATTAATTAACAATCATTGGTATCAAAAATGTTTCTATTTTAGAACATCAAAATCAATATGGAAATAAGGAAATATTAGTATCCACATATTCCTATTTCAATTTTCATTATCATCATTTATTGTTGTTTTTAGAAGTATAATTAATTTATATAAAATTTACATGTAATGGTTTTTATTATAGATATAATGGAATAGTTACATCATTTACCATTTTCATCTTACTAAAGCCATTCGGGACATTTGAGTTGGATATCAATAAAACATCTTACAAGTAAATAATTAATTTAGAGATGAATTAAAAAAATACAAAAATTAAAATAAATTTGATAAGGGTTATTAATATTCTAAATAATGCTCATTTGTTTTTTATTCTTGAATGTAATGGAGATTTTAGATGAGTCTGGATGAAGGAAATAATCATTCATCTCTAAATATTATTTGGATCTATCCCTTCAAACTCATTATCATCCCTGTTGATATTATTAAATTATTTTTATGGATGTATTTATATGGACATAAAATAAATATAATTGACATTTTATGTCTCTTATGAAATTCTTCTAATCATTTTCAAAAATAATATTTTTGTCATTATGTTTTGTAATTATTTAAAAAATAAAAATGCAATGTTCTATAATATATTATACGATATAGAAACATTTTCCAACACTGTAGTATTTTTACTGAGAAGTTAAATTATACAATTTTAGGTTTACATAAATTAAAACCCATCATTTCTTTTGATCTATGTTTTTTGGAATTGAAAATAGGGTTTTAAAAGAAAATTGAATTTTCATATCTTAAAGTGTATTGTATATTAGTTAAAATATATTTTAATACTTTTTTATTATTAAATAGTGAAAATATTTTTTTCATGACTTGTTCATTGATAATTGTTTATTATAATGGGTGATAATAATATTAATTATATGATTGGATCATATATCTGATGCTCCAATGAATTGGATAATTTTATTTCAAGTAGATTTTATTGTTATTTCAAAATATATGGTTTCTCTAAGGGTTATCTAGGGGTTCTATGATGAATATGTATACAAAAACCTATTTGTTTTATCTATTATTACTTACAATATTTCATTGGAATTATTTGATTATAAATGATAAGAAATTTTATTTCCCAATTTTGGAAGCCCTGTATGTTTTTTCAAGAAAGAATCACATATGATAAAATGATTTCTTAAGAAATATCCATTATTTTTATTTTTAATTTTTTGTTTTCAAATAATGTATTTTATAAAAACCATTGGGTAGAAAAAATGTTTTTATTTGATTGTAAATGATTATTTCAGCTCATGTTTTATGTTACTAAATGAAATACCTCCCTTATATCTCATTGTTTTAAATTTAAATTATAGAAACAATTCACTATTTTGAATACCTTATATGAATTTTTTCTATCACAATTCATATTAAATATTTTATTTGGGATTTTTGATAATTTTGAACAAATAAAAATTCATTCTAAATATCTTAATTTGTTTTCAAAAAAAGTATTTTTTTTTCATTTTAAATGTTTTATATATTCATAAAAATTGATCATGTGTAGTTGTGTTATAATTATAATATATGGGAATTCATGTATAATATTTACATCATTATTATCTTGAAATATAAACATAAAAATATCATAAACTATAAGTGAGTGATTTATCTTATAGATACTTAATTTATTGATTGATTTATGGTTGGTCTATTATAGTTATTTTCATAGGAAAGTATTATACATTTTTAGATAAAAATGTTTTGGTAAAATAATATTCTCATTAGTATGTATCTTTGATTACATTCAGATGATATATAAATAATATATTACAATGTTTCTGAAAATAATACATGTATATTCAAATTGAATTTTTATATGCGATGTAATGAAGATGATGTTTTAAGGGGTTTAGAAGAAAACATTTTTCTAAATTATCATACTGATATGGTTAAAGATAGAATTATATATTATTTGATGATTGAAAAACATGATGCATGAATTAATGTAATATAACAAAATTATTTATCAAAAAATAATATGTCAATACATGAAAATTTCATTATTGAACACCGAAAATATTTCTACTGAACCATAGATCCAGTGTTAGCTGATGGATGTATTAAATTATTGGAGTATATATTTTATGTCATTAGGTTTTCATGGAATAAAATTTTAACCCCTTAAAATTATTTTCTTGAAGGTGAAAAATACTAATTGTTGTAAATTATTAAAAATTTAAAATGAATTGAATATATTTATTTTTTTGAATATGATAAATTTTCATAATATTTCATTTAGAAATATTCTCCAAAATCTATTCTAATTAGGATTGAGTTTTTTTATTTAAGAATATGTAAAATTATTGAATGGACTTTTATGAAAATAAATCACCTGATTAAAAATGTATGTCACAAATTTTAACAGATATCATGATTGTATAATTTATCTTTTTTTAACATGATTGAAAAAATGTTTTATTTGAGAACTAAATTAATGTTAATACAATATCTAAGAGAAACATATTTGATGTGGAGACAATGAAAAATTTGATTTTATCGATGATCATGTATCATATGAAAAAGTATAACAAGATTTATATATGTTAAGAAATTGGTAATAGTCTATAAATGATAAATCGATGTATAAAAATGATGTTCCCATAATGTGAAAATTAAATAAAAAACCACCTATATAATGTTTATTAAAATTTGGGATTTGTTAGTGATGTGAAATGTTTGAATATGTGGCTAATGAGTTATTTTAAAATGGAAATATTAAGAATATAATACTGATGGTAAGATGATTTAATTGTATGAAGTTGGGAAATTATGCTGATATGTGTCCAAGTTAGTCACTTACGGTGGAATTCATCAATATCTAATGAAAAAATATGTGGTATAATCATTGAAAATACATAGCTTTCTTTTGTGACATTAAATGACGTGGAACCTAATGTTTTACCTGTTTATTCTAATTATGAAAATGATATGTTTGTCTCTATATCTTATCATTCTACAATTTTTAAAAAATGTTTTATTATATATGGAAAACAACAACATAAAATTCATATATACCATTTTCTGAAAATTTTGTATTATATACAATGGAATAAAAATATTTATCTGGATATTCCTATTGTTTTTAGTGGGATTATATTTTCTGAAAATATTAATAAAAATTCAAAGGAATATTATTTTGGGTATTAAATAATATAATGATTGTAATTATATGAACTATTTATGTGTCAAGAATGTGTTGTTTAATTATTGTATACCTTTAATAACCAACCATGACCCTAAGAGATTTATTAGGGATAGAATATTTGGTACCCAAAATATTGATATTGAAATGTATAAAACTATTAAAAATAGTGATGTAACATTAGTGATGGATGAAATTAGTGTTTTTACAAATTAATTAAATATTATTATTTTTGATTAGGATGTTGATATTATAATTGAGTTGGTTCTTGATGTTAATCCAAATTTAAAAACCCCCTCTGAGAATATATCATGTATAACTATTGGAAATTAATATGAAATTACAAGATTATCTAGATAAAGGATTTATTCATCCGAGAACATAACCATGGGTTAGTCATGGTTTTTTTTAAATAATGATGTTTCAATGAGACATATAATTTAATATAAATACTTGAATAACATTACATTTATGAAAATGTATCTTATAGTATATATAAATTAATTTTACGATAAAATCTATGAAGAATATTATTATTAAAATAATGATATCATGTCTGAATAAAATAAGTAAAATATAAAGGATGTATTTTTTATATATCTCTTTTTGTAATTAGATAATGAGATTATGAGTCTATTGTTATACCTTTTGGTTATCTAATGCACCATTTTTATTTATGGACCATTTGAATAGGTTTTACAATGTGTTAATTGAAATGATTTTGTATTTTTATTGATGATTTTTTTGAAAATAAAAAACTCTTGCGGAATAGAAAATGCATTGAAGTATTTTTGTAACAACTAAATAAATTAAAATATATATAATTTTAGTATCTATAAATCTTTAAATTAAAAAATAATTTTATCAGCCATATTTTTTATAATTATGGATTTATTATTGACCCTACTAAAAAAATTGGTTGTATAGCTTCCAACAACTACAAATGTCTTGGATATTTGTAGTTTTCTATTTTTGGGATACTATAAATAATATGTCAAAAACAATGCTCTTATTTATGGACCACTAACTAGTATATCATGAAAATGTGTAAAATTCATCTGGATAAAAGTGTGAAAAAATTGTTTTTAGAAATATTAAATTTGAATGATGAATTCATTAGTTTTATCCCTACCCTTACTAAGTGGTTTTTTATCTATATATATTCCTTGTGAATGGAAATAGTCCTTTTTCATATTTACAATGATCTTTAAATTCTTATGCACCATGTAAACTATAACTACCTGAGTAAAAAAAATCAACGCATTATCTATAATTATTATCATTGGGATTTCTAGTAAAACATTATAGGTATAATTTATAAAAATTAATGTTTTATTTATATACTAATCAATTTTTTAATAATATATTGACACTAAAAGAGTTAATATTTTCAAAGAAAATATGGCATGAATTCTTAAAGAATTATTATTTCACTAGTTATTTCCATCTTAGAGAAGAAAAAAAATATATTTTATAATTATTTTAAAAGACATGGAATCAATAACAATGTTTCGATTTGAACAAAAAAAATTGTGTTAATGATTGGATGAATTTTGGTCTTGAAATTTTTAATGTTGTAGTATTGTATATTTTGTTTTAGGTTTCTATGAAAGGATCCGACAATAAATAACTCATATTATAGTTAGAGGCGAATAAAATTATTTTTATTTTATTCAATTAGATATATTTTTTATATACTTATATATATTGAGGGAAAACTATTAAATATTAAACCCATCAATTAAAAATGGATGAATTTATTCAATATTATTTTTTTCAAAAAAAAAAAATATTTTAAAATAAAAAATGGATTTTGTTAATGAATATTTTTTTCTAATTTTTCTCTTTGATATAACTATTTTATCTATTATCACGTAAAACATATAAAAAAATTTTAGAAACTATTAATGAGCATAATGAACATAGAATGGAAAAAAATTAATGGAAAATATTAGTCCATTGAAAATACATAAAACATTTTCATAAAACATACCATTTTATCAAAAAAATGTATTAATATATTGAAATATATCTATACCTTACCTATTAAAATCAAATAATTTTAATGAAAACAAATTAAAGATAATCTATTACATATGTTGGTGAAATATGATATAATTTTCAAAATCAGTCTTACTAATGTAGTAACCATAATTTCCAACCCCCATCTTCATAGTAAAAAATGCATTAGAGGTTATCACGTAACAACTTATCCATGGTTTATCATAAAACCACCCATAATTGGTTAGTCACATAACCGAAAATAATTGGCTTATCACATAACCACCCATAAATAATTATAATTACCATGAACAATAACATAAACAAAAATCACGAGGTATTGCCTCATGAAAACACTCTTTCTATAAAATGAACTTTTCATTTTGAAATCAGTCATTTTGAAAAAGAGGAAACATACAATAGATAAAAGTTTCATTAAAATTAACCCTATTAAAATAGAATTCATTGTTAAAAATATTAATTACACATGAGTGGTGAAATTTTAAATAATTTCATATATTTAAATAATTTTTTTTGAAATAGGAACTTTAATAGGGGATTTTTGAATGAAATACATGAAAATAAAATAATGAAAATTATTAAGGAAAATTTTCATAGATCTTATAAAATAATATATTATTAAAAATTAATTAATATATAAATAAATTCATAATTATTTTTATTATAATGGAAATAAATTAGAAATATTTTAATATATATTATAAAAACATTTAATATGAAATAATTTAGTTAAAGAGTCACATGTAAATATCATATTGTGGATGTGGGAAAAAAATAAAATATAATTAATATGTGTATGTTATTTAAAAACACAAAACAATACATTGAAATACAAATTAATATGTAAAATATTAATTTGAAACCTATCAATAGCATGACATAGTAGAGTATTAGATGTCAGACTTATTGAATAGAAATAGGGTTATGAAATCCCATTCCTCAAGTTCAAATTCATTCAAATTTGTACTAAACTCTATCATAATCTTTTAACGAATGTTATTAAATCATTATATAACTATATTATTCTTTATAATACCTAACTTTATGATTTTATATCATTTTATCACCCATAAATTAATATTATATCATTCTTTTCATGGCTTTAGGTGCCTTTGATGGTTTGATGAACGTTTTTAATTTTATAAAATTAAGGATGTTCATATAAAAAGGAATTAAAACTCCATAAGTGGAATTAAATATTATTAATTATATACTATAAGTATGAATGTTGTCTTATATCATTTATATTTATTTTATGTGGATTATTAATTGGATAAAACAATAATGATAAATATTTAGTTCATTTTGGCACTTTTTCCAAACATCACAAACTAGTTTTTTCTTATTTAATATTGTGTGTGTATATTACATATAGAAATGAAATAGTTTATAATTTTCATATTTCAAAACAATTTAAACATATTCATAATTTTCGGACCATCCATGATGGATGTAATGGAATATTAAAAAACATTATTCTAGGAGATGGTAACGAAACATAAATTGAACAACAACTTCTTTATGGAATGAATAGAGATGATAAATGGTTTTTATATAATATAAATAATTATATACATTAATATTAATATATAACTGATTATATATTTATCATTACTTAATGGATGAAATAGGTGTCGAGAATGAACAAAAGGAATATAAATTATGATACGTACTCTGAGAAAATTACATCTTGAATATCAACTACCTGAAAAACTCTTAATTTCAATGGATTTCAAATTTTGGTGATACCATCAATACTAGGTAGTGGGGAAAATAAGGTGTATGGGTTTTAGTAGAAATTTAAGGAGCTACATGTCTCGTTATACTAAATGTGGTTGTGAGGTGTGGTAATTAAACTGAAAGATAGGTGAGTTTAAGTGAAAAATAATGGTTATTTTCAATTTAAATCGTACTTCATTGAGTTGAAATTAATTTCCATTTATTTATAAGATGAAAATATTTTAGAGGTAATTTATTGTTGATAAATTCAAAAACCAACTGTAAAATTTTTCCATTTTTAGTTTTGATAATATTTTATCTTTTAACATTAACCCTTGTCATCAGTTTACATATACTGTGGTAAATAAATTTTTTACCATAGTTATTTTTTTATTAATTAAAATTTTAGTTTACCTTAAAATTTTATTTTAATATATAATTCCCAATATAGAATCCATTTTACTTAACACATATCACAAATTATAAAAAATTAGATAATTAATCATGCAAACAAAAAGGATAGGCATGTTATTAAATTTAAAATTTCAAAAGTATGAAATTATTTTGTATCCACTTTCAATGTGAAATTTATTTCAATGACCTAAATTGGTATTATTGGTCTATTATTTAACAAGTAATATTTAAACCCAATATGAAATTTAATTTAACATTCTAATTAAATAATAATAAATAATTTTCAACTAAAATGATTTATTTTTCATTGGTCATAAAAAATGATACTTATAGAAAAGGTAGCAAAAAATGCACAAAAATGTAATTTTAATACAAATATTTCAAAAAATAATTCCATTTTTTAAAAATAAATTTATGAGCATATTAAAAAAAAATTAATCTGTGTTTTGAATAAAAATGTCGGAATATTTTTTTCCTAAAAAAATATATCTTTCAAGAATAAAATAATAGTTATTAATTTCTTAATACTATTATTCTATTTTTATGAATATAAAAAAATTATTTAATACATAAAAAATAAATTCATTACAATATTTTAAAAATAGTGATTAATTAAAATTCTTAATATAAATTTATATTTTCTGCATAAATATTATTTTTAAATAATAATACATACTTTATATTCAATTTGTTTTCATTTAAATTTATATTTAATTTGTAAAGAATTAATTAAAATTAAAAACATGAAAAAACAATATTTTCATAATTTAGTTAATGTAATTTAATCCATCTATTCCAATGGAAATGTGATAACCGTCACATTTAAATGATAATATTTTCTAGTTTATTGAAGATTAATGTGACGTATCATCTATGATGTTGATCATAGTTTTTTATTTTAAAATATCAATATGTTACATTATCCCCCTTTTATACATTGCATCCTCGAAATTTAATCACGGTCTCAATAACTATGGATTTTTTCTAGTGTACACTTGTTTAAATCCATCATCAGATAAAGGGTCAATAATTATTACTTTTGAAATGGCATAATGGAAATTATGAAGGCTTACTAAGATAACACATATTGGTTTTACATGTAGAAAAACATTTACATGGATGAGAAATGAAAAATCCCATGTAATGATATATAGTGTTATAGAACATGGTCATGATAAATATATCATTCCAAAACCCATAAATCTATGATAGATTAAATGGATATCAATTTCATGGTATGTAATGTAATAGGATAAAAAATTTATGAAAATTGAGGAATTATTTCACTAAAGAGACTATAAGCATGAGAAAGTATATTTAATTTACAAGGAAAATTTAATACATTAGTCATTTTCTACCACAATCTCATATTTTCTCTAAGTGATGTTTATTCAAGAAGAATATATACACATTATGCAACCCAATAAACTCATAGGTATTAAAGAATCTATAAAATTATAACTATATATTCATCCTACCATTTTGGATTATCCTAAAAGGATATAATAAAATAAATCAACTCTCACAATGATTAAACATTAATTTTATGAAAGACATCTTCAATCATTAGAAATCAATATTAAGAATCCAAATTTAAATATAGAACATTTGTAAAATAACATTACATTAAATTACTAAAAATATTCCTAACTATAATTGATTATAAAAAATCATTAATATTTTATCACCTTGTTTTCCAATTGAAATATATTATTAGAATAAAATTGAATCACTCTAAAATTCTCATAACAGAAATATAATCGACCTAATTGGACTATTTCTAACATATCTGAACTATTTTCACAAATAAACGAAATAATCATAAATCATATATTCTTCTAAAAGGTAATTAATCGTTTAATTCTCAAATATAATTTCATAGTATTCTATTTAACTTGATCATATAAGGTTTAAAAAATATTGAACATCGTCTGATATAACATTAATCATTTAACAAAAAATAATTTTCCCCATGTCATGGATATCTATTGGATAAACAATATCATCTAAAACATTGATTTTTTTCTATTTATGATATAATTTATCTAAAAATAGAAATACCATACTACCAAGGAGATCACATAGGCCAGTGTTAGGAAATGAACCCATATCACAAATATTTTGTTGGTTCAATTCCAGTAGCCTTTCCTAATGTGATGGGTTGTCACCCATCAGACTGGTTATCATTACTAAAAAACAGTGTCAATATAATCCTTGTAACATTATAAATCTCTCAGAAAAATCCTATAAAATAAAATTAATATATTTATCCATAATGTTTATCTCATACCATTTATTTTTCATCCTAATGTAGTGACCATAATTACATCACATTAAGAGATATTATAAACCTAATTTATTTCCAATACTTATAAAATTATATTTAAAAATATTATATAATTTCTTTAAAACAAAATTTTTCTTATTATAACCTTAAGTGTTACATTTAACTAAATATTATCTCATTTTTAACATTTTTATATGTTTTGACTTTAATCAAACATAAATTTATGAAATAAAGAAAACACATCCTTATATAGAAAAACACAAAGGCAATCTATGATTCCCATAATATTAATAATATAGAAAAAACTAAAAAAATTAACAACTAATACATTCATATTCCTTATTAAACCATTAACCATGCTTCATCATCTAATTTCTTAATACATTATTCCAAAAATCAAGGATATGAATTATATGTTCATGATTCAATAATATCAACGGAAAATAGCAACTTACTATGAAAGGAAATAATGAAATCAAACCATAAATATGTATATAACATTATATTTTATTTCCCAATTAAATAAAAAGTAAACAAAAAAATATTCTCTGAGATTTTAATTTTATTTTGATAAATCACATGAAATAATTCTCAAAGAATTTATTTTTCTTTTTAAATTTTTTTTTTCTGAAATGAAGTGAAATTATAAATGAAATTTTTTTATTGAATAACCATTATAATATTTTAAATTATTCTTCAATTCATTATAAATTCATAATAGATGAAAATCTTCTCAATCCATATAATTTAAGAAAAACATTACTTTATTACTAATTCAGATAAGTCATATATTATATTATTTATAAATAGGAAAAAATAGTTCATTAAAATAATATTTTTTTTAAATTAAATAATTATTAAATATTACTATAATAATTATTTATGTAATATAAATACAATTTTTGATATAATTTTAAAAATCATAGAAAATGATAAAAAGGGTCATTATGTGAAAAATTTAAAAAATTACATTTTTTAATGAAATTCCTTTATAATAAATCATATTATTAATGTGGTCATTAATCCAATGAAAAATATGTCACATAAAATATTTAATGAAATGAATATGTGTTTAATAAGTCCACAATTTTCTATATGGTGAGGTTAACACACAAAAACCTATCATTTAAATGATATTTTTAAATAATTTCATTATCCAAATAATGTATGACGAATATGAATGTAGTGAAATATATCATTCCTTAATGCCTAATAAATTATCCTTAATATATATATAATTAAATGATTGAAACAAGAAATGTTAAATTGAAGTTGTTCTTTTAATGATAATAACCATAGAACTATATAATATATTAGCATCTAAATCCTAAATAAAACACCATTATAAATCCAATCTCCAAAAATATCATTAATATCATGAAAATTATCTTATTGAATTATGAAAGGGGGTATTTTATATTTTTAATTTTTACCCATTATTAAACATATAAAATTTTTATGATATCTATAACGCTTAATAAAACCTTACAAAGAAATAACATAATCTCCAAAGTTATCTAAACCCTATTGTTTTTCCAATTTTAAAGACCCAGCCTTAAACAACACAAATTCTATTAAAAGTATAATTGAATTATTTTTATTATTTTTTAAATTATAATTGAGATTTAGTGTTTTATAAAATGAAGAAAAACACATACATTGTAAACAAATGAATTGAAACTGGACACATGTACTAAATATCCATTGTTCCACAAGTCAAACCCTTTAATTTTTTTTATTTATGATCAATCTATTATAATTTCCCTCTAAATCCATCCATGTATCTAATCACCATTAAATATTGTGAAATAATTTAAAAACATGATAACAGAACACAATTATTAATAAGGGATATAATGGAAGGAAAAACATCAGTCTAGTGAAAATATATAAAACATTTCCAAAAAACATACCTTTTTATTTTGAAAAATGATTAATCCTTTAAAATGATCCTTTACATAACTATTGAAAATAAATATTTTTTTATTAAATTACACTATAAATCATCAGAAAAATCTGTATGAATCTTGGTAAATAATTTTATAAATCACTCTTACAAATGGAGAAACTAAAATGGCCAAGCTCCAACTCTGGAGTACCAAATGCAACAGATGTTATTACAAAACCACACATCCATGGCTTATCATTAAATCACCCTTAATTTGTTTATCAAATGATAAAATAAAATTTTCTACCATTTAAAAAACCTCATAAATTAATAATATCCACTAACCTTAACATAAATAAATTATGTAAAATAGAATCATATAAAAACACTTTGTACAAAAATAAATTTTCAGGTTGAAATAATTCATTTCGAAAAATAGCGCACCTATATTGGAAGTGATTTTATTTGAATGAAAATATATAATAATTCAAGGTAATAATAATTATATTAATGTGACATGAAAGTAGAAAATTACATTCATGATTTATTTATTATAAAATCATTAATTTTAAAAAGGAAACTTTTAAAGTGAGTTTTAAAAAGAATGGCCTCTAAATTAATGCATAAAATATTCATTCTAAAAACATTTGATAGAAATCATAAAATGAAAATTTTCAAATAAATAGATTATATATCAAAAAATTATAATATATAATTTCATTAATCATGGACATTAAGAAGTTATATATTCTAAATAAATTATTATAACATTTAGAATGAGGCATTTTAATTAAATAGACAATTATAAATATAATATTGTGGAAGTCAGCGTGATTAAAATAAATTTATATGTGTATCTAAAATGAATACATATAATATATGTAAATAAATCAAATAATTTTAAAATTTTATTTCAGGTATTTTATTAGCTTTACATAATTATTTATTAGATGTTTAATCCAAAGAATAAAAATTTGGTTTGAAATCCCTTACATTACAATAGAATACAATCAAACATGTTCAAAACTCCAGTAAAATGATTTAAAGAATTATATTAACTCATTTTAGAACCATATTAATATTTTTAATTCTATATTTGATGATTTTATCCCATTTTATGACCCATCCATTAATAATATTTCTTTATTAACATGGTTTTATGTTGGATTATTTGATGGTTTCATGATCATTTTTACTTATATAAAATTATTGATGTTAAAATAAAATGGAATTATAACACTATATAATTAATGAAATATTATTAATGATACCCTAGAAGTATTAATGGAACCTTATATTAGTTGTTTTCTAATATTAGAATGATTAATCAGATAAGAAATCAATGAAAACGTTTTTTTTTTGTTTGGTTTTTTTTCCCCGAACATCATGGACTATTTCAGTGTAATTTAATATAATGTGTGTATATTTGTTTCAGAACATGAAATATGTTATAATATATCTTTTCATATTTTAATTACCATAATGGATATTTTATAATCATCCATGAAGATGGCATTGGAAAAGAAATATGATTGTTAATGGAGACGGTACAACGATATACTATAGTCAACAGTTATATTTAATTTGAATAAATATACATAAGAAATTAAATTGATAATAGATATAAAATAAGATAAAAAAACTAAACTATATTAATTATTCTATAGTTAACATGAATTGATTGATAAATGAGCCTATGAGAAAGTACAAAATGTAAGGAATTTGATAGAGGTTCTTTCAGAAAATTTCCTATTCAATATCACATCCTTAAGAGTCAATTTAGGTCCTTGGATTTGGACTATTGGTGAGAATAGAAGAACCGTGAAGTGGGTATAGTGAGGTGTATAATATTTTTTATATAATTTTTTACTAAAATCCTTGGGATTATAAATGGGTGGAAAAGTCTGTTTTTCATACATTAGTAGAGGCGTGTTTATTTTATTAACATAAAAATTATTTTATTTTTAATTCCAACCTTATTGAAAATGAATTAATTTCCACTACATTGTCATAAAATTGAAATTTTATATTCATGATAGGGTTTATAAATAAATCATATATCCATTATTTTTTTTAGTTGTTACTTCTGTAAATCTTTTACTTTTTAACATTAACCATTGTCATTATTTAACCTACACTATAGTAAATAATTTTTTTAACTATGGTAATGTTTATATTCATAAAAAAATAATTGGCCTAAAAATGTAACTTGGAAATTATGATTCCAAATATGGAAACAATTCTACAAAAATTTAAATTAATGAATTGGAAAAATAATATAATCAATTCTGCAGAAAAATGTAAAACATGTTTTTAAAGTAATTTTTTTTAAAAGATTGAAATATTTTTATTTACAATTTCAAGTTTAAATTGATTATAATGAAGTAAATTGGTTCTATTTATGTGTATGTTAACAAATTATACTTTTATAAATTTAATATATAATTTACATATATAAATAAATTATAAAAAAACAACATTTTCTGAATAATATGATGTGTTGTTCATTATTTCTAAAAAATAAATCTTGATAAAAAATTTAAAAAATTCTCCATAATATAATTCTCATATTTATAATTAAAAAATGAGTTTTTTCCAAAATTAATTTATAAAAGAGTCAGGTTTTAGTTTTCATCCATGTGCAAGATCAAAATGAATCAAAAATTGCTTTTTAAAAAATATTGCTATGAAACTTGAAATATGGATTACTCATTTATTAAATTAATCAAACATATTGGATTATGTTATAAAAAATTTATTTTTCATATATTGCATATAATTTTCATTAATATATTTTAAAAATATTTATTAATAAATTTTGTTAATATAAAATTCCATTGTGTACATGAAAAAAAAATTATTTAAAAGAATAATTTATATTAAATTGTATTTGTTTTAATTTATAATTAATTGGTTTCCTATTAAGTCATTTAATAAAAATTATTAAACTATACATTCATTGTCACACCCTGAGTTAAAAAAAAACTTGGTTTGATAGCGTAGATGATACACCACATCAAGTTCAAATGAATAATTAAATATTATTTTTTAAATGTTTCCATTATAAAATATTTATAGAATGGATTTAATGAATATTAATAATTTAATAATGAAAATATTTGTTGAAATTTTTATATAATTATTAAATTGCTATAGAAATAGTTATAAATTAAAATTAAAACCAATTGAATATAAATGATGTGTTTATGAAAAAAACTATTTATGTACAAATAATTGTGTTTATAAAATAACAAAATCAATGTTGTTTTATTATATTAATGGAATATATATTAAATATATTTATTATAATTTTTGAAAATTAATCTTATGTATTTCATAGTCCCAATATAAGAAAAAAATCATATTTTTAGAATAATATAAGTATTTTTCAAAATAGGCAGTTTTACAGCCTTTAGATTGTGAACCAAACTTAAATTTAGTTTTTGTAACTTTTATATCTATTATTTGAAAATATTATTTTATTCACTGTAATAGGGACATTGAAATTTATCATGGTTTATTTTTTTGTTATTTTTCATATAAAATTAAATGTTTAGTGAATAGTGAAAAATATTACATTTTAATTCAAAACTGCATATTCATCTAATATATTTATATTGTTATATTATAATTGTAATTATGTTTAAAGTATAATAAGAAGAATTTATTTAAATTATTACAATTTAATTCATTAGATGAATCTTCCAAATAAAATTAAATAGAAAAACATTGTGAACATTTGAACGTTTTACATTAAAAACATGTTTATTTGATCCATCAACGAGATTACTGTTAAACTCAATTTAACAACTTCTAAGAAATGAATTTTAAAAAACAAACATTCATGGCCATACTCAGTATGAAAATTTTGGTCCAATATTATTAAAATATATTTTGTTGAAGAATAAGTTTAGTATTTTATCTACCACATTTAATGGTAAATCAGGTAATTAAAGGTATATATAATATTATAATTTTATAATATTACCCTATCAGTTGTCCTAATCTTATTAGATCAGTTGTAATCAACAATTACCATCATAAGGCTTAAATTTTGTCCTTTGGTAGCCATTTGGTTTTGACTATGACATTTATAACATTTAATTTAATGTAAAGGCTAATATGTCAGAAATTTGTCTCTTCTTACAAAAAAAATAATATGGGGTAATGTAAGTGATATCATAGACTATTAATATTCCATAAAAATTGAAAAATATTACCTATATCATGGTAATTAATTAATAATTTTTAGGCTTAAAATAAAAAAAAATATTATGACACAATTATGATGCGGTAATAAATTTATTAATGAAGGAATAAAAAAATATATATAAATAAAATTTAAATATATTTTGTTAATATTTGATTATATAAACTAATTTTTTGTATGTCTATGTCATTCAAGGATTTAGTTAATGTTGATTGTTTTTGAAGGTATCATGTTTGTATTAATTTTTTAAAATTCCATGTAATAAATATTGTCATAATTTATAGAATTCATATTGTAAAATATAAAATATGTAAATAAATGACATAAAATTTATAAAAATATATGATTAGGAGAAATATTTGTTTAGTTTCTAAAAATTTCGTTAATTTCTCAATAATTTATAGTTTTAGATTATTTGTTAATTTTTTAAACCATAAAGTGTATATTACATGATAAATAAGTATGTGTTAAAATGGGTTAAAACAAAAAAAAAGATAATGATTAAAAAAATACCCAAAACATGTCTAATTTTAATAGGATGATTAGGATTCGACCCAAACTCATAATATCATAAAAATAAATAATTATGGGGTCATTTGAGATTTAAACTAAATTTATATTAATTTCATGCTTTATATAACTCAACGAGTACCCATCCCCTATTCTATAAAAGGGAACCCATTCATATCTTTTACTTCCAAATAAAAAACATTTTACTTCATCAAAAATTTACCTAAAACCCATCCTAGAATACCTCCCCACATTCATAAGGCTTTATTTTTGGTAGAAAATCTTTTTTAGATGTGTTATGGTGTTCTTCATGGGTGATCTACCGAGGAGGTATCTTTCTCATTATGTATTTATATTCTATTTTTCTTCCATTTCATTAAAATATCCTCAAACAATGATGAAATACTAAATCCATTTAATAAATTTAATTAGATGTTATTATGTTAATATAATCACCTAAATGCATCTTTAATTTCATCAAATGGAATATCATATTTTCGTTCGTGTGTATGGCAGATGGTCACCTTGCGAACCGATGTAATTCTCTTTTCTTCGTCATCTTTAAAGGCAAGTAATAATTATTACATTAATGTTCATATGTGATATTCATTACATATTAATGTAGATGTTATTCATTCATATGTATGACTTACTGTCTCCATGATTGTATTATTGTTCATTTTTCATATTCATATATAATAATTTTTTTAAAAGGTATAATTTATTTAGAAAATTATTATTACGCCGTGAATGTACTTATAAAAATGATATTATTTTGAACTCATGGAATATTGACATCCGATAGTGTTCATTTTTTACTTGAGTACCGAATATTGACAAAACAATCGATGTGAACATAAATAATTATTTAATTTTAATGACATGATAATAATCATATAAAAGGAATAATAAACATTATAAATGTTCTTAACAAATTAATTAAATAACCTATTTTTATTGAAATTGAATATATTGATTTTAGGTGATTAGTCGAAATTATTATAAGAGATTTCATCTCAATCACTTTTCATTGAGACATTTCTTGATGATATGGACCATTATTATTTTATAAAGTTCTATATTTCCCCGTTAACTTTTTGTATCCATATTTTATATATAACCATGTTATTTAATGATTTTTAATATATTATAATTTCATGACAAATAAAATTTAAATGGTTAAATTGGTATGTAAGTTTTTGACTACAAATCTATTTTATGCATTTAAAGGATTTATTCTTCTAAATATTTATCATTCATGTCCATGTTTTCAAAATCCTTTTATAGATTTATTTATATGGACATAAATGTTTTAAATGATAAATCATGAATATTATTTTAAATGTTTTATAGTGGTATAAGACAATTGTATTAAAAAAATATGTTATAAATGTTTTAAATTTTGGTTTTAAAATGGATTGGATGTCTTGTGAATGAAGAAGATATTTAATGATTTTCATGTTGAAAAATTAAATATTAGATGTGTTGGTACTTGGATATTTAATGGGTGAACCAAATATCACTTATACGATTGGTTGAGCCCCATTATATCTCATGGGTGAGCCCGATATAGATTATAACAAGGGTTTATCCCCATTATTGATAATGAATGATGGGTGAAACTTGTATTGAATATGTGAATGGTGAACCTCATTATATATCTCAAATTAATTGTGTATTCAAGAGGTGGAAGTCGACCATGTGGTTATACTATTTGTAACGTAGATTATAATAGTGATATGGTACTGATATTCCCATGAAAAAAGTTATGTTATATTCTTGCTAATATGTTTTTATGAAAATAAATTTAATTGGTTTTAATGATTTAACTGTACTAACGATTTACTTTTTCAATCTCCCTTGTTGAGATTTTTTTCCAATCCAAATTATTAAAATGTATTTCACAAATCTTAATATCAGTAATGAAAATGAATATTCCTTTATGAATGTATTTAATACGTGTCTTAAAAAGAAATCTTGTATCTTTAAATGCTTCTCCTTTGGGAAAAAAGAGGATTGTGAGTATAACATTCCACATGTAATGTATGGATATACGTTGTAACCATTTTCCTAATGCTCTAAAACTCTAAACTGAAATTATTATCTAACATTTATTCTTGTTAAAATATAGTATAATGTGTTTTTTAAGGTCATGTATTTAAATTTGGAATCACTGGATTGTTTATAACAAATTTGAGATTATGATGATTTCATAAGATTTATAGGTATCATCTTTGGTTTTTAATTTTACGGTTGATTATATGTTTAATTTCTTACAATCTATTTTACAACATTATGTTATTAATTTTTAAGGAGACTAACTGTATTTTTGGAGACATTCACCTTCAATGAAATTCTGGTATATTACTATTTGGGATATAAATAAAATTTTATGATCCAAAAAATGAGGTTAAAAATTATTGTGGTTATATTTTAGCTATAAAATATTTTTGGAATATTACAAGAAATATATATTTTTGAAAAAATGAAAACCTATAAACATTATGACAGACCATCGCGTTAGACAATACCATAGGAATAAAACCTACAACTGATGTTTGAATATGATTTATCACCTATCACTAGCCTACGTGATGTCCCTATTTAGTATGACTATTTAATTTTAGTTAAAAAACTTTTTGAGATAAAAATTAATGGATTACAAGTACTTATGTTTTATCAAATAAATATCCTTTGTATTGGAAAATGATATGTTGATTAAATGAAAAATGTTATTTTGGATGTCATTTACTATTTTTAAAACATTTTATGATTATGGAAAAAGGAATAATATTTGATTTTAATTGAGTAGTAGTTGTTGAATTATATTTTAGAATAATCAATGATTTCATATGTGGACATATAGGGAATTATGTTGTTTATGAAAATGATTAACCTATCATAGGGAATATATTATTAGGTTAATTAATTAATGGTATAAGACATTAAGTGTGATTGATGTTAAGATGATTTAAATATTAGAAGTTATCATGGAATATTATTTGATTAAAAAGTTCGGATTTTATAGTATTTAATCCTAGTTATAATATTTTCTAAGATTTATAAGTATGGTTTTTAGATGAATAATCTATGTTGAAATATTGTTATTCTAGTTGAGATTTGGTGATTAAAAGTAGTTTTTCATCAGAAAATGTTATATTTTTTTATCTTCACGTAACTATATTGGTTTTGGTTAATGTTTCATGACAAAATAATTGGATATTAAATATTTTTTAGATTGTGTGATTCTATAGGAGTTTATTCTTCTTGAATACTCATTATTTGGGAAAAAAGATAAGTTTTGGTGGATATTGATTAAAGGATGAAAAATTAATTTTCCAGTAAATATGTTTTCTTGTGTCCAAAATAAGGGAGGTACAAGAATTCCTCAAAGTAATGAATAGGATCTAAAAAACATTTTAATATTATTTTTCCCTTCTACTATGTCAAAGACTATTTAACCCATCACATAATTCTATTATTTTGATTGTTAATTTATACCTAATTTTTTACAATCATTCTCCATCAAAATATTATGGTTATTTTTTCATCCATATCTGTGTTTTCCTAAATTTAATCATAGTATGTGTTGTTTCATACGAACTTCTTACTATCCATTCATTAATTTAATTTTAATTTTTTATAATTCCTTTTTCTAATGTGGGGTTGCAATAAAGGTATTTTAAAAATTCATACCTTAATTACTAACCATGAATTCAATATTTTGAGGGAATATTTTTCAAAATTGGGGTAGAATGTAATATCACGGTTTTTTTAAAAATACCATGTTTGATGGCATACATGATACGCTAGATAATTTTAAAAGAATATTATTTAAATTTTTATAACATATTTGTAAGAATTAAAAAAATGAGTAATACTAATTTAATTACAAAAATATATTTTAAAAATGATTACATAATTATTTAGTGGTTAATAAAATAATTATAAATTAAAATAAAATCCAATTGAATATAAAAGATGTGTTTTATGAAAAAATTATTTTACTGTGAAATTTTTTTTCATAAAGTAATTAGATCAAAATAATTAGATTATATTATTTAAATATACACGAAATATATTCAATTTTTTTTTTTACAATTCATCTTATTTATTTTCTAGTCCTAATAAAAGATCAAATCCTATTTTGAGAATAAAATATGTATTTTTCAAAAAGGTAGTGTTAATGCATTTTGATGGAGAAGCCATTTTATATTAAATTTTTTTATACTTTGTATTGTTCTATATTAAAATATAAACATAATATTTGGATGAAGGACATAAAAATTTACCTTTTTTGAATATTTTCTATTTTTCCGAAAAAATTCACATTTGAATGAAGAGTAAATAATACTGTATTTTAATTTGAATCTTCTCTTTCATCGAATTTATTTAATTTTTTATATTTTAATTTTACATTGTTTTAATGTGTAATTATATTATATTTTTATCAGTAAATATAATGTATTTTATTGGATTCAATTTAAAATTAATATTAAATAGAAAAACACTCTGAACTTTTGAACATTTTACTTAAAAACCAGTTCTCTCGATCCGTCAATGGGATTACTGATAAAAATAATTTAACCACTTCTATGAATTGAATATTGAAAAACTGACAAACATGGTAACACACAGTAAAAACAATTGGTCTAATATGGTCAAAATAGTTTTTGGCAAATAATATCTTTAGTATTTTTTTTGCCATGCTTAAAAGTAACTAGGGAAATTTATGGTAAAATTAATATTATAATATTATTAAATTTCCCTAATAATTTTCCTAATGATATATGATGAGTTATTATTAACCCCAAACATCCATGTTCTGAATGTGTGAAATTTTTTTCCCACTTCGGTAAGATTAAGAATTTTATAACATTTAATATAATGTTATGGAAAATATGTTATAAATTTCTCTCTTCTCACTAGAAAAATTTTCATATTGTGGTAAGTAAGTTATTTTGTTGTAAATGAATTGTATATATAAATATCAAAATATTTCCTACATTAGTATAATTTATTTCTCATTTTTTTAATAAATAATTATATTTAATAATGAAACAAAGATGATGTAATAATCGAGTTTTAAAAAAATGAATCCAATAAATAATATTAATCATAATAAAATTTAAATATTCTGAAATATTATATTCCATACACTAATTTAATATATGTATATGACAAGTTAAAGTTGTTTTAATGTTTTTTTAGACAGAATCAAGTTATTATGTGTTTTTAAAAAAATTATGTAATGAAATGTATCAAAATTTACTTAATCCATATTTTAAAATATTAATTATTTAGAAAAATGATGTAAAATTTATAAATATTTAATATTAGTAAAAAATGTTAAGATAAGTGAAAAAATTTCTTTCATGACTCATTAATTGGTTGGTTAGCATGATTTGTTAATACTTTAAACCCTAAGGTGTAAATTACTTGATAAATCGGTAATAGTAAAAAGGGGTTAAAACTAGAAGTTAAGGATTAAAATATAAAAAATCGGTCTAATTTTTTTTGGATGATTAGGATTTCACCCAAAATTAGTATTTCATAGAAATAACCCTTTTTTTTAATTTTGGATAGAAAACAAATTTATATTAATATAATATTTCTAATAATTCCACGATTTCCCCAATACCCCCATTTAAAAGGGCACCCATTCCTCTATATTACTCACTCATCCAAAATCATTTAGTTTTTTCATTATCTAATAAACCCATTATTAGTATAACTCCCTAAATTATTGAGACATTATTTTATGTAGAAAAACTTCTATAGAGGTGTAAATGTGATCTTTAGGGGTGATCAACTGATGTAAAATTATCGTTTAGTTTATGTATTAAAATATTATTTAGTATTCTACATCATTCAATCTTCTCCAAGAATGAAGAAATTATACTTTTAGTATCCTCAGTATACTAAGATATTATTATGATTATTTCATCACCTTAATCTGTACACATTATCATCAAATTTAAAATGAACATTTCATTCATATGTACGGAGAACTTCCTCCTCACGAACTGATATATTTTGTTTTCCATCACCATATTTATAGAATATTTATAATTATGGAATTAATTTTCTTATTTTATATTCATGATATACTAATCATTATAATAAAATAATATAATAATTTCCTTATTACATTCTTAGTACATAAAAATGATAATGTTGTTTGTGTGTGCATGTGAACTATCACCTCCACGAAAGAATGTGATTCATTATTATTCAATACATAACTTGTATAATATATAACAATATATAAATTATTAATATGATATGAATGGTTTTATTATACTTCTTTATTGATAAAACTATTCTTACATTCATTTCATAAAGATCGATGTAAAATGAATATGTCACTAATGCATACATACTACATAATGTCTCCATGATTGTAATGTTGTTCTTTTTTAATATCCAAATTTAATGATTGGATTTAATTGTACAGTTGACATAAAAATTTTATTACTATTTCAAGAATATTACTCGAGAGATGATGAACTTATGACCATATAGAATATTCCTAACAATCAGGGATTGATGTACATGGATGTTTCTTTTCTTAGGAGGAATTCATAATACAAAACAAAAATAGACGCCAAAAGACCATACTAGTTTAGTGTCTTTGGAAACATGGAACAAATTCATCTTACATGGTGAATAATCATCAACACATCACATAATGATCTTCTCCTTTAGTTTTCTTTCCTAAAACCTATATTTATATATTGGAAAAAGAAAACATAAAAAAGAGTAATCTCAAACACTCAATACGTCTAAACAAAGAGATCCTAAAAAAATAAACATAAGAATGTAAATAATTCTTGAATGTAAATTCACAATATAAAAATCTTGAGTCATGAAATAAATATTGTCAGTTCATAAGACATGAATCATAATAGAAAAAAATCATCATAAAATAGAATTGGCATAAAACATGGAATTATGGAAAGCACTTATGTATAGAAAATAATTTCTATATTATCCAAAGCTCATATCCAAGACTGTCATAGTTGATAATGACCATTACTAAACTAAGTTTACTCTTTATTCCTTCCCTTTATTACTGAACCGAATTTACATGTCATTTTCACACTGTATTACTGAACCAAATTTAATTTTCATTAAATCATGTCTTATAATTAGATATAAATCTCTATCCAATGCATTTGAGGTAGATATAGGTCCAACCCATCACATAATGAAACCCATACATATGTGTCAGAAAAAAACATAAATCATTCACTTTACCATATACCAAGGAATAATATGGATTTCTTAATATCATTCTATCATAATATATATAAAACAAATGGATTCAATATATATAATTAAATAATAGACACAATCAAATCATATTAATAATGGGGATAGAAACAAAACCCCATTTAGTGAATGTCCTCTTAGATGGAAAACAGTTTTGTTAAAACACATGAAATTATTGCTTGAGAAAAATATCCTTCATTTTTATAAAATGATTTATTTTCCAAATATGCCATGAAATTTTAAATGAAAATTATTTAATTGTGAATTATATTGAAATACTGTTAATGATAATTGATGGAAATAAGGCGTTATGAAAGAGTAAAAATCCATTCATGGCGTATATATAAAAAACATTTTTCTCATACATTTTTTTGAAAAGTAAAGCAGTACCTCATACCAAAAATTACTAACAAATTATTTCATTCCATTAAAAAATCAACCAACGAGTAAAATTTTCTTTAAAACAATGTTTAATAATAGAAAAAATATTTTATAATACATATTTTGGTAACATTGATATTTTTGATAAAAATACCCAAGTGAATACTTACATATTAATATTCCTAGATAATAATGAGACTGCAAAATTGTCCCTTACCTTAATTGATATATCCTTTATATGTATCCCAAAATACTCTTCATTGACCAGCTCTCTATAGATATCCTCTTAAAGGCACTAGGGCTTGCCTTTTGATAAGACCAGAATCTCTAAAATGAGTCTATGAAAGTTGATAAGGGAAATAGTCAGGGTTGGGCTTGCTTAAATTCTCAAATTGACGTGAAGAAGTGAGGGATGAGGTTACCTTTTTAAATTTATTGTAAGAGAACTTTTGGTATCTACAAATAAAATAACATTTTATAAAATCAAAATCCACTAAAAAACATAAAAAATATCCCAATTTAGAAGATGAAATGATATAGGGTTTTAATCTCATCATCCGATAAATTTTGGACTAGTTATTATATAAATTTATTCATTATCATATTAATTTAACACTTTGTTATTCTATGTTATTTTATCATGGGTAACATTTATTTCAATATTAAATTGGTAAAATATTTACATATTAGATTTAAATTTAATCATAAATAAATATTTTATATAACTATAGAAATTATATTAAATATTATATGTTTTAAAAAAATTATGATTTCAAAAGAATTTAATAGAAAATTGTTTTTAAAATTCAACAATATTTTCAATTTTGACAATATTCAATTCTTTGATTTTTAAAAATATAAAGACAAGAAGTAATCAAGGAAACGTGTACTTTATTATATTCTAATGTGGTCTATGATATCTATTAAATTAAATGAACTAGTATATTAGATAGAATTATATTTATTTCAATATTTTTAAAAACATTAATTTGATATTTATATAAATAAAAATTATATTTTGTAATTATATAATATAATTATTTTCTGGAAAAAATTAAATAAACTAAGGTGATGTAAAATTTACTAGATTTTTGTTGAATAATATTTGTAGAACATATATTATGGAAAATTAATCATTATAAATGTTATACTTATTAAAATATGGATGCAGCAAGATTAACATAACATTAAATAATATTTGTGTCATAATATCTTCTATAAGGCTATAAAAGGTCTATAACTAGATCCATGGATGATTATAGTAGAGATATACTCATACGGTAAGATTTGGTAATGTTTTTGTGTCTTATTAATTTTATTATCATTTTAATAAAAATTAGTTTATTTATTTTTCATCAATTAAATGATTTCAACATCATCAATACATAAAATATTAAGGTGTTTATATAATTTCTATAAAGCTAAAATAAAGTACTATTATTATGGAAATTATTATATCATTAAATTGAGTAAATATACTCAAATTTATCTTTCATATATATTTATTTTAAAAATGATATACTATTTAAATAATGAATGTGATATCTATAAGTTTTCATTAAATAAAATATTATAAATACAATAATATATCCCAAATGACCCCAAAACATTAAAAATAAATTTATATTAGGGAAATATGTTTATTAAGTTAAAAATTAACAATTAAATTCATTGATACCCCCAATATTCTTTATGTGGACACATAATATGTATTAAAGACAATGAAAATGAAATTATGTGTCTTTCTTTGATTCAATTATTATTCCATCCATATGGATGAAAAAGTGTCCATAGAAAGACATAATTTAGATCATTAATAATTTATATTCGAATTAAAATATGAAATTAATTTTTTTTAATTTGTTTTGGCCATTTAATGGACATTATAATTTTATTTTTAAAATAAATTGCCTAACTTACCCTTTAACATGGTAACCAGAATTTATCATGGTTACTATTTATATTTTTAAAAAAATTAAAGTGGAATAATTACCAAATTTAGACCTCCTAAATCCAGATTTGACACACATTTTTCAAAATTCAAAACACAAAATAGTGAACATTAAATTTAAAATAATACCGGCAATATGTTAAAAAAACTCTTTTTTTGGAAAAATGTACCTTTTTTGATGGAAATTATTTTTATAAAAAATTCATGAATATAATCATTTTGAAAACCCTAAATTGAATAAAAATGAGCTATTTAAATTTTATAAGTAATTTAAAACATCATTTCACTATTTAATGACTTTAAGGAAATATTATTTAATAAAAAAACAGTTCTTTCACTATTCATCAAAAAATTAAACTTATCAGAAACTAAAAAAAATTAAACCAAAGAAAATATCTATATTTTTCATTAAAATAAAAAATTTATTTTGAAAATTTTAATATTAATAAGTTTCAAAAAACTATATTTATAATCAGTGTTCTATAAAAAAGAGGAAAACATCATTTATTTGAATAATTATTCTTTTATCCAAAAAATTGAAATTTGTCCTGAAAACTTATAATTAGAATTTAAAACATTATATTTAATATATTACGTATATTTTTAATTAATAAAATCCAAAAATAGGGATTTTTTTGTTAGACTCGCATTTATGTATTTAAATAGTTTTTCTGAAAAATGTTATTTTTATTCCCACCCCCATCATAAGTGGAAAAATGGATTTTGAAGGAAAATGTCACTATTACGTTCATATGAATATTCATATATAAAACTGTAAGGAAAATTTTAACAATAAAAAATTAATAAATATGTGACGATTTAAATACCATCTAATTAATCATATAAAAAGGTACGATGATATCATTTTTTGTTTTCAAGATCATTTCCCAAATGTTGAATAACATGATAGAAATACTTACTTGATTTCAGTACAATCCCACTATTCATCGTGCCATAATCAATTTCCACATCGTATCTTATTCCATGAAATGAAGATAAATTTTTCATTCCTAAACTGTTAATAGATCATGCGATCCATAAATAGAATGATAGTTCATTCCATCTATTTTTAGATTAATTTATCATATATGCATTGGTCCACCAATGGTTACATATTTATTTATTTTAAAAAACATAAATTGATGTTTATCAGGAACATTTTTAAAATATGTATCCCAATACAACTTCTAAAAACTAAAATTCAAAAACATTAGAATGTGGTTCAATATATCGGACAAAAATTTCTCCCACATATATCATAAGGTATCTTTTATTGGTCATATTTTAAACATGTGAAAACAATATTCATATATTCTATTAAGTTATGGTAATATCCGAAATTACAATATATCATAATTTAAAATATTCATGTTATAATATTATTATGTCCAAAAATCTATATTCTTCGCCCATAAAAGCATAAAACCATTTATAAACAATCCTTAATCAGTTTTAAAGAAATCATTATAGTCTGATATACTTATTCATATAAAATATATCATTATCCATGTATCATTATATCGTCATCATTCATATAAAAATGAGTATCCTTTTTTTAATGTCTTTTCCAAAAATATATGAATAACATTTCTTGGTTATAGGTACCATTAAACATGCACTTTAAAATACATAATGAAAAAAACAGTGTAACAATCCTTATATGTATCATTATTACATAATACCATAAAGTTACTAATACAACATTATTTTTGATATGTATGAAATCATTCCACTATCTTATTAATCTATTTACTGGGATTCATTGTTTTATTTGTGAACACTTCTTTCATCACATATATCATTCGTAGTCCTTTTATCATTTTCAACATAAAATCCACCCATATAACCAATTTGATTATATTGATTATATTTTTTCCTAGGGAATAAATTTCCATAATTCCCACACATTTAATACTTATAAAAATTAACAATAATTTATTCCTTAGCAATACCAGTATCTATATCAATTTTGTTAGCTAATACCATTTTTTTGAAATTACTAGAATTATATCCTTCTCTTACACACCCATAAAATATTCTAGTTCATTTAAATCATTCTACTTGATTAACTTTCAGACATGATTGACATGAGGAAAATTGATCTTTCTTCCCTATATGGTCACCATGAATCTCAATCATTCTCTTATTAGGTGGCTCAGAAAACTCACTATTGTTAAGATTATTTATAATATTATGAGATTTATAATTATGAATAATAATGATGTTTCACCTTCCAACCACCTTTTAATTTTGTTGCACATGAGTAATAACATATCATTGTACATCATATTCTCTATTAACATGAATCCTCTTATATAAAACCCTTTTCTAAAACCCGAAAATGAAAATGTGAAAGTAAAAAAATTAATTCGAGGAAATAAACATAATAAAATGTGCGTACATCCACTCTCTATCATAATAGGTTTAATCCTAGGTTACACATGATCATTACAGTAATTGTTGGACTGTAATCTATATTTATAATTACTATTAGATACTTCCCCATATATATCACTTGAAATACTTATAGGGGTCTCACTAATGTTTTCACATCATAGTTTCCAATGGATAACTATATCGTCTCTCTGATAGTATATCTAATGACCCAAGATTTAATTACATAGTAATTACCTTTTATTTTTAGAATACATAATATCATAAAAAAATAAAATCTAAAAGACCATACTAGTTTACTATCTTTGAAAATATGGTATATATTCTTTTAACATAATGAATGATCATCAAAATTTCCCATAAATATCTTCCCCTTTTGTTTTCATACCTAAAAACATTCTTTATATCATGGGGACAAGAAAACCTAAAAAGGGTTATTTTACACTCTTATTAAGGGTAATCATGGAGAAATTCAAACAATATATAAATATAATAATGTTAAAAAACATGAATGTAAATTCTGAATATCAAAATCTTGAATCATGAAATAAAAAATGGAAATTTGTAAGATGTAAATCGTAAAGGAAGACAAATCATGATAAAATTGATTTTAAATTTAAAATAGAATTGTTGAAAACACATAATCATAGGAAAAAAATTTCATTATTAGTGAATTCCACTTTACATGACCATCATAGAGCAAAAATTCCTTTACAGAATTTTGTTCACTCTTCATTGCAACCCTGTATAACTGATCCAAATTTATATGCAGTTTCATCCTTGTATTACAAAAATGATTTACATTTCAATCCATTCATGTCTATATCATGTTATATAAATAGTTACCCAATGCATTGGAAGATGATAGAGGTCACAACCATCACCAAATGAAGAACATAGGTATGTGTTCTCCAAAAACATAAATCATCCATCATAGCATAACCCAAAGAATAAAATGTGTTTCTAAAGATTCATTCCATAATAATCTATATAAGAAAAATGAATTTCAAATACAGTATTCCATAATAAACACAATCATATCATAGTAATAATGGGGATAGAAACCTAACCCCATTTAGGTGAAAAATAATTTTGATACAAAACATGATATTATTTCTTGCAAGAAATATCCTTTGTTCTTCAAAAATGTTATCTTTTCTCAAAATGAAGTGAAATTTTAAAATTAAAATATTTAATTTAAAATAAACATGAGATATTATTAAGGTTTCTTCAAGGAAATTATTTGTTACGAAGGTATAAAAATCCATTCATGATGAAAAAGTTAAAAGAACATTCTTCTCATACTTTTTTTCATAAAAGTCCATATGTACCATGTAAAGATAATGGAAAATGATTTCTTTCAGACCATTTAATAAATATTCACCAATGGGTAAAATTGTAATTTAAAGATTGTAGAAGGATAGAAAAAATATTTTTGAATAGTTATTCAGGAAACATGGATGTGGAAGAAAAATATACCCTTGTAAATACTTACCTATAAATAATAATGGATAATAATGAGATTGCATAATTATATCGTAACATAGGTCCAATTTTCATTGTATACATACAAACTGCCTCTTCTTCGATGAGATACCTCTAGATCTCCTCTTAATGTCTCTAGAGATTGTATTTTGAGAGGACCATAACCTCTATAATATGAGTAAGAAAGTTGATAGGGGAAATGGATAGGGGTGTCCAACCATGGTGGTTCAAATTTCTGTGATGAAGAGAGGGATGGGGTTTGGTTATATATTTTTTGTAATGGGATGTTTTAAAAACCTCAAATAAATAAACTTATAATAAAATAAAACCCAACTAAAAACATAAAAAATATCCCAATTTATATGATGAGATGATATGGAGTTATAATCTCAGCAACCAGTAATTTTTTGAAAATTTTGTTTTTAAATTTAAACATTATCGTTTTAATTTATCATAAACTTATTCGATTTAATTTTAACTTAAGTAACAATTATTTCGACAATAAAAGGGTGAAATAATATATTTTTTATTTTCAAATAAATTATAAATAAATAATTTAGACCACTTCAGACCATATATAAATTAATATATATATATTTGAAATGTTTTTTAATTATAAATAATTAAATAAAATATTATAGTCACAAAATAACAATAGTGTCAATTTTGTCCTTATTCAATTCATGGATTATTAAATATATAAGGATAAGATGTAATACTCAAACCTAAATTTTATTATATCTCTAAGGGTATAGGTCATAAATATAATTCAATGGACATATTTTATAGCCGAAATTATATTTATTTTATTATTTTTAATAACAATAATTTTATATTTTAATTAATAAAATCAGTATTATGTAAGTATTTAAAATATTTATTTTTTTGGGTAAAATTTAAAAAAAACAATGATGAAGATTAATATACTTCCATTCAGTATAATAATTTTAATCGAATATATATTCCAAAAAATCAATCATTAAATTTGATGTACATACTAAAATATTAATGTGACATGTTTAAAATCACATTAAATAAAATAAGTATCATAATATATTCTATATGGATCCAAATAGTCCATAGACAGAGGCTTGAATGTTTATGGAAAGTATATACTAGAACTATGTGATATAGTCAAGTGTTTGTGTATTTTAATGTTTATTATCATCGTTAACTATTAATGGTATAATTAAATTAATCAAATAAATTCTTTTCATTTTTTTTGGTCATTTTATGGTCATTATATTTTTAATTTTATCCTAATTTACATAAATTACTTTTTATTGTCATAAAAAAACTTACCATGGTTACTATTTATATTAGCCTAAAATAAAAGGGACATACTTTCCAAATTTAGTCCACATGAATCCAAATTTAAAAAAAAAAATCAAAACTGAAAACCAATTTTTCTAGAAATACTTGTAAAATGAAACTGGTAAAATTTCATGGAAAACATTTTTTTTCGAAAAATGCATCTCTTAAATAGAAAATACTTTTATAATAAATTCATGTATAAAATAATTTTCTAAAACAATAATTGGATAAAATTAAAACTATTTAAATTTAAATGTAATCCAAAACATAATTTAAATTTTTAATGAAATTAAAATAAAATAATGTTTTGAATAAAATTAATTATTTTCATTATTTATCAAAAAAAGAAATTTACTAGAGAAATACAAAAAATTAAAACATTGTATATTTTTATATTTTAGGTAAATATAAACTTTTTTTCTCAATTTTTAAAACAAAAACTATTTAAAATATATTTAAAATTGGTTCCCATGGAATGGGGATAAAACAACAGTTTTTTTAAAATACTTATTTTATCTAAAAATTTTAATCATGTGTAGAAAATTTTGACCACTTTGTGTATAAGGTTGTATTTTTTGTCAATTGTTTTTCAATAAAGATCAAAATGAAGATAGAGATGAAGAATAACTCTTATGATATTGAAATCAATAAATTTAGATGATTATTGAACTGATCATAAGCCAAAATTCATGTATCAAAGGAGATACATTGTATACAACAATGAAACCATCTCAGAGAGTGTTGAAGGGATTCAATTTATAATGTGATCATGAAACATCCCAATATTCAAAGAGACAATGCAAGATACCACTTGAAGAGACACACCTCATTGCATGAGGGGTCAGGTGGATATTTAGAGATTTACGAATGGCCATACAAAGCTAAGAAGATGATGTGAGTCATATTCTGTGTTGAATGGAATGAATGATGTTGTTGGAAGACATAAACGATGTAGTACATTCCCTAGAAAAATATTTAAATACTATATGTGATCGATAAAAGACTATATATGAAGACTAATATGTTTTATGATGAAAGCATATTATTGTTGAAGAAGAAAGATGATAGTGAATTCGAAAAAGGTGTTCTTGCTGAAGAATATATTTAAGTTGTTTCCATTTATCATTGTTTTCCAAATTGTTGGACCTCAAAATCGGTATTTCCTTTTTGTATATTCAAGGATTTATGCATATGAGTGAATGAGATATATAATGGGAAAGGAAATCAGAAAGGGATCAAGTCATCTACCTTAGAGCATGGAAATCATATAATGCATGGGAATGGCTCTTGAGTGTATACCATGTAGTGGGAAAGGTACATGAAATAGTTAGTGGAATGGGTTGCGGTACCGAATATAGTTCACTACGTAAAGAGTTTTGGAACCCAGAATGGCTAGTCATTGGAGGAAAAGATTCAGTACGCGGACTGCCAGACACCCAGTACAAGGCGAAGCTTCTCAGCTTGTATGAGGGTCGCAGTACATGGTGGAGGCTCACGGTAAGCTAAAAGATCATAAATTACGGTGAATATTCTCCCAGATTGAATATTTATGTAAATCAGATTAGCAAAATTTTAGGAGTTAATTTCATATATGTGGAGTAATAATCCCATCATTAAGGAAGAAATAATTTGATAAGAAAATATCATCATAATGGAAGAACTCAGTTAAGTCCCAAATTGGTATAGGGGAGATATTCTACATCGAAAGAATTGGTACAGGAAAGAAGAAACCGTTCTAAAAATTGGAATTTACAGTACATGGAAGAGATTTTTCATAGGAAAAATTGGTATGTGTGAGGTGAAAAAATTCATAGAATTTGAAGAATAATTATGCTGACGGAGAAAATGATACATGAAGGGGGGACGCAGAGGCAGTACACACTTGTGGTATATGAATCCGATACACAAGGGTGGTATGCCAAGGCATTATGCCTGGGTGATAAAAAGAGGTGGTACGCGGAGGCATTATGTGAAGCAGGTACAGATCCGCATGGTATGTTGATCTGTTGTGGTACACAGATCAGGTGCAGAATGTGAAGCAGGTGCTGTACACGAAGAAGGAACAATATATAGAGCTGGAATAGTATGTGGGGGAGGCACTGTACTCATAGCCATTGTGGTATGAATATCAGAGACTTTTTGCAAGATAAAGAAGAAAATTGAGTGCATTCAATTCATTCACTAAAGAATATTATTAAACATTAAAAGAGAAACAAATCTATACCTTGATGCAAGATAATTCTCATGCTGAATAGGATACGAAGACTATAATGCCTTTCTGTTGATGCGACCATCATGTTAATAAACTGAGCGAAAACTCTCCCAATGAAGTGAGCCAGGGGAAGTTAGTGGAAGTGATATGATGGAAGTAGTGATCTATCCATGAACCTTTTTAAGGGATGTTTTCCTATGATAGAGTGATTGTGTTTGAACCTTTTTAATCTAAAACTAGTCAAGATTAGTGGAATTTGGAATGATTGAAAACCTTTGGGAATATGCTCTTTTGATGTATCCCTTATTGGTAAAGTAAAATTGTGGTGTTTCCCTTCTACATGTGAATGTTTTAATTACTTCACATATCCATTATAGAGGGCTAAATACGTTTCTACTAACTTGGTAACAAAATCCATCAGTTTAAGCTAAAAAATTGACACCTTGATTCACCTCTAATCAGTGTGGTATAAGGTCTATCAAATGGTATCAAAGGGAGGTTCATGTTTGTTGGATACTATAAAATAATTCTATTAGGAAGATGATTTGATTTTATTTCCATTTTTGATTCAAAAATGAAGTGATATGTTGATGAAGATTTAGTTATTCTTGAATTTATGTCTATATCTAGTAAGACCACGAAAAATAGTAAAAAGAAAGGGAATATATAGTTAAAAAATTACCTCATTTCAAAAAGAGAGTATGTTTCTAGTTCTCTATTAATTTTCAATTTTGAAGAAATATATATCTTGGAATGTAAAGAGCATTTGGCTTTGGATTCCACCAAAAATATGGATTCCATCAAAAGTGGTGATATTGATAAACTTTTTACATCACATGAGCCTGAAAGAAACCATGAGAAATTAAGATCCTATATACATGATATTCCTGAAAAAATATTTGTTTTTGTTGCTAGATTATCTAAATATATATAGATTTAGATTATGTGAATTGAAAGAGACGTTAAAAATATAGAAATGGTTTAGTTGTAAAAATTTTAGAATGTTATAAGCTCTCTAGAAGGACTAAGGCCTTTAAAAATAACGGATTGAATCAGACTCTGGAAGAAAGGATCCATTCACAGGAAGAAGAGAAGAAGAATAGAAATGAAGAATAAGGCTTATATTTGAAAGAAGTATCCATTAAGATCATGAAACTCGAATATTCATTTAAAAATAATGTTTAGATGCATGAATATGAGGGTGAATGATTAAATAAGTATTTTGAAGATAAGATGATCATGATCGATTATTAGATGATAAACATCAATATATAAAGTTCTAAAATTGGAATATTAGTGGACCAATCTTGAGAAGACACATATTGAGCCTTTAGAAAAGAAAGAAATAGTTTCTACAGGTACCCAATATCCACTAGAGGATTCAAAAATCATAATACCTACAACATGTGAGAAGAAGATCATGAAATCTTTTGGTGATATACCACAAGCAGTAGAGAGGAATAAGGTATTGTCTGAACCATCTTATAATCATGTTTTTAAATATGTCTTCACAAGAAGTGCTGGCTGGAAGTGAAATTCAAAACCATTATGGATATGAAATGATGAGGGGTTACCTACCACTATGGCTAGGGTGAATATTAATAACAAAAACTTAGAATACAGTTTCCTATATAGGGAAAAAATCAACATGGAGACCAAAAAACATTATACAAACTATATTAAGAAGTGGTGATTTGTGGGCCATTGTTGGTGCTGCCATAGGTTTGGGTATTGTGCATTAAATTTTTGGTACAATCCTCAAAATGAAAAATCACAATGGAAGCCCATCACAAGGTGGATAAATCCTGATAGGAATAAGTCACATCCACATATTCAAACCAATCTGTATACTGCTGATGTAACGCCCCGACCACAACTTCCCAGAGTCGGTGCATTACTTCGTAACATTGGTATGATCACAAAAGTTCAAGTCTCGAAATACCAATAATTTAGTAGCCTTGGAAACAATAGATACATTCATATGTCTTACATTACATCATAATGTAAAAAATACAATAACAAAGTCTTCATAGTCCACACTCATATCCTCTTCTTATTATCCCTGCAAGTCGTTCATAAAATAATTTTTCACATCCTGGAAAATATTAAAACATTGAAAGGGGTGAGCTCAGATGCTCTATAAGGATGAAAATATAGCAGAATCTTTCATCAATAAGCATAAACATATAAGGAAATGTATAACTAAAACAAAAGTCTTTTAAATTTGAACTTCAACCTAATATAGCAAAAGTAACATAAGATAATGCCAATTACTTCATCACATGGATATTCTACTGGTAGAATAATCACATGAAATATCAATAACAATTTTCATAATGATGGAATGCATAATTTTATACTATCATAACCACGTAGTCAAGGCCTCGTGCCATGACCACAAATAAGATTTTGTGAAGGCCTCATGCCAAGACACTAGTTTGTCTCATGAGACCTGCCGATGCAATTTTTTTAGAAGATACTTACTTTTATAATTGCTCAAATATACTCTAGTGTTTTTCTGAAAACATAATGCAAGCTTCTGTAAACAAAATAACTAATTCTGAGACTGGTCGACTAATTACAGGTCATGATGGGTCCACGCCCAATCCCTTCCTTTCTACCACACTCGAGAGTTAGGTTTTCTGAAAAAAATTTTAAGCTTGCGTTATATACCAATACATTTGCACTGGATTTTCATATATTTGAGAGAAATATCTATTTTTTTAATTCATTTAAAAATCATATAATTATAAAAGAAATCCATTTGAATAAACGTAAAATTCAAAGGGGTTTATACACTGTATAAAATAAAGTTTTGTATAAAACCAAATATGCCTCAATTAAAGGAGATGGAGACAAAGACCCTTACAAAGATCATTTTTTTAAATAAAGGAGATATATTATGTGTATTCACTATAAGTACACAAAAATAAATTACAAATACAAGATAGTACATAATAATATCATGACAAAATTTGAAAGTAGGAGATTAACCCAAAGAATAGAAATTGGGTTAAGAAGTTCCCTTACCTTGCATCCTGTCTTGACTCGACTATTCTTTAACCTCCTCAATAATAAACTAGAGTTAATTTATAATTTCTTAAGAACCTTTTTCAAGTTTTTTATTCCTTTTATATCACTTATTACCATGTTATGAACATTATGTAATTATTTATGTTAATAACGGTAATTTTGTCGATCTTTGGTACTTGAGTCAAAAATAAACATCTTATAATTACAAGTTGTTCATGTGGTGAAATATCCATTATATCCAGAATTATATTCATGATTTAGATATCATATATTTCATATATATATCCAGTATATACATTCATTCAGAATATTACGTAACATTTAGAGGTAAGAAATGAAATGCACCGTTCATGGAGATGGTATGCCGTACGTACGCATGAACGCTACTTTCATTTCTATTTCATATTTAATGGAATGAAATCATAATGATATAAATGTATAATATAATTCCAGTATAATATAGCATATAATACCATTTAATCCATCCTTTATACATCCCGCATATGGTATTAACGATTCAAATCACTTTGAGGGGGCGGTAGTCCGCACTTCCTAAAATGAAAATATCGCGTTTACCCATAATGGAAACCATAAAGGTATGCCATAAATGAAAAATAAAAAATCATAAGTAAAACAAAAACATAATATTTATCATATATAAAAACAGTTTCATCATAATGGCCACCATTAGAGGTGTTATATGAATGTTGAACAATCATCGTTTCGTGAGGCAAAAATTCGCCATCCACGGAAACAGTATGTTCTTTAACCATTAGATGTAGGTGTGTGTAAGTGTAGCTCGAATCCTTCTTATAACAACATACTAGTATATTGAGTATACTGGTGTTGTTACAATAGAAATTAATAAAAAGTGTTTAGGGGGTTGGAAAAGAAAAACAAAACAAAACAACATTAGAGAAGACATTACCTTCAAATCGGGTAACTCTTTTTGATTTGAGCCAAAGGCTTCCTTGGGAAGAGTTTTTCCCAAAGTGAGGCTTCTAGGAGTAATAGGGAGAAGTTTGGAGAGTATTTGGGATGAGTTTGGACGAGCCAAATGGATTGAAAGTGTGAATGAGGTGGTAGAGGTGGGGGCCTTTTATAAGAGGAGAGGAGGGGTACTCTTGGAAAGTAATGAAATGTTACTTTATTATACAATGGTTTTCGGATTCTAAAGGTCCCACACTTATATAATTCTAGGATAAGGTGATAAGGGTTCGAAATATTCTCATCCAATAGGCTTTGGACAAGTGTAATTCTTATATTTTACATTATCCATCCATTTTATAAAAATCGTTAATTAATGAGGTAATCGCTTCATCATCATGGTGTCATAAATAATTTAATTTATTTAATGTCTAAAAATTATAAAAAAAATATATCATTATGTAGGAAATCGTTTTATATTTCTAATGAATATTTATAGTAAAAAATATGACTTGTATAACCCCATTTAAAAATTGTTTTAGTAAAACTACTCTTGTTTGTGACATTTTTATTTTAACATTAAGTAAAAAGTTTTTAATGTCATTTTCCTACCAAAGTGGCTCCATGGGGTCCCCAAGTTGACCCATGGATTTTCTTGGTCGGCCATGACTCATCCAATAGGTGTAGGACAAGTGTAATGGTCATTTCATATTTTTATAATACAATTTTTACCTTAAATTTCACTAATTAACTTTAATCACGATTAATTAAACTTAAAAGTTACTATTCACCAAAAAATTATTTTAATCCCATTGAACCACATTTTACTTCCTAATGAAAAACATGTATGTTGGATTTTTGAAAATCAAATCACAGAAGTGGTAATATTTCATTTAAATAAAAAATCAGTTATTTAACTACCACTTAGTGGTTTCACTATTCATCAAAAATTGAAGTTTTTCAGAACAATGTCAAAATATCACGCTAAGCTATAATTGATATTCCAAATTCAAAAATGATGTCTATTTTACAAAATTCAAAAAATATATTTTTCATTAATTAATTTTATAATTAATTCCCACTGTCACAACAAATAGCGTGTTTTTTAGAAACAATATATATCAAAAGATTGACAATTGTTTATGTCCAATTTCAAAGTGAAATTAATTCTAATGACCACCATTGGATATAATGGAAAAAATATATTCTAATTATACTTTAAAACCACTCAATATTTTAATTTTTCACTATAAATTATTTTTATTAAAAAAGTTGTTTTTAAGTATTTTTCACTATTCATAAAAATTTTGAAGTTCTCAGAAAATTACAAAAAATTATACATAGGCTAATTTCGACATTACGAATCCAAAAATGAAGTCCATTTTGAAATATAAAATATATATAATTTCAAAAAGTGGGTATTACTATTCATAATGGCTATTTTTATTAGTTGTAGTGTGTTAGAATCTCGAACTTGTGTACAACGCAAGCTATTGCATTCTTGAAAGAGAAGCGTATCGTGGAAGCTCAGGGTGTTACATTCTCCCCTCCTTCAATAAATTGCGTCCTCGCAATTTGAAATTTTTCTTTGAAAATAAAAGGTTGAAAATAGAAAATACATTTGTGGAAAACCCACATCAGAAATAAGGTTAATAAAATTTAGCCTTAATAAGAGGGAAAGGGAAATGAAAAAGTCACCACCCAATTATGATCTCGATTAGGAGAACATTGGTGGAAATTAGAGACATATAATTAGAGGAAAAACGTAAATATTTGTAGGGAGTGATTGAGGTCATCAATCACAAACAAGTGTAAAATTGAGGGCCTCAAAGCCTTCAATCTATGTTGATTTAAAATATCATTAGTTCAACAGAACATAAGTTATTAGGATAACACATTTTTTTGTTTCAATATCACTTTACTAAAGTTTAAAAATTAATTTATTAATAGAATAAGATATGGATATATATATATATTTATGCTTGACAAGTAGAGTTTCAACCTTCAACTAATTTCTACCACAAACTCATCTTTCACTCAAAAAGATAATAGAACTCAAAAATATTATATTTATCCTAATCGTAAAAGGTTCAAAATATTAACACATACCATTTAGATTATGAAAACTATTTTGTAATAACCAGGGACTTCCTGTATGCTAGTTGTAGGTCATAAAGTCCTGTCGCAATATGGTTGTGGGTTCGATTCCTGCAACTTTATCCGACGCGACGGGTTATTGCCCAACCTGAAGGTTTTCCTTTTTCTAAAAATATTATAATATTCCAAAAATAATATTCAGAAATGTTTTAACCTTAAACAATACTATCCAAGGATCAACTTAATCCATTTTAACCATTATAGTTAGCCAAAATACTTCTGTCCAACTCATAGTCCAAATTTTATGAATAATGTAAACATAATGAAGATCCCTTTTTTTCTGTGTAAAAACACGTGAACACCTTCATCATGTATTCTTTTAAAACACTGCAACATCCTGAATTACCATGATCCCTTATTCCTTATAGAATACTAGATATAATCCTCCTATCCAAAAATGTATACAAATCATCAATCAGTTTCAAGGAAAGAATATCCAATACAATTTTACCAAATCAATCATGTCTTATTCCAAAATCACTATATCGGTATCAGAACCATATTATGGTTTATCTTTCTCTCAACCATATATTTTCCAAAAATTTAACCTACTATGGAGTCACTTTTCTTGGTTCCACACAATCTCAAGTCCTTGATGAAATAGTACTGCAGTACAATCATTATATACTCCATAATTATTATAACCAGTAAATCATTGATACGACACTCAAATTAAAAAATTCTTTAATAACAACATAAGAACTATAATCATTCATCCTCATCTGTGGTAGTATCATAACTTGATTATTATCCAATAACATCATTTGGGGCACACTCTGATAATTTGGACATTGGTTTGCGTAGGGTCCCCACTCCTTGCAGATGAAGCATTGTACATTTGAAAACTTTTTCTTACCCTTGCAGTCACGCACTTGGTTTCCTTTTTCTCCACACTTATAACAAACTCCCATTCCCTTCAGGCAAGTTCCAAGGTGTTTCTTCCCACAGTTATCACATATTGGAAAATTCTTCTTTTCCCACGTCCCTTTTTCTATCATTCTCTCTTCCATCCTTTTCTTCTCTTTCTTCCCTTCAAAGCCATATGACTCATAGAATTCTTAACTTATCTTATTAACACATGATATTATTTCTTCATATGTTGAGAACACATGGGAGATTATTTCCCTTCTAAATGTTGGCTTAATCCCGTGAAAGATATGATCCTTCTAACTCTTTGGATCCTACGTATTGATGGATTTCACATTCCTTCCACTGGGAACCATTTCTATATAATGGCATAAACTAGGTTAGTTTATGAATTGCAATGACTAATTCCAAACTTGTAAAATACTTAATGTAAATTTAACGGTTTATGGATATAATCTATCATCATAAAAATGTTTTCTTTGAAGAAGTATATACTCATAACCCTTCATAGTGGTTTGTAAAGAAAACGAGAATTATCCTAAGAATATCCCTCGGGAGTGTCGTAACCAAGAGTGCAGCAAGGCCCATTGTCGTGCACCAGTTACCGTTCAAGTCTAGCTCAAAGCGGTGTTTTCGGGTTTTACCCCTAGGTACATCTGTTCCAGAGCCGCCTCTACCTGCTCGTATCCAGACAGGGATGTATTGCTCAGAAAACTAACAACATCTCTATAATACCAAAATTCTAGGAAGTTCTTCTATACTAATCCTCAAAGTCTATCTTTGGGGTATGTGCTCTACTGAGAGTTTATCTAAATATAGCTTCCAAGGTTAGTACTAAACTGCCTCTGATACCAACTGTAACGCCCCGACCCCAGCTACCCAGAGTCGGTGCATTACTTCGTAACATTGGTATGATCACAAAAGATCAAGTCTCGAAATACCGATTAGTTTAGTAGCCTTGGAAACACTAGATACATTCATAAGTCTTAAATTACATCATAAAGTAAAAACTACAATAACAAAGTCTCCATAGTCCACACTCATATCCTCTTCTTACTATCCCTGTAGGTCATTCATAAAATACTTCTTCACATTCTGGAAAATATTGAATCATTGAAGTTGCGACCAACATCTTTCTTTGGTTGAATTTTCATATAATAACAGTTTTCAATCCAGTATATAGATGGCACCATTTCAGGCATTATATGGGAAGCGGTGTCGAACTCCAGCTTTCTGGGATGCAGTGGGTGAAAGAAAGTTGATGAGACCAGAATTGGTAGAAGAGATGGCAGAACAAGTTCAGTTGATTCAGAAGCACATGAGAACAGCTCAGAGTAGGCAGAAGAGTTATGCAGACAACAGGAGGAAGGATCTTTCTTTTGAGGTAGCTGATCATGTTTTTCTCAAAGTATCACCATGGAAAAGTGTGATGTGATTTGGTAAGAAAGGAAAGATGTTTCCAAGGTTTATTAGACCATATGAAATTTTTGAGAGAGTTGGATCAGTTGCTTACCAAGTGGCTTTACCTCTGAGTTTATCTCAGGTACACAATGTTTTTCACGTTTCGATGTTGAGAAAGTATATGCCAGATCCATGTCATGTTTTGAGCCCAGAGGTAGTTCAGCTGGAAGAGAACCTATCTTATGAGAAACAACCGGTCCAGATTCTTGACCACAGGGAGCAACTGTTATGAAATAAGGTGATTCACCAGGTAACAGTTTTGTGGAAAAACCACATGATTGAAGAGGCAACTTGGGAATCTGAAAATGCAATGAGTGATAAGTACCCCCATTTATTCGATAAGTAAATAAATCGCGGGGACACAGTTTTCTAAAGGGGGGAAGGATGTAACATCCCAAGTAAGTAATGAATAATAGATATTTTTATCTATGTCTATTAATGAATTAGAAAGTGTTTTAGAGGCTTAAAATGAAAATAAATCCAATCTTAAGCATGGAATACACTAGTATTTTTAAAAGATTGTTTTACTGCCTTTTGATGGAAAACCATTTTTGAATCTATATTTTGACAATTTTATAAACTATGTTTCTCAAAATAAACTTATTCTTTATTATTGGGACATCAAAATTTACTTTTTGTGAATTTTTGGTATTTTTCTGACAATGTTCATTTTTTAATGAATAGTGAAAAATACTGCATTTTACATCAAAACTGCTTTTTAATATAATTTATTTATATGATTACATTGTATTTTGAATTGGTTTTGAAGTGAAATTAAAATATATTTTTACCATTTAATCCAATGTTTGTCATTGGAATCAATTTCACATTGAAATTGTACTTAAACTGGTGTCAATCTTTTGATACTTATTGTTTCATAAAAACACGCTATTTGCTCTGACAGCGGGAATTAATTATTAAATTAATTAATGTGACTTATATGTTTTTAATTTTTTAAAATAGACTTCATTTTTGAACTCAGAATATCAAATATATTTTAGGGTGATGTTTTGGTATTTTTCTGAAAAACATCAATTTTGGATGAATAGTGAAATCCCTAAGTGGTAGTTAACGAAACTGATTTTTCGTTTAAATGAAATTTTGCCACCTTTTTTTTTGAATTTCAAAAATCCAACATACATGGTTTTCATTAAGAAGAAAAATTTGGTTCAATGAGATTAAAATAATTTTTTGGTGAATAGTAACTTATTAAGTTTTTAATCGCGATTAGTGGTAATTAGTGTAGTTTAAGGTAAAAATAATACTTTAATAATATATAATGGCCTAGAAACATGTCCTAACCTTATTGGATGTGTCATGGCCGACCCATACAAGCCATGGGTCAACTTGGGGACCCCATGGAACCACTTTGGTTGGGAAATGACAAAAATAAATTTTTATTTAATGTAAAAGTAAAAATGACACAAACATAATATGTTTTACGAAAACAATTTTTAAATGGGGTTATACTAGTAATATTTTTGATTATAAATATTCATTAGAAAGATAAAATGATTTACTACAACATAGTATTTGTTTTATAATTTTTTAGACATTAAATAAATTAAATTATTTCTGACATCATGATGATGCAGCGATGACCTCATTATTTAACGATTTAAATAAAATGGAAAGATAATGTAATATCTAAGACCTAAACATGTCCAAAACCTATTGTATGAGTGGATTTCAAACCCTTATCACCTTATCCTCGAATTATATCAATTCTGGACCTTTTGAATCCGATAAACTTTTTAAAATAAAGTAACTTATCTTTACTTTCCAAGAGTGCCCCTCCTCTCCTCTTATAAAAGGCCCCCACCTATACCTCCTTAACCACACTCCCAAAGCCTTTGGCTCGGCCTAACCCTGCCCATTTTGTCACTCTACTTCTCTCTCTTACTCCTTGAAGCCTCACTTTTGGCAGAAGTCTTCCCAAGGAAGCCTTTGAGCTCAAACCAAAGGGAGTTACCCAATTTTAAGGTAAAGTCTTCACTTGAGTCCGTTTGTTTTATTTTGCTTCTCCAACCCCCTAAACCATTTTTATTCTTTTCTTTTGTAACAAATCCAGTATACTCAATATACTAGGATGTTTTTATAATAAGGATTCGATCTACACATACACACACCTACATCCAATGGTTAATGAACATACTGTTTCCGTGGATGATGAATTTATGCCTCCCGAAACGATGATTGTTCAACATTCTTTTAACACCTTCAAAGGTGGCCATTAAGATGTCACTATATTTATATATGATATATAATATGATTATGTTTTATTTAAGATTCTGTATTTTTCTTTTTGGTCTTACCATTATGGTTTCCATTATGGGTAAATGTGATATCTTCATTTGAGGAAGTGCGTACTACCGCCCCCTCAAAGTGAGTTGATTCATTAAATACCATATGTGGGATGTATAAAGGATGTAACTATGATATTATATATTATATTATACTTGAATTATAATATACCTTTATATAATTATGATTCCATTCTATAAAATACGAAATGGAAATGAAAGTAGCGTTCATGCGTACGTACGGCTTACCGTCTCCATGAACGGTGCATTTCATTTCTTACCTCTAAATGATTATGTAATATTATAAATGCATTCATTTACTGGACATATATGACATATATTATATCTACATCATGAATAAAATTTTGGATATAATGGATACATGAACAACTTGTAATTATAAAGGGCTTATTTTTTACTCAAGTACCAATGATCGTTAAAACGACCGTTTTTAACTTAAATAATTACATAGTGTTCATGACATGGAAATAATTCATATAAAAGGAATAATGAACTTGAAAAAGGTTCATAAGAAAGTAGAAATTAACTCAAGATTATTATTCAGGACATTAAAGAACGATCGAGTCAAGTTGGACCCGAGGTATGGGACTTCATCTCAATCTCCTTTCATTGAGGCACATTTTGTTTTATACACAACCTTTTCTTATATGGTGTATAAACCCCATTTTACTTTTACATTTATTCAAAAGGAATCTTTTTTGTACGAAGTGTTTACTAAATGACAAAAGGGAATGTTTTTGTTGTACGTATGCGGCGACAACGACTTCTCCGCCGTCGTGACCGTTATTTGAGTTTCGGCTTCCTCTAAAAGCCATACCTTCTTTTTAAAAGAAAAATAAATACCTTGTTTTACATTTCTTTTATTTTGGTACCAAAAATGGTTTTCATAATGTTTTTATATCAATGTGTTGTATTGATATCTTGTGATTGAAAGGTGGGAATGTTATGTTTCCTTTATGCATGTTTTATGTGATATGATTATGTTGAGGTTCTTGGGCATTATTACGAAAACGGGTGGTTCCATGATAAACTAAGGGCGGGTGAGCCCGATATAGCTCTCCAATGCATTGGGTAACGTGAAGGAGTGAAGCGTTAAGGTTTCTCCGAAGAGATTTAGGGAATATACTTTGATAGGTATTCCAAACGTAACCAAGAGGGTTACTCCCTATGTAAGAATGTTATGAATGCCTCAAGTTACCTTTATGTCTTATGATTTCTATGATTTATTCATGTTTTTATGAGGTATGTTGAAGTGCTTATGTTTTATGGGTAAAGTATGATTTCATTCTTATGTATATATGTTCCCATGTTTCCTTTCTATATTTTGATATCCCTTACAGAGCATTTTATGCTCATCCCATGTTTTTTGAAATGTTTTTTACAGGTCAAGGAAAAGGTACATGATATGATGATAGTGTCAAGGAATTGTCAAGAAAGAATCCATGTTTTATTTTAAATATGTTTCCATTGATGGGAAATAAGAATACTATCTTTATGTAACCACTTTGTTTATATGTGGAAAGTAATGCAAGTTTTATGATCTAATTATCTAAAACTCTAAACCTGAAAAGATCCTCAATGTGAATTTTTCATTTAATTCAATATTAAGTAAGGTTTAAGGCTGGGGCCTTATACAGGGTCCCCTACTGGGTATTGTTATACTCACCCCTGCACAGGATCCACCCACACGTGTGTGTCTGATATAGACTACTGATGCACTGAAGCAAAATTTTGGAGGTTCAAGACTTGGTGGATCTCAGTGTAACAAGAGTAGTCTAGATCCAATTTTGGACTTCAAACATAATACAACTACCCTTAAGGTAGAGCTCCAGGGCATATGTGATAGCTGTTTACATTCTTTTTAGTTTCTAGGGCAGGTATTCCAGCCCACTATTTTCAGTTTACATTAGTACTTATGGTTGTACTTTACTCTCACGGTTATACATTACTTTTTTTTGGTTGTTTATTTCAGTTTACCTTTTTGAGTTTGTATAGATCTCTAAGGCAATACCTTCCCTATTCAGGAAAATCTTTCAGGTGCTAGTCGGCAACCCATGGCCTTTGGGAGGCGGGATTGGGGTAGTCATGTCCGGGTCCTGTGGGACGGGTCGTGACAGATGATAAATATAATTATTTCTAAAAAACATTTTATTTATGATATAATAAAAATTAAATAATTATATAGTAATATTTAACTTCATTCCATAATGATCATTGAATAATGGAAATGTTACTTATGAATATGTAAAACCTATTCTCTTTAGGATTGTAACTTTGTTCATTTTTTATAAACAAATTTCATTATTATCTTTTAAATTATAATTTATGTATTTAATTGGTAATTATCTAGTTATTATTATTCTTGGGATGTTCAAATAATGACCCATTAGACAATTTTTGTAATATAAATGTAATTTTGACTCACATTTTGATTATCATCAAAACCTCATGTGTAAACCTAATTGATAATGTACTCATATAAAACAATGTAACAAGTGAAATAAATGGAAAAATAAAATTGTAAATTGTTCTTAAAAAAGTAAAATAAATTAATACTATTTTATTATTCATTTTACTAAATAATGAGTGTAAAGAATCTAACTCAAGGTATAATAATTCATCCAAATTTCAATTCATTGTGATATATCGTGAAATTATTAATAATTATTACATCCAATATGACTTGATAAATCATGAATTAATCAATGATCAGGATATTTAATCTTTAGTTTAATGATTTTATTTCATCAGGCATAAAACTCATATATTTAAAAAATGATAAGATAATTTTCATTAACAAAAATCTTTTATAAATTTTTTTAAAAAAGCATATTTTTCTCCCATGTAAACAGTTATAATTTTTTTTTAAAAAATGGGTGTTTTATAAAGGGAATTGTATTATTCCATTAAATTTATTTTAGAACATTGATTAATTGTATATATTTTATATCTTTATTTGAAAATAATAAATAAAATCTTTTATGTTAAGATACATAACAAAACATGATTTTTATTCCACCATAGCCATCGTGTTATATTTTAATTCCATTAATGGTTTTATATTTTCATTGAAAATAAAAAATAATAATTTATTTTTGGGGTATTTTTATATTGATTTTTAAAAAAGGATGGATATTTCAATTTATAAAAATCCTTAATTATGGGATAAGAGAATATTTTTTGGCTGTGTTGTTGAAAATTGAAATATTTTAGGAATTATGTTTTTGTTATGGTTCATGGAAATAATTTATGTTTATGGGAGGTTTTGTTATAAAAATTAATTAGAGGTTATATTATTTATCATGGATGGGTGTTTACATTATAAAACAATGATGTCAGGTTATTTGATAAAAAAGGATTTATAAGTCCCTGATTTCTATATAATTCAATATCTCTAGTAGTCAAAAATATTATTATTCCATTTTTAATAGTGATTTTTATATTGATTTCCTAGTATACATTTTTGATTAAAGAAGTTATTAAAAATGGATTAAATTATTTTCCATGATATAAAAATGGATTTCTTTATAATGAAATTGAATGATTTATTATTCACAATTAAAAGTGATATAAAGCTGAATATTAATTCTTTTTTAATTTTTTTACAGGACTAACTATTTTATTTCCCTTAATTTTCTATAATATTATTTTTATGATCATCCCACATTTTAAAATATTTTTTCTTGGGGTTTATTAATGGGAATGCGTTAAGATGAATTAAATTTAAATGTCATGATTATTCTTTATGAAAGGTAATCAGATGTTATCTTAATTGTTCAATATTTTGATATCATTGATACTAATAGTGTGTTTCCATATTTTATTATAACATTATGTAATGTATGAGTTGTGGAATAATTCTCAATATCAATACACATAAATGTACATAAAATACTTAAGAATATATTCTTAAATTAAAACTCAATATTATGTAATAATTAATTATTTTTCTATATATTTGTTATTACTAGTCATTTAAGATAACATTGGTGTTTATGAAAATTATAATAGTATATCCTTTAATTATTTCATCTAAAAACATTCTTTTCAAATAGTATTTTCTTTATGAAGAAATGGGCATGCAGTAGTGGGAACACACTCAGATGAAAATATCATTCAATATTTTATTCTAGAGATATTTAGAATTAGAACAGAATAATTTAATATAGTGATATATCAATTGACATAGGCTATAATTGGTAATGTCTTCTATACTAGGGATATTTATGATCGACCATAGTGGAACATTTCAATAGTAGAGAATTCTATCCTTAAATATCCCATATCATTTAGTGGATCGACTAACATAATGATATATGAAGGATGGATTAAATAAATCACTATGATATTATTTTTCATTATATGTACCCATCATCAAAATAAAAGATATTTTAGTTAATGTTTTGAAGGTAAATATGACCAGTGGTTTCCAGTGATTCTAAAAGTTACATAATGAAATGATATTAATTCCTTTTAATGGGTTAAATTTTGGAATATTTTCTGTGAGAAATAGTTTCATAAGGAAATTCGATATGTGATGGACACATAATACTTTTAGTTTGGTTAAAAGAAGGAAGATTCAATGGTTATATAAAAAGAAAAAATCAACATATTATTATGGTTTGTCAATAATTTTATTGAGTATATTTTCAATTAAACTAATAGGTTTTATTAATAGAATTAAATCAAAGATATCAAAGTGTTTCAGATTATAGTGAATTAAAATGTAATGAGTAAATTGTTTGATATACTAAGATGGTTTTAACGAAGACTTATTTATGATCATTTATTCAACGAATATAAAGAGGAGATGTTTTCTCCTTGGTAGGAATAGGGAATTATTTACGAAATAATTCTACATGTATGAATACAATTTTCTCATCATGTGATAAGTGTGGTAAAAATCATCTAGGATAATTTATTATATTGTTAGACTTGTTCTTATATTGTTAATGCCAAGTCATATGGATCATGAATGGAATGAAAATTAAATATGAGAAAGAAAAATATGACTGTATGTTGTTTTAATATCAATAATTTGTGGAATTATGAAAGCATGTGTCCAAATATTGTTAATCAGGGTTCGAATTATTAATATTGAATGAAAAATAGTCTGGAAAAGTACTTTTCTACTACTACAGATTACAGTTGGCTACAAAATGAGCGAGTGACATGTATGTTACCAATTTATTCTTGTTATATCATTATTATCTTTGACTTTGTAAGATCACATTCATTCATTTCCTATAATTTTTTTAGAAAATGGAAATATCCCCAATAGAAAAGAAGATAACACTTATGGTTAAAAAACATAATTTAAATTTTATATAAACTAATATTTATTGGAATATTTCCATTGATATTATTTTTATGGTTATACATAAAAATCATGTTGAACTTAATATAGATTAGTTTTATATCATTATTTATATGGATTAGCTTTCAATTTATCATTTTATTAAATAAATTAGTAAAATGAATGTAATGTTCAATGATTCTATTGCATTGATAACTTTATAATATGTTATGAAATTAATTATATATGGAAGTGAATGTTTCCTAAATAATATTTTTTGAAATAACAATGCAATAAAATTTAGTAAAGTTTTTATATTAAAAAAATACATTAATCTATATATTGATTAATTTTACTACGTTATTCATTATTGATTGGTAGATATTATAATTGACTTATTGTGTAATGATAAACATATTAATAGAAATAATATCTAATTTCCCTAGTGTATAGTTTAGAATATGAAAAATAATTTTATAGTTTTATAGATAATGGTTTTTGTCACATTAAAAATTCACCATGGGGTAATCCTAATTTTTTTTATAGAAAATATCGATTTTTCAATAAGATGTGTCCTTGATTATAGATCCTTAAATAACATATATATTAAGAACATAAATCCATTAAAAAATATCAATGATTTTTTATACCATCTATATTGTAAAAAACACCTCTCGACAATGTGTAACCCTCATAGGCCCTCAATGGGAGAAGAGACTAAAAGTACCCCATGTCATAACTCCATTAGGCCCCGTTTTGGTGACTAGAACTGATGGTATAGAAAACCCAAAACTGTTAGGAATTAACCTCTTAGAGAACACAATTGTAAAATAGAGATAATACAAACACCAAAAAACTATAGACTATACTAAAAATTAAAAGAAACCTAAGTGAACATATATAATGAAATGTAAGTACTACTAAAACTGATAGAACCAAAATATAGTAAACTGAAAGCAACCACAATTCCAAAACATATCATATAAAACTTCAAGCTAGTAGTCACCACCTTTATCTCTATTCTTATCCAAAATACATGAATTATATATATATATATATAGTGTGATTATAATTTATTACTTTGTGAGATCCTCCACAAATCCTCTCATGAAAATGTAAAAAAACCATGCTAAATCATAGTGAACAATAAGTGACACTAACATGTCACCTAAAAAGGTTTACGATGTTTCTAGCCTCTCCATGGATACTCCCACCACAAATTATATACAATAGAATGTTATATAAAAAGGAATATCAAGTGTACCTTTCTACAACCATCCAACTGTTTGACTCTTTTCCAAAACATCACATGTCCGGATCATCTCTCTCCAAAAAATCTAGATCGAAGACACTGGGGAGAAGCAGCGAAACATGAACCTCATGAAACACAACCAATAGGTCTATATAGCCAAAAGTAATTAGGTAGTTTATGGGATCCACCATAGCTCACATAGTGTGTATCATGCATCAAGAATTATATCTCAAGCCATTAAAGCCCATACATTATGTGTAACATCCTATGTAAAGGAAGAATAAGAGATTTTCATATTTATTAGAATTTGTGAATTAAATATCAATTATACTTTAAAAGGGTTTGTATGTCCGATAGCGTTCCTGATACGCAACCATGAGTTTATTTGAAATCTTATGTTGCACACTAATAATATAATATTATTATTTTAAATGGAAGTTAACTCCTACCCATATTATTGTAGGTAATGAAAAAAACTAACTAAAATATTATTATACATGTTTGTTAAATATATTTACTTTTATTCAATAAAATTTAGAGGCTTAAAATGTGAATGAATCTAATTTTAAGAATAATTTACATTAAAAGGTTGATTTACCACCTTTTAATGGTGAACCCTTTTTAAATATAATTTTGTTCACATTAATACATTCTATTTGACCAAATAAAATCATTCTATAGAATGTGGACATCAAAATTTACTTTGTGTAAATTTTTGTATTTTTTCTGATTAAGTTCATTTTTTAACGTATAGTGAAAAACATTGTATTTTAATTCAAAACTGCATTTTAATATAATCTATTTATATGGTTAGATTATATTTTTAATTGTTTTTAAAGATTAATTAAAATATATTTTTACCTTTTAATAAAATTTTTGTCATTGGAATTAATTTCACTTTGAATTTGAACATAAACAAGTGTCAATATTTTGATAGTTATTGTTTCTTAAAAACATGCTATTTGTTTTAACAATGGGAATTTATTTTAAATTAATTAATTCAACCTCTATGTTTATAATTTGGTAAAATATACATCATTTTTGAAATAGTAATACCAAATATATCTTAAGATGAATTTTTGGTATTTTTCTAAAAAACATCAATTTTTGATGAATACTGAAACCACATAGTAGTAGTTAAAAAATAGATTTTTTTATTTAAATGATATTATAAATTTCTTGGAATTGAATTTCAAAAATACAACATACATGGTTGTTATTAGTAAGTAAAATGTGGTTCAATAAGATGAAATTAATTTTTGGTGAATAGTAACTTTTGACTTTTATTTTCTGCGATGAAAGGTAAATAGGGTAATTCACGGTAAAAAGAATATTATAATATTCCCAAAATACATTAACACTTTTACTAACCTTATTAGATGAGTAATGTACGACCATGGTCATCACTGTGTCGAATAGGGGACCCCATGGAGCCACTTATGAATCATAATGACACTTTAGATTAATTAATTTAAAGTAAAGTCAAAAATGACAAAAAAAATATATCTTCTAGTAAATTAATTTTCAAATAGGGTTTTATAAGTTATATTTTCAATTATAATTATTCTTTAGAAATCTTAAAATATTTCCTATATCATGGTATTGTTTTTATAATTTTTAGACATCGAAAAAATTAAATTAGTTGTAAAACAATAATGATGCAATATTTACGTCCTTAATAAAGGATTTAAATAAGTAAGATTATAATGATTAAAATACTATCCAAAAACTATCTAATTAATATTAGATGATTTTTCTTAATATGTGTAATATTTTCTTCGAATTTAATAATTTTTTGACCTTTAGAAACCGAATATAATTATATAATTAAATAATTTTTTCACTCATTCTTAAAGAGCCCCTCCCCCCCCCTTATAAAAGTAGAACATTTATAACATATTCTTCACACCTCTCAAGCCTTTTGGCTTATCCAAACTCTGCCCAATTAATCTCCCTACATCCCTCTCTTATGCCTAGAAGCCTTACCTTAGGCATACAGTGTAAAGACCCGTAAATTCCAAGGAAATTGTTTTCTTAATTTTCTTTGGAATTTTACAAGAACGCAGTTTCTGACGGCGCCTGATTCTGAGGCCCGGTGTGCCCAGAATCAATTTCTGAAGTTTGGATCGGGTACGTTCAGTGAACGGATGAGCGGGTTTTTCTAGCTTTTGAACCAGTGCTCGGAATCGAATTCAGAGGGCACCGATAGAATCGCAGCGCCGGTAATTGCTTAGAAACGCCTCTTCCGGAGTTGCGTTTTCTCGTGTGTGGTTTTTAATTTTCGGGCTTAAAGTTAAGAAATAAAATAAATTTGCGACAACATTATTTTATTTCACTTAAGCCACTTGGAATCCACTTGAAGACACTTAAAAGTGGCTTAATGTGAGTTGAATCGGATAGGGTATTATCTAGAAATATCCTACCCTTTTGGTAGGATATTTTTCAGGTGGGACCCGCATGAGCCCCGCCGTTTCTTTCCGCTAAGTAACGCACCTGCGAAAACCCGTCTTTATGAAAGTCAACTGGCGCGTTTTCTTAAATTCTTAACAGACCATTTAATTGGGCGTTTTTTTTTTCGTAAATTAAATGAGCTGTTTCTTTCATTGAATTAATTCTACGAATTAATGGATCGTTTCTTATCTTTTGAAATTCAAATTTTTAGTTGTGTAAATAAAATAAGGCTAAAGCTTTTTTTATATTGGGTTGGTCTCCTTTGCCACCTTGAGAGATTTTGAGAATCTCTCTCCATCTTCTTCAACCATGATAAAGAACACAAAGAACACTTAAGCTCCGACGAAGAACGCCGCTTATCTTCTTCGTAGCCGGTGTGTTTCCGAAGATCGACGACGCCGCTTCTTCGATCTTCTTCCCGTGTCAACGAAAGGAGATTCCGTTTCCTCCTCGGACTATCTCCGTCATCTTACAAAGCTTCTCCAGCGACGTACCTCTTCGGACGTACCTCGACGTCAACAGAAACGACGTTCAATTTCCGCAACGCCCGACCTCCGCGATGATAGTCTTCCGCGGCTTGATTGGCGTGCTCTGCACTTGAATCCGAAGTAGGGGATAGTTGATATTTTATTTATTTATTTTCCATTCTTGATTCTAGAATGTCAACATCGAGGATAAAGGATTAAATGTTATTGTCTAATGAGAGGGGGCTCGGACCGCACCAACACGGCCGAACCCCCCTCCTATGTTCTTAATTGTTTCCTTTCGGATGGAACGGGATGGTGTGGTGCCGTCACACCATGCGGGAATCGCATGGAAATTATTGCGCGGCGCCGTCGCGCCGTGGAAAGAAATCCAAGAACGCGAGGCCGTCGCCTCGCGTCCAAGAAAGTCAAAGGCGCCGCGGCCGGAGCGGGGCCGCGGCGGAGGGAAGCGATGTCGTCGCATCGCGCCAAATGGCATAGGCCGCGGCCTGTTCTGGGCCGCGGCGGAGCAAGATGACAGGCGGCCGGCACCAGGCCGCCGGTGTCGTTGAAGGAAGGACCGGTCGTCGCTGGTCCTTGTCGGCGCAACCGGCCGGCCAGTGCGGGCCGGACGGACAGTGGCGACCGGGGGACTTAATTTCCCCCGGCCGGGTCTCAAAAGCGGCCCCAATTAAGGGGTCGCGGTTCTCAAAGGGGGGGGGGGGATTTGCTCCCCGCGCGCGGCACCCGAACGGAGCCCAGGCCGCGCCGTCGTGCGGGACCGCGCCGCCGCGCCGGACCGCGCCGCCGCACCGGCCCGCACCGCCGACCGGGACGGGTTTTCCGAGCCGGGCCGGGTTGTCGACCCGGGTTGCCGTCCGGGGTGGGTCGACCCGGGTCGGCCGACCCAGGGGGGGGGGGGTCGGCCCGGGTCGGCCCGGGCCCAGACCCCCAGTTTCGAACCACTTTCGGTCAAATGCCCGTATCTTGGGCTACGGGCATCCAAACGACTCGCCGTCAGCGGTAACGCGATCCTTGGATCGAGACGGTCATTTCAGTATACTATATTCAAGGTGAACCTTCCTTTTCGGGAGCCTACGTGGTAAAAACTCCATAGTTAAGCGTGTTTGGCCTAGATTAGTGATCAGGATGGATGAACTCCGGGGAAGTTTCCCAGGGTGGGTGTGAGACTGAAAGGCCAATAAATAACAGGACGGGCGTCTGATTGACGCTCCGTCTGTTTCGTTGAATTCCTCTAAGTGAGACATATCTTTTTGCTTACTCCGCTCGAGGTTTGGATGCCAACAGAGTGCGGTCGGGTCGGATCGCACAGAAATCCAACCGGGCCCCTGGAACGGAAAAGCCAATAACTCTCAGACTGGGTGTCCGATTGACGCACCGTCTGTTGCGTTGAGTTCCTGTTGATGATACGGAACTTTTGGCATCCTTCACCGAGATTTGGATGCAGTTGGATAGTGGCCGGGTTGGATCGCACCGAAATCCGACCGGGCCCCTGGAACGGAAAAGTTGATACCTTTCTGACAGAACGTTCGTTTGAAGAACCGTCAGCGGCGTTGGTGATATCGTTGAGAAACGGTCCCTATGAGTATACCCTATGAGTGTTCGGGGTATAGTTGAGTTACGGCCGGATTGGTTCGCACACGAAACCAACCGGGCCCCTGGGACGAAAAGGCTAATAACTCACAGACCGGGCGTCCGATTGACGCGCCGTCTGTTGCCTTGAGACCCCTATTACGAGGTGGTACTTTGAGATACTTCTTTGTGGGACTTTTTGATACATGGAGTATCGACCAGTAGCTTGTGGAGCGGACCCTCCAAGAGACGAGCATGCGGAGTACAGAGACCGTGTAGCCGGATGAGACCTGACGACTGCTTGACCGACTCGACTTGGAGTGAGTCGACTAGCCCAGTGGACGGAGAGCCCGATATTTGGTGACAGACCCACGGCGGACGGAGCGCCCGGTAGTTGGCCGCAAACCCGCGGTACTCGACAGGAGGAGTACCCCTGTAGGCTATTAGTGGGAGCGCCCGTTATTTGGCGACAGACCCTCCGCAGACGGAGCCCCCGGTAGTCGGCCGCTAACCCACAGTACTCGACAGGAGGAGTACCTCAGCAGTCTTAGGTTAGTGAGCAGTACCTCGGAGTCGTGACGGGACCACTGTACACTCCAGAGACGGAGCTCTTCAGCAGTTACGGTTTCGATAATGAAAATACTGGTTCGAGCTGAGACTTTTGACCCTTTTTTTACCTCATGATTGAGATGGGTCACGTGATAACTTAGGTATATGTATGGGCATATACCTGGGTAGTGGTTATCCGTTGATTTCACAATCCTTGTGTTTCCTCATGATTGAGATGGGTTACTTGATAACTTAGGTGTATGTATGGGCATATATCTAAGTAGAGGTTATCTGTTGAGATCTTCTTGTGGTTATCCTTGTTGGTTTAGTGAGACCTTGAGGGTCTCGGGGACCCTACTAAGTATCATTATACTCACCCCTTCACGGGTTATGCCCGCACCTCATTGTTTTGGTTGCAGACGACGGGCAGTGCTGACGGAGGCCGAGTGTTCGAGGACTGGATGGTACCCGGAGGTGGACTACACGATGAGTCGGTACCCGGAGGTGGACTAAACAACAAGTCGGTACCCAGAGGTGGACTACGCGACGAGACGACTCACAGAGGAGGTTGACGGATGAGAGCGTGGAGGAGGCTATATGTACTTACCCTTCAGGTAGGATCCGTGGTGGATGACTTGGAGCTGCGCTATTTGTACCTACCATTCAGGTAGAACCCGAGGAGGACGACCTAGGAGCTGCTTACCTCTTCCAGCTGTTTGTAATTTTGCTGTTATACTTTGTTTTGGGTTTGTATTCTGGCCCATTTACTTTTCAGCTTTTCTTTTGTACTTAGTGTTTTGTTTCCACTTGTACTCTGTTGTGCTTGTTTTTTTATAAAGGCAATTCCTTCCCAGTTATCGGGATTTTACACCTTTGGTGCTAGTTGCCAGCCCCTGGCCTATGGAAGGCGGGCTTGGGGTAGTCACGGCATGGGCCCCGAGGACGGGTCGTGACAAATTGGTATCAGAGGAGTTCGGTTCTACCGCAGAACTTATAACTCTGATGTTTCCTTCTGTGAAGAAATAGTGTTAAGAGTACCGAGTGTGGTTTTCAGTTCAGGGAGTCTGGTGTTGGTGCGGGCGGCTGAAGTATCCATACACCAGGACCCTGACAACTGGTTTCCGACTTTTTGCACGAAAACACTGATTGCATGTGTGTTTTCCAGAAGTTTTATTTAAATGTCAGCTCAAAGCAGGTCAGCTCACTAGGTATAATCTTTTGACTGTGTCACGTTGTTTCTTTCCGGATGCCTCCCCGTGGACGACCAGCTAGAGCCCCGAGAGTGGTACGTACTGACAGCCCGCCGACCGATGAGGCCTCATTACAAGGCCCTATCCCAGTTGAGGCACCAGCAGAGGCACTAGCGGTACTACTACCTGTTGGGCCACCGATGCCACAAGCCCCAGCAGGAGAGGATGCATGTCGCTTGAGCGCACTACATGAGTGCCAGCGCCAAAGGCCACCCATGTTCCAGGGAGGGACGGACCCGCAGGCAGCTGAGGATTGACTGGAGGCTGTGGTGAGAGTCTTCAGGCTAGTGGGGACGCCGACCGATTTCATGGTGATCCTAGCTGCCAGCCTTCTTCAGGAAGCAGCAAGCAGATGGTGGAGCCTGATGCTTCAGATGCATGACGAGGCGACACTTCTATGGGTAGACATCGAGAGCTTGTTCCGGGCAGAGTTTGTACCAGCCACCCTTCGAGTAGTGGGTATACAGGAGGTACTTCAGCTGCGGCAGTGCAGCATGTCCGTGGCGCAGTACTCAGCGAGATTCACAGACCTCTCGCGCTACTCCACAGTTATGGTACAAGACCCTTTCTTCAAGGCCTGAACCTTCGAGTAGGGGATCAGGCGAGAGATTAGAGCTTCTGTTGTTTCTCACAGCTTTCCGACGCAGACAGGGGTGTTGGAGAGAGCCCTCTTAGTAGAGAGTTTCCTTGCTGAGCAGTCTCCAGCAGCAGGACCCACCACTAGCCGGCTTGCGGCAGAGTCTTCTGTAGCAGGCAGTAGATAGATGACACAGAGGTCCAAGAGGACCAGACCTACCGGTGGCCGACTTCACGACTCAGGTTCAGTTGTGCGGGGAAACCGGGGTAGAGTCAGAGCCAGACGTGCTGAGAGTGGATAGTGTTACTCCTGCGGCGGAATTGGCCACATGGCACGTGACTGTCCGACCCGCCATGCAGATGACCATCAGTTAAATGAAGAACCCCCGAGGTAAAGGTAGAGGTTTGCTCAGGGCGGACCGCAAGGACCAGGAGGCCATGGTAGAGGATCTGGCCGTGCAACTGGAGGTGTACGACGCTTCGGGATGTTTCCACCACCACCAGGAGGCCCACCCCGACCGCAGGGGACAGGAGGACATGGGAGAGCTCAGCTTCAGGCAGTTGAGGCCTATGGTCATGGAGCTACGAGAGCTGGTGGACATGAGAGGAACTAGTGGATACTTCCTTTGTACTTCCAGTTCCATGATGCTTTTGTATTCGTGTCTTTGTACTATGAGATGCAATAATAAAAAGACACTTATCATTGTTTGCTTTCCTGTCCTTTTTGTTTGGTTGATACTGAGTGGTCCTGGTTAAACTGTTGACTTGACCCTCACTTTTGAGATTCCTACTAGAGGAGACCCAGTAACCTCACACTGATGCCGACAATGTGACTCGACCCTTGGAGGCGAGAGTAACAGTTGTATCTCTTAGTAGTTGCGTCGAGGCCTTACGACGTCATCCATGGCATGAATGCATCATTTATGTAAAGATTGACTGTATTAGGCAACGAATGTGGTTCATCCAGGGGATGAGACCAGATTTCTCTTATCGGAAAAGAAGAAATCATAGCAGCTCTTGTGAGACTAAAGGAGGTGCAGTTCATCTAGGAGCGGATGAAGACTGCACAGTGCAGTAAGAAACAAGGAACCGGTGCCAGTCTTAGAGACTCGGGCGTGTTAAATGTTTCAATAAGAGGTAAATTTAAATAGAGATGAGTCTGCGAAGCGGGAGACGTGGAGGCAGAGCTAGGAGAGCTGCATGAGGTGGTGTACATCTTAACATGCTACAAACACCCGCCTTAGTTATTCCCGCCAGGCTAAGGGAGCTGAAAGAGGAGGAAGAGTGCGGCTGCATGCGGTCAAGGAGTGTGACCCAATGGCTCTATAAATGATTCAAGGGACAGTCTATGTCTACTACTAGCTGCTGTAGTAATAGACGTCGATATGAATCATTCCTCGCTTTCACAAATCTTGTTCCAGACCTAGAGTGTCCGGTAAGCCATGGACTTTACCCTCACGTATAGTGATACCTTGGGAGGAGAATCAATAATCACACTTACGCCGACGGTGTGGTCAGACCCTTGAGGCGAGAGTTCTGGTTGGAATCTCTTGGTGGCAGCGTCGAGGCCTTACGACGTTAGTTTGAGTATGGAATGGGAAATAACTGTTCATACTCAAATTGACGGTTTTAGGCAAACGTCGGGATGGGGTTTCCTTGGTCGGCGGAAAAGGAAACCCCAGGAAGTGCAGGGTAACTCTTGCACAGGAGGGTGCGACCGATCACTCTTGATTCGGTCAACCTTTCCCTCATAGCAGCAGTCGTTTTGAGTTTCAGTTCTAACAGAAATGGAGACCTCTGGAGTTCGAGGATGATGACCATGTCTTCTTACGGGTCTCACCTCGACAAGGTTTACGGAGATGTGGCCAGGGAGGCAAGTTATCTCCGAGGTTCAACGGACCATTATAGGTCCTCAGCTGGGTAGGCGAGGTGGTTTACCGCGTGGCCCATCCACTTCAGTTGCACTAGGTGCACGATGTTTTCCACGTATCCAAACTGAGGAGATACATGCTCTCCCCTTCGCATATCATCGACCATGAGGAGCTGGACGGTGGCGATTAGTGTCTTCTACGGAGGTTCCTGTGGGGATCGAGGATCGACAGGAGCGGATCCTAGGAGGACGGTCGATTCCTCTTGTGCACTTTCTTTGGCAGTGTGGGAACCTCCAGGTGAGCACATGGGAGCGGAAGGCTCAGATGCGTGCTCAGTACCGCTTTGTTTCCCTAAGTTTGTGGTGAAGCTTTACGGGGACGTAAATCCCTGTGGTGGGAGTAATGTAAAGACCAGTAAATTCCAAGGAAATTTTTTTCTTAATTTTCTTTGGAATTTTACAAGAACGCAGTTTCTGACGGCGCCAGATTTCGAGGCTCGGTGTGCCCGGAATCAATTTCTGAAGTTTGGCTCGGGTACGTTCAGTGAATGGACGAGCGGGTTTTTCTAACTTTTGAACCGATGCTCAGAATCGAATTCTGAGGGCACCGATGGAATCGCAGTGCCGGTAATTGCTTAGAAACGCCTCTTCCGGAGATGCGTTTTCTCGGGTGTGGTTTTTAATTTTCGGGCTTAAAGTTAAGAAATAAAATAATTTTGCGACAACTTTATTTTATTTCACTTAAGCCACTTGGAAGCCACTTGAAGCCACTTAAAAGTGGCTTAATCTGAGTTGAATCGGATATGGTACTATCCAGAAATATCCTACCCTCTTGGTAGGATATTTGTGAGGTGGGGCCCGCACGAGCCCCGCCGTTTCTTTCCGCTATGTAACGCACCCGCAAAAACCCATCTTTATGAAAGTCAACTGACGTGTTTTCTTAAATTCGTAACAGACCATTTAATTGGGCGTTTTTTTTTTAAATTAAATGAGCTGTTCCTTTCGTTGAATTAATTCTACGAATTATTGGTTAGTTTCTTTTCTTTTGAAATTCAAATGTTTAGTTGTGTAAATAAAATAAGGCTTAAGCTTATTTAATTTTGGGTTGGTCTCCTTTGCCACCTTGAGAAATTTTGAGAAGCTCTCTCCATCTTCTTCAACCTTGAAGAATAACACAAAGAACACTTATGCTCCGACGAAGAACACCGCTTCTCTTCTTCGTAGCCGGTGTGTTTCCGAAGATCGACGACGCCGCTTCTTCGATCTTCCTCCCCTGTCAACAAAAGGAGACGCCGTTTCCTCCTCGGACTATCTCTGTCAGCTTATGAAGCTTCTCCAGCGACGTACCTCTTCGGACGCATCTCGATGTCAACGGAAACGACGTTCGATTTCCACGACGCCCGACCTCCGCGACGCTAGTCCTCCGCGGCTTGATTGGCGTGCTCCGCACTTGAATCCGAGGTAGGGGATTGTGGATATTTTATTTATTTATTTTCCATTCTTGATTCTAGAATGTCGAACTTCGAGGATAAAGGATTAAATGTTATTGTCTAACGAGAGGGGGGCCCGGACCGCACTAACACGGCCGAACCCCCCTCCTATGCTCATAATTGTTTCCTTGCGGATGGAACGGGATGGCGTGGTGACGTCGCACCACGCGGGAATCGCACGGCAATTATTGCGCGGCGCCGTCGCGCCACGCCGTGGAAAGAAATCCAAGAACGTGACGTCGTCGCCTCGCGTCGAAGAAAGTCAAATGCGTCGCGACCAGAGCGGGGCCGCGGCGGAGGGAAGCGATGTCGTCGCATCGCGTCGGACGACATAGGTCGCGGCCGGTTCCGGGCTGCGGCGGAGCAAGATGACCGGCGGCCGACATCGGGCCGCCGGTGTCGGAGAAGGAAGGACCGGCCGTCGCCGGTCCTTGCAGGCGAAACCGGCCGGCCAGTGCGGGGCGGCCGGACAGTGGAGACCGGGGGAATTAATTTCCCCCGGCCGGGTCTCAAAAGCGGCCCCAATTAAGGGGCCACGGTTCTCAAAGGGGGGGGGGCATTGCCTCCCGCCGCGCCGCCGGCCGGGCCGAGTTTTTCGAGCTGGGCCGGGTCATCGGGTCGGGTCACCGCCCGGGGCGGGTCGACCCGGTTCGGCCGACCCAGGGGGGTCGGGCCGGGTTGGCCCGGGCCCAGACCCCCTGTTTCGGACCAATTTCGGTCAAATGCCCGTATCTTGGGTTACGGGCCTCCAAACGACTCGCCGTCAGCGGCAAGGCGATCCTTGGATCGAGACGGTCGTTTCGGTATACTATACTCAAGACGCACCTTCCTTTTCGGGAGCCTACGTGGTTAAAACTCCATAGTTAAGCGTGCTTGGCCTAGAGTAGTGATCAGGATGGGTGACCTCCTGGGAAGTTTCTCAGGGTGGGTGTGAGACGGAAAGGCCAATAAATAACAGACTGGGTGTCCGATTGACGCGCCGTCTATTTCGTTGAATTCCTCTAAGTGAGACGGATATTTTGGCTTACTCCGCTTGAGGTTTGTATGCCGACAGAGTGCGGTCGGGTCGGATCGCACCAAAATCCAACCGGGCCCCTGAAAAGAAAAAACCAATAACTCTCAGACCGGGCGCCCGATTGACGTGTCGTCTGTTGCGTTGAGTTCCTGTTGATGATACGAAACTTTTGGCATCCTTCACCGAGATTTGGATGCAGTTGGATAGCGGCCGGGTTGGATCGCACCGAAATCCATCCGGGCCCCTGGAACGGAAAAGCTGATACCTTTCTGACCGAACGTTCGTTTGACGAACCGTCAGCGGCGTTGGTGATCTCATTGAGAAACGGTTCCTATGAGTATACCCTATGAGTGTTCGGGGTATAGTTGAGTTACGGCCTGATTGGTTCGCACACGAAACCAACCGGGCCCCTGGGACGAAAAGGCTAATAACTCACAGACCGGGCGTCCGATTGACACGCCGTCTGTTGCATTGAGACCCCTATGACGAGGTGGTCCTTTGCGATACTTCTTCGTGGGACTTTGTGATATTTGGAGTATAGACCAGTAGATCGTGGTGCAGACCCTCCCGGAGACGGGCGTGCGGAGTATGGAGACAGTGTAGCCGGCTGAGACCCGACGACTGCTTGACCGACTCGACTTGGAGTGAGTCGACTAGCCCAGTGGACGGAGCGCCCGATATTTGGCGACAGACCCACGGCGGACAGAGCGCCCGGTAGTTGGCCGCAAACCCGCAGTACTCGACAGGAGGAGTACCTCTATAGGCTATTAGTGGGAGCACCCGGTATTTGGCGACAGCCCCTCAGCGGATGGAGCACCCGGTAGTTGGCCGCAAACCCACAGTACTCGACAGGAGGAGTACCTCAGCAGTCTTAGGTTAGTGAGCAGTGCTTCGAAGTCATGACAGGACCACTGTACACTCCAGAGACGGAGCTCTTCAGCAGTTACAGTTTCGATAATCAAAATCCTGGTTTCAGCTGAGACTTTTGACCTATCTGTTTACCTCATGATTGAGATTGGTCACTTGATAACTTAGGTATATGTATGGGCATATACCTGGGTAGTGGTTATCCATGGATTTCACAATCCTTGTGTTTCCTCATGAATGAGATGGGTTACTTGATAACTTAGGTATATGTATGGGAATATATCTAAGTAGAGGTTATCTGTAGAGATCTTCTTGTGGTTATCCTTGTTGGTTTAATGAGACCTTGAGGGTCTCAGGGTCCCTACTGAGTATCGTTATACTCACCCCTGCACGGGTTATGCCTGCACCTCGTTGTGTTGGTTGCAGACGACGGGCAGTGCTGATGGAGACCGAGTGTTTGAGGACTGGATGGTACCTGGAGGTGGACTACACGACGAGTCGGTACCCGGAGGTGGGCTACGCGACCAGTCGGTACCCAGAGGTGGACTACGCGACGAGACGACTCACAGATGAGGGTGACGGACGAGAGCGTGGAGGAGGCTATCTGTATCTACCCTTCAGGTAGGATCCGTGGTGGACGACCAGGAGCTGCGCTATCTGTACTTACCCTTCAGGTAGGACCCGAGGAGGACGACCCAGGAGCTGCTTCCCTCTTCTAGCTATTTGTCTTTTTGTTTTTGTACTTTTTTTGGGTTTGTATTCTAGCCCATTTACTTTCATATTTTCTTTTGTACTTAGTGTTTTGTTTCCACTTGTACTCTGTGGTGCTTGTTTTCTTTTATAATGGAAATGCCTTCCCAGTTATCGGGATTTTACGCCTTTGGTGCTAGTCGCCAGCCCCTGGCCTATGGAAGGCGGGCTTGGGAAAGTCACGGCACGGGCCCCGAGGACGGGTCGTGACATACGGCACTTCAACAAACCATTTTGGTTCAAACAAAATAGAGTTACCCAAATTAAATGTAACAGTTTCTCTTACTCCATTTCTTTTATTTTACATATCCAACACCTAAAATATTTTAATTCTATTATTTTATAACAAAAAAATTATCCTCAATATACTAGTATGTTTTTATGAGAATTATTCTAACTACACGTACACACACCTCCATCTAATGGGTGAAGAACATAATGTTTTTGTGGATGGAAAACTAACGCCTTACGAAACGATGATTGTTCGATTATCTCCTACCACCTATCATGGTGGCCAATAATATTACACTATATTTATATATGATATATATTATGTTTGTGTTTTATTAATTCTTCTGTATTTTTCTTTTATAGAATAGCTTTATGGTTTATATTATGGGTAAACACAATAATTTAATTTGAGAATGTGTGGACTACCACCCTCTCCAAGTGATATGACTCATTCATGCCATATGTGGGATGTATAAAGGATATTGTTAATGGTATTATATATGATATTATACTTGAATTATAATATACATATGTATCATAATTTTTTAAATCCATTAAAATAAGAAAAAGAAATTAAAGTAGTATTCTTTCTTTTGTGTGGATTAACATCTCCATGAACGGTGTATTTAATTTCCTACCTCCAAATGTAATGTACTATTATAAATACATGTTTATACTGGATATATATGATATATATGATATAAAAATCATGAAGATCATTCTGGATATAATGAAATTTTGATCATGTGAACAAAATGTAACTATATGGTGTTCATTTGTGACTCAAGTACCAAATAACGACAAAATGAATATTTTTAACATTAATGATTACATAATATTTATAACATGGTAATAAGTGATATAAAAGGAATAAGAAACTGGAAAAAGGTTCTTAAGCAAGTATAAATTAACTTTAGTTTATTATTTAGGAAATTAAAGAACAAATGGCTAAAGATGGACATGAGGTCAGGGACTTCGTCTCAATCTCCATTCATTGAGGCATATTTTGTTTTAATACACGAAATTATTTTATACGTTGTATAAACACCATTGAATTTTCAAAATGGAATTTTTTTCTATGAAGAGTTTAAATAAATGACAAAAAAGGAAGTTTATTTTAACGTAAGCGGTGACAACGTCCTTTCCGCCGCCAGGAGTATTATTTGTTCTTTGGCTTCCATAACATGTCGTAATGTTTTTTTTCAAGGAAAATAAATAATGTATACTCATTTATGTATTTTGGTATTGAAAATGGTTTTGATAATTGATTTTTTATGTCAATATATTTAAGTGATATATTGTGATTGAAATGTGGAAATGTTTTCCTTCATTTATTTTTGTTTTATGTGTTATGATTTTATAATGGTAGTTGGACATTTGAAGGGTGGTTACATAAAAAAAATGATGGGTTATGCCTTGATAAAGTAGGATGGGTGGTTACATTATAACCTCCAATTCATTTGCAATGATAGTCAGATGTATGGTTATTCCATTTAATGATATGGGTGTAAGTCGACCGTATTGTTATTTCATTTAAGTATGTATATGTTCCATGTTACCTTTATATGTTATGTGTTCTTTATATGGGTTTTATGGTAATATGTTGGTTACAAAAGTGTAATTAGTGATCTTTTATTCAGTGAAGAGTATTTACTACTTCATAAATGTGAACATTATTACTAATGTTAAAGTATACATGGTATACTTTTTGATTTAAAAAACTAACAGTTTTTCATTCATTGTGTATCCATTACTGAGCTTTTTATTCTCATCCCAATTTTTTGAAATGTTTTTCACAGGGAATAATGTGGAATAGGGTCAATGATGGGATCGTCGAAAAGTTATTCTATCATAAACATGGAAATAAACATGGCTCATTTTTTCAAGAGTTATTATTTTGTGAAATAGATGGAAACTGAGTAGAAGCATCCAGTTTTTTTTAGATGTAATGTAATAGTTATGGCTTAATTATATAAAACCCTAAACCTAAAAAGATCTTAAATGTGAATTATTCATTTGATTCATTATAATGCAATGTTTTAAGGCTGAGTCCTTATAAATGGTATCAGATGTCAGTTTAAAAAACTTTAAGAGTTAAGTTATTGTTAAATACATGTCCATAAATTATGTTATTGTAATATTGAAATGATATACCAATTGAATATTACCATGTTGCTTCGCCAAATATATTTCTGTGTTCAGAATGGTTTTCCGCAGAGGAAACAGGGAAACTATGTTGGGAAGACATAAGGAGGAAGACAACCTTCCAAATCAGCAACCTAAGATTGTCAGAATAGGAATTGAATAGTTTGTTGCAGTGAGGGCATAGTTGCCTCAGGATATAAATGGTGGTGGTATCTATGCACAAGATCACCCATATCAATCACAGAAGAACATAACAGTAGTGGAGCATTTCCTGAGGCAACATCCCCCATCTTTCAGAACATTATCTGTCCATGTTCTAGCAGAAGTGTGGATTAATGAACTCGATAAAATTTTTGATGTCATGGGTTGTTCATAACATCAAAATGTTAGTCTTTCTGTTTACCATTTTGAAGGTGAAGTTGATCAGTGGTGGTCAATGGTGAAAAATATCAGAGATAATGAGGATATTGATGCTCTTGATTGGGATGAATTAAATGTATTTTTCTTGAGAAATATTTTCCTAAGGTGGTTCTTCTTAGGATGGAAAAAAATTCCTAGAATTAAGGAAGGAGGATGAATCAATGGCTGCTTATGAAGAAAAATTCACTCGACTGGCATGGTATGCTCTAAATTTCACCAGAGTTCTTGATAGTAAGATAAATCGATTTTAATCATGACTGAAGGTACAATATCAAAGACTATTAACCTCTCATGAGTTCAAAAGATATGGAAAACTTGTTCGATGTGCAGAGAAGGTGTAAAGGGATTTTGCTGATGATTAGGTGTTTATTAACAAACAATAGAATAAGAGGTCCAGTTGGTAGGCAAAGGGAATGAATTCGTCAAAGAAACCAGATGATAAAAGAATTAAATATCCAACTTTTTAGAAGTGTGGTAAAAAGTAAACTGGAAAATGTTTATCATGGTCTGGAAGGTGCTTCTGGTGTGGTAAGTCTGGTCATATTGATCGTAATTATAAAGAATATTATCAAGAAAGAAATAAAAATATGTCAGTAAGATGTTTTACGTGTAATGAAATGGGACATTATGCAAATCAGTGTCCTGTGAAGAACTCAACTGAGGGAAAGAAGACATTCTACCAAAAGAAAGTGGTGGTGAAATAATTTTCAACTACTTCAACAGATGTTGGACAATCAAACGAAGTTGTATTAGGAACACTGTTTGTTTTTTCAGATTATACTAATGTGTTGTTTGATTATGGGTCTACACACTCTTTCATTTCTGAAAAGTTTTCTAATAAATTTGGAATTCCATATTAAGATATGAATACAGAACTTATGGTAAAAAAACTGAAGGAAATGTGGAGACAAAAAGAAAACATAATAATCTTCATGTCCTTGTCTGCGGGAAGAATCTACCCGCAAACCCTATTGTTTTGCCTCTAGTAGAGTTTGATGTTATTTTGGGAATGGATTGGATGACTATTCATTATGATAATATTGAATGTAGAGCTAATGTGGATTCATTTTAGAAAGATTTATAGTTTGTGTACAAGAATGAACCCTTTATTGTGATAAATTATTATGAAGCTTATAAACTAGTAAATGATTGAAATTAATGTTACCTTGCACATATTGTTGAAAATAATGGAACTATTCATATTAATGATGTTCCAGTGGTAAATGAGTATCTTGATTTTTTTCTTGATGAGTTGACTGGTATTATACCTAATCAAGAAGCTAAATTTACTGATGACTTAGTTCCTGATGCTAAGACAATTTCAAATCCCCCGTATCAAATGGCTCGTATTGAACTTTTAGAGTTAAAGAATCAATTCAAGGAGTTATTAGATTAAGGGTTCATTCGAACTAGAACAACACCGTGGGGTTCTCCTGTCTAGTTTTTCAAAAATAAATATGGTTTAATAAGTCTTTTCATTGATTATAGATCATTAAATAACATCACTGTTAAGAACAAGTATCCTTTGCCTCATATCGATGATTTGTTTCATCAACTCCGGGGAGCTCAGTATGTTTCGAAAATTGACATGAGATCGTGGTACCATCAGTTGCAAGTAAAGGAAGAAGACATTCAGAACACAACATTTCCTACTACAAATGGCCATTATGAATTTGTAGTTATGCCTTTTGGGTTAACCAATGCACCTTTTATATTCAATAATCTTATGAATTGAATTTTCCATGACTTCTTAGATATGTTTGTGGTTGTTTCCATATGCAGAATGATCAAGTAATTGCTTATGATTCACATCATTTGAAACCTCATGAGTTAAATTACCCTACGCGTGATTTGGAATTAGCTTCTATTTTTTTGCTTTAAAAATTTGTAGGAATCATTTTTATGGAGTAAAAAGTTAAATATATAATGACCAAAAATGTTTAAAGTATATATTCACTCAGAAATAATTGAACATGAGACAGAGGAGATGACTGGAATTAATCATGGATTATGATTGCACGATCCATTACCATCCGAGAAAAGAAAATAAAGTGTCTGATGCTTTTAGTCGAAAAAGTGAGGTCTCATTAACCATGCTATGTTTGGAACAAGATCCTTTGGTTTTTGATTTGATGAATTTTTTCATAGAATTTTATAGTCTAGGGAATTCTTATGTTTTTTTCAGGTGTCAGTGAAATCATCTCTACCAGACAAGAAAAAATCAAGCATTCAAAGAAGACATTGAGTTGCAGAAAAAGGTAGAGTTGGTTTAGAAGGGTATGTTTCATGATTTTAACATTGATAATGATTGTTTTTCGAGGTTTGAGAAGAGATTATGTGTTCCTTATGATTCACATTTGAAGTGTGAGTTGTTATGTGAAACTCATAGTTCTCTGTTTTCAGTTCATCCTGGTAGTACTAAGATGTACAGAGATCTTTGGGAGATTTAGTGGTGGGATGGAAATAAAATAGATATTGCATATTTTACTATGATGTGTTTGACTTGTCATCATTTCAAAGTAGAGTGGCAATTATCGAAAGGTATTATTTAGTCTTTACCGGTGCTAGAGTGGAAATGGGAAAATATATCCATGGGCTTTGTTGTCGTATTACCGAAGACATATCTAGGTAAAAATGAAATCTGGTTTATAGTTTATCGATAGAATAAATCTTCTCATTTACTTCTTATTCGATATACATTGTCTCTAGATCAACTTGGTAAGTTTTATGTTAATGAGAAAGTCAGGTTTCATGGAGTTCCCCTCTCCATTGTATCTAATCATCATCCAAGGATTACTTCTAACATTTGGAAGGCCTTCAAAAGCCATTTGGTACTGAATTGAATTTTAGTATAGATTTTCATCCGCAATCAGATAGGAATTCAGAATGAACAATTCTAACCATGGAGGATATGCTACATGCGTGTTCATTGGATTACCAGGGATGTTGGGACCAACAACATTCTTTGGTTTAATTTTCTTATAGTAACATTTTTCATTCCAGTATACATATGTCTCCATTTGAAGAATTATATGGAAAGCGTTGTCGAACACCAGATTTCTGGGATGAAGTAGGTGAAAGGAAGCTGATGTGACCAGAATTGGTAGATGAGATTGGAGAGAAAGTTCAATTGATTTAGAAGAACATGAGAACAGCTCAGAGCATACAACAATGTTAAGTGGATAACTGAAGGAAGGATATTTCATTTCTAGTAGATGATCATGTCTTTCTCAAAGTTTCTCCATGGAAAAGTGTGATGGTTTTTTGTAAGAAGGGAAAGTTGAGTCTGAGGATCAATGGACCTAATGAAGTTTTGGAGAAAGTTGGATCAGTTGCGTATATAGTGTCTTTACCTCCATTTTTATCCCAGGTACACAATTGTTTTCATGTTTTGTTGTTTAGAAATTATATGCCAGATCCATCTCATGTTTTGAGTCTATAGGTAGTTCATTTGAAAGAGAATCTCTCTTATGAGGAACAAACTGTCCAAATTTTTGACCATAGAGAGCATGTTATGGTGAATAAGGTAATTCACTAGGTAAATGATTTGTGGAAAACCATATGGTTAAAGAGGAAACATGGTAACATGAAAATTCTATGAGCGATAAATACCCCCACTTATTTTGATATGTGAATAAAAATTGTGAGGTTGCAATTTCCAAAAGGGGGAATGATGTAACATCCCATGTAAATTAATAATAATTGTTTTTTATATTTATTAATATTTGTGAATTAAATGTTAATTTTACTTTAAAATGGTTTCGATGTTCGATAGCATACCCAATACTCAACAACAAGTTTTTTTTGAAATCTTATTTTACATACTAATAATGTAATATTATAATTTTAAATTGAAGTTAACTCCTAGCAATTGTATTGGTGGGAATGAAAAAAACTAACTACAATATGATTATACATGTTTGTTAAATGCATTTACTTTTATCCAATTAAAGATAGAGGATTAAAATGTGAATGAATCAAATTTTAAGCATACTTTACATTAAAAGGCCGATTTATCACCTTTTAATGGAGAAACATCTATAAATATAGTATGGTCACTATTATACATTTTATGTAACCAAATAAAATCTTACTTAGGAATGGGGTCATCAAAATTTACATTGTGCAAATTTTTGGAATTTTTCTGATAAAGTTCATTTTTTAATGAATAGTGGAATATATTTTATTTTAATTCAAAACTGCATTTTATGTTAATGTATTTATATGGCTATATTATCTTTATTATTGGAATTAAAGTGTAATTAGAATATATTTTTACCATTTAATCAAATTTAGGTCATTGGAATTAATTTCACATTGAATTTGGACATAATATGTCTCAATCTTTTGATATTTATTGTTTTTTAAAAACACACTATTTTTTTAACAACGATAATTAATTTTAAATTAATTAATGAAACTTCAATTTTTATAATTTGGTAAAATATAAATTATTTTTGAATTTGGAATATCAAATATATCTTAGGCTGATGTTTTTGTATTATTCTGAAAAAACATCAATTTTTTATGAATAGTGAAACCACTTAGTAGTAGTTAAAAAACTGACTTTTTCATTTAAATTAAATTTTACCACACCTGTGAATTGAATTTTGAAAATCCAACATACATGGATTTTATTAATAAGTAAAACTTGGTTCAATAATATGAAAAAAGACTTATTGTGAATAGTAACTTTTGACTTTTATTTACCATAGTTAAAGTTAAATATGGTAATTCAAGTTAAAAAGAATATTATAATAATTCCAAATTACATTAACCCATGTCCTAACCTTATTTTATGAGTAATTTCAGAACATGGAAATCCTTGGGTAGATTTTGGGACCCCATGGAGCAACTTATGAATGATAATGACACATTTGATTAATTAATTTAATGTAAAGGAAAAAAATGACATAAAAAAATATCTTTGGGTAGATTTATTTTTACATAGGGTAATATAAGTTATCCTTTTGACTATAAATATTAGTTGGAATGATAAAACTATTTCCTATATCATTTCATTTGTTTTATAATTTTTAGACGTTGAATAAATTAAATTATTTATGACACAATAATGATGTAGTATTTAACTCATTAATAAATGATTTAAATAAATAAAATTATAATGATTAAAATATTATCCAAAACCTATCCAGTTCCTATTGTATGATTTTTTTTCGAATATGAGTCATCTTATCATTATCATTAATGATTTTTTGACCTTTAGAATTCGAATATCATTATATAATAAAATAATAGTTTCACACTTTTCTAAAGAGCCCCTCCTCCCCCTTATAAAAGGAGACCATTGATAACCAATTCCTTACACACCTATCAAGCCTTTTGGCTAGTCCAAACGCTGAAAATATAATCTCCTTGCGTCCCCCTCTTCCACCTAGAATACTTACATTAGCCATAAGGCACTTCAACAAACCATTTTTGTTCAAACCAAAGAGAGTAACCCAAATTAATGGTAAGAGTTTCCCTTTACAAATTTTCTTTTATTTTAAATATCCAACCCCTAAAATATTGTAATTCCTTTACTTTATACCTACACGTGTATCTTCAATATACTATGATGTTGTTCTGAGAAGTATTCAAATTACACTCACACACACCTCCATCTAATTGGTGAAAAACATAGTGTTTCTATAGATGGAAAACTAACGCCTCACGAAACGATGATTGTTCGATTATCTCCTACCAACTATAATGGAGGCCATTAAGATTAATCTATAATTATATATGATATATATTATGTTTATGTTTTCTTTATACTTCTTTATTTTTATTTTATAGGATACTATTATGGTTTCCATTATGGGTAAACACGATAATTTTATTTGAGGAAGTGCGGACTACCGCCCCCTCAAAGTGATATGACTCGTTAATACCATACATGGGACGTATAAAGGATGGAGTTAATGTTATTATATATGATATTATACTATAATTATAATATAAATATGTATAATTATGTTTTAATTCTATTAAAATAAGAAATACAAATGGAAGTAGAGTTCATGCGTACGTACGGCTTACCGTCTCCATGAACGGTGCATTTCATTTCTTACCTCCAAATGTTATATACTATTTTATATACATGTATATACTGGATATATATGATATATATGATATCTAAATCATGAATATAATTCTGGATATAATGAACTTTCGACCATGTGAACAACTTGTAACTATATGATTTTCATTTGTGACTCAAGTACCAAATATCGACAAAACGGACATTATTAACTTGAATGATTACATAATGTTTATAAAATTGTAATAAGTTATATAAAAGGAATAATAAACTTGAAAAAGGTTTTTATGCAAGTATTAATTAACATTATTTTATTATTCCAGAAATTAATGAATGAAAGGGTCATGTCAGACACGAGGTAATGGACATTGTCTCAATCTCGTTTCATTAAGTTGTATTTTGTTTTAATACATGACCTAATTTTTATTTCCATATAAATACCCTTTACTTTTCAATGGTAATATTTTTCTACGAATAATTTTACTGAAAGTCATAATGGAATAATTCTTTTAATGTATGTGGTGACAATGACATTTCTGCAACCGCAAGTATTATTTATTCATTGGCTTCATAAAAAGACGTAATGTTTTTTTCAAGTAAAATAAATCCCATATATACATTTATGTATTTTTGAATTGAAAATGGCTTTGATATTGGATTTTTTATGTCAATATATTTATGTGATATATTGTGATTGAAATGTGGAAGTTTTTTCTTTCCTTAATATTTTATGTGTTATGATTTTATAATGGTACTTAGACAATTGACGGGTGGTTACATGATAAACCAAATGACGGGTGGCGTTGTGATAAACCAGGATGAGTGGTTACGTTATACCCTCCAATGCATTGGTTATGGAAGTTGGCAGTATGGCTATTCAATTTAGTGATATGTGTGGAAGTCGACCGTATGGTTATTCTATTTAGGTATGTTTATTTCCCAAGTTACCTTTATATGTTATGTGTTCATTAAATGGGTTCTATGGTAATCTATTGGTTACAAAAGGGTATGTAATGTTCTTTTATTTATTGAAGATTATTTACTACATCATAAATGGGAAAAGTATTACTTATGTTAATGTATTCATGGTTTACGTGATTTTTTGAAAAACTAACAGTTTTCATTCTTTTTTTATCCCTTACTGAACTTTTTATGCTCATGAAATGTTTTTGAAATGTATTTCATAGGACAAAATGTGGAATAGGTTCAATTATGGGATCAAGGAAAAGTAATGTTGTCTTAAACATGGGACTAGACATGATAATTTTTTTCCAAGAGTTCTTGTTTTGTGAAAAAAAAGGAAACTGAGTAGATGTGTCTACATTGTAGTTTTTTGAGATATAATGTAATAGTTATGGCTTAATTCTCTAAGACACTAAACCTGAAAAGATCCACAATGTCAATTATTAATTTAATTCAAGATTATTTATTCTTTTAAGGCTGAGTCCTTATACTGAGTAAGGATCCTCAATACATCACAGACTATACATGTTACCCATATTGTAGTCCATACGAATCTATATCCGGGATATATTTCTGTGAAATTACCACTAGCTTTTATATCCACATACAAATATATAATTGAAAAAAAACATGATGTACATACTATCAAAAGTTTCTACCATAAGAAGAGAGCGGGGCCAAAAGGGGTAGTCATCCAACCATCGTCCCACCAGGATGTTGGGGAAAAAACCACCCCTTTGGATTAGAATCCCTAGGTTGTTAGTTTCCCTATTTGGTAGGTTAGAGTATCATATATAAAGAAAAAACATATAGGATATAATATATCTCACAACCACACTATGGGAATAACCTTGTCTTAGACTCAACTATAGCTAATGTCTATCCAACTCCTAACTGCCACTTCTAATACTAGATTTCCTATAAGCACAAAACCATTTCACGATGTACAATAAATTTATCTTATCCATTTTTATCAGTTTAAATTTATGTTAATTAATTCATTAAACATTAATTAAATATTTACCCATCCGAAATTTAATTTAATATTCATTTCAATAATGATACATTCTTTCTAGGCATAACTAAACCGAGTCCATGACATCTAAGAATAAAAACCTTGACATTTCACCCCAAAAATCTACAACACCATGGGCTAAAAATCATTCAATAATTTATTATCAACAGTTCAACATTCCATATTTCCATATATTCTATAAAATCATTATAAGCTACAAAATAGAAGGGAACAATATGGTGAGCATGTGAACTACCCATAGAGTCTTTTCTACCAATAGTATGAGCCTAGAACCATCCATCCATGATAATATAAACATGGAAAGCACATGTCATGCACCACAAATCTTTTCATTTTTTAAAAGGGTAATAAAGAACATCTTCCTCATGAAGTGGAGAATGTAAATAAGATAAACCAAAAATAGATTCAACAAGAATCCACTTTCATATCAATGGGTAAACCCGAATTCAACTCTTTCCATCATCTCATGTGTCCAACTCATCACCCATATGCATGAAATAATGAAACTCTATTCACTAGGCACCAATTTCTACTACAACCTTTGGGCCACCATGACCCCACATACCACAACAGCCCTCCAGGAAAAGCCATCCCAGGATGACATCACATTCGGGGCACCTTCCCCATATACAACCTGTCTCATATCAATATTACATGAAGAGAAGTAGGAAAAAACATAGAAATTGGATATCTGTCCCAATGTATGTAATTAATAATTTACACACAATGAGATCTCACAAATCCATTTCATAAAGAACTCATACATGAAAAGTATTTTGGAAACATAGTCTCGAAGAAGGAATTACCTTAATCACAAAACCAGTTCTTATTTAATCTGGAATTAATCGATTAATTATTCAAAGGTTATAATAATATAAAACATAAGAAACAAGAAATCAAAATCATACAAAAATTAATTAAACAGTTATTTTACATCCCATTAATTATTTTATCAAAAATCATAAAAATGCTTCAGGTTCCTTAAAAAATTCAATTAGACATGAATGTCATCATCAATTTTTTTAACATAATATTAGAACAACAACTCGATTCATTAAAAATTCATATTTAATTTTTATCTTATGAATTAAATAATCAATATTTGATTTAGGTTCATTAACAAATTCCATCATAAATGAATTTATAAATAATGAAAGTCATAGATATCACATAATCTATAAAATTGATAGGCATGTTTTTATCATGGTATAAAGAAAAGGAAACACTATATGATTGATACCAATTCATTAATATAGTTCATATATTTAATTAGTACAATTTTATTGCGATCGTAGCAGATTAATCATGCTAACTCTATAATTTTACATATAGAAAATAGATGTAGGGTTCAACTAAAGGGTTTAGAATCCCGAGTGGATGAAATTTTTTAATAACATTCAGCGTTGGGGAATTACATATTGTGTAAAATTCTTTCATGTTGTTTATTTCATTGGGGAAAGATTCCACCAAAAAACTGTCACCTTCGAATTTCATTTATTTCTCAAACCCCTAAGTATTTCATCTAATAAATTCCACTTTCATGACAAGAAACAACCCATAAAGAAATATTTCACATCATGTATTTCAGTTACACAATTTTTAATCACCCATTTTCATCTCTTACATAACCAAACATCTCTAAACATCTTCTAAGACACATCTGAGTACTTTGATCTTCAAAATCACACAATGTTTCAATAAACATAGATCCCATCCCTTACATTAGATACTATTAGAAACATTCCAAACCTTGAGGATTCAAAACTAACCTATAAATGAAACATAAAAGGGGTCACCCAAATGTCCACCCCACAAAATACCTCTCACAGATCTCGCCACTACATGTGCACCACACCTTTCTAGATGGACATGCTAAAAACGATGCAATAACCACAACCATATCATTAATAATATCCTTGGGGGGATACCTATAAAAAGAGATAATGTCTTGAAAAGAAATAATAGAAAGACATCTCATAAATGGAAATGGTCTATAACATCCAATGAAACTATGTTTCAAGAGAAGAGTAAAAAATAAAAATTCTTTGGGTACTAAGTATATTTATAGGAATCATGCTTCCATGTAATCTCTTCTACTCCAACATACAACTAGAAGAAACGAACAAACAAGATAACACTCCCAAAAACCCCTTCTCCTTGAAGTTATGGATCTCTATGGACAATCCAATAAGGACACATCATCTCCATTCTTTATCTCTCCCCATTCAATGAAATTAGAGACATCATGAAGATAATTACAGAGCTGCGAAAAATGAAAACCATCGTGTATCTGGATCATCTACAGTGGAAGTTATACCAGATACACCACAACTCAAACACGATCCAAACACTCAAAAGGCCCATCAAACTGGGGATAAAACATTCTCCCATGACCAAACTATCACTTCCCATGATGGGGAGTCCCCATAAAAAATACATGATTCACAAATTCAAACTCTAGAGGTCTCCTCCTATGATCGGTATAGGAAATTTGATGATCCTACGTAGCCTTCATCCAATCACGAATCACATGAATGATCCCAGTCATACTTCGTACAAGTTACAACATGATAATTACCAACTCTCTGACCCCAGTCCATCAAAACAGTGAATGTAATGGACGTCTATAAAAGGATTCAACTTGTTCAATAATGATAGTGGAGTGGAAAATATTTTTTTTAAGATAACTCTACCAAAGGTATCTTCCTCATCCACGAACCTCCAAAATCTAGGACATAATAGTGCATCATATCATCAATAATATGGATGGTTTTCTCTATTTTATCATCTGTATGCAGATTAAATGAATTGATAAGTCATAATTATGAACCAATAGCATGGTGGATTCCAGTCTACATGGTAGAAGTAAAACTAGGATCTTGATAGGAAATGAACATCATCAGAAATCTGTGGAGTCTCACCAACTCCTCCAGATACTGCATCGAAACAATCTCCACGAAGATATAATTCATTATCACAATAAAGTAAGTTGATTACGTCAAGTGATCCCCTACAACCCATATAGCATCATAGCATCCCTAAGGTCATGATAAACTGGAAACAAAGCCTATCAATATTTCCTCCCACTTCTACTGAGAATCATGTAACTGCTGGAGAAAACCACCAAGAACATGGGGATCTGTCGTCACCTACTAGAATACGAAACATCAAGCACCACACTTGGACAATACATGCTTCAAACTTGTCCACAAAAACTAAATCTAAAAAGATCATTACATCTGTGTCAATCTAGGATTTACCACTAAGGTTGATCTATAAAAATCACTAAGAACTATCTAATTCATCCCAAAATGAACAAAAATTCATCCCTGAAATGACACCTTCTGTTGTTCATACTGAGACAAACCATAAAGGGCCTCACCATAAACAACTCAGTATCTACAGTCCTCTAGCTCAAGATCTCCCAACTAGGATTCTTCGTTATACTACACCAGAGATGACTGCCCTGTCATAAAAAAACAACAACCCCAACAACAGAATTATCCAATATCAAGATGTATTGCTGAATGTTATTCCATAAAACTCCAAGAATCACCTGATTCTCACAATACATTTCCACATTAATTCCTTCTCAATTCATCAGCCAGAACATTCCTCTCTGCAGGTTTATATGAAATTTTGATGTCGTAATAAAGTAAGAACTCCATCGGCCGATGTTGTCGCAATTTCATGTTCAGAAAGGAGAAAATGTACCTCAAGATCCTATGATCGGTGATGACCACAAAACCCTTTCAAATGAGGTAATGTCTCCAAAACCTTAATGAAAACACCATAACATCATACTTGAGATCGTGGGTGGCATAGTTATATTTGTTGGGAAGCGACCACTGAGACCCATATTAAATGACTTCCCTCTACAAATTCAATATATATTCGTACCCCAGACATATAGCATCTTAGAAAACCTAAAAATGAACACCATCGACCTAAAGACATAGAACTGTATAACTGAACAACATATCCTTCGGATACTGAAAAGATTTCTAACACTGATCTTTCCACACGAATTCATGATCCTTTTTCTTTATCACTATCATATGAGTTGAATACATAGTGAAATTGTCTATGAACTGCCATTAATATCCTATTACATAAAAGAAAATTCATAAATATACCACTATCTTGTGGGGTGGCCAAGATACAATGGCCCCTTACTAGAAATGATCCATAGCTACTCCCTAACGGGACCCAACATGGCAAAAAATGAACTTCTAAAGACCAGAACTCACACATCTACAAATTCCCAAATAGCTACTCTAGATAAAGTACTCCCAAAAGACCATGCATATTCCCTACATTATCCTCAACAGATGGAGTGTAAATAAGGATGCCGTCAATGAAAAACTATGAACAGATCCATGAATACAAGAATCACAACATTCATTAACCCCATGAACATAGCTACAACATTCATTGCACCGAACGACATCACCACAAACTTGTAATGTGATTCATGACACCAGAAAGCAGTATTTAGTATAACCTAATCCTTCACATGCCTGAATGCCCTGAAGTCCTTCCTTTTTATTTATTTTTTACATATCCCCCATTTTAAAGGTTAAAGTGGAACTGTTACATGACCAGAAGGGCCAAGGCCTATACATAACCCCAATATGTGTCCATAAATGAGGAATAACCAACACACATGAAATTAACCCTCCATAGAATTTGAATCTTATAGATTCTTATCTCCCCACCTCTCATTGTTGATCAGCTAAAATTTCCCTGTGTAGAGCTACGCAGTGCCTGGTTCTAATGGAAGGTGTATTACCGTCTCATTCTTCCAATCAGGTTATCTTTCCTTCGGTGGTTTCAATTTTTTTTTGAATCCTTATATAGCATTGATAAATTGTGGTCTTCCCATGGTGTTATTTTCTATGGACCAAAATACATGTGGCCCGAAGGGAATTGGTTTCCAAAAGGCCATGCGGGTCGAAGTCCCTGAGAACCATATTCCCAAACCGGTGGCTTGAAGGCCTAAATAAGTTGAATAGTTCCATCTACTATAATATCAAACAGTACCTGTTAAGATTAAATTTATAATACATATACAGATCCTATAAATTCAACCCACCAGTATTTGATCCTCAGACTCTTCGTTGACATGTAAGCACCTCTATAGTATCTGCTACAGTAACTACTACAGTATGAAACCGTACCTGCAATAATATCATCTACAATACAAAACATTACACGCATCTGATGATATAAAAAACAAAAATTGATCTTTGATAAAAAACATTGACCTTTTAGTTGATCTAATAAACATTCATTCATGGATGAGGATAGAGGTTCTTGATTGTCACATGGTTTAAGTGATGATAATAGACACGCAATAAAAACATTCATCAACATTCTTCAGGAACAAGAATGGTGCTCCCCATGATGACACGCTCAGCTAAAAAAACTTTACTACAACAAACCATTAAGATGTATACGTATATCTAAGAACTCATAAGGCTCCATATTATATAGATTCATTGATATAGGAGAAACACCAGACAATATCTTTATCCTTAACACAAACACCCATCAAGGGGGTACTTCTAAAACACCTTCTGGAAATATTTCAAGGTACTATTCAATGTCCCTAAGAAAAAGAAACTATTGAACCTCAAAATAAAACAACAATAGTTCATCATTCAAGGATGTGAAAAATGAAATGTGCCTCTAACCCATCAGAGGGTCTCTCTCTCTCAAGAAAACACTATTGGTTCTCCATCATCACTAAAAAACTCCACCTACATCTGAAAGCAATCCAAAATTTCTTACATTAAATACAGATAATCCATGAAAGAATGATATCATCTAGGAATATTACTAAACATATTAAATCTCCACAAGAGCAGGAAAACCCAAGGAATAAATCATAGTCTCTACATACATATAAAAAGATAGACCAGCCTCCAACAGGTGTATTAAATGACAAGGGAACTGGAATCCTATTTAACTTATGTCTTAAGGCACAGAAAAGTACATGTTTTATGATAGAGTGTTCCTCTATTAAATAATTCATGAAATGAACCCATGTGTAAAACAAACAAGGGTACCTCAAACGATGTTTGGCTTACCTAGTAGTAGCAACAATAAAACATGAAGATGACCACTACATACTCAATGATATCTCTGACCCTACTGATTATCACCTCCAAAGAAGAACATTTCTCTCTGAGGATGGGGTGCATCTTAGGGTGTTCCTTTTCTTTCCACATATACTCTATACAATTCCAAAACTAGTGAAAACTTCTTACTACTGCCTCAGCTAGAACTACCTCATTAGAGAAACTTGAAGTGGAACACAAAACGCATGTTGACTACTCTGAATGGTCAGGAACTCCACTATCAATGACCTCGGCCTCCATTATAAATATAATTACCTAATCCATTAACATAGGGCTGGAATCTTCTTACCCTATATAAATGATACATTTATGATTGGGACCTACCCTTAGCTGAATGGAAACTCTTCTTTCCAGAAAACTGAAAACCATGAACCACAACTATTCTTTGTGAGGAATAATAGAGACTCCCCTATCATGAATATCTGGATTTGGATAACATCCTATTGACGACCTATTCCCACTCCAACAGCATGACATATGCCTTCAACATAAACAAGGTGACCTGGTGCTAGATCTCTGGATGCAAAGCCTCTTCTAAATGACTCTTGTTGTCCTCATCATCTGAAAAGTACTCCAAATCCTATTGAAAATGGTTCAAAAAATAGATCTTGAACCCTCTTATAAGGCCCCAGCCTCAAACCTTACTTAATCTTGAGTTATAACAAGATTACACATTGAGGATCGTTTCGGGTTTAGAGTTTTAAAGAATTAGATCATAAAACTTGCATTACATTCCACATATTAACAAAGTGGTTACATAAAGATAGTATCTTCATTCCAATCAATGGAAACACATTTAAAATAAAACATGGATTATTTCTTGACACTTCCTTGACACTATCATCATATCACGTACCTTTCCCATGACCTGTGAAAAACATTTCAAAAAAACACGGGATGAGCATAAAAAGATCAATAAGGGATATAAAAATATGGAACGGAAACATGGGTACATATATACATAAGAATGAAATCATACTTTACCCATAAAACATATGCACTATAACATACCTCATCAAATCATGAATAAATCATCGAAATCATAAGACATAAAGGTAACTTGAGGCATTCATAACATCCTTACGTAGGGAGTAACCCTCTTGGTTATATTTGGAAATACCCATCACAGTATATTCCCTAAATCGCTTCGGAGAAACCATAATGTTTCACTCCTTCGCATTACCCAATGCATTGGAGAGCTATATCGGGCTCACCCGCCCGTAGTCTATCACGGAACCACCCGTCTTCATAATAATTCCCAATAACCTCAACATAATCGTATCACATAAAACATGCACAAAGGAAACATAAAATTTCCACCTTTCAATCACAAGATATCAATACAACACATTGATATAAAAACATTATGAAAACCATTTTCAATACCAAAATAAAATAAAAGTAAAACATGGTATTTATTTTTCTTTTTAAAAAAGTATGGCTTGTAGAGGAAGCCGAAACTCAAATAATGGTCACGGCGGCGGAGAAGTCGTTGTCGCTGCATATGTACGAAAAAAACATTCCATTTTTTCATTTAGTAAACACTTCGTATAAAAATGATTCCTTTTTAATAAACATAAAAGTCGAAGGGGTTTATACACCGTATAAAAGAAGTATGTGTATAAAACAAAATATGCCTCAATGAAAGGAGATTGAGACGATTTCCCATACCTCGGGTCCGACTTGACTCGATCGTTCTTTAATGTCCCGAATAATAAACTTGAGTTAATTTATACTTTCTTAAGAACCTTTTTCAAGTTCATTATACCTTTTATATCACTTATTACCATGTCATGAACACTATGTAATTATTTAATTTAATAACTGTCATTTTAACAATCATTGGTACTTGAGTCAAAAATAAACCCTTTTTAATTACAAGTTGTTCATGTATCCATTATATACAGAATGGTATTCATATTATAGATATCATATATGTCATATATATAAATTACATTCATGCATTTATAATATTACATAATCATTTAGAGGTATGAAATGAAATGCACCGTTCATGGAGACGGTAATCCGTACGTACGCATCAACACTACTTTCATTTCTATTTCGTATTTTATAGAATGGAATCATAATTATATAAAGGTATAATATAATTACAGTATAATATCATATATAATATCATAGTTCCATCCTTTATACGCCCCAAATATGGTATTTAACGAATCAAATCACTTTGAGGGGGCGGTAGTCCGCACTTCCTTAAATGAAGATATCACGTTTACCCATAATGGAAACCATAAAGGTATGACCAAAATGGAAAATACAGAAGCTTAAGGAAAACAAAAAAATATAATATATCATATATAAATATAGTTACATCTTAATGGCCACCTTTGAAGGTGTTAAAAGAATGTTTAACAATCATCGTTTCGGGAGGCATAAATTCACCATCCACGGAAACAGTATGTTCGTTAACCATTAGATGTAGGTGTGTGTAAGTGTAGATCGAATCCTTATTATAAAAACATCCTAGTATATTTAGGATACTAAATTTGTTACAAAAGATAACAATAAGAAGAGATTAGGGGGTTGGAGAAGAAAAATAAAACAAAAGGACTCAAAAGAAGACATTACCTTAAATCGGGTAACTCCCTTTGGTTTGAGCTCAATGGATTCCTTGGGAAGACTTCTGCCCAACATGAGGCTTCAAGGAGTAAGAGAGGGATGTGGAGAGACAAAATGGGCAGGGGTTGGCTGAGCCAATGGCTTTGGAAGTTTGGGTAAGGAGGTAGAGGTGGGGGCCTTTTATAAGTGGAGAGGAGGGGCTCTCTTGGAAAGTAAAGATAAGTTACTTTATTTTAAAATGAATTTCGGATTAAAAAGGTCCCAAATAGATATAATTAGAGGATAAGTTGATAAGGGTTCGAATTCAACTCATACAATTTGTCTTTTCCATGTGTAGGTCTTAGATTTTACATTATCTTTCCATTTTATTTAAATCGTTAAATAATGAGGTCATCGCTGCATTATCATGATGTCATAAATAATTTCATTTATTTAATGTCTAAAAATTACAAAAAAAATACTATGATGTAGGAAATCATTTTAGATTTCTAATGAATATTTATATTCAAAAATCTTACTTGTATAACCCCATATAAAAATTGTTTTAGTAACATAACTCATGTTTGTGTCATTTTTACTTTAACATTAAATAAAACGTTATTTATGTCATTTCCCAACCAATGTGGATACATGGGGTCCCCAAGTTTACCCATGGCTTGTATTGGTCGGCCATGACACAACCAATGAGGGTAGGACATGTTTCAAGCTCATCTCATTTTATTAAAGCATTATTTTTACCTTAAACTACACTAATTACCTCTAATCGTGATTAAAAACATAATAAGTTACTATACACCAATAAATTATTATAATCTCATTGAACCACATTTTAATTCTTAATGAAAACCATGTATGCCGGATTTTTGAAATTCAAAACACAAAGATGGAAAAATTTCATTTAAACGGAAAAATCAGTTTTTATTAGTACCACTTAGTGGTTTCACTATTCATCAAAAATTGATGTTTTTCAGAATATTACCAAATATTCACCCTAAGAAATATTTGATATTCCAAATTCAAAAATTAAGTATATTTTAAAAAATTCAAAACATATAAGTAAAATTAATTAATTTAATAATTAATTCTTGTTGTCATGACAAATAGCGTGTTTTTATGAAACAATAAGTATCAAAAGATTGACACTAGTTTAAGTCCAATTTCAAAGTGAAATTGATTCCAATGACCACCATTGGATAAAATGGTAACAATATATTCTAATTTCACTTCAAAATCAATTCAATAGATAATATAATCATATAAATAAATTAGATTAAAAAGAGGTTTTGAATTAAAATACAACATTTTTCACAATTCATTAAAAAATGAACTTTATCGGAAAATACCAAAATTTCACACAAAGTAAATTTTGATGTCCCAATAATTAATAATTATTTTATTTTGATAAACATAGCTTATAAAATTGTCAAAAGATAGATTTAAAAAGGGTTTTCCATCAAAAGGCAGCAAAACAATCTTTTAAGAATATTAGTGTATTCCATGCATAAGATTGTATTTATTTTCATTTTAAGCCTCTAAAACACTATCTTAATCATTAATAGACATAGATAAAAATATCTATTATTCATTACTTACTTAGGATGTTACATCCTTCCCCCCTTTTGAAAATTGCGTCCCCGCAATTTATTTACTTATCGAATAAATGGGGGTACTTATCCCTCATTGCATTTTCAGATTCCAATGTTGCCTCTTCCATCATGTGGTTTTTCCAAAAAACCTTTGACTGATTAATCAACTTATTCCGTAAAACTTTCTCCCTGTGGTCAAGAATTTGGACTGGTTGATCCTCATATGATAGGTTCTCTTCCAGCTAAACTACTTCTAGACTGAAAACATGATATGGATCTGGCATATACTTTCTCAACATCGAAACGTGAAAAACATTGTGTACCTGAGATAAAATCGGAGGTAAAGCCACCCGGTATGCAACTGATCCAACTCAATCCAGAATTTCATATGGTCCAATAATCCTTGGACTCAGCTTTTCTTTTATTACAAAATCTCATCACACTTTTTCAAGGAGAAACCTTGAAAAAACATGATCACCTACCTCAAAAGAGAGATCCTTCCTCTTGTTGTCCGCATAACACTTATGCCTGCTCTGAGCTATTCTCATGTGTTTCTGAATCAGCTGAACTTGTTCTGCCATCTCTTCTACCAATTCTGGTCCTATCAACTTCTTTCACCCACATTATCCCAGAAATCTTGAGTTTGACACCGCTTCCCATATAATGCATGAAATGGTGCCATCTATATACTGGAATTAAAACTGTTATTATATGAAAATTAAACCAAAGAAAGATGATGGTCCCAACTTCCCTGATAATCCATAGAACAAGCTCGTAGCATATCCTCCAAGGTCTGAATTGTTCGTTCTGATTTCCCATTTGATTGAGGATGAAAAGCTGTACTAAAATTTAATTCAGTACCAAATGACTTCTGAAGGCCTTTCCAAAAGTTAGAAGTGAACCTGGGATCACGATCAGATACAATGGAGAGAGGAACTCCATGTAACCTGACTATCTCTTTAAGATACAAATGGGAAAGTTGATCTAGGGAAAAAGTATCTTGTATAGAAAGGAAATGAGCAGATTTAGTCAAGTGATCAATAATAACCCAGATTGCATTATTACCTCGAGATGTCTTCGGTAATCCCACAACAAAGTCCATGGATATATTCTCCCATATCCACTCTGGAACTGGTAAAGGCTGAAGCATCCCTTTTGGTAACTGCCACTCGGCTTTAACCTGTTGAAATGTCAAACACATCACAGTAAAATCAGCAATATCTCTTTTCATTCCATCCCACAAGTAATACTTCCGCATATCTCTATACATCTTAGTACTGCCATGATGAACTGAAAACAGAGAACTATGAGCTTCACATAACAACTCTCTCTTCAACTGTGAATCCCAAGGCACACACAATCTCTTCCCAAATCTCAAAACGCAATCATTATCAACGTTGAATTCAGGCAACTTACCTTTCTGAACCAGCTCTACCTTTTTCTGCAACTCACTGTCTTGCTTCTGTGCTTGCTTGATTCTGTCTGATAGAGATGATCTCACTGAAACCTAAAACAAAATAGAAGAACATCCTGCACCAACAACTTCTATTCCAATGTTCATCAAATCCTTAACCAAAGGATCATGTTCCAAATACAACATTTCTAATGAATCATTACTTTTTCGACTCAAAGCATCATCCACTTTATTTTCTTTTCCTGGATGGTAATGAATTGTACAATCATAATCCTTGATTAATTCCAGACATCTACTTTGTCTCATGTTCAATTCTTTTTGAGTGAATATATACTTTAAACTTTTGTGATCGGTATATATTTCACACTTTACCCTATACAAATGATGCCTCCAAATTTTTAAAGCAAAAAAAAACAGCAGCAAATTCCAAATCATGTATAGGGTAATTTACCTCATGAGTTTTCAACTGTCGTGAAGCATAGGCAATTACCTGATCATTCTGCATTAGGACGCAACCAAGTCCTTTCAATGAAGCATCACTGTAGATAAAAAAACTCACCATTCCTGGAAGGTAGTGCTAAAACTGTAGCATTCACCAATCTTCTTTTCAATTCCTGAAAACAATCATCACATTCATTTGTCCAGATGAACTTAACACCCTTTCGAGTTAGCTTAGTAATTGGACTAGATAACTATGAAAAATTTCTAACAAACCTTCGGTAATAGCCTGCCAAACCAAGGAAGCTACGAATCTCAATTACACTTGTGGGTCTTGGCCATTTTTCAACAACGTTTGTTTTTGTAGGATCAACAGTTATACCATATTTAGAAACAATGTGACCAAGGAAAGAAATTTGTTGCAACCAAAACTCACACTTGCTGAATTTACCATACAATTTATTTTTTTTAAGGTTTGCAAGATAACCCTTAAATGTCTTCCATGAACCTCTTTACTTTTAGAAAACACCAAAATATCATCAATGAAAACCACCACAAACTTATCCAATAACTCATGGAAAAGTCTATTCATTAAGTCCATGAATACAGCAGGTGCATTGGTTAGCCCTAAAGGCATTACTAAAAATTCATAATGGCCATATCTTGTATGGAACGCGGTCTTCAGAATGTCTTCTTCCTTTACCTTCAGCTAATGGTAACCCGATATCAAGTCAATCATTGAAAAATACTGAGCTCCCTGGAGCTGATACAACTTCATTTGATGGCCCGACATCTGCTGAAGTAGTTGCAAAGGATTTCACAACCCCTTTCTTCTTGTATTCTAACTGCTTCCCATCACTCAAGCTCTTTGTCGGACACTCATTTGCATAGTGACCCATCTGATTGCACTTAAAACATTTCACAAACTCTAAATCAAATTTGGTCTTACCTTCACCTTGATCATTTTCAGTGCAATCACGATCCTTATGTCCCATCTTACCACATCGGTAGCACTTTCCAAAATTCATAAGACATTCCCCAGCATGCCTTTTTCCACATTTATCACAAACTGGAAACATAGTTTTCTTACCATCAGACTTTTTTGAAGAATTCTTACCTTTCTCAGGCCACCTCGGTCTCTTCTTCTGTTGGTTGTTATAAAACACCTGATCATCGGAAAACTCCATTTCCACCGTCTCAGCACATCGAACAAGCTTTTCATAACTTCTAAACTCACAAGAAGCTAATGCCCTTCGATATTTTGGATTTAATCCTGAGTAAAGACGATTGATTTTACTATCAAGGTCTCGTATAAAATTTGGAGCATACCTTGCCAATCGAGTGAACCTTTCTTCATAGGTAGCCACTGAGTCTTCCTATTGCCTCAATTCCAAGAATTGCTTTTACATCCTAATTCTAACAGCCTTAGGAAAATACTTCTCAAGAAACATACCTTTGAATTCAATCTAGTCAAGAGCATCAATCTCATCGGCATCCCGGATATTTTTAACCATAGACCACCACTGATCTGCCTCGTCCTCCAAATGGTAAATAGCAAGACTAAACTTTTGATTGTGTGAACACCACATGACATCAAAAATCTTCTCCAGTGCTTTAATCCACCCTTTAGCTAGAACAGGGTCAGATGATCCTCTGAATGATGGGGGATGTTGCCTCATGAAATGATCCACCACTAACATGTTCCTCTGCGGTTGATCTGGATGATCTCGTGTATGGATACCACCGCCATTTATTGCTTGAGTCAACTGCGCCATTACTACAACAAACTGTTCAGTTCCAATTCCGACCATCTCAGGATGCTGATTCAGTAGGTTATTTCCTTCTGTATGCCTTCCAAGCACTTCTTCCCTGTTTCCTTTGCGGAAAACCATACTGAACAAAATTGTCTTAGATGAAGCAACATGGTAATCTTCAAATGCTATATCATTTAAAAAATATTTTTGGGTAATCATTTAATATAATTCTAACTCCTAAAGTTATCTAAACCGACCACTAATACCAACTATAAGGCCCCAGCCTTAATCCTTACTTAATCTTGAGTTATTACAAGATTACACATTGAGGATCTTTTCGGGTTTAGAGTTTTAGAGAATTAGATCATAAAACTTGCATTACATTCCACATATAAACAAAGTGGTTACATAAAGATAGTATTCTTCATATCCATCAATGGAAAAACATTTAAAATAAAACATGGATTATTTCATGACACTTCCTTGACACGATCATCATATCAAGTACCTTTCCCTTGACCTGTGAAAAACATTTCAAAAAAACTTGGGATGAGCATAAAAAGCTCAGTAAGGGATATAAATACATGTAAAGGAAACATGGGTACATATATACATAAGAATGAAATCATACTTTACCCATAAACCATATGCACTTTAACATACCTCATCAAATCATGAATAAATCATAGAAATCATAAGACATAAAGGTAACATGAGGCATTCATAACATCCTTACGTAGGGAGTAACCCTCTTGGTTATGTTGGGAATACCCATCACAATAAATTCCCTAAATCTCTTCAGAGAAAACTTAACGTTTCACTCCTTTATGTTACCCAATGCATTGGAGAGCTATATTGGGCTCACCTGCCCTTAGTCTATCACGGAACCACCCGTCTTCATAAAAATTCCCAAGAACCTCAACATAATCGTATCACATAAAACATGCATAAAGGAAACACATCATTTCCACCTTTCAATCACAAGATATCAGTAAAACACATTGATATAAAAACATTATGAAAACTATTTTCAATACCAAAATAAAATAAAAGTAAAACATGCTATTTATTTTTCTTTTAAAAAAAGTATGGCTTGTAGAGGAAGCCGAAACTCAAATAATGGTCACGGCGGCGGAGAAGTCGTTGTCGCCGCATACGTACGAAAAAAACATTCCATTTTGTTGTTTAGTAAACACTTCATATAAAAAATATTCCTTTTGAATAAATGTAAAAGTAAAAGTGTTTTATACACCATATAAAAGAAGGTTGTGTATAAAACAAAATATGCCTCAATCAAAGGAGATTGAGACGAAGTCCCATACCTTGGGTCCGACTTGACTCGATCTTTCTTTAATGTCCAGAATAATAAACATGAGTTAATTTATACATGCTTAAGAACATTTTTCAATGTCATTATTCCTTTTATATCACTTATTACCTTGTCATGAACACTATGTAATTATTTAAGTTAATAACGGTCATTTTAACGATCATTGGTACTTGAGTAAAAAATAAACCCTTAATAGTTACAAGTTTTTCATGTATCCATTATATCCAAAATGGTATTCATGATATAGATATCATATATCTCATATATATCCAGTAAATTCATGCATTTATAATATTACATAATCATTTAGAGGTAAGAAATGAAATGCACCGTTCATGGAGACGGTAAGCCGTACGTACGCAAGAACGCTACTTTCATTTCTATTTTGTATTTTATAGAATGGAATCATAATGATATAAAGTTATATTATAATTACAGTATAATATCATATATAATATCATATTTCCATCCTTTATACGTCCCACATATGGTATTTAACGAATCAAATCACTTTGAGGGGGCGGTAGTCCGCACTTCCTTAAATGAAGATATCGCGTTTACCCATAATGAGAACCATAAAGGTATGAACAAAAAGGAAAATACAGAAGCTTAAGGAAAACAAAAACATATTATATATCATATATAAATATAGTGACATCTTAATGGACACCTTTGAAGGTGTTAAATGAATGTTGAACAATCGTCGTTTCGGGAGGCATAAATTCACCATCCACGAAACAGTATGTTCATTAACCATTTAGATGTAGGTGTGTTTAAGTGTAGCTCTATTACTTATTATAACAACATCCTAGTATATTTATGATACTGGAGTTGTTACAAAAGAAAAGAATAAAAAGAGTTTAGGGGGTTGGAGAAGCAAAATAAAACAAAAGGACTCAAAAGAAGACATTACCTTAAAATCGGGTAACTCCCTTTGGTTTGAGCTCAAAAGCTTCCTTGGGAAGACTTCTGCCCAATGTGAGGCTTCAAGGAGAAAGGGAGGGAAGTGGAGAGACAAAATGGGCATGGGTTGGCCGAGACAAAGGCTTTGGAAGTGTGGGTAAGGAGGTAGAGGTGGGGGCATTTTATAAGTGGAGAGGAGGGGCACTCTTGGAATGTAAAGATAAGTTACTTTATTTTAAAATGCGTTTCGGATTCAAAAGGTCCTACATTGATATAATTCGAGGATACAGTGACAAGGGTTCGATATCCACTCATCCAATTGGTTTTTTCCATGTGTAGGTCTTAGATTTTACATTATCTTTCCATTTTATTTAAATCGTTAAATAATGAGGTCATCGCTGCATCAGCATGATGTCATAAATAATTTAATTTATTTAATGTCTAAAAATTATAAAAAATACTATGAGGTAGGAAATATTTTTATCTTTCTAATGAATATTTATAGTAAAAAATCTGACTTGTATAACCCCATATAAAAATTGTTTTAGTAACCTAACTCATGTTTGTGACATTTTTACTTTAACATTAAATATAAAGTTATTTATGTCATTTCCAAACCAAAGTGGATCCATGGGGTCCCCAAGTTGACCCATGGCTTTTCTTGGTCGGCCTTGACACAACCAATGAGGGTAGGACATGTTTCAAGCTCATCTCATTTTATTAAAGCATTATTTTTACCATAAACTACACTAATTACCTCTAATCGCGATTAAAAAAATAATAAGTTACTATTCACCAAAAAAATTATTATAATCTCATTGAACCACATTTTACTTCTTCATGACAACCATGTATGTCGGATTTTTGAAATTAAATATACAAAGATGGAAAAAGATCATGTAAACGGAAAAATCAGTTTTTATAAGTACCACTTAGTGGTTTCACTATTCATCAAAAATTGAAGTTTTTCGGAAAATTACCAAAAATTCACCCTCAGCTATATTTGATACTCCTAATTCAAAAATTAAATCTATTTTACAAAATTCAAAACATATAAGTCACATTAATTAATTTAATAATTAATTCCTGCTGTCATGACAAATAGCGTGTTTTTATGAAACAATAAGTATCAAAAGATTGACACTAGTTTAAGTACAATTTCAAAGTGAAATTGACTCCAATGACCACCATTGGATAAAATGGTAAAAATATATTCTAATTTCACTTAAAAACCAATTCAATAGATAATCTAATCATATAAATAAATTATATTAAAAAGAGGTTTTGAATTAAAATACAACATTTTTCACTAATCATTAAAAAATGAACTTTATCGGAAAAATACCAAAAATTCACACAAAGTAAATTTTGATGTCCCAATAATAAATAATAATATCATATTAACAAACATAACATATAGAATTGTAAAAGTATAGATTTAAAAAGGGTTTGCCATCAAAAGGCAGTAAAACAATCTTTTAAGAATATTAGTGTATTCCATGCATAAGATTGTATTTATTTTCATATTAAGCCTCTAAAACACTATCTTAATCATTAGTAGACATATTTAAAAAATATCTATTATTCATTACTTACTTGGGATGTTACACCTCTTATACTGGGGATTACTCCCGAAGCGTAAGAACCTCCTCATGACTGGACACCTCCAAGTCGAATAAAGAAACACATCCCTTAACATATCTCAAAACATCTCCCATTATACTTTCAACTCCTAAAGATCCACAATGAAAATGAAACACCGCTACTACCCTGACCCATGAAAAATCATCCCAAACAGTGATACAGAGTTATCCTTCAGATCATAGATCAAACTGGAAGATATATTAACCTCTTCTCACTATTAATATATGTATTTATCTAAAAAATCCATCATATTTTGCAGAAATTGTTACTAAAACTCTTGGAGTGTCCTCATCCTTGTTTTTTCTTCGCTATCCCTTAGCCTTTGGTTATATTCTTACACCTCCTATAGAAAATATTCTTGGTAAAACTGAAGACGAAGTCAAACTTGTGAAATTACTATAGAAGGAAAACCTGTTAGGGCTCCTAATCCTATATTACAAAAGACAATAAGTATAGTTAAATGTTTCTATTATTAATTGCAGTTTTACCTATCACAAGGTCTACAAATTCAAAAATTGGTGGAAAGATGAATGATTCATGATCCTTTCCATGGTCTGTACCATACAAACAATATAAAATCATTTTGTACCCACTGTAAGATTAATGATTTCTGCATCTGATCACATGGGTCCCTAAATAACAGTCTCTCACCCCATCTTCCATGTTTACTATTCGTTCTAAACATAGTTTACATTGTTACATACCAATACATGAAACCTCACTAATTACAACCTCCAAAATCCATCCTATCCATAAACCTCTCCCTCTAGTACCACTATGTAACAACCCCTCTATTCAAAGTGTACCCCTCCTAATATGGATATGGGAGAAGATTTATAATGAACCATGATTACCACCACTTACAGGTCATGGGTTGGCAACTTTCACTGAGGGTATAGAAAACACACAGATGAAAGGAATTACCCTCTAAGAGAACCCATGTGGGATATAGGGATATGACTGAAAAAAAACATTAACTCATACTATAATATAAAATAAACTCAAGTGTACAATTTTGATTTCATTCATAAACTACTACAACTAAATGATAACACTATAATTCCAAAAAAAGAGTAAAATGGTAACAATTATAAAGCCTGAACCGCTCTAGCAAAACCCCAATCCAGTATTAAACAGCATATTCTCCAACCTGTTCAATCTAACCTGAATGTGTTTTATATATTCATTGACTGAGTATAATATAATTCACCGTAGGGTCCTCCCGAAACACTAGCATGAAAATGTAATGAAAGTATGTTGAATCATAGTGAAAACAAGTGAAGCTAACTCATTAGCTAAACATATATACTAAGATCCCAACCACATATTGGCTACTCTAACCATGTTACACATAAAATAGGAAATTATATAATATGGAATATCATGGGTACCCTCCTAAATCATCCCCACTGGTTTTCTGCATTTCCCCAACATCACACTTCCTGAGAATCCCTCTTTAAAAACTCTAGCGTGATGAAACTAGGAAAAAAACACAAAATGAACCTCATACAACACAACCACCTCTTCCACATAGCCAAAAGTAACCATTTAGTTTCAGGGATCCACCACAGCTCGCATAACATGTATCCTAAATCTGGAATTATACTATAAAGCAGTATAACCAATACACCAAGGATCTTTTATCCATCACAACTTATAAACATTTCATCTATATTAGTCAAAAAGAAATTATATCTAGGATATAAGTGTGTAGTATAAACACAAACCATTACAACCCACTACCCAAATATATTTGGAAAACTAACCATTTTTCATACCAGCACACATAAATACTAAAAGAATATTGAAGGCCCAAAGGTGGTAGTCATCCATCCATCCGCCAATGGGATGTTGGGGGGAAAACCACAAGGGAATAGAATCCATGTGGTGTCAGTATCACTAACCAACATTCTAGACTAGCCTATTGAATCACAAAAATTATAGGATATAATATAACTTAACACCACACAATGGGAAAAACATGTTCTTAGAATCAACTACAGCTAACATCTCTCAGAATCCCCACTTACATTTTAAATATTATATATCTGATAATCACACAACCATTTCATGAGATACATCAATATATCATATCTCTATTTAACAATTACTCTTTATATTAAATAATTTTTTCTTAAAAAAAGTAATCCTTATCAATTCTCTATTAAATTTATTTATCATTACAACCAACATCAATTCCATCAAGGAACCACCTAATAGAGTCCACAACATCTCAATATCAAAACCTTAGTATTGCATCATAGCATGTTCAACCCCATGGGTTAAACATCATTTCTTCATTTATTATCAACATTACAACTTTACATAATTCCAGGTATTCTAAGTGTTAGATGGTATGTGAGTATGATATATTCTATAATACCAAATGTAGGATCGAGTATTTAATCATGATATTATCAAATACAATATGGGGGGTGAATTGTACTTTTTTAAAAATTAATTCGGAACTCTTAAAGATAGTTATGTTTAACAAAGATAAACAAGACAATTCAGAAAACCTCTAAGTTCTAATAACTTTATTGATTTCGGAAATGTGATTCTTGAAATGAAACATAATAAAAGTTTATAACAACTATGATTCTACCTTAATGCTTATAAAATCTATCTGAATCCGAGTACAAGTATGAGGAAGTATAAGAAAGATATAATTTCCTTGACAATAAAAATGTAGTGGAAAACATGAAACAGAGCAAGTGACGAGTAATAAATTTTTTTAACCCAAAGAGACGGGTATCCATCAACCTAGGATAAAGGTTCCTTAATATATACTTTCAAGAAAGTCTGCCTGATCCACACCATGGTAAGCCCTCGATAAAAAGATCAGAGTCTGTCTTGTTGTCTCTGCAAGCCCTCATCTATTAGGTAGTCTCCATCTCTACCTTCCTATCCCCGGAAGCCCCCGATTGTACTCAGCAACAATCAGAGTTGCACGAATCAAATCTGTAAAAGGCAGTGTTTGAATAAGCCGTTCAAACTTTCTTCATGAAGCTTTAGCGTTTATAAGAGCCTCTCTCTCTAGAAATCAATTCTCAAGAATTTAAGCATAGTTGTTAATGATTTTGTCAAGTGTTTTCAAATGATATCCTATTTATAGGCACAACTCCAATGGTCGGCTCCCTCCTCTAACGGTCATATTCTTCCATAAATTTTGGAGGGACCTATAGACGTGTCACTCAAACAATGTTTAGTGAGTAACTGAAAGAATGAAATCGTTTTATTATTAAAAAAGTGTACGCATAACAAAAATTTGATATTCAGAATGTAAGTAAATGAATGATCGGAGTCTAACCAAACAAGAATTCAGAGTCTATAATAAAGAGAAGATCAAATTTTGTTTTCTAAGAATTTGGAATCTGAATTCTATAGATTTCCAGACTATGAATTTGAAGGAAATTCGAAATCTGGATTATCATAATTCGGAACCAGAACATACAATGTTCGGAGTCGGATTTGATGAGAATTTGGAGTCATAACTCATAGTAATTCGGAGTATGAATTCAGAGAACTCGGAGTCAGAACTCAGGGAAGTTCATATCCAGAATTCTTAATCAGAATTCAAAGTTAGAACTTCGAAGAGTTCGTATGTAGAATTAATATTCAGAATTCAGAGTAAGAACTCAGAAGAGTATGTAACCGGAATTCTTATTCTGAATTCTGAGTCAGAACTCAGAAGAGTTCGTAACCAGAATTCTGATTCAGATTTTGGAGTCAAAACATAGAAGAGTTCGTAACAAGAATTCTGATTTAGAATTTGGAGTCAGAACTCAAAAGAATTTGTAATCAGAATTCTGAGAATGCGGATCCTAACACATAATGCTTCAAATCTAGATAATTATAGGATTCCGAGGATTTTGTTTCAATCTGAGTTTTAAACTTAGAAAATTTATGATATGAACAATTAAATCTAGGTAAGGGAAAATTTCCTAAAGGATGTTAAACAAGGGGTAAAAAGAGTTTTTCCTTGAAATAAGGCATTTTTGATTTTCAAAACAAAAGAGAATGGTAAAGTCAAAAGGATACCTTATTGACTTAACAATATCCCCAATTTATAAAGGAATGGAAAAGTAATAAGGAAAACTTTATTTACTCAACAATCTCTCCCATTTCAGAAATCACAAACAACCTTATGAAAATGAATAAAAGGTCTTAGAGAAACTTTTCTTATCTTAGAAAATAAAACATATCTTCATTTTGACTTTTGAAAAGGTGAATACGATGAAATCCACCTTTGGCTTTGGAACACTAAGGATCATATTCTAGATTTACGGAATGGGATTTTAATTATCTTGGGTATGGAAATCCTCATAATGAGAAAGCCCCCTTAAATAAACTCCCCCTTACTTAGGGATATATTTTCTTATAGTTATAATTATTTTATTCTTCTCCCCTTTATAATTATTTTTCCTTCTCCCCCTTTTTAATTTTCAAAAGGTGGTTGAGGGAATGGAAAAAATATTATACCTGAAATATTAGTATAGACAACCAAACAAAACAAGAAAGCACAATTTCATTACGATTGGAAGAATTAGTACAAGGAAAATAGATACAAGAAATGATTAGATTTGAGTCTATTTTTATACTTTTTCCTTGGGCATCAGCTTCTTCACGATTGTCTTCATATTTTTAGCACTTTGTGTTCCTACTCAGCTTGCTCGTTCAAGGCTGTGATACTATCTTATTGAGCCTTTTGGGCCTCTGCCTGAGCCTTCAGCAAGTCATCTTGCTTCACAATCTTTTCTTCCATCTTGGTCCAGAGATCCCTCTCTGTTTTCATACTTTGGACAACATAACTAAACATTCCATTCAGATCTTTGACATCCTGAATCTGAGAATTTTGTTCAAGATTTAGATTTTCATAAAAGCTATTAGTATGATACTTGATTTTGATATCTTCGGTATTAAAATATTTTTTGACATCTTCTTGAAATTGATCATTCTCTTCCAAATCTTCAATTATTTTCATAGAGCATCTAGTCATTTTTTTGAAATATTTACCGTGGGATTCATATTTGATAAGGAAATTTTTGTCTTCAACCTAAATCATAACACACCTATCCATCACCCTAGATACAGAGTCTGATTTCTTGTTCATGCTATGCTGAAGAATCTGGCATCTAGAATCCATTGTAGGAATGATCGGAATGGTATCCACAAGTTTCTTCAAGCACTGAACAATAAAATCATGTCCTAAAGCTGATGACTCTGAATCTAATATTTTTCATAGAGATTGTTATTCATCTAGCTCTTCCAGCTTCCTCTTAAAGGTTATCCCAGCTTCCTTCTTACTCAAAATATCTTTGGTTGGAGTATTTACAACCACTTGTTTACCCTTATCTATAATCGGAACATCTTCCTCATCATGAGACTCATGCTCACATCCAGATAATTGAACAATCTTATCTTCATCAATTTTCTCTTTTTCAACTCGAGCCTCAATATCTTTAGGGTGTATGAATTGAGGATTGTGACTCTCTTCCTCATATAGTTTGTTTACTTCCTCTTCACCCCTCTCATCATCTCCAGGTGTAGCAAGTTTTGAAGATCCATCTTGAGAATTCTGAAGTGAAAAGTTTTCTGAAACACTTTATTTTTAATGATACTCTTCAACTTTATTAATCATATCATCAGAGCCACCACTGCTATCAGCTTCTTATAATTCTTCTGCAGCTTTCTTCTCTTCCACAAACATCTCTTGTGGTTTTTCTGGAGTCATAAAACACTTACCCGGAGTCTCAGGTAATGGTTCCACAAGAAGGATTTCGGAACATGGATTTGTTCAGATGCTACTTCACTAGCCTTTAATAGAGATTGCACAATTTTTACCTCTGACATATTCTTCTTGAGCATCTTATCTTTGTATTTCTTGTTATGTTCTTCACAAGACTTTTCATTCAGTCCTATGGCCTCTGCAGGGTCCAAGAGAAACTGTGGCTCCCCTTCTTTTTTGTTTTTCATGGATTCTGTCCATTTTGCAACCACTTCTTCTGGATAAGATTTCTGATTTTTGGGGTTTGGAGGTGTGGATTGAGGTTCTTTAGCCTTAGGTGTTCAGTATTATACTTCTACATCCTTAAAAATTCTTTTCTTTCCAGCCTTCTTTGACGGTTCAACTTTTTCAACAATTTCTGGAATGACTTCTGCCTCATCCTCTGGTAGATCATAGAACTCACATGAATCTTTAGAGAAACCAACCTTCATTCTTTTGAGTGTATCATCACTGATAATCATCACATTACAATTCTTGTGATATGAGCTGTAGGGGATCATGAATGATTGAAGACACTGAACTATTAGTCTGTAGAGTAGGGCATGATACATAATAATCTGAGCTCTCAGATTCCCATTATTGATGTTCTGTATCGTAATGAGAATGTCCTTCATATGGTTTATCTTCCATAGGTTTACCAAAAAAATCCAAGATGTACATGTCACATTTCTTAAGGGTGTCCTTATCACCCTTCCTTGGTCCGATAAGTCCCTGAACCCATAACAGTAGGATCTGATTATTGGTAGACAGATGGGAAATCTTTGCGGTCTTGACATCTTTATGTCCAAGGCATTCCATAGCCTTCACCTTGATGAAACATCCTTGAATATCCGACAGCTTGTGGGACCAAAATTCTACTTCTCTTTCATATGATAGCCCCACCAAGATAGAAGATTTGGTGTAAAAGAATTTTTATGTCTTTACATTACTCTTGAACAAGAATTTTTCTCTACCTTCTTCATTAATGAAGAAAACTGATTCCTAAAATTCTATGAGAAGATCAGGATACACAACATCCTGAGATCATATCTTAGAAATAGATACACATTCCCATCCATTGAGAATGATGTTCTTGTAAATAATAGAGTCAAAATTGTTGATGATGATTGGATGAACTAACCTCTCACTATATATTTTCCACTCTACAATAGGCTTGACATAAGAGATATCTTGAGAGGGATCTTCTACCGACATTCAGAATTGAGTACTTATGAAAAGTTCAGAATGTTCTTTTGTAGAGGGGCATAGCTTCGACATGCACAATCTTTGAAAACACATGTGGGACAACCATATGGGGTCCCTTTTATATATGTGTTGAAGCAACGGTTGAACATCTCATTTGAATCAAATGGCTGAGAATTCTTTAGATCTGAACTGACGGTTGAAATGATATCCACAAGAAAAAATTTGGTTTAATCCAATCATTTGAGGTTTTAAAAGCAAAACAATGGGATTTCAGGAATCTAGAATCCAAGCAATTTTAAAAACAAAAGAAACTAACAACATGTAAAAGGTAATTACGAAAAACTCATGAAAGAATCATACCTTTCAGATTGCAAGGAAGATTATTCGTATTGAGGAATATTCTTCTTGGAGAACTTTGGATTCCAAAAAAAAACTTGAATATGAAAAATAAACATTACTAAGAATATTTTAATGTCTGAAAATTTCAATTACGAAAACATCAGTTCTGAATATTTTCATTATGAAAAATTTGAAAATCCAATTACGAAAATATTCATTATGAAAAAATTTCAAAAACAAAATACGAAAATTTTCATTACAATTTTTTTTTAAAAATAAACTACGAAAATTTTCATTAAGAAAAATCTTATAAAAACATACAATGAAAATTTTCATTACGAAAACTTTTGAGAAACCAACTATGAAAATTTTCATTACGATAAATTTTGAAAAACTTCAATAACATATGTACCACCCTATGAAATATAGTTTATTACTGTAAGGATATTGGTTCAACTGGAAGTTAATTAAGGAATATTACCTTACAGTTATCATTCGTAACTTCTGTTTAATGTTTTCAATTGTATCGGAGGGTAAATATTTTTTGAAAATATCAGAAAGTTGATTTTGAATTCTGATAAATTGAAGAATTATATCTCCTTTATGTGTGCGATATCTATGAAATTGATGAATATTAGTTACGTGTTTTTCATGAGAGTGATGTGAAGGGTTATTAATAAAGGCAATGGAACTTGTATTATCACAAAAAATTTGAGTATTAGTAAAACTCATGTTTTAGTTTGTGGGTGTTTGTTGCATCTATAACACTTGAGCACAACAACTTCCAGTTACAACATATTCAACATAAGCAGTGGAAAGTGCTTCAGAGTGTTGCTTCTTTGAAGACCAAGAAACAAAAAAATATCCTATGCAATGGAAAGTTTCAGATGTACTACTTTTATCTATTCTACATCCACCAAAATCAGCATTAAAAAATTTATTAAAAAAATTATAAAATTGTCCTAAATCCATGGTTCCCTTTATGTTTCGCAAAATTATCTTCACTTACTTTAAATGAGATTCCTTAGGATTTGATAGATATCTTGAACATAAGAATACTAGAAACATTAGGTCTGGAAGACTAGATTTTAAGTAATGTAGACTTCCTATCATACCTCTAAATGTTGTTTGATCTACTAGTTTCCCAGCTTCATCAAGAACAAGAGTGTTTGAGGTACCAATGGGGGTACTTATACTTTTAGTATTGTCATATCCATAATTTTTAAGAAGATGTTTAATATAATTATGTTGGGATATATAGATTCCTTCTAGTTTTTGAGAATTTGGAAAACCTAGGAAAAATGTTATCTCACCCATCATACTCATTTCAAACTCAGATTTCATTAGATCCGCAAAATAATCTATTAAAGATTGGTGAGTTGAACCAAATGTAATGTCATCAACATAAATATGAACAATAAAAACATTTTTCTCATATTTCATTTTAAAAAAGGTTAGATCTGAATTTCCCTTGACATAGTTATTTTGTATCAAAAATATTGTAAGTCTATCATACCAAGATCGAGGGGCTTGTTTTATTCCATTAAAAGATTTGTTAAGTCTAAAAACATGATCAGGATGTTTTGTATCTTCAAATCGAGGTGGTTGTTCAACAAAAACTTCATCATGAACATAACCATTAAGGAATGCACATTTCAAATCCATTTGAAAAAGGTTGAAAATTAATAATTCTACAAAGGAAAGTAAAATAAGAATATATTCAAGTCTAGTTACTAGAGCATAGGTTTCTTCATAGTCTATTCCTTCTTGTTTATTGTGGCCTTTAGCAACTAATATAGCTTTATTTCTAAAAATGATTCCATTTTCGTCACACTTATTTATGAAGACGCATTTTACTCTAATAACATAAGTTTCCATAGGTCTTTCAACCAAGGTCCAGACATTATTCCATTCGAATTAATTTAGTTCATCTTGCTTGGATTTAATCCAATCAACATAACCTAATGCTTCATCAGTTCTTTTTGGTTCTAATCGAGAAAGGGATTCTAGATGTTTGAATTCATTTCTTAAGGAACTTCTAGTCCTTACAGGTTGATTGACATCACCAATGATACTATCACTGGGAAGATTCTTTTGAAACAACTGGTTTGTGTTTTGTAAAACCCATTCGTCAACATAGGGTAGGGAATCTTCTTGGGTAAATGTTTTAGTAGTATCATCATGAAAATTTTCCTTATCAAGAGGATTTTCTATCAATGGTTGATCATCAGTTTTTGAAAACACATCTGAGCATGTAGCTTGGGGTTGTTTAGAAACAAAAGGATTGGATTCATCAAATTTAACATGTACTATATCTTCAACATTACAAGTGTTTTTATTGAAAACTTTATATGCCATAGAAGTTGGGGAGTAGACTACGAAAATTCCTTTATCAGCATTCGGTGCGAATTTATGTAGATTATCATTAGTATTCAGTATGAATACAGTGTAACCAAAAACCATAAAGTAAGAAAGTTTGGGTTTTCCACCATTCCATAGCTCATAAAGATATTTATTATGAAAAGGTCAAATCAAAACAAGATTTATAGTATAACAAGAAGTACGTAGAGCTTCATCCCAAAAATGATTCACTATAGAAAACTCACTCAACATGGTTCGACTTATCTCTTGATGAATTCTATTTCTTCTTTCAACATCACCATTCTTTTGTGGTGTTCTGGGTGCTGAGAAGTTGTGAGTAATTGCTTTTCATCTACAAAATGTTTCAAAATCATAATTTTGAAATTCTCCTCCATGATCACTATGAATAGTTCTCAATGCAAGGATTTTATCATTTTTATCTTGGGCTCTAAAACTTTTTAAATAAGAGAAGGCTTCAGACTTATTTAATAGAAAATTGACCCACGTATATCTAGTGTAATCATCAACCAAGACAAATACATTGTACTTGCCTCCAATGATTCCCGTTTATGTTGGACCAAAAATATCCATATGCACTAGTTGTAATGCATTAGTTGTTGAGACATCCCTGACTGATTTAAAACATGATTTATTTTTCTTTCCATATTGACATGGATCAAAAACTTTTGAATAATCAAATATATGATCCGGTATATCCTTAACTAATCTTTTCTTAGAAAGTTTCCATAAGTTCCTATGGTTATAATGTCCTAACATTCTATGCCATAACCAAGAATGACATTACATTGCACTAAGGCATGGTATTTCTTGGCTCATAATGTCTTGAAAGTTTATTGTGTAAACATTCTCTTGCCTATGGGCTGAAGGAATGAACCCTTACATGGAATTTTGTACCAAGAAATTTCCATTCCTAAAATTCACAAGGTAGCCTTCATCACATAATTGGATTATTCTAATGAGGATTTGATTAAGACCCTTAACAATTAAAACATTGGAAATCAACTTCTTTCTAAGAAAAACGATGTTACCTATACCAATAATTTCTCCCAGGGCATTATCTCCGATAGTTACTTTTCCTCCATTTTTTTATAATCTTTTCAAAATAGTTTTTGTTACCAGTCACATGTCGGGAACATCCACTATCCATGTACCACATATTGTTGTTGGTACCTTCCATATTTTCATGAAAATTATAAAAAGTTACACTTTTGGAATCCAATAATTCATGGATCTGGAATTTTTAGACAGCAAAATTTTGGGTATCCACATTTGTCTATAAAAATAAGATTTACGAAACCGAAGAGATTGAACTCTATTCAAGGAGCAATTTTTCTTGCAATTCCCACCGCATTGACATTTAGTGAAAAAAGGGCTCTAGAAAGAACAAAATAGTTGTTTTTAAAAACCGGTTTTTGGTGAGTATAACCTACTCCAGTATTTTTTATTTGAGGTTTTATTTGAGAATACATCTTGTCAACATTTTCCTTCCCATAGGTAATGTTTTCAAAAAGCTTCTCAAGAGAAATTGTTTCGGATTTCAGTCTGATGACTAAATTCTCATCCTGAGGAATCATTTCCTTAAAGTTAGAATTTTACTCAAAAACATTTGTCACTAAAATAGAATTTTGAATATCATTAGAATGTTATTCCTTAACATAATATTATTTCTCAAGGTCCTTAGAAAGTTTTTCATAAAACTTATTCTTTATCTCAATTATCTTTAGAAAGATCTAAAATCTCTTTTATAATAATTTCATCCCTAGTATTTTCCTTTTCTAATTTCATATAAATTTTACAATTTCTCTCTTCATGTAACATGGAAAACCAAGAAAAATATTCATATGAAGGTATTTAATCATATTTTGAGGATGAAGTATCTTTATTAGAAGTACTATTTTCAGAATAGTAATTGATATCATGAAATAAATATGTGAAAGCCTCGACAGATCATACCTTGCCTATAAGACATGTATTGGTGATAGAAGTAGTAGAAATGAATCCCATATTATTCTATGATGATGAATAATATTCAGAAGATTCAATTTATGATGATTCTCCATAGTTAGCACTCCATGAATCATTAGCTTTAAGGATTTTCTTGTGCTTTGATCGGTATAATTTCTTCTTGTTCCTTTCTGAATTCCATTCCTTCTTTTCCTCCTTTTTCAACAACGGGCAATCATGTCTGATATAAACTGTTCTTTTACATTCATAACATGTAACATCCCCATCATTCTTGTCTCTGTAGTATTTCATCTTCAACCTATTATGATGGTTCTTTTGAGCTACGATATTGTTCATTCACCGAGAAAGATTAGATAATTCATTCTCCGACTTTTCTTTCTCAATAGATTGTGACTAAATAATGACATTATTTATTTTTTATCTAGATAATCTTTATCGGGTCTTGGATTTAATATGTTTAGAAGTGGTTGTAAAAGTAACTCATCTATTCCCAATCACCTTCTTAACATTTTTAGCATCTCTCATCATTCTGGTTTCATGCTGAAGAAGAGTTCTCAACAATTAATCTAAAGAAATCTGGGTGACATTCTTATTTTCATCAATAGTTGACCTCTTGGACTCCAATTCATTTGGAATGATATATATAATTTTATCTATAAGACCCACATCATCCAAACCTTTTTCTCCCATATATTGTATATTATTCACGATAGTCATAATCCTTTGTTGTACTTTTCTTATATGTTCTCCATAAGGAAAGTTAAAGCAATGTTATTCAGCACTCAACATAGCTCTTCTGGTCTCTATGAATTTAAATGTACCAAAATGTGTAACTTTAAGTTTCTTATAGATATTTTTTACAGGTTCACATGATGATATTGTATTATAGACGTTCCTGGTCATAGAACATAACAAAGTATTTCTGAACCTGATGTTTTCTTGCTAATCATATTTCTCCGGATTCGTAATGGTTCTCAATTCCTTATCTATAATTTTATAATATCCAGTCAGAATCAGATAGTTATCAACTCCAGTATTGATAAAAAAATCCTCATCTAATCTCTCCAGTACATATAATTATTTCCATCAAAAACAGGAGGTCTAGTAGGATTTATATTATCAATAGAACCAAAATTTAAACCTGCCATTCTTAAGATAATCATTGGAACAAAAACATGTTATTGGTATGATTCTGTAAATAAGATAAAATATCCTACGAAAGTAAAATATAGTACAAAACAAAAATGAATCTGAACTATGTGATTCTGAAAAATAGATTCTGAATAGGTATGAATCTGGTAGTTCAATTACGATTATTCTCTTCTGAATATAATCATGAGATTAATTCAGATTGAACCACTACATTGATACCAATTGTGTGATGGTATGTGAGTATTATATACTCTACAATTACAAATGTAGGATCAAATATGTAAACATGATATTCTCAAATACAATAGGGTGGGGGTGAATTACACTATTTTAAAAATTCATTTGGAACTTTTAATAATAGTTATGTTTAACAAAGATAAAAAATATAATTAACAAAACCTCTAAGTTTTAATAACTTCTTGATTCTGAAATTGTGATTCTGGAAATGAAACATAACAAAAGTTTAAAACAACTAAGATTCTATCTTAAAGCATATAGAATCTAACTAAATCAGAGTACAAGTATGACGAAGTATAAGAATGTTATACTTTCCTCAATAATACAAATGCAACAGAAAACATGATACAAAGAAAGTAACAAGTAGTAAATCATTTATCCCAAAGGGAAGGGTATCCAACAACCATGGATAATGGTAACTTTATTTATACTTTCAAGAAAGCATGTCTCACCCACACCAGGGTAAGCCCTCGATACGATGATTGGAGACTATCTTGTTATCCCCACAAGCCCTCAACTATCAGGTATTCGGAAGTGTTGTCTTCCTATCCCCAGAAGCCCTCGATTGTACTTATCAACAATCGGAGTCGTACGAAGGAAATATGCACAAGGAAAATTTCGATCAAGCCGTTTAAACATTCTTCTTGAAGCTTGAAAGTTTATAAGACCCTCTTTCTCTAGAAATCACTTCAACAGCATGTAATAACAGTTGTCAAAGATGTTGTCAAATTTTTTCAAATGAGCATCTATTTATAGGCACAACTCCAACGGTCGGATCCCTCCTATAACGGTCATATTATTCCTTGAATTTCAGATGGACCTGTACACGTATCACTCAAACAATGGCTAGTGAGTAACATAAATCATGACAAAGTTTTATTACTAAAAAAGTGTAAGCATACCCAAAATCTGATTTTCAGAATGTGAGTAAATAAAATCTCAGAGTCTAAACAAAAATGAATTTAGAGTCGATAATACAACGATGTTCGGATTCTGTCTTCTCGGAATTCGGAACCTGAATTCTATAGAATTCCAGAGTCTGAATATCAAGGAAATTTGGAATCAGGTATAACCAAAATTCGGAACCAGAACATACAATGTTCACAGTCGGTGTTCATGAGAATTCGGAGTCAGAACTCATAGGATTTCGGAGTCTGAATAAAGTGAACTCAATGTCAGAACTCAGAGAAGTTCGTATCCAGAATTCGTAATCAGAATTCGGAGTTAGAACTTTGAAGAGTTTGTATCCAGAATTCGTATTCAGAATTCGGATTCAGAACACAGAAGAGTTCGTAACCAGAATTATGATTCAGAATTTGGAGTCAGGACTCAGAAGAGTTCATAAATAGAATACTGATTCAGTATTCGGAGTTAGAAATCAGAAGATTTCATACCCAGAATTATGATTCAGAATTCAGAGTCAGAACATAGAAGAGTTCTTAACCAGAATTCTGAGAATTCAGATCCTAACATAGAATGCTTCATATCATGGTAATTATAGGTTTATGAGGTTTTGGTTTCCATCCGAGTTGTACACTTAGTAAATTTATGATATGAAAAATAAAATCTAGGTAAGGGTAAATTTTCGTGGGGAAGGAAATTTTCATTAAAGAAGTAAAACAAATTGTAAAAATAGTTTTTCCTTCAAATAATGTATTTGTGATTTTTAAAAAATATGAGAAATTTAATTCCATAAGGATACCGTATTGACTTAACAATATTCCTAAAGTATGTAGGAATAGAAAATTCATAAGGAAAACCTTATTGAATCAACACTAATAAAACATTCTATGCTACCAAACATTAGGGGATCAACATGGTGAGTAGGTGAAATACCATTTGAGTCATTTCCACCTATAATAAGAGCATAAACCCATCCATCCTTGAGAAGGAAAACATGGAAATCACATGGCATACCCTAATCATATTTGACCATTTTGGAAGGAAGGTATGAAATACGCTACATTAAGAAGTGAGTAATGTATAGAAGATAAGAAATAAAACATATTCAACAAGAATCCACATTCATATCAACAAGTAATGCTACCTTAAACCTACTGAATTGTCTCTGGTGTCCTCCCTAATACCCATATATATAAATTGATGCATCTCGCCTCACTATGCATTAATTGCTTCCACAACCACATTGCCTACCTTCCCACATATAACAAAATAGCCCTCCAGGCCCATCTATCCATACATCATGTCACATTTGGGACTCCCATACCCACATATCACAATTCTTGTATCCAGATCAAATGACATATATTATGAACTATGATAGCCTTGGGATCTCGACCCAAAAGCAATGCAATAAGCCTTTACACACAATGTCCTCTCATAGCTACAAAGCACAAGGCCCTCATCCTTTACAAGAGAGTGGGAATCTCAGGACCTATAAAGGTATTAGAATTATCAAACAACTAGTTCTTATTTTATATTTAATTAACTAATACATTATTAATTGCTTCAAATGAAGAGAGTGTAAGAAACAAGCTATCACAAGATATCAGAAATTAATTTATCAATTCATTTATCATTCCTTTAATTATTTTATGAGAAAACATAAACATGCATCATGTTCAATAACCAAATAAATTAAACAATCATATCTGCATCAATTCCACTAACATAAAAAAACAATAACAATTGGATTCATTAAAAATGACTCATTATCTTATATCAAATTAAATAAACAATTAATCCCAAATTTATGTTCATTACAAATTTAAATCTAGGACAACATTCTAAAAAAATAATGGAATTGAAATGACACTATCTAGAAAATCATGAGGCAAACCATCATCACATTATAATGTAATAAACTCACTATATAATAAATACTTATTCTTTTATCCAGTTCACACAATTAATTACATAGATTTAATTGTGATCTAAGTTATAAATCATGATAAATATATAATTACACAATAATAAAATTTTAAAGCATCAAATATTTTATCTCAAAATGGTTTTGTTATTGTTTTCACGTGAATAAATTAAGGAAATGGATATGATCACCTCTCCTGCAACAACTGCTTCCACCTAGGGATGTTGTGACACCACTACACCAAAAACAATGCAGACAAAGACCATTAAAACCATGTCTATTGTGTTCCATAAAATGGAAAAGTGAAATTAGAGGAAATGGATCAAATAAAACTCAAGAAAATAGCTATATCAAATATTATATCAATCACAAATTTATGATGGAATATCATGACCGATCCTCATCGAAGTGATATCTAAAATTCCCTAGAGTGGTCTGTTGGGTCCCTTTGGATGAGAGGTAGGGGTGGTTTATCCACCGAGTTTGAAAAACCATGATGTTCAAATGAATTAAAAACACACATTAGTGTGGAAATTAATGACATGTAATGTCCTTTTACATTTTTTAATGCCACAAGGTCATATTCCACCGACGTAACCATTACCTCGACATTTTTTTTATATTTTTATCCCCGAGATATTTCACACCATGAATCTATGTTAAAATAGTGAAAATCACCTTGAAACATGATTTTGTGTTGTGTAATTCAGTTACACGACATGTAAGACAGTTACACGGCGTGTAATTCCCCATTTTATGCTTTTACCCAATCGAACTTCTCCACGCATATTCTAAGACACCTATGAGCACTTAGATCTTCAAAAACACTAAATGGGTTGAACAATGTGGATTCGTACATTTATTTATATTCAATGTAATATTTTTTTAATGGATACATTAGGTGGGGTTAACATTAGATGAAATTTAATGATATATATATATTCCAAAGACTATATTTTGGATTGGATGTGAGATTTATGATTTTGTAGTTATTCCATTTTCATTTTTTAATACATCTATTTTATTAATTGACCTTATGTATATAGATTTCCATTAATAAATGGAAATATTTTTGGTTATTTTTTTTGTTGGAATTTTTGTTTAACTAAAAGATAATATTAACATTAAATACTCATCAGGATTGTTTTCCAAATAATAAATGAAATAAAATTATATGGGAAATTTAGTATGTGTGAATCTTTTATGCACAAAAATTTGTAATATTGACATATTGTTTCTGAAGATGGATGAATTGTTAAACCTATTAATTTTTTGGAATAATACAAAAAAAAAACAAAAAATAGAACATAGATGCATATTAATATTTTTCAGAATGTCACTACTATTGGATTGTTAAAATACATTCCTAGTTGTCTAGACCACTGGCTATGTTACCAAAAAAATTAGTTAAATTAATCTAGATAAAATAATGTGTTTATTTTTTAAAAAAAAACTAAAAAACACATGTGAATTATTTAGACATTTCCATACAATTTATATATGGATTATTTTTCATCTATAATGATTCTTCTTTTAAAATACAAGGTTGTATCATTAGGAAGAGTCATAAAGAAATTTATTGTGCTTCACATGAGTTGAATGATAATGAGTTAAATTACATTTCTCATGATCTGTAATTTTCAACATTATATTTATTCATTAAATATTTTTAGGAATCATTTTTGTGGACAAATTGTTTACATATATACAGATAAAAATTATTTTATAAATTCACTCATAAACAATTGATAATGAGAAATAGAAGATTGGTAAAATTTATCAAGGATTATGGTTGCATAATTTTTTGACATCATGGAAAATAAAACAAACATGATGATGTTTTGAGTTAAAATATAATATTACATTAATATTTTTTAATTTAAAAAAGTGAAAAATTGGTTAATTATGTGAAATTTATTTCCCATAAGTTGAGAATGCAGGGTATTCCTCAAATTTTATAATGTTTCAATGAAGTCCTATTTTTTATAAAGATTTATGAAATCTCAATACAAGGATAAATCCTTTTAGGAAAATGATGATTATAGTAAAAAGGTTGAGCTACCTAATTCTCACATTGATGAGTATGGTTATTTATGCTTTGAAAAATATGTGTTCCCTTGGATTATGAATTAAAAAATATTTATTGACTTAAAAAAATAGTTCATTATATTCCATTCATCAATATAAAATTATTAAGTAAAAATAAATTTAGGAGTATTACAAGTAAAAATTAATGAAATGATATATTTCCAAAACTACCATGATGTGTTTAAATAATTAGTATGTTAAATAAGAATTACAATTATTACAGGAAATTATTCAAATGTTTCTTATTCAATGTTAGAAATGTGGATATATATATATATATATATATATATTAATATATTTTTTTGATGGACTAACAAAGAATACATGATGTTATAATATGATTTGGTAACCTATTGGTAAAAAATATAAAACTATAAATTTACATGCCATTTGAGATATATATATTTTAGATAAAAATACATAACCTTATCTAAAAAAGATTGTCAGTTTACATGGAGTTCCTCACTCCACTAGATCAAAATATTATTCATGGTTCACATTTAATTTTTGAATGGAAATCATAAATCATTATAAATTGAATAAAATTTCAAAATAAAATTGTTATTCCTAATACAAATTATAATTCTGATTAGATGATTCATAAAATATATGATATTCTTTTTTCTTATCCAATAAATTATGAGGGATGTATGGATAAACATATTTTTTTGTTGAGTTTTCATATAACACATTTTTTCTTTACAGTATACCAATGGAAATATTTGAATATTTACTAATAATTCTATATTATAAAAAATATTTTTGTATAGAAATAAGAAAATTCCAGTTTATAGGACCAAATTTATTAAAGGAATTTTCTAAAAAGGTTCTATTTATTCAAAAATGTATGAGGAGGAGTAAGATAATGAAGAAACATTATATGGCTAATTTGGGGTAGTTATCATTGTTTTGTGGTTTCTCATAATGTTTTATAATGAATCTCCCTTTTACGTGTTATGTGCTTTTTAATTTAATATCATATCTACTATTCATTTTAGTATATGAATTTGTGGATAAATTATGATCAGATTCCTACTGAGTTTCTTTTACTCTTAGTTTATCTCTCATACAAAACATTTTTAATATCATGATATTATGAAAATAGTGTCCATATCCATCTATTGTTAGGAGCCCAGAAGTATTTAACTAATAATTAATCAATTGTTATGAAGAAAATAATGTTATAAATATTTAATGTAGTGATAATGTGTTCTGCCAAAGGGGATTCATTTGGTGAATTTTCTATAAAAGGAAAACATAGATGAATATGAAACATTTTAATCTAAACATGATATGAGGGAATGATATCCCAAATTATTTAAAATTTTAATAAAATTGGGTGAAAAAAGTTTCCAACTTTCTGAATAATATTTGCATGTGATATGATGTTAAAAATTACTTCCATTACTGTATACATTATAAACATGATAATATATTTTTTAATATAAAATTCCATACTTTTATCTATGCACTTAATTATAATTTTTAATTTAATTTTTTAATTTATAATTTTCATAATTTTTGTAGAAAAAAATGATATATATTTTTTAATAATTTTATTGAATATTTCATGGGGTTAATTTTTTTCGTTTTTTATAAGAAAATATTTTTTTTCTGAGTGAATGCTAAAAAATACTAATTGTTTTTTGAATAATAATTTCCATTTAAATAATTTAATTCATTAAAATATAAATATTTGTTTTGAATTTACATATATTTAACATAAGTAAAACATTTTTGTTTTTAATCTAGTAAATAACATTTGACTCAACATTATATTCGATTTTTGAAAAAAAAAATCAGTATCAATACATTATCTTTCAAAAAAGTTGAAAATGTGTAATGTTTATCCATTTTATTTAATAATAATAACCCAATATGTGAAATTATTTATTTTAAATTTATGGAATATATATAAATATTTATTGATTTATATTCATACAACTATTATTATTTATCATTTAATTAATATGAAATCTTCATTCTTCTTAGAATGTAAATTTCTAAATAACGCAATTCTTTATTACATCTATGTGTTTTGTATTTTATTTAAATTGTTTTCAGTTATGTTGGTTGATTTTTGAAAAATAGATTCCATATTCGAAATTAAAATATTATATATTTTTTGTTATGTTGAATTTTTTTTAACAAAACAAATAGTGAAATTAAAAATATTAATTACCATGGTTAATTTAAAAATATTTTATTAGGGGTTTAAACTAAAATTATAATGGTAAAAATAATCAAAAAAGACTTTATAAATTATTGTATAGACATGTATATGTATTTCCATCCCTTATTTTCATGTATAAACTATATTTTACCCTAATGGCTTGTGTAAATCATGGTGGTTACTTTTTATTTAAAATTTTACTATTTTCCCACTCACCTCACTTATTAAAGCTGACCAATTTTCTCTAATCCTTACACCAACACATCATTATTGTTCATCTGATACTATATAAAATCACATCCAAACTTACATACCCATATACAAGAATCCTTTTATGCCTATAATACAATTTTAGGTGTATATTATGTATAACTATAAAGAGGTTTCCCCAGAATAGGTGAAATTTAAAACAATGTGTTTTAGTTTTATTTATTCTTTCTAATATTTAAAATATTCTTCAATTATTCTTGTATAATGCCTCTATAATATCGCATGAAATTATAAATTATTTTTTATTGGTTTGACCTATATGTATATTATCTTTCCTCAAATGGGAAACAATAATGTCGCTCATATGTGCAGCAGATTATAGTATCACAAACCCATGTGACACTTTTTCCATCAACAGCTCTAACGATTGGGTGTGATGATTATATAATGTATATATATGATATATCTTATGTAATTAATGAAATGGATTAATTAATTAATATAATAAAATTTACATTCCATTCCATAGTGGATACAATAATATCATTGAAGTATAAGAAATGATACTGCCTCATGAAGTGATGCGATTCATTTTTCAATAATGTATTACATGGAAGGTTGTATGGATAATGTAAATGAATATTTGAAATATATATAAATTATTTTTATATTAATAAAATAATTATACTTCTCTGAAGATATTATTTCATTTGAAATTTCACCTTTTCACTCACTAAAAAGGAAAATGTCGTCGTGTTATGCATGGAATAACACCTTCACGAAGTGACCTATTTTCTATATGATTATAATGTAGTATATTTTTTATAACCAAAATTAATTAATGTTTTTATATGTATAGTTAATTCATTAATGTGTTAAATATATTTTTTTATTCATAATAAGGTTAATCAATTATCTTTTTAACCATAGTCATCTTACAAAAGTAAATTTCTACACATTAGCTAATTTTGGTCAAAACAACTGACATATATATAATTGATTTAGTACCCATATAGAGTATGATATGAAGTGTGGTTATATATTTAATAAAATTGAAAAAGTATCTTAAGTAATTATGTAATTAACATTTTTTCATTATTCTAGACAATAATGAAATAATATGGTGAATCGAACTCGATTTAAGGATTTCATCTTAACATTATATAATATATGAATATTTTAATGTTATTAACTTATGTTACATACATGGTGTATATATAAAAAAATTTAAATATTATATAAATAATTTCACTATTATCATTTTATTTAAATATTTTTGTCAATTTATACATTCACAAGGATTATGAATAAAGTATTTCCAAAGCCTAAGAAACATTTAATTAAAAAATAAATTTATTGTTTTCAACATAACTCTATTTGTTTCTATGTCAATTAAATTAAATTTATTTTATTAATGAAATTTTAGTTTTTTAATTTGTATCTTTTTCTTTCTATCAATTTCATTTAAAAAGGGGAATCATTATATAGATAATGTTACATTAATAATAAATAAATAAAATTAATTTTCTATTTTAATGTATATAGTGAAAATTAATTTTCATCCCCCATAATAATTATTCAAATACTAGATTATAGTATAAGATATCATTTATTATTTCAATAAAATCCATCATTAACGTTTTTGATATTATGGTATTGAAAAATGTTTTTTTATATGTGAAGTATATTTTAATATCTATAAATTTTATCATTTTGGTTAAGAGAATATTTTATGAGTTTGATGTTGAAAATTTAGATCTCTTATGTGTTATATTATATTATACTTTATTGAATTTATTTATGTTCATGGGTGGATATGTTATAATCTTTGAATATTTTGTATTGTTATAAACCAAGGATGGGTGGTTATATTATAATGAAAGGATAAAGATTACATTATAAACAATGGATCAGTGGGTATGTGATATACATCTAATTTATTTTATAGTGGATGAAAATTATATGTTTATTCAAATTATAAGATTGATATTGAAAAATATCTACCCAAAATATATTATATTTACCTACGCAATGTATTTTCTTTAATTTTTTTCATTGATAAACTAGTTGGTTGTTTTTTCATTTGAAATTTTTTAAATTTCATTCACTCGATGGCCAAGGAAATAATATTTAATATCTCATGGGGTTTTACTATTTTACTAGAATAATAGTTTTCATTAAATTTAATATTCGATACTGAACATTATTCCCCCTTCATAAATTTTAAAAAATCAAGGTTTATACGGATATGTAAGGAAATGATGAAGTAATGTTGAAAGTCATAAATACATTTCATGAAAATAAATAATGTATTTTCTTATTTGTTTCTTATTATAAAAAAATGAATACTAATTGGTTTGCTGAACTATATGAAATATTTTCTTTTTATATGTGATTTTTTGATTAATTATATTATAAACTAAACCATAAAAAATCATAAAATAAAAGATAAGAGAATCGTGAAATGAAAATCATGATTATGTAAAGTATCAGGAAATGTCCTTATATAATCATCAGTCATTCATAATTATCAAAGAAAATTGGAATTTATGGATATATAAAAGAAAAAGCCAACAACCCAATGTTATAATAATCATAACCCATGTTTTCTTATTTATCATCCTCAATCAAATTTATTATAACTGCACTGATGTACTAATATACTAGTCATTTATATACATTAATATTACCCTAATAATATTAGGATAATTTTTTAATTAACATACCCTATCAATTTTGAAAAAATCTTTTTAATGTTATTCTGGACAACATCCACCAAGACGTAAAATGTGGCGTCTTACATAAATTCCATAAAATGCAGTATATAAAGATAATATTAACAGATAATTTTAAGTTTTATGAAATTATAATGGTTATTCTTGATGAAAATTGAGACTTATTATTTATATAACCAATAATAGATAATTATTAGTTTGGAAATTTATAATAATAATACATAATGTATTATAATATAATAGAATTGAATAATGATTATATATCCCTTACAAATTCATATACATGATTTAACTAAATCCAAATTAAAAAAATATATAATTTATTATTTTTATGTCCATGTTGGTACCACTGTAGAAAAAATGGATTCACGGTATTTATTTTATAATATTATGTGTTTTATTAATTATTCACTATACAGATGTTTTGGTTCTCTTCACAAAGAATAATATATCATTGACAACATTAATACCATTGTTTATAAGAGATCACTGATTCCATATAGATTTTTATGATATATTTACTTTGACTATATGAAAATGATTAAATGAAAAGTGGTGAGTATAGTCTGTGATTATTTCATGGATTCCATTTTTGTAGAGAAAATATGGAAAATATTGTCGTTATCATTCTAAAGGTGAAATATACAATCTATTTTTTTATGATTCTATCATATTTTCATGTTTAACATCATGTATATGATGTTATCCAGCATTAAAAATTATAAATAGTTACCAATCATATTTAACTCCAGTTAACATTGCAATAAAATTGATTTCTTAATTGGATGATCCTTGTGAGATTAATTTTGAATGAAAATAAGAATTTTAATGACAAAAATATGATCATGTTAGATATTATTTTGATGACCAATATAAAAAGTAAATTTCCATTGAATGGTCGTATTGCTTATTCATCATAAAAAATACAATGTATAGTTTTTTGAGTTGTTATGTGACCTATTCTTCTAGTTCACCACGTCTTTTGGGTTCATCAATCCTCTTATAGTTGAATGACCTGATCTTTCCAAATACGCTCATGGTTTGAGAAATGGAGACTCTATTTCATTGGGACCTTTTATTTATGTCAAATAATATATAATTATAGAAAAATAATTGGTATTGAAGTTGTATTGATTCATAATTTTAAAGTGAGGTGTGTAATTTTTGTATTAGTCATATTTTATTGTTGGATGAAATGATAATTTTCAAAAAAATGGTAGTTATAATTATATTTTGAAATTCCTGTTATTTTTGAATTTTTTATTCATTGATTATTTTCAATAAATTAATCAAGAAAAGAATTAGGTATTTATCTTCAACATTTGTTCATCTAGGAGATCCATGTTTATTTCAGATTGAATTCATTTTTCTAAATAACATATTCCATTTGATTTTTTTGTTTATCATTTATTTAACTAGAGGGTTAGAATCCACCATTTGAAATCATTTTGAAATGGATTTTGGGTCGGATCATGAAATGAAAAAAATATTAACCTCTGTTGGATGAATTATATTGGTTAAATTGATATTTGTTTCTATGATATTCTTATTTTATCTATTTAAATTCCTCTCAACATAATGATAAGAAAATTATAAGTATACTGAATAGTTTTTATTATGAATTTGAAAATGAAGGTCATCATCCTTGTTCATGCTATTTTATAAATCCATTTCCTTTTTGTGAAGGGAATATCCATCCAAATGTTATCAAAGAAATAATGTGGTGTTTGTAGGATATGTTAGAATGGGAGGAAATAATTGGAAACATTATTTGGTTTTTCATTACTAATATAATGAATAGAAATACTATCATGGATTAGTATTTTAAATCCAAATTATCTATCCATTGGAATATTATTACACGGTCTTGATAATCCATTTAAAGATAACACATGGTTGGTCATTGGGCTTAGTGATATTTCATTGCAAACAAATAAATTTGCAGGATCTCAAAACTTCATTCGATGATGTTAATTTTTTGAAATTAATATAATAAAAGAAAGATATCATACTCAGTTCACTTATGATATTCCAAATGAATATCAAAAGGATATTCTATATAAAGAAAATACTATGATGATCCAAGTTACTGTTTTATCATTAATTCCCCTTTGTTGAAGGTAAACTACCCAGGTAATCTTAACATGATTTATTCAACACCTAATCTATGCATTATGGGTACAAGAATGTAGTATATATAAATTTTTAAAAAAAATTATGGTCATCCTTTTTAAAATATCAAATTAATCCATTACCACTAATAAGAATATTAAATCAAATTATATTCACCATGAATTGAAATTGATATTTAGTTCTATATAAAATGATGACGCAATTACTCGCATTTTTATCAATAGTTAATTGGTACTGCAAATATTTATTCTGGTCATATGCATTATGGGTTTTATTTGTATGTGGGGTTCGGTGTATGAATTTATACTAACTAGATTTGTTATCTATGTGGATATCAGTTCACATGCCAATGGTTGGAAATTCTTCATTGCTTCTTCCAATTTGTTCATTTTAGATACTCATATTATATTTTTATATCATGAACAGCGGCTAAACCAACATTAAATTAGAAAAAAATTTGTCCAATAACTCTATAACATTGTACAATACTTTAATTACATTCTTCTTCCATGGTATTTATACATCCTTATGTTACCTTTAGTTTCCCACACATTCTTAGCTCTTCTTGGGAATTAGTAGTTGGGATCTTGGGTTATCTAATTATCTCATGGAATCCCTTTCAACTAAATAAATATTTTTATTATTTTTAGGGGATCCTACAAGCTAGAGTTATTATTTGAGAGCCATGAGGCTTCATTATCCTTGATTTTAATATCACATTATAGATGACACTTCAGGGATGAGAGAGTATTTGGAAATTATAAAATCGATTAATCTATTAAAGTGGCATGGTATTTATTTATAATAAGTGTAATATGACTCTTTAAATGTGTTAGATTCCAAACAATTATATTAATAATTACCTTAGATATCATCTAATACATAAAAATAATTATCTCCATTATAACTATAGATGTGAAAGTTGTTCACACATGTCGTCAATGTGACATGAAAATAGATATCTATAATTCTAGGGAAGACTAGATCAATATGATTTAGTTGTTTTTTATTTTTGTTTAAAAATTGATTTTTCTAATATTTTATTGTGGATTCCCTCAGTCATCACTATATTAATCCTCTACCCCCCCCCCCCTTCACATTTCTGTTTGTTTTTTTGTTATATTGGATCCCTTGTTCAATAAAATATTTCAACATCCATATAGTACATAATTACAAAAATATTACAATATATATGTGTAAATAGTAGTTTTTTGACTTTTACTGTGTTTATATGAATATTGAATTCCTCAATTAAGTAAATATATTTTGGTGTTTAAAAAGTACCAAATCATGATTACAATCGACTTTAGCATCAATGATAATTCATAGAACCCTCATAATTATGATTTGAAACACCAAAAATTATATTAAATAATCCATAAAAGAACAATAATTACCTTTTAATTATACCCTTCTGAAGAATAATTGTTATCAGCATTGGAATTATGAAACACATATAAATGATCTAAACATAGTACACTCATGAGGAAAATAAATAAAAATCATGAAAAAAATCACAATATATGATGACTATAAAAAAGTATCGATAAGTATAAGGATATTAATTATGATTTTATGATATATACATTAATGATACATGAGGATAATTTAATATCAAATTTTTTTTAAAAAGGGTTAAGGTCATTCAACTACAAATTATTCTCATTGAAACATATTTTATATTATTGACATAATTTACATTATGTGGTGTATATATTTTTTCATTGAGGTGTTATAAAATAAAAATAATTTACTAGTTGTATTTTAAGATCATTTTCAAGTAAAATATTTCAATATGAAATTATTGAATTATTACCCAATATATATGTATGGATTTTCCGTTTCAATTTTTAGTATTTAGTTATAATGTTAAAAATAGTACTAATGTTATTGTATATAGTGAATAAATTCCCATGGAATAATTTTTTCCAAGTTATTCATCAAATTTAATGGGTTTAAATGTCTATAATTTCATTCCATAATAATGTTATCTTAATTAAAAATATTCCATTGTAAATTGTATTAAAAACATTATAAATTTATTTGATTTAATTGTGTTGAATTTCATAGAAAATATAACACATTATTGATAATAGCATGTGGAAGTAGTTGTGGAAAAAATTATGTTATGTGTAATCATATTTAAATGGTTTTGTTAGATAATGGTATCAATATTCACCCAGATTGAGGATGAATGGTCCGAATACTCTACACCTAGAGAGACACTCTTATGGTATTTTCATTGAAAAAAATCTAACGCTCTGAACGAACCATGATGAATGATTTTTCTAACCAATTCCTTGGTCTACATCCAATGAAATGTTATATAACAAATTAATATCTTACAATTATACCATTTAAAATTATATGTAAAATATCCACTATATTACATAGATAATAGTACTTCTTGTCACATTAAATATATCATTGGGTAACAATGTTAATTAAGATATGTTCTCGTAGAAATCCACATTATTATATTAAATGGGGAATTATTTTATTTCCAAACAAGCACAATGAGATATATATATATATATATATATAGATATCCATGGTTTTATCATGGTGAAGTTCCTTAGTGAATGGAAAAAAATTCATTATAACACATATATTTCAATCATCGAACATAATGAGGTGATGGGATGCGAATAAAATTATATAGCACCTTGATGAAAAAAATATGTTATGAGAAATAACATGTTGGGTTTTGGCCTATTTCACATACAATGAAAGTCAATTATTGTGGAATAAGGAAATGGAAGCATATTTTTTATTTTTGATATTATTCATTCAATCAGATTGATATCAATTTTTTTTTATCCATGATTCATTTAGTTTCTTAGATAGATAATTCACTTATTATCAGTATATTATATCTTTATGATGCTAAATTATTGATTCGATAACACTTATATCTTTTTTATTTTATATACTCATAATTTTGTGCCACTACTTATCGAGTATCTACTCAGACATTTAATTGTTTTGTTTTTTCCTATAATAACCAGAGGAGGACATTTTTGAATTATCAAAGATAAGATGGAAGGTCAAATCATGTTCTTGAAATATTGTTATGTTTTATCTTATTTTTTATATGTATTATATATATGTATCTTTTATTCTATGAATACTGTACATGTTGAACCTTTATGGACTCTTGTACATTTCTATATTAATGAAATATATCAACCACCGCGCTATTTTCATAGTTTGAGATTATACAGTCGGTATCAAAGGATGATTAGTAAAACTCATTAGGATGAAATTTTGTAAAACAAGGTGTGATATCTCAAGTAAAATTAATATTACTCAATATTTCATTGGAATACTCTATAAAAATACATTGGAATATTATTTTAAAATTTAATGTTATGCATTAATTAAGTGTATTACATTTTATATATAGATACAATTATGAGAAATGTGAACCATAGTAAGAGTAGTTATCAATTAATGGATATTCCCCATGAACAATTTCATGATGTTTGATATGAATATAATGAGATTGTAACTATGTTAATAAGTTGAAAAAGGATATGATAAAAGATATATTCTATATAGAGCATCATCCTAATCCACATCATGTTATATTTATATTTATCACATTATATATAAATGGACTCTCTAATTGTAATCAACAACACTAAAACATTAAATATCGAATTGTTTTTTAAATAGAAATAACTTTCATAAAATTATCATGATCATTTCATTTAACAAAATTTGAACATTCGAAAAAATTCAAAATGTACACACATACATAAAAATGGTGAAATTATAATAAGTATACATTTTTTCAACAATAATTCTTAAAAAAAATAATTCCTGGCTTCAATTCATGATAAATCTACACACATTTCATCATGACTTCATTATTTTCCATTCTAATCATTAAACTCTGTTAACATCATTTTAAAAATGTTAAATTAGATAAATAATCGAAAAAATTGACATAAAAAAGAATGAAAATAGTATCCTACTGATGGAAATGAAAATCCATAACATACATACCTTTATCAAACTATTATTCTATATTATTTAATTAATCATTTATATATTAATCAAATTCAAATTTTCCTTAAATAAACTTTTAACCCTCATAATTTTTTTTTGAAAAACATGTTTGAAACATAAAGCATCATTGGACTGACAATAACAACTACTAAAAAAATACCTCAAAATTTGACTTTCAACCATTACATTAGACTAAAAATCCTAGATACTAATGATTGACAACTATTGATAAACATTAAATATAATTTTTAGTATATTCCCATTATCTCATAGGAAGATCATGTTATGTTAACATTGTTTCATATATATAATAACCATACGGTCGACTCCCATCTCCATATAACCCAATTCATTGGAGATTATAATTTAACCCCATATCCTTGTATTATCACAAAACCACTATTTGTTGGTTTATTTTAAAACAATACATCTACATAAAAAATCCTATTAATTATATAATAAACATAAATCTTCAAATATGTCATCATTAAAACATTCATATTGATACTAAACATTTAGATTTATAAATGACATACTTTTTTAATTAATTATAACATAAAATAATCATATTTTCAGTGAAAATATTCATATAAACATGTATTGGAATCATAAAACCATTAATGTTTCATCAAGTATTGAATATGAGCTCATGTTTTATATATATAAAAAACCCCAACTTCATTTTTTTTGTAATAGTCATGAAGAAACTTTTTTTGGGAAATGAATAAAATATTCCTTTCCAATGAGTTTTTTGAATTTAAACATGTCTTAAAATGATATTAAAAATCCTTGAAAAACATAATAATATTTATTTAAATCATTTTGATAAAACATTAATTTTGATATTGAATGAAAATATAGTTTGATAGGAAACATAATAATGATAATTAAAAAAAGTATCTCCCTTACCTATGTTATGATTTATCATGAATGTCCATTATCATATGAAACTATTAACCTATTTCAATTTTATTACTCCTTAGGATCAATTTTTTGTCAAGTTCATTATTCTAGCTATATCCCTTATCATCATTTTCTATACATTTACATAATCATTCAGGTTGGGAGTTTTGATGATATTCAATACTTAGGTCCAAAATGGCTTTATTATATTGACTATGGTCAAAGTGGTTGTTATTATGTCTTCACTATTATAAAAATTGATATTATTATCATTTTACAATGATAATTATACTTTTAAAAAAATTAAATATATATATGAAAAATGAACAATGTTATAATCACGGAGATGGTAGCCTATATGTACGACTAACTACAGATTCTATTTTTCATTGATCATTACAAAGATAAGTTATGTATTATTATATATTTATATATTTATCATAACATCCAATGTATTATATTTATTTTTTAAATATACTACTATATATAATCCATTTATTGTGTTGTTGAAAGTTGAATCACATCATTTTTAAAGGTGTTTATACAAATTCATGGAATTCTATAAACATAAATGATATATATATATATATATAAGTGTTAGGGTCATATGATGTTTATAGTTATTTTTTAATGGAAATTACACTAATTACCTCTTATAGTGGTAACAAATATTAAAAATATTACTATTCATATTGTATAAAAATAAAAGAGTGAAATTTAGATAATTTTACCCATTGATTCCAAATATTGAAAACATTTTTTAAAAATTCAAAAATTATATGTTATATAATTTATTACAAAACTATCATAAAATAATTCAATAAAAAACAATAATACACGATAAATACCCTTCAAAAGTTTTAAATAGTTTATTAGTAAATTCTTATATTAACTTATTTCATAATCCTAAATATTATTTGATAAAATTAATGGCCTAAATAACTTTTATAATGGTTTTTAAATATAAAATTTCTATGTAAATACTTTAAAATTAAGTATTGATTTTAAAAAAATAATATATTTTATGTTTTCCTTCAAATACAAATATTTTAAAAATATTCTAGAAAATATGTTTTATGATAATATTGAAATGATGAATTGTGAAATTGAAAATAATTAACTCAAATAAATTTTAAATAGATTCTAAAAATTATAATATTAAGTGTTAAAAAATGAGAAACTCATTTTTTTAGAATTCATATTTATGAAGTAATAATTGAACCTATAAAAATTATATGAAATTATTTTATAATAACATCAAAATTCATTCAAAATGACATATAAATTTTTATTTATTCGATAAATTAGTTAATATTATTCATACCCACTACTTAAAAGTCTATATTATAATGATCCTATTTAAATTATAATATATAGTTGTTCATTTAATCTCGATGTGGTGTATCTTGTACGCTATCAAACACAGTTTTTTCTTTTTAAAATTCAATATGTTAAATTTTCCCCCCATTATTTAAATTTATACCTTCGATCTTGGTAACTAGGGATTGAATTTTCTAAAAAACATTTATGAAATACCAAATCAAAAAAAAGATTAATAAAATTTCTAGTTGATATGAGATAATTCTAACAAATAATATAATGATGAGTAACCCATACTTGGTTTCCATGTACAAAAACATAGACTTGGAATAGAATAGATTATTTTTATGGGCTGATAGAGAGTGATAGAATATATATACATGTGAATTTTAACCACACCAAAATCATAAAATAATTCATTATATAAGATACCCTTTATTTCAATATTAGAAATGTAAATGGATAAAATTTCTATTTAAAAATATTTTACATGGTGTTGTGGAATTACAATATTATCTATAGATAATGAATATGTAAATATACTTAAATGAAAAGTATATATTCTTCATTAAATAAAATTCTAACAAAAAACTCAACTTTTCCACTAAATTATGAGTATAAATTTTTCAGGCATAAAGAACTCAAATCAACATCCATGAAACTCAAAATAAAAAAGAAATACAATATATTAATAATGTCATTAGTAATTAACAAAAACTAAAATGGTTTGTACATGATAATAAAATTATTTAAAAAAAACCTTCATGAAAATTAAAACTACATAAAATTCCATAATTTAGTAGTAATACCCAAATTCAAAATAGATCATTCAAAAAATAATAGTCAATAAACCCCCTCGAATATATTCTAGAGTAATATTAAAAACAATAAATTATAATTATTTTATCATACATATTTTGATGTGTTTTATTAATATTTATTTCTTAATAATATCAATGACACTTAATGTATCCCTCATAAATGTATATTCTTAATTCAAATAACCTCCATTTTATTATATTTATTTATATAAATTACATTAATAAACATAAAAAAATTTCTATATGATTCCAAAATTTCATTCCCCCTTTTTAATCAAATAAAATACGATAATATCATTTATTTACCAAATCCATATAGTGATCATCATTAAAAATAAAATTATTAACTTAAAACCCAGATCATTTTCAATCATAATGAATATCAATAAGATGAAACAAATGCTCCCAAAATCTAATTTTTAAAGATCTTAAAAATTATTAAAATTTGAATATAATTTCATACCAATTAGGACATAATTTAGGCTAGTGAAAAAAATGATCTATTTTTTACCATAACATGCGTATGAAAACCTAAGGGCTTTATAGGATGTGACGATTTTTTGGTCATTATGCGGTTTTCCCCGCTTCTAAAACAATATATATATAATCACAATAGTAATATAGAAATGTGAGAAATATTCTAAAAATAAAATTAATATATTGAACATTAATGAAATGTTTTAACCCAACAGGATATCTCATGCCTATCATTCGTCATCAAAAAATGTAAAAATGCATAATCACATACAAAATAAATCTCTCCTAAAATTTAATTATTCACATTAAAATTTCATATCATAATTCATAAAATGGACCTATATTACATTAATCATATGTTAAACATTAATACATTAAAAATTTTACCATGTCCCTCAATTTTAAGATAAACACTCATGAAGACATGCCAACATTCATTTTCTTTTAAAACCTTATCTCATACAAGCTTTAATGACCCATCCATTAACATTACACATTATATTGTCTTTGACATTGAATTGTTTTCTCAAAATTTTTAGGATCATTTCATTTTATAGTTTTAGATTATTAGAATAAACACTTTCAATTTAAACACATATTCTAAAATAAGACACTTATACTTAGATTATATTTTCCCATTAAAAATCAATTTAAATATAGAAAATGGATTCATTTCATGATAAATAATACACATTCTATTCGTGAGCTCATTATATTTCATAAAAATTTTCAAAACTGTTGACGAATGATATTAATAATATAGATGAGCAAACATATATTGGTAATTGGACAAGAAATGAAGAAAACCCTTTATTCTAGTGAAATACATGAAAATTAATAATAATAAAAATTGTATCACATTTTTAATTAATATAATTGAATTAATCATTAATATAGTAAAAATAAACAGATTTTATTAAAGAAACCTTATAAACCCCCTAGAAACTACATATAAAATATGTTGGAATCTTGGAAAATCAAAAGACTAACCACCCCAATTACGAAGGAATGGAATAAATGACAATATTCTTTTTATTACCATAGAGTAACCACTAAAATAACTAATTAATATCCATCATAGTTTATCATGGTAATAAAATAAAATTACATTTACATTATCTATTATGAAACTTCTAAAGTTAAAATCCATATAATGTATTACAAAAAATTATTGTCAACTTCCATAAATATAGTACTCGATGCATTGAATGATGCATCATATACACTTTTCCATGTTTTATCATTGATCCATAGATCAATTGTTCACAATGTAACAAATCTTCCTTATAGTAAATGTCTAATAACCATATCTAAATCATTAATCATGAAATATTTCTTCATAATGAATTTTTATTTAAAATAATTTTTTAATATGACATTAGATATTTTTCAAACGTTTTTACAATTACAAAGAGATTTTTTTGAAAAGATAAATGTTACATAAAGACTAAATTTTCATCCATAAGCATTACATATCATTTTCACAATACTTAAATCATTATTCCAATAGATTTCCAACGACTATAATAGTATAGTGCCTTTAAAAATATGGAATCATAAACATTAGTACATAAATGAGCTACATCATATCCCAGTTTTTCCTTCTTTTGTAACACTATTTTTTGAAATATCAAACACAACAAATATCTTTATAAACTAGGTGAAGGAAACATAAAAATTGGTGACAAATAATTCTTAGTAAGGGTAAACAATGAAGATATGTAAGAATTATAATGATCATAATAGTATGAGAACATGATCATGAAAATTTAATATCATTCCCCACATACCAAAGATTAAAAACATGAGTCATGTAAGAATTCATGGAATGTCAAAAGATATGAATCATAATGAAATAAAAAACATAATCCATGAAAGTATTAAAAATTATTAAAAATGTTAATTATGTGTGAAAAATAATCCTTTAATATTATTTTCATAATATCTAAGGTATCACTTAGAATACCATATTGGTAGTATGAATTCACTTCAAATATCATCATGGTAGTCGTGGTTCAGTCCCATAGCCATCTTAGTAGCATGATTTCTCTCCCCATACACTCTATGTAGATATGGTTTACTATTATGATCAACATAGTAGTCATGTTAAAATACCATGACTATATTATTTTATCTCATGAGACATAAATCATTAACAAATTCATTGAAGGATGATATAGATCCCACACATCTCATAGTAAAATAAAAATATACTCCCTACATGATTATAAATAAGCATATCATAACCCATGATATGAAATGGGAATTATAACCATGTATTTATTTCATAACATTTGAAAAAATATATGTTTCAAGACAATTTATTCATAAACGTGACCCATGAAATGAAGTGGTCTTCAAAATCAAATAATCTATAAAAGGGAAACGTTTTCCATAAATATAATTCCATAAAAACATAATAAAAGTGGATAAAAAATATGAATTGAAATATTGAATAATTCTTCCACCAAAAAATTAGTAACAAAAATACCAATTGTAATATATGGGACATAATTTTCAATGTTCTTTTAAAATAATTTCATGAGGAAAATATCATTTCTGAATTGGAAAATTCTATTTTAATCTAAAAACATTTTCAAAAACCAATTTTCTTATAAAAATTAATTTTAAAAATATAAATCATTTATTGAAAAGAGTTAAAAATACTAAATAATAATTTTTCCATGAAAAAATGTCTTTAGGTATGATTTTAATAAAAAAAATTAAATAGATTTGAGAACAAATTTTTTAAATAAGAATGTTTCAGACCAAATAGAGAAATATAGTTATAATTTTCTAAAAATGTATTTTATTAATTATTAGAAAAACTAATTAGTAAAACAAGGGTAATAATAAATAGACATTCCATGAATAAATAGTGGATAAAAAATCATTTTTTTAGAGATTATCAATTATATTTCAATAAAGGAATCATAATAAAAAAAAATTGTGATATACAATGACATTTTTTCAATAAACAATTAAATCATTGCAAGTTGGGGAAAGAATATCGATGTATAAAAAATAAAATAAAATGCAATTTAAAATTTCATTAAAATATTTTTAATCATTATATAATATTTAAAATGGTTGTATACACACCATGGAAATTAATTTAGGTGTATAATAAAACGTGTTTGTGAAAGAAGGCCAATTGAGACAAAACATTCTTACATGTTTTGTATGATTTTAAATGTTAACCACATGATATAAATATATTATAATGGGTATATAAAAACCCACAAATTATTAGAAATAAGTATATAATACATTTATTTTTAGTATATAAACCATGTATAATGAATGAGTGTCGAATATGGCATGTATCTCATAGAAATAAAATGTTTAATGAAATCCTTTTACCTTGTCTCTTGAATTTCGTCACACACATAAAACCCCATGCATAATAAATATTTTTTTATTAAAAATATGTCACAGAACAATATTATTATATCAAATAACATTTATTGTTTTACTATGACCTTATATAACCCTCTTGTTAATAACCTAATGTTAAGCTTTCACTTTTGGAAATATTCAATTTGTTCTTAACATGCTTCTAAATTAGTTATATCATTGGTACATATAATTATATCATGATTTAAAGAATATAAATAAAAAATAAAAATATAATTTATATTCATTATATGTGCGTTATAATAATTTATAGGATATATAGGTCTGATATAAATAGACCATTCATGGAAATTGTAAAGCATACCTACGAATGAACGTAGTTTCCATTTTTTTCGAATTGAATAAAACAAGGTAATTTACACAAATATATATATCATAATTTCATTGTATTTATTATATTATATAATTTTATTAAACCAATCCTTAAATCATTCAATGAAGTGTGTGAACGAATCACATCACATTGAGGAGACAGTAGTCCATAAATAATCAAAAGAAAGTATCATATTTACCTCAAATAGAACATATAATGATATGAATAATAAAAGGATTAATTAATATTAAATAAATAATAAATATAATATATAACATTTATAAAAATAGTTTTCATCATAAAATCTACAATGAGATGTGTGAATGAAAATAGAACAATCATCAGTTTGTTAGTAGATAGTTCATCGTACAAATAACGTTTATGCTCGTTACCAATCTGATGGAGGTGTGTGTGTGACTAGATAGAAACCATAACATAAAAATCATTTTATATTTATTATAATTTTTTTTATATTTAAAATAAATTATTAAAGGATTGGATTGGGTGGAGAACTAAAATAATATAAAGGAACATGGGAGAAGTTGTTACCTCTTTATTAGGAAACTCATTTTTTTCATCTCAATGGATTCCTTGGATTGATTTGTACCCCATGGGAATATTTTAGGAGTATATTAATGATGTTGGGATGTTCATTTGGTAGATAATCTATGAGCCAGTTTGGGTTGAGAGTTGCGAATAAGTGGGTGAGTTAGTGGCCTTTTTTATATAAGAGAAAGGACACAATTGGCTTTTTTTTAAAAAGGTTAGGCCTAAACTTTTTTTTACCTACTAATAGTCATAAATAAAAAAATAAAAGACAAAAATGGAAGTTTAATGTAATAATAATGCCCATTAAATGTGTTTTGGATATGTTTCTAGGTCATTTTGACCCTTAAATTTTAGGTTTAGTAATTTTTTACTAAATGTTTCTCTTAATCATTGTAATTAATATTAATCCAGTTCACTAATGTTTTTTGGAAAATGTATTTTACTTTATTAGAAATTATAAATTATTTTTATTCCAAATATGGAATCAATTTTTAGAAATTATAATCATATAAGGGGGGTAAATTAATTTAAACATTATTTTTACAAGACGACTTTGTGCATTATTAAAGGTAAAATGTCATAATGATTGCTATGTTTGTATACCCAAATATAAAAGTAAAACATGATTTTATTTACCAATAATGGGTGTATTGATAAAACATTGATATAATTAAACTCTGAAAGCAAAATAAAATATAATTTTTCCTCATAAATAAATTATATCAACTGGAAAATTTGAATATAAATTTATTATTTTTCCATATTCGTCAAAAAAATAATGTTTCTCAAACAAATCCCAAAAATTCACCATTATTTAATTTTTACAATATATGTTCACAATGATTTTTATTTTTTCAAAATATATATCAAATTATGTCTAAATAAATTTTATTAGTTTTCACAAAAGGACTTTAAAAGCATTTCATTCGAGAAAACCACATTTCTATACATATTAAAAATTTAACAAATATTATATCTTTTTTTATCAATATTTTTTTTAATAATAGTTATAAGACATATTTAAATTGTATTTATTACTATTAATATTTGTATATTTAATGTCTAGGTTTTAATTATCTCTCTTTCAGAATTTTAATAATAAAATGATGTTTTGTAGAAACACAAGTGTTGCATGTACCATATGCTAAGTTGATGTTGAATATAAAATACACCAAGTCGATTCTCAATTTAAATTAATCCATGTTGGTTTCATATGAATGGAATGTATGACTAAGGTAATTTCATGAAATAATTTAAAATTTAATTTATTCAAAAAAATGTTTATAAAAATCAGTTTGTTACATTCTTCCCCCCTTAAAATGACATGTCCCTCTAAATTCACCAACCATGTGAAATAAAATGAGGATAATTCCACTTCATAATATCCTCAAGTTCAAAAATACATTCCTCTAACTATTGATTTCTCAAAACAAAATTGGCATGTTGGGTGGTCTTGTTTCATATAACTTCCTCTGATTAGTATTAAATATCAACTTGTTGTTCTTTGAAATAACGATCATACTCTAGAGGTATGAACATTTTAGTTTAGTACATGTTTATAGTTAGGTATGTACAGAATCATCAGAGATAAATTGAACGCATCATGGAAATGGGATCTATTTAGAAGATGTGAAAAGCTATATGTTATTGTCCGAACACAATCAAGAATCTAAAAATGACCAATATTCCAAGGGATTAGTTTCCCATTATTTTTTAACCTCAAAATTTAATTCCTGGTTGAGATTTCTAAAACACCATTCCACTATCTTAAAATTCTAGATCATATTATTAGTTATTAGTATATCATTTCTTCCGACATTGAGCTTTCTTGATATGATTATGAATGGTTCTACACTTCATGACCACTTCTTCACTGATTTTATGTCCCAATAACATTCACTCTACAACCAAATCCTACAACATTACAGCTCTAAATTTCTTACCAAATAGGTATTCATTGGGTTCCAGATGAATTCTTGAGTAAATGATACTTTTCTATGAAAACTCAAATAGGGGAACGTGCATGTCCCAGCCACATTTGAATTCTATATAATAAGATCTAAATATATTCTTTATGTTTTTAATTTTTATTACAAATTTATTATATATTTATGGATGATAAGTAGTAATTAAACTCAATTCTATATAATATGCTTCCGGGATTATTTTCCAGAACAATTAGGTGAACCATGTATCCAAATCTAATATAACGGAATGTGGCACTCCATGTACCCTTACCACATTATTAATGTATATCCTAAAACGGTGATCTAGAGAAATGAATTCATTGATAGTTATGAAGTGTGTAGACATAATATAGAGAATGACTACCACCCATATATAATTAGACCCTTTATATTTTTTGTTAGTCTAATGACCATATCCATAGTGATATTCTCCTATTTCCATTCTGGTATGTGTAATGGATGCAACATCCACATTGAATTTTGTCTTTCATACATAGCTTCTTATAATACCAGACACCAAGATATAATATCTATTATAACTCTCATAATTATATCCCACCAAAATTAATCCTTGAAGTCCCTATACATCTTCTTACATTTAGGATCAATTGAGAATGAATAACTATGAGGTTCCTCTAACAACATCATCTCCAAATATTATACAAAAGGAACATATATATGGTTTTTATTCCTTATCATTCCATACTAATTAGGGTTGTACTCATGAACATTTCTATCTTTCTTTTGAAGCTCTAAATCATCCAATAATGCCTCCTTATTCTTCACATGTATATATGATTGAGAATTAATTTTAGAAAGATATTATTCTTCCCCAGCCATTATGAATTATAGATCTATCATTTTAAAATCCAAAAAATATTAGATTTTTTGTGATACTCATAATGGATAATCTACCATGATCTTTTGATCACAAAGCATCAACAAAATGTTGTCCTTTCATCGTTGTAATGTATATTCTAGTCATAATAGTTTATAAAATCTAAGAAACTTCTCTAGAAAATGTTCATCTTCTTCTGTGTGGATATATTTTTCATAATTTTACGATTGATATATAGATCACACTTTTCTCTATAAATATAATTTCTCCACATATTTAATAAAACAATTACCACTAAAAAATCCAAATCAACAGTTAGGTAATTTTTCTTATGAATCATGAATTGATGAGATTCATAACTGATAACCATTTTATCTTGGATAATAACACATCCCAATCCCAATTTGGGTGAATATCTATATATTAAAAACCAGTCTCCATTATAGGGTAATGTAAGATTAGATGCACTAACTAAAATTCTCTTGAGTTCTTTTAAATTTATCTCTCAATCATCTGTCTATAGGAACATGACACCCTTCTGAGTTAACATGGTAATAATATAATTTTTTTTGAGAAATTCTCCACAAACCGTCAGTAATATCCTTATAAACAAATATATCTATGGACCTCAGGCATACCGTATGGTCTTAGCCAACATTTAGTAGTCTCTAACTATTATTGATTTAATCCTATACAATTTCTTGAGAATAGGTGGGCTAAAAGTGAAGCCTTTGGTAGGTAAAATGTACAATTTGAAAAAATTATGTTATTTATCCTTAATTTTTGTCATTAGTACAATTTTCAAGTGATCTTGATGGTATTCCTTCACCTTTGAATAGATATAAATGTCATTTATAAATACTACCCCAAAATAATTGAATAATTATCAAAAGACTATATTTTTTAAATCCACGATGATATAAGGAAAAATTTTAATAAAAAAGGCATCACAATATATTCATGGTGACTATAACATGTAGGTAATTGTATCTTAGGTAAATCTTATTCTTTGACTCAGAATTGATGATAACTATAATGAATGTCAAAGTTGAAGAAGTATTGAGCTTTGAATAGGGGATCAAAAAGACATCAATATGGTGAAGAGAATACATTTTCTTGATTTTGAACTTTTCAACTACCACTTATCAAACTAGAGTCTCATTGATCAATCATTCATTTGTCACAAAAAGGATTGGTTCACCCTGAGGTGAAACACTGGGCTAAATGAAGGATTTTGTTTTGTTTTATCTTCAATTCATGTTACTCATTCTGGGAAATTCTATAAGGCTTCTTTAAATTATTGTTTATTAATGTATGAGTTCTATTGAGAACTCATCATCAAGTTATGGTAGAAGGCTAGGAAACTATTCTAGAAATTCTTCCACGAAATCATAAATAATTTTTATAGAATGAATCTAAATATTCTCCACAACCATTTGAGATATAAAAAATTCTGAATGTGAATTAAGACCCATAACCTATGTGTGATTTCTATATTAATTTCATAATTATCATCACACATATGGATGATCACATGAGAGTTTGAAATATCAAATGTATCATCCCTTATTCGACAATTGATTCGGGATTTATGTAGTGAAATATAATTCATGTGTAAGATGTCAGAAAATTATACTAATGAAAGAATTACATTATTTGAAGGAAGAACAATCCCACAACTATAAATGGGAGAGGAATCATAAACCTGGGAAAAAATCATCACACCATGGTAGGGTTTCACTGATAATTCGACAAATAATTATTTTGGTGAAATCATACAGAATTTAGGAAAATTATTTACATTAAATAGATTGGGTAGATCCAAAATGAAATATTACATTAGTTGTTCTAGGGTGGAGAGTAAATATAAGTTTCACCACATATTTGTCAAACCCCTTCATAGAAATAGATATTGCATATGATTTTATTTCTGCCCCCCTTTTTAAGAGGTCGATTTCGTCGATCATCATCACCAGTCCTTGGGTTTGGGTAGTGGTTAACATAATTCACATTCTCGTGACACTTCTTGCTCTGAATCATGGAAGGTGAATTTTCATGTTGTGTTTTCTCCATTTTCACTATTTTATATCTTCTTCTCATCACATAATAATTAAACTACTAATGTCTATCCCTTCTAGAACTAAAACATTTATTTTACCCCTTTGGTCAATTTCCTCTTGATTCCTCCCAAACATAGAGTATAAAATAAATCTCACTTTCTTTTCTTCATGGTATTTAGATATTCCATTATACTCTATCACCCATTTCATGTGACAAATATGGTATTGATACATGTATCAATCCTCCATTACATTATTGACTGGACAGTGAAAAATATATTCATACAAACTAATGTATCTTATTTCCCACACCCTTCAGATAATTGGCATTGATCCACTCAAAAACATATCCACTATACAGTCATGTTGGATGATAAATATATAAGAGTACATTGGATGTCTTGAGAAATTATCATCCTTGGTACCAATTTATTCTTCATACCTTTTCTTAATGTCAAGGAATTATTTATACATCATGGTTTGAAGAAATGGAATGTACATACAAGAAAATTAGTTCTTGAACTCATCATAATGCATGAATTAAATCTAATATTATTGACTCATATTCATTATTAGAGTCCAATACCGGTTTGTGTCACATTCTAAATGATATATATCCAAAAAGAAATTCCCCTACTCTAAACACATGAAAACATATAATATCATTTCACTAGTATAGGTCCATTATGCAGCAAAAAGTGGAACAAAAAACGCTCACAAAGAAGGGTGTGATTCCTCATAAAAGACTCAATAGAATGTTGTCCCTATTTTGATCATTTTGAATTCAACCATGATTCATAGCATGATAAATCCGGGTGAGTAGATCAATGATGTTTTTTATTACACCGCCCGCATCATTAAATTTATTTGGAGTAAAATCATTTTATTTTCCATCTTAATATACAGTAACATGGTTCCTTCAGGTTTCATCCATTGACTAAATTGTATAGAATTGAGTAAATAACAATTATCATATTTAGGAACTAAATAATCCTTAATGGTAACTTATATGATGACTAAATTATAGAACCATCTTTAATATATGGATATTTATGTTTATACAAGGTTATTCATATCTAAAATCCATTTAAATCATTCATCGTGGTTCATGAATTCTTTGTGAATTTCCAAATCATACCCATTAATAGTCCCAATCCAGGTGTGCAAAAAGGATCATTTTTGGGTTCTGGTTTACCCTAAGTGAGGAACGGAACATCTTGTCATGTTTGTTAGTCCTGGGTACATCTATTACAAATCCAAATCCAATTATAGTATCCATCATACATAGAATATCTATGAAACTACTCACCCAATCCATTAAAAAAATTGTATGTAATTTTCATATTATCTACAATATCAATAGGCTTATCTTTACACATATAATTAGGATTATCAGTATGTTTTTTTATTGTTGCTTAAAAATTATAACTAAACTTTTTTTATGATACCAACAATAGAGATCGTCAAATTCTTATATTAGTATTACCTAACTTATGAGGAATAATTAATGCATTATACAAACAAGCACCCATAGACCGTAAAATTCTTGGGGATTTAGAAACAGAGAAATAGAAACCCTGGTAAATTAATGAGCTACATCATCTCTCACTAGAATATTCTTGACTAAAACCCTTCTTTTAAACATCATTTATATCACATATCATCATAACCTGGGGTAGTAAAAATAAAAATGTGTGAGATCAGATGATCAATAATCTCTAACAACTAATATACATTTGCATAATCATGAGTTTAAGGGTATGAGAACATGATCATGAAAATATAATATCATACCTTCCATATAAAAGAACATAATCATGAATCATGAAATAATGCTTCACATTTCAAAATATATGGATCATATTGAATTAAAATTCTTAATCAATAAAAGCATAACGTAAGAATAAAATGTAGAATTGTGGAAGACACATAAATATATAATATAATTTACATAGTTTCTATATAATCACATCCTAGACCATATTTAAAATAGGGGTGAATTCTACATACCATATTTCCAATCATGGTCAAATCCCATGGCCATATTAGTTTTATTAGTTCACTCCTCATAACATCATGGTAGTCATTGTTCGCTCCCATTTTCATCTTAGTAATCACGCTTCATTCCTAATACCATCTTATTTTATCTCAAGAGATATAAACATTTGTCAAATGTATTGGTGAGAGATATTGTTCGAAACCATCCCATTGTGATATCATAGATAAATTTTTCAAATGATCATAATAAATCATATCATATCTCATGAAATGAAATGGATATTATAAACCTGTAATCATGTCATAACTACTGAAAAAATTGTTTTAATAGATGTACATTAGTTTAATAAATATAGGATAGATAATATAAAGAGTTTTCATGATAGAATAAACTGAATATTTCAATAATGGAATAATATTCATAAACAATATTGATGTATGATGAGGTTGTTTCAATAAACTCTTACAAATTGGTAATGTGGGATCATAATCAAAATATATGAAATAGAAATTAAATGAACCTTAACGTATCATGAAAACAAATATTCCTTATATTAAATTTTAAATTTTATTATAAACACCTCATAAAATAATAGAGGTGCATAAAAAAAGGTTTCTCTAAGAAATAATATTTAGAAAAAATGACTTATCAATTTTGCAGCTTTTTAAAAAATACCCCTATGAAATAAGAATATAAAATATTTATGTAAATGACCCTAAATTTAAGAATTATAATCATATAAGACACTCATGGTTTATATATACCCCATGAAAATGGAAATAGTTGTGATCATGGAATGTATCTCAATGAAATAAAAAATAAGATGAAATCCCCTTGTCTTATATATAGACTCTTATCGTACCCATAAAAACCTATTTTATGAAAAATATTTTTTTCTAATACATATTTTACATAAAAATATTATATTTCCTATTACATTATTTTTTGTTACTATGAACATATATTACCCTCTCATTAACAATCATATTTTTTTCTTTCACATTGGGTAATATTCTCTTTGTTTTGCGCACGCTTTTAAATTTGTAATATCATTGGACGTTATACTTATATCATGATTTCATGAATTTAAATTATTATATAAATATCTTGTATATTAATTATATGTGTCCTATAATAATCTATATAATATATATGTATGAAATTGAATTCATCGTTCATGGAGATGTTAAGTCGTACATACACATAAACATTGCTTCTATTTTTATTGTCGTATTTAAAGAAATAAGGTAGATGAAATATGTGTTTGTGTGTGTGTATATATATATGTATACATATATAATAATAAAAATATAATTATTATATCATTTAATTTCACTAACGACATTTTTAATTCATTCAATGTATAATGTGAAGGAATCCCATCACATTGTGGGGGTGGTCATCCACACTTCCTCAAATGAAATTTTCGTAGTTACACCATAGGAAAAGATTAAAGGTATGTGTTTTAAAGAGATTATATAAGAATAAATACATAATAAATATAACATATAACATGTATAAATATAGATTACATGATAATTTCAACTAGGGTATGCAGTAAAGAAATATGATCAATCATCGTTTGGTGAGGCCATATTTTTTCGTACACATAAATAGTATGTTTGTTAGCAATTAAATGGACGAGTGGATATGTTTAAGTTAAAAAATTTGAATATCAAATCATATAATATTTAAGGGTGTTTTTATAAAATAATGGAATTAATAGTCAATTAGGTTGAGAATGAATGTAAAATGAAGAAGTTTGATGGAAGTCGTTACCTCTTAATCGGGATACTTATTTTTGTGTGTGCAAAATGGCTTTCTAGGATTGATTTCTCCTCATTGATGATATTATAGGAGAATTATGGGATATTGTATTGTGTATTGGTAATATCTTTACAAAAATTATGATGATTGAGATGTGTGAAGAATAAAGATAGGTGGTTCCCTTTTATAGGTAAAGGAATAACAAAAATGGCATATTTGAATGAAAGTTAGGAGTACCATCATATTTTCCTAAATAGAGAAATACTAAATCAAACCAAATCAATAATGGAATTTCCATAGACGAACAATTTTCAATAAAATAGTTTTGGATATGTTGATAGTTATTTTTTGGTCTTAAATGTATATTTTAGTAATTCGTTATCCTTAATATTCTCTATATTGTTGTAAATAATTTTAATTGTTTTCCAAATTTTTTTTCAAAAAACAGTGTTTTCTATAATATAAATTTTAAATTATTCTTCATAAAAATATAGAATCAATTATTATAATTTAGAGTCACATTAGTGTTATAAAATAATTTACAAATAATCTCGCACCTAATATGGGATTGTGGGGTTTATTATGTAAAAACGTCCAAAAGATTACAATGTTTATAAACCAAATTCAAAACCGAAATGGGTTTAAATGACCTAAATTTGGTTGATTTATTAAAATATTATCTAAGGAAACATTTAATCAAAATCAATATATAGATTAACCATATATGAAATTTATATTAAAAATAATTTTTGAATTAAAATTCATTATTTTACATTGTTTATTCATAAATAATGTTTTAAAAAAATTATAAAAAATCACGATATGAAAATTTTGAAATTTTATGTCAAAAATTGATATTTATTTTACCAAATTAAATTTATAAATGTTTCAAAAATTAAATATTTTATTTTCAACAGAAGTATACTAATTTCATTTTCATTTAAGTGAATAATATTTTAAAAAAAATATGAACATTACCATAAATTATATATTTTATTATAAGTATGATTCATTTATATAAAAATTATATATACCATATTTTAAAATAATGTACTAATGATTATATTGCTATTTTTAACAGCTATTTTATAATTATATATTTTAAATAATTATATTAATCAAAGGATGTTTCGTATAGACATCGTTGTTGTGTTTAAAGTAAGCCATGTTGACATTGTGTGTAACATACATCAAGTTTATTTTCAATGTAACATACACTGAGTCAGTACCGTGTGAAGAGGAATATTTTACATAGTGCATTATGAGACATAAATTAAAAATTAATATATTAAAAAAATTCATAAAAACATGGGGTGTTACAAAAGTATAATATTCATAAAATATTAAAATAATTATGGAACCATGATTATAGGAAAACTTATCATTATTTATAAGTTGAAAATCATTCCCTTCGTATATTTTTTTGAATAGTCATAATAAAACTTGTTTATAAAACAAAAAATAGATTCCTTCCAAAACAATATATTAAAGTAAACAATGGGAAATTATTACATTAAAAAGTCATTATTGAATAATTAAAACCTTATTTAAATAACATATTGAAACAAACTTTTTTATATTTAATAAAAATATAGGTTAATCAGAATAATTTACTAGATAATTTTTGATATGATGGTTTTTTCTTTTAGTGTGATTCCACACATATGTTCTGTATCATTCTGAATAATAAATGTATCTTAATTTCATACATCCTTTAAAACCATTTTATCATGTTCATTATTCCCTTCATATAACTTATTAAAATTTTATATTAAATTTCTTAATCATTAACATTGGACATTTTGATGTTATTTGTAACAAATGTTAATGAAGAATTCGGTTTGTTAACTATTTTCAAAGACACCATTATTCGATAAGATCAAGATAAATAATCAATAAATAATTATCAATTTTATATAACAATTATACATTTAAATAAATACATTAAATATGGTTATGAAAAAATATCATAATTATAATCATTGAGATGGTAGGTCATATATAAGAATGGGTACCATTTATATATTGAAACGATCATTCATAAATTAAGGTATTTATTATAAATCATTAATGAATGATAGAAATATCATATATATAATATAAATCTCTTATATATGCTTATTTATGTCAACCATGTGATGTGGTGACAAAAAAAATAACATGTCTTTGTGTAGGAGGTGGTCCACATGCATTCAATAACAAGATTATCATAATTCCCAACATAGAAAGGTAAGAACGTCAATGATATATTATAAATTCATAATAATAAATGTGTCATGAATTTTATGTATAATAATTGTTTCCATTAATATATTTATTATTGAGAGATGGTGATGGGAAATGAATTACATCAATTTGTGAGGTGATAGTCCTTCGTAGACACAGACAATAAATTATTCTCCTATTTGACTGAATTAGAGATAGATATATGTAATTATGCTACCAAAATAACATATCTGTATATGGAAAAAACTCCAGTAACTTTTTTACCTTGAATGAATAATTTTTTAGGAATGTGTCTAAAAAAATCATAAACACTAAATTAAAAATGATATGTCTTCTTCATCAAATATCATTTGATTAACAAAATGAGAATACTATAGGTGGGGGTTTATTTAAAACAGATCCCCTAAATGTTTTTATTGGTCCAAATATGATATTATTTAGGTAATAGATAAACCCATTTTTTAAAAAATATTTTCATAAATTAGTGGAAGATGTTCAATTTTAAAAGATAGGGGAGGTGCTCAATCATCATTTCTCATAATATTAATGTAATATATATTCTTTTTTAATAAAAAATTTCAAAAAATTGTGTTAGATGTATTACAATTTAGTTATGGGAGTGAATAACCCCATAAAATAAAATTATATTATTTTTTACAATATCTCTACAATTATATTTTGATTGAGACACTTACGTATCCATTTTAACTCCTTCCATGTAACCATCAATTTTGACATATTGTGGTTTAATATGTTTATAATTAAATTAAAACATTCCAATATATAGACCATGGATGATATGATCAAATATAGAATAATCACAAGGATTTTTTTTAATTTTTTAGTAATTTTATATCATTTATAAAATTTTTATTTATTATTGTAAACCAAAATAGTTAATTATTATATCAAGTTATTACAGTGACATTAATAATATTACAATAAAACACATAATTAAAAATAGATGAATTATTATATCCTTATCATGGGATGGTCATAATTAAAATATTTATGACATAAATCATCTTTAATTATATCTATGTAAATATATTAAATATCATAACAAGGATATTTCCATTCATTATAAAATTATTACATCATTGTTGTGAAAATATTATTGGTAATAATTTGATTACTAAATATTAAAAATAAATTAAAATGATTAAGATAAATATATTATATTTTAAAAAAAATTAAATCTTAAAATATCGTACAGATAAAAACATATTAAAAATATTACATTTTTAAAATACAATAGACTGACATGTTTTAATTTTATTTAAATAAAATACTCTAAAGGGAATAATTTTACCAAATTGGCCGTAAAATTTCATAAATGTTACCATTGGATTGCATTGTTCTTTAAATTCTCAAAAAATAATATTTAGTTATTTGATTGGGTCAGTATATGGTTGTTATCATTTTATTTTAAATGTGAATTATATAATTTACCCTTTAATGTGGTAACCCTAATTAATAATGTGAAAATTCATATTAAAGAAAAAAAAAATAGGAATATTTTATAAACATGAAAAAACTCATTCAAAATATGGTATCACATTTTTAAAATTTAGAACATAGAAGTTTCAAAATTTTATTCAAAAATAAACCGAAATGATATAATAAAAAATAATATTCCATAAAAAAATTACTTTTTAAAAATAATATGTTTTATACTAAATTGATGTATAATATTAATTTTAAATGAAATAATTGTATTATTTAACATCATAATTAAATAATGAAAATTTTAAATAAATCGAAAAAATAATTTTAACTCACAGATATTTTAAATTAACATATTATTTCCAACAAATATCTATAATATTTTATAAAAGATAAATAACAATTTATTATAAAAATTATAAAAAATTAATTTTAAGATAATATAAAAAAATTAAATTAAAAAATTAAATTTATTATTCCAAATAAATTTTCAATAACTACTCAATACATAAAATTCACTCATAATAAAAATACTATTTTTATTTCAATATATATTTATGAATACAATGACTAATAAAAAACATTTATATTTATTTAAAAATATATTATTAATAAATTAATATTTATTTGGACAAAAATATTTAATTCATAAATTATTTATTATTTTATTCATAATTTATAATTTAACGGTTTCGTTTTAGGGATCCTATTTCAAAACTATTATATATATGTTTCATCAATCTCATTCTGACATATCTTTTATGATATAAAACAAATAGATTCTATTTTAAAACTCATCATGATAATATAATTCAGTGTAAATACTGATAACTTATTATATTTATAATTGATAATCTCCTTAGAGGTGATATTCTTCACTTTTAAGGCTAGAGAAATTGAAAATTTATCATGGAGGTATGACATATGAAGTCAGATGTGAAAAAATGTTGGTCCCTAATTCAAAACAGTAAATTTAATATCATATCACATTCATGGAGTGTGGAACATTTATAGAGGTGTTACATTAAAAATGATTTTTTCATGAAAAAAGAACATTAATGTTAATGTCATTCCTCAAAAATAGAAAAAATGATTGTAAAAAATGTTTTTTATAATGAGGATAACATTACATAGTTATCTAGGAACACAATAAAAATATGTACATTAGTTAAAGATAAATATTTATTGTTTCATTAATGTATTAAATTTGAACAAAAAAAGAGATATTATATCATTAATCTTTTATACATATAATGATTTAGTCTCCAGATCCATTAAAATAAAAAGGTATTACTCAAAATATAAGTATTGAAGATAAATTTGCAGAAAAATAGGTCATATGATGATAATGGAATAAAATTATGTGAATAGAAATATTTGAAGGATACGATTTCCCATATGTGATAATTATTGGATAAATCACCAAATGTATTATAGTAATGTATCTCAATTTTGATAGAAGTATGGGGGGAATTTTTATTATGCCCACCAATGCATGGTGATGGTATTTTATATTTATTTTCAATGCACTAGATATTGGTAGAAGTGACATTATGTGATACAATCCAATAGATTTCATTGTAATTTCCCTCTAAAAAGGAAATTGAAGAATGACTAATCTTATATGGTTACTAGCTATGAATTCAAAATTCATAATTATGTTGTGTTATTTATTTTTATCATTTCATCAATGTAATCTAAAATTTTAATTTGATTATGGATCTTCAAAGTATTTTATATCAATCATTTTTTACAAAAAATTATATATTTATCATGACACAAATTATTGGAGTTATCAATATAGACCAAAATTTTGAACAATATGGAAATTAGTATATTAAATGATGTTAATTTTATGATGAAGGGTCATAACCTATTTTATAACTATGTTATTATATCAATGATTTAAATTGATAATATACATTGAATGCATTTTAATTCAATTTATATTATAATAATTTATTTCTATGTTATGGATGTTATTATCCTTGATGGTAAAGTGAAATATCATGACATTATTCGGGAAACGTAATCCATAAAATCATGTTTGTATCCTCCCACAATATTTTTCATTAATAAATTTGTTTATAAAGATGATCATCAAAATTGATATATAGATTTGGAAGTTATTCTATGAGTATATGATGTATTCGTGGTAATAAATTTCAATTTTGTTTTCCAGAATAACTACCTCGTCATGCAGTAGAAAATGACGTGCCATTATCCAATGAAATAAATCATAATGCAAGTACCCTATTGAATAATACTAATTTAATGGAATGTGACGCGATATTAGTGGTTATGAAAGATTTGTACAATTTTAGTGAGAAGGTATTTATTTATCCTTGAATTTATATATTTTGATAGATTCATTTATTTGAGAAAAAAACAACTACATCATGAGATTCTTCAACAATTATATGAAGATCAATACATAAAAAATAAATTATTACTATCAACATCCACAAATTGAGGAATTATATGATCATATTCAAAGATCTTAAAATATTTCAAAAATTTATCTCCACTACTATTATCTATATATTAGTATAAAAAACAATGATATACCAATGATGATATTTCAAAAATGTTTTGATCATTTTGATATCACTGTAAATCCTTCTAGAATGAGAAATTCACTATCGTTTATTAGGTACATGAATAATAGAGTATTCATTGAGTATATCGAAAACATTTTGGTGGTATTCATGGAATATAATTTGATATGTCCGATAATATTTGTATAGAATGATATTAATTGTAAAATACTTTTAGAGACTATAATAAAACATTATTTATATGGAAAATATAGTAAATATGAATTTTAACTCAACAATACTTATATAATTATCAATATAATATCCATGTATGCAATATTAAATGTCTCATAAAATAAAAATGTAGTGAAATTATATCCAATACTAATGAAAAAAATACACATCTGTTGATTCATGGGGTTCACTGGTTACTCTGAGTAGTTCGTCCCATATTATTCCATGTCATCTAGCATGTTATTCAGGGTAACACATAATGTTCTGAAATTCACATGTTCAAGGTAGTGTCGGGAATTTTTTTAAAATCATAATACAATATTAAATAAAATGTTATTTTTATTATAAAATCACATATTTAATGTTTTATAATAGAGATTAATGCATCAATAAATTGATTTGGTTGATTATTAATGCATAATGATATGAAACTTTTATATGCATAAATTTAATTAAAAATATAAAAATAGAACAACAGAACTCATGTTCTAGAAATGGAATCTTTGAATATAAAATATCAGTCCCTACCTATTTTGGGAATGATGTGAGATATATACAAACCATTAGGGTTTAAGTCATATATTATATCAGGAGATGAACTCCATTATGAAAAGGATAAATTTAGAATAAATCAGGTACAATGACTACTCGATACACTATCACCCTGGGAAGGAATAAAATATTATTAAATAATTGAGTATGAGGAACCGTATAGTTATTAATATGATGTGGATGGAAAAATATATCATATATATAAATCTAGTGAGGATTTTTGTGCTGATTTATAGGAAAAAGTTTTTATAATTAATTATCCATCGAATATATAATCTATCATTATTATAAAATATTTATAAGTCATAGAATGGTCAGCATAAGGTATAAAAGAACATTAATTTAAATAATGATGAAAAACTGATAGAATTAATCTATAAAAACTATGTTTTTATTTTTGGATAAGTTAATATGTTTCATCCATACTATAATTAAGAGTTGGTCTTTTAGATGATGCACATAACAATGAATACATTATATATATCTTTATAAGAATTAATTATATCAATTTATGCCAATAATTCACGTAGGATTGTGTGATGAGAGAAATTAAATATTAGTTCTATAAATTCCTAGTGTTCTAATATGTAAAGACTGAAGGAAACTATTATAATGGAGTCAATAATCCTTTTCATTACATTAATGTTTTAATAATGATGTTCTCATTAACTTTATCATATAACACACAATGAAAATATGGTGTAACGATTCAATATGGTTCATCCCTGCACATCTTTTAATCTCAACACATTTTTGTGTAATTGGGAATTGTCTATGTATTGAACACCTTTTCTTATTGTATATCGATGAAATAATATAGATTCATTAGGAACCTATATTTTTTTAAGGACACTATGATAAAAATATATATGTATTTTATTTTAAGATATATTATAATATAAATAAATTAAGAACCTTCCATCATCCCTAGAACGATTGGATGTTAGAAAGAACCATCAAAACGTTCAAATACTATTCTTGATCTTATTATCTAGGCATCCACAATTTGTGGGATATGTAAAAATATTTACACGAATATCCATTAAATAACAGTCTCCATTTGAGAATCTAGCTTCCACCTTTCATAGCATTCCATGGGGAAGAGGATTCATAATCCATGATGATGGGAATAATTTTCATAAATAATGCTATATAGCATCGATTTCAAAGTGGATATGACTATTTTTTTCAAAACCATTCAAGATAATATAAATGTATCCTATATAATGAAATTGTATGATGTTGATAATATAAGGAATGATATATAATTTAATACATGGGAACACATATTCCTAAACATTTCACAAAATAATGGAGTTGTAATATTATCTCAAAACAGGATGTTATGACCTAGGAATATTGTTATTATATAAATAATATAGAGGATAAAAGTATAATATTTTTTATTGGACATGATACCCAACCCATATAAATTATATATAGACATCGTTCTTTGAATATAAATGGAATTCAAATAAGATCCATCTCATTTTCTTCAATCTCGTATAATTTATATGGAACATTACATGTTTAATAACGATGAACCAATATATATTCATAACATGTGAGTGAATGTATTAAAAAAATGGACCACTTGTTTAGTGAATGTACAATTGAGAAAGAAAAAATTAGTAGAGGAAACCTGGGATCCTAAATAAGATAGTAAAGATGTATATATAAAATTCATTATTATCTGATAATTAACTCAATATTGATGATGAAATTATTTATTGGTTAATGAATGTAACAATCGAGAGACTATTGTATCTGGTAAAGATTGTATCATGAACTATTGCATAAATGAACCCTATATTTCCCATTAATATATTGAATTATTTAAAATATAATATCAAATTTTAATATTGACAAATATATATAATTTTTAAAATTAATAATATAAAAATTACCTTAGTAGGAATTTCTTTCTCAATCTATAAATTAAATTTTGTCGAAAATTACAATATTCTAGAAACTTGTAATTTTTTTGATATTAATTATAATGAAAATTAAATTGAAAATTAAATTTATTTTTATTTAATAAAATTTTAATAGAAAAAAAAATCATCATTTTACATTTTTAATTGAAATATAAATACTTTTCGAAAATGTTTTTAGAATGAATAAAACTTTTAAAATGACATATGAACTAATTTTTAGTCCCTTCATTGAATCAATTATTTTTTATGAATATTAACTTTTTTATTTTCATAAAAACTAATAAAATTTAGTTTAAAAAAATAAATCAGTTTAGTTAATTAATATTAGTAAAAATAATAATTCTACATCATATATAAATTTTACTCCAAAAAAATTCATTTCTCCAAAATCAATTTTACCGGATTATGAATATTTATTTTCAAAATAACCAATATTTCTTTTTTATAATTTATTTGAAAAAATATTATTAAAGTATAAAATTTTATTTATGTAATTTGATAAATTACTCAATCTTTTTATTTTCCAGTAAAATATATTTTTCTGATTAGATATTAGTTTACATGTTGATTATAAATAAGAAAAGTTGAGTTTATTCTAGTGTAAATATCCAAATTTATTTCTTTAATACCCCGCTTGTAGAGACCCAAAGCTTGATGTACATGGAAATTACATTGCTTTTGCGGAATACTTAATAAATTACAAAATCATACACACAAGGACTGTAATAGTTTAGTGTCTTTGGAAACTCAAAACATAATCTTCTAGTCGTGGTGAAAGATCTTAAACATCTCCACTAAGGATCTTCCGCTTTTGTTTTCTTACCTAAAACATTTATTTAAATCCTAGGGAAAAGAAAACATATAATGGGTGAGCTCAAATGCTCAGTAAGGGTAAGCATAGAGAACATAAAACAATCCTTAGACATTTGAATGTAACAAAAATGAGCATAAAATCTAAACATCAAAATCATGAGCAATGACATAAAACATGGCAGTACGTAAGGAAAAGATCATGAAGAAGCATTAATCACGATAAATTAGCATGGGAATAAAACATGTAATTGTGGGAACCATTAAGAAAATGATATGATATCCATAGTAGCCAAGGAATTTCTTCCAAGACCATCTTAGTGGACAAAGTCCGTTTCTGAATTGAGTTCACTCCTCGTTCCAGTCCTGTATTACTGAACTGGATTAACTTACCATTCTAGCCATGTCTATCTCATGAAATATAAATCATTACCCAATTCATTGGAGGGAGATATAGGTCACACCCATCTCATAATGAAATCATTCTTATTTGTGCCACAACATAAACATAAATCATTCATCGTAACCCAAAGAATAAAAGTGTGTTTCGTAAACATCATCCCATCATAACATAATCCATTTAAAACAAATAAATATCATTTCATCATAAAAAAAAAGTGAAACCATGTAAATCATAGAGACTTTATACTTGAAACATACACATATGAAATAATGTCATCTTAGATGGAAAATGGTTTTGGTAAAACACTTGAAAAGATTTCTTGAGGAAAATATCCTTTCTTCTTGAAAATCACATTCTTTTCAAAAAATGCCATTCAATTTTAAAATAAATATATTTTCTTGAATATAGTCATGAAATCATTTTGAGGAAGCTTCATGAAAATATTTCTTTATAAAACTATAAAAATACTTTCATGCCGTATACGTTAAAAAAATATTCTTCTCGTACTTTTGTCAGAAAAGTCAAAAAGTTCCTTGTAGGGTAAATAAAAGAAAGTTTCCTTCCATACCATGGGGTAAAAGTAAAATGGGTAAAAAGGACTTTAAATATACATGAATAAACTTTTATAAAACATGGACATGGATGATAGCAATAACCCCAGTAAATATTTACGAATAATCAATCTCAGATAAAAATGAGATTTGTAAAATTATCCCTTACCTTAGGGTCGATATGCTTCATACGTATCCAAACCTCCTGCATAATGATTTAAATAATGCCATTGACTTATTAAAGATTCATATTCATTGTTATTATATCATATATGGTTCAATTATTACTTTATAATACCCGTTATTTTGTAAATTCATGTTAAATTAGCGTTTTGGGTAAAATTGTTTCATTTGTCGTTCATGTTTTAACTTCTAATTATTCATATGATTACATAGATCATTATTACTTACATCCAGAATGTAAAACATGATTATTATATAATATATATTCAGAATATACATATATATATATATATAATAGATCGATAAATGGAATGAAATACACCGTTCAGGGAGACGGTAGGTCGTACGTATGTGTGAACGCTCTTTTCATTTCCTTATTGAATTGAATGGAATTAAGTATATGAGATACATACATATATATATATATATATAAATAAATACAGTAGCTTCATTATGTCATATATTTCATTATTATTAATTATATATACTTTATAATCATTCTTGAATGGTTAATCATGGAAAATGAATCTCTTCGCATTCGTGGAGACGGTAGTCCGTACGTACGCATGAGCGATTATATCATTCCCATGATCATGTAATTGTATTTAAGTGTATGTATAATATTAACAAATCAATTTTACTTTACAATAACCATATATAGTTATTTTTTACACCATTATACCCATCCATGTAAGGTGGTGGCAGAAAATAGATTACAGCACTGCGTGGAGACGGTATTCCGTACGTACGCACGCGCGGTGATTTCATTTTCCGTAGGATGGATAGATAGTGAAATAGGGTTGTTTCATACTTATAATTACTTATCCGTATATGCGTGATACTGATTTTATTACTTAATAATGAAACAACTAATAAATAAGAAGTTGAAGAAGAAATAAAGTTGAAAGAGTCGGTAACAGACATTACCTCTTCTTTGAAGCGCCTCTTTGAGACCTCCTTTTAGGGAACTAAAATTGGTCATTGAAGAATACCAGGACTTCTAGGATGTTTCTAGGGAATTGTAGAAGATAATTTGTCAAGATTTTGCTGAGCGTGAAAGTTCAAATTGGTGTGAGGAGGAGAGGGACGAGGTTCCCTTTTATAAGGGAGGAGAGGGGCACCTTTGGAATTATTAAAAATATTAATTTATAATAAATCTAACCCCACTTAAAAAAATCCAAAAATAATTCATATTACCATTTTAGATGATATAGGGTTGTAATCTCATCATACAATTAAATTTAGACATGTTTTGATCTTATTTTAATCATTATCAATTTGATTTATCCTTATTTAATCTATTTAAGAATATTTGTGGTAATAAAATTCTAAATTTTAAATGGTTATAAATAATCACTTATGTGTTGTTAATTTTCCATAATTGGATACTCTATGATATTGTATACTATATAAATTTCAATTTATAATTTTTAAATAATTTTGTGATTTTTAAAAAATTTAATAATATGTTATTTTTATAAAATAACAATAGTGACAATTTTGACACTATTCATTTATTTTAATTTAAATAAAATATAAACAGATGATATATTCGAAATAAAATATTTAATAGATTTATAAAAGGTCATTTGTATTTATTAAAGTAGTGGATAACATTAAATAGTTCATATAATATTTATTTTATAATTTTTAAAACCATTTATTTTGTTTATCTCTTCATAAAATAATTACTACAACATTTTTGTATAATTATTTAATAAACTTTTTTGTTGCATAAAAATTAAAAATAAAATCCTATGATGAAGATAAATCTATTAACTTTCACAATAATACTTTTAATGTAATTTATCATCTTAAAATCACAATATTTAAATTGTTATATTTATTACATTATGAATATGACAACTTTGGGATCTTATAAAATAAAATAATATAATTGTCATAATCAGTTTTATAAGGCTAAAAATGGTCAAATATTTTACCATTGAATGATTATGGTTTACCATTACATGACCAATAAGTTTCGGTCATTGTTTTGTGCATTTTATGGTCACTATTAGTTTAATAAAAACTATATTCTTGATTTTTCAATAGATAAACTATTTCTGCATCACTATTGTGTCACAATTAATGATAATTATTTAATCCCTAAAAATTATAAATAAATTCATATGATGTAGATTATTTTATTATATTTCTGTAGACTATTAAATTTATAATATTCATGATTTTTTTCACTGAATTAAAATTATTATACTTTTAATATTTAAGAGAGTGACAAGTTGTCAATTTCTTTGGTTTTAATAATAATTAACTTATTTTCATTGTCAAAAGTCCATAAAATGAATCTAATATGACCCATAGGTGATATGGGTTGACGTTTATCCATCCAATAGAATTTTGGAATGTGTTAGTGTAATTTTATAATATTATATTTACACATAATTACCCGATTTACCTTTAACTATGGTAAATAAAATTTACCGTAGTTACTATTCATAATTCCCAAAAATAAAAAATATTCTATTAACATAATTTGGACCCAATGATTCCAATTATGGAATCCATTTTTTGAAATTAAATACACAAAAGTTTCAGAAATTAAATTAAAATTAATCCCGTTGTCGAAAGAAAATGGGTTTTTGTTTAAAACATTGCAAAAGTTTGAATTGATTTAACATACGAATTCAAGGTAAAATTAATGCTAATGACAGAAATTATATTAAATGGTAAAAATATATTCTATTTATACTTTAATAAAATTCAATATTATAATTTAACCATATAAATTATTACGATTAAAAAAGTTGTTTTTAATTAAACTATAGCGTGTTTTTACTATTCATTAAAATATGAAAGTTATCAGAAAAATATAAAAACATTATCCAATGTAAATTTATATATCCTAATTCAAAATAAGAAGTTTATTTTGTATAATTGAATTTATAAAAATGTCAAAAACTATATTTAAAGTGGGTCCACCCTCAAAAGGTGGCAAAACTGCATTTTTTTAAAAATACTTATTTTACCCGAAAAATTTATTTTTTTCTTATACCATGTTCTAGAAAATGCGTAAGATGAATAATAATGTTATAAATTTCAAAATTTAGTTAATACTATTCATAACGGCTAGTTTATAATAATATTATAATAATATATTGTTGTTTAGTAAAACCCGGTATTGCGTACAACACACGCTATCGAGGTTGGTCGCGATTGCGTGTAATGCAAGCCAAGTCAGGGTTGCGTGTAGTGCATGACTCCTTTTTTGTTTATTATAACAAAATCCAACCATATTTCATTAATACATTGAATATATATATATACTCAATGTTTCATAGAATAACTACTTACAAACAAACTTGAAATTGTGTGTGACACGATCCAAGATTATTGTTCCATGTACTGAAAGCTAATACAGTGTTGCGTATAACGCAAGATAATATTGGGGTATCATACAACACAATACATCAAATAAATTAAAAAGAATACTTCTCATAAAATATCGGGGTGTTACATTCTACCCCCCTTAAAATGAATTTCGCTTTCAAAATTCGTCGGGGTTATAAATGGTTGACTACATGAAAGTTTATTTAATAGAAACCCACATACTAAAACTTAATTTCCAAAAGTGATGTATGAAACATAACAGTTACCCAAATTAACTGATCACTAGGTTTCCTATTGGGAGAACATAGGTGAAAATATGGATATAGAAGAGAAATCTAAACATCAAGTTCTGATGGAGAGTGGTAGAGGACATGGCTATGAAAAAGCCAACAATCACAAAGCCATAGATTTTTCATGATATAAGGCACCATATGATTCATCGGATATAAGGGCACTATGACAACATTTTTGGTTTTTAGGATCATTTTTCTAATGTTGAAGAATTTTCGAGTCAAAAGAAATACTTACATGATTTTGGTACAATATCACCGTTGTTTGTGCCATGAAAAATTTCCACTTCATCGCTTAAAGAAATGAATTTTAATTTATCATTCATGAAGTGCTAGCCGATCATGTGATTGAATAATGAGTCATTCTATTTGATTCAAACAAGAGGTTAGAAAATGTTATCAAATATACATAAGTCCATCTATGGTGAGGTTAATCATATACGATTCCATAAATGAATTTATACTTCATATATCATACCGCATAATAAAATAAAACTAGTTTCTACTAACCAGGGACTTCCTATAGGCCAGTGGTAGGGGATAAAGGCCTATCGCACATCGGTTGTGGGTTCAATTCCCATAGCATTGTCTGAGGTAATGGGTTGTCGCCCGTCTTACAGGTTGTCCCTTTTTTTCTGAAAAATACATTATTATAACTTTCCATCAATAATTTTGAAAAACTTATAGCCTTAAACAATACTAACTTCTGTCCAACATAGTCCATTCTAATCTTTAGGATTATCCAAAGTACTGCTATCCAATCTCATATTATAGTGAAAATGATTACCAAAGTGTTCATATAAAAAGCATGGTAATTCCATCGTTGATCCCCATATATTATAAGATATTTCTTGTTGGTCACATTCCAATCATTTGATGGCCTTAATCATGTATTCTCTTGAAAAAATGGATACCCATTAAACCTTAGTGAAAACATGAATGTTGTTAAATTTTTACACTTTCCACATACCAAAATCCGAAAAATTCTATATACTCAAACCATTATATCACTTAGTCCTTATATCAATCATGAGCTCATGAATACAATCAAACATCTCATTATCTTCTTATTCCTTCATTGTGTGCATATCATCTACATTCTAAAAATATCTGAATAACCATCCATGGTTACTGGTACCATTCAACATATACTTTCAAATACTTTAGGAAAAACAATACTGTTAAAATCCTTAGATGATTCTTTATTCTATAGTACCATTAACTATACAACATAACTCTCGATAAACATACAATCATTCCACTACCTTCTAAAAAAACTGACTGAGCTTCAACACTTCTTTCATCTCATATATCATTTTTAGTCTCCTCGTCGTCATCCACATAAATACTACCCATATGATCATGATGAGTCTCTTCATGAGATATTCCCTTAGGGAATTGGTTTTCATAATGCTCATACATTCCACATTTAACACATCTAATCATTTTTGATGTCGTAGCAATACCATTATCCTTGTCCATGGTGTTAACAGACCCTTTTCCTTTGCACTTACTGGCTTTGTGTCCTTTTCCACACCCAAATCATATTACGGTTCCTTTGAAACAATCTCCCTGATGCCTCTTCCCACATGATTTATATGAGGGAAATTGAACTTTCTTTCCTCTATGATCATCATAAAACTCTATCTTTCTTTTATTATCTGAGTCGGAAAACTTACCAAAGTTGAGATTATTGATCATATTATGATATTTCTGATTAGACATAATAACGATGTTTGGGCTTCAAAATCTAGTTTCATTTGGTTGCTCATGATGAATATCATTCCATTGTCTCTCATATCCTCTATTATCGTGAATCTTCCTATTTCTAGCCATTTTCTACAACCCAAAAAGAATAGTTTGAGAAGAAAAAATAATAATAAATGGGGATTAACTCCAATATCTAACATCTTAGGTTAAATTATAAGATGGTTATCATAGTTCTAGGACTATATCCTATACTTATACTTATCTTAGGTACATCCCTAGACATACCTTAGAAATATCTCTAGGGATCTCACTAACGTTTTCACATCCTAGTTTCCAATGGTTGACTAACCCTTTCCACTGATACCAACTGTACAGACCCAAAGCTTGACGTACATGGACATTACATTTCTTTTGCGGAATACTTAATACATTACAAAATCAGACACACAAGGATCGTAATAGTTTAGTGTCTTTGGAAACTCGGAACATAATCTTCTAATCGTGGTGAAAGATCTTGAACATCTCCATTAATGATCTTCCCCTTTTGATTTCTTACCTAAAACGTTTCATTAAATCCTGGGGAAAAGAAAACATATAAAGGGTGATCTCAAATGCTCAGTAAAGGTAATCATAGAGAATATAAAACAATCATTATACATTTGAATGTAAAAAACTTTAGCATAAAATCTAAACATCAAAATCACATGCAATGACATAAAACATGGGAGTACGTAAGGCATAGATCATGATGAAACATTAATCATGATAAATTATCATGGGAATAAAACATGTAATTGTGAAAACCATTAAGCAAATGATATTATTTCCATAGTAGCCAAGGCATTACTTCCAAGACCATCTTAGTGGACAAAGTCCCTTTCTAAATCGAGTTCACTCCTCATTCCAGTCCTGTATTACTGAACCAGATTAACATACCATTACATACATGTCTATATCAGGACATATAAATCTTTACCCAATGCATTGGAGGGAGATAGAGGTCCCACCCATCTCATAATGAAATCATTCTTACTTGTGCCACAACATAAACATAAACCATTCATCATAACCAAAACAATAAAACCGGGTTTCATAAACATCATTCCATCATAAAATAATCCATATAAAACAAATGGATATCATTTCATCATAAAAAAAAGTGAAACCATGTAAATAATAGAGACTTTATACTTGAAACATACAGATATGAAATAATTTCATCTTAGATGGAAAATGGTTTTAATAAAACACATGAAATGAATTCTTGAGGAAAATATCCTTTATTCTTGAAAATCCATTCCTTTTCAGAAAATGGCATTCAATTTTAAAAGAAAGAGATTTTCTTGAAGATATTCATGAAATATTTTTGAGGAAGATTCATGAAAATAAGGCTTTATAAAACCGTAAAAATCTTTTCAAGCTGTATACGTTAAAAAAGATTCTTCTAATACTTTTGTCGGAAAAGTCAAAAAGTACATTGTAGAGTAAATAAAAGAAAGATTCCTTCCATACCATGGGGTAAAAGTCAAATGGGTAAAAATTAATTTAAACATATATGAATACAATTTTATAAAACATGGACATGAATGATAGCAATAACCCCAGTAAATACTTAAGAATAAGCAATCTCGAATAAAAATGAGATTTGCAAAATTATCCCTTACCTTAGGTCCGATATGCTTCGTACGAATCCAAAACTGCTGTATAATTATTTAAATAATGTCATTGACTTATTAAAGAATCATATTAATTTTTATTATATCATATATTGTTCACTTATGACTTTATATTACCCATTCTTTTGTAAATTCATGTTAAAGTAGCATTCTGGGTAAAATCATTTCATTTGTCATTCGTGTTTTAACTTGTAATTATTCATATGATTACATAGATCATTATTACTTGAATCCAGAATATAAAACATGATTTATATATAATATATATTCAGAATATACATATATATAATAGATTGATAAATGGAATGAAATACACTGTTCATGGGGACGGTAGGCCGTACGTACGCATTAACACTGTTTTCGTTTCCTTATTGAATTGAATGGAATTAAGTATATGACATACATAAATATATATATTTATACAGAAATCCAGTATCTTTATTATCTAATATATTTCATTATTATTCATTATATATACTTTATAATCATTCTTGAATGGTTATTCATGGAAAATTAATCTCATCGCATTCGTGGAGACGGTAGTCCGCAAGTACGCACGAGCGATGATATCATTCCCATGATCATGGAATTGTATTGAAGTGTATGTATAATATTAAAAATTCAATAAAACTTTAAAATAACCATATATATTTATTTATTTACACCATTATACCCATCCATGTATGGTGCTGGTGGGAAATAGATTACACCACGGTGTAGAGACGGTATTCCGTACGTACGCACGCGCGGTGATTTTGTTTTCCGTACAATGGATAGATGGTGAAATAGGGTTGTTTCATAATTATAATAAAATATCAGTATATTATTGATACTTATGTTATTACTTAATTGTTAAACAACTAATGAAGAAGAAGTGGAAGAAGAAATACAGCTGAAAGAATCGGTAACAGACATTACCTCTTCTTTGAAGCGCCTCTTTGAGGCCTCCTTTTAGGGCACTAAATTTGTCTTTGAAGAAGACCAGGACTTATAGAATGTTTATAGGGAATGGGAAAAGAGGATTTTGTAGGGGTTGGCCGAGCTTGAAGGCACAAAGTGGTGTGCGGAGAAGAGGGAGGAGGTTCCATTTAATAAGGGTGGAGGGGGCACATTTGGAATTTTAAAAAATATTAATTTATAATAAATCTAAACCCACTTAAAAACCAACAAAAATGACTCATTATAGATTATTACATGATATAGGGTTGTAATATCATCAACCAATCAAATTTATACATGTTTTGATCTTATTTTAAACCTTATCGTTTTGATTTATCCTTATTTAATATATTTAAGTTTATTTGTGGTAATAAAATTCTATATTTTAAATGGTTATAAATAATCACTTATGTGTTTTTAATTTTCCATAACTGGATACTTTATGACATTTTAGACTCTATAAATTTAAATTTATAATATTTAAATATTTTTGTGATTTTTAAACACTTTAATAATATGATATATTTATAAAATAACAATTGTGTCAATTTTGACACAATTCATTTATTTTAAATTTAAATAAAATATAAACAGAGGATATATTAGAAAAAAATAATTTAATAGAATCATAAAAGGTCATATGTTTGTATAAAATTAGTGGAGAACATTAAGTAGTTCATATAATATTTATTTTATTATTTTTAATACAATTTATTTGGTTTATCTCTTAATAAAATAATTACTACAACATTTTTGTATAATTATTTAATATACTTGTTTGTTACCTAAAAATTAAAAATAAAATACTATGATGAATCTAAACTTATCTCAATTCACAGTAATACTATTAATCAAATTTATAATCTTAAAATCACAATAGTTAAATTGTTATATTTATTAAATTATGAAGATGACAACTTTGGAATCATTTAAAATAAAATAATATAAGTTTTATAATCGCTTTTATAAGGCTCCAAAAGGTCAAATATTATACCATTGGAAGATTATGGTTTACATTTATATGACCAATAACTTTTGGTCAGGGTTTTGTGCATTTTATGGTCACTATTAGTTTAATAAAAACTATATTCTTGATGTTTCACTAAATAAACAATTTCTACATCACTATTATGTCATAATTAATGATAATTATTTAATCTCTAAAAATTATAAATAAATTCATATAATGTAGATAATTTTATTATATTTCTGGAGACTATTAATGTTCGATGTTTCATAAATTTTATCACTAAATTAAAATTATTATACTTATAATATTTAAGAGAGTGACATGTTGTCACTTTCTTTGGTTTTAATAATAATTAACTTATTTTCATTGTCAAAAGTCATTAAAATGAATATAATCGTACACTTAGGTGATATGGGTCTACTTTTAGCCATCCAATAGAATTTTTTCATGTGTTAGGGTAATTTTATAATATTATATTTACCCTTAATTACCCGATTTACCTTTAACTATGGTAATTAAAATTCACCGTAGTTACTATTCATAATTTCCAAAAATAAAAAGTAGTCTATTAACATAATTTGGACACAATGATTCCAAATATGGAATAAAATTTTCGAAATTCAATACAAAAAAGTTGCAGAAATTAAATTAAAATTAATCCCGTTGTCGAAAGAAAACAGGTTTTTGTTTAAAACATTGCAAAAGATTGAACTGATTTAACCTACGAATTCAAGGTAAAAACAATGCTAATGACATAAATTATATTAAATAGTAAAAATATATTCTATTTATAATTTAAAACCATTAAATATTATAATTTAACCTTATAAATTATTACTATGAAAAAATTTGTTTTTAATTAAAATATAGCGTGTTTTTACTATTCATTAAAATATGAACGTTATCAGAAAAATATCAAAACATTATCCATGGTAAATTTTTATATCCTGATTCAAAATAAGAAGTTTATTTTGTAAAATTGAATTTATAAACATCTCAAAAACTAGATTTAAAGTGGGTGCGCCATCAAATGGTGGAAAAATTGCATTTTTTTTAAATACTTATTTTACCCGAAAAATTTATTTTGTTCTTATACCATGTTCTAGAAAATGTGTAAGATGAATAATAATGTTATAAAATTCAAAATTTAGTTAATTATATTCATAATGGTGAGTTCATAATAATATTATAATAATATATCGTTTTTTAGTAAAACCCGGTATTGCGTACAACACATGCTATCGAGAAAGGTCGTGATTGCGTGTAATGCAAGCCAAGTCAGAGTTGCATGTAGTGCATGACTCCTTTTTTGTCTAATATAACAAAATCCAAACATATTTCAATAATAAATTTAATATATATATATATATATATATATACTCAATGTTGCGTAGAATAACTACTATCAAACAAACTTGAAATTGTGTGTAACACGATCCAAGATTAGTGTTGCATGTACTGCAAGTTAATACGGTGTTGCGTATAACGCAAGATAATCATGGGGTATCATACAAGACAATATATCAAATAAATTAAAAAGAATACTTCTCATAAAATCTCGGGGTGTTACACTGCTAACGGAATAATTATATCTGGGCTTGAGCAATACATTTTTTCACTATTTTTTCCCAATTTGAGTACTTTTCTCATGAATAGTTCCATCGAATTATTGAAATACGTAATTTTGTTCACCAAACTAACATTAACATGAATTATAAAAGGAGATAAAAATCCCCAAATCATGATTAATCTCCCAATACATTTTCTCACACAAAAAATGAAATTTTGAGATCCATAGAATAAATTTCCATTAAAAAATTTCGCTTTTTATTTTTTATAAATATAATCTTCTTAAAGTCAGGGATACATATATAGAAAAATCTAGTATGTGGTGTGTAGGAAACTATCTACACAATTTACCTAATAATTTTAATAATTTAAATTTATTATAGATACACCAATATAAATATATAATAATTATTTCAATTCATTAATAATAATATAATGTGTTAATTATTATTTTAAATTCAATTACCTCATTCATGATTAAAAGGATATATTTTATGCGCATTGTGTGGACCAATATGTCCACTAAATAACATGTTTACTTCTACTTCACTATAAAAAAGTTTTTATATAAGGATGGAATTAAACTATTATTATTTTTTCACATTAATGTTCTTCTATTGATAATATAAAAAACAATTATTGATTTTTATTACAAAAATTAGTGATATTTTAATCATTTAAAATAATAATTTTGAAAGGATAATAAGTTTATCAAATTGTATAATAAGTTTCTCAACAACTCAATATATTCTCATATAGGTTGTCCAACGGAAGAAACCCAAATCATACGAAGGTTTAATGAATGATTATGCGGTTGTTTGGTTGAAATATCTTTATTTCAGAAAACATCATGAAAGATAATGACTAAAAACTCATGAATGTGATTAGTAAAATCATATATTATTATAAATATACCCAAATTTATCATTACTGATTTATTAATAATAAACATTAAAATATGAATGAATATGAACACAACTATTAGGAAACACACACAAATGATGATGATGATAATCATCGATGTGGAAAATCTGAAGAATCCATGTAGGGAATAACTATTTAGATCATTATATATGAAAATAGATATGAGGAATGTAATTAATTTATTGAAAAATAAATCTATGTCTATGATAACAAAGGTTTTCATAAAATAATGGATTTGAGGAAATGTAGTAATGTTTTTTCGTCTCAAAATCCACTCTTTAAAAAAATTGATATTATTTTTCAAATAATTTTTTTCTGGAATATTTACTACCTGCATGATATGTTATATTTTAAAATTAATTTATAAATTTTATATGAAGGTTGTTTTTTTCACATTATTTAAATGGGTTATGATTGAATTGAATCCCATAATAAGTGATGTCTTTCTATATCATTTTTTCTTCATTGGGACTCTTATTATCATGACAAACAATATTTATCATGTGTGGTGCATACATTGAAAAGGAATGATAAATTAAATTCTAATAATAAAATATAATATACTTTTAAGATAATATTATTTAATGTATATTATATAATTTTGATTCAAATGTTTTATTTTCAATTTTTGATATATTCCTATATTTTTTTAAAGTAAATTTGTCGTGTATTTTTTAGAAAAAACACCACTAAATGTTTGTTAAAAATTTGATTCAACTAAGTCATTGATACTAAAATTGGTTATTTTAATATAAATCTATAGAAGATATAGTTTAAGAGTTAATGTTAATTCAGCACAATAAGAGGGTAGATAAAGATAGTTTTAATATTTACATAGAATACCGGGTGAATGATACATTATTTGAGTTAGACAACAATTGTTAATTAGAATTTATAAATTTAATGGTGTGATCCATTATTGTATCAAAAGAAAATTTATAAAATTGTTTATTATTCTATAATAAATTGTAGAGAATGAGGGTATATTGTGTTATATATTATCCATAACTTTGATTGTAGATTTTTATGATTATATACATCATGTTTCATTAACAAAAAAAAAATAAGAACCTCATGCATCTCATATATTGAGAACTGATGTTATACAGTTAAATAGACAATATCTCCAACTTAAAATCTATTCTAGAATCATTAATAGAGAGAGTAAATGTGTAAATTTCTCAAAGTAATTGATTTAATTTTTTATAGAACTATTTGATTTGAGACGCATCATGGGAATCAAAAAAAGCTCTGGAATAAATATACCCACATATGTATATTAAAGAATAATGTTATTATGATTAAATTTTACAAAGGGTGTTAATGTTAAAATCTATGTAATTTTAATAATTAGTCATTTTTAAAATAAAAATTGGATTTTTTTAGTATAGTATTATAAATAATTTCATATAAAAATTTAATAAAAAATCATATCAATTTATTCTATCTATTTTTTAGATATTCTATTACATTATTTTAAACATAAATTTATTAATTATATTTTTGGATATTTATAAAAGTAAATTCATTTTTATATAAAAAGTGTAAGTATATCATGGTTTTTGTTTTTAGATATTTTGAAAAGTTTTTATTTTTATATGAGGATTACATATTTCTATTCTACAAAAATTAAAAAACATTTATGAAATATTTTTAATATTACTATAAAATAAAAAAATAAAAAATTAGAAAAAACCATATATATTTATATTCACTTATTTAGATAACGGATTCATAATTATTATGTGGAATTTATTAACCATTGATTTAAATTTTAGGAATTGATTGAAAATATAATCAAAAAAATACTATTTTCAATCATTTACATTAATTAAATAATTACAGTGGTCCAATAATTTTATCTTTATTTTTAATATAATTCAATTACAAAAAAATTATACATAACTAAATTTTATGCTAATAAATAAGATTTTTTTATGAAAAATCGTTCTTTCTTAGAAAATTTGTAGTTTTCTAAATATTATTTCTTCATTTTTATACATGTCCTATAGTAATATTATTTTATTATTCCTATATAAATTGATTCGATTAAAAATTATATAATATTAATAAATAAATGTCTCATATTATTTAATAATAAAATTTTTATTTTTTGTTGTATAAATATGTAACCAATGTTAGTGTTAGTCATGATGTTAAATACTAAAGGGGATAAAATGGATAAAGGGATTAACTAGTGGATAAAGCCATAAATATCATAAAATTATATAAATTATATTTTAAAATTTTATAATGATACTTACATATCATATTATTATAAATATTTATTTGTTGTTCCACATGAAATAAGTATGAGATTTATTATACATCATGATATTAAGTATTTACAACAATGACAATCCCCTAACATATTGAAGAACCTAATCACCACCACACATCAGTAAAAAAATGAGATACATATATCATAAAATGCCTAAAATAAAAAATTACAAACACTCTATTCTATTTTTAGAGGTTTTTTTTGTACTAAAATACCAATGTTTGAATTAATTATAACATCTAAAAGGGTGATAATTAAATATGAGGTAAAACTTTATATCATGTTTTTAATCATTTTTATTCAGCCCCCATATAAATACTTATTACAAGAATAATAATGTAAATAATTCATTATCATTTTTATAATATAAATTTATTATATATATTAAAACCCAATATATTCCACAATTCCTTCAATAGGATAAAAACATTGTTCCTATAACATTTAATTCATTTCCTCTATGAAACACGTGGTATATTTTGCATCATTGTCATACACGGAAGGATAAAAAAATTTATTATATTAATATATATTATGTATAGGGAAGTATAATGATTATTTAAATGAAAATTAATCATTATAATAATAATTATAATAATGTATTCTTACCTTTGATATACCCTCTTGAAAATGACAAGGATGAAACATAATGAATGAAAAATAGTCGCAGTAGCCTCATTGATTTAAAATCATCATCTATAAATTAATGAACATAAATTACTATGTTAATAAAATTATTTTACTATTATTTAACTTATTTGAAATTTATATTTCTTAAATACTATAATATGTTCTTACTCATATAGTTATTATAACATGTTCGAATTTTTTTCTATTCAACCACTATTATAATATATGTTATAGTTTTTATTTACTGAATAACTGTAATGAGATGAATAATTGTAATAAAATTTCATATTTTTAAATTTGAATTGTTTTAATATTTATATATTATTAATTAAAATATCATTATATTTTAAATAAATGTAATCAAAAAAACATAATTTAATCCACATTAAACAATTTTATAAAGAATGATTCATAAAAAACGAAATTCATTATATATTAAGCACCTTTGTTTCTATAATAATATAAACACCATAAATACTATATCAATATATTATAATACACATGGAAAATTTATTTTTCAATTATAATCAGACAAATGTTTCTTTGGAAATTATGAATCAAATAACCCCAGGAAGACCACATTGAACAAAAATGATTTTTTTACCGAATGAAAAATTATAATAAATGAAATAAAGGTAATCATAAAAATATTATTAAAATAAAAAAAAAATTGACAATGAATATAAATAAATTTATTTTATTACTCCAATACACATAAGCACATAAAAATGTTCTTGGTATCACAGTAATTGATTTTACGTTTTTTAATTATTTTAGGGATATAATGTTTTTAATTAAAAGATTTATCTTCCATATTTATACATGGTTCCATGGATGCATAATGTTCTTCACTATAGTAAAAAATGATATGTATTTTCATTTTTAACATTCATTCACTCCCTTTATGTATTTATAATGAAATTTTTTGTTTTTTATTTGTAACATACTTTTCAATTTATATAAAAATGATTGATAATGTCACAAAGTAGCTCGGATACCTTGGTAACTCGATAACCAAGAATGTTATGACACAACCCAAAGGGAATTCCTAATACCCCATGATTGGTGAATATTAACCAAAATCATACAATATGTATGTTGGAATGAATACTTAATAAAAAAGAATGATATAAGATAAAAAAATTAGTATTCAAACTAGATAAACATGACCGAGAGAATTGTACGAGACATCAAACAACTACGAAATACAAATGTATTATAAAAAAGTACATAAAAATTAGAAGGTAAAAAACACATGTCCCAATATACACAACAATATAAGACCAATGATCAAAAACTACTACCACATACAAGTGGTTCCATAACTTTTACTGAACCATGATCATTATAATATACAAACACATGACGACATGGGTAGGAAGTGAGATAAAATTCTAGTAGGCTTTCACTAGGGAATCAATAAGAATATTCCAATATTTAATTATCCAAATAATGTTTTTAATTTTAATTAAAAAGGATTGCAAGGTCAAATAATATGTAAAAAAAATAAATATTGACATTTCATATGTTGGAATACTTTAATCAAATGTCATAACAAACATTTTATATAAATAATTTATATAAATTTATAAGTAATGTAATATAATTTAACATAATAAAGGTAAAATATATAAAATAGAAACCTATGAGAATCGTGGTTATGTGATAAAGGTAATATATTTCTCTTCTAAGTGAGTCCCTTACAACCAAATATTTATCATAGATTTATGTTTACACATGTATATATGATATAGAACAAATAATACTCATCACCTTCCCATCAAGGATGTATTCTACTTCATTTATGTATTGTATGCTTTGGAAATCATAGAGTCTTTTCCCAAACAACTCACTAAATACATACGTTTTAAAGTGATGTAGTTAAAAAATTGAAGGAAAATTTATTTTAAGACATCTTGAAATTCAATTAATCCTATTAATAATTTCAAATATAAATTTTTTTTTAGAAACAAAAGTGTTTTATTTATATCATTCCCTTTCAAAAGATAAAAATGTGCTTTTATAAAAACCATTTTATCCAATTTGTCCCAAATAGAAATTTGAAATCAATTTTATCAAATCCAGATCATAATTTCAATTCAAAAATTAAAATATCACAATTCTTTCATCAATTCCTCAAACATACCATAATTAAATATAATTGGGGGTTTCCAAATTTCATTAAAAAATCCAATAACACACCATGAATGGAATTTGTTTTGTTATAAATCAAATTAAATATATATAATTTAATTCTACAAAGTTAAATTAATGAAAAAAAATTATTTTAAATAAATCTATATAGGTTTATTCAAAATTCACCATAATAATAGATCTACATACCTCATAATCACGGGATCCAGAAACAGAAATCCTAAATTGGGAAACATGAATCATGAATTTTGAAATAAAATCCAATAATCAAACCGAGGTTCATGATATGAAGAAAAGGTGGTCAGATCCTATAATCAACACATAGATCTATAATGAAATTGATAGGAAAGGGGATAATGAGTGTTAAAGATAATTAAATGAGGAAACCTACTAGGTTGAGTTCAATCATCATTTTCAAAGGTTCAACCTTCTTCTAGGAAGGTGTATAGTGTCCAAAATACAATCCAGGGAGAGTCCAAGTAAGAGGAAAATGTATGGAGTTGATTTATGTCCATTAGAAAACTAAAAATATTGTTTATTTTATTTAAAATTAAATTTCTAAATAAATTTAATCCCTTGCATTGTATCTAGTGAACAACCACATAGTTAGAAAAACTAAGTTCCCATATAGTAAAACCTTTTCAATGGGGATTCATGGTTTTTTATAGGTGCAATTAAAAATTATAAAATCTTCCTCTATCCATGAAAAATGAAAATTTCTATGTTTTCATTGTTTCAACTGTGATGTTTTATAGTTTGATAAAACCATGTTCCAACAGCGAGCATCCAAAAAACATTCAAAATTTCCCTTATTTAACCCAACAAAAATGAAAAATAAAACCCAAACAAAGAATTATTAGAAGAGGTTTTTAGGAATTACTTAAAATAGAAATATTTTGCTACAACCTCCTCACCATAGACACTTTTTCTTCCCAAAATCCTACTCAAAACATTCATGCCAAAATGATGAGGCCATTGAACTATCAGTAGTGCATCCCTCTACCACATGTCATCATAATCATAACAGTTATTTCATATCACTCGGTCCAACATTATCTTCCTCCAATTATGTAAATTGGTTTCAGAATAAACTACCCAATTTGGATTCTTAGTCAAGAATAAATCAGATTTAGCCACAAGATCACTCCAGCTATAGACATGACATAGATTAGAAAGTAAAATATAGTAGAGATACAAGGAACATGTTGTATACCAACATAAATGGTATGAACCTTTTCACATTATCTCAACAATTTAAAAAGCTACCACAAAATGAGTATCATGTTTCCCTTTCTAATTAGGCCATCGATTAACTAACTTATGTGATACTTTCCTGAAAACCTAGTCACCATCTCAGAATTCCAATTGGGGTATAGTGATGATCAACATAAGATTTATTCTAGCCATGTGACTTAAAAATTAACTGATAAGTAAACAAACTCTTTAGTGTTGTTCCATGAATAAGGATTCATAAATCCAATGAACATTCACCAATCTATGACAAACAGAAAGAATATTTTAAATTTTTGAACTACAAGGCTTCAAAATGATCGATTATGATCATAGACTGATAACTATTATTGTATGAAAACTCAAAAAACCCTAGATATTCATCACAAGAACTACCAATTTTAAAAAAAAGGATATTGAGAATAACCTCAAGAGAATTTATAGCTCTTCGTTTTTTCCTTATGAATGTAGATGGTATGTCGTACTTAAACAAACATGAGAACCTAGTTCCTACTGAAGGCCTCTCTAAAAGTGAAATGTGAACTGAGGATCTCATTTAAGAACTATAAAAAGATTATCTCCATGAAAATAAATAATATCCTTCAAATAGATATTTCTAAACTCCTCAAGTTGAATCATGAAGGGGTAAAATGTTAGTCTATTTAGTCAGCCTATCGATCACAACCCATATAATGTATTTAACTCATGATTTATAAGGAAAATCAACAAAAAATTATTTAGAGTCCTCATCCCACTTCTCTATTGGCACTGCATGTGGTTGAAGAAGACCCAAAGGTTTCTCATGTTTCTCCTTAACCTATTGAAACATATAACAATGAGAGAGAGAAAAACAACAATTCTTTGTCTTATACCTAGAGACATGAATTTGAACCAATTTTCATAGAACATATTCCCGATTCATGGATTCAAAAACCATTGGAATGTATGATAGTCTGCCCATCATATTTTTCTATTCTAGTAATGGTAACATAATATGATTATGATAATATAACATTCTCTTAGTGGAGAATGACTAGTTAGAAATGTTATCACTAACATTTATAGGGTCTCTAATTATATGGAACACATCATCGAGAAAATATTCCTAATGAATCGTCTTGGGAATAATGGATTTATATTGAACACATCCAATGTAACTATGGACCTAAAATCCCAAAATCTGATAAATAATTTTGAAATAATATCCACAATGTTCTATTATTATAACGATTATTTCTTTTCCTACATAAGAAGATTTATAATGATAGAATCTTCAATGACATTTCCTTTCTCTATAATATATGAAATTTAAAATTTAAAATATTTTATGTATTCTACCCAACCCTCTGGAGGAGATTCAAATATTTTTTAGAGAAGATATAAATCAATCTATTGTTGTTAGAAAACATAGAAAATCATTTTATATAATGTAAATGACGTGACCTATTAATATAATTCATTTAAAATTCAAGTTCAACATCAACAGTCAGGTAATTTATCTCATGTGGCCTATAATAATGATCGCCATAAGAAAAACCATGATCATCTTACATATGTGTGTATGACATACATAAGCCTAATGCATCACAGAAGACCACATACCCCTACACAACACCTGAGAGAGTCAAAATTGGCACATTAGCCAAAAAACTTTTCTCAAAAATATTATTTTCAAATTTCGTATACCAATCCCACATTACCCCCATCTAAGTTAGTTTATTCATCAAAAAATGCAACATTGAAAATTCCTTTACAAATATTCTATAATACCCATCAAAACACAAATAATATTTTAATCTAAAAATGTTCCATGGTTGTTCCCATGTCATAATAACCTTAAACTTCATAGGATCAAATGATATATCATGTTTTAATGACACATGCCTAATGAACATCACTTCCATAATCTAGAAATTAATTTTCAATATATAGGCATAAAATTACTGATTTCTCAAAAAATTAAAACTATTCTCAAATTAATCACTTGATCCTCCTCAAACATAGTGTAAAAAATGATATCTTCCATAATGACTACAACAATGTTATCAAGATACTCTCAGAAAATATTATTCATCAAGGGAATTAAGACTACATGAACATTGGTCAAAAAATATAATGACAAGGTACAGATATTACTCATAGTTGCCATACCATCTATAAAATGTAGTGTTTTAAGTGTCCGATTTGTTTATTATCATCCGATTGTAACCATAATGAATTTATTTCATGGAGAGATAGTTTTACACTTTTAAATGATCAAATTAATCATCAATCCATGGAAATGGACATTAGTTATTTACTCTAACTCGAATGAGATTTTAGTAATCAAAAAAATTCATGCGACCTATCAGATTTCTTAGCAGAGATAACATATCATAGTGAAACACATAGAAATATAAAAAATTTCTATATAATATAATTTCACTCAATATTAATTATTTCATTTCATATGAATTAATGCAGGAGGAAGAGATAGATACTATTTGATTATTAGGAAAAATGTCAATAGAAAATCATTCCTTCTTTTTTTGGGGGAAACCCATATAATTCAGAAAGAAACATATCAGGAAAATAGAAGATAACTTGTGTGAGATAAACACAAAATTATTGCCAATACAAATAAAAATTGAAAATTGATATCAATTTTCCCAATTCTGGACAAGATGTTTCGACACTAATTGACTACGGGTCAAATATTCCAAGATAGATTCGACAAACCACATCTGGTGCAGTACATGAGACCCAAAATGTATAAAAATAAATCTAGGATTTATAAGTAATGACCAATTCCATCTTGAATATGACCTCATTAGGTTCCATGTTACAATCCAGAAAACCGCAATAATGATCGATATCTAAAAAATAGAAAACACAAACGGGATGACAGATGCCATCATCTCTCTTCATTCCAATGGGTGTAATAATATCCATTACATAATATTAAAGATCTTTATTATGATTAAAAATATTTAAATTAAGGTTTGAAATTAATGGGGTCTATTCCCCATTATCAATTAGATATTTCAATGATGAATGGGCTATAGTAATGGTGCCTTTCAATTTCACTAGACCAATTTCTTCTTCCTCTGGAGATACTTCCACTGTGATAACAATAATTTTTCTAGATGCATGGGGATATAACGCAATTTTATTTGAATCGTATGATTTCCCTATAATTTTGGAAGGTGTTGAGGATCACATTCAACTATGTGGAGTTGAATAAATATGTAAGAACATATAAAAGTGACCGAAGCATTCGTAGGAGCCACAAATCATGGGTACCTTCATAAAGATTCATTATGAATGTCCCCGATAGACATACTTATTAAAAATAAAAGGTCCTCTTATAAGAATATAAAATGTCCTAGAAAACCCCTACTATTTTGAAATACGATGAGAATCATTACTCTTTCTCTTTCCCTTAGAAGAATTCACACATACACTGAGAGAAAATTAGAATTCTATCGACCTGAACATACAAGACTGTTCATTTCGACCATCAGCACTCTATCTAGTATATCAAAATAAGAAGGTAAATTCAACAAGGTTAATTGATAATGAATATCATATCGAGGTCCCAAATTTTAACTTCAAATCATAATCATATCATTCAATAAATATCCATTGGAAACTATAAAATCTTACATAAATGGTTTGCATACTATTTCACAGTCCAATCAGCCATCTCAAGTTTGAAAAACTTAATATCCTATTTCAACAACATCAAATCATGATAGAAATAATACGTCAAAATATCCTTAAATACATTACACTCTAAAACCTCATGTATATTTTTTATAACCATTGTCTGCCACTAACTCCTACTGTATCACTCCATCATATAGGTGGAACACATCACCTTTATTTCATCATGTATATCCATGAACCTAAACAAATGTTTCATTCTTCTAAACATTTCCCCACCCTCTTGAGTATCATAAGTCCCATTAAACACTGTTGTATTTTGTAAAAGGATTTCTTGATATATATTATTGAAAACATCTCCATGTGGTTCCATAGATTGAGGCTAAATTTGAAGATGTGATGGTTCCTTTCTTAGAATATAGGTAGTATGCACAATCACCTAAACCAGATTAGGTACCACTAGAATATTTTCTCACTATGGTTGATTAAGAGATTCATGTGTGATCTGATTCACATGTTTTCTTTGAATAATGATGCAAAAAAAATATCATCTGACAACACCAAAAGACATCTGAACAACAATTAAATAGGTTTTCCGGGGAAAATTAATTTGAACAGGTTAGAAGACAAGATTTTGATTTCAACTTATCAAAATAATATGTCGGGAAAATACTATATCTAAAGCTAAAGAAAAAATTACCAAACCACCCATGGTAAAATAGTGCTCATTGTGGTGAGATAAAGGTAAGAACATAGTCACAACTACATCCTATGTATCGAACGATTATTCAACTAAATACTAACATCAAGGAATTATTCTAAACATACACCTCTGATACAACTTTTTCAAAAACTAGATCGGGATCCCCAGTAATCCGATAATAGATCCTGCTCTGACATTTCCCAAATGGTGTTTCTAATCCGCATCAAATGAATAATTACACATTTTATCATACAATACGATTATTTGAACTAATTCTCCACAAAAAATGGATGAAAAATAAAAAAATATATAATTATTCAGTAAAAACAGCATTAGGAGATGAGTACATGAAGTAAAAAAGGTATACACATCCTAATGTTCTATAGAAAAGTATAATAATACTAGAATGTAAACAAATCATTTCCCAACTGAAACAACTATCCAATCATAAGGTTCAACATCTACTATAACCTCCAAGTAGTTTCGTATCCTTTCTCAAACATAGAAGAAGATAATATCCAATAACCTGAAGGAACATATAGGGTATGATAAAAAAAATACAAGTATGGTCTTACGAAGGATTCCATAAAAAGATGAAAGAAATTAATTACCCAAATAATGCATTTAATTGTGAATAAAAATTCTTCGTATTTCAAAATAATATTTATAACATATCGTGATTTATTTTTAAAATGATTGAATATATTAAAAAAATAGATTTAATTATATTTTATATAAAATTTTTATATAAATTTAGAAGTTACATAAAATAGTTTACAATGAACAATTAAATACATTTAAAATAAAAAAACATGGAACATAATCATGCAAACAAAGTTATGACTTTTCCATGATATGGGATCCCCTAAAACTCAAATAGGTATCACGACAATATGTGTACCCACTTCCCTCTAATACTAAACTAATAGGACTTATCACCATCATGTCGAGGATGCAAACTACTATATTAATGTATTGTTATTTCTTTAAATTCTATAATTTTGTCCTTAATTACTCACCAACTACCTGGGCATGCATATTCTATAGTAATAATCATTGATATGAAATTTATTTTAACTCTTCATCAAATACATTTTATCCCATTCTCAATTTCAAATAATCCTATTTTCTAATAAAAAAGACTATTTTTAATCAAAACATTCCTTTTTAAGTGAAACGATCAATAAAATTCTATCAAAAACATTTTCTGCCTTTTTTTCAAACATGAATTTGAAATCAAATTCCTTAAATAAATTTCACAATATATATTCAACAATTTAAATATAAATATTTTCCATCAATTTCACAGAAACCCCAATTCAATGGAAGTGGTGGTTCACTCTAATTTCATGCCAAATAAATTCAAAACCCCAAATTAAATGAAATCTACTTTCAAATAAACCAAATTAATGAAATTTAATTGAAATGTTGAAATTCAAATTAAATCAAACAAATTTAATTTAAATGAATCAATTTATGGTAAACATATATTTTCTATCATAACAGAACAACCTACCATGGAATATTGAAAGCATAAAACAGAAATCCCCAATAGGGAGACCCAAATGAAGAACTTCGGAATTGAAGATCCAAAAATCAAACCAGGATTTATGATCAATAACAAATGGGAAAAGACATTCCTATCAAAATTGTGATCTATAAATCGCTATAGAGAAATTAATAGAAATCAAGAGAATGAGAACGAGAAGATTAAACCAACAGGTTATATATTGAGTGTCATTCTACATGCCTCAATCCACTTATTGGTGTGTTTAGTTTGGAAAATATCACCTTCTGAGTGCTTCATAGGAATAAGAAAAGATAGTGGTTAATTAGGTCTGTCGGCCACATAAAAGGTCAGTTATGAGAATTAAAAATTCTATTTTAGTAATAATGAAAACCTCCAATCAGTTTTATAGGATTCTTCATCTGATTAGATAAACCATTCACCCTAACAATGATCCCCCATTTTAGTTTCTTTTTAAAAATCATTAAAAGTAACGGAAAAGGTTATTCTGATTGAAATTGGGAAATAAAAGATTGATTTGGTGTAGTTGATGAAGAAGATATCTAATAATTCATTCTTAGATATTTTATACATGTTATTAATTCTAATATTTTTCATATATAATTGTTCATTTCACTATTAGAATACTAACCTATACCAATGGTTCCAAACCGTTGGTATAGGCCTCCAAACCGTTGGTATAGCCTATACCAACGGTTTGGAGAACCGTTGCGAAGTAAGCCGTTGGGATAGGTCTATACCAACGGTTTTGGGAAAACCGTTGGTATACACCTATCCCAACGGTTTTCAAAACCCTTGGAATAAGTAATATGAAAATCTATTCCAATGGTTATAAAACCGTTGGTATATGTATTTCAAAAAAATACATGTGGTGGGATTTGAACCCACAACCCCCCGTTTATAATTAAACACCTTAACCACTAACCAAACATAACTTTTATAAATATAACTTCATAAATATATATATGTATTATCATAATTATTTAAAAATTATATTTATATAATGTTCTCGGGTAGTAGACCTGGAAGAAATCAAAGAATCTATCCCAAAGGTTCTCAAAACCGTTGGGATAGGTGATAATTTCCAGGGGTGAATGCTGGAATTTGGGATGAGTTTTCCCAACGGTTCTCCCAAACCGTTGGGAAAGGGGGGGTCTCTCCCAATGGTTCTCCCAAACCGTTGGGAAAGGGGTGTTTTAAGGGGGTCTTTCCCAACGGTTCTCCCAAACCATTGGGAAAGGGGGGGTCTTTCCCAACGGTTTGGGAGAACCGTTGGGAAAGGGGTGTTTTGAGGGGTCTTTCCCAACGGTTCTCCCAAACCGTTGGGGAAGGGGGGGGTCTTTCCCAACGGTTTGGGAGAACCGTTGGGAAAGGGGTGTTTTGAGGGGGTCTTTCCCAACGGTTTGGGAGAACCGTTGGGAAAGGGTGTATATAAGTGTTGGGAAAGATCCGATTTCCAGTAGTGTTTAAATTGTGATTATGTGTTCTTTATATGTTTATTGATTATTATGAAAAAAGAAATACATTCTCATGGATTATTATGTTTTTACTGGATGAATGGGATTTTGTGTTTTTATAATTCCCTATATATTTTTTACTCATCCCATATTTTAAAATTTAATTTCATGATATATTTATCTATTAAACTATAGAGAGTTTAATTTTCCTAACTAATATTCAATTAAGAAGTTGTTTAATAAATGTAAGAGGATTTAGAATGTATGAACATGTTTTTATCAAAAAAAACTTGTGTGAAAGTATTCCCATATGTAATTTAATAGTTATCCTAGCTTTTTAAAACAATGATCTTAAATGATAATGGATATTTTTAACTATATAATACATTATATTATTCATGACGTTGGGGGTTGATTATTTATAAATGTTTAATTGTTCCCAAGTTATACTTTTAATGAATCATTTTTCACTTGATATGGTTGTATGGGTATGAGTTGTTATAAATTGAGGTATACCACGTTTTTACGATAAAAAATTACTTTTGGGAATCCACATTATAATGTCAATAAATGTATAAATTAATTATGACTACATATACATGATGATTATTTACATATATTAATATATATAGGATCTATATGAAACACCTAAAATATTTATGGAATTATAATTTAAATATAAATAGGTTTTTTATATTTTTAAAACTCTAATTTCTATATAATTAATGTATATGATATGGTTAATATTGATTTCCTTATAATGGAAGTAAACATTTTTTATTGTTAAATAAAATATAAATTGAAACTAGTGATCCATTTATTATTTTACTTTGATATAATGTTGAATTTCTTCTCTATGGATATAGCTCAAATCTATAACCTTTGGGAAAACATATACCTCACAATATATGTTACTTATTTTTTACAAGTGTGAAAGGGAAGTGTTTGAATTAATCATAGGTATAAAATCACTATGATTTATAATATTAAATTTAATATACCTCATTATGATATTAACGTTAAGAATATACATTCAATTCTTCAACATATTTTTTATTTAATATACTATTTTAATACTGTACACCATGACATTGATGAAATCATTTAACATGAAATATATATATGATGTAATGAAATGAACTATAATAAAATATGATCTAGACCTTTTATAATTGGAATTAAATAGAATCTTAATGAAATCATATAATTTCACTAAAATAGAATACAAATTTATACCACAATTAATATTTTGTTTGTTACCTACAAATTAATTAAAAGATAATTTCCCCAATAAATTAATTATTTATATTATCATAAATTCCAATCAAACATTCCAATTATTATTACCTAGCCTAATGATTCTCATATTTTTCTTCAATTATGTATCTTATTGATAAAATACTTAATTATATATAAATCCACATTTTAATTATCCATTTTGAATATTTTTTTCAAATTAACTAGGTTTCCTCATTTATATTATTCATAACAATATAATAACATATTCCAATAAAAATATTATTTATATATTTGACTCAAAAAGTGTAAAATCTAGGAAACAATAAATATCATAAACACTTTTATATAAAATTTAGTACTTTTAGAATTATCAACTATGGGCATAATTACTTTTAAAAAATAGGCACAATGAATCTAATAAATAACATATGTTTTTAATATCTCAATTTAAATAGAATATACTTATTAAATTTCTATACAGAATGATTTTTTCTCATAATATTTTAAAAAATTAAATAATTATAATATAAATTTACATTTTAATCAAACAATATTATGTAGTATATCAACACAATAGGAAAAATATATTTTCTATTACATATTTATATATGATATTTGATGTTCTAAATAGTATTTAATATCTAAAACAAGTGGGGAGCTTGTTAAATCATTATACCAAAATATAGAATTTTAAATTATTTATTTACATTACAATATTCTATGTCATGTGGTATTATTTTTTGTCATGTATATTTCACCCATATAGTATATTTGGATGAAAACCATAATTATAAGAGTATTTATATTTTTAAACGATTATTAATGAATATATCATTATTTTTTTCATATAATTTTATACTATATTGTTAAAAATATAAATTAAAATAAAAAATAATGTGTTAATTTTGATCCATTATCTCACCGGAGTAAGTATACAAGAAATATATATATTACTTCTTAATTAAAATGAAAATTTTAAAATTATACGGTATAAAATAATTATATGTATGATAAAAAATCATATGTATAAAACATCTTATAAAATATTGTGAATGCGTAAATATATTATAATTGATTTAGTAACAGAATTATCTAGAAAAACTATATTCATGCATATTTGATAATTTTATACTGTATAATTTTTAAAATTTTAATTTTAATTTTTTTAACAATGATACATTTTAATTAAAATTAATTACAAATAACTTTTTTTTAAAAATAATCCTGAAATAATTTTGATTATAAACATCGAATATATTTATTATCACCAACTTGTATGATGGAAACCATTTCAATATTTGTATCAAAAAAATTATTCCCTAAATTTACAATGTAAATTGACTTCATTTTTCATCAAAAAAGTATATATATCAACAATTATATTTTAAAAATAATTCTAAATGTATCAAAAAAATATTTCTAACTACATTTATTGATAATTAAATAATAAAATAAATTGATATTAAATTATTGAATAATAATTAATTTTTATTGGCCTCTAACAATTTGATTTTATGATTTATCAAATTCATCCATTATTTATTTTTTAAAATAATATTTATGCTTCATGTAAAATATTATTACACATTTCAAATAGGATTATGTATATATTATAATATATTTAGTGGGTTTGTAATTATGTTACCATCTAATGATTTCATTAATGGTTTATATCAAATGAGATTTTTATGCCTTATCATGATGGTAATTATAAAATTGCAAATATTCTACTCTTATAAAATAAGATAAAATTATGGATATTAACCACCCCAATTGAAGCATTAATTATATGATATTATTATTTTCTAATAAAATATTGTTTCCACTGTATTTGAAATGATTTATGGTATTTTTGGGGTGGTTGTTTTGTGGGTAATGACCATGAGGGACATCATATGTTTTGGTGTCAAGGAAAATTGAGAGGGTTGAATAGAAATAGTCAACGAGTAACAAATTTTACTAGATTGAGTACCTAGAATAGTGGGTTGTATTTATTTTCTATTGTATTGGAATCCAATAACGGGTTGCTTACAACATGAAAATGTGGGATTCATTGTACTCCTATTATGTTTAGATCACATACAAGGGGATTATTTTCTACATTATATAATTTATAGGTAAAATATAAATTCTTAATTTTAAATATTTATTATTATAAATTTATTGGGCTTTAAGAATTTCAATTTTCATCTCAACACACCTATTCACTCTATTAATTGGTACCCATTTTAACATTTTTATTTCTATTTAACCAAGTTTTTTTTAATTATTTTAATTTGATGAATATTATTTAGATGAAATATTAATTTCATCCTCCATTCAAAAATTTTAATATTTTATTTTTATGTATCCAGAATAAGACATTAATATGAAATTCCACCACTGCATGCTAGAGTCACATTAGAGCTATGGGAATTTGGTACGTGGAATATAAAGTATGACACATTATAATATATTAATGTTGTAGGTTTTCATTTATACAAAGTAATATTCCTTATAATAATAAATTATAATTTTCATTGAATTTAGGTGGAAATGACCATTTAATTTCCTTTATTAATTATATAGTATTCTTATCTATGTATTCAGACTCAATAATTATTAATTTAAATAAATTTTATATTATGATTTTTTCCAAGGAGTCTCATATTGATTCTTATACTAATTTTATATGATGTAATTAACTATTTTCATTGTTAATTAAAATGAATTTTTTATTATGATATTTTCCCATGCACCTAAAATTGGATGGAATTTTTTTATCATGTACATATTTTTTAAGTAGGAATAATTTTTATTTCTTAACTTCATTTTTTATATGGAATATTTTATGTATTGTTTGATTATTATAATTATCTTTACTTAGTAAGATATTGATGTGAGAAAATTTAATATAATTTCAATAGGTAAATTTTTTTCATAATATTAAATGATGATTATATATCATTCTATGAAATTCATTGCAGGTACATTGTATGAATATGTGGTTTAGCCCATCTTTATGGATATTTATTGGTGATACTATTTCTAAATTTATATGAATTCTATATTTGAAATTTTTTTGAAAAGTATTTTTTAGTGACATGTGTAAATTCAAGATAAACATTATTAAATTTTATCTTTGGTTAGAAATTGTTCTATGTAGAGATTGTTTTCAGAAATACAATTCATGAAAATATTTGAGGATTCAATATTAATAGAATTAGTGACATGAATTAGTTACCCAATTCATGCCTCAGAGAAAATTATTAAAAATAGAAGTGATTGTACAAACACAAGGTGTAATGAACTTACACCCTCTGGGATTGGAGGAATTAAAATCCCAAAAACACTAAGGAAAATACAGCAAAATCATGAGAAAGAAAAATTATCGAAACAACCTAATATCAATTATTCCAGGATTTCCAATGATTTTACTATCTATGGGGCTTCCATAAATAAATTGACTGATGGGATGAAAATTCCAACACAAACATTATTCCTTATCAACATGAGTCTTTCCCATCACACTTCTATGCAGATGTGATTGTAAAATGAAAGCTGAAATGAAATCTGAGAAAATATGTAATACATTGAGACGACCAATTAGAAATAAAAAACAGTCAAATTTTGGAACAAAAATCATTTGATAGTGTTGAGTATTATTGCAACATCACCTTCCAACATAATCACATGATGCAGTAAACGATTCCAGAGTAGTGAAAAAGGGGGCCATACAGCAGGGTACTAGCATCGCAAAATCACCTTCTATAAGGAAGTCATGCAGTTCGATATACCATCATTGAAACATCACCTTATCAAATTGTAACATAACGAGGTCATGTACTGAATGACATTGAAAAATACCCATCCATTATTCATATATCACAAAAAATAGATATAGTAGGAGCATTCCAGCCTCAGAGTTCAGGAACCATGGAAAACGAAATATAGGATGATTGTAGTAGAGTTGGTCGATCCTGCCAAGCCTTCCCATTCCTCGAAGCTACAACATCATAAATATATCCATGATCATCTAAAAATTTTATAAGAAGATAACTAAATATGGTACAAATCCACAAAATCCTATATTTAGTGACTCACAACCCAGAAGCATGAAAAATCATTGTGTCTTAAGATACATGAGAGAAAAACATCACACTTAAATAGTAAAAAAATATTATATAAAGTGTACTACACTAAACAAAGAACAGTTCAAAAGAAAAAAATTACTAAAGCGCTGCCTTATCCAAGCATGAAAGCCACATGCAATATTGGGAAGAGGAAGAAGTACCAAAAGCTTGATATGGAAAAAATTATTGATGGAAGAATTCATTCCCATAGAATATCATTGATGTTGAAATAATGGTTCCATTTATTCTCATCCAACATACTAATAAGAATTTGGTTTCCTATTTCCATATATTTATCCCCAGTAATAATGATATTCTTAAATTTGATTTAAATCCATGATTCTATCATGAAATACTTATAAAGGGATTCTATTTATAAATTTTTGTTATGAATATTTTTTTGTGTGATTTGAAGGTCATCCAAATGTTCTTATTAGGATTTATTAATAAATTCATGACCTTCTATGTGAATTTCCCTATTTTCAAAATCCAATATGACTATTAACATTCTTATTTAATGTAATTTTTTTAACTGATGATGTTTCGTAGTCTATGAACCATTGGTCTGATAAATTCCCTTGGGTTATGAGGATCCCTTCATTAAATAAGTATAAAAGTATTTTCCATAATCATTTATGATTTTGGAGATATTTATATTGATTTAGTAATGGGCAGGTCTATAATTTTTTTCAATGGGATTTATATAATAAGTTGAATATTATTTTAGTACAACATTCATGGAGATCCAGAAAGTTATCCTCATCCACTTAGGTTTTACTTAGAAATAGTGATGTTCATTAATAATATCGGACATATTCTTGAGTTTTTTATTTCATATAAATGTGTTCTTTGGTATGTAACCAGATATAGGATAGAATTTGAGTATTATTATATATGTTTATAGTGCACCTGGATGATTATCCCTTCTATCCTTCTTGAGGTATTCCCATTATTACTATTTTTTACTTGTAATGGATCCTCATGGAAGTTGTGATTTTTTAGAAAACACCAGTCTTTTTCATTACATATATTAGTTGATATATTTAATGAACTATTTGATGTCATACGTAAAGAACATAATGTTTTTTATGAAACTATGTGTGGCCATATTGTTCATGGATGGTTTTGTTGAGCTATCTTTTGGACCCCAGAACACCCTTAGAGGGGAAAGGTGAATCAAGTTGTGAATTTTTTTTCTTTTAATATGATGAATCTTGTTCCCACGTTACTAGTAACTCATTAAACATATATAAAAGAATAAAAATGAAATCAAATATTCACATGCAGAGAGACAACGCCACAATTTTACAAGGCTCACCACTAAGGGAATGTGTATGGAGAATACGAAGATAGTGTTTTGGTTGCACCTAAATCCATTAATAATATATATTTGTGGAATATCTAAGTTAGAAAATACTCACATTATTCAAAGAACGCTACCTTTTTAATATTTTATGGAATGCTCGTTGCCTCCCTCTGAAAACATCCATTGACTCCCCCATGCTCACTGGTTTGAGAGAAATATCTCAAGATTTATCAATAAGAAGGTTACATCAATGAATTTCCATTATAGTCTTTTTCTCTAACTAGAATTTGAGTATTCTAGCACCATTGAATTGAGTTAATGAACTCTAAATTTAATTTTCATTAAAAAATAGTTGTTCAAAATATACTTTCGTGAAGCTCCATAATGAATCACACTTCTTCGTGAAGCACCACTGCCTTCACGGAACAAACTGCCTTCATAAAAAACACTACATTCATGGAGAAAATTTCATTCACAATGCTCACCAAGTTAATGTAGATTACACCATCATCAAGAATAACTATTTTATTATAAAAATTCTTATCATTTTATACATGAAAATTATTCTTTTGATGATCAAGAAGGCTTATAAAGGCTGATTTGGGACACTCCCATAGCTCCCTGAAATTAGAGTGTTTTTATATTTCCTAGAAAATTTGTGAGAATGAAGTGGGGTAGCCTCATATTTATAGACTTGGTCATTCGCAATTATACACCACCTCCAATTCAATTTCTATATCTTTCATAAAAACATCATGATGCTCCTCCCTTCACTATTCTCTAGTGGAATTTGACGTAGCAGTGAACCTTTCCCTCAATCAATCACGGGAATTGATGCTCTAATAGAGGACTAGCCACTATAAAAACAAATACACATGAAACAACTTATCCAATAAACTAAGTCCACATGAGAAGTTATTAGTGTAGAAAACATGATGGGAAGAATGAATTGGGTTCTCATGTTTTGGAATTCTAAAATATGTTCAAGATATGATTTAACTATTTTTTCATAACACTGAATTGAATTTACGATACTCATTGTCGCATTCTTTCCATTTTTAACTCTACTTATTCCCCCATGGAAATCATTTAATTTTCCACATTTTACATTCTACACAATTGGAAATAAACCAAAAGAGAAAAAATTTGAGTTGTACAGCTCAAAACATACACCCCCTGGATCGAATCTCCCCCAAAAACATGTATCACTATAACAGATGGATTAAAACCACTAATTCAACTATGGAGAGTGGAAACATCGTAACCTTAATATACACATGGATGTGGTTAAACACTAAGGTTAATTTTTTCTCTTTGAACACATGTGCTTAAAATGGTTTGGTTAGTATTTCATCTACATTATCATCAGTTCCAACATGATCCATTTTAATCATGTCTGTTTCAAATTTGTCCTTGATGATGTGATATCTGATTTCAATATGTTTCGTATGAGAATGTTGAAGATGAATCATCATAAGATAAAATTGTCTCTTTTTTTCTATGTTAATCACTATTGGCTGTTTTACCTCATCACCAATAACATTAAATTGTTGATATATCCTAGGTAGCTGAGTGCAAGCACATGTAGAGGACATATACTCAGCATTAGTAGTACTAAGAGAATAACTACTATGTTTCTTACTTATACTTCCAACACATTTATTACCAATAAATAATTCTTTACAACTTTTTTACTTTATATCAAATCTATATCCATCCCAATAAACATCATAAAATGTAGATATTTCATTATCTCTTCCTTTAAGAAAGTATAGGCAATAGTTGGGAGTACCTTGAATATACCTAATGAATCATTAAACAACCACCATATGTTCTTACTTTGGATAAAATTGAATGAATTAAACTCATAATGTTTCAAATAAAATATATTTCTAAGTAATAGTTATTTATAATATTCTTCTTATGATCATTACATACGTGATGGAATATACATAAGTCACATAATCATTCTTCCTATGATTAGATCTTACCGCACTTGGTGTCGACATTGGTTTGGAGTCATGAATATTGAAATTCATTAGAAACTGTATTTCATACATTTCAAGAGAAATGAAATAGTTTTATTTCATTTGAATCAAATGTACCACTATGAACTATGTGAGTTCACCAATCATAGGCATTATAAAATATGATTTCATATTATGAGAAAAATCATCCACATATATATGGATTCTTCCAAAACATATAATATCTCTCATTTATACAAACACTATAATTTGATCTTACCTCGAATTATATACATAGATTTAATGGTCAAAACCACATATTTTTAATTTTATCTTCTTTATATACTATTTTAGATGAGAATACCATGCTCATTCTGGATACTTCATACTATAGAGTGCCTTTTCAATATGAAAACCTTCATTTCATCAGTACAAAGAAGAAAACCCACTTGTTGTTCTATGTAGTTTATTTCTTCAAGAACTAAATTTAAAAATGTTCTTTGCCTAGATCTCATGTTTGGTTTTTATAGATCTTAAATACCTCTTAAATCATGGATTTAATCCATGATTCATCCTTCGATACTTCTTTAAGAGGAGTTGGTTTAAAAATTTATAGAAAATAAAAATGTGAATCATTTCTCATTATACTTGTCAGTGTGGGTGCGTAAAATCCTCAATGACATTGGATAGTTGAATTTTAGGTCTTCTATTTCTCCTTTGAGGTTCTAATTAAGTTAATTTCACCATTATTTCTTCTTCAGATGCTTCTTCTGGATCATATTTTCGTTGTTAGTCTATAATATTTCACTAGACATCCACTATTTCAGCATCTGAATCCTTCCATTAACTACTAATCAGTATACATGAAACTCGTTTCACAATGATATTATATTTAATGAATTTATAGAATAATCGTGTTATATAAGATTTTAAATAATGATTCTGGAATCATTTTTATCTTTCTTCATTTGTCTCCCCTCAATATAAATACTTATTACTAGCTTCATAATGGTGGATATCATTAAGAATTTATTTCAAAAAACATTATTATAGGGAACACACCAAAATTATTCTTATTCTTGTGATTATTTATCCTTGCTACATAGAATATAAGGACTCAATCTAAAAAACGATCCTTAAGCATGTTTATATTAGAATACCAAATTGAAGAACAATTCATTGATGGTTACTTCTTCGCCCAATATATCGATGGAAATATAATATTCCACACTACATCTTAGGTTATTCCCTTGATAACCTTCTTCACCATTCAATTGCATTCATGTTAATCATATATATACTAACCAATGATTAAGGGAATAAGGAATAACTTCTTGGCTTCATGAATATGCACAGAAACATTGAGATGCTTTTCTCAACCATATTTATAAATTTACTATAGTAATCATGCTTTCACAATTGAACATCTATTATGATTTATGTTGAGGAATCATGGATCTATTCACACACACCCATAATTTGTGATGTGAGTTTTTCATGTTGACGAACATCATGGATGAAAAATTGTCACTCCCATTTAGGAATACTTATTGTTATGGTATTAAGGTTAATCACCCATTTGTAATGTTACCAAATTTCATGCATATCCCACATATATCATCTTTAACAGACATGATTTAGTTTGGTTTCAAACTGTCATGAACTTTTCCTTCATTATGTGGAATCTTTTCTCTTCCTTTTTCACAATCCATAGCCTGCACCTCTTCAATGTTCCTCATTCTTTCCAAATATTATTCCTTGATAACTGACATGTCATGAGGAACTATGTCAGCATGTTTGGATCATCCCTATGGATTCTTCTATGTTTCATCCATATTATTATTATTTTTATTTAACTACCCTTATTTTTCATGGAATTAAAAATTAAGTTATTCCCTCCATTATTCATCAATACCTTTTTGGGATGATTTATATTCTGAAAATACTTGTGAACTGTACTAAATGTTTCTTATTCATTCTAAACTAGATTTTGTGATCTTATTTTATTAGAATCTGTGGATACTTGTTGAGATGAGAAGTTTCTAAACTTGTGACCTCCAAAATTTAATACATAACATATTCTATCAATTATTCTACAATTTTTTTATTAAAAAAATACATTTGGACATATAGATATTTATTCATCAAGTCTAACTTACTCACCAATGAGATAGAATTATTTTATTCTTTTAATTTTTTGGATTGTACTAAAAATTTAATATACAGTACCCAAATATAATGAAACACAATCATTTAAATCAAATATTGATTTCATTGTATCTATTATATTGTCTTTTTTCTATTCTTCATGAATTGTTGTGCTCTGTATGAGAAACCGGATTCTATAATATATTGCATATCCACCCTATTCATGGTTGTATGTTTTGTATCTCCTTTCATTATCTATACATGTTCATTGTTTATACTAAAACCACCACTCTTCAAGAAAATTGGTTTATATTAATTAGAAAATTTTGGTTTGGATGGTATATGTTTCTTCTCAATGTATTTGGATAGATTATAAGAATTTGTCATGATCTTTCTATCACATGTTAGAGGTCATTCCCCTTTAGAATATCTAGTGATCATTGAAGTTCACCAACAACTATTTCAATATTTGTTAATGTCTTAATATATGTCTTCTTAATATTGGAAAAACTAGATTCCAAATCAAGAAATTTTATATTATAAATGATTTTATGATATTACATCATAATAATAGTTACTTCGAAGGATTAATTTATTCTAAATACCTTTTCTTCATTCATGTTAAAATAATTCAGAATCATGTATTCATGTTCCTAGATCTTCTTGGATATTTTACACAATTGCAAAACCTTAACGTCAGTGCTATTTTTCATTTTTTTCATCATGTTCATGGATATTTGTTTCATGAAGCGTTATGAGTCCCTCATTATCTTCATCCTATTTGAGGTATTTTGATGAAATTTTTTCATGTTCCCTAATTTTTTTTTCAAAGGTTCCAACCAATTTGGAAAGCATTAAACATTCAAGAAGTTTTTCTTACAATACCATTTCAATCTTATCGACTTCTCCTTCCAACTGGGTGATCTCTATCTACCATCATTGAACAATTATACAAACATATGAAACTATTTATTTCATAAAATCATGATGATATATTACTAATCTATCAATTATAAATTCATGTCTGGTTGAAGATATATCAACATAAAAATTTGTGCTATGATATTTATATTGAGGAAAAAATTCAAATGTGATAACCCATATATCTGAATCTAATGATGATGTATATGTTTTGTTCATTTCCTTCATGGAAACCTGATCCACCTACTCTTCACCTTCTATGAATGATATATCTTAATTATCAGAAAGGAATAGAGTACTAGATACTAACTCTTCATCAAATAATATGAAGTTCATCAACTACCTCTTCTCATTATTTTTCTTATTCATCGCTTTTTTGGTTGATATATACTTGTACTCAGAGATACCACACTCATAACTAAATATACACTTAATTGTTGACAAATTAATTAATCTCAAATATTAAACAGAGAATTGATATACTATAGAGTATCAATCATATGGGATCCTACGCTATGAAAGAACATGTTGGTTCATAGAACACCTTGAGAGGGGAGGGGTGAATCAGGGTGTCATCATTTTCTTTCAATATGATGGGTCATGTTCCCACTATAGTAGGAAGACATTTATCTGGTATGATGGAATCGATCAGAATTCAATAATACAGATGCCGAGAGAGACCACAATAATTTTACATGGTAAACCATTAAGGTATTGACCAATGATAATCTTCTAATAGTTTTTCTTCGATATAAATACCAAAATAATCACTAGGTGTGGATTGATGAATTTCCGACCCAATCACTATGTTCTAGGAACACTCATTTTAAAATATTTTAGGGATAGATTATTGCATCCCTAATAGTGCATATATTGACTGCCTCAATCTCACTACATTAAGAGAAGTATCACTCATTTTTTTCAACCTGAAGGTTCATTAAATGGATTATCATTATAGTCTTTGTATCTGACTAGCATGTGAATGTTCTTTCATAGTTGATTTGAGTTTATGTACTATGAAATAACTATTCACTAAAAAAAGATGTTCAAAACTGCATTTTCAAATCAACATCATGATGCATAGTCCTTAGTGAAGCACCCTTTCCTTCTCTGACCAAATTAGCTTCACCAAGATCACTGCCTTCATGAAACATACTTGATTTTCCAACCTCAAGGAGTCAATATATAATAACCCATCATCAGGATGCACGCTTTTTAATATAATCATTAGCATCAGAGAAGAATAAAAAAATCATTTCATGATTCTCAACCTTGTATATAATTCCAAATTCATGAATCTCCATTAGATTTAGAAAATCAAAGAATTTATTGATTTTCTGGGAATAATTAATAAAATTAATCAGTTTTAGCTACATATTTATAGGTTAGGTCGTTAGCAATGCACTTACACCACCAATGAATTTTCCATATCACTCCTAAACATCATCGTAGTACCCACCCATCATAGTTCTCTAGTAAACATTAATTTAGTTTCAAAACATTTTTTCAAACCATCACATGTTGTGATGGTCTAATTATTCCTCACATGCGATGCCCGTCGATGTCACATAGATCACTTCTAGTGTTTATTCATCATTTCCAGAATCCTATCTTCACAAAATTAATTCCTTTTCCATATTTTTTAAATTCCAACATGGAAATTCATGCTTTGGGATGATAACCCTTATTAATATTTTGGAAACCAAAATTTTGAAAACATTGGGAAACAATTCCACTTTTAAAAAATTAATTTGAATTGTAAGATCCCTTTCTGGAAATCTCTTTTATCATCTATGTGTTGATAGAAATAAACTATAATATATTTATAGAAATAAAACCTTGGTTCTAATACTATCAATGTGTTTTACTATATTAAATTTCTGTGTGGGGAATAATATAAATGTTAGGGGAGAGTATAAGATAATTAATCTATGATCTATTATTGTATGTAACCCATTTATGAGCTGGTGATGAGAAATTACATTTTTTCAAAGGATAGTGCTCGGGATTTGGGAATAATATACACTATTAGTGAGTGGGTTGTGATTAACCCAATTATAGGGCCACATATCGTATGAGTGGTTGGTGGTATATGTTGTTGTATATATATTTATGACCCCTAATATTCTGTGAGGGGAGGGTGATAAATGGCTAGGTCTATAACATGTATTCAAAATTTAAATTGAACAATAGGTTGGTTATATTATTTTCTGTATATAATATGATTTGGGACCTCAGTGGGGGTGAGAGCGTGGTATCACAAGATGTAATATGTTTTATGATATGAAACCTCACCCTTCATTTGAGATTTGATGTAAGAGAAATGATACCTAATATTTTCTGATCCCTCACCCTGAGAGAAAAATAGTTAGTATGATATGTGGTTGATGAAATCATATGATACCTATGATTTAGTGTATTTTTGGTGGTATGCTATTGTATTTTTTTAATTGATAATATTACAAACCATATTATTAGTTAGAGGGTAGTGGTCAGAATTAACCCTCATTTAAATTCTATTAGTGATGTCTTGTGATATCAGTTGTATATTGGGAATGATATTTCATATGTGTAGAGAAAATTAGAAAATGTTAGGAGTCATGGTAGACTAATTAGAACATGATGAACTACCAAGTTGTCATTCAGGATCATTCATGTTATGTTTATGGGTAGTTTAGATGGACTTTTTATTAATTCAAAACATATAATGGATTCATGAACATTAATATTATCACTCCAACACTCAATTTGATGTGGTTAGTGTGGAATTCTTATTAGGTCACCAGAATAACCGCATACTCATATATAGAGAAATAATTTAAATTAACATTTGCATTAAAATCATTTTAATTTTATGAAAGTATATATCATGGTGATAGAAATATTTTGTTGGCTTATATATCATAGAGGGAAATTATTTACTTCAAATGAATATGATAGTTATTTGAGAGGGTAATTTTTATTTATTTTTTATACCATATAATTATTATCCAATATGAAACCATTTTATTTATTCGATTATTTATTATATTTATATTTCAAAGATTATCGTGAATTTATCATATAAATTATATTATTATTTAATTTTCTCTATTATGATTGTCTTCATGGATAATTGTGTATTATATAGAGGTAATTTCTCAACCATGTATATGGGTCAAATAAATAATTTTTTTATTGAATATAATGTTAATTGTAAACTTTTTAGTGAATTTCGTCACATGGACATGATATATCAATTTCACTTGTAAAAAACCTATAATATATAGGTTGGTGTTCCTACGGTCCTTTAGACCCCACTGATATGTTATATTTGATGCTTTCTGGGTAGAGTAATTTCAATGGTGTATTAAACAATGTTTTTTTTCATTTTGTGTTAATTATAGATGAAGATAGAATTTCAATAAAAGAGAGTTAATCAATTGTCAGGCCATGAATTTCTAAAATCATTAGAATAACATTATTTTAGTTTATTAAGTTTGTTAGGAAAAAGTACACCAGGTATGGGAAAGGTGTTGGATTTAGTATGACAATATAATATTTATGCTACACGGGGTGACTCATAGGTCTCAGTTTGGATCTACTAGGTTATTTAGGAATCCTTCCAAAACAAAAATCATGGTATGATTCATGATCTTACCACATTTATTAATCGATATATTTTCATGTTTAAATCCCCAATAAAACTAAGAAACATATAATTTATATAATTTTAAAGAAAAAATTATATATTTTATTAAATTAATTTGGACCAAAGGGGGTTTTTTTATATGTTTTATCATCTAAGGGAAAAGGATTACATAAAATGGTTTAATACGATATACATAGACAAAAATTCATTCAAATGTAATGAATTTCAATGAATTTGGATGTTTAATTATTCAAAACACTATGGTAACTGGTTTTCAAAAATTCATTCCAAATGCGTAATATAACTAAATATATTTTTTAGAAAATACCACCATGATTTGAAATATTGGTTTTTGACGTCACCCCATCCAAGCTAAAAAAAACTTGTGAAAATGAAGATATGTTTTGGTGTCAATAAAATATTGATAGTTGATTTTAAAATGAAAAAAATTATATCTTGTAAACATTTATAACATAGTTGTGAATGAATTGACCTAGAGTAATTAAGTGATTAAATTGGGTTCATATAATGTGTTCTGAAATATTTCCAATTTTTATGTATTTTTTTCCTTGTTGAAATAATTTTTTTCAAATAAAATAAAAAATATATAATTTTTATTGATTATAATAATGTATAACATGTGAATGGTATCAATAGGTGATTAATATGGTTTGGGTAATTAATTTCTATAAATTCCATTGTAACATTTGTACTATAGTGGAGATTAATAAAGGAATATGTTTTATATGATTGTTTATATGAAGTTGTTTTCAAACCAAGATTTTATTGTATGACTCGACATTTTTTTTGATGGGAATGAGTCAGTTTCTCAAGTTAATTAAATTTGAATCAACCGAACATAATAAAATTATGCACCAATATTAATTCATGCGAGGTGATGAAGGACAAGGTTATAACTATGAAACACTTAGTTAGTGGTTTTGTTGGTGTTTAGTGAATAATGCACTTATTTGTTGTGTGTTTTTAATAGATATTATGATTCAATATTTGATATTGAAAATAGTGTGTCACAGATGATTTTTGGAATTTTTATGGGGTGTATAAGTGGTAAATGTACCATCAAATATAGTATGGGATGATAAATGTTATTGTTGTAAGTAATTAAAAACATTAGTTTTTTTTATAGTGTAAAATACATGTTTTATATCATCCCCATAATCTATGTGAATGGATGAATTTGACTATTTATTTTGTTTTTAATCACTGATAAATTTTTTAGATCAACCTAATGTGACATATTATTTGTTTTGGAAGTGGACATTTTTTCTAAATAATCAAATAGAGAAATGTGTTATTTATTGGTGGAGGAAATGTGGAAACCCATTGGATATAAATATCCAATGGTTTTATAATTTTAATACACCCCATACCTAATGTGGTGTCTAATGAGATTTTCAATCTATAGTGGCCACCATGTGGAAGAAATATAAAATTGGTACCCAGTGTGGTTTGATAGTCTCACATTGGGTATTATTACATATTTATTTTAATCGTGGTGTAATTATCATTTCAATTATGTGAAACATTATTTAACTTGTACCAAAATTATATAATATAATATATTGATGTCAAAACTAGGTTTTTTCCTACTTTTTATCCTCCATTTATTCCCCTCTATATTAATATTTATCAGAGGTTGATAATTTTAAATATCATTTAGTAAATTTATATAGAATGATTTCTAATTTTCCTCACGTGGATTGTAATTTTTCATCACTAAATTTGGTGTGTCCGGGCATGGTTATTGATATGAAATTCCACTTCATAATGATGTATTTTTATCAGAAAGATGGATAATTTTTTACATACATTTATTTGTGGTCCTATTTTGTGTATCTCATTCAATGAATCATTATTTTTTGGTGGTATATTTGTTTCTAGGTTGCTTACTGATTTTAGGAATGTTGTCTGAATACTACTTATTTTTTTATTCCCGATTTTTTTATCACATTATCTCATGATCATGATTATATCAATTGTGTTTTTATCATCAATATTAGTTTAAACATAATATATATACCTATTGATTTCGGAGAGGGTAATATAGCCATGAGAGTTGATTTACTAATTTATCAGTGTTTATCTTTTGACATTTTATCCCAACAACCTTATAATAGATGAGACATGCATTGAAATCAATTATATATCACTTTTTTATGATACATGGCCTTTAAATATTTTATCTTCTATTTAAAATGAAATATTTCATAGTTTAAAATATCATTATAATTATTATTGTAATGTTTCATAATATTACAATATCTCACTCACTAATTTTGGACAAATTCGTACAAGACTAGTAGTCATCCCGGACTACAAAACATAAGAAATGTTTTGTTGACGACCCCTTGGTCGAATTAGTGTTGTTGATCACATTGTTTAATTATTCATAAATTGTATTTATTGAATGGAAAGATTTAATTAGTTTTTATACTATATATTAAGACATAATATATATTTATAATGAGGATTTTCAAGAATATTATTTTAATTGTGTGTATTCTTGCTGAAACAATGATTTAATTACTATATTTTTAAATTGTATTTCGATATAAAAATATATTATCATAGAAAATAAATTTTTTCCCCATATTCCTAGATTAGGGTAAATATTAATACTATTCTATTAAAAATAATGTTTATTCATTTTTATTTAACATAATTTAATATAATAACATGATGGTATGTTTTTATAGTTCATTCTTCCTATTTATCCTTTTTTGGGAGCTTCACTGTTTTATAATGTAAATATGGTTATTATTTTATTTCATGAATATAATATATTGCAATGATTTAGATTTATCCACTATGATTCTAGGTTTAAAATAATCCAAGATTATGAGAATATACATAGTGTGATTTGTTATTTGAGTTATATTGTGGTTTTAGTTACAATCCTTTTTCCACATACATCAATAAGAACATTGATATACCCATGAGTATTTTGTGAAAAAATTAATATTGATTCCATCATCAGGGAGTGGGTCACTATTGTTCCGATTGTATTATAAGATTCTTTGGATGATTGATCATACACATTTTTATTGATGATATCTTAATGATATCCCTCAGTGTAGAGTGTAGTTGTATTTCCTTGTGCTCCGAATTGAAAATACCAGTTGAATTAAATTTATCATCCCATGGGGGATTCTGATCCTTATTCTAGATTCATTGATGGTGTTGAAACCTAATAATTTCTCCTTATATTGTTGAGATAAGAACATTTATTTTACCATCAGGATTTCACGACATATTCTTTTTGAGATATGGCGATCCATATGACGTCAAATGATGGGAATTCTGAATTTTCTATGAAATTTTAAATGTTGATACCATATATATATATATATATGATGTGACATATATTATGATTCTTTTGTTAATATATCACTAATTTAACTTTAAAATTATAAAGGTGACTTGTTATGGAGAAATATATAATAGATTTGAATGTTTAGATGGTGATGAGTCTTCCCCTTGTAGATTACTAGGTGCATATAATTTATTTTCTACACAAATGGTATATGATATGTTTTCTATGTTAAATTTTTTTTGAATACCCATTAGTATAGATGGTGATTGTATATAACCCTAGGTGATAGGTTAGTGGTTACTAATGTCCCGAGGACGAGTTACACCAATGAAAATAGTGGGGTCGACTCATTTGGTTTTTTACAATGTTTCACTCTTTTAAAATTAACCACCACTGACCTATTTGGATCATATTTTCTATTATAATAACTAATCCTATATCAAATGAAGAAATAATAAATGTTACATTTAAAAAACATTCTTACAATGTTTATCCTTAAAATGATCCTAAACCAAACTTATCATGGATTGACTCCCCATTCACATATTCTCCACTATAATCAAATGATATTTGTACATAAATTTATTCACTATCTTAGAGTCCCTATATATTTTCAAGGGTTCCAATGGAATAATAGATTCATGCTTCCTTGTTAAAAAGAATCATTACACAAAAACATAGAAAGGCCACTTATGAATGTCGGCTAGTTTTTCAACAATTATTAAGGATATTTATTTCAAGATATCAAGATATTATAAATATTATACACTATCAATCTGAAGAATTTCACTAAACATTATTTCCCATAAATATTAAATAACATGACTTCTAAATAATGTTTTACTCAAAAAGTATACAAACATATCTTAATTTTATTGAAATAATTATTTCAAAGCATGCATTTTTTATAGAAAATAGTCAGAATGAAATGAAATACTTCATGAACTAATTTATGAATTTATATATAGAACTTCATTATATCTAAAATCAATTTTATTGCTTCATGAGAAACAACCCATCTCAATGATAGATAAATAGTCCTTGATAAATTATCTGCATTGAACATGAACAAAACTGAACAGTACTCTATGTTTCATAAAATATTTCCCATGTCTATTCTTTGTACTTCCACTGAGGCTCAACATTGATATTAATAAAAAATCCACCATTTATATTTTTTAGTAGTCACGTGACAACACAAAAAATGTGAAAAAAAGTTTTTAAATTATTTTTCTAGACTATATATTTCAACATGTTAAACCCTCGTCCATGAAGCAGAATTTGAAAACATATATTCTCTACAAAAAACGTTCATATAACTCAAGATGATAATTTCATAGCAGTATGCACCCATGCGCTGCATAGAAATTAATTCTAGAAGTAAAATTCATCCACAACCCCTCAAGACAAATAGAACCTATCCAAAAAATCATCCACTATGAAATACATGGAAACTCTTGAGCCTAAACATATGAAAACCTCCATTCACAGTTGAACATCACAAAAAAACATCGAATATGAGATCTACATGTAATTTATAGATGATCATGGTATTTTTTAATCACAATTGAGTGTTCCAACATATCTCAACTCCACAAAACCATCTTCTGTGAACCATTTTATCATCACTCCCATTTATTCTTTTCAAGTCACTATTATTTCATAGCATCATAATCAAAAATAATATTATTCTTTTTAAAGTCAACCTTAGCTAATATCATAAACTCCAGAAGAACCATGAGACATCCCATATGAAATCAATGTTTTTTCGAGATTGATATGAGAACCCCACAAAAATGAGGTTCTTCATCCATGAAAAATTAATTAGTGGGAGAAGAATAATGTATCCATGAAATCATAAGGATCTCATTCAAATGGGGTTATTATATTGGAAAATTATCATTATTTTGGTATATTTAACTAGCAAGTGAATACTATCTACATATTTTTGTCCCACGTAAGGATTTATATGCACTATCCCTCTAGTATAATAGTTATTCCATTTAATGAGATATTTAATATTTTCTTCCACCTATCTCGGTACAACTCCATACCGGTTTTGTGGGCACAATCTTATTTCCACCATACATACAATCCTTCTAGGCTAGTCCGTGTGTGAACATTCAAGTGTGCACATCTACTTGTCTGCTCCCATGGGATCATACATTTTCGTTCCTCTATGCCTACAACCTTTGGTAGGCCTTATTGCATGGGTTAACCCTTGGGTCCCCCAAAATTCAGTTGAGTTGTAGACCATATCATGGTTTATGGGCTCTAACTTTTTTAATTAATGGCCTCATTAAAAAACTCAAAAAAATTGTGTGTACAATGAAATTAAAACCAATATCAAATAAAAAAATCATCCCACTCTCAATAACATTTTCATATTCCTTCAAATAATAAAAAATTGGGGTAAACAGTGTTTCATCAGTTAAAAATGTATTTCAAATTGAAGAACATCAAAATCAATCATCCCAATATTAATAAAAATAATAAATATCTAGGCATTCCATCAAATTCATGATAAAGAGGAATTTTCCAGACATGAAATCCAATGTTATTTGATGAATTCCTAAAAATTATTTAGGAATCACTAATTCATCAATATAGAAAATTTCAAGGTATCACGAATTAATCCTTATACTGACACAATGTGACCAAAAAAGACACAATAAGGATAAAACATAATATCCTTTGTTTTTTCCAATGAATCCCTTCTAATATATCTTAATATATATCATTATAAAAATTAATATATTTTTTCCTTTACCCCCCACCTTTATAAATATGAATTTTAAAAGGTAATTTGGTTCTTCTTAATGCATATTTCTTCTTAAAACCCACATTTATCATTTAAAAGAATGACATGACAAGATATTTGGAAAGGATACTTTACTTAATCACCTATAAGTATTAATGGTCTTACCCGATGTAGAAATCAACAGATATATAACCATGAGTTTCTTAGGATTATAAAAATTATTCAAGCATGTAAAATCATGATTATAATGATTCCAAGGTAACACAAGATACTTAACATAGTTGAAAAACACGTGGAATGTTCAGATGCAGAAGAACAACAACCTCTTTAGCTATATTTTCATTAATCAATTACACCGTTTTGATATGTAAAATTTGTAGGGAGATAAGAGTGTTATTGGATTACTCAAACCTAATTTGTTTTCCCCCTTAGTAGATGCATCCAAATTCATCATCATGTAATTAATTGAAATCCATGATGAACAAAACATCACCTTGAATTCCCTTCTTTGTCAGTATAATTTAGATAAAATAATTTGGAATAAGGAGGTATCACAGGATATAAATTTGTTAATATAAGAATGATCAACATGGAGTTTCATTCTCAACATAACAAAACATGTTTTTAGCATTTCTTTGGTAAAAATATCTTCAACTAAATCAGTAGTATAAACGTATTCAAGCCTAATATATCCACATTCCACCTTTTCATCTATAAATTGATAACTGATTTCAATATTCTCTTATCATGAATGTAATAATATATTTTTATATATTCCAATATAAGTATTATTATAACATGAATTTATTTGTGGTCCTTTAGTATCAATATAAAAATATTCCATCTTTACATGCATGATGATCATTTATTTACCTTCCTATATAGCTACATCATATTAATCCTCATACATTATCATTGTTATTGAATTATACTTCATGATGTTCCATCTAACATAGAATTCTCCAAGAATGAAGGTTCTTTATGAATTTGATATCCTCTCAGTACTTTCACCTTTTTAATAAGAATATGTAATCCCCAAAAAAATTCAAATATGCATAGTTTATGTATAATTTCCCATAGTTTAGTGTTCCATTAAAAGAAACTATTTTATCTTCCAATAAGTGATAATCTTATGATCACAATGAAATCAAGAACAAGTATTTTCTACATATGTTATATCATTCCTAGATAATTTGATACAAACTAGACCTCAAATTATTATTATAAATTATTTATAATTAAAAAATTATTATCTTCATAATTTTAATGTCTTAATCAAATAAAAATTATTGTTGAGAAATGATTAGAGTTTTCCATTCAATTTTTTGCATAAATTCCGTGGTATTCATTTCCTATGGTAGAAATATACAATTTGTTTTCTTCTCCACCTAAAGGCTAAGAAAATATATCATCTAACAAAGAAAGGACATCTCAAAATTTTAATTCATTTATTCACAAACTTATTCAAATAAAAATTCATTTTCACTTGAAAATATGATGTAATCCAAATATAATGTCTATGATAGTAGGTTTATGCATTTATCTCACCTAAATGATATATTCATAATTTCCATTAATAGAAAGCATATCCCATATACAACCATAAAATTTTGATTTCTATGATATATGACCTTCTTTTATCCGTACAATGATTTTATCAACAGGAATACTCTGCCACCATCATATCTGTAAAAAAATAATTAAATTTTTAGATATTGAGTTCATCGTCAGGATTTCAATATAGAAATTCCGATTTCAAATCCATTTGATAAACATTATAATTCTATTGTGCTACAAATTCCAATAACATATCAACGGTTTCCAGTATTTCCACTAGTGAAAATGATTCCTCAAATTCTATTCCTTCCATTTCAAAATATTCTTTTTATACCATCTGAGAATTTCTTATTGAGACATTAACATTATCATTAATATTATTTCTGAAACACCACATAGTATAAACAACATTTTATATATAGTTCTTGATACAAGATTCAATGTGGAGTTTTTCACAGTCGAATCACGATATTCATTTATAGCATGTTTATATTCTTTATTAATAACTTATTATGCCACTATATGAGGATAAAAATGATAAATAGGCAATTTTTCTTTTAAATATCAATCTTATTCTTTTTTGAAATGGAGAATATTGATTTCCAATGATATTTTTTATCTCAACACGTTTTATGATTTTTTTTTCCTATTTTATCATATTCTAATCAAATAAATCATTATAATTGGAATTTTGAGAATTAATATTTGACTTGTTTGGCACATTCTTAACCAGTTCATCTTTCTTCTATTACCTTTTCATGATATTTTCAACCAAATATTTTGAATCTGCTTGAATTGTGATATCATATTTGAACATTCTTTCAATAATTATTATATCACTGTATTCAACCGGCATGTTCATCAATATATTCCAACATATATGGCATTTAATATTATATAGGTATTCCATTGACACTCATTCCTCTTATATTTATTCAATTTTTCAAATATTTCTGTTCTCTGTTATTATAATATATGAGCTTATAAAAAATTAATGTATTTATTAGTTATATTTTTTAATACCGTAATTCCTATATTTTTTTTGTTTCTAATATCAATAGAAATATATTATGTATATATATAGTACTACAAATATCCTGTCATGAAAAATACATTGAGGTTTTGTTTTTAGATAACATATTTACGCCCATCTAAAATATTCTTATTTGATTTCTTTGAGAAAACTCATTTAGATATGCAATATACGACATGCTATAGTAATTATTGATTCCATGTTTAGAAATATAACATTAAAAATCATCATAAGTAAACTGATTATGATAATTTTATCTTTGTTTCTTCATAAAGAGACCCATCTCATTATAATCCATCGTTATAATATTAGGGAACATTTTTGTATCCTCTGACTTGTTATTTATTAAAATGAAATTATTCATTCGAGTACAATAGTAAATAAATGTGATGAAATATATATCACAATTGGTATAATTGTTTCTCATTGGATTACATAAGTCATAATGAATTAGTTCAATTTCTCTATAATATTTTATATACATACCTTTATATGAATTTTGGACTAATTTCCCTTTTGAATAGTTTCACATATTTCATCTCGTTAAATTTTTTAGCATGGTAAAATATCTCTCAATATCATGTTTTTGAATTTTACTATTACTCCATTAATAAAGATTTACATGCAATCTATGATAGATGTTTTTTTTCATCTTTTGCAATCAAATAACATGAATTGATAGAATCACCAATTTGAAATAGATTATAATTTTTTATTTGTTCTTATATGATGATTCATCCATAATTATTGTTTTTTATTATATGTGATTACTTTTTTAATAAGCCATATTTTTTTTTCTCACATTGTTGAATTAAAAATAAAAAATTATTCTTCATTCATTAAAAATATCACACATAATTGGACTTCTAATTTTGGACTTGAATATTTTTTATTCCAAGTCCATTAATTTTCAATGAATGGTCAATTACAATGGTCACTAATCATAATCAAATATTCTAATTGATAATAAATATTTTTTTTAAAACATTCCATTTTGATGAACGTTCACTTCCAAGAATTTAGGAATTGGTGTTTCTATTGGAATATTAAGAAACATTAAAAAACAGGACTTTTCTTAATTCATTTTTTGTCCATTTACATTATTAATTATGAATGTTGTACTAGGTGAATACTTGAGAACTTTTCAATAGTATGACCTTATTGATCAAATATTCTATATAATTATTCTAAATATTAAAATATTATATGCGTTGATTGTTATGAAAAATTCTGAAAAATGAAGGTATACATTATAAATGTTCTCTATTATACAAAGAATTTCTCCCCCTTGGTTCATGTCTCATTTATGGTATGGAATATTTATACGAGTATATAGAATTTTTATGACAAAAACACCACGACACCAATAATGAATTTTAAATAATGAACATCCCAACTAAAAATATCTCATCTATGTAGACTTCTATTGTTGTATTTCCAAAAAAAATGTTTATCTCCCTTCATGAGAAAAAATAGTCATAGATAATTAAAAGAATATTTCTCACTTGTCTTCATGATCCATACATTTATAGACATATTTAGAAATAAATTGATAAAAATAATATATTTAATCTGAGATTGGTGAGGTTTTGAATAAACCTGATTATTTAACCTCCCCTTTTCACCAATTTGTTTATTATTATTTAATCCCAAATCCCTTTCTATAAAATTATCTCATTTTTCATTTAGTTTTGTACATTAGTAAATTTTGACTAATTAATTTATTGTTCTTATTCTTTGAGAGAGATTCTTTATTCATGGGTCTTGCGACATATTACATTTCAACCAAATTCAGTTTCTATAATTTTTATACTTTAATGGGAATAATATATTCTTTTTAAAACTCATCATTCTCAATAAATAACATATATTTTTCATTAAATATCATTGTTTTTCTTTCTTGAGTATTTTTGCACAATACATGTTTCTAATTAATTTTTCATCATGTTATATATATTTATCCATTCACATTTATCATCTTCACTTTCAGAAGAGTCAATAGTCTTTTAATCATGAGACATAATGTTTGTTTAATCATCTTATTAGATGCTTATAGTGGAGTTATCTTTATCTTCCTTGGTTACTAAACACAATTTTCAAATAAAAAAATACATCACCCATCAGATCTACTTTATCTTTTTTATATCTTCCACCAATTATTATTCGGTGGTTTATCATTATTTGCCTCTACTTCAACAAAATTATTTTTAGTAAAATTTAATAAAAAATGACCAATAACTTTATGTTAATAGAAAATTGGTGGTAATTTATTTTTACCCCAAAAAATTATTTCATGGAATATTTTTTATACAACAGAAATAATTTTTTTGAAATCCACATCTTTATTTTTAGTATCTGATTCATCTGATTCGTAAATTTCATCATATATTAATTTTATATTTCTCATATATTAATTATTCTTCTCATATGTTATCGTCTTCCAGAATGATTTTATATTTTGAATTTCCATTGAAATGAATATTTTATGTAAAATATCAAAACTATGATTAATCAATTCTTCCATTGTCTATAAATTCATATGAAACCTGTCAGGAAAATTTCTCATTAATTTTTTGAAATTTGTTTAATCCTCTATATTTTCACGAAAATTGTAAATTTTAATGACAATTTTCATCTCCAAAATTTTAATTTATCTTCCTTTATATTCAAATTACCTTCATAAAAATAGTATAATTTTTTTTGAAATTTATTTTACATTTTTTATTTCTATATTACTTATGAAAAATGTTTTTGAATGTTACATTGAAATGGAATTATGATATATTCCATCAACATAAATATTTTTAATCTATGTAAAAGTCATTAGAGTTTCATCAGAAATTGGAGGGAGTCCCACAATAAATACACATTTTTGTTTAAGTCAATGTGGTATATGATATGGAAACATTCTATTTTTACAACTATGATAGTTCATTAAAATTGAATCTAAGTACACCCCAAATATTAATTGAATTAATATTTTCCATCTCAAAAATAAAGTGGGTACTAATATAGGGAACATGAATTTTATATAAATTGAATATACTCGAAGAATTTCCACCACATCCTCAAAGAAGAGTTTGTAAAGACATATTCTCCTCATAAAAACATTCAATGTGTAATTATTCTATTTGCGTATCATTATACACCTATGTGATACATAAATACTAATTAGGGGACCAAAATTCAACTTTGTAACATCATAGTGAAAAAAACCCATGTCTAAAACCTCACCCTCTAAGAATTGTTTTAAAAATCATGAACCACGTCATCTATGATGCACAAATCATGAAGAAAAATCACCATAAACAACAATTTCTGAGGAAAATAATCGCATACCATCTTATATAACAACTTCATATTGTTTGAGGATGATCATGGTATTTTTTAATCACCGTAAATCTATCTTGTAAGACTCAACACCATAAACACCATCTTCCATAAACTATTTTAACATTTTCCACATTAATTATTCATTATGAACTAATAGCATGTAATATAATTATAAAAAATGAATTTTGAGATTTTTAAAAATCATTCTTATGAGACCTACTATACATAATAGGAACCTTAAAGCATCATGTATGGATTATAGTTTATAGGGTCTAGGTTTGTAAAAATCCTCGTATGCAAGGTTATTCATACATGAAGGGATAGTTCATGGTAGGAGGAGGAGGATCTCTTGAAAGATCATACATGTCTCATTTTAAATTGAAGATAAGATCAGACAGTCCTGGGTATTCCAATGTTTTTTAACTAATTGGTGAACAATACATACATAATTCCATCCCACATTGAAAATTTAAGCATATTCCCTCCATTATATTAGTTCATTCATGTAATGGTCTTGTTATAATTATCTATATCTCAAAAGGAACCACTCATACATGTTTTTCAAGTATCCTCATGAACCCACATAGCTTTTGGGCCTTCTAACATAGACTCTATGGGCACCTTAGGCCATGAACCTATGTTGTCATGCCTCTTTAGGCCTATACATCTACCTAACTCCCCAGATGGTGCCTTATGTAGTAATTCCAATAGGGAATGATCATACACCCCCAAACATTGGTTGAGGACTATCCCATATTGTTTCTTCTAAGTGCTATATTTTATTTATTTAAATTTGAAGAAATACATTCAGATTTTCTATGTTAAAAAAATTCAAACCCCTCTTAAATAAAAACTCAAGCCACTATAAATTCAAAAATACTCTTCCTTAATGTCATATAAACATGGTGTCAATAATGATTCCTTAGTTTCACATATATTAAAAATTTATTTACAACTAAAATGGTCATGGAAAATTTAATACTAAAAAATAATTGTAAATATATGACATAAAATTCCATATAATGTAGAATTGTGTGAACTCGAAATTTAGTAATATTAAATGAATCCATAAAAATTATCTAAGAATAACCACTTCATCCACAACAATTTTCAATGAATCCAAACCTAATCCACACATGGACATACAATGATAATAAATTCAACACAAAGGATCATTAGGTACATTATATTGTTGAACCTTATCATTTGTAAAATGATGAGGAGGACACTATTGTGTGACGTCACCCATGGTTAGATGTTGGGTAATGAGTTGGGGAATGAATATTTTTGAGACCACAACATGAGTGATATAGTTACAGCACACGGATTGTTATATGGATATGAATGCCACCTAACTATTGATGTGAGTGTGGTGATTTTTGTCATCATATCTGACAAATTTTGAATGAAGATGAACTAATATTGTATTTGGTGAATGATGTGGTATGATCCATTTACCTGAGTGAGAGGGTTGTAATATTAGATATTGTATGGGAAATCATTTGACACCCCAATTGGATTTTTGGATTCTTTATTAAGACATGGTATGCGAAATTTAATGATAAATGGTGCATGATCCAAAATAATAGTCATCTATGACATATAATATCATTCCATGTACCAGAATAAAAACATCAATATTTATTCTTCTGTTTTTCCCTATTTGAATAGTCAATTAATCCGAAATTTATTTTTTATAAATTATTTCATATAAGGGATAATTTATTAATTATAATTAATATAAATTATCTTCAAATATAGTATTTCAAATAGTTTAGGTAATATGGTATATTTAATTACATTCAATGGATTTTTGGGATTTTCCACCACATTTTGTGGTATTTTTTATATTTTTTCAAAGATGACCCTTGTACATTATTTTGAGGTAATATTATCCTAAAAACTATATGAATACCTCATTATTTATTATCAATTTTAAGTAATTGATAATAAAATTATTAGATATTATTTTATCCCCTAACCGAGTTTTATTTTAGTATTCAATGTCATAACATTACTCACTAATTATTCACATGATGAGATATCATTGTACGCATATACTAATTGTGAATATGAAACATTATTTTTTTAAATTTTAATTATTTAATGATGAACATAAACATGTCTATAATGTTAAGATATGTGATTATTATTCAGCAATCATAATTAATACCCTCCTCATATGATGATTGTTATAATGAAATTTCACTTATGATGTGATAATTGTTATTATTATAATGAATCAATATTTAATCAAATTTATTCTTCTATGTTTTAAACTATTTTTCCTTCTATTACTATAAATTAATCTATCCATATATTTTTATAGGATTCCAAAAAACTAAATTAACATAAATGATTATGAAATCCATTAGAATAATTGTACAAAATGTTCAAAGATTAGATTAATTAATATTATGTATTTATAGTTATTAAAATATATTATTCCAAGACACTAATTGTTTTAACACTACGAGTAATATTAATGTTCATAATTACCTATAAATATGTATATTATTATTTTATATTTCATTTTTTTATTTATATTATTTATTTTATGAATTCATATATAACTTAAATATTAATATTTTTAAAAACAATAATAGTAAAACATAGTGATATTATAGTTGTAGGCATAATAATTAGTTAAATAATATAGTTATGTTGATTTTATAATAATTTTTACCTTATTATTTAGATTAACCATATCTATTTTTCAAAGTTATTTGATGTTGTAGAAACCAAACAACCATAAATTTTAATGGAAATTGAAATGATTTCTAAAATGATAGAAAAAATATAATACAAGATAGAGTTCAAAACCACACAATTTTACTAAATTATTAGAACATGGTTATGAGTAGTATTATAAACCATGTTGGCCATCCAACGTCAGTTGGGAAGGATAAATTATATGCCGGAGTCATTATGTGACACTAATATCCACAATTCAGTCTATTATCTTGTACAATAATTATCATACAGTGGGTCAACTATATAGGTAAATAAGACTTTCATAATTACATCCAAATAATAAATTTAACTCAATACTTATAAAATTTATATTGTGTAGAGAATCAATTGTTGAAATTATTTGTTAATATAATCTTTATTTATAAATTTTAAATAATAATGGTGGAAATGTAAATAAAATATTTTATAATATGTATTACCTTTTTAAACATCATAATTTATTTTTTATGTAATATATATCCCATATATTGAGATATATTTATTTGAGTTTGGTTTTTTGTTTGAACCAATATATTTATTAAAAAATTTGATGTCATTGGGACTTTTGATAGTGGGTGCATAATTAGAGGAAAACATTAAGTTCAACCCAACATACCATGTGTAGTTAAATTATTCTCTTGTAAGGGGATAATTTCATTAAAACTAGTACGAAATACCATCCATATATTTGGCCTCTATAAGAAGTAATCTAAACATTATGAACATGATTAAGAAACAATTTCACCCACAAAAGAGAAATTGTTCACCCAAGACAATCATGGAACACTGTTTGGGAATAAGATTTGTCTAACCATGGGTCCCAACTATAAAATAGTGTGAACATGTTTTAATTTCCATGTGTATTTAATTAAAAGTAATGATCCTACCATTTATTATTTATAATCCCTTTATTCTGCACTTTAATGAATTTTTAAAATTTGGAGGCTCTTTTGTTGTAAAATTTACTCCTCTAAAAACATTTCTTATTTTATAAAAGTGGAATTTATCTAATTAGATCTCATTCATGTTAGTGGAAATCCTCTTTTTTGGTATATAATATAATATCCTTATATACTAATTAGTATTTAATTAATCATTATGTAGTGGATGGAAATAATCACTATTTTTCTTGATCTTGATCCATGGTTGTGTTCCCAGATCATTTATGTCTTCATTATTCATTATTAGTCTCATTTGTGGCTGATGTGTGTTGTTATTCTATTATGTAATTATATGTATATTCATTAGAAATTTCCATTCTATTTATTTCCAATATTGATTTATTTAAATTGAAGGAGTTTTTTTTTCAATCTACAATCATGTATTTTATATTAATTTCTTTATGATTTTATAATGTTCTTGTGAATTGAGAGGGCCCAAATATCAATGTAATTTATTTTTTATAGAGGATTTTTTTTAAAATGGTGTCTTGAATTTGTTTTTTTAAATTATTTTGGATTTATTTTGATGATATTTAATAATTTTTTTATATGATTTTAAATGAAATTAAATTTAAAATCTAATGATATAGTTTTCAAATCAGAAACCCGTGTTGAAAACTGAAATTAGAAAATTATATTTTAACATTATTTTAAATGAATAATTACATATTTTATTTATTATTTTATTTAATGATGAAGAACATGTATGTTTATGAAGTTATAAGGTAATGAGGAAAATCAAAATAGGATTTTGATCCCCTATAAAAAGGCATTTTTTTGAAAAAACTAACATAACCAAGATCGTCCTTATATCCCTTTGTGGCTTTCCAAATGGGGTGTAAATAGATTTCCCATAGTGGAATGATTAATGGTGGGATGAATTTATTTTTCACAAATATCTAGAGGAATTATTATAAATTTGTAATTTTTAGGATCTAATTACACATAATCTAATGTTTTTGGGTCTCTTTTTCCTAAGGTTTAATTAAATTATTTTGTTATATAGGTCATTTATTTACATGTTCTATATTTCATACCATCTTATTTATATGACCTATTTTATAAAAAATGATCATTTAATACATTTTTAAATTCATTTTGATATATATTCCATCCATTTTAATGAAATAATATTTTGGTAGATTGTTTGAAAGTATAATTCGAGGAATATTTTATTTAAACTAACAGCATAAACATATTATTTTTATTGTATAGAGTATGGAATGCATGGTGAGACCCAACATGGATTTATAGAACAGACCTTACTTTTTAATTTTTTAATTTTTATATTTTATTATTCTAGTTCTTTGAAAAGGTAATGTTACACATGAATGTGGTGGATGTCCTTGATCCATTGGACCATGGAGTATTTATGGTGACTAGTGGAACTGTTGTCTAGATGATATATAAGAGTTTGTGAATTTTTATAGAAGGCATTGTTATTTCATTTATTCGTTTTATCTATTTATTATATATTGTTTTACATGATATTTTCTACAACATCATTTAAATTGGAGTGTTTAAAATGATGAGTTAAACCATTTATTTTTTTTATTTTTTTTCAAATCATTCACTAATAGATCATGTACGATTGTAGGTGCTAGTCATCAACCCATACAGATGGGGAGAACCCTCTAGACTATGTTATATATTGATATGTTTTTAGTGAATCAGGGTATCCATGATGGGTTTTGACAATGTTAAATCGTTATTTTATGTTAGGAATCATTCCATGACATTATTTTTCCATTTGGGATGTCTTAATGGCACATAAGAGGATGTTTCGAGTGAGTAATTAGACAACTCCCACCATATTGATCCTTATGTCACCATGGGTTTTTTGGTAGAAGTGTCCTATCAAAATGTGTTTATTTAATTCTATAATATATGCTTCCATTGATCTGATATTTATGAAATACCTATCTAAAAACATATGGCTTGATTGAATTGTTATTCTTATATATATTGATTCAGTTCATAATTAAGGTATTCTTCTTAATGTCGTTGATTTTGTATATTTATGTTTCATTACATCATGCCTATTTGAGGTAACATTTTAAATCCCCCTAAAGAATATTTTTGTGATCCACTGTGACAGTATCCTCCAGTGGACCAAAATCATTTCATGATTGAGGTATAGTCTATCCAAGCAGAAAATAATGTAACATCACTCATTCTCAGTCTGAATCTGGTAGTGTAATCTTTAAGGGAAGAATATCATGATCATTGTCATGATATTACATTCCATAATACAACAGTAATTTATGATCTAATGGTCTTCAATAGGCTGCTGAAAGTTTTAAATTTAATATAATATTTTTGATTAATTGGATACTCCTTATCTAATTATTGTGAAGTGTTCTACATTTATGATGAAAGGTCCTAGAAGGAGATGGTGGGACATTGAGGCAATAGTGAAAAAATGATTTATTTTAATGGAAATACATTTATGTTCATATCAATAATATGAAATATTCTTAATATTTGTTCTTTGAAAAATTCATTGTGCAAATTAAAAATCGTGTAGGGTTATATAGATGACGTTTAGTATTTAACACAATTTATAATCTTATTAATTTTTCCCATGAGGTAATTGGTGTTGATAATATGGATTCATTATGATGTGAGGTGGGTCTTGAAACAATCATATAATCATGGTTTCCCCTATTGAATCTACCATCTAATTATTACATACTATATTGGGTGATGATGGTTCATCATGACCTGGAAGATTAGTTAGGGTTTACGGGAACTCATTGTTCTCTTAGTAGAATTTTTTGAGGTCCAATAACCAAAAGTGTATGTGTGATGATTATTATAGTCATTTTAGGAATAATTTATCTTTTATACTTCTATAAGTTATTGATAGAAGACATTTGGGATCGTTTTAGTGTGGAAAGGTTCAAAATTTTAAACAAGATTTAACAGTCGCACAAAATATTTGTGGTTCATGATGCAATTTAGGAAACCTATAAAAAATCCGCATTATCATTCCTACATTGTATAGAATAACACGATCATCAGTCCCAAAATATACTATAGTAAATTCACAATGTTTTTATTTGTATGGTGTTCTAGACATAGTAATCTTGAAAAATATATTCATTATAAAACACAATATACCCCAATAGAAAATGATATAGGTCCCAAAAAAGAAAGCAACCAACATTTTATATTCATCTTTATTGAATTGTTTTTTTGTTACTAGTGTATCTCACTCATTTTCATCAACTGTAATTATGAACCCACTAGATATTTATAGGATGATTTTTTAATATGTGATGGATATATTTGTGCCACATGTAATTAAGAGATAGTAGATTATTCATTTTCCCTCTTCAGATTTCTCTCTACCTGATATTTTTATTTAATTATATTTTCATGTTTTTGATGTGAAACAACATGAAATTTTCTTGAGTATGAGTTGGATGATTTATAATCAGAACTGAATAGCCTTTTATCACTGAATGGTATCCTGTATAGTACCAAATTTCATGCACCATATATTTTATAGGGAATGGGACCCAATATAGAGTACAGTTTGACCATATTTTTCTATGTTAGGTATAATAATATAATTGTTTTCATTTATCATGATATTCAAATAATATATTGATGATCACCGTAAATTCATAGTCATGTTTCCCAATGTAGTTCCTTCTAATTTATATCATCTTCTACTGTTAAGGAAGGTAGAAATTTTAATTTCTTTAGTGTATATACTCAGCAAGTTTCAATTCCATCTTAAAATATAGAAGTAGAATAGTTGCAAGAGTTAATGAATTAGTTGACTTTTATGAAAGATAACCGATTCATAAGAGACAATGTGTAACGATGGGTGGATATTATTCTATTTGTAAGGAAATAAAATGAGACAGATAACATCTACATTAATTTATGAAATCTCAATATAGGTAATTTAAACAATAACAATCATTTACCTAGGATTTGTTTACTATTATTTCATTTTAAATGGGTACAAGGGTTCTTGATGGATGATACTCAATATGGTTTTCACCAATTGAAATAAAAAATCCGAATCCAATGACATCATTCAGATGTATGTATGGACACCTTGACTGTCTAATTATTCCCAATGGATTGACAAATGATATTGTAGTCTTTAAGGATTTCATGAAGTTGATTTCTTGTGAGATCCTTAAAACATTAATTGTGGTTTTAATTTATGACATTCTGGTTTATTCTATGAAGATGGAGGATCATGTTCACCATTGTGGATAAATTATAGAAATCATGATATGTTATATAACTGGTGCGATGTATATTAAGAGTAATTTTTGGTTATGGGTTTGATGTTCGGGGAGACATGGTCTCAGAACAAGGAATCTCTATTTATCCTGATAAGTTGACGGATATTATGATATTCGAGAAACCATGTATTTTTTGGAGATAAGATGATTCCAAGGAATTCCAAGGTATTACTACATGATTTTAATTATTTATTGAATATATAATCTTTAATGAATTATCTCACTCAGAAGGGAGTGATGTTCTTATGGAATAAAAAAATTGATGTTATTTTGTTGAGTTAAAATGTTTTCTAACATCTTCGTTATTGTTGAAACTTCTATTGGTTGTGTTGGGATATGTGCTCCTTTTTGACACATCATGTCTGTGTTATGGATATGTTCCCAAATAGTGTAATCATATGGTAGACTATGTATCCATATAACTTAGTCCCCATTATAAGAAATATCTAACCCACGATCTCTGAATCACATCTATGAAACATTCTATTAGGAGTTGGGGGAATACGATTTTTGGATAATGTTTGAATATTTATTCGAAAAATAAATTACTATGTTATATAATTTATAAAATATATTTTATCATTAATCATAGGTGTTTTGTAGATCAACTAAATTCATTTTATTTTGAAATTTCCAACACCCGATGTATGGGAAATGTATCTGATAATGATTTATGTAGGAAACATATATCCTGGGCCTTGAAATATTTACTAGAATATTTTAACATGAGTAATATTTTTTAAATGATTCATTTAGGATTCTGTGATGATAATAAAATTGTTTGACTAGAAAGTGTTCAGCTGAATTTCTCCCTTACCAAGATGACTTCCCAAGAACATTATCTTGATGATGAATTCCATATCATTGGGGACTCTCCTTATGGTGGGAAGATATCCAGTGAATGTATTTCCTATTTTGTGGGTATTCTATATTTTCATGTTTTTTTTAAGAATTTTTATATAGGGATTTCCATAATTGGGTATTATAATAATTTTCAATGGGAGGTGAACTTTGGGACCACAGGGAAGTTTTATAAAATGAGAAGAAGATATTAATGCCTAGTTTGGATGTGATATGTCATGAACTTTTCAACACATTGTTATAAGTTCCTCTTTTCCAAGGTAAAAAATATATACCTTTGGGTTTTCATCAACCGCTTATGGTGATGACCTGTAATTGGGATGAGATCTCTATTAACCATTTAGTTGGTTTCCACTGAACACATGAATAAAATAATTCTAAATTTGTTTTTATTTATTTACTGATCAAATCAACTCACATACATTACAGTCATGATACAAAAAATGGTGAGTATTTATAATGACATTATGTGGTAGATATGTCTACATTTCATAGTCTCTCTTATAATATAGTCTCTCATAAGGATTCATGTTTTACTCATCACATTTGTAGGGACCTATGTAAGTGACTATTATATCTGATAAATTTGACAATTCCATATCATCCTTATACTGAGGGTTAAAAAATGAGTTATATAGACTCATGATGAAATATTACAAGTTTGTGTTTCCTATTTTCATTAATGATGTGATGTAAATTTATGTTTGGTTTAGTTTTATTATAATGGAAGTTACCAGTATGAAATTTGGATAGTTTCTTCTGAAGACATGTATGACATGCCTTCTTAATCTCTATTGTGTTTTATGTATATTGGTGAAGTTTCATGGGTTAGTGTGATATTGGTCCATTAAATGATGATGGATATGAAGTTGAATATATATTGGATGATGATAGAACATAGCTGACATATATGTTATATTGACCGTCATTGTAACCATTATTGTATTTAGTTGGTTTGTGGGTGTTTTTTATATTCAAATAATTTGTGTCATGGAAATCTTGGAAAACAAGGGAAGCTTGAACCATGTTTTATGGAACCTTATGAGGACATTAACATGTTGGGAAAATGGATTAACATTTAGCACATCCAATTCAATTAGATTTGATATTTATTATCTTCCATTTATCATATCATTTAAATAATATCTTTAACTCGTATCATGTATTGAGTAGATAAGATCTCAATGTTGTTCCTAATATCTTTATGATAGAAATTCTTTCAAGGATTTTTGAATATAAAAATAAGGTACATTATCATAGTAAGATTGATGGGTACCGGGATGACGCAGTGGAAGCAGGTGGGCCGAGAATTAAAATTTTTCTACATCACTGGAGTCACATAACCATGTCAACTCCAATGATCTTGTCCCAGTTTTGTCTTTGGATCACACAAGATTTAAGTATAGGGAAAAAATACATTAATCATGTACCTTGTTAGGAATTATCATGTGCAAGTCCACCACAGGATGAAGATGATCATTGCTCAATGGCTCTGATGTTGATTCCCTATAGATCGTCCACACACACCTCTCGAATCTACTCGTAGGCCGTTTTGAAAGATTCAGGTGCTAGCAAAGAGCTTCGACAATCACTTCAGTGCAATGACGATCACCACAAAGGAAGAAGCTTCAATCAGAGAAGGACGAAATTCGAAGATCTTTCTTATATTGAGAGACTCCCTCCCTAGATTCAATGAGGAGAAATATGCTCTCAATCATGAAACATTAATAGTTTACATGGGATAGACTCTCTCTCACTTATATAGGGAGTGTTTAAAAACATGCGGTATGGATTACCGCCCCCCGTATAATAGACATATGCTATATAAGTGATATAGATAATTATTTATGAAAATAAAATTATTCCATAAATAATATTTATAATTCATCACTTGTAATATATAAATATATATTACATGAAATATTTGAGTATTTAACTCGACTCACACCTCCTTCTAAAACCAAATGAACCTAGGATATTAAAATCAATTCGAATACTTGTATTTGTTATACAACTTGTAAATACATGTTATAAATAAATCCAACGAATTATTCTAAACTTGAATAATTAATGAATTTATTTATTCTTTGGTGATCCATAGAACTTGGATAGTGCTCGGACCCTTTGGAGGGGCCCACTATGTTCTATTTTCCTATTCCCAGAATAGAGCAGATTCTCAAGGCGCTATGGTGTGTGACCCTCTATGACCTTACCTTAATAGTAGTGGATAACATCCACTACCCAAGAGCATCTTCTAGCAACCCATCGAGGCCCCTATAGAGATAAGTCAAAGTTATAACAATTATTGCCTCCCTATGAACACAGTCAGTGTAATATAATATCTTCATCATCAATATATCAATAAAGAAGAATGAACAATAGTGTCATCATTATTTATCTTGCTTTATTTTATTTGTTGATTTTTCAAGATGGTCTTACCATCGACTACCATTTAAATGGATTTACTGAAGGTGCAACCATTCTAATCTACCATGCCCGATATATCTCTTCCTGAAATCGGAAGTGACAAATCTTTTCTCGATCATTCAATCAATACCATTCCTCAAATGACGTACCCGATACAAACTTTCTCACCACTACATTGTCACCATGGTTTCCACCATACATAAAATGTATGTATCTAAATGAAATTCATTGAAAATGATCTCAAGTCATGAAACCATTTCATATGTCCATAGATAGGAACGACGAATGACACCTGAAACATGTGGTGTTCCTCTTATGCGGGTCTGTCCTCATGATCTCAATTACTAGAGATCATCAAGTGCGAACTTCATGAGAAGAAGTCTCAATGCTTACGATCCCTCGTCACCTGATGGTCACACATCATTTGTGTCATTTCATAATGATGTAACTAGACCATAGGATGTTACTTTAAGATTACTGTCATGGCATCTCAGGGTTCTCATTATACCATGGGACCTGCTATAAACATTTGATGCGATAGGTAATCAAAGTCCATTTCTATAAACAAAGGGGATGCAGAAGTATCTACACTATCATGGAAAGATAAACACATGTATAAAAACAAACTAAATACATGTAATGATAATCAAATAAAAATACATGTTGGGTCTAGGGAACCCTCTTTCAACACTCCCAATTTCAGTAGAGCCAACTGCTAATAGTTTTCCGTACACTAGCACTCACATGTGAATCAAGCTTCTTATGAGAAATGGATTTAGTCAGGGGGTCTACCACATTGTCCTTTTTGGATACTCTGCTAACTCTCACTTCACCTATTTGAGTAAAATATTTCTAGAGATGATACTTTCGAAGAATATTTTCTGTCCTCTGGTAAGACCTGGGCTCATTGGAAAGCACCACTGCAGTAGTATTATCACAATAAACTAGAACATGGTCTGCACTACTAGGTACAACACCAATATATGAGATAAAGCTGTGTATCTAGACTGCTTCCTTTGCTACATAAGAAGCTGCAATATATTCAGACTCTGCTGTAGAATCAGCAACCACATCTTTCTTTGTGCTTCTCCAGCTCACTGCACCACCATTCAGGAAAAAAGTTGTAGCATGACTCTGATTTCATATAATCATGATCTATTTGGAAACTCGCATCAGTATATCCCCTCATGACTTGTTCCTCATATCCTCCATACACCTTGAACATATCCTTAGTACTCCATATGTACAATAGGATAGCTTTAACAACTGTCCAATGTAGCTCTCATGGATTGGATTGATATCGACCCATCATGCATAAAGAAAAGGCAACATCAAACATAGTACATAGTATTGCATACATGATAGAACCCACTGCTGAAGCATAAGGGACTCTACTCATTCTGCAAATCCCCTCATGTTTTTGTCGACACATTTTCTTAGAGAGAGTTACAACATTTGACATAGGTAACAATCCTTTATTGTATTGTTCCATATTTTACATTTTGAGTACCTTGTCAATATATGTACATTGACATATATCAAGAAGCATTTGAGATCTATCTTGACAGATCATTATCCTAGAATGTAGGCTGCTTCACCTATGTCTTTCATGGAAATGCATTCATTTAACCAAGTCTTAACTGACTGTAATACTTGCACCATATTTCCCATAATTAATATATCGTCAACATATAATACTAGGATAACTATAGGATTCCCTTCAACCTTTTTTTAGACATAAGGCTCTCTTTAATTTTTGAAAAACCAAAATATATTATGCCCACATCAAAGCGAACATTCCATGATCATGATGCCAACATAAATCCATAAATGGATCTATGCAACTTTCATACTCTATTGGCATTCTTTGAAATAACAAAGCCTTCGGGTTGAGTCATATAGACGTCTTCAACCTACTTCCCATTTTGAAAAGAATTTTTGACATCCATTTTCAAAATTTAAAAATAATGAAAGGCTGCTATTGCAAGCAATATTCTGATGCATTTAAGCATTTCCACTAGTGAGAAGGTTTCATCGTAGTCAATGCCATGATGTTGTCTCAAACCCATTGAAACCAGTATTGCGTTAAAGGTATTAACCTCAACATCAATGTCCTGCTTCTTCTTGAATACCAATTTTCATCCAATGGGCTTTACATCAGCTAGATGGTCTACCAAAATCAGAACTAGATTTTGGTACATGGACTCCATCTCAGAATTCATGGCTTATTTCCATTTAGCAGCTTCTTTTCCTTCTACTACTTCCTTGTAGGTTAGAGGTTCATCATCTTCAAGTACTATTGTTTCACCTGACTTGGTTACAATAAAACCATAATGTTGTGGTTATCTAACCTATTTCATAGACCTAGGCAGTATCTGTGTCTCAGGAACAATTTCTTCTTCCACTTGCTCTTGTGGATATTGTTCCTCTACCAACTCTTGTGCATCTAGAGAATTAACTTCATCGAAGTCAATCTTGCTCCCACTATTTCCATTATAAATGTGATCCCTTTCTATAAATCTGGTGTATCTTACCACACTGAATTTTCTATCTAAAGGGTTATATTGGTATAATCCTCTAGTTTCCTTAGGATAACCTATAAATATGCACAATGTGCTAGTGGATGCTAATATGTCACTTTGTAAAGTCTTGACAAATGCCTCGCACCCCCACACAAGCATGTGTGTCAGATTGGGTTTCATTCCATACCATAACTAATATAGAATCCTATCTACAGCTTTAGTTGGTACTCAGTTAAGGGTATATGCTAATTTCTACAAGGCGTATCCCCAAAAGGATAATGGAAGAGTTGCATGACTCATCATTGATCTGACCATGTCAAGAAAGGTCTTATTCCTCATTTCAATAACACTATTCCATTGGGGTGTGTAAGGAGGAGTAAGTTGGGATATTATCCCACACTCCTTCATGTTATCAATGAAATATTGGTTAAGATATTCTACACCTCGGTTTGAGAGAAGTTCTTTTACCTTCTTACAAAGTTGGTGTTCTACTTCATTTTGGTATTCCTTAAAGAAATAAAAGGAATCAGACATATAGCGCATTAAGTAGATATATCCATACCTATTATAATCATCGGTAAAAGTAATCAAGTATAGAAAACAACCCCTTTCCTCTACTAGAAATTGACCAAATACACCGTTATGTATTAATTTTGGCACTGCATTGGCTCTTTCTCCCTTTCCTAAGAAATGTTCTTTGGCCATCTTTCCTTGTAAACAAGATTGACATACATCAAAGGGTTCTAACTATACGGATTCTAGATACTCTTCTTGATGTAATCTTTGTAATCGATTCTCGTTTACATGACTATGCCTGAAGTGTCATAGGCAGGGGTTATTTGAGCCATGGTGGCTTTTTTTGTAATTGATTTTCATTACTGAGTTTTCTAGTTCTAGCATATATAATCCATTGTTAACATGTGCCATACCATAAAATATGTTATCCCTTTAAAAGAGAAAAATTTAATTTCCATACTTGAAATAAAAACCCATTGTGTCTAAACATGACACAGATATATTTTTACTTGTAATAGGAAGTACATAATATAAAATGATTATAACTAGAACTAAACCAGTTGGTAAAGTCAAGTGATTGTCTCCCACTACCAAGGCTACCATACTTTCACCATTTGCAGCTCAGATATCCAATGGACCTTTTGTAATCATCATGATCCTACTTGGTTCCTGTATCTGAATACAAATGTGTGAGCCACATTCCATATACAATACCCAACTTGTAGATAAAAATAGATTGAATTCAATGTAAAAAATATCTGAAGTAGAGGAATTAGCTTTCTTCCTCTTCCCAATTCTGCAATTCTTCTTCCAGTGGCCTTTATTTCCACATCTAATATAGATAGTTTCCTCCTCATTACATTGCCTCTAAATCATTGGCTTCTTTTTAGGACGATGCATTGGTGTCTTTGGCCTTGACATAGCCTTAGACCCCTTTTCCTTGCCCTTGTTTTTATTTTTCTCCATAAGGAAAGTTGAATTCGTGTTTTTCATGACCTTATCAGCTGGGCGAACTAAATACAAGAGATTCCGGAGTGACTTTTCTATATCATTCATTTTATATTTGACAATGAAAGTTTAGAATCTTGACGGTAAAGAGGCAAGAATGATATCCACTACTAGTTCTTGGTTCAGTTTGATCCCAAGGGCTTCATGCCTCTCAATATACCCAATCATCTTGAGTACATGAGGACCGGCATGGTTCCATTCTGCTAGCCTACAGTTATAAATCACACTTGAGATCTTATGCCTTTCGTACCTGAACATCTCCTCATATAGTTCTTGGAGATGTGAAAGCATCTTGTAGTCGTCCACTTCCTCTTGTATTTTTTGCAGTTGGAAGGGCATGGATGACAACATGATGCATTTTACATCAAGCGCATCATCTAAATGCTTTCTCCACTTATCTTTTTCCGTATTTCTTTCTCCCTATGGAGGTGCAACATGAATTGGGGATTCCAACACATATAACTTCCTTTCATGGCGTAGTACTATTTGCAAGCGCCTGTACCACTCCTGGAAGTTATTTCTGGTCAGGATATTTTTTTTATCGAAGATCGATCACAGTGATAAAGTAATTGTGTTGTTGGTGATTTCCATTTTGATTCTATATCAGATAAACATTTAGCAGTTAGTACTTTTTCTTGATTACATTTTGACATTTTATGATTAATAAATTATTTTATCATTTAATGTATCCCACTATTTTAATGAACCTTAGTGTCCCTCACAATTAGATTCAGAATACACTATCACTTGATTATTCTAGTGGAAATCATCTTCAAAACCACCCTCATATTCTACAAGCTAGGGCTACGCCACTACTTGGAGGGTTTCAAGGTAGGCTCTACGCAGGACTACCACTTCTCTTGCGGTTCCTTTTGTTGTTGAGTAATGTCCCAGCTTTTGGAATCCTAACATGTTTCCCTCAACCTCTTTCATCTAAAGTGATAGAAAGTTATCTAAGGAAAATCCTTGACTACTAACTTCAGTTAAGTCGAACCATTTCTCTCATGAAAAATGTCCTGGTAGTAAGATTCACTCTCAACATAGGCTGACGAGCACCCAAATAGCCGGTTTTGTTTAGATGTGAGAAATGGAAGGTTTTTTAGACTTAATATATCTTTGAGGGGTTTTTATATTTATTGAAGAATATAATCCTTTTCTATTTATTATGTTCATATTAGGTTGTCATGCTCACAACTGAACATACAATAGAATATTATTCATCACATCTCTATGCATTTTATCTTGTTTACTATTCTGTGTGATCACGAAATAATCATGGAGACGCATAAAATAAAAAACTATGCATAATTTAAATCATGCATTCTGACTGGTCTTGATAATTATATAATGATTGATTGATAACTAATCAGTCATCACTTAGAGGAATCCATACCTGAGTCGATACATGACTCGTGTCACTGCTGGCCCCTATGCAAAGTGCCCAACTCCTCTCTGGACAACCATGTCAACATGGCGAGGTCTGCCTCTCAGATCATCACCGTATAATTACAAATATACTTGCACGTAGGCGAGGGGGTCTGGGGTACAAAATACAACTACTGCAATGGACGGGCAAGCCCTTATACATATTTGAATTAAAAGATGATTCACAGACCGTCATTTATCTAATTAAATATTACAATCATCGCATGCAGTGAATAAATAATTAAATAAACAAATAAATACCATACATACACAGTTCGACCACTTGCTCAAGACCACTCGGGGTAAAAGTGCTCTAAAATTAAACTGCAATTAATTAAAATACTGGGAGGATGTTCTAATAAATTATGTGAATTTTACTAACTTAATATAATTTATTTTATCAGTTCATTTGTTTAATTTAATTTTAATTCTAAAAATTATTTCAAATCAGTAATTTTATTTTAATTTTAAATTAATTTAATATTTCAGATTAAAATATATTTAAACCCCTAAATTAATTAAAATTAATTTAAATTAAAAAACTAAATTAATTAAAATTAATTTAATGCAGGGTTACCTCTAGCCAGAGGAGAGTCTGATAGGACTGCGTGTCGCCACAGGGTGTGTCCTGGAACAGGGTACCGCGGCTTGACCGTAGCTAGACCACAACGTGAACGCGGCGTGACTGCGACGTCCAACGACTCCCACGGCGGCAGTATCTTCTGGCATGATCTGAGGGGAGCATGAGGAGGTCGGGAAACAAAAAATAAAGCTATATGGCCAGTATCCCAATACTCTGGTGAGCCGGTGATGTGGAAGCTCGGTCCTAGACTGCTTGAACTGTCACCGCCGGTGCGGTTCTTGGCCGGCGCGAGCAAGAGGTCTGGCTAGGGGCGGCGCAACCAGCCGTCCGAGGAGGAATGACGGTTCGGAAGGGGCTCTGTACAAGGCGACACGGCGCGGCCCGTCTGGCGATCTCATGGTGGCCGATAGGAGGCGGTCCGGTGTGAGGGGTCCGGAGCAGGCTCAGGGCGCCTGGCTGGAGGCGGTCCGGTGCGGGAGCGGTCCGACGGGAGGGGTCTAGTGCGGGCTCGGGGCCATCGGCTGGAGGCGGTCTGGTGTGAGGGGTCTGGCGTGGGCTCGGGGCAGCCAGGTGGAGGCGGTCTAGTGCGGGAGCAGTCTGGCAGGAGGGGAGTTCAGCTAGTGTTTCTCCCTCCTTGTGCGTCATGTGAAAGAAGTGACCCCTAAGGGGACTTCTCCCTTTACATTTTTTTTTTATTTCTTTTTTCCTTAGACAAAAGGAGGCCACATTCTCTTTTATTTTTTATTTTTAAAATAAAAGTGGAAGACCCTTAAATTGGGGTCTTGGTACACCTTTTTTTAAAAAGTATTTATACATTAAAACAAGACATGACTTCAAGTCTTAAAAATAATATTTTATAATAAAATAAAATATTATAATTTATAAATATAATAAAAATAACATTTAATTTTATCTCATTAAAATTGAGATTAACATCAACTTCACAAAAAAAAACTTGCGATGTCGATCCGTTTAAATTTTTTTAAATGATCGTAACGTGATCATTCGAAAATGAAACGATGCTCGGTTGAAATATGAATCAACTGTTTTAACACCCCACACATTAATTTAATTCTTTTTAATTTTTTTGACTCAGAAAAACATTACGCCTCACTCTAATACCACTGTTGGGTACCCGGATGACGCAACAGAAACTCGTGGGCCGGGAATTAAAATTAATCTACATCACCTGAGTGACATAACCATGTCAACTACAATGATCGTGTCCCGGTTCAGTCTGAGGATCAAGAATGATTTAAGTAGAACACAAAAATAAATTAAACTTGTACCTTGTTTGGAATTAGCGTGTGCAAGTCCACTGTAGGACGCTATTGATCGTTGCTTGAAGACTCTTATGTCGAAGACCTCTAGATCATCCACACATGCCTCTTGAATCTACTCACACAACGTTCTTCATGATACGGGTGCTAGTGCAGATCTTTGATGATCACTTCAGTACAACGATGATCACCGCAAAGGAAGAAGCTTCAATCTGAGAAGGATGAACATTGAAGATCTTCCTTCACTTGTGAGACTCTCTCTCTGGATTCTGGGAGGAGAGAGAATCTCTCTATCTTGACACATGAATAGTATACATGGGAGATCCTCTCTCTCACTTATATAGGGAGTGTTTAAAAGCACACGGTATAGATTCACATCCCCCGTGTAATAGACATTTTCTAAATAAGTGATATAAATAATTATTTATGACAAATAAAATTATGCCATAAATAGTATTTATAATTTATCACTTGAAATATATAAATATATATTTGATGATAAATTTAAGTCTTTAACTCGACTCACACCTCCTTCTAAAACCAAATGATCCTGGGATATAAAAATACATTGAATACATTTATTTACTATATAACTTTTAAATACATGTGATAAATAATTCCAATGAATTATTCTAAACTTGAATAATTAATGAATTTATTAATTATTTGGTGATCCATAGAACTTGGATAGTGCTTGAACCCTTTGGTAGGGCCCACCATGTTCTATATTCCTATTCCCATAATAGGGAAGATTCTCAAGGTGCTATGGGGTGTGATCCTCTATGCCCTTACCTCAATAGCAGCAGAATATATCCACCGACCAAGAGCGGGGTATAGCAACCCATCGAGGCCCTTATATGGATAAGACAAAGTCATTTCAATGACTGCCTCCCAACGAACATGGTTTGTGTAATATAATATCTTCGTCATAGATATCTCAATAAAGAAGAATGAACAATAGTTTAATCCATCTTTAACTTGGTTTATTTTATTTGTTAATTTTTCTAGACGGTCTTACCATCGACTACCATGGCCCCATATTTATTGAATGTGAAACTATCCTAATCAACCAGGCCCGAGATATCTCTTCCTGAACTCAGAAGCGAAAAATCCTTTCTCGATCATTCAATCAATGACATGCCATTAATGACATACCTTATACAAACTTCCTCTATATGAATTTGTCTCTATGGTTTTCTCCTTACATAAAATGTATGTAATTAAATGACATTTATTGATAATGATCTTATGTAAAGAGACCATTACACGTGTTTGTTGATTTGAACAAAAAATGTCACCTGAAACATGTGGTGTTCCTATTAAGCGGGTCTTTCCTCGTGATCTCAATTACTAGAGATCATCATGTGAAAACTTAATGATAAGAAATCTCAATGCCTATGAGCCCCGAACACCTGATGGTCACACATCATATGTTTCCTTACATAATGATGTAACTAGACCATAGGACACTACTTTATGATTAATGTCATGGCATCTTAGGATTCTTATTATAGCCTGGGACCTTCTATAACCCTTTGATGTGACAGGTAATCTAAGTACATTTCCATAAACAAAGTGGATGTAGAAGTATCTACACTATCATGGAAAGATAAACAAATGTATATAAACAAATCGAATACATGTAAAAGTAATCATTGTACAATACATGTTTGGTCTAGGTCACCCAATTTCAATAAATATAGCTTTTATCCATGTTCTATGGACATGTGTTTTTTATTCACATGTTACATGAGAGTGTTATTCATTGATGATCGAGAAGTGGACTCATATATTTGTTATTGAATATTCTTGAAATTTTATCTGGTGATAGAATGTTTTTATGGAATATAGGTCATAACATCCCACTACATTCATTCTGCTATTAATTTAACCTTATTTTAATAACCATGAATTGTAACTAGTTTTGGAGTAGTTATAATATAATTAATATAAATTTTTAATCCTTTAGGACTATCCACTATTGGAAAATAGTTTGGGATAATCATCCAAAGAAGCCGACCTAATCAACCACCCACTAATGGGGATCACGTGGGGAACATCGTTCTTTAAAATTATATAGCCATAACATCCAATATTTTCAACCTAAAATAGTTTTAATATGAATGTTAGATTCATGGACAATCAATTCGTCCGACCACCAAAGGATAAACATTGAACCCCAATGAATTGGTATGCATGGTTAGGTTCCATGGTTTTCATAACCATGCAGTCCAACCTAAAAAACATATGTATGGGTTTTAATTCTGATAAAATTTAAATTAAAAATTTCTTACCAACATTTCAACTAGATTAATCCTATCATTTTTCCATTTCTTATTTTTTTCAATCTCGGAGTTTATCAGTATGTGATATTGACTCCTCCAAATCATTTTCCTGGTGGACTGAAGTGGTGTTTATCTCATTTGATCTCCATTGAGTAAATATATCTCTTCTTGTGGTGTTTCCCTTGATCACCATTTCTCTCCACATTATAGTAATAAATATAATCATGTAATGGATGGATATGAACTCCTTTTTTGGATATGAATTATAGGTTGTGTTCTGAGATCTGTGAAGTTTTATTCTTCCATGGAATTCGTTGTTGTGGCTATTGTGCATTATGATCAGCTAAAATAAATATAGGTGGTTCCATAGGTAATTTTCATTCCATTTAAAACATATATTTCAACTCTTATTTTGAAATAGTTTATAAGTGAATTTCAAAAATGTTTTTCATATGAATTGATATCCAATTATTTTATCTTCATGTGGATAGAGAAAACCCCAAGTTAATTAGCATTGAATATGTAATGTACCAGACCCAAATGCCACCAAAAATGGTTACCCAAGCATAATTGGTCATAAGGAATCAAGTGCATCGCCCCAAATGCTAGAGGCTTCCGACTAGTAGCGAGGGCCGAGGTGAGTCAATGGGGAGACTATTCCTTCATCACCAGAGTATCACATCAGAGTTCAAATATATACAATAATATAAGTGAGATAAATAGAATATAATTGAATATAAGACATGTAGACAGTAATACGTAATAATAACCAAAAGTATTTTATATAAAAAAAATGATGTAGATGGTACCATTATCATGAAAACATCCAAAACAGTACATGGATATACAATACAAGTATCCCAAATAGAAAGGAAGACCAAAAAGGTATCCCGACATCGCATGAATCAGCTTGTTCCTATTCTCCCACCCTCCAAACCAAAATCAATAACCTATTCTAGGGTGTTTACCCCTATCATCATGAGAAACCATATAATCTTGTTGTGTCCCTATGGAGGCCCAAACAAGACGTGAGATAAACATCCATGTTGGAAAACACCATGTTCATTACAGTTCTAAGAAAAAATCTAAAATGGTGCCAGAAATTGTAAACATATTTTATGTAAGTAAATATTCCCATTTAATAAGTCTATAGTAAAGTTAAACTAAATATCACTCATGGATACCTATAAGAGAGATTTAAATGGTAAAAAGGTAGTTATAACAAAGTAATAAGCAAGTAACACATCCACTTTGTACATCCATCTGTATCTTGTAACCCCTAGCCACACTATATAACTAATTCAAGTATCCCACTACCATTTCATATAGTGAAATTAGCATCCCACGACAACGCCGTATAGTGAAAGTAGAATCATGTGACCAAGCTGTATAGTGAAAGTTATAGACATCAAGGGTCAGATACATGATGTTAGTAGACAATATCATCCAAGTAGTAATACCTAGACCATGGAGGCATGGATTCCAGGACCATGTCCAAGGGATCCCATTGAGTCCCATGGTCATCCTTCCTAGAAATTCAGTTAGGCACTAGTTGGTATCCTAGAATCATGGCAGTAGAAAGTCCTACGAGAACCCAAGCATGTCGGGTCCAAGAGGTATCAAGGCATGATGCATCCCATGGAATCAAGACCCTTTGTGAAGATTCAACCCATGGTGTCCTCTATCTTGTTCCAGATCCATGGAGAGTAGTCCTTGGAGTATATCAAACCATTAAACAAACATTCATGCATTCTTATTAACCATTCATTAATAGGTGAGTATTCCCTCTCACGTCATCAATCACTATCTATGACTATACCCACTCATGAAAATAACTTATCAAGCATAGGGGATACCCTACCATATAATCCATTAAACATTCCTGTAATCATTAACATATAGGTTCACCCACCAATATTAACACATTCAATTTATACCAAGATATCACAATAGGTATGGAATCACAATATATAAATAATCAAGGAGGCATTACATATCCAATAAAATCAATTCAAATTATCAAGGCATGTAAGGGCTTCCTCTAACTAGTCAAGAAAAAAACAGACACCTTGGATGGTTTAAATAAAATTAAAGAGGTTAAACCCAAAATACACACCCCATGGGTGACCATGAAATTAGAAACGAGTGCCAACACACCTAAACAGAACCTATGGTCAACCGCAGTAGGTCCAAAAATTGCAAAATAAAACTCACTCACAAATGAGGCCTCTCTGGAATGTTTAATGGATGGAGTAATGGTCAGTCGCCCAAAAAATCATGAAAATCCAAAAGAAGGATTAAACCACATACCTCACCTCGGTAGTATATAGCTCATCTAATATCCAATCATGATTCATCCTGGTTTGGGAGAAATATGAAGAATGGATGAATAATGAGATATTAGGTAATATGAGCCTAAATCTGAATAGTGTAGTCGTTGTACTGATGAATCAAGAAAGCCTATAAAGGAACGTAGGCCATACTAATGGAGATCTATAGTGATGACCGATAGTCTAAATGGATGTCAGACAGAGTGTAGGGAACAAATCCTTTGTTAGGTGCTTCAAAGGAGAGATACATAAGGCTGTTGTGAATGGGAGAAAGAAAACCCAAATAGGATTAAAAATAAATTATGTTTTAATTTTAATTTTCATTAAGAAACACACCGTACAGTCACACGGTTTACCAAACAGTTCCCCTAACCATATAGAAACGGTGCACATCTCTCTTCCTATGAGGTCCTCGTCGAACTATTTCCCCCGCACAGGTTGAGTAACCAAGCCAAAATCATGCAAAACTGTTCTACCCAAAAGGATACACTTTTTAGAACTATATTACGGTCTAGACTAACTGTGTGAAGGCCATGCAGAAATAATGAGCCATGTCATTTTCATCTCAAAACATGCTTCCATCCTCGGAACAATCACAAGACACCACAAAAACCCCCATGGTCATGTTAATCATTCATATACGGCGACTAAAAGGAATTTAAACAAAAAAAATGATTTTCACCTCATACGAAAACCTTGGTTCTTATAATCTTCCAAATTTATAGAAATTCGTCCCCAAATTACTCTCTGAAGGGTGGTTACGATTCGTATGAGAACAGCTGTGGCCACTGATCACATATGCCAGCCTCTTTCTCCTAAGTATCTTCTAATATATGGTCATGTTTTAATACCACCCATACTAGGGTAAATGACTAGCATCAAAGAACCTTTGTGATCTTATCAACATTACAAATTTTATGCTCTTTAAGTAGGAGTCAGCCTGAAGCTCGAACTCCATGGGATGAAAAAAATGAGATGGGTTTGAGTGATAGTGGTGCATCTGAGATAAATGGAAGACATCGTTCAAGTCTTGGTACCTATGAGTTAACTGTAACCGATAGGAAACTGACCTGACTCTACCCCGAATCTCAAACAGTTTGACATATTTTGGTGAATTTTTACATTGTCTCTTGATCTTCCTGTGTCCCATCCTTGGTGAATCAAGTAATAAATCCTAATCACAAAACTCGAACTCTATTAGTCTTTTGTGTCGATCAACATATGATTTATTAGGAGACAATGCAGTATTCATCTACTTCTGAATCAACTGGACCTACTTAGAATTCTCCTGCATGAGATGTGGACCCAGTAAAGCTGCCTCTCCTACCTATAACCAGCACATGAAATAAAGTAATGGCCAACCATATAAATACTCATAAGGATCCATATATATCGTCACCTGATAACTATTAATGTAGGGAAAATAAACCAAGGAAATTCTCATTTCCCAAGAGCTTCAAAAATCTAGGATGAGTGATCGAAATATGTCCTCTTGAACATGGATCGTATTCTATGTGTAGCCGTCCATCTTATGGTGGAATTTTGTGCTCAGAAGAACCTATGTAGCCACTAACCTCTGAAAAATCTACCAAAAATGAGACTTAATGTGGGCATCCATATCCGAAACGATAATGTGTGGGACCTCCTGATGTCGTACCACCTATGAAATGTAAAACTTTCCAAGATCATCAACCCTAAAGGTCTCTTTGATTGGAATGAGATGTGTACCTTCATATTTCTATCAATGAAAACCCACACAACAACATTACCTCTAGATGACCTCAACAATCCAGTTATTATATCCAACATTGAATCATCCCATCTCCACTTGGGATGGGTAACTACTGTAAAATCCCAGTTGGTCGCTGATATTCAAACTTCACTTGCTGATAGGTGGAACACCTATTAACAAAACCAACTGCATCTCTCTTCATTCCCAGATACCATTACTATCATCGCATGTCATTGTATAACATGGTGAACCTGGGGTGAACTGCCCATGCCAAAGCATGAAACTCCTATATCAACTCCTCACATATGTCCAATGGAACCCAGAAGCGTCCATGGATATCTTTGATCTCATTATCACATACCATCCAACCAATAAGAGGGTCCTCATATGCCACACCCTCCCATAGATCAAGGACATCTAAATGTGATTGGTGTCTCACCAAAACTCTGTCCAACAGGGTAGAGGTGACAACTAAATATAAAATAAATGTCTGCCCCTGTCTGTTGTGCACCTCCAGATGCATCTTAGAGAACAACATCATAATCTATCACTCTCTAATGGCATGCTACACTCCATGTATTTGAGTCATCCTGCTCACTGCTTTGGCTACTGCGTTGCCATTACCAGGCGTATAAGGAAGCTCGAAGTCAAAGGATTGTATGTACACCTCCCACCATCTCTGCCTCAAATTCATCTCATGTTGTTTAAATATATAGTTTAGGATTTTTTGGTTCTGTCACACTACCAAACTATCTCCCAGTAAATATTGCCTCCAATAATGAAACACATGAACAACTGCAGCTCACTCAAGATCGTTCATAGGGTAATTCCTCTTGTAAAGCCTCAACTGACGAGTCCCATACATCATTACTCAATCTCCCTGCATCCTAACATCCCATAGACCAATACCAAAGTGTCATAATACATCATGTATCTCTATCCATTCTATAGAAGTATCAGGTCTAATGATGACTACAACCTCCCTTTCAGCTCCAGAAAGGCCCTTTCACAAGTTTCGGACCACACTAACATCACCCCTTTCTTATTCAAGCCCATCAAAGGTAGTTTTACACAGGATAATTCCTCTTTAAAACACCAAAAATAAATAAATATTCCCAATAAAATCTTTATCCTTAAATACTTCATGGTCTGTTCTTAGGAAACTACATCTCTCACCTTCTCTGGGTCTTATGACCCTCTATTATCTGAGATTATGTGACATAGGAAGTGAATTAGATCCATCCCAAAGTGTCACATTGTGATAATATCAAAATACTTATGCTATCTCAGTGTATTAAGAATGTTCTGATGATGAATGGAATGGTTGTTTGGATTATGAGAATAACCTATGATATCGTCCACAAAAACCACAATAATAGAATCCCAATAAGGATGGAACACTCAGTTCATCAGAGCCATTATACAACTAGCACATTTGTGAGATCGAACAACATCATCAGATACTCCTATAACTCATTCCTACTATGAACGAATGTATGAGGAATGTCTTCATGTCGAACATGTATCTGGTGATATCTGATCCTCAAGTCAATCTTCATGAACACTCGATCCACCCAATCTAATCAAACATGTCATCTATCAGGGGAAAAGAATTATGTTTTAACTGTTTTCTGGTTTAGCTTCTGATAATCCATGCATAGACTACGATTTCCATCTTCCTTTTTCATAAAAAGGATCGGCAGACCCCAAAGAGATGTACTGGGTCTGATCAATCCTTTGCCTCCAAATCCCCTAGATACCTCTTGATCTCTTACAACTCTGTCGTAGCCATCATGTATAGTGGAATGGATACCGGCATAGCTCCTGGAACTAGCTCGAGGGAGAAATAAACCACTCTCTAAGATGTATCCCAGAAAAGTCCTTGAGAAAGGTGCCCCTAAAGTGCTCAAGAACTAGAGGGAAGTCAGCCTTACCTACTCCCTGATCATCAAGAATGAACCAAGAAATATGGGTTTTCATCCCACGAAGCCGACAATGCTTACATACATATTTTCTCGCTTGTACATCCCATTCAACCTTATGAATAACCATTTCACCCTCTAGTGATGTGAAAGTCAACCTATAATGATATCAGTCAATGTATGATCGATAATAAATGATCTAATACATTATAAAATTTACTTGAAACCCTGTCATCTCAAGGACATATAAACTATAGAGGAAGTGGAACCCCCCAAACTCAAGTGGACACTCAATAAACTAGCGTACTTTTCCAGTTCTATCTTTCAACAGTGTTTCATTCATCAAAACGCCCTGAAAATGCAAAACCCCAAGACCAAGTATTTTTATTACTCATGTAGAGATAATGTTGTGAGAGGCACATGTATGGAAAAGGGATGATGCAATACTAGAATCTACAAAAATTTTACTTATCACTGTAGATGGTATAGGATCCTTCTCCAACTAGTTATGTTTCATAGGGTATGTCTAGCCTGCACCGTGGCTCTATGACTATGGTTGGATATCCTGAGCTGATCCACCCGGTTTTCTCTGAGAAGTAGATGCATGGGTACACTGACCACAACCACCACTTCGATGTCTTGGCCAGCCTGCACTATCCCATCTCCCAACCGGATGTCGATCTGAATAAACTATTCCTGAACATTATGTCCCAGCTGACCCCCTACCACTCACAGCAGGAGATAAGGTCATGAAAAACCTTTGTCTGTGCCCCATCCTACTGCAAGATCAGCACTCAACTGCGTGACATTTGCACTAGTTTTTCATGTGTCCTTTCCTACCACACAGATGGTAAAACACCAAGCTGTTTGCACCCACAGCCTAACTAGCACTCACGTTCTTGGTAGACTGAAAATGGTGCTTCATGAATGAATACATATATCCACTAGGACACGAAACAGTAATCCCATGTTCTATACCCCATGGTTCCCTCATGTTATGCCCTATAACCAATGCCTGATTCAAAATCTCAAAGATAGAAGGTATCCTGAAGTTGTTTAACACAGATCAGATAGCATGTCTGATACTATCCTGGAAGTTCCTCACCTTCGAAAAATCATAAATACGTTACATTGACGCTAAACACTACAACTCTGTATAGTGTTCCATGTATTCCATAACAATCATCATGCCTTTCTCTAGACGCATGAACTCATTATCACACACTGCTCTCCGAGTAACTTTTTAAACATAGTCATTTAATAGGTTTTGGAATTCATTCCATCCTATATCATGCATCCCATAATCCTAGTTTTAAATCTCCCCAACTCTTTTCCACTTCACGTATCATATAAGTCATGATCACGACTCTCCACTTTGATGGCATCTCCAAATTCTCAAAAATTGATAACATGGTCTCTAGCCATTTCTCTTCATCACATGGTCTGACATCCCCAAAAAACAAAAAGATGATATTTCTACTGGATGACCCATGTTAGCTCAGCCATTGTCAAGACATGCTACATTTCTCCCTCCAAAGTTTACATATGGAAAAAATAAACCCTCACAGAACTGTGCCTCAGCACCTGTGTTTGGGATAGCCTCAAGTGCCAAAAATGGCACTATAATAGGATTTGTTGGAAGCCCATGGACCACTATCTCAGACGTATGTTCTTCAACTCCATCGCAGCATACCACTGGAGGGCTTCATGGAGGTATGTCTCTAAAAATCCTATCACATTCCTTAGGAATGATAAAAATCAAGGAACAATGCACAAAAGCATAGGACATTTCAAAAACCCTCCTAAAAACAATGTCAAACACACAACCTCATCTTTTATCCCAGACTATATAAATATCATTCATCAAACAACTATAAATTATGACTCTTTTCCCAATCGAATTTATGGTCTAAAGCAAGCCTTTATTAATAATTACTTGTCTCGGATTCTATTTCACATTCATTTATTCAGGAAATTCCACTATAGTTTTACCAATTTCTGAATCCTTGAGGGCCCATAACACCTCATGAACCCAAAAATTGTTTCCCATTCAAACCATGCATATGAAATGTTCATTTAAAATTTTAATTTCACAGGTTCATCACTTCACAATTCATAAGGTCCCATAAACCTTATGGATTTAAAGATGACATCACAACATTATATACTACACCCAACTAAAACAAAATCATGAACAAGTATAACATAATCTACAACAACAATATGGAATATATAATTCATCCTAGATGGAATGGAATAATGTCTATAATGTGATTCTAAAAAGTTCCTATAGGATTCATGGGATGAAACGCCTTCATCTAATCATGTTGAACATTAAATAGAACCCCCAATTTATTTAATAGTAATATAATATGTTTTGTGCTTCACCCAACAGTGAACTCTAATCAAATGTAATAGTCAAAATCTAGAAAATCAGAACTCAATTCGTGGAGACTTTGTGTTTCCCTGTACTTGGGCTGGTTCCTCCCATTTATGTTTATTACTAAATCTTAATTCCTTCATATAACTATATAATGTCACCAAATAGTATTTCAATCATGAATGGAATACCCCTATAATTCCACTTTTAAATGTCCCAGACCCAAATGCCACCCAAAAGGGTTCCCCAAACCCTTGTTGTTCACTATCCCTCAAGCGCATCTCTCGAGATGCCATAGGCTACCTACTAGCAGTGAGGGCCTAGTTGAGTCCTTCGGGAGACTATGCCCTCATTACCAGTGTAACACAATAGAAGTCAAACATATACAATAACTGAATAGAAATAAATAGCTGAAAAAGAAAGTAAGACAAGTATATATGAATGCATAATAATAACCAAAAGTATTTCATATAAAAAATGTTACAGATTGTACAAGAATATTAAAAATAGCCAGAACAATACATAGTAATACAATACATGTATCCAAAGAAGAAAAGAAGACAAAAAATGTATCCCAATATCACAAGCCTTCTCTTGGTCAAATTATTCTATCATTAAAAGAAAAAATCAACAACATGTAATGGGGTGTTTTCCCCTATAATCACCTGCAACCATATAATATGTTTGGGTCCCTAAGGAGGCCCAAAAATTTGTCAGCTAAACATCACTATATGAATCTACCCTGGTCTATACAGTTCTAACAAAAATTATTCAACGGTTCTAGAAAGTGTAAAAAATTGTAAAATAAGTCCATTTTCACATGTAATAAGTCTACTATAATGTAAAACTAAACAACCCTCAAGGATACATGTAAAAGAGAGTCATCTATTAATAAGGCCATTATAACCAAGTAATAATCAAGTCCCATGGCCAAGCAATACTTCCATCTGTATCCCATATCCCACAACCAAATTGTATAAAGAATGTTGTATAACAAGGCCATAAAGTATAGTGAAGGTTGCATCCACCGGGCACACAGGTTAGTGAAAGTATCATCACACTGCCTCACTGTATAGTGAAAGTAGCAGACCTCAATGGTTGGATTTAAGGTGTAAGTGGTCCAATGACTCCATGTAATAATATATAGACTATAGAGGACTGGATCCTTGGAGCATGTCCAAGGCATCCCATCGAGTCCCATGGGAATCCCTGGTGGAATCACGACTAGACACTGGTTGGGGACCTACAAGCATAGAAATAACAAGTGCTATGTCAGCCCTTGTAAGAAGGATCCACATGGTAGCAAGGCTCGAGGAATCTCATGGAAGAAAGACGCCAGGGGAAGACTCATCCCAAGGTTTCCACTATGGAATTCCAGAACCATGGATAGAAATCCATGGCATCTATCAAACAATTCAACAAGAATTCAGGCATTCAAATTAAAATTCATTAATAGGCGAGTTTACCCACTCACGTCAAAAAGAACAATCCATGACTATAATGACTCATGAAAACCATCTATCAAGCCTATGTGCCTACCCTCCCATATAATCTATTCAACATGACATAAATCATATACATATATATATATACCTACACATATAATCTCATTTAATTTAATCCAAGCTATGACAATAGGTATAGTGTCACACGATATCAATAAGAAAGGATTTAGTACATCACCTAAGAAAGCTATTATAAATATCAAGCCATAAAGTGGATTCCTCAACCATGGAAGACACATGAACGCACCCCTTTGGTTGTTTAAACAGACACAAATAGGTTAAACCTGAAAGACACACCCCATGGGTGACCTTTAAATGGGAAACGGGTTCCAATACACCTAAACAAAACCAATGGTCCACCTCACTAGGTCCAACTACTGCTATTGAAATCAACTCGATCAAAAACAAGACATCTCTAGAAATTCTGATGTGTGGCGTAATGGTCGAACACTCGAAAAACACCACGAAAATCCATAATAATGTATAGACCAGCTACCTCTCACTGGTAGTATAAAGATAGTCTAGTATCTTTTCTTGATTCATCCTAGTTTGGTAGAAATATAAAGAACGAACGAAGATGGTGATTTTAGGGAATTTGAGAATAAATCCATATAGCGCATTCATTGTTAGGAAGAATCAATAACTACTAAAAAGGATTGTAGGCCTTACCGATGCAGATTCGTAGGGATGATCAATGATTAAATTGAAATTCAGATGGAGAGTCGGGATGGAAGCCTATGATAGGTGCCTCCATTGACAACTATGGGAGGCTACTGAATGTGGGAGAATGAAAACCAAAATGAGTTAAAAAAGAAATTATTATTATTTATTTCAAATTTAAAAACCTCACACAACACGGTCATATGGTTTACCCACAATGATTTCCAAATTGTGTGGAAACCATGTGTGGATATCTTCTTAGGAGGGCCACTTCACATGATTACATGGCGTAGTTTGACCAACTGTGCGTAATCGCCCTGCCCAAAAACCTACACTTTTCAGACATGTCTCATGATTTAGACTAACCATGCACAAATAGTGATTTAGGTAATTTTAATCCACAAACATTTTTCTGGCCACCAATCAATCCCTAAACACCTCCAAACACAAGTGATCAAGTTAATATCTCCCATAAGGCCATGACAAGGCATTTAAAATGAATGTAAAATGATATGTACATCATATGGAAAGCTGGGTTCTTACAGAAGTTTTTGGGATGATTAATGTACAATGATTTCATGATTCTAAAATCAATTTGAGGAATTTATTTGATGTTGATGATGGTAAAATGACATTTATTGAAATATGATTTGAAATGGAATTAAATTATAAAAACCTATGATTTTTTATTGAAATAAGAAAGGCATGATAAAAATAAAAATTGGGAAATTATATTTTTAAATAATTTGAATTGATTAAGTACCAATTTGATTGATTGGATATTTGACTGTTGATGACCATATACGAATGGGAATATATTACGTAATAAGTAAATTCACACTATGTTATTGATCACCTAGATATTAGAATTTATGTGTAAAACACTGACAAAACTATTATCTTCATGATTTCCCACAGTGGATCTCTTAATGGGGGGTCTATTGATTCACATAGTGGCTCCCCGAATGGAGTAATTATTTGAGTTTAGACACATATATAAATCCATGTTGATAAATGAGATGTGTGATGATGATTTTATAAAAAAAGTAACATACAATGTGGCTATATTAATTTTTTTATTTTAATACATGATTTGGTTAAACATTTGGTTCATTTTCTGAACATATTTATTCGTTCAAACTATTTCATATAAAATGCATTGTCTCATATGTCATATTAATAATATTTGGAAGATGGTTTGATATATCATCAATCCATTTGAATGAAATACTATTTTTAACATATGGAAATTTTGTGTATGGATTTTTTAATTTAAACTAACTATATAAATTATTTCTTCTATTATTATATCTATTATGGGGAACTAGGTCATATAGTAATGTTAGTTATAGCTCACATCATGATATTTCACATCATAATTTTATAGTATTTCTTATTCAATGTCTGATAAATGGAAATGATCCACTTGGAGGTGGTGGATGTCCTCGATCCTTTGGAGCACAAAGTGAATATTTGATTTAGTGTATCTATTGTTCATGTGTTACCTAGGAGTCTATTAATTGTTTCTAGTTTACATTCTAGTTTCCATTGGGATGGTTATCTAACATTTTAGAATCTATTTATCTATTTTTTAACTTACTATATCCCTTTCAGAGTTAGATAATTCTAACATGTATATTTAATCTTCCAATATTTTTCGGAAAATTCATTCCCTCTATGCTATTTTATGATTCCATGATCTTTTCACCCACCCATAAGGATAGGGACGACTCTTTAATCAATGTCATGATTGGATGATGTATTGGGGGAAAAGGGTATTCTTGATGGTCCATGAATCCATCAAAACTATTTCCACCAAGATGGAGTGTGAATTTATAATGATTGATAAAAATAGGATTGTTTAAGATATAATATATCAATCAAATGACACAAATTTTCTAATTTATTCCACCATTTTTGTGACAAATCATTAAAAAGATTAGTGGTTAAAATATACATTTCCTGAAGACACAAGATAACTGATATTCTTTTAGTGCTGAAGATGTGAATTAACCTCTAATATATTTTGATATCGATTTGTGGGATAAGAATGAATAAAATGATTGATTTATAAGGGGGTGGATTGAATGACCATGGAAACAAGACAATTCAAATATATCAATGATTTGTAGTTAACCACCTAATTTATTTCATCAATGTAATAATGAAATATAACATGTGTGAAAAATGATGGAGTCAGTCAAACAATGATTGATGGGTCATGAATAAACGATCCAAAGATAATTTGGATGTTAAAGAACTAATATATTTAACCAAGTATTATTCTATTCATCATCATGATAGAACATAAACCTAATAAAATATAGTTTTTTAAAAAAGAGTCCATTGTGGTTAATCAACATTAAAAATACATATGATGAGAAATTATGGGAAATCTTAATCCATAACTAGTATATATGAGGTAAAAAATGTGTTAAAGTTTCATTTATTAGTTACTGATGAATTTAAAATGATTTAAATTTTCTAGGTTTTAAATAGTAAATAATTTATTCTAATCGTTCTGTAGGTAATGAATCGTCACTTTTATAATATTATATTGATAATTCAAAAAATTTATGTAATAGAAAATTATTAGAATACAAAAGATCAAATTCCCTCTAATTATTATATGTCTTATATTCCATCTTTTGAATATAGTAACTCCTCCAATAATGGAATTTAATGTCATAATATAAATTGAATAAACATCAATATATATAATACATATCATGTACATGAATAGGGGAACATCATTCCATATATAAAACCATAAAACTAAAATATAAACATGGTTGGATGACTATGAATCAACATTATAAAGTTAATTAATGTTACAACTCTTGATAAAAAGAAGAAGTATATCGTTCTGAAATATTAAAGAGATTGGAAAGAGTTGGCCTTTATAACATGCTATGTATAGGGTAACAAATAGATTTAATTGTTAATTAATAATTTTTCATCATCCTAGATAATGATGTAGAGTTATAAATATGACTCATAATTGATGTGAAGCCTAATTCCATGATCCTAAATATAATAAACACGACCGAACTAGAAAAATTAATGAAGGATCATTAATAGACACTTTTCAAAGGACTTATACACCTTAATCCCCCGCCATGGTGGGGGGGGACACATATAATCATTCTAAATAAATTTTAAAAAAATATATTAATATTGACTATGGAATAATATTACCTCCACCATTGTTATCAATTCCCTTAATTTATTGGTCTTGATTATTTATTTATTTTATTTATAAGATAATATATATGTAAATCTAATCCTAGAACCCAGGGTTGGTGCCTAGTGGTAAAAACTTTGAGGCATCTCATGGGATTTATCTTGTTCACCTTTCCCTAATTACTTATTTATAACATATATTTTCTTTTTTTTATGTCCACGTACCCCAAATAGTTCTAAAATATTCAAAAATAATCTTTTTATTCAATATATATATAATATAATTTCATTATGATGTTATATAAAAAATAAAACTCTAAAAAAACAAACCGGTCATCATGAAAAATATATTTAGTTATTATTATAACATGTATATGGTGTCCCATTTTGATGATATATTAATAACCTTCATGAGAAAGGAAAACAATTTAAAATGAAAGTATTATGTTTAAAAATTTATGGAAGGGGAAGTTGTATGATATGTTAAAAAAATTAAATTTCAATGTAGTATGTTACATTAATTGAAAATTATGTGAATATAAGTGCATGTGGAATTATATAAACATCAATTGAAATTCCACTATGGATTATAAAAGAATGATAACTATATTATATCTCATGTTTTAAAGGATTTTCTGAGTTTTTCTAACATACTATGATAAATTTTTCCTAAAAATATATCCCACTGACTATTATTATATCGAATGGTGAAATGTTTTTATTGTTATAATAACGTGGAGAGTGTATTATATTGACATTGAAAAGGGAAATAACATCAACTCTTCTCACAATACCATTAATCAGAGAAGGGTATTTTCTATATATTTATTCTTTTATTAATGAATATAATTCCTAATTATGGAAAATTAAAAATTTATAGTATATTCTTTAAGATAATTAATATAACAAGAACTAACTAAGGTGATTCAAAAATTTAATGCCCAAATATTTCATATTATTATATGAATATTCATTAATGTTCATTGTGATATCTTAATTAAATATGAATTTTTAGTTTCATCGGAGTTGTTGATATATAAATAAATCAAACATAATATTTGTACATCATACATCATATAGTTATTTAGAATTACCAATCTTTCTGTAAACTTGATAGTAAAAATCATTCATGATATCATGGTGAAGAGGAAGAATTATAAAGGGTGAGCTTGGATTTTCAATAAGGATAATCATATGATATATAAACCATAACAGTAAAGGAATATCATAATGGTATGACCATAAAATAAAGTTCATGTTTTAAAAATATATATAATTACTCTAAAAAATATATCATAATAAAAATATGATGTCATATCCATATGAATGGATAATAATGTTGTCAAATAAGTCATAATAATCCATGTTTAATAATATATACATATTTAATCAAATGCAAGAGAATTAATAATATTGGGGAAATTGATCTCCCCCTTTATTTCCATATATATCATTTTGGATAAGTATATATTTAATCACAGTCATGGATCAAAATGATGAAATATTTATTTTCAATCATTTCAAATAATTCTCTAATGATATTTTATAGAATCAATCATTCTCACACATAAAAATTTTAACAAATATATTCAAATTCATGCCCAATTTTATTGTAATCATCTCATGAGATATCGATATTAAAATTTTCCCTGAACTAGTTATTATAATATACCCAAATATAATATAATCATAATCCATTCACATGTATTCAGAAAGAAACAAAACGAAATCAACATATCATAATATCATGAACCATGTAAATTAAATGGTTTCTATAAACATCCCATCATTATAATCGCAAATCATATATAGAAATAATGAGGATGGAATCATTGTATCCTATCCAATGTAAAGAAATAAAAACAAAAATTTATTTAATCTTAAATGAAAAATTTCTATAGAAAATTAATGGAACATTTCAAGAGAGATTTAACCTTCTCAAATTGATATAAATTTATTAAAACATAAATGTTTATAGAATTTATTTGAAAGAATTTTCATTTTAAATAAAAATGAAAATTTCTTAAGGAGTCATTATATAATTGAGTGCTCAAGGCGGTGGGATATTATATCCATACATTAATAGTAAAAAACAATAATTTTGTTAACTATTATCTAAATATACCTTATTTAAAAAATGAAAATAAGAATTTGTTGAATATTTATAAATAAATTAAAACAAATCTAAAAAACATATATAAACACTGTATAATATATATAAACAATCTAGAAAACATTTTAATAAACGCTTTTATTGTGCAGAATGATTCTCGGCTAAAAGAAATTAAATTTCATATACTTTTCAAAAAAAAACATATTATGAATTATTTTAATTACAAAATAGTGCCATATGACAGAAAAAAATTAATAAAATACCAAGAGGATCGGATAATTAACAATCTGGATCAAATAAAGAAAAAATAATTGAATTGAATTACTGTTCAAGAATAAAAAATCTTGGTTAAAATGACATTTAAAGATAAATCCCTTACCTCAAGTCATATATTTATTTATAAGTGATAAAAATACTATATAATAAAAATATAATTATTATAATTATATTCCATGCCTATAAAATTTAATATCATAAATTATATAATTTCCCTATAATATCTTATCAGGTTGTATTTGAAATTCTTTATTAGAACACTATTTTATTTGATAACATCATTTTTCATACATGATTTGATTTTATAGTACAATCAATTTTAATTGAACATGGATCCATTATCATAAGGTTAATAATCATGTAATTATTTTCCTATTTAAAAGTAATATATTATTCTTCAACAATTCATAATGTGAGGTTGTGAATAAAAAATTACATAACTTCTTGGAATCATTAGTCAATTCATTCCCACGAGTGATTTTTGGACCTTTTGATTGATGATAAAAAGAATAGTAAATAATTATATATATTTATACACTATTATAATATCACATGTTTCATATATATTATGTTAATAAATCATTATAAGTAAAAAAGTAATATAATGATTGAAAATAAAATGCATTTCTCTATAGAGGTTGAAATCCAAATGCACAGATGAGTGATATTATTTTTCTTATAGCGTGGAAAAGAGGACAATATTAGTTATACACCATCATAATATAAATTAATTTTATTGATGATAAGTAGGTAAATAATTTAATATTATAATAATATATTTATAGGATGTATATGAAGAAATAAAATTTAAAGTAATATATTAAATGTATTTTGTAATAATTAACAATGCCTTTTTTAGGAATATATGTTAATCCTTGATAAAAATATTAAAAAATACAATTTATACAAGTTTTGGATAAAACTGACACCTTATTTTCTTAGATATAAATCATTAAACCCATATTAAAATTTACCATGATATCTTCGATTTTAACAACCACAGTATAATTAGATGAAAACAAATAATAGGTTCATTATAAAAAAATATAAATAATTATTATATTTTTTAATGGAATTTTATTAGTTTCAAAATTTATATTTATGAAATATTAAATTTCATATACGGGAAAAATAGTCATGAGAAAATGAATTCTAAAAAAATATTTTCTAGACGTGTAAAAATCATTTCACCCTGAAATCCAATAATATGATAGTTTCCATGAATTTATTTGGTTTAATAAAAAATAGTGGTAGATTGTAACCCATTCAGATAAATCTAAATAAGAACTGAAACATAATACCCTACCATAAATGTAGTGAATAAAAATAGTTTTTCATTTTAATAAAAATTGACTTCTGTTCAAAAAAGGCAAACTTGAGTTCCCAAATTCAAAATATTTTATTAAAATACATTATATATCAAGTCTGAAATATATTTTATTGAAAAAAGGATTAATACTTTTCAAGATCATTCATACATCTTAATAATTTCATAAAATTCAATGTATTTAAAAAATCAATATTTTTACTATTCAAAAAAATATTATATTTTTGGAAAAATTGAAAAATACACCATATGATAGATTAGAAACAATTAATCATAATATGATATTTATTTTTCAAATGAAATTTATAAAATTGGAAAAATTTAATTATAATAACGATGAAAAAAATAAAAATAATTTTTTTTTCTAATATAATTTTTTTTTCGAATCATAAATTGAAAAAATATATAATGTGAATTGTTTATTATAGTATAATAAATACCTTTTTGTTTTATAATAACTTTATACATATTTTTTATAATATTTTTATTTTTATTCATATTAATAATAGTAATATCATGGATACAAAAATCTGACATAAATAATAATATATCATATCATATCGATTATCTCTTATTGTTCATTGTTGAATGTTAAAAAACCTATTTGATTTTCATATTTATTTAAGAAAGTATATATCAGAAATTATATTATTGTTAAATTCAACCGCACTATTAAATGTATCACACCTAAAATTAAACTACACTAATAAAAATAACAATGTGTAATTATACCTCAGCACATCATCGAGTTCCCATGAAAATTTTCCAAATTTAAGGTTTAAAAATAATACATTTACCATGTAAGAGGTATTTTTTCATATAAGTTTTTCTCCTCAACCCATATTAAATATCACTTTCTTCATAAGTTATGTCATTCAATGGTGGTATAATGTAACATCCCAAGTAAATAAAGAATAATAAACAATCATATTTATTAATATTTTTGAATTAAATATTAATTTTACTTTAACGAGGACTCTATGTTCAATAGCATACCTGATACCCAAAAATAGGTTTCTTTGAAATCTTACATTGCACACTAATAATATAATATTATTATTATTTTAAATGGTTATCATCTCCTAGAAATTGTATTGGCAGGGAATGAATACAACTAACTAAATATTATTATACGTGTTTGTTAAATATTTTTACATTTATCCAATAAAAGTTAGGGGCTTATAATATGAATGAATTTAATTTTAGGCATAAATACTCTAATATTCACTTAAATGTTGATTTACTATTTTTTGATGGTGAACCATATTTAAATATAGTTTTGGGAATTTTAATAAATTGTATTTGAAATAATAAAATTCTTCTTTATATTCGGTACTTCATAATTTACTTTGGCTAATTTTTTGGTATTTTTCTTGTAAAGTTCATTTTTTTAATGAATAGTGAAAAATACGAAAATTTTATTCAAAAGATCCTTTTAAAATAATTTATTTATATGGTTATATTATCTTTTTTGTTTGTTTTAATGTGTAATTATATTATATTTTTACCAATTAATCCAATTTTGGCCATTGTAATTAATTTCACATTGAAATTGGAGAAAAACAAGTATCAATCATTTGATAGTTATTGTTTCTTAAAAACAAGCTATTTGTTCTGATAAAAGGAATTACTTATAAATTAATTAATTCAACTTATATGTTTTGAATTTTGTAAAATAGACATAATTTTTGAATTTGTCATATCAAATATATCTTAGGCAAAATTTTCCGTTGTTTTCTAAAAAACAACAATTTTTGATGAATAGTGAAACCACTAAGTAGTAGTTAAAATCAGAAATCTTCATTTAAATTATATTTTACCACTTATTTGGATTTAATTTCAAAAATATGACATAAATTTTTGTAATTAGTAAGTAAAATGTAGTTCAATATGATGAAAATAATTTTTTTGAATAGTAATTTTTCACTTTTATTTACCGCGGTTAAAGATAAATAGGGCATTTCAAGGTAAAAAGAATATCATGAGAACAAAAAATTACTTTAACACTTGTCCAAACCTTATTGGTTGAGTCATGTATGACGATGGGAATCTTTGGGACGATTTCAGGACCCCATTTTTCCACATGGCAGTGATAATGACACTTTATTTTAATTAACTTAAAGTAAAGGCAAAAATAACATAAACAAATATCTTTTTGTAAATTAATTTTTACATGGGGTTATAAAAGCTATATTTTAAGCTATAAGTATTAATTGGAAATATAATAATATTTCCTACATCATGGTATTTTTTCATAATTTTTCGACATCAAATAAATTAAATTATTTATGACACAATAATGATGGAGTATTCACCTAATTAATAAAAGATTTAATTAAATTAGATTATAAATATTAATATAATATCCAAAACCGGTCCAATTATTATTATATGATTTTATTTCAACCATGAGTCATCGTATCATCGACTTTGATTAGTTTTGGACCTTTAGAAACTGAATATATTTATGTAATAAAATAATATTTTCACACTTTTCAAAAGAGCCCCTCCTCCCCCTTAAAAAAGCCCTCAATTCGTACTCATTACACTCATCACAATATCCCCATGGATCTTCCAAACCCTGACCATGAATTCTCTCAAGATCCCACTTCTCCTCTTATAAGCCTTACCTTAGGGTGATGAAACTTTAAGAATTCTTTTTGGTTCAAACCAAAGGGTGTTACCCAAATTAAAGGTAACAGTTTCTCTTGACTCCTTTTTTTAATTTATTTATCCATCCCCTAAACTCTTTTTATTACTTTATTTTGTGACAACAAAAGTATCCTAAATATACTAGGATGTTGTTACGTGCAGTATTTGAACTAAAATTACACACACCTCCTTCTAATTAGTGAAGAACATAATGCTTCTGTGGATGGAAAACTTACAAGTCACGAAATATTGATCGTTTGATTATCTCATACCACCTCTCATGGTGGCTATAAAGATGTATCTATATTAATATATTATATATATTATGTTTATGTTTATTTTATAATTCATTATTTTACATTTAAATATTACCATTATGGTTTACATAATGGTTAACCGTGATAATTTCATTTGATGAAGTGCGGATTACCGCCCCCTCAATTTGATATGACTCGTTAATGCCATATGTCGGACGTATAAAGTATATTGTTAATGATATTATATATAATATAATACTAGAATAATATTATACATATTTATCATTATGTTCTAATTCCATTAAAGTATGAAATAGAAATGAAAGTAGCGTTCTTGCGTACGTACGCTTACCGTCTCCAAAAATGGTGCCTTTCATTTCTTATCTCCAAATGTTATGTACTATTATAAATACATATATATATATATATATAAGATATATATGATGTATATGATATCTAAATCATGAATATAATTCTGGATATAATGAACCATTGACAATGTGAACAACTTGTAATTATAAGAATTCTATTTTGAACTCAAGTATCAAATATCGACAAAACAAACGTTATTAACATAAATGATTAAATAATGTTTATAACAAGGTAATAAGTGATATTAAAGTAATTATATACTTTAAAAATGTTCTTATGGAAGTAGAAATTATATTTAGTTTATTATTAATGAGATTAAAGTACGAACGGGTCAAATCGGACATGAATTAAGGGACTTCGCCTCAATCGTCTATCATTGAGGCATATTTTGTTTTAATACACGATTTTCTTTTATATGATGTATAAACACCTTTGAATTTTACATTTATTCAAATGGAATATTTTATCTACGAAACTTTTTCCTAAATGACAAGAAAAATAATGATTCTTTTTAGCATACGCGGTGACAACGTCCTTTCCACTCCCGTGAGTATTATTTGATCTTTTTGCTTTCTTGACAAGCCATAATAGTTTTAAAAGGAAAATAAATACCATATAATCCTTTTACATATTTTTTTAATTAAAATGGTTTTGATAATAGATTGTTATGTCAATATATTTAAATAATTTATTGTGATTGAAATGTGGAAATCTTATCTTTCCTTTATGTTTGTTTTATATGTTATGAATATGTTATTGTTCTCGAGCTTTGATTACGTATACGGGTGGTTCCATAAAGAACCTGGGGTGGGTGAGCCCGAGATAGCTCTCCAATGCACTGGGTAACGCGACAGAGGTAAAAGTGAATGTTTCTCCTAATAGATTTAGTGAATATACTGTGATGGGCATTCCAAGGTAACTCACTATGTAGCTATGATAGCTACAATGTGTGTATGATATGAATTCCATAAGTACCGTTGTGGTTTTTAATTACTATGTGTCATTCATAAATCTTATGTTTCATGTGGTATGTAAATGAGTTCTTGTTTTGTATGTATTTATAGTGTAATTATTTCTTTCTTATTTTATAACCCTTATAGAGATTTTTTATGTTCATCCCATGTTTTGAAATATTGTTCATAGGACTTAAAGGTGAATAGGTTCATGGATGGGATCATGGAAAAGTCTTTTTATCTAAAACATGGAATTAGACATGACTCTTTTTTCAAGAGTTTGTATTTTATGAAAAAAATTAACACTGTATAGAATTTTCTTCATTTAATATTCTTGTTGTTATGTAAATGTTATGACCTAACTCTCTAAAACTCTAAACATGAAAATACCCTCAATGTGAATTATTCATTAAATTCAATATTATGTAATGTTAAAGGACATATCTTTATAGTTGGCATCAGTGGTCTGTTTAGATAAATATAGGATTTAAGGTATTGTTAAATTAATATACATTAATTAATTTATGTAAATATTGAAATCATATAGAATTTATAGATTTCCATGTTGCATCTCCTAAGCTATTTCTATGTTCAGATTCGTTTTCTGTAGAGGACATAGGGAAGCTATATTGGGATGACATCAGGAGGAAGACAACATTCTAAATCAGAAACCTGAGATGGTCGGGATTAGAACTGAATAGTTTGTTGCTGTGATGGAACAGTTGACTCAGGATATAAATTTTGGTGGTATCCATGAACGAGATCAGCCAGATCAATCACAAAAGAACATGTCAGTAGTGGATCATTTCATAAAGAAACATATCCCGTAATTCAGAGGATCATCTGACCCTGTGCTAGTAGAACGGTGGATTAAAGCACTGGATAAAATTTTTGATGTCATGGGGTGTTCAGAACATCAAAAGGATAGTCATTCAGTTTACCATTTTGAAGGTGAAGCTGATCAGTGGTGGTCGATGGTGAAAATTACCTGCGATAGTGAAGAGATTGATGCACTTGATTGAAATGAATTCAATGGTATGTTTCTTGAGAAATATTTTATTAAGTTGGATTGTCTTGGAATGAAAAAAAATTCCTAGAATTGAGGCAGGATGAAGACTCAATGGATTCTTATGAAGAAAAATTCAATTGACTAGCAAGGTATGCTTCAGATTTCATACGGGATCTTGATATTTAAATCAACAGTTTTTACACAGGATAAAAGTGAACGTATCTAAGGGCGTTATCATATCATGCGTTAAAATGTTTTAAAAAAGATTATCATTCTGCGGAGAAGGTGGAAATGAAGTTTGCAGTTGATCATGTGTTCTTTGACAAGTAACAGAATAGGAGGTTGAGGTCGCAGGAAAAATGGAAGAACTCTTCAACAGAGCCTGATGTTAAGAAACTTATGTTTACTTCTGGTGAAATTGTAGTAAAAATAATGATGGGGAATGTCTTTTGAATTCGGTTAAGTGCTACCTATGGGGTAAAATGGGGCATAAGGCTCGTAATTTCATTGAAAAAGATATGATTAATAGTAAGACAAAATCAAGTTTACAGTCTCTAAAATTATTAAAGTGAAATGAAATGGGTCATTGTGAAAATGAGTGTCAAACAAAGAACTCAACTAAGTTAAATCTGCTATAGTACATGCAGAAAAGGGGTGGTGAAATCCTTTGCAACTACTTCAGTAGATGATGGGCCATCAAATGAAGTAGTATCAGGTACACAATTTTTTTTTTCAGATTATGCCAATGTGTTTTTTGATTCAGGGCCTACACATTCATTTATTTTTGAGAAGTTTTCTAGTAAATTGAGAATTCCATCTCATGATATGAACCTTGATCTTATGGTAGAAACATCAGGGGGAAATGTTGAGACAAAAATAAATTACAAGAAACTTCTTATCCTTGTGTGCGGGAAGAATCGATCTAAAAACCTTATTGTTCTGCCTCTAGTAGTGTTTGATGTTATTTTGCGTATGGATTGGCTTTCTGTTTATCATTCTAAGATTTACTATAGAGCTAAATAGGCCCCTTTTTGGAATGATTTTCAGTTTGTGTATATGAATTAACCCTTGATTTTTTTAACATGTAAGGAAGCTGAGAAACTAGTAAAAGAGGGAAATGAATGCTACCTTTCTAATGTTGATGAAAATAAATTAAGTGTTGATATTAATGATGTGCTGGTGTTAAATGAGTACCATGAGGTTTTTCCTAATAAGTTGAATGGTATTATACCTAATCAGGAAGATGAATTTACTATTTTCTTAAATCATGATGCCAATCCAATTTCAAAATCCCCTTATCGAATATATCAAATTGAACTTTTAGAGTTTAAGAAGCAATTGCATGAGTTATCAAATAATGGTTTCATTCTACCTAGCACATAACTATGGGGTGCTCCTGTCATATTTGTTAAAAATATATATGGTTCAATGATACATTGAATTGATTATAGAGAATTAAATAATATCACTATTAAGAACAAGTAACATTTTCCTCATATCGATGATTTGTTTGATTAGCTCCTGGGAGCTCAGTATTTGTTGATGATTGGTTTGAGGTTGGGGTACCATCAGTTGAAAGTAAAAGAAGCATACAATCCAAAGACCACATTTCGTACTAGATATGTCCATTATGAATTTTTAGTTATGTCGTTTGGTTTAACCAATTCACCTAATGTATCCATGGATCTATTGAATAGAATTTTCTATAAGTTATTTAATAAGTTTGTGGTTGTGTTCATTGATCATATATTGGTTTATTCCAAAAGTAAAGAGGATCATTAAAGTCATTTAAGGGTTTTCATGAAAACCTTACATGAAAAGAAACTATTTGGGAAATTCAGCATGTTTGAGTTTTGTTTACAACATTTTTATTTCCTTGGTCACATTGTTTAAATAAATAGCATTACTGTTGATCAGTATAAAACAAATTTTATTGAAAAATGTCCAAGAATCACAAATATAACAGATATATGTAGTTTTCATGGTATATATGGTAATTAACAAAGGTTTGTTGAGAATTTTTCACGGTTATCTAGCCCACTAATTATGTTAACTTGAAAAGATATTAAGTTCATTTAGACAAATGAATCTGATGATTTTTTTAAGGAATTGAAAAAAAAATTGGTGAATGCTCCAATTTTGGCACTGCCTTCTAGAAATGGTGAGTTTGTTATTTACAATGATTCTTCATTGAAAGGACTTGGATGTGTACTTATGCAGAATGATCAGGTAATTGCTTACGCTTCACGTCAGTTGAAACCTCATGAGTTATATTTCCCAACACAAGATTTGGAATTAGTTTCTGTTGTTTTTTTCTTTTAAACCTTTGAGGCATCATTTGTATGGAGTAAAATGTGAAATATATACTGACCATAAATGTTTGGAGTATATATTCACTCAAAATTAATTTATCATAAGACACAGAATATGGTTGAAATTAATCAAGGATTATGATGGCATGATTCATTACAATCCTGGAATGGAAAATATAGTGGCTGATGATTTAAGTCGAAGAAGTATTGCTTTATTAACCATGATACGTTTGGAACATGATACTTTGGTTTTTGATTTGATGAACATTGGCATAGAAGTTTTTCATGCAAGAAATTCATCTATTTTGTTTCAGGTGTCAGTGAAGTCATCTCTGTAAGACAGAATAAAGAATGTGCAGAAAGAAGACAGCGACATGCCGAAATAGGTAGAGTTGGTTCAAAATGGTATGTTTCCGAATATTAAAATTGATAATGATTTTGTTTTGAGGTTTGGAGAAAGATTATGTGTGCCTTGTGATTCAAATATGAAGAATGATATGTTATGTGAAGCTCATAGTTCCCCATTTTCAGTTCATCCAAGTAGTACAAATATGTACAAAGATCTTCAGGAGTAATACCGGTGGGATGGAATGAAAAGATATATTGTAGATTTTACTATGAAGAGTTTGATGTGTCAGCACGTTAATGCAGAGAGACAGTTAACAAACGTGATGCTTCAAGCATTACTTATTCTATAGTAAAAATAGGAAAATATATCCATGGATTTCGTTTTGGGATTACCAAAGAAATCTCGAGGTAATAATGAAAAATGGGTTATTGTTTTATCGGTTGACAAAATATTCACATTTCCTTCCTATTAAATATAATTTGTTGCTAGATCAACATTCTCAATTTTATGTCAACGAGATAGTCAGGTTGCATAGAGTTCCCCTCTCCATTGTATCTGATTGTGATCCCTGGTTTACTTTTAACTTTTGGAAAGGCCTTCAGATATTATTGGGTACTGAATTTAATTATATTACAGCTTTTCAGCAGTAATCAGATGGGCAGTCAGAATTAACAATTCAGACCGTGGAGGATATGCTACATGCTTGTTCACTAGATTACTGGGGAAGTTGGGACCAACATCGTTCTTTGGTTCAATTTTTTTACAATATCATTTTTCATTCCAGTATACAGATGGCTCCTTCTGAGGCATTATATGGAATACGTTATCGAACTCCAGCATTTTGGGATGAAGTTGGTGAAAGGAAGATGATGGGACCAGAATTAGTTGAAGACATGTAAGAAAATGTATAGTTGATTTAGAAGACCATGAGAATAGCTCATAGCTGGTAGAAACGTTATGCAGATAACTGGATAAAGGATCTATCTTTTAAGGTAGGTGATCATATATTTCTCAAAGTTTCTCCATGGAAATGTTTGATGTTTTTGGTAAGAAGGGAAAGCTATGTCTGAGGTTCTTTGGACCTTATGGAATCTTGGTCAAAATTGGATCAGTTTCATACAGAGTGGCTTTAACTCAATGTTTATACCAGGTACAATCTTTTTCATGTTTCCATGTTGAGAATGTATATGCTAGATCCATATCATGATTTATGTCCAAAGGTAGTTCAATTGGAAGACAATCTCTCTTATGATGAACAACTAGTCCAGATTCTTGACCATAGAATGAAAGTGTTATGGAATAAGGTAATTCACCAGGAAAAAGTTTTGTGGAAAATTTATATTGTTGAAGAGGCAACGTGGTAATCTGAAAATGTTATGAGGGATACATACCCCCATTTATTTGAGAAGTGAAAAAATATTGTGAGGACGCAATTCCCAAAAGGGGGGGAAGGATGTAATATCCCATGTAAAAAAAGAATAATACATTTTCATATTTAATAATAATTTTGAATTAAATATTAATTTTACTTTATAGGGGATTCTATGTTCGATGACTTACTTGATACGCAACAACATGTTTCATTGAAATTATACATTGCACACTAATAATATAATATTATTATTTAAAATTGTAGTTAACACCTAGTCATTGTATTGGAAAAATTGAATAAATCTAACTATGATATTATTATACATGTTTTTTAAATGTTTTTACATTTATCCAATAAATGTTAGGGCCTTAAAATATGAATGAATAATTTTTAAGCATAAATACTCTAATATTCACTGAAAGGTCGATTTACCACCTTTTGATGGTGAACCCTCATTAAATCTAGTTTTGGTCATTTTTATATGTTCTATTTAAAAAAATAAAATTCTTCTTTAGATTTAGGACATCAAAATTTACTTTGGGTAAAATTTTTGGTATTTTTCTTGTAAAGTTCATTTTTAATGAATAGTAAAAAATACAGTATTTTTATTCAAAAGTGCCTTTTAATATAATTTATTTTTATGGATATATTATATTTTAAATTGTTTTTAATGCCTATTTAGATTAAATTTTTACCAATTAATCCAATTTTGGTCAATGTAATTAATTTCACACTGAAATTAGACATAAACAGGTATCAATCTTTTGATAGTTATTGTTTCTTAAAAACACGCAATCTATTTGGATAACGGGAATCAATTTTGAATTATTTAATGAAACTTTTATATTTTGAATTTGGTAAAATGGAAATTATTTTTTAATTTGGAATATCATGTATAGCTTCATTAAATTTTTTGTAGCATTCTGAAAACATCAATTTTTTATGAATAGTTAAAATACTAAATAGAAGTTAAAAACATACATTTTCATTTAAATGATATTTTCCCACTTCTGTGGATTGAATTTCAAAAATATAACCTACATGGGTGTTATTAGTATGTAAAATGTGGTTCAATATGATGGAAATAATTTTTGGGGAATAGTAACTTTTGACTTTTATTTACTGCAGTTAAAGGTTAATTGGGTAATTCAAGGTAAAATGAATATCATAATAATACAAAATTTTCTTATCATTTGTCATAGCCATATTTTTTGATTAATTTATGACCATGGTCATCTATAGGTCTATTTTGGGACCCCATGGAGACACATGGTATTGATAATGACACTTTATGTTAATTATCTTAATTTAAATCCAAAAATGACATAATCAAATACCATTTAGTAAATTAATTTTCACACGGGGTTATATAAGATATCATTTATACTATAAGTATTAAATGGAATGATAAAAATATTTACTACATTATGGTAGTTTTTTTAATTATTTGTAGACAGAAAATAAATTAAATTATTTATGACACAATAATGATGCAGTATTTACCTCATTAATAATAGATTTAAATAAATAAGATTATAAATATTAAAACAATATCCAAAACATGTTTAATTCTTATTGTATGATTTTATATCTACCATGAGTCAACTTATCATTGAGTTTAATTAGTTTTTGACTTTTTGAAACTGAATAGAGTTATATAATAAAAAACTATTTTCACATTATCATAAAAGTCCCTCCTCCCACTTATAAAAATTACACACTTCTTACTCATTCCTCACACCTATAAATACCCTTGGATCGTCAAACCCCTGACCAAGAATTATCTCAAGATACATATACTCCTCTTAGAAGCCTTACCATAGGTAGAAGGAACTTCAAGAAGTCCTTTTGGTCAAACAAAATGGAGTTACCCAAATTAAATGTAGCAGTTTCTCTTAACTTATTTTTTTATTTTACTTCTCCAACCCCTAAAATCTTTTTATTACATTCTTTTGTAACAAAAAAAGTTTATTAAATATAATATGTTGTTTTTATGAGAAATATTTGACCTACACATACACACACCTACATCAAATTGGTGAAGAACATACTGTTTCTATTGATGTGAAACTAACGCCTCACGAAATGATGATTGTTCGATTATCTCCTACCGCCTCTCATGGTGGCCATTAATATAACACTTTATTTATATATGATATATTTTTTATGTTTTCTTTATGTTTCTGTATTTTACATTTATATCCTACCTTTATGGTTTCCATAATGGGTAAACGTGATAATTTCATTTGTGGAAATGTGGACTATCGCCCCCTCAAAGTGATATGACTCGTTAATGAAATATATGGGACGTATAAAGTATAGTTTTAATGATATTATATATGATATTATAATGGATTTATAATATAACTATGTATAATTATGTTTTATTCCATTAATGTAAGAAAATGAAATGAAAGTAGCGTTGATGTGTACGTACGTTTTAGCGGCTCCATGAACGGTGGATTTCATTTTTTTTCTCCAAAATGCTATGTACTATTATAAATAAATATATATACTTGATATATATGATTTATATGATATATAAATCATGAATTTAATTCTGTATATAATGAAATTTTTACCATGAGATCAACTTCAAATTATAAGGAGTCAATTTTCGACTCAAGTGACAAATATCGACAAAACAATCATTATTAACTTTAATGATTACATAATGTTTATCACATGGTAATAAGTGTTATAAAAGGAATAATAAAATTTAAAAAAATTATTATGAAATTAGAAATTATCTTTATTTTATTATTCAAGAGATTAAAGAATGAACCGGTCAAATCGGACAGGAGGTAAGGGACTTCGTCTCAATCTCCGTTCAATATGGAATATTTGGTTTTAATATACGATTTTATTTTTTAGGCTGTATAAACACTGTTGAATTTTACTTTTACTCAATATGAATATTTAATCTATGAAAAGGTTAACTAAACAACAAATAAATAATGTTTCTTTTTATCGTACGAGGTGAGAACAACCTCTCCACCGCCGCGAGTATTTTTTGATCTTTTTGGATTTCCTAAGAAGCTGTAATGTTTTTAAAAAGAAAATAAATATCATTTATTCTTTTTACGTATTTTGGTATTGAAAATGGTTTTGATAATGGGTTTTTTATGTCAATATATATAAATGATATATTTTTATTTAAATATAGAAATTTTAACTTTACTTTTTGTTGGTTTTATGTGTTTTGAATATGTTATTGTTCTTGGTAATTGTTTACGTATACGGGTGGTTCCGTGACAAACCTAGGGCGGGTGAGCCCGAGATATCTCTCCAATGCATTGGGTAACGTGATATAGGTAAACATGAATGATTCTCCTATGAGATTTAGGGAATATACTATGATGGGTATTCCAATGTAACTCCATATGTAGCTGTGATAGCTACAATGTATGGTTGATATGAATGCCATAAGTACCATTATGATTTGTGATTGATATGTGTCATTCACAAATCTTATGTATTCATGTGGTAAGTTAAAGAGATTTTTTTTTGTATTGATGTACTAATGTTTTAATTCATATTTTATAACCCTTACTGAGTGTTTTTATTTTCATCCCATGTTTTGAAATGTTTTTCATAGGACTTAAAAGTGAATAGTGTCAAGGATGGGATCAAGGAAAAGTCTTGTTGTCTATATCATGGAAGGAGACATGAATCTTTTTTTCAATAGTTTTTAGCTTATGTAAATAATGTATTCTGAGTAAAATTGTCTACATTTAATATTCATGTTGTTATGTAAATGTTATGACCTAACTCTCTAAAACTCTAAACCTGAAAAGATCCATAATGTGAATTATTCATTTAATTCAAGATTATGTAATGTTTAAGGACATGGAATTATATATAACCTATGAAGTATATATATGTGAATGATTATGTATCTAAATCCTCAAATGATATACATGGAACACATCATGAACAAGGGAGAGAATTAGTTAATGTTCCAATAGAAAAGAAACTGTCTTGATTTAACCAACAATTTCAAAGCGACTAATATACATGGGAAAAATCATTTCCGTCACAAAAAATATTATAAATTTAATCTAAAGAGATATTAATACAAATATCTTATTTCATACATAATACTATATATCATGATGATGAATATTAAAATAACACTACATTCATCTTGTAAAAACACTGATGTGATTCTAAATAGATATTTCATTCTCATTGATTTTTTTATCTTACACATGACCGAATATATTTTTATTAAAATATTCATCCTAGAACATTAGAATTATTAATTTAATAAAATTATTTACTTCATAGGATCTATTTTAATAATGGGGTGGGAAAAAATGTTGTATGAAAACAATATTAAATAATCTAGTTAATCAAAACATCTATTAAAATACATAGAATATGCTCTATAATTGTTTTTCCAGGATTTCAAATGTCATATTAGAATTACAATCTAAATGATGAATATTTTATGTACTAAAACATAAAAATGCATCCATATTATACTAAAAACATCACTATAACATATATATAATCCTAGAATCCTAATAATATTAAATAGATTAAGGTATTAAAGGAAAACAAATAAATTTAAAAATGTATATCTTGTAATGTTAATCAAAAGTTAAATATTTCCTAATTTCAATGATATATGATTATTCTATAAGGATACTGATGAATATTGAAATATGATTATGGAATTATTATGTCTTCAGTAGTTCGATAATGATGCCCATTTTAATGTTTTCTAAATTCTATTAAAGTATAGGTAATGGTATAAACATCCCATTAGGATTATATTTCTTAGACATGAATTTTATCAATTATGAGTCGATATACTATCTCTACGATATTCTTTTTAATGTTATCCCACTAGAAACAATTTTTTAAATGTAAATACATCTTCATAAATCTATGATTAATATTAAATTATTCACTATGAGATTCATCCAATATCTCCTTCTACATTTATGGTAGTTACAAGACACATACTAATTTCATAAACCATATAATTCTCAAAAAATCATGGTTGAGATTAAGAAAAAAAATTACATTATTTTATTATTTCTAATCAATTTTCCCTCTTAAATCCTCAAAAGTATTTTTTGTCGATATTTTATCAAAAAAATATACAACCATGTCCCATTCCAAATGATTTAAATTGTATCATTTTACATATTTATAATTAATGAATCTCTTTCACTCCTCATCGAAGTATAAATAACATGATACTTTATACTCAAATCCTTGAACGTGTTCTTAGATTTTTATATGGTAGTTATATATTGAAACATAATTAATATTTACCCCAACCAATTTCTCTGGAACATATGAAAACCCCTCTATGAGAATATTATGATACGTATTTTCTTAATAAATATATTGGAAAAAATTAGTATAATTATAATGAATCTATATTTTATATTCAAATAATTTCTATTTCCTAAATAAATTCTGGATTCTTTTAATTTAATTCCTGAATTTTTACTTGGGGAATGGACTTAACTGTAAATATATAATTTTTTAAGTGGATGAATATCAGTCTCGTCATCGATGAATCACTAATGATCACAAAACAGTTTTTACTATAGGATATTGTGATAACATGATCATTGAAATACCATACTTCATAATACTTGATATTATCATCATATTAACCTATCCATTAGAATGTACCTCACTATCATGTCAGCGCAGTTAGTGGATTAGATATCCACTAATAATTCTATACAATTTTTTAATAATATCAATCTAACTTAGGAAAAAAATAGATCACAGTTATCATGGTTGTTTGGTATATTATTATACAAAATCCACCTTTGAAGAATATAATGATATATTATAACAGGAGATTATATTACCAATAAATGTATCATTCTATTTCCAAAATTCAATCATGTTTAATTTCGCATACATCTTCACCATCTGAAAGGTCATTTACAAAATCATCCATTATTATTCTTTCTCTTCAATGCCCATTTAGGATATAAAAATATCATATATATTGGGTAAAAAATCTTATCTTGGTAATTTTAACATCATTTTCTCCTTCACTAGCATGAAGAGTGACAAGGGAGCTACCATTCATTTTGTGACATCATGATATCTCTAAAGGCTACAAATAAATTTGAAGGATTCAACAACATTGAGGGATGATTTTTCCTCAATGATAATCCACTAGAAAACATAGACAATTTAAATCTAGTACTATATATGATTCATTGGATAAAATATGAAAAAATGAATACCCAATAATTATAAACAATATCAGAGTTAAAATAGGATTGTAAAATAAAAGTATAGGAGGTGATAATACCCATGTCATCAATATAACCAACTCCAAGTAGGTCTATGATTCAACTCCACAAGTCAGGACCTTGTTATCCCGAAGCATCATTAAATAATTGAGATTAATTTCATTTATATTGATCCTAATAAATGAAATATTTAAGAGAAAAATATTTAATTTTTATGCTGTGTGTCTATACTCAGTAATATTTCCCCAATGATATCCATCTCACACCAATTCGAAAACATGTGTTTTTTTAATTAAAATAAATTATATCAAAAACAATATTAATAGTATCTTTCACAAATAATTTAATAAATATCCATGTAAATAATTAAATAAATTATTTAAACATTTGTCACTTATTTTTCATATCCATAACCATTTATCAACACTCACCCAATGTCGGTCTTGGTGACAGTTCCATACTAATGGGTGGTCTCTCATAAATCCACACAATTTTTACAAGGTGAGTATTACCAAGTTCCCTAATAGAACACACACCCTCTACAGAGTCATATCCAATAATTCACTAACAACAACATTTTATGACATACCCAATGGGAAATTTCATTTAATATAAAAATTTATTTTTATTAAAAAAGTTTCGAAAAAAACTTGTATGTGTCAAAATACAATATTTTTTATATATTTATTTCAAAATTGATAACAAATAAAATCTTTATCGAAACAACACAATTCCACGATTTTTAATAAATAAAATAACAAGGTATACCATCAACATTCAAACATAGATTTCAAAAAAATCAATCAATTCATATAGAGAAATCTAAGCCTTCAATTTAGTGTCAACAAGAGATGTGAAATTGTTATCCAACCTCTCAACAATTGATGAAAATGATGAATTCTGTATAGAACATCTAGATCTGATCAAAAAACATGTTACCTATACAATATCAAACATGTTATTGTCAAAATTGATATCATAAAATATATATCTAGTCATGATAGACATGATATATTATATGGAGAGAGAGAAACAAAGGATCTATATCAAATAAGGACGAATAGATAATTGATGATGAATAGGTCTCTTCAAAACACATTGATTCACATAAGAGTCACTTACTTGTTTAAGGGGATAATCTAAAATTCCAAGTGGGTAAAATTAATTGGATTTATTGGTGTAATATAGGATTAAAAATGATTTCATCAATAAATTTGGATTAGATCCTAATATTTTAAAAGAACAATTGCACATTTCATGGTTAGTTCACATAGTTGGGAAAACCACATTACAATAGTGAAATGAAACTATATAAAAGATAAGCCACTTATTATTGACTAACCTGATTAGAAAAATCATGGAATTATCCTATGGTTTAAATCTATTTTATGTTTCACTATTTCACTTATTAACTGGCACGGTTTTTCCCAACCAACTTCAAGCCATAAAACATTCCAGTGAAACTTGGATCTTGTGAAATATTTCTTATAGAGGGTTCCCAATTTCTACTAACAATGAAAAAACTTTTTAACTCTATACATTCCTCCAAAATATTCCAAAAACCCATGAATGTCATAAAAAATAACTAAAACACTATATCAACACAAATTAAACGAATGAAGGATATACAATCTATTGGTGGCACTACATTTTCCCAACCATTTTTTCTTTTTCCCTCAATGGTAGAATAATCTTGATTTCCTAGAAGAGTTTGGTATGTTACTCCATTATTTCCCATTCATCATCCAATTTTTTTGTTAATATGAATAAGATTTTATATTACCAACACTATAATAATGGTTTTTTTCATGTAGGATTTTATTTTTCCCATACAAATCATTATTAGAATATGAGTCGTAATATTATTCATCTATAAGTCATTGTGTTCCCATACAATCAAATATTTGGGGACATGTTGGCGCTTTTTAATTGAGATAGACGAAACACATTTTTAACCAAACAGATCCTTGGTGAAAATTTAAAACTATATTACACCTCACTGATGTGTTCATGTATCACTAAAGGGACAATGTACATAGGTGACATATATCCCTACATTCAAAAGTATTGATGCCTAAAAATTGTATGTATTATAATGATTTTACGATTAGTCACCTAAAATGAAAATAGTCAAGGAAAATGATCACCATATGATTTATGATGAATCTGAGCCATCACTATACTTTTATTTTTAACTCAATATTCTTCATTGTCTCAAGGAAAATACCGAGTCAATTAAATGTTATTTCACCTATTTATTCTAAATGATGTGAAGAATGACATGGATTCCCATATGAAGACTCAAAAGGATCCACATGTATCAAGGCCAACAAATAGTTATTGTATGATAACTACACTAATTGAACATGGACTGCCTATTAGCCACCAAAATTTATTACCTAATAACTATGATTTTAATATAATGATTTTTTATACCTTTTTTATTTTAATATTATTTTAGTATGATAATCAATAAAACTATTCAACTATGACTGAAGGAAGTTAAGCATGGATTTCTATAAATATTATGTAAACCTAGCGGCTCAGTCAGATATAACTGAAACTATAATGTGATTCCTCTTTACATTTTCCAGAATATATATTTTTTACATGACTTCCATCATATTAATGATGAAAATACGAATGATGTGATGCAAAAATATGATTGATTTTATATCACCCATATGGAATCATGTTTTATAATAGCCTTTTATAGAAATACTAAAAACCCAGGGATATCTCCTCCCATTTCAGAAGATTAATTGATACAAAATTTAATATATCATATAGTTTTTGATTCTCTACTATGACATTAAAAATGTGAGGTACCTCGAGATCAAATATAATAGAAATCATTTCATCCCCACCCAAAAAAATAAATTATTTACACATTTAATTAATTCTTAGATGTAAACCCCATTTCAAAAAGTTATAGAGAGTGAAATCTAGTTTATAATAAAATAATGGGGTATCCATCTGATCTATAAACCACAATATTAACTTCCCATATTCCTTGCATCTCTTAATGTTCTCTCCACCATTGATTTATTTCAACATGTTGACACATTCATGATCATATGTTTCATAATTTCTTACCTTCTAAGACAAATTAAACTCCCGGGTAACCAAAACAAAAAAACAACATCATTTTTGTTGAAATATATATGAAATTACTAATTGACCAAAGTTATATTCCACTAATTTTAGGCTATTTTATCCAACGGATCTTATGAATTCCAATTCAATAAATCCACTACAGAGTTCCCCTTACCGAGTGAATATTCAATGTGGATTTCAAATATATAAAGATACTATATAAATATTTTATTCCTTAAATAAAATTATAATTAATATAAAATGTGTTTTATAATATTATGTTCTGAATCCCCTGTTAATTTCCAACCAATTTCAAAATGAAACCATGTATTCATTTCATAGATCCCAAAATCAAATTCAAAATATTCTATTTTGTTGTGATTCTCAAGAATATATAAACTACCATGAATCATATGAAAAAACATGATATTTTTGAAAATTATCACACCACAAACATGATCATGAGGAATCATAATAGTCTAAATAAACATTTATAAACTCTCATAATTTGAGGAATGGAGTTGATGTATGTCTAAAATTTGTTATTGAAATAAATCATAGAATTCATCAGCCCATTAGATCATAATTCATTTAGTCATCATTGCATCCATATTTTAATACAAATGTTAAAATTCATTTTAAATTTTATAATAATAACATGATAAACTAATGAAGAGACATATATCAAAGAAAATGTTTTGTGGTTTCAAAGAGTTAATAAATAATACCATTTTCCAATCATTTTCATTTACTTTTGAAAAACTGTCATAGACAAGGAGTAAAATTTATTTTTTTCTAGAAATAAAACATTAATGAATTACCCAAACCATTATTCTCCCATAAGATACCCAAAAATATAGAAATTTGTTTCTCAAGGTCCTCGTTTTTCTTATAATACACCATAATATCACAAAAAATACCATTATAAAAGTATTATCATTCCTCAGAAATATTTTATTCATAAATTCAATAATGTAATATAGGGAATTTTCAATAGAAAAAGACATAAAAATTTTCTATTAATGGATTCATATTTTTCAAAAATAATTTTTTTTAATATCCTCATTATGAACTCATAGTCAATGATATATTGATTGAATCTGATTGTACAGAACCTGTAGGCTCGCCTTAGTTGACTGAATAAGCCATCATTTCATGGATGAGGAAAATTATCAATTATATTAAATATATTTAGTCTTAAATGATGAAAATACTATATATGTGTTCCATATACCTTATTAACAAAATAAATTAGCACATTCCATTGATATGTGCTCAATTTAAAGAATCCATTTACTTTCAAAATATTCCATCTTAACATTACACTCATTTAATTATATTAGTTTCATCATATAATATAGTAGTCAAATATGGATGGTCCTATGTAGGATATAACCTATATACTCAACATTACATTGCAGTATAAACAATTAGAAATTTTCTTGATAAATATCATGTAATATATCAATGATATATAGAAAATCTTTCATTCCAGGAATTGTTACAAAGTTCATGTAATGTGATTTAATATGATAAGTTATGTTTCTAACCACTAGTTCCATAATTCAAAATCATATAGTATTTATGTACCAATTTTCTTTTAAAATAAGTCCATCATTCCATCAAGAGATGTCAAACATACCTTTAAGGAATAAAAGTTGATTTGGTCCTTCAACAATGCCAACCAATCTATTCCTATAATCAAGTGTAAGAAATACATATCAATCATAGATAAATTACCATTTAATTCAACCCCATTAATAGATATATAATATGATTAAGACATAATTTCCCAAAATTTAATTATTCAATGATATTTTTGGTGTTTCATAAACACATGCACCATATCCACATGAAAATCCATATGATCAAAAACAGAAGTTGAAAAAAAAATCGACGCACCAACATCAAATAAGTCATATATTAGGGTTAAATTAAAATTAATTTTACCTATCAACATACATGTACCCAATATATCATCCACTATTAGTTTAACATATTAATTCAATTTCGTACTCAATGTGCTTTTCCCATCATTTCCATATTGATATTGCATGTGTTAATGAGTAATGGTGTTATTAGAATATCCACTGCTTAGTTGATTCTAATTATGAGAATTAGTTTTCATCACTCATCCAATAAATGAATACTTGTTCTGAGAAACATAAAAAGTACATTGATCACCAATCGATAGAGAGAAATGACAAAAATTCTGATGATGTCCCATCTGATTGAAATTGTGAAAACCTCTGGTTGGTGTAGTATATTTTCACATTATAAGATTTAAATACTCACATTAAAAATATCATGACATACATTTTGATCAAGGATGAAGATTAATTGATCACATGGACTTTTATTGAGGAGTACCATGAGTTTGAGAGAATGTTATCCTTTTCCTATTATTCCAAGTATTCATGATTCCACTTGTTCCCATTGGGAAAAAATATTACTCTAACAATATTTCCTCATATTCCACTTTATTTCACTATTGATCTTTTTTCCTATTACCGATAGCATTTTAACATAAGAAATAAAATAAATGGTTGAATTTCTAGTAAAAACCCTAACTAAATGAATGAATTCCTTCAAGGGTAATATTTTAACAACACCTTAGGAAAACTGCACTAAATTCAATAAATTAGAAACATACTCTTTTATTAAGATATTATCTTATTTTAGGAAAATTTAATATATTTTTTAGAATAATTTTAAATGAGGTAATATAAAATTTATTTTTATTCAATTGGTTAAATTCCTCCAATGAAGTTTTTGGTTAAATTTTATCCTAAAACCTAAATCCCACATTTTCTACTCTATATATAATATCATATATTATTCCAAAATTTAAATCAATTCTACTGTTGTCTCGTATAGATTGACTACTTGATTCATCGTATTGAATTAGAAAATAGTTATTTTCAGTTCAGAATCCCCTAAAAAGGTATGTGGGTTATGAAATAGGAAGTAACTAAGTAGTCAAACTATAGAAGATATTAATTCTAGTTATAATTTACTATGTGATGATGTTAAATTTAAATACATTAAAAAACTCATGGTTTACCTATGGGTCATTTAAAACCATATTTTCAAAGTCCTCTTTTGGTTGTTTTCTATGATGTCTACCATATTCGATTCCATATAACAAGAGAATAACCCCACATAGCCTATTTTACTATTAACTAATGGCCTTGAAATTTCAAATTTATATATATGTACAAAACAACAAGGCTTTCATGTCACGACCCCCTCCTCACATGGTGTACCCCTCTGGGGATGGCAATGTGATAAGGGAGATAATGACCCCCCGAGTCATGCCTCGAGAAGGCCTTGGGATGGTGAGTAGCACAAATGGTATAGTAAACACACTAATGTAAGGCATTACCCTCTAAGAGAACACATGGGAAAGGGATATATATGACAGACACCAACAAACTTCAACCAAGTTAATAATATCAAATAAATACCCATCATGCCTATATAATTTCATGGAAAACTACTAAAACTGAATAGAAAAACTGCAAGTATCAAAGGAATGTAAAAACTATAGCAACCACAAGCCCAAATTGCTGTTACAGAACCAAGCTAGTTGAAACCAGCTTGATCACCAAACTGCTCCAAGTGACCTAGAAATAGTTTATATATACATAGGGTGATTATAACAATATACTCAGTGTGATCCTCCCCAGAACCTCTCGGGATAATGTTTAGAAATCATGCTAAATCACACTGAAAAAAAAACTTAAAATAACTCATCTCTTTAAAATTTATACTAGGTTCACCTCCTCACCATGGATACTTTCCCAAGTATTGCATACAAGATTATATAATATAATAAATAATGTCAATGATACCCCAATACTACATCCCCACTAGCTTTACACTTTTCCCCAACGTCGCATGTCCTAAGCATCTCTCTCCAAAAGGCATGCCCACACACACCTTGGAAAAGAACCAGTACATGCTCCTCAGGCAACAAAACCACAACGCCCACATAAGAAAAGTAACTAGGTAGTTTCCAATATCCATCATAGCTCGCATAACGTGAATCATATGTCGGGAATTATACCTCAAACCATTACTACCCATACAGTGAGTAAGGATCCTCAAGTCATCATAGCCTATAAATGTTACACCTGTAGAAGTCTATATGAAACTATATTCTGAATATATGTATGTGAATAAACAGAACCCATCAAATCCCTCTACACACATATATGGGTAAAACTAACAGTTGTTCATACCAACACATGTAACTACTATGAGAAGAGAGTGATTCCAAAGGGGGTAGTAAACCATCCATACTCCCACCGAAATGTTGGGGAAAACACCCCCCAAGTCTCAGAATCCAAAGGGTGTCATTTTCTATAGATGAAAGGGCAGAGTAGAATTTAGAAACACAAAAAGTACAGAATATAGTATTGCTCAAAACCACAATTTGGGCATAACCTAGTATTAGACATAACTGTAGCTAACTTCTCTCAGACTCCCAAATACAGCTTCCAAGACTATGTATAATATAAGAACCCAACTATTTAAGGAGATTTATTGCATTAATTCATTACCTTCTTACATGTTTCACTTTATATTAAATAATTCCTTAATCATCAATTAACCATTAATAATTTACACATTATATTTCAGTAGCATCACAACCAAAGTACACTATTCCTTTAAATTAAAACAACAATATTCCATCCTAGCAAGCTCCATCCCCATTGTTTAACATCATTTATTCAATCATTTTTTAACAAAATTATTACTTTCCTATATTCCTAGGAATTCAAGAAAAATATTCAATGATACTAAACACAAGGGGGATCGACATGGAGAGTAGATGAACTACCAATCAAGTATTTTCCACCTATAGCAAGAGCGTTCACCCATCCTCCATCAAGAAGTTAAACATAGAAAGCACGTGGCAGAACCAACACATGTTCACACCTTTTTGGAACAAGGGTATGAATGACCAGCTACCTTGAGCAGTGGTGAATGAAAATTAGATAATCAACCTATATGAAACAGTAAGAATCCAAACATTAACATCCTACTCATTCGATCATATTTGATGTCCTCACCGACACCCACGTGCATAAAATAAGGAATCTTTCCACTATAGGCGTCAACTGCTACCACAACCAATAGGCCTCCTTACCCCCATATAACACAATAGTGAAGGACCTCAAGACACCTTGAAAGGGGAGGGGTGAATCAGGGTGAAAAATATTTATTTTAATGTGATGGATCTTGTTCCCACATTGGTAGGAACATGGTGATCCTGTATAAAGAAAATGATTAGAAAGAAAACATTCACATGCACAGAAAAGACACGTCACTTTTTACTTGGTTCACCACTAAGGTCTACGTCCAAGGAGTATACACCGACACGTTATCAGTTGTACCTAATTCCACTAAACATCAGTAGATGTGGATTACAATGGTTCGAGAATAGTCACTATGTCCCAGGCTCATTGCCATTACAATATTTCAGGGATAGTTCACTATGTCCCTTGGGACACTCCTGTTGACTCCCCCTGGCTCACTGCCCTTGGTGTAGTCCCACTCAGTTTATAGACTTGAAGGTCTCTTCAATAGATTTGCATTGAAGTCTTTGCCTTTAAGTAGCACGAGACTCTACATGCATCGAAGTCTGAAAATGATGCACATGTATGCACTAAACCACTAGACCAGATAAACAGAATGATAAAATAAGTATCTATGACAATTGCACGCAACTCCAAACATTTGCGCACAAAATCGTACAATTTCGCGCCAAATTTCCTTTTTGCGCGGAAAAATATTTTGCGCAAAACACCCTTTTTCACGCACCTGAATATTTTACGTACTGCCTCATGTTTTATGTGAAACTCTTCCTTTTTCGCGCATCCCGGAATTTTCCTCCCTATCTAGAATATTTCACGCAATCCGCTTTACGCGATCTTTATTTTCGCGCATGAGACCTCTCGTCTTTTCTATGTCTTAAAAAAACGGAATAAGGGGGGTCACCTCTTATTTAAAGGCATTTGAGACCCCCGTGTGCAAAACCCCCTTTGGCATGAAAAACTTATCATATGGCACGTAATCTTTCCTGCTGATTACGTTTTTTGCGCACATCATCAAATATTTCACGCAGCCCATGCCTTTTCCATTTTTCATCATTCTAATTCTGAAACACTATTTGCATGGAAAACCTCGATCCTCAATTTCGCGCATCCTGCTGTTTTTAGTGCCCAACTCAAATATTTCATGCACAACCCTTCTTTTTTTGTGCACCACTTCCTCTTTGTGCGCACCTCATTTTACCAACAATCTATGTCTTCATTTTCCGATTATGAGGCCCAAAAATTTGGAATGCACTGGGAAACAATGCCACCTTCAATACTATTGTCTGCTTGAACTGTATGATCACTATGCTGGAAGAAATTCTGAAAATCCTCTTAGGATTGACAACAAACAGAAACCAAACTCCAATTCCTACATAGAACATCCATGGTTCCAACAAATATCCATCCAGGCTCACATCACAACACAATGATCTCTCACATCTCCAAGCATAAGGTTATTGGCGTTTACAAGCAAGAAGGTATCTTAGAACTGTATAAGGAATTGTATTTTTATAAAAAATAAATAAATTTAATCTATCTAGAATTAACCAATTTATAATTTTTAGGATCCGACAATGGGTAATCTAAAAATCAAGATATCATAGCAATAAAAAATTGTTTCAAAATGCTTTCTGCATCAATTAGATTAACATTAAATTACATCCATAATAACCAGATTCATTTATATTCAATTTATCCTTATCCAAACTGTTATCTGTTAATTCAATAATTACATTCCTTACCAATTTACATTGAGTACAAAAAACTAAACAAAACCATCATAGATATAAAACTATCAAGAAAAACCAGAGGCAGTAACATCCGATCAATATCAATTTAATTATCGAGTTAAAATATTTATTATGTCAATTCAATTATGATTCATTGGGATAAAACATACTAAATTAACATCTGATTGTAATAGAATAGATAATAAATGAATACCCTACCCCAAACTATTTTTTCATTCTTTATAAGAAAATGATTCACACAATGGATCATGATCGCCTCCTCTTGTGATAAATGCAGCCCCCCCCCCACCAAGGATGCTGTAGTACGACCGCACCTACCAAAACCAAAGAAAACTCCATTAGAAGCATGGAGATCACATTCAATAACATGGAAAGGATAAACATGGGAAGATGATCCCAAAATAACAATGGTAAATCATATCGTATATCGATGAAGATCGACACTTGTGGCTTGCAACAAAATAGGGGGTGCACATGCAGCAACAAGAAATTTTAGGGGAAACGATTTAAGGATAAGGGTTTGATCACACTACTCATATGAGAAGAAGGAATGGTTTGATAATCTCACACCATATAACAAGGAGGTAAAACAAAGGAGGAAGATATCTCGTCCCTTTAAAAGATTTACAGAGCATCGATTTAAGATACGTTTGATATTCCATTAAAACCAGATCACATTAAACCACACTTTTAGACCAAGTAAAGACATCCTAGGCCTTATTAAAATTAATTTAGGAGTCAAGGGATTTGATTTGGCCTTAAATCTCATGAAATAAGTCCTTGAATGCATTTTAAATCCTATAAAACCTCAAAGGGGAAAGATCTAGGAAGCTGGAATCACTGTTCACTATCCTGGAAACAGTATACACCAACCGATCCTCAAATCACTATCCACAAAATGACTCACTGATGCCAATGGTAGTATTCACAAAATGAATCATCACTGCTGATGATACTATTCACAGAATGACTCACCAATGTCGATGGTACTGTTAAACGAATGATTCACCGATGCTGATGGTATTGTTCATAGAATGACTAATCGATGCCGATAATACTGTTCACCGAAGGAATCATCGATGTTGATGGAACAATTCACAAAACGAATCACTGATGTCGATTCTACTGTTCATAGTATGAGGTACCAATTCCTATGGTATGGTTAATATAACGACTCACTGATGATGATGGTACGGTTCACGGAATGGCTCACAGATGCCGATGGTATTGTTCACAAAATGACTCACTAATACCATTGGTACTATTCACCGAATGACTCATTGATACTAATGGCATTGTTCCCATTCATCTCACTGATGGAACTATTCCCATTGTTCTCACCTATGGACATGTTTCCATCATTCTCACTGATGGTATTGTTCACATCAGTCACACAGATAGAACTTTTCACATCGTTCTCATAGATGGAACCGTTCACATCGATCTGAGAGATGGATCTGTTCACATCGTTTTCAACGATGAAACTATTCGTATTGGTCTATGTGATGGAATTGTTCCCATCTGTCTCAGCGATGGAAAATTTCCCATCGGTCTCACCAATATAACTGTTCACATCTATCTCACAAATGGAACTGTTCACATCAGTCTCACTGATGGCACTGTTCGCATCAATCTCGCCGATGGAACTATTTGAATCGGACTCACTGATGGAAATGTTCACATCGGCCTCACCGATGGAACTATTCACATTTCACCTCACCGATGGATCTGTTATCATATAATGAAATTTGGAAAACTGTTTGGGATAAGTCACCTTAACCTCCTAGAACACCAAAAAAACCAAATTTTCATTGAGGAATGGACTAGAGAGGTCTGTAACATTACATTAGATACCTCTCAAAATATTATCGTCCTCTAGAATTAAAAATCCACCATAACGGGAAATATAAATGGTGTCAAAAAAACTACCCATCAAGATACCTCTCAAAATAGATAAACTCCATCAGAAACAACCAAAGAAAACCATCTCATAAACCTGAAAGGTCTAAAACAACAAAGTGATCATTTTTTACCTAAAAAGTGATAAACATTAATCAACTCCAGGTAATGACCATGTATCTGACACTCACATTCCCAGGTAATCTCCTCCACGCCACCATGTTGCCACAATACAAGAACCAATGGGATAGAATTACCATGCAACACCTTCTCTATGCGGTCTAGGATCTATACAAGCTTCTCCTCAAAGGTCGCATCATCATCAACTTAGATATCTCCCCAATCGATGACATGAGAGTCATCATGAAGATAATAACAGGGTTGGGGAACATGAAAAACATCATGTATCTAGATCAATTGCAGGGGATGTTCTACTCGAGACATCATGACTCCAATATGCGCCAACACCTCGAAAGGCCCAACAAACTTCGGATAAAGCTTACTCTCCTGACTAAACCATCATTGCCCATGATGGGTTATCACCTATAAAAACTCATGATCCCCAACAAAAAACTGCAAATGTCTCCCCCTTTGATCGGTATATGATTTATTATGATCATGTGCCATCTACATCCTATCACAAATCGCCTAAACCATATCTGTTGTATTCTGCACTAGTTTTGATCCAATAATTGGTGACTATCCGACCCTAGTCCTAAAAAATGGAGAATATAAAGTTAATCCATACAAGGATTCAAATGGCACCATACCGATGGAGTAATGGAAACTATCGTTGTCTGAGATCTCGACAAAGGTTATGTTCATCTTCCACGAATCTCCAAAATCAAGGACACAAGAGCGCAACATGTCTTAAAGTGTCTGTATAGTCTGCTCTATCTGATATTTCATATGCAGAAGAAAAGCAGTGCTAAGGCATATTTTAGAATCCAAATAATGATAGAGACATCTCCACACACTAGAGGTATAATGAGGATATCGATTAGAAATGATCATTTGCAGGACTCTGTGGAGTATCACCACCTCCACCAGATACTGCCTCTACAAAATATCCACAAAGATCGACTCCATGATCACTACAAAGTAGGATTATTTCCTTAAAGTATTCACTGCCACCAAAATAGAATCATGTCCTTCTTGAGATTGAGATAAACCTTTAGTAGAGTCCATTGATATGTCCTCCCACTTCCATTGAGGAATATCTAATGGTTGGAGAAATCCACAGGGGACACTGTGCATTACCTTCACCTTATGGAAGACCGAATATCGAGAAACCAACTCTGCAACTGAAATCCTGCACCAAGGTCACCAAAACTGACTCTTCAAGGCTCGGTACATATTTTCCACACCAAGATGCACTGTTAAAGGTGAACTGTGGATCTATCCATGAACCATCTTTGTCATTACAAAAGGAACAAATATCCTTCTGCGATTCAATCCTCGGTGTTGTTCAACCTCAGAACAACCATCAGGGGCCTCACCAAAAATAACACAGTCTCTCTAGACCTCCACCTCTAGATCCACCAACTGGGACTCTTCCACCTACTACACCAGAGATGACTACCCCATCATCTGAAAAAGACAACATTTCCCCCAAATTATCCGATATCGATATGTAATGTTGGATGTTCTTCCATTACTCTCCCGAAATTACCCGATTCACACACTGCATCACTACGTGACTTATGGCTCATCACATATGCCCAAAAATTCCTTTTCTAAGGGAATATGATATTTCAAATTTGTATTATTTTAAGAACTCCATCCTCTAACACTAACTCAAGTTCAAGTCACGTTGAGAGAAAACATACCTCATTCTCTTATGATCATTGAAAACCAAAAAGCACTCACCAATGAGGTAATGTCTCCACAACATCAGAGAAAACACCACAGATGCCGACTCAATATCATGGGTGGAATAGATAGGTTCATGGGGATTAAACTATTGAGTCCCATAATAAACAACTGATATATGATGCATCAGAACACAGCCAAACCCCATATGTGAAGCATCATATAAAACATCAAACTGAACTCCATCGGCTGGAAGAAAATGAACAAGAGCCCTTACCAACTTATACTTTTGATAATATAATGTTTTATGACATTGAACAGTCGACTTGAATGCTTGATCCTTCCTAGTCAATGATGTAAAAGGGGTCGCAACCTAAGAGAAATCATCTATGAACCAACTGTAGTAGCATGCAAGATCAAGGAAACTACACACCTCTTCCACTATCATGGATTCCCAGGACACAACTACATATATCGTTAATGGATCCACAACTACTCTTTTCGGAGAAACAACATTCCCCATGAAACAGACTACTCAAACCCAAAACGCACACATTAACAACTTCCCAAATAGCTAATTTTGATGAAGAACTCCCAAAATGGTGTTTAGATGATCTAAATGATCCTCCTCAAACATTTTGTACACAAATATTTTATCAATGGAAACCACCAAAAACTTATCTAGGAACCTACAGAACACATCACTCATCAATCCCATTTACATAGCTGGAGCATTCTTCACACCGAACGGAATTAAAAAGAACCTATAATTTCCATGATGCATTGGAGTGCAGTAATCAAGATATCCTCATCCTTCACATGAATCTGATGATATCCTGACCACAAGTCGATCATTGAGAATTAACTTTCACCCTTTATGTGATCAACTAAATCATAAATCTGTGGAAGAGGATAGAAACTCATCACTGTCACTTTGTTTAAGTGATGATAATTTATACACAACCGTGAACTTTCATTAGGATTCTTCATGATCAAAACTGATACACCCCATGGTGACACACACGTCTGAATAAAACTACATTGTAATAGACCATTCGACTATATACATATCTCTCATATCTTAGATGGGGCCATCATATATGGAGATATAGAGATAGATGATTCTCCTGGTTGTAGCTCTATCCCAAATGTGATCTCTCGTCGAGGGGGTAATGATATGACCACATCTGGAAATACATCAGGGTACACATTTACGACAATATTAAATTCCAATTTCTGAACCTCTGAAGAACTCAACTATATCTCATCCATATTGGATGATAAGAACGAAACATCCCTCTGACCCATCTGAGTGTCTCTCTCGCCAACAAACACTACTTTCTCTTTATCTTCATCGAAGAACACCACCTACCACCTTTAGTAATCCATGATAGCATGCACCGAACACAACCAATCAATGATAAGGACGATGCCATATGGTTTTATATGTAAACATATGAAATGTCACCAATATTGGTGCTACCCCATCACTAGATCACAGACTCTATATTATTCAAACTAATCATCTCGACCTCTGACTATTATAATCAATGCTAGGGGAACTGGAAGCCTCTTTTTCTCATGTATCAATGCATGGAAAAGGGCAGGAGATGCGAAGTAGTGTTTCTCTCCTGAATAAAAAAAAGAATACACCCAAGTATAAAGAAAGCAAAGGGAACCTCAATTGATATCTGTCTCACCTAGTGCTGGAAATGCTAATTCATGATGTTGACAATGATCTCCTACAATACATCATTTCCCCTCATGAAGCCCACCACCATGGACATACTAATATCTCTATGGATACGGATAATATTGGGATAATGTTCTTCCTGCCCCATCAACTCTTTGATGATCAAATGCTGGTGGAACCTTCTATTATTGCCTCGTTTGGAACAGCCTCAATGGAGGAACCTGGAGCAGAACACCTAGTGCATGATGAATTCAATGAATAGTTAGGCACTCTCGCTACTTCTGATCGCGAGCACCATAATAAAAACAAGCACCCGATGCCTTGGTATAGGTGACAGTGCTACTGCATTCAGAGAAACGAGATGCCTAAGGCTGGGAACTACCCCCAGCCGTACAAAATCTCTTCTTCCCTGAAAACCGGGAACCCTATACCACAACTCTGCTTCATGATGAATCATGAAGATTCTACTCCTGTAACGATCCAGATCAGGCCAATGCCCTCACTACGACCTCTGCCCTTACTAGCACATCGTGATATGTCTTCAGCAGAAATGGGGTGACCTGGTGCATGACCTATGATACAACTCTGTCATGACCCCCTCTCCAAAATGTGTACCCCTCATGGGCTAGAAATGTGATAAGAGATATAATGATCCCATGAGTCACACCTCTAGTAGGTCCATGGTTGGAAACTAGCACTGAGGGTATATTAAACACAAAAATGGGAGGCATTACCCTCTATGAGAACACATGAGAAAGATAGAGATAAGATAGACACCAACCAACTCCAAATCATGAAGAAATGTAAAATAAACCCCAAAAACACATATGTAATGTCACAAAAAACTTCTACAACTGAATGTAAAAACTACAAGTACCAATGGAAATTAAAAAACATTAGTAACCACAATCCTAAAATGCTCATGCAACCCCAATCTTGTAGATACCATCTTGATCTCCAACCTTCTTGAAGTGACCTGAAAATTATTTTATATATGCATATTGATTATAATAGTATACTCATTAGAATCCTTGTTGGAGCCTCTTGTTCAAACGTAATGGAGGCCTGATAAAGAATAGTGAACAAAAAGTGAAACTAACTTGTCACATAAACAAGTATACTTTGTTCCCAACCTCATCATGGATAATCTCTCCAAGTATCACATAAAAGAGTATATAATATAACAAATAATGTCATGTGTACCCCGCTACGAGTTCCCCACTAGTTATCTGCTTTGCCCCACAATCTCACATCCTATTCATCTCTCTCTATAAAGGCTTTCTTGAAAACACCTAGGAAAAGCACCACAACATGAACCTCATGCAACATAACTACCATGTCCAAGTAATAAAAGTAACAAAGTATTTTCTTGGAGCCACCACAACTCACATAACAAGTATCATATGTTAGGGCATTATACCTCATGCCATTAAAAACACTACACTATGTGAGGATCCTCAAGCCATCATTGTCTTTAGATGTTACACCCATAGTAGTCCATTGGATACTATATCCAAAATATATGTCTATGAGTAACTAAAATCCATTAAATCTCTCTACACACTTATATGTGGAAAACTAACTGATGTTCCTTCCAGCACAAGTAACTACCACGAGAAGAGAGTCGGGCCAACGGGGGTAGTCAACCATCCAACCTTCCACAAGAATGTTGGGGAAAACACTCCAAGGGATCAGAATACCAGGGGATTCAGTTTCACTAAATGACGGGGTGGAGTAGCATATAGAAACACAAAATTATAGAATATACTATTTCTCCCAGACACACTATGGGAATAACCTAGTCATAGACTCCACTGCAACTAACGTCTCTCAGAATTTGGGATTCCACTTCTAAGACGATGAATTCTATAATCACAATACCCTTTAAAAAGATTTCATTCATTAATTAATTCTTTTTTAATCAGTTACACTTTATTTTAATTAATTTCTTAAACATTAATTCACAATTAATAATTTCTACATTATATTTCATTAGCATCACACCCAATGTTATATGTTCCTTTAAATTGAATCCTCAACGATGCATCCCTGCATGATCCATCCCCATGGGTTAACATCATTTATTTACTCAATTATTAACAAAATTCTTACATTCCCATATTCATATGCATCTATAAAAACATTCTATGATAATAAACACTAGGGGGCTAGACACGACAAGTAGATGAACTACCTATAAAGTCATTTCCAGTAATAGTAAAGTGTAGAATCATCCTCTCTCGAGAAGCTAATCATGTAAAGAACTTGGAAAACCCCATGCGTCATTTACCCTTTTGGAAGGAGGTTAAACAAGACCAAATGCTTTGCCAAGTGGGGAAAGTATAGCTGATAAACAACCTATAAGAAATAGAAATCATCAAACATTCACATCCAACCTGTTCCATCATCTCTGATGTAGAAATAGACACCCACATGCATAAACCAATGCATCTCTCCCCTCTAGGTGACAATTTGTACAACAACCAATAGGCCACCCTACCCCCAGATATCACAACAGCCTTCTAGGCTCATATCACAACACAAGAAGCAGGAACACAAATATCATATCAATTGGGCTTTTGGCCCATAAATAAGGAATCCATCCTTCAAACACAATGAGCTCTAACAACTGCAAGCATAAGGCTCTTGGCCTTCACTAGAAAGAGGGTAAATCAGAACACTACAAGGCATTATCATTTCATCAAACATCCAGTACTTTAATCCATATAGAATTAACCGATTTATTATTTTTAAGTTCCAAATATGGGTAACCTATACATCAAGCTATCATGGCTATAAAATATTGATTAAACATGATTACAACATCAATTTGATTAACATCAAATTACAATGAAAACAACCAGATTCATTTACATGCTACATTATCATAAGACAATAATTATTAATTAAATCCCGCATTATGTACAATACGAATTTCCATCAAGAAGGAAAAACTATAAAAATAAAGAATGGATATCACACTATCTATCAATACAATATGTACTAACATATGATTGATATTAATTTATTTATATGATTTAAATATTTATTGTGTGAATTCAATTGTGACCTAGTAGGTTAAAACCTGCTAACTCTACATTTTCTCGTAAAAGATTAAAAATGCAATGAATCCCCTATCTCAAATAGTTATAGACCTTGTTTATATGATTACAATCCACACAGTGGATTACGATCACCTCCTCCTGTGACAAATACATCCACTCAAGGATGACACGGTACGACAACAAAAATCGAAACCTAAGAAAACTCTATCAGAAGCATGGAGATCACATAACACAACATGGAATAGAGAAACATTATAAGAAGAAGCCAAAATAATGATGTTAAATCATAACTTATATCGATGAAGGATCGACACAAGATGTTTGCACCTAAACAATGAGTGTGCATGAATCAGGAAGAATCATCAAGGGGAAACGATCTGAGTATTAATGTTACATCACACCGCACCTATGGGAAGAAGGAAAGGTTCGAGCGTCTCACTCAGGGGAACAAGAATATAGAACAAGGGAGGAAGATATATTTTTCCTTTAGAAGACTTACAGTGCATCAGTTTTAGATACGTTGGATTTTACATTAAAATTGGATCACATTTAACATCATGGATTGATAATGTAAATACATCCTCAGCCATAGTAAAGTTAATATAGGATTTATGGGATTTTATTTGGCCTTAAATCCCTTAAAACTAGTCCATGAATGCATTTTATGTCAATGAAAAAGTCAAATGGGTGAAACTGTAGGAAGCTGAAACACAGTTCACGATTCCCGGAACACTATACACCTACATATCCTAGAAACATTGTTCACAGAATGAATCACAAATGTTGATGGGAAAATTCACAAAACGACTTAACGATGTTGATGGTAATGTACACAGAACGACTCACTGATGCCAATGGTAATATTTACAGAATGACTGAACGATGCCAATGGTATTGTTCACATAATGACTCATTGATACTGATGGTACTGTTCACAGAATGAATCACCGATGTCGATGGTACTGTTAATAGAAAGATTGGCCGATGCAGATGGTATTGTTCATAGAATGGCTCACCAATGCTGATGGTACTATTCATATAAGGACCCACTAATACTGATGGTACAGTTCAAAAAACGAGTAACCAATGATGATGGTAATGTACACAGAACAACTCCCCAATACCGATTATACTATTCACAAAATGACTCACTGATGCTGATAGTACTGCTCACAGAGTGACTCACCGATGTAGATGGCACTATTCAAATAATCACTCACTAATAATGATGGCACTGTTCACAGGGGTCTCACCGATGGAACTATTCACATATATCTCAATGATGGAACTATTCGCATAGGTCATAGCGATGGAATAATTCCCATCGGTCTCACTGATGGGACAATTCACATCGGTCTGGTGGATGGAACTGTTCAAATCGATCTCACTGATGTAACTATTCACATTGGTCTCACCGATGGATCTGTTCCTATCGGTCTCATAGATGGAACTCTCCACATCGGTATCACTGACAGAACTGTTCACATTCGTCTCACAAGTGGAATTGTTCTCATTGGTCTCACTGATGGAATTTTTCTCATCGGTCTCACTGATGGAATTTTTAACATCGATCTTAGCGATAGAATTGTTCATAGACTTTGAAATTTTGAAAAGTGTTTGGGATAATTCACCCTGACCTTCCAAAACACCCAAAACACCAGATTCTCATAGTGGAATAGACCAGAGAGGTCCATGCCATTACATCAGATACCTCTCAAAATATTCTCATTCTCAATAATTCAAAACCCACCTAAAGGGAAATATAAACAGGGTCCGAAAAACCACCTGTTGAGGTACTACTCAAAGGAGATAAATCAGCAAGAAACAACCAAATAGATCCATCTCATAAACACGAATGGCCTACAAACAAAAAGAGAACATCATTTTACATGGAAAGAGTTAAACATAAAACATCTCGGGGTACTGAGAACGTATCTGTGACTCTCGTTCCTAGGTTATATCCTCCACGCCACTCTACACCATAAGAAACAAACCAAGGGGGTATAATGCCCATGAAACACCTTCTATTTGCAGTCATGGATCTCCATAGGCCACTCCACGAAGGTCGCAACATCATCAGCATCGATTGATCCACAATCGATGATTTGACAGTCATCATGAAAATAATAATGGAGTTATAACACCAGAAAATCATCATGTATCAGGATCATCTGCGGGGGAAGTGCAACTTGATACGCAACGACTCAAACAAGATCCAACACCTTAAAATGCCCTAAAAACCAAGGAGAAAGCTTACTCCCATGACCAAACCAGTGCATCCCACAAATGGGATCGACATCCGAAACACGTGATCCACAACATCAATCTCCAATGGTCTCATCGTTTGATAGCATATGATTTCTAATGATCATGTTTCATCTTTATCCTCTCACAAATCACCTAAACCATCTCTATTTTATTCTTCACTAGTTCTGGTCCATGAATTGATGACTCAACGACCCTAGTCTATCACAATAGAGAACAAAAAGGCCGACCACACAAGGCTTCAAACAGTTCCATACTGATGGTGGATGGAAAACTATTGTTGTAATAGAACTCTTCCAAGGTTAAGTGCCTCATCCACAATCCTCCAAAATCTCAGACAAAAGATATAAACATGTCATCAATATTCTAGATAGTCCTGTTAGTCTGATCATCCGTCTCCATATGAAAAGAATTTATAAGGAATAGCCGAGAACCAAAATAATATTGGAGATCTCTCCACAACCCATAGGTATTACATGGATCTCTGTTAGAAATTATCGTCCTCTGGAATATATGGAGTCTCACAAGCTCCTCCAGATTCTGTGTCGACAAATATTCCACTGAGATCAACTCCTTAATTGGTATAAAGTGGGATGATTTCATTAAACCATCCACTACCACCTAAATAGCATCATGTACTCCCTGATCTCGAGGTAAACTAGTAAAAAAGACCATTGAGATATCCCCCCACTTCCACTAAGGAATATATAATGGCTGTAGAAAACCACCAGGGACATGGTGCTCGACCATCTCCTTTTGGATGTCCAAATATTGAGAAAAAAAACTCTACAACTGTACGCTTCAACCCCGGACACCAAAACTGACTCTTCAAGACTATGTACTTCTTTTTCATGCTAGGTTGAACCTCTAAAGGATAACTATGGAACTCTATGAGTATCTTATTTTTAATCATCAAAGGAACAAATATCCTTCCATGAAACAAAACATGGTGTTTCTCATCCTCATACCAACCATGAGGGGCCTCGCCACAAACAACATTGTCTCTCCAGACCACCACCTATATATCCACCAATTGGGAATCTTCCACCTGCTACACTAGAGATGACTGCACTATCATCTGAAAAAGACTACCTACGCCCTCGTCTTCTTCCATATCAATATGTAATGCTGACAATTCTTACATTACTCTCCAAGAATCACTAGATTCACACAATGCATCACTATGTGACTTCCAGCTTAGTGAATTAGCCACACCATTTTCCTTTTCAGGCGTATATAATATTTCAAAGTCATATTCTTATATGAACTCCACTCACTGATGCTTCCACAAGTTCAAGTCATGCTGGGATAAAATATAACTCTGGCTCTTATGATCGGTGATATCCAAAAAGCACACGCCAAAGAGGTAATGTCTCCACAAAATTATAAAAACAACATGGATTCCAACTAAATATCATGTGTGGTACAGTTACATTAATGGGGAAAAAACTTTCAATGCCCATAAGAATTAAATGAATATCTTCTCAATCAGATTATGTCTTAACCCTAGATGTGAAGAATCACAAAAAACATCAAACTGAACTCCCTCTTCTAGAAGAAAATGAACTGGAGATCTTACCAACTTCTCCTTTAAAATCTCGAATGCTTCATGACATTGATCAGTCCACACGAATTATTGATCCTTCTTGGTTGATGCTTTTACAGGATTTGAAACCTAAGACAAATTGGATATGATCCTCTTGTAGTACCCAGCGAGAACAATGATACTTCACACCTCTTCCACAATATTGGGGGCTTCCCAAAACCCAACTACTTCTATCTTCAATGGATCCACATCAAATCCTTGCTGGGACACAACATGTCTCACGAAACGGACTTCTCGTGCCCAAAACACACACTTCGACAACATCCTAAATAGATGATGTTGATAATGAACTCTCAGAACGGTGTGTAGAGGCTCTACATGGTCCTCCTAATATGTGGAGTACATAAGGATTTCATTGATGAAAACCACCAGGAAATTATCTATAAACTGACAAAACACATTGCTAATCGATTCCATGAACATTTCAGGAGCATTCGTCGCATTGAACGACATTACGATGAACTCATAATTACCATGACGACAACAGATAGCAATCTTCAGGATATAGTCATCCTTCACATGCATATGATGACATCCTGACCACAAGATGATTTGTGAGAACCAACTTTCAACCTTCACTTGATCCAATAAATCGTTATTTCATGGAAGAGGATAGCGATTCTTCACTGTCACATTGTTTAAGAAGATTATCGATACACCACCAGAAATATCCATCACCAGTCTTCACGAAAAAACGGGTGTGCCACATGGTGACACACTCGTCCGAATAAAATCGCATAATAACAGACCATCAATCTACATATGTAGCGTCTATAACTCCGAAGGGGCCAACCTATATGGAGACATACAGATTGGAGATTCTTCTAGTTGTAGCTTGATCCCAAAACACAATCTCTCTAGAGAGGGGTAATACTACAAACTCTTCCAGAAAAACATCAGGTTTCTCATCTATGACCCTAAGATATACCAACTTCTGAAATAATGATGAACTCAGTATCGACTTATCCATTATTAATGATAAAGACTGAACATGCCTCTGACCCATCTGAGTGTCTCTCTTGCCAAAAAACACTGTTTGTCACAACATCTGAATCGAAGAACACCACCTGCCTCCTCGAGTAGTCCACGATAGCCTACACTGAATAAAACCAATACATAATAAGGATGAAATCATATGTTCATATATATAAACATAATAAATATTCCCAAGTGTGGTTCTGCCCCAACACTAGCTCACAGTCTCTAAATATATCAAACAATCAACTTGACCTCCAACTAGCATAATCAACAACAAGGGCACTGGAAGCCTATATACCTCAAGTCCCAAATCATGGACAAGGGAAGGTGATATAAAAGAGTATGTCACTCTTGAATCAAACAAAAAATGAAACCATGTATAAAATAAAGAAAGGGTACCTCGAATGGCCCATGGATCTCATAGTGTTGGAAATTATAAGGCATGAAGTTGAACATGACCTCCTCCATGACCTCTATGACCCTGATGACATCCACCACCATGGTCGCAATCTGCTCTCTAAGGAAAGGGTGCCTCATGGGGTTGTCCTCTTCCTACCCCATCTACTATTTGCTGAACCAAAGCTGGTGAAACCTTTAGATGGAACTGCATCAATGGAGGAACCTAGAGAAGAACACCTGGTGCACGATGACTGTTCAGAATGGTCGGGCACTCTCGCTGCAGATGGCCTTGACCACCACAAGAAAAACAAGTGCTTGATCATTTGACATAGTTCTAAGAGCCTCTACCTATAATGAAAAGATATGGGGATTGTTGGGACCTACCCACGGTCAAACAGAAACTATTTTTCCATAAATACATAGAACCCCAAAACACAACTTTGCTTCATGAGGAGCCAGGAAGACTCCCATCTCATGGCGATCTGGTTCGGTCCAATGTCCACTCTATGACTTCTACCCTCACAATCACCTCAAGATATGTCTTCAGCATAAACGGGGAGAACATGCACTGGACCTTTGATACCACTCTTCATGACCCCCTCCCCACATGGTGAACCCCTCCAGGGCCAACAAAGTGATAAGAGACATAATGTCCCCTGAGTCCCGCCTCTCGTAGGCCCTAGGATGGCGACTCGCACCGATGGTATTGTTGTAACATCCCAGGTAAATAAAGAATATGGAATTTTCATATTTATTAATATTTGTTAATTAATTATTAATTTTATTTTAAAGGGGATGATATGTTCGATGGCGTACCTGATACACAACAACGAGTTTCATTGAAATCTTACGTTGCACACAACGTTTGGTCATACTAAAAAATAATAGTGTAATATTATTTTAAAAGGTAGTTAATGTCTAGCCGTTGTAATGGCGGGAATGAATATAACTAACTGCAATATTATTATACATATTTTTTAAATGTTTTTACATTTATCTAATAAATGATAAAGTCTTAAAATATGAATGAATCTAATTTTAAGCATAAGATACTTTAAAAGGTTGATTTACCGCCTTTTGATGGAGAACGCTCTTATAATCTAGTTTTTTTCACATTTATATGTTCTATTTGACAACATAAAATTAATATTTATAATTGGGACATCATAATGCACTTTGGGTAAAATTATGGTATTTTTCTGATAAAATTCATTTTTTGATGAATAGTAAAAAATACTGTATTTTCATTTAAAACTACATTTTAATATAATTTATTTATTTGGATGGATTATATTATTAATATGTTTTAAATTTTAATTAGATTATAGACTTACTATTTAATCTAATGGTTGTCATTGGAATCAATTTCACTTTGGAATTGGACATAAACAAGTGTCAATCTTTTAATGAATATTGTTTATTAAAAACTAGATATTTGTTATGACAAAAAGAAATAATTATAAATTATTTATTGAAAACTATATGTTTTTAATTTTATAAATTAGTTAAAAATTTTGGATTCTAAATATCAAATATTTCTTAGGCTGAATTTTTGTTATTTTTCTGGAAAACATCAATTTTTGATGAATAGTGAAACCACTATTTAATAGTTAAACAAACTGACTCACTCATTTAAATGAAATTTTACTTCTTCTGTGAACTGAATTTCAAAAATCCAATATGCATGGTCTATATTAGTAAATAACATGTGGTTCAATAAGATGAAAATTATTTTTGGTGAATAGTATCTTTTGACTTTTATTTACCACAGTTAAAGGCAGATAGGGAAATTCTAGCTAAAAAGTATATTATAATAATAAAAAATTAACTTAACACTTTTTCTAACCTTATTTTATGAGTCATGGCCGACCATGGGCATCCTTCGGTCAATTTTGGGACCCCATGATGCCACTTGAGAGTGACAATGACACTTTAGATTAATTAATTTAAAGTAATGACAAAAATGACACAAACAAATATCTTTTATTAATGTAATTTTTACATGAGGTTATATAAGTAATAATTGGAACAATAAATATTTATTTGAAATAAAAAAATGTTTCCTGAATTATTGTATTATTATTATAATTTTTAGATATTAAAAAAATAAAATTTTTTATGACACAAAAATGATGCAGTATTTACCACATTAATAACTGATTTAAATAAATAAAATTATAAATATTAAAATTACTTCCAAAAAATGTCCAATTATTATTGTATGTATTTATTTAGACCATTAGTCTTCATATATTAGACATTAATTAGTTCTAGAAATTTAGAATCTGATAATCATTATATAATAAATTAATATTTTCACACTTTCCTAAACAACCCCTCCTCCACATTATAAAAGGCCCTCAATTCTAATCCATTCCTCACACCTCTCATGCCCCGTGTCTCGTCCAAAACCTACCCAAATAAGGTCTCAATATTCATATATTCCTCCAATAATCCTTACCTTAGGTCTAAGTCAATTACATAAGTCCTCTTATTTCAAACCAATGGGAGTTACCTGAATTAAAGGCAACTGTTTCTAATAAATTATTTTCTTTTATTTTACTTCTCCAACCCATAAACTCTTTTTATTCTTTTAAATTATAACAACACCAATTTACTTAATATACCAGGATGTTTTTATGTGACTTATTCTATCTACACTTACAAAAACATCCATTTAATGGGTCAATAACATACTGTTTCTGTGGATGACGAACTACTACCTCATGAAACAATGATTGTTCAAATATCTCATACCGCCTCTCATGGTGGACAATATTATGGAACTGTATTTATATATGATATATATATATATATTATGTTTATTATTTCTTTATTATTATGTATGTTTTTCACATATAACATACCATTACAGTTTCCATTATGGGTAAACTCGATAATTATTTTTGAGGAAGTGCGGACTACCGCCCACTCGATGTGATATGACTCGTTCATTCCATATGTGCGATGTATAAAGGAAGGATTAAATGAAATAATGTATTATATTATACTGTAATTATAATATAATAAGGTTTCATTATGTTTCCTTTACATTACAATACGGAATATAAATGAAAGTAGCGTTCATGCGTACGTACGACTAACCGTCTCCATGAATGGTGCATTTCATTTCTTATATCAAAATGTTATGTAATATTATAAATATATTTATATAATGTATATCTATGATATATAAGAAATATCAATAATTAATATAATTCTGGATATAATAAAATATTGACCACATGAACAACATGTAATTATAAGAAGTTCATTTTTGACTCAAGTACCAAATATCGACAAAACGACCATTATTAACATAAATGATTACAAAATGTTTATAAAGGTTTAATAACTGATTTAAAAGGAATTTTAAACATAAAAATTATTCTTAATCATGTATAAACTCACTTTATTATATTATTCAGGAGATTAAAGAACGAACGTGTCATGTCAGATATGAGGTATGAGATTTCTTATCTCACTTTTAATTCCTTGGGATATCCAATGTTCGCCAATAATTTATTGAATGTGTTGTATCTTGTACATACATATGATATATATTATCAGGATTATATTTATATTCATGGAATTATTTTATTCAATTGGTGCTTGTTAACTTATAGTATTACGACTTGATTGATACAATGTGGTAAGGTGTTTCTTATCTCACTTTTAATTCTGTGAGATTTCCATTTTCACCACTTATTTATTGCATGTGGTGTATTGTGTGCTTTAATTTGATATAAATTATCATGATTCTATTTATATTGTTGGAACTTTTTGATTCAATTGGTGTTTATTAACTTTTTTTCATATGAATCATTCGATAACAATGTGGTAAGGATTTTTCCTCTCACTTCTTATTCTTATTAGATTCGTGATATATTGCCACTGTTTCCTTTTGTGTTGTGTATGTACTGCCCATGATTCTATTAATTGTGTAGTATAAATTAATTTATTGGTAACTAAATATTCATTTTATGATTCTTCTTTCATATGTTGAAAGATTCTTATGTTACCAAATCGTTAATGGAACCTTTCACCCTCTTCTTTTTAAAATACGTATTTTTGTTATGTCTGTTAATTTAAATCTTATAATATTGGGATGTATTATTATATATCCCTAATGATGTATATTTTATGTCCATGTTATGATATACCATTTCCTCACTCATAAAATTATTTTTCTGAATTTTATTGTGACATTGTTAGGCTGATGAATTTCTGTAATCGATATTTTTATCCCAATTTAAATTCTTTGGGTTAAACTTATTCTTCTTGATTATGTCGTGTTATAAATATTTGCGATTGAACTATGTTTATTTAAAAGTTATTATCCACTTATATTGTGTGTATTCTTATTTTTTCACAAAAAATTATGTAATTGATTTATCCTTAATCTAAGGATACCATTTTTAAAAGGGATTTCGTCTTAATGTACATTTCCTTGAGACATCATTATTGTTATGCACCAATTCACTTTTATATGGTCTATATACTACCATATAGAATATTATATCATGAATATCCTTATTCTCATCATATTATAATTTTTGTTTAATTCTATTAATCAATTATGTTTACTCTTGTGTTTCTCAAGTGTTACGAGACTCTTTAAATAAAACATCACTTTTAAAGATTTAAAGAATTATTCTTCTCAATATTTTTCATTAACGTCCATGTTTTCAAAATGGATTTTAGTATTTATTTATATGGACATTAATATTTTAAAACATCATTTCTTTTAAAATATTCAATGTGGTATGGGACACTTTGATTCAAAATTATCTTTATTAAATGTTTTAAATGGTTTTGAAAATGGTTTTATTAAGCATTGATTATTTCAATACATTGAAATGATATATTGTATTTGCAATGTGGAAATGTTATTAGTGAAATGTCTATATTTTTAAAATTTTATTATTTATTATTTTATAATGGTACTTGACCATTTGATATGTGGTTACATTATAAACCAAATGACGAGTGGTGTTGTGATAAACCAAGACGGGTGGTTACGTTATAACGTCCAGTGCATTTGGTATGGAAGTCGGCCATATGGCTATTCCATTTAATCATATGTGTGTAAGTGGACCGTATAGTTATTCCATTTAAGTATGTTCATGACCCAAGTTATCTATATATGTTATGTGTGCTTTCTATGGGTTTTATAGTAATCTATTGGTTACAATAGGGTAAGAAATGATCATTAATTCAGAGAAGAGTATTTAATACTTCATAACAGTAAATAGTATTACATATGATAAAGTATTCATGGATTAAATTTTGTTTTGAAAAACTAATTTTTTTCCTTATTTGTGTATTCCTTAGTAGGATTTTTTCTCATCCCATGTTTTTTAAATGTTTTTTCACAGGGCATGAAGTGGAATAGGGACAAGGATGTGATCAAGGAAACGTCATGATGTCTAATACATGGATCTGGAAATGTTTCATTTTAAGAGTTTATATTTTATGAAAGAAATGTATACTGAGCAGTAGTGTCTACTTGTAATATTCAAGATGAAATGTAATAGTTGTGGACTAATTCTCTACAAATCTAATCCTAAAAAGATTTCCAATGTGAATTCTGGATTTAGCTAAAGATTATGAAATGTTTAAGGTCGTGTCCTTATAGTTGGTATCGAAGTTCAGTTTAGATAACATTAGTGGTTAGGGAGTAATTTAAGAATAAGTGATATAACCATAATGGTAAGCATATTAGAAATATTCGTAGTTATTTTAGTGGTGATAAATGGTTATTACATTTTGGGTAGGAAAATTAATGGTATTAGACAGCCTTTTAAGATAAATTAGGTTATAGTTATTTTTGAGGAATTTGTCTCTTTTTCTTTGGAATGTTATGAAATTGTATAGTTTTGAAAACGGATAGCACGCAGGTAGTGTGACAACCCATCACATCAGACAAAGATGTGAGAATCAAACCCACAACTAAAGTGCGATTTGGATTTATCTCCTACCACCGGACTACATGATGTCTTATGTTAGGATGACTAATTAATTTTAGTTAAATTATATTATTGATAAAGAATAACATTATTTGGGATTATATATTTAATCAAATGGAAATACTTATTATAGGAAAATGATTTCGTGATTAAGTGATAAAGGTTATTTTAGAAGATATTCTCTCTTTTTGGAACACTATACGCTTAAGGGAAATAGAATACCATGGGATTTAATTTGTGGAGTAATTGTTGAAATTTTATTTTGGAAGAATCTATATTTTTGTGCACATGAGTGGATTTGGGTTATTTATATAAATTATAAACCTATCATAGAGAATATGTTATTAGGATAATTACACTTCACTATGAGACTTTAAGCGTAGTCTATATTTTTGGAGATAAATTATAAGATTTCTCTTAGAAGACTATGGGATTAAATCCTTCAGAGTTCTAGGTTTTAAAATTAGATTGGATTACACTTAATAATTTTATGGACATATATTTATTTAATGGTATTTGTTGAAATTTGGGTTTTGTTATACAAAATAGGGAGATTAAGAGTAGTTTTTCTTTTTTGTAAAAGATTTTACTTTTTGGGTTTTATTTGATCTCACACTAACCATTTTGGTTTTGGTTGAGGTATAAAAAATGAGAAATATATAGTTAATCTAATGTGGATTATGTGATTATTTAAATTTTGATTATATAACTTTTAATGTGTATATGTCATCCTGAATACCCGTCGTTTGGAGAAAATATGAGTTTTTGTTAGAAATCTAGTAAAGGATGAAAACATGAAAAGACGTGATGTTTCCTTTTTTTAATTAACCTCATAAATAGATTCCTCAATGAAAAGTAACTTAAAACAAAAATGTTTTAGGTTATCTTTTCCTACTAGGAAATCAATGACTATTTAACCCATCACAAGTTTGTGATTTTCGGGTGGTTAACATTCTCTTAATCATGTTTTCTATCACTCTCCATAAAAAATGATGCTTTGTTTTGTCTTCTATATCCACTTCTTCATGGAATCATTATATATTTTGTTTTGGGCAAGCATTGTACTTCTATTCCTTTATTTTAAAGTGATTGATTTATTGATTATTTTTCTAATGTGGGGATTTCAATGATGTTTCCGAGCCCAATTTTAAAATTTCGAGAACACAATTCCCAAAAGGGGGGATGGATGTAAAATCTCAGGTAAATAAAAAATATGACATTTAATATTTATTAATATTTTTCAATTAATTATTAATTTAACTTTAAAGGTGATTCTAGGTTCGATGGCGTACCCGATACACAACAACGAGTTTCTATGAAATCTAACATTGCACAAAATGTTGGGTCATACTGAAAAATAATAATATAATATTATTTTAAATGGTAGTTAACGCCATGACATTGTAATGACATTAAATAATATAACTAACAGAAATATTATTATACATTTTTTTAAATGTTTTTACATTTATCCAACAAAAGATAGAGGTTTAAAATTTGAATGAATCTAATCTTAAGCATAATTTACATTAAAAGGTTTATTTACCGCCTTTTGATGGAGAACAATAATTAAATATAGTTTTGGTCAATTTTATATGTTATATTTGAAAAATTAACATTATTATTTAGATTCGGGACATCAAAATTCACTTTGGGTGAAATTATGGTTTTTTGTGATAAAATTCATTTTTGGATGAATAGTGAAAAATTGTGTCTTTTAATTCAAAAGTAACGTTTAATATGATTTATTTATATGGATGGATTAACTTTTTAATTGGTTTTAATGTGTAGTTAAATTATATTTTTACCATTTAATCCAATGGTTGACTTTGTAATTAATTTCACTCTGATATTGGACATAAACAAGTGTCAATCTTTTGATAGATATTGTTTTTTAAAAACAAGCTATTTGTTTTGACAAAGGGAATTAATTTTAAATTAATTAATGAACCTTCTATGTTTTGAATTTTTTAAAATAGAAATCATATTATAATTGAAATATTAAATACATCTTATGATAAATTTTTGGTATTTTTCTGAAAAACATCATTTTTTATGAATAGTAAAACCACTACAGAGTATTTAAAAAAATGAATTTTTCATTTAAGTGGAATTTTACAATTAATGTAAATTGAATTTCAAAAATCCTACATACCTGTTTGTTACTATTAAGTAAAATGTGGTTCAATAAGATTAATTTTTTTGGTGAATAGTAACTTTTGAGTTTTATTTACCACAGATAAAGGTAAATAGGGTAATTCAAGGTAAAAAGAATATTATAATAATACAAAATTTCCATAACCCTTATCCTAACCAAATTGGATGAGTCATGGCTGACCCTAGACATCCTTGGGTCGATTTTGGGACCTCAGGGAACCACTTGGGAGTCATAATGTCACTTTAGAATAATTAATTTAAAGTAAAGACAAAAATGACACAAATAAATATCTTTTAGTAATGTAATGTTTAAATGGTGTTATATAAGTTATATTTTTCGACTATAAATATTCATTGGAAATCTAAAATAAATTTCTACATCGTATTTGTTTTTTTATAATTTTCAGACATCATATAATAAATTTTAATTATGACCAAAAAATGATGCAGTATTTACCCATTTAATAAATGATTTAATTAAATAAGATTATAAATATTAAAATAAGATCCAAAACCGTTTAAATTCTTATGGGATGAATTTATTTATACCATTAGTAATCATATATTAGAATTTAATTAGTTATGGACCTTTAGTAACCCAAAATCATTATATAGTAATATTATATTTTCACATTTTCCTAAAGAACCAATCCTCCTTATAAAAGGTCCTCAGTTCTAACCCATTCCACACACTTATCAAGACAATTGGCTCATCCAAAACCTACCCAAATATGATCTAAATATCTCTATCTTCCTTCTAGAAGCTTTAACAGAGGCAGAAGGCACTTCAAGAAGTCATTTTGGTTCCAACCAAAGTGAGTTACCTGAATTAAAGGTAACAGTTTCTATTAAATTCTTTTATTTTCTTTACTTATCCAACCCCTAAACACTTGTAATTCCATTATTTTATAAAAAACTGTATAATAAATATACTAGAATGTTTTTTGTGATGTATTAGAACTACACTTACACACACCTACATCTAATGGGTAAACAACATAATATTTCTGTAGACGACGAACTACTGCCTCATGAAACGATGATTATTCAAATATCTCCTACTGTAGCTCATGGTGGCCATTATGATGGAAATTTATTTAAATATGATATATATATATATATTATTATATTTATTTATTCTTTTGTATTTTTTTCATTTGTACAATACCATTATGGTTTCCATTATGGGTAAGCGCGATAATTTATTTGAGGAAGTGTGGACTACCACCTCTTCAATGTGATATGACTTGTAAATGCCCTACGTGGGACATATAAATTTTTGAGTTAATGATATTATATTTGATATTATTCTTGAATTGTAATATAATTATGTATCATTATGTTTCTATTCCATTAAAATATGAAATAGTAATGGAAGTAGCATTCATAAGTGCGTATAGCTTACCGTCTCCATGAATAGTGGATTTTATTTCTTATATCTAAATGGTATGTACTATTATAAAACATTTATATACTGGATATATATGATATATATGATATATAAATCATGAGTATCATTTTGTATATATTGAACATTTTATCACATGATCATCTAGTAATTATAAGAATTCCATTTTTTACTCAAGTACCAAATATCGACAAAACAACCATTAATAACATAAATGATTACATAATGCTTATAACATGGTAATATGTGATTTAAAAGGAATTATATTTATAAAAAATGTTATTAATAATATATAAATTAACTTTAGATTATAATTCAGGAGATTAATGAATGAACGAGTCATGTTGGACACGAGGTAGGGGATTTTTTTATCTCATATTTAATTCCATGAGATTTCAATTGATCTCAATAAATTTATTGCATGTGTTGTATTGTGTACATCCATTTGATATATATTATCATGATTCTATTTATATTCATGGAACTCTGTGATTCACTTATTGGCAGTAAACTTTTTATCTTACGACTCGATTGATTATAGTGTGGTAAGGGGTTTCTTCTCTGACTTTTAATCCAGGGAGATTTCCATTGTTCACCACTTATTTATTGCATGTGGTTTATTTTTTATTGAGATTTGATATATATTATCATGATTATTTTTATATTCATGTAATTCTGTGATTCAATTGGTGTTTATTATCTTTTTTTCATACGACTCTTTTGATTACAATGTGGTGATGGGTTTTCATCTCACTTCGAATTCCTGTGATATTCATGATATATTGCCACTATTTCCTTTTGTTTTTTTCATATACATCTCATGATTGTATTCATTTTCTAATATTCATTAATTTATTGGTAAATAAATATTCAATTTATTATCCTTCTTTAATATGGTGAATGTTTCATAAGTTTCCAAATCGTTAAGGGATCCTTTTACCCATCTATTTTTAAAAGACTTATTTTTGTTATGTATTTTAATTTACATATTATAATGTTGGCATATAATCTTATATATCCTTAATGACATTAATTTTATGTACAAGTTTTTTTATTTTCTTTTCTCTCTAATTAAATTAATTTTTTGGAATTATAAAGTGACGTTGTTAGGCTGTCGAATTTCTGTAAAGGATCTTTTTAACCCAATTTCAATTATTTTGTATGAACTTATACTTTTTGATTATGTCGTGCTATAAATCTATGTGAATGACCTCTGATTATTTCTCACATAATATCCACTTGTATTGAGTTTATTTTAATTTTTCATGCATTATTATGTAATTGATTTATCTTTCATCTAAGGATACAGTCTTTAAAAGTGATTTCGTCTCAATTTACAGTTCCTTGAGACTTCATTGTTGTATTGCACAAATTCACTTTTATATGGTGTATATACTACCCTTTGGAATATTATATCATGAATATCTTTATTCTAATGATATTATATGTTTTTTTAATTCTATTCTTCAATTATGTTTTGTCTAGTGTTTCTCATGTGTTACAATACTCTTTAACTAAAACCTCATTTTGAAAGCATTAAAAAATTTATTATTCTACATATTTTTCATTAATTTCTATGTTTTAAAAATGGTTTTTAGTATTTATTTATATAGAAAATCATTTTTTAAAACATTAATTCCTTTAAAAGAATCTAAGTGGAATGTTACACTTTGATTCCAAAATCTCTTTATTAAAAGTTTTAAATGGTTTTGAAAATAGTTTGATTAACCACTGAATATTTCAATATCTTTAGATAATATATTGTAATTGTAATGTCAAAATGTTATTATTGAAATGTTTACATTTAAAATATTTTATTTTTTATGATTTTATAATGGTATTTATACATTTGACGGGCGGTTACGTGATAAAGAGAATGATGGGTGGTGCTGTGATAAACCAGGACAGGTGGTTACGTTATAACCTCCAATGCATTGGTTATGGAAGTCGTCCATATGGCTAATCCATTTAGTGATATGTGTATTAGTCGACCATATGGTTTTCCATTTATGTATGTTCATGTCCCAAGTTATCTATATATGTTATGTGCGCTTTCTATGGATTTTATGGTAATCTTGAAACACCCGTAAATTTCAAGGAAATTTTTTTTCTTAATTTTCTTTGGAATTTTACAAGAGTGCAGTCTCTGACGGGACCTGATTCTGAGGCCCGGTGTGATCGGAATCATTTTCTGAAGTTTGGCTCAAGTACGTTCAGTGAACGGACGAGCGGGTATTTCTAACTTTTGAACCGGTGCACGGAATCGAATTCTGAGGGCACCGATGAAATCGAAGCGCTAGTATTCACTTAGAACCCCCTCTTCTGGAGTTGGGTTTGCTCGGGTGTGGTTTTTAATTTTTGGTCTTAAAGTTAAGAAATAAAATAATTTTGCGACAACTTTTTTTTATTTCACATAAGCCACTTGGAAGCCACTTGAAGCCACTTAAAGGCGGCTTGAACTGAGTTGAACCGGATAGGATGTTATCCAGAAATATCCTACCCTTTTGGTAGGATATTTGTGAGGTGGGGCCCGCACGAGCCCCACCGTTTCTTTCCACTAAGAAACGCACCCGCGAAAACCTCTCATTATGAAAGTGAACTGAAGATTTTCTTAAAATATTAACAGACCATTTAATTGGGCGGTTTATTTCGTGAATTAAATGGTCAGTTTCTTTCGTCGAATTAATTCAACAAATTAATTCAATCGTTTCTTAACCATTTTTCAAATTCGTTGGCGTAATAATAAAATAAGGCCAACGCACGACCTCTGGTTATTTGCACATTGAGAGGATTTGAGAGGACCCTTGTATCTTCTTCTCCCTTGCGAAGAACGCGAAGAGCGCGAAGAACGCGAAGAACGCCGAACCCGAAAATCAATGACGCTCCCATCCGAGACATTCTTCCCCGCCCCGATCTTTGATCACCAACCGTTTGAGGTGAGTGATTTTGGGTTTCCTCTAAAGGTTCTTTTGGTTTTAAAAGAAACACAGATTTGATTATTTATAATTTAAATATGTTGTTATTGGTCCGTTGAGCTCGCCGACTCAACGATGGATTCTGCGACGACGCGATGCCTTCCCGCGACGACGCGATGATCCCCCTCTTCCGTGACGATCAATTCCGCGAAGAACGCTCACGCGCGAAGACCAACGAGGTAGGGATTTATTTTGGGAATTGCCCCCTTTTTATATACCCTTCAATGTTTCTTTAAAAAATATTAAAGAACCGGTTTGTGAACAAATTTAAACTTATTAAAATTGTTGTTTCCTGTGTGGAATAAAATTCCTCCCGTTGTTTATCTCTAACGCGGAGGGTGTGGGCCAAACGAACACGGCCCGATGACCCTCCGCTGTTCTTCGTTTTGTGCGGATTTGACGGGCGATGACGGAACGTGCCGCAACGGATGTTTGACGATCCCGCAGTGAAGAACGAGTCCCGGGAGGAGCAATGGCGCAGACAGGATGAAAATCGGGCCACCGGAGCGACTCCAGCGGCCCGCAGAAACCGGCGGTGGCGCGGGTCACCGGCACGGCGGCGCCGGCGCCCGGAGGCGGCGACGCCCGGCGCGCCGCCAGACGAGGCCACCGCGGAGCCGGCCGTGGTGCCGGCGCTCGCGAGACACAGCTGAAGTCGCGTCTGGCGCCAGGAGACACCTCGCGGGTGTCCCGCGGGTGTCACGCGGAGGCGGCGGCACCCCCTGCGGCACCCGGGACGCGGCTTCAGCCGCGTCCGGTTGGATGGCCGACACCCCGCAGGTCACGCGGGGGTGTCACGCAGGGCGGCGACTCCCCCCGCGTCGGGCCGCTCGGCCAAGCCGAGCTGGACCGGCCCTGGCCGAGCTAGACCAGTCCGACCGGGTCGGACTGGGTCAGACCGGGTTCAGCTGACCCAGGGGGGGTCGGGCTGGGTCGGCCTTGGCTCGGGCCCCCGTCTTCGGACGATCTTCGTTCAAACGCCCGTAACTTGAGCTACGTGCCTCCAAACGACTCGCAGTCAGCGGCAACGCGATCCTTGGATCGAGACGGTCATTTCGGTATATCGAACTCAAGGTTTCGGAATACTTTGAGTTTGGTGGGTTGGTTCGTACATCAAACGAACTGGGCCCTCGGAGCGGAAACGCTCATATCTTAAGCCACGGACACACGATTGATGTGCTGTCAGCTTCGTTGAATTCCTCTATGTAAGACAGATCTTTTGGCATACTCCGCCCGAGGTTTGGATGTAGGTGGAGTACGATCGGCATGGTTTTTCCTTAAAAAACCAACCGGGCCCCTGGGACGAAAAAGCCAATAACTCTCAGACCGGGCGTCCGATTGACACGCCGTCTACGACGTTGAGTTCCTGTTGACGATACAGAACTTTTTGATACATCGACTTCAGACTTTGTGTCAGTTGATGTATCGGCCTTGGCTCGTGGAGCGGACCCTGCCGAACGAGCTTGCTGTGTGTGGGAACCCTAGTGCTGGCTGCGATTGCTTCTTCCACGACGACGACCGTGCAGAGATCCTCAGTGGACTGCGGCGACGACCGTGCAGAGATCCTCAGTGGACTGCGGCGACGACGGTGCAGAGATCCTCAGTGGACTCCGACAACGACCATGCATAGATCCTCAGTGGACTGCGGCGACGACCGTGCAGAGATCCTCAGTGGACTACGGCGACGACTGTGCAGAGATCCTCAGTGGAATCTGACGACGACCGTGCAGAGATCCTCAGTAGACTACGACGATGACCGTGCAGAGACCCTCAGTGGACTGCGACGACTTCTGCACTCGGCGATCCTATGTGGATCAGTGCTACCGATCCTGTGTGGGTCAGCGCTCAGCGGTTCTGTGTGAGCCAGCGCCTACAGGTCTTGCGTGGGCCCAGTCCTGTGTGGGCCCGATCCTGTGTGGGACCGATCCTGTGTGGGTCACTGCGGGGTTAGTACCTATCGATCCTTCATGGGTCAGACGACTTAGATGGTTCAGTGATCATCTTTATCGTCATCCGAAGAAGTATACCTGTGTGAGCTGAATCTTGTGTTACTCTCCTTTGTGGATTGTGTAGAGCTATCTTGTGTGGATTTACTATTTACTCTCCTTTGTGGATTGTGTTGAGCTATCCTGTGTGGGTTTACGTTTTTCTTTCCTGTGTGGACTGGGTTGTTCTTGGGCTCGGACGTTGGAGCCGAACGGGAATTGATGAATTAGGTATATGTATGGGCATATACCTAAGCCGTGTCAGATTTTACTTCGTGATTGTATCACTCCTTTGTGGATTATCCTTTGTGGATTTCGGGAGACCTTCGGGGGTCTCGGGGTCCCTAATGAGTAGATTATACTCACCCCTGCACGGGCTATGCCCTCACTACGTGGTGTTGGTTGCAGACGACGGACAAAACTGATCGTGGTGGAGGCGTGCGGGGCAGGACGGTACCTGGAGGTGGACCACTGGGCGGGACGTACTCGGAGCGGTCAGGTGGACCCAAGGAGCAGTGGAGTCTATCTGTACCCACCCTTCATGCGGGACCTTCAGAGGACGGCTCGACGCTGCAGTTTTTCCTTTCAGTTGTTGTTTTTCCTTTTAGATGTACTTTATAGTTGGGATTGTATTTCCGACACCTTTTTACTTTCAGCACAGCTTGTACCATTTTTAATTAGTGTTTATTTTTCCGCTTGCTTACTCTGTGGTGCTTTTTTACTTTTCAAAGGCAATGCATTCCCCTTTTGTTGGGATTTATGCCTTGGTGCTAGTCTCCAGCCCCTGCCCTATGGAAGGCGGGATTGGGGTAGTCACGGCACGAGCCCCGAGGACGGGTCGTGACAAATTGGTATCCGAGGTGGTCGGTTCTACCGTAGACTCTGATCTTTCTTCTATGTGAAGCAATAGTGTTTAGCATATTGAGTGTGGTTATCAGTCCAGGGAGTCCAGTGTTGGTGCGGCGGCCGACGTATCCATACACCAGGACCCTGACTTCTGATTTCCGACTTAATGCACGAAAACATTGATTGCATGTGTGTTTCAAGTTTTCTTTGTGATTACTTGTGTCAGCTCACCAGGTATACTGTTCTGACCGTGGCGCACTTGTTTCCTTTTCAAGATGGCCCGACGACAGCAGCCATCTAGGGTTCCCAGAGTAGACCGCGATGACAGCCCGCCGAGCGACGAGGCCTCGGTACAGGGCCCGTTGACCGCAGAGGCACCAGCGGTACCTTTACCTGCCGAGCCCCCGATGCTTCCAGCACTGGCAGCTGACGATGCACGACGCCTCGGAGCTCTGCACGAGTTCCAGCACCAGCGACCACCCAGGTTCCGTGGGGAGTCGGACCCCCAGGCAGCAGAGGACTGGCTGGAGGCGGTCGTCCGAGTTTTCAGGCTAGTGAGGACATCAGCAGACCTCATGGTGATCCTCGCGGCGAGCCTACTGCATGCAGCAGCATGGAGATGGTGGAGCCTGATACTCCAGGTACACGATGAGGCCACCCTCATCTAGACGGACTTCGAGAGCCTCTTCCGCTCAAGGTTCATCCCAGCCACCCTCCGTGCGGTGCGCATTCAGAAGCTTCTTCAGCTGCGGCAGGGCAGCTTGACGGTCGCTCAGTACGCGGCGAGGTTCACCAATTTTTCTCGATACTCGACCGACATGGTACGGGACCCCTTCTTCCGGGCCCGGACCTTCGAGCCGGGATTGAGACACGAGATCAGGGCATCGCTGATCTCCCTCAGCAACCCGACCCAGGCAGGAGTACTGGAGTGAGCCCTCCTGATTGAGAGCTTCCTGGCTGAGTCCACAATGAGACCTACCGCAGGGCGGCAGATAGCGGAGTCTTCGGCAGCAGGTATCCGACAGATGACTCAGGGTTCCAGGCAGACCAGACCTTCCGGCAGACGACCTCGGGACACTGGCTCAGCAGTGCAGGGCACCCAGCCCGGATCCAGTCTTCCGAGAGGCAGGCAGTGCTATGAGTGCGGTGGGCGGGGCCACATGGCTCATGACTACCCGACCTGCCATACTGAGGGGTAGGAGATGGTGGAGGGGCCCCCAGGAAGAGGCAGAGGGTCGACCGTGGTGGTCCGCAGGGAGGAGGTGGACGAGGCAGAGGAGCTGGCCGAGCAGCAGGTGGTGGGAGATGCTTTGAGGCTCTGCCACCACCACCACCGGGAGGCCCGCCCCGACTACAGGGATTTGGCGGGCAGAGACAGGCTCAGCTCCAGGCAGTGGAGGCCTACGACCACGGCGTGCCAGAGATGATTCGAGGTACGATCTGTGTCTATTCCACCTTTGCTGTAGTTTTGATAGACATAAGAGAGAGTCACTCTTTCATAGCCGCTTCCCTTGTTCGGAGCTCAGAGATTCTGACAGAGCCGTTGGCTCGATCCTTACGGCTAGAGACTCCTACGGGAGTAGACTCGACTATTACGAACTGGTGACGGCAGTGTGAGCTTACTCTCGGAGGCAAGAGCTTCGGCTGGGATCTTCTTGTAGCGGCGTCGAGGCCTTACGACGTCATCTTGGGCATGTATTGGTTATCTACGGTCCATGCTCCGATTGACTGCATTAGGTGCAAGGTGCGATGTGTGAGCACCGACGGGAGATGGTTCACCTTCACGGGTGAGAAGGGAGCCTTAGCAGCACAGGATGGACTCACACAGACGAGAGGTCAGCCCATCACTCATCAGTTGGCTAGCCTCATCCTGGGTGCAGTTGACGTGCGGAGTCCCAGTTTTCCTGCAGTGGTGGATCAGTATACGGACATCTTCCCCGACGACGTTCCAGGGCTACCTCCTCACAGAGAGGTAGACTTTTATATTGATATGTTCCCCGGGACAGCCCTGATATCCACTCCAGCATATCGGATGGCCCCCGCTGTGCTTCGAGAGCTGCGGGTACAGTTGGAGGACTTGCAGGGCAAGGGGTTCATCCGACCTAGTGTTTCACCCTGGGCTTCCCCGATATTGTTCGCCAAGAAGGCGGACGGGAGCTTGCGACTGTGTGTCGATTATCGTCGCCTGAACCAGGTGACAGTGAGGAATATGTATCTGCTACCCAGGATTGATGATCTCTTCGACCAGCTTAAGGGAGCACGGTGGTTCTCGAAGATAGACCTCATGTCAGGCTATCATCAGCTCAGACTTCGAGACGAGGATGTGCAGAAGACGGCCTTCAGGTGTCGGTATGACCACTATGAGTTCTTGGTTATGCCTTTCGGCGTAACCAATTCTCAAGCAGTGTTCATGAGCCTCATAAACGGGATCTTCCAGCCATACCTCGATCGATTTGTCGTGGTCTTCATCGACGACATCTTGGTGTACTCGACCACCGAGGAGGAGCATGCCTACCACTTGCGTGTTGTACTAGACACACTCCGAGAGCACCATATTTATGGAAAGCTCTCGAAGTGTCAGTTCTTGTTACGTGAGGTCTACTTCTTGGGGCACGTCATTTCTGAGGCGGGAGTTGCAGTGGATCCCGCGAAGATCGAGGTAGTGCTAGCTTGGGAGCCACCCAGGAGCGTGACAGAGGTGTGGAGTTTCTTGGGTCTTGCCGGATACTATCGGAGATTTTTGCCGGACTTCTCCAGAGTTGCGGCACCACTCTCAGCATTGACGAAGAAGGGGAAACCCTTCGTGTGGTTAGACAGATGTCAGCAGTGCTTCCAGGAGCGGAGGCAGAGATTGACCAGCACACCTATCTTGAGGTTTCCTAAGGAGTGAGTTGGGTACGTAGTCTACTGCGATGCATCAGGGACCGGACTCGGGTGTGTCCTGATGCAGGAGCGGGTCGTGATTGCCTATGTATCACATCAGTTGATGCTGTATGAGCAGAACTATGCTGCTCATGACCTGGAGTTAGCAGCAGTGGTCTTCGCTTTGAAGACATGGCGGCACTATCTGATGGGCGAGCGCTTCACAGTCTTTTCTGACCACCAGAGTCTTAGGTACATCTTATCTCAGAAGGACCTGAACCTGAGATAGCGGCGATGGCTCGAGTTCCTCCAGGACTATGACTTTGAGATATTCTATACTCCTGGGAAGGGGAACGTGGTAGCCGATGCCCTCAGCAGGAGGACGGGCATCCAGCTACTTGAGGAGGCGACAGAGCAGCTAGCCGCCTTGCAGATATCCTTCTTGGATAGAGACGGAGCATCCTTCCTTCAGTCTCTCACAGTCTCTCCTCCACCTCTACAGCGGGTCAGAGAGGCACAGCGTGGGGACGCTGACTGTGAGACACGGAGGGCACAGATATCATCAGGACAGGCACCTGATGGTTTCTCCCTTGGAGTAGAGCACGATGTATTTTTCAGAGGACGTACCTTGGTACCAGTCGCTTTACGAGAGGAGGTGCTGAGAGAGTTTCACACTTCTACTTTAGTGGTATATCCTGGAGTGGCGAAGATGTACCAGGATCTCGGACGATAGCACTGGTGGTCAGGCATGAAGAAGCTTGTGGCAGAGTTCATTTCACGGTGCCTCACCTGCCAGCAGGTTAAGGCAGAGCATCAGGTACCAGCAGGCTTGGTACATCCCTTGGAGGTCCCGGAGTGGAAGTGGGACGACATATCTATGGACTTCGTGACTGGACTTCCACGCACTTCCAGAGGTCACGACTCCATTTGGGTGATTTTTGACCGACTCACCAAGTCGGCACACTTCTTACCCATCCGAGAGCAGGGCTCCGTGGAGAGCTTGGGACGTCTCTACGTTCAGGAGATTGTACGGCTTCACGGTGTGCCATCGACTATCATCTCCGATCAGGACGCTCTCTTTACTTCCCGGCTTTGGAAGGGGTTGCAGGAGGCATTTGGGACGCGACTACGTCTGAGCACCACCTTTCACCCTCAGACGGATGGTCAGACGGAGAGGACCATTCAGACTCTCGAGGACATGCTCCTCGCATGTTCCCTCGACATTGGTCGCAGCTGGGAGGACCACCTACCCTTGGTGGAGTTCACGAACAACAACAGCTACCACTCCACCATCGGGATGGAACCATACGAGCCGTTGTACGGCAGGCCTTGCAGATCTCCTTTGTGCTGGACAGACCCTGGGGAGTTAGCAATTGTGGGACCAGAGATGGTCCGGGCCACGACAGAGAAGGTCCAGGTCATCCAGGAGCGGATGAGGACAGATCAGAGCCGGTAGAAGTCATATGCTGACAGGAGGCGGAGGCCACTAGAGCTCGAGGATGGTGACCACGTCTTCTTGCGGGTCTCTCCTCGACGTGGGTTGCAGAGATTTGGCCGAGGCGGCAAGTTGTCTCCATGATTCATCGGGCCTTTACAGGTCCTCAACAGGATTGGCGAGGTGGCTTATCGCCTAGCTCTGCCACTTCAGTTGCACCAGGTGCACGACGTCTTCCACGTATCCCAGTTGAGGAGATACGTGCACGACCAGAAACACATCATTGACTATGGGGAGCTAGATGTGGATGAAGGGGAGACTTTTGCGGAGGTCCCGGTGGAGATAGAGGATCGATAGGAGCGGGTCCTACGTGGGCGATCGATTCCTCTTTTGTGCATCAGATGGTAGCACGGGAACCTCCAGAAGATCACATGGGAGCGGGAGGGTCAGATGCGTGCTCAGTACCCATATTTGTTTCCCTAGTTTATGATGTATCTTTACGGGGACGTAAAGCCCTGAGGTGGGAGTAATGTAAAGACCCGTAAATTTCAAGAAATTTTTATTCTTAATTTTCTTTGGAATTTTACAAGAGAGTAGTCTCTGACGGCACATGATTCCGAGGCCCGGTGTGCCCGGAATCATTTTCCGAAGTTTGGCTCGGGTACGTTTAGTGAACGGACGAGCGGGTTTTCTAACTTTTGAACCGGTGCCCGGAATCAAATTCTGAGGGCACAGATTAAATCGCAGTGTAAGTATTTGCTTATAAATGCCTCTTCCGGAGTTGTGTTTTCTCGGGTGTGGTTTTTAATTTTCGGGCTTAAAGTTAAGAAATAAAATAATTTTGCGACAACTTTATTTTATTTCACATAAGCCACTTGGAAGCCACTTGAAGCCACTTAAAGGAGACTTGAACTGAGTTGAACCGGATAGGATTCTATCCAGAAATATCCTACCCTCTTGGTAGGATATTTGTGAGGTGGGGCCCGCACGAGCCCCGCCGTTTCCTTCCACTAGAAAACGCACCCGCGAAAACCCGTCATTATGAAAGTCAACTGACGAGTTTCTTAAAATCTAAACAGACCATTTAATGGTGCGGTTTATTTCGTGAATTAAATGGGCAATTTCTTTCGTTGAATTAATTCAACGAATTAATTCAATCATTTCTTAACCAGTTTTCAAATTCGTTGGCGTAATAATAAAATAAGGCCAACGCACGACCTCTGGTTATTTGTGCGTTGAGAGGATTTGAGAGGACCCTTGTATCTTCTTCTCCCTTGCGAAGAATGCGAAGAACGTGAAGAACACGAAGAACACCGAACTCGGAAATCGACAACGCTCCCATCTGAGACGTTCTTCCCCGCCCCGATCTTCGATCACCAACCGTTTTAGGTGAGTCATTTTGGGTTTCCTCTAAAGGTTCTTTTTGTTTTAAACGAAACACAGATTTGATTATTTATAATTTAAATTTGTTGTTCTTGGTCCATTGAGCTCGCCGACTCAACGCCGGATTCCGCGACGACGCGACGCCTTCCCGCGACGACGCGACGATCCCCCTCTTCCGCGACGAGTAATTCCGTGAAGAACGCTCACACGCGACGACCAACGAGGTAGGGATTTATTTTGGGAATTACCCCTTTTTATATTACCGTCAATGTTTCTTTAAAAAAAATTAAAGAACCAGTTTGTGATCAATTTTAAACTTATTAAAATTGTTGTTTCCTGTGTGGAATAAAATTCCTCCCGTTGTTTATCTCTAACGCGGAGGGTGTAGGCCAAACAAACACTGCCCGACGACCCTTCGCCGTTCTTAGTTTTGTGCGGATTTGACGGGCGATGATGGAACATGCCGCAACGTATGTTTGACGATCCCGCAGTGAAGAACGAGTCCCGGGAGGAGCAATGGCGCAGACGGGATGAAAATCGGGCCACCGGAGCGACTCCGGCGGCCCGCGGAAACCGGCGGCGGCGCTCGCGGGACGCGGCTGAAGCCGCGTCCGGTGCCAGGAGACACCCCGCGGGTGTCCCGCGGGTGTCACGCGGGGGCGGCGGCACCCAGGACGCGGCTTCATCCGCGCCCGGTTGGGGGGCCGACACCCCGCGGGTCACTCGTGGGTGTCACGCAGGGCGGAGGCGCCCCCTGCGTCGGGCCGCTCGGCCAAGCCGAGCTGGACCGGCCCTAGCCAAGCCCAACCGGTCCGATCGGGTCGGACCGGGTCGGACCGGGTTCGGCCGACCCAGGGGGCGTCGGGCCGGGTCGGCCGGGGCCCGGGCCCCCGTCTTCGAACGATCTTCGTTCAAACGCCCGTAACTTGAGCTACGGGCCTCCAAACGACTCACCGTCAGCGGCAACGCGATCCTTGGATCGTGACGGTCGTTTCGGTATATCGCACTCAAGGTTTTGGAATACTTTGAGTTCGGCCGGGTTGGTTCGTACACGAAACCAACCGGGCCCTCGGAGCGGAAACACTCATATCTTGAGCCATAGACGTCCGATTGACGTGCCGTCAGCTTTGTTGAATTCCTTTCAGTGAGACGGATCATTTGGCATACTCCGCCCGAGGTTTGGACGTAGGTGGAGTACGGTCGGGTTGGTTTTTCCATAAAAAACCAACCGAGCCCCCTGGGACGAAAAAGCCAATAACTCTCAGACCGGGCGTCCGATTGACGTGCCGTCTGCGACGTTCAGTTCCTGTTGACGATACGGAACATTTGGATACATACAATTCGGACTTTGTGTCAGTGGATGTATCGGCCTCGACTCGTGGAGCGGACCCTCCCAAACGAGATTACTGTGTGCGGGAACCCTAGTGCTGGATGCGACTACTTCTTCGACGACGACAACCGTGCAGAGATCCTCAGTGGACTGCGGCGACGACCGTGCAGAGATTCTCAGTGGACTGCGCCGACGCCTGTGCAGAGATCCTTAGTGGACTCCGACGACGACCGTGCAGAGATCCTCAGTGGACTGCGGCGACGACCGTGCAGAGATCCTCAGTGGACTACGGCGACGACTGTGCAGAGATCCTCAGTGGAATCTGAGGACGACCGTGCAGAGATCCTCAGTAGACTACGACGATGACCGTGAAGAGATCCTCAGTGGACTGCGACGACTTCTGCACTCGGCGATCCTACGTGGATCAGTGCTACCGATCCTCTGTCGGTCAGCGCTCAGCGGTTCTGTGTGAGCCAGCGCCTACAGGTCCTCCGTGGGCCCGGTCCTGTGTGGGCTCGATCCTGTGTGGGTCCGATCCTGTGTGGGTCACTGCTGGGTTAGTACCTATTGATCCTTCGTGGGTCCGATGACTTAGATGGTTCAGTGATCATATTTATCGTCATCCGAAGAAGTATACCTGTGTGAACTGAATCTTGTGTTACTCTCCTTTGTGGATTGTGTTGAGCTATCCTGTGTGGATTTACTGTTTACTCTCCTTTGTGGATTGTGTTGAGCTATCCTGTGTGGGTTTACATTTTGCTTTCCTGTGTGGACCGGGTTGTTCTTGGGCTCAGACGTTGGAGCCGAACGGGAATTGATGACTTAGGTATATGTATGGGCATATACCTAAGCCATGTCAGATGTTACTTCGTGATTGTATCTTTCCTTTTTGGATTATCCTTTTTGGATTTCGGGAGACCTTCGGGGGTCTCGGGGTCCCTACTGAGTAGCTTATACTCACCCCTGCACGGGCTATGCCCGCACTACGTTGTGTTGGTTGCAGATGACAGACATCGCTGATCGTGGTGGAGGCATGCGGAGCAGGACAGTACCTGGAGGTGGACCACTGTGCGGGACGTACTCGGAGCGGTCAGGTGGACCCGAGGAGCAGTGGAGTCTATCTGTACCCACCCTTCAGGCGGGACCTTCAGAGGACGGCTCGACGCTGTAGTTTTTCCTTTCAGTTGCTGTTTTTCCTTTCAGTTGTACTTTACAGTTGGGCTTGTATTTTCGGCCCTGTATTACTTTCAGCACAGCTTGTACAACTTTTACTTAGTGTTTACTTTTCCACTTTCTTACTCTGTGGTTCTTGTTTACTTTTCAAAGCCAATGCCTTCCCCTTTTTTTGGGATTTACGCCTTGGTTCTAGTCGCCAGCCCCTGGCCTATGGAAGGCGGGCTTGGGGTAGTCACGGCACGGGCCCCGAGGACGGGTCTTGACAAATCTATTTGTTTAAAAATGGTAAGCAGTGATAATTTATTCAGAGAAAAGTAATCAATGCATCATAAAGGTAAAAATTATTACATAGGATAAAGTATTCATGGATTACACGTTGTTTTAAAAAAATAATAGTTTTCCTTCTTTGTGTATCCCTTAGTTAAAATTTTGCTCATCCCAAGTTTTTGAAATGTTTTTTCACAGGTCTTGAAGAAGAATGTTGACAAGGATGTGATCAAGAAAATGACATGATCTATAAAACATGGAACTGGACATGTTTCTTTTTAAGAGATTTTATTTGATTAAAAAAATTAATATTGAGTAGTAGTATATACATGTAATATTGAAGGTGATATGTTATAGTTATTGCCTTATTCTCTAAATCTCTAAACCTAGAAAGATCCTCAATGTGAATTCCTGATTTAACTCATGTATACGAAATGTTTAAGGTCTGGTCCTTATAATAGTAAACACACAAATTTGAGGCATTACACTCTAAGAGAACACATGCGAGAGAGAGATATATATGACAGACACCAACCAACTCCAACTCAGAAATAAATATAAATTAAATCCAAATAACACATATTAATGTCTTTAAAAAATACATCAATTGAATGGAAAAATTGTATGTACCAGAGAAAAGTAATAACAACAGCAACCACAATCCCGAATAGCTCTTGCAACCCCAAGCATGTAGAAACCAGCTTGATATCAAACAACCTCCAAGTGACCCGATAAATAGTTTATATATACATTGGGTGAGTATATTAGTATATTCAGTAGGATCCTCCATGGATCCTCTCATGCAAAGGTAATGAAAGAATTTTAAATCATAGTGAAAAAGAAGTGAAACTAACTCGTTACCTAAATATATATAATATGTCCCCAGCCTCACCATGTCTACTCTCACCATGTATCGCATACAACAGTATATAATATAATAAATAATTTCAGAGTTACCCAACTACTATGTCCCCAATGGTTTTCTACTTTTCCCCATCATCACACATCTTAAGAATCTCTCTCCAAAAAGGCTTGCCAGCAAACACATGGGCGAAGCACCAGAACATGCAACTCATGCAAAAAAACTACCATGGAAATGTAAGAAAAGTAACCATGTAGTTTTTGGGAGCCACTAAAACTCTCATAATGTGAATCATATGTCGGGAATGATACCTCAAGCTATTAAAACCCTTGCACCATGTAAGGATCCTCAAGCCATCACAACTTATACACATTAAACCTATAGTATTCCATAGAAAAATATATCCAGAATATATGTCGATGAATAACCACAAGCCTTTACATCCCTCTACACAAATATATTGGGAAACATAACCGATGTACCTACCAACACATGTAACTAACAAGAGAAAAGAGCGGGGCCAAAGGGTGTAGTCGGCCATCCATCCTCCCAACAGAATGTTGGGGAAAATGCCCCCATGGCACAGATTCTCTAGGGTTCCAGTTTCCCAAACTGACATGGTGGCATAGCATATCGAAAGAAAAAATGTAGAGAATATAATAATTCCCCCAAACAGATTACGGTCTTAACCTATTCATAGATTAAACTGCATCTAAAGTCTCTCAGACTCTCAGTTTCCACTTCTAGGACTAGATATCCTAGAAAAACAAAGACATTTAAAGAGCATTATTAAATTAATTCATTCCATTTTTATTTTTGGAACATTACGTTAATTAATTCCTTAAATATTAATTCACCATTAATAATTACACATTATATTTCATTATCATCACACCCAAAGGTCACTATTCATTTAAATTTCAACCTCAATATTTTGTCCATGCATGCTCCAACGCCATGGGATAACATCGTTTATTTAATAATTTATTAGAAACATTATTACTTTACCATATTCACAAGAAATATATAATATAATTCTATACTACTAAACATATGGGGGCTTAACACGGTGAGTAGATGAACTAATCGTCTAGTCTATTCCACATATAGCAAGTGCATAGACTAATCCATCCATGAGATGATTAACACAGAAATCATGTGGCATAACCCGTGTGTCTTGGCCTCTTTTTAGAAGAAGGGTAAGCATAACCTTCTGACTTGAGCAGTGGGTAATTTAAAGCTGCATGATAACCAATAAGAAACAAAAAGAATCAGAACATTCACATATAACCTATTCCATATTCTCTGGTGTCCTTCTTGTCACCCACATGCATAAAACAATGCATCTCGCCACACTTGGTGTCAACTTCTTCCACAAATAGAAGTCCCCATTGCCCCCTGATATCACAACAGCCTTCTTGGCTCACATCACATCACAAGATGTTGGAATACAAACATCATATCAATTGGTATATTGGCCCTTAAACAAGGCATACATCCTTTAAACTCAATGAGCTCACATGACTCCAAGAATAAGGCTCATAGCCTTTACAATAAAGAGGGTAAATCATAACCCAATGAGGAATTATATTTTCATAAAACATCCAGTTCTATAATCCATCTAGAATTATCTAATTTATTATTTTTAGGTTCCAAATATGGGTAACCTAAAATTCAATCTATCAAAGCGATCACAAATTTGTTAAACATTAATACTGCATCAATGTGATAATCTTTAAATTAACACAAATACAACTATATTCATTTACATTCCTCTTTATCATTATCAAAATAATTATCAATTAATTACAGCTTTACATTCATTACTTATTTCCATCAATAACAAAATTCTAAAAAATGAAAGCATAGATATCACACTATCTTGAAAAACTAGAAGCAATAACCTACGATCAATATCAATTTATTTATCCGGTTCAAATATTTATTATATCAATTATGTTTTGATCTAGTGGGCTATAACATTCTAAATTTACTTTTTCTCATAAAAGTATATAGATGAAACGAATCCCCTACCTCAAATCGTTCTTGTCGTTCTTTATATGAGAATGATCCAAAATATGGATGTAACATCCCAAGTAAAGAATGAATATAATATTTTTATATTTATTAATATTTGTTAATTAAATATTAATTTTACTTTAAAGGGGATGCTATGTTGGATGGATTACCCGATACGCAACAATGGGTTTCATTGAAATTTTATGTTGCACACTAATAATATAATATTATTAATTGAAATGGTTGTTCATTCCTAGATGTTGCATTGAAGGGAATTAATAGAACTAAGTACAATAAGATTATACATTTTAGGATATGTTTTTACATTTATCCAATAAATGTTAAAAGCATAAAATGTGAATGAATATAATTTGAAGCATAAATACTAATATATTCTTTAAAAGGTCGATTTACTGTCTATGAAGGTGAACCCTCCATAAATATATATTTGGTCACTTTTATATATTCTATTTGAAAAAATAAAATTATTCTTTAGAATCGAACATTAAAATTATCCTTGGGTAAAATTTTTGTATTTTTCTGATAAAAATCATTTTTTAATGAATCGTGAAAAATAATGTATTTTAATTAAAATAGTATTTTTAATCTAATTTATTTATATGGTTATTTTATCTTTTTAATTAGTTTCAAAGAGTAATTTTAATACATTTTTATTATTTAATCTAATGGTGGTCATTGGAAATATTTTCACCGTGAAATTGTACATAAACAAGTGTCAATCTTTTGATAGATATAGTTTCTTAAAATCACGCTATTTGTTTTGACAACGAGAATTAATTTTAAATTAATTAATAAAACTTCTTGGTTCTGAATTTTTTAAAATAGAAATAATTTTTGAATTTGGAATAAAAAATATATCTTACGCAGATTTTTTGTTATTTTTCTTAAATACATTAATTTTTGACGGAAAGTGAAACCACTTAGTAGTAGTTAAAAAACATACTTTTTCATTTAAATGAAATTTTATCACTTCATAAAATTGAATTTCAAACATACAACAAACATGGTTTTTAATAGTAAGTAAAATTTGATTCAATAAAATTAAAATAATTTTTGGTAAATAGTAACTATTGACTTTTATCTACCGAGGTTAAAGGTAAATAGGGTAATTTAAGGTAAAAAAATACCATAATAATAAAAAATTTTCTTAATACCTATCCTAACAATATTTCATGTGACCTGACCGATCATGGACATATTTGGTTCTATTTTGGGACCCCACGGAGCCCCTTAAGAGTAATAATGACTCTATTTTGATTAATTTAATGTAAAGACCAAAATGACATAAAAAAATATCTTTTAGTAAATTAATTTGTACCTGGGGTTATATAAGTTATATTTTTGACTATAAATATTCATTGGAAAGATAAAAATATTTCCAACATCATGGTAGTTTTTTATTATTTTTCGACATCATATAAATTAAATTATTTATGGCACAAAAATGATGCAGTATTTACATAATTAATAAATTATTTAAATAAATAAGAGTATAAATATAATAATAACATCCAAAAAATATTCAATTCTTATTGGATGAATTTATTTCGACCATGATCCATCATATCTTCAACTATAATTAGTTTTGGACCTTTAGAAACTGAAAATAATTATATAATAAAATAATATTTTCACACTTTTCTAAAGATCCCCTCCTCCTCCTTATAAAAATCCATCACTTCTAACTCATTACTCACACATATAAATCCACTTGTCTTTTCCAAAACCTTCCCAAATAATCTCTAAATATCCCTCTCATCCACATAAAAGTCTTACCTTAGGACAAAGACACTTCAAGAAGTCCTTTTGGTTCAAACTAAATAGAGTTACCCAAATTAATGTTAACAATTTCTCTGAACTTATTTTATTTTATTTTACTTCTCCAACCCCTAAACTATTTTTATTCCTATATTTTATAAAAAAACTAGTATCCTAAATATAATAGGATTTTTCTAGGAGATTTATTCGAACTACACTAACACACCACTCGATCTAATGGGTGTAGAACATATTGTTTCTCTGGATTTCAAACTAACGCCTCATGAAACGATGATTGTTCTATTATCTCCCACCACAACTCATGGTGGCCAACAAGATGGAACTATATTTATATATCATATATATTATAATGATGTTTTCTTTATGATTATGTATTTTTTTATTTATATCATACATGTATGGTTTCAATTGTGGGTAAACATGATAATTTCATTTGAGAAAGTGCGTACTACCGCCCTCTATAAGTGATATGACTCGTTAATTACATATGTGGGACATATAAAGGATGGATTTAATGATATAATATATGATATTATACTGGAATTATAATTTAATTATGTATCATTATATTTTAATTCCATTAAAATATGAAATACAAATGAAAGTAGCATTCATGTGTACATACGACTTACCGTCTCCATGAATGGTTCATTTCATTTCTTATCTCCAAATGATATGTACTATTTTAAATACATATACATACTGGATATATATGATATATGTGATATCTAAATAATGAATATAATTATGTATATAGTGGAATATTGACCACATGGAAAACATTTAAATATAAGGTGTTCATTTTTTACTCAAGTACCAAATATCTACAAAACGACCGTTATTAACTTAAATGATTTCATAATGTTTATTACATATTATTAATTGATATAAAAAGTGTAATAATCTTTATGAGGGATCTTAAGAAAGTATAAATTATCTTTAGTTTATTATTCAATAATAACATGGAGCGTAAGAGTCAAGTCATACCCGAGGTAAGGGATTTCTTATATCACATTCAATTCCTTGAGATTTCCATTTTTCTCCACTTATATATTGAATGTGGTGTATTCTGTACTTCCATTTGATATATATTATCATGATTATTTTTATATTCATGGTATTCTATTATTAATTTAGTGATTATTATCTTTTGTTCTTACGACACAATTGATTACAACGTGGTAAGGGGTTTTCATATCACTTTTTTTTCCGTGATAATTCATGCTACATTTGCCAAAAAAAATTTGTGTGGTGTATGTAATTCCCATGATTTTATTATATTTGTAATATAATTTAATTAAAGGGTATTTAAATCTCCATTTTATAACCCTTCATTCATAGGGTGTATGATTTGTATGTTACCAAATTGGTAAGGGAATTAAAAATTTCAATTTCCACTCATTGGGCTTTATAGATAATTAATTTTCTACAGTAATCCATGATTAAATGTGAAATCACTATTTATTTACATATGTATTAATTTCGTCCCCCCTGTTTGTGTATATACTTTTGATACACATAATCCCTCCGTTGATAAATTCTCAAGTCATCAATATGAATTGGATTAGAGTAATATTAACTCAATTCCCATTCATTGAGTTAAACATCCAAGTCATTGGTGTTGTTTTTACAAGAATAAGTGTGAATGAACTCTGATTGATTTACACTAAATATCCAATCATATTGATTGTATTTATATTTTTCACACATAATTATTTCCTTGATTTATCCTTAAACTATGCATATGGTCTTTATATGTAAATTCATATCAACTTACATTCCATTGAGACTTCATTGTTTTTATACACCAATTCACTATTATATGGTGTATATACTGTCCTTTGCTTTATTATATCATGAATAACTTTATTCTCATGATATTATAATTTTTTTTATTAAATCCTATTCCTCAATTATTCGTATTCAAGCATCTCTCATTTTGTTAAAAACACTTTATTTGAAATGTTGTTTTAGAAGTTTTAAAATGTATTGTTCTAAATATTTCTTATTAATGTCCATGTTTTCAAAAAAAAATTTAAGGATTTATTTATATATACATAAATGTTTTAAAATGTTAAGTCCTTTAAAAGATTCAATGTGGTATGGTACTCTTTGATTAAAAAATATATTTATTAAATATTATAAATGGTTTTGAATATGGTCTGATAAAGCATGGATTATTTCAATATCGTGAATTGATATATAGTGATTGCAATGTGTAAATTTTATCTTTCTTTGAAGCTTTTTTTATGTGTTATGAATATGATATGGATATTGGGCATTGTTTCTGTATATGGGTGGTTCTATGACAAACCTAGGGAAAGTGAGCCTGAGATTTCTCTCCAATGCATTGGGTAACGTGATAGTGGTAAACGTGATGTTTATCCTAAGAGATTTTGGGAATATACTGTGATGGGTATTCCCAGTGTAACTCCCTATGTAGATATGATAACTACAATGTATGTTTTATATGGATGCCATAAGTTACCTTTATGATTTATGATTTCTGTGTTTTATTCATACGTCTTATGATTTCATGAGGTCTATTATTATTATAAAGTATGGTTTTATAGATTTTTATTTTTGATGGGATAATGTTTATTTTCATTATTTTATAATAGTTACTGAGATTTTTATGATCATCCCATGTTTTGAAATGTTTTTCACTGGCCATAATGATAAATAAGGTCATGGATGAGATCACGGAAAAGTCATGTTGTCTACAACACGGGACAAGACATGTATATGTTTATCAAGAGTTTTTATTTTATGAAAAAGGGATACTGGGTAGTAGTATCTTCATGTAATATTCTATTCGTTATGTAATAGTTATGGCCTGATTCTCTAAAACTGTAAACCAGAAAAGGTCCTCAATATAAATTAATGACAAAATTCAATATTATGTAATGTTTAAGGCCTGGTCCTTATAGTTGGTTTCAATGGTCGGTTTAGATTACTTTAGAGGTTATGGTGTTATTTAAGCATTACTGACATAACCATAATGGTTAACATATTAGAAAGAGCCATATTAATTTTATATAAATTAAATTAGTTTAAGATAACATGGATAAGTATATCTTATTATTTTCCCTCCTCATAATATATAATATGATGATTTTACGGATATACTCACACTGACCTTTTTGGTTTTGGTAAATGGTTATATCTAGAAAGCACCAAAGTAACAGTGGATGTGATGAAAACTATGATGGTTTTCTGAATGAGAAACAAAATGAAATGGGAGTTTCAATGATAAATCTTGTGGTTATTCTCAACCAGCTTTCTGGAGTCATGATTGACAACCCGAACATTAGTTATTTTTATAAGGCAACGTATATGTGAGAAAAAAAAATCACTTTATAAGTTCAGGTAATAATCACACATGTAAGTATATTCAAAAACCTATGTGTCAAGGATGTGGAAAGAAACACCTAGGAAAATTCTTCAAAGGGACAGGCAGATGCTATAGATGATGGAATGAAGGTCATATAGAAGAAACATTCCATGGAAAAGGAATCTTCCAGTTGACTCTAATAATGGGAATGAACTTCTTTTTGAGGGATCAATAGAATGTTTTAAATGTGGTGTGCATGGTCATTATACAGATAGTTGTCCTTCGAAGATGTTTCGGGAATGGGATCACTAGGATCGTAAAAATTTATTTTATCAACACATAAAGACATTCTGAATGATGATGAAGAAACTGACAATGAACAATGAAATGTATGGATTATTTCATAACATATGTTTTGATATTATTGCGTTTTAGGATATGATTCATGATTTTGTTTGTAGGAAAGAATTATTTCAGAATAAGTTGGTAAAGAGTGGTTAATGGATCATGAAGAACATTGAATTAATAAGATGTTAAAATGTAAGGGATTCAAGAGTAATGGTAGATTATATGATGATGAAATGATGAAAATAATTAAGGATCTTTTGAGGACGAGATTACATTGGAAGACTTTTTATAGTATGTGTAACCCTGAAGTTTGATATATAAAAATGTTATTCATGGAATATTTATCTTTTCTTCTGATGAGTAATAGTGGAATTTATTTTTGGGAGAATATATGTTTTTATTATGGACATATGGTGATTTAGGTTTTCTTATGGAAATGATTAACCTATCATAGTGAATATGTGATTTGGTAAATTACACTTCAGTATGAGACATTAAGAGTTGCCGATTTTATTTGGAAATAAATGATAAAATTTACTATGGAAGGCTATGTGATAAAATAGTTCTGAGTTTTGGGATTCAATATTATATTATATTTTTTTCAATAATTTTAATGACAATTTTATATTGAATGGTATTTCTTAAACTTTGGGTACTTTTTGTTGAATTTTGGAGATTAATATTATTACTTCTTTTCATAAAGTATTCTCTTTTTAGGGATTATCTGATCACCAACTAACCAATTTCATTTTTGGTTAATGTATAATAATAGGGGAAATATATGGTTTATATTTTGTGGATCATGTTATTCTCTAGAGGTTGATTATAGAGCTTTCAATGTGAACAAGCCATCGTTAATACTTATCATTTTGAGAAAAGATGAGTTTTTGGTAGAATTTTATTAAAGGATGACACTCTACATGAAGAGTAAGTATATTTCCTTATGATATTAGTATTGTTATAAAGATAATTCATCAACTCTATGAAAAGTATCTTCAATATAAAATGTTATAAGACCTATTTTACCATCACACTTTTACCCAAACACAAAATTATGGTATTGTGGTGGTTAACATTCCATGATCATGTTCTCTATCACTCACTATTAATCTATGAGAGTAATTTTCTCTTCTATATCAATGTTATCATGTAATTCTAGTTTCTGTTGTCTCAGGTAACCTTTTTACTTCTATTCCTTTGTTTTAAAGTGATATATTTATTGACTCATTTTTTGATTTGGGACTTTAAAATAACTTTCTTATCCCAATTTTAAAATTGTGAGGACTCAATTATCAAAAGGGTGGATGGATGTAACATCCCAGGTATATAAAGAATATAATATTTTCATATTTTTTAATATTTTTGAATTAAATATTAATTTTACTTTAAAGAATATTCTATGTTCGATGGCTTAACCGATATGCGACAATGGGTTTCTTTGAAGTGTTACATTGCACAATAATAATATAATATTATTATTTTATATGGTAGTTAGCGCCTAGACATTTTATCAGAGGGAATGAATAGAACAAACTACAATATGATTATACATTTCTGTTATATGTTTCTACATTTATCCAATAAATGTTAAAGGATTAAAATGTGAATGAATTTTATTTTAAGCATAAATACTCTAATAATTTTTTAAAGGTCGACTTACCACCTTTGATGGGGAACCCTCATTAAATATAGTTTTTGTCACTTTGATATGATTTATTTGACAAAATAAAATTGTTTTTTATAATCGAAAATTTAAAATTTACCTTGGGTAAAATTTTGGTATTTTTGTGATAAAATTAAAATTGTATGAATATTGAAAAATATTGTATTTTCATTCAAATATGATTTTTAATTTAATTTATTTGTAGGTTTAGATTATATTTTTAATTGTTTTTAAAGTTTAATTAGAGTATATTATTACCATTTAATCTAATGGTGGTCATTTCAATTAATTTCACTTTGAAATTGGATACAAATAAGTGTCAATCAATTGTTAGATATGGTTTCTTAAAAACAAGCTATTTGGTTTGACAATTGGAATTAATTGTAAATTAATTAATGAAATTATATGTCTTGAATTTTGTAAAATAGAAATAATTTCTGATTTTTAAATATCAAATATATCTTAGGCTGAATTTTTTTTATTTTTCTGAAAAACATCAATATTTGACGAATAGTGAAAACACATAGTAGTAGTTAACAAAAACTGACTTTTTTATTTAAATTAAATTTTACCACTTATGTGAATTTAATTTTAAAAATCCAAGATACATGGTGGTTATTATTAAGTAAAATGTTTCTCAATGAAATTAAAATATTTTTTGGTGAATAATAACTTTTGACTTTTATTTACCGCTATTAAAGGTAAATAGGGTAATTCAAGGTAAAATGAATATAATAATAACAAAAAATTACCATAACACTTGTCTTAACATTATTGTACGAGTCATGACTGACCATGGGAATATTTGGATCGATGTTTGAACCCCATGGAGCCACTTAATTGTGATAATGACATTTTATTTTAATTAATTTATTGTAAAGACCAAAATGACATAAAAAATATCTTTTACTAAATTAATTTTTACATGGGGTTATATAGGTTATCATTTCTACTATAAATATTAATTTGAATGAAAAAAAATATTTACTACATCATTTTCATTTTTTATAATTATTAGACATCAATTAAATTATATTATTTATGACACAAAAATGATGCAGTATTTACCTCATTAAAAATGATTTAAATAAATAAGATTATAAAATTTATAAATTCATAAAAAACCTATCCAATTTTTATTTTATTAATTTATTTCAACCATGAGTTATCTTATAATTTACTTTAATGTGTTTTGGACCTTTAGAAACCGAAAATCATTATATAATAAAATAATATTTTCACACTTTCCTAAAGAGCCCCCCACCCCCTTATAAAAAGTGTCCACTTCTTACTCATTACTCACACCTCTCAATACCACTTGTCTCATCCAAACCCTTCCCAAATAATCTCTCATGAAAACTCTATTCCACCTAGAATTCTTACCTTAAGCAGAAGGCACTTCAAGATGTCCTTTTGGTTCAAACCAAAGGGAGTTAGCCAAATTAAAGGTAATAATTTCTCTTAACTTCTTTTCTTTTATTTTACTTATCAAACTCTTAACCTCTTTTAATTAATTTTATTTATAACAACACCAGTATCATTAATATAATAGGATGTTTCTAGGAGAAAAATTCAAAATACACTTACACACACCCTCATCTAATAGATGAAGAATATACTGTTTCGGTGGATGGAAAACTAACGCCTCATGAAATGATGATTGTTCGATTTTCTCCTACCACCTCCCTTGGTGTTCATTAAGATCACATTATATTTATATATTATATATATTATGTTTAGTTTTTCTTTATTATTTTGTATTTTCCATTTATAGGACACCTTTATGGTTTACATTATGGGAAAATGCGATAATTTTATTTGAGGATGTGCGGACTACAACCCCTTCAATGTGATATGACTTGTTAATGCCATATGTGGGACTTATAAAGGATGGAGATAATGATATTATATAAGATATTTTACTAGAATTATTATATAACTATGTATCATTATCTTTTAATTCAATTAAAATATGAAATAAAAATGAAAGTAGCATTCATGCTTACGTACAGCTTACCGTATCCATGAACGGTGCATTTCATTTCTTATCTCCAAATGATATATACTATTATAAATACATATATATTTTGAATATATAAAATATATTTTATATATAAATAATTAATATCATTCCGGAGATAATGGACTATAGACCACATGGTAATCTTGTATATATAAGGTGTTCATTGTTCACTCAAGTACCAAATATCGACCAAACAACAGTTATTAACATAAATGAATGCATAATGATAATTATATGGTAATAAGTGATATAAAAGGAATAATAATCATGAAGAAAATTATTAAGAAATTATAAATTAACTTTAGTTTTTTACTCAGGAAGAACACGGAACATACGAGTCAAGTCGGACACGAGGTAAGGGATTTCTTATCTCACTTTCAATTATGTGAGATTTCCATTGTTTGCCACTTATTTATTGAATGTGGTGTGTTGTGTACTTCCATTTGATATATATTATAATTATTCATTTTATATAACTGGTATTCTGTGATTAATTTTGTGACTATTAACTTCTGGTCTTACGACTCAATTGATCACAAAATTGTAAGGGGTTTTCATCTCACTTTTTATTCCCATGAGAATTCATGATACATTTTCCACTATTTCCTTTTGTGTGGTGTATATACTTCCAATGATTGTATTATATGTGTAATATACATTAATTTATGGGTATTTAAATCTTCATTTAATGAACCTTATTTTATGGGGTGTATGATTCGTAAGTTACCAAATTGGTAAGGGGATGAAAATTTTCAATTTCTACTCATCGGGCTTTACACATATGTCATTAATTACATTACTTCAATATTATGTGTGAAATCACTATTTATTTACTTTTGAAGTAATTTACACTCCCATTTCTGTGGATATAATTTTCATAAACATAATCATTTCATTGATATATTCTCAAGTCATCAATATGAACTTGATAAGAGTAATATTAACTAAATTCCCATTCATTGAGTTAAACATCCAAGTCATTGGCGTTGTTTTTACAATAATATGTCTGAATGACCTATAATTGATTTAATCTGAATATATAATCATATTGAGTGTATTTGAATTTGTCACACATAATTATGTCATTGATTTATCCTTAACCTAGAGATATGGTCTTTATAAGGGAATTCATCTTAACTTACATTATATTGAGACTTCATTGTTGTTATGCAAAAATTCACTATTAGATGTTTTATATACTACCATTTGGCATATTATATCATGAATACATTTATTCTTGTGATATTATAATGTTTTTATTAAATTCCATTCCTCAATTCTTTGTATTCAAGCGTCTCTGATTTTGTTAAAAACACTTTAATGGAAATGTAGTTTTAAATGTTTTAAAGATCTATTTTTCTAAATATTTATTATTAATTTCCTTGTTTTAAAATTGGTTTTTATGGATTTTTTTATAAAGACATTAATGTTTTAAAATGTTAATTCATTTAAAAGATTCAATGTGGTAGGGGACACTTGGATTCAAAAATATATTTATTAAATCGTTTAAATGGTTTTGAAAATGGTTTGATAAAGCATTGATTTTGTCAATATCTTGAAAAGATATATTGTGATTGTAATGTGGAAATTTTATCTTTCCTTTATGCTTATTTTATGTGTTATGAATATGTTATGAATATTGTGCATTGTTTATGTATATTGGTGGTTCCGTGATAAACCTAGGGCATGTGTGCCTGAGATAGCACTCAATTGCATTGGGTAACATCACGAAGGTAAATGTGATGTTCCTCCTAAGAGATTTAGGGAATATACAGTGATGGGTATTCCAAGTGTAACTCTTTACATAGATGTGATAAATACAATGAATGTTTGATATAGATGCCATAATTTACATTTATGATTTATGATTTCTATGTGTTATTCATAAATCATATGATTTTATGAGGTATGTTATGATTGAAAAGCATGGTTTCATAGATTTGTATTTTTTGATGGTATAATTTATCTTTTCATTATTTTATAACCCTTATTGTGCTTTTTATGCTCATTCCAAGTTTTAAATTTTTTTCACAGAATATATAGATGAATATAGTCAAGGATGAGATCACAGAAAATTCATGTTGTCTAAAATATGGAACTAGACATGTCTTTATTTATCAAGAGTCATTATTTTATGAAAAATGGATACTGGGTAGTAGTGTCGACATGTAATATTTATGTTCTTATGTAATTGTTATGTCCTAATTCTCTAAAACTCTAAACCTGAAAAGATACTCAATGTGAATTCATGAAAAATTCAAGATTATGTATTTTTTAAGGCCTTGTCCTTATAAATAATCATGATTGCCTCCTCTTGTGACAACTGTATCCATTCAAGGATTCCATGGTACGACGACACCAACAGAAACCCAAGAAAACACCATTAAAAGCTTTTAGGTCACATTCTATGACCTGGAATGGAGAAATATGAGACTATGAACCCTAAATAACGATGATAAATCATACCTTATATCAATGAATGATTTGACACTTACTGCTTGAACCAAAATAGGGGGTGTGCTTGTTGCTAGGAGGAAAATTAAGGTAGAAAGGTATGAGGATTGAGGTTATATCAGACAAATCCTAATGGAAGAATGAAAGGATCGAGTGTCTCGCACCAGGGAATAAGAAGGTAGAACACGGGAGGAAGATTTTATGTCCCTTTAGATGATTTACGGAGAAACAGTTTATGATACGCTGGATTTTCCATTAAAATAAGATTTCATTAAACAACACATTTTGACCAAGTAAAGACATACCCATCATTAGGAAAATTAATATAGGTTTTATGGGATTTGATCTAGCCTTAAATACGACAAAACAAGTCCTTTAATGCAATTTACGTCAAAGGAGAGAAGCATTAGGAAGCTAAAAACACTATTCATGATCCTCGAAACACTATACACCTACTGATCCTAAAAACACAGTTCGTAGAATGACTCAAAGATGTCGATAGTATAGTTCACAGAATGAATCAACAATGCTGATTGTACTCTTCACAGAATGACTCACCAAATAGTGAGTGTATTGTTCACAGAATGACTCTGCGATGCCTATGGGACTATTTAATGAACAAATCGCCTATTTCAAGGGTAGTGTTCAAAGAACGACTCACCAATGCCAATGGTACTGTTCACATAATGACTCAACAATGTCGATAGTAATGTTCACAGAAAGAATAACCGATGCTGATGGTACTGTTCACAGAATGGACCTCTAATACTAATGGTAATGTTCATGGTAGGACTCACTCATGCTGATAGATCTGTTCACAAAATGACTCTCTGATGCTGATGTAACTGTTCACAAAACGAATCAATGATGAATATGGTACTATTCACAGAATGAATCACCAATATCGGTGGTACTATTAATAGAATGACACACTGATGCCAATGGTACCGTTTACAGAATAAATCACTAATTCCGCTAGTACTCTTCACAGAATGACTCGCTAATACTGATGGAAATGTTCACATCGGTCTCATAAATGCAACTGTTCACATCGGTCTAACTGATAGAACTATTTGCATCAGTCTCATCGATGGAACTTTTCCCATTGCTCTCACTAATATAACTCTTCTCATCGGTCGTACTGATGTAACTGTTCCCATCGATATCACCTATTGTATTGTTCCCATCAGTCTCTTGGATAGAACTGTTCACATCAGTGTCACCGATGGAACTGTTTACTTCAGTCTCACCGATGGAACTATTGGCATCGATATCACCGATGGTACTGTTTAGATCAATCTCACCGATGGAACAGTTTGCATTGGTCTCACTGATGGAACTATTCACATTGGTTTCATCGATGGAATAGTTTGTATCGGTTTCTCTGATGGAAATGTTCGCATCGGTCCCAGAGATGGAATTGTTTGTAGAATTTTAAATTTCAAAACGTGTTGGGGATAAGTCAACTTGATATCTTAGAACACCTATAACACCATATTTATATAGAGGAATGGACCCGAGTGTTCCGAGACATTACGCTTCCAAAATGAAATAATTATAACTATTTTAAGCACGTTTTAATATACAAGATATTGATCTTTTAAATTAAACCAATATAATTATTTGGAAAAATTTACCATATTCCCACCGCATCATAAACCATTAATCATATAAAAAAATTTGTATTAATAGCGGAATGTCACCCTAAAAATCCCTAGAATGAAATTATTATCAACTAAATCACATGAAATGATATAAAATCTCAACTAAAAGTGATTAAATCACATGTGTACCCAAATTCCCTAGTATCAGGATGTTATTTTTTGAACTGTTTTTAATCTGTTTTATTATACACATTACATGTTCATTCAATAATAACTCATTTACACTAACCTAACTAATCTACTGAAATATAATGATACCATTTTTCTCGAATACCACATAGGGACTAGTAACGATGTATTTCATTTTAAATTGATGTTTTAAATAAAGATAATTCAATTTATACCAAAATAGACATGGAAAAAAATTTGATCTTATTTCTAACATTCTTCCCATCCAAATTTTCATTAGAACTGATAGGGGATCTACTATTCTTTAGGTGACATACCTAACACACAAAATGAGAAAAATAAATGTCATGGTTAACATGAATATTTTGGTATGATTTTTTTAATGTTAATCAACCAATCCAATATATATAACAAACATAAAATCCTCTATAAAATGAATGTTAAAAAATTGATATCATGGATACCCAAAAATAAACCATAATATCAGGGATATAGTAGAAACATGGAAAAATAATCTATGATAGAAAATACATAATACATCTAGACAACCATTTCCAACTACTTCCATGTTCAAACTCCGCATTTCATGCCAATGGTATCAAGAAAAATCACTACATAGTAAATATACTATAATTTTTTTTTCATGATAGATAAAATATCTCAATTATGAATAGTTACTATATAGTGGGTGAGTGTAAATGTAGTATTATTTCCCAAATTACATCCCAACTCACACCACTAGGAAAAAAATTAACACAATTTCCAAAATAGTTTTAATATTAATATAAACATTTTATATCTAAATAGTAAAACAATTCAAAAGAAATCATTTAAAAATATTTTAAAATATTAAAATTTGTATGGTATACCCATATGCATTTCCCATAACACAAACCATGAATTCCAATATGTTATTTATATACTCATGATAAATATCACTATGATCTACTATAGGTGAAGAATACCAGGTACCCCAAAGGCACACACCCCATCCATGGGGTCAGATCAATGAATGAACTCACAATAACAATGTAAAATAAACCAAATTAAAAATTCAATTACACATAAAACATTTAAAAAATATTCAAAAATATTCATGAATAAATTAAAACCCATTATTTTTAAATCAACATTTGAAATTATAAAAAAAGATTAATATCAATAAAACAATTCTATTTCCTTTTATTTCTAATCAATATTCTCTCTTATTTTTCATTCAGAATCACTTATGAATTTCTAACCAATTTGAACCGATTAGTTTAACTCATAAAAATATATAAATTTTTTAATTCAAGTGGATATGATGGAGATGTCACATACATATCAATGTTTTGTGTAAATTAAGAACGATGCCTAAATGCTGGAGATCCAATCACATACAAAATTCCAATTATGGTAACCAAAAATTATTTATCAAATTTTATGTAACAAAACTATGATAAATCCAAAAAAAAATACCAGATATCCAGTTTATAGATATATGAGGACATATTATCTAGGGAAAACAATAATGAGTATTTATAAATGAATTTTGGTCACCCAAACACATTGATGTTCCATAGAAATTTTATTTGGTTTGAGGGGGAGCATCTGTCAAGTATATGGAGCCAATGGAATTTGAGGTACTATTTTTATAGGAGATTAGGGGATATCTTAGGATTCTATATTTATTAGAACTAAAAATTTAGAAGGGCCAAATATAAGCTTCATGGTTAGGTTGCATAGTTAAGAAGAATATATTCCAAATGTGTAGTGCTACATTATCAAGGCCACAACTTGCATGGTTGGATAACACCATTTGACAAACTATGGTCTAACCATGCCTTTTCACCAATTTCAAGATGCATGATTTCCCCCTTGGTGCCTTCATTGAAGATACCTGGCCCCAGTGAACACATATCTGGTGTATAAAAACATTATATATTCATTATTATGAGGAATAAAATCTAGAAGGATTGGTGATTTTTTCAGTCCCAATAGTCTAGATAAATACATGAGTCTTATTATAATTGAAGGAAGTAATTAGAATTTTATTTTTTAAATAAATATCTTATATCATACCATTATTACATCTTGTATATCCCTATATATAATTAATAGTGTTCTTCTTGGATTCTTGGGAAAAAACATAATAAGGGTGACCCTAAATTCTTATTAAGGGTTAAGTATATTAGATGAAAAAATGAATCAACTAAAATAATTAAATTTCAATGGAAATAAATTGAGACACATTCAATTAAAATATCTAGAGAAGAAATAATAAATACGGCATGGTAGGAAACTAGTGACACACTCCATTTAATGAATATACTACGAATTAAATTCATCAATAGATTTTATCTTTTGAAAACGTCATGGATAATAATAATGAAAATTGAAATGAATATAATGGAAATTATTAATTATTGGATTTCATGTCAATTGTACCTGAAAACCTATTTTTTCAAGATCTATCATCGGTCCTATTTAATACTATGGGTAGAAACCCATCTATTCTCCGTGGAAAAAAACTGGAAGGTTTTTTCATCTATTAATTTCATCTCATCAAGAAAACTGATGCATTGATGGACTTACATTAACATATCCACAACATGTATGTAATTTCATAAATATTCCCCAACCAATGTCTTTAATGTCATAAGAATTCCTTATAATCAATATCCTTTATCAAATATGTGTGTTAAATAATAGATACTGATTTGTCAATATTTTCAAAAATATTAAAATAATATTCCATGTTAAAAATCAGGATAAATGGAAAATTGTCCCGTTAATAGTCTTATCCCTAAAAATGATATGAAAATTTATGGTAAATTCATTGTCAAATCATCATATGAAATTGAATATATCAAAGGGGAATAAAAGAAATCATGAAAGATAATGTCAATACTCTCCATGAAAAAAATCAGTCATAAATCATCAAGTAGATTAATTAGGATGGTATCAATTAAATATATCCCATGTATAGTAGAAATAGACGGTTATTTTCATTGATGAATATAGATAATATAATTAGATCGTTTGAAAACGTTCTTGATGAAAATATACTATTATTTTGAACAATGTTTTGAAAACCCATTTCATTGAAAATAACTGTTAAATTAATATTAATTAAAAAGTAACGTTTTAAAAAGGAAAATTATATTTCAATGAAAGTATATAGTGTAAATATGTACACGGGGTACGAGGTATGAAATAACAATCCATTTTATTGAAAAAATGGTTTAAAAATGTTCTATTTGGAATCAGACATGAATATTCCATTGGAAACACATGTAAAATAAAAAAAGTAATTTTTTTAAAATTAATAATTTTTTAACGGTTAAAATAAATTTTTGAAATATTTTTTTAGAAAACATGATTATTAGATGAATGTACATTCTTTTACTTAATATAGAATGAAATGATTTATTTATAATAGTTTCTAAAGACTTTTGTGTATAATATAATAGAATTGGTAATATTACATGAAAAGATGTTGAATAAACATAATGAGAGGAAAATTGATGTTTTTTTTGAATAATGGACATGTAATTTGTTCAAATGGAAATATCATTGAAATATCATTACAATTAACCTGAAAGAATATATTTTTTAATCATTCAAATGTGTCTCAGACCACATTGAAAAATAGTATATCATAATTTTCAAGAAGGAATTACATTAAATAATAGTTTTTAATACAATTAATATAAATTTACTAATGATATAATATATCAAAATTTCCAAAATATACACCACACAAAGGAAGGATGTGGTGAACATGAAATTTATCTCATGGTTGTAAACGGTTGATGAAAATACACTACCTTATGTCTTATTTTTCTTATATGAATTTATATTCCTAAATAATGAACTTATGTTTATTATTTAATAAAATTTTATCCATTTTTATATTATTTATAAATATTATTTCACTTATTACCATGCAGTATACTGATACACAATCAATTAATTTTTCATCTCTTATTTAAACTGAATTCGGTTTATGTGTCAAAAAAACCTTTTGTAGGTAAACTATTCTCAAAGGGTAGAATATATTATATCAATATAATAATAAACATGAAATTGTTATTATATTTATATAGAAATTATACTTTTAAGTCAAATTATTAATTATGATTATGAAAAATGAACCAACATTTCTATCATGTACATGGTAGGTTGTATGTACGCATGAGTAATTTCCCATCATTCAATGATTTTTATGGAAAAGTTGTAAGTTACACTCTCTATTTCATGAATTTAGTTATATCATAAATACCATGTTATTTAATCATATAAACTATATATATAGAATTATTGTAATGTTAAAGCAATCACATCGTGTCAGGGAGGCTGTAGTCCACACACCCACGACTGTCGTTGTCAATTTTTAGTGTGTGAATGGGTAGTAAATAAAACAATATATATATATTATTTTATTTATAGAAATGGAATTATGAAAAAAATAACATATATATGTTTTTATGTAAAATATGGTAAATTTAAACTATTCTTTATACATTGTGTGTATCGTGTGATCGAATCAAATCACTTTTATGAAGTTGTATTCCACACTTCAACAATGGATTTTGTCATATTTAACTAATATGGAATGTTTAAGGTAATTTTTTATTAAACAATTTTAGAAGCATAAATAAAAAATATGTATCATATATAAATATTTTTCCCATTATGACACCCAACCATTTATGTTTTTAAGGGAGAAATGATAATATATGTTTCGTGAGGAAATAATTTTCCTTAAACATAAATGGTAAGTTACTTTACAATTAGATGGAAGTGAATGTAAACGTAGATAAAACACAGAACATAAGAACATAATATTTTATTTAAGATACTGTTCTTGTTATATTATCTTATTATAATAATAGTTTTTCGGGTGAAAAAATGAACAAAACTAAAAATCACAAGGAAAGATGATACCTCTTCTTTATGTTACCCTTTTTGGATTGCACCAATAGTCTTCCATGAATGGATTTCATATCAATTGGATTCATCATTATTAAAGGTGGTATTTTTATAAGCTATTTTGATAGCTATTTTGTTATCCCAATATTTATGAATGGTTTGAGGAAGTAGGAGGAGAGGAGGCCCTTTATTGTGGAGGAGGAGTGAGTCTCTTGTATATTTTGGAAAAGGGAATTTCACCCATATTTTTTCCATGAATGTGGATACAATAGTGTTATATATTAGATATAAGGGATTATATGGTCGTAATATTACAATATAATGGATTTTGGAAAATTTTATAGTCCAATGTTAACCATAAGATTAATGTTTACTCTCTTCTTAATAATAATTTCAAATTAATCATTGGAACTAATTTAAATTACATTCACTAATATTTTTTATAAAAAAACTATGTTTAAATCATTTAAAATTATAAATTATTTAAACTAAAAATATGAAATCCATTTTTCCAATTTCCAATAAAATATTTTATAGAAAGCAATTGAAATATAATCCCCCATAAAAAACGTCAATGTAGGTTTTAAATATAAAAAATTTCAACAGTTGTATTGGTTTTAGATTTTATATCAATGTAATATCCATTCCAATGACCTATTTGGATTAATTGATTGAAATAATATATTTAAAATTTATAAAAAATTTAAAAAATAATTTAAACATATAAATAAAATCGATAAAAGGTAGTTTTGAATTAATATTCATAATTTTCAACTATTCATTAAAATATGAAAATTCCATGAAATATACAAAAAACTAACCCTAAACGAATTTTTTTTTGTTTTTAAATCAACGAATAATTTTTATTATTACATACATTATTTATTACAGTAACAAGACATGTATTATAAATAGTATGTCCATTAAAATGAGGTAAAAGTGCCTTAAAAAATTTAGTATTTTTTTGCATAAAATTGGGTATGTTCATATCTTATGTCTATTGAATATATTTTATGAATATAAAAAATATACGATTGAATGTATATTATATATTTATATAACTTAAATAACACTCACTAATTATAATTAAATAATTTTATTATGACAAAACATTTCGGTGGGCATAAATATAGTTTTCAATAAAATATTCCATATATTTTCACTTGGTTCTTGTATTAATTTATAAATAATTTGTATCAAATGAATTAGTTTTTTATTTCAGTAATACATAAATTTTAATAATTTAGATAATATATTTCATAATATACTATTCAGATCTACGTTAGATATTTTTGGAAATTACAATCTCAATTACTTAATTAAATTACATTAACAAAATTTAAACATGACATTGGTAATAAATTTTTAGATATTTCTTTTGTTTAAATCCCACATTGAGTGAGGGTTCAGTATTAAATCCTATAGATAAGATCAAATGTTTAGTATATTGGTCACATGAAATAACATATAACAAGGTCTCTAAGTAGGACTAAATTAGTGGAAATTAGATATCCATACATGGAGGGAATGTATAAATATTTATAGAATGTGACTTAATTAATAAGATACAAACAAGTGGATGATAAATAAGTCATTTAATGCATCATGTCCTTAAATATGTGATTATTAAAAAGAACATCAGTTCAAAAAAATTAACGTACGAGGACAATTTTTTTAAATGATTTTCCTAATTTTATGTAATTATTTTACTACCTAATAATATAAGGTATTATATATACTTGGTATATTTATATGGATATAATTTCATACATTACTTCTTCTTCCATATATTTACATCTCATCCACTACATAAATAGATTGATATCTAAAAATTATATTTGACGCTCGAAGCACTAAAATAAACATTTAATATACTATAAGGCCCATAAAAGCATGAAAATATTAACTGTTGGAATCTATATATTCTCCAAATACAATATGGTTATGACATTAATCAATAAAAACTAAAATTTACACTATTGGTTCATCAATAATATTTATTCATCAAATGGTTTATCTAAAAACAATAACATTTTATCAAGGTCATTGTGTATGTAAATTATTGGTGTTAAAACATTATCATCAATCAATCTTGTGTTCATGTCCCGCAGACATGTTGAACATGCTTTTTTTTCATTCGGTATATAGGTTGTCCAATTTATAAAACAATATTAATATAATGTTCAAAATAAATATGATTGAAATCCACGAAATGTGGATAATTAATGAATGATATTTTAACTCTGATTTTTTATATATTGTCAAAACATAAATACTACATCCTTATATATTCACTTAGGTCATTCAATTTTATATATGATCTTTTATATATGAAATAATTTACTAAAACATAAAACAATAGTGTTATTATCATTTTACATATTAGAAAAATCATATAATCAGTTTAGGATTTCTAAATCTTTTAACGTTATTCTACATCTAAGACACCCCAAGTATCACCTTGGTTATTAATTGTCATTATATATTCAAATCCTTCATATTTTTTTAAATTAAACTTTTAATTTTCTTAGGCTTATACCTTAAGAGTGTCAAAACTGTTGTGCAGTAATGGCCATTGTCATGTACAGGGTTACACTGTTTCTTGCCCAAAAAAATATCAGATTTATCATTCTAGGGTACATATGTTCAAGAACCACTTCCACTTTTATTATTTATTTAGATATGTATTTCTATGAATAACCACATATTTTCTACCGTAATGATGATCGTGTATGTCTTTATATAGATATCCTCAAAGTCTACCTTATAGATATGTTGTCTAATTTATGTTTTCCTAAATATAGTTCCAAAGGTTTCTAGTAAACTTCCTTTGATAAATATTTTACTAATCCAACCCCAATGAGGATAAAGCTTATTTCTGCTAGCCCTAAATTTTCATTATTATAAGGAATATAATATCTAATCATCGATGAGTTTAGTTTTCTTGGAAAAATATATAAATACATGAGTCATGTATTAAAAATGAATACAGTAATTACAATATATTTTTTCTAAATAAAATTGATGATAACATTATTCCATCTAGAATTTCCTGACATATATTTAATAGTATGATTCATGTATTCCTAGTGAAAATAACCATAATATGGGTGGGCTCAAATTATCAGTAATGTTAAAGTACAATGGATGTTATAATGAATCAATAATAATAATCAAATGGAATGATAAATAAATAGATATGAATTCCATTAAATTAACATTATAAGGAAAAATATATAGAACAATTTAATAAAAAAATGAATCATTCCTTCCAATCAAAAAACCAAGAGTCAACTTCATCCATATATTTTATCATACGAAAAAATCATTTATTCTAACAGTGAAAAAATAAATGTCTATGATGTAAATGCTTAGTTATTGGGTGTTATGTCTATGGCACCATAAAAACCTCTACTACCGAGATCTATCTTCTAGACATTTTAAAACTATCTAAAACAAAACCAAATACATTTAATGAAAAAAAACATGAAGGTTTTCTTGCCAAAAGATTTCAACTCATTAGAATAACAAGGAATCGAGAGGATTGAATTATTTGGTCCCCAACACATATTTAATTCCTAAAAGGTTCTCCAATATATGTCATTGATGTCCTAATAATTTTTAATAAATAATATTCCTCATCAAATATTTGTATTGAATAAAGGATAAATATATAATAACATTCTTCCAAATGAAAAATCAATGTAAACACCACCTGAATAAATGGGTTATGTCTTATATAATAATCACATCTATGATAAATTATACGGACATTTAGGGTAAATTCAATGTCAAATGATCATTGGAAATTGAATATTTCAAAGAAATAAAAGGAATCAAGGAACTAAGTGTCAGTAATATATTTCATCAAATTAATCATAAATAATCTAGGGGAATAATAAATATACTATCAAGAGGACATATCTCTAATGGAATAAAAAAAGGTTATTATCAGCAATGAATAGTGATACCATTAAAATAACATTTAAATACAATCTTGAAGAAAATATAAATTTTTTTGGAAACCATTTTGAAAAATAATTTCACAAAATATAACTTTTTAAATAATTTTAATTAATATTTAACCATTCAAATATGAAAAGTATGATTTTATGAATTTAGGAATGGTAAATGTGTATATGCTATAGAAGTTAAAAATAAAATTCTTTTTTCACTATAAAATTATAGTAAAATGTGTTTTTCATAAAGATAAAAGAATTTTCCTTTGAAAATATTTTGAAAAGGAAAAAATGTAAAAATTACATAAATAAATAATTATTTAAGAGTTAGAAACATTTTTTCAAAACATTTTTACAAAAAACATGTTTTTATAAGAAAAATCCTCAAAAACTAAATAGTAAAAGTTGGGTTTTATTAAAAACATATTCTAAAAGATTTTGAGTTCCAAAGAGTGGAAAAATAGTAAAAAAATGAAAATGTCTAGAATAACCATATTCATGGAATATTAAATGTATTATTGAACAATGCATATATAATTTATTCTAATGGAAATACCTTTTAATGTTATTTACATTTTCCATGAGGAAATTTATTATTAAATATTCTAATGTTTCACATACAACATGGAATCATTTTGATTGATAAGACTCATAAAGGAATGAAATTATATGATATTTGTAAATACGACTAATATAAAAGTATTGATTATATTATTTATTAAAATTGGCACTGGATACACAACATAAAAGAAATAAGTGGTGAACATGATATTTATCAAAAGGATGTAAAAGGTGAGATTAAAATCCATTACATAACATCATATTCGTCTCTTGTATTTTATATTACTAATTCAAAATGTTTTTTAATTATTTACATTTTTAGAACCTTTTTCATTTTCATCATATCATTCATTTAAGTTATTACCATGTCTTATACAATTAATTAATTAGTTATGTTTATGTTGGGTGTTCCGACCAAATTCACTTTACGTGTCAAAAAAAACTTTTATATGTCAACTACATTCAAAATTTACATTAGATAATTTATAGTAAATAATAATAATAAAAACAGTATTATATTTTCACATATATAATACTTTAAAAACAAATCATTTAATGTGATTATGAAAAATGAATAGATGCTATAATCATGGAGACAATAGGTTGTATACGGGGATCATTAAGGTTCCCAATTTTCAATGATAGTAATCAAAATAAGGTAAGTTGTGAAATATCATTAAATATTGAAAATTATATCAATAAAAAAAAATTATTTGATCATATATTATTTTATATTTAAATCTTGTGACGTAAACGTAATAACATCGTGTCAATGACCCGGTAGTCCACACATCCATAACCTATGTTATCACCTCTTTGGGGGTGAATGGTTAACAAAAAAGTGTTATATATATATAGTATTTATTGGAATGTAATTTTGTAACTATTATCATATATAATTTGTTCACATAAGTCTAATTAAAACAATCATTTAATGTGTCTAGTTGAATAATTTCTAACTATCTGACCCTAGTCTCGCACAATGGAGATCAGAAAGAAAACTATCCGACCCGAGTCCCGCACAACTGAGAATTGAAAGGTCATCCATACAAGGATTCAAATAGAACCATACCGATGGAGGAAATAAAACTATTGTTGTCTGAGAACTCGACCAAGGGTATGTTACCCTTCCACAAATCACCAAAATACAGGACACAATAGTGCAACATGTTTTCAAGTGTCTGGATTGTCTGCTCTGTCTGATCGTCCATCTGCAAATGAAAAGCAGTGCTAATGAATAGTTTAAACCAAAATAATATTGCAGACTTCTCCACACCCTAGAGGTATAATGACAATCTCGATTAGAAATGATCGTCGTCAGGACTCTGTGGAGTCTCCCCACCTCATTGAGATACTCCCTCGATAAAACATCCACTAAGATCGACTCCTTGATTGCTACAATGTGGGATGATTTCATTAAAGTATCAACTAACACCAAAATAGAATCTTGCACTCCCTAAGTTTGAGGTAAACTAGTATCAGAGTTCATTGATATATCCCGCCACTTCCTCTGAGGAATATCTAATGGCTGGAGAAAACCACCAGGGACATGGTGCTCGACCTTCACCTTGTGGAAGAACGAACATCGAGAAACAAAATCTACAACTCCATGCTTCTACCCTGGCCACCAAAACTGACTCTTCATGGCTCGGTACATATTGGTCACACCAAGATGCAACACTATAGGTGAACTATGGATCTATCTGAGAACCATATTTTTCATCACCAAAGGATCAAATATCCTTCCCTGATTATATGCTCATTGTTGATCATCCTCAGACCAACCATCATGGACCTCAGCACAAATAACTCAGTCTCTCCAGACCTCTACCTCTAGATCCCCCAACTGGGACCCATCCTCCTGCTGCACCAGAGATGAATTCCCTGTCATCTGAAAAAGATATCATTTTCCCCCAAATTCTCCCATATCTATATGTAATGTTGGAAGTTCTTCCATTACACTCCTAGTACTACCAGATTCACACAAGTATCATTACGTGACATATGGCTCAGCACATCAGCCCAAAAATTTCCCTTTACATGGTTATATGGTATTGAAAATTCATATTCTTTTAATAACTACATCAACTGACACTACATCAAGTTCAATTCACGTTGAGAGAAAACATACCTCATGCTCTTATGATCGGTCAAAACCACAAAGCACTCACCAATGAGGTAATGTATCCATAACATCAGAGAAAACACCACAGATGACAACTCAATATCATGGGTTGCATAGATATGTTCATGGGGATGCAACTATAGAGACCCTTAAGAAACAACTGATATTTACTGCATCAGAACACTACCTATCCCCAGATGTAAAGAAATATGAAAAACATCAAACTTAAATCCTTCTGCTAAAAGAAAAAAGAACTAGAGCGCTCACCAACTTATCCTTTAGATAATAGAAAGTTTTCTGACATTGACCAGTCGACATGAACAGCTGATCCTTTCTATTCAATGATGTCAAAGGAGTCACAACCTAAGAGAAATCATCTATGAACCACATATAGTAGCCTATATGACCAAGGAAACTTCAAACCTCTTCCATTATCTTGGGGGATTCCCATGACACCACTACTTCTATCATCAATAGATCCAAAATTACTATCTGTTGGGACACAACATTCCCCATGAAACAAAATTATCGAACCCAGAACACACACATTAACAACTTCACAAAGAGCTGATGTTGATGAAGAACTCCCAAAACGGTGTGTAGATTAACTATATGATCCTCCTAAAACATAAAGTACACAACTATATCATCAATGGAAACCACCACAAACTTACCTAGGAACTCATGGAACACAACGTTCATCAATCCCATTTAAATAACTAGGGAATTCGTCACACCGAACAGAATTACAACTATCTTATAATTTCCATTATGCAATGAAGTGAAGTATTTACGATATCCTCATCCTTCACACGCATCTGATGATATCCTGACCACAATTCAATCATTGATAATAATCTTTCACCCTTCAATGGATCAAAAAAATCATCATTCTGTGGAAGAGGATATCGATTCTTCACTGTCACATTGTTTAAACAATGTTAATTGACACACAACCGTAAACTTTTATTAGGATTCTTCATGATCAAAACTAGTACACCACAAGGTGACACGCACTTCTGAAAAAAACTACACTGTAACAGACCATTAGGAAATATACATAGCTCTTGTATCTTAGAAGGGGCTAACATATATAGAGATATAGAGAATGCTGATGCTTCTAGTTGTATCTCTATCTCAAAAAAGATCTTTCGTCGAGGGGGTAATGATATGACCACATCTGAAAATACATCACGGTACACTTTTATGAAAAAAAGAAATTCCAACTTATGAACCTCTAATGAACTCAACTATATCTCATCCATCCTAGATGATAAGTATGAAACACGCCTCTGACCCATCTTGGTGTCTTTCTCACCAACAAACACTACATTCTCTCTATGTACATTGAAAGAACACCACCTATCTCATGCAGTAATCCACGATAGCCTACACCGAATTCAACCAATAAATGCTGAGGATGACATCATATGGTCGTATATGTAAACATAGGAAATATCATCAACAATGGTGCTACCCCATCACTATATCACATTCTCTATATAATTCAATCATGTCATCTCGACCTCTGACTAGTGTAATCAATGCCAAGGGAACTGGAAGCCCCTATACCTCATGTTTCAATGCATGGAAAAGGGTAGGTGATGTGATGTAGTGTTTCTCTACTGAATCAAAAAAAAATCATAAACCCATGAAGAAAACAAGAAAAGGGGTACCTCAAATGATGTCTGGATCACCTTGTGTCAGTAACACTAAATCAGGATGTTGACCATGACCTCTTACAAGACCTCTCTGACCCTCATGAACACCACCACCATGGCCACACTCTGATATCTATGGATATGGAGAATCTTGGGACAGTGCTCTGGCTGCCCTATATGCTCTTTGCTAATCCAATGCTGGTGGAACCTTCTGTTGTTGCCTCGTTAGGAACTACATTAATGTAGGAACCTGGAGCGGAACACCGAGTTCATGATGAATTCAATGAATAGTCAGTCACTCTTGCTACTGCTGGTATTGAATACCACAATAAAAACAAGCACCTGATCCATTGGTATAGGTCGAAGTTATATTGCCTCCGGGGAAACGAGATGCGCAAGGTTGTCACCTACCCCCAGCCGCACGGATACTCTTCTTCCATGAAAACCATGAACCCTAGACCACAACTCTGCTTCATGAAAAATAATGATGATTCCACTCTCGTGACGTTCTTGTTCAGGACAATTCCCTCATGATGACCTTTGAACTTTCTAGCACATCTTGATATGTCTTCAGCATAAATGGGGTGACCAGGTGCAAGACCTCTGATACGACTCTGTCATGACCCCCTCCCCACAATGTGTACCCCTCGTAGTCTAGAAATGTGAGAAGAGAGATTATGACCCCCAGAGTCCCACCTCAAGTAGGCCCCAGGATGGAAAGTAGCACCCAGGGTATAGTTAACACAAAAATGGGAGGCATTACCCTCTAATAAAACACATTATAAAGAAAGAGATATGACTTGCACAAACCAAATCCAACTCAAGATGAAATATAACATAAATACCAAGAACACATATGTAATGTTAGCAAAAACTACTACAACTGAATGACAAAACTACAAGTACCAATGGAAATTAAAAAACATTAGTAACCACAATCTTGAACTGCTCCTACAACCCCAATATTGTAGAACTATCTTGATCTCCAATCTTATCAAAGTGACCTAAAAAATATTTTATATACAGATAGGGTGAGTATAATAGTATACTCAGTAGGATCCTCTTCAGATACTCTTGTTCAAATGTAATGGAAGCATGATAAAGAACAGTGAACAACAGGTGAAACTAACTCATCACATAAACATGTATACGTTGTTCCCAGCCTCATCATGGATAATCTCGATAGTATGACATAAAAGAATATATAATATATAAATAATGTCATGGGTACCCCGATACTCCTTCCCCACAAGTTTTCTAATTTTCCCCACCGTCTCACATCCTAAGAATCTATCTCCTAAAAGGATTTCCCACAGACACCTGGGTGAAGCACCACAACATGAACCTCAGGCAACAGAACCACCACGTCCACATAAGAAAAGTAACAAATTATTTTCTGGGATCCACCAAAGCTCTCATAACATGTATCATACATTAGGTGATCATACCACGAGCCATTACAACCCTTACACTATGTAAGGATCCTCAAGCCGTCATTGTCTATACATGTTACACCCAAAGTCTTCCATTGGAAACTATATCCAAAATATAAGTGTATGAATAACTATAATCCATTACAAATCTCTACACACTTATATGTGGAAAACTAAAATCTATTCCTTCCAGTACAAGTAACTACCCCGAGAAGAGAGTAGTGCCAACAGGGGTACTCAACCATCCATCCTCCCATAAGAATGTTGGGGAAAACACACCCAGAGCTCAGAATAACTGGTGTTTCAGTTACTCAAAATGACGGGGTGTAGTAGCATATAGAAACACCAAAAATATAGAATATACTATTTCTCACAAACAAAATATAGGCATAACCTAGTCTTAGATCCAACTACAACTAACGTCTCTCGGAATTCAGGATTCTACTTCTTAGACTTGGAATTATATAATCACACAACCCTTTAAAGAGATTTCTTACATAAATTCATTACATTTTTATTAGTTGAAATTTTTTTTTTAATACCGTAAAAATTAATTAACCATAAATAAATTCCTCTTTATATTTCATTATCATCACACCAAATGTTCAATGTTCCTTTAAATTGAATCCTCAACATTGTGTCCCAGCAAGCTCCAACCCCATGGGTTAACATCATTTATTTAATCATTTATTAACAAAAATATTACTTTCCAATATTCCCTGGAATTCTAGAAAAATATTCTAAGATACTAAACACAAGCGGGCTCGACACGGTGAGTATATGAACTACCTGTCAAGTCATTACCACCTATAGTAAAGCGTAGACTCATTTTGTAAGAACCGAGTTCTTATTTTTGAGGTACGAGATTCTTCATTTCTCTTTTCCTTAAGTGTTTCTGAGAAAATAAGGATAATGGGGAAAATTCCTAAATTTTAGGACTACACGTCATTTACTATTCCACAAACCATGTACTTCGGTCATGTGGAATGAGTACACAGGGTGTGTAGCATGTTGGTGACGAATGGTGTAAAAACAGACTACACGCCGTGTAGTCAGTCGGTAGGCAAACAGTAAGGCAGTGGCCAGCTATGCGGCAGTACCCGCCGTGTACTCAGGTTTCACATGTCATGTACTCATGTCGACAGATGAACAGTTCCACGCTGGCGAGAAGCTGCCAAAGGAACAGTTCAAAAATGAAAACTACACACCGTGTACCCAATAGTAAACGCCGTGTAGTTTTCTTTTTCACAAAAAATGGGTAGTATCCAACTCTGTTCATAGGATTGGCTTAGAACCAGAGTAAGGAGTTGGGAGAGGTGGCCTGAGCTTCGAGGATCTCTATATCAAGCGTCGGTAATTTGCTTTCATCTCTAACGATCTTGTTGGAACTACACAGGTAAGCCCTCCTCGCTCCTTAAGCCATTATTTCCAATTCTTCCTCTAAGGGAAGTTATTTGAGTGTGAACTGGGATTTATTTCACCTCAGATCTATATCATTCTTGTATGATTCGAGGATCTTTATTTGCATATACCATTTAGAGGCGTTTAAGGTAGGTGGCTTGGTGTTTAATTTTTAACTTTGGTGTGTTTGTGTTAATCATTGTGCCATGAACCCATGTTGGGGTGTTGTGTGGCTGAGACCATGGCTGTTTTAAATACCTAGAATTGTAAAGATAATTAAATGTGATAATAAACTGTTGTTTTGGATCGCTGCTTGGATCCAGGACCACCCTGGGGTTGCGTTCCTCTGTTTAGCCGTTTGGCCAGGATACCCGAGGGTATGCCTTTATAATAATGTTTATAGAATTTCCTTGAGAGGAATTGCATGTGTATTTCTTGTTTACATGTTGGGCATGGCCCGGTTACTAATTTAGCCCGAGGGAAGTGTTTTTCTGAGCCTGAGGGTAGTGCACTTTTAGCCTGAGGATAACTTCTTCCATGCCTATGGGCAATAGACTTTGTGCCTGAGGGAGACCCTTTGTATGCCTAAGGGAAATATCTGTTATTCCTATGGGAAATTACATGAGGGTTACATTTCTGATTACATGAGGGTAAGGGATTGTGTGTCTGAGGACACTAACTATTTACATAGAAATTCAGTGTGGTGGTTTCCTTATAATGAATGATTAAATGAATATTAAAATGGAAATATAACTGGAAAAGTTAGTTACTTTTGAGTACTTCTTAGTTCATTGAATTTTACTACTTCACACTATTGTTGCATATTTTCACATAGTTGGGCACATGCCTTTGGTGGGTGCCTACTGGGATTTATTTCCCACACCCTGTTTGGGTCATGTCATACGCCCAAACTGATTACTTTTCTATAGGTGTGGATAAGGGCAAGGGTCCCTATACAGGTACATGATTGCTGCTGAGTAGTAGTAGAGCATGGGACTGGGCTTAGGATCGCGATGCTACCGGCTATTTTGTTTTGTTTTTCTGTACTACGTATTATATTGTACTTTATTATTGTGTAACATGTTCTGGCTATTTTCATAGAACATGAGACATGTTGCATCATTATCTATATAACAGTTGGTTATCATTTAATGAAGTTGTTTATTTTAAATGGGTATAGTTTATTGATTTCCTTATTTTTTTTATTTTTTATCTTATATTCTATTGCGCTACACTTTAAAAAATGAGGGCATAGTTTCCCCACTATTAGACCTGGGCCCTCGATGCTAGTCGGCAACCTCTGTCATTTGGGGAAATGCGCTTAAGGTCATGTGGCCAACCGGGCTTGGGGCACCCGTTGAGTGGAACCGGGATCCGGGATGTCACAAAGTGGTATCAAAGGAGTTATTTTATTTGACTTACTATTTAGAGCCTTAGTTATGGATAGGATGAGTATACTATTTGGTAATAAGTTGGGCCCAGGCTTTGCTAACCCCTATACAGGGAAAAGCCAATTTACCACGTATTTTTTCAATTATTTTTATTTTTAAAATTTTACAGATGAATTGATTTCACCATTGGGGGACACACATGTGATTATGTTGTTTCTATTTTATCTGTGGGTTCTATTTAGTTGCAACCCCATGAGATGAGGGTCTTCCATCTCATGCATCATTTAGGCACATGCTTGAAATCACATGCCATGCATAGTTCCATGTCGTGTATAAGGATTATATATTTCATGTTGTTGTGATAATTGTTGTGATAGAAAATCATGTTGTTGTGATAGATACTTTGATAATTACCTTCTATGTGATAGGGTATTTTTGTGTGAGTCTGTCGATAGAATGGACGCCAAACTTTGGTTTTTGGGGAGTATGGGCCCTCATTGGCCGAAATTTGGTGGATCATTGACTGTTTATCTTATTATAAGAAAGATAAGATGCCAAATGGTGATTCATGGGGAGTATGGGACCTCACGGATCAGAATATGGAACTTAGGTGTTTTTTTCAGTATTTTCTGGGTTCTGGAGTAGAATCTGAGCCTTACTGTCCAGAAACCCCAGGATACACGCTGTGTAGTTCCTCGGACACACCCCGTGTGTTCTTCTATTCGGTGAGAAAAGAAAACTTTTTGAGTACACGCCGTGTTCCCTAAGTACACATAGTGTAGTCGCTTCCCTTGTGAAGGACCGTGTTGGTGGGGACACGGGGAAGGGAAATGATTGGGGAAAACATGCCATGTACCTTATTTACATGTTGTGTAGTGTTGACCCAGAGTCTGCCAGTGTAACTAACAACATGGACGGAGGATCCTTAAGACATAAACATTGTGTCCATTATGGAACATGCTGTAACGCCCTGACCCCAGCTACCCAGAGTCGGTGCATTACTTCGTAACATTGGCATGATCACAAAAGATCAAGTCTCGAAAGACTGATTAGTTTAGTAGCCTTGGAATCACTAGATACATTCATAAGTCTTACATTACATCATAAATTAAAAAAACTAATAACAAAGTCTTCATAGTCCACACTCATATCCTCTTCTGACTATCCCTGCAGGTCATTCATAAAATACTTCTTCACATCCTGGAAAAAATATTAAAACATTGAAAGGGGTGAGCTCAGATGCTCAGTAAGGTTAACAATATTACGGATGCTTTCATAAATAAACATAAACATTTAAGGCAATGTGTAACTAAAACAAAATCCTTATTGAACGTGAACATAAACATAATATGGAAAAAGTAAAATGAGATAATGCCATTTACTTCTTCACATGGATATTCTACTAGATGAATAATCACATGAAATATCAATAACCACTTTCATAATGAGGGAATGTATAATGCCGGACATTCTGAAACATTTTGTCAAGGCCTCGACCAAGACGTCTAAAATGATTAAGTCCTCGGCCAAAACCATAAATCAAATTGGGAAAGGGCCTCGGCCAATTCCAAGTCTAGTTGTCTCATGAGACCTACCGATGCATCGAGGAGCTATAGCGGCCTCCACCCGTCTCTTATTAAGTCCAATACATTCCTCATATGAATAGGTTTAAACATATCATAAACCATAACATAATCGTATCACATAAAACATGCATAAAGGAAACATAACATTTCCACATTTCAATCACAGGATATCATTACAACACATTGATATAATAAAAATGCTTTCAAAACCATTTTCAAAACCAAAATAAAAGAAAGTTAAAACTTTGTATTTATTTTTCATTAAAAAAAATGATGGCTTGTAGAGGAAGCCGAAACTCAAATAATGGTCACGGCGGCGGAGAAGTCATTGTCACTGCATACGTACGGAAAAAAAAACATTCCCTTTTTTCGTTTAGCAAAACGCTTCGTATAAAAAAGATTCCTTTTGAATAAACGTAAAAGTCAAAGGGGCTTATACACTGTATAAAAGGAAGTTGTGTATAAAACAAAATATGCCTCAATGAAAGGAGATTGAGAAGAAGTCCTTAAAAAGATCATTTTTAAAATAAAATAGATCTATTATGTGTATTCACTATAGGTACACATAAAGAAAGTAAAAATACAAAATAATACATAATAATATCATGACATAATTTGAAAGTAGGAGATTAACCCAAAGAATTGAAATTGGGTTAAGAAGTTCCCTTAACTCGTGTCTGACTTGACTCAATCATTCTTTAACCTCCTGAATAATAAACTAGAGTTAATATATACCTTATTAAGAACCATTTTTAATTTCATTATCCTTTTTATATCACTTATTACAATGTTATTAACATTATGTAATTATTTAAGTTAATAACGGTCGTTTTGTCGATCTTTGGTACTTGAGTCAACAATAAACTTCTTATAATTACAAGTTGTTTATGTGGTAGAATATCCATTACCTCCAGAATTATATTCATGATTTATATGTCATATATATCATATATATCCAGTATATACATTCATTTATAATATTACGTAACATTTAGAGGTAAGAAATGAAATGCACCGTTCATAGAGACGGTAAGCCGTACGTACGCATGAACGCTACATTCATTTCTATTTCATATTTAATGGAATGAAATCATAATGATATAAATTTATAATATAATTCCAGTATAATATAGTGTATAATACCATTTACTCCATCCTTTATACATCCCACATATGGCATTAATGATTCAAATCACTTTGAGGGGGCGGTAGTCCGCACTTCCTAAAATGAAATTATCGCGTTTTACCCATAATGGAAATCATATAGTATGACATAAATGAGAAATACAGAAGCATAAGTAAAACATAATCATATTATATATCATATATAAAAATAGTGACATCTTAATGGCCACCTTTGAAGGTGTTATATGAGTGTTGAACAATCATCATTTCGTGAGGCAGAAATTCTCCATCCACAGAAACTGTATGTTCTTTAACCATTAGATGTAGGTGTGTGTAAGTGTAGCTCGAATAATTCTTATAACAACATCCTAGTATGTTTAGGATACTGGTGTTGTTACAAAAGAAATGAATAAAAAGAGTTTAGGGGGTTGGAGAAGAAAAATAAACCAAAACAACATTAGAGAAGACATTACCTCAAAATCGGGTAACTCTTTTTGATTTGAGCCAAAGGCTTCCTTGAGAAGAGTTCTGCCCAAAGTGAGGCTTTTAGGAGTAATAGGGGGAAGTTGGGAGAGTATTTGGGCAGAGGTTGGCCGATCCAAATGGCTTGATGGTGTGAATAAGGTGGGAGAGGTGGGGGAATTTTATAAGTGGAGAGGAGGGGCTCTTTTGGAAAGATTGAAATGTTACATTATTACACAATGCTTTTCGGATTCTAAAGGTCCCACACTTATATAATTCGTGGATAAGGTGATAAGGGTTCTAAATATACCCATCAAATAGTCTTTGGACAAGTCTAAGCCTTGGATTTTACATTATCTTTTCATTTTATTAAAATCGTTAAATAATGAGGTCATCGCTGCATCATAATGATGTCATAAATAATTTAACTTATCTAATGTCTAAAAATTATAAAAAAATAATATGATGTAGGAAATATTTTTATCTTTCTAATGAATATTTATAGTCAAAATTTGGACTTGTGTAACCCCACTTAAAAACTGTTTTAGTAAAATGACTCATGTTTGTGTCAATTTAATTTTAACATTAAATAAATATATATTAATGTCATTTTCCAACTAAAGTGGCTCCATGGGGTCCCCAAGTTGACCCATGGGTTGTAGTGGTCAGCCATGACTCATCCAATAGGAGTAGGACAAGTGTCATGCTCATCTCATATTATTAAAACATTATTTGTACCTTAAACTACACTAATTACCTCTAATCGCGATTAAGAACTTAAAAGTTACCATTCATCAAAAAATTATTTTAATCTAATTGAATCACATTTTACTTCTTAATGACAACCATGTATGTAGGATTTTTGAAAATCAAATAACAGAAGTGGTAATATTTCATTTTTACGAAAAATCGGTTTTTTAACTACCACTTAGTGGTTTCACTATTCATCAAAAATTGATGTTTTTCAGAATAATGCCAAAATTTCACCCTAATCTATAATTGATATTCAAAATTCAAAAATGATGTCTATTTTAAAAAATTAAAAACATATAAGTTTCATTAATTAATTTTATAATTAATTCCCGCTGTCACAACAAATAGCGTGTTTTTAAGAAACGATTTATATCAAAAGATTGGCAATTGTTTATGTCCAATTTCAATGTTAAATTAATTCTAATGAACACCATTGGAAAAAAATGGTAAAAATATATTCTAATTATACTTTAAAACCACTCCATGGTATAACTTATCACTAAAAATTATTTTGATTAAAAAAAGTTGTTTTAAGTAATTTTCACTATTCATAAAAAAATTGGAAGTTCCCAGAAAATTACAAAAAATTCAACATTGGATAATTTTGATATCACGAATACAAAAATAAAGTCCATTTTGAAATATAAAATTTCTATAATTTTAAAAATAGGTTATTACTATTCATAACGACTACTTTGATTAGTCGTGGTGTTTTAGAACTCGAAGTTGTGTACAATGCAAGCTATTGCATTATTGAATGAGAAGCGTATCGTGGAAGCTCGGGGTGTTACATTCTACCCTCCTTCAATAAATTGCGTCCTCGCAATTTGAAATTTTTCTTAGAAAATAAAAGTTTGAAAAGAGAAAATACCTTTGAGGAAAACCCACATCGGAAATAAGGTTAATAAATATATAACATTAAAAGAAAGAAAGATATGTACAAAGGTCACCCGATATAGCCCATTCTAGGATTCTATGAAAATATGGATATGTAGGAGAAACAAACCATCAAGGTCTGATGGAGAGTTATAGAAAACAGGATTAGGAGAATGTTTAACCACAAGAAAATCACAAACTTGTGATTGGTTAAACGGTCATTAAATCCCCAGTTGGAAAAGTTAACCGACAACATTTTTGTTTTAAGTTACCTTTTATAATGTTGATGAATTTATTTAGGAGATTTACTAAGAATGTAAGGGAATATACATACTTGTTATGCATACTTTCATTCGTTAATAAATTTTTACCACAAACCCAACTTTTACTCCAAATGGTAACGAAACTCAAAAATATTCTATTTATATTAATTTTATAAGGTTAAAAATGTTAACACATACCATTTAGATTAGTAAAATTATTTTGTAATAACCAGGGACTTCCTGTAGGCTAGTGGTAGGAAATAAAGGCTTGTCGCACTATGGATGTGGGTTCGATTCCTGCAGCTTTGTCCGACGCGACGGGTTATGCCCCACCCTGTAGTTTGTCCTCTTCCTAAAACTATAGTATCATAATATTCTAAAAATAATCTTCATAAATGCTTTAACATTAAACAATACTATCCATGGTTCAACTTAATCCATTCCAACCTTAATAGTTATCCAAAATACCTCCGTCCAGACTTTCTCTAAAAGGTCTCTAAATTCCAAAATCAATTGTAACATCACATTCCCCAAACAAAGAAATGTTTCTCTTATTTTCACATACTAAAAATATGATTACCTTAATCATATTACCTTAATCAAAAAGTACTGCAGTACAATCCTTATATACTCCATAATTATTATAATAAGTACATCATTGATACAACACTCAAATTACAAAATTCATTAATAACAACATAAGAACTCTAATCATTCCTCCTCATCTATGGTAGTATCATAACTTGATTATTATCCAATAACATCATTTGAGACATACTCTGATGATTTGAACATTGGTTTGCATAGTGTCCCCACTCCTTGCAGATTAAGCATTGTACATTTGAAACCTTTTTCTTACCCTTGCAGTCAGGCACTCGGTGTCCTTTTTCACCACACTTATAACAAACTCCCATTCCCTTCAGGCAAATTCCAAGGTGTTTCTTCCCACAGTTATCATATATTGGAAAATTCTTCTTTTCCCTCATCCCTTTATCCATCATTCTCTCTTCCATCATTTTCTTCTCTTTCATCCCTTCAAATCCATAAGACTCAGAGAATTCTCTACTTATCTTATTAACACATGATACTATTTCTTCATATGTTGATAACACATGGGAGAATATTTCCCTTCTAAATGTTGGCTTAATACCATGAAAGATATGATCCTTCTTACTCTTTGGATCATACATATTGATGGAGTTCACCTTCCTTCTACTGGGCGCCATTTCTATACAATGGCATAAACTAGATTAGTTCATGAATCAAAATACATAATTCCATACTTGTAAAACACTTAACATAAATTGAACTAATTATGGATATAATCCATAATTATAAAAATGTTTTCTTTGAGGAAGTATATACTCGTAACCCTTGATAGTGGTTTGTAAAGAAAATGGGAATTATCCAAAGAATATCCCCCAGGAGTGTCGTAACCAAGAGTGCAGCAAGGCCCGTTGTCGTGCACCAGTTCCCGTTCGAGTCTAGCTCAAAGCGCTGTTTTCGGGTTTTACCCCTAGGTATATCTGTTCCAGAGCCGCCTCTACCTGCTCGTATCCAGACAGGGATGTATTGCTCGGAAAACTCACAACATCTCTACAATACCAAAATTCTAGGAATTTCTTCTATACTAATCCTCAAATTCTATCTTCGGGATATGTGCTCTAATCAGAGTTTATCTAAATCTAGCTTCCAAGGTTAGTACTAAACTGCCTCTGATACCAACTGTAACTCCCCGACCCCAGCTACCCAGAGTCGGTGCATTACTTTGTAACATTGTCATGATCACAAAAGATCAAGTCTCGAAAGACCGATTAGTTTAGTAGCCTTGGAAACACTAGATACATTCATAAGTCTTACATTACATCATAAAGTAAAAAAACTAATAACAAAGTCTTCATAGTCCACACTCATATCCTCTTCTGACTATCCCTGCAGGTCATTCATAAAATACTTCTTCACATCCTGGAAAAAATATTAAAACATTGAAAGGGGTGAGCTCAGATGCTCAGTAAGGTTAACAATATTACGGAAGCTTTCATAAATAAACATAAACATTTAAGGCAATGTGTAACTAAAACAAAAGCCTTATTGAACTTGAACATCAACATAATATGGAAAAAGTAAAATGAGATAATTCCATTTACTTCTTCACATGGATATTCTACTAGATGAATAATCACATGAAATATCAATAACCACTTTCATAATGATGGAATGTAAAATGCCGGACATTCTGAAACATTTTGTCAAGGCCTCGGCCAAGACGTCTAAAATGATTAAGGCCTCGGCCAAAACCATAAATCAAATTGGGAAAGGGCCTCGGCCAATTCCAAGTCTAGTTGTCTCATGAGACCTACCGATGCATCGAGGAGCTATAGCGGCCTCCACCCGTCACTTATTAAGTCCAATACATTCCTCATATGAATAGGTTTAAACATATCATAAACCATATCATAATCGTATCACATAAAACATGCATAAAGGAAACATAACATTTCCACATTTCAATCACATGATATCATTACAACACATTGATATAATAAAAAAGCTTTCAAAACCATTTTCAATACCAAAATAAAAGAAAGTTAAAACTTTGTATTTATTTTTCATTAATAAAATGATGGCTTGTAGAGGAAGCCGAAACTCAAATAATGGTCACGGCGGCGGAGAAGTCTTTGTCGCCGCATACGTACGGAAAGAAAAACATTCCCTTTTGTCGTTTAGCAAAACGCTTCGTATAAAAAAGATTCCTTGTGAATAAACGTAAAATTCAAAGGGGTTTATACACCGTATAAAAGGAAGTTTTGTATAAAACCAAATACGCCTCAATGAAAGGAGATTGAGAAGAAGTCCATAAAAAGATCATTTTTAAAATAAAATAGATCTATTATGTGTATTCACTATAGGTACACATAAAGAAAGTAAAAATACATAATAATATCATGACATAATTTGAAAGTAGGAGATTAACCCAAAGAATAGAAATTGGGTTAAGAAGTTCCCTTAACTCGTGTCTGACTTGACACAACCGTTCTTTAACCTCCTGAATAATAAACTAGAGTTAATATATAAGTTATTAAGAACCATTTTTAATTTCATTATCCTTTTTATATCACTTATTACAATGTTATGAACATTATGTAATTATTTAAGTTAATAACGGTCGTTTTGTCGATCTTTGGTACTTGAGTCAACAATAAACTTCTTATAATTACAAGTTGTTTATGTGGTAGAATATCCATTACCTCCAGAATTATATTCATGATTTAGATGTCATATATATCATATATATCCAGTATATAAATTCATTTATAATATTACGTAACATTTAGAGGTGAGAAATGAAATCCACCGTTCATGGAGACGGTAAGCCGTATGTACGCATGAACGCTACTTTCATTTCTATTTCGTATTTAATGGAATGAAATCATAATGATATAAATGTATAATATAATTCCAGTATAATATAGTGTATAATACCATTTACTCCATCCTTTATATATACCACATATGGAATTAACGATTCAAATCACTTTGAGGGGGCGGTAGTCCGCATTTCCTAAAATGAAATTATCGCGTTTTACCCATAATGGAAATCATAAAGTATGACATAAATGAGAAATACAGAAGCATAAGTAAAACATAAACATATTATATATCATATATAAAAATAGTGACATCTTAATGGCCACCTTTGAAGGTGTTATATGAGTGTTGAACAATCATCGTTTCGTGAGGCAGAAATTTTCCATCCACAGAAACCTTATGTTCTTTAACCATTAGATGTAGGTGTGTGTAAGTGTAGCTCGAATAATTCTTATAAAAACATCCTAGTATATTTATGATACTGTTGTTGTTACAAAAGAAATTAATAAAAAGATTTTAGGGGGTTGGAGAAGAAAAATAAACCAAAACAACATTAGAGAAAACATTACCTCAAAATCGGGTAACTCTTTTTGATTTGAGCCAAAGGCTTCCTCGAGAAGTGTTCTGCCCAAAGTGAGGCTTCTAGGAGTAAGAGGGGGAAGTTGGGAGAGTATTTGGGCAGATTTGGGCCGAGCCAAATGGCTTGAAGGTGTGAATAAGGTGGGAGAGGTGGGGGCCTTTTATAAGTGGAGAGGAGGGGCTCTTTGGAAAGATTGAAATGTTACATTATTACACAATGCTTTTCGGATTATAAAGGTCCCACACTTATATTATTCGTGGATAAGGTGATAATGGTTCGAAATCTACCCATACAATAGTCTTTGGACAAGTGTAAGCCTTGTATTTTACATTATCTTTTCATTTTATTAAAATCGTTAAATAATGAGGTCATCGCTAAATCATAATGATGTCATAAATAATTTAATTTATTTAATGTCTAAAAATTAAAAAAAAATACTATTATGTCGGAAATCTTTTTAGATTTATAATGAATATTTATAGTCAAAATTTGGACTTGTGTAACCCCATTTAAAAACTATTTTAGTAAAATGACTCATGTTTGTGTCAATTTAATTTAAACATTAAATAAATATATATTAAAGTCATTTTCCAACTAAAGTTGCTCCATGGGGTCCCCAAGTTGACCCATGGGTTGTCTTAGTCGGCCATGACTCAGCCAATAGGAATAGGACAAGTTTCATGCTCATCTCATATTATTAAAACATTATTTGTACCTTAAAATACACTAATTACCTCTAATCGCGATTAAGAACTGAAAAGTTACTATTCACCAAAAAAATATTTTAATCTCATTGAACCAAATTTTACTTCTTAATGACAACCATGTATGTCGGATTTTTGAAAATCAAATCACAGAAGTGGTAATATTTCATTTTAACGAAAAATCAGTTTTTTAACTACCACTTAGTGGTTTCACTATTCATCAAAAATTGAAGTTTTTCAGAATCATGACACAATTTCACCCTAAGATATAATTGATATTCCAAATTCAAAAATGATGTCTATTTTACAAAATTCCAAACATATAAGTTTCATTAATTAATTTTATAATTAATTCCCGTTGTCACAACAAATAGTGTGTTTTTAAGAAACGATTTATATCAACAGATTGGCAATTGTTTATGTCCAATTTCAATGTTAAATTAATTCTAATGAACACCATTGGATAAAATGGTAAAAATATATTCTAATTATACTTTAAAACCACTCCATGGTATAACTTATCACTACAAATTATTTTGATTCAAAAAAGTTGTGTTAAGTAATTTTCACTATTCATAAAAAAATTGGAAGTTCCCAGAAAATTACAAAAAATTCAACTTTGGATAATTTTGATATCACGAATACAAAAATAAAGTCCATTTTGAAATATAAAATTTCTATAATTTTAAAAAGTGGTTATTACTATTCATAACGGCTACTTTGATTAGTCTCGGTGTTTTAGAACTCGATGTTGCGTACAATGCAAGCTATTGCATTATTGAATGAGAAGCGTATCATGGAAGCTCGGGTTGTTACATTCTACCCTCCTTCAATAAATTGCGTCCTCGCAATTTAAAATTTTTCTATGAAAATAAAAGTTTAAAAAGAGAAAATACCTTTCAGGAAAACCCACATCGGAAATAAGGTTAATAAATATATAACATTAAAAGAAATCAAGATAAGTACAAAGGTCACCCGATATAGCCCATTCTAGGATTCTATGAAAATATGGATATGGAGGAGAAACAAACCATCAAGGTCTGATGGAGAGTTATAGAAAACAGGATGAGGATAAAGTTTAACCACAAGAAAATCACAAACTTGTGATTGGTTAAATGGTCATTGAATCACCAGTTGGAAAAGTTAACCGACAACATTTTTGTTTTAAGTTACCTTTTATAATGTTGATGAATTTATTTAGGAGATTTACTAAAAATGTAAGGGAATATACATACTTGTTATGTATACTTTCATTCGTTAATAAATTTTTACCACAAACCCAACTTTTACTCCAAATGGTAACGAAACTCAAAAATATTCTATTTATCCTAATTGTATAAGGTTACAAATGTTAACACATACCATTTAGATTAGTAAAATTATTTTGTAATAACCAGGGACTTCCTGTAGGCTAGTGGTAGGAAATAAAGTCTTGTCGCACAATGGTTGTGGGTTCGATTCCTGCACCTTTGTCCGACGCGACGGGTTATGCCCCACCCTGTAGGCTGTCCTTTTCCTAAAACTATAGTATCATAATATTCCAAAAATAATCTTCATAAATTCTTTAACATTAAACAATACTATCCATGGTTCAAATTAATCCATTCCAACCGTTAATAGTTATCCAAAATACCTCCATCCAGACTTTCTCTAAAAGGTCTCTAAATTCCAAAATCAATTGTAACATCAGATTCCCCAAACAAAGAAATGTTTCTCTTATTGTCACATACTAAAAATATGATTACCTTAATCATATTACCTTAATCAAAAAGTATTGCAGTACAATCCTTATATACTCTATAATTATTATAACAAGTAAAACATTGATACAACACTCAAATTACAAAATTCATTAATAACAACATAAGAACTCTAATCATTCCTCCTCATCTGTGGTAGTATCATAACTTGATTATTATCCAATAACATCATTTGAGACATACTCTGATGATTTGAACATTGGTTTGCATAGTGTCCCCACTCCTTGCAGATGAAGCATTGTACATTTGAAACCTTTTTCTTACCCTTGCAGTCACGCACTCGGTGTCCTTTTTCTCCACACTTATAACAAACTCCCATTCCCTTCAGGCAAATTCCAAGGTGTTTCTTCCCACAGTTATCACATACTGGAAAATTCTTCTTTTCCCTCGTCCCTTTATCCATCATTCTCTCTTCCATCCTTTTCTTCTCTTTCATCCCTTCAAATCCATAAGACTCAGAGAATTCTCTACTTATCTTATTAACACATGATACTATTTCTTCATATGTTGATAAAACATGGGAGAATATTTCCCTTCTAAATGTTGGCTTAATACCATGAAAGATATGATCCTTCTTACTCTTTGGATCATACATATTGATGGAGTTCACCTTCCTTCTACTGGGCGCCATTTCTATACAATGGCATAAACTAGATTAGTTCATGAATCAAAATACATAATTCCATACTTGTAAAACACATAACATAAATTGAACTAATTATGGATATAATCCATAATTATAAAAATGTTTTCTTTGAGGAAGTATATACTCGTAACCCTTGATAGTGGTTTGTAAAGAAAATGGGAATTATCCAAAGAATATCCCCCAGGAGTGTCGTAACCAAGAGTGCAGCAAGGCCCGTTGTCGTGCACCAGTTCCCGTTCGAGTCTAGCTCAAAGCGCTGTTTTCGGGTTTTACCCCTAGGTATATCTGTTCCAGAGCCGCCTCTACCTGCTCGTATCCAGACAGGGATGTATTGCTCGGAAAAATCACAACATCTCTACAATTCCAAAATTCTAGGAAGTTCTTCTATACTAATCCTCTAATTCTATCTTCGGGATATGTGCTCTAATCAGAGTGTATCTAAATCTAGCTTCCAAGGTTATTACTAAACTGCCTCTGATACCAACTGTAACGCCCCGACCCCAGCAACCCAGAGTCGGTGCATTACTTCGTAACATTGGAATGATCACAAAAGATCATGTCTCGAAAGACCGATTAATTTAGTAGCCTTGGAAACACTAGATACATTCATAAGTCTTACATTACATCATAAAGTAAAAAAACTAATAACAAAGTCTTCATAGTCCACACTCATATCCTCTTCTGACTATCCCTGCAGGTCATTCATAAAATACTTCTTCACATCCTGAAAAAATATTAAAACATTGAAAGGGGTGAGCTCAGATGCTCAGTAAGGTTAACAATATTACGGAAGCTTTCATAAATAAACATAAACATTTAAGGCAGTGTGTAACTAAAACAAAATCCTTATTGAACTTGAACATCAACATAATATGGAAAAAGTAAAATGAGATAATTCCATTTACTTCTTCACATGGATATTCTACTAGATGAATAATCACATGAAATATCAATAACCACTTTCATAATGAGGGAATGTATAATGCCGGACATTCTGAAACATTTTGTCAAGGCCTCGGCCAAGACGTCTAAAAAGATTAAGGCCTCGGCCAAAACCATAAATCAAAATGGGAAAGGGCCTCGGCCAATTCCAAGTCTAGTTGTCTCATGAGACCTACCGACGCATCGAGGAGCTATAGCGGCCTCCACCCGTCACTTATTAAGTCCAATACATTCCTCATATGAATAGGTTTAAACATATCATAAACCATAACATAATCGTATCACATAAAACATGCATAAAGGAAACATAACATTTCCACATTTCAATCACAGGATATCATTACAACACATTGATATAATAAAAACGCTTTCAAACCCATTTTCAATACCAAAATAAAAGAAAGTTAAAACTTTGTATTAATTTTTCATTAAAAAAATGATGGCTTGTAGAGGAAGCCGAAACTCAAATAATGGTCACGGCGGCGGAGAAGTCATTGTCGCCGCATACGTACGGAAAGAAAAACATTCCCTTTTGTCGTTTAGAAAAACACTTCGTATAAAAAAGGTTCCTTTTGAATAAACATAAAAGTCAAAGGGGTTTATACACCGTATAAAAGGAAGTTGTGTATAAAACCAAATATGCCTCAATGAAAGGAGATTGAGAAGAAGTCCTTAAAAAGATCATTTTTAAAATAAAATAGATCTATTATGTGTATTAACTATAGTTACACATAAAGAAAGTAAAAATACAAAATAATACAAAATAATATCATGACATAATTTGAAAGTAGGAGATTAACCCAAATAATAGAAATTGGATTAAGAAGTTCCCTTACCTCGTGTCTGACTTGACTCAACCGTTATTTAACCTCCTGAATAATAAACTAGAGTTAATATATACCTTATTAAGAACCATTTTTAATTTCATTATCCTTTTTATATCACTTATTACAATGTTATGAACATTATGTAATTACTTAAGTTAATAACGGTCGTTTTGTCGATCTTTGGTACTTGAGTCAACAATAAACTTCTTATAATTACAAGTTGTTTATGTGGTAGAATATCCATTACCTCCAAAATTATATTCATGATTTAGATTTAATATATATCATATATATCCAGTATATACATTTATTTATAATATTACGTAACATTTAGAGGTAAGAAATGAAATCCACCGTTCATGGAGACGGTAAGCCGTACGTACGCATGAACGCTACTTTCATTTCTATTTCGTATTTAATGGACTGAAATCATAATGATATAAATTTATAATATAATTCCAGTATAATATAGTGTATAATACCATTTACTCCATCCTTTATACATCCCACATATGGCATTAATGATTCAAATCACTTTGAGGGGGCGGTAGTCCGCACTTCATAAAATGAAATTATCGCGTTTTACCCATAATGGAAATCATAAAGTATGACATAAATGAGAAATACAGAAGCATAAGTAAAACATAAACATATTATATATCATATATAAAAATAGTGACATCTTAATGGCCACCTTTGAAGGTGTTATATGAGTGTTGAACAATCATCGTTTCGTGAGGCAGAAATTCACCATCCACAGAAACCGTATGTTCTTTAACCATTAGATGTAGGTGTGTGTAATTGTAGCTAGAATCCTTCTTATAACAACATCCTAGTATATTGAGGATACTGGTGTTGTTAGAAAAGAAATGAATAAAAAGGGTTTAGGGGGTTGGAGAAGAAAAATAAACCAAAACAACATTAGAGAAGACATTACCTCAAAATCGGGTAACTCTTTTTGATTTGAGCCAAAGGCTTCCTTGAGAAGAGTTCTGCCCAAAGTGAGGCTTCTAGGAGTAAGAGGGGGAAGTTGGGAGAGTATTTGGGAAGATGTTGGCCGAGCCAAATGGATTGATGGTGTGAATAAGGTGGGAGAGGTGGGGGCCTTTTATAAGTGGAGAGGAGGGGCTCTTTTGGAAAGATTGAAATGTTACATTATTACACAATGATTTTCGGATTATAAAGGTCCCACACTTATATAATTCCTGGATAAGGTGATAAGGGTTCGAAATATACCAATCCAATAGTCTTTGGACAAGTTTAAGCCTTGGATTTTACATTATCGTTTCATTTTATTAAAATCGTTAAATAATGAGGTCATCGCTGCATCATAATGATGTCATAAATAATTTAATTTATACAATGTCTAAAAATTATAAAAAAAATACTATGATGTAGGAAATCATATTATCTTTCTAATTAATATTTATAGTCAAAATTTGGACTTATGTAACCCCACTTAAAAACTATTTTAGTAAAATGACTCATGTTTGTGTCAATTTAATTTTAATATTAAATAAATATATATTAATGTCATTTTCCAACTAAAGTGGATCCATGGGGTCCTCAAGTTGAAACATGGGTTTTCTTGGTCGGCCATGACTCATCCAATAGGAGTAGGACAAGTGTCATGCTCATCTCATATTATTAAAACATTATTTGTACCTTAAACTACACTAATTACCTCTAATCGCGATTAAGAACTTAAAAGTTACTATTCACGAAATAATTATTTTAATCTCATTGAACAACATTTTACTTCTTAATGACAACCATGTATGTCGGATTTTTTAAAATCAAATCACAGAAGTGGTAATATTTCATTTTAACGAAAAATCAGTTTTTTAACTACCACTTAGTGGTTTCACTATTCATCAAAAATTTAAGTTTTTCAGAATAAAGCCAAAATTTCACCCTAAGCTATAATAGATATTCCAAATTCAAAAATGATGTATATTTTAAAAAATTCCAAACATATAAGTTTCATTAATTAATTTTATAATTAATTCCCGCTGTCACAACAAATAGCGTGTTTTTAAGAAACGATTTATATCAAAAGATTGGCAATTGTTTATGTCCAATTTCAATGTTAAATTAATTCTAATGAACACCATTGGAGAAAATGGTAAAAATATATTCTAATTATACTTTAAAACCAATCCATGGTATAACTTATCACTACAAATTATTTTGATTAAAAAAAGTTGTTTTAAGTAATTTTCACTATTCATAAAAAAATTGGAAGTTCCCAGAAAATTACAAAAAATTCAACATTGGATAATTTTGAGATCACGAATACAAAAATAAAGTCCATTTTGAAATATAAAATTTCTATAATTTTAAAAAGTGGTTATAACTATTCATAACGGCTACTTTGATTAGTCGTGGTGTTTTAGAACTCGAAGTTGCGTACAATGCAAGCTATTGCATTATTAAATGAGAAGCGTATCGTGGAAGCTCGGGGTGTTACATTCTACCCTCCTTCAATAAATTGCGTCCTCGCAATTTGAAATTTTTCTTTGAGAATAAAAGTTTGAAAAGAGAAAATACCTTTGAGGAAAACCCACATCGGAAATAAGGTTAATAAATATATAACATTAAAATAAAGCAAGATAAGTAAAAAGGTCACCCGATATATCCCATTCTAGGATTCTATGAAAATATGGATATGGAGGAGAAACAAACCATCAAGGTCTGATAGAGAGTTATAGAAAACAGGGTTAGGAGAAAGTTTAACCACAAGAAAATCACAAACTTGTGATTGGTTAAACGGTCATTGAATCCCCAGTTGGAAAAGTTAACCGACAACATTTTTGTTTTAAGTTACCTTTTATAATGTTGATGAATTTATTTAGGAGATTTACTAAGAACGTAAGGGAATATACATACTTGTTATGTATACTTTCATTCGTTAATAAATTTTTACCACAAACCCAACTTTTACTCCAAATGGTAACGAAACTCAAAAATATTCTATTTATCCTATTTGTATAAGGTTAAAAATGTTAACACATACCATTTTGATTAGTAAAATTATTTTGTAATAACCAGGGACTTCTTGTAGGCTAGTGGTAGGAAATAAAGGCTTGTCGCACTATGGTTGTGGGTTCGATTCCTGCAGCTTTGTCCGACGCGACGGGTTATGCCCCACCCTGCAGGTTGTCCTTTTCCTATAACTATAGTATCATAATATTCCAAAAATAATATTCATAAATGCTTTAACATTAAACAATACTATCCATGGTTCAACTTAATCCATTCCAACCTTAATAGTTATCCAAAATACCTCCATCCAGAATTTCCCTAAAAGGTCTCTAATTTCCAAAATCAATTGTAACATCAGATTCCCCAAGAAAAGAAATGTTTCTCTTATTGTCACATACTAAAAATATGATTACCTTAATCATATTACCTTAATCAAAAAGTACTGCAGTACAATCCTTATATACTCCATAATTATTATAACAAGTACATCATTGATACAACACTCAAATTACAAAATTCATTAATAACAACATAAGAACTCTAATCATTCCTCCTCATCTGTGGTAGTATCATAACTTGATTATTATCCAATAACATCTTTTGAGACATACTCTGATGATTTGAACATTGGTTTGCATAGTGTCCCCACTCCTTGCAGATTAAGCATTGTACATTTGAAACCTTTTTCTTACCCTTGCAGTCAGGCACTCGGTGTCCTTTTTCACCACACTTATAACAAACTCCCATTCCCTTCAGGCAAATTCCAAGGTGTTTCTTCCCACAGTTATCATATATTGGAAAATTCTTCTTTTCCCTCATCCCTTTATCCATCATTCTCTCTTCCATCCTTTTCTTCTCTTTCATCCCTTCAAATCCATAAGACTCAGAGAATTCTCTACTTATCTTATTAACACATGATACTATTTCTTCATATGTTGATAACACATGGGAGAATATTTCCCTTCTAAATGTTGGCTTAATACCATGAAAGATATGATCCTTCTTACTCTTTGGATCATACATATTGATGGAGTTCACCTTCCTTCTACTGGGCGCCATTTCTATACAATGGCATAAACTAGATTAGTTCATGAATCAAAATACATAATTCCATACTTGTAAAACACTTAACATAAATTGAACTAATTATGGATATAATCCATAATTATAAAAATGTTTTCTTTGAGGAAGTATATACTCATAACCCTTGATAGTGGTTTGTAAAGAAAATGGGAATTATCCAAAGAATATCCCCCAGGAGTGTCGTAACCAAGAGTGCAGCAAGGCCCGTTGTCGTGCACCAGTTCCCGTTCGAGTCTAGCTCAAAGCGCTGTTTTCGGGTTTTACCCCTAGGTATATCTGTTCCAGAGCCGCCTCTACCTGCTCGTATCCAGACAGGGATGTATTGCTCGGAAAACTCACAACATCTCTACAATACCAAAATTCTAGGAATTTCTTCTATACTAATCCTCAAATTCTATCTTCGGGATATGTGCTCTAATCAGAGTTTATCTAAATCTAGCTTCCAAGGTTAGTACTAAACTGCCTCTGATACCAACTGTAACTCCCCGACCCCAGCTACCCAGAGTCGGTGCATTACTTTGTAACATTGTCATGATCACAAAAGATCAAGTCTCGAAAGACCGATTAGTTTAGTAGCCTTGGAAACACTAGATACATTCATAAGTCTTACATTACATCATAAAGTAAAAAAACTAATAACAAAGTCTTCATAGTCCACACTCATATCCTCTTCTGACTATCCCTGCAGGTCATTCATAAAATACTTCTTCACATCCTGGAAAAAATATTAAAACATTGAAAGGGGTGAGCTCAGATGCTCAGTAAGGTTAACAATATTACGGAAGCTTTCATAAATAAACATAAACATTTAAGGCAATGTGTAACTAAAACAAAAGCCTTATTGAACTTGAACATCAACATAATATGGAAAAAGTAAAATGAGATAATTCCATTTACTTCTTCACATGGATATTCTACTAGATGAATAATCACATGAAATATCAATAACCACTTTCATAATGATGGAATGTAAAATGCCGGACATTCTGAAACATTTTGTCAAGGCCTCGGCCAAGACGTCTAAAATGATTAAGGCCTCGGCCAAAACCATAAATCAAATTGGGAAAGGGCCTCGGCCAATTCCAAGTCTAGTTGTCTCATGAGACCTACCGATGCATCGAGGAGCTATAGCGGCCTCCACCCGTCACTTATTAAGTCCAATACATTCCTCATATGAATAGGTTTAAACATATCATAAACCATATCATAATCGTATCACATAAAACATGCATAAAGGAAACATAACATTTCCACATTTCAATCACATGATATCATTACAACACATTGATATAATAAAAAAGCTTTCAAAACCATTTTCAATACCAAAATAAAAGAAAGTTAAAACTTTGTATTTATTTTTCATTAATAAAATGATGGCTTGTAGAGGAAGCCGAAACTCAAATAATGGTCACGGCGGCGGAGAAGTCTTTGTCGCCGCATACGTACGGAAAGAAAAACATTCCCTTTTGTCGTTTAGCAAAACGCTTCGTATAAAAAAGATTCCTTGTGAATAAACGTAAAATTCAAAGGGGTTTATACACCGTATAAAAGGAAGTTTTGTATAAAACCAAATACGCCTCAATGAAAGGAGATTGAGAAGAAGTCCATAAAAAGATCATTTTTAAAATAAAATAGATCTATTATGTGTATTCACTATAGGTACACATAAAGAAAGTAAAAATACATAATAATATCATGACATAATTTGAAAGTAGGAGATTAACCCAAAGAATAGAAATTGGGTTAAGAAGTTCCCTTAACTCGTGTCTGACTTGACACAACCGTTCTTTAACCTCCTGAATAATAAACTAGAGTTAATATATAAGTTATTAAGAACCATTTTTAATTTCATTATCCTTTTTATATCACTTATTACAATGTTATGAACATTATGTAATTATTTAAGTTAATAACGGTCGTTTTGTCGATCTTTGGTACTTGAGTCAACAATAAACTTCTTATAATTACAAGTTGTTTATGTGGTAGAATATCCATTACCTCCAGAATTATATTCATGATTTAGATGTCATATATATCATATATATCCAGTATATAAATTCATTTATAATATTACGTAACATTTAGAGGTGAGAAATGAAATCCACCGTTCATGGAGACGGTAAGCCGTATGTACGCATGAACGCTACTTTCATTTCTATTTCGTATTTAATGGAATGAAATCATAATGATATAAATGTATAATATAATTCCAGTATAATATAGTGTATAATACCATTTACTCCATCCTTTATACATACCACATATGGAATTAACGATTCAAATCACTTTGAGGGGGCGGTAGTCCGCATTTCCTAAAATGAAATTATCGCGTTTTACCCATAATGGAAATCATAAAGTATGACATAAATGAGAAATACAGAAGCATAAGTAAAACATAAACATATTATATATCATATATAAAAATAGTGACATCTTAATGGCCACCTTTGAAGGTGTTATATGAGTGTTGAACAATCATCGTTTCGTGAGGCAGAAATTTTCCATCCACAGAAACCTTATGTTCTTTAACCATTAGATGTAGGTGTGTGTAAGTGTAGCTCGAATAATTCTTATAAAAACATCCTAGTATATTTATGATACTGTTGTTGTTACAAAAGAAATTAATAAAAAGATTTTAGGGGGTTGGAGAAGAAAAATAAACCAAAACAACATTAGAGAAAACATTACCTCAAAATCGGGTAACTCTTTTTGATTTGAGCCAAAGGCTTCCTCGAGAAGTGTTCTGCCCAAAGTGAGGCTTCTAGGAGTAAGAGGGGGAAGTTGGGAGAGTATTTGGGCAGATTTTGGCCGAGCCAAATGGCTTGATGGTGTGAATAAGGTGGGAGAGGTGGGGGCCTTTTATAAGTGGAGAGGAGGGGCTCTTTGGAAAGATTGAAATGTTACATTATTACACAATGCTTTTCGGATTATAAAGGTCCCACACTTATATTATTCGTGGATAAGGTGATAATGGTTCGAAATCTACCCATACAATAGTCTTTGGACAAGTGTAAGCCTTGTATTTTACATTATCTTTTCATTTTATTAAAATCGTTAAATAATGAGGTCATCGCTAAATCATAATGATGTCATAAATAATTTAATTTATTTAATGTCTAAAAATTAAAAAAAAATACTATTATGTCGGAAATCTTTTTAGATTTATAATGAATATTTATAGACAAAATTTGGACTTGTGTAACCCCATTTAAAAACTATTTTAGTAAAATGACTCATGTTTGTGTCAATTTAATTTAAACATTAAATAAATATATATTAAAGTCATTTTCCAACTAAAGTTGCTCCATGGGGTCCCCAAGTTGACCCATGGGTTGTCTTAGTCGGCCATGACTCAGCCAATAGGAATAGGACAAGTTTCATGCTCATCTCATTTTATTAAAACATTATTTGTACCTTAAACTACACTAATTACCTCTAATCGCGATTAAGAACTGAAAAGTTACTATTCACCAAAAAAATATTTTAATCTCATTGAACCACATTTTACTTCTTAATGACAACCATGTATGTCGGATTTTTGAAAATCAAATCACAGAAGTGGTAATATTTCATTTTAACGAAAAATCAGTTTTTTAACTACCACTTAGTGGTTTCACTATTCATCAAAAATTGAAGTTTTTCAGAATCATGACACAATTTCACCCTAAGATATAATTGATATTCCAAATTCAAAAATGATGTCTATTTTACAAAATTCCAAACATATAAGTTTCATTAATTAATTTTATAATTAATTCCCATTGTCACAACAAATAGTGTGTTTTTAAGAAACGATTTATATCAACAGATTGGCAATTGTTTATGTCCAATTTCAATGTTAAATTAATTCTAATGAACACCATTGGATAAAATGGTAAAAATATATTCTAATTATAGTTTAAAACCACTCCATGGTATAACTTATCACTACAAATTATTTTGATTCAAAAAAGTTGTGTTAAGTAATTTTCACTATTCATAAAAAAATTGGAAGTTCCCAGAAAATTACAAAAAATTCAACTTTGGATAATTTTGATATCACGAATACAAAAATAAAGTCCATTTTGAAATATAAAATTTCTATAATTTTAAAAAGTGGTTATTACTATTCATAACGGCTACTTTGATTAGTCTCGGTGTTTTAGAACTCGATGTTGCGTACAATGCAAGCTATTGCATTATTGAATGAGAAGCGTATCATGGAAGCTCGGGTTGTTACATTCTACCCTCCTTCAATAAATTGCGTCCTCGCAATTTAAAATTTTTCTATGAAAATAAAAGTTTAAAAAGAGAAAATACCTTTCAGGAAAACCCACATCGGAAATAAGGTTAATAAATATATAACATTAAAAGAAATCAAGATAAGTACAAAGGTCACCCGATATAGCCCATTCTAGGATTCTATGAAAATATGGATATGGAGGAGAAACAAACCATCAAGGTCTGATGGAGAGTTATAGAAAACAGGATGAGGATAAAGTTTAACCACAAGAAAATCACAAACTTGTGATTGGTTAAATGGTCATTGAATCACCAGTTGGAAAAGTTAACCGACAACATTTTTGTTTTAAGTTACCTTTTATAATGTTGATGAATTTATTTAGGAGATTTACTAAAAATGTAAGGGAATATACATACTTGTTATGTATACTTTCATTCGTTAATAAATTTTTACCACAAACCCAACTTTTACTCCAAATGGTAACGAAACTCAAAAATATTCTATTTATCCTAATTGTATAAGGTTACAAATGTTAACACATACCATTTAGATTAGTAAAATTATTTTGTAATAACCAGGGACTTCCTGTAGGCTAGTGGTAGGAAATAAAGTCTTGTCGCACAATGGTTGTGGGTTCGATTCCTGCACCTTTGTCCGACGCGACGGGTTATGCCCCACCCTGTAGGCTGTCCTTTTCCTAAAACTATAGTATCATAATATTCCAAAAATAATCTTCATAAATTCTTTAACATTAAACAATACTATCCATGGTTCAAATTAATCCATTCCAACCGTTAATAGTTATCCAAAATACCTCCATCCAGACTTTCTCTAAATGGTCTCTAAATTCCAAAATCAATTGTAACATCAGATTCCCCAAACAAAGAAATGTTTCTCTTATTGTCACATACTAAAAATATGATTACCTTAATCATATTACCTTAATCAAAAAGTATTGCAGTACAATCCTTATATACTCTATAATTATTATAACAAGTAAAACATTGATACAACACTCAAATTACAAAATTCATTAATAACAACATAAGAACTCTAATCATTCCTCCTCATCTGTGGTAGTATCATAACTTGATTATTATCCAATAACATCATTTGAGACATACTCTGATGATTTGAACATTGGTTTGCATAGTGTCCCCACTCCTTGCAGATGAAGCATTGTACATTTGAAACCTTTTTCTTACCCTTGCAGTCACGCACTCGGTGTCCTTTTTCTCCACACTTATAACAAACTCCCATTCCCTTCAGGCAAATTCCAAGGTGTTTCTTCCCACAGTTATCACATACTGGAAAATTCTTCTTTTCCCTCGTCCCTTTATCCATCATTCTCTCTTCCATCCTTTTCTTCTCTTTCATCCCTTCAAATCCATAAGACTCAGAGAATTCTCTACTTATCTTATTAACACATGATACTATTTCTTCATATGTTGATAAAACATGGGAGAATATTTCCCTTCTAAATGTTGGCTTAATACCATGAAAGATATGATCCTTCTTACTCTTTGGATCATACATATTGATGGAGTTCACCTTCCTTCTACTGGGCGCCATTTCTATACAATGGCATAAACTAGATTAGTTCATGAATCAAAATACATAATTCCATACTTGTAAAACACTTAACATAAATTGAACTAATTATGGATATAATCCATAATTATAAAAATGTTTTCTTTGAGGAAGTATATACTCGTAACCCTTGATAGTGGTTTGTAAAGAAAATGGGAATTATCCAAAGAATATCCCCCAGGAGTGTCGTAACCAAGAGTGCAGCAAGGCCCGTTGTCGTGCACCAGTTCCCGTTCGAGTCTAGCTCAAAGCGCTGTTTTCGGGTTTTACCCCTAGGTATATCTGTTCCAGAGCCGCCTCTACCTGCTCGTATCCAGACAGGGATGTATTGCTCGGAAAAATCACAACATCTCTACAATTCCAAAATTCTAGGAAGTTCTTCTATACTAATCCTCTAATTCTATCTTCGGGATATGTGCTCTAATCAGAGTGTATCTAAATCTAGCTTCCAAGGTTATTACTAAACTGCCTCTGATACCAACTGTAACGCCCCGACCCCAGCTACCCAGAGTCGGTGCATTACTTCGTAACATTGGAATGATCACAAAAGATCATGTCTCGAAAGACCGATTAATTTAGTAGCCTTGGAAACACTAGATACATTCATAAGTCTTACATTACATCATAAAGTAAAAAAACTAATAACAAAGTCTTCATAGTCCACACTCATATCCTCTTATGACTATCCCTGCAGGTCATTCATAAAATACTTCTTCACATCCTGAAAAAATATTAAAACATTGAAAGGGGTGAGCTCAGATGCTCAGTAAGGTTAACAATATTACGGAAGCTTTCATAAATAAACATAAACATTTAAGGCAGTGTGTAACTAAAACAAAATCCTTATTGAACTTGAACATCAACATAATATGGAAAAAGTAAAATGAGATAATTCCATTTACTTCTTCACATGGATATTCTACTAGATGAATAATCACATGAAATATCAATAACCACTTTCATAATGAGGGAATGTATAATGCCGGACATTCTGAAACATTTTGTCAAGGCCTCGGCCAAGACGTCTAAAAAGATTAAGGCCTCGGCCAAAACCATAAATCAAATTGGGAAAGGGCCTCGGCCAATTCCAAGTCTAGTTGTCTCATGAGACCTACCGACGCATCGAGGAGCTATAGCGGCCTCCACCCGTCACTTATTAAGTCCAATACATTCCTCATATGAATAGGTTTAAACATATCATAAACCATAACATAATCGTATCACATAAAACATGCATAAAGGAAACATAACATTTCCACATTTCAATCACAGGATATCATTACAACACATTGATATAATAAAAACGCTTTCAAAACCATTTTCAATACCAAAATAAAAGAAAGTTAAAACTTTGTATTAATTTTTCATTAAAAAAATGATGGCTTGTAGAGGAAGCCGAAACTCAAATAATGGTCACGGCGGCGGAGAAGTCATTGTCGCCGCATACGTACGGAAAGAAAAACATTCCCTTTTGTCGTTTAGAAAAACACTTCGTATAAAAAAGGTTCCTTTTGAATAAACATAAAAGTCAAAGGGGTTTATACACCGTATAAAAGGAAGTTGTGTATAAAACCAAATATGCCTCAATGAAAGGAGATTGAGAAGAAGTCCTTAAAAAGATCATTTTTAAAATAAAATAGATCTATTATGTGTATTAACTATAGTTACACATAAAGAAAGTAAAAATACAAAATAATACAAAATAATATCATGACATAATTTGAAAGTAGGAGATTAACCCAAATAATAGAAATTGGATTAAGAAGTTCCCTTACCTCGTGTCTGACTTGACTCAACCGTTATTTAACCTCCTAAATAATAAACTAGAGTTAATATATACCTTATTAAGAACCATTTTTAATTTCATTATCCTTTTTATATCACTTATTACAATGTTATGAACATTATGTAATTACTTAAGTTAATAACGGTCGTTTTGTCGATCTTTGGTACTTGAGTCAACAATAAACTTCTTATAATTACAAGTTGTTTATGTGGTAGAATATCCATTACCTCCAAAATTATATTCATGATTTAGATTTAATATATATCATATATATCCAGTATATACATTTATTTATAATATTACGTAACATTTAGAGGTAAGAAATGAAATCCACCGTTCATGGAGACGGTAAGCCGTACGTACGCATGAACGCTACTTTCATTTCTATTTCGTATTTAATGGACTGAAATCATAATGATATAAATTTATAATATAATTCCAGTATAATATAGTGTATAATACCATTTACTCCATCCTTTATACATCCCACATATGGCATTAATGATTCAAATCACTTTGAGGGGGCGGTAGTCCGCACTTCATAAAATGAAATTATCGCGTTTTACCCATAATGGAAATCATAAAGTATGACATAAATGAGAAATACAGAAGCATAAGTAAAACATAAACATATTATATATCATATATAAAAATAGTGACATCTTAATGGCCACCTTTGAAGGTGTTATATGAGTGTTGAACAATCATCGTTTCGTGAGGCAGAAATTCACCATCCACAGAAACCGTATGTTCTTTAACCATTAGATGTAGGTGTGTGTAATTGTAGCTAGAATCCTTCTTATAACAACATCCTAGTATATTGAGGATACTGGTGTTGTTAGAAAAGAAATGAATAAAAAGGGTTTAGGGGGTTGGAGAAGAAAAATAAACCAAAACAACATTAGAGAAGACATTACCTCAAAATCGGGTAACTCTTTTTGATTTGAGCCAAAGGCTTCCTTGAGAAGAGTTCTGCCCAAAGTGAGGCTTCTAGGAGTAAGAGGGAGAAGTTGGGAGAGTATTTGGGAAGATGTTGGCCGAGCCAAATGGATTGATGGTGTGAATAAGGTGGGAGAGGTGGGGGCCTTTTATAAGTGGAGAGGAGGGGCTCTTTTGGAAAGATTGAAATGTTACATTATTACACAATGATTTTCGGATTATAAAGGTCCCACACTTATATAATTCCTGGATAAGGTGATAAGGGTTCGAAATATACCAATCCAATAGTCTTTGGACAAGTTTAAGCCTTGGATTTTACATTATCGTTTCATTTTATTAAAATCGTTAAATAATGAGGTCATCGCTGCATCATAATGATGTCATAAATAATTTAATTTATACAATGTCTAAAAATTATAAAAAAAATACTATGATGTAGGAAATCATATTATCTTTCTAATTAATATTTATAGTCAAAATTTGGACTTATGTAACCCCACTTAAAAACTATTTTAGTAAAATGACTCATGTTTGTGTCAATTTAATTTTAATATTAAATAAATATATATTAATGTCATTTTCCAACTAAAGTGGCTCCATGGGGTCCTCAAGTTGACACATGGGTTTTCTTGGTCGGCCATGACTCATCCAATAGGAGTAGGACAAGTGTCATGCTCATCTCATATTATTAAAACATTATTTGTACCTTAAACTACACTAATTACCTCTAATCGCGATTAAGAACTTAAAAGTTACTATTCACGAAATAATTATTTTAATCTCATTGAACAACATTTTACTTATTAATGACAACCATGTATGTCGGATTTTTTAAAATCAAATCACAGAAGTGGTAATATTTCATTTTAACGAAAAATCAGTTTTTTAACTACCACTTAGTGGTTTCACTATTCATAAAAAATTTAAGTTTTTCAGAATAAAGCCAAAATTTCACCCTAAGCTATAATAGATATTCCAAATTCAAAAATGATGTATATTTTAAAAAATTCCAAACATATAAGTTTCATTAATTAATTTTATAATTAATTCCCGCTGTCACAACAAATAGCGTGTTTTTAAGAAACGATTTATATCAAAAGATTGGCAATTGTTTATGTCCAATTTCAATGTTAAATTAATTCTAATGAACACCATTGGAGAAAATGGTAAAAATATATTCTAATTATACTTTAAAACCAATCCATGGTATAACTTATCACTACAAATTATTTTGATTAAAAAAAGTTGTTTTAAGTAATTTTCACTATTCATAAAAAAATTGGAAGTTCCCAGAAAATTACAAAAAATTCAACATTGGATAATTTTGATATCACGAATACAAAAATAAAGTCCATTTTGAAATATAAAATTTCTATAATTTTAAAAAGTGGTTATAACTATTCATAACGGCTACTTTGATTAGTCGTGGTGTTTTAGAACTCGAAGTTGCGTACAATGCAAGCTATTGCATTATTAAATGAGAAGCGTATCGTGGAAGCTCGGGGTGTTACATTCTACCCTCCTTCAATAAATTGCGTCCTCGCAATTTGAAATTTTTCTTTGAGAATAAAAGTTTGAAAAGAGAAAATACCTTTGAGGAAAACCCACATCGGAAATAAGGTTAATAAATATATAACATTAAAATAAAGCAAGATAAGTAAAAAGGTCACCCGATATATCCCATTCTAGGATTCTATGAAAATATGGATATGGAGGAGAAACAAACCATCAAGGTCTGATAGAGAGTTATAGAAAACAGGGTTAGGAGAAAGTTTAACCACAAGAAAATCACAAACTTGTGATTGGTTAAACGGTCATTGAATCCCCAGTTGGAAAAGTTAACCGACAACATTTTTGTTTTAAGTTACCTTTTATAATGTTGATGAATTTATTTAGGAGATTTACTAAGAACGTAAGGGAATATACATACTTGTTATGTATACTTTCATTCGTTAATAAATTTTTACCACAAACCCAACTTTTACTCCAAATGGTAACGAAACTCAAAAATATTCTATTTATCCTATTTGTATAAGGTTAAAAATGTTAACACATACCATTTTGATTAGTAAAATTATTTTGTAATAACCAGGGACTTCCTGTAGGCTAGTGGTAGGAAATAAAGGCTTGTCGCACTATGGTTGTGGGTTCGATTCCTGCAGCTTTGTCCGACGCGACGGGTTATGCCCCACCCTGCAGGTTGTCCTTTTACTATAACTATAGTATCATAATATTCCAAAAATAATATTCATAAATGCTTTAACATTAAACAATACTATCCATGGTTCAACTTAATCCATTCCAACCTTAATAGTTATCCAAAATACCTCCATCCAGAATTTCCCTAAAAGGTCTCTAATTTCCAAAATCAATTGTAACATCAGATTCCCCAAGAAAAGAAATGTTTCTCTTATTGTCACATACTAAAAATATGATTACCTTAATCATATTACCTTAATCAAAAAGTACTGCAGTACAATCCTTATATACTCCATAATTATTATAACAAGTACATCATTGATACAACACTCAAATTACAAAATTCATTAATAACAACATAAGAACTCTAATCATTCCTCCTCATCTGTGGTAGTATCATAACTTGATTATTATCCAATAACATCATTTGAGACATACTCTGAGGATTTTAACATTGGTTTGCATAGTGTCCCCACTCCTTGCAGATGAAGCATTGTACATTTGAAACCTTTTTCTTACCCTTGCAGTCACGCACTCGGTGTCCTTTTTCTCTACACTTAAAACAAACTCCCATTCCCTTCAGGCAAATTCCAAGGTGTTTCTTCCCACAATTATCACATATTGGAAAATTCTTCTTTTCCCTCGTCCCTTTATCCATCATTCTCTCTTCCATCCTTTTCTTCTCTTTCATCCCTTCAAATCCATAAGACTCAGAGAATTATCTACTTATCTTATTAACACATGATACTATTTCTTCATATGTTGATAACACAAGGGAGAATATTTACCTTCTAAATGTTGGCTTAATACCATGAAATATATGATCCTTCTTACTCTTTGGATCATACATATTGATGGAGTTCACCTTCCTTCTACTGGGCGCCATTTCTATACAATGGCATAAACTAGATTAGTTCATGAATCAAAATACATAATTCCATACTTGTAAAAAACATAACATAAATTGAACTAATTATGGATATAATCCATAATTATAAAAATGTTTTCTTTGAGGAAGTATATACTCATAACCCTTCATAGTGGTTTGTAATGAAAATGGGAATTATCCAAAGCATATCCCCCGGGAGTGTCGTAACCAAGAGTGCAGCAAGGCCCGTTGTCATGCACCAGTTCCCGTTCGAGTCTAGATCAAAGCGGTGTTTTCGGGTTTTACCCCTAGGTACATCTGTGCCAGAGCCGCCTCTACCTGCTCGTATCCAGACAGGGATGTATTGCTCGGAAAACTCACAACATCTCTACAATACCAAAATTCTAGGAAGTTCTTCTATGCTAATCCTCAAATTCTATCTTCGGGATATGTGCTCTAATCAGAGTTTATCTAAATCTAGCTTCCAAGGTTAGTACTAAACTGCCTCTAATACCAACTGTAACGCCCCGACCCCAGCTACCCAGAGTCGGTGCATTACTTCGTAACATTGGCATGATCACAAAAGATCATGTCTCGAAAGACCGATTAGTTTAGTTGCCTTAGAAACACTAGATACATTCATAAGTCTTACATTACATCATAAAGTAAAAAAACTAATAACAAAGTCTTCATAGTCCACACTCATATCCTCTTCTGACTATCCCTGCAAGTCATTCATAAAATACTTCCTCAAATCCTGGAAAAAATATTAAAACATTGAAAGGGGTGAGCTCAGATGCTCAGTAAGGTTAACAATATTACGGAAGCTTTCATAAATAAACATAAACATTTAAGGCAATGTGTAACTAAAACAAAAGCCTTATTGAAAATGAACATCAACATAATATGGCAAAAGTAAAATGAGATAATGCCATTTACTTCTTCACATGGATATTCTACTACATGAATAATCACATGAAATATCAATAACCACCTTCATAATGAGGGAATGTATAATGACGGACATTCTGAAACATTTTGTCAAGGCCTCGGCCAAGACGTCTAAAATGACTAAGGCCTCGGCCAAAACCATAAATCAAATTGGGAAAGGGCCTCGGCCAATTCCAAGTCTAGTTGTCTCATGAGACCTACCGATGCAACGAGGAGCTATAGCGGCCTCCACCCGTCACTTATTAAGTCCAATACATTCCTCATATGAATAGGTTTAAACATATCATAAACCATAACATAATCGTATCACATAAAACAAGCATAAAGGAAACATAAAATTTCCAAATTTCAATCACAGGATATCATTACAACACATTGATATAATAAAAACACTTTCAAACCCATTTTCAATACCAAAATAAAAGAATGTTAAAACTTTGTATTTATTTTTCATTAAAAAAAATGATGGCTTGTAGAGGAAGCCGAAACTCAAATAATGGTCACGGCGGCGGAGAAGTAGTTGTCGCCGCATACGTACGGAAATAAAAACATTCCCTTTTGTCGTTTAGCAAAACGCTTCGTATAAAAAAGATTCCTTTTGAATAAACGTAAAAGTCAAAGGGGTTTATACACCGTATAAAAGGAAGTTGTGTATAAAACCAAATATGCCTCAATAAAAGGAGATTGAGAAGAAGTCTTTAAAAAGATCATTTTTAAAATAAAATAGATCTATTATGTTTATTCACTATAGGTACACATAAAGAAAGTAAAAATACAAAATAATACATAATAATATCATGACATAATTTGAAAGTAGGAGATTAACCCAAAGAATAGAAATTGGGTTAAGAAGTTCCCTTACCTCGTGTCTGACTTGACTAAACAGTTCTTTAATCTCCTGAATAATAAAATAGAGTTAATATATACCTTATTAAGAACCATTTTTAATTTCATTATCCTTTTTATATCACTTATTACAATGTTATGAACATTATGTAATTATTTAAGTTAATAACGGTCGTTTTGTCGATCTTTGGTACCTGAGTCAACAATAAACTTCTTATAATTACAAGTTGTTTATGTGGTAGAATATACATTACCTCCAGAATTATATTCATGATTTAGATGTCATATATATCATATATATCCAGTATATACATTCATTTATAATATTACGTAACATTTAGAGGTAAGAAATGAAATGCACCGTTCATGGAGACGGTAAGCCGTACGTACGCATGAATGCTACTTTCATTTCTATTTCGTATTTAATGGAATGAAATCATAATGATATAAATGTATAATATAATTCCAGTATAATATAGTGTATAATAACATTTACTCCATCCTTTATACATCCCACATATGGCATTAACGATTCAAATCACTTTGAGGGGGCGGTAGTCCGCACTTCCTCAAATGAAATTATCGCGTTTTACCCATAATGGAAATCATAAAGTATGACATAAATTAGAAATACAGAAGCATAAGTAAAACATAAACATATTATATATCATATATAAAAATAGTGACATCTTAATGGCCACCTTTGAAGGTGTTATATGAGTGTTGAACAATCATCGTTTCGTGAGGCAGAAATTCGCCATCCACAGAAACCGTATGTTCTTTAACCATTAGATGTTGGTGTGTGTAAGTGTAGCTCGAATCCTTCTTATAACAACATCCTATTATATTGAGGATAATTTTTTTTTACAAAAGAAATGAATAAAAAGAGTTTAGGGGGTTGGAGGAGAAAAATAAACCAAAACAACATTAGAGAAGCCATTACTCAAAATCGGGTAACTCTTTTTGATTTGAGCCAAAGGCTTCCTTGAGAAGAGTTCTGCCCGAAGTGAGGATTCTAGGAGTAAGAGGGGGAATTTGGGAGAGTATTTGGGCATAGTTTGGCCGAGCCAAATGGCTTTAAGGTGTGAATAAGGTGGGAGAGGTGGGGGCCTTTTATAAGTGGAGAGGAGGGGCTCTTTCGGAAAGATTGAAATGTTACATTATTACACAATGCTTTTCGAATTCTAAAGGTCCCACACTTATATAATTCGTGGATAAGGTGATAAGGGTTCGAAATATACCCATCCAATAGTCTTTGGACAAGTGTAAGCCTTAGAGTTTACATTATCTTTTCATTTTATTAAAATATTTAAATAATGAGGTCATCGCTGCATCATAATGATGTCATAAATAATTTAATTTATCTAATGTCTAAAAATTATAAAAAAAATACTATGATGTAGGAAATATTTTTAGCTTTCTAATGAATATTTATAGTCAAAATTTGGACTTGTGTAACCCCACTTAAAAACTTTTTTAGTAAAATGACTCATGTTTGTGTCAATTTAATTTTATCATTAAATAAATATATATTAATGTCATTTTCCAACTAAAGTGGCTCCATGGGGTCCCCAAGTTGACCCATGGGTTGTCTTGGTCGGCCATGACTCATCCAATAGTAGTAGGACAAGTGTCATTCTCATCTCATATTATTAAAACATTATTTGTACCTTAAACTACACTAATTATCTCTAATCGCGATTAAGAACTTAAAAGTTACTATTCACCAAAAAATTATTTTAATCTCATTGAACCACATTTTACTTCTTAATGACAACCATGTATGTCGGATTTTTGAAAATCAAATCACAGAAGTGGTAATATTTCATTTTAATGAAAAATCAGTTTTTTAACTACCACTTAGTGGTTTCATTATTCATCAAAAATTGAAGTTTTTCAGAATAATGCCAAAATTTCACCCTAATCTATAATTGATATTCAAAATTAAAAAATGATGTCTATTTTACAAAATTAAAAACATATAAGTTTCATTAATTAATTTTATAATTAATTCCCGCTGTCACAACAAATAGCGTGTTTTTAAGAAACGATTTATATCAAAAGATTGGCAATTGTTTATGTCCAATTTCAATGTTAAATTAACTCTAATGAACACCATTGGATAAAATGGTAAAAATATATTCTAATTATACTTTAGAGCCACTCCATGGTATAACTTATCACTACAAATTATTTTGATTAAAAAAAGTTGTTTTAAGTACTTTTCACTATTCATAAAAAAATTGGAAGTTCCCAGAAAATTACAAAAAATTCAACTTTGGATAATTTTGATATCACGAATACAAAAATAAAGTCCATTTTTAAATATAAAATTTCTATAATTTTAAAAAGTGGTTATTACTATTCATAACGGCTACTTTGATTAGTCGCGGTGTTTTAGAACTCGAAGTTGCGTTCAATGCAAGCTATTGCATTATTGAATGAGAAGTGTATCATGGATGCTCGGGGTGTTACACATGCCGTGTAGTCTTAGCCGTGTATTCGGCCATGTAACTAACAACACGGGTTGGCGAAGCTCGTCCACTACATGTTGTGTTCTAGTGAGGACATGCCATGTAGACTTGACTGGGGACAGACCATTTGAAAATGACCGTGTGGCTGGACAAACGGGGTGGTGTACACGCCGTGTATGGGTGTCTCACGCCATGAACTATCAAGCCGAGTAGTCGGCCGTGTCACAAACTACATGGGACGTTGGAAAATTTCACAACACACGCCGGATAGGTTATATACACGCCGTGTAGTTTTGTTCAACGGGAGATGTGCAGCTTAGCCGTGTTGAAGGACCTGGGCAGGGGAAGAGATGCCAATTACACGCCTTGTAGTCAGTATACATGTCATGTAGTCTTGTTTTTCAAATCATTATTTCCTTCTTCCTCTTGTTCCCTTTTGTTCCCTTCGTTTTCCAGTATTTGATAATCTTTATTTAAGGTGTGTGTTTGACCTTGTAGAGTCATGCCTCCATGACGACCACACATTGTTTTCCAGAAGAGCGGCAAAAATTATACGTCAGAGATGGTGGGCCATTTGCTACCAGTGGATCCTTCAGCAGAGCAAGATGCGGTGCCAGCCTTTATACCGGACACAAGCGCGGATGTGCAGTTCCGTGAAGGATTTATGCAGTTCATGCAGGCCTTTCAGGGAGCACTGCCAGATGCCACATCTATGGTTGAGATGACTCGTATATTCCAGCAGCAGCATCCGTCGACGTTCTCCGGGGATGGCGGACCACGGGCTATGGAATCGTGTATGGGGTGTATTCAGATTATCATCGAGCATCTTGAAACTCCTCTAGGGTAGAGTGTCAATCTCACTATGTATATGCTGCGTGATTCCGCCAAGAGGTGGTGGGTTGTTACCACCCAGTCAGAGCATCACAGAGACATGGCGTGGGAGGATTTTCAGGCAGTCTTCTATGACATATTCGTTCTAGAGATGATGAGGGAAGATAGATCTTGATAGTTCATGAACCTACAACAGAGCTCTACGTCAGTGATGGATTATTCTGCTCGCATCCCCGAGCTTCAGCGTTTTGCAAACGTTCTGGAGGTTGATGATACGTTGAGAGGTAGAATCTTTGAGGATGTTCATTGATATGACTTTCGAGAAATGGTGACTGTTTTTAGGTTGCCTTCAGTACATGATATTGTGATCTAGGAGATGATTATAGAGAGGAACATATGGGAAGATAGTGGTGCGGGCCAGGGCGGTTCAACACCAGTTTCTGGTACTAATTATACTAGCAAGAGGAAGAGAAAGATGTACTTCTCTTAGGGTGGCAGTCCCAGCCAGAAGAAGGTTTCAGTTGGACATGTCATGTGCTACTACTGTGGTAATGAGGTGCCTAAGAGACCTCAGTGTCCACGAGACCCAGTGGAGTGCTGAGCTTGCGGAGAGATGGGTCATCTGCAGCCATTTTGGATGGCATTTCCACCAGTGGCTAGTGAGAGGGGTTCTATGCAGACTCTGTGTGCAGCAGCAGGACCAGTGGATTTTTATCAGTTGGGAAACTAGAATACGTCAGGGCGTGTAGGCAGAGATGGTGGTCGTGGCGATGGTAGCCAGACACTAGGATCTCAAAGGCAGCAGGGCGGGACAACTCTGGGTAGCCAGGCTGTGTCGTAGGGCCACGGCACTGGGCATGCATATGCAGTGCAACAGACCCAGCATAAGCAGGATCCCGGTCCTTCTACAATCATATGTGCTATTCTAGTTGCATCTATCTTATATTATATTCTTTCTTATATGGGTGCTACACATAGTTTCATATCTGTGCCTGTTATGAAGAGCCTTGGGCTCTGTGTTTCTTCTTCTTCTTCTATTGTTATGATTCTAGACACTCCGTTGGGAATGAGAATGACAGGTGTGAGTCAGTGCAAGGAGTGACACCTTGAGGTTTTTGGGTGTCACTTTCTATGGAACATCTATGTCTTAGAGATGAAAACTTATGATATCATTCTTATGGTGGATTGGGTGGTTCCCTTTCTAGCTTTATAGATTGTTATCGTCGCAAGGTGAGTTTCACTTCACCAGAGGGCATACAGTTTCTATACAAAGGTGAATGATATGTTCAGGAGAGTCGAGCTGGACCATAGCATCATGGGTGAGGTGGGGTCACAGTCAAGATTGCGTGTTTATATCTAGATGATCAGGGTACTTGTCAGACGTATTTCCCTATAGTGGTTGATCATTTTAGGAATGTCTTTCCGGATGATTTTTCGGGTCTGCCTCCGGAGAGAGGTGGATTTCTCTATTGAGCATGTGCCAGGAGAAGCAGTGGTGTCTATTCCTCCTAAGAGTATGGCTACACCAGAGTTGCAAGAGCTCAAGAGGTAGTTAGAGGAGTTACAGGAAAAGGGTTTCATCTGACCCAGTAATTCTCCTTGGGGATCGCCGGTCCTAATTGCGAAGAAGGTGGATAGTACCCTCAGACCCTGTGTGGATTATCGGATTCTGAACCAGTTGACGGGTATGAACCATTATCACTTACCGAGGATTGTTGATCTTTTTGATCAATATCGTGGGGAAAAAATGTTATCGATGATTTACATGAGATCCAGATATCATCATCTGTGTGGGAGACCATCGGATATACCATATACAACTTTTCAGAGTAGATATGGTCTGTACGAGTACTTGGTTATGCCATTCGGACTCACGAACGTGCTAACAGTTTTCATGGCACTGATGAATTGTGTGTTCCATCCTTATCTAGATTCTTTTGTGGTAGTATTCGTGGACAACATCTTGGTGTACTCTCATACTCGACATGACCATGCCACCCATCTTGAGATCGTAATGAGTACACTGAGAGAGAATCTGCTATATTGTAAGCTTTCAAATCGCCACTTTTGGATAGAACAGATTCACTTCCAGGGTCATTTCATCTCAGAGGCAGGAGTTGAAGTAGACCCAGAGAAGGTGAGTGCAGTAATTTCCTGCGAATAGCCTAATAATGTGTTTGAGATACTGAGTTTCTTGGGGCTGGCTGGTTACTACAGACGTTTCATCCAGGACTTCTCCTACTTAGTAGTTCCATTGACGGGTCTGACAAAGAAGGGTGAGAAGTTTTTCTGGTCGGAAGCTTGTGAGACAACCTTTTATGACCTAAAAGGAAGGTTGACATCTGCACTAATCCTGATACTTCTAGACCATGGGAACAGCTATACAGTCTTCTGTGATGCATCCAGAATTTTGTTGGGAGTAGTATTGATGCAGGGCGATCGAGTTGTTGCATACGGTTCTCGGTAGTTGAGGTCACATTAGAGGAATTACCCGACGTATGATCTCGAGTTGGCTGCAGTTGTTCGTGTGTTGTGCTATTGGAGACATTATCTCTTGGGAGATGATTTTTTGGATTTCACCGACCACAAAATCCTCAAATATATCTTTACTTAGAGTGACATGAAATTGATACAGAGAACGTGGGTCAAATAACTTCAGTCCATCAATTTTGAGCTTTCTTATACACCTAGTAAAGGTAATTCAATAGGTGATGCACTGATCAAGAGGACACAGATACATGATATGCAGGAGGCCAGTGGTGATTAACACATGATGGCTTTGTTCTCTGAGATGCATATGGATGTGCACAACAATCAGGGACAAACCTACCTTTCATCTTTAGCTATGACCTCTACCCTCCTAGATAGAGTGAGGATGAGACATCTATCTGATTTATAAGGCATGTTTATACGGGAGTCGGTGGCATGTGAGGACCCTCCTCCTGGTTGTACGATATGCGATGATGAAATTCTATGTTTCCATGGATGAGGGTGGGTTCCAGGAGATATACGCGAGGAGTTAATGCGGGATTTTCTTGCTTTAGCTTGGGAAGTTCATCCCTGAGTTACCAAGATGTACCATTACTTGAGACATTAGTATTGGTGCCTGGGTATAAAGAGAGAGATAGCTGGTTTTGTTACGAGATGTTCCACCTATCAGCAGGTGACAGTGAGGCATCAGAGGCTGGCTGGACTATTACAGTAGTTACCCATCCTGGAGAGGAAATGGGATGACGTTATGATGTATTTTGTGACCAGGTTGCCGAGGTCACCTCGAGGCAATGATGTCGTGTGGGTTTTTGAGGACATACTCACAAAGGTAGCTCAATTTTTTCTGATCAAGGAGACCTTCAGTGTTGACGATCTCGGAAGGTTTTATGTCCTTGAGATCGTACATCTTCATGGGGTTCCTCGTTCTATCGTTTCAGATAGGGGTGCCGGTTTTATGTCTCGTTTCTAGCAGTGTTTCAAGAGGGCACTGGGTTCACAGGTGATTCTGAGAACATTTTACCACCCTCAGTCTGATGGTCAGTCAGAGCGTACGATACAGGTTCTTGAGGACATGTTGCGTGCATGCGTCCTAGACTTCGGGGGCCCTTGGGAGAAGCACATACACCTAGTTGAGTTTTCCTATAATAATGGTTTTTAGGAATATATTGAGATGACACCATATGAGGATTTATATGGTAGGACATGTCGATCACCCTTTTGCTGGTTAGAGGTAGGTGAGGCAGCATTACTGGGACCACGTCTCGTGCAGGAGACTTCCGAGTAGGTCAAGTTGATTCAGAAGTGGATGGCTACCGCACAGTCTCGACCGAAATCTTATGTTGACGCTGTAGATGACCTTTGGAGTTCGTGGTTGGGGATCATGTTTTCATGTGTGTTTCTCTGAGGATGTGACACAGACGGGTCAGGAGATAGGGTAAACATTCACTGAGGTATGCGGGGCCATTTGAGATTCTGGGGAGAGCCGAGCCGGTTGCCTATTAGTTGCAATTACCACAGAGTTACTGATCCATGCATGATGTCTTCCATGTATCTCAGTTGCACTGTTATCATTCAGAGTTGTCTCACGTTTTTCATCCAGAGGTGGTTTAGTATCATGGAAATGCGTCCTTGGAAGAGCATTTGATTTGTATCATGGATAGGAGCAGGAAGGTTCTCCGAAGTCGGTCAGTTCCTCTCGTACGGGTGCTATGTCAGCATGGACGAGTGGAGGACAAAACCTAGGAGGGGGAGACCAATGTACGTTCTCAGTGGCCAGAGCTGTTCTGATCTTTATCTTCGCTACCCTTGGATGGTCAATTCAGTGATGAATTGCTTTAAGAGGGGGATGTTTGTTAGAACCCAGTTTTTATTTTTGATGTATGAGATTCTTCTTTTATATTTTCCTTTACTGTTTTTGAGAAAATAAAGAAAATTTGGAAAATTCCTAAAATTTGGGACTACACGCTGTGTACTTTTTCACACACTGTGTACTTTGGTCATTTGGCATGAGTACACAGGGTGTGTGGCCATGTTGGTGATGAAGGGTGTAAAAACCGACTACATGCTGTGTAGTGGGTATTTACATGCTGTATAGTCAGTCGGTAGGAAAATAGTAAGGTGATGGCTAGTTGTGTGGCAGTACATGCCATGTACTCAGGTTTCACATGTCGTGTACTGATGTCGACATATTAATAGTACCACGCTTGCGAGAAGCCACTGAAGGAACTGTTCAAAAAAGAAAACAACACGCCATGTACCCAACAGTACACGTCGTGTAGTTTTATTTCACATAAAATGGGAATTGGCCAACCCTATTCACAGGATTGTCTTAGAACCAGAGGAAGGTGTTGGGAGAGAATGACAGACTATTGAGGATCTCCAGATCGTGCGTCGGGAATCTGTTTTTGTCTCTGATGATCTCATTGGAACTACACCGGTAAGCCCTCAGCTCTCCTTAAACCATTATTGTCAATTATTCATCTAAGAGAAGTTATTTGAGTTTGAACATGGATTTCATTCACCTCAGATCTACGTCGTTCTTGGAAGATTTGAGGATCATCATTCGCGTATACCGTTTAGGTTCATTTATGGAAGGTGGCTTGGTGTTTAATTTCCAACTGTGGTTCGTTTGTGTGAATCTTTGTGCCACAAACCCATGTTGGGATGTCATTCGGCTGAATAATTGGCTGTTTTAAATACCTAGAATTGTAAAGGTAATTAAATGTGATAATAAACTACTGTTTGGAATCACTGCTTGGATCCAGGACCACCCCGGGTGTGCGTTCCTTGGTTTAGCTGTTTGGCCAAGATACTCGAGGGTATTCCTTTATAATAATGTTTATAGAATTGCATTGAGAGGAATTGCATGTGTATTTCTTGTTTACATGTTGGGCATGTCTCGATTACTTATTTAGCCTGAGGGCAGTGTTTTACATAGCTTGAGGGAAATGCATCTTTTTGCCTGAGGGAAACGTCTTCCGTGCATGTGGAAAATAGACTCTGTGCCTAAGGGAGACACTTTGTATGCCTTAGGGAAATATCTGTTATTCTTGTGGGCAATTACCTATGGGATATGTTTCTGATTACCTGAGGGTAAGGGTTTGCGTGTCTGAGTTCACTGACTGTTTACATAGAAATTCACTATGGTAGTTTCCTTATAATGAATTATTAAATGAATATTAAAATGGAAATATAACAGGTAATGTTAGTTGCATTTGAGTATTTCTTATTTCATTGCATTTTAATGCTGCACACTATTGTTGTATATTTTCACACAGTTGGGAACGGGCCTTTGGAGGGTGCCAACTAGGATTTATTTCTCACACCCTGTTTGGGTCATGTATTTGGCCCAAACAGATTACGTTTCTGTAGGTATTGATAAGGGAAAGGGTCCCTATACAGGTACTTGATTGCTGCTGAAGAGTAGGGGAGCATGGGACCGGGAATAGGCTCGCGATACTACCGACTATTTTGTTTTGTTTTGTTTTACTCTATATTTTACTGCACATTATTGTTGTGTAACGTGTTCTAGATTTTTTCTTATAAATTGAGTCATGTTGCATCATTATCTATATAACTATTGGTTATCTTTTACTGCAGTTGATTATTTTAAATTTGTATGGTTCATTGCTTCCGTTTTGGTTGTATGTTTTATCTTGTATTCGGTTGTGCTACACTTTGACAAATGAGGGCATAGTTTCCCCACTATCAGACATGGGGCCTCCCTACTTGTCGGCAGCCTCTGGCGTTTGGGAAAATGCATTTGAGGTCATGTGACCAACCGGGTTCGGGGCACTGGTTGAGTGGAACCCTGATCTGGGACGTTACACATCCATTCTAATGAAGCTAAACATGGAATGCATGTGGAATACCGCATGAGTCATTTCCCCTTTTGGAAGAAGGTTTAAAAAGACCAGCTGCATTGAGCAGTGGGGAATGTATAGAAAATAAACAACCTATAAGAAACAGAAAACATCCAAACATTAACATCCAACCTATTCCATCATATCAGATGTCCAACTCGACACCCACAAGCATAAACCAATTCATCTCTCAGCTATTGGTTTCAAATTCTACCACAACCAATAGGCCACCATACCCCCAGATATCACAACAACCTTCTAGGCTCATTTCACAACACAAGCAGCAAGAATACAAACATCATATCATTCTGGATTTTTCCCCATAAACAAGGCATCCATCCTTCAAACACAAGGAGCTATGACAACACCAAGAATAAGGCTCTTGTCCTTTACAAGCTAGAGGGTAAATCAGAACCCTACAAGGTATTATCTTTTTATCAAAAAACCAGTTATTTAATACATCTACAATTAACTTATTTATTATTTATAGGTTCCAACTATGGGTAACCTATATATCAATCTATCATAGTCATAAAAAATTGATAAAAAATGATTAATGCATTAATTTGATTAACATAAAAATAAAATGAAAACAACCAAATTAATTTACATGCTACATTATCATTAACCAAACAATTATGAATTAATTCCAGCATTACGTTCAATACGAATTTCCATCATGAATGAAAAGATACACAATGAAAGAATGGATATCACTGTATCTATCAAAATAAATAGGCACTAACATATGATTGATATCAATTTTTTATATGGTTAAAATATTTATTATTTCAATTCCATTGTGATCCAGTAGGTTAAAACATATTAATTCTACATTTTCATGTAATATAATATAGAAGAAACGAATCCCCTACCTCCAATAGTTCTTATCATTCTATATGTGAGAATGATCCAAACAAGGGATTACGATCACCTCATCTCGTGACAACTACATCCACCCGAGGATGCCATGGTACGACCACAGCAACCAAAACCCATGAAAGCTATATTAGAAGCATGGAGGTCAAATAACATAACAAGTAATGGAGAAACATGAGAAGTTGAACCCAAAATAATGATGATAAATCATACCTTATATCGATGAAGGATCGACACAAGTTGTTTTCACAAAAACAGGGGGTGTGCATGCTTCAAGAAGAAACATCAAGGAGAAATGATCTGAGGATTAAGGGTAGATCACACTACTCTTATGGGAAGAAGGAAAGGTTCGAGCATCTCGCTCTGGGTAACAAGAAGATTGAACAAGGGACGGAAGATACATTGTCCCTTTAGAAGATTTACAGGGAATCACTTTATGATACGCTGGATTTTACATTAAAAGTGGATCGCATTTGACATTATGGTTTGACCAAGTAAAGACATCCTCGGCCATAGTAAAATTAATATTGGATTTATGGGATTGTATTTGGCATTGAATACCTTCAAACAAGGTCTTGAATGCATTTTATGTCAAAGAAAAAGTCAAAGGGGGAAACCGTAGAAAGATGAAACAGAGTTCACGATTCTGGGAACACTATACACCTTCCTATCCTAGAAACATTGTTCACAGAATGACTCCTAAATGATGATGGGAGAATCCAAAAAATTACTCACTGATGCTAATGGTAATGTTCACAGAACGACTCACTGATGCCAATTTTATTGTTCACAAAACTACTCAATGATGCCAATGGTATTGTTCACATAACAACTCACTGATGCCGATAGTACTGTTCACAGAACGACTCACTGATGTCGATGGTACTGTTAACAGAATAACTCAATAATGCAAATGGTATTGTTAATATAATGAATCACCAATTTGGATGGTATATCTCACATAGGGACTCACTAATACCGATGGTCCTGTTCAAAAAATGACTCACCGATGTCAACGGTACTGTTCACAGAACGACTCACCGATGTCGATTGTACTATTCACAGAATGACTCACAAAAGCTGATAGTACTATTCACAGAGTGGCTTACCGATGACAATGGCCGTATTCACATAATGACTCACTGATTCTGATGTCACTATTCACATGGGTCTCACCAATGGAACAATTCACATCTATCTCAACGATGAAACTGTTCTCATCGGTCACAACTATGGAAGTGTTCCCATCGGTCTCACTGATGGTACAATTCACATCAGTCTGATGAATGGAAGTATTCACATTGTTCTCACAATGGATATGTTCCCATTGATCACACAGATGGAACTCTTCACATCGATATCACTGATAGAACTGTTCACATTGGTCTCAAAGATGGACCTGTTCTCATGGGTCTCACCGATGGAACCGTTATCATCTGTCTCACCGATGGAATTATTCGCATCAGTCTCAGTGATTGAAAGATCGTAGAATTTTAAATTTTGAAATATTTTGGGGAGAATTAAACGTGACCTCCCAGAACACCTAAAACACTAGATTTCCATGGAGGAATAGACTAGAGAGTTCCGGGACATTACATCAGATTCCTCTCAAAATATTATCATCATCGAGAATTCAAAACCCACATAAAAGGGAAACATAAACAGGGTCTGAAAGGGCACCCATCAAGATACCTCTAAAAGGAGTTAAATACATAAGAAACAGCCAAATAAAACCATCTCATAAACACGAATGGTCTACAAACAAAAAGAGAAAAACTTTTTACATGGAAAGATTTAAACATAAAACAACTCGGGGTTCTGAGAACATATCTGCGACTCTCGTTCCTAGGTCCTCTCCTCCACGCCACTCCGCACCACCAGACATGAACCAAGGGGATAGAATGCACGTTCAACACCTTCAATTTGATGTCATGGATCTGCATAGGACACTATTAAAAGGTTGCATCATCATCAACATCGATCTATCCCCAATCGATGATGTGACAGTCATCATGAAAATATTGCTGGAGTTGTGACACATGAAAAACATCATGTATCCTGCTCATCTGTGGGGGAATAGACACTTGATTCGCAATGAATCCAATATGATCCAACCCCTCAAAAGTCCCTACAAACCAAGGATAATGCTTACTCCCATGACCAAACCTGCGTGGCCCACAATGGGGAGTCAACTTCCGAAACACGTGATCCACAACATCAACCTTCAATGGTCTCCTCCTTTGATAGAATATTATTTCTAATGATCATGTGTCCTCGTAATCCTCTCAAAAATCACCTAAACCATATCTGTTTTATTATTCACTTGTTCTTTTCCATGAATTGATGACTCTTCGACCCTTGTCCATCACAATAGAGAATAGAAAGGTCGTCCACACAAGGCGCCAAACGGAGCCATACCGATTGTGTATTGAAAACTATTGTTGTAATATAACTCTACCAAGGGTAATCGCCTCATCCACGAACCTCCAAAATATATTACACATGAGCGCAACATGTCTTCAAGTGTCTGGATATTCCTCTTAGTCTGACCGTCTATCTGCATATGAAGAGAAGTTATAAGGCATAACTGAGAACCAAAATCATGTTGGAGACCTCTCCACACCCTATAGTTATAATGAGGATCTCGATCAGAAATGACCGTCCTATGGATTTAGTGGAGTCTCACCACATCCTCCATATACTGGCACGATAAAACTTCCACTGAGATCGACTCCATAATTGGTACAAAGTGGGATGATTTCATTAATTTGTCCACTACCACCCAAATATCATCATGGTCTCCGTGAGCTTGAGGGGAACTAGTAAAAAAGACCATTGTGATGTCCTCCCACATCTAATAAGGAATATATAATGGCTGGAGAGAACCACTAGGGACACGGTGCTCGAACATCACCTTTTGGCCGACCAAATATCGAGACAAAAACTCTAAAACTCCACACTTCAACCCCGGACACCAAAACCGACTCTTCAAGACTATGTACATATTTTCCATGCTAGGATGAAACTATAAAGGATAACTATGGAACTCTCTGAGAATAGTATTTCACATCACCAAAGGAACAAATATCCTTCCGTGAAATAACACTCAGTGTTTTTCACCCTCATAGCAACCATAAAGGGCCTCGCCACAGACAACTCGGTCTCTCCATACATCTACCTGTAGATCCCCCAATTGAAAATCTTCCACTTTCTCTAACAGAGATGACTTCACCCTCATCTGAAAAATACAACCTATGCCCCCATCTTCTCCCATATCAAGATGTAATACTAAATGTTCTTACATTACTCTCCATGAATCACCATATTCTCACACTGCATCACTATGTGACCTTCATCTCAGCGAATTAGCTATATCATTTTCCATTCCAGGTGTATACAATATTTCAATGTCATATTCTTATATGAAATCAACCCACTGATGATTCTACAAGTTCAAGTCATGTTAGGGGAAAACATACCTCATGCTCTTTTGATTGGTGAAAACCACAAAGCGCTTTCCAATGAGGTAATGTCTCCACAACATTAGAGCAAACACCATGGATGCCAACTCAAGATCCTAAGTCCGACAGTTACATTAATGGGGACACAACTATCAAGAACCATAAGAAACAATTGATAACTTCTCAATCAGAACAAATACTAACCCCAAATGCAAAGCATCAAAAAAATATCAAACTGAACTCCCTTTTCTAGAAGAAAAAAAACTAGGGAATTTACCAACTTCTCTTTTAGAATCTCTGAAGCTGCATGACTATGATCATTCTACACAAACGCCTGATCCTTCATAGTCAATGTTGTGAGGGGAGTTGAAACCTAAGAGAAATCAGCTACAATCCTACTGTAGTACCCAGAAAGACCAATGAAACTGGACCTTATGCTACTATCTTGGGGGCTCCTCAAGACACAACTACTTCTATCTTCAATGAATCCATAGAAAATCATTGAAGGGACACGACATGCCTCATGAAATGGACATCTCGAGCCCAAAATGAACACTTCGATAACATCCTAAATAGATAATGTTGATAAACAAACTCTGAAAATGGTGTGTATATGCTCTGCATGGTCCTCCTATGATGTGGAGTACATAAGGATTTCATCGATGAAAACCACCATGAACATAACTAGGAACTCATGAAACACATTTTTAATCCATTCCATGGACAACACTGGAGAATTCCTCGCACCGAACGACATTACAATGAACTTGTAATGCCCATGATGACAACAAAAAGCAGTATTCGGGATATCCTCATCCTTCACAAGAATTTGATGACATCCTAAACACAAGTCAATCTATGCGAAAGATCTTTCACTCTTCAGTTGATCCAATAAATCTTGATTCTATGGAAGAGGATATAGATTCTTCACTTTCACATTGCTTAAGAAGATAATCGATACACCACCACAAATATCCATCACCAGTCTTCATGAAAAAAAATGGGGTGCCCCACAGTGACACACTCATCCAAATAAAACCAAACTATAACATACCATAAAGATTCATATGTATCTATCATAACTCAAAAGGGGACATCATATATGGAGACATAGTGATAAGAGATGATCCTGGTTGTAGCTTGATCCCAAACTCGATATCTCATTGAAGGGGTAATACTATAACCTCATCTGGACAAACATCTAGGTTCTCTTCTATGACCCAAGATAACATCAACTTCTGAACCTCTGAAGAACTCAACATCAGCTTATCCATCACGAATGATAAAGACTGAACATGCCTCTGACCCATCTGAGTGTCTCAATCTCCAAAAAAACACTGTTGTCACAACATCCGAATCAAATCACTCCACATGCCTCCTCTAGTAGTCCACAATAGCCTACACTGAATACAGCCAATACATGCTATGAAAGACATAATATGGTCATATATGTAAACATATGAAATATCCCCTAGAGCGGTGCAGCCCCAACACTAGCTCGCTGTCTCTTAATACATAAAACAAGTCAGCTCACCCTCTAACTAGCGTAATCAATAGAAATGGCACTAGAAGCCTATAAACCTCAAGTCCCAAAGCATTGACAAGGTAAGGTAATATAAAGGAGTGTGTCGCTCCTGAATCCAACAATACATACACTGAAGTACAAAACAAACAAAGGGTACCTTGAATGACCTTTGGCTCTCCTATCACGGGCAATTCTAAATCATGATGTCGACCGGGACCTCCTCCATGACCTCTATGACCTTGATGACTACCACCACCATTTTTGTGATCTACTCTCTAAGGAAATGGAGCATCACGGGGCTGTCCTCTGCATGCCCCATCTAATATTTTTTGTTCCAAAGACGGTGAAACATTCAGCTCGAACTACCTAAATGGAGGTACCTGGAAAAGAACACCTGCTGCACTACGACTACTCTGAATGGTTAGGCACTCTTGCTGTTGATGACATTGACCACGATAAGAATAACAAGCGTCTGATACCTTGTCATATTTCTGAGAGCCTCTGCCTCTATTGAAACGAAATGTGCGGTGCTAGGACCTACCCTCGGATGAACAGAAACTCTTCTACCATGAACACCTAGAACCCCAAACCACAACTCTACATCATGAGGAGCAAGGATGACTCCCCTCTCATGACGATGAGGTTCTGTCCAATGTCCACTCTACATCCTCTTCCCTCGCTATCACCTCAAGATATGTCTTCATCATAAAATGGGTGAATTGGAACTGGACCATTGATACCACTCTATCACGACCCCCTCCCCACATGGGGAACCCTCTAGAGCCAACAATGTGAGAGGAGAGATAATGACTCCTGAGTCCCACCTCTAGTAGGCCCTAGTATGGAGACTAGCACCGAGGGTATTATTGTAACATCCCAGGTAAATAAATAATATGACATTTCATATTTTTTAATATTTGTAAATTGATTATTAATTTTACATTAAGGGGGTGCTATGTTTGATGGCGTACCTGATGCACGACAACGATTTTCTTTGAAATCTTACGTTGCACACAATGTTGGGTCATAATAAAAAATAATAATGTAATATTATTTTAAAAGGTAGTTAATGCCTAGCTGTTGTAATGGTTGGAATGAATAGAACTAAATACAATATGATTATACATATTTGTTATATTTTTTGACATTTATCTAATAAAATTTAGAGGCTTAAAATATTAAAGAATCCAATTTTAAGCATAATTTACTTTAAACGGTTGATTTACCTCTTTTTGTTGGAGATCCCTCTTTTAATCTGGTTTTGATGAAGAAACCACGTTTAAATCAGTTACAATTTCCCTTAAAGATCCAGATATGGTTGCTGCATCTAAGAAGGGCGAGGGGTTTGGAGCTGCGGGCTGTTACAGCAAAATATTCAGCAGTACTGCCTCAATGGATTCAGATTCCAAGCAGGGCAGTGGGTCTGTAGATATTCTAGACCATGCTGCTGATGGAGAAAAGACCCATGTTCATTGTGGATGGACTTCTACTCTCCGCCAGGTTCAACAAATCTATTCTTATGGACATCAACAAGGCATGAAGGTTCACAGTCCTACAATCACCTGCGAATCTAAAGAGGAAGTATATGGCCATTCTGCTCCTGGCAGAGCCTATGTCCAATCCAGGGACAAAGTTCACTCTAAAGTGAATAATTGCAACTCATTTGATTTTCTTGCATCATCAAGAAGTGATGAAGAAGTACAAAAATATGAGCGTACACTCGCTGAGTAATAAATTATGAATGTCAATAATGATGAACTCTGGGATGATGGAGGTAGACCATGGTTGACGACCAAAACTGGGAGAAGAGGAAGACCTCCTCGTGGCTGAGGTGGGTGACTCCCTCACCACATTATGAGCACCATGTCAAAATTTACATGCGCCCATCACCTTATTGTGTTTTTTAATGATATGTATTTGTATTTCCCTCTTCACTTTTTACATTTCTTTAATAAAAATGCCCTCGATCCTCAATCTTATTTAAAAAACCATGTAATAGTTAAAAAACTGATTTTATCACTTAAATGAAATTTCACTACTTCTATAAATATAATTGTGAAAATATAACATACATGGTATGTATTAATAAGTAAAATGTGGTTCAATAATATGAAAATGATTTTTGGTGAATATTATATTTTCACTTTTATTTACCACAGTTTTAGGTTAACAGGGAAATTCAAGGTAAAAAGAATATTATAATAATAAAAAATTACCTTAACACTAATTATAACGTTATTCGATGAGTCATGGATGACCATGGGCATTATTGGGTCTATTTTGGGACCACAAGAAGCCACATGGGAGTGATAATGACACTTTATATTAATTACTTTAATGTAATGACAAAAATGATACAAACAAATATCTTTTAGTAAAGAAATTTTTTCATGGGGTTATGTAAGTTATATTTTCGACAATAAATATTTATTATAAATATAAAATAACTTCCTAAATATTGGTATTTTTATTATAATTTTTAGACATTAATAAATCAAATTAATTAGGACACAAAAATGATGCATTATTTACCTCATCAATAAAAGATTTAAATAAATAATATTATAACTATTACAATAACATCCAAAAATTGTCCAATTGTTATTGTATGAATGTATTTATAACCTTAGTCATCTCATATTTTACATTAATTAGTCATGGACATTTATAATCCAAAAATCAATATATAATAAAATAATATTTTCACACATTCTTAAAGAACCCCTCCTCCCTATTATAAAAGGCCCTCAATTCTAACCCATTCTTCACATCTCTAAAGCCCCTTGTCTCATCCAAATCATACCAAAATAAGCTCTAAATATCCCTATCTTCCACCTATAAGCCTTACCATAGGGCAAAGTCACTTAAATAAGTTTTTTTGTTTCAATCCAATGGGAGTTACCCGAATTAAAGGAAACAATTTCTCTTAAATTGTTTTCTTTTATTTTACTTCTCCAACAGATTAAATATTTTTATTCCATTCTTTTATAACATAAAAAATATCCTTAATATACTAGGATGATGTTATGAGATTTATTTGATCTACACATACACACACATTCATCTAATGGGTAGAGAACATACTGTTTCTGTGGATGGTGAACTACTGCCCCACGAAATGATGGTTGTGAAAATATCTCTTACCCCCTCTCATAGTGGCCATAATGACCGAACTGTATTTATATATAATATATATATATATATATATATAATTTTTATGTTTCCTATATTCTTCTGTATTTTATTCATTTATACTATACCATTATGGTTTCCATTATGGGTAAACGTGATAATTTAATTCGAGGAAGTGCGGATTACCACCCCCTCGAAGTGATATTACTCGTTCATGCCATATATGGGACTTATAAAAGATGGATTAAATGAAATTATATATGATATTATACTTTAATTATATCATAATTAGGTGTCATTGGGTTTACATTCCATTAAAAAACGAATTAGAAATGGATTTAGCGTTTATGCGTATGTACGGCTTACCGTCTCTTTGAAGGGTGCATTTCATTTCATATCTCAAAATTTTAGGTACTATTATAAATACATGTATATAATGTATATATACGGTATATATGATATCTCAATCATTAATATAATTGTGGATATAATAACCTTTTGACCACATGAACAACATGTAATTATATAATGGTCATTTTTGACACAAGTACCAAATATCAACAAAATGACCATTCTATACATAAATGATTACATAATGTATATAAAATCATAATAAAGGATTTAAAAGGAATAAAAAAATTAATGATGTTTCTTTAGAAATTAGAAACTATATTTTTTATATTATTTATGAGATTAATGAATGAAGGGGTCATGTCGGAAACGATGTAAGGTATTTCTTATCTCACTTTTAATTTCTTGAGATTTCCATTGTTCGCCACTAATTTATTACATGTGTTGTATTATGTTCTTATATTTGATATGTATAATAATTATTCTATTTATATTCATGTAATTATGTGATTAATTTGGTGGTTATTAACTTTTGGTCTTATGACTCGATTGATTACAACGTGGTAAGGTGTTTCCTATCTCACTTTTAATTTTTTGAGATTTCCCTTGTTCACCACTTATTTATTGAATGTGATATATTGTGTGATTAAATATGATATATATTATCGTGATTCTATATATATTCATGGTATTCTGTGATTCAATTGGTGTTTAATAACTTTTGTTCATATGACTCGTTTGATTACAATGTGGTATGGATTTTTCATCTCAGTTCTTATTCCTATGAGATTCGTGCTATATTGCCACTATTTCCTTTAGTGTGGTGTATGTACGTAGCATGATTGTATTAATTTTTTAATATACATTAATTTATTGGTTATTAATTCTTCATTTTATGATCCTTATTTCATATGGTGAATGTTTCATAGGTTACCAAATCGTTAATGGAACCTTTCACCCTCTTCTTTTTAAAAGACATATTTTTGTTATGTCGTTTAATTTACTTCTCCTAATGTTGGGATATATTCTTATATATCATTAATGACGTAAATTTTATGTCCTTGTTATTATATACCATTTTATCAATCATCAAATTATTTATTGGAATTTTATTGTGACGTTGTTAGGTTGTTGAATTTCTAGAAGGGGTCTTCTTAACAAAATTTCAATTATTTTGGTTAAAATTATACTTGTTGATTATGTCGTGTTACAAATATATGTGATTGAACTATGTTTATTTCACACATAATACCCACATATATTGAGTATATTCTAATTTTTCAGACATAATTATGTAATTGATTTATCTTTAATCTAAGGATACCATCTTTATATGGGATTTCATCTCAATTTACATTTCCTTTCGACTTCATTTTTGTTATGTGCCTATTCACTTTTATATAGTTTATATACTAAACATTGGAATATTATATCATGAATATAATTATTCTAATCATTTTATATGTTTTGTTTTATTCTATAATTCAATTATATTTAGTCATGTGTTTCTCAAGTGTTACTAGACTCTTTAACTGAAACATCATTTTTAATACTTCAAAGAATTATTCATATAAATATTTTTCATTAATTTCCATGTTTTCAAAATGTTTTTAGTATTTATTTATATGGATATTAATGTTCTAAAACATTAATTCCTTTAAATTCTTCAATTTGGTATGGACAGTTTGATTGAAAAATACAATTATTAAATGTTTTAAATTGTTTTGAAAATGGTTTGATTAAGCAAGTATTAGGTAAATATATTGAAATGATATATTTCATTTTCATTGTGGAAATTTAATAGTGAAATGATTATATTTTAAATAATTTATGGGTTATGATTTTATAATGGTACTTGGAAATTTGATGTGTGGTTACGTGATAAACCAAATGACGGGTGGTGCTGTGATAAACCAGGATGGGTGGTTGCGTTATAACCTCCAATGCATTGGCTATGGATGTTGGTCTTATGGATATTCCATTTAGTCATATTTTTGGAAGATAACCATATATTTATTCCATTTAATAATTTTCATGTCTCAAGATATCTATATATGTTATTTGTGAATTCTATGGGTTTTATAGTAATATATTGGTCACAAAAGGTTAAGCAATTATGTTTTATTCTGATAAGAGTATTTACTACTTCATAAAGATAAAAATTATTACATATAATAAATAATTAATGACTTATTTGTTGTTTTGAAAAACTAATATTTTTCCTTCTTTGTTTATTCCTTACTGAGATTTTTTCTCAACCCATGTTTTTGATATGTGTTTCAAAGGACCTGAAGAGGGATAGGGACAAGGATGTGATCATGGAATTGTCATGATGTCTAAAACATGGAACTGGACAAGTTTATTTTTAAGAGATTATATTTTATGAAAAAAATGGATACTGAGTAGTAGTTTCTACTTGTAATATTCAAGCTGATATGTAGTAGTTATGGCATAATTCTCTAAAACTCTAAACCTGAAAAGATCCTCAATGTGAATTATTGATTTAAATCAATATTATGAAATGTTTAAGGCCAAGTGCTTATAGTTGGTATCAAAGGTAGCTTTAGATAAAATTAGTGGTTAGGGTGTAATTAAATCATAAATGACATAACCATAATGGTTAGTATATTATAAATATTCGTAGTTATTTTTGTGGTGATAAATGGTTATTACATTTCGAGGAGCAAAATGAAAGGTATTAGATAACATTTGAGGATAAATTATGTTATAGTTATTTTTGAGGAATTTGTCTATTTTATTGGAATGTTATGAAACATTATAGTTTTTCAAAAATTATAACACAAAGATTGTGTGGAAACCAGTCACATCGGAAAATTCTGTCAGAATCTAACCCACAACTTAAGTGATATAGGGATTTATCGCCTACCACCGGACTATGTGATGTCTTTGGTTAGCATGACGAATTCATTTTTGTTAAATGATTTTATGGATCAAGAATAACATTATTCGTGATTATATGTTTTACCAAATGGATATAATTAGTCTACAAAAATTATTTGGTGATAAATTGATGTAGGTTATTTAAGAAGACATTCCCTATTTTGGGAACACTATATGCTTATGGGAAATAGAATGCCCTGGGATTTAATTTCTGGAGTAGTGGTTGAAATATTATTTTGGAAGAATCTATGCGTTTTTTTAGACATAAGGGTATGTGGGTTATTTATGGAAATGATAAACCTATCATAGATAATATGTTACTAGGTTAATTAAACATCAATATGAGACTTTAAGTGTAGTCGATGTTTTTGGAGATAAATGTTAAGATTTATCTTGGAAGACTATGTGATTAAATCCTTTTGAGGTTTGGGTTTCAATATTAGTTTGTATTATGTTGAATAATTTTATATAAATGTATTTATTCAATGGTATTTATAGAACTTTGGGTTTTGATTGATAAAATTTGGTGATTAAGAGTATTTTTTCATTTTTGTATAAGATTTTCCTTTTTGGGTACTGTCTGATATCACACTAACCATATTGGTTTTGGTTAAGGACTAAAGAATTTAGAAATATATAGTTCATCTTCTGTGTATTATGTGATTCATTCAATATTTATTATATCACTTTTAATTTGTACAACTAATCCAAAAAATTCATCGTTTGGAGAAAATATGATATTGTGTTAGAAATCTAATAAATGATGAAAGTCTACATGAAAAGAAAGTATGTTTCCTTATTTTTTTAATTAACCTTATAAAAATATTATTCAATGAAAAGTAACTTAAAACAAAAATGTTGTCTGTTATCTTTTCCTATTTGGGAATAAGATACTATTTTACCCTTCACAAGTTTGTGATTTTCTGGTGGTTAACATTCTCATAATCATGTTTTCTATCACTCTCCATCACAAGTTGATGGCTTGTTTTATCTACCATATCCCTTTTTTGATGGAATCATAGTATATTTTGACTTGGGTAAACATTTTACTTCTCATAATTTATTTTAATGTGATATATTTATTGAATCTTATTCAGATGTGGGGATTTCAATGTTGTTTCCGAGACCAATTTTAAAATTTCAAAGACGCAATTCCCAAAAGGGGGAAGCATGTAACATCCCAGGTAAATAAAGAATATGACATTTTATATTTAGTTATATTTTTAAATTAAATATTAATTTTAATTTAAAGGGGATTCTAAGTTAGATGGCGTACCTAATACACAACAACTAGTTTCTTTGAAATCATATGTTGCACACAACGTTGGGGCATACTAAAAAATAATAATATAATATTATTTTAAATGGTAGTTAATGCCTTGCCATTGTAATGGAATGAATTAATTGAACATACTAAAATACGATTATAAATTTTTTAAATGTTTTTACATTTGTCCAATAAATGTTAGAGGCTTAAAATTTGAGTGAATCAAATTTGAAGCATAATTTACAGTAAAATGTTGATTTACCACCTTTCGATGGCGAACCATATTTAAATATATTTTTGGTTACTTTTATATATTATATTTGACAAAATAAAAGTCTCCATTAGAATAGGGACATCAAAATTCACATTGGGTAAAATTTTGGTATTTTTCTGATAAAATTCATTTATTGATGAATAATGAAAAATACTGTACTTTAATTCAAAAATGCCTTTTAATATAATTTATTTATATGGTTAGATTATATTTCTAATTGTTTTTAAAGTTTAATTAGATTATATTTTTTCCATTTAATCCAATTTTGGTCATTGGAAATAATTTCACTATTTAATTGGACATAAATAAGTGTCAATATTTGGATATATATTGTTTCCTAAAAACGTGTTTTTGTTTTGACAATGACAATTCATTTTAAATTAATTAATGAAACATCTATGTTTTAAACTTTTTAAAATATAAATCATTTTTTTATATAAATATAAAATATATATTAGGATGATTTTTAGTATTTTTTTGAAAAACATAATTTTTTGATGAATAGTGAAACAACTAAGTAGTGGTTAAAAAAACTGACTTTTTCATTTAAATGAAATTTAACCGCTTCTGTAAATTGAATTTCAGAAATCCTAGATACATGGTTTTTAATAGTAATTAAAATATGTTTCAATAAGATTAAAATAATTTTTGCTGAATAAAAACATTTGACTTATTTACCGCGAATAAAGGTAAATATGGTAATTTAAGGTATAAAGAATATTATAATAATAAAAAATTACCATAACACAAGTCCTAAACTTATCGGATGATTAATGGCCGACCATGGACATCCTTGGTTCGATTTTGGGACCCCATGACGCCACTTGAGAGTAATAATGACATATTAGATTAATTAATTTAATATAATCATAAAAATGACATAAACAAATATATTTTAGTAAAGTAATTTTTACATGAGGTTATATAAGTTATATTTTAGACTATAAATATTCATTATAAATCTAAAAAATATTTCCTACATATTGGTTGTTTTTTTATAATATTTTGATATCATATAATAAAAAATAACTATGACACAAAAATGATGGAGTATTTACCTCATTAATAAATGATTTAAATAAATAAGATTACAAATATTAAAATAACATCCAAATCCAGATCAATTAATTTGGGATGAATTTATTTCGACCATGAGAAATATTATCTTAGAATTTAATTATTTTTGGACCTTTATAAACCGAAAATCATTATATAATAAAATTATTTTTTCGCATTTCCCTAAAGAACCCCTCCTCCCCCTTATAAAAGGTCCTCACTTCCAACCCATTCCTCACACCTCTCAAAAACCTTGGATCTTCCATACCCCACCCAAATAATCTCTAAATATCCCTATATTCCTCCTAGAAGCCTTACCTTAGGGAGAAGGAACTTCAAGAAGCCCTTTTGTTACCAACCATATAGAGTTACATGAATTAAAGGTAACCGTTTCTCTTAAATTATTTTCTTTTATTTTACTTTTCCATCCCCTAAACACTTATTATTCCTTTTCATATAACAAAAACAGTATAATAAATATACTAGGATGTTATTTTGTGAAGCATTCGAACAACACATACACACACCTCCATCTAATGGGTAATGAACATATATTTTATGTGGACGGCGAACTATTGCCTCGCGAAATGACAATTGTTCAAATATATTCTACAGCCTCTCATGGTGGACATTATGATGGAACTATATTTATATATTACATATATATATATATTATGTTTATGTTTTTTAAGATTATTTATTTTCTTTCATTTATAACATACCTTTATGGTTTCCATTATTGGTAAACATGATAATTTCATTTGAGAAAGTGCGGACTACCGCCCCTTCAATGTGATATGACTTGTTCATGCCATATGTGGGACATAAAAAGGATAGAGTTAATGAAATTAAATTTTATATTATACTTTAATTATAATATAATTATGTATCATTAAGTTTCCATTCCATTTCAATACGAAATATAAACGGAAGTAGCGTTCATGCGTACGTATGGCTTACCATCTCCTTGAAGGGTGAATTTTATTTCATATATCCAAATTTTATGTAATATTATAAATACATGTATATAATGTCTATATATGATATATATGATATCTAAATTATTTGTATCATTTTGGGTATAATGATCTTTACACCATATGAACAACTAGTAGTAATAAGAATCCCATTTTTGACTCAAGTACCAAATATCGATCAAACAACCATTATTAACATAATTGATTAAATATTTTTTATAACATGGTAATATGTTATTTAAAAGGAATTATAAACATATAAAAGGTTTTTACTCAAGTATAAATTAACTTCTTTATAATTTAGGAGATTAACGAACGAACGGGTCATGTCGGACACGAGGAAAGGGATTTCTTATCTCAGTTTTAATTCCATGTCATTTCTGTTGTTTCCCACTAATTTATTGAATGTGTTGTATTGTTTACATCCATATGATATATATTATAATTAATCACTTTATATTAATGTAACTCTATGATTCAATTGGTGTTTATTGACTTTTTATTTTACGACTCGATTGATTACAACGTGGTAAAGGGTTTCTTATCTCGCTTTTAATTCTGTGAGATTTCCATTGTTTGCCACATATTTATTGTATGTGGTGTATTGTGTACTACTATTTGATATATATTATCATGATTATCTATATATTCATGGTATTACATGATTCAATTGGTGTTTATTATCTTTTTTTGATACGACTCATTTGATTACAATGTGGTAAGAGGACTTCATCTCACTTCTTATTCTCGTGAGATTCGTGCTATATTGCCACTATTTACATTTGTGTGGTGTATGAACTGAAAATTATTGAATTCATTGTGTAATATAAATTCATTTATTTTTAATTAAGTCTTCATTTTATTATCCCTCCTTCATATGGTGAATATTTCATAAGTTACCAAATCGATAAGGGAACTTTTCACCCTACTCCTTTTAAAAGAAATCTTTTTGTTATGTCATTTAATTTACATCTTCTATTTTTGGGTATATTCTTATATATCCTTAATTGTGTAAACTGTATGTCCATGTTGTTAGATTCTATTTTCTCTCTCATTTAATTATTTTTTGTAATTTTAAAGTGACGTCATTAGGCTGGCGAATTTTTGTAAGGGATCTTTTTAACCTGATTTCAACTATTTGTGATAAACTTATACTTCATTATTACATCATGATATAAATATTTGTGAATGAAATTTGATTGTTTCATAATTAAAATACAATTATATTTACTGTATTTTTATTTGTCACACATTATTATTTAATTAATTTATCATTAAAGTTATGATACCGTATTTATAAGCGGTTTCATCTCAATTTACATTTCCTTGAGACTTCGTTGTTTTTATGTGGAAATTCACTATTATATGATGTATATACTGCCCTTGGAATATTATATCATGAATATACTTATTCTCATGATATTATAATTTTTGTTTTATTATATTATTCAATTTTATTTAGTCTATTTTTTCTCAAGTTTTATGTGACTTCTTAACTAAATCATCATTTTTAATGAATTAAAAAACTATTCTTATAATATTTTTAATTAATATCCATGTTTTTAAAATGGTTTTGAGTAATTATTTATATATAAATTAATTTTTTAAAACATTAATTATTTTAAAAGATTCGATGTGGTATGGGACACTTTGATTCAGAAATCCCTTTATTAAATGTTTTAAATTGTTTTGAAAATGGTTTGATTAAGCACTGATTATGTCAATATATTGAGATGATATATTGTAATTGAAATGTGGAAATGTTATTAGTGAAATGTTTACATTTAAAATATTATATTTTTTATTATTTTATAATGGTACTTTGACATTTTACGGGAGGTTACATTATTAATCAAATGACGGGTGGTTCCGGGATAAACCAGGATGGGTTGTTAAGTTATAACCTCCAATGCATCGGGTATAGAAGTCTGTCGTATGGATATTCCATTTAGTGATATGTGTGGATGTCGATCATATGGTTATTCCATTTCATTATGTTTATGTTCCAAGTTTTCTATATATGAAATGTTTGATTTCTATGTGTTTTATTGTAATCTATTGGTTACAAAAGGGTAAACAATGATCTTTTATTCAGAGAAGAGTATTCACTACTTCATAGGTAAAAAGTATTACTTATGATAAAGTATTCAAGGCTTACTTATTGTTTTAAAAAACTAATAGTTTCCTTCTTTTGGTATCCCTTGCTGAGGTTTTTTCTCATCCCATGTTTTTGAAATGTATTTTCACATGACATGAAGAGGAATGTGGACAAGAATGTGATCAATAAAATAACATGATGTCTAAAACATGGAATTGAACATGTTTTTTTTTACGAGTTTTTATTTAATGAAAAAAGTCGATATTAAGTTGTGGTGTCTGCATGTAATATTCAAGGTGATATTTAATAGTTAGGGCCTAATTCTCTAAAAGTATAAACCTGAAAAGATCCTCACTATGAATTATTGATTTATCTCAATATTATGAAACGTTTAAGGTCGGGTCCTTATAATAGTAAACACACATATTTGAGGTGTTACCCTCTAAGAGAACACATCCGAGAGAGAGAGAGAGACAAGAATGACACCAACCAACTTGAACATAGATATAAATATAAATTAAATCCCACGAATACATAATTAATGTCTTGAAAAACTACTACAACTGAATGGAAAAATTGTAAGTACCAGCGAAAAGCTAAAAAAACAACCACAAGCCTGAAACGTTTTTGCAACCCCAGTCAAGTAGAAACCATCTTGATATCCAACCTATATCAAGTGACCTAAAAAATAGTTTATATATACATCGGGTGCGTATAACAATATATTCAATATGATGATCCCTGGAGCCTCTCGTGCAAATGGTATGAAATCATGAAAAATATCAGTGAATTAGAAGTGAAACTAACTCCACAAAAAAACATGTATACTATATTCCCAGCCTCACCATGTCCACTCTCAGCATGTATCGCATTAAAGATTATATAATAAAATAAAGAATTTTAGGCATACCCCACTACTACTTCCCCACTGGTTTGCTACATTTCCATAACATCGCACGTCCTAATAATCTCTCTCCGAAAAGGCTTACCCGCAGACACCTGGTTGATGCACCACAACATCCACCTCATGCCAAAAAAACCACCACATACATGTAATCAAAGAAACCAGGTAGTTTTTGGGAGCCACTACAACTCTCATAATGTGTATCATATGTCAGGCATTATACCTCAATCCATTACAACCCATACACCGAGTAAGGATCCTCAAGCCATCACAACCTATAGACGTTAAACCTATAGTTGTCCATAGAAAAATATATCCAGAATATAGGTGTGTGAATAACCAGAATCCATTACATCCCTCTACACACATATATGTTGATATCTAACCAATGTGGCTACAAGTAAAATTTCCTACCAAGAGAAGAGAGCGGGGAAAACGGTGTAGTTAGCTATCCATCCTCCCAACAGAATGTTGGGGAAAATTCCTCCAAGGCTCAGAATCTATGGGGTGTCAGTTTCCCTAAATGACGTGGTGGCATAGCAAATAGAAACACAGAATGTACAGAATATACTAATGCTCACAACTATATTATGGTCTTAACCTATTCATAGATTCAACTACAGAAAACACCTCTTAGACTCCCGGTTTCTACTTCTAAGACTAGGTATTCTATAGAAACAAATACATTTAAAGAGCTTTATTATATTAATTCATTCCCTTTTTATTAGTGGAACTTTACATTATTTAATTCCTTAAATATTAATTCACCATTAATAATTTCCACAATATATTTCATTAGAATCACACCCAAATGTCACTATTCATTTAAATTTCAACCTCAACATTGCATCCTGGAATGCTCTAACCCCATGGGTTAACAACGTTTATTCAACCATTTATTAACAATGTTATTACTTTACCATATTCACAAGCATTCTAGATTAAAATTCTCTTCTACTAAACATATGGGGGATTAACACGGTGAGTTGTTGAACTACTCATCGAGTCTTTTCCACATATAGCAAGACCATAGACTCCTCCTCCCATGTGAATCTAAACACGGATAGCATGTGGCATAACTCGTGTGTCTTGGACCCTTTTTAGAAGATGGTTTATCAAATCTAGATGAAATTAGAAGTGGGGAATTTAATGATGATTAATAAAAAATAATAAACAGAAAGCATAAAAAAATTCACATCCAACATGTTCCGTCAACTCTGGTGTCTTTATTATAACCCACAGGCATAAAACGATGCATCTCGCCACTCTTGGCATCAACTTCTTCCACAACCAATAGGCCTCCCTGCCCCCTGATATCACTACAGCCTTCCAGGATCACATCACAACACATGATGTATGATTACAAACATCATATCAATTGGGATCTTGGATCTTAAATAAGGCATACATCCGTTCAACACAATGACCTCTCATAGCTCCGAGCATAAGGCTTGTGGACATTACAAGCATGATGGTAAATCAAAACCCAGCAATGACTTATCTTTTTTTCAAATTTCCAGTTCAATAATCCATCTTGAATTAACTTATTTATTATTTGTGGGTTATAACAATGAGAAAACTAAACATCAATCTATAAAAGATATCACAAATTTATTAAACATTAATACTGCATCAATTTGATTGACATTAAATTACCACAACAATAGCCATATTCATTGACATGCCTCTTTATCTTTAGCCAAAGAATTATCAATTAATTCCATATTTACGTTCATTAAAAATTTCCATCTATAAAGAAATTCAAATCAATGATATCATAGATATCACACTATCTTGAAAAACTAGAGGCAATAACATACGATTGATATCAATTTATTTATCCGGTTCAAATATTTTTTATATCAATTTCATTGTGATATAGTGGGCTAAAACATGATAAATTCTCGATTTCTTGTAATAGGATAGATAATAAATGAATCCCCTACATCAAATGGTTCTTGTCATTCTTTATATGAGAACGATCCACAAAATGGATCATGATTGCCTCCTCCTGTGAAAACTACATCCACTCAAGGATGACACAGTACGACCATAACAACCAAAACCAAAGAAAACTCCATTAGAAGCATTGAGATCACATACCATGACATGGAAAGGAGAAATATGAGAGTATGAACCCAAAAGAATGATGATAAATCATACCTTATATCGATGAATGATCGAAACATTCTACGTGAACCAAAACAGTGGGTGTGCATGTAGCTAGAAGAAACTTCAAGGTGAAATGATATGAGGATTAAGGTTAAATCGTACAACTCTAATGGGAAGAAGGAAAGGAATGATCATGTCACACTAGGGAACAAGAATGTAGAACAAGGGAGGAAGACATCTTGTTCCTTAAGATGATTTAAGGAGTACCGGTTTAAGATAGGTCAGATTTTCCATTAAAAGAAGATCACATTAAACCATGAAGTTTGACCAAGTACAAACATCTCCACCCTTAAGAAAATTAATATTGGAGTTATGGGATTTGATTTGGCCATAAATCCATTAAAACAGGGCCTTGAATGCAATTTGCATCAAAGGGGAGAAGCATTTAGTAGCTGAAAACATTGTTCACGATCCTGGAAACACTATACACCTACCTATCATAGGAACATTGTTCATAGAATGACTCACAGTGGTCGATGGTACTATTCACAAAATTAATCAACAATTCTGATGATACACTTCACTGAATGACTCACCAATGATGATGGAATATTTACAAAATGACTCTGTGATGCTGTTGGTACTGTTTATAGAACGACTCCCCAATGTCGATGGTACTTTTCATATAATGACTCATCGATGCCAATGGTATTGTTCACAGAATTACTCGGTGATGATGATGGTACTGTTCACAGAAAGACCAACTGATGCCGATGGTAATGTTAACAAGAATGACCCTCTAATAATGATTTTATTGTTCATAGTGGGACTCACTGATGCCTATGGAACTGTTAACAGAACGACTCTCTGATGTTGTTGGTAATGGTCACAAAATGAATCACTGATATAGAAGGTACTGTTCATAGAACGAATCACCAATTCCAATGGTAATATTAATAGAATGACACACTGATTCCCATGGTACAATTTATAGAATGACTCACTGATGCCACATGTACTCTTCATGGATGTATCACCGATACTGATGGCACTATTCACATCGGACTCACAGATGGACCTATATACATCGGTCTCACTGGTAGAAATGTTTGCATTGGTCTTACCGATAGAACTGTTCCCATCGGTCTCACTAATAGAACTCTTCGCATCAGTCTCACTGATGGAACTGTTCCCATCGATCTCACCTATTGTATTGTTCCCATCAATCACTCAGATTGAACTGTTCACATCAGTGTCACCGATGGAACTGTTCACATTGGTCCCACCAATGGAACTATTTCCATCAGTTTCACCGATGGTACTGTTCAGAACAGTCTCACCAATGGAACTGTTTGCATCAGTCTCACCGATGAATTTGTTCACATCGGTCTCACTGATGGAATAGTTCACATCGGTATCTCTAATGGAAATGTTCGCATCGGTCCCACAGATGGAACTGTTTGTAGAATTTTAAATTTTGAAAACTGTAGGGGATAAGTCTCATTGATCTCCTAGAACACCTAAAAACCAATATTTCCGCAGAGGAATGGACTGGAGAGTTCTGAGCCATTACACATCCAAAATGAAATCATTCTAACTATTTTAAGTACTTTTTAATATACAATATACAATTCTTTTAAAGTAAACAAATATCATTTTTTAGAAAATATTACCATATTCCCACCACTTCATAAACCAATAATCTTATAATAAAAAATTTATTAATATTGGTAAGACTCCATAAAAATTCATAGAATAAAATTATTATCAACTAAATCAAATACAATGATATAAAATCTCATTTAAATGTGATTAAATCACATGTGTACCCAAACTCCCTATTAACATGACGTTCGTTTTTAAAAGGTTTTTAATCCGTTTTATACTATACATTACATGTTCATTCAATAATAACTCATTTCCACTAACCCAACTAAAGTACTGAAAAATAAGGATACCCTTTTTCTAGAAAACCATAGAGGGACTAGGAAAGATGTATTCCATTTTAAATTTATGTTTCAAGGAAATATAATTCAATTTTTACCAAAATAGTGATTGGTAAAAAATTGTGGATCCTATTTCTAACATTCTTCCCATCCACATTTTCTTGAGGACTAGTAGGGGATCTATTATTCATTAGGTGACATACATAACATAAAAAACGCGAAAAATAAATGTCATAGTTTACATGAATAATTCGGTATGATTTTCCATAATGTTAAATAACCAATACAACATATATAATAATCATAAAATCTTTTATAAAATGCATATTAAAAAATTGATTCCATGGAAACCAAAAAATAAACCATAATATCTGGGTTATATTAGAAACATTGAATAATAATATATGATACAACAATACATAACACACCAAGATAACCATCTCCAACTACCTCGATGTTCAAACTCCACATTTTGTGCCAATGGTATCACGAAAATTCACTATATAGTAAATATACCATAACATTATTTGTTTCATGATAGATAACATATCTATATTATCAATAGTTACCGTGTAGTTGCTGAGTCTAAATATAGTATTATTTCTCAAATGACATCCCAACTCACACCACTTGGAAAAAAATTAACCCAATTTCCAAAATAGTTTTAATATTAATATAAACAATTTATATCTAAATATTAAAAAAAAAATTCTAAAGAAATCATTTAAAAAATATTTTAAAATTAGTATGGTATAACCATAACCATTTCCACTCACACACACCATGAATTCCAAAATGTTATTTATATGCTCATGATCAATATAGTTATGATCCACAATATAATCACAAGGTGAAGAATATTAGGTACCCCAATGGCACACACTCCATCCATGGGGTCACATAAATGGATGAACTCACAATAACAATGTATAAAAACAACAATAAAAATTCTATTACACATAAAACATTTAAAAAAACATTCAGAAAAACATTTATGCTTAAATTAAAACCCTTAATTTTTACATCTACATTTTAAATTATAACAAAAGAGTATTCTATATGAAAAAATTGTATTTTTTTATTTACAATCAATATTCCCTCTTATTTTTCATTAAAAGTCACTCATGTGATTCTAAAAAATTTTTGAACCGATTAGTTTAACTCATACAAATATTTCATTTTTTTAATTCATGTGGAGATGATAGAGAAGTCACTTACATATTTATGTTTTGTGTAAATGAAAAACAAAACCTAAAAGTTGGAGATCCAATCACAAACTACATTCCAATTATTTGAACCAAAAGTTATTTTTCAAAAATTATGTTACAAAACCGTGATAAATCCCAAAAATACAAGATATCCAATTTATTGATATACATAGACGTATTATCTTGGAAAAAATGAATAATGAGTATTTATAAATGAATTCATCTCACCCAAACACATGGATTTTCCAAGGAATTTTTTTTGTTCGAAGTGGATCATCTGTCAGGTATATGGAGAAAATGGAATTTGAGGTATTGTTGTAATAAGAGATTAGGGGATATCTTAGGATTATATATTTATTAGAACAAACAATTTAGAAGGGAAAAATATAAGCTTCACGGTTATGTTACATAGTTAAAAAGAATTTATTCCAAATGTTTTGTTCTAAATTATCAAGGCCACTACTTTCATGGTTGGATAACACCATTTGACAAACAATGGTCCAACCATACCTTTTCACCAATTTCAAGATGCATCATTTCCCCTAGGAACCTTCATTGAAGATATCTGGCTGTAGAGAACCCATATCTGGTGTGTACAAACGTTATAAATTCATTATTACGAGGAATCAAATGTATAAGGATTGGATAATTTTTTTGTCCTAGTAATCTAGATAAATAAATGATAATTTTATTATAATTGAATGAATGAATTAGAATATAATTTTTTACATAAATATCTTATATGATAACATTATTAAATCTAGTATATACCTACATATCATTAATAGTGTGCCTCATGGATTCATGGGGAAAACATAATAAGGGTGATCCTGAATGATTAATAAGGGTTAAGTACATCAGATGAAACAATGAATCAACTAAAATAATTAATTTTCAATGTAAATAATTTGAACCACATTCCATTAAAATATATATACTAGAAAAAATAAATACGACATGGTAAGAAACTAATGAAACACTCCATTAATCAATAAATAGATAATTAAATTCATTCATAGATTTTATGTTTTTAAAACCTCATGGATAAAAATAATGAAAATTGAAACAAATATAAAGGCAATATTTAATTATTGGTTGTCATGTATATGGTAACTAAAAACCTATACTGTCAAGATCTTTCACTAGACCTGTTTAAAACAATGGGTATAAACCCATATATTCTTCTTGGAAAATAACTCATAGGTGTTTTCACCAAATAATTTCATCTCATGAGAACACATATGCATTGAGGGACATACATTAACAGATCCCCAACTTGTATGTAATTTCATAAATGGCCCCCAACCTGTGTCTTTAATGATATAAGCATTCCACATAAATAATATTCCTTATCAAATATGTGTATTAAATAAATGATACTGATTTTTCAATACTTTCACAAATAATAAAATAACATTCCATGTAAAAAATCATGATAAATGATAAATGGTTCCGACAATAGTCTTATCCCTGAAAATGATATAAAAATTTAGGGTAAAGTCATTTTAAAATCATCATATGAAATTGAATATATCAAGGGGAATAACAAGAATCATGAAAGATAATGTCAATACTCTCCATGAAAAAATAAATCATAATTTCTAGAACATACACCACTCAAAGGAAGTAAGTGGTTAACAAGAAATTTATCTCACAGTTGTAAAAAGGGTGATGAAAATAAACTACCTTAGGTATAAATTTTCTTACGTGAATATATATTTCTGAATAATAAAAATATGTTTATTATTTAATATATTTTGATCCTTTTTTATGTCTTTCATAAATTTTATTTCACTAATTACCATGCAATATATAGCTATATAACCAAAAAATTTTTGTCCCTTCTTTCAACCAAATTCGGTTTGTGTGTAAAAAACCCTTTGTAGGTAAACTACGCTAAATAGGGAGAATATATTATATCAATATAATAATAAACATGAAATTATTATTATATTTATATATAAATTATACATTTAAATCATATTAATAATTATTATTATGAAAAATGAACAAACGTTTCAATCATGGGGACGGTAGGTTGTATGTACGCATGAGTAACTTTTCCATTATTCAATGATTTTTATGGAAAGTTGTAAGTTACACTCTTTATTTTCCATATTTAATTATATCGTAAATACCATTTTATTTAATAATATACACTTTATATATAGAATTACATTAATGTTAAAGAAATCACATCGTGTCAAGGAGGCAGTAGTCGACACACCGACGACCATTGTTGTCAATTTTTAGTGTATTAAAGTGTAGTAAAGAAATCATAATATATATTATATTATATTTACAGAAAGAAAATTATGAAATTAATATCATATATATGTTTTTATGTCAAATATGGTTAATTGAAAATGTCCTTTATACATTTTGTGTATCATGTGATCAAATCACCACACTTTTATGAAGTTGTATTCCACACTTCTACAATGGATGTTGTCATATTAAGCAAAAATGGAATGTATAAGAAATTTTTTTATAAAATAATTATAGAAGCTTAAATAAAAAATATATATCATATATTATTATTTTTTCCATTATGACACCCAACCATTAACATTTTTAAAGGAAACAATGATAATATATGTTTCGGGAGGAATTAATTTTCCGTACACATAAACGGTACATTACTTTACTATTAGATGGAAGTGAATGTAAATATTGATAAAACACATAGCATAAGAACAAAATATTTTATTTTGGATAATATTGTATATATATTATCTTATTATAATAATAGTTTTTTGGGTGAAAAATTTAAGAAAACTAAAAATCACAAGGAAAGATGATACCTCTTCTTTATGTTACTCTTTTTGGATTGCACCAATACACTTCCTCGAATTCATTTAATAACAATGAGAGGAATATATGATTATAGGATGGATTTTTTGAAGGTAATTTGATAGATATTATGTCATCCTAATATTTATGAGAGGTTTGAGGAAGTAGGAGGAGGGGATGCCTTTTATAGTAGAGGAGTGAGTGTCTTGTATATTTTGGAAAAGCGAATATAACACACATTTATAAAATGAAGGTGGATACAAAAGTGTTCCAAATTAGATACAAGGGATTATAGGGTCCTATTAGGAAAAACCAATGGATTTTGAACAATTTTCTAGGCCAATGTTATCCTTATGTTTATGGTTTACTCCCTTCTTAAGCATAATTTCAAATTAATCGTCGATAGTAATTTTAATTACATTCACTAATATTTTTTATAAAAAAACTATGTTGAAATCATTTAAAATTATAAATTATTGAAATTAAAAATATCGAATCCATTTTTCCAAATTCCAATAACATATTTTCTAGAAAGTAATTTAAATTTAATCCCCTATATGGGACGTCAATGTAGGTTTAAAATAGAATAAATTTCAACAGTTGTAATGTTTTAAGAATCTATATCAAATTTAAATTCATTCCAATGACCCGTATGGAATAATTGATCGAAATAATCTATTTAAAATTTAGAAAAAATATAAAAAATTATTTATCTTTATAAATAAAATTGATAAATTGTAGTTTTGAATTAATATTCAGAATTTTCCATTTTTCATTAAAATATGAAAATTCCAAGAAATAGAAAATAAAATTACCCCTAAATTTTCTTAGGTTTTTAGATCAATGATTAATGTTTATTTTTTACATATAATATTTATTAGAGTAACAATACATGTTTTATAAATTGTATTTCCATTAAAATGAGGTAAAAGTGCCTTAATAAAAATATATTATTTTATGCATAAAATTTGGTTTGTTCATATCTTTTGTCAATAGAATATATTTTAGGAATATAAAAAATATACGATTGAATGTATAATATATATATATATAATATAAATAACTGTCAAAAATTATAATTAATTTTATTTATTATGATAAAACATTTTTGTGGGTATAAATATAGTTTTTTATAAAATATTCCCTATATTTTCGCCTGGTTCTTGTATTAATTTATAAATAATTTTATCAAATGAATTAATTGTTTATTTCAGTAAACCATTGATTTTCATAATTTAGATAACATAATTCATAATGGACTATTCATATCTTATTATATTAAATTATGTTATTTTAATAATATATTAATGTTTTGTAAAACTCGGTGTTTTGTGTAACACAAGCCATTGAAGAAACTCATTACATCATTTGATGTATGCTTACTCAGTGTCCCATGAATTGATTGTTCTAAAATATATTGAATTAATTTAAAATATTATATTTATTATCAATACACAGGATTTCATATTCTCTTATATTCATTGTGTTATGTGTCATAAATGCTATAAAATTGAATGTTCCTACTTTAGATATTTTTGGAAATTACAATCTCCCTTCCTTAATTAAATTTCATCCTCAAAATTTAAACTTGTCCTTGGTAATAGATGTTTGGATTTTTTTTTAAATCCCACATCGAGTGAGGGTACAGTATTAAATCCTATAGAAAAGATCAAATGTTTGGTATATTGGACACATGAAATAACATATAACAATGTCTCTAAGTAGTAGTACATTTGTGGAAATTAGATATCCATATATAGAGGTAATGTAAAAATATTTATAGAATTTGACTTAGTTTATAAGTTAAAAACATGTTGATGATAAATAAAACGTTTAATGCCACAAATCCCAAAATATGTGATAATTTAAAGGATAATCAGTTCAAAAAAATTAAATTATGAGGACAAAAGTTTTTAATCATTTTCCAAATATTATGTAATTATTTTACTACCAAATAATATAAGCGAGTATATATACTTGATATATTTATATGGATAGAATTTCAGACATTTCTTCTTCTTCCAAAAATTTCCAACTCATCCATCACATAGATAGATTGATATCTAAAAATTATCTTTGACGCTCGAAGGACTAAAATAAAAATTTAATGGACCATACGGTCAATAAAAGCATGAAAATTGTAAATATTGGTATCTATATATTCTCCAAATACAATATGATTATGACATTAATCACTAAACCATAACATTTACACTATTTTTTCATCAATAATATTTATTCGTCAAATGGTTTATCCAAAAACAATAACATTTTATCAAGGACATTGTGTATGCCAACTATTGGTTTTAAACCGTTATCATCCATCAATCATGTGTTTTTGTCCCGTAGACTTGGTGAACATGATTTTTTGTCATTTAGTATATGGGTTGTCCTATTTCTAAAAAAATATTAATATAATTTTCAAAATAAATATGACTGAAATCCAGTAAATAATGATAATCTCTAAATAAAATTTTAACTGTGATTTCTTATAAATTATCAATACATAAATACTACACCCATATATATTCAAAATTTTCATTCCTTACTATATGTGTTCTCATATATATGAAATAATTTAATAAAACATAAAACAATAGTGTAATTGTCATTTTACATATGATAAAAATCATATAATCATTTTTAGGATTTCTAAATCTTTTCACATTATTCACAATCTAAGACACCACACGTATCAAAAAGGTTAATAGTTGTCATTGTATATTCAAATCCTTTATAAAGTTTTGTAATAAAAAATTTAATTATCTTAAGCTTATACACTAGGAGTTTCAAAACAGTTGTGTAGTAATGACCATTGGCATGTACTAGGTTACGCTGTTACTTTCCCAAAAAAAATTTCAAGAGTTGTTATTTTAGGGTACATATGTTCCAGAACCACATCCACAATTAGTATTTATTTAGAGATATATTTCTATGAATAACCATATAGTTTCTACCTTAACAATGATCATGGACATTCTTCTATAGATATCCTCAAAGTCTACCTTAGGGATATGTTGTCTAATTTATGTTTTCCTAAATATAGTTCCAAAGGATTCTAGTAAACTTCCTATGATGAAAATTGTACAAATCCAACACCAATGGGAATAGAGCTATTTTCTACTAGATTACATCATCTATAAATCATCCATTACTCAATATTTCAAATATTAAATTAATATATTAAATTATCATATTTTTATTTTCAACAAAAATTCAACTATTTTAGAAAATCCTAAAAATTCATCCTAACCATTTTTTAAGAAGTTAAATTAAAATATGAACTAAATTTTATGAAAAAAATTATCTAAATATCTTAAATTTAATGTTTAACTAAAATCATAATTTACATGGAAAATTTATATTTTGAAATTAAAATTGATTTTATAAAAATTTGGGAAATTAATTAAGGTGACATAATATTATTTTATGATCATAAGAAAATAGAATATTAATTTAGGAACTTATTTTATGAAAATAAATTTTATTTCAAATAAATATATTAATTAAAAATGTTAGAAGAAAAATTTATACTTCAAAGAAATACCAAAAAATAAATAAATCCCTTCTAAAATATTTATTTACTTCCATACGATTATAATTATCTCATATTTTCATTTTATGATGAATAATGTTTTATTGTACATTAATTTGTTATTTTATTATCCTATTACCTAGTTAAAAATTTATAAGGGTTATATTAATCATCCAAAGTTCATGTTACTATTCTATTGGTATAGGTTACATAAATTCTATAAATACATATTATTTCATTCATTTGTAATTTATAATTATTGTATTGTGTCCAATTAGTGGTTTTATTTGATTTTTACTAAAAGATGAAATTATAAAAAGGAAATTTTCATTGATAAAATTTAGTGTCCTTACATTACCACCATGAAATTTCTCCCATGAACATTTGATTTATAAAATATGGGGAAAGCATGTAAGTGTACTACTCTATCATTTCATCATCTAGATCCCATGTTTCCTCATCGTACTTATTGTTGTTCCATAGTACACTAACCAGGTGTGTAGTCTTGATGTACAATACATTATCTCTATGATCCATGGTCTTCACTAGCTTATCCTCATAGGAGATATCACATTACAACTTTACCACAACATAATTTAGTACATGTGAGGGATTTGTTTTGTACTTACTCAAGAGGGGTACATGGAATAAATTGTGTACATGCGACAAGGTTGGAGGAACTGAATGTTAATATTTTACAACTGCAACACGATCTTGAATTATTAAGGGTCTGATGTACAAAGGACATAGCTTTCCCTTCATTCAAATTATCATGATCATATTCTAATGAGATATGCTGAAGAATACCGATTCTCCATCATTAAACTATAGATCTCATTGATGATTTTCGGCATAACTATTCTATTAATATTAGTCATCCCAAATATGATGTTGATTGTTTTTCACCTTTTATAAAATTTCATCAACCATTTCAGCTACAAACATCTTATGATAACCTACTTCATACAGGCATGTATCTGTTCTTCATCTCTTACCATAAATAGATTCATATGGATCCATTTGGATTCTTGAATAGAATCTATTGTTACAAAAGTATTCCCCTAGAGGTATATTTTTGTTACATCATCCATTGAATTACGTAGAATATGATCTCAAAATATATTCCAACGTTTGAATTATTCTCTCAGATTCACAAAAAATTTCAGTGTGAGAGGATATAGTAGATATTACCATAGTTTCTATATCATGCTGGACACTTTTCAAGATCATTTAGGTGAATCTAGGATATCTGTCAAATACCATAAATATTTTTACTCCATGTAGCTTCAATAATTGTATGATTTATATTCGTGAAAGTTGATCTTGTTAGATGTCATCTCAAATTGTGACAAAGTGAGTTTTATCTTTGAGAGGACTTGTAACATCTCATATAACATTATTTTCTCTAAATTACATTAGATGTCTTGTGATAAATTCCTTGGTGATGTTTTCCAATTTCCATGATGTTATGGGTAATGGTTTCATCATCCCCTGATACATTAACCTTTCTTCCACCACATGTTTACATACCAAGTAATGTTATTTATATTCGGCAATTTTCTTCTTGATACTGTCCCACCATTAGTTTTATCAATGATCTCAATACATCTTCATGAACCCTAGGGGGATTGAGCTTGTTGATCTGTGTGTATCATTCATAAGCTATCTATTAATTTCTTGATTACTTGGTATACAAAGTCATGACCCAAATCTTATGACTCCTTCCACATAAATTCCTAACATGGAGGATTTACCCTTTCTCATGGATTCCAACTTCTTCTAAAATTCTTTATCATTTATTTTTCGCTCATTTATTTTATATATGAGGTATGGTAGAGAAATAATTTGACAAAATATTTATGATGTTCCTTCTTTAATGATTTCCATTTCCATCCAGTCATGGTCTATGAAAATTTGATCCTTCTCAATTCTCATTATTAATAAATATATAGGATACATTACACATAAATCATATTCCAACATATTTTCATTACACTCTTGGTAGTGTATTAATCATTCATAATCATTTATTAGATCTAACCATCTTCACAAAATCATATTACACTCTTTCTATGTGAATATATTTGTGAGGAAATTATGATTAATATATTTCTCACACTTCTCCCCAAAATAGATTATGCCACTAGATTTTAATTTCAGTTATCACATCCGCCAACTACAAATCATAAATGGGATAGTTATTCTCATGAATTTCCAATTCATTGATGTATAGTCTGTTACGTTATTAGTTTTCATCCGTAAAAAACGTAATTCGTTGATTGAAGTATCATTGTAAAACCAAAAGTAGTTAACCACCTATTGGTAGTGTTAGCACATGTACAATAATAGGCCTCTTTCTAAACACTATGAAATTATATTCACATTCGCTGGACAAGAAAAAACATTAATCCCTTATGAGTGATCTTTTTTATGGGGTTTAAAAATTATGATAGGTTCATAAAAAACACCTTTAATACCTAGCTAGACCAAGGAATATATGGATCATCATTACAGATGTTAGTATATGCCACTCTTTTATTTACTATTTCAGGGAGGGTCCACCTATATTCCATTACTACTGAAGACATTCTCGGATAATTATACATTCTCAATCTAAAACTCATATTTTATATATTTTTCATAGATTTATTCCCTTCGAAATGTTTTCATCGTAGTGTTTGAATTATCAATGTGTTCCACCTTGATTTTAGAGTACATTGGAATATTTTCAACAAAAACTACCATAAATTTATTAAGTTATTGTCTAAATACTCTACTCATTAATTCCATGAAAATTGTTGGAGCATTAGTAAGTCTGAATGGGATCACTATGAACTCATATTCTTTATACCTTGTTCAGAAGGGGGTAGAGTGAATATCTTCCTTTATCACTATTAATTGGGGATATCCTAATTGATTGTCCACGATAGATAAATAACCTGACCTACATAGGTGATATAAAAATTCATCTCTCTATGGAAGTGGATAATTGTTCTTTATCATTATTTTTTAGCTCATTATAATCAATGCAGATACACATTGATCCATCCTTCTTTTTGACGAAGAGGTTCGATGAAACCCTTAGTGAAGCACACATGCATATAAATCCATTATCCATACATTCATGTAAATCATTATTCTATTCTTATATCCCAATAGTGTACATTATATAAGGTGACCTTCATATAGGAAAGATGAAAGAATAAGCTCAATCAGGAACTCAACATCTTAATCAAGTTGAAGATAAGGAAATTATTTGAGGAACAAATCACAATAGTCCTTCACAAAGATACTTTATTTGATCATAATTCTCTCATTTTTTAATCATTATATATATATGTGTGCTTTTTTAGAAGGAACTAATATCCAAAATTGAGATTATGATTCTGAAGGAGATTCTTCCTCTACATTAAACTAGTACATAATTAGAGGATGCCACATGATGTGAAGAGTGATTTCCATATTTTGATGTGGTGTTTGAATAGTTCTACTAGACTCAAAAGATATAAAATAATGTGTAGAAACAAAATAAAATAGTATGATTTATATTCTTTAATGAATAACCAGTGTACCTCTCACTGTATAATTTTTGGGTTCCACCTCAGCAATAGTCATAGAATATTACTTTTCTTGTTTCCTTGGATGTTTTTGTTGTTGATTTCCTCTATCCTTCATTGGTATAGTGGAATGTATGCCATAAGGCCCATTTTCCCTAATGTTGAAGCACTATACTATAGGCTGAGTGTTTATTTGAACCTTAATTTCGTCATCCAAATTGGTGGGACTATTCATATCCCTTCGATATTCATTTTCCAGATGCCCCAATCTTCCATATTTAATGAATTGCTAGGTTCTATTTAGATAGTTCCATGGTTGATTCTTACCAATATTTATCCATGATAGACATTGGATTTTATTTCCATCATGGTATTTATCTTTTGATCAACCCATATTATAAATTTCATTCATCTTTTTATCTCTAGTCCCATGATATAACTAAATGTCTCTAATATCCATTTCATCCTTGAAGGAAAAACCTAAAATATATTAATAGAAATCAAAGACTCAAATTGAAAATTATTTTCATAGAGTAAAAATTAATACACTAAAGAAGTTATCCACATTTATTTCTATGTTCATGAAAAATTTGGTGGCCTATATTACATGTATTTTGACATTTTCTTTATACATTATGATAGACATGTCTTCCCACTATTTTATTTTGATGAACTCTCCTTCCAACATTAGATAGAGTGTTTTGGAAAAATGTTTAATTCAAAATATTTTAAAAAAATATTACTATTCTACGGATTAAATTTCCTCCATGTAAATTGTTTTCATGATCAATTTCCTGCACTGATTTGCTTCCCCATCAAATTGATAAATCAAAATCACTACCTGATCTTATTTTTGAGCACTAGATGACAAATAATATCCTATAAATTGAGTTAATTCATTGTTACTCAACGATGGGTTCATAAGATCCCCAAAATATATGAGGCTATTGACACTTGAAGGATTCAAAAAAAACATACTATCTCATAGTATAAGAAGAGGATTCCAAAAGATTCGTGTTATTATTCATTACCTGAGCTATTTGGTAATGTATTTCCATGATGTTTTTATTACATGTTCACATCATATTTGGAATACATTTAGGTTATTCATCAAATTTTATATCACATTGATTTTTAGAACATGTTATTATATTTTAAACCATAATCTATGAAAAAGAAGGTATAATTTGGGTGCCTGGATAGTTTCCTAATTGACATTTATAAATAAAACATTGAACATAAAAGGATAAACATGAAAAGAATATTCTATCATGTGTTAACATAAACTTCAAAATTGGTTATCGGTGGTCATAGAATTATCCAATGGGTTCTTACTAATGTTATCTACTCTTATTATCCAAAAAACTAGTAGAAACTACTATGAAAAAAACAATAGTGTGTTTAGACATTCGCACAAATTATTACATGTCATTAAACAAAATTAACAATTAAATACAAACTAGAGATCATAAAGTCAAGTTTCGCTGGAGGATTTGGTTAATTAAATTTAAAACATGAACACAAAATAAAAAAAAAACTTATTTAGTCTCCATAATGATATCCTAGTACCTTAAGACCCCTAATATATTTATAGGATAGTCTGGGGAATACATGAATAAATGTATGATCTAAAAAACCACTATGGGTGTAAACCAATGAATAAAGAATGGAACACGAGTTAGAATGAATAAGAACTTGACATAAAATGTCATGGAACATGAATAAAAATATAGAATCATGACTTAAAGAACATGGGATCATGTTATCATGTTATAATATTTTTGTGGATGAAAAATAAAACATGAGGTAATAATGATTCAATGATGAATTTATATGGTGGATAACTGGCCACGTATAACCACCATGATCGTTGCTCATGGAGCATGAGTCAGGCTAACCACGAAGATCATTTCACATGATTTCCCATTAAAATAAACATTACCCATTTCATTGAAACACTATATAGGCACACCCATCATGAAATGTTAATGAATATGTGTTCCAAATAAATAATCATATATAATAAATCAGACACATATATAAGGGTTACCCATGGAAATATTTGGGTATCATAATCATGTTATAAGGCTTATGAAAATAGAATACATTAATGGTGACAATGAATGAATGTATTCAAAAATATTTCAACATTAATAAAGGAAAATATTAATATATCATGAAAAAATTTGTCCAGATTATGTAAAAACATATAAAAATATTGGTCAAGAAATGTTTCAAATAAAAAATTTTCTTGATGTTCACGGTAGGATTTTCATTATTCTTTAAAACAGGAAAGAAATTATTGTTTTTAAAAAACATAAATGATCCATGAATTATTTTCATCATAAGAAAAGTTATTTTTCAAAAATAATTGTTTATTATAACCGAATATATATGGTATTATAGAATGGTTAAGGATAGAGATGTTCTAATTAATCGAGCTTACTTATCAAGTGAACTCAGAAGGGAGAATTTAAAAAATTTATTTCCATATTAAATAAGTTTGAAAAGATTTAGATATATGATTATGGAAAATATGATAATAATTTTGAAAAATTATAATAAAATTTATGAATAATTAAATTGGGGTAAGGAAAAAGAAAAGATAACCCAAATAAAAAAATTGGTTGTTAAGAATGAAACCACTAACTTATCTATGAAATGGTTCTATAGATAATAAAAATTTCCCTGATATTCAGATAAAATAAATAAATTAATTAATTAATAACCTTATATACATTTATTTAATTTATTATAATTTAATGGGTTTCATTTATGGACTTTTTGATGGGTTATAATAATCACATTCATAGTTCGTGAGTGTTCATTTCCTTGATTTTCATGGTTGGTTTACTTATATACATGTATGGAAAATAATGTAAAATTAGAATTTTTTTCCAGAATTGAAATAATATGATTTTATTTTAGATATAGAAAATTAAATGATCTTATATAATATTTTGGTTTTTTATATTTTGATGAATCATTTGATAATATGTGAGTGATAATAGTTTTGGTTCTTTTGGAGATTTTTCGATCATCACAAACTAGTTCTCTTTTAATAATTTATTTCGGGTATATATAATGGATCTAGAAAATTAATTAGGATGTAATAAATTTATTATTATATTATTTGAACATAAAATGGTTTTATTTCTATCATTTAATGAGGCAATGTAATATTGAAATCTAGCCTTCCCAAAATGTGATTAATTAATACATCGCAAATGATGCTGTCAATTTTAGAAAAAAATGATGAGGGGAAAGAAATTGATTTGGATTCTTAAATTAACATAATAAAATTTTAGGATATGTGATATAATGAAGTTACCATGCTACCTGGATAATTCTATGTGAGGAGTGTATAAGGAACAAAATGAAATTTTGATGATAATTAAAAAAATGACAGAGGATTTTACCTCTTCTGAACCTCCTTAGGGAAATGTGTTAGGTATTTTTTTTATACGAAGGGATCCTATGCAATGGGGAGAGGCTTAATATGCTTTTTGGGTATGATTTGAAAATTTCTAAATGCATCAATGGTTTTTTATGAATACGTTGTGAGGGTTGGTATTTATTCTGGAGAATACTGGCGTTTTCTTGTTATTTTATTCATTATTTGATTATTTTCAAACATGAATATGAATAGTTTCAATATTATAACTAAATATAATAAAATAAATAATAATATTTCATGATTAGGGGATTAAATCATCTATACATAATCCATGACCCCATAAGTTATGTATTTATTTAATAACATAAATTATCATATTTCACTTTTGACAAAATATTCAATTATTTAAGAAAAATCACAAAAAATAAATAAATTTACATGTAGAGTAAAAAATTAACACCACATTATGAAAATAATTTTATGAATATGATAAATTTAATTTTTAATTAAAATTATCATTTACTTGAAAAATACCATTTCGATAATTATAAATAATTTTATAACACGTTGATAAATTAATTAAGGTGTCTTAAAAATATCTTATAACAAAAAAAACATAAAAATTAATTTATGAATATATTTTAGCAGAAAAAAATTCTTTTAAATCAATATATATCTATATATATGATTTTTAAATAAAGCACTTGTTTCAAAAAAATACAAAAACTGAATTTCTCATTACCAAAACAATTATTAACTTATACTCTTCTATAATTATGTCATATTTTCATATACAAGATGCTTAAATTTTTATTATTCTCCTTTTGGTTATTTTACTATTCAATTGGCTGGTTTATTATTCATATGGGTCATATTAATTTTCCTAAGATCATGTTACTATTCCATTGGTAAAGGTTCATTATCTTCATGATATACCTATTATTTGATTAATTATTGATTTATAATGATTTAATTGTGTTTTATAAGTGGTATTATTTGATTTATACTACTTTAGATAGATGTAAGAATTCACATTTCCCTGCTAAAATTTAGAGGAATTTCATTTTCATATACCATCCTTCTCTATTAAATGTTTAAGAGAATTCATATATTTTTATTAGGAGAAAATAAATTGTGGGATAAAATAAAGAGAGTGATTAAAGAATTTGTATCATGGTACCCTGTATTCCATAAATTCAATGATGATTTGATGTTTTTTAAGGGTATGATGAAACCATTTATATTTCTAGTGTAAAAACTGAAAAATATAACAATGGATTTCACCATAGGACTCCCCATTACATAGAATGATAATAACTCCATTTGTGTGGCAATTAGTTACATTTAATAGTTTTTAAATTTTTTTCTATAAAAGAAGAATTCTCATTTTACTAACTCACCATGATATAAATAAGGGAGATCATATCAATCTATTTCTTATTAGCTTGATCCTTAGTAATCCTCGTGGTTTTGGAGAAGTCATTGAAATCTATTGGATATTGAACAAAGATTCATCACAAAATATCACCCTCTGACAAAAAATCATTATATTAACCCATAAAATATTTTTTGAATATGTTTAAATCATATTCAATGGATTTTAAATAATGGTTGGTCTTTCACATTCCCAAAAGGTAAGATTAAATTTAAAAATTGTTTCCAATGTATATTTCCAAAAACACCTTATAGAACTCCGTATTAAAATATGTTCCATACTATGAAATGATAGGATAATGTTCTATAGGGGATGTTCAATGGAAAAAAACATTATCCAAGAGATGAGAGATAATTCTTCTGCCATTTATCATTATTTGATTTCTGAACAATGTTGACAGAAAATATATGCAAAAAAATAATTGAAGATACATGGAGTTTGAGGTTAGTGATATACTATTCATTAAAACATCACTAATGAAGTATTTAACGTGTTTTGTGAATAAATGAAATACTAGTCCTATATATATTTTCGTTTTTTGATCTTTGATCACTTAGAAAGTAGTGGCCCACAAACTTGCACTCCATCCTAATATATCGCACATAAAAATATTGTCCATGTATCCTTCTTGAAAAAGTAAAAATAAGAACCCTTAAATGTACTAAATCCAGAGGTTGTATAGTAAGATAATTAACATTCATATGAGGATTATCCAACGAAATATAAAACAAAAAAATCATTTGTCCAAAGTGGTGTGGTGGAACTACATATTTAAGGAACATACATTGGAATGGAAATAAGTAATTTAATAGATGTTCCTTCATCTGTTTTTGGGAATTGAAGTAATATTTTTTGGGGGAAATTTATTAAATGGGGAACAACATAACCACAAAAACATTAAAACATAACATTGCATTTTATAGTGAATAAATTTTTTATTGTGTAATGTATGTATAGAAATCATTTTCACTAATGTGGCTATATTGGATTGCTATAAGTTATATTTTGTCAGATTTAAAATACCATTAAACATAAAAACTATTTATAATAAATTCTACCTACAGTGACCATTATGATTATTATATTGTTTTTATAATAATTTTCACATGATATAGAAACATTATATAATGGCATAGACATATATGATCATACCCTATGTGGCCCATATATAAAATCATTCTATAGAGATAAAATCACTAGTATTTGATCCTATTCAAAACCATCAATATATTTATATTCTAAATCATGATTCAAAATAATTATTGAAGAAGATTTATAATATTGCGATAATGGAAAATTAAATTTTCAACAAACCACAATAACAAAATCTCACCAGCCCAAAAAACATATTTTGGGGATTCAATAGTGTAAAGAGGGTCAATGTATCTAAACCCAACTATAATTAGTCTGTATATAAAATTTTAAATATATTTATTTTTATATATAAATAATTTTTTTTATTACTGTAAAAATAATAAAACATTAATTTGGATAAAAGTTATATTTACATTCTGTAAAACATGAATTTATATTTGAGAAATATATAATTTTAATCAAGATAGTATTTTTTTAAATTAATGAATTTTTTTAATGATTAATATCTTAATAAAATAATATTTATAAATAATATTTACTAAATATTAGTGATAAAATAATTTTAGGAAGTTAAAAATATTTTTTATTAGGGTTAAAAAACTGTTGTTATCAAAAAAGAACTATTTTAACTAAATGTTTATTATATATATAAATCAGTAGATTCACTTATTTACATAATAATTTGTAGGAAACAAATATTATTTAAGAATTTTGATTTTAAAATATAGCTGATAGTTATTTTTTTATTATTTTTGAATCAATATTTAAAATTATATAAATATTTCGTGTGAATGTTTACATTGTAAAATCCCCAGTGAGATGTGAAAATCAATATAAATAGAATGAAAGAAAAAAATTATGATTTCCCTTTACAATAATTATTTTTGTATTTATTTGCCTAATTTTTTAACCCTAAAAGAATCCTTGAAAACATATATAATATTTTATGTTTTTAAAAATATTTAATTATAATCATCAATCACCTCCACATCACCAAGTGTATTATTACAATAATGTTGGTACATTAAACTATAACATTACGAAATCTACTCTTATTTTTATGAAACAATATGACAAATAATGAGGTGTCAAGTTGATTGCATTAATTTTTGATATACTTTATAATAATTAGGTTTTTCAATTAATAAAAAAACACTATCTTTTTATTAATTATCCAAAAAAATTCCATTAAATTTTAATAAAACCATTTGAGGGTGAATATACAATATATATCCATAAATAGATCCCCATTAATGTTCCCTTAATCTCTTAATAATATCCTCCAAATCATTAAAATCATTTTTCTTTGTGTAATGGTTCCTCTGATTCTTCTTTTAAAAAAACATCTTATTTTAATTGCATTATTAGAAAATTTTGAAGTTGGTATATGGTTTTACACATCCATATTATTTTTATTTTTATTCCAAAGGAATTATTTACCACTTTCACTCTCATTCACTCCTTATACAATCCATTATGTACAATGTTTATGTTTCCAATATTATCATGTGATTTTCTATGTCAATCATTTGTGTAGTGAACAATGATATTAATTTCCACATAATATGAGTCAAAAAGTTGTACATATCTATCATTTATTAGGGAAATAAATTTTGTTAACCAACAAATCATTAGAATTTTGGTAAAAATCAAGGAATTATATCCTTATGTGAAAAGACCCTGAAATTTTAAAGGAAATTTTTTCTAAATTTTCTTTGGGATTTTACAAGAACGCAATTTCTGACGGCGCCTGATTCTGAGGCCCGGTGTGCCCGGAATCATTTTCCGAAGTTTAGCTCGGGTACGTTCAATGAACGAACGAACGAGTTTTTCTAACTTTTGAACCGATGCTCGAAATCGAATTCTGAGGGAACTGATGGAATTGCAGCGCCGGTATTTGCTTAGAAATGCCTTTTCCAGAGTTTTGTTTGCTCGGGTGTGGTTTTTAATTTTTGGGGTTAAGTTAAAAAATAAAATAAAGTGGTGCAACAAATTTATTTTATTTCACTTAAAGCCACTTAAAGTCTGCTTAAACTGAGTTGAAGCGGATAAAGTGCAATCCAAAGTATCCTACCCTCTTGGTATGATATTTGTGAGGTGGGGCCCGCACGAGCCCCACCATTTCTTTTCCTCTAAGTAACGCACCCGCAACCCCCCTCTTTAATGAAAGTCAACCGTGCGTTTTTCTGGTTAAGAAACGCCACATTAATTGGGAAGTTAAATCATTAAAATTAATTCATTGGATTAATTGTTCGTTTCTTTTCTTTTGAATTTCAAACGTGTCATGTGCATTAATAAAATAAGATAACTCTTATTTTATTTCTGTTGGAACAGGTGGTGTGGAGAGGATTTGGAGGAAAGCGTTTTTCATCGACGAAGAACGCTCCGACCTCCGACAAAGAACGCCAAACCCTCGGAGATCGCCAACGCGACGCCGTGCACCGCGACGTCAACAACGCTTCTTCCGTGACGCTCTTTCCGCGATGAACTCGCATTCGACGACAACGCTTGAGGTAGGGATTTAAATTTTGAGAATAGTATCTTTACCCATGGATGTTTCCTTTTGAAAAATAAAAACGTGGATCAACTCAATATTAAGATGATCTGTGAAGAGTATGTTTTCGGTTAGAAATTCTTGTTTTGCCGGAAAAATTGTTTTGGGTTGTTTTCTTTTACTCATGAGAACAACAAATCCTTGTCGTTCTCCGTCTTTTGGGCCGTTTGTCACCAAGTAACGGGAGGAGGTCGGACCACACGAACACGGCCAAACCTCCTTCCCCTTTGTTGTTTTGTTTCATTGCGGCATGAACAAAGGCGGCGCGGTGCAACGGCACCGCGCAGACACGAGAATGAACGCGACGAAGAAGCGCGGCGCCGACACACCGCGCCGTTGGGGCCGAATGAAACCGCGGGCCGAGTCAGGGCCGAGGAGGCGATTTGAAGACCCTTCTTTTTGTTGTAGACGTGCGGATCGACAGATGTTGATGAGGCGGATCGTAATGGAGTTTTGAATCCTTTTCAGTGATCTTCGACTCCCAGGAGGACCAACGGCGTAGACGGATTTGAAATCGGACAACCTGAGCAACTCCGGTGGTCCGCAGGAGACTCTATTGGCAGCGCCCCGACGCGCCGCCGGACGGAGCCGCTGCCGCGGCGGCGGTCGACAGACCCGCGACTGCGCGGGTCCGGAGAGACAAGGGATGCGGCCTTGCCGCGTCCGCTGACCAAGCGAGACTCCACGTGGGGCCGCGGTGTTCACACGCGGGGCCCACACCCCCCCCCCCCCGCCGCTCAGCCGTTACCGGCCTCGCCGACCACGTCGGGTCGCGCCCAGACCGGGCCGGGCTGCGCCTATGGGGTCGGACCCGGATCCGGGTCAGGTCGACCCAGTTCGGGCCGACCCAAGGGGGGTTGGGCCGGGTCGGTCCGGGCCCAGACCGCCCGCTTTCGGACCTTTTCGGTCTTTTGATTGTATCTTGAGCTACGAGCCTCCGATCGGCGCACCGTCAGCGGCGATGCGATCCTTGGATCGAGACGGTCGTTTCGGTATATAACACTCAAGGTTTCGGAATACTTTGAGTTCCGCCGGGTTTGTTCGCTCACGAAACCAACCAGGCCCTTTGAGCGGAAACACTCATATCTTGAGTCTCGCACGTCCGATTGACGTGCCGTTGACTTTGATGGATTCCTCTAAGTGAGACGGATCTTTTGGATTACTCTGCTCGAGGTTTGGATGCCGTCAAAGTGCGGTCGGGTTGGTTCACTCACGAAACCAACCGGGACCCTGGAACGAAAAGGCCAATAACTCACAAATGGGGCGTCCGATTGACGAGCCGTCTGTCTCGTTGAATTCATCTTGATGCGACAGAACTATTGGCATACTTTGCCCGATTTTTGGTTTTTTTTGGATAGTGGCCGGGTTGGATTGTACCTGAAATCCAACCGGGCCCCTGGAACGAAAAAGCTGATATCTTTTAGACTGGACGTCTGTTTGACGAACCGTCAACGGCGTTGGTGATCACGTTGAGAAACGGTCCCTATGGGTATACCCTATGAGAATTCGGGTTACAGTTGAGATATGACCGGATTGGTTCACACACGAAACCAACCAGGCCCTAGGGATGAAAAGGTTAATAACTCACAGACCGGACGTCCGATTGACGCACCGTTTATTGTGTTGAGACACCTATGACGAGGCGGTCCTTTGAGATACTTATTCATGGGACTTGTGATACTTGGAGTATCGACCTGTAGTTCGTGGAGCGGACCCTCCCAGAGTCGAGCGTGTAGAGTATGGAGACCGTGTAGCAGACTGAGACCTGACGACTGCTTGACCGACTCGACGTGGAGTGAGTCGACTAGCCCAATGGACGGAGCACTAATTTGTGAGGTGCAGACCCATGGCGGAAGGAGCACTACCTGTGTGACAGTGCAGACCCGCGGTACTCGTCTGGAGAGTACCTCTCCAGGCTACTAGGGGGTGTGCACTACTTTGTTTGGGTGTCATACCACAGCGGGAAGCACTACTGTGTTTGGGTGGCTGGCCCGGGGTACTCGATAGGAGGAGTACCTCAGCAGTCTTAGGTTAGTGAGCAGTAAATCAGAGTCGTGACATGACCAATGTACACTCTAGAGATGGGGCTCTTCAGCAGTTACGGTTTCAATAATGAAAATCCTAGTTTGATCTGAGTCTATGACCTTTGTGTTTCCTAGTGATTGAGATGGGTTACATAATAACTTAGGTATATGTATGGTCATATACTTGGGCAGTGGTTTTTCGTTGATTTCATGATCCTTGTGTTTCACCATGATGGAGATGGGTTACATGATAACATAGGTATATGTAATGCATATACCTAAGTAGAGGTTATCTGTTGAGATCTTCATTGTGGTTATACTTGTTGGTTTTAGTGAGACCATGAGGGTCTCGGGGTCCCTACTGAGTATCGTTATACTCACCCCAGCACGGGCTATGTCCGCACCTCGTTGTGTTGGTTGCAGACGATGGGTAGTGCTGACGGAGGCTGAGTGTTCGAGGACTGGATGGTACCCAGAGGTGGACTACACAACGAGTCAGTACCCGGAGGTGGACTACATGACGAGTCATTATCCAGAGGTGGACTTCACGGCAATAAGACACTCGGAGGAGGTTGACGGGTGAGAGCGTTGTGGAGTATATCTGTACCTACCCTTCAGGTAGGATCTATGGTGGACGATCCAGGAGCTGTGCCATCTATACCTACCCATCAGGTAGGATCCGAGGAGGACGACCCAGGAGCCGCTTCCATCCTTCCAGCTGTTGTCTTTTTCTGTTGTAATTTGTTCAGTTGTAGTTGTAATTTCTTTTGGGTTTGTATTCTGGCCCATTTACCTTTCAACACTTCTCTTTGTACTTAGTTTTTTACTTCCTCTTGTAATCTGTGGTATTTTGTTTACTTTTATAAATGAAATTCCTTCCCAGTTATCGAGATTTACGCCTTTGGTTCTAGTCGCCAGCCCGTGGCCTATGGAAGGCGGGCTTGGGGTAGTCACGGCAGGGGCGTCGAGGACGGGTCGTGAAAAATTGGTATCAGAGGAGTCGGTTCTACCGCAGAACTTATAACTATGATATTTTCTTCCTATGAAGCAATAGTGTTAAGAGTACCGAGTGTGGATTTCAGTTTAGGGAGTCCAATGTTGGTGCGGGCGGCCGACGTATCCATACACTAGGACCCTGACAACTGATTTCCGACTTTGTGCTCGAAAACAATGATTGCGTGTGTGTTTATAGAAGTTTTTAAATGTCAGCTCAAACCAGGTCAGCTCACCAGGTATAATCGTTTGACCGTGTCACATTGTTTATTTCAGGATTCCTTTTCTCGGACGACCAGCTAGAGCTCAGAGGGATGTGCATACTGACAGCCTGTCGAGTGACGAGGCTTTAGTACAGGGCCCTCTTGCAGTTGAGGCACCAGCGGTACGACCATACGTAGGGCCACCGATGCCACCAGCCCCAACAATAGGTGATACACGCCACTTGAGTGCGCTGCGAGTTCCATCTCCAGAGGCCACCCAGGTTCCTGGGAGAGATGGCCCCACAAGAGGCTGAGGATATGCTGGGGGTAGTGGTGAGAGTCATCAGGCTAGTGGGGATGCCTGCAGACTTTATGGTGATCATTACGACCAGCCTTCTTCAGGAAGAAGCAGGTAGGTGGTGGAGCCACATGTTCCAGTTTTGCGACGGGATGACCTTCACATGGGAAGACTTCAAGACCTTATTCAGGGTGGAGTTTTTGCCAGTAGCTCTACACCCCGAGCGTGTATAGGAGCTTCTGCCTTTTCCGCAGGGTTTTCGATCAGTAGTTGAGTCATCTATGGGCAGTAGACAGATGATGCAGAGGTCCAGGAGGACCAGGCCAGTAGTTGGGTGATCTCGGGTTTTAGGATCGATGGTGTGGGGCACCCAGGGTGGGGTCATAGCCAGGCATGCCAGAAACGGACACTGTTTCTCCTGCGGCAGGAAGGGTCACCTGGCACGTGACTGTCCGACTCCTCGTACAGATGACCTGCAAGCTTTGGAGAATCCACCGAGGTAGAAGCAGCGGCGGGTTCTTGAGCAATAGCTGAGCAGTGGACAAGGTAGTAGAGCTCCAGGAGCAAGTGGACAGGAGAGGAACTAGTGGATACGTCCCTTTTACTTCTAGTTCCATGTTAATGTTGTATTCGTGTCATTGTACTATGAGCTGCAATAATAAAAAGACACTTACCTTTGTGATTTTTTCTTTCCTGTCCTTTTTGTTTGGTTGATACTGAGTGGTCCTGGTTAAGACTGTTGACTTGACCCTCACTTTTGATATTTCTATAGGAGGAGACCCAGTGACCTCGCACTGATGCCGACAGTGTGACTCGGCCCTTGGAAGAGAGAGTGATAGTTGGATATCTTGGTAGTTACGTCGAGGCCTTACGACATCATCCATGGCATGAATACATCATTCATGTCCGGATTGACTGTATTAGGAAATGGGCGTGGTTCATCCAGGGGATGAGACCGAGTTTCTCTTTTCGGCAAAGGAGAAATTTTAGCAGCTCTTTCATATCGTAGGCAAGGAAGGTGCAGATCATCCAGGAGCGGATAAAGACTAAATAGTGCAGTAAGAAACAGGAAACTGGCACGAGTCTTGGAGACTCGGGCATGTTAAATGTTTCCATAAGAGGAAGCTTAAAAGAGAGATGAGTCTGTGAAGTAGCAGACGTGGAGGCAGAGCTAGGAGAGAAGTGTGAGGTGGTGTATATCTTAACATGCTACAACCACCCGCCTTAGTTATCCCCACCAGGCTCAGGGAGCTGGAGGGCGGAGGAAGTGTGCAGCTGCATGCGGTCAAGGAGAGTGACCCGATGGCTCTAAGAATGATGCAAGGGACAGTCTGTGTCCACTACTAGCTGTTTTAGTAATGGACATTGATATGAATCATTCCTTGCTTTCAAAAATCTTGTTCCAGATCTAGAGTTTCTGGTAAGCCGCCGACTTGACCCTCACGTCTGGAGATACCTTGGGAGGTGGCTCGATAATCACACTTACGCCGATGGTGTGGTTAGACCCTCAAGGCGAGTGTTTCGGTTGGAATCTCTTGGTAGCAGCATCGAGGCCTTACGACGTTTGTTTGAGTATGGACTGGGCAATCACAGTTCATACACAAATTGATGGTATTAGGCAAAAAGGGTTGTAGTTTAACTATGATGTCGGGTTGGGTTTTCCTTGGTCGGTGAAAAGGAAACCCAGGCAGCACAAGACAACTCTTGCACATGAGGGTGTGACCGATCACTCTTGAGTCGGTCAACCGTACCCTCATGGCAGTAGTTTTTTTGAGTTCTAGTTCTAAACAGGAGTTGGAGACCTCTAGAGTTCGAGGATGATGATCTCGTCCTTATACGAGTCTCACATCGACGAGGTTTATGGAGACGTGACCAAGGCGGAAAGTTATCTTTGAGGTTCAGTGGACCTTCTTAGGTCCTCAGCTGGGTAGGCGGGGTGGTTTACCGCTTCACCCATCCAACTCAGTTGCACCAGGTGCACGACGACTTCCACGTATCTCAGCAGAAGAGATACGTGCTCGACCCATCGCATATCATCGACCATGTTGAGCTGGACGATGGCGATGGGGTGACTTTCACGGAGGTTCTAGTGGGGATCGAGGATCGACAGGGGTGGTCCTACGAGGGTGGTCGATTCCTCAGGTGAGCTTTCACTGGCAGTACGGGAGTCTCCAGGTAAGCACATGGGAGCGGAAGGCTCAGATGCATGCTCAATACCACTTTTGTGACCCTAGTTAGTGTTAAAGCTTTATGAGGACGTAAATCCCTGAGGTGGGAGTAATGTAAAGACCCGGAAATTTCAAGGGAAATTTTTTCAAAATTTTCTTTGGGATTTTACAAGAACGCAGTTTTTGACAGCACCTGATTCCGAGGCCCGGTGTGCCTAGAATCATTTTCCGAAGTTTTTCTTGGGTACGTTCAGTGAACGAACGTGCGGGTTTTTCTAAAATTTGAACCGGTGCTCATAATCGAATTACGAGGGCACCGATGGAATCGCAGCGCTGGTATTTTCTTAGAAATGAATTTTCCGGAGTTGTGTTTGCTCGGGTGTGGTTTTTAATTTTTGGGGTTAAGTTAAGAAATAAAATAAAGTGGTGCGACAACTTTATTTTATTTCAATAAAGCCACATAAAAGATAATTAAACTGAGTTGAAGCGGATAGGGTTCAATCAAAAATATCCTACCCTCTTGGTAGGATATTGGTGTGGTGGGGCCCGCACGAGACCCACTGTTTCTTTTCCTCTAAGTAACACACCTGCAACCACCCTATTTAATGAAAGTCAACTGTGCGTTTTTCTGGTTAAGAAATGCCTCATTAATTGGGTTTTTAAATCATTACAATTAATTCATTGGATTAATTGTTTGTTTCTTTTCATTTGAATTTCAAACGTGTCATGTGCGTTAATAAAATAAGATAACTCTTATTTTATTTCTGTTGGAACTTGTGGCATGAAGAGGATTTGGAGGAAAGCGTTCTTCATCGACGAAGAATGCGAAGAACGCTCCGACCTCTGACGAAGAACGCCAAACCCTCAGAGATCGACAACGCGACGTCGTGTACCGCGACGTCAACGACACTTCTTTCACGATGCTCTTTCTACAACGAACTTGCGTTCGATGACAACGCTTGAGGTAGGGATTTAAATTTTGAGAGTAGTATCTTTACCCATGGATTTTTCCTTTTGAAAAATATGAACGTGGATCAACTCAATATTAGGCTGATCCGCGAAGAGTATGTTTGCGGGTTAGAAATTCTTGTTTTGCGGGAAAAACTGTTTTGTTTTGTTTTCTTTTGCTCCTGAGAACAAAAAATCCTTGTCGTTCTCTGTCGTTTGGGCCGTTTGTCACCAACTAACGGGAGGAGGTTGGACTGCACGAACAAAGCCGACTCTCCTTCCCTTTTGTTGTTTTGTTTCATTATGGCACGAACAAAGGTGGTGCAGTGCAACGGCACCGCGCAGACACGAGAATGAACGCGGAGAAGAAGCGCAGCGCCGACACACCGTGCCGTTGGGGAAGAACGAATCCGCAGGCGGAGTCGGGGCTGAGGAGGCGATTTGAAGACCCCGCTATTTCTTGTAGACGTGCGGATCGACAGACGATGATGATGTGGGCTGCATTGGCGTTTTGAATCATTTGCAGTGATCTTCGGCTCCAGGGAGGACCACCAGCGCAGACAGATTTGAAATCGTACCACCGGAGCAACTCTGGTGGTCCGCGGGAGACTCTGTCGGCGCGCCACGCCAGCACGGCGGCGCCGACGGTCGACAGACCCGCGATCGCACGGGTCCGGCGAGACACGGGATGCGGCCCTGCCACATCCGCTGTCCAAGGGATTCCCCACGCGGGGCCGCGAAGTTCACACGCGGGGGCAACACGCCCCTCGCGCCGCTCGGCTGTTACCGGCCGAGCCGACCCCAGCGGCCGGGCCACGCCCAAGCCGTCCGGGCCGGGTCGCGCCCAGACAGGGCCATGCCGCACCTTCTGGGTCGGACCTGGACCCAGGTCGGGTCGACCCGGTTCAGGCCGCCACAAGGGGTTGGCCGGGTCGGTCCGGGCCCAGACCCCCCGCTTTCGGACCTTTTCGATCTTTTGACCGTATCTTGAGTTACGGGCCTCCGATCGATGCGTCGTCAGCGATGATGATATCCTTGGATCGAGTCGGTCGTTTCAGTATATCACACTCAAGGTTTCAGAATAATTTGGGTTCGTCCGGGTTGGTTCGCTCACGGAACCAACCGGGCCCTCGGAGCAGAAACACTCATATATTGAGTCCCGGACGTCCGATTGACGTGCTGTCAACTTTGAAGGATTTCTCTAAGTGAGACGGATATTTTGGCTTACTCCGATCGAGGTTTTGATGCCGTCGGAGTGTGGTCGGGTTGGTTCCCTCACAAAACCAACCGGCCCCCTGAAACGAAAAGGTCAATAACTCACAGACCGGGCGTCCGATTGACGCGTCGTATGTCTCGTTGAATTCCTCTTGATGATTCGGAACTTTTGGCATACTTCGCCCGAGTTTTGGTTGCTTTTGGATAGTGGTTGGGTTGGATTGTACCCGAAATCCAACCGGGCCCCTGGAACGGAAAAGCTGATATCTTTCAGACTGGACATCTGTTTGACGAACCGTCAGCGGCGTTGGTGATCACGTTGAGAAACGGTCCATATGGGTATACCCTATGAGAGTTCGGGGTACAGTTGAGATATGGCTGGATTGGTTCGCACACGAAATCAACCGGGCCCCGGGAACTAAAAGGCTAATAACTCACATACCGGGCGTCCGATTGACACGCCGTCTGTTGCGTTGAGACCCCTATGATGAGGCGGTCCTTTGAGATACTTTTTCGTGGACTTGTGATACATGGAGTATCGACCTGTAGCTCATGGAGAGGACCCTCCTAGAGATGAGTGTGTGGAGTACGAAGACCGTGTAGCCGACTGAGACCTGACGACTGCTTGACCGACTCGACTTTGAATGAGTCGACTAGCCTAGTGGACGAAGCACTGCTTTGTGAGGTGCAGACCCATGGCGGACGGAGCACTACCTGTGTGATAGTGCAGACCCACGGTACTCGTCTGGAGAGTACCTCTGTAGGCTACTAGGGGGTGTGCACTACTGTGTTTGGGTGGCATACCATGGCGGGAAGCACTACTGTGTTTGGGTGGCTGGCCCGCGGTACTCGACAGGAGGAGTACCTCAGCAGTCTTAGGTTAGTGAGCAGTACCTCAGAATCGTGACCAGACCATTGTACACTCCAGAGACATGGCTCTTCAATAGTTATGGTTTCGATAATGAAAATCTTGGTTTGAGCTGATCCTATGACCTTTGTGTTTTCTCATGATTGAGATGGGTTACTTGATAACTTAGGTATATGTATGGACATATACCTGGGTAGTGGTTATCCGTTGATTTCATGATCCTTGTGTTTCCTCATGATGGATATGGGATACTTGATAACTTAGGTATATGTATGGCATATACCTTAGTAGAGGTTGTCTATTGAGATCTTATTTGTGGTTATCCTAGTTGGTTTTAGTGAGACCTTGAGGGTCTCGGGGTCCATACTGAGTATCGTTATACTCACCCCCGCACGGGCTATTCCCGCACCTCGTTGTGTTGGTTGCAGATGACGGGCAGTGCTGACGGAGGCCGAGTGTTCGAGGACTGGACGGTACCCGGTGGTGGACTACACGACGAGTCAGTACCCGGAGGTGGACAATACGATGAGTCAGTATCTGGAGGTGGACTTCACGGCGAGACGACACTCAGAGGAGGTTGACGGGTGAGAGCGTTGTGGAGGCTATCTGTACCTACCCATCAGGTAGGATCCATGGTGAACGATCCAGGAGTTGCGCCATCTGTACCTACCCTTCCGGTAGGATCCGAGGAGGACGACCCAGGAGCCGCTTCTGTCCATCCAACTGTTGTCTTTTTCTATTGTACTTTGTTCAGTTGTAGTTGTACTTTCTTTTGGGTTTGTATTCTGGCCCATTTACCTTTCAACACTTCTCTTTGTACTTAGTGTTTTACTTCTGCTTGTACTCTGTGGTGTTTTGTTTACTTTTATAAAGGCAATGCCTTCCCAGTTTTCGGGATTTAGGCCTTTGGTGCTAGTCGCCAGCCCCTGGCCTATGGAAGGCGGGCATGGGGTAGTCACGGCACGGGCCCCGAGGACGGGTCGTGACATTATTTTCTATTGTTTATGTGTCACACATATACATATAGATGATATGAATTTGATAGTTGGGACCAAAATTATATAACCCCCCGATACATTGTGAAATTAATAAATGTTAGGTGATTACATGTATAGTGAATAAGTGTTTATGCTGAGTAAACTATGTTATTTTATGTTAGATTGTAGCCATGATTTTATTTATTACAACATGTTTTAGTCATTTTACACAATACAATGATTCCCTTATATGTTATCTGGATTCAATTAAACTTTTTTCCCATGATTTGGATTCTCACCCTCCTATTGATTACTTAATATAACCCTTGGCTGACATGTAATTCTTTACCATATTATATGATTGTATTCCCTAACTAAGACTTAGAGCTTGCCCATTTGTTTAGTATGTTAGAATTTTATCCCATGTAGTCTTATAATATACATGAAAAATGGAATATTTAGGAGTGATTAAAATATTATGTTTCACATAATATTTATAATAATGACCTATAATACTAATTTCCCAATGACACAAGGACTCATTATTTTTCAGTGTGTTATTAAGTATTTTATTATTTTATAAATCATTAACTAATGTTATATAAGGATATGGGTTATCTACCCACAAAAATATCTATCATCCAAATATAAAATCCATTAATATAGTCATGATGTTTGTCACATTCATAGTCATTATGACTCCTTCAGGTTCCATCTATTGACCATTACCATAATTAGCTAACATAAGTGTTGATAAATTTAAAGTGTATGAAATCATAAGATAACTCATAGAAATAATTTCTTATATTATGAAACCTTATTTTCAATATAGAAATACAAATTATAAACTAGATTTTCCATTACCATTATCTTTTCTTATCCATAATGATGTATCTATATTATGATGTGGGTTAACCCACTTACATACAATGGAATTGACTAACCATATGTCTGTTTTGATAATCAGTCAACATGAATCAATGAAGATTGATTTAATACCAATATGTAAGAACATTGTTTTTCATGGAGGTAAAAATCCATTAATTTCCATTAATTTTTTGATTAAATGTTTAGATATGGCCTCATATAAATTACCTTGGTGGTCATGGTGGAATACAGCTTTTCTAGAGGGAAGTACAACATCATGGAACATATGTTTTGGGGTGAAACAAGCATGGTGCACTGTTAGATAAAACTGTGTCGGGCATGATATATGATTAGATAAAAAATCATGAGGCTGGACCTCAGGGGAATACATTCAGCATGGCTTGAAAAAAAACATGTGACTTGGTGGGACACATCTATTTTTCTATTTTTTCAATTTTGACAGTAGGGGTTTTTAGGGTTTGTGAATATTTAGTCAAACCCTGTGGAAACACTATATGGAGTCCCCCATTCCTAAAACATTCCTTGAATAATTAGCGCATGGTTTTTATACCATGCATCCAAACATGAGACCCTGTAAATTCGGTGAATTTACAAAATTACACCCAATTAATATTATATATAAACACTAATTTCCATTTTCATCAATGAATTGAAATCTGTTCTTTTTAGAGCCCTCGTTGAGCATATTCTTTGAATTGTTCTCAGTCCTCCACCTGGTGTATGATTGGAGAACTGTCCATCTCATTGGATATGTGTTAGTAAGATATCAATTAGTTTTTATCCCTAATTTTTTTGGTATGGTATCAAATACACTACATAGTTGAAATCCAACTTTCCCTACTAATCGATTCATCATCCCTTCTATGATTTTCTCCCAATATGAGTCAAATCGGGAGCTGGTGCATGGAAATATATTAACTGCATCCATAAGGTAGGGGATATCATGCCATTCTCAAGAATTATATACATTTTATATATAAATATTTATTTCTTAAGCATTACCAATTCTCATATCACTCCCTTTAAATGTGTTTTAACCCTTGAATGCAATTTTTTAACATGATGATGTAATTAATGTGGCCTCCAATGAATGGATATTGGGTGAAGACCTTGATAATGGTACAACCCCTTTTGGTGATTTTATTAATTAAATGGACCATTTTATTGTATATAATATTTGATAACATTGAGTTGTTACAATTTACCCATTGCCTTTAGATATGAATTGTGGATTTAATTATGAATCAAATTAATGAATGGAATTGCGAATTGATACAAAATTTGAATTGTAGTTCAAATTAGTATTTATTTTACTGATGGGAAGTGATGAAATTACTATGAACTATGGGCCGTACCTTGTAATGGCTTCTTATATATTTTTATTCTCGTTTACTAAAATACCCATGTCAGTAGACAAGAGATATGACTTCTCAGTTTGAAAAATTCCATGAGTTACCTTATATGGGGAGTTTAAAATAGAATGTTCTTGGTTTTCACCATGACATGTATAAATGATATTTATTGAGTTAGATAAATTATTATATTACTTATTTTACATATTGATTCAAATAAATAATTCCATTGATATACTCAATTGGATTTTACCTTAATTATTACTAGGTGACACTTGGTCTCCTGACATGGACATCAAATGACAGATTTATAGGTGATGATTCTTATATGTCATTTGAAACATTGACTCCTTATGGATTTCAAATTACATAATCAAAAGGAATTTATATTTATTACAATGTTCATACATGGTATTACTTTTTGGACCACCGAGGATGGACTCAAATGGAAGTGATGGTATAGATAACCAAGAGCATTACCTGGGTTCTTGAAAGGTTTTCTATAGACGAGCTTGTAGGGTGTTGGTTTATATTATTCCTGGAGAAATACCCATATTACCAACTATGAATTTCTGGGATGGGCTCATGATATAAATTTATTATTGAATTAAATGGTTTATATAAAATGTATTCTAATCCAACACACAATATTGGATTATTTCATTCTATTGCATATTATGGATGTTCTATTTGGAAATTATTTGATCATGTTTTCATAGGGGATGTAGTGAATTATTATAGGTCTCATGAAATGGTAATGATATGAGTTTTTTCGGTTAAAATATTTTTATTATTATAAAAAATTTCAGATTAATAATTCAGAAACTTACGTCTTAAATGAAATTGATTTAATGGAATTAGTTATAAATAAAATCAAGATATTATAACATGTTTACCTTCATAAATTATTCTGAAGATTTTATTACTAAATTCAAACTTCTTTTTATATATTCACTTACTAGATTTCATACACCATGGGTGGTTTCCTATTAGGATTATTTCTGACACTCTATTTGGGCCTCCTTTGGTTACCCAACTAGACAATATGATTGTAGGTTTGGGTAGGGTAAAGATCCCTACTACCTGTTATTAATAATATCTATAAATTAGTGGAGCATATGACCCATCTAAGGCTTTCAATTCTAGCTGGGATATTCTTAGACTTTCTTTAATTTTGTTATATTTAATTTATATCATATGTGTATACATGTTTTTGATGCTATATTAATGACATGTGAATTCTATTATAATCATCATTGTATTTGAGCTTCATTTGGGAATTGATATCTATTCGTGATGATTGTATATTGCTTATATGTTTTCTTTATTATGTTATTTGTATCTTATTCCATTTCTATTATTTTTCACTATGGGAAGAGGGAATAATAACCCCTTAGATACACCATATGACATCACATCTAGTTCACAGCCTCAAGTGTTTGTAGATATTTTCATAAGGGCTTGTGGAAAAACTGGCTCTGAGAACCATTTAGTAGCATCCACATCTAAAATGTTACAATGTGGAATAAAAGGAATTTTTTCTATTTTAATTTCTTTTTGGTTCCAATATAATTTGGAATAATTTAATATGGGTTCGGTAATGGTATGTGCCTAGGAATTTCTAACCTGTAGACCTATGATTTGAAAATTTCCTAAAACTAAATTGTTTCATTAATGATTTTGACTAATATTTTTATTTTGATTCCACAACTTTGTGATGTAGTTGATTTATAGTTTCATTATTGTTATGATTATGGGATTTATTTCATCCAAACTAATGAGATGAGGTTATGACATCTCATGCACCATTTTACGCACTCTAAAGGAATCACATGCTAGGGATTTCTCCATTTAATTTTGGATGCACTACATGTCTCATGCTATTGTGATATGTGTTGTGATATATAAACCTTCTATGGTGAAAGGAAATATCGAATGTATAATGGCGTGATCATATGGATTCCATACATTGGTTCCAAATGAGTGTGAGACCTTATAGATCATAAATTGATGGACAATTGGTTTAACCATTTTTTAAATGAAATATGAGATAAATTTATTATTAATATATTTAATCTAGTGAAAATGATATGGAAAATAAATTTCCTATTTTAGGGAACTAGATCTGGATCTAAACATAGTAGCTGACATTTGGTGGTGTCTCTTACTTACATATGATTTGGATGATTGCCTGACCTGCCTCTATGAGCAGGTAGAGGGGTGAGTTCAAAATATGAATGTATTCAACTTTGGTTCTTAAATATCAATGTATTTGAGATGTCAACATTAAAAATGATAATTATGCGAGGCACGCACATTGAATTTATAGTGGTATGAAACCATGTCATCCCCCAGTCATGCTTCAGGTGGGTGGCGATGAACACACACCGAATGTGGTAGGTCCTGGGAAATTAGTGGATCCACCAGTTGTTTCAACTCTGGAACTAGTAGTTATACCTTACACAAGGTTCTAGACACAATTTAGTGATGTACTCATGTACTTTATGGAAACAAATCATGGAGCACTATGACCATTCCCATCTATTTGTGATTTGGTGTGTGAGTTCCATCAACAGCTTCCTCCCTTGTTTTTAGTGGATGAAGGGATGAAATTTGTATATTCATGGTTAAATTCCACACTATATATCATTGATCATCTAGATGAACCTTAGGAGAGGAGGGTAAATCACACTATATATATGTTGCATGATTCCACCATGAGAAGGCATGATGTCACAATTTAGATGGATCATCATTGGGAGTTGGCTTCGAGATATTATCATATGAACTTCAATCATTACATCTATCCAAATAAATTGTTGTTCAATAGTTCCTGAGAGTTCTTTCACATGGAATATGGTCTTCTATCTGTTATTGATTACTCATCCATTTTTATCGAGTCGTAGCGATTCACACTGATTATGATGGGTGACAAGCTGTCTAAATAAAGGGAAATTAATGATTGGACCATGTTTAAGATATGATCATAGGTGAATATATTTTGGTTGACAAACATTTTAGGAGTTTTTAATCAAAAACATATCATAGAGTGTAACCTAAGAGAGGATGGTTGTATGATCTAGGGAGGTTTGGCACCTAGATTTGGTTCTGAATGAACCAGTAGTAGGAATAATCATATAGATCTTCCACATGGTGATACATGTAGCTAGATCATATACTCAAGTACCCAGGTAAGGTGATACAAGTGTTTTTAATTGAGACATACAAGGCAAAAAATTACAAGTAACCCAATAAAGTTTCAATATTATGTCAATATGGTACATCTACACTGCTACTATAGAAATATTTCTAACGAAAAAATTGAGGGAAGGTTTAAAAAAACTCCACAATTGGGAGAGTGTTGAAAAGTTACTTATCATGTGGGGATATCGATTATAGTTAGAGGATCATGATGAGGTGGTGTTCATGATCATGTTAGTCAAAGCCCTATTTCACAACGATGAAAAATGATCTTCTTTGGGAAGTGAAGATGTATCATATATCTATGGCTCAGGATAGATATACATGGTTAATAAGACACCTGAGGATAAGGACTTCATTACTTATATGGTTATAGGTAATTGAAAATGACCTTTTTTTGTCCCATTACATTTAAAAAAATACATTGTTTGAGATTTCTGGGGATATCCTCGGTGTTTTTCGGACATGTGAGTCCTCTAATAGTGTTTCATTAGAAAATGTTTGTAATGGTGTGAAATTTTTAGTGGTGTTTCATCCTAGAATTGTTTCATTCTTATTTTGTGTCATCCTGGTGGTGTTTCATTCTTGCAATCTATCTTTTTGGCGGTGTGTCAACCAATTATTCTGTCATTCGAGCAACATGTAATTATAGTGGTGTGTCATATTAGTAGGGTTTCATTTTGGTGTAATATAATTTTTGGGATTATTTCATTCTAGGGGTGTATCATTTCTTTTACTGTTTCCTCATGTTGGTGCTTTATTCTTGCGGTGTGTAATTTCTATTATTATTTCATCATGGTGTTGTGTAATTTCTGGAAGTGTGTCATCTTATCAATTTGTAATTCGAGTATTATGTCTTTTAAGAGGAAATTCATCTATTGTGGTGTTTAATAATAGAAATTTTTCATTCTGATAGAATTTCCTTTCAGGCGTTGTGTCATTCTGGTGATGTGACAATTGCTACTATTTTCCTTTTTACATAAATTTATAGTTTTTCCATTAAAAACTGATTTTCCATTTTGATGACTTTTATGGTGAGAAATGGGTATAAAGGCATTTATTAAGAGTTTTAATTCCATTTCAATGTATTTTAACCATATACTTAATTTTTAAAAGTCTTGATTCATTTAAAATGTTTAATACATGTGGTTTAAATGAGATATTCATTTAGTGGCCAACTAAACTATTTCAAATTCTATTAGTTTCATATATAATATTTCTAAGGACTATATAATACATTTGATCATTAATTATTAAATATATTCATATGGTAGGTTCCAAAACCATCTTCATTGGATTCGAATAATGTGCTATTGTAGCAAGATAGTGGTCTCAAGGCCAAAGTGGTGGTTTCCTCCTCTATGATGCCACCATATTTGGGTGAAAAAAGTTAGTGAAAGGATTATTCTTTAAAGTTAGGATTTACTTTATCATTATTGATTAGGTATCATGTGAGATGGGTATATAAATTATTATCCTTACGTATATAGGTTATTTCTAATAAATTAATACAACAGATTTAGACTAAAATAAATGTTTACATGGTAGGAGAATGTGATTCATGATCTTACGACTTCTTTGTTATTTATTGATGTGATTAATTAAATTTGTAAACTTCCTAATAAAAATCATGGTTTTGGGTGTCCTTTTATTATTATTCTATCTTGTGAACAATAGAATTAATGTAGTTTGTTTGACTATAATCATTTAACATATACTTAGATAATTACGTACAACCAGTTAATGAATTAAATTCTCCTAGATCTAATGGATTGTATGATAATACCCTTAATTAAGGAAGTGAAAGTGAATAAGAGACACTTTTCTAAATATAAAAATGATTTTTTTTGTGGTATAAGATATCATGTGTGTGGGGTAAGTCGGATTGATATGTGGGAGAATCAGTGTTAGGATGAAAGGTGGTGGTGGATGTAGTTCATGGACAATTTCAATTTTCTAATTTATGTGTGTTGTTTAGTTTTAAGTTCGTGGTTGGTATGTATGTTGATAACAATGATCGTGGAAAAAAATATATACATGTTTTAGTAGATAGGGTTGGTAATGGTGAATTTGTAAAATGTTTTAATATTAATTGACGACTAAAAATGAACTATGGATTGCTTTCTGCTTTTGTGGGGATGTGCATTTAGTATTGGAAGTGTGGATGGGGGACCTTGTGAGGTTTTTGGTGATCTTATTGTAAACCTATATGATATGATGGCATGTATTCATAGATATGTATGTACAAATTACATTTTCCTTATTATACGAACACAAACCCCACCCACATCGAGCACTATGTGCTGGCACCCGCATAGTCATACAGGAAGTGTATTTACAATATTCCTGATGGAGGATGGATTTTTGGCCACCCAGTGTTCCATGCTCCCTCTTCTAAGTGATAATGGACTAGGTGTCTCAGGAGAGTAGTGATATGTTGTCCCAAGTGTGTTTTGGATGAGTATTGATGTGATTTTATGTGATGTCTGGCCTAGGTTTATTCATGTGAGATGTGTTATGAGGTGTGGACTATGATTTTGATGGGGGGATGTGATGTAATATGTTTAGAAGAGGTTGGAGTACCCAGTCATTATTCATTGGGGTGTGAAAGAGGCGAATCAGTGGTAATGTGGTGTGGTTTAACCTATCATCAATGAGAGTTAAATTATATTATATTACATCAATTAGTTATTTGGTGAGAGAGCCTTGGTGCGGTTGGGGTTAGAGTTAGTATTCCATTTTTTTGGTTTGGATCTACATTTTCCTCATGATTGAAATATTATTCTTCATCCACTTGTGTATGAGATTGATTTTTTTCCTGATGAGTATAAATGTATTCTCACCTTTTGAAAATAAAACTACCGGATGGATTCTAGGAGGACATCTAGAACCATGATAGACCTTACAAGTTTTACCCTTGGAATTTTTTTGTGTTTTTATTCTAGTTTTTTTTAGTAATTTTACAATGGGGACTTTTATAGTTTCTATTTTTTTCACACATTCATTGTGGGTTGGTTTTTTGTTTTTTATATATATTTCAATGAGCTGATTATGTTTGATTCATCATATCTACCAGTCGTTTTCTTGTTATGGATGTAAATGCCACCAATATTGTGAAATTGTTTTAACCTCGGTGATAATAAATATCTAAGGGACTACTGGAGGTGGGAAATAAGGTTCATTATTACTATGAATTCCTTGCGGCATATTTGGTGGTAGAGGCTCAGGAAAGAGTGGCATCAGAGCTTATGGTTGAGTGATAGGGTGGATTTATGAATTCTTAATCGTAATAAATACGTGGATTGTTATATTAATAGTTCAAATTGTCCATAGTGTGTGAAATATTCCATGGATACTAGAAATGACTTATGATTTTAGGGCCCTTATGATCTAGTTCATAGACTCTGACCTTATTTACTAACAGTGTGATATGGGACTCCTTGTTGGATAGAGACATGATATAGGTACATTAATCATGACTAATTGTGTTATTATTTTATGTGGGTTGTTTGGTGAATGTAAAAATGTAATAATCTAATAAAATTGATTAAATTTAAATACAATACATCATACGATAATACCGTACACCGAATATTAATAAATCCTTGTATCTATTTATACTATGGATCATGGTTGTTGTCTGTGTGTGGCTTAGTAAATGGAGGTTTAGCATGTTGGCCTGGTTGATCGATAGAGGGATGATCTGACTATGGATGATGATTAGTTATATAGTTTTTCCCAATTTGAAGTGATATCGTTTGGAATAGAATTTGTGGAAAATTTCTAATAGAGAATCAAATGAGTTTGAATGATGATCTGGAGATTGTTTTCCATTTGATCTGAGATCAAAAGAGCATATGTTCCCTTTGGTGGTTAGTCAGATGTGTGGATCTGTGCATTAGTGTTGGATGTTGTCCCTTGGTGAGGAGAGGGAGGCATTCCATTCAACGGTCTACTTATCGATGGGGTTACAGGAATAGTTCCTCTCATCATCCATGAAGGATTTCAACAGGTAGGATCTACATTCCCTTCATTAATGGATTATTTTTATATACTTTCTTTGGATTAATTTCATTCTTACTTTTAAATTTTCCTTTTATATTTTTTTAAATGAGGAGTTCCATGTGAGGGGTCTTGAGGATTCCCTTCTTCCATTGATCTAGTATTTAGTTACACATGTTTCATTGACAATTTACCTAATGGTTTAAGAGAATGAATAAGTGAATGATTGGATTTACTCACGAGGATGTTTCCCATGAGAGGGGATCCAACAAGGTTCCATAACAAGAATATTTTTCAATGGCATGCCTCTAGTTTCAGGGCCTTGGAGGTTTCGACTATCTAGTAGTCTACCTCTGTAACTTACCATTCAATCATCTAGTTTTTTAAACATTAAAAAGTGTTTGGGGATGACGTATTTTTTTTATGGGATTATCTTCCACCGTATAGACTAATTGCTCCCTGTTAGTCGAGCTCAGTTTGGAAGAGGCAAGCATGTTGTTTTCTAGCCACAACAATAGTTACCAGTGAGGTCATTCTAACATTAGGGGAAACATGATTATGGTCTAGCTATGGAAGGTGAGACTGGTAGAGGATGACCTCGTGATTTTCCTTGAGTTTGTGGACCTTGATTAGAGTATGTTCATGGAGGAGAATGTCAGAAGAGATGTAGGAGAGTACGGCATTGTCATTTTCATGTAACGAAAGTAGAAGTACCAGATAGTCTAGTGATCATTAATGGTATGATCTATTTATCATCAATGATTTTATGGGCTTCATGTAATTCTGTAGCTTCAAACTCTTTTGAAACATCCACCATATCCCATGCTATGGGACTAGACTTATATAGGCTTAATGATCTCCTATTTTAGACTAGACCAGTTTAAGGTCTAACTATGTGTTCTAGGGTTGGAGACATATGATGGGGATAAATCATTATAGTTGGAAACATTTCTTTCTTGAGATACGATCATATGATTCTATACACAGAATTGAATGGTTGTATTATTTTATAGATGGTTCTAAATTATTTTGATGGAGATTCGTGTTATCGCATGTGGATAGACATAAGGATGTTTTTATTATTGAGTGAAGCAATCAGGTGGGGCAAGGAAACTTTGATCCCCTTCATTCAACGATGGTAGATATGAATATGTATCATGTGGGTTTTAGGGTTGATAAGTCTCCAAATTTATACACGGAGTTCATTAGTGTTTTTCAATGAGTAGGTTGTGATAATAAAATCTCAATGTAATGTTGATATTGTGATTGACAGACAACCATGTGATTCTATGATTTTGATGGATTCTTATATGATACAACCCTATGATTTATATAATTTTAGGATTAACATTTATGATATTATGAAAAATGTATCTATATATCCTAGTGTGTCCCAATAAGGTTCTCTAGTGTTTATTCCAATGAGGTTGATTGAAGTATGAGGTTGTGTATATACTATCAGGGGTTGAATCAAGTGACAATCATGAAAGGTTACACTCTTACAAATATCTATGATAATTTTGACCAAATTAGTGGGTGAGTTTGTTTAATAATTTAAGCATGCTATCTATATATCACCATGTATGTGTGAAGGATAGAGATATCCTAAAAGCTTTCATTAGTTACAGATATTGGAACATCGAGTTTTGTAGTCATTTTATTCAATGTTACAAACGCCCAAGTTGTGTTCATGGGGCTCATGATCTACATGATTATTTATTTAATAGACTAGTTCATTGATTTAATCAACGATGATATATTGATCTTACAAAATTGAAACTATGAAAATTTTGAGAATCACTTAGCTATCTTGTAGTGTCTTCGGTGAAACCGGATCTATGGGATGATTTACAAGTGTACATTTTTAACAAGAGTTGTTCATTTCCTTGTATAGGTGGTGTATCATCATTGTATAGTAGTCGACCTAATAAACATCGAAGAAATTTTTCTTTGAATGAACCCATGAACATTGAAAAATATCATTCCTTCTTGATATTTTAGGCAATTATCTGTGGTTTGTGCCCAAATTCTCTAGAGTTTAATCCACTTTTAAATATTTGACAATGAATGAACATTATTTTTTTGGGCTGACTAGTTCCAAACAATATTCAGTTACATGAAGGAGAAATTTTTTAGTGCTCCAGTGCTTCAGTTTACATAGGAAGGTATAATGATTGAGGTGTTCTATGATACTTCCCATCTAGTCTTGCAATATGTCTTGATGTTGTAGAAGGATGTCTTATGGGTCTACGAATTTATTTACTCTTGAATGTAATGATTACATCAATGATATAGAGTGAGAATCAATTGTGTTTGCACTATATTTTTTGGTGACATTACCTCATTGGAGAGAATATTGCGATATTCACTTGTCACAAATGTTTGAGGTATGCCTTTTATCAGTGTGATCTAAATTTGTAACAGTAAAGGGGTCTTGTGTGTACTTAGTACTATCATGTTGAGATCTCCTGCACCATAGTAAATGTTTATTTTTTTGGATATAACTATGATTATAAACTCAAATAAGGATGTTTTTTAAGAGTATGTAAATGATTGGAGAAAAATAGAGGAATTAGAAACCTTTCACATGAGTGAAAGGGTGGTCGGTAGAGAGTTTTAATGTTTTAGATGATGGTGTAGCCTTCTCAGATAAAAACTGTGGAGGATTATAAGTGCAGATAGTCAAAGGTAGTGTTTATACATGATTGTTTTGGCCATATTTATTTTCCATAATGATAGTCGAAGGATAGTCAGAACCAGATATTTTTCAAAGGAAGGGTGTTTCTTCTGGAAGAAATGTGCAGGGGAGTCCTTCATGATTTACTTATATCACCTTTGGATGAAGAAATAAGAATTTATATGTCCTACCACTAAATGATACCCCATTTTTTATAGTTAGGGTTGAAGTAGTCAATAGTGGAGTTTGTGGAAAGGTTCTTAGTTTTCTATCCTATAAAAGTAGAGCATCGTGTTCCTGGTGGTTTATGTCAATACATAGATATACTTGAGTAAAAATTTGATGAAATCTCAATGGATTTAGTCAAAGTGAAACACATATCATTGGGAGGTTGTGATGTTATATGGTTGATCATCGATCCACTGACTAAATTGTCCTACTTCTTAATTATAATAATGTTGGTCATAGTGGATTCATTGGCTGAGAAAAATGTGGTTGAAGTAGTGTGGCTACATGGAGTTACAAGATCTATTGTATATGATAAATATGAATGTTTTACCTCATTATTATGGATGGTATTGATTTATTATTTTGGTACCCTGTTATATCTTAGTTCTTCCTCCCACCCTTTGATGGATGAGAAGGCATAGAAAACTCCACATGTACTAGATGATTGTTGTGGGAATGTGTATGAGACTTTGGGGGATCCTAGGTTTGACATATTCCCTACAAAGAGTTATATGATTATTATATCTAACACTCTTCCATTAGTACGTCCCCATTTGAATATCTGTATGTATGGTTGATTGAGTCTCTATTTTGATAAAGTGAGGTGGGGGAGGTAGAAGTTCTTGGTACTATGGATGTGCGAAGAATAATAGAGATGTTTTAGTTTGTTTGAGAGAGGTTGAAATCTACAAAATAATTGTATATGAATTATGTAGTTTGAAGTAATAAGACTCTATATTTAATGGTCAGAGAGTATGTGTTTATGATGGTTTCTCTTTGACGTGGGCAATGGAGGTTCGACAAAGGTTTTATGCTCCAAAAATAGTTTGTGGGCCCGTAGAGGTGTTAGAGCATGTTGGATAGAGGGATTATTGGTTGGATCTTCTTCTTCTACTAGATCAGATCCACAATGTCTTCCATGTATAACATCTATTATGGTATCTTTACAATGACTCTCATGTCCCTGACTGGGGATAGTTGAATATCGACGATGATGGGACCATCATGGACTATCTAGTGGAGATCCTCAACCATTGAGAGACGGTGAAGTGATGATAAAAAATTTCCCTAGTTTGTGTGATATGGAGGCATGGTGTCATGGAATATTGTACATGGGATCATGAGATGTATGTAACGCCCCAACCCCAGTTACCCAGAGTCGGTGCATTATTTTAATACCTTTGAATGATTACAAGGAATCAAGTCCCGAAGGACCGATCAATTTAGCATTCTTGGAAAAATATATCGCATGCATGAATGTTACATTTTCACTTTATGACGTACAAAACAACATAAATAATGTTTATGAACGCCATTATTCCATTGGCATAACCCTGCATATCAGTCACATTACATTTCTTGGAATCCTGGGAAAAATAAAACATAGAAAGGGGTGAGCTCAAATGCTCAGTATGGGTGACCAATACAGTGGTAACTTTCAAAAATAAGAATAAACATTTAAGGCAATATATAAAACTGAAACAAAATCCTTTTAAACTTGAACTTCAACATCACATGGCAGAAATAAAATGAAATAATTCCATTTACTTATTCACATGGATATTCTAATAATCGAATAATCACAAGCAATATCACTAACCACTTTCATAATGATGTAATTCATGATGCCGAACTTTAATTTCTGTGTCGAGGCCTCGTGCCAAGACCTAAGGGATAACTGTAACCGGAACCCAACCCAGAGAGCCTCTGTAATTGGACTCCATCCCGGAGTGCCTCTAATAACCGGACACCAACCTGGAGTGCCTCTAATAACCGGACACCAACCCGGAGTGCCTATAATAACCGGACACCAACCCGGACGGCTTAATTTTACCGGACCCCAACCCGGAACATACTAGTCCAACACATTCATCTTAAGAAGATGATGAAATATAACATAAACATTCGTATTAAAACTAACATACAAAATGTCAAAACATTAATCATAAAAATAACTCATCCATAGTAAAAAATATCACAAAACCTTAAATACAATATGGATGATTTGTATCATAATAAATCAACTTGAAACAAGTTTAAAATTTATCAACGGATGTTGACATAGATGAAATCAATACTATTTGAGAGAAATATCTATTTTTTTAAATAATTTAAAAGTCACATAATTATAGAGAAAAACATTATTTTGAAAATATCTTTATAAGATTGTGAAGGAAGATTCAATGGTGTAATAACGGCGTAGAATAACCACACCCACCGTATAATTTAAGAAAACATTATTACCATAATTTTGTCAAAAAGGTTAAAAAGGACCTTGTTTAGAAAACGACGGAAAGATTCCTTTATAAACCACTTATAAAAGTCAACAAGGGTATAAATGACTTTAACCCTTATTCTAGTAAATAGAAAAAATGTTTTGAAATACATTTTTAAGAAACATGGATGTCGATGATAAGAAAATCCCAGTAGATTATTACGTATAAACAATTTAGATAATGAAGAGATTGCGAAATAAACCCTTACCAATTTGGTATCTTATGAAACATACAACCCATGAAAGATGTATCATACAATGAATATGTAAATACACATAAATTAAAGTGTATTACACAGAGAATATAATTATGGGCAGTACATACACCACACAAAAGGTAATGGTGGCAATATGGCATGAATCTCACGGGAATAAGGAGTGAGATGAAAACCCCTTACCTTGCACTTTCCTTTAGTCAAGGTTACGTTTAAACTCCTGTATGAAGATCATAGTATGTTATTAAATTATACCAGAACCATATTAATATTTATGATATCATACATGATTCATTTATGACTTTATATTACCAATTTAATAATAATTTCCATGTTAAGTTAACATTTCGTGTAATGATCACTTTCTTTATCGTACATGTTTTAACTTGTCACTCTTGGTTGTATCACGTAGATCATGATTTAAATACGTCCAGAATATAAAACATGATAAATATATCATATATATTTAGAATATAAATATGTATAATAGACATACATATGAAATGGAAAACACCGTTTATGGAGACGGTAGTCCGTACGTACACATAATCGTTGTTTCTGTTTTCATGTAGTATTGAACGGAAGTAAGTGAATAAGATATATGTAAGTACATAAATACTTATATATATATATATATCCAGTAGCATTATTATGTCATATATCACATACTTATTAGTAATATATATTTTTATAATCATCGATGAATGGTGAACTTGGAAATGAATCTCATCGCGTCGTGGAGACGGTAATCCGTACGTACGCACGAGCGAAAATATCATTCTTTTGATATTAAAATAATATATAATTGGATGGTATTTCATATATACAGAATAATTATCATGTTATATTTATTATTTACATGATTTACACATCATTATTATACCCATACAAATAATTATTTATTGAATAACAATTACACCACGACGTGGAGACGATAAGCCGTACGTACATACGTATGGTGACATGTTATTCAAAGGATGGATATAATACTGAATATGGTTGTACCATATTAATAATAACATCACATTATATATATTATACTGGAGTTTTTATTTTATAATAGTAATAACAAAGGAACAAGAAGTGGAAGAAGAAAGGAACTTGGAAAAGGGTGGTGAAATCATTACCTCTTCTTCGGGTTCTTCCTTTTGAGTTGATCAAAAGGGCTCTTTAGGATGGCTTTATGATCAAACTAATACCTATAGGATGTAGTGAGAGAAGTTTAGAGAGTATATGGGCAGAGTTTGGCCGAACCAAAAGGCTTCTAAGTTGTGAAGTAATGAGAAGGGGGAGTGCCCTTTTATAAGAGGGGTGAGGAGAACCCTTGGAAAAGGTAGAAATATTAATTTATAATAAATTTATATTTGGTTTATAATGGATACAAAGTTGATTATTTAAATTTTAAGGTGTGAATGGGTCTTAAAAAATTAAACCAATAGAATTTAGATAGGTTTGGGTTACCATATTATCCTTATCTTTAAGTATTAACTCAAAGTTAATTAGTTTCACTTTTACAATGTCTCTTTGTATTTTTATATTATATGGTTAATAAACTTACTATATACATACAAGAGACCCCAAAGTGGTCCATTAATGATACACCTATCATGATAAAAGTCTCTTGGCAGAACCTTAGATTTTTAGGAATTTAATATCAATTAATAATATAATATATTTTTAAAAAATTCTTTTATGTCGATTTTGACACTATTCAACAATTTATTTTTGTGAAACTCATAACAGAATTATTACATCTAAAAAAGTCAATTAAATAAATCCTAATATTCCATAGTAACCTAAAAAATTATTTCAATTCAATAAAAGTGTCAAATTTTATTTATTTGGGTATTTATAATATCAATTATTTTAAATTTTCATTATTTATGATAATTACTGCATCATCATTGTGTCATAAATAAATTATATTATGTAATATATAAAAATTATAAATAAAATATCATTATGTAGGAAATCTTTTTGGATTTCTAATGAATATTTATAGTCTAAAATCCAACATATATAACTCAATGTAAAAATTGTTTTGCTAAAAGATATATGCTTGTGTCATTTTTGTATGCATTTTAACTTAAATAAAATAAAGTGTCCCTATCACCTACAAGTGGCTCCATGGGGTCCCAAAATCGACCCAAAGATACCTATGTTAGAACATGTATCATCCAATAAGGCTAGGACAAGTTTTAGGGTAATTTAGTATTATTATTATATTATTTTTTAACTCTTATTTACCGGATTTACCCTTAACCATGGTAAATAAAATATTTACCACAATAATTATTCAAAATGTCAAAAAATAAAAGTTACCTATTTACACAATATGAAAATCCTGATTCAAAATATGGAATCCATTTTTCCAAATTCAAAACATAGAAGTGGCAGAAATTTATTTAAAATTAATTCCCGTTGTTAAAACAAAAAGCGTGTTTTTAAGAGATAATAACTATCAAAAGATTGACACTTGTTTATGTCCGGTTTAATTGTAAAATTATGTATAATTACAAAAATTATATTAAATGGTAAAAATATATTCTAAATATACTTTGAAACCTCTAAAATTCATAATTTATCAATATAAATTATTTCGATTAAAAAAGTTGTTTTTATTTAAAATTTAGTAATTTTCCTTATTCATCAAAATATAAGTGTTATCCGAAATGTTCCAAAATTTCATCATAGGATAAATTCGATATTCCGAATCCAAAAATTAAGTCCTTTTTGAAATATAAAATATATATAATTTCAAAAAGTAGGTATTACTATTAATAATGGCTAGTTTGATTGGTGTTGGTGTGTGTTAGAACTCGAAGTTGCGTACAACACACGCTACTGTATTATTCAAAGAGAAGCATACCATGGAAGATCGGGGTGTTACATTATCCCCTCCTTCAACAAATTTCATCCCCACAATTTGGTATTGTTCATTGAAAATAAAGGTTGAAAATAGAAAATATCTTTGTGGAAGAAACCCACATCGTAAATTTGGTTACAAAAATTTAGTCTTAATATGAGGAAAAGAGAAATGAAAGGGTCACCACCAAATTATGATCTCAATTAGAAGAACATTGGTGGGAATTAGAGGCATATAATTGGATGACAAATGGGAATATTTATAGGTAGTGATTGATGTCATAAATCACAAACAAGTTTAATATTGAGGTCCTTAAAATCATTAATCTACGATGATTTAAAATACCATCGGTTCAACAAAATATAAGGTATTATGATAACACATTTTTGACGTTTCAAAATATCTTAATTGAAATCCCACATCGAAAAATGTATTAATGAGGCCTCTATTAAAAATAAAGAGTTTAAAGTATGAATATTACAGAAAATAACACATACTAGGGTTCCATGTAGGGATATATGGATATGGAAGATAAATCTAGCTATCAATTATTTGATTGAGAGTGGTAGAGAACATGGCTATGAAATGGCCAACAATCCCAAAGCCATAAATTAGTGATGATATAAGGTACCATCTAGGATAACATTTTTGTTCTAAGTTCCTTTTCTTAATGTTGAGGAATTTATTTATGAGATTGGCTAAGATCATAAAGAGATATACTTACTTTATAATTAGAGTTTTATCAATTAATAAATTTCTACCAAAAACTCATCTTTCCCCTCAAAACATAATACAACTCAAAAATACTCTATTTATCCTAATCGTATAGGGTTCCAAATATAGTTATTTTATATTTCACATATCAGACCCTTTGTGTAAAGAAACTACATTATACCATCCAGGAACATCATGCATCACAATGGTAGGTGATAAATCCCAATTTCACTATGGTTGTGGATTCGATTCCCATAGCTTTGTCTAACATGACGGGTCGTCACACGGTATGCGTGTTTTCCTTTTATAAAAATCCATAAAACTAACCTCTCAAACATAATCCATTCCAACCATTAGACTTATCCCAAATAATATTATCCAAACTCACAGTCCAAAATTTACAAGGAAGTTAAACATAATGAGGATCCTTTTTTCAGGTAATAACATGTGAACGCCTTCCTCATATATTCTTTTAAAACACCACAACATCCTGAATTACCAAAATCAACCATCTCTTATTCCAAAATCACTACCTCAATATTAGGACTATATTAAGGTTTATCTTTCCTTCAACCGTGTAATTTCCAAAAAAAAATTTAACTCATTGTGGAGTCACTATTCTTAGTACCATAAAATCTGAAATCCTTAATTAAATAGTACTGCAGTACAATCCTTATTTATTTCTAGAACATTATTGAAACAACACTAAAATGAAATAATTCTAAAATGACAACATAAGAACACTAGTATTTCCTCTACATCTGTGGTAGTATCACAACTTGATTATTATTCAATAACATCATTTTTGGCATAGTCTGATGACTGGGACATAGGATCACGTAGTGTCTAAACTCCTTGCAAATGAAGCAATGTACATTTGAAACAATTTTATTAACCTTGCAGTCACGTACTTTGTGCCATTTTCCTCCACACTTATAACAAACTCCCATTCCTTTCAGGCAAGTTCCAGGGTGTTTCTTACCACAGTTATCACATATGGGAAAATTCTTCTTTTCCTTCTTCCCTTTACCCATATTTCTCTCTTCCATCATTTTATTCTATTGCTTCCCTTCAAAGACATAGGACTTCGAGAATTCTTTACTCATCTTATCAACACATGATACTATTTCATCATATGATGATAATACGTGGGAAACTATTTCCATTCTAAATTCTGGCATAGGACCATGAATGATATGATCCTTATTACTCTTTGGATCATACGTATTACGGGAGTTCACATTCCTTCTACGGGGTGCCATTTCTATACAATAGCATAAACTAGTTCAGTTACTGAATTGCAATGAATAATTTCCAAACTTGTAAAATACCTAACACAAATTGAACAGTTTATAGATATAATCCATAATCATAAAAATGTTTTCTTTGAGTAAATATATACTCATAAGCCCTTAATAATGGTTTGTAAATAAAATGATAATTATCCTAAGAATATCCCCCAGGAGTGTCGTAACCAAGAGTGAAGCAAGGCCCATTGTCGTGCACCAGTTCCCGTTCAAGTCTAGCTAAAAGAAGTTTTTTCGGGTTTTACCCCTAGGTACATTTTTTCCAGAGCCGCCTCTACCTGCACGTATCCAGACAAGGATGTATTGCTCGGAAAACTCACAAAATCTCTACAATACCAAAATTTTAGGAAGTTCTTCTATACTAATCCTCAAAGTTTATATTATGTCTACGTGCTCTAATCAGAGTTTATATAAATCTAGTATCCAAGGTTATTGCTAAAATTCCTCTGATACCAACTGTAATGCCCTGACCCCAGTTACCCAGAGTCTGTGCATTATTTTAATACATTGGCATGATTACAAGGAATCAAGTCCCGAAGGACCGATCAGTTTAGCAGTCTTGGAAAAATATATCGCATACATTAATGTTACATTTTCACTTTATGACGTACAAAACAACATAAATAATCTTTATGAACGCCATTATTCCCTTGGCTTAACCCTGCATATCAATCACATTACACTTCTTGGAATCCTGGGAAAAATAAAACAAAGAAATGGGTGAGCTCAAATGCTCAGTACGGGTAAGCAATATAGTGGTAACATTCAAAAATAAGAATAAACATTTAAGGCAACGTATAAAACTAAAACAAAATCCTTTTAAACTTAATATTCAGCATAATATGGAAGAAATAAAATGAAATAATGCCATATACTTATTCACATGGATATTCTTATAATAGAATAATCACATGCAATATCATTAACCACTTTTATAATGATGGAATTAATGATGCCGATCTTTAATTTCTGTGTCGAGGCCTCGTTCCAAGACCTAAGGGATAACTGTAATCAAAACCCAACCCGGAGAGCCTCTGTAACAGGACTCCATCCTGGTGTGCCTCTAATAACCGTACACCAACCCGGAGTGCCTCTAATAACTGGACACCAACCCAGAGTGCCTCTAATAACCGGACACCAACCCGAAGTGCCTCTAATAACTGGACACCAACCCGGAGGGATTACTTTTACCGGTCCCCAACCCGGAGCATACTAGTCCAACACATTCATCTTAAGAAGAGGATGAAATATAACATAAACATTCGTATTAAAACTATCATAAAAAATGTCAAAACATTAATCATAAAAATAACTCATCCATAGTCAAAAATATCAGAAAACCTTAAATAAAATATGGATTATTTGTATCATAAAAAATCAACTTGAAACATGCTTAAATTTTATCAAAGGATGTTGACATAGATGAAATCAATACCATTTGAGAGAAATATCTCTTTTTTTAAATCATTTAAAAATTGCATAATAATAGATAAAAACTTTATTTTGAAAATATCTTTATAATATTGTGAAGGAAGCTTCAATGGTGTAATAACGGAGGAGAATAACCACACCCGCCGTATAAGTTAAAAAAACATTATTACGATAATTTTTTCAAAAAGGTTAAAAAAGACCTTGTTTGGAAAAGGACGGAAACATTCCTTTATAAACCACTTATAAAAGTCAACAAGGGTATAAATGACTTTAACCCATATTCTAGTAAATAGAAAAAATGTTTTTAAATACATTTTTAAGAAACATGGATGTGGATGATAACAAAATCCTAGTAGATTATTACGTATAAACAACCTCATATAATGAAGAGATTGCGAAATAAACCCTTACCAATTTGGTAACTTATGAAACATACAACACATGAAAGAGGTATCTTACAATGAATATGTAAATACACATAAATTAATGTGTATTACACAAAGAATATAATTATGGGCAGTACATACACCACACAAAAGGTAATCGTGGCAATATGGCATGAATCTCACGGGAATAAGGAGTGAGATGAAAACCTCTTACCTTGCACTTTCCTTTAGTCGAGGGTACATTTAAACACCTGTACGAAGATCGTAGTATGTTATCGAATTATAATAGAACCATATTAATATTTATGATATCAGACATGATTCATTTATGACTTTATATTACCCATTTAATAATAATTTCCTTGTAAAGTTAACATTTCGGGTAATAATCACTTTCTTTATCGTACGTGTTTTAACTTGTCACTCTTGGTTTTATCACATAGATCATGATTTAAATACATCCAGAATATAAAACATGATAAATATATCATATATATTTAGAATATAAATATGTATAATAGACATATATATGAAATGGAAAACACCATTTATGGCGATGGTAGTCTGTTCGTACGCATAAACGTTGTTTCTGTTTTCATATAGTATTGAATGGAAGTAAGTGAATAAGATATATGTAAGTACATAAATCCTAATATATATATATATATATCTCCAGTATAATTATTATGTCATATATTACATACTTATTAGTAATATATATTTTTATAATCACCGATGAATGGTGAACATCGAAATGAATCTCATAGTGTCGTGGAGACGGTAATCCGTACGTACGCACGGGCGAAAATATCATTATTTTGATATTAAAATAATATATAATAGGATGGTATATCATATATACAGAATCATTATCTTCTTATATTTCTTATTTACATGATTTAAAAATCATTATTATACCCATCCAAATAATGATTTATTGAATAACAATTACAACACAACGTGGATACGGTAAGTCGTACGTACGCACGTATGGTGACATGTTATTCAAAGGATGGATAGAATACTGAATATGGTTGTACCATATTTATAATAAAATCACAGTATATATATGATACTGGAGTTATTATTTTAGAATGGTAATAACAAAGGAAGAAGAAGTGGAAGAAGAAAGGATCTTGGAAAAGGGTGGTGAAATCATTACCTCTTCTTCGGGTTCTTCCTTTTGATTTGATCAAAAGGGATCCTTAAGGTGGCTTTCTGATCAAACTAAGACCTCTAGGTTGTAGTGAGGGAAGTTGAGAGAGTATTTGGGCATAGTTTGGCCGAACCAAAAGGCTTTGAAGGTGTGATGTAATGAGAAGGGTGAGTGCCCTTTTATAAGAGGGGTGAGAGGCACCTTTGGAAAAGCTTGAAATATTAATTTATAATAAATTAATATTCGGTTTCTAATGGATCAAAAGTTGATTAATTAAATGTTAAGGTGGGTATGGGTCGAAAACCATTCATCCAATAGAATTTAGAAAGGTTGGGGTTACCATATTAACCTTATCTTTAAGTATTAAATCTAAGTTAATTAGTTTCACTTTTACAATGTCTCTTTGTATTTTTATATTATATGGTTAACAAACATACAATATACAACCAAGAGACCCCCAAGTGGTCCATTAATGATACACCTATCATGATACAAGTCCCATGGCCGAACCTTATATTTTTAGGAATTTAATATCAATTAATTATATAATATTTGTTTTAAAAACTCTTTTATGTCAATTTTGACACTATTCAATAATTGATTTTTGTGAAACTCATAACAGAATTATTACTTCTAAAAAAGTCAATTAAATCAATCCTAATATGTCATATTAACCTATAAAATTAGTTTAATCCAATAAAAGTCTCAAATTATATTTATTTGGGTATTTATAATATTAATTATTTTAAATTTTCATTATTATGGTAATTACCGCATCATCATTGTGTCATAAATAAATTACATTATGTAATATCTAAAAATTATAAATAAAATATCATTATGTATTAAATCTTTTTATACTTCTAATGAATATTTATAGTCAAAAATATAACATATATCACCCTATGTAAAAAATGTTTTTCTAAAAGATATATGCTTGTGTCATTTTTGTATTAATTTTAACTTAATTAAAATAAAGTGTCCCTATCACCTACAAGTGGCTCCATGGGGTCCCAAAATCAACCCAAAGATGCCTATGTTCGAACATGTATCAACCAATAACTCTAGGAAACGTTTTAAGGTAATTTATTATTATTATAATATTATTTGTTAACCCTTATTTACCGGATTTACCCTTAAGCATGGTAAATAAAATATTTACCACAGTAATTATTCAAAATGTCTAAAAATAAAAGTTACCTATTTAGTCAATATGAACATCCTAATTCCAAATATGGAATCCATTTTTCCAAATTCAAAACACAGAAGTGGCAGAAATTAATTTAAAATTAATTTCCGTTGTTAAAACAAAAAGCGTGTTTTTAAGAGATAATAACTACCAAAAGATTGACACTTGTTTATGTCCGGTTTAATTGTAATATTATGTAAAATGACCAAAATTATATTAAATAGTAAAAATATATTCTAAATATACTTTAAAACCACTAAAATTCATAATTTATCAATATAAATTATTTTGATTAAAAAATTTTTTTTTAATTAAAATTTAGTAATTTTCACTATTCATCAAAATATAAGTGTTATCCGAAAAGTTCCAAAATTTCACCCTAGGATAAATTCGATATTACGAATCCAAAAATGAAGTCAATTTTGAAATATAAAATATATATAATTTCAGAAAGTAGGTATTACTATTCATAACCGCTAGTTTGATTGGTTGTGGTGTGTGTTAGAACTTGAAGTTGCGTACAACACACGCTACTGTATTATTCAAAGAGAAGCATACCAAGGAAGCTTGGGGTGTTACAATGTAGGTGCAGGGAAAGTACCTAGAGTTTTTTTGAGTTATTTCCTCTATCTATTTTCATTATGATGTTATATTCAAACAATTTATGTTTACTATATATTTTCCCCCTTAATTTTGTTTGTTCTATGTGATGTTTTATAATTTTACAACTTGAGAAAATGAAATACATTACTCCTCATAATGAATCATTTTTATACTATTCAGTTAATCATGTGAGGGAGATATAGTGATGCCGAGAGTAGATACTATCTTGAAAGGGAGGATTAGATTCCCTAATTCATATAACTGAGAAGGTATGTGTTCTTAGTTGTTATGAGAGATTGGTTTTGTATGGATTGATTGGTTTATTAATTTTAGGAGTAACAAGATCCTTGAGAGTTATCATGGGGGATGGTGGTCGTACCCTTTCGTTATTTTATATTGGGTTGATTTTGAATTCTCGAGTCCCAAAATATTTTTATTGGTATCTAAGGAAACATCTCATACCTTTTTTCCAATTAATTACCCAGAAATATGATGGCTTATTTTTTTGGGGTATCACTGGGTGTTTTTGGTAATTGTGATTCATTTTAAATTTGTTTTATTGAAACATATTTTCAAATTTCTAGTTTTCCAATGGAGTTTTATTTCTGGCTGAATTTTATCCCAACAATGTGTAATTCTGGTGGACATCTATCTTGGTAGTGTGTCATTTTGGATATGAGCCATTCTATATGTTTTTCATTTTGGAAGTCTCGCATAATAGAAATGTGTCAATTTTTGTAGTGTCACATCCAAGGGGTGTGTCATTCTTGCAGTGTGTCATTTTTAGCAGTGTGCATACTATGTGTATTCCATTTCCTGTGGTGAATCATCCTGGAAATGTGTAATTATAACAACATGTCATTTCTAGTGGTGTGTAATTTTGGTAGTATGACATCCTAGAAACATTTCATTTTAGTGGTTTGACATTCTAGTGGTGTGTTATTCTAGTGGTGTGTTATTCAAGTGGTATATCACTTCAAATAGTTTCCAATTGTTTCATAATTTTCCAGTTATTCCAAATAAAATCCTATTTTCCATTTTGATGTCTTTTATGGTGGAAAATTTTCTGAAGTATTTAAAGAAGGATATTAAATATGGTTCAATGAATTTTTCCCAACTACATGATTTCAAAAATTCCCAATACTATTAAAATGTTTATAACTCATGGCATAAATGAGAGCCTCCTTTAATGGTGTACTAAAAAATTTAAAATCCCATTAGATTTTAATCTAATCATTCTTGGGATGATATCTAACCATATATCGTTACTTATTCAATATCTAGATATGAGAGGTTTCAAAGCCTTCTTCCATGTATGACATGCTTCAATATCTAGTTATAGATCTCATGTATAAATATGTGGTTTCTTCTTATACATGCACCCTTGTTTTGTTGCATCATGTTAGTGAAAGAATTATTCCTTCAATGTTGTACTTCCTTCATCATTATTTATTGTGTATCAATCGGAATTGGAATATGAATGTTTATCCTTGTGGAGATTACTAATATTAAATTACTAAATATAATTAAATTCATCTAAATTTAATATTAAAGGGAAGGGTAATGTGATGCATGATCAAATAACTTCACAGTTATTTATTTATGTTATGAATTTAATAGAATAATTACCCATTAAAAATCACGGTAATTGATGGTATTTTTCATATTCTTTTGCAATGTGAACTATGGAATACATGTTGTGTGGTTATGGAAAAACATTTAACCTGAAATTGGATAATAAAGTATAGTCATTTAATGAATTATATTCCCTATGATATAGTGGAATCTATGATAACACCCTTAATTAATGAGAATAATTTGAATAAGAGGTCCTTTGATAAAGATGAATATGTTGTTTGTTGTGAAATTTGTTATGTTTTTTTGGGGATGGTAGGATGATATGATTGAGCAATGGGTTAGGATGAAATTTGGCAGAGGATGTAGTTGTTTTGATGTTACAATATAATTTATGATGTGTTTGGTTTTGTATTAGATTTTTAATTTGAATGGATGGTGAAAAAAGAAGCCAAGAAAATGAAATTTTACATGTTTTAGTGGAATTGGTTGGTAATGACGAATTTTGGAAATGGTTTAATATTAATTGAATTCTAAATACTAACAACGGATTGAATTTTTATTGTGTAGGGTTGTGAATTAAGTATTTGTAGAAGACGTGGGGGACCATGAGTGTTGGTTTGTGATCTGCTTGTGAACCTGTAGGTGGGACTGTATCACTTCATATACATTTATGTATACATAATGGTTTCCTTGTGATTTCTTTTTTCACCTCACACCACATCAAGAACTATGTGACAACACTCATTTAGTCACACAAGGGTTGCCTTTCCCAACATCCCAATGAGAGGATGGATGGATGGCATCCTCCTCTTCCCTGATCCCTTTTCCAGGTGATAATGGCCCATGTGTATTTGGGTGAGTTATGATGTGTGGTCCCATGTGTATTCTGGATGAGTTGTGATGTGACATGATGATATGTATGTACATGGTGTGTGCATGTGAGATGTTTTGTGAGTGGTGTAATAGTTATGTTCGGGGGGGATATGATGTGATACATTCAAAATTGGGGAGTGTGACAATACGTATGTTTTTGGGGTGTGAGAGCATATTTTTATTGGGAAAATGGGGTATGGACCCAATAGGGGATTTTTGTTATATTATGATTCATTACATGGCTGTGTAATTTTTTGAGAGATACTTTGTGAGGTTGTGGTTGTGGTTAGACTACCTATTAAGTTTATTTTGGTTCTATTGTTTTCTCACAGTTGAATTAGTATGATGATTCCACATGTGAATGAAAGTCATTGGTTTTCCTACTTGTTGTACATATATTATTTCCATACCTTGATAATATTATTTGCATGATTTAGGGTGGACTTTACAGAATGTGTTGGACCATACATGTTGTACCCATGCTCATTTTTTTTAATTAGTTTTAACAAGATTTTTTAACATTGAAAAAATTTATTTTTATTAGTTGTATTCACACATTAATTATGGGTTATTATTTTGTTTTTTATATATATTTATTGATAACTATTATTGTTTATCCTTTATATCTACCGGACTAGTTTTTCTAATTGAGGGAAATTCCTCCCATATTGTGAAATTTGTATACCCTTGGTGATTTTTTCTAAACTGTGGACCACTAGAGGTGGGACTCAGAAATCATTAAAGCTTTCCTTTCGTTGTGGTAAGTTTGGAGGGTGGGGATGTAACAATACTAATATAATATCCATTACATTGTCTTTCGTAATTATTGATGCAAGGGCTTCTCATAGATTTATATTTTTTCACTTTTGGAGAGCCTTGAGATTAGAGATCCAATATATGATGATGTTATGTTACTAGAAACTCTGTTTTGGATTATAAAGGATGTTATATGTGAATTAATGTATTTCCCCAGTGATATTGTTGGGTGTTACTTCTATGGGGCCTCCTTTTTCCTCAAGAGGATAGGTTATGATATCATTCTAGATATGTACTAGTTGTATTCTTTGAATGATTTCATTGATTAATATCACTGATGTGTGAAGTCCACATCACTATAGGGTGGAGAGTTTATTGACAAAGTTTAATTGGATGTCCAGGAAAGATGAGAAAGACACGAGCATTGTGGGTGTGGTGGGATAATAGCCTAGACTATGAGTTTATATGTTCATGAATAGGGAAAATGCAAGGCTTATGTCATTCCAATATAGGATTGTTTAAATTATTTTCTTTAGATAAAATCTTGTGATTTAATCCATTGGTATTTGTAGAATTATCTATCATGCTAGTTTCAGAAGATTCACTAGTATCCATTCTTCCTTATTGGATGAATAATACTACAATGAAGGATCATTAGAGGTTGCTAGTGGATTTTGAGGCAAAGGGTTTTATCCAACCTAAAACTTTTCTTGGGGTTCACCAGTTCCATTTCAAAAAGAGAGGATGATAAACTCGAACTATGTGGGATTAGTAGAAATTTATCCAACTGAATATTATGCACTGGTATTCTCTACCATAGATAGATGATTTTTACCATCTATAAAGAGATTGGGTCATCAGAGGATTATTTTTTGATTATATTATTATCTAATGTGTTTTAGACCATCATATATACCTATCATAGACATTAATACCATGAATGGTCTATAATACTATTTGGTTATGTTCTATGGTCTCATGAACATTCCAATGATCTTCATGGAACTAACGAACTGAGATTTCATCATTATATTGATTCATTTGCGGTGGTTTTCATGAAATATATCATGGTGTAATATAAAAAAAGACATGACCATGCCAAAAATATTTTGATCATATTGGATACAAGGAGAGAGCACAATATTTTTGATAAGATCACATTGTGAAACTTCTAGATGGATGATATTCACTTCATAGGTATCATTATATCATATAACAGAGTATCAATGGACCTATAAAAGCATGGAGTTGTAGATTCTTAGATGCATCTCAATATTGACATTGAGAAATGGAGTTTCATGGGGATTGTCAGATTTTATAGGTATTTTATATAAGACTTCTCACATATAATAGTGCTTCTTACAGTAATTAATGAGATTGGTCTGATATTTCTATGGTCATTTTCCTTCAAAACGGCCAATTAGGAGCTAAAAGAGAGATTGACATATGTGCTGAAAATAATCTTGAAAGATCCAAGAAGGATTTAAACATTGTACAATGAAACATTTGTTATTTGTCCTAGTGTAGTTATTATGAGGGAGGGTAGGGTATTTGTATAAAGGTCATAACTTGTGAGTCCGAAAGAGACTAGTTACTTAACAGATGATCATGAGTTGGCTACAACAGTTCACACATTGTGCTATTGAAGACAATACTTACTTTAAGGATGTTTTGTTGTGTTAAAAAACAACAAAACCCTCATGTGTATAGTTATAATATGTTATTTGAATATGAGGAAGAAAAGGTGGGTTAAATACCCACATTGTTTTGACATAGGTCTTTTCTACAAGACTGGTAAGGTAAATGCAGTGTCAAATGATTTGATCAGGAGGACTCAGATACATGCATTGAAGTAGACTTGTAGTGAATGGAATCTTTTGGATTTCTTCTTAGTGATTCAATTATAGTTGAAGGATATTCTAGGAAATACCAATCTTTAATACTTATTTATAACCTATACCCTTTTGGATAGAATGAGTATGCGGAAACTATCAGATTCCGAGAGCCTTGTCTTAAAGGAGAGTGTAGACGGTGAGGACACTGCCCCTAGTTGGTCCATAGGATATGAAGAAATTATATGATCACATGGTCACATATAGGTTTTAGCAGACATGTTCTAGTATAGGATGTGATATTTTCATGCTTCATCTTGGGAAGTTAATCCTAGAATCCCCAACATGTATCAACATTTACATTGGATGTACCAGCTGGTGGGTATGAAAAGAGATGAATCTAGTTATTTCATTTGATGTTTCGCCTATCAGAATGTGAGGGAAGAACACTAGGAACTTTCCAAACATTTACAGTAGATACACATTCTTGAGTGGAAATGTAATGATTTATTGACTGACTTCAATATGGGTTTACCGAGGTTTTGTCATTTTAATGATGTAGTATATATTTTTGTTGATAGGCTCGGAAAAGATTCACATTTCCTTCTGATCAAGGAATCCATCCATGTGAATGATATTGGAATAATGTATATCTATGAGATATTATGACATCAAGAGGCTGCACTAACTACCATTTCAGATATCGAAGCACGGTTTTATCATGGTTGGGTTATTGGAAACAAATAAATTTATGCACATAGGTGGTTCTGAGAATGGAATACCACACCCATACAAATGGTCATTCAGAGTGCATGACACTTGTGCATGAGTACATGTTTCTATCATGCCTCGATGAATTTGGGGGGCTCTTGGTAGAGGGACATACTCTTAGGGTATTATATCATAAATTTGGGGCCCCCCTTTCCTACATTAGACCATGCACAATTGGATGATTGTGTGGAAACTATGCATCCAAACCATGAGACCAAATAAATTATGTGATTTTAATAAATTACCCACCCTTATTTTTATATCTCATCTGCAACTCCCTTTTTACAATAGACAAAACTACCATCTTTTGACAACGCTCTTTGATGTTATATTAGGAATTTTTACTAGTTTTCCTTTCTGGGTCTGATTTAAGAACCATCAATCTTTTTGGATAAACTGTGGAATGATCTATATTCCATTTTAGAAATTATTATTTTTTTGGTTTGGTATCTGTTTCACTAAATAGGTGAAAGCTATTTTTCATTATAATTGGTCCTTCACCGATTATTATTTCGTGTCTAGATATGATTCAGATAATGAGATGATATTTAATGAGATATCAAACATAGAAACACATTTGGCATTCTCATGTGATTCCCTTAATATATATTGGTTTTATATATGTCATTTTACTATGTGGACAATACTATGAATGTTTCCCTTTAACTGTTTGTAATCCTTGAATGGAATTATTTATCATAGTCTCTGTAATTAAAGTGGTCATCAATGAATATTTACATTTTGAGGACCCTAATATTAGAACCATCCCTTTTGGTGTTTTGTTTAATTAAATTGAACATTTGATTGAACAAGTGTTTGGAAACCTTTTTGGTGTGTGTATTTACCCCTTTACTTGGGATGTGAATTGTGAATTGAATTATTAATCAAGTTGACTAATTCAATTATGAATTCACATGGGGTTTTTTTATTATAATTAAAATTGGAATTTAATTGGTTAATGTAATGTGATAAAATAACCATGACCCTAGGTCAAAACATGTAATGTCTTTCTAATGTATATAATTCTTGATTACTAAAATTTCCTTATGATTGGACAAGAGGAAAACCTTTTATTATTGGATAATTCCTTCAGTCACATTATATGGTGAGTTGTTAATGAGATGTTATTTTTTAATATTTAAATGATTAAATGAAATGTATATAATTTGTTAAATTATTATTTTATGTAGTTGAAATAGGGACTCAAATGATGAATTTCATGGAATGATTGAATTGTATTGTCCCGTGATTATGTCTGAGCGGCACATGGGCTCCTACACTGGACTTCAATGGATTGACTGATGGGGGTTGACTCTTATATCCCGATTTTTCCTTGGACTACTTATGGATTTACACGGTTATAATCCAAGGGAATGGATCATTTTCGAGTTGGTGATAATTGAGCTCCCGTAGTGGACAATGAAGAATAAAATCAACTTTGAGTGAAGTTATACCACACCTTGAGCAATACCTAGGTTCTTGAGAGGATATCCAGGGATGGGATTATAGGGTGTTGGTTTATATAACTCATAGATTTATTCCCATATTCCAATAATAGGTATCCAATGGGTGAACTCGTGTTCTCTATTAATTACAGAATGAATTGGTTTATAGGATTTGTCTTCTAATCCAAATCATAAGCTATTATTTAGCCATTGTATTTCTATTTATGGATGGTCTATTTAGTAATAATTTTATCATGTTATCACATGGAATGCTAGGAGTTATTCCATGTCCTGATACATAGTAATTAAAAGAGGTTTTATGTTTAAATTATGTTGATTATAATGACACATTCTCAAATGGTAGTTAAAAAAACTACTTCTTAAATTATATTTATTAAATAGAATTGGTTAAAATGAGAACATTTATACTATATATTGTTTACTTTCAGAACATTATTTTCATTTTATATTACTACCTGGACATTGTTGTTATCTATATTTTCTATATGTATGGAACTAAAACATGGGTGGGTTCCCACTACGATTATATCTCACACAATGTTTATGTCACCTTTAGGTTCCCAAATAGACTATATGATTATAGTTATGGATAAGGTAAATCTCTCTACTATTTCTTCTTGATGTTTTCTTCAGAGGATGGGATCATGTGACTAATTTGAGTCTTGTGATGTTTGATGGAATATTTTTTCCTTTTTGAAATTTTGTTCTATATATTTTTCACCTTCTATTTATATATGTTTTGGATAATTTATTAGAGACATATGGAATATATAATCATCATCATTGTGAATGAGATTCGTTTTGATATTTTTATGTATTACAAACTAGTGTCTATTGTTTATATGATTTAGTTCTTCCAAATTTTGAGATCTATTTCTATTCTTATATGTTACACTTTGGTAAGTGTTCATAATATCCACATGGACACACCATAGGCCTTCACTACTAGTCAAAAGACTCCAAAATTTTGGGGTGATGCACACACAACCATGTGTCCATCCCAGCTTTGGGAACCTTTCAGTATCATCCATGTCCATGGAATTACAAAATATTAACATTATGATGTTATAACCCTTAGGGTATATATTAAAAATAAGAATCAATATTTTATTATCAATATTGAGATTAATTAAAAATGAATACATCACTAATTTAGTTAGATAAAAAGAAAATCTTATCCTACACATAGTTTAATTCTATTTTTTTTTTAAAAAAACTCATCATTATTTCAAAAAAACAAATCCATGAAATGGTATGAATTGAAGCGGTAAAATATTCTCCACAAAAATATCATATAGAATTATATGAATACTCAATTTTTATCATTATGATCTGCACATGAATAGTAATGGTTTAGTTCATTAAAAAATTTTAAATTAGAAAAATTGTTACATAAACATTAAATAACATATCCCACTTTATTCCTAACTACTATCACCCTTATTAACATAATATACATAAACAATACATCATATCCTATAGAAAAGGAAATATAATAATTGGTAGGATTAGATTCTTAGTTAGCTTAATGATAATATATATATATTATAATGAAATAATATTATCATAAGTGTATACTAACACATTCAAGGTAATGTTGAAAACATAAAATATAAATTTAAAAAAACCTAAATCCTAAACTACAAAATAATTTCATTTTCTGATGAATTTTAAATTAGAGGGTGAAATAAATAATTATTATAATTTTTTGATAAAATATGGATGTGGATTCCTAAGAATAATTATTCATAATATTTTGATGATTAATATTCACTATCATTTTAATGTGTAATCCAATGATCATAGCTTGATGTGATCCAAGTCATGCAATAAATTGTCGAAATAAATATTTTGAATCATGTATATGCATTTTTTGATAGAATAATTGATAAAAAGTACACATACATCACATTGAGAAAAAAATTTATTCAAAATAATATGAATTATTATTATTATTATCTCATGATACATCTATATCTCATAAACCAAGGAATTATAGGCCATAACTGACTCATCTTCCACACAAAACATATTCCAATCAAATTTATTCCACATGATCATAAAAACTATCTTCTTTCTATAAAATCATAAACTATAGAAATTAAATAGATTTTTAAAAATCTCATAATAATAATCATGAACTATCTATAGAATTAATATGTATATTATTATTATATAATATCACATTTAAAGAATATGTAACATCAACTTATGATATCATATATTACAATATTTCCTAAAATATCATTATAATAATTCAGTTATAAATTATCCTTTCAATTTTTAGATCACATAGTTATAATTAAAAAAATTCTAAAATATATTGAATAAAATTTTCTTTAAAAAACATATGAAATTTGTAAATTATTTTTAAATAATTAAGAAGTCACGAGGACATTAAATTTCATCAATGTTGTAATTATAAAAACCAAAAAAATTTCACACATCATCTTTAAAGTAATTTTTAAAAAAAATGAAAAAAATAATTTTGTAAATATAATTTTGAAAAATTAAATCTGAACTAAAAAATACATTTAAATAATTAACAGATCACAATAAAAACATTATTTAATGTGTGTTTATGAAGATAGATATAGAAGAGAATGATTTTTGGACAAAATATACAAAATGATGTATTCTTTACGTAAAATCAACATGAAATGTATTTTCTGTACCAATGTGGAAAATTGTTATGAAATAAAAAAACAAAACTAAAAAATGGAGAAGGTAATGAAATGGTATTATCATATATGAATGTTAATATTTCCCTCAATTTAAATTCAATCGTAATTGATCATGGTTTTAATGAGATTAAAACACAAGCCCATTACCTCTTGTCTCGTATTGCATTATACATTATAGAACAATCAATATAATAAGTATATATTTTTTGAAAATATTATCCATATCCATAATTAAATATATCATCCACTATAATATTTATTTATTACATATTATCACCCATTTCTTAACAAATCATTATTAAAACAGCTTTTCTTCGTGATAATTACTTCATCCATCATTTTTGTTTCATATAGGATGTCAAAGTCATTTTACAGTGATAAAATCATCATATTATATACAATAATAATCATTTAATGTGTATTATACATAAAAATTATATAGACAATTAAAACTATTAATGTGAAGAGGTGAGGAAAAGGGATTACATGTATGAATGACTAATGTTTCAACATTATAATGGATGAAAAGGAAATAATTAATTCAGATTCAATGAACTAAAAATAATATCATAGTTATCATATATATTTATTAAATAGATCCATAAAACTTGTAACGTGAAGGGTTAATTAGTAACAAAACGTTTTTGATTTTGAAGGATATAGTCTTCACATACGAAAGGGATATATTCTAATTTACGATAGGATGTAAGGAATGGTTATAATGGCTGTTACATAATAAAAATAATTATTATTTAAATTAAAAGTATAAAAATAATTAGTTTATAATGGATAACATGAAATTATAGGATGTATAAGATGAAATAAAAATAAAAATACCTGATTTTGACTTGTACCTATTCATTGGGAATCCACCTTTGACCGAAGCATTAATACATTAATGGATTGTATTTTTGAAATTATAGAATATATAAGATGTTTTGAATGATGATATGAAATAATTTGGTTGATTTCTTGTTCTACTAGAAGGACCCATAATATTTAATAAGGCATGATAGGAGGTACCCATTTTTAATAAAAGGAGATGCCACTATTAGAATTAGCTACATGATTAAAAAATATGACTATCATAATGATTTATTTTCGACCCTAGAACCCAAATTGTAAATATAATTTCGATGTTAAGACCCCATCCCCACATGGTTTACCACTCGTGGGATGACTATGTGAGAATATAAATATTGACCTATGAGTCCCACCTCTAGTAGGACCTGGGTTAGCGGTTAGCACTGAGTGTATAGTAAACACACAAATGGAAGGCATTACCCATAAAGAAAAAACATGAAAATGATAGAGATAGTTTAGAAACCAACCAACTTAAAATCAATAAAAAATATAAATGGAAATATCAGGTACACATATATAATTTCATATAAAACTACTATAACTAAACAGAAAAACTGCAAGTACCAAAACTAATTAAAAATAGCAACAACCAAAAATCTAGAACAGCTCTTGCAACCCCAAGAACGAAGTAACCTGCTTGATCACCAACCTAATTCACGTGAACTATTAAAAAATTTATATATATCAGGTGGGTATAACAGTATACTCAGTTGGATCCTCCTCGATGCCTCTCGTGTAAAAGTAAAGATATCATGCTGAAGGGAAGTGAACAAAAAGTGAAACTAAATCATCACCTAAATAAAAATACTATGTTTATAGACTCACCATGTATCTCTTACAAGAGTATATAATATAATAAGGAATATCAAGGGTACCCCGCTACCACTTCCCCATTGGTTTGCCGCTTTGCCCCTACAACCCACTTCCAAAGAATCTCTCTACAAAAATGCTTTCCCGCAGACACCTGGGAGAACCACCACAACATTAACCTCATGCCACATAACCACAATGTCCACATAATCAACATAACCAGGTAGTTTCTGGGATCCACCATAGCTTTCATAACATGTATCATATGTCAGGCAGCATACCTCAAGCCATTACAACTTGCACACTGATTAAGGATCCCCAACCATTACAACCTATACATGTTACACCTATAGTATTCCATAGGAAACTATATATAGAATACATGTGTGTGAATAACCACAAGTCATTACAAAACACTACACAAAAATATGGTGTAAACTAACCGATGTTCCTACAGGTACATGTAAATACCATGAGAATAGAGCAGAGCCCAAGGGGGTAGTCATCCATCCATCCTCCAACCAGAATGATGAGGAGAACACCCCCATGGATGAGAATCCCCATGGTGTTAGTTTCCTTAACTAATGGGATGGAGTAACATATAGAAACAAAAAATTATAGAATATACTATAGAATACAACCATACTATTGGAATAATGATGTCTTAGACTCAATTGAAGAAAACCTCTTTCGGAATTTCGGCAGCCACTTCTCTGTTAGGTATCCCATAAGAAAAAAACCATATAAAGAGCATGATTACATTCCTTTATTCCATATTTATAATTTACACTTTACATTCATTATTTATTTGAAAATTATTTAACTATTAACAAATTCAACATTATATTTCATTAGCACCACACCCAAAGTACATTGTTCCTTTAAATTGGAACCTTAACATTCCATCATAATAAGCTCCAAACCCATGGATTAACATCATTTATTCAATAATTTGTTAATAACATAATTAATATTCCATATTAATAGTCATTCTAGAAAAAATAATCTATGCTACTAAACACAAGGGTGATCAACACAGTGAGTATATGTACTACTTTTCAAGTCATTGCTACCTGTAGCAAAAACGTTGACCAATCCTCCCTCAAGAAGATAAACACAAGAAATCATGTTGTATACCCCGTGCATCTTCCCCCATTTTGTAAGGAGGGTATACAAACCATTTACCTTGATCAGTGGGGAATTTAAGGTAGATAAAGTAGCCACATGAAATATTAGGAATCTAAACATTCACATCCACCTCCTTCCATCATCTCTAGTGTGCTCCCCAACCCCACATGCTTAAACTGATGCATCACGCCACTTTAGGTGTCAACTGCAACCAAAACCAATAGGCCTCCCTTCCCCCAAATATCACAACACAAGTAGCAAGAAAAAAACATCATATAAACAGAGCTCTTATAACTTAATCTAGCAAGAGGTTAATTCAAAACACTACGAGGCATTATCTATTCTCAAACAACCAGTCATTTAATCCATCTGGAAATAAGCGATTTTTTATTTTCAGTTTCAAACTATGGGAAACCTCAATATTAATCTATCCCAAATTGAATAAACATTCTTACTACATCTATATTATAATGATAAAATTATAAATAAACAACCAGATTCATTTACATGCCTAATTATCTTTAGAAAAACAATTATCAATTATTTCTAGCATTATGTTCATTACCAATTTCCATCAAGAATGGAAATTTAATCAAAAAACCATAGATATAAAACTATATAAAAAAATAAGAGTCAATAACATATGATCGATATCAATTTATTTATCCGGTTCAAATATTTAATATGTGAATTCCATTGTGATCTAATTGGGTAAAAAATGCTAGCTCTACATTAGCACGTAAAATAATAGAGAAGCAATGAATCCCCTATGTAAAAAGGTTTTTGATGCCATTTGAATAGATTAACAAAATAGATCAGGATTACCTCTATTGGGGGACCGCATCCAGAAAAGGATGCAGAGACACCACCACCTCGACCCAAAGCAAAAAAAATTTCATTAGGAATATGGAGATAAAATTGAATAATGGGACAATGGGAAAAAGAAGGATATTAACCCAAAAAAATGATGATAGATCATACCTTATATCGACTATTGATCGATACTACTTGGTTGTACAAGAAAATAAAAGTTGAACTTGCAGTAAGAATAAATTTTAGGGGAACCAATACAATGAGGAATGTTTGAACTCACAACTTAGATGGAATGGAAAAAATTGTTGAGCATCTCGCACCAGAGGAAAAGGAGGGAGAACATGGGATGAATATATCTCGTCTCATTAGAATGTTTAACAGAGATATAGTTTTAGATACGTTGGATTTACCATTAAAATAAGATCACCTTAAACCACATGATTTGACCAAATAATGACATCCCATGCCTTATGAAACTTAATATAACAGTTATGGGATTTTCTTCTTCCTTAAATAACATATAACAAGGCCTTAAATGCATTTTACGACAAAGGAAATGTAAAATGGGGGAAACTGTAGGAATTTGGAAATATTTTATACCAAATAAGAAATTTGAAAATGTGTTGGATGACTCACCATTCTAGAAAACTCACTTGTCTAGAAACTCATTAGTCTGGAAACACTGTAGAACCTCCAAGGTCTGGAAACATTACTAGTATGGAAACACTGTAGAACATCACAAGTCCAAAAGCATCATCGGTCTAGAAACACTGTGGAACCTAACTGGTCTGGAAACCTCACCGTTCTCAAAACACTATACATGCTCACTAGTCTAGAGACCTCGTAGGTTTGGAAAAACTGTAGAACCTCACTAGTTTGGAAGCCTCAATGGTGTGGAATCACTATAGATCCTCACTTGTGTGGAAATTTCACTGGTCTGGAAACACTGTAGAACCTCAATGGTCTGGAAACCTACCAGTCTAGAAACGCATTAGAACCTCACTTGTCTGGAAACCTCACTAGTATGGAAACATTGTAGAACCTCATTGGTCTAGAAACACTGTTCGTGAACTAGAAATTTAGTAATGTATAAAGGGTGTTGTTGGAAGTTGTTATTCTAGAAACACTATTCATCAACTAGAGATTTGGGAAATGAAAAAAAGGTTGTTGTTGTACGGATAAATTGGGAAGGATGCTATTGGAGAGGCTGCTGTTCCGGAAAATCGGTTTATGTACTAGAAATTTGGAAAAGTTTTCGGTAAACGTCACCTTAATCTCCCAGAACAACTCTAACACCAGATTTCAAAAAAAAATGGACCAGGGTGGTCCAAGCCCTTAAATTAGATACCTCTCAAAAAATTAACTTCCATGAGAATTCAAAACCAACCCAAAATAATAGAGTGTCTGAAAAACCACCCCGTAAGATACCACTTATGGGTAAACCACACTATGTTGTTCGAAATTTGGAACAAAGCCTCGATATTTTAGAACAATAAGACAATCATTCCATATCTATACAACTCAATTATAACATTACGTAAAAGGTACAAAAAAATAAAGCTTTAATGAAAAACTCATTATAAAAAACATTCAATAGCTCGGGGTAATAGACACACATATGGGACTCCCACTCCCATATACTCTCCTCGATGACACAATGTTTCCAGAAGACACAAATCAAGGGAATAGAATGCCCTAAAAACACCCTCTCCTTGTGGTCTTGGATTTCTACAGCTGCTCCTCAAAGGTCGTATCATCATCAAAATCGATCTCTCTCGAATTGATGAAATGTATGTTTTCATAAATATAATGATGGTACTGTGATACATGGAAAACATCATATATCCAGATCATCTTCGGGTGAAGTGCTATCTGATACACCATGACTCCAACACAAGACAAAACCATGAAAGGACCAATAAACTAGGGAGAAATCTTACTCCCTTTTCCTACCCCTTACTTTTCATGATGGGAAGTCACCATTAGAAACATTTGACCTCCAACAAAAAACTCCAAGTGTCTCCTCCCTTTATCGAAATATGATTTCTGATGATCTTGTGCTATTTTCATCCTCTCACCAATCACATGAACCATCTTTGTGGTATTCTGTCACGACCCGTCTTTGGGGCCCGTGCCGTGACTACCCCAAGCCTGCATTCCATAGGCCAGGGGATGGAGACTAGCACCAAGGCGTAAATCCCAATAAAAAAGTGGAAGGCATTGCCTACTGAAGTAAACAAACACACTGAGTAAGCAAGGAGAAGTAAACACTAAGTAATACTGGGTACACCAGTAAGTGAGGAAAAGTAAGTGGGCCAGAATAAAATCCCAAACTAAAAGTAAAGTACAACTGAAAAAGGGAGTACAAAAACTGAAAAGTAATGCCGCAACATCGAGCCGTCCACTGGAAGTCCCACCTGAAGGGTGGGTACAGATAGCCACCACAGCTCTTCGGGTCAAGCCGTCCGCATCGAGTACGTCCCGCCCAGTGGTCCACCTCTATGTACCAACCTGCTCCGCAAGCCTCAACCACGATCAACACTTTCTGTCGTCTGTAACCAACAAAACATAGTGCGGGCACATACCGTGTAGGGGTGAGTATAAGCTACTCAGTAGGGACCCCGAGACCCCCGAAGGTCTCCCATAATCCACAAAGTAAAGATACAATCATGAAGATACATATGAAACTACTTAGGTATATTCCCATACATATAACTAAGTCATCAATTCCAGTTCGAATCCAACATCTGAGCCCAAGTTCGATCACGTCCACACAGGATAGCACTACACAATCCACATAGGAAATAAAGTCAATCATATCGAAGATAATGATGGAAAGTCATGATTCAGCTCACAAAGTTATACTTCTTCGTAAAACAATAGAGATGATCAGATGTAGCCACTGATTCATCTAAGCCGTCAGACCCACACATGATCATTATGTACTAACCCCCACAATGACCCACAAAGGATCGAAAGGTACTAACCCCCGCAATGACCCACACAGGATCAGTAGGCGCTGTCCCACACAGGACTGCTGAGCACTAACCCACATACGATCTGACCCACACAGGATCGTTAGAAATGATCCATGTAAGATCGCTGAGTGTTGTAGTCATCGACGTCGAATCCACGGAGTATTTCTGTACAGTCGTCATCATCGTCGCAGTCGCAGCCAGCTCTAGGGTTCCCGCACACATCAAGCTCATTCGGGAGGGTCCGCTCCACGAGCTGAGGGGCTGATACATCAACTGACACAATGTCCAGATTTGATATATACAATAGTTTTGTATCGTCCACAGGAACTCAACGTCACAGATGACGTGTTAATCGGATGCCCGGTTTAAGAGTTATTGGCTTTTTCATCCCAGGGGCCCTGTTGGATTTTAAGTCAAATCCAACCCGACCATACTCCAACTGTGTCCAATCATCAAGAGGAGTAATCCAAAAGCCCCGTCTCACTAAGAGGAATCCATCAAAGTTGACGGCACGCCAATCGGATGTCCGGAGCTCATGTTATAAGTGTTTCCACTCCGAGGACCCGATTGGTTTTGTGTATGAACCAACCCGTCCGAACCCAAAGTTCTCTGAACCCTAGAGTGTAATATACCAAAACGACCATCTTAATCCAAGGATTGCATAGCAGTTGACGGAGCATCGATCGGAGGTCTGCAGCCCATGTTATGTGTAAAAGATAGAAAGAGGTCCGAGAATAGGGGGTTCGGGCCCGGTCCGACCCGGCCTGATACCCCCTCGATCTGGCCGAACTAGGTCGACCCGACCCGGGTTCGGGTCCGACCCGCTTGGGCGTGGCCCGGTCCAGCTGGTGCGGCCCGACCGGACCTGCCCGGCCCGGCCCCACATGGCTCGCTCGGCCTGGCCAACGTGGCCAGGCGGCTCGGCCGTAACAGCCGAGCGGATGAGGGGGGGGGGGGGGGGGGCGCTGCCCCCTATGTGTAACTGCAGCCCCAATGTTGGGGGGCCGCACCTGTCGGCCAGCCGGGGGTTACGACCCCCGGCCCTTCTCGGAAGCCGGCTGGCCCGGTCCGGCCGGCCGGATGCTGCTGGAGCGGGACCGTCGGGGTCCCTCCCTCCTGCTCCGGCGCCGGCAGCCGGAAGCCGGCCGCCGCTTCCTACTTCTCCGTGGCCAAAGCCACGTCCTTGGTCCAACCAGCACGGCGCGACGGCACCACGCCCCTCCGTCGCGACCCCGCTCCGGCCGCGGTCTCTTCCCGGTTCTCTGGCGGGGCGCGATAGCGCCGCGCTTCTTCACCGAATCTCATAGTTTCCGCGCGGTGCAATGGCACCACGCCGCCTCAGACGTGCCGCAACAAAAACAAACAACCAAAAGGAGAGGAGGGTCGGCCGTGTTCGTGCGGTCCGTCCTCCTCCTGTTATTGCGATAACAGGCTGCCCAATTTGAAACAAAGAAAGGCGTCAGAAGTATTCACGAACAAAAAAATAACCCCTACCTCGAAGAAAAAGGTTGAACGAAGGTTCGTCGTGGAATTGCACGTCGCGGAAGAAGGCGTCGCAGAAAGAGGATCGTTGAGTCGCGGAGAAAAGATTAATTGGCGTCGCGTCATGGATCTCCGAGGATCCGGCGTTCTTGTCGACTTTCTTCGTAGGCCGGTGTTATTCGTTGGAGATGGTGCTTTATTCACATTCTCCAAGAGGGAGAAAATGTTTCAAGGCTTCGAGTAATTTCTCCCAAGTCCTCTCGCCCAACGAACCCCTTTAATAAAATATTACTTGTCTTATTTTATTAACACACCAGCCAAACATTTTGAAATTCAAAAATGAATCATCCAATTAATTGAATTAATTGAGAAGTTTAAACTGCCCAATTAATGTGGCGTTTATTAATCCAAATAAACGCAGGGGTTGACTTTCATTTAAAATGGGGGTGCGGGTGCGTTACTTAATTAAAGGAGGGGGTTGAAGAAATAAATAGGTGGGGCTCGTGTGGGACCCACCCCACAAATATCCTACCTAGTGGAGTATGATATAGTGGGTCCCACTCCGACAAATTATCTTAGGTTAAAAATCTTTAAATAAAATAAAATTGGTAGCACCATTTTATTTTATTATTTTTTTCACTTAACCCAAAATTATCAGTGCCACACCCGAGCAAATGAAACTCCATAAAATGTGTTTCTAAGCAATTACCGGTGTTGAGATTCCATCGGTGCCCTCAGAATTTGATTCCGATAACCGGTTCAAAAGTTTGGAAAACCCGCTCCTCTGTTCACTGAACATACCCGAGCTAAACATCAACAAACGATTTCGAGCACACTTGGCCTCGGAATTAGGTGTCGTCAAAAACTGCGTTCTTGTAAAATCCAAAAGAAAAATTAAGAAAAACATTTCCTTGAATTTTATGGGTCTTTACATTACTCCCACCTCAGGGATTTACGCCCCCTAAAAAATCATCATAAACTAGGGAATCAAATGTGGGTACTAAGCACGCATCTGAGCCTCCCGCTCCCAAGTGCTCTCCTGGAGGTTCCCATGCTGCCATCTGATGCACACTAGAGGAATCGACCGTCCACGTAGGACCCACTCTTGTCAATCCTCATTCTCCACTGGGACCTCTGCAAATGTCTCCCCACCATCAATGTCCATCTCCCCATGGTCAATGATATTTTTCGGGTCATTCACGTATCTCTTCAGCTGAGATACGTGAAAGACGTCGTGCACCCGGTGCAACTGAGGTGGTAGAGTCAGGTGATAAGCCACCTCGCCAATCCTGCTGAGGACCTGGAATGGTCTGATGAAGCGTGGAGACAACTTTCCACCTCGGCCAAATCTCCGTAATCCCCGTCGAGGTGAGGCCCGCAAGAAGACGTGGTCGCCATCCTCGAACTCTAGTGGCCTCCGCCTCCTGTTAGAAAAAGACTTCTACCGTCTCTGAGCTGTCATCATCTTCTCTTGGATGACTACGACCTTCTCCGTCATGGCTTGGACCATCTCCATTCCCAAAAGTGCTGACTCCCTAGGGTCTGTCCGGCACAGCGGTGATCTGCATGGTCGGCCATACAGCACCTCGTATGGTGCCATCCCGATGATGGAGTGGTAGTTGTTGTTGTACGCAAACAACACCAAGGGTAGGTAGTCCTCCCAGCTTTGACCAAAGTCGAGGAAACATGCGCAGAACATGTCCTTGAGAGTCTAAATGTTCCTCTCTATTTGACCATCCATCTGAGGGTGTAAGGCGGTGCTCAGACATAGTTGTGTCCCGAACGCCTCTTGCAACCTCTTCCAAAGCTGGGAAGTAAAGCGAGAATCTCGATCGGAGATGATAGATGATGGAACACCATGAAGCCATACAATCTCTTGAATGTATAGGAGTCCCATGCTCTCCACTGAGCCCTGCTCTCTGATGGGTATGAAGTGAGATGACTTGGTGAGTCGGTCGACAATCACCCCAATGGAGTCATGACCTCTGGAAGTGAGTGGAAGTCCAGTCACGAAGTCCATAGTTATGCCATCCCACTTCCACTCCAAGATCTCCAAGGGCTGTACCAAGCTTGCTGGTACCTGGTGCTCTTCCTTCACCTGCTAGTATGTGAGGCATCGAGAAACGAACTCTGCCACAACCTTCTTCATGCCCGGCCACCAGTGCTATCGTCTGAGATTCTGGTACATCTTCGCCACTCCAGGATGTACCGCCAAAGGGGAAGTGTGAAACTCTCTCAGCACCTCCCCCCGTAAAGCAACTGGTACCAAGGTACGTCCTCTGAAAAGGATTTCGTGCTCTCCTCCTAAAGAGAATCCATAAGGTGCCTATCCTAAGGATATCTATGCACGCCGCATCTCACAGTCATCGTTCCCATGTTGTGCCTCTCTGACCTGCTGTAGAAGTGGAGGAGTGACTGTGAGTGACTGAAGAAAGGCTGCTCCATCTCTATCCATGAAAGATATCTGCAAAGAGGCTAACTGCTCTGTCGCCTCCCCATGTAGCTGAATGACCGTCCTCATGCTGAGAACATCGGCCACTACGTTCCCCTTTCCATGAGTATAGACTATCTCAAAGTCATAGTCATGGAGGAACTAAAGCCATCGCCACTGTCTCATGTTCAGGTCCTTCTGTGAGAAGATGTACCTGAGACTCTAATGGTAAGAATAGATTGTAAGGCGTTGGCCACTCAGATAGTGTCGCCACATCTTCAGAGCGAAGTCCACTGATGCTAACTCCAGTTCATGGGTAGCGTAGTTCTGCTCATGCTACCTCAACTATCGTGATCCATATGCGATCATGACCCGCTCCTGCATCAAGACACATCTGAGTCTGGTCCCTGATGCATCGCAGTAAACTACGTACCCAACTCCCTCTTTTGATAGCCTCAAGATAGGAACGCCGGTAAATCTCTCTCTCAGCTCCTATCTCGCTCTCAGCTCGTGGAAGCTTTGCTGACATCTTTCTGACCACAAAAAGGGTTTCCCCTTCTTCTTCAAAGCTGAGAGTGGTGCCGCATCTCTGGAGAAGTTTGGCACAAATCTCTGGTAGTACCTAGCTAGACCCAAGAAACTCTGCACCTTCGTCACGCTCCTGGGTGGCTCCCAAGCTAGCATTGCCTCGATCTTCGCAGGATCCACCGCAACTCCCACCTCAGAGATGACGTGTCCCAAGAAGTGGACCTCACGTATCCAGAACTGACACTTCAAGAGCTTACCATAATTCTGGTTCTCTCAGAGTGTGTCCAGTACAACCCGCATGTGGTAGGCGTGCTCCTCCTCAGTTGTCGAGTATATCAATATGTCGTCGATGAAGACCATGACAAATCGATCGAGGTAAGGCTGAAATATCCTATTAATGAGGCCTATGAACACTGCTGGAGCATTGTTCATGCCAAAAGGCATAACCAAGAACTCAAAGTGGCAATACCGACACCTGAAGGTCGTCTTTTGCACGTCCTCATCCCGAACTCTGAGCTGATGATAGCCTGATCTAAGGTCTATCTTTGAGAACCACCGTACTCCCTTGAGCTGATCGAAGAAGTCATAAATCCATGGTAGCACGTACTTGTTCCTCATGGTCACCTATTTTAGGCGATGATAGTCGACACAAATTCACAAGCTCCTGTACGCCTTTTTGGCGAACAATATCGGAGAAGCCCAGGTTCAAACACTGGGTCGGACGAATCCCTTTCCCTGCAAGTCCTCCAAATGTACCTGTAGCTCTCAAAGCTCAGTGGGGGCCATCTGATATGCTGGAGTGGATATCGAGGATGTCATGGGGTACAGGTCAATATAAATGTCTACCTCTCTGCGAGGAGGTAGTCCTAGAACGTCGTCAGGAAAGAAGTCCGCATACTGCTCCACCACTGCAGGAAAACTAGGAATCCGCACATCAACTGCTCCTAGGATGAGGCTAGACAACTGATGAGTGAATGGATATCCTCTCCTCTACATGAGTCCATCTTGTGCTGCAAAGGCTCCCTTCTTGCCGGTGAAGGTGAACCTACTCCCATCGGTGCGTACACACCACACCTTGCGCCTAATGTAGTCAATTTGACCATGGACTGTAGATAACCAATCCATGCCCAAGATGATATCGTAAGGCCTCGACGCTGCTACAAGAAGATCCTAGATGAAGATCTCGCCTCTTAGAGTAATATCGCACCGCCGGAACCAGTGCGTAATCGTCGAGTCTACTCCCATAAGAGTCTCTAACCATAAGGATCGAGCCAACGGCTCCATCAGAATCTCTGAGCTCCGAATAAAGGCATCAACTATGAAAGAATGACTCGCTCTTATGTCTATAAGAACTGTATAAAGGGTCGAATAGACACAGATAGTACCTCGAATCATCTAGAGCGCGTCGTGGTCGTAGGACTCCGCTGCCTGGAGTTGTGCCTGTCTCTGCCCGCCAACTCCCTATGGTCAGGGTGGACCTCCTAGTGGTGGTGGTGGTAGAGCCTCAAAGCATCGCCCACCACCTGCTACTTGGCTAGCTCCTCTGCCACGCCTGCCTGCTCCCTGTGGACCACCACAGTCAACCCTATGCCTCTACCTGGGTGGTCCCAGAACCGTCTTCTGCTCCTCTGTACGGCGGGTCGAGCAGTCATGAGCCATGTGGCCCTGCCCGCCACATGCGTAGCACTGTCTACATCTCGGAATATTGGATCTGCGTTGAGTGCCTTGCACCTCTGAGCCAGTGTCCTGAGGTTGTCCGCCTGAGGTTCTGGTCCACCTGGACCCATGTGTCATCCGTCAACTGCCAGATGTAGAAGACTCTGCTACGTGCCGCCCTGCGGTAGGTCTCGCTGCAGATGTAGGCTCAACAAGAAAACTCTCGATCAGAAGGGCTCTCTCCATCACCCCTTCCTGTATTGGAATGATGAGGGAGATCAGCGATGGCCTGATCTCATGCCTCAATCCCTGCTCGAAGGTCTGGTCCTGAAAGAATGGGTTGCGTACCGTGTCCATCGAATAGCGCGAGAGATCAGTAAATCTCACCGAGTACTGGGCGACCGTCAAGCTGCCTTGTCGCAACTGTAGAAGCTCCTAGATGCGCACCACATGGAGGGTGGCTGGGACGAACTCCGAGCGAAAGAGGCTCTCAATGTTCATCCAGAGGAGAGATGCCTCGTCGTGCACCTGGAGCATCATGCTCCACCATCTGCCTGCTGCCACGTGCAGGAGAGTCGCTACAAGGATCACGATGTGGTCTGCTTGTGTCCCTACCAAACGAAAAACTCATACAACTGCCTCCAGCCAATCCTCGGCTGCATGAGAGTCCGTCTCCCCGCAGAACCTGGGTGGTCGATGATGCGGAAACTCATACAGTGCACCAAGGTGATGTGCACTCTCCGCGGCTAGAGCCGGTAGCATCGGTGGCTCGGCGAGTAGAGGTACCACCGGTGCCTCTACTGTCAAAGGGCCCTCCACCGAGGCCTCATCGCTCTGTGGGCTGTCGTCATGTACACAACTCGGAACCCTAGCTGGCTGTCGTCATGGGGCCATCCTGAAATGAAACAGGTGTACCATGGTCAAACAGTATACCTGGGGAGCTGACACAATGTAATCACAAAGATAACTTGTAACACACACGCAATCAATGTTTCCGTGCATTATGTCGGAAATCAGAAGTCAGGTTCCTAGTGTACGGATACGTCGATCGCCGCAACAACACTAGACTCCCTGGACTGATAAACACACTCAATACTCTTAACGCTGTTTCTTCAAATAGAAAAAGATCAGAGTCCTGAGTTCTGCGATATAACCGAACTCCTCTGATACCAATTTGTCACAACCTGTCCTCGGGGCCCGTGCCATGACTACCCCAAGCCCGCCTTCCATAGGCCAGGGGTTGGCGACTAGCACCAAGGCATAAATCCCGATAAAAAAGGGGAAGGAATTTCCTAGTAATGTAGAAAAACACACATAGTAAGCAAGTAGAAGTAAACACTATGTAAATATGGGTACAACAGTAAGTGCGGAAAAGTAAGTGGCCCAGAATACAAACCCAAACTGAAAGTAAAGTAAAACTGAAAAAGGGAGTACAGAAACTGAAAAGTAAAGTCGCAGCATCGAGCCGTCCACTGGAATTCCCACCTGACGGGTGGGTACAGATATCCTCCACAACTCCTTGGGTCCAGCCGTCCGCTCCGAGTACGTCCCGCCTAGTGGTCCACCTCCAGGTACTGACCTGCTCCACAAGCCTCAACCATGATGAGCATTGTCTATCGTCTACAACCAACACAATGTAGTGCAGGCATAGACCGAGCAGGGGTGCGTATAAGCTACTCATTAGGGACCCCGAGATCCCCGAATGTCTCCCAGAATTCAGAAAGGAAAGATACAATCATGAAGATACATCCGACACTACTTAGGTATATTCCAATACATATACCTATGTCATCAATTCCAGTTCAGCAACAAAATATGTGCCCATGTTTGATCACATCTAGATAGGTTATCACAACACAATACACATAGGAAAGAAAGTCAATCATATCGAAGATAATGATTGAAGGTCAAGATTCAGCACACACAGGTATACTTCTTCGTAAGACGATAGAGATGATCAGATGTAGCCTCTGATTCATCTAAGCTGTCAGACCCACACAGGATCGTTAGTTACTAACCCCCGAAATGACCCACAAAGGATCGAAAGGTACTAACCCCCGAAATGACCCACACAGGATCTGACCCACATAGGATCGGTATGCGCTGGCCCACACAGGACCACTGAGCGCTATCCCCCACAGGATCTGACCCACACAGGATCGGTAGCATTGATCCACATAGGATCATTGAGTGTTGTTGTCGTCATCGTCGAATCCACGGAGGATTTCAATACAGTCATCATCGTCGTCGCAGTCGCATCCAACTCTAGGGTTCCCACACACAACAAGCTCGTTCGGGAGGGTCTACTCCACGATCCGAGGGGCTGATACATCAACTGACACGAAGTCCAGAGTTGATGTATCCAAAAGATCCGTATCATCAACAGGAACTCAACGTCATAGACGACGCGTCAATCGGATTCCCAGTCTGAGAGTTATTGGCTTTTTCGTCCTAGGGCCCAGTTGGTTTTTAAGTCAAAACCAAATCGACCGTACTCCAACTGCATCCAAACCTCGAGCGGAGTAAGACAAAAGGTCTGTCTCACTGAGAGGAATCCAACAAAGTTGACGGCACGTTAATTGGACGTCAGATGCTCAAGATATAAGTGTTTCCGCTTCAAGGGCCTGGTTGGTTTTTTGTACGAACCAACTTGCCTGAACTCAAATTTGTCATAAACCTTGAGTGTAATATAGAGAAACAACCGTCTCGATCCAACGATAACATCACAGCTAACGGTGCGTCGATCGGAGTTCTACATCACGTGTTATGGGTAAAAGACCAAAAGAGGTCCGGGAATAGGGGGTTCGGGCCCGGTCCGACCCGGCCTGATACCCCCTGGGGCGGCCCGAACCGGGTCGACCCGACCCGGGTCCGGGACCGGCCCTCTTTGGCACGGCCCGGCCTGGATGGCGCGGCCCAGCCCGGCCTGCGTGGCCCTGCCCCGCCTGTGCGCGGCCCGGCCTGGGCGCGGCCCGGGCTGGCTCGCTCGGCCTAGACGGCGTGGCCATGCGGCTTGACCGTAACAACCGAGTGGATAGGGGGGGGGGGAACTGCCCCCCTGTGTGTGATAGCGGCCCCCCATGTTGGGGGGCCGCTCCTGTCGGCCAGCAGGGGGTTACGACCCCCGACCCTTCTCGGAAGCCGGTCGGCCCGGTCCGGCCGGCCGGATGCTGCTTCCGCGGGACCGTCGGGGTCCCCCCCTCCTGCTCTGGTGTTGGTGGCCGGAAGCCGGCCGCCGCTTCCTGCTCCGCCGCAGCCTTGGTCCGACCGGCATGGCGCGACGGCGCCACTCCCCTCCGCCATGACCCCACTCCGATCGCGGTCTCTTCTAGGTTCTCCGGCGCGGCGTGATGGCGCCGCGCTTCTTCACCCAATCTCTTAGTTTCTGCTTGGTGCAATGGAACCACACCGCCTCACATGTGCCACAAAAAAAACAAACAACCAAAGGGGGAGAAGGGTCAGTCGTGTACATGCGGTCCGTCCTCCTCCCATTATTGTGATAACAGGTAGCCCAATTTGAAACAAAGAAAGGCGTCAGAGGTATTCATGAACAAACAAATAACCCCTACCTCGAAGAAAAAGGTTGAACGACGTTTTGTCGCGGAATTGCATGTCGCAGAAGAAGGTGTTGCGGAAGGAGGATCGTCGTGTCTCGGAGAAAAGATTCATTGGCGTCGCGTCATCAATCTCCGACGATCTGGCGTTCTTGTCGACCTTCGTCGGAGGCCGGCGTTCTTCGTAGGCGACTATGCACTCTTCGCGTTCGTCAAGGTGGGAGAAAAGGTTTCAAGGGTTTGAGTAATTTCTCTCAAGTCCTCTCACAAAACAAACCCATTTAATAAAATAAGATTTGTCTTATTTTATTAACACACAAGCCAAACGTTTTGAAATTCAAAAATGATTCATTCAATTAATTGAATTAATTGAGAAGTATACACAGCCCAATTAATATGGTGTTTATTAATCCAAATAAATGCAAGGGTTGACTTTCATTTAAAAGTGGGGTGCGGGAGCGTTACCTAATTAAAGTAGGTGGTTTAAGAAATGGATAGGTGGGGCTCATGTGGGCCCCACCCCACAAATATCCTACCTTGTGGAGTAGGATGTAGTGTGTCCCAATCCAACCACTTTTCCTAGGTTAAACTACTTTAAATTAAATAATATTGGTAGCACCATTTTATTATTATTATTTTTTCACTTAACCAAAAATTTTAAGTGACACACCCGAGAAAATGAAACTCCAAAAAAGGTGTTTCTAAGCAATTACTGGCACTGCGATTCCATGGGTGCCCTCAGAATTCGATTCTGAGCACTGGTTCAAATGTTAGGAAAACCAGCTCGTCGGTTCACTGAACGTACCCGAGCTAAACTTCGGAAAAACATTCCGCGCACAATGGGCCTCAGAATCATGTGTCATCATAAAACTGTGTTCTTGTAAAATCCTAAATAAAATTATGAAAAATTTTCCATTGAATTTTACGGGTTGTTACATATTCTGCACTGGTTCAAGTCCATGAAATACTAACTCTCCAACCCCAATCCACCATAATAAAGAATGGAAAGGTTGTCCATACAAGGAATCAAATGGTGCCATACCGATGGTGGACTGAAAACTATTGTTGTAAGAGAACTCCACCAAGGTTATTTTCCTCATCCACAAACCTCCAAAATCAAGGACAGAAGATCAGAACATGTCTTCAAGGGTTTAGATAATCTACTTTGTATAAAAATCATTCTTCGGAAGAAAATAATTGTTAAGACATATCTTAGAACACAAATCATTTTGGAGACCTCTCCACACCCTAGAGGTAAAATGAGGATCATGATGAGAAATGATTTTCATCAAGACTCCGTGGAGTCACACCACTTCTTCCAGATTTTTCCTTGTCTAAACATCCACAGATCTCAACTCCTTGATTACTATAATGTGGGATGATTTTGTTAAATGGTGATTCATGTCCTCCTATTGATCTAGGTAATCTAGTAAAAAAGTCCATTCAGATGTCCTCCCACTTCCACAGAGGAATATGTAATGGCTGGAGAAAACCACTGGAGACACGGTGCTCATCCTTGTCCTTCTGGCAGACAAAACATAGAGTTCAAACTCCATAACTACACGCTTTAACCCAGGAATCCAAAACTGAATAATCAAGGCTTGATATATATTTTTCATGCCCGGATGCACTACCAAATGGGAACAATGGATATCTCTATGAACCGTCTCCCTCATTTCCAAAGGAACAAATATCCTTCCGTCATACAACACTAGGTGTTGTTCATCATCATACCAACCTTTAAGGGCCTTAAAAAAATTATCTCTATAGACCTCCACTAATAGATCACCCAACTAGGACTCTTCCACCCGCTTCACCAGATATGAACTCACTTCCATCTTAAAAAGACAATTTCTACCCCCAACTTCTTCCATGTTGAGATGTAATGCAGATTACTCTTTCATTACTCTCCATGAATCACTTGATTCATGCACTACATCCCTATGTGACCTCTGGTTTAGTTCATTAGCTAAAAAATTCCCCTTTCTAGGTTTATATGATATTTAAATATCTTATTCCTATAAAAAATCCATCCACCGACGCAATCGCATGTTTGAGTCATGATGTGATAAAACATATCTCATGCGCATATGATCATTCAAAACCACAAAGTGTTTGCTAATGATTTAATGTCTCCACAACTTTTGAGAAAACACCATGGATACTAACTCACGATCATTGGTGGAATATTTATTTTTAGGGGGACACAACTACCAAAACCCATAAGAAACAACTGATCTCTTCTGCATCAAAACACAGCCTAACCCCAGATTCGAAGCATTACAAAAAAACTCAAACTGAAAACCCTCTTCTTGAAGAAAATGAATTGGAGCACTAAATAACATCTCTTTCAGATACTCAAAAGCTATCTGGCACTGATCATTCCACATGAACACCTGATCCTTCCTAGTAAAATTTATCATTAGAGTCACAACCAGAGAGAAATCATCTATGAACCTCATGTATTAGCCCTCAATACCAAGGAAACATCTCCCCTCTGCGATTGTCTTGGGTATTTCTAAGACACAAGTACTTCTATCTTCGATGGGTCCAAAACTACTCTCTATTGGGACACAACATGCCTTATGAAACAGACTTCCTGAGCACAAAACCCACCATTAGAAAACTTCCCAAACAGATGTTGTTGACGAAGAACACCAAAATCGTCGTGTAGATAGTCTACATGATTCCCCTCAGACGTGGAGTACACAAGTATTTCATGTATGAAAACCACCAAGAAATTATCTAGGAAATCACTGAACACATCATTCAAAAATCCAATGAAAATAGATGGAGCATTCGTCACACTGAATGGAATCACAGCGAAATCATAATGCCCATGACGACAATGAAAATCGGTTTTCAGGATATCCACATCCGTGACACGTATCTAATGATATCATGACTACAAGTCAATATTTTAGAACCAACTTTCACCCTTCATTTGATCGATTAAATCATCGATTTGTAGAAGAGGATAGCAATTCATCACTGTATCTTTGTTTAGGTGATGATAATAGATACAACATCGCAAACTGCCATCAGGCTTTTTCTTGAACAAAACTAGTGCCCCCCACGGTGACACACTCGACCAAAAAAACCACATAGTAATTGACCATCAAGATGTATAAATAGCTCTCATAACTCATAAGGGTAAATACTATATGGATACATAGAGAAAATATATTCTCCTGGTTGTTGCTTGATCTCAAACTCGATCTCTCTTTGAGGGGGGGGGGGGGTAACGATACAACCTCTTCTGAAAAAACAAAAAGGTACTCTTCTATGACACTATGAAATGAAAACTGTAGAATCTCTAAAGAACTCAAAATCTACCCAGCCATCATGGATGATATGAATGGAACACGCCTCTGACCCATCCTAGTGTCTCGCTCAGAAAATAACACTACTTTCTCTCCATTTTCCTCAAAGAACATCATCTTCCTTTTGAAGAAATACATTATAGCCTAAAATGAATACAACCAATCCATGGTGAGGATGACATAATAAGGTTGTATCCATAGAAAAATGAAATGTCCCTGAGAGAGGTGTTTCCCTAGCACTATCTCATAGTCTCTACATAATTCAACAAGTTAGCTCAACCTCCAACTAGAGTAGTCAACGCTATGTAAACTGGAAGCCTCTCTACAATGAGTCTCAATGCATAGAAAGGGAAGGTGATATGAATGTATGTGTCGTAACTAAATTAAACAAGGCATACACCCAAGTAGAAATCAAGAAAAGGGTACCTAGAACGATGTCTGGATTTCATGGAAATGGAAATACTAAAGCATGATGCTGACCTCGACCTCTTCCACAACCTATCTGGACCCGATGAAGACCACCACAATAGTCATGCTCTACTATTTGAGGATAAAGAGAATCATAGGGTTGTCCTCTCTAAACCCCATCTTCTCTATGCAGACGCAAAGCTGGTGTGACCTGCTGCTTCCATGGATGGAACTGACTCAATAGGGGAACCTAGAGTGAAATATCTGGTGCACGGTGAATGCTTTGAAAGGATGGGTACTCTTTTTGCTGATGACCTCACCCTACACAATAAAAAAAGAACCTGATCTCTTGGCATAGTCATGAGTGCTGCCACCCTTGGAAAAATGAGATGCTGAGGGATGGGGCCTACCGCCGCCTTAATGGAGACTCTTCAGCCCAGAAAACTGGTAACCGTAGACCATAGCTCTGCTTCTTGATGAATAATGATGAATCCCATGTCCTGATGATCCATTTCTGTCCAATTTCCTATCGATGACCTCTGACCTCACCAGCACATCAAGATATGTCTTCTAAAAAAATGGGGTGACCTGGTGCAGGATCTCTGGACGCAAAGGCTCGTCGAAATTCCTTGCCCTGGCCTCCTCGACTGACAATTGTTTAGAAGAATATTGTAAAAGGTTCTAGAAAAATATTTCATAGTCTCGTACACTGGATCTCCCTTACCAAAGGTTAAGAAGATCCTAGTGACTAGATTCCTTCACAGTTGATGAAAGAAACATGGCTCTAAACATGTCTCAAAACTTCTCCCATGAGATCCTCAACTCCTCGAGATCCCAGTGGAACAAGAACCACCACTACCTCGATGTACCATAGAACATCAGCACAACCAAAGACACCCAGTGCTCCATTCAAGCACAAATCAAACTAAACCCTAACTCGACCACATCCTACACGTCTTCTATGAATGAATCTAAAATATAGCCATTGATCTGTTGTAGACTCTGGTACTAAATTTTTTAGAGTGCCCTCCTCCATGTGTCATCATCGTCGACCTCTACCATGTGATGATCTGCTAGAACAACCTGCTGGATATCTTTTGCGTGAACCTAATAAGGACGTCGACCTAGAGCCATACTTGCAAAAAAACAAATATTGAGATCTCCTAAACCTAGAATATGGAAGACTCGACATTAATTACTTAATTTTTTTCTTTTATTCATTTTAGGTTAATGTATGCCAAGGTTTTCTCATTCAAACATATGGATAATGAATAATAATAAATGATCCTTTCCTAGGTCTCTAACTTAAAACTAGTGTCACCTATTTTAGTAGCCAATGTAAAATTAACGTTCCATGAATTAGATCACATGGGGAACTAAACACCCATGTTTCAGCAGGTCTCTAGTGTTTATGACACTTACTAAACATGACTGAAATTGCATTCCTACAAACACATGCTACCTCACCTGTGACTAACACCATAATCCTTCTATTCCCTCAACCGGAGGCTCTGGTACCACACTGTCATGACCCCCTCACCATATGGTGTACCCCACCTTGGCCAGCAATGTGAGAAGAGAGATAATGACTCCCATGACCCACCCGCAGAAGGCCACAGGTTGGAGATTAGCAACAAGGGTATAATAAACACAAAAATTGGTGGTATTTCCCTCTAATAGAACACATACGCAAGAGAGAGATAAGACATTCACCAAAAAACTCCAACTCGGATAGAAATATAAAATAAAATTATAAGTACATATGTGTAATGGCATACAAAACTACTACAACTAAATAGAAAAACTACAAGTAGAAAAACAATGTAAAAACTATAGAAACCAAGAATCAAGAACAACTCCCGCAACCCCAAACTATTAGTAACAAGAATGATCACCAACCTACTCCAAGTGACCTAAAAAATAGTTTATATAGATAGGGTGACTATAATAGTATACTCAGTAGGATCTTCCCTAGAGCCTCTCGTGAAAAAGTAAAGAGAACATAATAAGCACAATGAACAACAAGTGAAACAAACATGTCACCTAAATAGGTACTAAGATCCCATCCTCAGCATGGATACTCTCACCAAGAATCGCATACAATAGTATATAATACAATAAACTATATCAAGGGTACCCTTCTAACACTTTCCTACTGGTTTGCTACTTTTCCCCAACGTTGCACGTCCTATGCATCTCCCACAAAAAGGCTAGTTCACAGACACCTGTGCGAAGCATCACAACAAGTCCCTCATGCTACAAAATCATCACGTCCATGTAAGAAAAGTAACCAGTTAGTTTCTAGGAGCCACTATAGCTCACATAATGTGTATCATATGTCGGTCATCATACCTCAACCAATTCCAGCCCACACAACGAGTAAGGATCTTCAAGTCATCACAGCCTATACACATTACACATAAATTATTCAATAATAAACTATATCTAGAATATATGCGATTGAATAACCATAATCCATTACAGCCCTCTACACATATTTATGGGGAAAAACCATTGTTCCTTCTAGGACATTTAACTACAAATAGAAAAGTGAAGGGCCAAATGGGGGTAGTCATCCATATATCCTCCCACAATAATGTTTGAGAAAACACCCCCAGGGATCTGAATCCCCGGGGGTTAGTTTCCCTAACTGATGGGGTGGAGTAGCGTATAGAGACACAAAAATTACAGAATATACTATATCTCACAACCACACTATGGGAATAACCTATTTTTATACTCAAATATAGCTTACGTATAACGACCCATACTTTACATACATTGTTAATACTTCAAAATTGAAGCACACTTATTACAACATATGACAAAACCACAAAGGACCGTATAGGTATAGTGTCTTTAGAAACTGGGAAACATAAACAACTGGTTCATAAATCTTCTACAGTGTCTCCCATTTATTTCATCATATCTAGGGTCCCTTTTAGCATATTCTACTTAATATCCATCTTCCTGACCTGGGGAAAAGAAAACATAAAAGGGTGAGCTTAAATGCTCAGCAAGGGCAAATAAAGGAAATAAAAATCATATCATATCTTTATGAAAATCAAAACCTGCAAAAGAGATCATAATATCTTAACATGGAATAAATCATAGAAGTGAAAATGAGATCCCCATAATCATAACATAAAACTTGAAACTTTGTGGCATGCACACATAATCATGGAAAATCATTTCTTGTTAGTCATGACTCATTGTCAAGACTATCTTAGTGGACAAAGTCCCTTTCTGAACCGAGTTCACTCCTCGTTTCAGTCCTGTATCACTGAACCGAAATAACCTTCCGTTCCAGCCATGTCTATCTCATGAGATATAAAATCATTACCCAATGCATTGGAGGGAGATATAGGTCCCACCCATCTTATAATGAATCCTTTCTTATGTGTGCCACATAATCATAAAACATACATCATCGCATAACACATGTAACAAAAATGGGATTCTTGAAACATCATGACATCATAAATCAATTCATATAAGATAAAGGAATTCATAAACATAATTCCATCACAACATAGTCAAACCAATGTAAAAATATGGATAGAAATAGAACCCTTTATTATCTTAGATGGAAAATAATTTTGATAAAACACTTGAATTGAATTCTTGAGGAAAATATCCTTTCTTCTTCAAAATCAATTTCTTTTCACAAAACATCATGCAATTTTAAAAGAAAGAGATTTTATTGAAAATAGTCATGAAATATATTTGAGGAAGGTTCATGAAAATAAGGCTTTATAAAACCGTAAAAATCCGTTCGTGCCGTATAAGTTAAAAAAAACATTCTTTGTACTTTTGTCGAAAAAGTCAAAAAGTACCTCGTACGAAAAATGACAAAAGATTCCTTTCATATCTTTTACTAAAAACTCACCAAAGGGTAAAATTGGATTTGAACAATTTTAGGTGGATGGAAATAATATTACATATTGAGGAAACATGGATGTGGATGATAAAATACACCCCAGTAAATACTAATGTATAAACAATCTCGGATAAAAATGAGATTGTGATATTTCCCTTACCTTAGGTCCGATTTGCTTTGTTCATGTCCGAAGCTCCTGTATAATGGTTTAAATAATGTCATTGACTTATTCCAGAATCATAAATATTGATATGATATCATATATGGTCATATTATTAGCTTCTTGTTAGTAATATTTCATTTTTACTTGTTACTCGGGTCTTTATAACTTTTTGTTCTTATGCGTGTTTTGTCGAATAAATTCCTATTCTTATCTTTAGGTTATAGATAATTCATTTCCAGAACCATATTCATTCATTCAATTCATTTATATAATCATTATGAAATTAAAATCATGTAGAATGAGTCGCATCACATCGTGGAGACGGTATTCCGTACGTACGCACGAGTGATGATATCGTTCCTATGATCGTGGAATTGTATTGGAGTATATATATATTATTTCAGTATCAATATTAATTCATAATAATCATATATAGTTACTCATTACACCATTATACCCATCCTTGTAAGGTGATGGTGGAAAATAGATTACACCACGGCGTGGAGACGGTATTCCGTACGTACGCACGTGCGGTGATTTCGTTTTTCCGTAGGATGGATAGAAGGTGAATTAGGGTTGTTTCTTATTTATAATAACATATCAGTATGTAAGTAATACTGATGTTATTACTTTATCATGAAACAACTAAAGGAGAAGAAGTTGAAGAAGAAAGAAATTGAAAAGATCGGTAATGGATATTACCTCTTCTTTGGAACGCTTCTTTGAATCCTCCACTTAAGGAACTAAGATTGGTCTTTGGAGAAGACCAGGACCTCTAGGATTATTTTAGGGAAGTGGAGAGGAGAAAATGGCAGGGGTTGGCCGAGCTTGAGTGCTCAAATTGGTGTGAGGAGAAGGGGGAGGAGGTGCCCTTTTATAAGGGAGGAGAGGGGCACCTTAGGAATATCTCAAAATATTATTTTATATTAAAGTAAAAATCGGTTTATAATGGTTCCAAAGGGTCTTATTTCGAAGATAAAGTGGGGATGGGTCGAAATCCTATGAACCAATAGGATTTAGACAAGTTTAGGGTATTATTTTAACCTTATCAATTAGATTTAACTCTAAGTTAATTAATTTAACTTTTACCGTGTCTTTTTGTTTTCTTTCACTATATGGTTAATACACTTACTATAACATGCCAAAAGAACCCCAAATTGTTTATTATTAATATATATATCCTTATCTAAGTCATTTGGCCGAACCTTAGATTTTTAGGAATAAAATAACAATTAGTAATATAATATTTGATTTAAAAACTATTTTGTGTCAATTTTGACACTATTTGATATATGATTTTTTGTGAAAGTCATAACAGAATTATATGTTCGAACCAAGTTGATTAAATAAACATTAATATATCATAGTAACCTATAAAATTAGTGGAATTCATAAAAAGTCTTAAATTACATTTATTTTGGTATTTATATTATCAATTTTGTCAATATTTCATTAATAAGATAATTACTGCATCATCTTTGTGTCATAAATAAATTAAATTATTTGATGTCTAAAAATTACAAATAAAATACCATCATGTAGGAAATATTTTTATCTTTCTAATGAATATTTACAATCGAATTTATCTTATGTATAACCCCATATTAAAAATGATTTACTTATTAAACTTTGATTTTAACTATTTTAACCCTTCTTTAAATAAATTAATAATAAATGTCCTAATCTAATCCAAGTGGGCCTAAATGGTCATATTTTATTCCTAAGTTTGTTTTTGGTCGAATTAAACTTGTCCAATAGAATTAGAACATGTGTTAGGGTAATATTAATATCATATTTACCCTTAGTTACCCTATTTACTATTAACCGCGGTAAAAATCGTAAAAAGTTACTATTCACCAAAAAAAATTATTTTTATCTCATTGAACCACATTTTACTTACTGACATCAACCGTGTCTGTCGGATTTTTGAAATTCCATTCACAGAAGCAGTAAAATTATGTTTTATGCAAAATTCAGTTTTTAACCTACCACTTAGTGGTTTCACTATTCATCAAAAATTGAAAGTTTTCATAAAAATACCAAAATTTCACCCTAGGCTAATTTCGATATTCTGAGTCCAAAAATGAAGTCCATTTTGAAAAATAAAATTTATAAAATTTTAAAAAGTGGTTATTACTATTCATAACGGCTAGTTTTAATAGCATATTGTTGTTTAGTGAAACTCGGTATTGCGTACGACGCAAGCTATCGAGGAAGGTCGCGATTGCGTGTAAAGAAAGCCAAGCAAGTGTTGTGTAGAAAAAAATTTCTTTGATGGTTTATATAACATAAAAGTCTCGGGTGTTACATTCTACCCCCCTTAAATGAATTTCGCCCTCGAAATTCGTCACTTTGTAACAAACAAATGAGGATACTTCTCCCTCATCATATCCTCAAGCTCCCATGTAGATTCTTCAAGTTGGTGGTTCCTCCATAAAACTTTCACCAAGAGAGTGGTCTTGTTTCGTAGGACTTTTTCGCTACGATCCAGAATCTCTATCGGTTGTTCTTCATAAGAAAGATCTTGCTCCAGCGGTACAACTTCTGAGCTGAGTACATGTGATGGATCTGGTATGTACTTTCTCAGGAGAGATACGTGGAACACATCGTGAACTTGAGAGAGATTCGGTGGAAGCGCCAATCGGTAAGCTACCTTCCCAACACGATCCAGTATTTCAAAAGGACCGATATATCTAGGGCTCAACTTCCCCTTCTTTCCAAATCTCATAACCCTCTTCCAGGGAGATATTCGTAAGAACACTTTATCGCCCACTTCAAACTCTAGGTCTTTTCATCGGTTGTCGGCATAACTTTTCTGTCGACTCTGAGCTGCTCTTATGTGTTGTTGAATAGATCTAACCTTTTCTGCCATTTCATCAACGAGATCAGGTCCTAATAGCTTTCTTTCCCCAACTTCATCCCAGCAAGTTGGAGTCCTGCATTTCTTTCCATAGAGAGCTTCATAAGGAGCCATCTGAATACTGGAGTGAAAGCTATTATTATAAGAAAATTCCACCAAAGGTAGGTGTTGATCCCAACCTCCTTTGAAATCCATAGAGCAAGCTCTCAACATATCTTCTAGGGTTTGAATTGTTCTCTCAGACTGACCGTCTGTCTGGGGATGATAAGAAGTGCTGAAACTCAACTCTGTATCCAGAGTATGCTGAAGACTTCGCCAGAACTTCGAGGTAAATCTCGGATCTTGATCAGATATAATAGAAAGTGGTACTCCATGCAATCTTACCACTTCCTTTACATATATCCTGGCAAGCTGATCTAGAGAGAAATCCTCTCTAATAGCAATGAAGTGTGCAGACTTTGTAAGACGATCAACTATGACCCATATAGCATTATTGCCTTTGGATGTTTTAGGAAGTCCTGTGACAAAGTCCATAGTGATGTTTTCCCATTTCCATTCGGGTATGGGTAATGGTTGTAACATCCCCTTAGACTTATGTCTCTCAGCTTTAACTTGTTGAAAAACCAAGCATCGAGAGACATATTCAGCAACATCTCTTTTCATGCCATCCCACCAGAAGTACTCTTTCAGGTCCCTATACATCTTCGTGCTTCCAGGATGAATAGAGAATGAAGAACTATGAGCCTCATCCAGCAGCTCTTTCTTTAATTCGGGGATGGGAGGAACACAAACCCGATTCCTGAACATTATTATCCCATCACAATCAAGGTTGAATTCAGGAACATTTCTCACCTTCTTTTGTAACTCGACATCTTCTTTCTGTGCCTCTTTAATCTTCACATGTATAGATGGTTGAACATTCATTTGAGAAAGATATGATTTTTCCCCTTCCATTATAATTCCAAGATCCATCCTTTGTAAATCCATAAATATTGGATCTTTTGTGATCCTCATCATTGATAAACTAGCATGGTCTTGTCGACTTAATGCATCTGCCACCTTGTTTGCTTTCCCAGGGTGGTAATGGATTGAGCAGTCATAATCCTTAATCAGCTCCAACCATCTTCTTTGACGCATATTCAACTCCTTTTGTGTGAAAATATACTTTAAACTTTTATGATCAGTATAAATATCACACCTTTCACCATAAAGGTAATGCCTCCAAATCTTTAATGCAAAGATTACCGCAGCCAACTCCAAATCATGTGTTGGGTAATTTTGCTCATGGATTTTAAACTGTCGTGAGGCATAAGATATCACCATATCATTTTGCATAAGAACACACCCCAATCCCTTCTTGGATGCATCACTGTAGATCACAAACCTTTCTCCACTACAAGGAAGTGTGAGCACAGGTGCACTGGATAACCTTCTTTTCAACTCCTTGAAATTCACTTCACATTCCTCTTTCCAGACAAACTTAACTCCCTTCCGAGTCAACTTGGTGATTGGATTAGATAATCGTGAAAAATCTTTTACAAAACGTCGATAATATCCAGCCAAACCAAGAAAACATCGGATCTCAGTTACTGTTGTTGGTCTTGACCATCTTTCGATAACCTCTGTTTTTGCTGGATCCACAGATATCCCCTCTTTTGAGATTATATGACCCAAAATGCAACTTTTTGAAGCCAAAATTCACACTTGGTAAATTTGGCATAAAGCTTCTCCTTTCTCAGGGTCTTCAATATAATTCTCATGTGATCTTCATGCTCTTCCTTGCTCTTTGAATAGACAAGAATATCGTCTATAAAGACTACCACAAATTGATCAAGATAGTCTCTAAAGACTCTATTCATTAGATCCATGAAGATAGCAGGGGCATTAGTAAGACCAAATTGCATCACTATAAATTCATAGTGTCCATACCTTGTACGAAAAGCCGTCTTTGGTATATCCTCCCTTTTGACCCTTAATTGATGATACCCTGAACGAAGATCAATCTTGGAAAAGTATTGAGCTCCGCGTAGTTGGTCAAATAAGTCATCAATGCATGGGAGAGGATATTTGTTCTTGATAGTGATCTTGTTAAGTTCTCGATAATCAATGCAGAGTCTCATTGATCCATCTTTCTTCTTAACAAATAGAACAGGTGCTCCCCAAGGTGACGCACTAGGGCGTATGAATCCCTTATCAAGATTCTCTTGGAGTTGCTTCTTCAATTCATACAACTCAATTGGGGCCATTCTATAAGGTGTCTTTGAAATAGGCAAAGCACCCGGTACGAGTTCTATTGAAAACTCAACTTCACGATTTGGTGGAAGACCCGGCAATTCCTCCGGAAAGACATCATCAAACTCCCGTACAATGGGAATATTCTTAATCGTGAGTTTCTCACCAACCATTTGAGATAAATAACCTTCATTTAGTAGAATCAATACCCATAAGATGGAAGAAATTTCCACTGGAAGGTTATGTTCATCCTTGCATTGGTATACGATCGTAGATTGATCTGGAATATGAAATGTGACTTCCCTTCTTTGGCAATTGATATGAGCTCCATGTAGAGAAAGCCAATCCATGCCAAGAATCACATCAAATTCCACTAAAGGAAGGATCACAAGATTTGCAGGAAGCACTTTCCCACAAACTTCGATCGGAGAAGAATTATAAACTTTTGATGCGATTGATGTGCCATTAGGTGTTGTCACAGCTAACTCAACATCTAATTGTTGAGGTAATACGGTGATACCCTTAGAAAATTCTTTAGAAATAAAAGAGTGGGTGGATCCAGAATCAAATAAAACATTTGCTACTTTAGAGTGGATGGTAAGTGTACCTTTCACCACATCGTTATCGTACTCCACATCGCTGATAGAAATTGCATGTGACTTTCCTTTGTCTTTAGCCATAAGAGTTTGTTGACGTCGACCATCATCATCAACCCTTGGATTTGGGCATTGATTGGCATAATGCCCCATCTCCTTGCACTTGAAACATTGAAGTGTAGTAGGTTCATTCTGTGTATCCCTTCCTTTGTTTGCGTCATTAGACATCTTCTTCCCATTATCACGGCATTCAAATGCCCGATGACCTTCTTTTCCACATTTAAAAAATTTAATTGTCCCTTTAAGACAACTCCCTTCATGTTTCTTTCCACACTTTGAGCATAAGGAAAAGCTCATTTTCTTTTCCGTGTGCTCTTTAGATTTTTCTTTGAATTCCATCTTCCTCTTCTTATCAAACACATGTGACTGATGGGTTACTCCAATCTCCATCTCGACTTTGAGAGCACATCGAACGATTTCCTCGTAGCTATTGAAGTCCCTTATGGCTAACGCCCTTCGAAGACTTGGTTTTAAGCCACTAAAGAATCAATCGATCTTACTCTCAGGTTGGATAATAATACCAGAAGCGTACCTTGCAAGTCTTGTAAAATTTGCTTCATAGGTACTAACAGATTCATCATCCCTTTGCTTCAGTTCAAGGAACACTTTCTCCATCTTTGTTCGGAGAATACGAGGGAAGTACTTATTGAAAAATATGTTCTTGAACTCGTCCCATTCCATAGACTCAATTTCATCCCTTTTCCTCGTATTCTTAACAAGATTCCACCATTGATCCGCATCTCCTTCCAAACGATACACTGCTAGGATGACTTTATCATGCTCAGAACATTGAAGAACTGAAAATATCTTTTCAGTAGTACTAATCCATTGTTCAGCAACTAATAGTTCAGTAGACCCGCTGAAAGAAGGTGGACGCTGCCTCATGAAGGATTCAACAGAATGTTGCTCCCTTCTTTGTTCGTTTGGAAATCCTGCATGATTCATAGCTTGAGAAAGTTGTGTGAGCATGGCTACAAGATTTTTCATTCCAGCTCCCATATCATTTGGTTGCTCAGGGGGACAATCATTGCATTGCCCATCGCATTCCGCATTAACACGCTTCCTTCGGGTTCCAGCCATTGACTAAAACCAAGAAGAATAGTGTGAGCAACACTAATTATAATAGGAAACCACATAATTCAAGGGAAAAAAATTTTCATGCTTATGGTCTTATCCTAGGTTATTCATGGCCATTTCTAAGATTGTGTTCTATGCTTAGACTTATCCTTAGGGTTCTTACTAAGGTTTTCACATCCTAGTTTACAAAGGTTGACTATACCTTTCCTCTGATACCAACTATAGCTGTCTGGAATTACTTCTAGTGGACTATAGTTGATACCTATCAGGGCACTCCATGGGCGGCTACACCCCCTGGGCGGGACACACCACCATCCCCAGTGGCAGCCATTTCCACATGAAGCCCTTGGGCGGAGAGCCATGCTTCGTCCAACGCTCACATGTGAGAGTTCCCAAGGATCGGATACATTCCTACCTCCTTTGCCTCTGATACCAACTATAACGACCCATACTTTACATACATTGTTAATACTTCAAAATTGAAGCACACTTATTACAACATATGACAAAACCACAAAGGACCGTATAGGTATAGTGTCTTTAGAAACTGGGAAACATAAACAACTGGTTCATAAATCTTCTACAGTGTCTCCCATTTATTTCATCATATCTAGGGTCACTTTTAGCATATTCTACTTAATATCCATCTTCCTGACCTGGGGAAAAGAAAACATAAAAGGGTGAGCTTAAATGCTCAGCAAGGGAAAATAATGGAAATAAAAATCATATCATATCTTTATGAAAATCAAAACCTGCAAAAGAGATCATAATATCTTAACATGGAATAAATCATAGAAGTGAAAATGAGATCCCCATAATCATAACATAAAACTTGAAACTTTGTGGCATGCACACATAATCATGGAAAATCATTTCTTGTTAGTCATGACTCATTGTCAAGACTATCTTAGTGGACAAAGTCCCTTTCTGAACCGAGTTCACTCCTCGTTTCAGTCCTGTATCACTGAACCGAAATAACCTTCCGTTCCAGCCATGTCTATCTAATGAGATATAAAATCATTACCCAATGCATTGGAGGGAGATATAGGTCCCAGCCATCTTATAATGAATCCTTTCTTATGTGTGCCACATAATCATAAAACATACATCATCGCATAACACATGTAACAAAAATGGGATTCTTGAAACATCATGACATCATAAATCAATTCATATAAGATAAAGGAATTCATAAACATAATTCCATCACAACATAGTCAAATCAATGTAAAAATATGCATAGAAACAGAACCCTTTATTATCTTAGATGGAAAATAATTTTGATAAAACACTTGAATTGAATTCTTGAGGAAAATATCCTTTCTTCTTCAAAATCAATTTCTTTTCACAAAACATCATGCAATTTTAAAAGAAAGAGATTTTATTGGAAATAGTCATGAAATATATTTGAGGAAGGTTCATGAAAATAAGGCTTTATAAAACCGTAAAAATCCGTTCGTGCCGTATAAGTTAAAAAAACATTCTTTGTACTTTTGTTGAAAAAGTCAAAAAGTACCTCGTACGAAAAATAACAAAAGATTCCTTTCATATCTTTTACTAAAAACTCACCAAAGGGTAAAATTGGATTTGAACAATTTTAGGTGGATGGAAATAATATTACATATTGAGGAAACATGGATGTGGATGATAAAATACACCCCAGTAAATACTAATGTATAAACAATCTCGGATAAAAATGAGATTGTGATATTTCCCTTACCTTAGGTCCGATTTTCTTTGTTCGTGTCCGAAGCTCCTGTATAATGGTTTAAATAATGTTATTGACTTATTCCAGAATCATACATATTGATATGATATCATATATGGTCATATTATTAGCTTCTTGTTAGTAATATTTCATTGTTACTTGTTACTCGGGTCATTATAACTTTTTGTTCTTATGCATGTTTTGTCGAATAAATTCTTATTCTTATCTTTAGGTTATAGATAATTCATTTTCAGAACCATATTCATTCATTCAATTCATTTATATAATCATTATGAAATTAAAATCATGTAGAACGAGTCGCATCACATCGTGGAGACGGTATTCCGTACGTACGCACGAGTGATGATATCGTTCCTATGATCGTGGAATTGTATTGGAGTATATATATATATTATTTCATTATCAATATTACTTCATAATATTCATATATAGTTACTCATTACACCATTATACCCATCCTTGTAATGTGATGGTGGAAAATAGATTACACCACGGCGTGGAGACGGTATTCCGTACGTACGCACGCGCGGTGATTTCATTTTTCCGTAGGATGGATAGAAGGTTATTTAGGGTTGTTTCATATTTATAATAACATATCAGTATGTAAGTAATACTGATGTTATTACTTTATCATGAAACAACTAAAGGAGAAGAAGTTGAAGAAGAAATAAATTGAAAAGATCGGTAATGGATATTACCTCTTCTTTGGAACGCTTCTTTGAATCCTCCACTTAAGGAACTAAGATTGGTCTTTGGAGAAGACCAGGACCTCTAGGATTATTTTAGAGAAGTGGAGAGTAGAAAATGTCAGGGTTTGGCCGAGCTTGAGTGCTCAAATTGGTGTGAGGAGAAGGGGGAGGAGGTGCCCTTTTATAAGGGAGGAGAGGGGCACCTTAGGAATATCTCAAAATATTATTTTATATTAAAGTCAAAATCGGTTTATAATGGTTCCAAAGGGTCTTATTTCTAAGATAAAGTGGGGATGGGTCGAAATCCTATCAACCAATAGGATTTAGACATGTTTAGGGTATTATTTTAACCTTATCAATTAGATTTAACTCTATGTTAATTAATTTAACTTTTACCGTGTCTTTTTGTTTTCTTTCACTATATGGTTAATACACTTACTATAACATGCCAAAAGAACCCCAAATTGTTTATTATTAATATATATATCCTTATCTAAGTCATTTGGCCGAACCTTATATTTTTAGGAATAAAATAACAATTAGTAATATAATATTTGATTTAAAAACTATTTTGTGTCAATTTTGACACTATTTGATATATGATTTTTGTGAAAGTCATAACAGGGTTATATGTTCGAACCAAGTTGATTAAATCAACATTAATATATCATAGTAACCTAGAAAATTAGTGGAATTCATAAAAAGTCTTAAATTACATTTATTTTGGTATTTATATTATCAATTTTGTCAATATTTCATTAATAAGATAATTACTGCATCATATTTGTGTCATAAATAAATTAATTTATTTGATGTCTAAAAATTACAAATAAAATACCATCATGTAGGAAATATTTTTATCTTTCTAATTAATATTTAAAATCTAATTTATCTTATTTATAACCCCATATTAAAAATGATTTACTTATTAAACTTTGATTTTAACTATTTTAACCCTTCTTTAAATAAATTAATAATAAATGTCCTAATCTAATCCAAGTGGGCCTAAATGGTCATATTTTATTCCTAAGTTTGTTTTTGGTCGAATTAAACTTGTCCAATAGAATTAGGACATGTGTTAGGGTAATATTAATATCATATTTACCCTTAGTTACCCTATTTACTATTAACCGCGGTAAAAATCGTAAAAAGTTACTATTCACCAAAAAAATTATTTTTATCTCATTGAACCACATATTACTTACTGACATCAACCGTGTCTATCGGATTTTTGAAATTCCATTCACAGAAGCGGTAAAATTAAGTTTTATGCAAAATTCAGTTTTTAACCTACCACTTAGTGGTTTCACTATTCATCAAAAATTGAAAGTTTTCAGAAAAATACCAAAATTTCACCCTAGGCTAATTTCGATATTCTGAGTCCAAAAATGAAGTCCATTTTGAAAAATAAAATTTATAAAATTCCAAAAAGTGGTTATTACTATTCATAACGGCTAGTTTTAATAGCATATTGTTGTTTAGTGAAACTCGGTATTGCGTACGACGCAAGCTATCGAGGAAGGTCGCGATTGCGTGTAAAGCAAGCCAAGCAAGTGTTGTGTAGAAAAAAATTCCTTTGATGGTTTATATAACATAAAAGTCTCGGGTGTTACATTACGTATCTCTGGCTCCCAACTGTCACATTAAGATTAGGTATCATATAAGCACACAACCATTTAAATAGCTTGATGAAATTCTTTCATTCCCTTTATAGCAGTTTCACTTTACGTTCATTAGTTATTTAGACATTAGTTTTCTATTAACAAATTCCACATTATATTTCATTATCATAATACCCAAAGTCCACTATTACTTTAAATTGAAACCTTATCATTATGTCCTGGAAATCTCCAACACCATGTTTTAACATCATTTATTCCATCATTTATTAATAACATTATTGTATTCCCATATTCATAGTAATTATAGGAATAAAATTCTAAGATACTTAACACAAGGGGGTTCAACATGGTGAGTATATGAACTTCCCGTTGAGTCATTTCCACCTATATAAAGAGAGTAGACCCATCCTCCCTCGGGATGATAAACCCAAAAATTACGTGGCATACACCTTGCTTAATCACCCCTTTTGGAAGGAGGGTAAAAAAACAAATTTCATTGAGTAGTGGGGAAATTTTGGAATATAAACAACCAACAAGAAACATTAAGCATCCAAACATTCACATCCAACCCTTTCAATCATATCTGGTGTCCTCCCCGAAACCCACTTGCATAAACTGATTCATCTTTTCCTCTCTAGGATTCATCTTCAACCACAACCAATAGGCTTCCGTCCCCCCACATATCACAACACAAGTAACAGGAAAACAAAATCCAAGTCAATTGGGCTCTAACCCCTTATGTTATAAAGAGGGTAACTCAGAACCCTACGAGGAATTATCTATTATCAAAAAACTAGTCAATTAATCCATCTAGAAATAAATAATTTATTATTTTCCTATTCCAAATACAGTAAATAAATATATTAATCTATCACAAATTGAATAAACATTCTTACTGAATAAATTTGATTAACATCAAATTATAACAACAACAACCTGATTCATTTACATTCCTCTTTATCTATATCCAAACTATTATCAATTATTTACATATTTATGATCCCTACCAATTTATGTAAAGAATGAAAATATAAACTAATCAATAATATGTATTACACTATCTAAAAAACAATAGGTAATAACATACGATCAATATCAATTTATTTATCCGGTTCAAATATATATTATGTCATTTAAATTATTATCTAGTGGGATAAATCATGCTATCTGTGAAATTTCATGTAAAATAATTAAGGATAAAAAAATCCCCTACCATAAAAGTTTTTTTGATTCCCTTGGAAAAAACTAACAAATAATACCATGATCACCTCTATTGGGGGACTGCATCCACCTGAGGATGCAGAGACACCACCCCACCGGCCAATAACCAGGAAAAGCCAATAATGACCATGGAGATTACATTACATAAAAGTAAAAGGACAAATAGAAGGATATGAAATGAACACAACGATGACAGATCATACCATATATAAAATATAGATCTATAAAGCTTGGTTTCACAAAAAAATAGATGTTTCACTTGAAGTGAGAAGAAATTCCAGGGGAACCAATCTCAGGAAGAACATTTGATCAAATAACTCCTATGGGAAGGAAGGAATGGTTCGAACGTTCTACACCAGAGAACAAGAATATAAAAATGAAGGCTGGTATCTCATCACTTTAGATGATTTAACAGAGAATTATTTTAAGATACGCTGGATTTTCCATTAAAAATGGATCACATTAAACCACATGGTTTCACGAAGTAAATATATCATGGTCATTTGGAAAATTATTATAGGAGTTGTGAGATTTTATTTGGCCTTAAATCCGTTAAAAGAAGGAAATAAATAGATTTTATGTAAATCAATATGTCAAAGATTAGAAACTATAGGAATCTGGAAACACAGTTCAACAAACATGAAATTTGACAATGTGTTGGATGAAACATCATTCTGGAAACCTCACTGGTCTAGAAACACTGTAGATACTTAGTGGTTTTGAAAAATCACCAGTCTGAAAACACTATAGAACCTCACTATTCAAAAAATATCACCAGTCTAGAAATATTAATGAACCTCACTAGTATGAAAACCTCACCGGTAAGGAAAAACTTGTTAATCTCACTAGTCTAGAAACCTCACCAGTCTAGAAACACTGAAGATCCTCACTGTTCTGGAATCCTCACTGGTTTGGAAACATATTAGAACCTCACTATTCCATAAATGTCACAGGTCCGGAAACACTGTAGTACCTCACTAGTCTAGAAACCTCATCGGTCTAGAAACACTGTAGAACCACACTAGTCTGGAAACATCACCAATCTAGAAAAACTATAGAAATTCACTTGTCTAGAAACCTCACCAGTTTGGAATCACAATATAACCTCACCAGTTTGGAATCACAATATAACCTCACTGTTTTAGAAATGTTATCCATGAAATAGAAATTAGGTAATGGAAGAAGGATATTGTTGGAAGGCTTCTGCTGGAAAGGCTGTTATTCATGGAAACATTGTTCATAAAGTAGAAATTTAGCAAATAATAAAACGCCAGTTGTCGGAATGCTGTTGATGGAATGCTAATATTGGAAATTCATCTTTTCCGGACACACTATTCATGATCTAGAAATTTGGAAATGTGTTGGGAATAAGTCACCTTGACCTCCTAAAACACATCTTACACCAGATTTCAGCAATGTAATTGACCGGATAGGTCTAGGCCGTTACAGTATTGAAAGGTATATATAAACAAAAAAATCACATTCCGAAAAGTTTTCAATATTTTTTCTATATCTCATAGTTAAAAAATTTAGAAATAAAATAACATTAACCGAAAAAACATAACATTTTACAATTATTACATAATTATATTACTGAAAATAAAAGTTCCTTTATATAAAAAAATGGAATAATGATCAATAAAAATTCATATTTTACATTATATTTTATAATTTCAATAGTTTGGATAAATTAATATTAATATATGTACACAAAACATATATAAATGATTTTTAGAAAAGTTCTTATTGAAAAATAATAAACATTCACCATGAAATGAAATAATAAGTTTGTATCCAATTTTTTGGTTTAAATAATAAATGATGAACTATTTTAGACATTAGGATTGAGATAAATGTAAAATAAAATTTCAAACTATATCATTAAATGAAATGATCCAAAATTGATTTTAATTTAAATAACATATCACTTGTGTTGAAAAAAACATATTTGGGGGAAAAATCAAAACATTTCTCTAAAATACATAATGTTACTCCTTTAGCATATAACGGGTCAATATAATTATATGATAAAAAACTTTTCTAGATTGTTGTCTCGTGCAATTTCATATATATGTTTGTCTTATTTTAGTACATATGGGTGGAGTTATTAATAGAGTTGCATTTGGGTGGATTTTTGAGACAGATTTGAGAAAAGATGATTATGTAGATTTGGGACAACATTAGAGTATACTAGTTTCCTATCCAAGATAAACATGCGACCCCTAATAGTGAAGGTATTGTGGTTGGTGCATGGTTTGTTAAACATTATGCCTCATCCTTGAAAAACCAGGTGTGCTGTTTTTTAACCCGGTTCTTATAAAATCCTATGAACCTCCAAAACACCCTCAGTTAATCATTAACCTAAGAACATAATGACTTTTATGATTCCACAACATTCTTCTTAGGTTCCATGGCAGTACATCATCCATTCATCAAGATTCAATGCCCGAATCAATGAATGTAACTTCTCCCAATTAGTGGATCACATCCTAATCCTTATTATGCCAAGTATTCCTTCTTCTATTAATATTATGGTGGATATTATTAATGGTTATTTTAGATTGAAACCTTATTGGTGATATATATATATATATGATTTTATATCTATATCTATACTTATTGTATCATGGTATCTTGGATCATGGTTTAAGGAATGTATCTGGATCTCAGATGCACATCCTATTACTACTCGAATGTTGGGGATTTTTATTGAGTGATCGTCCATCAATGAATTGATGTATGTGGTAAAAATATAAATCACATAGACCTTTTTTGAAAATGTATAAGAAATTTTTAGAATCGATAGTGTTGTTTAGAAATGATAATCCATAATTGAATTTAATTAATGTCATAAATTAATTAACAGATAAGACATTGAAATTTTTATATTTAGTGACTGTTGAATGAGTTAATTAATTACATGATTTTTATAATTATAATTGTAATAAATAACCATGTGAATTAATTATAGTGTAATTGAGAAATTTGAATTTGGTAATTAATATTGGAGTTAATTTTGGGTTGTGGGTTTTGCAAATATGGATAATTAATTATGGAATTAATTATAAGAAAATGATATTTTTTTGAGATAATTAATTAGGTAATTATTTGAAGGATATTCATTCCATTAAATGGACAATTAATTAAATAATTAATTATGAGATGTTGAGATTGTAAATTGAAATAATTAATCAAATCCTTAATTATGAGTAAATTATTAATTAGTAGTTCTATTAACAAAAGAAATCGGTATTCTTAATTAATGAGGTAATTAATTAATTGGTTTTTATATAAAGACTAATTTTTGAATTAGTAATAAGTTTTATTTGATTAATAAATTTATAAATTAATTAATGTAATATTGAGTTAGGATGCTCAATGTCGATTAATCATTTTTAATGTGATGAGGTGACATATGTGATAATGTGTTTAATGTTTATTAACATTAATAAATGAGATTCATGAGATGTGTGTGAAATAGTGAATGGTAACATTATCATTCGGCCATCTATTATGAATGGTAACATGGTCATTCAAATTTTGTGATTAAATGAATGACAACATGGTCAGTCTTTATTGAAATAATATTTGCAACATGGTCATTCAAATTGTGTGATTAAATGAATGATAAAATGTTCATTCAATTGTGTTGTACAAATCGTAACATGGTAATTCAAATTCTACAATTAAATGTAACATAACATGGTCATTCATTTGTGAAATAGGATTTATAAAATGGAAATTCAAATAGTTTTAAGTACTAAATCGAAATATGGTCATTCATTAAAGAAATATGAATAGTAACACAATCATTTTATAGTATGTTATTGAAATGAATAATTAAATTTTATGAATGGTAACATTTTCATTTAAACCCATGATAAACCACGGGGAATGATCTGATTCTAGCATGGGGTGAAGCAAGTATTGACTTATGAGTATCTTCATTTACATATTGTTATTAAGTGATTAAGTATATAATATTTAATAATGTGATACACTATTAATTTTTGAATTGTATTTACTCTTATTAAAATTGCATTCACTATTGTTGGCTGGATTTGGTTTAGAAACCATTTGTGGTGGCATACTGAGTCGTACTCGGAACATACATGGGTTTCCCAATCAGTAACTAAATCGACTTCATTGTTGTGTGGCAGGATAAGGGAAAGGGCGCTATATTAGATTCTGGATTGGGGATGGAGAAATAGTGAGTGAACTAGATATGGTTCGAGACCTACTTAGTTTTCAATTTTTTTCTATACATTTTGTTTCACTTTTTAAGAATTGGCACTTACATTGGCATGGAATGTATCCCTTCCACATGAATTTTGTATTTCCGTTTTTATTATCTTTTGTCATTGATATTGTTTATGATTATATTTTAACCTCTTATTTCTTCTTTATTTACACTAGTGGTTTACTATGATAAAATAGGGTATATTCTCTCTATGACTGACTAACCAGACCCTCACTTCTTTTTGGAAGCCTCTGGTATATTGGGAGGCGCGTTTGAAGTAATGTGGCCAACCAACTTAGGGATACATTGTGTGTCACTCGGGTTGGGATGTTACAATGTGGTATTGGATGATCTGGTTTTCTTTCTTCATCTTTTATCTAACTATATAGGAATGGTAGAAAAGGATACAGGGGAGAGTTAATGCATGGTATTGATCTCATTCATGGGGTTTCTAGAACTAGGTACGAGGTAAAACCCCAAGTACATGGGGGTGGGGGTTATTGTTTTTTTGATGTTATATTTGAATATTTATTCACCTTTGATTATAAAAATGTCTTGAGATGTCATTATTGTGGTTGATATTTCTATGAATTTACTCGTTGATTATGAGATTGAATGGAAATGTTTCCTAATATGGATTTGGAAGTTGAAAAATGAGGCAATAATATGATTAAATGAGTTTCAAATTCTGAATCATGAATAATGATAATATGGGTACCCTAGTAAATTGGGACTAGGTGTTGGATGGTCAAAGGTAATAATATCTACTCAGTTTCAAACATGTGGTGAGGGTTAGGAATCTCTATTTTTATGGCATTTTTTAGTATTTCTCTAACAAAAATTTGATAATGTTGTGTTATGAGTATTAAGAGTTCTGTTTGGAATTGAAGAGATATTCATTCATTATGGCACTTGATGATAGGATGACCAGATGACATGATTGAGGGTGATCCTCCAATGGTTGAACATGATGCACCGATAGTGTCGATGGAGGTAGTATAATAGAAATTATGAGAGAATGTCACTCGTTTCATGAAATTTATAGAATGAAATATAGTGAGGGTTTTGAAAATCGTGTCTAATTTGACATATGTGTTTTTGTTGTAGCACCATATGACTTTTACTAGAGACGATGGACTTGAGGGAGATGAGTTTGGGGTTATCTCCATCAAGAAAATACTTGACCATATATAGAGTCATATTGGAAGATGGTCAAGATGGCTTCGTATATTCTACGAGTATACGTTAAGTGATTGTGGGATGCTCATGTGCTGACTGAATAGGCTAATGGCATGCTATGAAGGGTTTTTAGAGATGTTGTTGAAGAACATGTATCCTGAGACAGTGAAGCAGGATAAAGTAGTTGATCTCATGAAGACGGCACATGGGAGAATTTCCATTATGAATTATTTTGGATGCTACACAGATCTAAAAATCATTTCTCCAGTGTTAGTATGAGATGAGTCAGTTACGAAAAATTATTTTTGGATGGTATTAGGAGTTATATTATGCCCCATTTCAAACTATTTTTGTTAAAAATGTTTTCAAAATTGGTGGATCTGACTCTCATAGCTTAATGGAATATGGTGGAAGATTCCAAAATAGGATAGATAGTTTCTTATGGATGATTGTGAGGTGCAATATTCAAGTGAAGAAAGAGCTGTTATGAAATCTTTAGTGATGTTATTGGGAAGAGGATACATAGATATGAGTTTCAGTAGCACAAGAACTTACTGTGGTGATCTATCATCAGTGTTGTGGGTCGGGACATTATCATATGAACTGTTAAAACCCACCAATGGAGTTCCAATCGTGAGAAAAGAAGATACTTCTGCATAGGTTATGAAGTAACATGAGGTAATAAGTTTGTGATGGATAGACAATAGAGAGTCAGAGTGATGTATGGGGATCTTTTTCACATTATCATTCCTAGATTTTGATTTCTACATGTCGGGGAAGTAGAGGTAGCAAACATGGGGCCACTGGGAAACAACACTCATATCAGTAGAGTAATTCTACTCAAGGGAATATTACACATGTGTATTGAAAGTATGGACCATCAACAATGAGCGATACTACTCTTGTAGATTCTACATTAGAATGTTACTTATTGGATATTGGTGCCTCTCATTTCATTATATCTGCTAACCATTTTAATTGTTTGAGCCTGTAAGTGGAGTTTGTGAGTGGGTTTATGATTATAGATACACCCTATAGTGTATACTATATAGAAATCTCTAAGTTCAAGGGATTTCCTTTGGAGACGAGGGAGTAAAATTTTCAATGGGATATCAATATTCTTAATATGAAATGATTTGACCTAATTATTGGTATGGATTGGGTAGTCACAAACCTATCCCACTAATAAAATTTCCATATGAAATTCATGTCTACATCTCCTAAGGGTGACCATTTCTACCAAATATTTTTAAAATTTTCAAATAAATCACCTTATGGATGAGTGAGAACCTAAAAAATTACATTGATGCTAAATGACAAATAAAACTAGAAGAACCACAATAAAAGTATCATGTCCATGGGGATCCACCATTTTAGACACATTATAGAACAAAACCAAAACCAAGATACCAAAATAGAGACAATCATGGAATATCAAGGATCCCAGTCTAGGATCAGACCTACACCAATAGAAGGAAAAATAAGAGGAATGTATTGGGAACCACCATTCCTAGCAAGAGCTCACTTCAGTCATCAACATGCACAATCTGACTGATCTCCTCAAATAAACCAATATTCGTCACCCAACATCCTCCATGATCATAGCCTCAATCAATTTTTCTACCACCGCCAACCCAATTTTACATATAAACCATTCAAACCAGCCCATAGTGGGGGCGTGTGGGTAGGAGAAAGTGAAAAGAGTAGAAAAGAATCAAATAATAGTGGTTCTAGACCCTGGAGCACAAAATTCAAACTGCAAAGTGTCAAACATCACAAAATCATGAAAACACGAATGGAAACATATCAAGCCACGAGTATTCCTGAGGTCACCCAATGATATCTTGAATTGAACCAGGTAGAAGATGATGGCACTTACTTGTTCTTGACTTGATGAATACTAGAAAGGATGAACATTGAGGAAATGCCATAGTTGGGTCGAAGCATTCCTTCATCTACCATCCACATATACATTCTATATTTGTAAATGGAAATGATTCCCCTACATCATTCCAACTCCATTGACGCCAAATTACCGAACACAGTGATATCCCAAGACGAAACTACAAGAAACACTACAGCGAAGCGTTCATTGATAGATATCACATCGATTCATCACCCCTGACCCCACATGTAACTACTTCGATCATGACATTACACATCTCTCTATTGAAGAGAGTTTCTCATAGATAGGGATCCGAGACGCATTGCTGATCTGAGTTCCAAGTGCTGAAATATCCAAACCCAAAACAAGGAAAGAAGAAATGTGAAATGTAGAGGAGTAATTGAAGGAGAAGAGTAGTGGAAACCCTATTCCACCAAAATATGAGACAATAGGGAGGAAGGATAGGTAGTTTTAGGAAACCATATACTCCGAAGTAGATCTCTCTCGTGCTCAACCCCTTATGTGACCATCCTGTAAATCTAAGGCTGACCATTACATTCATGGGGGAGTGTGGGATATCTAGGCGTTTTGAGCATGAATAATTAATAGAATTTGGGAGAGATTCCACCTCATGTTATTGGATTGTTTCTATATGACAATGGTGTTAGGAAATATGTCATTACACTAGTAGTTGATATATTTTACGATGTATTTACGAAGGACATCTCAGAGATTCCACTAGAAAATGATGTAGAATTCACTAATATGTACATGTCGGGAGTTGAAATCTGAGTATCATGATATGATATTTTGGAATTATGATATACCAAAGACTTTTTTATGATGTAGGTATGGACTATATTATTATGTTTTTATCCCTTTTGTGCTGATGAATTCCCCAACAATGTTATGGTGTTGCTAAAAAAATATTCCCTCTATACATGGATCATTTTGTGGTGGTATTTTTGAATGACAACATAGTATACTATAAGGCTCATGAAAATCACTCCCAACCTCATGACATAATCTTGAGTAAATTACTAAGTATAATCTATATGAAAATCTATCTAAGTTCTTGTTTTGGATTTAATAGGTATGCGTTTTTGGGCATATCATCTCAGAGAAAGGTGTGCAGGTGGAGCTAGAGAAGCTCCCTGTAGTGGTGTATTCATAGGAGACCAAGAATGGTTTTTATATACAAAATTTTCGTGGATTACATTTATATTATTTTAGATTCATCCAGGAATATTACCATTTGGTATTTTGTATTTTAAGCATGACTATGAAGGGGGTAATGTTTTAATGGTCAAAAGCATGTGAGAATGTTTTTCTAGGAGTTGAAAAAGTGGTTGCAAAAGGCACTGATATTGATTCTATATGACTTAAGTGATGAGTACCCAATGTATTGTGATGGTTCTAGTGTTTGAAATGTAGCTATACTGATGTAGAGGGATTGAGTTGTGGAGAATGTGTTTTAATTGTCAAGGCCACATGAATGGAATTAACCTAAAAACCACCTCAAGTTGGAATCAGTGACATATGATTGAAAGTGTAAGAGACAGTATCTCTTAGGCCAAAATTTTACATTTTACACTGACCATAAAATATTGATGTATATCTTCACACTGAGAGATTTGAATAATTAATAGCTAATTTGGGTTGAATATATGTGTTATTTTGACATTGAACTAGCATATATTCCCTGTAAGGGATAAAATGTCACTAATACCTTCAACAGGAACACTCAATCTCAGATGTTTCTGGTGTTCAGTTTTAAGTGGAATATGATGAAATTGCTGACCAAAATGAATGTGTTAGTTTAGGAGATTTGAGAGGAGATGTCACTCGTTTTTTTATAGTAGAGTATACACTTTTGAGATGGACAATAGAAATAATGTACGAAGATCAAAATATCTTATCCTTGAGGGAATGATTTCTATGTGGGAATACACCCTTGAATTGGTTGATAAATGATAATGAGATCATCTACATGAAAAATAAAGTTATTTTATCCAGTATCATTCGAGAGTATATCATGCTATAATTTCATGCCTTGAAGTGGGTGGTACATCCAAGCATGACCAAAATTTATCGTGACCTACAATGAATGTTTTGGTGGTTGATCATGAAAAAGGTTATATATATGTTTTCGACATCATGATATAATTTTAAGTAGGTGAAATCATAGTATCAATTACGAGGTGGTTATCTATAGTCATTAAATATTCATGAGTGGAAGGGGGATGATGTTTCAATGGGATTTTTGGTAGGTCCACTGAAGAATATTGGGATGAATGATTTTTTCTACGATTTTTAGGATCCATTTAACACAGTATCACATTTCGAACCAAAAAACCATTATAGTACAGAAGTAGGGAGATCCTTATGTTCTGAATATTTTTTGTGTGCATGTGTGTCGAATACTATAGTTATAGATCATGATTCATGATTTACATTAATCTTCAAGAGGGGCTTGAAGAATGAACTACGTATATTAGAATTATTCAGAATGTATTTTCACCCATAGAGGGATGGGAAATCAGAGCATACAATATAGGTGATTGATGATATTATGTTGGTATGTGTTTTATAATTTTATGAGTCATAGGAGAAACACTTGGATCTAGTCTATTTTTCCAATAACATAAGTCAATAAAAAACAATATAGTGGGAATAATATGAATCCCATTATTATAGGCCATGTAGATCACTAATATGTTGTATGGAATTAGGTGAGTCTGAGTTGTTGGGACCAAGTCTCCTGAAAGGGATATTAGAGAATGTACGAAAAATTCAAAAACATATGGATACAGTAGAGAGTATGAATAAGTCATATGATAATTGATGGATATTCCCCCTAGAGTTTACATAGGGTAATCGTATATTCATTCGAGGGCCACACAAGTTGGGTCACCATAGGATACGAAGATAGGGAAATATAACATTCTATTTTATGGTCATTTTGAGATTGTGGATAGAATTGGTCTAGTGGTGTACTAATTATCTCTTCCATAGAATTATGGTGCAATGCATGATGTTTTCTATGCGTCACAATAAAAGAGGTATCACCTAGACACTACTCATGGGATCAATGTGGATGATTTTTATCGTGAGATATATTTTTACAATGAGGGGAATCTGATTCGTGTGTGTTTGATCATAGTGATAATGTGTTATGAGGAAAGAAGATGCAAATAAATTAGTTTTTATGGCACCATGGTAGCGTATAATAAAAATATTTGGAAATAGAAGAGGATATGAGGGCGAATGGCCAGTTCTTTTTGTCTCAAAATAAAAAAAAATAATGGAAGTACTGATTGTGGTTAAATTTATATATGTTGGGGAGATTTTATGAGATTTAGCATATCTAATGTAATCTCATGTGAAAATTAATGTTCACTATGTTTTATTTTAGTACATTTTGTTGGAGTTATGATTTGGTGCAAATTTGGGTGGAGTTTTATGAAACTTTTGTGGAAAGGGGATAATGAATAGTTGGAATAGATATAGAGATAACAATATGAGCATCCCAGATAGCCGTGAAACCCTAGATAGTAAGGGATACAGGGTTTGTGCATTGTTTATAAAACTGTACACCCCAGCTAAGAAAAAATATGCATGTATTTTTATTTAACATGATAAATTATTTTAAAATCCTATAATCCATAAAAATTTATCCATTTCGTCTTTGGATCAGTAAATAACATTTATGGATGATTCCAGCTATTTCTAGAGGGGTTACAAGGTCATTTTTCTCCATTATTCAATGATTCAAAGGCCGAATCAATTTTCTTCTCATCTCCAAGTAAGTGGATATCATCCCAATCCTTTTTCCTTGCATTCTTCCTTCCTCTCTTGATCTTTTGGTGGAGTTTATTCTCTATTTAATTTTATGTAAACCTAATAGGTGAGATATAGGTATAATATTGTTGATATAAATATACATTTCTTAGATCATGATATCTTTGATATTTCTATTGGGATTGGATCTCGATCTCAGATCTACATCATCATGAAAACTATATTTTTGGGGGTTTTTGTTGAGTGAATGACCATCAATGAATTGATGTAGGTGATAAAAAATGTAAATACCATAGTCCTAATTTGATTTTGATGATTTCATCTATATAATAAATCAATTTTCATAGCAATTATAATCCCCAATTTAATTAATTAATGTTTTAAATTAATTAGTTTATGTGATTGTGAAATTGTGAGTTTCCGGGATCATTGATTGAGAAAATTAATTAGATAATTTGTTACAGTATTTTGATGTTACTAATTTTAATAAATAATTGTGGGAAATAATTATAATTTAATTGAGATGGTTGAATTGTGTAAATATTAATGGAATTAATAGTGCGATGTGGGTCTTGCGAATAGGGATAATTAATTGGGAAATCAATTATGCGAAACTGATATTGTTTTTTGATATAATTGACTGGGGAATTAATTATGGAATTTTAAATCAATGAAACTACTAATTTCTTGAGTGATTTATTATGAGATGTTTATTTTGTGAATTGAGAAATTTTTTTGCAACAATAATTATGAGTAATTGATTAATTAGTTGTTGAGTTACATAAAGATATTTATGTGCTTAATTAATCAGGGAATTTGTGAAGGTGTTTTTTTGGAAAAAAATAATTTTTTAATTAGGAATGAGGATTATTTAAAAAAATTATAGATAAATTAATTAAGGTGATATTGGGTAAGAGGTTTAATGTTGATCAATAATTCTTAATGTAGTTTTTATATATATCTGATAATGTTTTTAATGTTAGTTAAACATGATAAATGAAATCCATGAGATATGTGCGAAATGTTTAATGGTAACATGATAATTCAAACATCTATTATAAGTGGTAACATTATTATTCAATTTTTGTGATTAAATGAACAATAATTTAGAAATTTATTTGGGAAATTAGAATAGTAACATGTTCATTCAAATTATATGAATTAATAAATTGTATATTGTCATTAATTTGGGAAATAAGAATGGTAATATGGTTGCAAAAATTTTGTGATTTAATGAATGGTAACATGGTTATTAATTTTCGAAATAAGAGTGGAAACGTGGTTATTAAAACTATGTAATTAAATGAATGGAATCATGGAAATTCATATATGAAATAATAATGGTAATATGGTCATTCAAAGTGTGTGATTTAAATTAATGGTAACATGGTAATTAATTAATCAAATAATAATGGTAAATGGGAATTAACACACACATTAATCCTTGGGGAATGATCAGATTCAAGTATAGGCTGAAGTAGGTATTAAGGTATGGGTATCTATGAGAACCTGTGGGTTTTAGGTTATCAAATAAGAATATTTAATAATATGTGATAATATTTATTTGTGTATTGTACATATTCTTATTTCAATTTCACACACTTATGTTGGTCGAATTTGGTTTAGCCACTATTTGTGGTGACCTAATAAGTCGTACTCACACATTACTCTAGATACCATTTGGGTACTTGAATAGACATTAATTTTGGAAATCTTGTTAAGGGGAAGGGATCTCTATTACATTTCTAATTTTATATGGATCATGGATGTGTGAACCTGACATGGTTCGCGACACGATTGGGAGTCATTAGTATGTTTAATTTCATTTTAATTTTAGACACTTCGACACTTACATTGGCATGGAATATTTCCCTTTTAGTTCAGTATTATATTTCCAGTTTTGGGTATCTTGTGACATTGGTAATGTTTATGATTATATATTCCTACTATACTACTTATTTATTTCCTCCGATGTATTACTCTAATTAAAGAGGCTATGGTTTCTTCATGACTAACTTACTTGACCCTCACTGCTAGTCAGAAGCCTCTAGCATACAGGGAGGCAAACCTGAGGTCATGTGACTGACAGGCTTGGTGCACTGTTTCATGGCACCGATGATGGGATGTTACAATAAATTTTTTCCTTCTTATTATGTCAAGATTTAATAATAATAATTTCATGAATGCTGCAATATTTTTAAAAATGTTATTTTCATGATTCACTATTAAATAACCTGTTTTTTATTAATATAATGAACATACACTGAAATAAATTTTATATATGAAATCAAATAGTAGTATATATATTCAAATATAATTTATAACTGTCGGAAAATATAATTATAATATTCTCACACAAAATTTAATAAAATACATTTGGGAAGAAGATTTATTTTTGATGTAGTAAACAAAATTATGAAATATTTAGTTCATATATATTCTTTACTAATTAATAAATCTTTATTACATAAAACACTTATTCATATATTTACTAATTTAAATATTTATATTCTTACCCCCATATTAAATTTTTCTGCTTATACTAGTCACATTTAGATAAAAAAAATTAATATCGTCTAAAATTTTCATCAATGATTACTGTTTATAATAATGAAGCTATTAAATTCATCAAATTTATAATATATATATATATATATTTAATAAAATATACAGAATTTACAATATGTACTGACCATAAGATATAGGGTAATTAGTTATGTTCTTTTAATTGATTGTTTTTGGGTAATAAACCTATAAATAAAAGTGTAAAATATATACATATCATTATATTTTAATATATATATATATATATTCATATAGAAGGAGATAATAGTACATCAATGAAGATGGTTGGAGTAAATTATAGACACATACATCTTTAAAATCTAACACCCTTGGAATAAAATGCAAGTTACTGATTACATTAATAAAAATTATCCCTAAAAGTTTCTGTAGAACCCTCTAGGAGAATTAGTTGACCTCATATTTTGATAATCCCAATTATGCTCAATTATGATTTGATAATCCCTATATTGATTAATGGTTAATTACTTATTTCAGTATTTTTGTAAACCATTCACATATTCATATATTATATTATTTACATGATCATTAGAGAATTTGGTTACTAGAAGGATATATATTCTAATTTAACCCATTCTTCCAATAGAATGCTTAAACATGCATGTGGTCACCATTACAGAACAAGCCTACCAATACATGAAGGTCACCATTACAACAAGTCTACCGATACGGGAAGGTTACCGATACAAGTCACCGTTATTCAAGTCTACCGATACAGAGTTACCGCTACCGTTACACGGAATATCACCGGTACATCAAGCCTACCGATACATGAAGGTAACTGTTACAACAATTGTACCGATACGGGAATGTTACCGATACAACTCACCATTATGAAATTCAACCGATACAGAGTTACCACTATCGTTACATGGAAGATCACTGGTACATCAAGCCTACCGCTACCGATGCAATAATGCTTACCGCTACCAAAGTCTACCGGCAGACATTAAGTCTACCGTTAGAAGGGTTACCGATGGAAAGGCTACCATTACACAAAGGGCTACCGTTACACAAGAAGCTACCGATACTCAGACATATTGATACACAAGAAGCTACCGATACTCAGACATATTGATACACAAGGCTACCGATATCCAAAGCTACCACTACAGAGACAGAACCCGATGCTGCTTTAATTTATTTAACTTCATTTAATCTAACCAACGGTCATATCGGGTATATTTTAATGCACTGACATTTATTTAATGTGTGTTGTTGGATGTCAGGGAACCATACCTCGTACCTGCAAAAAGGAAATCATTTCTGTTGCCGGAGCTCGTGCATTAAATAAGAGATGCTCCTACTGCTAAAAAATAGGTCGGAGAAAAATAAGAGCGTGACAAAAATAAGATGGTGCGAAAATGTGTGCATGCAAAGAGATGACTGGACACAACAGTATACATACATACATTCCTGCATACCTGTGAAGAGCGAAGAACGAAAAAGATATCATCAACAAAAGAACATCATCAACTAATTTTTTCTCTATATGTGAACCTGTATGTCAAGAAGACGACACTCTGTTTTTCAGACAAAAACCAGAAGAGGGCTCAGAACCATTTCTGATCAAATTCGAAGAATTCCAGAGCTACACTGCAATCACTAGAGCCATTCTAAACTCTATATCTTGCTCAGTGATTTATTATTTACATTTTGAGCAGTTTGTGTCATCTGCTGTATTTTACACACACACTGTCTCCTATACATTAACTAGAGGATCTGTAAATCCTCATCCAGCTCTTTACATCTTTTATTTCCCACTGTGGAAAGTGGTAGAGGTTGTGTGACACCTGGACAGCTGGATGTAATGTTGTTTTGTTTCCCACGAAGAACTGTGGTAGAGGTCATTGACCTGGACAGTTATAAACTATTGTGAACCCCGATCCAGAGTGTGGATCCAATTTATAAAAATTGCTGAGAGGACTAAGTCTCATCTTGAGACTGAACCTCTTGTTCATATCTGCTTTGCTTTATTTAGTTGTATCTAAAACCTTTTATTCCGCTACCAAGTTCTTTAAAACCTGAACTGTTTTTCAAAGTTACTCTGATAATTCAATTAGAAAGTGTTTGATTTTTTTAAACCGGTAAGTTAGTTTAAAAAGTTAATCCGATCCTATAATTAGATTAACTAGGAATTATTCAATTCCTTTAGAACCTAGCAGAACGTTTTCTTTAGTTCAAATTCACTACAATTCAATTTGTATTTTAAATTGGGTGAATTTGGTAAAATATTTTAAAATAGAAATTTTAATTGGAACTCAATTGACCCCCCTCTTGAGTATCTACTCCGACAAACATTTGGTATCAGAGGTGCTTAAAATATTTTCTGATGTACTCTGTTTTCCAACTGTGATTTTAGTTGTATTTTAAAGTTCTTAAAATTTCTGTTATTTCTAAATTTTTATCTCTTTAGTTTTTTTTAACCTAGTTATCATGGATAACAGACTTGAAGGTGTTGCTACCAATAGACCACCATTTTTCAAAGGAAACAACTATGCTCAGTGGATGATTAAGATGAAAATTTATTTAGAAAGCATGGGTTTAGATATTTGGATTGCCATAGAATCAGAATATAAAATTCCTACTACTGTTAGATCTACATGGAATGAAGCTACTAAGACAGCCTACAATTATAATTTCAAATGTATGAAGTCTCTGTATTGTGCTTTAGGAGATGAGGAATTTAACAAAATATCTTCCTCGAAGACTGCACATGAAATTTGGGATACCTTAAGTGTTTCTAATGAAGGAACAACTAACGTTAAGGAAATGAGATTGAACGCCTATAATATTAAATATGATAATTTTAAAATGAAGCCTGATTAACCCATTTCTGATATGTATCTCAGGTTTAATGAAATTTTCAACACAATGATCTCAGTGGGAAAGGATGTTCCATCAAAGGAGCAGATCATGATAATTTTGAGATGTCTACCTAAAATATGGAGGGGCACTTCTGTTTCAATCAAGGAATCTTGTAATATTGGTGAACTTCCAATTAAGTAACTTATTGGTAAGTTGATGATGTATGAAGAAGATATTATAGTAAACAAAGAATAAGAAGATGAACCAAAATGGAAGTCAGTTTCCTTCAAGACTTCTACTTCAAAGAACAAGGATAAGGAGAAACTTTTAGATATAAGTGATAGCTCAAGCTGTGAAGAAAGTGAAAGTGCATCTGATAGTGATGCAGAAATTGCTCACATAGCCAGAAGATTTAAGAAGTTTTATAGGAAAAAGAAGTTTTTCAGAAAATCAAATTACAAAGGTAAGTATGACAACAAGGAACACTGGAAAAAGGACTTGAAGAAATCTGAAAAATCTGATGAAGTTGTCTGCTATGAATGCAAAAGAAAAAGAAATATAAAAGCAGACTGTCCAAAGTTGAAATACAAAACGAAGTCTGAGTATAAGGAAAATAAATAAAAGAAGGCCATGAAGGATACTTGGAGTGCTTCTGAGGATAGCTCCACTGAATATGAAGCGTCTGAAACTGGAATCATAAATAAGGCAAACAAGTGTTTTATGACAAAAACCTCTGAGGTAACATCTGAAACTCCTACTTTAAATTCTTATTATTCTGGAGATGATTCTGATTCTGAAAAAATGTCAAAATATTAACTATTTGAATACTTTCATATGTTGGAAGAAACCTATTATGAGATGAAAGACAAATACAAAGGTTTAAAGAAACAGTATGCTTTAACTGTTATTCATAAATCTGATCTTGACATAGAAATGGAAAAGAATGCTCAATTACATAATGAAAACACTGAACTGAAATTGTCAAATGAGAAACATAGGAAGGATTTAGAAACGTTCACAAATAGAAAAGATACTCTTACTCAAATGCTAGGTAAGAAGATTGCACCTAGATATACTACTAGTATAGGATACCAACCTGGACAAAGAAAAATTACAAAAACTCGATTTATTCCTAAATCTGGAAAGAATGTAGATAGTTATAGTTCTGGAAGTTCATATGATTCAACTAGTTATATTCATATTTACAGATCTAATAAGTTTTATATTTCTAAATCTATTGATTCTGTAAATTTTATGAGACCCATAAGACAAATTTGGGTACCTAAAGTTTTATTGGATAACCTGTCTGGACCCAAGAAAATCTGGGTACCAAAATCATTTCCTATCTAAATCTGTTTTGTAGGGAACCTTCTTAAAGATATCCTGTATAAAGACTTGGTACATGGATAGTATATTTTTAAGACATATGTCAGGAGACTTCTCATGTTTTAAATGCATAGTCAAAGTTGATGGAGGTTTTTTCACTTTTGGTGATAATTCTAAAGAGAAAATCATTGGCTTAGGCCAGATTGGTAACACTAAATCAGTATTAATTTCTAAAGATCTAATTTTTGATGGACTTAAATATAAATTACTAATTATTTCTCTGTTATGTTATGATGGTTTTAATGTTAAATTTAAAAATGATTCTTGCAATGTATTTAACTCTAAAAATTCTTTAGTCTTTTTTGCCTTGGGAAATGAAAATGTCTATGCTATTGATTTAAATTCATTAGTTATGCAGAATATTACTTGTTTAAATGCTTTTCATAAAGATTCTTCGCTTTAGTACAAAATATTAGGACACTGCAATGTACATTCACTTAGAAAAATTACTAGGAAGAACTTAGTTAGAGACCTACCAAAACTAGAATTCTGAGCAGATAATGTTTGTAATCCATGTCAAAAGGGAAAGCCACATAAAGTTTCTATCAAATCAAAGAAAGTAGTGTCAACTTCTCAACCTCTATAGTTGGTTCACATGGATTTTTTGGACATTCTAAAGTTTATAGTTTAAATTGTATGACCTATGTCTATGTTCTAGTAGATGACTATTCTAGGTATACTTCGGTATATTTTCTAGCTCACAAAAGTGAATATTGTTCTTACTTTGTTAAATATTTCGAGTCTATAGAGAACGTTAGTGGTCATAAGATTAAAACCTTGAGAAGTGATCATGATTGTGAGTTTGAAAATCATGAGTTTGAATCCAACTGCTCACACAATGGCTATGGTCACAATTTCTCTACCCCTAGGACACCTCAGCAAAATGGTGTAGTAGAAAGGTGGAATAGAACCCTTCATGAAATTTCCAGAACCATGCACAATGAGTATGACCTACCTGTTTATTTTTGGTCTGAAGCTGTTAGTACAACATGTTATTTTATCAATAGAGTCTTGATCAGACCTGTTCTTAAGAAGACCACTTATGAGTTGTGTAACCATAGGAAACCTAAGGTTAACTACATCAGAGTTTTTGGTTACAAAGTCATTATTCTTAATACTAAAGATAATCTTGAAATGTTTTCATCTATGAGTGATGAAGGAATTTTCCTAGGATACTCTATTTATAGTAAAGCCTCTAGAGTTTTCAATAAAAGAACCAAATTTGTGGAGGAATCTGTTCACATCAAAGTTGATTAAATTGATTCACATGAACCTAAGACCTCTCTTGAAAATCTTGAATATGATCTCTCTATTTTGAACCTTAATGATAAAGATAGTGGACCTATAATTAAAACATCCAGTTTTGGAAATTTTCCAGAACCTGCTTCTATTGACTCACAACCTGATGATGAGCCTGAAATCTCTAGCCCGACCTTTTTAAGACCAACAAGGATTATGAAGAACCATCCATTAGATATTGATGTAGGTAATCTGGATAGAGGAACACATACTAGAGCTTCTCTAAGAAATCCGGTTGAACATCAAGGTTTTCTTTCACAGTTAGAACCTAAAAATATCAATGATGCTATCAATGATGAATTCTAGGTAATAGCTATGCAATAAGAACTAAATCAATTTGAATGAAATAAAGTCTGGGAGTTAGTAGAAATAAATAAGGACACATTAACCATAGGCACAAAGTGGGTGTTTAGAAAAAAAGTTGATGAATCTGGAAATATCATTAGAAACAAAGCTAGACTAGTTGCACAAGGTTACAATCAAAAAGAAGGAATTGACTATGAGGAAACCATTGCACCTATAGCTAGATTAGAGTCAATTAGGATCTTACTTGCCTTTGCATCATATCTGAATTTCAAGTTATATAAAATGGACGTGAAAAGTGCTTTTATAAATGGTTTCATTGTTGAAGATGTTTTTGTTGAACAACCACCTGGTTTTTCAAATCCTCACTTTCAAAATCATGTTTTTAAACTTTCTAATGCTTTATATGGTTTAAAAAAAGCTCCAAGATCTTGGTATGAAAGACTTACAAATTTTCTTATTTCAAAAGGATTTACAAAAGGAATTGTTGATCCCAATATTTTTATAAAATGAATTTCAAAATATGTTTTAATAGTACAAATCAATGTTGATGATATTATTTGTGGATCTTCTAAAAATTCGTTATATACTAGTTTTTGAAAGGTTATGCATAGTGAGATTGAAATTAGCTTAATGGGAGAGCTTAAATACTTTCTTGGATTTCAAATCTTTCAAACTAAAGATTGTATTATTTTGAATCAGAGCAAATTTACTAAATATTTATTAAAACGTTTTGGTTTGGATAGTATTAAGGGAAGTGATACACCTATCAGTGCCACCTATAATTTGTATATTGATGAGACTGGTAAACCAGTGGATCAAACTAATTATAGAGTTATGATTGGAAGTTTACATTATCTTACTACTAGTCGACCTCATATTATGTTTAGTGTACGTATGTGTGCTAGATTTCAAGCTAATCCTAAAGAGTCACACTTACTTGCTGTTAAAAATATTTTCAAATATCTTAAATATACTGCAAATTTGGGACTGTTTTACCCAAATGAACAATCATTTTATTTAATAAGATATTCAGATGCTGACTTTTCTGGATGCAAGTTAGATAGAATGAGCACATCTGGAACATGTCATTTTCTTGGAAAGTCCCTAGTATCATGGTGTAGTAAGAAACAGAACTCAGTTGCATTATCTACTGCTGAAGCACAGTATATAGCTGCTGGTAGTTTCTGTGCACAGATTCTGTGGATGAAACACACTTTATTGGACTATGTATTTGAGTTTAAACATTTTTCAATTAACTGTGACAACACTAGTGCGATAAATATCTCAAAGAACCCTGTGTCTCACTCTAGAACCAAACACATTGATGTCAGGCCCACTTTCAAAGAGATCATTATCAATGAGTTGATATAACTCTTGAATTTATAGGCACTGAACTCCAATTAGATGATATTTTCACTAATCCATTAAATTTAGAAGTATTAAGTTTCATTAGACATGAATTAGGAATGATAAATTACTCTTAAAACATTAAGATGAACATCACTATTAGGACAAACCTTACCGTTAAGATGAACCTCACCGTTATGATAAACCTCACCGTTAGGATAAACCTCACCATTTGGATAAACCTCACCGTTAGGATGAACATCACCGTTAGGATGAACCTCACTGTTACGATAAACCTCACCATTAGGATGAACCTCACCGTTAGGATAAACCTCACCGTTAGGATAAACCTCACCGTTAGGATGAACCTCACCATTAGGATAAACCTCACTATTAGGATAATACTCACCATTAGGATGAACCTCACCATTAGGTAAACCTTACTGGTACATCTATCGCACTGTTTTAAATTTTTGTATTAAGTCTGAGACTTTGAATATATTTTTAATATAATATTTATTTTATATGTGAATCCTAAATGATATTAAACCTGACTCTAGACATCACTCAATCACCGCGAACCCTTCTGTTCGAATCCCTCCTACCTAAACCTTTCATGATTGCAAAACCCTAAGCCTCAAGAATCTGAAATGGCCCGTGTGAAGCGATCCTCATTGGATGAAGGGAGTGATGCGCCGCAAGCTAAGAAGCAGAAAGTAACCAATGCTGGTGCCAGTGGAAGTAGTAGAGATTCTGTTCGAAGGAATCCCGTGAATCAACATTTATCGAAGAGAGAAATTGTTGTAGAAAAGGAATTATGTGCGGCATGGCTGCTCAAAAGCAAGTCCTTGATTCTAAAGGTTTTATAAGAGCAAGGATGGCTCAAATGCTTCATGAACAATAATGGACCGTATTATCCAACACTGGTAAAAGAGTTTTATGGTTTTTTCTGTTTTGAGACATGAGAGGAGGAGAATAGGATGATTTCCTTTTTGAAGAGTCAAACGTTTTCATTTTCATCAATTGAATGGGCTGAGAACCTTAAGGTTCCTCATAGTGGTGATTATGTATTTAATTCAAAATGCATACCTACTGATAGTGACTTTTTAGAATATGAGGATTCCTTGTTGGAATTAACAGGAAATGGAACTCTTAGAAAGGTCATTGCTAAAGAGATGACAGGAGAGGATAAACTACTTTTCATGTTAATTCAGCATGTGATTAGTCCAAGGAGAGGAAATTTTGCTACCTCAGATTTCAGGATATTTATTTGCTGTATCTGTTGAAGCATGGAGTAAAGGTGAATTTATGCAGACTGCTAATGACTCAGATTGAGGAGATGACTAGAACTAAGTTTAAGTCCAATTCTCTTTTCTTTTATAAGTTGATTTCTATTACGTTGAAGGAAAAGGAGGTAGCTGGACCTCAAGATGAAACTGTTGTGGTTAAGGATAAATTTTTCCTCACCAAGACTGTCTGTAAGTTTATGAAAGTCAGCTGGAACCCTTGAAAGAAATCATGGGTTAATGATGACGGAAAAATCTATGACAAGTACACTCCTGTGGATCATCCTTCTAGACCAAAGAATGTGAGGGATCTTGGTATTGGACCAGATGAGCTAGAACCGGTCTACAGTGATAATGAAACTGAAGATGAAGCGGAAGAGGCATTAGTTGACAAAGGAGGAGACCCAGATTTACCTCCTAGTCCTATGCCCAAAAACATTTCCTATGGAGAGGCTAGCCCACCAAAATAACTACCAAGGAGAGAAACTATTATTAAGTACAATGAAACTGAGACTACAGAAGAAGAAGAAGAAGAAGAATATCAGATTGTTGTCAAAGACACCTCTGATGAGGATGAGGCAACCGAGTCAGATAATATTGCTCATGAAGAGAAGGAATATTTTGGTGAAGCAGATGATGAGGAAAATGATGAAGTAGAGCTCAGTTTGAGCCCTCTGATAGACAGTATAGTCAAGATACTGCCTGATCAGGAAGTAGAAGTAGCATCTGTTGATGAGAGAGTCCTTGAGCCATCAGAGCAAATGGATATTGAATCTTCTACAGTTGTAGGGGAACTTATAGAATTACCTCGAGCAGAACTGATGGAGGAGATTCCTCAGGTGAATGCTCTATGTGAGGGGGAGCATCTTGGTTCAGTATCAGTGTTGTATGAAATTGAAGGTTGGACATCAGATCCAGGATATATGGTTCTTCGACTTAATTATGAAGATTTTGATGAGGAAGACCTACCCCAAATAGAATTAGTTATCCTACCTACTGTGGCTGAAAATTTAGAAACCAAGGAGGACCTTGAGTCATTAAAGGCTGAAATGAAAGAAACACTGAGAGAATCAGTGACAGATTTGAAGAAAAGCCAAGTTAATGAAATGAGAAGTGTGGAGAAATCCTTAGAGATGTCTCTAGGATATGATATTTCTAGTCCAGTGAAAGGAATGATGGATGAAGTTAAAGTATGCCATACTCAAATTGATAGTTGTACGGAGCTGTAGTGGCTCTAAGATAATCGATTGCTTCATTAACTGCCATGAATAGCTCTCAAACCCATGTTCATACTGATATCTGATATATCAAAGAATTAGTCAAGCAGTTTGTGGAAGTTTTATAGGCTTTTAAGACTTCAGCCAAAGAACATTATAACAGTTAAGATGAACTTGTTCAGAAGGTGGTTAGTAATCTGACACAATCTTTCAAGGAGACAATAGCTTTCTCAGTTAAACCCCTTCCATCATCCAGCTCCACTTTATACCTTGACCAGATCAAAACTGTTATCCAGAAAGAGTTGTCTAAGGCCAGTACCAGTGGAATCTCAGATACTCAGATCCTTGCTACCACTATAGAAGTTAGTAGCTTTGTTCGAGATCACATATGGGCAGCTACTGCTTCTCAAGATACAATCAAAAATAATGTGGATGCTTATTTTGAGAAGGTCTATACCAAGATTCAAATGACCAACCATTTCAAGATATTGATGGAAAATATGAAGTTGCCTCCAATGAAACAAGGTTTTAGAGAAAAGGTTAGTAATCTTAGGGAGCTTACTCATGACTTGGATAAATTCATTGAAAATCGAGATGATTTTGTGTCTGCAATGGAGAGAGGAGGGAGTATTATTCTGGATTTCAGGAACCTGTTGACACCCTTCTTGCATGTGGATGCCAGACCAGTGATTGTACCTCTTTATCTTCCTACCTCTGCCTCTGGATGTACTCCTCAGTTGACTCCAGTTCAGGCTATTAGAATCTTGACACCTATGACCTCACAGAAGACCACAGATTTGAGATCCGGTACCGTTTCAGTGGCTGAACCTCCGGTTGTTCTTTCAGCTATTCCTAATCCATATAATCAATCTGAACCTACCCCCTTTCTAATCCTAAGGGAAAGACTCCTATTCAAGAAGATGATTGAGTGATTCTGAATTTTTTTGATAGGATTCACTTGTATTTTTGTAATCCTGACATTCTCAGTTTGTACCTTTTGTACCTTAATGGAAATTTACTCTTACATTCTTCACATTACTATGTTTATGTTTCCTTGCAATATGTTCTCTTTTTTTCTCTACATTTCTCTAATTCTACCATTCTTTTTGATAATCAAAAAGGGGGAGATATTGCAACAAATGAGACCTCGGAGTGAAAATGCAACAAATGAGAACTGGGAGTGCAATTGAAAGGGGGCGAAAAATGAGATCTTTGTTTTGATGTTTTTCCTAACAAATATTTTCCTCTAATATTTGTTTAATTTTCTTAATACTTTGCCATATGTTGTGATTATCCAAAAGGGGGAGATTGTTGAACCCTCTGGGAGAATTAGTTGAACTCGTATTTTGATAATCCCAATTATGCTCAATTATGGTTTTAAAATCCCTATATTGATTAATGGTTAATTACTTCTTTCAGTATTTATGTACACCATGCACATATTCATATATTATCATATTTACATGATATTCATAGAATTAGGTTACTGGAAGGATATATATTCTAATTTAACCCATTCTGCCAATAGAATGCTTAAACAGGCAAGTAGTCACCATTACAGAAAAAGCCTACCGATACATGAAGGTCACCGTTACAACAATTCTACCGATACTGGAAGGTTACCGATACAAGTCACCATTATGAAAGTCTATCGATACAGAGTTACTGCTACCGTTACACATAAGATCACTGGTACATCAAGCCTAACGATACATGAAGGTCACCGTTACAACAAGTCTACCGATATGGGAAGGTTACCGATACAAGTCATCGTTATGAAATTCTACTGATAAAGAGTTACCGCTACCGTTACACGGAAGATCACCGGTACATCAAGCCTACCGCTACCGATGCAATAAATCTTACCGCTACCTAAGTCTACCGATAGACATGACGTATACTATTAGAAGGGTTACCGATGGAAGGGCTACCGTTACACAAAGGGATACTATTACACAAGAAGCTACCGATACTCAGACCTACCGATACACAAGGCTACCGATATCCAAAGCTACCGTTCCAGAGACAGAACCTGAAATTTCTTTAATTTCATTAGCATTATTTAATCTAACCAACAGTCATACCAGGTATATTTTAATGCACTGACTTTTATTTAATGTGTGTTGTTGGATGTCAGGGAACCGTACCTCGTACCTGCAAAAAGGAAATCATTTCTGTTGTCGGAGATCGTACTTTAAATAAATGATTCTCCTGCTGCTGAAAAAGAGGTCGGAGAAAAATAAAAGCGTGGCAAAAATAAGAAGGTGATAAAACATGTGCATAAAAATAGACGACTAAACACACCAGTATATATTCATGCATTCCTGCATACCTATGATGATCCAAGAACAAAAAAGAGAACATCAACATAAGAAATTCATCGACTACATTTTTCTCTATCTGTGAACCTGGATGTCAAGCAGACGACACACTGTTTTTCAGAAAAAACCATAAGAGGACTCAGAACCATTTCAGATCAAATTTGAAGGAGTCCAGAGCTACACTGCAATCACTAGAGACATTCTAAACTCTATATCTTGCTCAGTGATTTATTATTTACATTTTGAGCAGTGTGTGTCATCTGCTGTATTTTACACACACACACTGTCTCCTGTACTTTAATTGGAGGATCTGTAAATCCTCATCCAGCTCTTTACATCTTTTATTTCCCACTGTGGAAAGTGGTAGAGGTTGTGTGAGACCTGGACAGATGGATTTGTTGTTGTTTTGTTTCCCACGAAGAACTGCGGTAGAGGTCATTGACCTGGACAGTTATAAACTGTTGTGAACCCCGATCTAGAGTATGGATCCAATTAATATAAATTGTTGAGAGGACTAAGTCTCGGCTTCAGACTAATCCTCTTTGTCATATCTGTTGTCCTTTATTTAGTTTTATCTAAAACCTTTTATTCCGCTGCCAAGTGCTTTAAAACCTAAACTGTTTTTCAAAGTAACTCTGATAATTGAATTAGCAAGTGTTTGCTTTATTTGTAAATCAGTAAGTTAGTTTCAAAAGCTAATCTGATCCTCTGATTAGATTAACTACGAATTAATAAATCCCTTGAGATCCTATCTGAAAGTTTTATTTAGTTCAAAATCACTACAATTCAATTTGTATATTAAATTAGGGGAATTTGTTAAAAGATTTTAAAACAGAAATTTTAATTGGAACTCAATTCACCCCCTCTTGAGTATCCACTCCGACCAACAATATCTATTATTTTTATTGAGAAATACCCTATCATTTGGATATGAAATTGAAGGATTATTGATTCAGAATGAAATGGATGAAATCATACAATTATCAAATGAATTCCTAGACTTCTATCCAAGGTATGTTCATAGAGATATAAATTTTCTATCTGAATCTATATTTGATGGTAAGATAAATATTAAATGGTAATTTTCCCGACTTTAATATTAAAAATATGATTTATTTTATATATTAAACAATAGTATTTTTCTATAAAATCCATAGTTTTCGATGTGTCTATTTGATGATGAATATATTACATATTTATCCATTATCCCTCATGTGTCATGATGTACCAAGATCATTAAGAATTCTTCTATTGGGATGTCATGATAAAGGATATTATTGAGTATGCATGAACACCATTAGTATACTAGTTGTTACATGATGTGTAAACTGAAATAATCATATAATTATAACACAAAATAACATGGAAAATGAGTAAAATTATTGATTTCATAGTTAGGGTGGTTATGGAAGGTGAATGAAGATCCAGAATGGGGAGGTTGATTTTATATGGTGTACTATAAATTTTAAATAAATATTTTACTTACATTTTCTAGATTATATTATCTTCCAATCCATAAATTATTTTTAATTATAATATCTCAAACTGTAAACTCAATGAAAATAAAATAATCAATATGATGTAAAATAAATAATTTTTAAAAGAGTCTATGTAGTACTTATTAATAAATAAAATTACTTTAATGGATATTATTTTCTGAAAAAATATAATTATAAAACCCAACTCATTTATTCTTTATCAGCAGTTTGTTTTACAGCTAAAGAAACAAATCAATTTTCTATGTGAGAGATAACATTGAAATTAAACCCATCACAAGATATCTGAATCATTTTTACAATCAGAGTATATTATAAGCCCTATAATCAATTATTCTTCCAAAATAAAAAACTACCAACTTAAATTATAGAATCTATTCACCTTGAATGCATATCAAAACAAAAAACCAACAAAGAAGATCCTATATATCCACAACCATAAATATATAAAGGAATTAAAAACATGAGAATTTATAAAAAAAAATATTCACCCAAATTCCGTATTGAAATATCATAGCTGAAAATACATTTGTATTTTTTCATCAATAATGAGATGACTGAAATCATTAATTTATTTTTTAAATATTCATTTCTCATGTCTAACCACATCTAACCCATGATTTTTTTATTTATATTTATATAAATTTATGTAAATACACAAATGGATTGATTCCAAGATCATTGTATTTAGTTTTCAGCCACATTAGGCATAACTCACCATAACATAATTTATGTTTATTAAAAATGAATTATCCAAATCGTTTAACATTTATATTCCATTAAAATGTTCATATATTGGTTGATATATATAATTTTAGTATCTAAATTAATTATTCTTAATAATAAAATGAAATTAAAAAACAAAAATAAATTCAAATAATAAAATGATAAAAAATATTTTTATTGAAGACTATTTTGATTTTCAAAACCAAGGATAATGTAAAGAATTTTTTCAATAAATTCAATATTCTTTAAATGATAAACATGAAGGAGATATTATGTTTGATTGAATATTAAATTAATGGCACATTCCGCAGTCCACAATGTTCCAGAGAAAATTAAAATTTCTAATGAATGATAAATAATTCCATATACTCTGAATATGAAATCTATATTCATAATATTCTCAGAATTTCACACTAATCTCCAAAATATATAAATCCTCTACATTTTTTTATTTTTATAACTAGTGTATCAATAAAAAAATTATGGAATATTATTGTAATCATAACCATCATATAAATACCCATTCTCGTGATTAACAAAATAAAATCAAATATAAAAATATAAAAATGATGGGATTGAATTATTGAATTTATTAATGAATAAAATATAAAAATCCCTTATATAAACTGTTATGTATGTGTGAAAAGAATTTTTTATAGTTATTTATCACCCTTTTTATTCTAAATATATAATGAGGATTAATAAATAGTACATTTAATTATTAGTTGGAATGAGATAAAATATTTAACCTTCCAAAAGTAAGCACTCAATCTGTATGGGAGATTTTATTGAAATGAAAATGGTTTCCAAGTAGGTTTAAAACAAATTATCAAATCATTAAGGAAAAATATATGTAATTAAAATTTACAAAAAATCTAAAAAGAGTTTAAAATAAAAAATTGTAGTAATATAGTTATTTAAAAATAACAAAAAAATTTAATCATTCTATTAATGTTAAAAACCCACGGTCAAGAATATTACATTTAATAAATATTGTATTATAAATGTATCAAAACAAAAAATAAAATGATAAATTTAATGAATGTTTTATAATTTTGGAGTATATCATAGTAACTATATTATACACAAACCATTTTTTCTATAAAAAATGTTATTCAAATTTTATCATATTTTAATATTAAGGATATTCTAATGTGAATTCATTTTATAAATATAAACAATGTCATAAATTAAAAATTAAATAATTTTTTTTCCTATAATAAAAAAATGATATTATTTCGATATGAAAATATCAAGTAATATTTCATAGATATTTTTATAATATATTTTAAAGTAATTTTTCATCATTGATCATTATGATGTAATAATGTTTCGTTATAATGGATTTTATAAAAGTTTAATGAAATTTATTTCCTCCCTCATTATCAACAAATTTTTTTGTCATGACCACCTCCCTACAATATGTACCCCTACTGGGACGGAAATGTGAGAAGGGTGATAATGACCCCCAAGACCTACATTCAGTAGTCCCCTGGTTGTTAACTAGCACTGAGGATATAGTAAACACACATATGGGAGGCATTTCCCTCCAAAAGAACACATGAGAAAGAGAGAGGTAATATAGAAAACATCCAATTCTATCTCAGACTGAAATATAAAATAAAACTGAAGTACACATATTTAATAATTTTCAATGATACTACAATTAACAGTAGAAAACATCATGTATCCAATAAAAATTAAAAATAGCACCATCCAAAAGCCTGAATATCTCATGTAACACCTAGTTAGTAGAAACTAATATTATCTCTAACCTACTCCAAGTGACCTGAAAATAAGTTTATATAAACAAGGGTGATTATAACAGTACACTCATTAGGACCCTCCCCGAAGCCTCTCATGAAAAAGTAAACAAAGAATGCTGACGCACAGTGAACAAAAAGTAAAACTAAATCATCACCTACACAGGTATACAAAGTTCCATGCCTCAACATGGATACCCTCACAAAGTAACACAAACAAGAGTATATAATATAATAACGAATATCAATGGTACCCTTCTACTACTTACCCACTATTTTTCCTTTTTGTCCAAATGTCACACATCCAATGAATCTATCTCCAAAAAGGTTTTCCTGCAGACACCTTGGTGAAGCACCACAACATGCACCTCGTGAAAAAAACCACCACGTCCAAATAAGAAAATGACAAGGTAGTTTCCTGGAGCCACCACAAATGGTATAACATGTATCATATATCGAGTATTATTAATCAATCCATTACAACCCATACATCGAGTAACGATCCTTAATCCATCACAGCTAATAAACGTTACACCGAAAGTTGTCCAAATGATTGTATATCCAGAATATATGTGTGTGAATAACCACAGGACATTACAACCCTCTACAAACATTTATGGGGAAAACAAACCATTGTACCTACAAGAACATGTAACAACCAAGAGAATAGAGTGGCTCCAAAGGGGGTATTCATCCATCCATCCTTCCATCAGAATGTTTGGGAAAACAACCGTAGGAATCAAAATCCTTGCAGTGTCAGTTTCCCTAACAGACGGGGTAGATTAGCATAGAGAAACACAAAAGTATGTCATATACTATATCTCACAACCAAACTATTTTCATAACCTAGTCTCAAACTAAACTATATCTAAGGTCTCTCGGACACCCGAGTGACACTTCTTAGACTAGGTATCCAATATGAATAGAACCATTTAAATAGATCTAATACATTAAATCATTCCCTTTTTGTTAGTTCCACTTTACGATAATTATTTATTTAAAAATAAATTAACCATTAACAATTTCCACATTGTATTTCAATAGCATCACACCCAAAGTCCACTTTCCCTTTAAAATTAAAACGTCAACATTTCGTTCCAGTAATATCCATACAAATGAGTTAATATCATTTATTAAATTTTTTATTGATAAAATTACATTCCCATATTCCCATGAATTCTAGAAAAAAAAATCTATGCAACTAAACAGAAGGGGGCCTAACACGTTGAGTAGATAACTACCCGTCGAGTCTTTGTCACCTATAGAAAGTGTGTATACCCATACTCCATTGAAAATATATTCACGGAAAGCATGTGGCATACCACCACATCTTTTCTCCTTTGGAAGAAGGTTATGCAAGACCAGTTGGCTAAAGTAGTTCGGAAAGTAAAGTAGACAACCAATCAATGAAACAAAAATCATCCATACATTCATATATAACGCATTCGATCATCCCCGGTGTCCTCTGTGACACCAAAATGCATAAACCAATGCATCTCGCCACTCTAGGAAACAAATTCTACCAAAAAAAGTACGGCTCACTAACCCCACATATCACAATAGAAATCTAGGCTCACATCACAACACAAGCAGCATGAAAAAAAAACATCATATACATTGGGAAATTGACCCTTAAACAAGAATGACGATAACTCAGAACCCTACAATGAATTATCTTTTAGCAAAAATCAGTTATTTAATCCATCTTAGATTAACCGATTTACTAATAGTAAGTTCCAGCTTCATGAAACCTAAATAGTAAGCTATCACAATTAATAACACATTCTTACTACACCAATTTGATTAACATGAAATTACAACAAGAAAAACTAGATTAGTTTACATGCATATTTATCATTTTCCAAAAAATTATCAATTAATTCTGGATTTATGTTCTTTACAAATTTCCATCAAGAACATAAAAAGTTAAGCAAGCATGAATAAAAATCTCACTATATATAAAAACAATAGGCAATAACATATGATGGATCTCAATTTATTTATCCGGTTCAAATATTTATTAGGTCAATTTCATTGTGATCTTGTCAAATAAAACATGAAAACTCTATAGTTGCACATAACAGAAAAGTGATGATTTTGAATCCCCTACCTCAAACAGTTCATGACTTTCTTTATATGAGAAGGATCCACTCAACGGGTTACAATCTCCTCCAATATGACAACTGTATCCCCTCGAGGATGTAGAGACACCACCACATTGGCCAACACACATGAAATTCCCATTAAGAACATGGCAGTAATATTCAATAAAAAGGGAAAGAATAAAGAAGGAGATGAAACTGAAATAATTTAGAGAGATCATACTTTATATCGAAGACTGATCAATATTTATTGGTTTCATCAAAATAGAGCCGAACAATTCCTAGGAATATAGTTTGATTACACAACCCCCATGGGAATGAATGGTATGTTCAAGCATCTCACACCCGAGAACAAGGAGGAAGAACTAGGGATGAAGATATATCGTCCCTTTAGAATATTTAATAGAGTAGTGGTGTAAGATACGCTGGGTTTTCCATTAAATTAGAATCACTTTAAACCATGCAGATTGACCAGGTAAAAAACATCTTGAGCTTTATGAGATATTAATATAGGAGTTACGATATTTTAATCATCCTTAGAGTCCTTTAAAAAAGGGTTTTAATGCATTCTTCGTTAAAGGAAATGTTAAAGGGGAGAAAATATAAGAAGTTGGAACCACTGTTCACAAACATGAAAATTTGAAAAGGAAAAACACTATTGATAAACCTCCCCGTTGGATCCTCAACATTATGTAAACACTTTTCATGAAACTAAAATTTGGAAAATATAAGAGGTTACTGTTGGAACTTCACCATTCTGGATACACTGTCCATGAACTCAAAATTTGTTAAATGAAAATAGGTCACCATTGGAACCTCACCGTTCTGGAAACCCTGTTCATGAACTCAAAATTTGGAAATGGAAAGAGGTCACCATTTGTAACTCAGAGTTCTGGAAACACTATTCATGAACTCAAAATTTGGAAATGAAAAGAGGTCACCGTTGGAACCTCACCATTATAGAAACATTGTTCTTGAACTCAAAATTTGGCCAAGAAAGAGGTCACCATTGGAAGCACACCATTCACGAATCACTTTTCATGAACTGAAAATTTGGAAAAGGAAAGAGGTCATCGTTGGATCTTTACCATTGCATTGTTCACATAAAGTTATCAATGAAAATGTTCACCGAAGTTCACTGATGACGTTGTTCACATAAGGTCGTTGATGTAACTTATCATATAAGGTCACCATTGAACTGTTCCCAAAAGGTTACCAATGACACTGTTCAAATAAGGCCACTGATGTCACTGTTCACATAAGGTCACTGATATCACTGTTCAGATAAGGTCATCAATGCTCTATTCACATAAGCTTACCGATGAAACTGTTCACAGAAGGTTACTGATGTCACTATTCACATAAGGTAACCAATGTCACTATTCACATAAGGTCACCGTTGAACTATTCACTGAAGGAACTCTTCACAGAAATGGAATTTTGGCAAGGTTTTGGGGATAAGTCACCATGACCTCCTGAAACACCTCATACACCTAATATTTTCAATCGTGTGAACCATAGAGTTTCAGGACATTACATCAGATACTTATCAAAACATTCTCATCCTCTAGAATTCAAAACCCACCAAAATGTAAAACGAAATATAGTCTGAACAACCACCCTTCGAGATACCACTAAAAAGAGAGAAAGAAACAAGATGAAAAAAAGAAATAAATATTATATACATGAACATTATTTAACCACAAAGTCTACATCGATTCAAGAAAAGAGATAATCATCAAACATCTCTGGGTACTGATCACGTATCTAGGACTCACGTTACCAACTACTCTCCTCCATGCCACCATGTCAGCACAAGACATGAATCAATGGGATATAACACCTAAAAAAACACATTCTCTTTTTGATATTTTATCTCCACAGGTCGCATAATCATCATCATTGACCACTCCCCTGTCAATGAGGTGAGATTCATCATGAAGATAACGACAGAGCTGTTATACATGGAAATCATCATGTATCTGACTCATCAGCGGGGGAAGTGTAACTCGAAACGCCAGAGCTCCAACACAAGATAACCCCTCGAAAGGCCTAAAAACCAGGGAGAAAGTTTACTCCCACGACCAATCCTTTGATACCGACGATGGGTAGTCACCTTAATAAACACATGATCCCCAATATCAAACTCTATGGGTCCTATCCTTTGACCAGAAATTGATTTTTGATGAACTTGCGCTGTCTTAATCCTCTCACAAATCACCTGACCCATCTCTGTTGTATTCTACACTAGTTCTAGTCTGAGAATTGCTGACTTTCCGAACCCAGTCTAGCACAACAGAGAACAACATAGAAGACCATACAAGGCATCAAATGGTGCCATACCGATGGTGGAGTGAAAACTATTATTGTATGAAAACTCTACCTAGGGTATGTTCCTCATCCACGAACCTCAAAAATCCAAGAGACAAGAGCATTACATGTCTTCAAAAGTCTAGGAGGTTCGCTCTGTCTCATGTTCTGTTTGATGATGAAAAGTGGTTCTATGGAATAGATGAGAACCAAATGCATGTTAGAGACCTCTCCATACTCTAGAGGTAAAATGGGGATCTCAATCAGAAATGAATGTCCTTGGGAATCCATGATGTCTCACCGCCTCCTCCTTATAATGCTTCGACAAAAAATCTAATGAGCATGACACTTTGATTGTTTTGAAGTGGTATGATTTTGTTAAACGATCCATTCCACCCAAATATCATAATTTCCTCCCAGAGCTCGAGGTATACCAGTAACAATGTCCATTGAGATTTCCTCCCACTTCCACTACAGAACATCTAACAGCTAGAGCAGACCACCATGAACACGGTGTTCAGCCTTCAAATTATGGTAGAACAATCATCGAGACAGAAACATTTCAACCGCACACTTCAGCCCAGGCCACCAATGATGGATTATCAAGGATTGGTATATCTTTGTCATTCCAGGATGCACTACTATAGGGGAAATACGGAACTCTCTGAGAACCTTCTCGCACGTCAATAAATGATGAAATATAATTCCATGATACCACACTCTCTGTTGTTCTTCCTCTGACCAACCATCGGTGGACTCACCACAAACAACTCAGTCTCTCCAAACCGCCACCTCTAGATCCTAGAACTGGGAATCTTCCACCTTCTACATCAGAGATGATTGCACCATCATTTAAAAAATGCATCCTATTCCCCCAACTTCACCCATATCAAGATTTAATGTTGACAATTATTCCATTACTCTCACTGAGTCTTCAAATTTAAGCACTACCTCACTACGTGAGATATAAATCTGCGTATCATCTATAACATTCCCATTTCTAGGTGTGTACGATATTTATATGTTGTATTACTATAAGAAAACCATCCATTGATGATGTCGTAAATTCAAGTCACGCTGTGAGAAAACATACCTTAGGATCTTATGATCGGTGAAAAGCACAAAGTGCTCACCAATGAGGTAATGTCTACACATCATCAGAGAAAACACTACAAATTTTTACTTAAATGTGGCATAGTTATGTTCATAAGGATGCAACTGCTGAGACACAGAAGAACCGCTGATCTTTTCTGCATCAGAACAATTCCCAACCCCAGATGTGAAGCATCATAGAAAACATCAAACTAAACTGTCTCTTCTAGAAGACAATGCACTAGGGCACGTACTCTCTTCTCTTTTTGATACACAACATCTTCTAGACGCTGATTGTAGAGACCCTAAGCTTGATGTACATAGACATTACATTACTTTTGCGGAATACTTAATACACAACAAAAACATACACACAAGGACCGTAATAGTTTACTGTCTTTGGAAACTTGGAACTTAATCTTCTAATCATGGTGAAAGATCTTCAACATCTCCCATAAAGATCTTCCTCTTTTTGTTTCCTGACCTAAAACCTTTATTTTGATCCTGGGGGAAAATAAAACATAAAAAGGGTGAGCCAAAATTCTCAGTAAGGGTAAGCATGGATAAAATAAAACATACCATATACATTGGAACTTAAAAACATGAACATAATGTTTAAACATTAAAATCTTGAGCAACGTCATAAAACACGGAAGTACATAAGGCATAGATCATAATGGAACATAAACCATGATAAAATATCATGGGAATAAAACATGTAATTGTGTCATCCATTAAGCACATGTACTGATTTCCATATTAGCCAAGGCATTGCTGCCAAGGCCATCTTAGTGGAAAAAGTCTCATTTTGAATCGAGTTCACTCCTCGTTTCAGTCCTGTAACACTGAACCGGATTAACATACTGTTCCAGCCATGTCTGTCTCATGAGATATAAAATCATTACCCAATGAATTAGAGGGAGATATAGGTCCCACCCATCTCAAAATGAAATCATTATTACTTGTGCCATAAAAAACATACATCATTCATAATAACCCAATAAACAAAATGGGTTTCATAAACATCATTCCATCATCACATAATCCATATAAAAGAAATGGATACCATTTTATAATATTAAATCTGAAACCATTTAAATGATAGAGACATGATACTTGAAACATACACATATGAAATAATGTCATCTTAGATGAAAAATGGGTCTGATCATATACTTGAAATGAATTCTTGAGGAAAATATCCTTTCTTCTTCAAAATCAATTTATTTTCACAAAACATCATGCAATTTTAAAAGAAAGAGATTTTGTTGAAAATAGTAATGAAATATTTTGTAGGAAGCTTCCTGAAAATAAGGCTTTATGAAACAGAAAAAATCCTTTCATTTCGTATATGTTAAAAAAACATTCATCTTGTACTTTTGTCGAAAAAGTTAAAAAAGTACCTCGTAATGTAAACAAAAGGAAGATTCCTTACATAACATGTAGTAAAAGTCAAAAAGTCAAAAATGGATAAAAATAAATTTAAACATACATGAAAACACTTTTATAAAACATGGACATGGATGATATAAATAACCCCAGTAAATACATACGAATAAGCAATCTCAGATACAAATGAGATTTGCAAAATTTATCCCTTACCTTATGTCCGATATTCTTCGTATATATCCGAACCTCATGTATAATGATTTAAATAATGTCATTGACTTATTAAAGAATCATATTCATTGTTATGATATCATATATGGTTCACTTATGACTTTATATTACCCTTTCTTATGTAAATTCCATGTTAAAGAGTGTTTTGGGTAAAATCTTTTCATTTGTCGTCTGTGTTTTTACTTGTAATTATTCATATGATTACTTAGTTCATGATTACATAATTCCAGAATATAAAACATGATTTAAATATAATATATATTCATAATATACATATATATAATAGATCGATAAATGGAAAGAAATACACCGTTCATGGAGACGGTAGGCCCTACGTACACATGAACGCTATTTTCGTTTCCTTATTGAGTTGAATGGAATTAAGTAGATGACATACATATATACATAAATCCAGTAGATTTATAATGTCATATATTTCATTATTATTTCTTATATATACTTTATAATCATTCTTAAATGGTTAACATGGAGAATGAATCTTATCACGTCGTGGAGACGGTAGTCCGTACGTACGCACGGGCGATGTTATCGTCTCCATAATTATTGAATTGAATTGGAGTTGATGATACAATATATCAGAGTCAGTATGATGTTATAATAACTATGTATAGTTATTCCTTACACCATTATTCCCATCCATGTAAGGTGTTGGTGGAAGAACAGATTACACCACGGCATGGAGATGGTATTCCGTACGTACGCACGCGCGGTGATTTCATTTTCCGTAGGATGGATAGAAGGTGAAATGGGGTTGTTTCATATTTGTAATAAAAAATCAGTATATTAGTGATACTGATGTTATTACTTTATAATGAAACAACTAAATAAGAATAAGTTGAAGAAGAAAGAAGCTTGAAAGAATCGGGAGAAGAAATTACCTCTTCTTCGATACGCCTCTTTGAAACCTCCTCTTAGGGCACTAAGATTGGTCATTAAAGTAGACCAGAACCTCTAGGATGTTTCTAGGGAAGTGGAGAAGATAATTTGTCAGTATTTGGACGATCTTGAAGGCTCAAATTGGTGTGGGTAGAAGAGGGAGGAGGTGCCCTTTAATAAGGGAGGAGAGGGGCACCATTGGAATTCTTAAAAATATTAATTTATAATAAATCTATCCCCACTTAAAAACCTCAAAAAATGACTAATATTAGAATATTAGATGATACAGGGTTGTAATCGCATCAACCAATCAAATTTTGACATGTTTGGATCTTATTTTAAACCTTATCATTTCAATTTATCCTTATTTAATATATTTAACATTATTTGTGGTAAAAAAATTTTAAATTTTAAATTATAACAAATAATTACTTATTTGTTGTGAAGTTTCCATAATTGTCTAATTTATAACATTATAGACCATATAAATTTAAATTTAGTATTTTTAGATATTTTTGTGATTTTTAAACAATTTTATAATATGTTATTTTTATAAAATAACAATAGTTTCAATTTTGACACTATTCATTTATTTGAATTTAAATAAAATATATACAGAAGATATGTTCGGAATAAAATATTTAATAGATTAATAAAAGGTCATATGTATCTATAAAATTAGTGGATCACATTAAATAGTTCATATAATATTTATTTTATTATTTTTAAAACCATTTATTTGGTTTATCTCTTAATAAAATAATTACTACAACATTTTGTATAATTATTTAATATACTGATTTGTTGCATAAAAATTTAAAATAAAATCCTATGATGAAGATAAATATATTAACGTTCCCAATAATACTTTTACTCGAATTTATCATCTTAAAATAACAATATTTAAGTTGATATATTTATTAAATTATGAAGGTGACAACTTTGGCATCATTTATAATAAAATAATATAAGTGTCATAATCAATTTTATAAAGATCCAAACGGTTATATATTAGGTCATTGGAGGCTTAATGTGTATATATACACTACCAATAAGTTTTGTTCAGCTTTGTGGGCCTTTTAATGGTTATTATTATTTCAATAAAAACTATATTACTTATTTTCCACTTAATAAATATTTTCTGAATCATTAATGTATCACCATTAATGACCATTATTTAATCCCTAAAAATTATAAATAAATTATAATGACGTAGTTAATTTTATTAGATTTTTGGAGAATATTAATGTTCTAAGTTTTATGATGTTTATCACTAAATTAAAATTATTATACTTATAAGATTTAATAGAGTGACATGTTGTCACTTTCTTTGGTTTTAATAATAATTAAAATATTTTCATGGTAAAAAGTCCATAAAATGAATCTAATCTGACCCTTAGTGGATATGGGTTTACTTTTAGCCATAAAATAGAATTTTGGCATGAGTTTGGGTAATTTTATAATATTATATTTACTCTTAATTACCTGATTTACCTTTAACTATGGTAAATAAATTTTACCGTAGTTACTATTCATAATTCCCAAAAATAAAAAGTAGACTATTAACATAATTTGGACCCACTGATTCCAAATATGGAATCCATTGTTTCAAATTAAATACACATAAGTTGCAGAAATTAAATTAAAATTAATCCCGTTGTCGAATGAAAACGGGTTTTTGTTAAAAACATTACAAAAGATTGAATTGATTTAACCTGCGAATTCAATGTAAAATCAATGCTGATGACATACATTATATTAAATGGTAAAAATATATTCTATTTATACTTTAATACCATTCAATATTATAATTTAACCATATAAATTATTACGATGAAAAAAGTTGTTTTTCATTAAAATATAGTGTGTTTTTACTATTCATCAAAATATGAAAGTTACCAGAATAATATGAAAAATTTATCCAAAGTAAATTTTTTATCTTGATTCCAAAGAAGAATTTTATTTTTTCAAATTGAACTAAAAAACATGTCAAAAACTGGATTTAAAGTGGGAGCTCCATCAAAAGGCGACAAAACTGCATTTTTTTTAAATTACTTATTTTAGCTGAAAAATTTATTTTGTTCTTATACCATGTTCTAGAAAATGTGTAAGATGAAATATAATGTTATAAAATTAAAATTTCAGTTAATACTATTCATAACGGCTAGTTCATAATAATATTATAATAATATATCGTTGTTTAGTAAAACCCAGTATTGCATACAACACACGCTATCGAGGAAGGTCGCGATTGCATGTAATGAAAGCCATGTCCAGGTTGCGTGTTGTGAAAGAATCCTTTGTTGTTTCGTATAACAGAATCCAACCATATTTAATTTATACATTGAATATATATATATATATATATATATATACTCAATGTTGCGTAGAATAGCTATTATCAAAATTGTGTGTAACACGATCAAAGAATAGTGTTGTGTATACTGCAAGCTAATACGGTGTTGCGTATAGCGCAAGGTAATCTTGGTGTAGCATACAAAACAAGAAATTAATGAAATTAAAAGAATATTTTTTCACAAAATCTCGGGGTGTAACATTCTACCTCCCTTAAAATTAATTTTGCCCTCGAAATTTTTTGGGGTTTTAAATGGTTTACTACTCGAAAGTTTGTTTAATAGAAACCCACATCGTAAAAAGGAATACCAAAACATGGCTTAAAAAACTAATGTATGAAATGTAATGGTTACCCAAATTAACTCATCACTGGGTTTCCACGTAGGAGAACATAGTTGAAAATATGGATATGAAAGAAAAATCTAACCATCAAGTTCTGATGGAGAGTGGTAGAGAACATGGCTATGAAAAAGACAACAATCACAAAGCTATTGATTTGTGATGATCTAAGGTACCATATGATTCATCGGATATAAGATAACTGGGGAAATTTTTTTGGTTTTCAAGATCATTTCCCTAAAGTTAATGAATTAAAATAAATATTTTCATGATTTTGGTACAATCTCACTACTGTTCGTGAATTGAACAATTTCCACTTCATCCCTTAAACAAATGAAGTTGAATTTGTTATTCGTGATGTGTTAGAAGATCATATGATAGAATGATGGGTCATTCCATCTCTTTCAAAAAAAAGGTTAGAAAAAGTTATAAGTCTATCTTATGGTTAGATTAATCATATATGGTTCCAAAAATGAACTTATACTTCATATATCATACCGCTTAAAACTAGTTTCTACTAACCAGGGACTTTCTGTAGGCCAGTGGTAGGTGATAAAGGCCAGTCGCACATCAGTTCTGGGTTCGATTCCCAAAGCCTTGTCTGACGCGATGAGATGTCGCCCATCCTGTAGGTTGTCATTTTTCTAAAACTACATTACAATATCGTGCCATCAATAATATCGAAAAAAGGTTCCATCCTTAAACAATACTAACTTATGTCCAACATAATCCATTCCAATCTTTAGGCTTATCCATAATATTGCAGTCTATTGTCATATTATAGTGAAAACAATTACCAGAGATTTCATATAAGAAGCATGTTAATACCATCGTTGATCCACATATATCATAAGATATGTCTTGTTGGTCACATTAAAAACGTTCGAAGGCCTTAATCATGAATTCTCTTGAAAAATTAATACCCATTGAACCTTAATGAAAACATGAATACAGTTAATAGTTAACACTTTACACATACCAAAATCCTAAAAATTCTATATACTCAAACCATGATATCACTTAGTCCTTATATCAATCATGAGCTCATGAATACAATAAAACATCTCATTATCTTATTATTCCTTCATTATGCACATATCATCTACTTTACAAAAATATCTGAATAACATTCCATGGTTACTGGTACCATTCAAAATTTACATTCAAATACTTTTAGGGAAAAAAAGTTTAACAATCCTTAGATGATTCTTTATTCCATAGTTCCATTAACTATACAACATAACTCTCAATAAACATACAATCATTCCACTACCTTCTAAAACAACCGATTGAGCTTCAACACTTCTTTCATCTCATATATCATTTGTATTCTCCTCATCATCATCCACATAAATACTACCCATATGACCATTCTGATTCTCTTCATGAGATTTTCCATTAGGGCATTGGTTTGCATAATGCCCATACATTCCACATTTAAAACATCTAATCATTATTGATGTTGTAGAAATACCATTATCCTTGTCCATGGTGTTAACTGGACCTTTTCCTTTGCACTTACTGGCTTTATGTCCTTCTTTTCCACACCCAAAGCATCTTCCAGTTCCTTTGAAATAATCTCCCTGATGCCTCTTCCCACATGATTTACATGAGGGAAATTGAACTTTCATTCCTCTATGATCATCATGAAACTCCATCTTTCTCTTATTATCTGAGTCATGAAACATACCAAAGTTGAGATTATTGATCATATTATGAGATTTATGATTAGGCATAATAACGATGTTTGGACTTCCAGATCCCATTTCATTTGGTTTCTCATGAAGAAAATCATTCCATTGTCCGTCATATCCAACATTATGATGAATCTTCCTGTTTCTAGCCATTTTCTAAAACCCAAAAAGAATAGTGTGAGAGGCAAAAATCATGCTAGGGAAAACAACATAGTAAAGGGGGAGCACCCTCAATATCTAACATCTTAGGTTAAATTCTAAGATCGTTACAGTAGTTCTAGGACTATATCCTATACGTATTCTTATCCTTAGGGACATCCCTAGACATTCCTTAGAAATATCTATAGGGATCTCACTAATGTTTTTGCATCCTAGTTTCCAAAGGTTGACTAAACCTTTCCTCTCATACCATCTGTAGAGACACGAAGCTTAACGTACATGGACATTACATTACTTTTGCAGAATACTTAATACATAACAAAAACAGACACACAAGGACCGTAATAGTTTAGTGTCTTTGGAAACTTGGAACATAATCTTCTAATCGTGGTGAAAGATCTTCAACATCTCCCATAAAGATCTTCCACTTTTTGTTTCCTGACCTAAAACCTTTATTTTGATCCTAGGAAAAAAACATAAAAAGGGTGAGCTCAAATTCTCAGTAAGGGTAAGCATGGATAAAATGAAACATACCATATACATTGGAACTTAAAAACATGAACATAATGTTTAAACATTAAAATCTTGAGCAACGACATAAAACATGGAAGTACATAAGGCATAGTTCATAATGGAACATAAACCATGATAAAATAGCATGGGAATAAAACATGTAATTGTGGCATCCATGAAGAACATGTAATGATTTCCATAGTAGCCAAAGCATTGTTGCCAAGACTATCTTAGTGGACAATGTCCCATTTTGAATCGAGTTCACTCCTTGTTTCAGTCCTGTAACACTGAACCGGATTAACTTACTGTTCCAGCCATGTATATCTCATGAGATATAAAATATTTACCCAATGCATTGGAGGGAGATATAGGTCCCACCCATCTCATAATGAAATCATTCTTAATTGTTCCACAGAACACAACATACATCATTCATAATAACCCAATAAACAAAATGGTTTTCATAAACATCATTCTATCATCACATAATCCATATAAAGGAAATGGATATCATTTTATAATAAGAAAAGTGAAACTATTTAAATCATAGAGACATGATACTTGAAACATACACATATGAAATAATGTCATCTTAGACGAAAAATGGTTTTGATAAAATACTTGAAATGAATTCTTGAGGAAAATATCCTTTCTTCTTCAAAATAAATTTCTTTTCACAAAACGTCATGATATTTTAAAAGAAAGAGATTTTGTTGAAAATAGTAATGAAATCTTTTGGAGGAAGCTTCATAAAAATAATTCTTTATGAAATCGTATAAATCCCTTCATGTCGTATAAGTTAAAAAAACATTCTTTTCATACTTTTGTCGAAAAAGTTAAAAAAGTACCTCGTAACGTAAACAAAAGAAAGATTCCTTACATAACTTGTAGTAAAAGTCAAAAAGTCAAAAATGGGTAAAAATAACGTTAAACATACATGAAATAAATTTTATAAAAAATGGACATGGATTATAGAAATAACCCCAGTAAATACTTACGAATAAGCAATCTCAGATAAAAATGAGATTTGCAAAATTTATCCCTTACCATATGTCCGATATTTTTCGTATGTATCCGAACCTCATGTATAATGATTTAAATAATGTCATTGGCTTATTACAGAATCATATTCATTGTTATGATATCATATATGGTTCACTTATGACTTTATATTACCTGTTCTTTTGTAAATTCCATGTTAAATAGTGTTTTGGGTAAAATCGTTACATTTGCCGTCTGTGTTTTGACTTGTAATTATTCATAAGATTACTTAGATCACGATTACATAATTCCAGAATATAAAAAATGATTTATATATAATATATATTCATCATATACATATATATAATAGATCGATAAATGAAATGAAATACACCGTTCATGGAGACGGTAGGTCGTACGTACGCATGAACGATGTTTTCGTTTCTTATTGAGTTGAATGGAATTAAGTAGATGACATACATATATACATAAATCCAGTATCTTTATAATGTCATATATTTAATTTTTATTTCTTATATATACTTTATAATCATTCTTAAATGGTTAACATGGAGAATGAATCTCATCGCGTCATGGAGACGGTAGTCAGTGCGTACGCACGAGCGATGATATCGTCTCCATAATTATTGAATTGAATTGGAGATGATGATAAAATATATCAGAATCAGTATGATGTTATAATAACTATGTATAGTTATTCTTTACACCATTATACCCATATATGTAAGGTGTTGGTGGAAAAACAGATTACACCACGGTGTGGAGACGGTATTCCGTACGTACGCACGCGCAGTGATTTCGTTTTTCGTAGGATGGATAGAAGGTGAAATGAGGTTTTTTCATATTTATAATAACATATAAGTATATTATTGATACTTATGTCATTACTTTATAATGAAACAACAAAAGAAGAATAATTTGAAGAAGAAAGAAGCTTGAAAGAATCGGTTGAAGAAATTACCTCTTTTTCGATACGCCTCTTTGAAACCACCTCTTTGGGCACTAATATTGGTCTTTAAAGTAGACTAGAACCTCTAGGATGTTTATATGGAAGTGGAGAAGATAATTCGGCAGGGGTTGGCCGATATTGAAGGCTCAAATTGGTGTGAGGAGGAGAAGGAGGAGGTGCGCTTTTATAAGGGAGGAGTGGGGCACCTTTGGAATTCTTAAAAATATTAATTTATAATAAATCTAACCCCACTTAAAACCCTCCAAAAATGACTAATATTCAAATATTAGATGAGATAGGGTTGTAATATCATCAACCAATAAAATTTATACATGTTTGGAGCTTATTTTAAACCTTATCATTTTGATTTATCCTTATTTAATCTATTTATGTTTATTTGTGGTAATAAAATTCTAAATTTTGAATTATAACAAATAATTACTTATTTTTTGTGAAGTTCCCATAGTTGTTTAATTTATAACATTATAGACCATATAAATTTAAATTTATAATTTTTAAATACTTTTGTGAATTTTAAACAATTTTATAATATGTTATTTTTATAAAATAACAATAGTGTCAATTTTGACACTATTCATTTATTTGAATTTAAATAAAATATATTCAGAATATATGTTCGAACTAAAAGCTTTAATAGATTCATAAAAGGTCATATGTTTCAATAAAATTAGTGTATCACATTAAAGAGTTCATATAATATTTATTTTATTATTTTTAAAACCATTTATTTGGATTATCTCTTAATAAAATAATTACTACAACATTTTTGTATGATTATTTAATATACTGATTTTTGCATAAAAATTTAAAATAAAATCCTATGATGAAGATAAATCTATTAACTTTCATAATAACACTTTTACACGAATTTATCATCTTTAAATCACAATATTTAAATTGTAATATTTATTAAATTATGAAGGTGACAACTTTGGCATCATTTAAAATAAAATAATATAAGTGTCATAATCACTTTTATAATGATCCCAACGGTTATATATTTTTTCATTGGATGACTAAAGTGTATATATACACTACCAAAAAGTTTTTGTCAGGTTTGTGGGCCTTTTAATGGGTAATATTATTTCAATAAAAAATATATTACTTATTTTCCACTAAATAAACTTTTTCTGTATCATTAATGTATCACCATTAATGACCATTATTTATTCCCTAAAAATTATAAATAAATTATAATGATGTAGATAATTTGATAATATTTCTGGAGAATATTCATGTTTGAAGTTTTATGATGTTTATCACTAAAATAAAATTATTATACTTATAAGATTTAAGAGAGTGACATGTTGTCACTTTCTTTGGTTTTAATTATAATGAAATTATTTTCATGGCCAAAAGTCCATAAAATGAATCTAATCTAAACCTTAGTTGATATGGGTTTACTTTTATCCATCCAATATAATCTTTCCATGTGTTAGGGTAATTTTATAATATTATATTTACTCTTAATTACCTGATTTACCTTTAACTATGGTAAATAAAATTTACCGTAGTTACTATTCATAATTTCCAAAAATAAAGAGTAGCCTATTAACATAATTTGGACCCACTGATTCCAAATATGGAATCCATTTTTTCAAATTCAATACACAAAAGTTCCATAAATTAAATTAAAATTAATCCTGTTGTCGAATGAAAACAGGTTTTTGTTTAAAACATTGCAAAAGATTGAATTGATTTAAACAACGAATTCAATGTAAAATCAATGCTAATGACATAAATTATATTAAATGGTAAAAATATATTCTATTTATACTTTAAAACCATTCAATATTATAATTTAACCATATAAATTATTACGATGGAAAAAGTTGTTTTTCATTAAAATATAGCGTGTTTTTACTATTCATCAAAATATAAAAGTTACCAGAATAATACGAAAAATTTATCGAAAGTAAATTATTATTTCCTGATTCCAAAAAAGAATTTTATTTTGTCAAATTGAACTTATAAACATGTCAAAAACTAGATTCAATGTGGGTGCGCCATCAAAAGGCGACAAAACTAAATTTTTTAAAAATACTTATTTTACCTGAAAAATTTATTTTGTTCTTATACCATGTTCTAGAAAATGTGTAAGTTGAATAATAATGTTATAAAATTAAAAATTTAGTTAATACTATTCATAACGTCTAGTTCATAATAATATTATAATAATATATTGTTGTTTAGTAAAACCCGGTATTGAGTACAACACACGCTATTGAGGAAGGTCGCGATTGCATGTAATGCAAGCCAAGTCAGGGTTGCATGTTGTGAATGAATCCTTCGTTGTTTCATATAATAGAATCCAACCATATTTCATTTATACATTGAATATATATATATATACTCAATGTTGTGTATAATAACTATTATCAAAATTGTGTGTAACATGATCCAAGAATAGTGTTGCGTATACTGCAAGCTAATACGGTGTTGCGTATAGCGCAAGCTAATCTTGGTGTAGAATACAACACAAGACATTAATGAAATTAAAAAATATTTTTCATAAAATCTCGGGGTGTAACACTGATTATTCCATATGAACGAATGATCGTTCTTCGACAAAGTTTTCAGAGGAGTCATAACTCGAGAGAAATTAACTACAAACACTTATAGTAGCCTTCGAGACAAAGGAAAATTCACACCACTAACATAGTCTTGGGGGATTCCCAATACACAACCTCTTCTACATTCGAAGGATCCATAGATACTCTATTCTGGAAGATGACATGCCATATAAAACAGACATCTCAAACCCAAAACTCAAACTTTGACAACTTCCCAAATAGTTGATTTTGATTAAAAACTCCCAAAACAGCGTGTATATGCTCTGCATGCTCTTCTTTAGACGTGGAGTACATAAGGATATCACCGATTAAAACTAGAACGAACTTGTCCAAGAACTCAAGGATCCTAGAGTTCATCAATCCCATGAACACAGGGGTATAATTTGGTACACAGAACGACATTACAATGAACCCATAATTCCCATGATGACAATGGAAAGAATTTTTTGGGGTATCCTCATCCTTAACAAGCATATGATGATATCCAGACCATAAATCGATCGTTGGGAACCAACATGCACCATTCATTTGATCGAACAAATCATCAATACATGGAAGTGGATAGTGATTCTTCACTATCACATTGTTTAAGCGATGATAATCGACACACAATAGCAAAATGTCGTCATCCTTCTTCACGAAAAAAATTGGTGCAACCCATTCTGACACACTCAAATGAAAAAAACTACAGTGTAATAGACCATAAAGATGTATACGTAGCTCTCATAACTCCGAAGGGGGCATCCTATATGGAGATATAGTCATATAAGGCCCTCTTGGTTGTATCTCAATCCCAAACTCAATCTTTCATTGAGGGGGTAATGATACAACCTCTTCTAGAAAGACATCATGGTACTTTTCTATGACCATAGGAATCTATAGCTACTGAGACTTTGAAGAACAATACATAATCTCATCCATCATGAATGATAAGGACAGAACACGGCTATGACCCATCTGAGGACCTCGCTCAACAAAAAACACAACTGTATATCCATCCGCATAGAAGAAAATGACCTTCCTCCTAAAGCAATCCATGATAGCCTGCACCGAATACAAACAATCCATGTAGAGGATGAAATCATGTGGTTGTGTTTGTAATTATAGGAAATATCCTTAAGAGTGGTGTTTCTCCAACACTAGTTCACAATCTCTATATACATTAAACAATTCAGTGCAACCTCTAACTGGCGTAGTCAACGACAATGGCACTGGAAGCCTCTCAAACTCATGTCCTAATGCATGGAAAAGGGTAGGTGATATGAAGGATAATGTCATTCTTGATTCATACAAGGTATACACCAAGGTAGACAAAAAGAAATGGGTATCTTGAACGAGGTCTGGCTCACCGGGCGCAGGCAACGCTAAAGCATGAAGCTGACCACAATCTCCTTCATGACCACTTTGACCCTGATGATGACCACCACCAAGGTCGTGCTCTACTCTCTGAGGATGAGGAGTTTCACGGGGTAGTCATCTTCCCACCCCATCTACCCTCTATTGATCTAAAGCTAGTGCAACCTGCTGCAGCTTCATTAGCTAGAACATCTTCAACGGAGGAACCTCGAGCGGAACACCTGGTGCACGATGACTGCTCTTAAAGGTCGGGCACTCTCACTGCTGATGACCTCAACCACCACAAGAAAAAAAACCTGATCCATTAGCATATAATTGAGAGATTTTGACCCCAGAGAAACAAGAGGTTGAGGGCTGGGACCTACCACATGGAGAACAAAAACTCTTCTGACCTGAAAATAGGGAACCCCAGACAACAGCTCAGCATTGTGAGGAATCATGAAGACTCCACTCTCGTGATGATTTGGTTCTGGAAAATTTTCTCTCAATGATCTATTCCCTTTCTAGCACCACATGATATGTATTCAGCATAAATGGGGTGACCTGGCATTGGATCTCTGGTCGCAAAGCCTCCTCATAATGCCTCACTCTAGCCTCCTCTTCTAGAAATAGGTCCAAAGAATATCGTAAAAGGTTATGAAAATGGATTCCAAACTCTCACACAGTGGATTTCCCCTATCGAAGGGTAAGAAGCACCTGGAAACTGGATGGATTTATGGTAAACGAAAGAAACTCAAATCTAAACTTGTCTCGGAACTCCTCCCATGAAATCTCTGACTCCTCATGATATCTAAGGAACAAGAAACACCACTGCCTCGCTGATCCACATAGTATCTTCACATCCAAGGACACCTAATTCTTTTTCAGAGTAGAGATCAGACTGAAGCATATCTCGACCTCCTCCAACCAGTCTTTCATGACAATATCTAAAACGGATCCCTTGTACTTCTGTAGACTCGGGGGCTGAAAATATCAGAGTTTCCTCCTCCATAAGTCGTCATCGTCAAACCCTACAACTTGGCGATCTTATTGGATATCATATAGGACATCATCTATGTGATCTTAATGAGGATGTCGACCTATATCCATACCTGTAAAATAACAAATAGTTAGATCTCATAAACATAGAACATGGAAGACTCAACATTACTTATTTTGTTGTTTTATTTTATTCAGTTTAGGTTAACATACCCCACGGTCTACCCATTCAGATACAGGCACCAAGAAAAATGATTCATGATCCTTTCCTAGGTCTTTACCCTGAAACTAGTATCACCTCGTTTATTAGCCATTGTAAACATAATGGTTCATTCATCAAAAAACCAGGGCCCTAAACACCTATTTCTTAGCAAGTCTCCAGTGTTTATATCTCTTTCTAAACATGACTGAATCTTTTTCCCTACCAAACACTACAACCTCACCTATACCTAACACCATAATCCAACCTATCTTTCATCCATACCTCGAATACCACACAGTCATGACCCTCTCACACAATGTGTACCCCTCCTGGGATGGAAATGTGAGACGAGAGATAATGACCCTGAGTCCCTCCTCCAGTAGGCTCTGGGTTGGAGACTAACATCATGGATATAGTAAACACACAGATGGGAGGCATTACCCCCTATGAGAACACATGAGAAATATGGAGATAAGATAGATACCATCCAATTCCATCTTATACTGAAATATATGAGAAAACCCAATTGCACATATGTAATGTCTTGCAATGCTACAACAACTGAAAGGGGAGAGCATAAAGTACCCAAAAGAAAGTAAAAACAACAGCAACCATAAGCCCGAACCACACCTACAACCCCAAGATAGTAGAAACAAAATTTATCTCTGACCTCGTCTATGTGACCTCGAAACTAGGTTAGAAAAATGTCGGTTGAGTATAACAGTATACTCAGTCGGATCCTCCCTTAACGATCTCGTGAAAATGTAAAGAAACCATGCTAAATAAAAATGATCAACAAGTGAAACTAACTCGTCCCCTGAACAGGTATACTACGTTCCCAGACTCACCATGGATACTCTAACCATGTAATGCTTACAAGATTATATAATATAATAAAGAATATCAAGGGTACCCCACTACTACTTCCCTACATTATTATTGCTTTTCCCCAATGGCTCACATCCTAAGCATCTCTCTCCAAAAAGGTTTTTCCGTAGACACTTGGATGAAGCACCACAACATGCACCTAATGCAACAAAACCACCTGGTCCATGTAAGAAAGTAACCATTTAGTTTCTGAGAGCCACCATAGCTCGTATGATGTGTATCATATATCGGGTATTATACCTCAAGACATTACAACCCATACACTGTGTAAAAATCATCATACCATCAGAGAGTATACGCGTTACACCTATAGTAGTCCATAGTATACTATTTCCCGAATATATGTGTGTTAATAACCGCAAGCCACTTCAGCCCTCTACACACATATATGGGGAAAACTAACCACTGTCCCTAACAGCACACGTAACTACCAAGAGAAGAGAGTGGGGCTAAACAGGGTAGTTAGACATCCATCCTCTCACTAGAATGTTGGGGAAAACACCCCCATGGCTCAGAATCATTGGGGTGTCAGTTTCGCTAACTAATGAGGTGGAGTAGAATATAGATACACAAAAAATACAGAATATACTATATATCATAACCACAATATGGGAATAACCTAGTCATAGACTCAACTTCATCTAAAGTATCTCAGTATCCCAGCTTCCACTTCTGAGACTAGGTATCCTGTAATCACACAACCATTTAAATTACATTATTACATTACTTCATTCAATTTTTGTCAGTTCCTCTTTATGTTAATAATTTCTTTAACCAATAATTAAATATTAACAATTTCCACATTATATCTCATTATCATCACACCCAATGTCCACTATCCCTTTAAAATTGTAACCACAAAATTTCATTCCAGCACGCTCCAACCCCATGGGCTAACAATATTTATTCAATATTTTATTTACAACATTACATTCCCATATTCCCAGGAATTATAGAAAAAAATTCTATGCAACTAAACACAAGGGGGCTCACCACGGTGAGTAGATAACTATCTGTCGAGTCTTTTCCACCTATAGAAAGAGCGCAGACCCATCCTCCTTTGAGAAGCTAGACAAAGAAAGTACGTGGAATACCACGTACGTATTTGCCTCTTTAAGAAGAAGGGTAAGCAGGACCAACTTTCTCGAGTAGTGGGTAATGTAAAGCATACAACCAATAAAAGAAACACCAATCATCCGAACATTCACATATAACATCTTCCATCATCCCTGGAGTCCTCTCTGAGACCCATATGTATAAACTGATGCATCTTGCCACTCTAGGCATCCACTACCATGTCAACCAGTAGGACTCCATGCCCCAACATATCACAATATCCATCGAGACTCATATCACAACACAAGAGGTAAAAAAAACATCTTATCAATTGGGATCTTGGCCCTTAACCGGTTTACTATTATTAGGTTCCAACTTCGTTAAACCGAAACAGTAAGATATCATAATTAATTAAACATGCTTACTGCACTAATTTTATTAACATAAAATTACATCAAGGAGAACCATATTCATTTACACAACTCTTTATCATTATCCAAACAATTATCAATTAATTCATTATTTACGCTCTTTACCAATTTCCACCAAGAATGAAAAATTACAATAAAGGAAGAATAGATATCACACTATCAATAAAAAATATGAAAAAACTTAAGATTGATCTCAATTTATTTATCCGGTTGAAATATTTCTTATGCCAATTTCATTGTGAACCAGTGGGATAATATCAGCTCGGTCTATAGTTTCACATAACAGAAATGAGAAGAAATGAATCCCCTACTACATATAGTTATTGACGTTCTTTATATGATAACGAGCCACACAACGGGTTATGATCTCCTCCACTGTGAAAACTGTATCCACCCAAGGATGTAGAGACACCACCACAACTCCCAACACCCAAGAAAATACCATTAGGAACATGAGGGTAAAAATAAATAAAAAGGGAAAGGAGAAAGAATAAGATGAAGCCTAAATAATGAATATAGATCATACCATATGTCGAAGACTAATCGATATGGCTTGGTTGCATCAAAACATAGCGTAACAAATCATTGGAGGAATGTTTTATTGCACAACTAATATGAGAAGGAATGGGATGTTCAACTGTCTCACACCTTAGAATGAGGATGAAGAACAAGGGAGAAAGATATATTGTCCCATTAGAATATTTTACGGAGCTGTGGTTTAAGATACGCTGGGTTTTCCATTTAAAGTGGATCACATTAAACCACATGGTTTTACCAATTAAAAATATCTTGAACCATACGAGAAATTAATATAGGAGTTACAACCTTTGAATCAGCCATATATTCCTTGAAACAAGTCTTTTAATGCATTTTTTGTCACTGTAAATCTTAAAGGGGAATGACTATAGGAAGATGGAAGAATTCTTCATGAAATCGGAATTTTGAAAAGGAAAAACACTATTTATGAACCTCACCATTGGAACCTCACCATTCTGGAAACACTGTTCATGAACCCAAAATTTGAAAAAAGAAAGAGGTCACCGTTAGAGTCTCACCATTCGGGAAAAAATGTTCAGGAAATCAAAATTTTGAAAAGGAAATAGGTCACCATTGGAACCTCACCGTTATGGAAACAATTTTGATGAAGTCAAAATTTGGAAAAGGGAAGAGGTCACCGTTGGAACCTCATCGTTTCAGAAACACTATTCATGAACTCCTAATTTGTAAAAGGATAGAGGTCACTGTTGGACCTCACCATCCTGGAAAAACTATTCATGAACTAAAAATTTTGCAAAAGAAAGAGGTCACCATTGGAACCTCACTTTTATGGAAATATTTTTTATAAACTCCAAATTTATCAATGGAAAGAGTTCACTATTGGAACCTCACCACTGCACTATTCACATAAGGATACTAATGAAACTATTCACAGAAGATAACCAATTACACTATTCATATTAGGTCACTGATGTCACTGTTCATATAAGGTCACCGTTGCACTGTACACCTAAGGTTACTGATGACACTGTTCACATAAGATCACCAATGTCTCTATTCACATAAGTTCACCATTACACTGTTCACATAAGGTTACTGATAACACTATCACATAAGGTCACTGATGTCACCGTTCACATAAGGTCATTGTTGTCATTGTTCACAAAAGGTCACTGCTACATTGTTCACAAATTAAACTGTTCACATTAATGGAAATTTGGCAATGTGTTTGGGATATGTCACTTAGACCTCCCGAAACACCTCATACACCTAATTTTCGCAAAAGAATGGACAAGAGAGGTCCGATACATTAAATTTTTAATCTTCATGAGTTATTTAAATCAATATGTGGACTTGATTATCACGTTTTTAGGATATTAAAAGGAATCAATTTCATTTATTTAAATATATTAGAATAATTGTATTTAGTAGAACTTTTAGGATGTTAATTTACATTTTAGTCAAAGTCTCAAATATTAACATGATTTTTGTATCTTCCTAGAAAAATAATTTCATATTTATCTCTATTTCAAATGTAATATATTTATTGGGTTATTAAAAAATATGATACCATTTATTTTATCAAAATATATCTAACATTTAATAATAATATAAAGTATTTATGACTATTTCACATCAACAACAAATTTCTACAGAAACATCTAGTTGAAAGATAGTGGGATTTAATGGTAGAGAGTTCGACTATGTATTTTTTCTTCAAGGGCCTCGAAACTATAGAAAAAATTAAGAAAAAATTATCTTTTTATATTTTATTCCCTTAGTTATTGTATACACTAAATCCAGTGTTGAAAAAATCATATGTTGGCATTTATTTTTTAAGAAACAAAATTAACAATACTTGGGATTTTCATTAAGTTATGATATATCATTGTTACTAAATTAAGATATAAATCCATTATATTTTCATAGAATCTATCACATATAAAACAAATAATTTAATAATGATTGGATTATAAAAATATAATTTCATTAATCATCACACATAATAATGATTTCTCAATTCTATTACTTGATTTATTAGAGAATGTATATTGGATGTACATAAAAATGTACATATTTTTTAAAAATTATCATAATGAGTTCATTTAGGTAAATCTCTAATATATACATATAATGACAGGTTTATTACTTACAATATTTGAGTTATTGGGAAACCGTTAAAATTATTGAGTTCTTTGATAATACTCATCTTTATCTCACTCAACAAAATATTTATAAAACTATCCATGTTATATTTTTAAGTGATCGAAAAAGTAACAAAATTAATAAAATTTTGAATATTTAAATTTTTTTGGAAATGTTTATTAACTAAATTTTATTTATCAACTATCCCAATATGAACATTTTCCTAATTTAGTGAACTTGGTAATTTATCATACATTGTTGATGGATCATGTTAATATCATTCATGATAATTGGATTTAATTTTTTTTTTGACAAAATACATTTTTTAAATTATAGTTATTTAAAAACAAATCTACATTATCCTATCAATTATGGAAAGCAATAGTAAGATGAATTGTATGTATATTAAAATTTAAATTTAATGTATTTTCAATTTGAATTAAATTAATTTGAACCATGATAAATTTAGAAAATATTTTATAATAATCTGTTAATATTTCTCTAATGAAAAATCTTGGATTTGATAACGACATTTTTTTACAATGTGATTAATAATACTAGATAATAATAATGTTTTCTGAGAAATTACATTTTTATAACGAAATATAATATAATGAACCATAAAATAATAATAATTATTTATAATAACCAATATAGAAGAAAATTAAATGTGAGATCCAATGTGGAATATAAAATGCCATTAATTTTTTCATTCCATTTTATTATAAAATTATTGGACATTATGTTCATTCATTAATAGTGTCATTTGAAAACATATAATTTGAGGACATAAAAATTAAATATTCTGGTGACAATTCATTATAAAAAAATTCTACCTGTTTTTCTAATAAGATTACAATTTTTAAAAACAATTGAAAATATTAATATAATAAAATATTGGAATAAAATATTAGCATCCAAAATATGAATATTATCATAAAAGATAGTATTCAAAAGAGAAATATAATGATTAATCTGTGGTTTCTGTAAAAAAAACAATATCTAAACTGACGAAATGAGAACAAATCATAACTATTTAACTCATACATTGTTGATGAAATCAACATAAATCCAATCATATTAATTGTCTATAAATATAGGAAACAGTATGTTCTATATGAGGAGTCATTTAATCCATTATTTTATTATTATATATTTCATGCATTATATTATTAAATATAAATGTGTTTTTTAAATTTTTCATTTTCAATTACATATATTATGGTACATGAATATAAAATATTATGTAGTATGTATGAATATACAATAGACTACAAAATAATAATTTTATAGTAAATTTATATATTTTTTAATAGTAAAAATTAAAACTATAGATATATAAATTACATTTTACTAACTTAAATTTAAATATATATATATATATAGTTATTAGTGAATCATTATTAGAGATTTTATAGTAAACACATAGATAATACATTGTATGTCCTTTAGTGTTTACAATTCATTATTGTATATCACATGTGGTATACAAGGATTACTTGGTGGATATAGATAGATGATTTTCCTATTTCCATTTTTGGTATAATGTTTTCTTTAGGGAGTGGGCTAATAAGTGTATCAAGGACCAAGAAAATATTTGAATGAATTTTTATAAACATTAAGTATTAAATTATCGAAATTAATATATGGAACTCTAAAAATTTGTGACCAATATAAAATATGTTGAAATCTACAAAAAACACATATAAATTTCAAAATCACGTTATGGTTAAAAAGATAAAATTTTATTTAAAAAATAAATTGGAAAATGATTAATAATTTTTATGAAAATAATAATTCAATGATAGAAAAACTTAAATAACCATGGTATTTATTATAAGAAATATATAATCTTATTTTTTAATTTTGAATTATGGGATTACTTATTAGTTGTTGAAAATTAACACCCTAATGACATTTAAATTTTAAATGTGTGTATGTTCCCCTAAATTATCACTAACATTGATTTGTAATTAACAATGTGAAAAAATATTTCTATGATATTCAATATTTGATAATTTAAACAATATCAAAACATTATTGTACCTGTGAATTAGAAATCAAAAAATATTGAAAATGCAAGGGGGAGGGAAATCCCAACCCTGGATAAAATTTCCATCACTGCCCAAAAAAAATACAAGTATTGATGAAATATGTAATATGAAAAATTTCGTAGAAATGAGATAAAAATAAGAAGAATAACACAAACTAAAATATGAAAAATAAATATCACAATAAAATGTTAAAATCAATCTTTTTGAATTTGTGTTATTTTAGTCATTATTTTTTAGATAATATGATAAAATTCATTCTTTTTCCAAAATATCCCATAGATTAATAATTTTTAGAATTAAAAAATACAATCTTCTCCACTTTCTATGAGATTATAAAATTTTAAGGATATTTATATATAATTCAATGAATCTAAATAAACAATTCTACGAAATGTGAATGAACTAAGTTGAAAAAAATAACTGGTGGTTCTTGGTAAATTAAACATGTATGGCCCTGAGTTATTTTTCCATTCTAAAGAAATATGTAATGGAGTTAATTAGTTTATTAAATAAATATCATTAAAATGATTATATACATTATCGTTTTCCATGATATTATCAAATTTAATCCCTATATTTAAATTACTCATAATATTTATTGGCTTTACCTACTTCTCAGTTTCATTTTTTAATACATAAATGAGGTATAAATTTATAAATTTTCCTTATGATCCATGTAAAATTTTTTTTTTCAACATTATTTTATAGAGAAAATAAATAACTGGATAAATAATATAAGAACTGATCAAGGGTTCTCACCAATATTTACATAAAACACATACTTTTTACATAGTTGTAAATGCTTCCAATAAAAGATATTGTAAGACATATAATAAAACATAGTTAACCAAAAATATAAAATAAAATAATTTTAAAATATTATCCCTACATCAATTCATCAAATTACACATGTTCATATTAACGTTAAATCTACATTATTGGAAATTGACAATGAATAAAAAAGTGTAGATCATTGTTGTAAAAAATTGATTTTAAAAAATAAATATGATTCCAATGTAAATAAATAATAAATAATTTATATTTTTAATTATATAAATGAATGTAGAGGTACAAACATAAATAATTCTAATCAAATTAGTTGTGAAAAAATTCAAGGTGTGTTAATATAAATGTTCAAGGTTCCAAATTGAATATTTTGAATAGAATCCTTAATTAAACAAGAGAAATGGTTTTAATCATAGCATAACTTAATGAAAAAACAATGAAAATTAAATTTTATGCATCACTCTGTTCTAAATTAATTAACAGATTATGTAACCACTTATAAAGTAATATAAATAATAATAATGTGTTAGAAATATTATCAATTTTAAACAGAGGAGTTGACATTTGATTCTATCAAAAAAACTATTTTAAAAAAATCACATGAATAAAACTATAAAAATATATACATAAAATTAATAAATAAATCCATTCATGATTCTAAAAATGATGATTTATGTAGCATTATACATGATCATTCCTATAAAAGGCCATATATTCCAAATTTTCATAACATCAAGTGATTATGACAACTAAAAAGAATAACAAGTACACTTTTTTTTATATGACCATTATAAAATACTTATATCATAATGAATTAAGTATTTTACAAGATAAATAGATAGATATAATGAACGATGTAGACATAATTTATAAATATTTACTGAAAATGATATTACTCATAAAATTATTTTATGAAATATAATATAACATAGAAAATATAAATAACATAAAAAATCAAAAAATTGGATGATATAATTTAACCTTTATTCATACCAAAATATAAATAATGACCATAAATTTTGATGTAATTCTACTAAAAAGTGTCTATGTGGTTTGTCTTCCAAAACTAATTTATGATCAAATAAAAAAATCAATGATAATCACACATTACCTGATAATTGAAAAATTGGGAATTCATTACCTGGAAACCCAAATCATTTACTTTGTAAAAAAATTTTCAAATAGTACCGATGGAAACATAAAAAATGTAACTGTTGATGTGAAAAATGTTATTGGAAATCACAATGTACAACAAAAATATAATGTTTCTACTTTCAAACCTAAACATATGATTCCCAACAATACGTTGTTTATTTTTTCCTATGAAAATTAATAAAAAAAACAAAATATAAATAAAAAAAATATGTTACAAAAATATCCACCCAAAAAATTATTAAGGGTAACAATGTTAACATAAATGGAGTTGAAATTTCGTTGTCCAATTTCCAAAGAACACAATAAAAATTATAAATTTATATAATTTCAAAATTCTATAATCATGTATTATTATTTTAAAATGATTTCATGGAACCTAAAAATTAAATACATTTATTAATTCCAATAATATAATACTATAAATAATATCAACGCTTAATGAATTGAATAATTCATATTCCATGATGTATTAGATTCTTATTTGATGGATGTTAGCCTCAACGTATGAATTCCTGTCATGATGGATGAACACCCTCTATGAGATGGATGATTATATGGATGAATATTGATTAAACAGAGAAAATATAATTGGATGAAAAATGTAGGGATGGAATAAATGATGATAACAGGAGAAGAGTATGGAGATGTTTTGAAAATTGATAAAGAGCGGTTGGCTTCAGGTTTCGCTAGTGGTCAATATGGGGATGTCACCTAATTGAGGTTCTCGATAAGAAGAGGATATACACCAACCAATTAAAGATGCTATTCAATAAATCTTGTATAATTGTATAAGGTAATCTAATGGTTGATCCATTATGCGATCTTTTAAGAATCATGGACTTTTGATATGGAATATAGAGATGTATCATAGTTGATTTAGGTAACCTGTAACACCGTGAAATTTTAAAATAAAAACATTTTATCCTATAGATTATGCAACATAAAACACCTTGATTACCAAAAATTATAACACCCCAATACATTATTAAACGACTAGTCTAAAATAAATTCTTTTTATTCAATAACATTTATTAACCACAACACAATGTTTAAATTTCATTTCAGGAAACACAAAGATTAGATTTCATTACATATAACAGAAAGATAAAATGAAATTAAAATTTTTTACTATATAAAATTATATATATAAATTATCCTTAAAATTTTATATTATTAATTGTGAAATCAAAATTATTAAAATTATGGATTTATAGTTGTTATAAATAATATACCAATTCTTAAAGGAATATATATATATATATAGAAATAAAGTATTTTTTAAAATAATGTTTAATCATTCTCCATGTGGATAATTTGAAACTAATTATTTTCAAATGTTTTGGAGGATCTAGGTTTAAAAATTATCTTGTTTATAATTAAATTTATCAAAATTATTTTAGTGTCAAGGTTTGGGATTTTTCTAAAAAAATAGTTTTTATGAACATTTGAGAAATATATAATTTTAATTGAAAACTATATTTTCATTTTAATTATTTAAAAAAATAAATATATTTCATTGGTATTAATGTTTAATTATATATATTATAAATAAATTATTCATATTTAGGTCATCTAATTCTTTTACATATATAATATTTGAATAAAAACATTATAATCCTGAAATAATTATCATCATTAAAAACTATATTATCATCATGTATTTGAGATTATTTTGTAATAAATTTTTTTCAGTTATTTGAATTTATTATTGAATATTGTATTAAATAATATTATCTAAATTAATATATATTTTAATTATTTATGATTAATTTTTTTTTCAAATTTAATAGTGAACAATGTGAAATTATTTTTCATGTTTAAGGTAATCATAGGATTACTGGGGGTTAAAAAAATTGAAATGTGTATAAATTTACATATAAACATTCAAAAAAACTATTTTATTATAATATTTAAAAAATTAAACTTAAAAATTTATATAATATTTTATTGTAGACTATTTTTTCATATGGAAAATGTGGACACAATCAATCCATTAAAAAAAATTTGAACTGTGTCCCCTCCCCCACTTATAATAGGTCAACCCCTCTCTTATATTATTTACATCATCAAACCTCTTGGGTTAATCCAATCCCTATCCAAATAACATACCAAATTTACTCCTCTCATCTGAGAAGCCTTAGATTGAATTGGAATACATCATGGGATGGAAGTAGTGATATCCTATTAAGGAAACCCAGATAAGAGATAATTGTTTGTATTGATCATCTCTATTATTTAACTATGTCCACCTCAAAAATATAATATTATACAATTATTATATATTAAAATCAGTATATTATATATAATGTGATGTATTTATTAGAACAATATGACCTAAAAACATCTCCACTTACACAAAATGGGTTATTAAATCTTTTTCCATGTATATGACAAACTATCGCCTTACGAACCTATTTAATTGGTTCAACCATTACCGTCATTTGCGGTTGGGTGTGATGATAGATATAATATATATATATATTATTTATAAAATATGGGTACCTAATTATTCCATATATTATATATATACATATATATACATTCCATTCCATAGGGGATACGATAATGTCGTTTATGTGTACGGCAAACTACCACCTCGCAAAGTGATTTTATTCGTTTTTTAGTAACACAACATGTGGAATGTAAGAAGTTTAATATTATTGACTATATATTATTTAAATGATATCATTATGATATTAATAACATATATAAATTTTAAAATAGTAATATATACCATTTTATTTCTTACCTGATCACTCACCTAATGATGATAACATCATTCGCGTACGGGTGGACTATAGGTATAGCGACGTGATGCGACTCTCTTTTCATATCTACAACAAATGGATGTTATATTATTATAGATAATATTTTATATATGATATTATTTAAATTAAATAATTTTAAAATACCACTTATAATATTTCAATAATGATCATTTAAAAATGTGAACATTACCCATCAGTACGTACAACCTACCTCCTCCATGGTCGTAACATACATCATTTTGAAAAAAGATATTTTTTGATTTGTTTTAAAATTAAAATTTATGAAATAATTCAACAATTAAATCATGGTTATTATTATGAATACGATTTAACTTTTTAATATTTTCATGAATCATATCTTTAATGATAATCCATGAAAATGAAAACAATGAAACTCAGATGAAAAACTATGAAAATAAAAATCATTATTAAGGAATCGGTGAAAGTTGGTTATAAATGGATAATATATGTTATTATAATTTTTTTTTATTTTTTAAGTTAATAACATTATTTAAACCACTAGACATTTGGATAATGTTCATTCAATTAAAAGGAAGTAGGAGGATTGAGATTTCTTAACTCAATTTCCACTAATTAGGTCTAACATTTACATATTTTATAGTGTCATACTCTGATTTTGTGTTTAATGATTTTTGATTATATTATGATTTACTTCAGAATATATTATGTTTATATATATTTGAAAAAAATTAAATGAATCATTTGTTAACTCTCATATCAATTTTACAATCCTTTCAGGGTTATATTTTTCAATCTCATTCACATTGAGATTGTCTATTCATGAATATCAGTTGAATGAAATTATATATCCATTATATAATAATCCGAATTACTTTTCCCTTATGGATATTAATTATATTTTCAACATATATTAACTTTTCAATATAATTTGGTACTTTATTTTATTTAGAAAATATTTTTTATAAAATAGTTCATAATTTATATATTTATTATTATATATGTTTTCCCTCAGAATCCACCTTTTTTAAAAATGTTTTAAAAAATATTTTTGACATTTAGAATTTCTATATTAAATTTTATTTTACCCATTTTTAATTTATAATAAATTTTTTTTAATGGATTTTATTTTATTTACATAATAATTCTTGTTTGGATTTTACAAAAAATGTGAATTCATTTTTTATTTTAAAATTAATGGAATTTATATACAATTCAATAGCCATGATTTAAAAATGTTTAAAAGAATCCTTTATATGTTATCTTGTTTATTTCTAAATAATAATATTTTTTTAATTCTATATGTTTTATAAATGATTTTCAAATTGAATAGTACAATTTTCTGACTAATGTTTATAATGAAATTTTTATGGTATTTCAATTCATCAACGTCATCAGTACTTTATTTTATTTAGGATCCATTGGAGATAAGTGAAATTGTTAACAAAATTATTCTTCATATGGATGCATTATGATTAGTTTTACTATAATTATTATATATTGATATCATGTTCTATATTACTCTGTATTGATTATAAATTTGTATTTTGAATGGGGAATGCATTCACATTTTCTATACATGTTTCTCATTGTGAATGTTTGCCTTTATTATTTTCCTCACCTTAATATACATAATTAAATAGAATTTTCAGTTGATAAGTGGGACCTATTTAATGATATCCCAATGATGTATCCACATGTCTCATGATAAAAATCAACTGGAAAATTCTGAGGTGTTTCTATACACATACATAACTATTTTTATGATATATTATGATATTAATATTCTCTAGATAGATCTCAATTTATTATACATATTAATTTCATCCATATATATTCAATTAATAATATTCCTTATTATTATTAAATTCTTTAGAATATCCATGAATATTATTTAAAGGTCATGTGATTATTTTTTTCGAATTACTTTATCAACATTTATTCCTTCCATGTTATGCTCATTTTATTGATTATATGTTTTGTGTTGCAATTACATTCAATTCCTTATTGATTATTATTATGGAATCAAGATAACATCATCTAGATCTATCTATTGATGATCATTTGATCTAAACCATTTTTTTAAATTACCTAAGTACCTATAATGTGTATAATGATTTATATTCAAGTATTTTCAAGGGTAATAGTGTTATTATTGAGGAATAAATTATTTTTTAATATTTGTTTTAATATGTAATTTATTACCCAAATACATATATAGTTTACTAAGTGTAATAAAATAATTAGTCATTTTGAACGTGATTCCTTGAATCCTGTAACAATTTCATAAATCAAGAACTAGTTATAGGTTACTAGGCCGAGGTCACTAATGTTGGTATCATAAAAAATTCTAGTATATTCATTTGTAACTAGAATAATGAAATCATATATTGGGAAACTGCAACATCCATATATTGTATAAATGAATTGTTGTGTTCAATACCATAAAATATATCCATCATCAATCTTAATGAATTAACATATTATTATTATATTTAATGTGATACATATAACATAGCCATTAGAATGATTCAAATGAATACAATTAACTAAATTATAAAAACATTTTTGGTAAAAAAAAATTAAATTATTTCATTGGTTTCTAATTAATTATATATTATAAATAAAACTAATTGAACATTGAGGATGTTGTTTTATATGTAGACTATTTGATACTAATAATTTTATTTTATATTATTAAATTAAATCACTCGCTATTAATGAACTTATTTAATTACGTTTATATGTTATAAATTCAATAAAAAGTTTTAAAATCCATATAGTTTTAATAGTTTTTTGATAATAATATATCAAATTTTAAACATTTAAAAAATATTTTCTCTAATGATTTTTTTTACCTTTTTATTGAACACTTGAAATAAAAATTAAATTTGACGCCTTTGAAAATTAAATTTTAAAAAATAAAATACATTTTTTAAATATGATTTTAAAAATTTTCTTATGGAGAAATTTTGGTATTTTTTGAATGATTTTATTTTATTGAGGAAAAGTCAAATATAATAATTCCATTTTGAAAATGTATTTTAGTCTAGTTTCTTATAGTTAAATTTTATTTTAAAATTTATATTTAAGTATAAATATTTCAATTATACATCATTATTTCTAGATTATTTTTTTCAATATCTCATTAAGATTATAATAAAAATATTTAAATTGATTGAACCTTTTCACTTTATAATAATATTTCTCTTCATGTCTAGGGGATTAATTTTATATCAAAAATTGAAAATTCTAAAAAATGAATTTGTTAAATTGAATTCCATATTTTAAATCATAAAACATATATTATTTATTTTTTCAATTTGGTTAGGCATAAAAAAATAACCATAGTAAAACGAATGATTTATCGCATTATAGGTAAAATAATGAAAAAGGTTAAAGTTAAAATGTAATGAATTAAGATACCTAAAATTAAATATTATATTTTGTTTTTGAGGTATTTATAAACCCAAAAAATACATCAATAATATAATTATCATCCAAATTCGTTGTGATTAATTCCACCCAAATGTGGTAGGATTTAAATAGATAATATTCATTATATGATCACTTAAAACCACCTAGGGTCAAATATAAACACTACTCCAAACCATCATCCTTCTCCACAAAAGGCTAAAATTTATTCAAATATCTACCAAACCATATCCTCATTACTTTACCAAATAATGTTTCTTTTGATCTCACAAAAAGACCAAATCCAATTTCTTTATGGGGTCCATCAAGGAGGTGGTATTCATGGGTTAAATTCCCAAATACACGTCTCTTATTTTTTTTCTTCTTCAAAATTCCTCTCACCTCCATCATCAATAAGAGAATTATTAATAAATAATAATTTATATACCTTTGTTTTATTTTTCTAATTGAATTATTCATAACCATTTCTTTGGCATCCCCTCTTATTCAACAAAATAAAAATATAATGAAAATTATAATGGCCAATCCCATCCATGAATAATGAATTTGTTCATTTCTCATTACCAACTTTATATCAATTCATAAATGTATCATTATGGTTAAATAAAATTTTAATTTGTATATAATACGATATTTATTTTTTTATGAACAATATGTAGACATAATTTTAAATAACTTTAATCAATTTCATGATAGTAGGAAAAACCATCAAATTAATCTAATAATTTATCATTAACATTTAATCGAATGAATCATCCTCATATATGAAATAATAATCATATAAAAAATATTTATATATTTTAATTGAATTAATGAAATATAATTATAAATATTTAGTTTTATTAACATTTTAATATAAAATCAATTATTTTACACAAATAAATCAATGATGAAACTATGAAATGAATACAGCTAAAAAAATTAAAAAATGGAATATTATTAATGAATTAGTTATAAGATTATTTAATCATATCACATAGGTTATTATAAATGTTATTATAGTTCATTAAATAATTTATAAATTTCGTAAACCATTAATAGATGGATATATTTTATGAAAACAGAATAGTAATAATGTGGTAAGGGTTTCCCATATTACTTTTTTTGGTGAGATATATTCCTTATTAACAACTTATTTTTTCATGTATTGTATATATACAACACTATCATATAACTTGTCATGAATAAAATTATATTCATTTTATTCAACATTTAATTTTATAATTATTTCATATATGTTGAATATGATTTGACTTATTACAAGGTGGCAATGGCATTCTTAAAAAAATGTCCATTCATTAGGTTAGCATTCATCTTTAGTGGAAATTATGTTCTACGATTATGTCTGGGATTAGATCTTATTATCTTATGTTCTACTTCCAATTGATATATTTTTATTTATTGTGAATGAACATAATATATTAATGCTGATAATATTCACATTAATGATATGATATTTATATGGGATTTTTTAATGTTATCTTTCTAAGGTTTCTAGTGCAACTCAATTTTTCTTCCATATAAGTGTTTTTTTAATTGATTTAAAATTTGTTATTACTAATTTTTTTGGGATATTTTATGTCATTTTTAAAATTTCTTTATTTTTTTAAAAAATAGTTTAAAGGATTAATTTTTTAATATTATAAATGATATTTTATCTAAAAAAATATAGAATATAGGATTTTAACATAAAAACATCACCAAAATTTCTAACCATCATGAAACAGAAATGATTTGGTGCAATAATTTATAAGTCACAAGATTATTTTAAATCAAAATTTTTCCATTGTAATTTTGAGTCTCCTTAAAACCAAAATGATTTGAAAATGGAAATGTTAGTTTTCAAGAAATATTTCTTGTGAGCTTTCTAAATTAATTCACATCGATGAATATATAACTTGATGATTCATATTCTTTACTAGGCATTTTATTCAAGGATACTATCATCATTAATTTAATGGTTGGTTTATGTTAATTAGAGAATTATGTTTATAAATCATGTTTTATCCTTGTGTTTTGATGAAATTTTTATGAAAATGCATTTTTTTCATGGGTTATGATTTGATTAATGATTTATGTTATTGTGGACTAAATATATATAATTGCTTTATGGCTAGAAACTATATCATTATCCAATACATTGTTGATAAATCTGGCGTAATAATGTTATGCGTGAACCTAGTTACATTTTGAAAATTATTATGTGTGTACCTGATTACATGTCACATATATTTTGTATGAACATTATTACATGATCAAAATGATATGTGTGGACCTGATTACTTGATCACATTATTCATTACAAAATTTTTTCATTTCCATATGTATATGCATGGGCCTAGATTTTATGTTTATATGCTTATTTTTGTACCTAGTACCATGGCCATAATTTTATTCAATGGCCTCATTTCATGACCATGACCTAAGGAGTGAATTTTTTAAATTTTTACTTTTTCACAATGTTAAAATATTTGTTTATTCCGCATTCTATTCCGCATTTAAATTTTATTCTCTCATAGATCATGTTCTCTTAAGATTCATGTCTTATGAATATCTATGACTTATTCCTTGACTAAATATTTATAACATGTATATATAGAATAAAATTTTGAAATGTTATGTTCATAGCCTTATGCCCTTATGATTATTATTCATTGATATCTACCATGATTTATCTTAATAAGAATATGATTTCACCCATTTCTTATGATTATTATCCCATATAACTGAATATAGATATAATGTTTTCCATGTCATACTTGATTCTATTTTTCAAGTAATAAGTGATAGATAGTATTGATGTTTTCTGAAAAAATTAATTATCTTTTCATGCTTCCAAATAAACAAAACCAATATGATTTTGCTATGGTTTTGTTTTTTATTTAATGATTATTCATCTATTTATATTCAATATCTACTTATGAAACTTATTTGTTGTTATATATAGTATTAGGTAATGGTTTAATTAAACTTTGGAAACTAGTATGATAAATCCTTATTAAGAACCTTTAGAATATGTGTAAGACCAAATCATGTTGATTTGTAATGATGATGTATAATCCTTGCTAAATATATGGTGTAATATATTTAAAACTATAATAATATACAATGATTTTGTATTTTTGGAGTTTGATTTGTGGTGATCACTATATTTATTTTTTATTTATTCAAAGTAGAGAAAAACAAGAACTATGATAATAGTGAATTTAAAGGAATATTTTTTGTTGATAATTTAAATAAAATTATGACACGAGTGCAGGATGGTGTGATTATACATAATTATTTTTCCTTGAACATTAAAAAAACATATACATTATCAAAATCATGGACTTGTTAAAGAATATAAATAAAGAGTATTATGGGAATCTGTGTAGTCAATACCAAGGAATAAAGGAGTGTGATTTTCTTACATATTGATAATTTGGTATGATTCACCAAAGTGGATTCCATAGTGGATTATGAAGTTGTTTCTCCTTCAAAAAATAAGGACATAAGAAAGAACTAAAAATGAAAAATAATGTGTTTGGAAAACACAATGAATGGGAATACATGTTTTCATAAGTAATTATCAATAGATGAAATATTTAATGGTATAAATTATCTACATTAAATAATATATATTTCGATGGGGAAATTCTTTTGAATACGATAAACAAAGTCGAAATATTAATCGTTATATTGATACTACAAATGACATGTGAATGGAATCAACTATTAAGGAATAAGATGAATAATCATAGTTAATTTATTGATAAGGAATTGGGATTAATGAAGAATTTATGTTTTGTAATTCGAATATTATGTTATAAAAGTAATTAAATACATTATTATTGTTCAACATTAGTTTTTAAAAAGTATTTGAAAGGAAACTTTTTGTGATGTTAATTAACTATAAAAGTGGTTTAATGGTAAGGAGAAATTTTTTAAGGAATCAAAATTATTGAAAATAGAATCCATAATATGTGAATTATATTGGGATAATAATGATATAAATTGATTTTTTATAATGATAAAATAAATGAGTTAGTATTTATGAAATTATAACTAACTAGTAAAATAATGACCTGGTGGTTTGTGGATTCATTTTATCATTTTTTTATTTTTTTTATGAGGGAAAAAATAATTTTTGAATGCATTCACTTGGTCACTAAGGAAATTATGGTTATTATCATGTCCTAAAATAAAACATGATAATTATCTTCACATTTTTAATATGTAATTATTAAGATTAATATTAGGTTTATTTTTGGATTATTGATTATTTAATTACGAAAATGATAACAATTATTAAAAAGATAGAATTTAATCATTTGGAAGGTTCTTGTGTGTGATAATTTATGAAAATTTTAATATAGAATATTGGATATTTTTTTAGAGATTTATGTATTACATAACCATATGGATATTTACAATTATTCTAAAATATATGCTAACCATTTTTTTGATAACTAGGGAAATAAGGAAGGACAAATAATTCCATTATAAATGTTATGATTCAATTTTTTTAGGAATCAAAATAATAACATCATTCCACATAGTAGGAAAGTATTCCTACATTGATTAATGAATAAAAAAATACATTGTATTCATGAGATGAAATAATCTATGTAATACTTCTCAAATGGATTTGAAATTAAATTCTATATTATAATCATAATTTATTATGATATCAATGACCTTTTCAATGCCTATTTAGTTTACAGTTTGGGCGATATTAACGTTATAATGGCCACAATATCTACCATTCCCCATTAAAACATATTAGTTATAATTCTATTCCATGTCCATGTTTTCATTTTCAATTAATTGTATTATAATTGGAATCCTAGTTATGTGGTGATATTCACCATTTACATTCCCTCTATTTAAGTGGATGTTTGATTAAACAATTTTACAATGTGCATTTTTGAAAGAATAAAAGTTTCAAACATATATCTTTCAATTTAACATGAATTTTACTAGTTTTATTGACAATATTTTAATGAAATTATTTACTATATCAGGATGGTAGTTTTTTGATTGGATCATCCACTGAATCGCTATCACATTTATTATGTGTTCCATATATCTATTACAAAGAAGTGCATACCCAATTTCTCACATGTACTAACCTCCAGGTTAATATCGCTTGAGCACGATATTTCTTCTCAAGTGTAACTAGTTTATATTATTGATCATAGAGATCTCAATCTAAGAAACAATTCCACTAACGTGGTTTTTATTTTGTGGTGAAACCACCAATTTGATGAAGATACAAGTGAACCTCAGGATGTGATGAGGTAGAGGGGTCGTCATCTATTTATATCTGAATATCAAATTTTTGGGGTGAAATTTATTTTCTAGATCGATGAATGTAACATCCTGATAATTTTAAAAAATAAAAACTTTGTTCAATATCTTACAATATTTTTCACATCAAGAAAAGCCAAAAAAATTATTATTTTCATGTGATTTTTATCACCAAGCCATTTGAATGGAGGGAATGAATGAGATTAAATAAATTTAAAAAATACAGTATACCAATGGATATAAAGTTAATTGGTATGGTTAGTAATTAATTAGAAAAGAAAATAAAAACAATTGAATATAGAAGGTTTTTTTATAAATATACTATTTTTTTCACAATGACTTTTTATCTTTATAAATTAAATTAATATTTTTTGTGAAATATAGTAATGAATTTTATATGTAATATATTATATAAAACATTTTTTAATTCATCCAATATGATTTATTGTCTTAATATAAGAATCAATTAAATTCTATGAAAAAATCTAAATTTTTCAAAAATTAAATTTTTTATATGGATAATTAAATCTAATAATTAATGATAAAGATTTTATAAATGTTACATGAAAAAATTAAATTTATTTTATAATGCTTAATTTGAAAATTATATTAACAGGATTTTTTTATTTTTTGGTGAAATTTCATTTTTTGATGAAAAATGAAAATAAAAAAAAATTATTTGTAAACTACATTTTTTATAAACAATTATGTAGTTAAATAATATTTTGAATTTAATTTCATGTATAATTAGTTACATTATACAACAATAAACCCATTTTTTGGAATTTTAATCAATTTCACATTGAAATTGGATACAAAATCATTTCAATGTTTTTAAATTTTCACATTAAAAACATTCATTCTAGTGGTGTCTATGGGATTAATGTTTAACCTATTATTTCAAATTATGACAATTTAAATTTAACAAAAATTTATTTCATATTTTTAATACATATAGATAAAATTTATTTAGTAAGTTCATGTTCATTTTTTGACATAAAAATTATTTGATGTGAAAAAGAATGATTTATCGCCGTAGAGGTAAAATAATGGAACATGTTAATGTTATAAGGTATTTACTTAAAGTAACTATAAAAAATCATGGTTAATTGAGGTATTTATAAAACCTATATAACCTTTAGAAATTTAATTACTAGCTTATTTATTATAAATTAATTTTACCCAAATGTGGTTGGCACTGAACATAAAATAACCATTATTTATTCATATAAAACAACCCATCCTAAAGTATAAATCCTACTTCCCACCATCCAATTTATCCGAAATAAATTAAGAACTCCTAAAATATCTTCCAAAACCTCTTATCCTCAATCTAAAACATTTATTTTATAATTTTATCATAATAATTACAAATGCATGGTCTTTAATGGGTCCTTCAATTTGTTTATATTCAATAGGAATTCTTCTTCAAAATAATTCCTTCATTATATTTTTGTCTTCTACTTTATTCTCAACCCCTTCATCCATAAAGTCATGACAACTCAATAATAATTTATAATCTTGTTTATTATTTTTCTAATTTAATATTTTATATCCATTTCATTTTTCATATTCTCTAGATTAAATAAAGATAACTATTGTTCAAGTTATGTCGGTTAATCACCTTCATCAATAATGATTTTTAGTGTTTTTAATTACTACAATTATGGATTTTCCTAAAAGGATAATAATGGTTTAATATAATTTTAATAGGTATATTATAACAAATCTAATGTTATGTAACTAATACATAATCATAATATCCAATAAAAGGAATCAAATTTGTGATGGTCAGAAAAACCCATGAAATTTAAACTAAAAATTTACCTTTAACATTTAATCTAATGAATCATCCTCCGAAAATTATTTTTTTAAAAAAATATCTCAATAATATTATGGTGAATTTCTAGGATTTTTCTAAAGAATTTAATTTTATGATGAATGGTGGAAAATAGTAAATTTTAATCACCAATACTATTGTAATGAATTTTTTTTGTAGTAATACTATATTATGAATTGGTTTTATTGTAACACCTTTTCAATTTCATATCAATTAATCAAATTTTGGTAATTGGAATAATTTTAATGTTTTATTTTCATATAAAAATATTGATTTTTTTTTATTTTCACTTTAGAACCATGTTTCATCATCACATCTAAATAATTATTTTTTATTTATATTCTCACAGTTATTTGATTAAAATTAGAAAAAATTGTATTTCGTATTTCTATTAAGAATAAATTAAAAAATTATATATGCTACAATAAATTTCTGACAAAATGGAATAGTCAATGTAGTAAAAATTAATTCCCACGTTTAATGTACAAATGATTTTATATGAGGGTTAAACAAAACAAATAACAATAAAAATTACCTATAATCATTTAGATAACAATTTGATGAAATATTTTAACAATTAATCCTAAAATTTATGATATTTGTATATTATGGACCATTTAGTCATATGAAATATTTGGGAGCACTTGATTCATTTCAAAAATACCAAGGGTGCCATATCCCTAACTTTCAAAACCGTTACATTTCACCCATATTGATAACATGATAAAACAAAATTTTTATTACATGAAATCTCCAAACCAATTATAAATTTACATATAATTATCTAAGAATCCTTATTTTTTCATAAATTAAGTATTGAATGTATTTAGGGAAAACCTAGAGATGATACCCGAAGAAGAGGTAATACTTCTCAATGATGATCTTTGTTTTATTTGTCTCTAAACCTCCTCATATTATTTTTATAAAATTAAGAAATTATTAACTCTATATATTAAATATAATGTGATTTTTATAAAATTGAAATATTGATGATCTTCTCCACTTACATCAATTGGGTTACCAAATCATCATTCTTTGGTACACTAGAGTACCAACTCACAAACAAATGTCATTCATTCTACGGTTACAAAAATTCACGATTGGGCATAATTATGGATAGGATGTATATATATTAGGTTTTTAAAATATTTAAATTTCCATATTAATTTTATAATATATACCTTATTACAATCCATTCTATAGGGGATCAAGTAGCATCACTTGTGTTCATGGTTTACTACTGTCTTAGGAAGTGATGAGATTCGTCTCTTACTGAAGTGTTACATAAAATACAAAGAGGGTAAAATTATGGATTATATGTGATATAAATTAATAAATTATGATATTAATGATATATTATTACCTTTTTAATTATGATATATATCATTTAATTTCCTACCTATCCACTCCCTTGTATATGATAACAATGTTTCTATACATGTGAACTACTACATTCACGAAGTGAGTGGATTATATTATTATCACCACACCACATGAATAAAATATAAAATTATATAATATGCATTACGTGAAAGTATTATATTTATTTAATAATAATATATTAATTATAAATTATCCATAACGATCACTAAAATATGGAAATGTTACTCATTCATATGTGTGGCATAATGTCTCCATGATCACAATGTAATTCATTTTTAAAAACCATATTTAATAAATGGTTCTAGAAGCACATTTTATGTAAAAATATGATAATTCTGTCATTATTTTTATTCTTAATCTGATAAAACATCTTAATATGTAAAGTAACATATTCTTTAATGGAGAAACACACATAAGAAAACATGGTAATAAACACAAAAAACAATGTAAATATATAATGATCATTTATTAATGGTTGATAACATGTATAAATGGATCATATATGATATTAAAATTATAAATATTGTTATATTTTATGCTAATAAATTTTTTATAACAACGTCATATGCTGTTAAAAAATGTCCATTCAAAAGGAATCATTAGGTAAGGTATTTCATATCACCATTTACTCTCATTTGGTTAAATATCTTCATCATTGAATATGTCAGACTCATATTAAGGGAATAATGATATTTGAGTAAATTATGTTATAATTCAACCTATTATTTGTTTATTTTATGTTTATACACCCAATATATTTATTTATTAAATCACACATCAATGTTATTATCCTTTGAAAATATTATTTCATTGTATCATTCTAGTTGAGATAGTTTATTAATGAATATCAGTGAAAAACTATTACATGAAAATATCATAATAAATACATTTAATTATCTTTTCATATTGTTATTCATTATATTCTCATTTAATATTCTAATTTTTACACTATATGTTAAATTAATTAATTAGTAAATTTTATTGAAAACACAACTTTATTTCTCTATTTTTTTTATTTTTGTTCATCCAAAATTTAGTTTTCTAAAAATTATAAATTTCATTAAAATTAAAATTTATTTAGTAATTGAAGAATTAAACATTAATAAATTTTTCTAAAAAATTATAATAATTTTATGTATTTTTCAAAATAATTCATATTTTGATTTTACAAAAATTGTGAATGAAATATGTATTTTAAAATGTATAAAATGTAAAAAACAAACAATTTCTCTAACCTCAAAATTAATATGTAATCCTTAAAATGGGTTTATTTTTTTATAAAAAAATGTGTTTGTAATTTTTTTTAAGAAAAACATAATTTTAAAATTATGAGAATATTTTCCCCAAGAATTTTTTTAAATATCCATTTGTGGTAGTTTAATTCATCAATTAAAAAACCATTTATTTGTATTATAATCCACCAGTTTGGGATTCATTTACTATGAATGTGTTATTTTGATATCATTATCCATATTAATTCAAATGGTTTATAGTTATGTTTTTTGATTCAAGAAAATATTCATATTTCAAATTATATTTTTTCAATATAAATGTTTATTTGGATTATGTTTCTATACTTCATATGTAGAATGAAATATATGTAGTATGTTATGGGTAGATAAAGATTGATGATATTATTGAGTTAATCAGGTTTCCCTTACAACGTTTCCATTCCTTTTTGTTTTGAAAATCAAAAACACCTTATACTTAAGAAAATTTAAAATTTACCTCTATAAGGAAAAGTTACTTCTTTAAGGAAATTTACCCTAACATAGATTTTCTTATATATAGAAATATTTTTCTTTAGTAAATAAATTGGATTCATAACCAAAATCCCAGAAGTCATATAATGTAAATATTTGGAGCATTCTGTTTTTAGGATCCGAATTCTGGATTTGAACTGTAATAAAGTTTCAATCCGAATTCTAGACTCCGAAATTTCATGAGTTTGACTCCAAACTCTTATGAAGTTCGACCCCGAACTCTTATGAAGTTCAACTCCAAACTCTTAAGTAGTTCGACTCCGAAATCTTTTGATGTTCGACTCCGAACTCTTAAGATGTTCGACTCCAAACTCTTATGAAGTTATAATACGAACTATTTAGTAGTTCGAATCCGAACTCTTATGAAGTTCAACTCCGAAATCTTAAGAAGTTCAACTCCTAACTCTTAAGTAGTTCAACTCCAAACTCTTATGTAGTTCGACTCTGAACTCTTATGATGTTCCACCCTGAAGTCTTATGTAGTACGACTCCAAAATCTTATGAAGTTCTACTACAAACTTTCATTAGATCGACTACAAACTATTATGATGTTCGACTCCGAACTTTTACTAGTTCTACTTCGAACTCTGCAAGTTCAGATTCAAATCTCTGGTGAAACCAGACTCCGAATTCCTATAAAACAGAATCCGAACATTTCTTAACATAGACTCTAAATTTCATTTTGGTTAGACTTCAAACATTTAATTTTCTCACACTCCGAAATTTTGTATGACTTTTACTTACATATGCCTAATTTCAAAACGATGTCGTGCATTCAGTTATACATGATTTATTATTAAATGATTTCGTTCATTCTGTTTCTAATTAACTGTTGGTTGAGTTACATGTGTACAGGTCCCTCCGAATTTCAGGGAAAATATGATCGTTGGAGGAGGGAGCCGACCGTTGGAAATTTTCTTATAAATAGGAGCTCATTTGAAAGTTCTTAACAACAGGTTGATCGAACTAGAGACCACACGATGTTAAGGTGATTTCTAGAGAGAGAATCTTTTCATTCCTTGTGCGTACTGAACTGCTCGTTCAGATTGCTTCATGAGACTCCGAATGTTGGTGATTACATTCGAGGACTTCTGGGGATAGGAAGACAAAGGTGCTGACTACCTTGAAGTTGAGGGCTTCCTTACGGAGGAAGAAAGAGGTTCCAACTACCTTGAAGTTGAGGGCTTGCGGGGATAGCAAGACAGAGATTCTGATCTTCATATCGAGGTCTTACCCTGGTGAGGGTAAGACAGACCTACGTGAACGTATAAATCAAGGGACCTTTATCCAAGGTTTTTGGATACCCTTATCTTTGGGTTAAAAGACTTATATCTTGTTACTTGTAGTTTTACTACTTGTTTGTTTCCACTGTATATTGCATTGTAATTAAATTATAATCCTCTTATATTTCCATACACTTGTACTCTGATTAATTTAGATTCTATACGCTTTAAGGAAGAATCTCATTTTGTATACTTTGGTTCCAATTCTCTAATTGGTGATTAGAGGTGTTGTGAATTTTCTTAGTTTAACTTTGTTAAACTTATATTTTTCATTTTCTAAGGAAATTTTTAAAGTGTACAACTCACCCCCCCTCTTGTATATTAAGCATCTACAGGGTTATTTCCATCCTAAAATTGGTAACAGAGTAGGTATCAGAAATAATTATACTCACGTATAGGTTTTTCTTTCTCTTTTTCATTGTTCTTCGTCCTTGATGTGAATGTTTTTTTGTCATTCCGAACTTCCTCATTCCATATTGTGATTCCGAATTGTCATTCCGAACGTTGTGGTTACGATATTTTTCTACTAACTAGTTTGGTTGCATAGTTTTTTTTAAGAATGCCAGGAATCAATGTTCGTTCTATTGAAAATATAAACCATACAAGACCACCAATCATTGATGGTAATGACTATGAGTGCTGGAGAGATCGAATGATGGTTTTTTTTTCAATAATGGATTGGATAATTTCGTTATGCTTACTGGTGATTATTAAATTCCTGATAAGGAAGTTAGAACTTTCACTAACCAGGAAAAGCATAAGTATCAACTCAATTATAAGGTACACAATACATTACTATGTTCAATTAATAGAAATATATATAGCCAAATTTATTCTTGTGAGGCAGCTAATTGTATCTAGAAGATGTTAGAAGTTACACACTTTAGCACTTCTAATGTGATTGAAACTAGGAGAGATATGCTTAGAGCTGAATACCATGGATTCAATTTTCCGTATGGAGAACCAATCTATAAGGTTCAACAGAGATTTATGACTATAGTCAACATATTACAGTCTATGAGATAAAAAGGGTTAGACGGTGAAGCCCTTTTGGATAAGATACTTGATATTATGCACAATGAGTCGGAATCAACGAGAACATCTATAGATGAGAACATGCAGGTCACTCAAATTTCTCTTGATGAATTATTCAGAACTCTTCTCTAACATAAAACAAGAATGAAGAGAGATGCTGACAACATCAAAAAGAAGAATGGGAATGGTATTGTTTCTTTTACAAAGACATCGAATCATATGAAAGCTAAGACTCTTGAGAGAGTAACCAGATCCACGTCTAAGAAGGTGGTTATTCAGTCATAATCTAGTGAATGTGAAATCTCAAAAAATGATTTAGCAAATCTTGCTCGAAGGATGAACAAGATAGCTGGCCAGAGAAGTTTCCAATCCAAGTATAAGAAAAAGTAAAGGAAATACAGGAAAGATTGAGAAGCTACTTGTTATGAATGCAAGAGAGCTGGACATATTAGACCAGATTACCCTTTTCTCAAAAAGAAAGAAAAGAAATAAAGGCATTCTGAAAGGAACAGAAATAAGTATTACAAAACCAAAGCTAAGAAAGTTCTGAAAGCAAATGACACCTGGAGGGCCAGTGGTGGTGATTCTTCAGATGAATCTTCTAATTATGAATCTTCAAGATAGAAGAATCTTGGTCTTATAGCCAGATTACCCATTAACAATCATTACTTTATGGCTATGGTACGAAATGATGATTAATTGACCAATGTATCTTTAAATTCTAATGATAGTAAGTATTATAGCTCATCAGATGAAGAATCCTCTTCTGATGAAGAAAATAATTCACCAACCAATGAAGAAGTTTCTAGGTTTGCTGAACTTATTGAGATTGAAAATTCTAAACTCATTAAAAAAATTGATAAGGAAAACTCTAGGAATGTTATTCTTACAAAGGAGATATCAGATCTTTCTAAAGATCATGATAGGTTAAATGCTGATTTTTTAAAGGATTCAAAAATTCTTGAGGAAGTAAATTCTGAGAGGAACAAACTTCCTAAAGAATTAGAACAAGTAATTTATAGGAAAAGTGTTTTTGAGCCTAGCTCTAGTTCTAAATATAATTATTTTGGAGATAAAAACTTGGTTATTAAACTCAAGTCTGAAATTTTTTCCTTAATGAAGTGTTTATCAAACATTACCCATGGTAAATAAAATTTTAATAAAATGTATTCTCAAATACAACCTTTAACAAACAAATCCGGATTTAGTTATACCCATGCAAATCCAATTTTTAGTAACAACTACTTTGTTCCACAAAGTACCCCATTTTGTACTAAGTGTCAATGTGGTGGTCACTGGGCAAAGATTTGTTCTTTAAATAATTCCCAATCTCTAGGTTTTCATAAATCTTATTTTTCATAGAATGTGTGGGTTCCTATGATTTTGTTATCTGGAAATCTTGGATCCAAGAAAGTTTGGATTCCGGAAGTCTAATTATTTTTTTAGGAAGATAGAAGAAGCTCCAACAACTATACATGGTACATAGATATTGGATGTTCCTGGCACATGAGTGGTAAAAAAATCGATTTTTAAAATATTATCAAAACGAAAGGAGGAAAGGTAACTTTCAGAGATAATTTTTAGGTAGAAATTGTTGGTATAGGTAATATTGTTCTTCTTGGTAAAACATTGATTTCAAATGTTTTATTTGTTAGGGGTATTAATAAAAACCTCATTAGCATAAGTCAGTTGTGTGATGAAGGGTACCTTGTGAATTTTAGGAATGATAAGTACTTAGTACACAATTCCAAGGAAGAATTTATTCTCTCATTCAATAGGCAAATGAATTTTACACTATGAACTTAGAAGACCTCAACATTAAAAACCTACCTTGCCTAAGTGAAATGGAAGATCATTCCTGGTTATGGCATAGAATACTAGGTCAATGTGCACATTCCACTACTAAATCTGAATATTTAGCATCTAGAAGTTGTTGTGCTCAAGTGTTGTGGATGTAACACAAACTCACAGATTATGGACTAAGTTTTACTAAGACTCAAATTTTGTGTGATAACACAAGGTCCATTTCCCTAAGTAAGAACCCTACACATCACTCTCGTGAAAAACACATAGATATTAGGCATCACTTTCTTAGGGATCACACACTTAAAGGAGATATCATTCTTTAGTTTATCGGAACGCAAGATCAACATGTTGATATTTTCAAAAAATCATTACCATCTGATAGATTTGAATACAATAAACAAAAGTTAGGAATGATAATCGTAAGGTAATCATTATTCATTAAAATCTTGTTGAAAAATTATCCTAATAGTAATAAACACCTTTTCATAGGGGGAGTGCATTTGATTGTTAGTGTAACTAAAATTTTTGTAATCCATTTTTTAAACTTAGTGTAACTAAATTTTTCGTAGTTATTTTTTCAAACTTTTCAGAACTGATGTTTCCTGAATGGAAATTTCTGAAAATAAAATTTCTGGAATGGGATTTTCTGGAACTGAAATTTTCAGGATTGAAATTCTTGGAATGAAAACATCTGGAATGGAGATTTTTGTACTAGAGTTTTCGTAATGGGATTTTCATACTGAAAACATCCGGAATATAGATTTTCTTACTGGAGTTTTCGTAACGAAACTTTCCTATTGGAACTTTCGTAATGAGTTTGTTTTTAAATTTATTTCTTCAAGAAGAATATTACCAATTACCAACAATGTTTCTAACCAATCCAAAAGCCATTATTTCCTTACATATAGTTTCGTAATAATATTTTTATTGATGGTATTTTCCTATGTTATTTTTAATTCAGATTCTAGTTTTTCCTCAAATCCGGATGTTTTCCTTAAAAACTCAAAAGATCGGAGTCAAGTTTTCCTTGAGGGGGTGTTTTCAATTTTCATATCAAATCAAATAGTTTTCAACCATTATATGGATTTTAGAAGACCAAATTTCACATCCATCGCCTATATAAAGGCGACCCAAAGACTCGTCCCACATCGGTTTTGAAAGCCTTCGCGTATCGAAGCCCTGTTGCACTTCTTAAGACCGGTTCTGAACATTGCAATGCCATTCCGAATCATTCAGATTTCTTCACTTTGAATATCTATAGAAGCTACATCTCATGGTATGTCAACTGCGAAACCAATCTGTATGTGTTTATTCTTCAAGGAAAGCTTAGTTCTTCCAGATTTCTACAAGCTCGATTCTATTGTAACCAATAATATAAAGTTCAGTGGTTGGGAAGATATTTTCTTGTTCAAGTCAGAAAAGAAGGATGGGGTGCATGCTGACTTGTTGATAGAGTTCTACGAGTCTGTTTCCTTCCAGATGGAAGATGGAAGATAATGGTTTTCCTTCATGTCTTATAGAAATACTTATAAGCTATCCTACACCAAGGCTGAGAGCTTGGTTGGTTTGTCAAATGAAGGGGAAGCTGAGTTTTTCCCAAACAAGCTTCCAGATGAGCAAGGAAGTTTGAACAAGGTGAAGGCTTTAAAATGCCTTGGACTTAAGGATGCTGCGACCGCTGAGGTTGCTCATCTCACTCCGAACAACAAGCTTCTTCATCTTTGGTTGCAAGGTTTTCTCGTTATGAGAAGTGGAGACAAAGATAATTTGAAGAAAATTGATATCTGTGTTTTAGATTTCATGGTGAAACTAAGAAAAATTAATTTGATTAGGAAAGTCTTGATTACGATCAAGAACATCAAATAAGGGAATTTAAGAGCTCAGATAATTATGTACCCTACTTTACTATCGAGGTTGATAGTTCGGTGCTTAGAATCCTTCAAGGCTGCATGCAAATCAAATGTTCGGAATTGGAAACATAAAATGGTTAATGATGATACCCTGAAGAGGATAAAGATGGGTTTTTCCAGTGAATCCGGAGAATTTTACCCTCTGTCTGTGGAAGAGGTTGAATCAGCTCAAAAAGAAACACAGAATCCGGAACCATCCAAAAAGCAAAGGAGGAAGAGAAAGGTTAAAGAAGTGGTTGCTGATGAAAAAAATCCTCAGGATAAGGATACTCAGTCTTCTTCCCCCACGCTGAAGAAGCAGAAAACATATACAGTTGATGTAGCAGCCAAGTGGAGGGAAGGAAAAGAGAAGAGGAAGGAAGGGGATCCACAATTCCGATTGGACCCTTCAGAGGCTATGGACTTAAAATAAAAAGCTGTGGAAGATCTAGAGAAACAAGAAAAAGAGAAAAAGATGAAGAAGAAGTTTCTTGAAGCAGAAGTGGTGCAATCTTTGCTGAGAGCTACATAATTAGCTTCCGGAATGCTTCCCGTTCCGGAAACGTTTAGTATTGAACCTTCATTACCAGAATCTCCAGCTAAGAACTATGTCACTCTGGATAAATCCAAGGGTAAAGAAGTAGTTTAATAAGATAAGAAGGAAGTTGCTGAAGAAGTAGAGGAAGAAGTTGAGGAAGAAGAAGAAGAAAAAGAAGAGTAAAGTGGTGATTTGGATACCCTGATCAAGCAAGTACAAGACTAAAAAGATAAGACTGAATCCACAATGTTATTAACTCCAGGAAAGGCCTATCAGGATTCTAGTAATAATGATGATAAGAAACAACAACAAGAAGAAGAAGAAATGTCTTTTATGATGAGGAAGAATATTATGAGAGGAATTGTTTTGAGGAAGGAAAAAAAACAAAAACCAGATGATGACCAGATCGTTCAAGTGTCTGAATCTGAGGATGTATCACTTAATAAGGAACCTGTTCCGAGAGCTGATAAGGGGAAACAAACTCTCATGGAGACTCCTATAAAAGTTGTCATCAGTAAGAAAGAAGTTGGTGGAACCTCTAGAAGAAATTTGGTCCAAGCTGAAGAAGATCAGTGTCCAAGCTAAGTTTCTGATTCAGAATAATCATCTCATGGGCATGATTTTGTGTTTCAATCTCTGAAGAAGTTGGTGGACACTATTCCGTTTTTTTCAACTACAGATTCCAGATGCCAGATGCTTCAACAATGTATGAATTAGAAATTTCATTCTTTATCCGTGGCCATAGATAAGTTTGTGAAGTTGTAAGCTTAAAAGAAAATTTTTCTTATCGATTATGATGTGCATAGAAAGTCCTTTTGTAAGGTAACCAAGTGGTATTAGAGAGTTGATGGAGATTTAGTTCAGTTTTAGATTTTTCAGGCTGAAGTTCAAAATGCTTTTGAAATGGAGGATAAAAAGGTTAACGAGATTTATGAAAATCAGACCCAAGAGTAAAATTCTCGGAATCAACAGGTCATGGACCTGAATGGGAAGCTTAACTCAGTGTCTTAGAATTGGAAAAGTGAAAGTGATTTCCGGATTGAGTTTCATCAGAAGTTGGAAAATAAAAATGAGATAATAAAGTTGCAGAAATAAGACTTAGAGGCTCAGGAAGAATCTTTAAAATTCCAAGAAGAAAAGGTAAAATCCTTGGAGAGGCAAGGTGAGGAAGACCAAAGTGACTTGAAGAAACTCAAAACCTTATTAAATAAGCTCATCCCGATGGAGAAGGAAGACAAATGAACTCACTCCGATATTTTTTTATAATTGTATTTCTTTGTAAAATTTTCCATCTATAATGAAATGATTATTTGGTTTATTGTATCTTTTCATACACCAATGTATTAGGTACCATACATTGTTTTCCATTCCCTTGAATTCTTTTTCAAAATCACAAAGGGGGATAAGGAAAAATAACTACTCCTAATGAGGAGAAAGAAAATACTTCTAAGACAAATATCCTTAAAGAATGGGTGAGTTTCCCACTACGATGTTTTTCATTATTACAATAATGAAAACTCCACTCCGGAAACTGAGAATACAATCATTAGAGGTTCAATGACTAATGGAGAGTTAGTTGTATTCACTTTCATCCATGAACAAAGGGAGATAAGTGTTTAATTTCAAAGTCTAATGAAAATTTTCAAAATCCTTATATGCTTTTTCGTAAGGATTTTTGTGCTTTCCAAAAAGGGGGATATTGTTGATTCAATAATGTTTTCCTTATGAATTTTCCATTCCTTCTTGTTTTGAAAATCACAAACACCTTATACTTATGAAAATTTAAATTTTACCACCATAAGGAAAACTTTCTTATTAAAGGAAATTTACCCTAACCTAGATTTTCTTATACATAGAAATATTTTTCTTTAGTACAAAAACCGTATTCATACCCAAAATCCTAGAAGGCACATAATGTAAAGATTAAGAGTATTCTGTTTTTAGGATCTTAATTCTGGATGTGAACTATAATAATGTTCCAATCCGAATTCAGGACTCTGAACATTCATGAGTTCGACTCTGAACTCTTATGATGTTCGACTCCGAACTCTTAAGTAGTTCGACTCCAAACACTTATGATGTTCAACTCCAAACTCTTAAGAAGTTCGACTCGAATCTCTTATGAAGTTCGACTTCGAACTCTTAAGTAGTTCGACTCCGAACTCTTCTGAAGTTCGACTCCGAACTCTTACGAAGTTCGACTCCGAACTCCTAAGTAGTAAGACTCCGAACTCCTAAGTAGTTCGGCTCTAAACTCTTAAGAAATTCGACTTCGAACTCTTATGTAGTACGACTCCAAAATCTTATGATGTTAGACTCCGAAAATTCATGAGCTTGACTCCAAACTCTTATGAAGTTCGACTCCGAACTTTTACTAGTTCGACATCGAACTCTACATGTTCAGATTATGATCTCTGGTGAAACCAGACTCTGAATTCCTATAAAACAGAATCCGAACATTTCATAACATAGACTCCGAATTTCATTTTGGTTAGACTCTGAACATTTAATTTTCTCACACTCCGAAATTTTGTATGGATTTTACTTACATATGCCTCATTTAAAAAAGATGTCGTGTATTCTGTTATACAAGATTTATTATTAAACAATGTTGTTCATTCTGTTTCTAATTAACCTTTGGTTGAGTTACACGTGTACAGGTCCGTCCAAATTTCATGGAAAATATGATCGTTGGAGGAGGGAGCCGACCGTTGGAAACTTTCCTATAAATAGGATCTCATTTGAATGATCTTAAAAAAAAGTTGATCGATCTAGAGACCACATGTTGTTAAGGTGATTTATAGAGAGAGAAGATTTTCATGCCTTGTCCGTACTGAACTGCTCGTTCAGATTGCATCGTGCAACTCTGAATGTTAGCGATTACATTTGAGGACTTCCGGGATAGGAAGACAGAGGTGCCTACTACCTTGAAGATGAGGGCTTCCTTGCTGAGGATGACAGAGTTTCCAACTACCTTGATGTTGAGTGCTTGTGGGGATAGCAAGACAGATATTCCTATCTTCGTATCGAGGGTTTACCCTGGTGTGGGCAAGACAGATTTTCTTGAAATTATAAATGAAGGGACCGTTATCCAAGGTTATTGGATACCCTTCTCTTTGGGTTAAAAGACTTTTATCTTGTTTCTGGTAGTTTTACTACTTGTTTGTTTCCGCTACATATTGTATTGTAAGGAAAGTATAATCTTATTATATTTACCTACACTTGTACTATGATTAGTTTAGATTATATATACATTAAGGTATAATATCATATTGTATACTTTGGTTCCAATTCTCCAATTGGTTATTAGAGGTGTTGTGAATTGTCTTAGTTTAACTTTGTTAAACATAGATTATTCCTTCTCTAAAGAAAATTTTAAAAAGTACAATTCACCACCCCCTCTTGTATATTGAGCATCTAAATCGTTATTTCGATCCGACAATTGGTATTAGAGCAGGTATCAGAAATACTTATACTCAAGTATAGGTTTTATTGATCTTTTTCATTGTTCTTCATCCTTTCTTTGAAATTTTTTTGTCATTCCAAACTTTTTCATTCGGTATTGTGATTCTGAATTTTTATTCCGAACATTGTGGTTACGAACTTTTTCTACTAACCTTTTTTGTTTCCAAGTTATTTTTGATAATGGCAGGAATCAATGTTGGTTCTATTGACTATTTAAACCATACAAGTCCACCAATTTTTGATGGTAGTGACTATGATTACTGCATAGATCGAATAAAGAATTTTGTTGTCAATACTGGAGTGGATAATTTCTTCATGATTACTGGTGATTATAAAATTCCTGATAAAGAAGTTAGAACTTTCACTAACCAAGAAAAGAAAGAGTATCAACTCAATTATAAGGTACGCAACACTTTACTATGTTCAATGACTAGAAATATATATATCCAAATTTCTTCTTGTGAAGCAGCTAATTGTATCTAGATGAAATTAGAAGTTACACACTTTGGCACATCTAATGTAATTGAAACTAGGAGAGCTATGCTTAGAGCTGAATACTATGGATTCAATTTTCTGTATGGAGAACCAATCTGTAAGGTTCATCAGAGATTTATGACTATAGTCAACGGCTTACAATCTATGTGATAAAAAGGGTTAGATGATGAAGCCCTTTTGGATAAGATAATTGATATTATTCCCAATGAGTTGGAATCATGGAGAACAGTTATATATGAGAACAGTAGGTCACTAAAATTTCCCTTGATGAATTATTCGGAACTCTTCTCCAACATGAAACAATAATGAAGAGAGATGCTGACAATGTCAAAAAGAAGAATGGGAATGGTACTGTTGCTTTTACAACAACATCGAATCATATGAAAGCTAAGACTCTCGAGAGTGTAACTAAATCCAAGTCTAAGAATGTGGTTATTCAGTCAGAATTTAGTAAAAGTGAAATCTCAAGAAAATGAGTTAGAAAATCTTGCTCAAAGGTTGAACAAGATAGCCGGCCAGAGAAGTTTCCAATCCAAGTATATGAAAATGTAAAGGAAAGATAGGAAAGATGGAGAATTTACTTGTTATGAATTGAAGAGAGATGGACATATTAGACCAGATTTACCTTTTCTCAAAAAGAAAGAAAACATAGAAAGGTATTCGGGAAGGAACAAAAAGATGTATTACAAAACCAATGCTAAGAATGTTCTGAAAGAAAATGACACCTGGAGTATCAGTGGTGGTGATTCATCAGATTAATCTTTTGATTATGAATCTTCAGGATAGAAGAATCTTGGTCTTATAGCCAGATTACCCATTAACAATCATTGCATTATGGATAAGGTAGGGAATGTTGAATCATTGACCAATGTATCTTTAAATTCTAATGATAGTATGTATTATAGATCTTTAGATGAAGAATCCTCTTCTGATGAAGAAAATACTTCACCTACCTATGAAGAAGTTTCTAGGTTTGCTGAACTTAATGAGATTGAAAACTCAAAAAAAAATAAAAAAACTTGATAAGGAAAACTCTAGGAATGTTATTCTTAGAAAAGAGATATCAGATCTTTCTAAAGTTCTTGATAGTTTAAATGATGATTTTGTAATGATTTCAAAAAATCTTGAGGAAGTATGTTCTGAGAGGAACAAACTTTCTACAGAATTAGAACAAGTAATTACTAAGAAAAGTGTTTTCAAGCCTAGATCTAGTTCTAAGACTAATTATTTTGGAGATAAAAACTTTGTTATTAAACTCAAGTCTGAAATTTTTTCCTTAATTAAGTGTTTATCAAACATTACCCGTGGTAATGAAATTTTTGATAAAATGTATTCTCAAATACGACCTTTAAGAATCAAATCCGGATTTGGTTATACCCATGAAAAACCATTTTTTAGTAACAACTACATTGTTCCACAATGTTCACCATTTTGTACCAAGTGTCAATGTGGTGGTCACTAGGCAAAGAATTCTTCTTTAAATAAAACCCAATATCTAGGTTTTCATAATGCTAATTTTTCTAAGAAAGTGTGGCTTCCTAAGATTTTGTTGTCTAGAAATCTTGTATCCAAGCACATTTGGATTCCGAAAGTCTAATTCTTTTCTTGTTTTCAAGAATATAGAGGAAGTAAAAACAACAATACATGGTACATGGATAGTGGATGTTCCTGGCACATGACTGGTAACAAAATCCATTTTGAAAGGATTATCAAAAAGAAAGGAGGAAAGTTAACTTTCAGAGATAATGATCAGAGAGAAATTGTTGGTATAGGTAATATTGTTCTTCTTGGTAAAACATTGATTTCAAATGTTTTATTTGTTAAGGGTCTTAAGCACAACCTCATTAGCATATGTCAGTTATGTGATGAAGGGTAACTTATGAATTATAGGAATCATAAGTGCTTAGAACACAATTCCAAGGAAGAATTTATTCTCTCATCCAATAGGCAATGAATGTTTAAACTTTGATCATAGAAGACCTTAGGAGTCAAGATCTACCTTTCCTAGGTGCAATGGAAGATCATTCCTGGTTATGGCATAGAAGACCCGGTCACTGTGCACTTTCCACTGCTGAAGCTGAATATGTAGCAACTGGAAGTTGTTGTGATCAAGTATTGTGGATGCAACACACACTCACAGATTATAGCCTGAGTTTTACTAAGACTCAAATTATGTGTTATAACACAAGTCCCATTTCCCTATGTATGAACCCTGCACATCACTCTCGTGAAAAAAACATAGATATTAGGCATCACATTCTTAGGGATCACACACTTAAAGGAGATATTATTCTTTAGTTTACCGGAATGCACGATCAACTTGCTGATATTTTCCAAAAATCATTACCCTCCGATAGATTTGAATACATTAAAGAAAAGTTAGGAATGATAACCGTAAGGTAATCATTCATTATTAACTTCTTGTTGAACAATTATCGTCACAACAATAAACTCCTTTTCATAGGGGGGGAACATTTGATTGTTAGTGTAACTAAAATTTTCGTAATTCGTTTTTTAAACTTAGTGTAACTAAATTTTTCGTAGTTAGTTTTTCAAACTTTTCAGAACTGAAGTTTCCAGAATGGAAATTTCTGAAAATAAAATTTCCGAAATGGGAGTTTCTGGAACTGAAATTTTCAGGATTGAAATTCTCGGAATGTAAACTTCCGGAATGGATATTTTCATACTACAGTTTTTGTAATGGGATTTTCGTATTGAAAACTTCTGGAATGGAGATTTTCATACTGGATTTTTCATAACAAAATTTTCCTAATGGAACATTCGTAATGAGTTTGTTTCTAAATTTATTTCTTCAAGAAGAATATTACCAATTACCAATAATGTTTCTAGCCAATTAGAATGCTATGATTTCCTTACATATAGTTTCATAATCATATTTTGCATGATGGTATTTTCCTGTGTTTTTTTAAATTCGGATTCTAGTTTTTCCTCAAATCCGGATGTTTTCCTTAAAACCTAAAATGATCGGAGTCATGTTTTCCATGCGAGGGTGTTTTCAACAATCAGATCCGTTCAAAGATTTATTCAACCATTATATGGATATTAGAAGACCAATGGTCACATCCATCGCCTATATAAAGGGGACCCCAAGACTCATCCCACATCGGTTTTTAAAGCCTTCACGTCTCGAAGCCCTGCTGCACTTCTTAAGACCGGTTCCGAACTGGGAAAATCCATTCCGAATCTTTCATATTTCTTCACTCTGAATGTCTGTAGAAGCTACATCTAAAGATATTTCAACTGTGAATCCAATATCTAAGTGGTTAGACTTCAAGGAAAGGTTAGTTCATCCATATTTCTACAAGCTCGATTATATTGTAACCATGAATATAAAGATGAATGGTTGGGAAGATATTTTCTTGTTCAAGTCAGAAAAGCAGGATCCAGTGTATACTGACTTGTTGATAGAGTTATATGAGTCTGTTTCCTTCCAGATGGAAGATGGAAGAGAATGGATTTCCTTCAAGTCTTATAGCGAGACATATAATTTATAATACACCAAGTCTATGAGCTTGGTTGGCTTGTCCAATGAAGAGGAAGCCGAGTTTTTCTCACACAAGCTTACATATGAACAAAGAAGTTACAACAAGGTGAAGAATTTAAAATTACTTGGACATAAGGATGCTATGACCTCTATGATTTCTCATCTCACTCTAAAAAACATGATTCTTCATCTTTGGGTGTAAGGTTTTCTCATTCCGAGAAGAGGAGACAAAGATAATTTGATGAAAAGTGATATCTCTGTTTTAGATTTCTTGGTGAATCTAAGAAAAATTAATTTGATGAGGCATGTCTTGATTACGATCAAGAACATCAAATAATTGAATTTAAGAGCTCAAATAATTATGCACCCTGCTTTACTATCGAGGCTGGCAGTTCGGTGCTTAGAATCCATCAAGGTTGCATGAAAATCAAAAGTTCGGAATTGAAAACTTATGCTGGTTAGTGATGATAACCTGAAGAGGATGAAGATGGGTTTTTCCTGTGAATCTGGAGAATTTTACCCTCTGTATGTGGAAGAGGTTGAAGCAGCTCTAAAAGAAACATAGAATCTGGAACCATCCAAAAAGAAAAAGAGGAAGAGAAAGGTCAATGAAGTTGTTGCTGATGAAGAAAATCCTCAGAATAAGGAAAATCAATCTGCTCACCCCATGCCGAAGAAGCAGAAAACATATACAGATGATGTATCATCCATGTGGAGGGAAGACAAAGAGAAGATGAAGGAAGGGGATACACAATTCAGAATGGACCTTACAGAGGCTAAGGCCTTAAAAAAAGCTGACGAAAATATAGAGAAACAAGAAAAAGATATGAAGATGAAAAAGAAGTTTTCTGAAGCTAAGGTGGTGAAATCTTTGCTGAGAGCTACATAATTAGCTTTCAGAATGATTCCTATTCCAAAAACGTTTGGTGTTGAACCTTCATTACCAGAAACTCCAGAAAAGAACTATGTTACTCCGGATAAATCCAAGGGTAAAGAATTAGATGAAGAAGCTAATAAAGAAGTTGCTGAAGAAGTAGAGGAAGAAGTTGAGGAAGGAGAAGAATAAGAACAAAAAGAAAGTGAAGATTTGGATACCCTGATCAAGAAATTACATGACTACAATGATAAGACTGAATCCACAATGTTATTAACTACAGGAAAGGCAGAGCAAGAAGCTAGTAAGTATGATGATAAGAAATAGTAAGAAGAATAATAATAAAATGTCTTCTATAATGAGGAATAATCTTATGAGATGAATTTTATTGAGGAAGTACAAGAAAAAAAACTAGATGAAGACCAGATCGTTCAAGTGTCTGAATCCGAGGAAGTATCCCTTAATAAGGAACCTATTCTGAGAGCTGATAAGGGAAACAAACTCTCATGGAGACACCTATAAAAGATATAATCAGGAAGAAAGAGGTCGGTGTCACCTCTAGAAGAATGTTGGTGCAAGATAAAGAAGATCAGTCTCCATGCAAGGTTTCTGATTCGGAATCATCATCTCATGGGCATGATTTTGTGGTTCAATCTCGGAAGAAGTTGGTGGAAACCATTCCGATTTTTCCAACTGTAGATTCCAGATGCCAGATGCTGCAACAATGTATGAATAAGAAATAGGATTCATTAACCATGGTCATGTATAAGTTTGTGATGTTGGAAGATGAACAGAAAAGTTTTTTATCAATTATGATGTGCATAGAAAGTCTTGTAGTAAGGTAACCAAGTGTTCTAAGAGATTTGATGAAAAGTTAGTTCAATTTGAGTGTTTTCAGGCTGAAGTTCAAAATGATTTTGAAAAGGAGGATAAAAAGGTTAATGAGATTTATGAAAATCTGACCCAAGAGCAAAATTCTTGGAATCAACAGGTCATAGACATGAATGGGAAGCTTAACTCAGTAACTCAGAATTGGAAAAGTGAAATAGATTTCTGGATTGAGTTTTAGCAGAAGTTTGAAAAGCAATATCAGATAATAAAGTTGCAGAAATATGCCTTGGAGGCTCAGGCAGAAGCATTAAAAGTCCATGAATAAAAGTTAAAAGCCTTGGAGAGGAAAGGTGAGGAAGACTAAAGTGACTTGAAGAAACTCAAAACCTTGTTAAATAAGCTCATCCCGAAGGAGAAGGAAGACAAATGAACTCACTCCAATCTTTTGTTGTAATTTTCTTTCTTTGTAAAATTTTCCAACTCTAATGAAATGATTATTTGGTTGGATGTATCTTTCCATATACCAATGTTTCAGGTACCATACATTTTTTTTCCATTCCCTTCAATTCATTTTGAAAATCACAAAGGGGGATAAGGAAAAAGAACTACTCCTAAGGAGGAGAAAGGAAAAATTTCCAAGAAAAATATCCATAAAGAAAGGGGGAGTTTCCCACTATGAAGTTTTTCATTCTCACAATAATGAAAACTCCACTACAGAAACTCAGAATACAATCTTTAGAGTTCAATTCCTAAGGGGGAGTTAGTTATATTCACATTCATCCATGAACAAAGGGAGATAAGTGTTTAATTTCAAAGTCTAATGGAAATTTTCAAAATCCTTATATGCTTTTTTGTAAGGATGTTTGTGCTTTCCAAAAAGGGGGATATTTTTTATTCAATAAGGTTTTCCTTATGAATATTACATTCCTTCTTATTTTAATAATCACAATCACCTTATACTTAAGCAAACATAAATCTTACCTCCATAAGGAAAAGTTACTTCTTAAAGTAAATTTACTCTATCCTAGATTTTCTTATACATAGCAATATTTTTATTTAGTACAAAAACCGGATTCATACCCAAAATCCCAGAAGTCATATAATGTAAATATTTGGAGGATTCTGTTTTTAGGATCCGAATTCTGGACATGAACTGTAATAAAGTTCCAATACGAATTCTGGACTCCGAACATTCATGAGTTCAACTCTGAACTCTTATGAAGATCGACTCCGAACTCTTATGAAGTTCGACTCCAAACTCTTATGTAGTTTGACACTGAACTCTTATGATGTTCGACTCCGAACTCTTAAAAAGTTCGACTCCAAACTCTTATGATGTTCGACTCCAAACTCTTAAGTAGTTTGACTCTGAAATATTATGAAGTTCGACTCCGAACTCTTCAGAAGTTCGACTCCGAACTATTATGTAGTTCTACTCCGAACTCTTAAGTAGTTCGACTCTGAACTCCTATGATGTTCGACTCTGAACTCTTACGTAGTATGACTCCGAACTCTTATGATGTTCGACTCCGAACTTTCATGAGTTCGACTCTAAACAATTATGAAGTTCGACTCCGAACTTTTACTAGTTCGACTTCAAACTCTACAAGTTCAGAATCTGATCTCTGGTGAAACCAAACTCCGAATTCCTATAAAACAGAATCAGAAAATTTCTTAACATAGACTCGAAATTTCATTTTGGTCAGACTCTGAACTTTTAATTTTCTCACACTCTGAAATTATTTATGGCTTTTACATACATATGCCTCATTTCAAAATGATGTTGTGCATTCAGTTATATATGATTTATTATTGAACGATGTCGTTCATTCTGTTTCTAATTAACCTTTGTTTGAGTTACACGTGTACAGGTCCCTCATAATTTCATGGAAAAGATGAAAATTGGAGGAGGGAGCCGACTATTGGAAATTTGCCTATAAATTGGAGCTCATTTGAAAGAGCTTAACAACAAGTTGTTCAATCTAGATACCACACACTGTTAAGGTGATTTCTAGAGAGAGAATCTTTTCATGCCTTGTACATACTGAACTGCTCGTTCAGATTGCTTCGTGCGACTCCGAATGTTGGCGATTACATTCATGGACTTCCGTGGATAGGAAGACAGAGGTGCCGACTACCATGAAGTTGAGTTCTTCCTTGCTGAGGAAGACAGAGGATCCAACTACCACGAAGTTGAGGGCTTGTGAGGATAGCAAGACATAGATTCCAATCTTCATATCGAGGGCTTACCCTGGTGTGGGTAAGACACACTTGCTTGAAATTATAAATCATGGGAACTTTATCCAAGGTTGTTGGATACCCTTCACATTGGGTTAAAAGACTTATATCTTGTTTCTTTTAGTTTTACTACATGATTGTTTCTGCTGCATATTGTATTATAAGGAATGTATAATCTTCTTATATTTCCTTACACTTGTACTCTGATTAGTTTAGATTCTATATTCATTAAGGTAGAATCTCATATTGTAAACTTTGGTTCCAATTATCCTATTGGTCATTAGAGGTGTTGTGAATTTTATTATTTTAACTTTGTTAAACATAGATTTTTCCTTGTCTAAGGAAATTTTTAAAGTGTACAATTCACCCCCCTCTTGTATATTAAGCATCTACATCGGTATTTCGATCCTACAATTGGTATTAGAGCAGGTATCAGAAATAATTATACTCACGTATAGGTTTTTCTTTCTCTTTTTCATTGTTCTTTGTCCTTGAATTGAAATTTTTTTGGTCATTACAAACTTTTTCATTCCGTATTCTGATTCCGAAATGTCATTCCGAACTTTGTGGTTACGAACTTTTTTACTAACCAGTTAGGTTGCCATGTTTTTTTAAGAATGGCAGGAATCAATGTTTGTTCTATTGAAAATCTAAACCCTACAAGACCACCAATCATTGATGCTAATGATTATGAGTACTGGAGAGATCGAATGAATACTATTGTTGTCAATACTGGAGTGGATAATTTCTTTATGCTTACTGGTGATTATAATATTCCTGATAAGAAAGTTAAAAATTTCACTAACCAGGAAAAGAAAGAGTATCAACTCAATTATAAGGTACTCAATACTTTACTATGTTCAATGACAATAAATATATATAGCCAAATTTCTTTTTATAAAGCAGCTAATTGTATTTGGAATAAATTAGATGTTACACACTTTGTTACTTCTATAGTGATTGACAGTAGAAGAGATATTCTTAGAGCTGAATACCATGGATTCAATTTTCCGTATGGATAACCAATATGTAAGGCTCAACTGAGATTTATGACTATAGTCAACAACTTACAGTCTATGGGAGAAAAAGGGGTAGATGATGAATCCATTTTGGATAAGATAATTGATATTATACCCAATGAGTGGGAATCAAAGAGAACAACTATAGAAGAGAAGAGGAAGGTCACTCAAATTTATGTTGATTAATTATTCGGAACTCTTCTCCAACATGAAACAAGAATGAAGAGAGATGATGAAAACATCAAAAAGCAGAATGGGAATGGTACTGTTTCTTTTACAACAACATCGAATCATATGAAAGCTAAGAATCCTAAGAGAGTAACCAGATCCATGTATAAGAAGGTTGTTATTCAGTCAGAATCTAGTGAAAGTGAAATCTCAGAAAATGAGTTATAAAATATTTCTTAAAGGATGAACAAGATAACTGGAAAGAGAAGTTTCCAATCCAAGTATAAGAAAAGGGAAAGGAAAGACAGGAAAGATGGAGAAGTTACTTATTATGAATTCCAGAGAGCTGGACATATTAGACTAGATTTCCCTTTACTCAAAAAGAAAGAAAGGAAAGAAAGGCATTCTGAAAGGAACAGAAAGATGTATTACAAAACTAATGCTAAGAATGTTCTGAAAGAAAATGGCACCTGGAGTTCCATTGGTGGTGATTCTTTAGATTAATCTTCTGATTATGAATCTTCAGGACAGAAAAATCTTGGTCTTATAGCCAGATTACCCATAAACAATCATTTCATTATGGCTATGTAACAAAATTTTGAATCAGTGACCAATGTATCCTTAAATTCTAATGATAGTAAGTATTATAGAACTTCAGATGAAGAATACTCTTCTGATAAAGAAAATACTTCACCTACCTATGAAGATGTTTCTAGGTTTGCTGAACTTCTTGAGATTGAAAATTCTAAACTCAATAAAAAACTTGATAAGTAAAACTCTAGGTAATTTATTCTTAGAAAAGAGATATTATCTTTCTAATGATCTTGATAGGTTTAATGCTGATTTTGTAAAGATTTCAAAAAAATCTTTAGGAAGTAAGTTCTGAGAGGAACAAACTTTCTAAAGAATTAGAACAAGTAATTTCTAGGAAAAGTGTTTTCGAGCCTAGCTCTAGTTTTAAATCTAATGATTTTGGAGATAAAAACATGGTTATTAAACTCAAGTCCGAAATGTTTTCCTTAATGAAGTGTTTATCAAACTTTTCCCATGGTAAAGAAAATATTGATAAAATGTATTCTAAAATATGACCATTAAGAAACAAATCTGGATTTGGTAATACCCATGCAAAACCAATTTTTAGTAACAACTACATTGTTCCACAAAGTACCCCATTTTGTACCAAGTGTCAATGTGTTGGTCACTGGGCAATAAATTTTTCTTTAAATAAAACACAATCTCTAGGTTTTCATAAAGATTATATTTCTATGAAAGTGTGGGTTCATATGATTTTGTTCTCTAGAAATCTTGGATCCAAGCATGTTTGGATTCTGAAAGTATAATTCTTTTCTTGTTTTCAGGAAGATAGAGGAAGTACCAACAAAAATACATGGTACATGGATAGTGGATGTTCCAGGCACATGACTGGTAACAAAATCCATTTTGAAAAGATTATCAAAACGAAAGGAGGAATGGTAACTTTAGGAGATAATGCTCCGGGATAAATTGTTGGTATAGGTAATATTGTTCTTCTTGGTAAAACATTGATTTCAAATTTTTTATTTGTTAAGGGTATTAAGAACAACCTCATTAACATAATTCAGTTATGTGATGAAGGGTACCTTGTGAATTTTAGGAATGATAAGTTCTTAGTACACAATTCTAGGGAAGAATTTATTCTCTTAGACAATAGGCAAGAGAATGTTTACATATTGAACATAGAAGACCTCAGGAGTCAAGACCTACCTAGCCTAAGTGCAATGGAAGATCATTCCTGGTTATGGAATAGAAGACTAGGTCATTGTGCACTTTCCACTGCTGAAGCTGAATATGTAGCAGTAGGAAGTTGTTGTGCTCAAGTGTTGTGGATGCAACACACACTCACAGATTATGGCATGAGTTTTACTAAGAATCAAATTATGTGTGATAAAACAAGTTCCATTTCCCTAATTAAGAACCCTACACATAACTCTCATGCAAAACACATAGATATTAGGCATCCCATTTTTAGGGATCACACACTTAATGGAGATATCATTCTTCAAGTTATCAGAACGCAAGAAAAACATACTGATATTATCACAAAATCATTACCCTATGATAGATTTTAATTCATTAAACAAAAGTTAGGAATGATAACCGTAAGGAAATCGTTCTTCATTAACTTCTTGTTGAACAATTATCCCAACACTAATAAACTTCTTTTCATAGGGGAGTACATTTGATTGTTAGTGTGTGTAAAATTTTCGTAATGAGTTTTTTAAACATAGTGTACCTAAAATTTTTGTAGTTTTTTTTTTCAAACTTTTTGGTACTGATGTTTCCGGAATAGAAATTTATGAAAATAAAATTTCTGGAATGGGAGTTTCCGGAGCTGAAATTTTCAGGATTGAAATTCTCGAAATGATAACTTCTAGAATGGAGATTTTAATACTAGACTTTTCATAATGGGATTTTCACTTAGAAAACATCCGAAATGGGGATTTTTGTACTGGTGTTTTCGTAATGAAATTTTCCTACTGGAACATTAGTGATGAGTTTTTTTTTAAATTTATTTCTTCAAGAAGAATATTACCAATTACCAACAATGTTTCTAGCCAATCCAATATATATGATTTCCTTATTTATAGTTTCATAATAATATTTTTCTTGCTGGTATTTTCCTGTGTTTTTTTAATTAGGATTCTCGTTTTTCCTCAAATCTAGATGTTTTCCTTAAAACCTCAAAAGATCAGAATCAGGTTTTCCTTGCGGGAGTGTTTTCAATCGTTAGATCATGTCAAGGATTTTTCAACTGTTAGATGGATTTTGGAAGACCAAAGGTCACATACATCACCTATATAAAGGGGACTCTAAGACTTGTCCCACATTGGTTTTGAAATCCTTTGCGTCTCGAATCCCTACTGCACTTCTTAATACCGATTCCGAACATTGCATAGCCATTCCGAATCTTTCATATTTCTTCACTCCGAATGTCTATAGAAGCTACATATCAAGATATGTCAATTTTGAAACCAATCTCTAAGTGGATAGTCTTTAGGGAAAGGTTATATCATCCATATTTCTACAAGCTCAATTCTATTGTAACCAAGAATATAAAGTTGAATGGTTGGGAAGATATTTTCTTGTTCAAGTCAGAAAAGCAGAATCCGGTGTATGCTGACTTGTTGATAGAGTTCTATGAATCTGTTTCCTTCTAGATGGAAGATGGCAGATAATGGTTTTCCTTCAAGTCTTATGGAAAGACTTATAAGCTATCCTACACAAAGGCTGCGAGCTTGGTTGGTTTGTCCAATGAAGGGGAAGATGAGTTTTTCTCACACAAGCTTCCAGATGAGAAAGGAATTTTCAACAAGGTGAAGGGTTTAAAATTACTTGGACTTAAAGATGCTACGACTACTAAGATTTCTCATCTCACTCCGAACAACAAGAGTCTTCAGTTTTGGGTGCAAGGTTTTCTCGTTCCGAGAAGAGGAGACAAATATAATTTTAAGAAAAGTGATATCTATGTTTTAGATTTCTTGGTGAATCTAAGAAAAATTAATTTGATGTGGCATGTCTTGATTACGATCAAGAACATCAAAGAAGGGAATTTAAGAGCTCAGAAAATTATGTACTCTGCTTTACTATCGTTCCTGATAGTTCGGTGCTTAGAATCCTTCAAGGTTGGATGCAAATCAAAAGTTCGGAATTGAATGCTTATGATGGTTAGTGATGATACCCTGAAGAGGATGAAGATGGGTTTTCCAGTGAATCCGGAGAATTTTACCCTCTGTCTATGGAAGAGGTTGAAGCAACTTAGAAGGAAACACAGAATCTGGAGCTATCCAAAAAGCAAAGGAGGAAGAGAAAGGATAAGGAAGTGGTTGCTGATGAAGAAAAAATCCTCAGGGTAAGGAAACTCAGTCTGCTCCCCCCAAGCCGAAGAAGCATAAAACATATACAGATGAAGTAGCAGCCAAGTGGAGGGAATACAAAGAGAAGAGGATGGAAGGGGATCCACAATTTGGATTGGACCCTACAGAGGCTACGACCTTAAAATAAAAATCTGCGAAAGAGCTAGAGAAACAAGAAAAATATAAGAAGATGAAAAAGAATTTGTCTAAAGCTGACGTGGTATAATCTTTGCTGAGAGCTACATAATTACCTTCCAGAATGCTTCCCGTTCCGGAAACGTTTGGTGCTGAACCTTCTTTTCCAGAAACACCACCCAAGAACTATGTTACTACGGATAAATCCACGGGAAAAGAAGTTGTTGAAGAAGATGAGAAGGGATTTTCTGAAGTAGTAGAGGAAGTAGTTGAGGAAGAAGAATAAGAATATGGGGAGGAAAGTGAATATTTGGATACCCTAATCATGCAAGTACAGAAATACAAATATAAGACTAAATCCCCAAAGATAGTAACTCTAGGAAAGGCAAATCAGGAATCTAGTAAGAATGATGATAAGGAAAAACAACAATAAGAATAATTAAATGTCTTGTATGATGAGGAAGAATCTTATGAGAGGAATTTTCTTGAGGAAGGACAAGAAAAAAAACTAGAAGAAGACTAGATCGTTCAAGTGTCTGAATCCGAGGATGTATCCCTTAATAAGGAACCTTTTCCGAGATCTGATAAGGGGAAACAAACTCTCATGGAGACACCTATAAAAGATGGCATCAGGAATAAATAGGATGGTGGAAACTCTAGAAGAAAGTTGGTGGAAGTTGAAGAAGATCAGTCTCCAAGTAATTTTTCTGATTCGGAATCATCATATCATGGGTATGATATTGTGGTTCGTTCTCTGAAGAAGTTGGTGGAAACCATTCTGACTTTCGTTATAAAATGATTCTTGTTGCAGCATCTGGCATCTGGATTCTATAGTTGAAAAAATCGGAATGGTGTCGACCAACATCTTCAGAGATTAAACCACAAAATCATTCCCATGAGGTGATTATTCCGAATCAGAAACTTTGCTTGGAGACTAATCTTCTTCAGCTTTCACCAACTTTCTTCTAGAGGTGCCACCAACCACTTTCTTCCTGATGACATCTTTTATAGGTGTCTCTGTGAGAGTTTTTTCCCCTTATCAGCTCTTGGAACAGGTTCCTTATTAAGGGATACTTCCTCAGATTCACACACATGAACGATCTGGTCTTCATCTGGGTTTTTTTTTCTTGTCCTTCCTCAAGAAAATTACTCTCATAAGATTCTTCCTCATCATAGAAGACATTTTATTCTTCTTATTCTTGTTATTTCTTATCATCATTCTTACTAGCTTCCTGATCTGACTTTCCTGGAGTTACTAACATTGCAGATTCAGTCTTATCTTTGTTGTCCTGTACTTCCTTGATCAGGGTATCCAAATCTTAACTTTACTCCTCTTATTCTTCTTCTTCCTCAACTTCTTCCTCTAATTATTTAGAAACTTCCTTATTAGATTCTTCAACTACTTCTTTACCCTTGGATTTATCTGGATTAACATTGTTCTTGGTTGGAGTTTCAGGTAAAGAAGGTTCATCACCAAGCGTTTCCGAAATGGGAAGAATTCCGGAAGTTAATTCTGTAGTTCTTAGCAAAGATTGCCCCACTTCAGCTTTAGACAACTTCTGTATCATCTTTTCCTATTTTTCTTTTTTCTCTAGCTCTTCCGCAACATTTTCTTTTTAGGCCATAGCCTTTGCAGGGCTCAATCCGAATTGTGGATCCCCTTCCTTCCTCTTCTCTTTGTATGCCCTCCACTTGGCTGCTACTTCATCTATATATGTTTTCTACTTCTTCGGCTTGGGGGGAGCAGACTATGTTACCTTTTCCTGAGGATTTAACCTAAACTATATTTTCTTATACATAGAAATATTTTTCTTTAGTATAAAAACTAGATTCATACCCAAATTCTTTAAAGTCATATAATTTAATGATTTGGAGCATTCTGTTTTTAGGATCCGAATTCTGGATGTGAACTGTAATAAAGTTCCAATCCGAATTCCGGACTCCAAACATTCCTGAGTTCGACTCCGAACTCTTATGAAGTTCGACTCCTAACTCTTATGAAGTTCGACTCCGAACTCTTAAGTAGATCGACTCCGAAATATTATGATGTTCGACTCTGAACTCTTATGATGTTCGAATCTGAATTCTTATGAAGTTCAACTTCGAACACTTAAGTAGTTTTACTCTGAACTCTTATGATGTTCGACTCCGAACTCTTATGAAGTTCGGCCCCGAACTCTTAAGAAGTTCGACTCCGAACTCTTAAGTAGTTCGACTCTGAACTCTAATGTAGTTTGACTCCTTACTCTTCTGAAGTTCGACTTCGAACTATTAAGTAGTATGACTCCAAACTCTTATGAAGTTCTTCTTCAAAAATTCATGAGTTCGACTCTGAACTCATATGATGTTCGACTCCGAACTTTTACTAGTTCGACTTCGAACTCTGAATGTTCAGATTCCGATCTCTTGTGAAACCAGACTCTGAATTCCTATAAAACAGAATCCGAACATTTCTAAATGTAGACTCTGAATTTCATTTTGGTTAGACTCCAAATATTTAATTTTCTCACACTATGAAATTTTGTATGTCTTTTACTTACATATGCCTCATTTCAAAATGATGTCGTGCATTTAGTTATACATGATTTATTATTAAACGATGTCATTTAATCTATTTATAATTAACTGTTGGTTCAGTTACACGTCCACAGGTCCCTATGAATTTTATGGAAAATATGACCGTTGGAGGAGGGAGCCGACTGTTGGAAATTTTCCTATAAATAGGAGCTCATTTGAAAGAGCTTAACAATAATTTGATCGATCTATAGACCACACGCTATTAAGGTGATTTCTAGTGAGATAAGCTTTTCATGCCTTGTACATACTGAACTACTTGTTCAGATTGCTTCGTGTGACTCCAAATAATGGAGATTACATTCGAGGACATCCGGGGATAAGAAGACAGAGGTGGCAACTACCTTGAAGTTGAGGGCTTCCATGCTGAGGAAGATAGAGGTTCCAACTACCTTGGAGTTGAGGGCTTGCGGGGATAACAAGATAGAGATTCTGATCATCGTATCGAGGGCTTACCCTAGTGTGGGTACGACAAACTTTCATGAAAGTATAAATCAAGGGACCTTTATCCAAGGTTGTTGGATACCCTTATATTTGGGTTAAAATACTTATATCTTATTACATGTAGTTTTACTACTTGTTTGTTTCCATTGCATATTGTATTGTAAAGAAAGTATAATCTTCTTATATTTCTTTACACATGTACTCCAATTAGTTTAGATTCTATACGCATTGAGGTAGAGTCTCATATTGTAAACTTTGGTTCCAATTCTCCAATTGGTGATTAGAGGTGTTGTGAATTTTCTTAGTTTAACATTGATAAACTTAGATTTTTCCTTGTCTAAGGAAATTTTTAAAGTATAAAATTCACCCCCCCTCTTGTATATTGAGCATCTACATCGTTATTTCAATACTAATGATTTCCACTTTATGAATTTACATTTATCAATAAACAAATTAGTTGATCAAATATGATTGGATTCTAACTATATATTTAAACTCTCTTTAGGATATATCATGACAGTAACTATATTGAAGATATATCTATATCGTTCATTCATGTTTCATCATGAATTCCATCATTATGAATTTTGTTATTAAAATTTCACTTGATTATTAAATTATTTATAATATCCATGGTAACATTTTAAATAACATGTGATTATTTAATGGCACTACTTGGTCATCATTTATTCATACCATCTTATACTCAACTTATTTATTAAAAGATAATTTTTTTCATTTACATACCATTCCATGTTTATAAACCTGGACCTTTCTAGAGATGTCTTGTATAATGATCTAGGATTAATTTATATGGATATTAAATCATTTTTTATTAATATTCTATACATTATAAAAATACATGTAAGAGGAACATAATAAATAAGAGCCTTTGGAATCACGGAAACAAAATATTCAATCCTAATGAATGATCATCAACATCTCCCATAAATATGTACACCACTATTACATCTTCCAAAAACATTTCCTTATAAACCATGGAATGGAAATACAAGAAAACGATGACCTAAGATGGTCAGTAATGGTAATTAATGGAAATGATTAAGAAAAAACTGAAAAAAGGATATGGAAGTTGAGAATAAAATTTGAAAATCATAACCTTTATATTTGTGATCATAAAAAATATTGGAATTTCATAAGAGCTGAATCATAATATAATTAATAGAAGAAGTCATGAATTCATAACACATGAATAAGACAAGGAATTTTTGGCATGCACAAAAAAATATAAAATCTTATGTCCGGGATATCGTCCAAGACATTTATAACATGATATCATTGTTATATGTCTCATGTACCTTCTTTGAGCATGGGATAATTAGTCATGTACCATATTACTTTTCGTCTCAGGATAAAAACCATGAACCCTCCTTTTTTAGTGAATAGGCTAATACCTATGTACCTTCATACTTTTTGGGTTGGGATATAAACTATTTTACTTCTAATATTTAAGATTGGGATATAAACCATGTACATTATTTTTTTTGACATTGGTCAACAACCCATGTACGTACTTGTTTATTGGATTTGGCTGCAACTCATGTATACTTTGAGAACATATATGACTTATCATTACCCAATGAAATGCAGGGATATATAGGACACACCAATCTCATAATAAAATCATTCACAAATGTTCCACAGGATAATAAAACATTAATCATATCATAACCCAACAAAAGATATTTTTTTAATTGAAAATATTAACCCATTAAATTAAAAGTTTTATCACTAAAATATCATAACATCATAACCTGTGAAAAGTTATTGGCTTCATTCTCACATCTTAAAATATTGACTTATTAAAACAAGTGTGTTAAAAAAGAATAAAATTCATGGAAGTGAAACATGTGTAATATGATTAATTAAATAAAAACAAAAACCATTAAATAAATAATATTAATAGAAAATATGGATAATTATTTAGAACAAAATTATTAACATCAATAGCTAGTATCTTATATGGAAAATAACATGAAATGATAATTTGAAAATAATTATTGAAGTAAATATTCATTATTCTTTGAAAAAATGATCTTTAGATCGCAAAATCATTTAAAATCATATTCTATGAAAATATATTTTAAAATCATATTCTTAAAAGTAAACTTTCAAAAATGGAAATAAATCTTAAACAAATTTATGGCTGGTAAATCTTTACATGTTATATGTGGTAATCATCACATTCTTTTCTAAATATAAAACTGTTAGACAAAATCCTCATTTAAAAAGTTACAAGAATATTCCTTTGACAGCATTGGTAGATTAAAAAATGGGTAAAAAAGTTTTCTTAATGATTTTAATATAACATTAGAATATTCTTGGAAAATATTTTTAGATAACCTTTTGTTGATGGAATAAATCTTTTGGACTGGATAGTCGGAAAACATAGGATTTCCCAAAAAAATTATTAATTATATTATATAAAAAATATTGGATAAATGGTACCAATACAAGAATATATAATGAATAACCAAAAACGAATAAAATTAATTCGTGTAATTGGAATGTGAATCATTAAAATTCATCAATTATGGACTAAACATAGACAATCCTGAAAAGTTATGAGATTATTTATATAAACTCTTAAAAAATTGTATCATTGAACCATACTCCCAATTTACAAAAATTAAATTTAATAAATCAAAAAATATCATGAAAAGAATAATAAAAATCATATAAAATTTCAAATGTAGTATATACATCTCAAAGAAAATATCGGTGTATAACATGGCATGTGTCTCAAGGATAAAAAATAGTTACAAAATTGCATTTCCAATTCGGTAACTTTTAAAACATAGACCCCATGAAAGAAATATCATGAAATAGATATTTAAGTATGAATAAATTTATTTATAATAATAATATATTAAATCCATGATCATTATAAACACCACACAAAAGTAATGGGTGGTGAATAAAGCATGTATCTCACAGAAGTAAAAAGAGAGATGAGAATATGCTACCTTGTGTCCTGACTCTCATCATATTGATTTAAACCATCAATAAAATATATATAAATTTATTATAAATATTTTATAGAACCATATTATTTTATATAATACTATATATGGTTTAACTATTAACTAATATTACCCTCTCTTTAACAATAATATATTAAGGTTTCTCCTCAGGTAATATCATTTTTATTCATTATATCATTATTATAATAATATATAGAATATATAAGTATGAATTATAATAAAACATTATTGGAGGCACTATGATGTGTGCACACATGAACCAAGATTCTGTTTTTATTATCATATTACAAGAAAGAATGAAAAAAATATATTAATATGAGTATATAATAAAATTAATGTAGAATTATAATTATATATATTATATAATTCCAATAATCTCAACCTTAATATATTCCATGTTGTGTGTGAATGAATCACATCACATTGATTTGGTGGTAGTCCACAATTCCTCAAACAGAATTATCATATTTACACCGAATGAAAATTAAAAATTTATGTGTTGTAAAATACATAAATAATTTTAAGAAATATATTATATTAAATATATAAATATTTTTTATATAATAGTTTCCCCCTTATATGAGGGATAATAAATTAACAATCATCGTTTACGGAGGCAGCAGGTCACCCAATATGTAAACAACAAGTTCTTGACCCATTAGATGGAGGTCTGGGTATGCGTTGGTTGAATCCTTATAAAAACAAAAACCTAGTATATTTAATATAGTTTTGTCCTAGGAATGGAATTACATGAGTGGAGTGGGGGATAAAAAAATATAATATAGTATTTTGAGAGAAGTAATTACCTCTTAACTGGGTAACACCGTTTGGTTGGTGTAAAGAGGCTTCCTTGAATTTATTTATTTAAAAGGGGATACTTTCTCTAAGGAATATGTGATTTTTTGAATTTTATTGTGTAGATATTGTTGCAAACTAACTTTTTTGAGTGGGGTGAAGAAGAGGGAGAGGTGGTTTCCTTCTATAGGGAAGGGAAATGACACAATTGGCATTTTGGAAACAAGTTAGGGGTAACCACATTTTTACCTATCAGATGTCATAAAAACCCAAAAAAAATAAAATATTGTTAATTTAATATTATTTTATATTCAATGGGTTTTGGCTATGTTTCTAGGTCGTATTGGGTATTAAATTTAATGGTTAGTTCTTTTGTAATCAAATTATTCTCTTAACCATTTTAAATAACATTAACCAAAATTTTAAATATTTTTTGTGAAAATTAATTGATATTATTATAAATAAAAAAATAGTCTAAATATATAATTAATTTTTCATATTTTTAATAGCAGATATGAAAGAAACTAATTTAAAATTCATACAGCTAATGGGACGACATTGTGGGTACTTAATGTAAAAAAATAAAAAATATTGATATTTTAAGTATACCCAAATGAAAAGGTAAATTTACTATAATGACCTAAATGTGGATAATTTATAAAATTATATTTTGAAATAAAATTAATATATAATTTAATTGTGTAAATAAAATAGAAAAAATGAGGTTTGGAAGTAAAATCCACTATTTTTATCAATTCATTGAAAATTAAAACCATGTAGATAAATAAAAGATATGATACAAACATTATTTTTACGTTTTTATTAAAAATATGATTTTTATTTTTACATATTAAAACTATAAATTTTATGAATAAAGGATTAAAATGGGTTTCTATATTAAATGTTGGTAATGATACCTTCATAAAAAATATACGCCTTTAAGCATGATACTAGGTTTATTCTTATCTTATATCTATAAAAAATATTGGATGAATATAAAAATATTTTACTGATAATATAAATTATATATTACATTAGTAACACTAAATAATTGTAATTAATTTAATATATTAAGTTAAAACGTCTCTGTGACTATAAAAATAATATTATCTTATTTTATATTAATTTGTTTTTCATATTCATTTATAATTAATTAAACATACATTTATGTAAACCATCAATTTTAATAAATTAGTTAGTGTTATTAATTAATGTTAATTTAATAAGTAGTTTATATCTTATTATTTTAAATAATAAAATTTTATTGATATACAAATTTTTGGTAAAAATCTTCAAGCATGTTACGCAAGCCATTGTAGAAAGTCATTGTTGCATCTAAGGCGAGTTAACCATTGTGGTCTATAGAGAGAAAGATAAAATTTATGTTCCTTATAGTTAATGATTAAAATCTATTTTCATATAACACAATTCAAACATTATTCATTAATATAAAATAAACTACTTTTTGTGTTCGGTGAAATGAAAAATATCAATAAGATAATATTAATTTGAAACAAATAATTTAAAAAATATTTGGGTGTTACATTCTACCCCCATAAAAATAAATTTAACCCCAAATATTCATAAATGTTATCATAGGTTTAATACATGAATGATTCATTCATTTAAGAACACATCAAAAAATAGTTTATTAAAACCTCCCATGAAAACAAAATATTAGAACCATAATGGTAACCCAAAGTAACATATAACTATGTTTACACAAAGGGGAACATAGATGGGATGTGAAAACATGGACATAGAGAAAATATATAAATATCATTTTATGATGGAGAGTGATAGAGAAAAATGTCAAGATAAATTTAATAATCATAAATACATATGCCTATGATGAACTTAGAGACCATCCGATTCATAAAAAATAGAAGTACACATATAACATTTTTTCTTGTCAAAATAATTATCCAATATTTGATTAATTTTCATGAAAATACATACATTAATGATTTCAATAAATACACAAACATTTTTGTTCCTTGTTCCACCTCAACTCTTTATCCAAACTGGAAGGTGAATTTTTCATTCATGAAGCCATAATAGATCAAGAGAACCATGATACACCATCCCACATGTAATAAGTTATCATCAACACAATTTTTTTTATAACTTGTTATCCAATATTCATAAATCCTCATAGGGTATGATAATAAATTGTTCAAAAAATCTTTATCCAATGTTTAACTTAATAATTCCATAAATTTTTAACCGCATTACCCATTAGAAGATGAAAATTCAATGATTTTGAAAGAAAGTCTTGAAATTATATTAACATAGATCCAACATATATCACAAACTACTACTTGTTTTTCACATTCAAAATATGTGAATAAACTCATCATATATTCTATTTATACATGGGAATAACCTTAATTATTGTTATTGTTTTGGATGACATGATGGATTCCATATTCCAATGATTTTTGGATACATTGATTAAATCTATGATTTTTTAAACTTCTTTTTTTATGACATAGACCATATTTTATATTTATCATGTGTAGGGTACCAACCTATTCACTAATTCATATCCAAAATATCATTATCCAAAGATCATTATCTCAATTTCGGGAATTAAATAATGGTTACCTTTCCTTAATCAAAATTTTTACATTTACTGAATTGACTTATCAAAGTCATCACCACCATTCAAATTTGTATTTTCAATCCATATAATAACTTATACAAAAAATAATTAAACATTTAATTATCAATACAACATTTTATTTGAATTCCAAAACAAAAATACTTCATTAATCTAACATTATTTTTAAACCATTACCCAAGTATCATCAACTTATTATTTTATACCTCATTCCTAGAATATGAAATATGAACTATATCATAAGGTTAATCAACCTCAATCTAATCATGATTCATATTATCAGTGTAATAAAATCGAATTACACCATATACCATTCACATGTCGTTTGTGGTCTCTTTATCCACATATGTATAACCAATACTCATACCAACTACATAATTCTATTTATGAGATATCCACATGGAAAATAGATTTTAATAGTTCCCAAATATTCTAATTCTAATAAATTAAATTTTATCCATGTTCTTTATATATCTTTCCATTGATTAAAATTAGAATTCATGTGGTGATAAACACATATCATATGTTAAATCCTCATTACCATGAAAAATTACTTATAGGATGTCTAAATCTTGAAACCAACCTTTTAATAAACGATACTTTTGTTTTATAATAGGTATTAATTATAATGTTATATTCAAATCCTTCATAATGGTTCATGAATAGTTTGTGAATTTCCAAATAATACCCCAAGGAGTGTCAATCCAGGTGTGCCGAAAGTCCTATTATGTACCCAATTACCTTTAGTCTGGACTGAAACAACATGTTATTGTAGTTACCCCTACATACATCTCTTCCAGAGCCACATACCCATGTAGTATCCAGACATGAATGTATTTCCAGAAAAAAAACATTCATTATATCCTTTATTAAAATTATATGATATTTTACTAAATGTTAACTCATCCTTATATGTATCCTTAGAGACATCTCTAGACATCTCCTTACAAATATACATATGGATCACACTAATTTTTTCTCATCCCCGTTTCCAAAAATTGACTATTTGACTCATCTCATTCTAACTATAATTAGCTATAATTAATAAACTTTGATATTACATCATTTTAGATGAATATTCAGTACATTATAAAAATACATTCTTAAGCACCATAATATTTTAGTTTCATTAGAAACATGTTAAAAATATCTTTTATACTAGTGATGGACCATTACAATCTTCCATAAATATATCCACCTTTATTACATCTATATAAAACATTTCTTCATAACATGGGGATAATAAACATAACAATGGGTTGATCTTAGTTTCTCAATAAGAGTAAATAATGAAAATTCCTAAACATAATTTAAAAAATGGTATGGATCATGAGAATAACATTCAATGATTCTACTATGCAAATTAAGTATCATTATAAATATTGGAATTTCCTAACACATTTATTGTAAAATAATTAAGAGCATAAGTCATGAAATAATAACATATTTTTAAGATATGGAATTTTTTTCTTGAAAGTAAAAATAAGAATTATTTTGTCAAGGTAACCTACCTAGAACATTATAAACTGGAAATATTGGGCTACGATCTATGTACAGGGTTTGGGTTCAGGATAAAAAATAATTTACCATTTTACTTATATGCTCAATATACCACCGTTGTAACGTATTTCTATGGGACTTGGGATATATCAGATATACCCTCTTCATTTTTGGCTTGTGATACAACCCATGTATATTATTATTTTTAGGTGTGTGCTATAAACCATGCACCTTACCACTTTCAGGATTATGCTACAACCCATGCAACATATAATTTTATATCATGGGCTAAGAACCATGTACGAATTTAGCACATAATAAACTTATCATTACACAATGAATGGGAGATATATATGGGTCTGGTCCCTATCATAATTAAATCATTCATAAATATTCTAGAAGCTAATAAAACATTTATCATATCAGGACCCATAAAAAGAGATTGGTTTTATAAACAACAATTCATAACCCATGAAATGAAATGTGTTTTATTAACATTTCAACACATCATAACCTAGGAAAGGATATATATTCCATAATAACATCGTTAATGAATAACACATGAAAATAATTGTGGTTCCAATGCATAAAAGTCTTGTATGTGAAATTGGTGTCAGAAGAATCATCGACTAATAGCGTAAACCTTTCATGAAAAAATATTAATGTAACCTTTGGATAATTTCCTATAAGGGAATGAGTAACATCAACACATGTTATCTTATATGGAAAATAACATGGAAGGATATTTTGAAAATACCTCAAGAGGTAAATATACATTCTTTTTGAAAAAGTCTCTTTAAAACATAAAACCTTTAAAAACCATCTCCACGAAAGTACAATTTAAAAAAAACCCCATAAAATTAACATTTTCCACATGAAAATATATATTCATTGAATTAACGACATTTTAGTTTGTACCTGTTGTATGTGGTAGAAATTTATTTCATTTTAAATAGTATAATGTTAGAATAATTCCTCGTCTATAAATCTACATGATGTTTCCATTAATATTATTTATATAAGAAAAATATGGTTTTCATTTGTTTTAAATAATTTTGGATAATAGTATAACACTCTTGGAAACCCATTTTAGAAAAAAAATATTTTTATGGAACAAATATTTTCATCCAAATTGAGGGTAAATTTGGGATTTTTTTAAACACATCTTTACCTATATTATGTACCAAATATTCGAGAATATGGTACTAATAATGAATATATCATGAATTTAAATAATTAGTGACAAATAATTATTGTTCATGAGATATGAAATATAAGATTTCATCAATGAAAGAACAATCATAAATAATTGTGAAAAGTGATGAGATTACTTCAATAAAATCTTAGCACATGGTAACATTGAACCATGAAACCCATTTGAGAAAATGAATTTATATGATTATTTAAATATCATGAAAGTAATAATATTAACAGTATAAAATTACAATGTTAGTATATACGACTCATTGAAAAATATAGTTGCATAACCTGGTATGTGTCTCAAGGAATGAGAATTGTGATATAATTACTTTTCCAATTTGGTAACTTTTGAAAGAAAAACCCCATGGGACAATGATAATATAATTTTTATTTAAATTTCCATAAATTTATTTATAATTATTTTATAATACATCCATAGTAACTATAAACACAACACAAAAAAAATGTGTGATGAATAAAGCATGTATCTCATGGAAATAAAATGTGAGATATAATTTTCTTTACCTTTTTTCTTGACTGTTATCTTACTTGTTAAAACATATTGTATAATAAATATAATGTTATCATATAAACTTTAATGATCCATATTATTATATATAATACCATATATTGTTTTATTATGAAGAAAAATTATCCTCTTTTTAATAATACAATGATAAGGTTTCACTTCAGGTAATATTTCCATTATTCTTCTAATTTGTATTACTTCCTAATATATTTAGTCATTATAACTATTTACCAATTATAGAAAGTAAAACATGATATAAGTTTCATTTATAATAATTGTACATGGATTATAATAATCTATATAATATTGATATATGAAATGATATACATTTTTCACGGAGACGGAAAGAGGTACATATACATGAAGGTATTTTCAATTTTTATTATCATATTGAAAGAAAGAATGAAAATTAAATATATTAATATATTAATATATTATTCATATATTATAATTATATTATTATATATATCATCTATGTTAACGAAACCAATGTATAATACATTTCATGTATTATTTTAATGAATCACATCTCTTTGAAGGGGCATCAATCCACACATCCTCAATCAAAATTACTGTATTTAAAAAATGAAACTAATAAATATGTTTTATAAAAGGAATAAAATATAGTAAAAATATTATAAATATAATATATGAAATATATAAACTTATTTTCTGTCATAATATTCAATATGTGTTGCAGTTGAGGAAAAATGATCAATCATCGTTCAGTGTGGCGGTAGTTCGCCTTAAACGTAAACAACATGATCAATACCCATTAGATGGATTTGTGTGTATGTTAAAATAAAATAATTATAAAAAACATATAATATTCATGATATTTTTGTTCTTATAAAATCATGTAATATTTTTGAGTGTTGGGTAGGATAATGAAAAAAAATAAATGATCTTCAGAAAAGTTGTTACAACTTAATCAAGTAACTCATTTTGGATTGTTTCAAAAAACTCACATGGATTGATTTATATCAGACTATCAGATTCTATGAGTAAGGTAAGTTTGATAGGAAGTGGATTTGGTACTTCTAGTCTAATCTTATGTGGTTCAAGACGTGTGAATAAGATGGAAAGGTGGTGACCTTTTATAGGGACGGGAAAAGATTCACTTTGCATTTTTGGAAACAAGTTAGGTATAACATCATTTTTACTTAAAAAGACATGAATATCCAAAAAAACTCAACAATAGAATGTCTATGAAAAAATAATAAACCATTATTTATATAGGAATGTTTATTAGAGAAAAAAAGATAACAATAATGGAAAAAGATACAATCATGGAACGCCCAATAACCATAATGGATTATTATGGTGTTGGAGATCAAAAACCAAATCAATAATAAATACCCAATGAAATAAGATGAGATCTGGATGTCAACAAGAAGGATCATCATTTCATTCCAAATCAAAAACACTTCATGAATCACTCCAATAAAATAATTTCAATAGTGTATTCCACTCCAGACAGAGAGATCGACTCTCCTTGAACTGCAAACAGGAGGAGGCCTAATCATTTTAATGCCAGAAACTGTACAACTTCAGAACCACCACCTCGCCAGTAACCCCCTATGAAGGGAACTATCCACCGCATGTGCTCATAGGTGACCATTTATAATTTCTTGAGATCTCTTGCTTTCATATAAAGGCATTGAGGAATAATCTTGTTGAATTCCAATTGCATAAATTATTAACGAAGATAAAAAACAAGCCACTACATTCAATTCAACATCAAACAGAGAAGAACAATAATGAGAAAAAATAGTTGACATAAGAAAAAAATAGATATGGTGAATCCCATTATAATAGAGTAAGCATGATACAAGAAAGAGTATCACCACAAGAGGCCCCTTCTGAGACACAAACCAAACAACGCATTCACGTACATACACCTTGAAAACCAGTGCAGAAATTAACATTGATCTGTAGACCTGAAACGTTATTCCAATAGAAAAACGTAGCAAAAAACCACTATAAAGAATAATAATGAATTAAATTAAACATATAGACCCCCAAATAATTAAAATAGATATGTTTTTTTAATTAAATCCATTATCTTAAACTATTCATTAAAAATGAAAATTTTGGTAAAATACCAAATATTGTTTCATACATAATATTTATATTTCTCTCCAAAATAATAATTTTATTTTGAAATATTAATTCTAACAAAGTTAAATAAATTGGATTTAAAATGTGTACACTTTTAAAAAGCTATAAATATACATTTATAAAAAATATTGATTTTAAGCATAAAATTCAGGTTTTTCAAAACATATTTCTATGGAATATATTGGATTAAAATAAAAAATATTTGATGGAATAAATAACATATATATTACATTAATATCACTCAATAATTATAAATAATTTAATATATTAGTTTAAATCATCTTTTTGACAATAAAAGTATTATTATTTTCATTTATATTAAATCGATTTTCATATTCATTCCTAATTAATGGGTAACCTATGAATTCATCTTATATTTATTTAATACATAAATTTATATAAAATATTTAATAAAATTCATTAACACTAATTTAATATCCATGTTATATCATATTATTTTTACTAATAACATTTTTATGATACACTATTCGTTAGTAAAAATCGGCTGTGTGTATTAGCAAACCATCGAGGAAAGTCATTGTGGCATGTAACGCAAGAAAACCATGGTGTTATGTGTTGAGAAAACTAAAATTTATGATGTTTTTAGTGCATGATTAACTTGTTGTTTTGTATAAACCCTTCATAAAATTGTTCCTTAATATAAAATAACATATTTTTAGGGTTTCATGAAATGAAAAATGACAAAAAGATTAAATAAATTTGAAAAAATAAAAATTCTAAAAATCTCAGTGTTTTACATAATGGGATTGTTTTCGTATAATGATTTTTTTTTGATTAATATTTTTTTGGGTGTACCTTTTTTGCATTTGGATGAATATTAGGAATTTTTTGAAGATTTTTGGGAAGGGCACAGTTGGCACACTGTTTACCCAAACTGTGTGCCATGTCCCATCAAACCCAGCAACACCAAGAAGTTGAGGATCGTATGAATGGATAATGTTTTGACATAACTTGCACCATACTAGGGGAAATTTTCTCACCATACCAAAATAGGCACACAGTTAAGGAGCACAATTTGGAAAACCATGCGCCCATCCCCATAATCCGTGCAAGGGATTTAAATTAATATAGGAATTATTTCTTAAAATACATAAAACCCTATTTTTACATAAAATAGTACTCCACTTGATCACTGAAATTTTATATCAATTATCAATGCTCCCAAATAGTTTTTAATTCTCCCAACCTTTGTTAATGAAAATTTAAAGCCCCGATAGGAGGTTTGAACAACTCTTGGAAAGGTATCTTCATCCCTATTGGTTTTCTATTCTTATCTCGTTCTTATCTCATATTAATAGGTATGTTATCCAATATATTATTGCATCTAGATCTAGATTTATAATATTCGGATAGGGTATTTTTGGAACCAGATTCATTTATTGTTTATTTAGTTTTTTGGTCTACATATTATTTTTTCAGGTTATTTGTCTCAAATTGGGGAATTGCATTGGTGAGAAATTTTCATTGAATTTTGGTTGGTGGTCTATTATTAAAATTCCAAATAGATTATTTCAATTATGTGTATTTAATTGTATAATTTCAATAAAATTATTATAAATTGTGTTCTTAATTAATTAATGAAATTGTAAAATTAATTAATTAAGGCATTGCGACAATGGGGATATTTAATTGATTGAATTGAATAATTAAAATATTAATTAAGTGTAATCTATTTGGTAGTGGATTGAATAATAAATTTTTGAATTAATTATGGGATATTTGGTGGGAAATTTCATAATTAATTTTTTAATTAATTATGGGATAACATGTTATGAATTGAATAATTATTTTTTGAATAAATTATGGGATATTTTTTGGGAATTGAATATATAATTATGGAATAAATTATTGGATATTGGGATTGTGAAATTGGATTAATTAATGGACGAAATAAATTATTGGGGTTGGTGGGATTATAAAATTATTAATTTTATTAATTTATTATTTAATTAATTAATGGAATTGTTGTGAACAATTAATTGGTGAATTAATTGAAGATACTAATGTGATTAATTAATTATTGAATTAATTATTAGAACGATGTTAATATGAAATAGATATATTATTATTAACTAATTTTTGTATTAATTAATTTGATATAATGAAAAATATTATATATGTGATTGATTGATATATATGTTTTTAAAATGAAATGTTGCTCAAAATACCCATATTTCATTTATTGATATACGAGTGCGTGACACAAATTTATTCTTCAATTAACCACGACATCTTGTCAATGATTTTATAGGACCCTCAGGATGCATGTAAATTATAATAGAGAGGGATTCATCCTGCCAATACCCCGGAGGTGTGTGATAGGGAGTGATGCTCAAACTAACCATGTGGTGTAATACATGGTGTTCTAAATCTATAAAATTGAATTGGAATACGGTTCCAATTACCCATATTATCAATTTAAATGAAATGTAAAATGAAATCACATTGTGATAATGAATTTTAAATTGAATATGTGATATGTTTATGACTATGAAATTGTAATTAGAATGTATTAAGATTCATGCATCCTCTAGAACTGGACATGATTATGCGATTAAATGAAGAATAATTGAATAAAGGTGACATTTTAAATTTTTACTATTGCTATAATCTTTATAAAACTGAACAAAATATTATTTAATTGATATATTTTAGACGCCATTGGTGGGGGAAAACATAGTTTTACTCACACCATAATTAGTATTTATGATTGTTACTTAAATAAAAAACATGTTTTCATGACATGATAATGGAAAAGGCCTTGGGGTATGTAGATAAATTTGTATTGGGCATGGATGAGGGAACCAGATGTGGTTAATGAACTTCTTATGCATTATAATGACATTAATTTTGGGTTTTCATTTTCAAACATGGAAAATATTATGAAATGATATATAAATTGTTTATTTTTGAAACTATACTTATTATTATGGTCACTGTTTGATACTGGTATTTTTCATCTTATAGATATATTAGTTTCTTATTCTATTTTTTCTACTATGGTATTACAATGATAAAGAGTTTCTTTTATCCCCTTGATCATTATTAGACCCTCTATACTAGTCTGCATCCTCTAGAATATGGAGAGGTTTTCCTGAGGTCGTGAGACTGACTATTTCGGGGCACCGGGCTGTCTCACCCGGGTTGGGATGTTACAATGTGGTATCAGAGGCAGATTTTTTTTATTTTATTTTTCTATTTGGGAAAGTATTTATATGAGACTAAGAAGAGTTTTCCCATAGTAATGAGCACATAGTTGTATTTATCAAACATATTATGAGGGAAAACCCAAATACCCAGGGTAATATTTCTATTATTAGTATTTTGTGTTACGTTTGGATGTTATTCCACATTAGGTGATCCATTAAATGTTTGAATTTATTATTATTTATGCGATTTAATGAGATTGTAATTATTTAGTAGTATTTTAGGAGTGATGAGTATGCATGATTCTTTTTTTGGAGTCAATAATTATTTTAAAATGATTCAATTTAGGCACACATGGACAAATGATTTTGGGTAAGTTGTTGAACTTGAATTGTTTTCATCAAGTATTTTATTAAACTGAAAATTATATTAAAAAATGAATTGAAATATTTAAAATGATGAAATGTGTGAATAAACGGGTGTATAATTATCAAATTGAATAAATAGAATGTGTATACTCGATGTTCACCTAGAAATACATGTAGGAATGTTATGTGTACTGATAGCGCCTCAGTTTTTACCATCTGGTGGTGTTTGGGTGAATAAAAAGTATGGAATATTGTGAATCCCTATTATGTGAATGTTTTAATGTATTGTAATTTGTTATGTGACTAATGTTTCTAATTTTAGATATATTAATCTATGATGGACCTAGTTGGTAAGTGGAATGATGGTTAGGGATAGAGATGCTTCACTCGTATTGGAACCTGAGGCACTGCTGGTGATATGTGAGGAATCAGGATAGAGGTTCTGGGAGAACATATATCACTTCATAAAATTCAAGGATACAGACCTAGGGAGGGTTGTAGAAATAATTTTTAGTCTAATTAGGTATTTCCAATTGCATCACCCTCTGGCTTTCATCGGAGAGGTTGGACCTGATGAAGATGAGTTTTAGATTGAGTCTATGCCGGCTCTACTTGACCTCATAGAGAGTCATGCTAAGAAAAAGTCAAATTATCTTCATACATGTTATGTTATCATCTGAATAAATAGTGGTTCATCGGTCATGGGTTGGATATTTGGACGATATAGAGGGGAATGAAAATGAGGATATGTTCTTGGAGAACTTGTGTCATGACATTCATAGGTATGATAGAGTAGTTGGGTTGAAGAGGTGGGGTTATGGTATTACGTTCATGGTTGACTATGTTGGATGCTTTAATAATTTTCATCACATTGTGACATTGATGTAAGCATATACAGTTATGGAAGAATTGTTGTTTCAGGACACTAATAAACATGAAATTATGTACCGAGTGAATATCCTTAGGGATCAAGAGTTTTCAAATGTGGTGAATCGTTATCTTATAATAAAGGGGCTCCAGAATTGGACATCTAGTGTATGGAACAATGTTGTTGTTGGATAATCAATATGTACATCTTTGAGAATAAGATTCATAATTATTATAATGTTATCCAAATTAATGGGATGTATTGTATCTAGGTAGAGGAATTAGTTAATCAAGATCATACCCAAGTGTTATTCCATCACTAGGAATGTATGGGCCACTATCGTAATCATTATATTTGACAACCAATTATGTTCAGATCTTGTAGATTGGTTGGAAATCTCCCGATGTTTTGCAGAAACCCTTGATAGAAGGATAGTGATGGTGGAACAATAAAGAGTCAGAGTGCATGGAGGGGATCTTCTTCATCATATCAGTATAGTAGTTGGAGTTCTACTGGATGTGTAGGTAGAGAAAGTGGGTGTGGTACTTCTAGGAATGATCTCTTGTATCAGCAGAGTCATGTAGCTTATGGATATTGGACCATATCATAGGGGGTAGGGGCCATAAAATTACATGTAGATCATCATACACTAGTGGATAGAAAGGATGTACCATCAAGAGTAAGAGTTACTATACTAATAGAATCTAAATAAGATAGTTCCTTGATCAATACTAGTTCTTCTCATTCATTTATAAATAATAACATGTAAATAGCTGGGTAATTTCAGTGGGGTTCATGAGAGGATTATTGTCTATAGATACACTATTGGGAGTATGGTCGATAGAAAACATATTATACAAGGGGTATTGCATAGAATTTGGGGGAATCCCTTTTTTGTGGGATCTTTACATAATTGACATGAAAATATTTGACCTAATTTTTTAATGAAAATTTTAGGATCATACTCTGACCACATTGACCATTACCAAAGGAGAGTTACTTTTACATCTATAAAGGATTAAAATTATATTCACCATGAAGAATGGGATATCAATGTAATCCATGAAGGGTTATTGAATCAGTAATTGGGGAAGCATTCCCCTGAGGATTCATGTATTCTATTAGATGATGGTGGGGTAATGAATTGTTACATTACACATGTAGTTTATAGATTTCATGGTTGGTTTTCCTGATAACATCATAGGTCATCCACCTGAGCGGTATGTAGAATTTAATATTTATATTTTTTCTAGGGATGGGCGAGTTTTTATTCCACCATATATAGTGGCACCAAATGAGATTCATGATCTCAAGACTCAGCTATAAGAGTTGATTGACAAAGGAGATTATTCTTCAATGTTTTTTTTGAATTGGGGTTCCCTAGTCATGTTTGTGAAGAATTATGGAATGAAATTCAAGATTGTGTATTGATCATAGGATGTTGAACTAGATGAATGTGAGTGACATGTATCCTCCTCTACATATCGATGATATGTTGGACCAGTTGTTCTGATATTTTTTCTTAATGTTTTAATTTAGATTAGTGTATCATTGATCAAGAGTTAAACCATCTGATATACTAGGGACTACATTTTGATATATGAATGGCCTATATGATTTCATCCTAATGCCGTTTGGGAAGATGAACACACCAAAAATGTTTACATCCTTGAAGGACATAATCATTCATACAAACCTAGATGAGTTTGTGGTAGTGTTGGTGGAAGACTTCTTAGGGTACTAATTGGTTCATGATGATCATTCCCAACATCTTGACGTCATTCTACATTCACTACGATATAATTGACTATACATCAAAAAATAGGTGTTTCAATTTTTTTAACCAAGTACACTTTATCGATCACATCATATTAGGGGAAGGTGTTTTAGTGAACCTACTGAAGGAGTTAGTATTCGTATCTTAGTTCTAGACAATTATTTTTTTTTGATATTTGTTTTATTCTGTGATTAACTGGATATTATCAATTTTTAGGGCATGAATTTACCTTATTTTTATCACCACTATTAATCTTGACCATTAAGGGGTAAATGCTTGACTATTCGGAACCCTGTAAAAATGTATTCAATGATTTAATGAAGTTTTTGACATGGGAACCGATATTGGTCCCAGACAAGCCATGTGAGGAGTATACAATGTATTGTGATACTCTTATGATATGTCTTGATGATGTTTTTTTCATGGTGATCAATTTTTGGAATATGGGTCTTGATATTTGAGACCACATGAACGAAATTACCCTATAAACGGCCTCATGTCAGCAGCAATAGATTATTCTATGAAGTGATAGATGACTTATCTTTTGGGAGAAATTTTTACAATGTATATAGATCAAAAGAGACTGATGTATATCTTATCACAATGATATTGGAATCTTCGTATAAGAAGGGGGTTAGAGAATATAAATTAATTTTTCATTGATCTAGTATACACACATGGAAAAAGGAATAGTGTGGTTGATGCTCTAATAATTATAAACCATAGTGAGGATGTTCAGAAGCCTAGTGATGTGTGGAAAATGATGAACCTGTTGGTTGAGATGCATGTTGTGGTTTCAGATTGTCATAAACAGATGACCCACAAATAAATTTAAGTGGAGTCTATAATTTGTGTTGGATTAGATATAATCAATATAAGGATTAATAGTTTTTGACGATAAGGGAATTCCATGAAGGAGTAGAGTCACCTTCATATGGTCAAACAAAAAAGGATGAGATCTTCTATGTCTATAATTAGGTCGTTGCACCTTCATGCATTTGAGTGGATATGCTGCAAGAATTTTGAGCCTCAAAGTAGACAGTACATTGAGGTGAAACCATAAATTACTATTGACAATGATGAAAATATTGGTGTCCGAGCATGAAAAAATATGGTGCAGAGTTTGTGACAATAATTATACAACTATAATCAGGTAATGAATGTGCATCAATGTCAAAGTGGTTTTCTATAGTCGTTTCCCATTACAGAATGGAAGTGGGAGGACGTGACCATCTATATTTAGGTAAGTCGCATGTGGAAGCCTCATTAGAATAACTCTTTTTTTTTGTTTTTAACTAACTGACGAATGTAACACATTTATTTATTATATAAGATATATTCTCATTTTATTTATTTATAGAAAAGGATGTTTGAGAAATATATTTTCTGCACAAGTTTCCATGGATTATAGATTTAGACTATTACTCATGTTTTATGTTGCACTTATGGAATGATTTTTTAGAAGTATCTTAGTACATTTGTTTTTCTGAGTAAAAACTTCTACCCACATACAGACGAATAGTCTGTGCATACTATTTTAGTGCTTCAAGATACGCTACAAGCATGTTTCTTTTTTTTTGCTGGATTTTGGAAGAAGCACCCAACATTGGTGTAGTTCAAATATAACAATAGTTATAATGAAAGTATACATATTCCACCATAATGATATCTTTATGGAAGGACATGTAAATCATCACAATGCTGGATGGAGGTAGTTCAGTCGAGTTGTTGGGACCATGTCTCGTCCTAGAGTCTTCAGAGCATGTTTAGTGGATTCGGATGTGTATGTATACAAATCATTGTTGAAAAAAGATGTATAAAAATAGGAATCAAAGACCCTAACTTTTTATATATGGTGATCTTGTATTCCTTTAGGTCTTTTCGATATTGTTTCAACATAGGATACAAATATGGGGTGATATAGTTCCTAGGATTATTGTGTGTTTTATGGTTGGAGAGAGAATCAGGATGGTGGTGTATCGATTGGCTCGTTCTCAAAGATACATTTCTATGAGTGATGTTTTCCATGTGAAACAAATTGGAAGGTATCACCCAAAATATTCCCATGGGATTGATTTTTATGATTTTGATCTTGAAATAGATAATTAATTTGAGTAGCCTATGAAACATTTCTTGGATCACAGTGAGAATACGTTTATGGGAAATACTATGCCGATAGTTCATGTATTCTTGAAACATGGGCATATTCAAGAGGTAACATGGGAAATAGATTCTAATATGATTACGTAGTGTCCAAATTGTTTTTTCACAAAATAACCAAGGTTCATGGGAGTACATATCAAGGAAAAGCTGTTGTATGGTCGAGAGATTATAAGAACCCATCATTTTTTAGAAATGACTCTATATTGTTTTATGAAAGTATAATTTTCTTAAATATATATTTTGTGTACCTTGGAATGAGTTTGGCTGATAATTGGAAACTTTTTCAACGATTTTTGGCAGTGCATGGTTGGAACATGTTTTTCTGAAATAGTGTGCCACATACCAACAAATTATGCAACACTGGACAATGATGGATTTCACATATGGTACACTTTCTGTCAAACCGGGCACACACCAAGAAGAAATTTTTCACCTCCAACCCCAAAAAGAAGTTAATTGTTAAGGTGCATGGTTTTTTAAATAATTCACAACTGTACTGAAAACCATTGTATGGGATTTATATTAATTTTAAAATACTTTTAAAAATACCTAAAAATATATATATATAATCAAAATTTACCCTCACTTTACCATTAATATTTCCCCTTGTTTTTTGAAATATCTCAAATGATTTCCCAATGATCCTGTGCTCCATTCTTGAAGATTCAATTCCTCGATTCAATGTCCGTAGATCTCCCAATTAGATATCCTAATCTCAAATGGTTTCAAATTCTTCTCTCTTTCTTCTCTAATCATTTAAATAAATCAATCATTATATTTGATGGATCTATATATTTTTTTTATGATTTGGATCTTGTTGGGTCGGATCATCATTATTTGATTTTGGATTTAGGTTTCTATTCTAGATATTATTCTTCACCATTATTCCGCAATAATGGGTATTTACAGTGGCGAGTGTTTTTCAATTAAATGTGGTAATTAGTCTATTAATCAAATATCATAGGGATGATTTAAATTATTTGACTATAATTGTAAAATATCTATCAGATTATTAGACATTTAATTCTTTATAGAAATAATGAATTTTTAAATTGATTATTTATGGGTTTATGTAATTGGAGATATTTAATTGGTTGAATTGAATAATTATTATTAGATTAATTATTTAATATTTGGTTGTAAATTGAATAATAATTGTTTAATTAATTATGGGATATTATTTTTTCAATTGAATAATTAATTATGGAAAATATTATAAGAAATTCGATTCTGAATTGATTAATTAATTGTTGAATTAATTATGGTATGTTGTTGTTGTGAAATAAAATTAATATTTTTTTGAATTAATAATTGTGGTTACTGTTATTACATAATTACTAACGTGATTAATTAACTGTATAATTAATTATTGGAATTTTTTGACCAATTAATTGGAGAATTTATTAAATGGATAGAAATGATTAATTATTTATTGAATTAGATAATTTAATTAAGTGAATATGTACCATTTATATTTTGATCAATTAATTGATGAATTAATTAATTTTCTATTGTGATACATATGATATATGTGATTGATTGATATAGTAGTGTGGGACACTGATTGATGCTTCAAATATCCATACCTAATTGATTGATATACGATTCGGGGATTGGGACAGACACTCAAAAACCCCCATAGGGTCATATACATGATGTTCTAGGACCCTAGGTATGAAAGGGAATTTTATGAGATAGGTATTGATGAACTAAATACCCATGAGGTGTGGGATAGGGACTGATGCCCAAAATAATCATGGGGTGATGGATGTGGTGTTCTAAACTGAATAGATTGACAATGGACAATGGTTCCAATTATAGTATTATGAATTGAAGTGAAATTTATAATGGAATCAAATTTGCGATAAGGTATTGTAAATTGAATATGTCATAAATATCAGACTCATGAATTAGTTGAAGTAGTTATTAGGATTGAAGTGTCTTCAGGAACCTGAGGGATTTATGTAGTTAAATAAAAGATAGTTGACTAATGTATGAGGATTAATTTACTACTTTTATTTCTTTATTTCTACAAATATATACAATATTATTGAATGGATTTGTTTTTAACCCCATTCGTGCTGGCCTATCATATTGAACTAACACCATACTCAGGAATCCTTTTTGTTAAACGATTACAATCAATGTTTAATGGATATGATTATGGAAAAAGGCCATGTTTTAGGTGGATTATTTGGGATGTATTTTGAAATATGCTACATGATGTGGTTCTAGGACCAATTAGATTTTTTAGTTTCTTTTATTATGGGGATTTTTTTTGTGTCGTGGCACATAAATTGTCATGGAATATCTACTATTCAGCTTAGATATTGTATTTCGGGATTTGATGACTATAGGATACATGTATTGTACATGTTATCGTTATATTATTTTATTATTAGATTTTATTAACATAATGGTATTACTCTGATAAAGATTGTAGTGAATCCTGATGAGCAATATTAGACCATCAGTACTATTTTGAAGCCTCTTGGGAATGGGGAGGTGTGCATGAGGACATGTGACTGATCTGTTTGGGGCATTGATTTCTGGCACCTGTTCCAGGAAATTACACTATGTTGATTGTTCTTACTCATTCATGATATCCTACATAAAACCTAATGATAATTTCATTTTGATAATATATTTTTTCATTTCAACATAATCCCATATTTTATATTATTCATAATATTAATGGATATAAAAGAGGGAATAATGTTATTCTCATCAAAAAATATTTTTTCATTTTTGTTATCAAATAGAAATGTAATACTCAAATATGTATATAATTTACTAATTCTAATATGTATAACTATCCTTTGAGATGTTATTCCTTTTATGTTATACAGATATTATAATGTAGGAACCTTCTTAAGGCTATAATGGTATAGGTCACCATATACTTGATGTGGAAGAAATTGTGATTTTAATACTACTGAAGGGAATCTAGGGAGATGGAATGTTGAAACAAAAAAATAAGGAATAACTACTAGTGGGGATTGGTTTGATGGAACTTAGTACTAGATCATGTAGGTAAGAGATAAAATTTTGGAACCCTAGGGTAAAAGTTACGAAACATAGATTATGGAGACATGAAGGTAATAAATGGCATGAAAGATAGTAGTTTCATTATAAATATTCAAATGGAAAACAATGTGTCATATGGTGAATTGTGGAAAAAGAAATATATGATTTTGGTATGGATAGCAATCTCACCATTCATGAAAATAATCTATATAACCTATTTTTTCTTAATTTGGTAAATAAATAATTTTTATTGCACTTTCTTCAAAAACCATGTCAAAAAATAATAATTGGAAAAAAAATTCAGACACACAAATAGTGTCCAATCCATATTCGGATCACTCTGAATATTCATTTACATCATTTTAAATATAAAAAAATTATCAACCAGTGGATAAACATTAATTTCAGTATCATGTTTCAAAAATAATTCAACTTTATCATATAAATTTTAAAATTAATTTCTACTTGTAATTTATTTCATTACATCACTACAAGTATTCCCAGTGGTTTGAATCTATAAATATTTCAAACACCATGATAAAAACTACTTTTGAAAATCATATAAGAATTATATTTTATTCATTAAACAAGATTATTAAAGACATACATATATTATAATAAATTTTACTACATTATTCTTCGAATGATGTTAAAAATAATTTCCCAACAAAATATAAAGGTTTTCAATACTGAAATTGTCATTTAAAACTTCATTGAATTTTATATATAAATAAGGATTTGTTTAATTAAACATTTTATTCATTATATCATAAAATGTTTGATTTAATTTAAATAAAATGGTATTTTCCATACCAGTGGGGGGATATTGAATAAATATTCATTCATCCACTGATATGTCAAATTTATAATTATGGAAATTAATCTTCTAAATGATTTGTTTCCCATATAATGATATGTATCATTATTTTATTTTGCTTCAGGTAGATAATTCTAAATATATACTATCATATATCAGATTAAATAACACTAAATTTATACTTTTGTAGGTCATACTAATATCTTCCTCCCCAAAAATATTTACCTACTAAATCATCAAACAAAATTTAATTAAAAAATCTGATATGGAATTCATTCCTTCATTAGATGACTCTATTTTTTAGTTATTATTTTTTAGACAATATATATGATTTTTATTTCACCATTGTTTATTATAAAAAATTAAATTTCAATAAAACTATCTCAATAACTATTGATAGTGAATACTTTATGGTTTTTCATATTTTATCATAAGTAATATAACATGATAATTAATGCATGGTTATGAATTTTCTATTTGAATTCATTTCAATATTTATATTGTACACTAATTTACTATATCATACATATAATATTTTATTTTAACAGTAAAATTTTTTATAGGGCCAACAATGTCCACATGTAAACATTATTATGTAACTGATGATAATAATTCACCAATATATATTATATAACATATATTTTTATGACTATATTTTCTTGGATTACAGACCATAGTGTAATTAAAATTATTTTATGACAGATGTATGACATTTCCATTCTTAGAAATCTTCAATATGTTAGGAAAACTATATTGTTAATGTATTATATTTTGAGGGAATTAATAATATTATAATACATGTGTTGAAGTTAAATTTATATTACAAATTTCATAAATGTTTTTAGTGTAAAAATTTTCCTTCTTTTCAGTAGTTAATGTATACACTTCATACCAACATTTAATGGTAAATCTATCATTATTGATGTCCATTGAGTAATAGTAGACTCATAGGTGAAAAAGTATAATTATGAAATTCATGAGTCCAATAACATATAATATATTATAATTTTATATGTTTTTAGGTAAACAAATGTTATACCCACTATAAATAAAAACATTATCATTACCTACAAATGCTTGTCATCCTCCTATATTTGTTTTGTTTTTGAAGATTTACTTCTCTCCATTTTGATCTTGAGAAAACCCACTATCAATGTAGCATGTGATATATATATTTTAGCTCATTGTTTCATTGTATAAAATATAAAACTATGATATTCATACCCAAACATACATGGTTTCATTAGATTTGGTGGACAAACATTTATGAATTAATGCCTATTCCACCAATCTATTAGGATCCAGTAAAATATATTTTGAAATATAGGCTTACTGATATTTGGGAGATAGTATATTATTAATGGGATAATTATGTTTGAAATGTACAACTATAAAAAAGTTTTTACAAAATGGTTATCTACTATAAACTGAAGAATACATCTGATTAGATAATTTTATCATGGTTTTATAACAATGTAATGGGGTATTAATTCTGGTATTCAACTCATTATTAATAGTTTTAAACAATTTTCACATCATACAATGTTTTTTTAATAAAATAAATAATTTAGTTTGTACATATTTTGAAGAACTATTATTCATGTAATTCAAAGGAATTACTAAAAAATTTTAATACCCATTTTAGTAGAATGGTTATAAATTTCTATTTTTTATTCATTAAACTAATTTAGAATCATAAAGAACATCTTAATTTCATTTAAGTAATATAATTTATTGCTTTAGTGTGGTTTAAAATTATAAAGAGTTTCTACACCAATGTTTTTGTATAGTGTTAAATGATATTGGGCCTTTGTACTCTTCTAGACAGATGTTTTATTAATGAAGTTAGATATATATGGATAAGTATTTTATATATTTTAATATTAAAATAAAAATATATATAATTAAAGGAGAATATGTTATAATAAAATTTTAGTTAATTTCTTTACTAGAGACAATATGGGAACCAGATAATGTAAAAGTATTGGATATTTTATATATAAAACATCATAATTCAGGTAAAATAAATACTAAAAATGGTGTTGGTATTATAGTGGAAACAAATTTAAGTGATAAATGAGTATAAGTTGTGTGATTTTGGGATAGAATAAGATTCATTAAAATAGTTTTAAAAAATCAAAAATTAATCTTAATCAATTTTATACACCTATAGTGTGAATATATGGTTTTTTGATGTCAACTTTTTATATTTTTATAAACATTTATTGATAGTTTCCTACAACATGATAATATATTTATAGGTTGTGAAAAAATAGTAATCAATAAATGGAATAATGTAATTAGACAATTAATCTTATAGAATATAATTTTTTGGTAAATAATTATGGATCATATATAATTTACATTCCATATTGTTGTGTCTTTTGCAATAAAATGTTGTTTCTATTAAATAGTGGGAAAATATTATTATATATTTAACATGATTTAAAAAATATTAATTTATTATTACCTATTAAAAATAAGATAAAAGTATTATTATGTTTTGTAATTTAAAAAATGTTTAATGTCATATGACCCATCATCATTTTTTAATTTTATAACTACTAGTCACGAAATATAAGATAAATATGTAGAAATTAGTCATTTTTTCATTCTAGTGGTTAGGAATAAATTTCAATTGAATCTTGGAATTTAGGAATAAATTTTTTAAATTAGATGATTTGTTTTTTTATGGCACATACACAACATTTTGGTTGATTTGGATAAATTTGTTTTGAACAAAACTACATCTATCATTAAGTATAAAAGAGTTATTTTATGAAAGAAAATGATACATCGTGGTGAAATGAAAATTATATATTAATAATATAACATGAAATGACTAATTATTCAATAATTGTACCTTTATAGTAAAAAATATATCTTGTTTTAATATCGTACATCTCATAGAGTGGCTTTGGAAGCAATTACGTGGTTAAATCTATTTTTTGGATATTTGACATTCAAGATAGGTAAATGAATTATTAAAGATTAAAATTTACCTCAGATAAATTTATTGGAAGAATATATATATATATATATATATATATTCGATCATGTTCTATTTATAATAGTTAAGAAGTATATACCCATTTATTAATGAGGAAATTAATGATTGATGTGGATGATAAAACAATAATGTCATCAATATTGATTATATCTGTGGAATAGAATTATGTAATAAATATACTAGTATTTAATTACTGAATTACACCTATAGGATTAATTTCAATCATATTTTGTATTATTTTCACTATGAATGACTGAAATTGGTAAAGCGATTAAGATATATTCCATATACATTGATTTTCAGAAATACATAAGAGATTTATGTATTAAATTAATATCATGGATATAAAATGGTATTATTAAATCATTGTAGATTTCTCTTGAATTGATGTAGAATTCTATGGAACATGTTTATAAAAATTAGTGTGTCATTTTATTATTTTGAAAATATAGAGAAATTTAACAATATGAGTAAAAGCACGATTCACTATGAAAGTGATTGAAAAATTTACTAGAAAGAAAACAATTATTCAAAATTATCAATTATTATGCATTGATTTGAAAATATAGAATAATTATATTTAATAGAGGTCTAATGTAACATCTCAAACCTTATGGTCCTTTACATTGTTATAAATATTATTTTTAATGTGTCTAGTGGTAGTTCGGGTTTTTTGGGACATATGAGTCCTTTCAAGGGTGACTCATTGCAACTTGTTTTTGAATTTCCAGTTTACCAATGGTATCTCATTCATGTGGTATCCCATTATGTTAGAATCTCAACATATAGGTAGCTTTTGGGTGATGAATCATCTTGTAGTGACTCGATGGTCGTGAGTCATTTGGATCGGGCTAATATATAGTGAATAGTCTAGTGGTGACTTGTCTAGTGATGACCCATTATCGGTGACACATATATTGTTGAATCATTAGTGGTGACTCGTATAGAGATTAATCAGATGGAATTGACTCTTCCTAGTGGTCTAGGTGACTCATTTCAACAGTTTTCCAAAATCAATAATTATTATAGTTCTTCTGGTTTAGCCATTTCTACATATTTCATTGGTGTCAAATGAATTCAATGCCATATTTAAAAGGTTTTAATTCCATTTGAAAATCAATCAATAATATCATTAATTTTGTAAATTTATATGTGATTTTAATTGGTCATAACATTTGACCTTTTTAAGATCCTCTTTTATCATAAATTCAAACTGTATCCAATCCTTGGGTCTCGTATATGATTTTTCTAAAATCTGATATTTCCATCAGTTCATTCTTTTGATATGGATTTCTCATGACACAGGTCTCCCCAAAACCATCTTCCTGGGATATTTTTCATGCTTATTGTTTTTGTATCCCTATATAGAATCTTTCTATATGTATTCCATTATTATAATGCAACAAGGCAATATATATCATCATTATTCCATTTAGAATTTCATTCACCTTTTCTATTTTTTATCTAACAAGATTGGAATACATATGTTTATCCTTGGGTATATAGTCTATTACGAATTAATATTGATTATTGAATTGGATTAAAAATAATATAAAGAGGATTGGGAATGTGATGTATGATCATATGGTTTTATTGTTATTTTTATGGATGATGTTCATTTTGTTGGATAAATATTCACTGAATATTATTTTTGTTTGGGTCCTTGGTTGGGAACATGTTTATTAGATTTGTAATGAATTAATGTTATGTGGTTGTTGAAATAAAATATTTTATAATTTTATAATGATGTACATTCTGTTAAAATAAATCGATTCCCATTGATTATATATTTTTTGTGATAGAACAGTAAATTTAGTGAAATTGAATAAGGGATTCCCTACTGATACTGAAATTATTTTTTCTCTGGTATATGTTATAACATGTTCTTGGACACGATTGTTTGTTGTGTGTCGTCTCTAGTGATATGATGGATGGAATATGAATGTGTTTTGATATGTGGGGGGTACTGGATGAAATGTTTTATATAGTGGGGCTATAATTATGGTTTTGTGGTAGCATAGTAGGGATGTGGTGAAAAATGGTTTTGGGCTTGTTGGTTGGGACGTTTCAATGTGCTTCTTTCTATGGGTTGTTCTGTGATGGTTTCCTAGTTGGAATGGATGGCGAAATAAACAATAATTATGTTAAATAATTATTACATGAAACTGATTTAAACAATATATTTAGATGAATGGGATTGTAATAGGGAATGTGAAAATGGTATAATATTAATTGTACCCCAAAAATGTATTGTGGCTTGTGTTTTTCATGTATTGTGTTATGAATTTAGAGTTGGTATAAAATTGGGAAATTTGTTAATATGTTACTTTTTTTTAAATAATAGGATTTCATTATTTGCCTTTATATATATCAATATTTTTTTTCATGGGATATATATACACACCACACCCTTATCAATAACTATCTATTAACACCCACATAGTCACATGGGAGGGTGTCTTTCCCAACATCTAGGTGGGAGGATGGATGAATGGCCCCCTGATCTTCCTAAATTCCAATTACAGCCAATGAATTCCCAATTTTCTTTGGGAAGGATGTGACGAGATGTGGTATCCTAGGTGTCTTCAGGATGAGTTGTGATGTGCTTTCCCAACTGTCTTCGAGATGAGAAATTATTTGTTGTGAGGACAAGGTTTGTGAAGAAGGGATGTGTTGTGAGGCCTATGTGTGTGTGGGAGGGAAGTCTTGTGAGGTCCATGTTCATATTGGAGGGATGTGTTGTGGGTCCCAGGTTTGTGTGTATGGGATGTTATGTGGTATATTTGAATGAGGATGGAGGGATAAGACATATTTTTTCAGGCTGATAAAGAGGCTAATCAATGGGTTAGTGGTCTGGGGAACCCCATCATCAATGTGATTTATAATATATTATAATAATTGATCCATTATTTGGTGAATGATCCTTAGTGCAGACTGGGTTATTGTTAGTCTACCTACTACTTGCAGTTTTTTTATTTCTAATAGTATCATTATTATGATCCATCCAAATATGAACGAGTGACTTTGGTTTTACATCTATGTATACTAGTATTCTACCCCAACATATAAAAAACTATTTTCAGTTTCGTAGAATGATTCCATGGACTGTTCTGGGCATTACTTTCTCAGGCATTTGGAATGTTGACATGTTGCTGCTCTAGTTTTGTTTTTGAGTACTTACATTGGAGACTTTTATTTGTATCATTATTTAAATACAAACAATAATTATGGGATGCTTTTTTGTTGTTTTATTTATATTCCTTGGAAATGGTTTTGGTTTTTAAATCCTATATCTTTATCATGTTTCCATATAATGCATAATTCTTCACATGTTGTGAGATTCTTACACCCTTGGTGTTTAATTATAACTAGGGGCCAGTTCAAGAAGGGACTCAAAGGGGGGAATTATCTCCCATTAATAATTTACATCCCATGAGGGGTATCTTAGAAGGATGGGTCATAACATTGTGGTATCAACGGTAATGTCTGAGTGGTGTGGTGGATTTTGGGTCTTATGCATAGTGAGGAATGCATGGGGAGGTGTGGAAATACTTCCATTTGATCTTGGTGTGTCATGTATTACTATGAGACCATCAAGCAATATAGATTTTTTGCCCCCCTATGATCTATTGAATTGAATATGAGCTTATTGAATGACCATGTGAGATGGACCTACTAGAAGGTTAGTTACCTGTGAGAGGTGAATCTATTATAATGAATTGTGTTTCTATTTGTATTAGGTTGTTGTGGGAATGTTTAAATTTATGAAATAAAATAAGTAATTAATTTTAATCATAATAAAAATCCACAGTGATGGGCTTATGAAGTTCATTGTTCTCCTTTCATTTATGGATGTTTCTCATCCTCCATTTATGTATCAGGTAGTTGATGTTTAGTAGCCCGACCTAGCTGATTGATGGACGGATATCCATTTAAATATGCTGATTAGTAGAAGAGGAAGTTTTGTTCTATATAGAGAATGGATTTCGGTATGTATAAGGGAAGTGTATCAGATATGGAAATAGTATATTGGGTAGTGGATCTTGAGATCTTATTCATTTTGATATGGGACATTATGGAGTACTCGGTCCCCTTGGCAGTCTTTCAGATGCGAGGAGCTACATGTCAGTTTTTTAAAGCGGTGTATAAGAGAACAGAGGGAGGTAGATGTTTTTTGGGTCGACTTCCAAACATATTTATAATGGATTTCTTTTCATTTACCATGATGTAAGTGAATAAGAAGGGGATTATTTCTATTCATCTAGGGATCATGTCTATGTTGGAGTTGGGGATTAAGTTCAAGGCCATTCTATGATTTTGAAATGATATTTTTATAGATGTGGAATCTAGTTTGAGGAATTTTAGGAGGTAATCCATCCTTCTATTCAGTTTTCGATAACTAATTTTATGTTTCCAACATAACTGGATTTTTGGAAGAAGGCATATGCAATTAAGTTAATGAACATGAGATGAGGTTTTTCATGGGAAGGGAAAAAATTAGTTCATCTTGGGGAAGTGTTTTCGATGGATGTTATATGATTCCAAGACCCTAGAGGTTTCAACCAGCAGGGATTTGACAACTTTAACATCCCTATTGGCCTTTTGGTTTCCATGAATTTCATGTGGGGTTGGGGTCGGTGTGTTTCTTCTTTGTAATTCGTGTACACCATCATGACTAGTGAAAAGTGGATGCTTGAGATATGTTTTTCTAAGGAGTTTAGGTTCAACATCAGCCTCATCAGTAGATACAAGTGAGGCCATTTCAGTATGAGGAATATTTTTTACTAAGGGGAGATAGAGTAGGTAGTGGCTGGCCTAATGTTGTACCTCATGATTAGGGAATGTGGCCTGAGCATGGACATGGAGGTGGTTATCAGTAGAGAGGCATAAGAGATGGGTGTGGTACGATTCAGAAATTGGAGTTAGATGTTCCATAACGGTTATAGATTGGCAGTGGTATGATTATTGTAGCATCCTTCCTTTTTAGTATATAACTTTTCATTACATTTTACATACAGAGGATCTTTAATGTCTAGTGTCTTCGAAATTAGGGAAATAAAATATGAAAACAACATAAAACATTCCTCTAATCCACTCTTAAGGCATCATCCAATGTTCATCCTAAGTAAAATTACTGCATCTCATATCCTGGAGACATACATCCAAGGAAACGGTGAGCAGAAGGCCTTGTAAGGGTAAACAAGGGAATCGTTTGGATTGTGTTATGTATAATAACTTAATTAGAAACCTAAAGACAAGAGAAATTGATGCATAGGAATATCATAATGAAAATAACACAATACATAATTGAATATTTAGCTACAAAATTTCATTTAGACATTCATTAACATGTCACCAATGTCCATCCCCAAGGTGTCAAAAAAATAACCAAGGTTATTCACCAAGGTATCATGAAACTTATCATATCAAAAAGATAAAATTCATTACCTGGTGAATTAGAAAGATATAAGACCTCACCCATAATATTTCTTTAATTTCATGTGAGACACATAGATCCTAATAAAACATTTCATAATTTGGACCTGAAAAGTAATTTCGAAAGCATGGTGTTTGGGACCTTGGGAGGATTTAGGGCACATTGGGAGGAATCCTTAGGATGTAAAGAGACCAGAAATTCGTTTATGTGTATTATGGAATAAAATGGATGAGGGAATGGCTTGGTATTTATGTGGGAAGTGAGGGAACAAATCATTAATTGCCAAGGGACACCTCATCGGTGGTATTGGAAAAACCATGGGCTTTCCCGTGGTATTTGCCCATGGTTTTGGCCACATGGGTCACATATTAAAATATATTACTATTCATAAGGTGACCATAAAGATTACATGATTATTACATCCTTAATGATGTCATTAAACACCCGATTCTCAAAACGTTAATATCACTATTCATCGAAAATTCAACTTTATCAGAAAAATCCCAAAAAGTCTCCTTAACCTAATATCGATGCGCTGATTTCAAAAATTAACTCCATTTTATGGAAATTAATTTTATAAATATTTTTAATTTAATTTTTAAATAAAAACACTATTCACTGAAAATTCTACTACTTCAGAGAAGTCCCTAAAAATCACCTTAACCAAATATCGATGCTCTGATTTCCAAAATGAATTCCTTTTTCTGAAAATAATTTTATAAATATTTTTAATTATATTATTAAATATAAAACACTATTCACTTGAAAAAATAATACTTAACCGACAATTTAATAAATAGTTATTTACCTAATTTACCAAATCACATTATTTAATCAAGGGGACTAAATTATATTAATATTTTCTTATTTGAGGTTACTTAATCCATTTGGTCACACTAATATTCTTAAGCGTATAATCAATATTCATAATTTAAAAATCACCAAAAATTATGTTGATCTTATTAGACCCTAAATTTCATACTGAACACAACTGTAGAAGACCATTTTTTGAACATTATTACACATATTTAATTATTTATGGTTTACATAATTATTTTAAAATATTAGTTTTACAAAATTCATCAATAACATACATCCTATATTTATCTGTACATTTGATATTTTTCAAAATCACTATAAGAAGAAATAACAATTTTATTTATATCAAAGGATTACATAGAGCAGGTAAGGTCTCGTTACATAGCCCCTTATAACACTAGTATAGGGCCTACGTGTAAGGTGTGATAATTTTATAAAATATTGGGTCTGCTTGGCCATCATTTCCGGAGTAGTGATATCTATCAGTTTGAACTTCTCTTGAAGGAAATTCCATTCCAGCTTCACACGATGATTTTCGGCTTGGGTTTGGTTCTGAGCAAAGAACAGTGGTGCTACCTCCTTCCCATGTTCCATCAGATGGGCTTCGATCTACCCAAGACTACTGGATGAGGCCCTCAAATCTTCTTTCTATTTTAATTAACCAATATAACTTGTATTTATAGATAATAATCACGACATATAGTTTTCAATGGTCATATTGACCAACAGACATATAACATTCGAAACCCAAAAGTCTCATTTTTAATATACTCATTTCATCAAAGGAAATAGTTTTGTTGAGTATAAAAGAAAATAACACACTAAATTAGGAAACAAATATTATTAAAATGTTCTGGTTGTTAAATCCACCCCCTCTTATGATACTTTGTCTCTGAAATTCTTTACATTAACCCTCAGATGATAAAAGATGTGGGTAATTCTGCCTCATAGACTCCTCTGGTTCCCATGTGGCTTCTTCATATTTGTGGTTCCTCCACAAAACCTTAACATGGTGGGTAGTCTTGTTGTGTAGAACCATGTCTCTAAAATCCATGATCACCATCGGCTGCTTCTTATTTGAGAGGTCAGGTTCCAGTTTTACCAACTATGGGTTCAGTACATGTAAAGGGTCACGTATGTACTTCCTCAGAAGGGATATGTGGAAGACATCATGAATTTGTGATTGATTTGAAGGAAGTGCGACCTGATAGGCCACTACTCCCACACAATCAAGGATTTTATAGGGGACAATGTACTTAGGGTTGAGATTCACATTATTCCCATACCTCATGACTCTTTTATAAAGTGATATTCGAAGAAAGACCTTGTCACCAGCATCAAACACCATGCCCTTTGACAGTTGCCGACATAGCTCTTTTTCCAACTCTGAGCAGCCTTAATGTGTTGTTGGATGTCATAGACATTTTCTATCATCTCTAGAACATGAGCAGGCCCTATAATCATTCTCTCACCATCTTCATCCCAACAAGTAGGAGTTCTACATCCCTTCCCATTTAGAGCATCATAGGGTTCCACTTGAATGCTCGAGTGAAAGCTGTTGTTGTAAGAGAACTCAATTAATGGGAGATGATGATCCCATCCACCATTAAATTACATTGAGCACGTTATCAGCATGTCCTCGATTTTTTGAGTATTCTTTTCATATTGGCCAATAGTTTAGTGGTGATAGGCCGTACTAAAATTCAATTTAGTGCTCAGTGTATGTTAAATAGTTCTTCATAATTTTAACATGATCCTTGTATCATTATCAGATATGATGGAAAGTGAAACTCTATGTATCCTTACCACTTCCTTTACATAAATCCTGGAATGTTTATCGAGAGAGATATCTTTTTGAATGGAGATAAAATGGGCAGTCTTGGTTAAACGGTCCACAATAACCCATATCGCATTCGTTTGGATGTTCTCAGGAGACCATTGATGAAGTCCATAGTGATATTGTCCCACTTCCATGATGGTATGGGTAGTGGTTAAAATACCCCATTAGGATTTTGTCTCTCTGCCTTCACTTGCTAACATACTAGGCACCTTGAATTGTAGTAAAAAATCTCCCTTTTCGTATTATCCCACAAATAAGGATCACGAATGTCTCTATACATTTTTGTGCTTCCAGGATGTATAGAAAAATTTGATCTATGATTTTCTTCCATCTACTCTTTTTTTTTTCTGGAATAGATGGAACACATAGTCTTGTATGAAATTTCAGTACATCTTCTTGATCAATATTGAACTTAGGAAACTTCGCATCTTTTATTACCGCAATCTTCTATAAAAATGATCTTTTTTCTTGTTTTTTCGTTATATTCTCTTGTAATGTTGGTTAAGAAATAATTTGTGTTAGGTTTGATGATGTTCCTTCCCTTATAATTCCCAAGTCTATCTTTACTAGGAAATTTTTCAATGGATCTCTTTAAAGTCTCATAAAAGATTGACAACTGAGTATTTCTAGCTTAATGCATCAACAACATTGTTTTCTCATCAAGGGTGATAATGAATTGAACATTAAAAGTCTTTAATAAGTTCCAACCATCTACTTTGTCTCATGTTCAATTCCTTTTGTGTGAAAATATACTTCAAACATTGATGGTCTGTGTATATATCACATTTCTCCCCATAATGATATTGCCTCCATATCTTCAGAGAAAAAGAGACCGCAGTGAGCTCTAGATCATGCATAGGATAGTTCTTCTCATGAGTCTTCAACTGTCAAGATGCATAAGTGTGGAAAATTTAATTATGTATGAGGACACATCCAAGTACTTTCAGAGATTCATCACTAAAAACAACGAATCCTTCTCCACTTGAGGGAAGAGATAACATGGGTGGAGTAACCAATCTCTTCATCAGCTCTTCAAAACTATCCTCACACATCTTTTGACACATGAACTCAATCCCTTTTCGTATTAACATGGTTAACGGATTATAAATTCGTGAAAAGATATTAAAAAACCTCCTATAATATACAACTAATCCAAGGAATTTTCAAATCTCAGTTATTGATGTCGGATGAGGCCACTCGTCTACAAATTTGACTTTCTAGGGTAGACTTTTATTCCTTCATCGGTTACAATGTTCCCCAAGAAAGAAACTTTTTGTAACCAAAATTCACATTTTCTGAACTTCCCATAAAGCCTCTCCTTCCATAGAGTTTGAAAAATATCCCTCAGATGATCCTCAAGCTCAACGCGACATTTGGAATATATCATAATATCATCAATAAAAACTACAACAACATTATCAAGGCAGTCCTTGAAGACACTATTCATCATATCCATAAAAATAACAGGTGCATTAGTCAGTCCAAATTTCATAACAACAAACTTATAATACACATATCTTGATTGAAATTCAGTTTTCGAAATATCTTATTTATTCACCCTCAATTGATGCTAACCAAATCAAAGAAAAATCTTAGAGATGAATTGAGCCCCACAAATTTGGTCAAATAAGTCATTAATTCATGGAAGTGGGTAATTGTTCTTCATTGTGATTCTGTTCAATTATCTATAATCAATTCATAGTCGCATTGATCCATCCTTCTTCTTCACAAAGAGAAAAGGGGCTCCCCAAGGAGAGACAGTCGGTTGGATAAACCCCATCTCCAAAAGATCGTGGAGTTGTTTATTTTATTCCTTCAGCTCCACATTTTCCATCCTATACGGGGACTTTGATATTGGATGACATCGAGGTAAGAGTTCAATAGAGAACTCTCCCTCTCTTTTTGGGGGGAGGTCCAGGAAACTCATCAAGAAATACGTCCACGTATTCTTGGACGATGTGGATATTTTCTATCCTTAAACTATCATCTCCTTATTCATCTTCACCAATCAACTATATAAAGAAGGATTTAGGGGGTTCCTCTAGACAAAGATCAGGCTGAGATATCTCTCCTTGGAAGATTACATTAGATTTTCCATTCAAGACTACTGATATTTCCTTCCTTATGAAATTGATCTTAGCATTATACTTTAAGAGCCAGTCCATCCCTAGAATAATGTCAAATTACATCATGAAAATGACTACTAGATTTGAGATGATGTTATGCTCACTAAAGTAAATACTAGAGTTTCTAAACATAGACGATGCTTGGATAGTCCCACCATGAGTCTTGATTGATAACTTTACTTTTATAAATTGGGGGGCTGAATATAAATTCTATTAATTCTTGGAGGAAATAAAGGAATGCGTAGAACTAGAATCAAACAATGTATTTTCCAGATTTTAGAGGACAACAAGAGTACCTACTACCACATCATTTGGAGAATCAAATTTAGCAATCATGATAGAAAAACCACGGCTTTGATCACTTGGCCTTTGCTGAGGCTGATGGTGGTTCCTCTACACTACTCTCAGATTTGGACAGTAATTGGAAAAGTGCTCACATTGTCCACACATAAAGCACTAAACATCAGCTATGGCCTATACCATCTTCCCATTGTTTTTTTGGATGTTGTGGTTTCACCTCACTATGACAAATCCTCACAATATGGCCATCTCTTCCACATGTTTAGCACTACCTACTCCCGAGCAGGCAGTTCACTGAATGCTTCTTCCCACATTTATTACACGTGGGATGTTGTACTCGCTTGCCTCCACTTCCTCGATCGAATCACCTCTATATTCTTGGCTCCAACTATCTCTTCTTCTCCTTTGATTTATGAGACCACTACATCTCACAAAACTCCATCTCAACTATCATCACACTCTGCATGATCTCCTCATAGCTATCATTGTCTCGTTTGGCTAGATTCTTCTGCAGATGAGGTCTCAGTCCACCAAATAATCTATCAAACTTCCCATTTGGATACATGACAATGATAGAGGTATATCATGAATGTTGGGTGAAGTTCATCTCATAGATTCTCACAGATTCATTCTCATTCTACTTCAGCACAACAAACTCCTTCTCTATTCTTGTTCTCATGGAATGAGGGAAATATTTACTGAAGAATATCTCACTAAACTCTCCCCACTCCATAGCTTCAACCTCCACTCATTTCCTTGTGTTTTTAATGATTTCCCCCCACTAATCAGCCTCCCCTACTAAGAAATAGAAATAAAGGTTGACATTCTCTTGCTATGAATAGAGATCACAGAAAAGATCTTCTCGATAGAGCTAATCCACTACTAATCAATCAATGGATCACTTGATTGACTAAAGGTTGGTAGTCATTGACGCATTCTGAACTAAATAGAATGTTATTCCCTTCGAGGTGTGATTTGTATCTCAGCTTGATTCATGTTATTTCCCATAACATGAGTCAGTTGGTTCATCATTCGAATGAATGTTTCCATTCTAGCTTCCATCTGTAGTCTGTAAACACATGGTCCATTGTGGTCACCATTTGTATTGTTCCACCTATTCCCGCCTTTTTCTAAAAGAATAAAACCATAGTGAGAAACTTATTTCATTGAAAAATATTTTAACTATCAAGGATTTTATGACTTAAAACTTCATTCTTAAACATCTACATTTCTCTATAATTCATTCATAATGATTCATAAAAATCTTGTGATTAATTAAACATATACTCCGGAAGTGTTTTAACCAAGAGTGCATCAAGGAATGTTGTCATGCACCAGTTCTCATTCGAGTGTAGCTCAAAGAGGTATTTTCGGGTTTTACCCCTATATACATATGTTCCAGAGACACCTCTATCTGCTCGTATCCATACAGGGATGTATTTTTTTGATAAACCACTTACTCAATACTCACCAAAATACAATAATGTATTCCTATATATAAAATATTCTATAAGGTTCATTATAATTTTTTCATAGCCTAATTTCCATAAATAACTAAAATATCCTTTGATACCAACTGTAGAATCCCTCCTTTGTATTACATAACTAATCATTACATTTTACATACAAAGGATCTTAAAAGTCTAGTGTCTTGGAAATCAGGGACATAAACATGAAAACAACCTAAAACATTCACCTAATGCACCTGTAAGGATTCATCATAAGTTAATCATAAGTACAATTACTGCATCTCACATCCTGGAGACTTACATCAAAGGAAAGTGTGAGCAGAAGGCCCAGTAAGGGAAAACAATGGAATCAGTTGGCTAGTGTTATCAATAAGATCTTAAATAAAAACATAAAGGCATGAGATATGGATGTATAAGAATATCATAATGAAAATAACATAAAAACTACATGAATATGTGGCTACTAAATTTTATTTAGACATTCATGAACATATCACCAAGGTCCATCCCCAAGGTGTCAAAAATATTGCCATGGTTATTCACCAAGTTTCCGTGAAACATGTCATCTCTAGAGATTAACTTCATTACCCAATGCATTAGAAATATATCATAATGCACCCTTAATATGACTTTAATTTCATGTGATCAACATATATCATAATCAACCATTTCATAAATAACCCATATAGAATCAAATAAATGGGCTTCATGTCAAAATCACGACGTTTAAAAAGTACTTAAAAAAAGATTGTTATGTCATTTATAACCCATTGAAATGGAGTTGGTGTTATATGTATGTAAATTCCAGAATCAAAAAGTTAAATTATATATATTAATTAATACCCCTAGAAATGAAATATATTTGGGTGCTCTTATAAATAATACAAGATAATTTTTTTAGAAAAAGTGAGAGATTTTTAGATGAAAATTCTGCAGCATAACAACTATATAACATAGTTTTAGAAAAAATTAATGAGAGAGGATACAAGGGTAACACACTCATGAATAACATATTATACAATATAAATACATAATAACATGGATATATGAACATGTTATGGAAATTTTAATGACATAACACATGAAAAGAAATCTTGAGAGTAAAGAGATAAAGCGATTTGTTTTAAATATTTTGGCAGCCTAACGGCGTCACATAAAAATTCAAAAAATAAATTAATGAGATAGGAAAGGGTATCTAATAATTTGTACATGAAATTGACAGTAATGGAGATATATAAGAACAATCCCCCACCTAAAAAATGGAACTATAAGACATAACATAAATGAAGTCATGACATAAAGAAGGGGGTGAAAGGATCCCTTACCATGAAAAGTTACTTCAAAATCATGGTGTTTGGGACTTTTGGAGGCTTGAGGGAACCATGTGTGGACTCCATGGGATTTAAAGAGAACATAACATAGTTGAGGAGGATTTTGGAATGAAATGAATGAGGGAATGGATTGGTATTTAAGGGAATGTGAGTGAACAAATCATTAATTTTATGGGACACCTCATCAGTGATATTGACAAAACCGTGGGCATTCCCATGGTATTTTCCCATGGTATTGGCCACTTGCGACACCTCATACCATATATTACTATTAATAAGTATTATATATAGATTAAATGATTATTACATCCCTAATGATGTCATTAAACACCCGATACTCAAAACTGTAATATCACTATTCACAGAAAATTCTACTTTTTCAGAAAAATCAAAAAAAATCACCTTAACCACATACCAATTATATGACTTCAAAAATGAAATCCATTTTATGAAAATAATTTTATAAATATTTTTAATATAATTTTTATATAAAAAACTATTCACTGAAAATTCAACTGTTTCAAAAAAATTCCAAAAAATCACCTCAACCAAATATCGATGCTCAGATTTCACAAATGAACTCCATTTTATGATAATAATTTTTTAATTATTTTTTATTTAATTTTTAAATAAAAAAACTATTCAGTCGAAATATTTAATACTTAATAAATAATTTCTGAAGCAGTTATTTACCTATTTTATTGAATAACATTACTTATTCAAGGTGACTAAATTATGTAAATAATTTCTTAAGTGAGGTTACTTAATCTATTTGGACCCATTACTATTCATAAGCATAAAATAACTATTCATAATTTACTATTTATCAAAAAATCATGTTGATCTTATTAGACTAAAAATTTCATAATGAACAGAACTGTAGAAGTCCATTTTTTGAAAATCATTACATATTTTTAATTATTTAAGGTTTACATAAATATTTTAAAATAACTTTTTTCCAAAATTCATCAATGTTATATATCTTATATTTATCCATACATTTGAGATTTACCAACATCACTATTTGAAGAAAAAAAATTGCTAATATCATAGGATTACACAAAGAAGTTAAGGTATCATTACACAGTCCATTATAACACCAGTAAAGGAACTAAGTTTATGATGAGCTAAGTTGATAGAATCTTGGGGCGGCCCGACCAACATTGAACGAGTAGTTATATCTATCAATTTGATCTTTCCCCGAAGTAAATTCTGTTTCAACTTCACATGATAATGTTTGGCTTGGGTTTGGTCCAAAGAAAATCCGGTGGTGCTACATATTACCATGTTCCGTCCCATGGGCTTAGATTTTCCCGAGACTACTTGATGAGGCCATTAAATCATCATTCTGATTTAATTAACCAAGATCACATGTATTTAAAGACAAGAATCACAACATTTAGTTTCCAATGGTCATATTGACCGATGGTCATATAATAGGTGAAACCCAACAGTCTCATTTTAATTATAATCATTTCATCAAAGGAAATAGTTTTTTTGAGTATAAAATAAAATAACACAAAAAATTAGGAAACAAAAATTATTAAAACGTTCGGGTCGTTACAATTATTTAGTTTAGAACTCTTATTTTTTCTCTATTTGATTCGAGAGAATTGTACAAATCTGTTTCCACTACTCAATCAGTTGATCTCGGAATAGATTTATAGAGGAATCACATACCCTAGGTGTTGACTATTCCATTTGGAGTCTAGACCAAATTGTCTAATGTGTGTCGGGGGTTTGACTTATGATGGATCCCCATCAGTCCCATGTAGTTCTTTTGTTTATACAGATGCATCCATTTGATGTCGTCCTTAGAAATGACTCATTGTATTACATTCATTAAACCGTTTTCTACTTCTGAATGAGAGTTGATTTTTCAAATGTCGATAGACATTGTGTGATTTTCAAAATTGAGTGGAGTTGTCTAGTGGGCAGTTAGTGTATGGAGCCCCTTCCTTCATTGTTGGCCATGTTGTCCATGGAATCAATGGTTTCCAAGACAGTGAAATTCCCCTATGTCATTGGGGATTCCATGGATGTTTTTCTTGATATAGTGGTGACATTACCCCATTTACAATATATTGAGTTTGGGATTGGATTGTATCTCGATGAATCTTTTATTTTGAAGTCACCTTACCAGATGACACCGTCTGAGCTATAGGGCTTGAGGATTCGGATAGAAGATCTGATGCATATGGGTTTTATCTTTCCTAGTGTGTCACCGTGGGGTCCTTTAGTGTTTTATTAAATAAGGTGAACGATAATATGAGACTATTTGTATAGTACCAAAGGATGAAAATTGTGAAAGACATTAACAATTACCCTCTTCTAAGGCTATATGATATATTAAACCAGATGAGTGGGGCGAGATAGGTTTTTCAGAACGATATAAGGTCTGGAAATAACTAGTTGAGGGTTAAAGATGGCGATGTCCCAGTGATTTACATCAGATGTAGTTATTGATACATTGAGTTGGTATTCATTCCATTCTGTGTTATGAATGCACTATCCATGTCTATGGGGCTTATTAACTCTATGTTCAAGGGTTACCTGGACCGGTTCATCATCTTGTTTATAGATGATATCTTTATCAACTCAATTTTATGGTTGGGTTATTTTGAGCATATTATAACTTCCACGCATATTCTTTGACACCACTAGCTTTATGGAATGTTTCCCATGTGAATTTCATGGTCAAAAGAGTTTCATTTTCATAGGCATGTGGTTTCTCAGTAGGGTGTGGATGTAAACTCATTTTTTGATGATGTAGTTTTATCATAGGCAACACCAAAGAATATGGAATAGGTTAGCAGTATCCATGTTCTCACAGGATATTATCGAAGGATTGTTCCTGATTTCTAATGATTTTTATACCCATTGACAACATTGACTAAGAAATTCTAGGATTTTTTTGAGTGATTACCTTCATGCATTGTTAAGTTACATTAATGGGATGTTGGTCGATAATCATGTTATTAAGCTACCTGAGGAAGGTATATTGATTGTGGTGTTTTTTGAAACTTCACATTTGGGATTGTGATGCATCTCGATGCAATATATGGTGGTGATATATTATAGGACTAGGAAGTAACACCCTCACGAATGTAACTATACCATCCATAATCTATATCTACAACAGTTGTATTTCTGTTGGTGTTGTGGTTACATTATCTTATTGCGGAGTTATTTGTTGTCTCAATCGAATACTACAGTTTGAGTTGGGTATTTTATCCACATTATATGAATATATGGTTGTGATGCTGGATGGGGTTTCTTTAGGACCAGGATATTGAGATCTCTTACACCTCAAGAAAGGGGATTTTTTTGTGTCAATGCATTCACGAAAAATTCCTGGAAGGGTTTTGTTCTGGTATTTGTGAATGGTTGGAGAGTAATGGAGGAGTATCTCACCATTAACATCATTGTAATAGTGTTTAGTGGTAGAGGTTTTTATCTTCATATGAAGATGAATTATTCATTAATGTAGAAGGTGGAGGAGTCTCAGTGGGGGTCTACGAGGAAGAGGTGATGGGTGATCATGTTAAACATAGTGATACATAAGAGGGATGGTCAGTACAAGATGTTGATTCAAGATGGTTTTTTCTTAATGTGTTAATGTGTGATGCAGTCCTTCGTGAAGGTCATATATTACCATTGGTAGAACACCTAGTTGTTTCTGTGATTTCTCGTAGCTTTAGGCTTTGGTTTTGGTGGCTTAATATGAAATGGTCATTTGGTGTATTTTATGAAATGTGTTTGGTTTCCCTTCATGTAAAAGTCGAGAATCATGTTCCTAGTAGTTTATTGCTGCAATTGGATGTTCCAAAATTGAAATGGGTTGATATCTCAATGTATTTAATTAAAGGTTTACCCATAGCACACAGAGGTAGTGATGTTATCTGGGTGATTGTGGTTTAGTTGATGAAATTGGATCAGTTTTTAGGAAACATCGCGTTGGCCATATTTCATGCTCTCTCCAATAGGTATTTTGATGTGTTGGTGTGGTTTCATTAGGTTACATGGTCGATGTTCCTATATATTTAAACAAATTTTAAATCACCTTTACGGAGGGGATTTAGTGTTAATTTGGCATCTAGTTAAACATCATTACTACCTTCCACCCTCATACGGATAGGCACACAGAGCCGGCTTCCCAGATGCTAGAGGATATGATACGAAGATTAATCATTGAATTATATGGATCATGGCCACAAAACATTTCCATGGTTACATTTTATTATAATAATATTTATCTTCTGTACATGGGTATGGCCTTGTTTGAGGCTTTGTATTGATGGACATGTCGTTATCCGTTTTGGTTCACTCATGTTTGGGAGTCAGTAGTGCATGGTCCAGAGGTAGTGTAGATCACAACAGAGAAGGATCAATTTATTCATAAGAGTATTAAAGTAGAACAAGAAAATAATAAGCCGTATGTTTATTATAGGAGTAAACCACTAGAATTCTATTTTGGAAAAACATGTTCTTGATGGTTTCCCTTTAATGAGAGTTGGAATGACTTCCATGTCATTGACTAGAAATATTTGGATATTGAGGAATTTGAAAACATTAAGGACCATCTAGTGGAGATCCTTGACCATAGATATTACGTGTTTTGAGGATTAATACCTCTCATTGTTTAGGTGATATCGGGATATAGTGTCTTAGAGAAGAGTAATTGGGAACTTGAGAGGTTGATTCCATCCCCTTACAGGTAGTTGTTTTTAATTTTTCCCTTATCTTTATGTTTTTCTTATTATTTGATCATGATACCATTCTATTTTATAAAATATGGTGTTTTCTACATTATTTGTTGTGTGTTGTATGATTTCTGATAATGACCCCACATGAGAGAATGCAATGGCCTGGCCCCAAAATGAGACACGTTAACTTTGATTTGATTAAACACATGTGGTATAGTCTGTTCTTCCAAGAGTGAGTAGTATCATTACATCGTGGATGGAATTCATTGATTCTTGTGTTTGTGATTCTGTTATTTGTTGTTATTGAATTGGTTTTTTGAGAGGAGATGTATTGTAGTTGTGGTTTAATGGTGATGGTGTTTTACATGATTATTATTTTCATTTGGTTTGGGAGTGTTTCAGGTTTAAGGCGATACTATAGAGGTCTCTAGGGATGGTTTTTTAGGCCCTTCCAATGTTTTCATATTGGTTTATTTGAAATTTTGAATGGATAGTGTAGTCTAAGAGGTATATTATGTAACGTATCGAGCCTTCTTGTCTTTTTTTTGAGAACTGATATTTTTAGTGTTTGCGGGTAGGAAATGGTATTTCATGGACATGTGATTCATTCTAAAATTGACTCGTCTCAATAATGAATTATATTTATAGTATTCAAATAGTAGTTAATTCTTGTGGTTGCTCATTATGGTGGTATTTCATCTTGTCAGTATCTCATCTAGGTGGTAGCTCGCTGGATGTGACTCATCTGACATAGACTTACTGGTGGTGACTCGTTTGACTGTGAGTAACTGTTAGTGACTCACTAGAGGTCACTCGTCTAGTGGTGACTCTCAAACAATGACACAATGGTGGTGTCACATTTAGAGGTTACTCACTGGTAGTGACCTATCATGAGGTTAATCTCTGGTTGTGAATTACTTTTGCTGACTCACTAGTGGTGACTCTTCCGTTGGTGACTTGTCTGGCAGGGACTCATCCTAGTCGTGGTGCTAACTCATATCAACAGTTTTCTAAATTCCATAAATATTTCAAATTTACCAATATTTTCAATTTTGAACACATTATTTGATGTAAAATGAGTTTCATTCCATATTTAAGATGTTTTTATGTAATTTTAAATGATATCCATCTTATAAAAAATTTCTAAAACTAAGGGGGATTTATAATGGTAAAAGTTCATAGCCTTGGTCAGATCCACGTTTAATGAAAATTCAAAATCTTTCAAATACCCATTTCTATATTATGTTATTTATAAATGATTAGATATCCTTCACTTCATTATTTAGGGCCATCTATCTCTTGAGCCTAGAAATCCAGATTTCATTCATCCTTGGAGTTTTATTATTACAATTGGTTTGTGTTTCCCTGGAGAACTTCTTGTTGTATGAACACCCCATTTATGGTGCCACATGGAAGGGTTGATCATATTTCCTCAAAGTAGAATTTCCATCATATTTTTTTATTTTTATATCACATGGGGTGGGTATATAAATGTTTATACTTGTCTGGATAGTCAATTTTGTATTAATATAAATAATCAAATTAGTTAAAAAATTATAAAAAGGGGTTGTGGAATGTGACATATTATCCTAATTTTTTTGTTGATATTATCATCAATATTGTAAATATTATGAGCTAAATATCCACTAAAAATTAGTCGTTTGGGGTCCTACTTTTTTCACTAGCTTATGGGTTTTGGAATGCATTCACGTTATGTAGATTTTGATTTCACTTATTATATAATTGTTTAACCACTTACATTTATTAAACATAAATGGATTTTCAATGATTATACAATTTGTATCATAACACTATAAATTATTTGAAATTGAATAAGGGATACCTTGCTAAATTTTAATGTTAATTTTCTTTGAAACATACTATACCATGTTTTTGGAAACAATTGTGTGTTGTGGGTAGGTTCCAGTGAAATTATTGAAGGAATACAGCCATGATGTGATATTTGGGGGATGCATATGAGATTTTTTTATAGTGGGAGCTACAACAATGGGTGTGTGGCTGTGAACTAGGGATGATGGGAAATACAATTTTGGACTTGTTATTTGGGAAGTTTTAATGTGAGGCAATATATTTTTTGTGTTGTGATAGTTACCTAGTTTGGATGGTTGGAGAAATGAAAAATAACCCTGAAATGGAATTATTACATAATAATGAATTAAACTACATGTTTAATGGAATTGGTGTGTAATAGAGAATATGAAAACTAGTTTAATATTATTCAATGGTTGAAAAAGAATTGGGTCCTATTATTTTCTTTTATGGTGTTATGCATTTTGAGGTTTTAACAAAGTGCTAAATTCATGAGAATGATTTTTTTTTGTTTCTAAACCCATAGGTTGGTCTTGAGAAACATATTTTATAAATATATATATAATCTATAGGTTCTTTTTATTTCTATACACACCCCAACCTTGTCAACCACTATGTGCTGAAACCCATGTAGTCATATGGGAGGCTGTCTTTCCCAATATCCCGATGGGAGGATCGATGGCTGGTAACCCGCACTTCCATTCTCCCTCTTTCAGGTGATGAAAACCCTTTCTTCTTTGGGCATGATTTGTTGAGATTTGGTGTCCCTGGTGTCTTTGGGAAGAGGATAAGATTTATTTCCAAGGTTTCATCAGGGTGATATGTGACGTGTTGTGAGGCCCAGGTGTATAAGCATGGAACGAGTAATAAGGCCCAAGTGTTTATGGGTGGGATGTGTTGTGGGGACTAGGTGTTTGAGGTCGGGATGTAATGTGATGTATTTGGAAGTGGTGGGAGTGAAAAGATGTATTATGTTAGGTTTTGAGAGCATATAATCAGTGGTAATGTAATGAAGGGTACCCTATTATTGATGTGGTTTATAATATATTATATTACATGGATGTGTTATTTGTTGTGGTATCCTCGGTGAGCTTGGGGATATGGTTAGTCTACCAATTACGTTTTGTTCAGGTTTTATATTTTATAAAATTTAAAAGTATTCTTCATCCACATGTGCACGATAGTCATTAGTTTTCCAATATAGTATACCTATATTATCACCCTATGTACATAATACAATTTTTAGGCCTCTTGGAGGATTACATAGACCGTATTGGGTGTTACTAGATAGTACCACGAAGTAGTTGTTGTGTTATGAATATAGTTTTTTGGGTACTTACTTTATTGCCATATATTTGTATCCATTTTATTTAAACATTAATTTTTTTATGTTTTTTGGTTCTCTTATATATATTTCACTGAGTTGGTTTTTTAGTACTACATATCAATCTATCTTGTTTTTTTATAAAGGGTAATTCCTCCCATAGTGGGAGATATGTGCAAAAATGGTTTTATTCCCCATCTAGGAGCTTATTAGAGGCAGTATGTGGGAGTGATAATATCTCGTTCCTTATTTCCATCCCAAGAGGGGTATTTTTGGAGGGTAGGATTCATGATATCTAATGGATTATTATTAATTTGATTCAAAAAATATTCATATTGATTTCACATATGTTGATAATGAATATAAAATAGTTCCTAGAGTTTTTATACAAAATTTCTTGACATAAAATGGGCGATGTTGTTGTATAAAACACTCATCCATGACATATAAAATGTGATTTTGACTCAAAATAGATATCCAGTAAGAAAAATTGAAGTCTATTCAGTACTAATTAGTCAACATCAAGGTTCAACTATAATCCTATACCATTTTTATATGTTCCAAAATAAATTTTAATGACATTTTCAAGATGATATAATAAATGTTATGTTTTTTATGATGAGATAGTTATCATTGAATAATAAAATCATTAAATAAATTTAATGATAGAAAATTTAAGATAGAAAATATAATCATAATTTTTCTATCTTAATATTTATAGGACATGGCCTAAAAAATGTAGTTTATGAAATAGATTGTCTATGATTTTTTAAGGGGATATTAGGACACCACATTTTTTCAAAAGTTTATAATTTTTAAAATTTTGATTATTTATCCATTTTTTATAGATGTTAACTAACATATATCCAAATTGAAAAAAATAGATAGATAATATGAATGAATATTAATTAGATTAAAATTATAACCATTAATGGTTTTTTTTATTTTAAAAATTAAACATTAACAAAAAATATTAATATTAATATTAATGTTAATATGGATAGGGGAACATACTAAGATAGATAATATCGAATATTTATGTGTTTTAGAGAAGTTTCTTGTGGCTCTGATTAATGTGACGATGGATGAGACAGCGTAAATTTGGTCTGGACAATTTAGGAAATTACCTAGTGATTCAAATGTTAATAAGGAACAATTGATGAATAAATAACTTATTAAAATACAACAATTCGTGATTAAAAGTAAAATTAAATATATCAATCTAGATGATCTTATTATAAATGGTTTGAATAAAAATATATGCTTTAATAGATTTTAATAGAGATATTTTATCCACATAGTTGGTCCCATTTAATTGGGCATATGGTTTTATATTGTGATAATGATTGGTTAATTAAATATAAATTATATAAAAAATTAAAATATTCATAAGTCATGTCTTCAAACACATCAAAATAATTCTTTGTAATATTTAAATCAATAATCCTCAATTTTTATTATTTTCATTATAATATGTATGTGTATTAACTTATTAAACAAATAATTTATTGTAATCATATTAAGATGACAAAATATAAATTCATCTATCATTGAATATGAATAATTATAATTTAATGGAACTTGATTGAAAATATTACTGTTTTCCCTTCATATTATGTAAATAAGTAACACCATGTGATAATTTTGTTTTAATGATTCAAAATAATTTTTAGGAAATTTCTATTTTTATATGTTTCTATATTGATTTATTGAATTTTTTAATGTTCTTCACTATTAATATTTTGAGCACTATCCACTCATATTTTATTAAACCATGAACAAATCCATTCCACATGGATTTCTCTATTCACGATATAACACATTTGTATTATTATAAATAGTGTGGGATACCATATATTTAAGAATACATCATTAATTGTTTGAATATTTATGGATATCATTCATGGTAGATCGTGGTTAATGGTTTAACATGAGATTCATACGGGTTATCTTGCATCTCACAATTCCATTTAGATTACCTAGTGCACAATGTGTGAATGGTTAGGGAAAACATTATGGAATGTGATAGAGGGTTTTTACTTATATACAATAAATTTTATCATTGTTGGTAAACCATGAATTCAAAATATATGAATGTGTTTTAATTTGGTAGTTCCATCCATATGAGTGGATAATGGGTTTAATAATATGTGGTATTTATGGATTTTAATTAATGTTGAAATTACCATTTTTTCAATTTCTTTTTTTATGTTTTCTCTCTTATTCATATCCAATATAGATTATCCACCTTATTAGAATATAAATATGGAGATTCATATTCCATTATATGATTATGGATCCTTTCCTTAAATTTCATATATTTTTTTAATTTAGTTCTATTTATTTATATCCATTTCATTCTAATAATTTCAGTTATTCAATATTCAATAGAATTATCATTCCACCATCTACCATAATCCACTATGATAGGGGATTAAGAGGTTTTGGTAAGTCAAACGATAGTGTTTTTATTTATTATGATATAAAGAATCATCATTTATACCTTTTACGGTGTTGTATAGGGTGGGTTACAAGTTGTGATTAGTTCATCCATCTTATGGTATATGTTTCTACGAAATTCTATAATTTTATGAACAATGTGTTGCATTAAGGTAATATTCTTATTTTTATTTGTGTTTTGTAATGTATAAATTCAATTATGTGTTTTCAAAATTCTAATTTATATTTATGGCTTGACCTAAAGTTTTTTCTTGTGAATTTATACTAAACCCTTGAAAAATAATTTTTCACCTACGTAATACAACTTCTGAGAGGATTATGGGGGTTTATTAGTAAATATTGGTGAAAATGAAGGCATTAACACATTATTAGATTTTTAAGGGAATGAATGTAGAAGTAAATAAGGATTTTTTGTTTAAATGGCGGGGATTACAAGGTCATTAATTGTAATTTATAGATATTGTTTTTAAACAATGGTTATAAAGTACAATGAAATGACTTAGTATCTTTGGAATATTATAATGCAATGTCTTATTTGTCACTTTATAATGAATTATATGATTCATTTGATAGCCTATTTAATATCCCCAAGTTCTTTTCATCCTATATGTTTATTTGAAACTATATGGGGATTAGATGAATAATTTATATGTTTTTTTACAATGGATTTTTTGGTGAGGTGTAAGGAATTTCTCATGTTTTTTTATTAATTATCTTGATTGAATTATCTTCTGAATTTTTAATTGTCAAAGTATACATGCATGTATAATTCATAAACCAGGATTCATGCTACCATATTTGGTACACACAATTTTAGTATTCCCTCTAGTATGATGTAAGTCTTGATATATAGTTCCATTGTGGTGATGTAGATTTTGATTAGTTGTACATCGTTTGTTATTATTTGGAATCATATTATTTTGGATATTAGACATTATATTAATATTATATGTATTTTATTCATGGAAAATACCCAAATTTGTTACACATCATATGTGGTATTGATGGTTTTTTATTACAAGGTAACTCCCTTATAAAATTTTTGAATCCCACTTTTTTTGTTACGACAATATAACTACTTATTATAGATTTTTTGATGTTTTTCCATGTTCTAATGGTCATATTTATCTCTTTATTTTACTAAATATGGTTGGTATTAAATTTTAAATGTCTTAAAAGAATTATTATTTTCCCATTTGAAATTTAAATGAAATATTTTTGTTTATCTTGGCTGATATAAATTTGAAATCGATATTTTTTTTAATAAATTTTTTCATAATATCATTGTATTATAATAGGGAAAATGGAATTATTATTTAGGTTAGGAATTTGATATTTATGTTGTCATAAATTTCTTAAAAAATACTAATTTAAATTTAATTATTCTATTTCAAAAATGTATCACTGAATGATATTATTAAATAATTTCCACGCATCTATGGTGATATCACATGTTCTTATTAGAAGAAACCATGATTTCATAGACTTATTCATGTATTATAAAATATTATTTTATTTGGGTTATAGATTTTTTCATTGTTGGGATATCTATTTTATATCTGAACATGTGAGTTGGAGTATTGGCAGAATCTATTGGTAACATGGGGATACTCAAAAAATATTGTTTCTATAATATTTTGATACTGAGTTATATAATTTTCCATGAAGAATGTGTTTCAAGCTCATATATATTATTAAAACATTCTTCATGGGTCTCGAAACGCTGTCTCATAAACTCTTGTCTTAGAATGTGCTATGACTTTGCTGTCAATGGGTTGTTTAGAGTTTTGGTTTAGGAATTTTTTTGGTCCCCCCTAGCTTGCATAAACCTCCCCAAATAGTTCTTATAGCATCCCCATTTCCAAGAAATACCCCACTACTTATTTACTCAGATGTATATATACGGTCTTTGACTCTATTTTATTTTGAAGAGGTGGTGATTAGTGAGATCCACCAAAGTTCTCATCCTCTTCTTCATATGTTATCCATGAATTCTATGGACTCAATGGATAAAAAAAACATAGGATTGTTCCAATCTCTCTTACATTGATAGGGAGAACATTAAAAAGAATCAAACAACCACCGATGGTCCCTTATTTTAATTTTTATATAAGACCAACCATATCATTCAATGTTTTATTTATTCCTCAAATATTGGGGCCTTTATGGTGTAGTATATATTTGTATTATGAATATAATATAATTATGTAATCCTATTTTTTTCATTTTAAATGTGAAAAGTGGGGATGATATTTAGTCGATATAGGTTCCAACTTCTTCTATGCCTACAATATTTCAATTTTGGAATACACTACACTCTTTCTTCATTGTGGATTAAGGTCCCTAGGAACCCAATTTTATTATTGAATATTTCTCTTTATAAATCCATCAGAAATTGTTTTGGTGAATTTTTTATGTTGAGGAAGCAACACATTAGATGTATCATAGAATGTTTCTTTTATTTGTGTGTGACTATATTTATCTTATCCTCCCCCAAAAAATATCCTTCTATATAAATTTTTTGATCTATCTCTATGTTATATATCATTGAATTATTTTTTACTCATCTTTATTATTTTATCCTACCACCATCCTCATTCAGAACCCTTTTATATGAATCACAAACATCACAATCAATCATCTGGTGAGGTACAAAGATCACTAAAGACCCTGTTTCTAGCTCTTAATCTAGTGGATTTGGAGAATTTTGGTGATTAGGTATTTGTTCATGATCAACTCAACATTGATCCAATGTTAGATCTATGAGTTTTTTTTCATTAGATTAGTTTTTTAATTTTGTTTTAAACTCTATTAGAGGTGACTCATTCTCCTATCCATGAAATCATATATAATTCAACTCTAGATGATACTTTGAACAAAATCTTTCATAATGTTCTTGCCGACAAGTCCATGAGATCATCTGATGGTGAATGGGATCATCACTCCACGGAATTTATTCTAAACATGTATCCTGCCTCCCTTGAATAAGCTCCCCCTCCTTTTATCTGGTTCTTATCTCCATCATAGGTGACATACTTGTCTATTAAAGAAAAATTACCTTATCATTTTCCTAGAGAAACTCATAGAAATGGATTTTTGGCTCCCCTTTTTGCATGATTTTTGTTTTAGTTCATTTTTTCATACCAATAAATGTCCCTATCTATAAGATCAGAATGATGAGTCATTTGAATATCCGATCTATTTTAGTGAATTTTCCTTTTATGATGAATCTCCTCCATTATTTTCTCCCTAGAAGAGTTATAAGATGATATCCAAACCTCATACCAAAAACCACTGAATTCAAACCACTCCTCCATTTTAAAATTATTATTTTTTATTATTGTTGTTTCTTATGATATATCATATTATAAAGACACCCTTGAACCAACCTACTGATACATAAAATAATTTATAATTCTTGGGTATTTTTTATTTCTAGAATATTTGTAATATATTCTTAACATTCTTTGGGAGTAATGATATTTCTTTAGTAGATATTTTGGAAATTAAGCTACGTGTTCATAATATTAAACAATTTCCCCAAAAATGTTGTCATGAACAATTTGTATGCAATTTCTCCCACTAATTATTATATACCGATCTTTTAGAAATGGAAAAATAATGTGGGTTTTAAATATATCTTTTATCAGCATATGTAAATGGTTATTAGTAAAACCAATATTCTTATCTAATGTCTATTGTTTATGAATGATGTGATTTCAATTCAAGGATTATTATTTAGAAATTCCTTTCTTCCACCAATCCCAGATGTGATGATTTATTAGGGGGAGACATCAACAACATTATCGAACATTATAAAAATAATGCTGGGGGAATTTATTTGATAAGGAATATATATGACTTTATATCTTTTCTATCTCATAATTTAATTCATGATCTGTGATACATTAGTAATTATTTATTCTTATATAATAAAAAATAGGCATCTAGTATGATTTGGGGCACATTGGATATATATTTAAAAATAAAAAGGAAACCAATTCATTCTCAGACCATGGTTCTAAACATTTACAAAAGTATCTTTCTGATCATTCTCATATACATATAAAACTTATTTTGGAGTTTTCTATTGAAATAAGTTTCTATATCTCTAAAAAATATTCAGATACTTCTAGATGTAATAAATTGGTCATGAATTCTTGTCTAGGAATGTTGTCTATTTTTCCATGGCTTATTATTCTCATGAAAAACTCTTGAGACATAAATTTAACATAATAAAGATGAATAATTTCTAAAAGTATCATCATGTTAATATAAGATTCATTTCCATGGAAATTGAAAAACAAGATATGCGGCTTCAATATCACTCTGATGATGATGTATTTTGTTTTTTCTCTAATGATATTACGATATTTGAGGAAAATTTGTTGAAGAAGAACACATGGGTATGTAATGTTATATAAAATAATGGTTTATGTATGGATATATAAACATGGTTTATATTCATTCATTCTTCATAGAGAAAAAATTCAATGGAAATGTAAATTATAAACTACATGCTGGATAAAACTCAAATGATGTTGATGTCATTATGCCACGTAGTTTTACTCATATCTTTAATCAAATTGTTGTATTGAGGCTTGTTTCATGTGATGGTGATTAGTTCGTTATCAATAATGATCATTTTTATGACTATTTCAATGAAAATCAAAGGATACCACACCCCATAAATGAGTGTGATACAAGAATTGGGGGAAATTGTAAAGTCCATTAAAATACTCATCCCAACTACTGCTCTAGGACCCAATGATTTCCAGGGATACTCATTCATAGAATTTTTAGTATTGGGAAAATATTAAGTCATCAATACTATTTAGTATAACTTTATAGCTAGTCCCATCCCCCAATCCATTTTTGCAAGTACCTTATTCATTATTCAGACATTCAACAATACCGATGATTTTGGACAATTTCATTCAATTATCATATGAAAATTTTGTTATAATTTTTAGTAAAAAAAATATTAACAAATGGATTTATTTTCATCATAGTTATTTTATTTATATTGAATAACATGGATTTCTCATCAAATGAAACATAAAATTAGCCATTTTCATGTATCAAGAAATGATATTATAAATATATAAAAGAGTGTTTAGGTCCAACATTATGAATATAATTGTTATTAGAAAGTCACCTAACACGATGATGTGGATATTTTAATTAAATTTTCTTAGATAGAATAGTCTTCATTCAATGGGATTGCTATCGCTTTTAGGCTTATTTGCTTCAATTATATTCATTATTTCGTTAATGGGGAGGAGATTCTCTATTTTAAAATAATTTTGGGATGTTTTCCAAGTTGAACTAATTTTTACATGTTTTTTTATTATTGTCTAGGTTTTTATTATCCTAATTTCTAAGAGAGGCATCACTGGTTAAATTTTTTACGTTAATCCAGGTCTCTTGGGATTCATAAGCATTTCTCACTTATTATCTGTAGATTCCATGCTTTTCATTATTAATAGAGGAATTAATTCTATTTCCAATTTCAAAAAAATATTAACTTCATATAGAAGAAATAGTTTAAATACATAAACAATCTCATGATTCAAGTTTATAACCTCAAATCCTATTCTAAGAGAAGTTTTAAAATCATTATGGTCAAAAATGCAATTCCAAAAAAGAACATTCCTATGGAGTATCTTGGGGCTCCACTTTCTAATGGAATACTCTACATTTATCATTTTGATGGGAAATATAATATAATCATAGGAATATTTTTTAATTTCTTATTTCAATTGACCACTTTTCGATGGAGAATTACTCTACTTGTTAGTATCTGGTACCCTATCCTGATTCATTTTTTTCAGTTTGAAGGGGCCCAATGGGCATGTTAAAAAATAGGGAAATGTTTCAATACATTAATTAAGTATAATAATATTTAAGTGATATATCATTGTGACTATTGGCATACTAGATTATCCTATTATCTAAAGGGAATAAACCTCTAAATCATTTGTAAAACAGTCCCAACATGATATACAAACATGATTCGGAGGCTTTATAATGCCCTGACCCCAGTTACCCAGAGTTGGTGCATTATTGCGTAACAATGGCATGATCACAAAAGATAAAGTCTTGAAAGAACGATTATTTTAGTAGCCTTGTAAACACTAGATACATTCATAAGTCTTACATTACATCATAATGTAAAAAAAACTACAAAAACATCTTGTCTTCATATCCCCTCATACTATCCCTGCAGTTCATTCATAATATACTTCTTCACATCCTGGAAAGATTAAAACATTGGAAGGGGTGAGCTCAGATGCTCATTAAGGATAAAAATATAGTGGAAGCATTCATAAATAAACATTAACATTTAAGGCAATGTATAATTAAAAAAATCCTTTTAAACTTTAACTTTAGCATAAAATGGAAAAAAATAAAATTAAATAATGTCATTTACATATCTCCATTGATATTCTACTAGTCGAATAATCACTCGAAATATCAATAACCACTTTCATAATGATGGAATTCATATTGCCAGACTATCATAACCACGTAGCCAAGGCCTCGTGCCAAGACTACAAATAATATTTTTTCAAGTCCTCATGCCAAAACAATAGTTTGTCACATGAGACCTACCAATGCATCAAATAGCTATAGCGGGCTCCACCCATCACTTATTAAGTCCAATGCATTCTTTATATGAAAAGGTTTAAACATATCATAAACCATAACATAATCGTATCACATAAAACATGCATAAAGGAAACATAAAATTTCCACATTTCAATCACAAGATATAAATACAACACATTGATATAATAAAAACATTATCAAAACAATTATCAAGACCAAAATAAAAGAAAATTAAAACTTGGTATTTATTTTTCATTTTAAAAAAAGTTATAGCTTGTAGAGGAAGTCGAAACTCAAATAATGGTCACGACGATGGAGAAGTCGTTGTTACTGCATACGTATGACAAGAAAAACATTCCTTTTTTCATTTATTAAAACATATCGTATAAAAATATTCCTTTTGAAAAAATGTAAAAGTCAAAGGGGTTTATACACCATATAGAATATATTTGTGTATAAAACAAAATATGCCTCAATGAATGGAGATTGAGACAAAGTCTCTTACAAAGATCATTTTTTAAAATAAAGTAAATCTATTATGTGTATTCACTATAAGTACACATAAAGAAATTAAAAAAACAAGATAGGACATAATAATATCATTACATAATTTTAAAGTAGGAGATTAACCCAAAGAATATAAATTGGGTAAAGAAGTTCCCTTACCACGTGTCTGACTTGTCTCGATCGTTCTTTAACATCCTGAATAATAAACTAGAGTTAATTTATAATTGATTAAGATCATTTTTCAAGTTAATTATTCCTTTTATATCACATATTACTATTTTATGAACATTATGTAATTATTTAAGTTAATAACGGTCGTTTTGTCGATCTTTGGTACTTGAGTCAAAAATAAACTTCTTATAAATACAAGTTGTATATGCGGTGGAATATCCATTATCTCCAGAATTATATATTCATGATGTAGATATCATATATATCATATATATCTTGTATATACATTCATTCATAATATTACGTAACATTTAGAGGTAAGAAATAAAATGCACCGTTCATGGAGACGGTAAGCCGTACGTACGCATGAATGCTACTTTCATTTCTATTTCGTATTTAATGGAATAAAATTATAATGATATAAAGTTATAGTATAATTCTAGTATAATATCATATATAATATCATTTAATCCATCTTTTATACATCCCACATAGGGCATTAACGATTCAAATCACTTTAAGGGGGCGGTAGTCCGCACATCCTAAAATGAAATTATCGCGTTTACCTATAATGGAAATCATAAAGGTATACCATCAATGAGAAATACATAAGCATATTGAAAAAATAAAAATAATATATATATAATATATAAATATTGTTACATCTTAATGGCCACCAGGAGAGGTGTTAAAAGAATATTGAACAATCATCATTTTGTGAGGCAGAAATTCACAACCAGAGAAACAGTATGTTCTTTTACCATTAGATGATGGTATCTGTAAGTTAAAATCAAATCCTTCTCATAAAAACATACTAGTATATTTGAGGTACTTTTTTTGTCATAATATAAAGGAATAAAAAGAGTTTAATGGGGTGGAGAAGCAAAATAAAACAAAGTAACATAAGAGAAGACATTACCTTAAAATCGGGTAACTCATTTTGATTTTAGAAAAAGGCTTCCTTGGGAAGAATTCTTCCCAAATATAGGCTTCTAGGAGTAATAGAGGGATGTTTAGAGAGTATTTGGGCAGAGTATGGCTGAGCCAAATGGCTTTGAAGGTGTGAATAAGGCGGTAGAGGTGGGGGCCTTTTATAAGAGGAGAGGAGGGGCACTCTTGGAAAGTTATGAAACATTACATTATTATGAAGTAATTTTCGGATTTCAAAGGTCCCAAAATTATATATTTCTAGGATAAGGTGATAAAGCTTCAAAATATTCCCATGAAATAGGGTTTTGACAAGTCTAAGTCTTATATTATACATTATCTTTTCATTTTTCTAAATCGTTAATTAAAGTGGTAATAGCTGCATCATCATGGTGTCATTAAAATTTTAATTTATTTAATGTCTAAAAATTATAAAAAAATCATGATGTAGTAAATATTATTATCTTTCCAATGAATATTTATAGTCGAAAAATTAACTTATATAACCCCATGTAATAATTGATTTAGTAAAACAACACATGTTGTTGACAATTTTATTTTTACTTTAAATAAAAATTTATTAATGTCATTTTCTTACCCAATTGGATCCATGTGGTCCCCAAGTTTACCCATGGATTGTCTTGGTCATAAATGACTCATCCAATAAGGTTAGGACATGTTTCATGATATTTTCATATTTCTATAATATCATTTTTACATTAAATTTCACTAATTACCTTTAATCGCGATAAATTGAACTTAAATGTTACTATTCACCAAAAAAAATTTTAATCCCATTAAACCATAATTTACTACCTAATGAAAACCATGTATGTCGTATTTTTGAAATTCAATACACAGAAGTGGTAAATGTTTCATTTACACAAAAAATTAGTTTATAAACTACAACTTAGTGGTTTCACTATTCATCAAAAATCGAAGTTTTTCAGAACAAAACCAAAAATTAACCCTAAGATATATTTGATATTCCTAATTCAAAAATGATTTCTATTTTAAAAAATTCAAAAAATATAAGTTGAATTAATTAATTTAATAATTAATTCTCGTTGTCACAATAAATAGTGTGTTTTTAAGAATGAATATCAATCAAAAGATTGACAATTGTATATGTCCAATTTCAAAGTAAAATTAATTCTAATGACCAAAATTGGATAAAATGGTAAAAATATATTCTAATTACACTTTAGAACCACTAAATTGTACAATTTATCACTACAAATTATTTTTATTTAAAAATTTGTTTTTAAGTATTTTTCACTATTCATCAAAAATTGGAAGTTCATAGAAAAATACCAAAAATTCAACATAGGATAATTTCGACATTCATATTCCAAAAATGAAGTACATTTTGAAATATAAAATTTATATACTTTCAAAAAGAGGTTATTACTATTCATAACTGCTAATTTTATTGGTCGCAGTGTTTTAGAACTCGAGGTTGCGTACAACACATGATGCTCTATTATTCAAAGAGAAGCGTACAATGGAAGCTTGGGGTGTTACATTCTACCCTCCTTTAATAAATTGCATCCTTTCAATTTAAAATTTTTCTTTGAAAATAAAAGGTTGAAAATAGAAAATACTTTTGTGGAAAACCCACATCAGAAATAAGGTTAATAAAAATATAACTTTAAAAGAAAGAATGAGAAGTACAAAGGTCACTCAAGATAGACCATACTAGGATTCTATGTAAATATGGATATGGAGGACAAAAAAAATCATCAAGGTGTGATGGAGAGTTGTAGAAAACAGGAATAGGAGAAAGTTAACTACAAGAAAATCACAAACTTGTGATTGGTTAAAAGTTCATTGATTCCCCAATTGAAAAAGTTAACCGACAACATTTTTGTTTTAATCTACCATTCATAATGTTAATGAATTTATTTAGGATATTTACTAAGAATGTAAGGAAATATACTTACTTGTCATGTAGACTTTCATTCTTCAATAAAATTTTACCACAAACCCATCTTTCACTCCAAAAGGTAATATAACTCAAGAATATTCTATTTATCATAATTTTATAAGGTTCCAAATATTAACACATTCCACTTTGATTAGGAAATTTTTTTTGTAATCACTAGTGTCTTCCTGTAGGCTAGTGGTAGGTAATAATGGCATGTCACACTATGGTTGTGGGTTTGATTCCTACATCTTTGTCTGACGTGATGGGTTGTCCCCCAACCTGTAGGTTGTCCATTACCTAAAACTATAGTATTATAATATTCCAAAAAATAATATTCATAAATGTTTTAACCTTAAACAATACTATCTAAAGTTCAACTTAATCCATTCAAACCTTTATAGTTATCCAAAATACCTCCATCCAGACTTTCACTAAAAGGACATTAAATTCCAAAAATCAATTGTAACATTAGATTTCCCAAACAAAGTAAAGTTTTTCTTATTATCATACACTAAAAAGATGATTACCATCATCATATTGAAACATTAATGAAAACATCAAGTACTGTAGTACAATCCTTATATATATCACATTATTCTTATAACCAGAATATAATCCTTGAGTCCAAAAGCACCAACACATTAATTATTCCAATTAAACTTTAGTAATAGTATAAGATTTTCCTTGATCCCTTGGCCTTTTCTGTGGTAAGTTTCCCAGACGATTAGGAAATTCATTTGCATAATGCCCCATTTCTCTACAATTGTAGCATTCAACATTGATAGCATCATTCTTTCCCTTTTAATCACGAGCTTGTTGACCTTTTTCTACACATTTATAACAAACTCCCATTCCTTTTAGGGATTTACCAGGGTGATTCTTCCCACAATTATCGAATAATGGAAAATATTTCTGCCCCTTTACCCTTTATCTGCCTCTTGTTCCACCGTTCTCTTCTTCTCTTGCTTTATTGTGATGTCATAAGATTTAGCGAATTCTTTTTCTCTCTTGATAGCACACAAGACAATATCATCGTACGATGAGAAGGATCGTGAGACTAATACTCGAAGGAGAAATGGTTTTAACCTATCAAAGAAATGGTCATTATTACTTCTTGGGTTAAGTATATAATCTGTAGCATGCCTCGCTATCCTTGTAATGTTATCCTCATACTTTGTGACATTCTCATCCTCCTTCTGCCTAAGACTCAGAAATTGCCTTTCCATATCTGCTCGATGGTCAGGTGGAATGTATTTTTCTAAGAAAATGTCCTTAGAGTCCCTCCATTCCATACTTGATACTTCATCATCTTCCTTTGTGTTTTGAATCAATGACCACTATTGATCAGAATCTATAGTGAGGCGGTAAACTACCATGATAACCTTTTCCCTTTCACTACTCCCCAAGGCATGGAATATTTTCTCTAATGAATTTATCCATTGCTCAGATACTAAGGGATTTGTACCCCCATTAAATGTTGGAGGTTTTTTCCTTATAAAACGATCTAACATTGATCCTCAATGTTTCGGATCAGGGTGCTCCATACGAGAAAGGTTATTATTCATAACTGGAGTGAGTTGTCCCAGTATGGTGATAAGGTGATCAGCACCAGTTGTATCACCAGCTCCACTATAATTATCTTGAACAGGAGGGAAATCCCTACATGGAGTGCATGCATTGATACGGTTTCCATTTCTTTCTAGTAGGCGCCATTTCTAAACAATTTCATAAACTAGATTAGTTTATGAATCAAAATACGTATTTCCATACTTGTAAAACACTTAACATAAATTGAATAGTTTATGAATATAATCCCTAATAATAAAAATGTTTTTTGAGGAAGTATATACTCATAAACCCTTCATAATGGTCTGTAAATAAAATGAGAATTATCCTAAGCATATCCCTCTGGAGTGTCATAACCAAGAGGGCAGCAAGTCCTATTGTCATGCACCAGTTCCTGTTCGAGTCTAGCTCAAAGCGGTGTTTTCAGGTTTTACCCCTAGGTACATCTGTGCCAAAGCCGTGTATACTTGCTCATATCCAGACAGGGATGTATTGCTCGGAAAACTCCCAAAATCTCTATAATACCAAAATTCTAGGAAGTTATTCTATACTAATCCTCAAATTTTATCTTAGGTCTATGTCCTCTAATCTGTGTTTATCAAAATCTAGCTTCCAAGGATAATACTAAACTATCTCTGATACCAACTGTAACACCCCGACCATAGTTACCCAGAGTCGGTGCATTATTGCGTAACAATGGCATGATCACAAAAGATCAAGTCTCTAAAAACTGATTAGTTTAGTATCCTTGGAAACACTAGAATCATTCATAAGTCTTACATTACATCATAATGTAAAACAAAACTAAAACCACATATTGTCTTCATATCCCCTCACACCATCCCTGCAGGTCATTCATAATATACTTCTTCAAATCCCGGAAAAATTAAAACATTGGAAGGGGTGAGCTCAGATGCTCAGTAAGGATAAAAATATAGTGGAAGCTTTCATAAATAAACATTAACATTTAAGGAAATGTATAACTAAAACAAAAGACTTTTAAACATTAACTTTAGCATAATATGGAAAAAATAAATTGAAATAATTCCATTTACATATTCACATGGATATTCTAGTAGTCGAATAATCACATGAAATATCAATAACTACATTCACAATGATGGAATGCATAATGCCAGACTATCATAACCATGTATCCAAAGCCTCATGCCATGACTACAAATAATATTTTGTGAAAGCCTCGTTCCAAGATACTAGTTTTTCTCATGAGACCTACCAATGAATCGAGGAGCTATAGCGGGCTCTATCCTTCACTTATTAATTCCAATGCATTCCTTATATGAATAGGTTTAAACATATCATAAACCATAACATAATCATATCACATAAAACATGCATAAAGGAAACTTAACATTTCCACATTTCAATCACAAGATATCAATAAAAAACTTTGATATAATAAAAACATTATCAAAACCATTTTCACGACCAAAATAAAAGAAAATTAAAACTTGGTATTTATTTTACATTTTTAAAAAAAGTTATGGCTTGTAGAGGAAGTCGAAACTCAAATAATGGTCACGGTAGTGGAGAAGTCATTGTCTCCATATACATATGACAAGAAAAACATTCCTTTTGTTGTTTAGTAAAACGCATCGTATAAAAATATTCCTTTTTAATAAACGTAAAATTCAAAGGGTTTTATACAACGTATAGAAGAAATGTGTGTATAAAACAAAATATGCCTCAATGAATGGATATTGAGATGAAGTCCCTTACAGAGATAATTTTTTTAAATAAAATAAATCTATTATGTGTATTCACAATAATTACACATAAAGAAAGTACAAATACAATATAGGACATAATAATATCATGACATAATTTGAAAGTAGGAGATTATCCCAAAGAATAGAAATTGGGTTAAGAAGTTCCCTTACCTCGTGTCCGACTTGACTCGATCATTCTTTAACATCCTGAATAATAAACTAGAGATATTTTCTAATTGATTAATAACCTTTTTCAAGTTTTTTATTCCTTTTATATAACTTATTACCATGTCATGAACATTATGTAATTATTTATGTTAATAACGGTCGTTTTGTCAATTTTTGGTACATGAGTCAAAAATAATCTTCTTATAATTACAAGTTGATTATGTGGTAGAATATACATTATCTACAGAATTATATTCATGATTTAGATATCATATATATCATATATATCAAGTATATACATTCATTCATAATATTACATAACATTTAGAGGTAAGAATTGAAATGCACCGTTCATGGAGACGGTAAGCCGTACGTACGCCTTAATTCTACATTCATTTCTATTTCGTATTTAATGGAATGAAATCATAATTATATAATGGTATATTATAATTCCAGTATAATATAATATATAATATAATTTACTCCATCCTTTATACATCTCACATATGGCATTAACGATTCAAATCATTTTGAGGGGGCGGTAGTTCGCACATCCTAAAATGAAATTATCACATTTATACATAATGGAAATCATAAAGGTATGCCATAAATGAGAAATAAAGAAGCATAAGGAAAACATAAAAATAATATATATATCATATATAAATATATTGACATCTTAATGGCCACCATGAGAGGTGTTAAAAGAAGGTTGAACAATCATCGTTTCGTGAGGCAGAAATTCGCCAACCACAGAAATAGTATGTTCATTAACCATTAGATGAAGGTGTGTGTAAGTTTAAATAAAATAATTCTCATAACAACATCCTAGTATATTTAAGATATTGTTTTTGTTAAAAAATAATGGAATAAAAAGATTTTATGGGGGTGGAGATGCAAAATAAAACAAACTAACATAAGAGAAGACATTACCTTAAAATCGGGTAACTGTTTTTGATTTGATTCAAAGGCTTCCTTGGAAAGAATTATTCCTAATGTGGGGATTCTAGTAGTAAGAGAAGGAAGTTGAGAGAGTATTTGGGCAGAGTTTTTCTGAGCCAAATGTCTTTTATGGTGTGAATAAGGTGGTAGAGGTGGGGGCCTTTCATAAGAGGAGAGGAGGGGCACTCTTAGAAAGTAATGAAATGTTACATTATTATGAAGTACTTTTCGGATTTCAAAGGTACCGCAGCGATATATTTCTAGGATAAGGTGATAAAGGTTAAAAATATACCCATACAATGGGTTTTTGACATGTTTATGTCTTATATTTTACATTATCTTTTCATTTTTTTAAATCGTTAATTAATGAGGTAATCGTTGCGTAATTATGGTGTCATAAAAATTTGTATTTATTTAATGTCTAAAAATTATAAAACAAATATCATGATATAGGAAATCCTTTTGTATTTCCAATTAATATTTATAGTAAAAATGTTAACTTATATAACCCCATGTAATAATTGTTTTAGTAAAACAACACATGTTTGTGTCAATTTTATTTTTACTTTAAATAAAAAGTTAATAATGTCATTTTCTTACCCAAGTGGCTTCATGGGGTCCCCAATTTGACCCATGTATTTTTTTGGTCGGAAATTACTCATCCAAAATCGGTAGGACAAGTTTCATGATATTTTCATATTTTTATAATATCATTTTTACCTTAAATTTCACTAATTACCTTTAATCACGATAAATAGAACATAAAAGTTACTATTCACCAAAAAAAATTAATCCCATTGAACCACAATTTACTTTATAATGAAAAAAATGTATGTTGGATTTTTTAAATTCAATACATAGATGTGGTAATGTTTCATTTACATGAAAAATTAGTTTTTAAACTACCACTTAGTTGTTTCACTATTCATCAGAAATCGAAGTTTTTCAGAACAACACCAAAAATTAACCCTAAGCTATATTTGATATTCCTAATTCAAAAATGATGCCAATTTTAAAAAATTAAAATCATATAAGTTGAATTAATTAATTTAATAATTAATTCACGTTGTCACAATAAATAGCGTGTTTTTAAGAAAGAAATATCAATAAAAAGATTGACAATTGTTTATGTCCAATTTCAAAGTGAAATTAATTGTAATGACCACCATTGGATAAAATGGTAAAAATATATTCTAATTACACTTTAGGACCACTCAATTGTATAATTTATCACTATAAATTATTTTGATTAAAAAATTTTTTAAGTATTTTTCATTATTCATCAAAAATTGGAAGTTCTCAAAAAAATACCAAAAATCAACATAGGCTAATTTTGATATTCCGAGTCCAAAAATGAAGTCAATTTTGAAATATAAAATTTATATAATTTCAAAAGGTGGTTATTACTATTCATAACTTCTACTTTTATTTGTCGCGGTGTGTTAGAACTCAAGGTTGCGCACAACACACGATGCTCTATTATTCAAAGAGGAGCGTACCATGGAATCTTGGGGTGTTACAGGCTCTCTCAAGAAAATATCTTTTTAAAATAATGATTAATCATAAATATGTTACCTATTAAAAGAATTTTATTGTGGGTAATTTAGGATCGCACATATTTTGTGGCCCCTATAATAATAAATGAAACATTCTTCATAATTAAATCTATATTATTGGATGAGGTGAAATTTCATTATGGTTTGAAATAATTTATGGTTATGTCTACAATTTTCCAAGTTGTAAAATTCAAAACATATACATTAATCATACCTCCTACGATACCAATTTCAAGGAATCTATTATCGATAAATAACACCAAAAATTTTATATAAAGATCCAGCTCGAAGAATTCCTAGACTACCTCTCATTAACACCTTAACCATTGTACAAGTTCATCTATTCTGTGTTTTGGGATATTATCCATGCCAAAAATCATTTTTTAAAATTGAAAACTATTGTAGGATAAAAATATATTCCCATCATAATGAACATCCATCTTTGGTACCATTGAAACAAAGGAAACCCAAATGATGATGACATTCAGAATAAGGGTGATAAACATTCTAATATGTGTTTTTTCCATCACCCTAAATAGTAACATCTTCTTTCACCTATTCATGATAGGGGATTGTAGTATTCACACATAGAATATTATTGGATGAAATATAGTTTTATATGAGTCACTATATCTTTTTTTCAACTATTATTTTCATCACGTGTGGGTGGTACACCATATGACATTGAGAGTTGTATCATGTTAATATATGGGTTATTGGTCATTTGGAATGATTGGAATAGTACACGACATTAATAACTCATACCCAACAATGAATATACAATGGATTTATTATTGTATGAGAGATAATCCTTGTTTCTGGTTTAAAAGATAATTTCCCTTCCTAACTCCACTATGATCATTTTTATATACATTGGGGATAATAGTATATTATATTTTAAAGACATGGATTCATGGGTCTATTAGAACCCTCACAGTTAATGTCATGAACTCAAAAATTATGGATCATATATACAAGGTGTCATGAATTGAGGTGGGATTTTATAGTATGTAGGTTGTTCAATAATATTTTAATTATCATTTTTCTATGGTGATGGGTCTTATCTCCAACTGGAGGCTTCTTTCATTCTCATAGCAATTTTAATTTGTAAGTCTCTTAATATCATTATGTTATATGTTGTATCGTTTTGCTATATTATTTTTTATTATCTCATAGGAACAAATCCAAGTCATTGGATTGTAAGATTTTCCATTAAGAACTTCCATAACATACATCTAGTTGAAATTAATAGTTACCATACCTATAGAGAGGAAAATAAGGCTACATATCTTCTCACATCTATTGATAATATAGTGGTCAAATTCAGAAATTGTTTGAGAATAGTTTTTATTCATATGGATTTTTAAAACATCATATAAGTGGATTTCCATTGTCTTTAAAACTTCATACCTTCTTATATTTCTTCTCAGTTTCTTGTTTTCACGTTTCTTTACATAAGAAAAAAATATAATTCTTAATTAGCAAAAATAAATTAAGTAATAGATTTTTGTTTTGAATAATTTTATTTTATTACATAATATTGTTTATATTTTAATTTTATCTCCATTTATTTTATAATGTACACATGCACCATGATGGATTATTAAAAAAATAACTATAATATGTTAATAGTGATTGGATGGTAAAATAATTACCACTACTATTTTACAATATTACAAGTAAATATTTTTATCTCATGGTTATTAAGAAATACATTTTAAAATTGTATTTAATTTGGTCCGGATATTTTTCCATCAATCCTGTGTTTGTATGTTATAAATTTCATTAATTATGTAATTATAGAATTTATCATTTTCATATATATTAATATTTATGAATTATACAGTTATATTAATTGTAAAAATATTATGTGATTTATTAATCAAAAGGGAAATAATAATAATTAATTATAATTCCTTTGAGATTATAATTAAAATGACTAAACAAAAATTATTCAATGTGAATTTGAAAAAAAAATTATATTTTTGAATAAAGAATATCATAATTAAATTATATTAAAATTTCAGTTATTTTTTAGAAATATGGATTTTTTTAAATAGTAAAAAATTAATAATGTATGAAAAGATATGGTATTTCATAAATTATGAATTTTATAGTCCCATTATTATGTGAATATTATATAAAATAATTATTTTTAGATTTAATCAAATTAATTATATATGAATAATCATTATATGATATTTTATTCTTTAAAATACATTTTAGGAAAAATAAACTTTTTTATTTTTAAGGAAATAATTTTAAATTAAATTATTCCAATTTTGTTAATTAAATAAGATAATATTAATTTCATGTTTTTTATAATAATAAGTTATATTATATGATAAATTATCTACCTTTTTTTCAAAATGGATACAAAAAAAAAAGAAAAAATATTTTCCCACGATTATGTTGTAAATGGTTTCAGTGAGGGTTAGACAATAAATATAAGTATTAAAATAGTGTAAAACATGTATAATTTTTTTGGAGTTCATATATTTATAATTTATAACATTTATTACTAGATAATTCTTTATAATTTAGATTTTTCACTTATATGAAATGTGGGTATAAATTTTTCAATTAAAAAATTATGTGTGTGTGGTCTCCCCAAGATATAAATGAGAACCCCCGCTCCACAACGCTTAACATATTAAATGATTTTTTTATAAAATACCTTACCAAATAGAATTATTTAATCCCTAACCTAGATCTAGGGTCCTTTTAATTATCATAAAGGAATTGCAGTAAGTTATTTTGTATAATAATTAGAGGTAGTGTGATAAATATGTATCATTCTTAGAATTTTTTTTGTATCATCTTACACATGATTCAAATTTTCATTAACCATGATGTTATAGGAAAACAAAAATAATAATAATAATTTTTTAATATGTTAAGGTTATAACCTACATATGATTCTAATCCTATAAAATTATAAGTAAATCCATCATTTGTTTGTACGATAGACTACCACCTCCCGAACCGTTGACATTCATTATTCAAAATTTCAACACATGTATTTTTTTCAATATTTTATTATATGATTATATATTATATTCATGAAATATTTATCATTATAAAATTATTACATATCATTTTAATTCATGAAATTTCCCTCATAGAGAAATGATAATGATGTTCATGCGTACGATTGGACTACCAAATCCATACAGGGATGTCATACTTTTCTCATCCCCACATCAAATAGATAATATATGAAATTATAGTTAATTAAATAATATCATATTAATTATGTTATTATAATTATTAAATTGTTTAATATTAAATATCAACTTTCTATACTGACTGTTGAAAAATAGAATCTTTTCTCATGTGTATATAAGACCCAACATCTCTATGATTATAGCATTGACCATTTTTCAAAAATCTCTTTCATTATTGGTTTTACAATTATAATTGATGTAATAATTTTATAATAATTTTATTATTATAAATATGAAGTTGATTGGAGAATAGATTTTTTGAATATAGTGATCCTACTAAAATTTGTTTTGATATATAAGTTGAATATCATAAAAACACCTAATGTTATGTTAAATACTTACCTAATTATTTATAAAATGTAATGAAATAAAATTAAAAGAATCGAAAACTATAAAAAAATTCATAAAAATTACATAATTAAAATAAATTTTTTATTTATGGAGACAAAAAATGTACTAGAAAATTCATTCTCTATGTAAGGGACATTTCCTAAAAAATATCTTTTATTATCTCCCTTTAAATTTTATTTCTTTCATGTCCATATTTTTAAAATTAAATTATGAAAAAAAATTATGGATGAAAATTATTTATAAATGAAAATATTATGTAACTTTTGTATTTTTAGAAACTGGTTTTCAAAAGATTATATTTTTATTGAATGTCTGAAATTCATCACAAAAATTAAAATTAATTTTATATTTTTTTATATACATCGAGAAAAAATTCTCTAAACAATGTAACTATTAAATGATTTTTTTAATTCAAATATAATATTTCATGATTTATTAAAAGAAAACACATGAATCACTTTTTATACTTATTTTCTTATATTTTTGTTTAAAAAAATGAGACCATTGATATCTGAATGAGTTTTCTATTGTGTTTTAAAAGTAATTTTAAAAGAATTTATGATTAGAAGGTAAATTTATAAAAAAAGAAAATTCATCATATATTCCTTGGAAAATTTTATAATAAAATGTTATCTAAATAAAACATATTTTATGTTATTATCCCAATTATATATCTATTAATGAGAGGTTGATCCCCATAAACTGTCATTATATGCCGAACTAAGAACAATAGTAGTTCATGATATAGATGGTGATCCCCATAATAGATCTCGAATATATTAAGTTATAATTTGTTTATATAAATAATAATATTTTCATTAGTTTTTATTTATATTCAAATATATAATGGTTCTTAAATGTTTCTATGAATATAAATTCATGTGGAACATTCATTAATTTTTTAATCTTTCCAATGATTTTTCTTAGAAAATTTTAATTTTCAAACGCTTATACAATGAATCTCATTAAAATAATTATTTTAAACATTTTGTTTAAAAATGAATATATTCAAGTGAATTTTTTTGTCTTATTTTATTTTTTTTACTCAACTTACATATTTAAAAAATTTATTTCTCATAATGAGTATCATTCCCAGCCCAATATTTTAATGTTTGATTCACTCAATTTAAGGATGGGTATGGGAATGTATGATATAATTACCTAGGCATAAATAGTAATTAATCTTTAGCTTTATGTGAATAATATTTTCTCTTACATTTAAGAAACTTTTCAAGTATATATATTTATAAAATTTGGGAATACTAATTTATAGTAAAACCATATAATTCAAAATGGAAACATCCTATCAACATCCATTTTTCCACCCTATAAAATATATATTACAAATAGTTATTACTATTATTGAAAAATAATCATGAAATTCATAATGAAATCATTCCATCCATACTAATCCATAAATAATGTGAATTTTTTTTGAAAACATCGAATGAGGAAAAAAACCCAATAAGAGAATCAAAAAAAGAAAACTGTTATTCCAATTAAAAAAAATGAAAAACTAGGATGAACCTTTTCATAAAAACATGACATTTTATCTAGAAAGGGAACTGTTATTTCTTAAAATAATTACATTTTTAATAAATTTTCATAAAATTAATTCCATGAAAATTTATTATAAACTATTGAGAAGTCATGTAGGTTCTATGAGAATTCATCTAATTAAACACTTAATGAACAATTATATAACCCTTATAAATTGGAATAACCATCCATCCTAATTAAAATATTATTCTCCAGATTAAATAGCCATCACCCATGGCATTAGAAATCTATCTTGGCACTACAATCATATAATCCATATCGGTCTCACTCAATGCTATTTTGGCATAACCATTTTTAACAATGTCCTAGTAAAATATCAAGACTAAAAAATTTAATGGAGAATTTCTTAATAATATAAAAATTGAAAACACTATTTTCATCAAAATAAAAAAATATTTGGATAAAAAATATATATTATCCACCTAAAAGATAATTTTTAATATGAAAATAACTTAAAAAATTGGAATATGGTTTCTTAATTTTGGAAAAATGAAATAATTAAAGAAAATATAGAAAATATATAATATTTATTATAGAATAAAATGGTTTTCTTATATTATATATTAAAAATAAAGCTTAACTTTTTTTATTTCTCAAAAAAATTCATATAACGTATAACATTATTACTTTTTAACACAATTTATATTTTTAAAAGGAGACCTAAAATTTACTTCATAAATATTTTGGTTCCACATAAATACATTAATAATTTTTTTTTAAAAAAATAGTCATGGAACATAATGAGTTGGAATAAAAACATTAAATGTGGGATTTTAAAAAATCCAGATACTACTTTATGAAAATAATAATCTTATTTTCAAATAACTGTTAGAAATAAAATAAAAAATTTAATAAAAATCATACTAAATAAATTAATAATATAAACTTCCCAAGGGGATGTATAAAAACCCCCTAATATAATTTAACAGCATACCATAAAAATATTCCTCACTGAATGGAAATTCTGTCAAGGTCTCTTACCTTATGTTCCACTTTTTATGAATATTAAATATCACCTTGAATATAAACTTATATTAATAATATAATTTTTATGACATGTTATTTTGTTGATTATTTTTTTATTTTACTTAATACCATATCATAAATTATTATATGTTGAAATATGTTTACATAAGATGGTTCGATGATATTTGGATTATGGGTCAGAAAAATGTCATTGGTTTGATTTCTATGGTCAGTACGGTCATTATTTAATCATATAAAGAATAATAAAAAAGAAATTATTATAATATTTATACAAAAATTATAATTTTATGACCAATCATTATTTATTTTGTTGATAATTTAATTACATTTTCTCAATGGAGATGTTGGGTCGTACATACGAATGGGTAACATTTACATTTTTCAACAATAGTTATGAAAAGAAGGTATGTAATATTTTAAAAATTATTGAATTATAAAAAGAAGACAAATACCATATAATTTCATTCTGTGTAGTTAAATATATAATTTTTGTAGTGCATTGATGAAAATAGGGTCACATCACATTTTGTGGATGGTGTTCCACATGTGCATGAATGACAGCAAGCGAAAAATGAAGATACACAATAAAATATTATCATTTAAGAATAATAAATATGTTATATATATCCATATCATATCAGGTATATCAAATATATTCATTGTCATTATTCTTATTACGTTCTATGTAAATAGTTATTTGAAGATAAATCACATCAATGTATGGGGAAGTAGTTTGTTGTACACACGAGCTGCGTTATTGTATCCCATATGGAATAGAAAGTTAGAAATGTATATATATGATATATTGAATCTATGTATATATTTATTTTATTGTCAATATATATATCTATATATTGTAACGCCCTGTTACATTTTTCTTATACTCTACTTACAATCCTTTTTTATCATAAATGTTTGGTGTTTTGTGGGATTCTCGAGGATTGACAGAACATTCCTGGGAAAATAACATAATGTTTGAGGATGAGTATTTGTTTTAAATAATGGACTATATGTATAAATTATAAAATGGGTTCTAGGGTTTCTCCCCAATTTAAGGGATCATCCTAGATGACTCAGTGATATTTTTCTAAGAACTAGTCTATTTTCAATTTTCTCTATGATCACATGCTAAGAAATGTTATTTCAAGTTCTGTAATGGTCTTTGGAAAAAATATATGAAATAGTGACTTTTGGTGAAGTTTACATGTCAGGTATTTTTAGATCACATAATTAAATATATATAATATGGTTTTCATAAAAATCTAACTGTTTGATCATATTCAGCCTTCGTGGAATTAACATCGTTTAGTGGGATTATGTGCCATAAAAATATCATGTATTTGGGTTTTTGGGCGATGTAAAGGTGTTTATTAATTCCTTCACCCATAAACCTCTTACTTTCAACCTTAATCTGACCCCATTTGATATTATTGATCTCCACTTCTTCTACTCATTTTGTGATTGATTGTCACTCTAGTTACCATTTTCCTCTCCCTTTAAGTTTACCTTCATGTACATCATTCCTTTTTTCATGGAAACTACATTGGATTCATTTATTTTTCATATTAATGACCAAATAGTGATATCCATCTATACATTGTAGTTTCTTATCAGACCTTGTTTTTTTTATGGCTGATCTCTTGGTTTAGAGTCATAGATTTTGAAGGTGGTTAGTTTCACATAGTTCTGAGGCATATTTTCTTATACATAGGGATAATCCAAATAAATTCATATTTTTCATGATAATTTCATTTTTTTTGTTAATTGAATTTGTTTTATTTCAATTTTCATGTTGATTCTTGTAAAGTTAATTTTTTTATGGTGTTTGATATAAAAACATATATTATTTAATTGGAAATTAATTTTTATTAAACACAATTAATTTTTAATAGAATTTAAAAAAAATAAAAATAATGATCATGGTTTTAAAATGTTCTTTCACTATATAGAACCTTTTTAACATTGTTTATGCCCATAAATAGGAATAAGAATCATTAATGTGTGTTATATAATAAATGGTTATTTTGGTGATATCAACCAACAGTGGAGGGATCAATATCGATTGGATCTAATATTTTCCATATATTAGCCTCTTTTATATCTATCATGTATTTTCCCAAAGGATATAGACCATATGATAGAGCTAAGATTCACTTATAATTTTTTTTACATGCTGTATTTTATTACAGATTTTTTCTCAATGTTTATATAACAGGTTTTATCACATAAAATAACTTCTTGGTGTTTAATTGATATGCGATTACATTCTTAACTTCTGTTGCATTGACATTGCATCCAATTTTATCACATATACTTATCTTACATTTTCTTTGATAAAATGAATGTATTTAATAGAAAAAAAGAAGCATTTACAAATTGGTGTGGATTTATTAAAATGATATGTAATTTTTTTTAATTTATAAAAATTTAATTATTGATTTTATACATTGTGTAAACTATGTGATTGTATCATATTTGTCGTTGTGATCAATGCCCACATTTTATCCTTTGAGATTCTGTAAATGTGGTATTATTGGATACAAGTAATGGAAAAGAAATAATATACAATGTCAGTATCTGCTTTCTTTTTTTCATAATAGAGGGTTGGTTTGAGGTGATTGCATATATAATATAGATTATTAATACATTATAGATTATCCAATTTTGGGTTGGACTGTTCAGTTATTTTGTTTTAAAAAAATTTCTTCCCCTTGTACTCTTTTTTTTGTGTTTTTGTTCATTATATTGATTAAAATATTCCTTTACATATGTTTCACTGCATAATGTGAGGTTTATCTTGGGTTTATGGTGTATTTGATCCAGGATGGTCTATTGAAATTTTTTATTAGATGAAAGGCTCAACCTAATGTTTGTTAACACTACCTAATATGGGTTTTATTTCTTTGTAGAATAGGGTTTAGATCCTTGGAATTCTGATATAATGTGCAGAAAATGGGTCTGGGTAGCTCACTCTATTGACTAACCCCAAGTTAACATTGGTGGTTATTAACTTTTAAAAGGTTTGATACATTGGTTTTTAGTTCATTTTAATGGAATAAATGGTATATCTATTTAATCAACCTATTCATTTTTATTAAAATATATCTTTTAAATAACCCATAATTTATTTAAATTTCAATTGTTTGGATTCATAGGTTTGAATTTTGAATGTGGTCATATTATTTTGTAATGACCACCTGATCAAATTGGATATTTTCACATGTATATTAAAAACTAAAATGACCAAAGTTATTAAAAATCCAATATAGGAATATATGTGACATGTACGACATAAAAATAATCTTGTTGGCCCTTCCTTGGTTTGTGTTTTAATCTTTACCATTCAGACTCTGGGAGAATTGGGTGTTAGGAACCCAAGACATGTAGTGGATCATTGATCTGAGTATCTACCCATATTCAAATTATATATGGTGGAATATGAATATTAAGATTATCATGATGTGATTTATAGGATATTTAACTTCTAGAGAATTATTGAAGTATCTATGGTGTGATTTCCATATATGTGTTGTGGAGGACAAAAAAAGATTATGGGAATCAATTTTTAATTCTACAGTTTTCAACGATCATTCTTGGGATTCTATTAATAAAAAAATAATAATATAATTCTATTCTAAGACATTATCTGTTGTAAAGAAACATGAAATTGAGACATTGTATGTGGGAGAGTATACCATTCTGGAGTGTTCCACATTTTTTGTTGAAATGGTTCATTTTTAATATGATGTTGTTTGTAATGAGTAGCTAAAGTCTCCATGTATTAATTTGGGATAGTGGAAAAATATTATTTTAATTTTTATTCCCATGTTCCATCATACAATTGTGGAGGTAGTATAAAAATAATAGGATGAGGATGAAGTATCTGAAAAAATTAGTGTTACGGGAGCATCATTTGGTGTAGGTTTCATCTAGTGTGTGTCTTATATCCCATAATAAAAACATAATAGTGGTAAATATAGTTTAGGAACTGTATTAAAGGATTCATTAGGAAAAAAAATCTCACTATATTTTTTTGTATGATTCATGGTTATACCACACATATAAATAATATTGATCTTAGGAATTTTCGTTATTGTGGATTATTAGGACATATAAAGTGTTTCAATAAAAGGATATCCTAGGAAAGTATGTCATGATCCACTCTCCCCAAGTGTTCACAAGTTTTTTCTGATTATTAAAATGATGTTGTGTCTAGTTATCTTTTATATGTGGTGTTGGGGTGATAATGAATAAACTTAATTATGTGATTGAGTATGCGCAAATGGAATTTGATATAATGATAGATACTATTTGATGTAGACTATTTATTTCATCTTATATTGTTAACAGTTTTTTTGATATTGGTTTTTCTCATTATTTTATATCTTCAATGCATGTTGATGTGTTGGGATTACATCTTGAGATTATTCCATTCTTTTTGTATATTTTAACATCTTCTTGAATCATGACCATAAGAGGATTCATTTTTCCCTCATATCAGGTGAAAATAACTGACATTGAGGTAGATTGAGACTTCATAGATTACGATTTGGAATCATCGACATGATTGTATGAATGAACTGGATGATCTTTTTTGTGGCCCATATAGACTTTTATCTCCAATGAGAGTACATATAATCTGTATAAAGGGTGAAGAATGTTTTTATGGTGAGTGAGATGTTATATCATTAAGGGTAGGGCCATTTTTATTTCTTATGTTTGGATATACATATGCTTGTTTTCCAATTTTTTTATTGCTGGATATCACCCTTGTTTCGGTTGTCAAATTTGATCACAATTTATTGTGTACCCATATGTCTTATTAGATGATTCTTTTTGTTTATCATCCAAGATAGATGTCACTTTTTTAGTTGACCTTTTACCTAGTATTATTACAATAATTTTTCAATCTTATCAAATGGTTAATATATATTGGGTGGAACATAAGGTCCATATTGAGGATTTTTAGGAGTCCATCTTGAGGATTTTTAGGAAAAATCATATGTTCCTCCTAGCATGTCATTGTGGGATTCAAACTTAGTTTTTTCTATTATGGATGATGGGTAACTCATACTCTTTATTGAATGTAATAAAATCTATTAGGTGATCATTAAGAACCAATATCTTTTCCCTTGTGTTGATGACCAATTTTAATATCTTAGAGGGGAATTTTTGTTTTAATTGATTAACCATTCATCAGGGTATTGCCAGTTGAGGTTATAATAAGATGATATACATAATAAAATTTTTAGAATCCATAATGTGTGATTTTTTTTCTCATCATTCCATTCAGTATGACTAATTCTCCTACGATGTTTCGGTATTTCTTGAACTAGATATTTAATAGATTCTTGGTATCTTTTGTTGTTATGTTCTTGAATGGTATTTTTTCTAAATATAAATCATAGTATTATCAGTAGATCAATTTTTACATCATTATACGAACCATTTTTGAAAATATACTGTATAGTAATATTTAAAAAAATTATTTTTGGTTCTAGGATGTGAGATTTATGTGGAATGTGATCTCTAAGAGGCATGTATCATTAGAGCCTAAAAATGGTACAAGTAGATATGTACTAGGAGAATCCTAGGAATGTTTATTAGATCAGAAGAATCATTTGAGTAGATAATTACTATTGGTTTTTTCAATAATAAATTATGATCACATCGTTGATAACTATTCTAACCTATATGTGATTAATTTATTAATGGAATGAAAAGTGATATAGAAATTTAAGGTGGTGATAGTGAGGTTGAATTCAGTACCAATATTGATTAATAATAACATTGGATTAGGCTATGTTGTTTTTTATGATTCGTATTACATATTTATGGGATTTTTAATAATTTAGGAGAAATTAGTTTTGGTATATTGATCACTATTTTTACTCAACCTGTAGAAGAACTACACTACCCATGATATTTTTTTTGGAGGCAGTTATACATAACCACAAATTATGGAAACACTACCCCATAAGGGAAAGGTTTACTATGTATTATGGTCATAAAAACCATAAAATTATTTTTAAAAAGAAATGAATGAACATGGGAGAGTGAATCTGGGGTTAGTACAATCATTTTATTTATTTGATATTGAATAATGTGTTGGGAAGGTTAATGTGGTGGCAGATGCGTTGAGTTAAAAATTACGGACTCAATCACTGATCGAATTGGTTCATGTGTAGTCTCTAATGAGTACATTTACTGATATAATATTAGTCATAGATGACGTTTTTGGAATTTTTTCAATGAGTTGATGAAATAGGACCCGTCTTTTGATAATATAGTCCATCTCAAACAACTGAAAGACACCGAGTGACAATACTTATGTAAAATCCCTTATGGTTAAAAGTCCTCATGTGATTCGTCTCGATCTCCCACTTGTTTTTTGTGCTCCTATAGTAATTTAGTTGTTCTTTTTCCCTAAGGTCATATTTTATGGACATTTGACACTAGTCTTGTTGGTCCATATACCATGGGGATTCCACGATGTATCACAACATTTGATGTCTGTATTGGTGGTAAGGGATGAGGTGGTTGATTGTGGATTTTATATCCTATTGTAATATTATCCATTGAACAATGGTGTAATATCAAATAACTATAAGATTTATGAAATAATTAAATATTCTAGAATATAAATTTGATGACACTTTAATGTATTTCATCATTTATTTTCCATGAAATCTTAGTGGGAAGGATATAATTTTTGTGATCATTGATTGACTAATGAAATTATTATATTGAATAGCTACGATGGAGAAAAATATTGTTGAACAACATAGGGACATGTAATCCCATGAGATCATGAGACATCATAGGGTTTTAAATGTGGTTTTATCTGATAAGGACTCGATGTTCATATCTAGTTACTGTTATTATTTATAAGATAAAATGGGTTCCAAGATTAGATTGGGTAAATAATTTTATCTGTCGGTGGATATATAAAAATATAGTATTATCTAGGTCCTAAAAAATATTCTTCATTCATGTGTACATATTTTTAGAGGTTTTTGTGTAAAAATACAATTTTTTATTTTCCTAATAACAATAGTTTCTAGGAATCAATTATTATGGTTCCCATTTATGCTTTTTATGTGTTTCATATAGGTAAATTATTTGCAGAGAAGATGTGGGACATCATTCCATGAATAGAATGACTATTATTCAAGATATTATATGGATATAATAGTTGATCTACTGGAGATTGATCGTAGAACAATTTCATCAGAAATGTAATGTAATACATTTTTATTATCCTCTTGAATTTCATTTTGGTGATCGAGTTTTTCTTAGTGTTTAACCACACATAGAACATCATCATTCGAATATGTTGTGTGTGTTAGAAGAAATTTTTATGGGACCCACCAAGTTAATTGGATAATAGGGAATGGTGGCCTATCGATTTTATTGGTTATCTAGTTTGAATTCTATCCACAACATGTTTCATGTTTCCCACCTAATTAGGTATATACAAGATCCATAACAAGTGATTTAATGGGTGGATGTAGGTCTTGAGTTTGAAAACAATATGGTTAAGTAGCCTATTGAAATTATGGATTATTATGAAAAGGTACATTATGGTATCAAAAATGTACCCAATTATGTACTATTGAAGTGTATCTTTGATAGACATGATGAATTAATTGGTGGATTTAAGATTATGTAGTAGTATAATTCAATAATTATTAGTCAACGAATCAGAGAAAAATACTGGGAAGAAAACATTTATAGGGGTGATTCAAACAACCCATTCTGTATTTCAGTTACTCTATTTTTCAATATATTTTTATTGTCCATATTTTGGGGAACTTGTAGGATTCTCAGTGATGTAGAGCTTTTTTTTGGGGAAATGACCTAATGATTGATGACAAATATTTGTTTTAATTTTTTGCAGTCCATGTATAAATCATTTAATGTCTTTTAGGGGTTATCATCATGATTGGAGAACATTTGGGTGCTTAGATTTTTTTATATTGGGGAACACATGTGTACTATATTATGGGAGACAAAATGATCTGTAAATGGATTTAGGACCATGAATTAATCATGGGGGTGAAGCCACTAAATTGGTACAGTCCATTAATTATACACTTTGTGTATGTAGTGTTCACTTCGTGAAATGGATTAAATATATTTTTATAAAAAATATATTTATTTTTTATAATTTTCTTCATTAATTTAATAAACATCATGAAATTTAATTAAACTCTTTGTAAATATCATTAACATTGTTTTTAGGGCTTTGTATAGAGTTATATTTATTCATTCCCAAAACATTCTCTATATCTCGATCTAGAGTTCACCATAGGTGATTTTATAGTTCTATTATCCTTTTAGATCACTTGTTCATCAATTGATCATTAGAGGTTTTGTGAACAAACTCACGGGGTATTATTTCCTTTCGGTATCATTATTAATATGGTTTTTTGAACTAATTTAGATGATTTTATGATATAAATTGGAGATCAGATGGTGTTTTCTAAATATTATATATAGTTTCTTATTGTTCTTAGTCTTTCTAAGGCTGATCTCTTATTTTCCAATCACCATTGTCTAATACAGGTAGGTATATAAAATATTAAGATAGGTATTTCACTAAAATTGGTCAATCCATATTATTTCATGATTTTCATAATAAATTCCTTTATTTGTTAATTTAATGGAAGTAATTTGTGGTTGTAATGTGTTTCATGGAAAAATATATGTTTTTAAATGTATATAATGTAAAAAATATTATTCATAAATGTTGTTTTTAAAAATTTAAGTTGTTTGGATTAGCATTGAAAAATGTTTTATAAATCGTCAGAATGGTTTTAAAATGTATTTGGACAATGATGTACATTTTTTAACATTTGTTTCATCATGATATACACACAAGAAACCATAGTGTGTGTAGAACTGGTTTTTTATTTATATTGATGTATTGTGTTTAGAAATGAAATCATTTGGATCTAATGATTTGCAAGATTAGGAAGCATTTATTTCTATTATATTTTTTCCCATATGCTGAGACCAATGATAGTGCTCTTGGACATTTATGAATTTTTTTACATGATGTTCTTTCTTATATAATGTTTCTTACAAGTATTTAAATTAGACTATATGTCATAGAATTTCATTATGGTTCTTCATTGATATGTGTTTACAAAATTCCATTATGACGAATTGATATCATTTCCCAAAATATCACATCTAATGGTCATATTTCTTTCTTAAGAATAATGACGTGGTTTACAAAATATAATAAAAAATAATAATTACCAATGTGTACGGTTTTATGAAAATGAAATGTAAATTTATTTCTATTTAAATGAATATAACTATTTAATTATTGATATATGAGTTTTTTAGTCTTTTTGGATTTATCCTAGTGGACCTTTTTCTCATAAGAATCATTTTATGTTGGGTAGTTTTAGATATTGTTTTACCTAATCTCATTAAAGGGACAAGAATCATAAATCATGTTGACATATCCTATTGTATTTTCCTTTTTAAATTTTAGGTTTGGAGACCACCATTTTTAACATTTATAGTTTTCATATTTTATGTTTTTTCTTTATTTGGCTGGAATTTTATGGATTTTCCTTGTAGAATGATTACTTTATCTTTTATTCAGATTTTATGTGTTGTTTTGTTATATTCTATATTTCATCCATTTTCCATTATTTCACTACCACATGTGATGACCGGCATGGTTGGATGGTTCTAATGACCCTATTGATCATAAATATTCTCTTTAACAATCATTATATCCATCCTTGAGTGATATTGATGGAAAAAATGTTAGATCAATCTGTGAGACGATCGTTATTTGTAAAATGGATCAAAATTTTTATTTCTAATTTTTTTAAATAGGGGATGGGTATATGATATGTTTTTAGCCTAAACAGATATAATTAAATGAAAAAGGATAATTTAATTTTATATTCATAAATGGAGAATATTTTATTTAATTTGATAAGAAATAAAAAACCTAATTGTTTGGAAATATATCCCTTATCATACGACCTCTTTAGGATTATACCAATGGTATTCCTAGAATAGATATACAACAAAATAAAGGAATCAAGGTTGAAGTGATAAATGTTTGGAATTAATTTTTGTAGTAATTGGATGTAAAATTATATTTTTGTGGGGTGAATAATATGGGAGAGGGGTGTCCATTTAAAAGTGAAGTGAGTGGAGTAGTTGTAATTGTTTAAAAAAATTGTTCCCACATTTAAAAAATTACAAATGGTTGAAAAATATAATTTTATCAATAAAAATAAATGATAATTTATATAAATGTCCATCCTATTATTTTAGATTATTTTTAACACATTTTAATCCATATCCTTTAGTTTAGTCCACTGATAATTTTTTTTTATTGAAATCATGCTATTTAATTTTTAGTGATCTAAATATTAATTATGTTTCAAAATTATATTATTACTATCAAAAAAACATAAATTATGATGATTAGGAATATAAAATCTATTTTATAAAATCTATTTCAAAATATTAGAAAAATTAAATTCATGTCCCAGCATAGAGACCAGACATAAAAGTGTGTATTCAAAAAGACCCACTATAATGAAAAAGTTAAATTTATATTAAATTAAGGCCTAAAAATAATCAATTTATGAATTTAAATTAAAATGAATTGACATATAATAAAAAAATTAAATTTATTATTTTCTTAAATATAGATTATCTTAATTAATTAAAATGATGAAATATTATAAATTTAAAAATAGTTATTAAAAAAATAAAATCTTTAAACAATAAAACAATCATATTATAAAATCAAAAAAATATGTGTTTAAAAGGTAATAAATTAGATTAAATATAAATAAAAAATATCTAATGTGACATTAAAATAGATTCAAATAATATTGGGAGTTTTAAATAACTTTATTTATGGAAATAGAAATGTCTATTTTAAAAACCACTAAGAAATCAATATTTGCAGAAAAATCCAAAAAAATTACCCAATGTAAATATTTATATGATGATCTAAAAAATTAAAATCATCTTTCCTAATTAAAATTCTAAAATTTTGAAACTAGTATTTTAAATATACCCTTATAAGAATATTTTTTTAGTAACTATTTTTTTTTTGATTTTAAAATTACATGCAATTATTATTATGAATAAAATCACAAAATTGATTTATTTAGTGATTATTGAGGTTGTTACATTCTTCCAAATTTGGAGAAATACATCATCTAAATTTTAAAAAAAAATTTAAATATGTGTGTATATCATTCCTTCATTGCATTTCTATATTACCATGTTTCCTATTAAACCATGAGGGTCTTCCAAAATACCTTATACTCGTAAATTATATTATTTAAAAACACATTCTCTATATGGTAAAAAAATAAGAAATGGTTATCTATTTTAACAATTATTTTTATCCCACTGAAATACTTGAGTTATCAAATCATGAGGTAAATTTGAAACGTATTTCCATAACATTGATAAATTAAAAGCATATATACTTGAGTTAATCAAGGGTGAAGTACACTCAGTTAGAAGCTGATCATAAAATCTCCCATACATCATAGGATCGAATGCAACATGGACATAACATTCCATTTCATAAAAATATTAAAACATTTCTAGGAAGGTAACTTATGAAAATCACAAGAACCTACCTAATAATAATGAACATTCCTATGGTTACATCATAAAAAAATTTCCTTCTCTATCCCATCCTCATAAGTTGTTGAATCAAATACACCTTCTCATATATTTCCTATACAAAATATATTATCATCAACCTAATTTCTCCAAGATAATCCTCAGAATCTATTTTATAAAACTAATATCTATACATACCCATAAATAATTTCAAATATGTTATAGAATGAAACTATTATTAAAAAACACTCAACCAATGATTAATATTTATCCAAAATAACATTATATTCCATTCTACATGAATGAATAATTTATTCCAAGGTCAAAAACATCCACTCAGATTAACCAAAATTATGAGGATTAATGTTTGTAATGAAATTTCATTCTATACCCAATGATTTTTAGTGTTCCTTCATAAAATTATATGTTAACATGGGATCATAGTCGAATAAAATATAGAGAATTATTCTATATAGCCAAAATTTAAATTTAGATAACATCATGAAGTTCTATTTAGATACATATAATATCAAATATGAAGAAAATTGAGAAATTTAGTAAATTGATCAACAATTATCCAAATTGTATATTTAACTCAACAAGTAAGATCCTGGATATCGTTGAGGTACATCTTATTTATTTTAAATATTAAATTCCATAAAGATGGTCAGCGATCTGTTTCTCATGTTTATGTTGAGGCTCCGGGGGGTCATAAGGGTTCAGGACATGAAATAATGGAAACAATGGACACACACAACATGTTTCATGATTTGTGCATAGTTATTAGTAATAGTTTTCTCTAATGATTCCTTTCTATAGATAGGTGGAATTTTTTATTAAACAATGAAATTGATAGGAAATATCATGAAGGCTAGTATAAAACCATCTGCATGGTCACAACATATCTTTTCAAAACATGATTAATCCTTAGTATACTGTTTGACTAGGCCCCCACCTGGACAGAGGGTGTCACACAGTTGGTGCATAGTTTTGAAAACCCTACAGCCAAACCATGTACCTCTTTAATTTGGGATAAATTTATCATTTTATCCATGTAATTTATGTTTCATAAACCAATATTCACCCATATTATTCTTGTAGTAGAAATTTTGATGAACCAAAATCTCTCATGATTCTTAAAGATCAATTTACTTCATTTTAAAGTATTTTGCGACCCCTTTGGAAGAATATCAAAGATCTGGGTGATTTTAACACTCATATTTTGTCCTTTTTCCGAATTAGGTTATGTGTAATTTTTATTCAACATTTAATGCCCCAAAACCATTTTGTCATCAGTTCATAGGTTGGGACATCAAAGGTTGTTTCATTCAAAATCATTGTATAATGTTAATCATGTGTTAATTTATGGAATAATGGTCGATGGTAAATTATTTATATTCAACGATATCCTTAATTTATTAAGAATTTTTTGTTCTATTGTATTTTAGGTTTTTTTTCCTTCTTGTAAATGAAAAATTCAAAGGGTAAATGTTTCTTAATATATGTATGATGTGCTGATTTTTTTTAGACTAGTTTAAGGGACACCCATGGGGTGTACCACTTCCTGAACATGGAAATTGAATGGTTAAGAGTGATACTGAATTATTATGATATAGGAACCATTATAAATATGTTTCCATGTTATCATGGGATATGAAATGAAACTAATATCAGTTATGTCATGTTTTTGACGTAAAATAAGGTGGTTTTGGCATAATGTCGATATTTCAAAAATGTTTAGAAGTGTAAATTGTAAATATGTTGACGTGTTAAAAAATTTATTTCAAAATGTAAAAAGGTTCAACGAATGAAGATGAAATATATGTTTAGTGAACCATATTCATAAATGGCGAATTTGTTTATTGAGTTATGAATTTGGATTGATATATATGTGATTAATGATTAAATAAACATGTGAACATATCATGGTGGTATGTGGGAGGTTATATTCCCATGAGATGGGTTGTAATGAGGTAGTAAACCCAACAATAATGATTGGTTTAGGGAGTCTAAGTGAGGATCTATGCCACAAATGGTCACATTGGATGATACAACCTCGATTGGGGATCCATGGTGACTATTATCAATTTTGGTATGATTTATTCCATTTTAACATAGGGAACATGTCATTTCCACTTATTCTTTGTTTGACCGACACATGCCATAGTGTAATTGATGAAATGCATAACCCATTGTAAAAAATAATGGATATGGCCAATGTGAATATTGTTAGCTAATATATAATTATTTATATCCTACATGTATTCCTAGTAAATATTTTCCATCATACACTATCTATTGAGGCATGATTATATTTTAGTCAATGTTGGTGGTATCCTACTGAGATTTACTTTAGCCCTTCTCAACGTGTTGTTGGGTATATGAGTATACATCATGGTTTTAGGTTAGGAAAAGGGAAAGAGCCCAATGCAAGATAGTTGAATTGTGTAGGTGAATTCCTGGATAAGGGAACAATGTAGGGGATTTATTCTATATGTCCCTTTTTTGGATTCCATAAATGTGGAATTGTATCTCCTGAAATAACATATTAATTTTTTGGTTGTCTGATTGTACTCAATTTTTTTAAATTATTAGTTATGAATGTTTATTGGAATCCTAAAATGTTACATTTTACTAATTTTATAAATTTTTTGAATGTTATATGGTCTAATATGATATTTCGGTGCTTGTAAATAAGCCTGTGAAAGTGAGTATATGGCCCTTCTTTGGAGAAAACCCATGAACCAAGGTTTTTATTTTTGTTCTTGATGTTTGATGTTATAGTTGGATTATACTTCATCATTGGTTGATTCACATGTTATGTGACATGGAATTTTTATGATATTTTTCTTGTAGATGAAATGATATTGGATTATACCATGTTGCAGCATTTTTAAGAACCTAGGGATATAGGAAGAATAAATCATTTCATGAACAAATAGGTAGATAACGTGTGATGTGAAGGATTGTGTGAATTTTATATTTGTTGAAATATTGATGAAATGGTTTATAATAATGATGATGAAAATTTGAAAATGTAAATAATTAAATTAAATGGTTAAATAATACTACTTACTGAATAGTCATGACTAGATTAATCATTTTTTATAATGGGTCAGAGAGATAGAAACAATTCCTAAATGAGATTGATTTATGTTGGGAATGTGAAATGGCTAAAAAGTGTGTTTAATGATAGACTTGTGACTATGTAAGTCGATTTACCCCATGTTGACAATGAACCGTGACAATTGTATCTAAATGTTTTGAAAGAGATGTCACTATTTAATATCATGTACTGTAAAAATAATGGGTAGTTTATGTTTAGTATAGAGACTTCTATTATGAAAACTAGGGGATCATTATGTTATGTTTATTGAGATGTGTATTTGTTATTGGAGAGAAATACCACCACGATGACGTGCTCCAGTTTGTAGATAGGATGATATCAGTAAGAATTCACATCTAGTGGAGGAGTAGTAATCACCATTAATCTATGGTATCTAGGGGGAGGATCAATACCATGGGAACTTTTCTTATATGATATAGTTCATGGTATGAGAACCATGATGGCTGTACAAATTATGATTGACTTGAACATAGGTTTTAAATTGACGAACATGACGACATTTGATGGAGAGGGTGGACCAAAGGAATTTTATTTTTGGAAAGAGTCCGTCTTGATGATTCTTGACCACTTAGAGACTCCTTCATAGATGAGAATAATGTTTCCAACCTACATGTAGTGAGGACTATAAAGGGACATGTAGTATATTATAGTTCAATATAAGTATGTAGAGGGTATCTTATGGGAATATTTCCACGAAAAAATTATAGATATTTTTATCTGAAGACCTAAATATATGAGTGGGACACATATTCTATAAGGATGACCCCGTGCACTATGTCATTGATTGATTATGTTGGCCAAATTCCCTTCATGAAACACTTTCTTCCATCACTTGCAAGTGATATGGTAGATATGTCAATAAATTTTTTGTATATAATTATACTTTTTTCCATGTCCCTATAGAATTTATTCTTTTTAAAGTGGTTTGATGAGGTGGTGGACTATGCCAATATATATGAATGGAAAATATGGGAGGATTCAAGTGTTGGTCATGTGGTTCCAATTGGGTGATACAATGGTGTGAAATATGTTAGTATGAAGTGCTATATTGATTGATTTAAAAAGGAATGTGTTGTGTACAGTTGTCAAGGAAGACGACCAATCACTCAACGTAGTGATCAAGATTTCTTTTATTAGGGAGAAATGCTAGGACATAAGCAAGGGTAGTGTCCCCAAGAACCAATTGAGTGATAAGCATGAAGAAGGATGTGCATGTTCAGAGGTTCTGTTGGAATCGTGATCATTGGGTGATGTTGGTGGATCGAGTATTATGTAGAGTTAATTAGGGGGTTGGTTACCCCATTAAGAATGTAATTAGGATCTGTACTTCCCACATTGTTCAAGGTAGAGAACATGTTTCTCTAGGGAAATGGAATCCTTATCAGAAGGGTACTGTAACACTAGGAATGCAAAATGGAGCCACCGTTATAAGTACATTTCATCTAAATGTATTTTATCATTCATGTAGTGGAGTTCAAGGGACTCCATTGATGTTTTTAGGTAATATTCTTGTGGATTCCATACTTTCATGTCCAATATTTGATACATGTAAATCAATCAATTATAAATCTTCTATGTTTTTATATGTGTTTAGAATAAAATTGGAACATTTGTGTATTTTTATGTCGATTAAAAACCTATTAGTTGTATGATCAGATAATATATAGAAATAAATGGATTGTACAATTGAGGTTGGAAGGTACTATTTATTTATGAATATGTTTTTCACAAAAGTTCTAGTTTTAAATGATATTAGGGATAGATTTGATAGTTTTTTATACATCCATATTGATTATTACCACCATAAGGTAAATTTTGATTTCCTAGAGGGGAATACAAATGTTCATCATGGGGAACGTGGTATCAAATCATGTTGTGTAGGGTATGTATGTTATCAATTTCATGAGCTCACAACCCAAGTGGCAATCCATGTTCTTGATGACAGGGGATTAAAGAATCTTGTTTTTCCTTTTATAGTTGATCATTTTCAAGATATTTTTCTTCATGGATTCTCGAAGATTCCACCTACGATATATCTGGAGTTCCTGATGGACTTATTTATATGAGTAGAACATATTACAATCCCACCATATAATATGACATTGGTCGTACTTAAATAACATAAAACTCATCTATGAATATTAGAAAATAATGGGTTTACATTTCTGAGTATGTCACCATGGGGATCTCTAATTTTCTTATTCCAATAATTTTGGTTGAAAATTTCTGTTATGTATTGATTATTGGATACTAAATAAGATTAAATTCAATAACTGATACCCACTTCCCCAAATTGATGATCTTTTTGACCAGTTACAGGGTACATTTGTGTTCGATATGATTGATATGAGTAATGGGTATCACCGGATAAGGGTGAGACCTTATTAGGTACAAAATGATAATTTTGGAAATAGGTATGGATTATATGAGTTTGATATGATTTCTTTTTTGTAGTCTAATTTTCTGGTAATTCTTGAAGCTCTAATGAACCGAATCTCTCACTCGTATATGGTCTTGTTTGTAGTTTATTTTTTTAATTTAATATTGAAGTACACAATGACTCATTATGATCATTTCAAATACCATGACATCATCAAGATTAAAAATATAGAGAATATTCTACATGATAACTGTACATGTGTCTCTTATCGGTGGTCTTGGTACATTTCATGGTTAAATTCATCTATATAGATGGTTTGTCAATGGACATAAAAAAGTTCATGAATTATTGTCATGAGAGAAACTGAATAATTTTTTAATGATTGAGGACTTCTAGAATTCAAGGGATTTTATGATTGGTTCATAAAAGGGATTTACCATTTCAGAGAACTAATTTTGGGCTAGACCAAGAAGGGAGTCAAGTATGAGTGGATTGGTTAATGATAGAATTCATTCCTATAGTTTAATAAGAGGTTGAATATGGTACTAAATTTCATCATACCTGAGCTCAGTGAAGAGTATACATTGTTTTGGGAAGCATCTAATGTTGGTATTAGGGTAGTATTGATGTTGGATGATCGTGTTATGTTTTATGGGTCAGGAAAGTAGAATAATTGTGAATGATATTATCATACAAATGATATAGATTTGGATGTTGTGGTTTATGATTTAATTTTTTGGATAAATATCTTGTTGGGGAAAATTATTATTGTATAAACCAATCAGAAAATCAAAATGTAATTTTTATCTCATTGTGAATAGAATTTTTTAAAGCAGATATATGTTGAACATGTTCAATATTTAGATTTTAAAAAGTTCTATAAACCATGAATTTGAAATAATGTTTTAGATTATTTTACTCAAAATATTCAAGCATAGGCGGTTCATTAGTTTATTTTTCTGTGAAGGGTAATGTGATATTTCATAAAATGGATGTATAGGATCAGGATGGGTAAGGGTAGGTAACTCTTCTATCCTAGACAACTGAATCCACAATTCTGAGTTTTATTAAAGATATGAATTATTTGGATATATAATTTTTTGCCTTGATGGAAATTCTAGATGGTGGGGAGGTACCGTTTTAATATATTGTAGTTGATTATGAGATCCTCTATGATCATGTTCATGTGGTTATTCCTACTTCTTTTGGTAATGAGTTGATGCATGAGTTTTATTCCTCATGTTTGGTGGTACAACAATGCTTGACAATGTTGTACTGTTATCTGCATATAAAGTATTTATTTCTTGTAATGAAGAACATGGTTGATGATTTCATTATGATATGATACACATTTCAGCATTTGCAGGCCAAGAATCAATGACTGTGTGGTTTTCTAATGCTTTTCACCACACTAGAATAGAAGTGGTAAGATGATATAAAATCTTTTTTTTGTAATAAATCTAGTAAGGCATTGATATAATTATGTTATGCGGGTAATTGTTGACCGGTGGATCATGGCTTCCAACTTTATACGGATTCGAGAGAACCTCACCATTTCCTAGGTGGGTATGTTATATGTTCGAGAGGTTGTGATTTTTCATTGGGGCTTCAATCTATAGTCTCATATCATGATCCAAAACATGAATTATTTTTTCCGAAGGTTACATATTTGTCATGGTTGACATGTGTTCTTGTATACTTCATTACACCCACAAATAGATAGGTATTTATATCATAGTATTCAGGTTCTACATGACATATTGGGATACTCCCTTATATATTTTGGTGGATATTAGGAGAATCTGTTGTTTTATTATTATTTTATCATATAATAAGACTTAAAAAAATATTATTATGATGGAACCATATTTGTCTCTCTATTCTAGGTTATGTAGGTATCCATTATTTTTTATATAGTATTGGGAATTAGAGTTATTAGGAATGAGCCTCATATAGGTGATGGTAGAATGTATTTAGTTGAATAATAAATTTATGGTTATTTCTTGATGTAGGAAGAATTTTTCTATGAATAATCATTGATTACATAATTGGTTAATTGTGGATGATCATGTGTTTCTTTGGTTGTATCCAATATTAGTTCACCATTGAAAAAAGAAGCTGGGTATATCAGTGCCTAGTTATGTGGGGTCATCTAAGATAGTGAATAGGATATGATTGATGGAATACCGATTGACTCTTCCACATAATTCTAGTGTAATGGTCTATGTTTTTCATTTCTCATTGCTTATACAGTATCACAATAACACATATCACATTGTTTATATTTATGATATTGATATTAAGACTGATGCATCATTAGAAGAAGAATGCGGTTCTTATTGTGGATCATAGATATATATAATATAAGTGAATGATGTTTTCATTAGTTTGGGTGTTATGGAAGAATGGTAATGTTTCAAGAGAGACATGGGAATGTGACACAGATCTGAGTTCTTAGTGGCCCTATCATTTCACCTTGGAAATATAGTTATTTTTAGGAGTGTGGAATGAGTACGATCTCTTATAAGGTGGGGTGGTTATAAAATCATCGATTAATTTAATATTTATGTTTTAGTTTAAATCACTTATATTTGGTTAATGATATGTTTCTCAAGATTATATGGTGGCTCCATGTTGTGTTGGTTGTTCTGGATAAAAAATAAATGAAAAAGGGGTTCTCTTGTGCTTGTTTCATGATTTGTGAACGGTTAGTACTAATCCTGTTCCCTAACCATTCTTACCTAGAGGTTGGGTGTGTTATTCCGGAAACAATGCAATGGGTGAAGAAAACCCATTTTTCTTGGAATGATCCATCCCACAGAGTCATAAAATGGTCTTTCAAGCCATGTGGTCTCCATAGAATACAGTGTAACCTATCCCCCTGATGGATAGTGTTGGAGCATGGTTAGAGAACTATTTGGCCAACATTGCAACAAAACCATGTGCCTCATTTAATCTAGGGAGATTTTTCATTCCCATTGTGTATTTTATTATGATCACCCAATTTTAACTAATAATAATCATCTAGAATGAAGAGTACAATCCAATCTCTCCCATGATTCATGTGGATCGATCTCCTTCATTTATAATCCATTTATAGAATCATTTGGTATGGATCAATGCTCTATATAGTGTCCCTAAATTTTCAAACAGAAAAGGTACAATTTTTTTTTAATAATAATTGTATTACAAATACATATTCCCATATACCATGTTATTTTAGTGACATGGAACTAATAGAACAAATGTCTTCTATCTCTATGAAAAATCTTCAATATTTTCCATAGGGATCATCCCCCTTAGTAATCATATGAATAACCATTCTTCATAATTTGAGGAAATGAACCATAAGAGAGGTGTGAGCAGAAATGACCAGTAAGGGTAAATAATCAAATTTTGTTAGGAAAACATTTACATATGGGTACAAGAACATCAACATAAGATTATAAGAAAAAACCCATCATATCTAAGATAATAAACATGAATCATGCGTAAAGGATGTCTATTCATAATACAAGAATCAAAACTGAATCATGTGTATAATCCATGAATTCATAACATAGGATAAGGAATTTAATTTGTGGAATACACATAAGCATAGAAAGAATTATGTCAAAACTATGTAACATGACATTTATAAAATGCTTGGCATGGGATACTACCAGCGTACCTGCATATTTCTAGTCATTAAATATAACACTTGTACCTTATTTATTCATTCTAAGGATATAAATAGTGTACCCTCTGAGTTTTAGTTATGGGCTATAACATGTGTTCCCTCTTCCTTTCTGTCTTGGGATACAACCCATGTACCCTCTTACATTCAGGATTGGTATGAAACCTATGAATCCTTTGTACTCATATAAGACTTATCATTACCCAATCCATTATGGAGAGATATAGGTCGCAACTATACCATAATAAAATAATTCACACATGAAACATAAGATAATAAATCATTCCACATATGATGTCCCCTAAAAATAGATGGGTTTTATAAACATAAAATCATGACCCATGAAATGAAATGGGTGTCAATAAGTTGTTATCACGTCATAGACCATGGAAAATAGATTGGTTTCCAAACCATTTAATCAAAGAAAACCCCACAAAAAAAGTTGGTTTCAAAACAATATAAACCATGGAAGTGAAATAGGATTCATAATAGTCAATAAATCAAAACAAGAACAAATAAAGAATGAAAATGAATGGAACCATTTTATCATTTTTCATAGGGATGTGGGTAACATCAACAAATGTCATCATATATGGAATATAAGTTTGAAATAAATTTTTAAAACATTTCTTCATGAAAATGAAATTTCCTATTTTAAAAAGAATCAATAAAACATAAAAACTCTTGAAACCCATTTTTCTTGGAGATACATCCCAAACTGAAAAAATAATTCGTGAAATCAATTTGAAAATCGCTTCCCTTTAAAACTTATAAAAGAATCATGAAAAGTTTATGAAAACTTTATTCAATATAGCCAATTAAAAAATTAATTTCTATAATATTAGGGATATATTTCTTAAAAATAGAATTATTAATTTTAAAAATAAATTATATATTAATGGAGGTCTTAACGGCGGGTAAATCTATATATTCCAAACATTCCATATTCACTCTAAAATGTTTAGAAAAGTTCCGAAATTGAGAAAAATATAAGAAGCTTGTTTTTGAATTTTTTTAAATGGTAAAAATTGTTAATAATTTCACATAATGTATATATAAAAACTATATAATATTTTTTAATCTTTTTATAAAACATTGTATTAAATAAACATATATTTTTTATTGAAAAGATAGGTATAGTCGAACATTCTTATAGACTAGGTTTGGATCAGCTTATGTACCAAAGAGTAGATAAATTAAACCATTAATTTGATATAAAATGAATAAATATATGTTAAAAAATCTCATTAGAGTTCTTATTATATGGATCATAATATTTCATCAATTAAAAAATCATAAAAAATCTACAAAAAATATAACATTATTTCCACAATCTCTTAACACATTGTAACCCTAAATCACACTCCCCATATAAGAAAATGAAATCAAATATATGATAAAAATATCTTGAAAATAATAATATTCATGATATAACATTTTAAGTATGTATATACATTTCATATAAAAATACAGGTTTGTAACATGGAATGTGTCTCAAAGATGAAAAATTGAGATGAAATTACTTTTATGATTTGGTAACTTTTAAAACATAAACCCCATGAGAGAAAGATAATAAATTTGATAATTAAATAAACATAAATTTCTGTATAATATTTTTCATCTACAACCATATGTATTATATATATCAAACAAAAGAAATTATTGGAATATAAGGAATGTATGCTACAAAAATAGAAGGATGAAATTCCCTTAACTTGTGTCCTGACATTCATCGTACACTTATAAGCCTCTAGTGTAATAATTATAATTTTATAATATATTTACCAAAAAAAACATATTCATATATATAATTATATATAATATTTTATTATGATCCTCTATTACACATCCATTAACAATTATATTTTAATGTAACGCTTTAGTTAATAATCAATTTCCATATCATATGTGTTTTTACTTGTAATTATTTATCCTCTTAATTATAACATGGTTTAATTATTTAAAGAATTATAAAAGTTATTTACATATCATGTATTTTCAATTTATTATCATATATAATAATAAAAAATGTTATATATCAGAATATAAATACACTATTCTTGGAGATGGTATCATGTACGTATGCATGGATGATGTTTCCATTTTCATGGAATATTGAAAGAATGAATGTAATTGAAATATAGGAATATATGTGCTTAATATAAATAAAGTATAATTAATATGGAATATATATCATATAATTATACTAAATATATACTTTATATATTCTATTTAATGTTTGAACGAATTACATCTCTTTGAGGAGGCGGTAGTCCACACTTCCACAAAAGAACATATCATATTTACCCAAAATAAGAAGCATGATGGTATGACTTAAATAATAAAAAATAAGTATAAAATAAATAATAAATCATATATAAATCATATAAAATAGTTTTTCCCTCCTAATTAAATACAATAGTAAATGGTTATATAAAAAGAATAACATCATTTTGTGTGGTTGTAGTTCACCATACACAATAATAGTATGTTAGTGACCTACAAGAAAGATGTGTGTGTGAGTGTCGATCAAACAATTAAAACAAAAACATACCAACAAACTAATTATATTGAGTCTATTATGTGATCATGGAATAATATGAATTGATGTGGTGGATAATGAAAATAAAATAATGGATCTTGAGGATGGATGCTACCTATTATTTGGTTAACTCTTTTTTTCAAAAATATATTTATTTACACAATTTCTTCCAAAAAAAGGATTCAAGGATGAAGGGATGGATTTTTAGAAATTTATTTAAAATATATTTGGCAATCCTATGTGATTTTAGTGTTTTTAATAAGAGAGGATAGAATGTTGGCTTTTAAAGGGAATATAGGGGAGGCACATGGCACATTTGAAAACAAGTTAGTTGTTCCATTTTTATTACCAAAACAATTCAAAAAAAAATAAAAATTAATGGAAGGTTTACATCTAACATGTTGTCGATTTTACATTTGTACATTTAGATATGTCATTTGGGCCCTTATATTTATGTCTTATTTCGTTGATAATCTTAATTGTTCCTAAAATACATCAATTAATCTTAATAACATTCAGTAATGATTATGTTAAAATATTTATTTTACATTATTAGAATATAAATATAACACTGATTTTTAATGTGTATGTATATTTTCAAAAATTCAATTCATATAAGAAAAAATTATTATAATTCTAGTCTCATAGACATGGCAATAGATAGAGTATTTAATGTGAGAATATTCAAAAGTTCATTATGATTTTTTATCTAAATTCAATATATAATATTTAAATGATTTAAATTGGATCAATATATTCATAATTGATATAATTTTACCTTTAAATCAACATAGAATATTATTTAACTATATATATAAATTATATAATATAAAAAAATTGATTTATATTTCATTATTTTTTATTATTCTTCCAAAACTATTTTTTATCAGTAAAATCCCAAAAAATCACCCTAAGATAATATTGATATTCATAATTTGAAAATTATAATGATTTTATAGAAATAATTTTTTAAGAATTTATAAAATTTATTTCATTATTTTTTATAGAAGTATATAAAAATTAGTTCTTTTTCAGAAAATAGAATTTTAAAAATTTTGAAGACCTTACCAAAAATTATATTTTTTCATTATCACAATTACAAATAATATTTTAAAATTATTTATTACTATTTATATTAATGAATTTAATTTATAGATTATAATTATCATTTTTAAATGACTATAACAATAAAATGTTATTTCATCGAAACATAGTATTGCATGTAATGTAGGTAATATATGTGTTGCATGTAGTGGAAGAAACGTTAGTTTCGTTTGAAAGGAATTTTTCACATATTAAACGGATGTCATCGAAAAAAATAATCTGTTCAAGAAATTAAAAGGTCCATACAAAATATTGGTGTTACATTCTAACACCCTTATAATGAATTTCCCGCTCAAATATTATCTGGGTTATCAAAGGCTAAATATTGGAAAATAACATTCATTGAAACCGACATCATTAAAATAAATACTAAAAAGGTAATATTAAATGTCAAATTTTGAAATATAATTGTTTCCAAAAGTATCACATAAATGTGTTTCCACATAGGATATCATATATGGGAATGAAAGTAGGACATGGATAAAAAGCACAAATAATCATATTGATTTATCACTTATCAAAATAAAGTGGATGAACCAAAGAAAACAAACAATCACAATACCATAATGCGAATTAGCATGAAAGAGGCATTGTATATATTACGAAATGATGATTTTTATGTGAATAAGATTTCAATACCCTTTCCAAAAATTGGAATATTTTTAACAATATAATATACTTGGATGATTCTAGGATAACTGCACCATTTGTTATTCCATTATCAAATTCCAACTCACAAATTTCTATAAGAAAAGAAATTAAATTGTATTTATTCATAAATGACTAGTAGAACATGAGATCGATGATAAGGCATTCCAGTTTTCATCACTTACAATAAACACAAAGTTGTTAGATCAGTATATCTAATATGCCAAAATCCACAGTTGGTGTGATAATACTATTTTCACCCAATCATCATATGAATTTTAACTTAAACATTCCTTAAATTGTTAACAATATTACCATTATGAATGATTTAAATCGATAAATTTACAAATAAGGCAATGAAATTATATAAACAATGATCCCCCATATTTCATCACATAACATAAATGTGAAAACCTTTATCATGTGTTCTCTTCAAACATGGTAATATCCTATATTTCAATATTCACATATTGAAAAAATACATTCCTATGAAAAATAATTCACCATTTATTCCTTTAATATTCTCTTATCAAAAAATAATTCTTATTGTAATATTGGTATCCTCCTTGTGAACATATAATATCAAAGTGATTTCATTAATCCAAAATTCATATTGTGATAGATTATAAATTCATAGACCCATATTAATTTCCACTAAATGATTAATAACAATATTTTTATTGATCATAATTTTAGCTAATACCATAGTAAATACCCCATTATGATGTTCCCTAATTATCATTTTTAACATCCTCTATTGTGATGGTATATGCATTCACTTTTTTCCTTCATATTTTTCGGGTGCTGATCACCATTATTAACTTTTGTATTTGGGAATTTTTATTAAATATGAACGAAATCTATACAATTGAAACAATGATGTGTAGGAGGTACATTTTGTGGAGATTTCTCATTAATTTCATCATTATATAATCTTTACAAAATTCTTCATCATTCATTCACTAAATTTAATTTTTTCCACACTTAAAACATTTACTAGTGGCATTAAGAAAATTCCTTTCATGATTATTTATACACATAAAGCATAAAATAATGATCTAATTTATATCTCCAAGGTTAATAAATAACCCTTCAAACTCAATCTTATGCTTCTTAATAAAATGTCAAGATTGATACATAACTCCAACCGCCATTCAAATATTGATTTCAATATGTAAAATATGTTTATATCTACTCAAGTCACTTCTGGAAAACAACTTTCAGATAATTGTCATTAATTCACTAAAGAACATATCAACATCACTTTCTAGTTTGATGATAATTCCAAAATTGTTCCTTATAAGTCTTATGAAATTATACTCATAGGCACCGACATATTCTTCATACTAATTCTTTAACTTAAGGAACACATATTCTATATTCATTAAAATAACCCAAGGAAAGTACATAATAAAGAAGTTGATCTTGAAATATTTCCCTTACATGGATTTAATTTCATATTTTTTTCTCGTATTCATGATTATATTCCACCACTAGTCTGATTCACCTTCCAACTGATAATATTCCAGAATTACATTCTCATGTTGGAAACACTTGAGAATATAATGTTTATTTTTAATGAAACTAATCCATTTTTCATAAACTAGTTTATTAGATGATCCACTAAAAATGAAGGATATTCAATCACAACGCACTCAATAAGATGGTGTTCTCTATTTTTCTCTATTGGAATATAAATGTGATTCATATCTTGAGAATGTTGTGTAATCTTATAAGTGATGATTTTATTTCTATATCCCAATGAATTATTTTTCTTAGGAAAAAAATTGTTTCATTATATTTCATTGTCACCATTAACTCAATTCCATCCATTTTAATCTATTTACGAAAACAAAATATCGTAGATTAAGAAACATTTTTCCTAGTGGGGAACCACATATAAATTAAAACCTACAAACAGGATATCAACATTACGAAATTATTCACAATTTAGGACACATTATTTTTATACAAGGTTATTCATATCCATCCTTGTAACGGCCCAGACCTCTCTGATCCATTACATTGTTAAAATGTTGTGTTGGACGTGTTCCGGGAGGTCATGGTGACTTATCCACAACACTTTTCCAAATTTCCATCTCTGTGAACATTTTTTCTAGTTTGATCAATAGTATCGGTATGCGAACAGTGTTTCTATTAGTGAGGTTCTATCGATGACCTTCTATCGGTAGACTTGAACAGTGTTTCTATCAGTGTGGTTCTATCGGTGACCTTCTATCGGTAGACATCAATAGTGTTTCTTTCGGTGAGGTTCTATCGGTGACCATCTATCAGTAGACTTGAACAGTTTTTCTATGGGTGAGGTTCTATCGGTGACCTTCTATCAGCACACTTGAACAATGTTTCTATCAGTGAGGTTCTATCGGTGACCTTCTATCAGTAGACTTGAACAATGATTCTATTGTTGAGGTACTATCGGCAACCTTCTATCGGTAGACATGAACAATGTGTCTATCAGTGAGGTTCTATCGGTGACCTTCTATCAGTTGACTTGTACAGTGTTTCCAGATCGGTAGACTTGGATAGTGTTCGTAGATCGGTAGACTTGTACAGTGTTTCCAGATCAGTAGGTGTATAGTGTTTCCAGAATGGTTAGGTCTATCGGTAACCTCTAACGGTGAGGTCTATCAGTATACTATAACGGTGAGGTCTATCGGTAACCTCTAACAGTGAGGTCTAAAGGTGACCTTTCATTTCCTTTTCAAATTTTGAGTATGTGAACAGTGTTTCCATCTTATTACAGTTTCGCCCCTTTGTCATTTCCTTTGACGTAAAATACATTTAAAGACTTATTTTAATGACTTAAGGCTGATTAAAAGGCCATAAATCCTATTTTAATTATTGTTATATATCGGGATGATTTTTTTAAAGGGTTAAACCGTGTGGATTAATGTGATTCATTTTTATTGGACAATTAAGCGGATCTTAAACCATCTCCCCAATAAATCTTCAAAAGGGACAAGATATCATCCTCTCTTGTTCTTCCTCATTGTTCTCGGCTATGAGACGCTAACACCTTTCAATCCTTCCCGTAGGAGTTTCCTAATCAAACCCTACTTCTCTGATTGGTTCCACTCTATTTTGGATGCCACCGAGCTGTGTCCGTCAATCTTCCCTATAAGGTATGTTTTATCGACGTTCCTCTGGGTATCATCTTCTCCCATATATCCCTTCTATATTATACCAAGTAATCTATATGATTCTAATGGGGTTTTATTGGGATTTGGTTGGTGCTATCGTACCATGGCTTCCTCCGGTGGATGCAGTTGTTGCGAGAGGAGGATTGTGACCCGTTTTGTGGATATATAACGTCACAAATTGTTGTGGTAGGGGATTCGTGGCTTCTCTAATTATTTATGCCCAATAGTAGAGTTAGCATGATTTATCCCTTTTAGATCATAATGAAATTTACCTAATTAAATACTTGAACCGGATTAAAAGAATTGGTTTGATCGCATGTGTTTCTTTGTACCGTGATAACGGTTTGCCTTATGATTTTTAGATAGTGTGATATCTATGTATTTCTTGTTAGCATGATTTTCTTGATGAATTGATAGTGATTGTAAATCCATAATTAATTGGCTAAAGATAATGATGCATGTTAACGAATCTGGTTGTTTTTTTTGGTGCTTGTTGTTTAAAGGCATGTCAAGTTAATTGTTTAATTGAATAATGATAGCTATGATAAATTTTTTGTTAGGTTTCTCATAGTTGGAATCTACCAATAGTGAACTGGTTAACTCAAGTTGGATTAAATAACATGTTGTTGATAAAAGATAATGCCTGATAGGGTTCTAAGTTACCCTCTTTCTTGTAAGGCTGAATGCATTGTGGTTTGGATCCATGAGGTCTCATTATGTATGAAGGATGGATGACATTTTAATGGGACAAGATCCCAAATTGATTTGATGTTTGTTTTTTCATTGCTTGTGTTGTGATGTGAACCTGGAGGGGTGTTGTGATATGTGGAGGTAGGGAGGCCTTGTGGTTGTGGCAGCAGATGGCGCCTTGAGTGGTGAGATGAATTGTTTTATGCATGTGGGTGTCGGAGAGGACACCGGGGATGATGGTATGGGGTGGATGTGTTGGTTGAATGGCCGGTGGTTTGATTGGTTCTATATCTTCTTTACTTTTCCCCACTGCTCATGGAAGCTGGTTTTTCATACCCTTCTTTCGAAAGAGGCGAAGACACACGGGGTATGCCACATGCTTTCTGTGTTTAACCTCTCGGGGGAGAATGGGTCTACCCACTTTCTATAGGCCGAAAAGACTCGACAGGTAGAATATCTACTCACCGTGTTTGAGCCCCCTTGTGTTTAGTAGCATAGGATTATTTTCCTAAAGTGCCTGGGAATATGGGAAAGTAATTCTATAATGAAATATTGATGAAATAGTGATAATCCATGGGGATGGAGATGCTAGAATTTAATGATGTGGTTGGGATATTTTGAAGGAATATTTGACTTTGGGTTTGATGCTAATGATGTTTAATGTTTAATTAATGTTCAAAGAATTAATTAACATACTGTGGAATTGATATAAAGGGAATGATGTAACATAATTAAGCTCTTTAAATGGTTGTGTTCATATAGGTTACTTAGTCTTAGAAGTGGTAGCCCAGAGTCCGAGAGACGTTAGTTGCAGTTGTGTCTAAGAATAGGTTATTCCTATAGTGTGGTTGTGAATTATTATATATTCTGTTCTTTTTTTTGTTTCTATACGAAACTCCACCCTGTCAGTAAGGGAAACTGACACCCCCGGGGATTCTGAGCCCTGGGGGGTGCTTTCGCCAACATTATGGTGGGAGGATCAATGGCTCACTACCCCCATTGACCCTGCTCTCTTCTATTGGTAGATACTTGTGCTAGTATTCCCAACGGTTAGTTTTCCTCATGTATGTTTGTAGAGGTCTGTAATGACTTGTGGTTATTCACACACATATATTCTAGATATAGTTTCCTATGGACTACTATAGGTGTAACGTGTATAAGATGTGGTGGGTTGAGGATCCTTACTCGACATGTGGGACGTGGTTTATTGAGGTATAATACCCGACGTATGATACACGTTATGTGGGATTTGGTGGCTCCCATAAAATACCTGGTTACTTTTGGTTGTGAGGATGGTGTGGTGCTTAGCCAAGGTGTATGCGGACAAGCCTTTGTAGTGCACGAGGTGCAGATTGTGGAGCTTAGCCCAGGATTCTACGGTCAAGCATTTAAGAGAGATGCACATGACATGTGTCATTGGGGATAAGTGGAAAACCAGTGGGGAAGTAGTAGTGGGGTACCCTTTATATTCTTTATTATATGATATATTCTTGTATGCGTTACTTGGTGAGAGTAGCCATGGTGAGATTGAGATCTTAATATACCTGTTTAGGTGACGAGTTAGTCTCACTTGTTGTTTACTGTTCTATAGCATGGTTTCTTTGCTTTTTCACGAGAGGCTTTGGGGAGGATCTTACTGAGTATAATGTTATACTCACCCTATGTGCATCTAAACTGTTTTACAAGTTACATGGCGTAGGTTGGAGATCAGGATGGTCACTACTATCTTATGGTTGCAGGAGCTATTCGGGCTCGTGGTCACTGCTGTTTTACTTTCATTTTGGTACTTGGAGTTTTTCTATTTATGTTGTAGTACTTTATCATGGAATTTCAGATATGTACATGGGTTTTCTTTTATATTTTATTTTTGAGTTGGAGTTGGTTGGTGTCTATTCTATCGCCCTCTTTCGTATGTGTTCTCTTAGAGGGAAATGCCTCCCATTTGTGTTTTTATTATATCCTCGGTGCTAGTGGCCAACCCAAGGTCTACTGGAGGTGGGATTCAAGGGTCATTATCTCTCTTCTCACATTGCCGACCCAGGAGGGGTACACTTTGTGGGGAGAGGGTCATGACAGGGTGGTATCAGAGATCTGATTGAGGGATAAGATGGAGTTTGGAGTTACGCACATGTGAGGTTTCATGGGTTAGGAGGGAAATAGTGTCATTCATGTTTATAAATTGAGGTAAACACTGGAGAATGGCAGAGACATAGGCGTTTAGGTCCCCCTATGATCTGGTGTACGAACCGTTACGTTTACAATGGCTACTAATCAAGAAGATAATAGTTGTAGTGTAGAGACCAAGGAAAATATCATGCATCATTCTTCCTTGTGCATGTGTTTGAATCGGTAGACATTGGGATATGATAAACTAAAAAGAAAAAAAGAAAAAAATTAATTAATTAATGTTGAGTCTTCCATAATCCAGGTTTAGGAGTTCTAAGTGTTTGTTATTTTGCAAGAATGGCTCCAGGTCGATGTCCTCGTTAGGCTAGCATAGAAGATGTCCAGCAGGCTGTGCCAGCAGATCACCACCTGGTATAGGTTGACGACGATGACACTTAGAGGAAGACACTCTGAGAGTTCCAGCTCTAGAGTCTACAGAAGTATGAGGGATCCGTTTCAAATGTAGTCATAGAAGAGAGGTCGTGAAGGAGGTCGTGGTCAGCTTAATTCTCTAGCGTTTCCATCTCCAAGCGAGCCAGACATCGTCCGAGGTACCCTTTTCCTGTTTTCTACCTTGGTGTATGCCTTTTTTGATTTATCTGAGAGAGACTCCTTCATATCACCTACTCTTTTCCATGCTATGGGATTTGAGGTAGAGAGGCATCCAGTGCCCTTGGTGTTGACAATTCCAGTTGGAGGTCGATCTGACTTGTTTGAAGTATGTAGACATTGTGAGCTAGTGTTGGGGAAACACCGCTCTTGGAAAGATTTCTTATGTTTACGAATAAAACAACATGATGTCATCCTCAGCATGTAATGGTTGAATTTGGTGCAGGCTATTGTGGATTTCTAAAGGAAGAAGGTCGTTTTCTTTGATGTAGATGGAGAGAAAGTGGTGTTTGTTGGAGAGATAGATCCTCTGATTTGTTACATGCGCATTCCATCCTTATCATACATGATGGCTGAGATGATTCTGAGTTCGTAAAGGGTTCATCAGTTGGTGTTTCTTAGAATCATAGAGGAGTACCCTGATGTTGTTCCAGAAGAGGTTGCAGCATTACCCCCTCAACGAGAGATCGATTTTGTGATCAAGCTACATCCAGGAGAGTCTCTTATCTCTCTGTCTCTATATAGGATGGCCCCTTCTGAGTTACGAGAGCTATGTATACAGTATGATGGTCTATTGTAGTGCGGTTTTGTTCGGCCAAGTCTGTTACCGTGGGGTGCACCAGTTTTGTTTGTGAAGAAGGCTAACGGCAGTTTGCGGTTGTGTGTCGATTATCGTCAATTAAAAAAAGTGACAATACAGAACCACTATCCTCTTCCACTGATTGGTGACTTATTCGATCAACTAAATGGTGAAAGATAGTTCTCAATGATCGACTTCTGGTCAGGATATCATCTGATGCGTGTAAAGGATGAGGATATCCCGAAGACTGCATTCTGTTGTTGTCATGGGAATTATGAGTTCATTTTAATATCGTTTTGTGTGAAGAATGCTCCCACTGTGTTTATGGGATTGATGAATGCAGTGTTCCGTGAGATCCTAGACAAGTTTTTGGTGGTTTTCATCGAGGAATCCTTGTGTACTCTACATCTGAGTAGGAGTATGCAGAGCGTCTAAAAGCAATTTTTGGAATTCTTCGCCAACATCTGCAGTTTGGTAAGTTGTAGAAGTGTGATTTTTGGGCTCGATAAGTCCGTTTCGTTGGGTATGTTGTGTCCCAACAGGGAGTATTTGTGGATCCATCGAAGATAATAGCAGTGGTGTCTTGGGCATCCCCCAAGACAGTGTCATAGGTACGAAGTTTCCTTGGTCTCACAGGCTATTACAAGAGTTTGGTAGCCAATTTCTCCTGAGTTGCAACTCCTCTGACATCTTTGACCAAGAAAGATTAGGATTTCATATGGACTGGTCAGTTTTAGGTAACTTTCGAGTATATAAAAGGGAAGTTAGTAAGTGCTCCAGTTTGTTGTCTTCCAGCTGAAGTAGTTCAGTTTGATGTTTTTTGCGATGCTTCACATCTGGGGTTAGGTTTTGTCCTCATGTAGTAGAGGTCAGTTGTTTCTTATGGTTATCGGCATTTTTTCCCCCATGAACACAACTATGCCACCCATGATCTTGAGTTGGCAGCCGTGGTATTTTCTCTGAAGTTGTGGAGACATTACCTCATTGGTGAACGATTTGTGGTTTTCACTAATCATAAGAGTTTGATGTATGTTTTCTCCTAGCGTGACTTGAACTTTCAACATCATCGGTGGATGGAGTTCCTACAGGAATACAACTTTGAAATATTGTATACACCTGGAATGGGGAATGTTGTATGTGATGCGCTGAGCCGAAAGTCACGTAGTGATGCTGTGCCTAAATCCGGTGATTCCTCTAGGGTAATTGAAGAACTGTCATCATTAAATCATGATATGGGAGATGTTTTGGGTAGAGGATATATTTTTCAGATAATGGTACAATCTTTCCTGATGCAGAAGGTGGAAGAGTCCCAGTTGAGAGATCTTGAGGTGAAAGTCTGGAGAGACAGAGTTGTTTGTCGTGAGGCCCCTGATGGTTGGTTGGAGGCTGAATAACACCGCATGTTGTATCATGGAGGGATTTTTGTTTCCTTGACGATGCATGAGACGTTTCTGAGAGAGTTCCACAGTTCTCCTTTAGCAGTACATCCTGGTGTGACAGAGATGTACCGATACTTGAGGAGTCAGTTTTGGTGGCCTGGGTGGAAGCGTATGGTTGCAGAGTTTGTGTCTTGATGTTTAGTTTTCCGGAATGTGATGGTCGAACATCGTGTTCCTGGTGGTCTTATCCATCCATTAGGGATTCGTTAGTGGAAGTGGGAGGACATCTCAATGGACTTTTTTAATGGTTTACCACGAGCTCTGGGAGGACATGATGCTATTTGGGTGGTAGTGGATCGTTTAACAAAATCGGCCCACTTTATAGTGATCAAGGAGTCGAGCTCATTGGAATTTTTATCGATGGATTATCTATAGGAGGTGGTGAGTCTTCATGGAGTCCCTAGGATGATAATTTTGGATCGAGATCATAGATTTACCTCCAGGGTGTGGAGAGGTCTCCAACATGCTTTTAGTTCTCAATTATGCCTTAGCACTATTATTCACCCTCAAACGGATGGTCAGACAGAGCGAACCCTCTAGACTGTTGAAAACATGATACACTCTTCTATTATTGATTTGGGAGGTTCATGGATGAGGCACTTACCCTTGGTATAGTTCTCTTAGAATAATAGTTTTCACTCCACCATCGGTATGGTGCCGTTTGAAGACTTGTATGGCCGGCCTTTCCGTTCTCCGTTGTGATGGACTGGGGTAGGAGAGTCAGAAATTCTCAGACCAAAACTAGTGTAGAATACAACAGAGATGGTCTAGGTGGTTCATGAGAGGATAAAGATAGCGTAAGATCATCATAAATCATATGTTGATCAAAGGAAGAGACCCTTGGAGTTTAATGTTGGGGATCCTGTGTTTCTGAAGGTAACTCCCCGTCGTGGGTAGTGAAGGTTTGGTCATGGAAGTAAGCTTTCTCCTCAGTTTGTTGGGCCTTTCCAGGTGTTAGATCATGTTGGAACCATGGTGTATCGATTAGCACTTCCCCCACAGAAGAGTCGGGTACATGATGTTTTCCATGTATCGCAACTTCGTCGTTATCTCCATGACGACTCTTGCATCATTGATTGGGGTGAGATCGATGTGGATGATGATGCAACCTTTGAGGAGAGACCTGTGGAGATCCAAGACCGCAAAGAGATGGTTTTTCGCGGGCATTCTATCCCCTTAGTTTGTATCTTGTGGTGACATGGTGGCATGGAGGAGATTACCTTCGAACGTGAGTCACAGATGCGTGTCCAGTACCCAGAGCTGTTTTAAGTAGTTGTGTTGGGTTTTCATTGATCCTTTCATTATGTAACATTGATGTGATGTTATGCTTGAATTGTTTGGAGATGGATTGTTTTCTACCTTTGTCTCTAATTTCGTGGTTCTGTTCCACCTTTAGAACAACTTAGGGTGGTTTTCCCTTGATACGTATCTTGTCAGGTGGTTGTTCGGACCCCACTTTTCCTTAGGTTGGTTTTAAATTCTCGAGGGAAAGAATGTTTTGAGAGGTATCTAATGTAATGTCCCAGACCGCTCTGGTCCATTACTTTGTGAAAATTTGGTGTTGGAGTTGTTCTGGGACACCAAGGTGACTTATCCCTAATACTTTTCCAAATTTCCAGTTCTGTGAACAGTGCTTCCAGTTTTACGAATAGTATCAGTAGGTGAACATTGTTTCAATCAGTGAGGTTTAGTGAACAGTGTTTCTATCGATGACCTTCTATCGGTATACTTCAATAGTGTTTCTATCGGTGAGGTTCTATCGGTAGACCAGAACAGTGTTTCTATCAGTGAGGTTCTATCGGTAACCTTCTATCGGTAGACTTGAATAGTGTTTCTATTGGTGAGGTTCTATCGGTGACCTTCTATCGGTATAATTGAATAGTTTTTCTATCGGTGAGGTTCTATCAGTGACCTTCTATTGGTAGACTTGTACAGTGTTTCTATCGGTGAGGTTCTATCAGTGACCTTCTATAGGTATACTTGAACAGTGTTTCTATCTGCGAGGATCTATCGATGACCTTCTATTTGTAGACTTGTACAATGTTTCCATATCGATAGACTTGTACAGTGTTTCTAGATCGGTAGACTTGTATAGTGTTTCCAGATCGGTAGGTGTACAATGATTTCATAACGGTGAGTTCTATCGGTAACTTCTAATGGTGACGTGTATCAGTATCCTCTAAGGGTGAGGTATATTGGTAACCTCAAACGGTGAGGTTTATAGGTAACCTCTAATAGTGAGGTCTATCGGTAACCTCTAACGGTGAGGTATAAAGGTGACCTTTCATTTCCTTTGCCAAATTTTGAGAATGCGAATACTGTTTTCAGCTTCCTACAGTTTCATCCCTTTGACATTTCCTTTGACGTAAAATACATTTAAAACCTTATTTTAAGGATTTAAGGCTGATTCAAATGCCATAAATCCTATTTTAATTATTCCTATAGCTTGGGATGTTTTTTTACATGGTCAAACAACATGGGTTAATGCGATCCGTTTTTAATGGTGAATTAAGCGGATATTAAACTATCTCCCCAATAAATCTTCAAAAGGGACAAGATATCATCCTTCTTTCTTATTCCTCTTTCTTATAGGATATGAGATGCTAGAACCATTCAATCCTTCCCGTAGGAGTTTCACAATTAATCCCTACTCCTCCGATTGGTTCTGCTCGGTTTTGGATACAACTGAGCTGTGTCGATCAATATTCCATATAAGGTATGATTTATCAACGTTCATCTGGGGATCATCTTCTCATGGGTCTCCATTCCATATTATATCTTGTAATATCCATGATTCTAATGGGTTTTTCTTGGGGTTTGGTTGGTGCTGTCGTACCGTGGCATCCTCCAGTGGATGCAGTTATCGCGAGAAGAGGATTGTGACCTGTTGTGTGGATAAAGAACGTCAAGAATTGTTGAGGTAGGGGATTCATGGCTTCTCTAATAGTTTATGTGCAATCGTAGAGTTTTCATTATTTATACCTTTAGATCGCTATGAAATTGACCTAATTAAATACTTGAACCGGATTAAAAGAATCGGTTTGATCGCATGTGTTGCTTTGTACCATGATAACAGTTTGCCTCTTGATTAGCTAGATAGTGTGATATCTATGTCTTTCTTGTTACAATGTTGTTCTTGATGAATTGATAAAAAACATAAATCCAGAATTAATTGATAATTAATTGGCTAAAGATAAAGAGGCATGTGAACGAATCTGGTTTTTTTCGTTGGTGCTTGTCGTTTAAAGGCATGTTAAGTTAATTGTTTAATTAAAATGTGACAGCTATGATAGATTTTTGGTTAGGGTTCCCGTAGTTGGGACCTACCAATAGTGAACAAGTTAACTCAAGAGGGATTAAAGAACTTTTTGTTGATAAAAGATAATGCCTGATAGGGTTCTGAGTTACCCTCTTGCTTGTAAGGCCGAATGCCTTGTGGTTTGGAGCCATGAGTGCTCATTATGTATGAAGGTCGGATGCCTTGTTAATGGGCTAAGAGCCCAAATTGATGTGAAGTTTGTTTTCCCATTGCTTTTGTTGTGATGTCACCCGGGATGGGTGTTGTGATATGTGGAGGTAGGGAGGCCTTGTGGTTGAGGCAGCAGATGGCGCCTAGACTGGCGAGATGCATCAGTTTATACATGTGGGTGTCTGAGAGGACACCAGGGATGATAGTATGGGGTGGATGTGTTGGCTGAATGTTTGGGGGTTTTATTGGTTTTTTATCTTCTTTACTTTTCCCAACTTTTCAAGGCTGGTGGTTTTGCTTACCCTTCTTCTGAGTGAGGTGAAGACATGCGGGGTATGCCACGCGATTTCTGTGTTTAGCCTCTCAAAGGAGAATGGGTCTACACTCATTATATAGGCGGCAAAGACTAGATGGATAATATATATACTCACCGTGTTGAGACCCCTTGTGTTTATTAGCATATGATGTTTTTTCTAGAATTCCTGGGAATATGGGACTGTAATTCTATAATGAAAGATTGATTAAATGGTGGTAATCCATGGGGATGGAGATGCTAGAATTTAATGATGAGGTTGTGATCTTTTGAAGGATCATTTGACTTTGGGTGTGATGATAATGAAGTTTAATTTTTAAATATTGTTTAATGAATTAATTAACATATAGTGTAATTGATAGAAAGGGAATGAAGTAACATAATTAATTTCATTAAATGGTTGTGTGCTTATAGGTTACCTAGTCTTAGAAGTGCCAGCCCGGAGTCCGAGAGACATTAGCTTCAGTTGTGTCTATGACTAGGTTATGCCTATAGTGTGGTTGTGAGTTATTATATGTTCTGTAAATTTTGTGTTTCTAGACACTAATCGACCCTGTCAGTAAGGGAAACTGACACCCCCAGAGATTCTTAGTCGTGGGGGGTGTTTTCCTTAACATTTTGGTGGGAGGATGAATGGATGACTACCCCCTTTGACCCTGCTCTCTTCTCTTGGTAGATATTTGTGCTAGTAGGCACAACAGTTAGTTTTCCCCATGTATGTGTGTAGAGGGATGTAAGGGATTTTCGTTATTCACACACATATATTTTGTATATAGTATCTTATGGACTACTATAGGTGTAACGTGTATAGTCTGTGATGGCTTGAGGATCCTTACTCGATGTATGGGCTATGATGGCTTGAGGTATAATACCCGACATATGATACACGTTATGGGGGCTTTGGTGGCTCCCATAAACTACCTGGTTACTTTTGGTTGTGAGGATGGTGTGGTGCATAGCCCAGGTGTATGTGGGAAAGCCTTTGTGGTGCACGAGGTGTAGATTGTGGAGCTTAGCCTAGGTGTCTGCGGGAAAGCTTTGGAGAGAGATGCACATTACATATGTCGTTGGGCCAAAGCGGAAAACCAATGGGGAAGTAGTAGTCGGGTACCCTTGATATTATTTATTATATGATATATTCTTGTATGCGTTACTTGATGAGAGTTGCCAAAGTGAGGTTGGGAACTTAGTATACATGTTTAGGTGACGAGTTAGTTTCACTTGTTGTTCAGTGTGCTTTAGCATGCTTTCTTTACTTGTGCACGACAAGCTTCGGGGAGGATCCTACTGAGTATACTGTTATACTCACCCTATGTCTATCTAAAATGTTTTACAGGTTACATGGAGCAGGTTAGAGATCAGGCTGGTCACTACAAGCTTGTGGTTGGAGGAGCTGTTCGGGATCGTGGTCGTTGCTGTTTTACTTTCATTTGGGTACATAGAGTTTTTCGCTTTCAGTTGTATTACTTTTGCGTGTCATTTCGTATATGGACATAGATTTTCATTTATATTTAAATTTTTAGTTGGAGTTGGTTGTTGTCTTTAATATCTCTCTTTTCTGCATGTGTTCTCTTAGAGGGTAATGCCTCCCATTTGTGTGTTTATTATAACCTCAGTGCTAGTGGCCAACCCGGGGCCTTCTGTAGGTGGCAATCAGGGGTGATTATCTCTCTTCTTACATTGTCGGCCCATGAGGGGTACAATTTTTGAGGAGGGGGTCATGATAATCCAACTTTTTAATTCTTCAACATGGTTTATGAATACTTTTTTAATTTTGAATGTATATAGCCAGGGGTGTCAAACCAGGTTAATAGTAAGCCATGTTGTTATGTGCCTGGTTACACTTTCTCTGGCCCAAAACACCCTACAATTTTTGTTATTCTTAGGTACAAATATTCAGTAACCACTTAATTTGTTGGTATCCTGACTTGGTTTTATTTACATGAAACAACACACTCTATCCCTTACCAAAATTCCTGATAATTTCCTATTAATTAATTCATTTTTAAACTTATCATCAAATATTTCTCAATACTTATCGCAAGAAATATTCTTAGGGATATGAATCAATATTTTCCAACCGAGTTTCCAAAGGTTAACTAAATCATCACTATCAGAAAAAATATTATGATCCTCAAAATATTTACTTACATATTACATATTTTTCGAAGAATTCTTAGTACATTGTAAAAAAATTTCTAAAATATAATACATGTTTAGTAACTTTGGAATCTTTTAACAGAAAGCCTCTAACACTCTGAACGGTCTTTAATTTTTCCCACAAATATCTTCCCAATTAATACCTTATTTAAAATATAGTTTATATAACACAGGGAAAGAAAAAAATTGATGAGCATAAAGTCTCAATAAGGTAAAATAAAGTAAACACATACAAATAAAATCAACATAAGGGTACTATAAAATGATCATAATTTTAGATGATCTAACCCTTTATATAAAATATAATAGACATTAATCATGGAATAAATATTGGTAGTTTGTACGACATTAATCATGATTGAAACAAGTTCAATATCCATGAAAGCATAAAAGAGAAATAAGACATTGAATTTGTCACATATACTTTTTCATAGAAAATATTATATCAAGGCTAGCTACCAGGACCATTATAACATGTTAGACTTGGGATATGACATGTACCATATAATTTTCTGTCTTGGGATAAAACTTTTGTACCTAATATTTTGAAGGTTTCATCTATAACTCATGTACCTTCATAATTTCAGAATTGCGCTACAACATTTGTTTCCAGAAACATTTAGGCTTTGACTATAAACAATGTACCCTATTACATTCAGGTGTGGGCTACAAAACTTGTTTCCGTTGATATATTATATAACATATCATTACCCAACTAATTTTAGGGGGATATAGGTCTCACACATATAATAATTAAATCATTCTTACATGTCTCAAAAAATAATAAATCATTCATCATATCATGACCCATAAAAAGGGATGTGTATTATAAACATCAAATCCTGGATGAATAAACGAAATTGGTATAATTAACATTTCATCACCTCGACACTTTTGAAAAATAGATAGTATTCATAATAATTAAATAAAACTTAACCCATGGAAAGTTTCAGGTTTCAAAATCATATAATCCATGGAAAAGGAATATGTTTCATAGGAATAATTCTATCAAAACATACACCATTCAAGACAGAGTATTAATTTAACCTTTTTTTTATTTCTCTAAATGTTGTGAGCAATATCAAAAGATGTCATATGATATAAGAAACAATTTTTAAATACGTTTTACGAACATTTATTTTAGAACATATAACTTAATATTTGAAAATGGATCTTTAAACAATGAATTATTCTAAAAACCATTATCATATAAATTACATTAAAACCATAGAATTATTTATTTAATTAATTTTAAAAACCATTTTCTTGTAAAAAACCAATATTATTTCATTAAAAAAAATTTCAAAACCTTTTTCATTGAAAACTGTTAAAAAAAATATATTCAGTATGTTGAAAAATATTTCCGTAAAAACTAACATTGTTATAATTTAATATAAGATTCAATGTAATGATAGAACTAATTTTGGGTATATCCTTACATTACAAACATCTATTTTACACACTAAGAAGTTTAGAAAATATCCTTTACTGAAAAAAAACTACAAAATTACTTTATAAAACCAATTTTTTTAAAATGGTAAATGATGAGAAAAAATAACTTTTAAATACCATATGATTATATTAGAATATTGTTCTAAACCTTTTATAAAACAAGGATTCAAAGGAGAACATATTTCTGACCAAAGAGAGAGGTTATGAAATACATTCTTAAAAAACAATTTCTTAATCAAATTAATTACCAATATGTGGAAAAATGGAACAATAACTGGGAATAAAAGGAATAACCATATGGTAATATAAATCATGTGATTTTTTGAAAGATGGATCATAAGATTTTATCAATGAAATCAAAATCCTAAACATTCTCGATAAACGATAATATTATTTTAATAAACTCTTTTGACATTACAACTATGAATCATACACCCTAGTAAGAAAATAAAATACCATGTATTATAAATTTACCATGAAAAATATAATATTCATGATATACCAAATCAATTTTTTATACCCCTCATATAAAAATATAGATGGATAACATATAATGTTTCTTAAATAATTTAAATTGAGATAAAATTACTTTACTAATGTTGTATCTTTTGATACATAAACCCCATGAGATAAATATTAAAAAATTTATATATAAATAAAAATTAATTTTTTTATAATATTGATATTATACATTCATTGGAATTATATATACCACACAGAAAAATGGGTAGTGTATAGGGCATGAATCTCACAGAAATAGAAAAGTGAGATGTAGATTTGTTACCTTGTTCCCTGACTATAATTGTAAAAGTACAAGAATCCAATATAATAAGTATAATTTTATTAAACATTTATCAAAGATTCATATTCATATATATACCTGAATATGATATTTTTTTGACCTTCTATCACATTTTGATAAACTAATCTATGTTAAAGTAACATTTATTTTAATATCAAAGTTGCTTATCATTTATGTTTTGAATTTTCATTATTGACCCTTTTAAATAAATAATTATTTATATGTTTAAAGAATATAATATATAATTTATATATCATATGTATTAAATATATAAATATTTATAATAAACTATTAATAATATATTTATGAATTGGAATACATCGTTCTTGGAGATGGTAGATCGTACGTCCGCATGAACGTTGTTTTGATTTTCATGGTGTATAGAAAGAAAGAAAGTAAATGAAATATATATGTATAAAATATCATTACGTTAGAGTTATAATATCATATATAAATATATAATAAAATATTACTAAACCAATCCTTAATACATTCCATGTAATTTGTGAAATATTCACATTGCATTGAGGTGGATATAGTCCATAGTTCCACTGCCAAAGTTATCGTATTTACACAAAATGGAAAGAATGATGTTATGATTATGATAATAAATAAATAATTATTAACACATATTAAATATTATATATATCATATAACAACATATTTTAAATCATAATCCCCAACCATAACATGTGGTAAAGGTTAAATGAACAAAATCCCTGCGTGAGGCGACAGTTCTCCATAAAAAAGATGTGTATGTTCATTACCCATTAGATGGAAGTGTTTGTAAGTGTAGGTAAAACCATTAAAATAAAAACAACTCCATATATTTAGTATATTGTGGATGTTATTTTTTCCTTTGAATAATAATAATTTACATGATGGAGAACGTAAATAAAATAACGGTTATTGAGGAAGGATATTGCCTCTTCTTTAGGCATTTGCTTTTGATTTGCACTGAAGGGCTCTGTTGATTTGATTTATTCCCAAAATGAGTATTTAATGTGGAATTGTGGGATATTTTCAAATTTATTGGGTATATCCGGGTCAAACCTAATTGTATTTATAGGTGTGATGAAAGGGGATAACTTGTGACTTTTTATAGTGGAGGTAGGGGCACATATGGAATTCTTGAAATTACGTAATGTGTTCATATGTTTTTACATAAAAAAGACATAAAAAACCAATAATTCTCAATATTTTATGGATTATTGAAAAATATGTCCATCCAATATTTTGGGGATGATTTTGTAGGTCACATGTACCCATATGTTTAAGGTTTATTCCCTTGTTATGTTTAAATTTAACCTAATCGCAATAATTAATGTTAATAATTTTCAGGAATATTTTTTGAAAAAAATTAATTTGATCATATTAGTGTAACACCCCGACCCTGATACCTAGAGTTCGTGCATTATTACATAACATTGGCATGATCACAATAAAGATCAAGTCTAGAAAGACTGATTAGTTTAGTATCCTTGGAAACACTAGATATATTCATAATGTTTACATTACATCAATAATTGAAAAACTAAAACAACATATTGTCTTCATATCCCTTTATAATATCCCTACAGGTCATTCATAAAATATTTCTTCACATCCTGGGAAAAATAAAACATTGAAAGGGGTGAGCTCAGATGCTCAGTTGGGATAACAATATAGTAGAAACATTCATAAATAAACATAAAAATTTAAGGCAATGTATATCTAAAACAAAAGCCTTTTAAACTTGAACTTCAACATACTATGGCAACGATAAAATGAAATAATTCCATTTACTTATTCACATGGATATTATACTAGTCGAGTAATCACATGAAAATGTTAATAACCACTTTCATAATGATGGAATACATAATGCCAGACTATCATAACCATGTAGCCAAGGCCTCGTGCCAAGACTACAAATAAGATTTTGTCAAGGCCTCGTGCCAAGACACTAGTTTGTCTCATTAGACCTACCGATACATCGAGGAGCTATAGCGGGCTCCACCCGTCACTTACTAAGTCCAATGCATTTCTCATATGAAAAGTTTGAAATATGACATAAACATTCATATTAAACTAGAATACGAAATGTCAATACATAATCGACATACCATGAATGGTATAAAAATAACACATCCACAGTCAAACATAACTCATTCGATACAATATGGAAGATTTTATTATATCAGATTAATCTCAATCAAAATTAATGAAGGATATTGACATAGATGAAAATAATCGTCAAAACTATTAGAGAGAAATATCCCCCTTTTTCTTGAAATCATTTGAAAGTCACACTATTTGTCAAGAAGCCATTTAAAAATATATTTTTGAATCAAAGTGTCCCATACCCCTTTGAAACTTTTAAAAGTAATTTTAATTTTAAAACATTAATTTCCATATAAATAAATTCTTAAAACCATTTCTAAAACATGGACATTAATGAGAAATATTTAAGTGAATAAATCTTTAAAAGACTTAAAAATGTGTTTTAGTTAGAGTTTCTAACCAAAAGAGAGACACTTTAATACAAATAATTGAGGTAATCAAAACGTTATAATATCATGAGAATAAAGGGATTCATGATATACTATGTCAAAGTACATTATATACACTATATAAAAGTGATTTGGTGTATAACAACAAAGAAGTCTCAATGGAATGTAAACTGAGATGAATTCTCTTATAAAGACCATATACTTAGTTTAAGGATAAATCAACGACATAATTATGTGTGACAAATATAAATACACTCAATATGATTGGATATTTAGTGTAAATCAATCAAATTACATTCAAACATATTCTTGTAAAAACAACACCAATGAATTGGATATTTATCTCAACAAATGGAGATTGAGTTAAAATTACTCTTATCAAGTTCATACCGATGGCTTGCGAATTTATCAATGGAGTGATTATGTTTATTAAAATTATATACATAGATAGGGGAGTATAAAATATTAAATAATCAAATGAATAGTGATTCTAAAAATAATCATGGAGTAAAATAATCAATGAAGTATGCGTAAAGCCGAACGAGTGGAAATTGAAATGTCAAATTCCCTTATTAATTTAGTAACATAAAAAATATACACCCATGAAAGAAGTATCATAGAATAATGATTTAAATATACATTAATTAAACTATATTACATTATTAATACAAACATGGGAAGTACACACATCACAAGTAATAAATAAGTGGTGAATAATGGAATTCTCACAGAATTAAAAGTGAGATAAGAAACCCCTTACTTTGTACATTTTTTTGGTCGAAGGTAGGTTAACCTCTTATATAATGGTGAAATAATTTTTATTGAATTATAAAAGAATTATTAATATTAATATGAGATCATATATGATGTTTTAACATTGATTTGATAATAATATCTTAGTATTATCATCATATCGGGTGTTAACTTACTCGTTTTCCTTTATATTCATTGTTACGTAAGCCATGTTTGTTTTGGATAGGGTGTATCTTATTCATATCCAGAATTATATCAAGTCCTTAAACATTATTGTTAATCATCAAATGATAATTATACTTTAATGGATACAATGGAGAATGAATCTCATCGCGTTCATTGAGACGGTAGTCCGTTGGTACGCACGAGCGACAATATCATTCTTTTGATGTTAAAATAATATATAATTGAACGGTATATCATATTTAAAGAATAATTATCATGTTAGATTTTTTATTTACATGAATTACACATAATTATTATACCCATCCAAAAAATAATTTATTGAATGACAATTGCACCACGACGTGGAGATAGTAAGCCGTACGTACGCACGTATGGTGACATTCCATTCAAAGGATGGACATAATACTGAATATGGTTGTACCATATTTATTATAACATCACAGTATATATAAGATACTGGAGTTATTATTTTAGAATATAAATAACAAATAAAGACGATTTTGAAGAAAAATGGAACTTGGAAGAGGGTGGTGAAAACATTACCTCTTCTTCGGGTTCTTACTTTTGATTTGATCAAAAAGGCACTTTAGTTTGGCTTTCTGATCAAACTAAGGCCTCTAGGTTATATTGAAGGAAGATTATAGAGTATCTGGTCAGGGTTTGGCCGATCCAAAGGGCTTTGAATGTGTGAATTAGTTAGAAGGGGGAGTCCCCTTTTATAAGAGAGGTGAGGGGCACATTTTGAAAAGCTAAAAATATTATTTCATAATAAATTCAAATTCAGTTTCTATTGGCTCGAAAGTGTATTATTTAAATTATATGGTTGGATGGGTCTAAAAACACTCAACCAATAGAATTTAGACAGGTTTGGGTCATTATATTAACCTTATCATTAAGTATTAACTCTTAGTTAATTAGTTTCACTTTTACAATGTCTCTTTGTATTTTTATATTATATGGTTAATAAACATACTATATACATCCAAGATACCCCCCAAGTGGTCAATTAATAATTAAAATATCATGATATAAGTCTCTTGGCCGAACCTTATATTTTTAGGAATTTAATATCAATTAATAATAAAATATTTGTTTTACAAACTCTTTTATGTTAATTTTCACACTATTCAATAATTTATTTTTGTTAAATCACAACAGAAGGATTACTTCGAAAAATTTTAATTAAATCACTCCTAACATGCCATAGTAACCTATAAAATTAGTGTAATTCATAAAAAGTCCCAAATTATATTTATTTGGGTATTTATAATATCAATTATTTTAATTTTTCACTATTATGGTAATTACTACATCATCATTGGGTAATAAATAAATTAAATTATTTAATGTCTAAAAATTATAAATAAAATACAATTATGTAGGGAATATTTTTATATTTCTAATGAATATTTTCAATATATTTTATCTTATGTATAACCTTATATTAAAAAAATTTATGTAAATAAACATTGATTATCACTCTTTTAACTCTTCTTTGAATTAAATAATAATAAATGTCCTAATCTAATCCAAGTGGACCTAAATGATAATATTTTACTCCTAAGATTTATTTTGGTCGAGATACATTTCTCCAATAGAATTAGGACATGTGTTAGTGTAATATTAATATCATTTTTACTCTTAATTACCCTATTTACTTTTAACCGTGGTAAATAAAAGTAAAAAATTACTATTCACAAAAAATTATTTTCATCTCATTGAACCACATTTTACTCATTGATATTATTTTTGTCTCTCAGATTTTCGAAATTCGACTCAGAGAAGTGGTAGAATTAAGTTTTATGAAAAAATCAGTTTTTTAACTACCACTTAGTGGTTTCACTATTCATAAAAAATGAACGTTTCCAGAAAAATACCAAAAATTAGGCCTAATATATATTTGATATTATGATTTCAAAAATTATTTCTATTATACCAAATTCAAAACATATCAGTTGCATTAATTAATTTAAAAATTCATTCCCGTACTCAAAACAAATAGCGTGTTTTTAAGAGATAATAACTATCAAAAGATTGAAACATGTTTATGGCTGGTTTAAATGTAAAATTACATCCAATGACCAACATTGTATTAAATGGTAAAAATATATTCTAAATATACTTTTAAACCACTAAAATTGATAACTTATCACTATTAATTATTTCGATTAAAAAAGTTGTTTATAATTAAAATATATTAATTTTCAGAATTCATCAAAATATGAAAGTTATCCGAAAAGTACCAAAATTTCACCCTAAGCTAATTTCGATATTAATAATCCAAAAATGAAGTCCATTTAGAAAGGTAATATTTATAAAATTTCAAAAATTAGGTATTACTATTCATAACGGCTAGTTTGATTGGTTGTGGTGTGTTAGAATCTCAAAGTTGTGTACAATGCACGCCATTGCATTATTCAAAGGGAAATGTACCGTGGAAGCTTTGGGTGTTACAATTAGACTATAAATATCATAATGATTACATATTTTTATTTATATTTTTCTAAATTAAAATCACAAATTTATAAAAATTAATTTTAATTCTAATCATATTGACATTGTGATAAAGATGGTTTTTTAGAGTGAAGATGTTCAAAAGTTAATTAATATTTTTTTATCTAAATTCAATTTATAATTATTATGGTGACCCAAATTGGATTTATGTATGTGTAATATAAATAATTATCTTTGAACCTGACTTAAAAGATTATTTAAATATATATATAAATTATACGAAAAAGAGGTTTTGAATTAAAATTCGTTATGCTTTCATATTCTACCATGAATGAAGTTTCTCAAAAAATTATTAAATACCAAACCATATAAAATTTAAAAATTATGAATTTAAAAATGATATATATTTTATCTAATTAAATATCTAAAATATTCTAAAATAAATAATATTATTGTTCGTAGAAAGACATAAATTTAACATCTTATAAGAAACTAGTATTTAAAAACATTTAATGACATTAAAAAAAATTAAAATTCTCATTATTAACATTTTAAATAATATTTTAAATTTTTTTATTACTATTAATTATAATAAATATAAAATTCATGTTATAATAATTTTTTTTGAGTAATTATAACAATAAACTAATGTTTCCTAGAAACTATGTGTGGCATCTAATGCACATCAAGATAGTATTTCATGTAGTGTATGAAAAGTTGGTTCACAGTTAATGGAATGTTTGAATATGTGTAATCTATGACATTCGTGAAAATTAAACTTTTCAAAAAACAAATCCATAAAAACATTGGGTGTTACACTATGTGTGAGTCTAACACTCTTATTTCATCCTTCTCAGATTTTGGCTTCATGGAATTGTTCTAAATCATCCAATTCAATAAAACATTTATTTCCTTGTGGGTTGTATGATGATAATTAAAAGTGGTTCTATTTGATTATCAAATATGAAGGATATGTGAGTGTTATTGTATGGATTTGAGTTTGGTAGACTATAAGTTATTTTAAAGCATTTCCATGATTTATTCATGTGTTTGTGTTTGGGGTTTTGGTGATGTTTTGTTATCTAGATGGTTTACCTATGTTGATGTAACAAATTGATTGTGTAAAGTTTAAATTAAAACCCCATGACCCCGGTGGGATGTTTTGTGATTTTAACACCGAGTTAAGGTCCAAACATTTGGTGGGATGCTTCTTGAACATGTAAATTGAATGATTATGTGTGGGATTGAGTTGTTATGAGATAGATCCCATGATATATATGTTGAAATGTATGATTGGGTTATGAAAAGAAAAAAATATAATTATATCTAGTTGTTGAAATAGAATAAGGTGTAGTTTGATATAATGTGAATGTGAATGTGAAAAATGAGTTATGAAATGTTAATGTTAAATGGGTTGATGGATTAATACATGAAAATATGAATGTGTAAATGGGGTAGAGCCTGAAAATGGATTATGTGTTGAGTGAACCATTGTGATAAAAAATGAACTTGTTTAATCAGTTATGGATTTTGATTGATATTGATTTGATGAATAAATAAAGAATAATGAGAACAAGGTTTGGAGGTATGTGTGGTATTTATTTGTGGTTACAGACCCATGGGATATGTTGGACAGAGGTTCTAAAACCCACCCCTATAATTCATAGGTTATGGAGTTGGAATGCAAATCAATGCCACTAAGAGTTGAATTTGATGAGACTGCCTATGATAAGGCTTCACGGTAAGTGTAATGTTTCTTTTGATAACATGTCTTCCATAATGTCATAGGGAACTCTAATTTTCAACTTATTCATTGTTTTTTTAAAATATATTCCATAGAAAAATCGATAAAATGTCAAACCTATAGAGAAAATAATGAAAGTGGATAAACGAAATCCTTTTAAATACTGGAACCATATTTATCTCATGCATGTATTCTAATTCATAATGTATATTAACACACTATATTTTTTGAATTAAAATATAAATAGACACTATTGGTGGCGTCCTACTAATTTTTACTCTCACCCTACTATAGTCTTCATTGGGTACCCTATATGAATTCATGGTTTGAACCCAAGAATGGTCATGGGCCTAATTATAGATGGTTTATTAGGGAGGTTATTTTCATGTATAAGGGATCCAAACATGGTTTTAGGGACCATTTTTGGAATATTTTTTTGCTTTAATTTTTGTTTTTTCGATGCTTAACACCATATGACATGACGTAGAATATTTTCTTTTTTATTATGGTATTGTACCCAGTTTAATTAATCAGGTGGTTATGCATGTTTATATTTTTATTATTTCATTTTACTCTTAATTTCATTTTCTATGGATTACTCTGAAAACAAAGCGTATGTTGTCCCCAAATATTCCATTAAAACAACTTTTCTAGTTGGCAGGGTTTGACATATGGGGGGTTACCCTGAGGTCAGGTTATGACCTACCCTGAAGCACAATTTTAGTGGCTTCTAGTTAGGGGATGTTACAATAAATTTTTTTTAATCAAACCACAAAGTTCATTGTTATATTTTTTTCATCTACACATTGGGACTAAAAACTATTTTACAATTCTCTATAGTAATATTAATTATAAATTAAACTAATTACAACTCAGATAATTCGTGGTAAAGTCAGAAGTATCTAATTTTGGACTAACCCATCAGTAATACTCGTAATGTTATTTATAAATATATCTTCTACATTGATAAATAAAAAACTATAAATTATAATAATTAATCAACAACTCTTTTTTCATTAGGAAGTCACTAAGAAGACATGTTCTTCTTCAAAATAAAAAACACCATATTCATCATTATTAGAATGTGGAACCTTACTCTTATTAAAATATTCTACATTTTCCTACAATGATTGATCCTCCTTTTGAGATTGGTTAATTATTTCTGAAAAACTGACCACACTGAAACTTTAAACAAAATGGATGATTTCCCTACACCATTAACTTCTATGTCAAAATCTATAAAATTATAATCCAAAGAATAACATTCTAAACAAAACATGGTTAATGTTGAATTATTTACTTTTAAAGTAATTTCTTGGACATTACTTTTCATAATATGGAAGTCAATAATGTAATCCTAATTATGAATCATTTATTATTATCTTCCACATCTTCTGTAAATTTATTTTGGAGTCAATATTTACCTTAACTATATATAATTAGAATATATTTCTGTCATTAATCGAAAAAAATGTTGTGTCCCAATTTATTATTTAAAACCACATAATATAAATCTAGATCATGTGTATGGAAATATTACTATTGTGGTTTCATCTTTTATAAACCACAAATAATTAAAAAATTATTTTATATTTAGATATAATAAGGTCCTTTCAAATACTAATCAATATAATTTAATTATTTTACAATTTGGGATGGTTGGGATAAAACTATAAAACTCACTAGTATTTTTTTATTTTAATAAATATCATCGCATTCATTTGTTTAGTAAAACATAACACTTTTTCAAGTCAACATAGTGCGTAGGATATATATTAAAGGAATGTGTTCAAAAATACATTGATATTTACCTTGTAATCCATGAAACCTAAAAATATTTATGGCATGTTTTCATCTTGTTCTTTCTTCTATAGATTTTTTTGAACATTTAAAAGTTATACCATTTTATGAAATATATATAGATATGGAATAAATTTTTCTTCAAACAATTTTTCATTTTATAATATTTATCATTTTGTTTATTTTCATTTAGGTTTTTTAAAAAATTCTTATTATTTATTTTAGGTTATTACTATCATTTAGAGTGCATCAAAATAGAATCAACAAACAAAACCCAAAACATTTCTAGGAACTTGTGAAAAAGCCTATTCATTAGTTCCATAATACATCATTTGAATTTTAAAACCTCAACAAAATAAATTTATACTCATGTTAATAATATCTTTTTCAAAATATAGTTTTTTTAATTATATCCTCTTTCACCTTGATCTGATAGAACTCAAACCTCTAGTCAACAATTAAAACACAATGTCCTCCCTATAAAAAATAAAAATTCATTTATATGAGAAAAATGATTCTTTCTTATAAGAGTGATTTTAATCAATAATCTATAATCAATGAATTGTATCATTTATCCATTATTAATTTTAATAAACTAAATAGGCAAACCCAATGGTGAAGGGATAGTTCAAATGGGTGCTTTATCAAATAGCTATTGCAATTGATATTGAAAATTTTAACGATTCACTTGAGAAATTCAATATGGAGGGCTTAGAAAGAGGCATATTATCTGGAACTCATATAATTATAAATTCATCCTAACTATCATTGATAAGACTATAAAAATAATCTAGAAAAATTTCAATATAATCATTAACTATTCGAACATCTATAATTTTAGAAGCCTCTATCATATTATGAGTATAAGTTAGTTAAAATTCATTTCCATCAGTAATAAATTTCCCAAAATGATTTGTATATTATGAATGGAATAAATAAATTGAATAAAAAATTGTTATCTCTAAAATATATCATAGAATAATAAACTAAAATCCAATCTATTCCAAAAATTATATAAAACTATGATTCCTTTAGTTCAACTTGTTTTTTAGGAAATACAATCCCATTAAAATCAATGGGATGTTTTCTATATATCTGGTATTCTATAATAATGCAACCTAGATATTTCAAAAAATGTTCAATCATATATTCATGAGGTGATATTTTCTGTATAATAGTACATTTATCTATAATGAATAAATCAATTGATCTAGAGTCTATCATGGAATTGGCATTATTCGAATGCATATGTGACATACTTATAAAAAAATAATTAGATGTCCCAACAACAATAAATTTTTATATCAAAATAATTATTGGATCCTTTTTTTAATCGTTATGATTTAAAGTTGGAGTGCCTATCTATGTCGATAAAGTATCTTAATGAACCAACTAATTATAATGAAAAAAACTCACTTTTGGATGGTAATGTGTGCACTAGTCAATGATTAATTATGATTATTTTAATTATATAATGGTTCATATTGATTGTGATTCCAACTCTATGTCATTACATGGATTTCATTAGTTTTTTTTCTATGGTCATTTTTACTAACCATTCCTCATGATTTTAACATTATTATCATACCTATATAATTTTTTTGTGTATTCTTCTATCATCATCCTTCCTAAACACATCATACTTTCATAATTGTATGGAATATAATTTTTTCATGCCTATATCTAGAAAATTTTATCATAATGAAAACAATTATGATATCTTTTAAATTCTAATATGGAAAAATTTTCAATCATAATGAAATATATTAATTTCACAATAAATTACTTATAGAAATTACTTTATTTTCATGGGAAATATTATAATGTTGGATTCAATCGTGGACATTTAATCCTTATGTTTTTCCTTAATTTGAAGAATTAGTTTTCTATATACATTCCAAAAACAATATGGAATATTTTTCAAGGAATGTTACCTTAAATTATTCCCATTTCATGGCATCAAGATCATTATTTTCATTGGTATTTTTAAGAATACACCATCATGGATCAACATAACCTCTAAGATTGAACACGAAAATAACTAAATGTTGATGTTACGAACATCCCATGACATAAAATATATTATCCAGGGAATTTATACATACTTAGGCTAACACATAGGTAGATGACCTACTGAATGATCGGTGGTTTTCATAATGTAATTTTATTTTATATATATGTTACTTCACAATAGATCAGATTCCTCTATGGAATTCATACCACAACCATTTATAGAGTTTTTCAACAGATGGTTAAAAACAAAAATATATTCCATTATGATGTCAACCATCTTAGGATACATATTTGGATGGATTTGTTCATCTTGATGCATTTCCAAAATAACACCCATGTTACCTTTGGGGAAGACTATTCTAAACATGTGGATTTTGTATTAACAAACATGGTAATCATAAAATCCATATTCATTTCAAATTACACATAATGTGAAATATTTATAGATAATTAATTTAACATTATCCTATCCTTAAATGTTATATAAACTATCCTATGATTATAAATATATGGACTAAGAAATAAACATTACATTATATTTAGTATTCTTCTAGGAATTAATTATCTTTCATTTTAAGATATTGTAAGGTTTAGAGTAATACAAAATTCGTTCATATCTAATGAATAAAAATCATAAATAATAAAATGTGGAAATTTATGACCAGTATCCAATTTTTATACCACATAATAATTTCTTACCAAAAAATTATTTCTTTTTATGAAAAATAATCTTGAAAATCACATTTACCACTTTTTTTTCAATACCCAGCCATATATATAATGGAAAATATTTTAATATATTCGGAAGTGAATAAAAATTACAATAAGGTATTTAAAACTACAAAATTATTATTGAAATTAAAAAAATGAAACGCATGATTTATTTTCATAAAAATATATTTTTTACCCATAATTTTAAATTTCATTCTTTTAAAAGGATCATTAATATTTCCCCAAAAAATAAATCTTTCATTGAAAATAATTTTAATGTATAGAATAATGAGGTTTTTTCCTTCTCATATCGTCTCAAAGAACCCTTATATAACCATGAGAGAACACATAAAAATTTGAAAACATATATAGACAACATCTAGTATAATTATCCCAAGAACAAAATGATTGCACAATATGTTGGACTACTATCTTGGTTCATCCATTATACTTGAATTAATCGAAACGCCTTGGGATATCTTGGTGAATCCTTCAAAAAAAAATTCCCTAAGAAAATATCACGAATAAAAAAATTTATGCATGCCACATTTCATCATATATTCCATTGGAAAACACATTTAAAACCATATGAAAAAACCCTTTATGATATCAAAATACACATTTCCTTTAAAACAACATGTTCAAAACTAAAATACATAAAAATATAGAATGATTGTTTATAATTTAATAAAACATGAACAATTTAAATGGAAAATATTAATCAAAAAATAGTCATAGTTGTTGGAAAACTCATTATCTTTTTTTATATTTTTAAAATAAGATATTCATTTTGTTGTACCTTAAAACATTCCATATAAATAATGTATATAGATTAATTTCTAAAAAGCATTAAAATCGAATAAAGGGAGATATAAAATGTAAATTATAAATATTATACTTCCATATAAATAAATTAATAATATCATTAAAACATTTTTGAAATGGAAGAGAAAGAGTCGGTATGAAAACATTAAAAGATGAAATTTTTAAAAAATAATGAAATTCTATTTCCAATTTCACAACATTTGAATAGTATATTTCATGAACATATAAATATAAATAATAAATTGAATAACATTTTAATATATAAATTCATGATATAAAATATTAAATTGGTTTTATATAGATATATTAAATGAATATAGGTGAATAACATAAAAATATGAATCAATGAAAGTATATTTAGATATGGTCTCTTACCTTGAGTCTCACTCAACAAATACGTTCATTATATTCATAAATAAAAAACATATAATAATATTTTATATGTTATGAATCTTTTCCACGATAAATATTTCATTTATTGATCATACAACCTTGTTATATATGATTATGTAATCAATTAATTTTACGTAGTTTGTTTCCAGGACATTTGGGTTATGTGTTAAAAAATTACCTTATAAGGTAGACTATGGTCGAAGTAGAAATTATTTGAAAGTATGCAGATTAATAATAATTAAAATAATAAAAAAAATTTACATATATTTTAACTTTAAGAGAAACCATGAAACATTGTTTTGAGAACAGAGGTATGTTATGATCATGTATAAGTCGGATCATAAGTACAAATAACTTATATATCCATTTTTCAGTGAACATTATGGAATGTTGGTGAGTGATATTTTATATTTTTATAATTATTATAATATAATATATAACATATTAAATAATTTAAAATTCTTATATACTTTATCCATGTGGAGTGGTGATGATGAGAGAGTCACATTTTTCATAAATGGGGTAGTCCACAAGCACATGGAAAACATTTTCATTTCGCAATTAGTGGAAAAGTAAAAAAATAAAATGATAAATTAACTATTAAAAATGAAAAGGATGACATTAATATAATAATTAGGTGTTTTTTATTACATATAGTTTTTTAAATTAATCTTTATTACATTACATGTACAATATTATTGAAAAATAAATCACATCACTACGGAAGGAGGGCGTTTATTATACACACGATAAATGTTATTGTATCCCCTAGAGAAATAAAATATAAAAAGGTATACATGGTATTATTACTCTATATATTTAAATATGTAAACCCCATAATATATATTATCTTTATCAAAAATAATACACAAATTTCTGAGGTGTGGATGGAAAATATGTCACCTTGGATCACAAGGTGGTCTTCCCCCAAACACATGGGACAGATAATCCATTTAAATTTGAGGGAGGAGATAATAGAAATTTGAAATTATCTTAAAATAAAGACATCTCAGTAGATGGTAGATAACAACGTTATTATATAATCATAAATGAATAAAATTTAAACAATGTATATGATGAATTAATAAAAACATCTATAGTTAGGAATCCTCTTCTCAGACCACCTCATTAAAGTTATTTCTACATCATTCCATGAATGGATTTATGCCCAATACATGGATTATAAGACATGAAATTGTAGGATTTAAATATTTTTTGGTATAAAATGGAATATCCTATCAATTTTAATGGTGGGACGAAGAGGGGAGATTGTGTTTCCATCTATATGGGAGGTGATTTATACCCTTGTTATTTTCTAAAATAAAAAGGTGTACCCATTTTTTCACATTCTAATAGAATAGATAATGATTTAATGTAGAAAATTAAATATCATAATGTTCAAATATGGTTATAATTTCGTTTTTGGATATCTTTTTGGTCATTTATACCCTCATCCGTTTAGTTTTACCCTAGTGTAAAACCGTCTTTATATTAACAATGATAATTAGTTTTTTCTATTTCAACACTTCATTTGAAAAAATAATGTTTACATTATTATAAAATGAAAAAATTATGATACCAAAGATGGAATACATTTTGTCAAATTCAATTCATAAAAGTTTAAAATTTAAATTAAAAAACCCCACACAAACAGTGAAAAAAGGTTTTTCATTAATGGTATTTTCGAGAAAATTATGATTTTATATTAAATCAATTACTAATAATAATAAATTTAAAAATATAAATTTGAATATACTAAATTATAATCATAGAATTTAATTACATAAATGCCAAATTATATATTAATTCAATATATGAAAAAGTATTTATATTATTCTTTTTAAATCATTTTTTGGATCTTTAGAATTTTAAAACCCAAAAAACATATTCTGAAATCCAATATAATGTTGATTAAAAAATATTAATTGTAATTAATATAACTAAATAGTAAATATATTACATTATATTATTTAAAAAAATTGGGGAATTGTAATTACTTAATCAATTGAAAAGAAATGATATTTTAGATATTAATAAATCAATATTTTTGTAATAATCTACAATTGCCACCCAATTTAAATTTTGATATGGTTATGTTGAATTATAATTATAATTTAGTAATTGAAACTCTAAAATTTAGAAATTCATATTTAAAATAAATTATTATAAGAAGGTCTTTAATTAAAAATTTATTCTTATGGATTTAAAAATTATATAATTTATTAATAATGATCAAAATCATGATACTAAATTATTATATCATTGTATGGGTTCATATTGATTAATTCAAGTTTAATGTAAGGAAAAATTTTCCAAAGAATAATTATTTCATTATGAATTTTTTTTACATTATAGGGAAATTTGATACTGATCAAAATTGTCCAAATTTTAATTTATTTATGAAATAGTAATGTTACAATTGATTTAAATGTTATAAAAAAATTAAATATTTGAGAATAAATATAATTTTATGAATAAAGAAACAATAATACATATTGTATAAATTATGGTACCTAATTTTCTTATATGATAAGGTCCTTGATAAATCTAGAGGATAATAAAATTTTAATTAAAAATATTAGAGATTTAAATATATAGTTTTCAAATTATATCAAATAATGGTTACCATATTGTATTATCAAAAATTTGACTGTTCAGAATTGTTTTATGTGAGTAAAACTGAGAATAAATTATAGGAATTCCCTAAGAGGAAAATATACTTATAAATTTACATATTGATATAGTTGTAATTGGAACTAAAAAGTTTGAGTTTTTGATTTCTCAGTTCAAACAACCTATAAATTGTTTTGGTATATAAGATAGGATGCATCCAGATCATCCATAAATGAACATTATTATAAATGAATATTTTTTTTAAATAATATCGTCTAATATTTAGTGTATCATCTAATCTTGTTGTAGAAGATGGATGGATTAATTTGATGGAAAATAATGTTGATGTAATTAGATTTTGTAATGATAAAATGTAACCCTTTCCATTTAAAATTTTAATGTTGTGGCTGATTGATGTTTGTACTTAGTTATGAATAATTAATAGAGGGATAGAATTATTATATAAAATATGAAGCATTTAGGAATAGTTTTCTATGATAGTATTTAAATAATGATGTTCATCTATTATTGGGGAATATATCTTGGAATTTTAGGAAAATATGACGATTTTAAAGCCACATATATAGAAAATATTTCAAGATATGAAAGGTATATAAAATATTTTATGATGGATCATAATAGTATGATTAATTTTTGTTACTCCAGGAGAAAACCAATATATCGAAATGCTTCAGAATTCCTTTAATTCAAAAAGTTGTGAACAAATGTTATGCCAATAATGTGGTAATGGTTAATACCAATGATCTTATCATCTAGGAAAATAAGAAGAAAAAAAAACAACCATATGGGAGCCAATGTGGAGTCATCTATCATCTAAATTAAGGGTTAATAAAATCATTTTCCAATATTCTGATACATGAGTTAAGAATAATCATGACACGTTCCTTGTAAATTCATGACAAATTTACGATGTTTTAAATTTAGACATGTGGCTATTCAGTCTAAGAAAAATGATCAGAAGATTAAATAGATCCCAATAGTAATATGTTATAATTTTGAGGTGTCTGATTATTATTCTAATGTGTCTCTGAATTTTGTAACATTGAATTATAATCATCAATACCAGAGATATAAAGTTGCGTGAAGATAATTTTTACTACTTTAGTTGATGTTGGATGATCAAATGATGTGGTAAGTGTTTTGTTACATGTTTATTCAAATTATCCAAAGGCTGCATGTGACTCTACTTCTTCACATTCCTTTATTTCGAAGAAACATGTATGTGAAATTCAACTATAACAACATTAATATATGATGTAACATTTGGTGAACAATCCAAGTGAATGTATTAAATATAAAATGGTTTATAAGAATCCTCTTATTGTTATATGGGAAAGATTCATTAAAACAAATCTTCTTTCCTTCCTATGGTATATTTTTAAATTATATTTTATATTTATTAGATTTAATTTTCTTATGGTATGATAGAATAAATATATAATAATATTTTATTCAATTATTCCACACCATTGATAAATATCCAATAATCCTAGAAATTTATTTTAGAAAAAAGTTATATTGACTTATTTCATAATTTTAAAAGCAATGAAACTACTAAAATTTGGGTTTTTATAGTATTGAATAATTATTTATATTTTTATACTATTTTGTCTACATTTATTCACAATCATTAGGGTTTGTTTACTATTTAATTAGTTTCTGATGTTAAGACTATATCCAGAACTCATTATTTAATTCATCATGTGTATAATTTAGAATTTAAAAAGATATCAGAGGAGCTTCTAGATAAAATTTTAATTCAATATTTTACATCCCTATGAGATCAGAATATTATATTTATGAAATATATATGGTTCCTTGAGGTTTTTTATTGATTATTGATCATGTAATTACATTAATGTTATGTATAAGTATTATTTTCTTCCTTTTGATGATATGTTGAAAATATTCAAGGGGTGAAATGGTTTTTAATTTTTGATCTTTGGTTTGGTTACCATCAGCTGAATGTGAAGGAGTAATATATTTTGAAGAATGTATTTTGGAGTAGTTTTAGGTAATTATTATTTTTTAGTAATTAATGCTTGTTTTTCAAATATATTGTCTGTATTTTTTGATGTTAATAATATTGTTTTCCATGAAATCATGGAAAACATTTTTCTATATTTATTGTTGATATTTTGGAATATTCTAAAAATCATGAGGAATATAAAATAAACCTAAGAATTATTTTTAATACCATTAATAAAAATAATACCAATATAAAATTTACTATTTTCGTATTTTTTTTATAAAAAATTTAATTTGGCATAAAAATTGATTCTAATGATGAAATAACTATTTACCCTCCTAAAAATATGTTTTGAATAATTCATCTCTGCAAAAAATGTCAAATATTTTAATTTCTTTCTTGGATTATATGATTACTACTATTATTTTTTTGAATAATTTTTAGAAATCTCTAGCACAGGGAATAAGTTAAACTGAAATATAGTTAATTTCATTTGGATAAACAAATTGGATGATTATTTTCATGATCAAAAATAAGATTACAGAATGATCTAATTTAGCTAATACCCATCTTGATATGGTTAATTTACCATCTCATGTGTTTCATAACTAAATAGATATAGTTGTGTTAGATATAAAATGATTGAGTAATATATTCTCACTCATTCCTACTGAAACCAAATGAGTGAAATTATAAAACATATGATATTCATCAATTAATTTTGGTTTTTAAAATATTGGAGGAAAAATTTTATAAAGTGTAATGTGTGGAATATATATTGATCACATAGTTTGAAATATATATTCACATTGAAAAAATTGAACATGAAACAATGTGATGAGAATATATGATCAAGGATATGATTGCTGATTCATTAATATCCAAGAGAGTAAAAAAATTATATGGAAGAGTAATTCATAAATGTAATTTGATGTTAAACATGTTATGTTTGGAACATGATTAGTTGGTTATTAATTTGATAACATTTTTTATAGTTATTTTTAAAATAGGAACATCCAAATTTATTCTTCAGGTGTTATAAGTATCACCTTTACCATAATGAATTGAGAAATCTCAGAAGAAGTTTAATTTTTTCAAATAAATGTTAAATTTGTATTTCTGGGAATGTTTCCTTCTTATATATTGAAATTAATTATTTTTAAAATAAGTAAAGATATTAATATCTCCTTTTGATTCCAATTTAGAATTATAATTTTTATGTGAAGCAAATTTTTCTCAATTTTTGTTCATTATAGAAGCACTATGATTCATAAAGGCCTTCAAGAGTGCTATAGTTGTGAAAGTTTTAAATGATATATTTTCTAATTCACACTTAAATGTTTGAGATGTGAAATGTTTAATGCATTAAAATAATTATTTAAATGACACTAATAACTGTTCCGTTCCATGAGTTGAATTAGGAAAATATATGTGTGGGATTCATAGAGGTACTAAAATGGACATCAATGGGAAAAACTGTGATCTCTATTTATTGATCATTTAAAAAAAATCCGCATATATCCATCACTTTCATGACATTTTCCCTTTACATCATCATTCCTGATATTATATACATTACATAAAAATAATACATGGATTTATTCTCTTAATTTTTTTATATTATTATCCCATGTTCACTAGTAATATTTTTAATGAATATTTGATGTTGTTGGGTATTGAATTAAATATTAGCACATTTTTTATCCTTAGCCTATAAGATGACCAAGTGGATGACTCAGAATATAACCGATATGATTCATTATTATTCATTGAATTCATAGGGATGTGGGTGAAAAAATGGTTCCTTACGCACTTTTTCATTTAATTGTTGTTTTTGTTCAACTATAATGATTAAACCATGTATGTAATTAAATTAATTATTTTTCAAACACATGATTTTTTAAATGAATTGGGATAAATGATGTTGATTTGATAATTTCTAGTAGATTAAATGTGTGAGTTGGTGTTTTTGATTTAACATCATATGTAAAAAACTCAAATCAAATATAAATGTAATTTGGATAACGAAAAGATTGTTCACTCTTTTGAGGTAAGTGATCATTTCATTATCAATGTATATCCATTGAAAATTGTTATTTTTTTGTAATAATGAATATTAATTTACATGTATCATTTTAATTAAAAGAATTTGTTTGAAATTTGGATTTTTTGGATACCCATTAGATTTCCCTTTATGATTATTAATGTTACATAACATAATTCAGGATTCAATGTTAAAGAAATTCATTATTGATTCATGTCAATATTTTTGATGCCTAAAGTATATCAGTTGGAAGTGAATCAATAATATGAAGTAATATCCTATTATGATTCATGGATATATAGATATTTTTTTTCATAATATGGTAATTCCCCATATGACAATTCATTTAAAAATCCCATGTTTGAAGAACCAATAAGGGAATATAAATATGTTATTAGGGAACGGTAGTCCCATTTAACTAAAATGTGAACACAATTTGGATAATGTTATTTATAATAAGGTACGAATGTAAAAAACTAGTTAATGATTTAATTATAAAATTTCATAGTTATCAATTAATATAGATTATATGGTTATATAAAATACAAAAATATTATTTAATTATTAAAATAAAAAGGCATATTGATTTAATTTCTATTTTTTAGCATAATTAGATATTTAGAATTGTAATTTCAAAATTATAAAAATTTTATTTTAAAGAGTGTGTCTTTTTTTCAGCTAGAAAATCAAAATTATATTATGACTAAATTTTCATATTTCTCATAATATAATGATTTTTTAGTGAATAGTGAATAATCTAATCTTTTTAATGTTGTAATATGATTCCAAAATCATAATTATTTTAAAATTACAAATATAATTAATATTTTATTTTAGGTAGAATATTATATATTTAATCCAATTTATTATCATTAAATAAACATGTAACATACATTAGTAGCAGATTATTTTGGGTTATGAAAACACATTTTTTGGAAAACTGTTTTAGAGTACATAATGATTCAACATTTTAATTAATTAAAATATCAACCAATGAGATATTATTTTGTAGAAATTTATATAAAATATTTCTATAAATATTATTTATAATTTATATAATGATTTATAGTATTATAGAATTCAAATAAAATTATCTTATTCAAGAAATATACCATTTCTAAAAACCAACATTTTCATCACGTTTCCTAGATTAATTCATAAATAAATTCGTCCAATATTTGCAATGGTTTTTTGTAAAATGGAATCCATATTGATAATAATAAAAATTAATAATATATAATAAGTTAATATTATGTTATGGTCATAATTAATTGTTACAATAGTAAAAAAATATTTTACAATACTAAAAGTGAACACATGTTTGTCGAGTGGCTAAACTAAAATATATGTTTTAAAATGAACATAATATTTGTTTAAAATATATTTCAAGGAAATATTAGATATAATTCAAAAATAAGACTTGATAATAGTAATTATTTGAGCCATGTTTCATGTTTAAAACATGAGTATAACTTTTTTATTAAAAAATTATATTTGTGTCAACTCACCCAGATATAAATATCCACCCACAATACTCAACTGCTGATACTTGAATGCATTTAAAGTCAGTAAAAACTACTAAAATTATATTCTTACTTACCCCACCATGTCTTTGAGGTCATTTATTTACTATAAATTTAACACCTTGAGGTTTTTTCAATGAAACACTCAGTTTAATAAGAAACTCAACACCGAGCCTAAACAAAAAACATAATATTATTATTATGTGACTCCTATAATCTAGCTATTAAATTGGTTGTAATAAAGGGTATTAAATGAATTATGGAATGTAAAATTATGAAACACCATAATATGGTAATAAATTCTTCTTATAAAATTAATCACTTAATTTCAGTAATGTCGTTTTATCCATCCAATACACATTCTTCTGGAATGAGTTTTATTGTTATTGCAAGTTAAAAATATAATTGATTTATGAAACATTTATACATTTTATTTAATGTGATGAGTTTTAGTTTTTCTTTCAAAGTATAAAATTAATCTTATGGTTGAATTTTGGGACTTTTTTTGAAAACTATTTTCGTATGAATAATTAAAAAATACTGATTTTTTTGAATAAAATAATTTTTTTTAATGTATTTACATTTTAAAATTAAATTATGAATTATTTTTAAACTTTTATTAGTCTATATGAATTTAAAATAATAGAATTATGATTTGTAAATGTATTTTATAAATAAATTTTGTATAATATCATTTTATGTCAAAAAAGTGTTTTATGAAAAAATATTTTTTCATTTCATTTTATGATTAAATATTAAATTAAATAATCGGACTTTTTTATCATATTTTGAAAAATATATTAAATATAGGGAAATTGGAGGGTAAAAATTATTAAAAAGATGAATTTAATCATATGTAAAATTTGAATAGTTTTCTAAATAATTTTTTCTACTAGGGTAAAGGGTAAATCCAATAATTATAGGTAAAAATGAAATGATATGGACTATAAAATGACCCTCGGAAATTCCAAAATACTATTAGATGAGTAATATTTTTCTAAAATAAACATATTTTTCTCTATATACTAATATTATATTGTGTATGTGGCATGACACATATACATTTCCACTTCCATAAATGGGAAAACAATCCATCATTCGTGTCTACGGAGGATTACCGCCTCTTGAACCGATGTTATTTGATTTCATGAACCTTTTTGAAGTGATGCAATTTAATTTCATCACCACAGAAAATGAAACACACACACACACACATATATATATTAAAAAATTCAATTTTCATTTATTATTATCATTATTTAACGATAAAATTATTCTGTACTGCTTTTAATAATGTTCATTTAAAATGGAAACGTTACTCATGTGTATGTACGACCTAACGTCTCCATGATTATTCAACGTTAAATTATCAAATACATAATTAATGGGTTTATTTAACAGTATAATTTATAAATAATAATTATAATAATTTCATTAATATTATTCTTGAGGTTATTAAATGATGAATTATTTTACCATAGTCGACATACCAATGTTATTTCAGACATAATTACCGAATAACGTCATAATATCTGATATGAAAATAAATGAATGTGGAATCCTATATAAAATGGTAAAAGGGATATTTATTAAATAAAAAACCTTCAAATTATTATCAATCAATTTTATATTAACCACTTTTAATAATTCAAGATTATAAATAACCTATGTTATGAGGCAAAGTGATGATAAGTTACTCAATAATTACATACAGATTTTAAACATTTATAAATATTTATTCTGTAAATATTTCCCATTTCTTTAAATGTTTTTATAATTTTGATGAATTTTTGTATTTTAAAAAATAATATTTTTATTAAAAAAATTTTAATTTTCATTCAAATGATTTAAAAATGAATATTTTTAATGTTTTATGTAATTAACTTTATTTTAAAAATCATATTTTAATGTTTTTATTTTATAGAAGTCAAATGGATTGTATTTTTAACATGTATTACAATATAGGCTCTACCCTTATTGAGGACATAATAATCCTTAAATTTTTCCTCTATAATATTTCACCATTTGTTTAAAAAATATATTAATTATTATGTGATTTGTTTTTGGATTATAAAAGTGATTTTTAAGGGAATAGGGAGTTTTGATATGTGGAAGTGTATTTCAAAAGTGAATTAATGAGTTTTTATGTTATTATTCATTAAATTTTCATTTAAAATTATTTACAATGGTTATTATTAGATATATCATGGTGGTCCTCTTATAGCTTATATGATCTGTGTATATAGATAGCGCTCCAATTCATTGGGTAATGATTTTTTTATGTGAATAGTTATACTACTTTTCTTCTTATAATAATTCAAATTTTTAATGGTTCTTGTAAGGTTTTTTTAATGGTTATATGATATTGATATCTAATGTAACCTAGATTATTATTAAAATATTTATAATTCATTTACGTGGAAATCCATTGACTTATAATGGTAATATAATGATATTTTTTTATGGAAAATTGATTCTATTAATGGGTGAAATTTTTTATTTCATAATAAATGGTGTTAATGGGGTTTAGGTATTTCACTAAACAAAAAAAATTACTTAATGAATTCATATGATTTTTATTTGATCATACTTCGTTTTTAAGATTTTTTTTCCATTAATTTAAAGAAGGCAGAGGAAAAGGATGAGGTCAAGATAAAATTTGTAATTATATTTCCTGAAAATAAAACATGTTATATTTTAAAGGGTTTTTATTTTGGAAAAAATGGATTGAGTATATGTGATCACATGTAATTTATTCGTTTACAATGTAAGAGTTTTTCTATCTCTTTTAAACTATAATCCTAAATGATATTTTTCCAATTGTATGTAAATTATAGTCTAAATACAATATAATATGTATTATTATAGTTCTGTCATTAAAGTTATTATTATATTAGGGTTTAGATAAATTTGGATATTATGATGTTATTAGGTTAGGATATCATAATTTTTTTAGATACATTTAGTGTATTATAATTTTATTGTTAATCATAAAAGTAATGTCTGATAAATCCCTTTGGAGTAATTATGTTGTGAAATTTTAATGTGACTAATGATATTTTAGGAGATATTTAATTATGAGGTAATTATTGGATATTATATTTTGGGATGCAAAATTAAATGGTATTAGTGAAAATTTTAAGTCTAAAATTTCATACATATGGAATATATTATTGCTATTTTATTAACTTTATCATAATTATTGGAATTTTATAAGAATTATTTGGATTCAAAAAATAAAATCCCAATGATAGAGTGGAATATTGTCACATCCTGAAAGGATGTGAAAAATAACCCCACAACCAAATGTCGATTAGGGTGAAACTTCTACAACTAGACTACGACATTTCTTGGTATGAATGAAATTTTTTTTGTTTATGTAAATTATTTGACACATAAATTTTAAGTTCATTTTGAGAAAAATTTATTTATCATAAAGATAATAATTATATTGAAATGATACTTTTTATCATGACATTGATGTTATTATATATGATTTCCACAATTTTAGTATATTTATAAGATTTAGGTAAATAAATTATACATGGATATTAATTGGGTAATTTTTTTTAATTTTATTTTGGTGTTGTATAAGATTAAGTTGTATAATTATGGTGATTCTAGTAATTTATGGAAATGGATAACATGCTTGGATAATATGTGCTTTAGAAAATTAATTTTTTTGAATGAGACATCAATAGTGATTGATTTTATTTTCAGAAACAAACGTGAAATTTATCTATGAATATTATATTATAAAAAATATATATTATTTGTTTCTATATTACTATGGACTATATTGAATAATTTTAATAATAGTTATTAGTTTAATTATCAATATTGATTTTTTTGTATTTATTTTTTACTTTGGTTATTAAATGTTTTTTATTCATGTAATGTATTTGGAATTATATAATTTTCTTCTAACCTTTATGTTTTGTTTTAGTGTATAAGGACTTGAAGAAAATATTGTTATAATTGTTTTGAATTTTTTATGTATAGAAGATGACCCTTGTGCTTTAAGAATTAAAATATTTATACTCTTCACTGTTATAAAATGATGAGTTTATTGTTAAAATTTATTCAAGGATGAAATTATAAATTTCATGTATGTATATTTCCTTATTGTTTTACTACTGGTTCGAAAATAACTTCAAAACTATATGAAATGGATCATGATATAATATGGTTATTCTTTTACATTCCTTACCATGAAATCAATGACCTTTTAATAAATCAAATATTTACGATTTTTTATGGTTAAATTACCCATCACCATTTTATCATTATATATCTAACAATACATGGGTGTTATCTTTTCTATTCCATGTTTATGTTTTTCTTGTGTATAAACATATAATATATTATCTCAGGTGACCATTGAATCTCCCATTTATCTCTAATTATGATGATGTTTTATTAATCTTTTTGCCATGGTGAGATTTCAAAAAAAAATTATTCATAAATTCAATCCTTATTTACTGATCTCAAAGTCAAAATTGTGAGGAAAAAATTTAAAAAATAGTGGGTATGTATCATGTTGTGTTTATATAATGAAAAGGTTATGTTCGATAAGATTCCAAATAATGATATTTAATGAAAAGATATACATTAAAATTTTGATTCCACTATAACATAACCATTAAATTGGTATAAATTAATAGTATAAAATGGTTTATTAAAAAACAAATTGGTTTTTATAGTTTATAATAAGGTAATTACTTCTTATAAAATTTAGAACAAAAATTTAATAAAATTATTTATTTTTCAAATACATTTTCTTCATGAATGATTTGTATTGAATTTTTGATAGAAAGATCTATTTAATTTCTAGAAAATTTTAAAATATTATTTAACAAAATAAATGCAATTTATTAATTTCTAATATCAAATTTATATTATGGGGAAATATTGAAAATAATCTGAAAATTGTAATTTTTGAATGAATAGTGAAAAATAAGTTTTTTTATTGAATGTGTGTTTATTTCTAAAATTTTTACACTGTAAATTTATATTTTTAATTAATTTTAAATTTTTATTAGTTATTTTCTCTTTAAAAGAATATAACTATATTTTTAGAATTTATTTTATGCATTAATTTTTTATAAAAATATTTTATTTAAAAAATGGTTATTTTTATGAGAAACTGGTTTTCATTACTTTTTTACAATATAATTTTAATTTATAATATTCAACATTAGTTTAATTAATTTAAAAAATTTTACTACCTATTCAAAATATAATGGATTAAATTTAATAAATTTGTTACTTTTTGTACAATAAGAATAATAACCATAGAAAACACTGTTACCACGGAAATGACATATCATGTAATTAATTGTAAAAATCAAATATTAAGGATAGGTATATGATCCCAATACTTTCCCCAATTTTTTAATATGAGTAATATTCATACATAATCATTATATTTTTGAATATGAGTCCATTGGATGCAAAACATGTCTGATTATGACATTTTCAATATTTTATGTAACAGAATATTTAACATATCATACTCTTGTTCTTAAAAAATATACTACCTTTAATATGATTTAATCTAGAAGATATCTTTGTCAATAAATATTATTTTCTATCATTTTAATAGAATTATTTTCAGAAAATAAATTTATCTTAAAATTGAAGATACTATATAATAACATTGAAATATTACACAACTCAAATGGAGTTATTATTTTATTAAAATAAATATCAAATAAATGTTATTAAAGAATTTATATTAAATATAATTTTTGATATTTAATGTCATAAATGATGTATTCATATGTATTTTTAATTTTACAGATATAATAAAAAAGTTCTTATTTTGAATTACATGTGTAATATTTATTATATTTAATTCAATGTATTTAATAGACCATAAAATTGACATTATAAATATTTTTTATTAAATAATATTTTATAATTTGATATAAAATTGAAAAAAATAATCCATTTCATCTATTGATTGGGATATGTTTTAAAATTTATTCCCTTATCTAGTTATGGTTATTTTGGAATTCTTATAACTGTATTATCTCAAAATGAGTAAAAATCCATGTTGTCATAGGAAGAGTGAAACGTGATTAAACTATGGATTAAACGGGTATAAATATAGTGAAATACATAAATAAAATTTATATTATATAATTGTTTCTGTACATACTAATATTAACATAAAAATAACAGACATTGTAGATATTTATAATTTATAATTTATTTATTTTAATTTAATACTTTGGCAAATTACCATGGTTCTCCACTCATCTCTTATAATAGGGAATCTATTTTCACAATTATTTGTAGTTAAAAAATATTTTCATTCAGCCATTATTTGATAAAATAAAATCCTAAAATACATACCCTAGTTATAATGAAATTAATTTAGGTAGAAAAATCACATTAGAGGCCTCAAGGAGTAAATCAATGGATATTTTCAAAAAATAGGTGTCATTTTAAATCAAATGTTTCAGTTTCTTATCATCATACACCTCCTTTTAATATTATTTGACCATGAAATGATAATAAAACTAATATCCTCCAAATATGGTATATTATTATTCTAGTTTCATGACTTATATACATCACCATTTCCATAAATTTGTAAAAATAATTCATCATTGATGTTTATGGAGGACTCATGCCTTGCATACCGACATATTTCATATGCTATCACCATCTCTCAAGACTAGTTATAATGATAAAATTAATATTTCAAAATGTTATTAATGAAAAATTTATCATTCACTGAAGATACAATATAACATAAAGTATATCCTTTTAGTGTACTAATAAATAGTAATGATGTTTTTGTCTATGTGTCGACTAGCACCTCCACGAAGTGATGTGATTCATTTTCATCGCAATATAACATAAATGATACATATAATTATATTTTTAATATAAATAACATATTAATTATATTATATTAATTATTCAATTATAAAATTATACTTACATTCATAACATAATGTTCTTTGAAAAATTGATGTGTTACTCATGCATATTTATTTCCCACAGTCTCTGTGATTATATTAATGTTCAACTTTCATATACACATATAATTGATTCATTTAAAAGTGTAATTGATATGTAAAAATGAAAATTATATCATTAATATAATTTTTTATGATAGAATTTTTACCTACTTGACCATAGTTGACATACCAATATAATTTCTCAATTATGTATCAAATAATGTCAAAATATATGAAGTGAAAAAAATTGATTATGTAATTTTATATAAAATTGATATAAGTGGCATGGAAAGAATAATAAACATGGAAAAGGTTATCATGAAAGTGTTAATTATACTATGTTTCTTATTTAAGAATAATAATAACTTACACGATGATTCTGAATCATCGTAAGTGACTATTTAACAAAAAAAATTAATTTAATTATTTTATTGATTTACTCTAAAAATCATTATCATTCGTCTTCATGTTTTGAAAATGTTTTTTATGAATTTTTATATTTTTAAATTCATGATTTGAAAGGTAATATTTTTAATTTATAATAAAAATTATAAAAAAATAATATGTTAAATTTATTATATAAGGGGCTCTCATTTAAAATAAATAATTTAGTATATTTTTATATAAAAGTAAAAAAGGGATTTTTGTAACATTTATGAAATGAGAATATTTTCCCACATCAATGAAAACATATTTATTTAATGTTTTCGTTTTATTTTTTCAAAGATATTTTCAATAAAATAGGTTCAGTATAATGGATATAGTATTTATATTAAATTTAATATTTTTATAAGAAATAGTTATTTTGAAATAAGAAAGTGTTTTGCGCATGGGTTTGAAAGTGTTTTAAATGGTTTAATTCATGATATAGTACATAGAAATTCATTACGATGGGGATGCCCAGATATAGCTGGGTAAGCATATTATTGATTAAATGATTACTACACCTAGATAGTACTCTAATGCATTGGGTAATGTGTTTATTCCCTGGTGAATTATATTAGAAGTTATCCATAGGGTTATTCAAAATTTCAAGGGTTTTTGTAAGGGTTCTATAAGGTTTCTATGATAATGATGTACCACAGAACCTATATGACATTTTTATGCTCGATAATTGGATTTAATATATATCTATTGATTCATAATGGTATGATATTATTTTTTTAAGGGAAAATCATTCTTTTTTGAGATAAAAACAAATGTTTTTTAGAACTAGTTTTAATGTGTTTTCATGTTTTTCACTAAACTAGGAGATTAATTTATTTTTTCCCAAGCTAATCATTTCTGTTCTCATCCCATGTTTATAAATTGTTTTTCACAAGGTTTTAAAGAATAGTAGAGAAAATGATTTGGTTATTTTCAAATTTTTTAATATGTATCATGAAAAGAAAACATGTTTTATTATAAAATGTATTCCATAGGTGAGTAATAATATATATTTAATAAAAGTTTCCACTTATAATATATGGGATTATAATTTAATAGTTTTTACTAATTAATTAAACTATAAACTAAAGTGATCATTGGGAAAAAGTGAATTATTATAAAAATTATATAGAGTTTGTACAATTTATGAATTGGACCATATAATAAATTCAATATAGGAAGGATTTTAATATAACGTGATAATGGTGGTCTGAATAATATGTATCATTAAAAATCTGGAATTTCTTTTCTATTTTATCTCCCATCAACATAAAATATTATTAAACAATTATTTTAAAGAAAAGTAAGTATCCTATATATGTTTTTATTTTATTATGTTAATAGAATAAACTATATAATTATTGACTTCCATAAAATGGGTAATGAAACCATTATTCATATGTTCAATAGATTACCACCTCATTAACTGATGCAAAATATTTTTCATCATATCCAAACATAAATGGTTATAATGAAGAATATTTTGTCAGTATATATATATATATATATATATATATTAATTACGTCATGACCCGTCCTCAAGGCCCTTGTCGTGACTACCCCAAGCCCGCCTTCCATAGGCCAGGGGCTGGCGACTAGCACCAAAGGTGTAAATCCATAAGCTGGGTAGGCATTGCCTTTATGAAAGTATACAAACACTACAGAGTACGCAATAGGAAGTAAACACTAAGTGAATATTGTATACAAAAAGTAGTGCTGAATGTAAAGGGGTTATAAATACAAGACCAATAGTAAATTACATGTACAACGGAATGAAAGTACAACTGAAAAACGGACAACTGTTAAAAAGGGTAGCTCCTAGAACGCTCGTCGAGTATCCTACCTGAAGGGTAGGTTCAGATTTCCACCTCAGGACTCTACATATATCGATCTGTTCCATGTATCGTCCCTCCGTGTGGTCCACCTCTGGGTACCGTCTAGTCCTGGATCGCTCTCAGTCTCCGCCAATGCTGTCCGACATCTACATCCAACACAACGAGCTGCGGGGCATAGCCCATGCAAGGGTGAGTATAATGATACTCAGTAGGGACCCCAATACCCTCGAAGGTCTCCCAGAATCCACAATGGACGAACCACAAAAGAAAGATACAACCACAATGTATCAACCAACCTTACTTAGGTATATTTCCATACATATACCTAAGTTACCAAACTCAGTTCGGCTCCAACTCATGAGCCCAAGCACAAACCAATTCCAAAAAGGAAGTAAATTCAATAACCATGATGATAATGGTTGAAAGAAATGTATCATCTCACACATGAATGCTACAATACTAGAGATATATAGATGATTAGATGTGGCCACTGGATAATCTATGTTGTAGGACACACACAGGAAACAAGACCATCCCTCTCAAGAGTAAAAGAGATGATTAGATGTAGTCACTGATTCAACCAAGCTATCGGAACCACATAGGATACAAGACCAGATAAGCTGTCGGACCCACACAAGATACAAGACCAGCTACTCTATCGGCCCCCACAGGATACAAGTACAAAGGTCAAACTGTTGGACCCACATAGGATACAAGAACAATAGTCATCGTTGTCGAACCCATGGAGGATCACAGTACAATAGTCATCGCTGTCGAACCCACAGAGGATCCGAGTACATTAGTCATCGCTGTCAAACCCACAGAGGATCCCAGTACAGTAGTCGTCGATGTCTAATCCACGGAGGATTCCAGTATAGTATTAGTCACAATCGCAACCAGCTCATGGGTTCCTGCACACAGCACGCTTGATTCCGGAAGGGTCCACTCCTCGATCAAAGGGGGTCGATATGTCAACTATCACTAAATTTAGAGTTGATGTATCCCGAAGATCTGTCACATCAAAAGGAACCCAATGCGATAGACGACACATCATTCAGACGCCCGGTCTGAGAGATATTGGTTTTTCTGTTCTAGGGGCCCGGTAGTAATTACGCTCATTCCAAACCCTGCTGTTTTCCAATGTTTTTCAAATCTCATTTAGAGTATCGCAAAAGGACCGACTCATCACAAGGGTCCTAGATTCGATGAAGGTGCGTCGTTCGGAAGCACGGTCAGGATGGTTTTCACATTTAAGCAAAATGGGCCTGACCCATCAAGCCCGGTGGGCTGGCGGGACGGCCCGTCCTGGCCCGGCGGGTCCGACTTGGCTGGGGGGGGGTCGGCCCAGCCCGGCAAGGCATAGCCTGGCCCAGTGGGGTGCGGTCCGGCCCGTGGCTGGCCTCATCTTGGCTAGCTGGTCGAGCGGTGTGGCTGGGGGGGGTTTCATGAAACAGCGGTGCTGCCCCTCATGCCTGGTCGGCCGTAGCCGGCCGGTCTCCTTCAGCTTGAGAGGCCCGCACAGGCGGGACGCTGTTTGTCCGCACATGGCACCAGTGGGTGTCGCATCTCTCTTCAGCCTGTCCGGCCACCTGTAGGCCAGTTCGTCGCTGAAGCGTCCCGCGAAATGGGGTCCGCAGTTCTCTGCATTGTAGTGCCAAAGGCGTGTTGTGGTTCTCCAGCCCGACCAGCAAATCCGACCGGTTCTCCTTCAGCCGAGTGGCTGGGCTGCGGGCCGTGGTCTCCTCCGCCCGCACGGCACCGAGTGTCGCGGTCCTCTAACAGGCCAGCACGCGGCCACCGTTGCTGTCGCCGCCTTCGGTCTTCACCGCCTCTTCCTTCGCCGCCTCCATCAAGAATAAAAACAAGGATCAACAGAGGGTCATCGGGCTGTGTTCGTTCGGCCCGAACCCTCCGCGTTAGGCGGTAAAAATGTCCATAGACGATAAATTGCTTTCAACAAGAATGGAGGTATAATTTATTCAATTTAAATTATACAAACCCCTTCCTCTTAATTGAAATCACACATTGACGAGCCACAGAAGGTGAGCATCGCGGTAGTCGGGGGTTGCGGAAGACAACGTCATGAAGCATGGTGTTGTCCCATCAACGTTGGAGGAAGAGTCATTGTTGTGATGTGGGAAGATATTCCGAAGACAACATAGATTCCATGACATCGGGGTGCGTTCGAGGAATAAGCGTCGTTGGAAGAAGTTCGTTGTTTTCTTCGTTGGCGAAGTTCTTCATTGAAGGATGGTGTTCATCATTGAAAAAGGATGTTCCACCAAGAGGTTTTCTCCCAAGGTTTTCCCGCGAATATTTTCCAAGAAAATATAATAAAAATTCCCTACAATATAAAAACATTTCCATGCAATTCAAAACAATTAAAAATGATTTTTGACACCCAAATTAATTAATTATTGATGCTTAATTAATTCAATTGGTGGGGTTGGCACAATCAATGGAGTGAGGTGAATAGTTCACATTTAATGAGGGATGTTATAAAATTAATTAAGGTGTTTTCATGGGGAGTTTAAGGTATTTGATGGGAGATGAAAGGGTTTGGGTTTTTTTGGGACCGACCACACATTATCCTCTCATGAGAGGTTATGTGGGGGCAGGCCCCCTACCAACCTCCCTTTGGAGATTATAACCACACACCAAATAAAAATATCTAATTCATATTTTATTTTATATAAACAAAAAACCCCAAAAATTATCTTCCACTCTCGACCAAACACAACTACAGTAATGGTCTCCTTAAGTGAATACTGGCGTTGCGAGTTCATTGGTGTCCTCGGATTTCAATTCCGAGCACCGGTTGAAAAGATATAAAACTCAAACGTACGTTTACGGAACTTACCTGAAGAAAAGTTCAAAATATTATTAACAGCCACCCTAGAACCATTGTGGTCAAGGTTAGGATCTTCCTTTGTGAAACACAGCCCCACAAACCCAATGGTACCCTCTGATTACCAATCCGAGTTACCGTTTAAAAGTTCTAAATTTTACAATAAAATAATTTTCACTTAATTATTTTATTTGTGGCCAAAAACTAACAGTATGTGGTGGTCATCGATGAACCATGTTAATATCATCTTAAAGAAAGATTACCCTCATGATTTCAGCGGTGGTCTCAGATTTTTAATCAATGTTACCATTGTTAGTTATTAGAAATTAAAAAATAATATAACTTTATTTAATTATTTTATTTACGGTTATGCCATTTTCGAGTTTTTCTCACATGAAACTCGCGCCGACTAAACATAAGTCATGCCTAGGGTAGACCCGCTATCTTGAGCGTAATGGTGGCCTTAGATTTATGATATCAGTAACCATTTAAGATTTATTCTACATTTTTAGTAAAACTGCATACGCACGTTAATTTAAGCTTAGCAAAACATCGACAGATCATTCCGGGCACTCTGGGCATCAGAATCGCGCTCTATCAGAAACAGTGGACTCCTAAAATTACAAATAATTTATGACAAAAATTTCTTTGAAATTTCTAGGTCCTTACATTACCCCCACCTCAAGTATTTACATCCAAGTAAGCTACACCACACACTATGGAAACAATTGGGTGTACTAAGCACGCATCTGAACCTCCTGCTCCCATATGCTCTCTAGGATGTTCTCGTGCTGTCAGAGAATGCGCACCAGAGGAATCAACCATCCATGTAGGACCCAATCCCATCGATCCTCAATGCCCACTGGAACCTCCGTGATAGTCACCTCGTCATCAATATCTTGCACCACATGGCTGATGATGTGGGACAGGTCGTGCACGTATCATCTCAACTGAGATACATGGATGAAGTCGTGCACCTAGTGCAACTGAGGTGGAAGGTCCAAACGGTACTCCACCTCGCCTACCCTTCTAAGGACCTAAAATGGTCTGATGAACCACATAGATAACTTATCACCACGGCCAAATCTTTGTAGACCCCATAGGAAGACATGGTCTCCATCCTCGAACTCTTGTGGTCTCCGTCTTCTATCAGAATAAGACTTATGTCTGCTCTGTGTAGTCTATATCTACTATAATTTTTTAAATCCCAGGAGTATAGACTATCTCTAAGTCATAGTACTGGAGGAACTCGAGTCATTTCCACTATCTCAGGTTTTAGGTCCTTACACAATAAGATATACCTGAGACTCTGGTGTTCATAGTAGACTTTAAAACGCTCTCCCATTAATCAGAACCGCCACATCTTCAAGGTGAATACCACTACTACTAAATCCAGGTCATGGGTAGCATAGTTCTGCTAGTGCTTTCTCAACTACCATGAAAAAAAAGCGATCAATGCTCACTCCTGCATCATGACACACCCGAGTCCAGTCCTTGATGAGTGGCAGTAAATTACGTACCCAACGTCCTCCTCAAGTAGCCTCAAGATGAGAGCACTGTTCAACCTTTGCCTCAGCTCCTGAAAGCTCAGCTGGCATCTCTCTGACCACATTAAGGGTTTCCCCTTCTTCGTCAAAGATGGAAGTGGTGCTGCAACACTAGAGAAGTTTGGAAAAAAGGTAAGTCTGGCCGACTCCTGAGTGATCGACTACACCCTCTTATGCATGATTATATCCTATGCTACCTGGGTTTTACATTTCTCTAACCTAGGAAAAATCCATCCCAATGTTGTATATAAACCAAAACCTTTTTTCCTAATACAATCAATCTGTGTATTGACTGTGGTTTCCCAGTCCATACACAAATTAATGTCGTAATTCCTTGATGCTACCACCAAGAGTTTCCAACCAAAACTCTTGCCACAAGGGTCGAATCATACCGTCATCGTTAGTGTGATTATCTAATCTCTTCCCAAAGGTATCTTCATAAGTGAGGTTCAAGTCAATGGCTTAACCGGAAACTCTAGGTCTGGGAAAAGTTTTGTGGAAGGAAGGAATAATTAATACCTATGTATGTTGGTACGGTAGAAAGTTGTAGACATGTACCTCAAATCATTCTTAGACCCCTTGGTTCACAATCCTTGACCACATGCAGGTACTCTCTTCCCTTGACCACCCGCTCAATTATCCAAGTGAGTACTACAAAGGCAGGTGATTATAACATGTCAAAATGTTCACCACCTCATGCTACTCTCCTAGCATTGATTCCACGTCTATTGCCTTGCATATTCATGTGTCCTTAACACATCCTCTTAACAAAACATTTTACACGCTCATGTATCTAAGACTGACATCAGTTTCATACTTTCCAACTTTTAACATTCACTGGATATATCCACTCAGCAAATGAACATTCAACCACAATGGTTCTCTATAGCACCCTATCACAAGTAGGAATGCATAGAGGAAAATGCGCTGGATCGAATATCCTTAAACACACCTCGCTCAAAGTTCTGAGCTCTAGAGTACTAATCAAATCATATTCATCGAGTACCATGAATGATCGGTATACCTCGATGAATACTAAGCTACCGACACATCGTCCTTTCGAAGTTGTATAAGATCTTGAAAACTCTCAGCCACCTCCTCAAGACAATCCTTAGCTGCATGTGGGTCGGGCTCGCCTCAGATATTGAGTGATATCTAGTTGAGAAACACATGTTAGGCACTAAGCCTACATGTTCCTCCACTGGTACAGCCGGTAGTGTCTGCGGACCAATGGGCAGTGATATAGTTGGCACACTGCCCGGAGGTACCATCTCGGAAAATGGTCCAAGTAACGAAACGTCATCACTATGCAGACCATCCTCATTGTCACTCACTAAAAAATATCAGTATCTAATATCAACATCTGCTTTACTATTGCTTCAACTAGGCAGAAAAATCCAGTAATCACCTCTATCCAGTCCTACCCGGTCTGAGAATCTGTCTCACCTCAAACCTTGGAGGCCTCTGCCACTGGAACTCTTGCAATGTGCATAGTCGGCGTGCACCATCCGTCAGTGTGGCTGGTGGAATATTCTACCCAATGGGTGGTGGTTCTGCTGGTACACCCCCGAAGGTGACAACAAATTAAGAAGGACATGTACCAGAGCCTCGTCTCTCGATGCGCCGTTATCATGAACTCTCTCTCGGGAACCCTAGCGGGTTGTCTTCACAGTGGAATCCTGATAAGGAACAGGTGAGGCACGGTCAATAAGTTATACCTGGTGAGATAACTCAAAGATTTTACTAGAATACTCTTGAAAACACACTCGCAATCTGTGTTTTCACGCACAGAGTCGAAAATATGAAGTTAGGGTCCTAGTGTATGGATACGTCGGCTGCCGCACCAACACTGAACTCCCTGGACTAAAAACCACACTCATTACTCTTAACAAAATTTCCTCAGAGTAAGATATATCAGAGTCTTAAGTTCTGCGGTATAACTGACTCCTCTAATACCAATAAGTCACGACCCGTCCTCGGGGCCCATGTTGTGACTACCCTAAGCCCACCATCCATAGGCCAGGGGCTGGCGACTAGCACCAATGTCGTAAATCCATAAGCTGTGAAGGAATTTACTTTATGAAAGTAAATAAACACAACATAGTATGCAACAAGAAGTAAACACTAAGTGAATACTATATTCAAAGAGATCTACTGAAAGTAAAGGGGCCAGAAATACAAGCCCAATAGTAATGTACATGTACAACAGAAAGTAAGTATAACTAATAAAGGGACAATAATTAAAAAGGAAATCTCCTGGAATGTCCACCAAGTATTCTACCTGAAGGGTAGGTACAAATGTCCACCTTAGCACTCCATGTCTATCGATCTGATCAGTTTACCGTCTCGTCGTGTGGTCCACCTCTAGGTACCATCCGGTCCTAGCTCACTCTTAGCCTCCGCCATTGATGTCTGACGTCTGCATCCAACACAACGAGGTGGGGGAATAGACGGTGCAGGGGTGAGTATAATGATACTCAGTAAGGACAATGAGCCCCCCGAAGGTCTCCCAGAATCCACAAAGGATAAAACCCAGAAGAAAGATACAACCACAAAGTGTCAACCAAACATATTTAGGTATTTTCCCATACATGTACCTAAGTAACCAAACACATTCCAGCTCCAACTCACAAGCCCAAGCACAAACCAATTCCATAAAGGAAGTAAATTCAATCACCATGCTTATAATGGTTGAATGACATGTTTCATCTCACACATGTATGCCACAATAGTATAGAGGTATTGATGATAAGTTGTAGCCAGTGGATCATAAAAGTTGTCGGACCTACACAGGATACAAGACCAGCTAAGTTGTCAGACCCACACAAGATACAAGACTAGCTATTACAAGAATAATAGAGATGATCAGATGTAGTCACAGATTCATCCAAGCTGTCAGACCCACACATGATACAAGACCTGCTAAGCTGTTGGACCCACACATGATACAAGACCAGCTAGTCTATTGGACCCACACATGAAACTAGTATAGAGGTCAAATTTTTGGACCCACACAGGATACAAGAATAGTAGTCGTCTCTGTCGAACCCACGGAGGATCCCAGTACAATAGTCGTCGATGTCGAACCCACGGAGAAACCCAGTACATTAGTCTTCAATGTCGTACCCACAGAGGATCCGTGTACAGTAGTTTTTGTTGACGATCCCCCGAAGGATTCTAGAACAATAGTCGTCCCAATCGATGCCAGCTCCAGGGTTCCTGCACACATCACACTCGATTCATGGAGGTTCCGCTACTCGAGAAATGGGGTTTGATACATCAACTATCACGAATTATAGAGCTTATATATCCTGAATATCTTTCTCATCAAAAGGAACCAAATGCGATAGATGACACGTCAATCAGATGCCCGATCTGAGAGATATTGGCTTTTCCAATCCAGGGGCCCGGTTGGAATTACACTCGTTCCAATCCTAGACGTTTTCCAATGTTTTCCAAAGCTCACTTACACTATCGCAAAAGGACCACCTCATCGCAAGGGTCCCATTGCCGCAGACGACCCGTCGTTCAGACACATGGTCAGGAAGTTATTCGCATTTAAGCGAAACGGGCCCGGCTCGTCAAACCTGGTGGGCTGGTGGGTCAGCCCATCCTGGCTCAGCGGGTCCGACACGGCTGGAGGGGGGGTCGACCCGGCCCGACGGGGTGCGGCCTGTCCCGTCATGGTGCGGTCCGGCCCGTGTCTGACCGCAGCTCATCCAGCTGGCTGAGCGGTGCGGGGGGGGGGGGCACCCGGTTTTGTGAAACAGCGGTGACGAGTGGCGCCACCCCTCCTACCCGTTGGGTCTTAGCCGGTCGGTCTCCTTCGGCATGAGCGGCCCACACAAGCGGGCCCCTGTTCCTTCGCATGTAGCACCAGCGGGTGCTGTGGCTCTATTGAGCCCGAACGGCCACCTGCCGGCCATTTCACCACCGAAGAGGACCGTGGAACGCGGGCCTCGGTTATCCGCAGCGAAGAGCCAAAAGGGCGAAGTGTTTATCCAGCCCGGCCAGAAAAGCCGGATGTTTCTCCATCAGCTGAGCGGTCCGGCTGCGGGTCGTGGTCTCCTTCGCTCGCACGACACCGGGTGTCGCGGTCCTCTAACAGGCAGACGTGCGGTCGTCGCCACCTTTGGTCGTCGCTGCCACTTCCATCGCTGCCTCCATCGTGAATAAAAACAAGGATCAACGGAGGGTCGTCAGGCCATGTTCTTTCGGCCCAAACCCTCCGTGTTAGGCGGTAACAAATGGCCATAGACGATCACATGAATTCAACAAGAACGAAAGAATAATTTATTCAATTTAAATTATACAAACCCCATACATTGTAATTGACGTCACAAATCGATGATCCGCGGAAGACGAGCGTCACAGAAGTCAGGCATCGCGGAAGACGTTGTCGCAGAGAACAGTGTCATCTCGTCAACGTCGGAGGAAGAGTATTTGTAGTGATGCGGGAAGAGAATCCAAAGACAATGTAGAATTTCATCATGTTCTTCGTCAGGGATGTTCTTCTTTGAAGGACGGTGTTTTCATCGAAAAAAAAAGTTCCACCAAGAGTTTTTCACCCAAGGGTTTCCCACGAATATTTTCCAAGAAAATATAATATGAAGGCCTCCAATATAATAAAATTTCCATGAAATCCAAAACAATTAAAAATTAATTGTCGTAACCCAAACTAATTAATTATGGAAGCTATATTAATTCAATTAGTGTGGTTGGCATAATCAATGGATGGAGGTGGAGAGTTCACATTTTATGAGGGACGTTGTGAAATTAATTATGGGATGTTAATGGGGAGTTTAAGAGAGTTTAGGGGAGGTTAAAGGGTTTGGTTCATGTGGGCCCCACCACACATTATCCTATAATGAGAGGTTATGTGGGGTCGGGCCCTACTACTAACCTCCCTATGGAGATTATAACCACCCACCAAATAAAAATATCTAATTCATATTTTTATTTATTTAAACAACAAACCCCAAATATTAACTTCCACTCTCGAAAAAAACGCAAATGCGGTAAAGTTATCTGGAAGAAAATACTGGCACTGTGAGTTTATCAGTATCCTCAGATTTCAATTATGAGCACCGGTTCAAATGATATAAAATCCCAAATGTACGTTTACTGAATGTACCCGAAAAAAGTTTGAAAATTTATTAACAGTCACCATAGACCCACTACGGTCGAGGTTAGGCTCTACCTAGCTGAAAAATGGCCCAACAAACCCAACAGTTACCTCAGATTTCTAATCAGAGTTACCATTTAAATGTTATGATTTTACAATAAAATAATTTTCATTGAATTATTATTTTTTTACTTCCAAAAACATAATTTCTTTGGTGGCCCTCACCGACCCAAGTTAGTATCTTCTTTAATAAATATTACCCTCATGAGTTCAAGGGTGGTTTTAGATTTATAATCCGAGTTACCATTTGTTAGTTATAAGCATTCAAAAAATAAAATAACTTTATTTAATTATTTTATTTACGCTTATGCCATTTTCGGGTTTTCTCCCTGGAGGCTGTTTCCGACTAAAAATATGCCACGACTAGGGTATACCCACCATCCTGAGCACAATGGTTGGCTCGAGTTTCTGATCCGAGTAACCGATTAAAATTTATTCAACGTTTTCTGGAAAACTGCATACCAGCGTTAATTTAAGCTTAACAAAACATCAACGGATCATTCAGGGCACTCCGGGCCTCGGAATCGTGCGCCGTCAGAATCTGCAGACTCATAAAATTAAAAAGAATTTATGAAAAAAATTTCCTTGAAATTTTTGGGTCTTTAAAAATTATATATTTATTATTATGAATTAAAAATATATCATTTTATTTCTTACATTACCACTACAAGAAAAATTATTACCTTGCTCGTGCGTATATGTGGACTACCACCTCCACTGGGCAATGGGAATATTTTTTCATCAAAAAATAACTAAAATAACATATATAATTATATTTAATGAATTAATATTTTCTTTATATTATATTATTAATGGAAATATATAATATTACATAACATCTTTCCATATTGATCATTTTAAAATGGAGATGTTACTAATTTGTTCGTACAATGTACCATGTCCGGAATAGTAACATATTTAAATTTTAATAATCATCACTAATGATTGATTTGAGTCTTATTATATTTGTATTATGATGATTATTAAATAATAATTTTTATTCTTGATATGATTTAATAACTAATTGTTTGACCATTTTTACTTACCAATGTTATAGTTGAAAAATAAGACGAATACCATCCAAATTATCGATGTGAACATAAATTATTACCTAATTTTGTTTTAAATGTTATGTGATAAAATAAAATTAACATTAAACATGGAAATTCAATTGAATCATGTAAATAATTATCATTATATGATTATTAATGAAATAAACAATCAATCGAGAGGATTCTTACTCATCGTAAGGAGTATTCATTTAAAAAATATTCTTTTAATGGTTCCCATTTATGTATTTTTCATCCATGTCTATGTTTATAAAAATAATTAATGAATAAATTTTTATTTACCTAAAATATCTATACATGATATTTTGCTCTCATTCATTTTTTCCAATATTATTAATAAACAAATCATTTTACTGAATGGGTTATGTTTTTTACAAAAGAATAAATATTATTAATGTATACGAAACAAAAGATCATTCCCAACACTATAAGAATTATGTGATTTTGGGATTCAATTATAATATGAAATATTTTAATAATGGAAAACCTGTATTCCCATTTTTGGGTATTTTTCTATTCGAAAGTTGTTTATATATTATTATATTATTTTTATATATGAATTTTTTTTGAAGATGGTTTTAAAATATTTTTTGATGGTTTTTATAATGAAAATAGGCAAACATAATTTTCTTTACTATTGATACATTCCTTATAAATGGTTTATGATAAAAGTAACACATTATATATCTTGTGTGGTGGAATTATCCTCAATATGTATCATGATTTTATGTGTTGAGCCCCATTATAGAAAATGATAAGATGGTTCTGTCACGACCCATTCCCCAGGGCCTGCACCGTGACTACCCCAAGCCCGCCTTCTATAGTCCAGGGGCTGACGACTAGTAACAAATGCAGAAATCCCCAAGCTGGGAGGGAATTTTCTTTATAAATCATAAACACACACAATCGGAGTAAGCTGGAAGAAAAACACTAAGTAAAAATATATAAAAATGAGTTCTGAAAGTAAAGGGGTCAGAATACAAGCCCAATATAAAAGTACAAGTACAAATGAATAGGGACCAAACAGTTGAAGGTGAAAGTAGCTACAGGATCGTCCACCACAGATCCAACCTGAAAGATAAGTACATATAGCCTCCATAGCACTCCACATCCTTACGTCTCCTCTGAGAACTGTCACGCCGTGTGGTCCACCTCCGGGTACTGTCCAGTCATGTCCACTCAGCCTCGGTCAGTGCTATCTTTCGTCTACAACCAACAAAATGAGATGTGGGCAAAGCCTGTGTAGGCGTGAGTATAACGATACTCAGTAGGGACCCTGAGACTACCATAGTATCTAAAAATTCACCAAGGATAAACCACATAGTATGAAAACAACGTATATCCTTTACATAGGTATATGCCCATTCATATACCTAAGTTATCATGTAATCTATCTCATTCAGGAGGTTAACACAAAAGTCACTGAACCAACTCAAAACATGAATTTTTTTCTAGGGGTATTAACATGTAACACTCCTAGTCAAACTGACGAAACCTCAGCTGCAAAACTATTACTCTCTATAGATTATTATGGGCTTATCTTGTCACATAGAGGCACTTCCAACTATCCTGAAGTACAGAGGTACTTCTCTTGACGAGTATTGTGGGTCTACTATGTCACATAGAGGCGCTCCCCAAATTGGGTCTACCACGTCACACAGAGGTGATCCCCCTTGAAACATGCTGAGGTACTCCTCCTATCTAGTACCATGGGTGTACTGTGTCACACAGTGTAGCTCCCCACTGTGGGTCTACCGCGTCACATAGAGGTGCTCCCCATTGTGCTAGTCGAGACACTCCGAGTCAAATCGGTCGGCTGTCGTCAGGTCTCGGCCAGCTACTAGGTCTTCGTACTCCGCTTTCTCATCTCTTGGAGGATTTTCTCCAGGAGCTACAGTTAAATTGTCCAACTATTAAGAATCCCCGCGTAGAAGTATCTCAAAGGTCTGGCTTGTCATACGGGTCTGAACGCAACTGACGGCGCGTCAATCGGATGCCTAGTCGGTAACTTATTGAGATTTCCGTTCCGGGGGCCTGGTTGGATTTAGGTTCAATCCAACCTGACCGTACCCCAACTACATCCAAACATTAAGTGGGGTATTCCAAAAGAACCATCTTTCTCCACACTATCTATTGTCACAAATGGTTCGTTAACAAGAAACCCATAGTTCATGTTATCAGCGAAAAGGTGAAACCATGCCATAATGGGTCTGGATTGGGGTCTGACCCGGTCCGCGGGTCCGATCTGGTCCGTGGGTCTGACTCGGCCTGAGGGGGTGGGCTGACTCGCATTGGGTACAGCCCGCATGGGGTCCGGCTCAGCAGCCCGCAGGTGTTCGCCTAAGCTGTGCCCAAGGGGGAGGCCGTGTTCCCCCTTGAAATCTCGAACTACTATACCGTTCAGGTGGGAGCCAAACCAATGCCAGGTGGCGCAAATCCATGTCCCACAGGAACCATAGGTGGTCTCACTCCTCCCGACTGGGCGAGCGGCCAGCTGACTTTCTGCGCAGTGCTAGATGCTCCGCGCCTCCTCTTCCACCTAGAGACTCGGGCTGTCGGACCTCTTCGTGGCCGGGCACGAGCCGGTCGCTACTACACTACTCCGGAAAGGGGTCGCAACCCTCCATCGGTCCCCCGCACGGCGTTGGTTGCGCCGCACCTTCTCTGGAAACCCAGCGGATAGGGCCACCATCTTCCTTCTCTCTCGGCCGCCACTACACCATCGTGGTCCATCGGTCGTGGGTTACTCCTCCGGTGATGAAGTTGCACTGTCGTCGCCCTGCGGTGACATTTTTTGCTCCATACACCGGTGAGCATTCTGCGGGTCACCGAACAAGTTCTTGTGGACCATTTCTCGTTCTTGAAGAAGTTGGACACTCCTCGGAATGTCTCCTTCGATCTGTGTTTGTTGATTATGAGAAACAGAAATTCTGGTCTCATGCCACGATTAGCGTCAAAATGCCCAAAGAAGGCATAGGGGTCGGTCTGTGTTTGTTCGGCCCACACCCTCCACGTTAGGGTGGTATCAAATGGCTTTGAATTCTAAACCATGATGGAAAATAGATACCACACAACAACAAACCATGAAATCCCTACCACAGATTATTTGATGTTGGAAGAAATGATGAAGAAGTCTAGGACGACGTCTTCGGCAATCTTCAAGGACGACTCTCCCTCCCTTGTTCCGGTTGAAGATCAACAAAAATGATATCCATCGTCAGAGGTTGAAGAGTTCTTCATTGGAGAGGAATTATTTCTCCAGGTTCTCCCCTCTTTCGAGGCTCCACCAAAAAGAAAAATTCCAAAAAAATAATAAATTATTACATCTTATTAAATTGTTTGCATAAAATTCAAAAGGTTTAAATTAATTAATAGTATTTGTTCAATTAATTAATTGATAGGGTTAGTAACCATAAAAAGGGGAGTTCAAGGGTTCTCCACACATAAAGGAGAGTTTTAAGGTGTTAAAAGTTGGGGGTCCCAACCTCATTTACCCACCCATAGGAGGTTGAGTTCTGGTGCTCCCCACCACCATAACCTCTATTGGGAGGTTAAGGTGTGGTGGCCCCCACCACTAACCTCCTCTTGGAGGTTTTAAGCAACAAGAATACAAATAAAGGCACCACATTATTTTTATTAAATTTATTTCTAAAAACCCCAAAACTAACTTTCATTCTCAAACTACTATAGTCGAGTTGAATGTCTTCATAAGCAAATTATGGTGATGTGAGTTTAATGGTGCCCTCAGATTTCAATTCCAAGCATCGGTTCAAATGTTATAAAGTCCCGCTTGTATGTTTACTGAACAAACCCAAAAAGACTTCATAAATTGAATTCTGGCAAACCGTACCTTGGAATCAAGCACCTTAAATTTTCATGGGCTCGTAAAATTTCCATGTATTTAAGACAAAATTTTCCACATAATTTACGTGTCTTTACATTATCTCCACCTTAGATAATTACATCCCCATGAACTACTACTTGAACTAAGGAAACAAATGGGGGTACTGAGATGGAATCTGAGCCTCCCCCTCCCATTTCCTCTCCTGGAGGTTCTCGTGTTGCCAGCGAATGTGCAATAGAGGTATCAACCATCCACGTAGGACCTGCTCCCATCGATCCTCAATCTCCACTGGAACCTCCTTGAAAGTCGCCCCATTATCGACGTCCAACTCTCCATTTTTGATGACGTGGGAAGGGATGTGCACGTATCTCCTCAGCTAGGGTACGTGGAAGACGTCGTTCACTTGGTGCGACTGAGGTGGAAGAGATAAGCGGCAAGCCACCTTGCCTATTCTGCTGAGGACCTAGAATGGTCAGATGAATCATGGAGATAACATGCCACCTCAGCCAATCTTAGTAAACCTCGTCGAGGTGATGCCCGTAGAAAGACATGGTCTCTATCCTCGAACTCCATAGGTTTGTGTCTCCTGTCAACATATGACTTCTGCCTGCTCTGTGCAGTCTTCTTCCACTCCTGGATGATCTTCACCTTCTTCGTGGTAGTTCATACCATTTCTGGTCCCACTAGTGCTGACTCCTTAGGGTCTGTCTAGCACAAGGTTGATCTAAAAGGTCGCTCGTACAATGTGTCAAAAGGTGTCGTCCCTGTGGTGGAGTGATAGCTGTTGTTTTATGAAAACCCCACCAAAGGTAAGTGGTCCTCCCAGCTATGACCAAAGTCGATGAAAGAAGCACGTAGAATTTCCTCTAGGTTTGGAATGGTTCGCTCGGTCTAACCATCTGTATGAGGATGGAAGGCGGTGCTTAGACGATGTTGCATCCTGAAAGCCACCAGAAACCCATTAAATATTCGGAAAGTAAACCGTGTGTCATGATCGGTGACAATAGAAGAAGGCAATCCGTGTAGCCAAAAAATATCCTCCACGTATAGGTGTCACATGCTCTCTACTGAACCCTAATCTCTAATTAGTAGTAAGTGGGCCAACATGGTGAGTTGGCCAACGATCACCCAAATCTAGTCGTGACCCCTAGATGTATGTGGAAGACCCATCATGAAGTCCTCGGATATCCCATCTCACTTCCACTCTCGAACCTCTAAAGGCTGAACCTAGCATGCTGGTACCTGGTGCTCCGCCTTCAACTGCTAACTAGTGAGGCTTTTAGAGACAAACTCTCCCACTACCTTCTTCATACCTAGCCATCTGTGCTGTAATCGATGGTCCTGGTATGTCTTTTCCACTCTTAGATGTACCGCTAGAGGGGATGTGTGTAACTCCCTCAAAACAACCTCCTGATGTGCTACGGGTACCAAGGTACGTCCTCTAAAGAGAATTAAGTTCTCCCCATCTTCAGAAAATCCAACAGGTTCCTTCCCTATGGATATCTGAGCACGTCGTGTCTCACAGTCAGCGTCCACAGGTTGTGCCTCCCTAACTCACTGAAGAAGTGGAGGAGTTACTGTGAGAGACTGAAGGAAAGCTGCCTCATCCCTATCCACAAAGGATATCTATAAGGAATTCATCTTCTCTGTCGCCTCTACTAGAAGATGTATACCAGATCTCCTACTGAGTGCATCCTAAAAATGTTCACCTTCCCAGGATTATATACTATCACGAAGTCATAGTCCTGGAGGAACTCAATCCAATGTCGATGTCTCAGGTTCAGGTCGTTCAGGGAGAATATATACTTGAGGCTCTTGTTATCAGAGTAGACTGTGAAATGATCGCCCATCAGATAGTGCCTCCACATCATCAAGGAGAAGACCACTGCTGCTAACTCCAGGTCATGGGTAGCTTAGTTATGCTTGTTGTTTCCCAGTTACTGAGAACTATACGTGATCACAACTCTCTCTTGCATCAGGACACACCCGAGTCTGGTCCCTGATGTGTCGCAGTAAACTATGTACCCTACGCCTTCCTCTAAAAGACACAAAATGGGGTCACTAGTCAGCCTCTCCCTCATCTCCTGAAAGATATGCTGACATCTCTCCAACCACACAAAGGGTTTCCCCTTCTTCGTCAAGGATGGTAGTGGTGCTCCAACTCGAGAGATGTCTGGAATGAACCTCCGGTAATATCCAGCCAATCCTAGGAAACTTCATACCTCTGTCACACTCTTGGGTGGCTCCCAAGTAAGTACCACCTCAATATTCACTGGATCCACTGCAACTCCATCCTCCAAGATGACATGTCCCAAAAATAGAACCTATCTGATGCAAAACTGTCATTTTGAGAGCTTGCCATAAATATGGTTCTCTCGGAGTGTGTCCAGAACTACCCGCAAATGGTAGGAATGCTCCTCCTCAGTAGTCAAGTAGATCTGAATGTCATTGAAGAAGACCACGAAAAAAAGATCAAGATATAGATAGAAGATCCTGTACATGAGACTCATGAACACTTCGAGAGCATTGGTTATGCCATAGGGAATAAACAAGAACATGTAATGGCCATACCGATACCTGAAGGTCGTCTTTTTCTCATCCTCGTCTTGATCTATGAGATTGTGATAACCTGATCTGGGGTATTATCTTCGAGAACCACCATGCTCCATTCAGTTGATCAAAGAGGTCGTTAATCCTCAGGAGTGGGTACTTGTTCTTCATGGTCAAATGGTTCAGGTGACAGTAGTTTATAGAAAGCCTGAAGCTCCCATCTGCCTTCTTGGCGAACTGAATTGGGGTTGCACAGGGAGAAACCCTTGGCCGGATCGATCCCTTCCTATGAAAGTCCTCCAGATGTACCCATATCTCATAAAGCACATCATGATCCATCCTATATTCTAGTGTAGATATCAGTGCCGTCTCGTGGTACATGTCAATATATAAGTACTCCTCTCTGCGAAGAGGTAGTCCTGGAATATCGTCAGGGAAAACATCCACGTACTGGTCATCCACTACAGGATATCTCGGACTTTCCACATCTACTGCTCTAAGGGTATGGCAGTGTAACACCACAACCCCAGTTACCCAGAGTTGGTCCATTATTACATAACATTAGCATGATCACAGAAGATCATGTCTCGAAAGACTGATTAGTTTAGTAGCCTTGGAAAAACTAGATATGTTCATAAGGTTTCCATTACAACATTAAATGGAAAACAACAACAACATTGATTCCATAGACAACATTGAGATCTCATAGTCAATCCCTACAGGTATGTTATAAACTAATTCATCACAACATTGAAAAAATAAAACATAGAAAGGGGTGAGCTCAGATTCTTAGTAAGGATAACAATATAGCGGAAACATTCAAAAAAAGCATAAACATTTAAGGCAAGGTATAAATAAAACAAAAATCTTTTAAACTTGAACTTCAACATAATATGGAAATAATATTATCAAATAATTCTATTTAATTATTCACATGGATATTATACAAGTAGAATAATCACATGAAATATCAATAACCAGTTTCATAATGAAGGAATGCATAATGCCAGACTATCATAACCACATAGTCAAGGAATTGTGCCAAGAAAACAAATAAGATTTTTTTCAAGGCCTTGTGCCAAGACACTAGTTTCTTCATGAGACCTACTGATCCATCTAAGAGCTATATCAGGCTCCACCCATCACTTACTGAGTCCAATGCATTTCTCATATGAATATGCTTAAACTTAACATAAGCATTGGTATTAAATGTAGCATACGAAATGTCAATTATTTCTCCATAAACCATGAATGGTATAAAAATATCACATCCACAGTCAAACATATCACAAAAACATCAATATAATATGGAATTTTTGTATCTTAATAATTCAACTTCAAATAAGGTTAAAATTCATCAAAGGATACTGAGATAGATGAAATCAAAACTATTTGAGAGAATTATATTTTTTTAAATCATTTAAAAGTTCCATATTTATAAAAGAAAACATTTACTTTGAAAATATTCTTATAATCTTGTAAGGGAATCTTTGAAGATTTTATAATGGTGGAAAATCGCTGCACCCGCCGTATAAATTAACAATACATTCTTACCTTAATTTTGTCGAAAAGGTTTAAAAAGGTCCTTGTTTGGAAAACGACGGAATGATTACTTTATAAACATATTATAAAAATTCAAACAAGGGTATAAATTAATATAACCCATAGTCTATAGAATAGTATGAATGTTTTGAAATAAATTTTTATGAGACATGGATGTGGATGATAATGAGGTCCCAGTAGATACTTACGTAAAAACAACCTCGGATAATAATGTGATTGTGAAATTAACCCTTACCTTGAAATTTTCCTTGTTCGAGGGCAGGATAACCTCTTGTGTAATAGATAAATCAATTTTATTAAATTATAAAATAATTAGATACATAAATATGATATCATATATGATCTTTTAATATTTCATTGTTAATAATATTTTAGTATTATCGTCATTTTGGGTGTTCACTTACTTGTTTTATTTTATATTTTTTGTTACACAAGCCCTATTTTTTATCCCTAGGTTGTATCTTATTCATATAAATAATGATATCAAGTCCCTAAAAATTATTTGTAATCCTTAAATGAAAATTACTCTTGAATGGATACGATGGAGAATGAATCTCTTCATGTTCGTGGAGACGGTAGTACGTACGTACGCACGAGCGACAATATCATTCTTTTGATATTAAAATAATATATAATTGGATCGTGAATCATATATAAAGAATCATTATCATGTTATATTTATTATTTACATGAATTTCACTTCATTATTATACCGATCCAAATAATAATGTATTGAATAACAATTACACAACAATGTGGAGACGGTAAGCCATACGTATAAACGTATGGTGGCATGTCATTAAAGGGATGGATAGAATAATGAATTTGGTTGTAAAATATTTATAATAACATCACAGTATGTATAATATTATGGATTTATTATTTTTAATGGAAATAAAAAATAAAGAAGAAGAGGAAGAAGAAAGGAACTTGAAAGAGGGTGGTGAAAACAATACCTCTTCTTCAGGTTATTCCTTTTTATTTGATCAAGAGGGATCCTTAGGTTGGCATTAAGATTGAACTAAGGCATCTAGGATGAAGTTAGGGATGTTGATAGAATATTTGGGCATGGGTTGTTCGAGCTAAAAGGCTTTTATGTTATTCATTTAACAGAAAGGAGAGTTCCCTTTTATAAGAGGGGTGAGGGGCACCTTTGGAAAAGCTAGAAATATTATTTTATAATAAATTCATATTCATTTTATAATTGATAGAAAGTGGATTATTTAAAGTATAAGGTGTTTATAGGTCGCAAACCACTCTACCAATAGGTTTTATACAGGTTTGGGTCACTATATTAACTTTATCTTTTTTATTTAACTCTTAGTTAAATAGTTTGACATTTACCATGTCTCTTTGTATTTTTATATTATATAGTTAATAAACATACTATATACTTCCAAGAGAATCCCATGTGGTCCATTAATGATACACCTATCATTATATAAGTCCTTTGGCCAAACCATAGATTTTTATGAATATAATATCAATTAATAATATAATATTTGTTTTAAGAACTCTTTTATGTCAATTTTGACACTATTTAATAAATGATTTTTGTTATAGTCATAAAAACATTTTTAATTCGAAGAAAATACATTTATGTAATAAAAAAAGTCATGTTAACCAATAAAATTTTTGTATGTCATAAAAAATTTAAATTGAATATTTATTTTAACATTTATAATACCAATTATTTGATTCTTTCATTAATATGGAAAATACAACATCATTATTGTGTCATAAATAAATTTAATTATTCAATATGTAAAAATTATAAATAAAATATAATTACGTAAGAAATATTATTAGCATTATAATAAATATTTATAGTTTAAAATATAACATATATAACCCTATGTAAGAATTGTATTTCTAAAAGATATATTTTTATGTCATTTTTGTATTTACTTTAACTTAATTAATATAAAGTTCCATTATCACTAAAAAGTGGCTCCATGGGGTACCAAAATAGACCCAATGATGTCCATGGTCGGACATGTATCAAAAAATAATGTTAGGACATGTTTTAGGGTAATTTAATATTATTATAATATTATTTTTTTACCCTTATTTACCGGATTTATCCTTTAACCATGGTAAATAAAATATTTACCGAAGTAATTATTCAAAATGTATAAAAATAAGAGTTACCTATTTACAAAATTGGGACATCATGATTCCAAATATGGAATTCATTTTTACAAATTCAAAACACAGAAGTGGCAGAAATTAATTTTAAAATTTATTTCCGAAGTCAAAACAAAAAGCGTATTTTTAAGAAATAATAACTTTCAAAAGATTGAAAAATTTTTATGTCCTTTTTAAATGTGAAATTATGTCCAATGACTAACATTGTATTAAATGGTAAAAATATATTCTAATTATACTTTCAAACCATTCCAATTCATAATTTATCACTATTAATTATTTCGATTTAAAAAGTTGTTTTTAATTAAAATTTAGTAATTTTCACTATTCATGAAAAACTGAATGTTTTCAGAAAAAATACCAAAAATTTACCCTATTCTAATTTCAATACTATAAATCCAAAAATGAAGTCTATTTTGAAAGATAAAATTCATAATAGTTCAAAAAGTGGGTATTAATATTCATAATGGCTAGTTTGATTGGTTGTGGTGTGTTAAAACTCGAAGTTGTGTACAGTACATGCTACTATATTATTCAAAGAGAAGCATACCATGGAAGCATGAGGTGTAACATTTTCCAGTCCTTCAAATAATTTTTTCCTTGAAATTTCTAGAATAATACCACATGAAAATACATGGCTGGTTCTTCATCATAAGTTCCTCAGGTTCCAACGTTGCATCTTCCATCTTATGGTTTCTCCATAGATCTTTTACCAGACGAGTCGTCCAGTTTCTCCAAACTTGTTCAATCGTATCAAGAATCTTGACTGGCACTTTGCAATAAGACAGATCTGGTTCCAATTCTACTTCCTCATAGGTGTGTACATGCGTTGGGTCAGGCATGTATTTTCTCAATAGAGATATGTGGAACAGATCGTCAACTTTGGAGAGGTTTGGCGGCATTTCCAAATGATAAGCTACAACCCCAATTCGTTCTAGAATTTCAAAAGGTCTGATGTACATGGCACTCAATTTACCTTTGTTACCGAAATGTATAACTCCTTTCCATGGAGATACATTCAATGAAACATGATCTCCTACCTGAAATTCCAAATCCTTCCTCCGGTTATCGACATAGATCTTCTACCTACTTTGAGCTGCTTCGATGTGGTTTTGGATTACCATCACCTTTTCCATCATTTCCTTCACCCATTCTGAGCCTATGTGATCTCTTTCACCAACATCATCCCAACTGGTTGTTGTGAGACATCTCCTTCCATATAATGCTTCATATGCTGCCAATCGAATACTTGAATGGAAGCTATTATTATAGGAAAATTATTCAAAAGGTAAATATTGATCCCATATACTCTGAATGTCAAGTGAGAAGAATCTCGACATGTCTTATTAGGTTTGAATAGTTCATTCTGATTGTCCATATGTTTGAGGGTGGTATGCAGTGCTCAAACAAAGTTCGGTATCGAAGGCCTTCTGAAGACTCTTCGAGAATCTTGATGTAAAATGTGGATCCCGATCAGAAAAAATTGATATGGGTACTCCATAAAGTCTCACAACTTCATTAATATATAGCCATGCTAGAGGTTCATGTGGTAGATATTTTCTTATAGAAAGAAAATATATTTATTTAGTAAGATGATCAACAATGAACAATTTTTCATCCTTCCTTCTAGGAGTATTTTGTAGTCCCATGAAAAAGTCCATCGTAATATTATCTCATTTCCACTCAGGTATAAGAAGAGGTTGCAATACTCTTCCAGGATGTTGCCTTCTAGCTTTCACTTGTTGACAAACCATACATCTTCACAAAAAATCATCAATTTCCTTCTTCATTTCATCCCACAAAAAACGTTCAACCAAATCATTATACATTTTGGTGCTCCCAGGGTGTATAGAGAAATTCTAACTGTCAGAATCATCCAACAATTACATTTTTAAATCAGGTATATCAGGAACACAAAGTCTCTTCCCAATATTCAAAATTACATCTTCATACACAAAGTCACTCAATCTACTATCATTCAAAGCATTAATCTTCTTTTGAAACTATTCATCATCGGTCGGAGAACACATAATCCTTTATAGTAAAGATGGTTTGGAAACTATTGAAAAAGTATCGATGTTTCAACTTCCATGGTTATTCCCATATACAACTTTACCAGATCCAAGAAAATAGGATCCCTTTCAACTCTCGTCTTATTCAATACTCCATGATCTTTTCTGCTCAAAGCATATTCCAACTTATTTCTCTTCCCCAGGTGGTAGTGTATCGTGAAATCATAATCCTAGAGTAGTTCAAGCCATCTCCTTTGCCTCATGTAGTGTTCTTTCTATGAGAAAATATACTTCATACTCTTATGATCAATATAAATCTTACATTTCCCACCATAGAGACATTGTCTCCAAATCTTCAAAGCAAATATCATAGCTGCTAACTCAAGATCATGAGTAGGATAGTTTTTTTCATGAATTTTTATCTATTATGATGTATAGGCAATAACCCAATCACTCTGCATAAGGACACAACAAAGTCCTTTCATTGAAGTATCACTATAAATAACAAACCCTTCATTCTCTAATGGTAGAGTCAATATAGGAGAATTAACTAATATTCTCTTTAGTTTTTCAAAACATTCTTCACACTCTTTTGATCAAACAAATTTAACCCCTTTACGTGTGAGCTTCGTCAATGGGTTAGCCAATTGGGAAAAATTCTAGATGAAACATCGATAATAACCTGCTAAACCAATAAAACTGTATACCTCAGTTATACTCATCGGTGATTTCCATTGTTGGATTTCCTTTTTCTTATAAGGATAAACATAGATTCAATCCTTGGAGACAATATGCACAATAAATGAAATCTCCTGAAGCCAGAATTCACACTTGCTAAACTTCCCATATAATTCATGTCTTCTCAGAGTCTTCAATATAATGCACAACTGATTTTCATGATCTTCATAGCCTTTGAAGTATACCAAGATATCATCAATAAATACCACTACAAAGTCATAAATATATTCCTTAAAAACATTGTTCATTAGATTCATGAAAACATAGGGTGCATTAGTCAGCCCAAAAGGCATTACTGTAAACTCGTAATGCCCATACCTGGTTAGAAATGTTGTCTTCGGAATGTCTTCCTTCTTCCCACACAACTGATGATATCCCGATCGAAGGTCATATTTGAAAATTATTGATCTCCATGTAGTTGTTCAAATAAATCATCAATGCAAGGTAGGGGATACTTGTTCTTTATTGTTATACCATTTATCTCCCTATAGTCGATACATAACATCATAGATCCATCTCTCTTTTCAACAAAAAGGACATTGGCTCCCCATAGGGAAACACTAGGGAGAATGAATTCATTATATCTCAATTCCTCTAGTTTTTTCTTTATTTCCACTAATTCCACAGTGGCCATTCTATAAGGGGTCTTCGATATGGGCCTTGAACCAGGAATTAAATAAATGGAAAACCCAATATCTCTTTCTGGATAATGTCCAGGTAAATCTACCAGAGACACATCTACATATTCATTCACAATACGTACATCCTCTATTTGAACATTCCTTTCCTCACACACAGTTATTTCATTCTCTTCCTCCCCAATAATTGAATTTAGTTGAGCTACTGGGGGTGGATCAAGATAAGAATTAGGTGGCGAAGATTCTTCTCTAAAGATAAGGTGTTCTTCATCAACATCATCAAAAAGCTTAACCTCCTCTTTCATACAATGAATCTCCACATCATGGATCGAAATCAAATCAATACCGAGGATTATATCAAATTCAATCATGGATATGACGATGAGATTAGCAGATACTGAAAATTTATATGCTCTAATGGGAACTAATTCACAGAACATTGTAGCAATTATACATCCCTTAGGAGTTTGGAGTGACAACTCCCTTGTTAAATCAAATTGGAAATATCTAATTTTCGTAGAAAACTGGGAAGATATGAGACAATTCGATGATCCATAATCAAATAATGCATTTTCTAAATATGAGGAAACCATTAAATTATATGCCACCACATCTTTCGGAGCATCTACCTCAATAGTAGTGATAGCATAATATTGGCCTTGATCCCTTTTCCTTTTCTGAGGTATGTTTCCCAGATTCTTAGGGAATTCATTTGCATAATGTCCCATCTACCTGCAATTGTAGAATTGATCATCAGTAGCTTCATTCTTCCCCTTGCAATCACGAGCTTGGTGGACTTTTTCACCACACTTGTAACAGACACTCATTCCTTTTAAAAAAGTACCAGGGTGTTTCTTCCAACCTTTACTATAGTATGGATATTCAAATTTTCCATTCATCCACTTATTTCCATTTCCAGAGTGATCAGCATATCTCTTCCTCTCTTTCTTTTCATTAAAGTCAGAAGACGTAGAGAATTATTTTTTTGTCTTGATAGCACATGAGACAATATATTCGTATGATGAGAAGGATTGTGGGACTAATGCTTGATGGAAATATGATTTTAACCCATCAAAGAAACGATCAATATTACTTCATGGGTAATGCATATAATCTGCAACATGCCTCACTATCCTTGTAATGATTAGCCTCATAGTTTGCGACATTCTCATCCTCTTTTTTCCTCAGACTCATAAATTATCATTCCATATCTTCTTGATGGTCACGAGGAAAGTATTTTTCTATGAAAAGATCTTTGAACTCCCTCCATTCCATATTTGATACCTTATCATCTTATTTCATGGTTTGAATCAATGACCACCATTGATCATCATCTCTAGTGAGGCGGACAACTGCCATGATAACTTTTTCTCTTTCTCTACTCCCCAAGGCATGAAATATTTTCTCTAATGAATTTATCCATTGCTCAAATACTAGTGGATTTGTTCACCCATGGAATGCTGGTGGTTGTTTCCTCATGAAGGGATATAACAATGATACTCCACGCTGTGGATCTTGGTGCTCCATATGGGTATGATTATTATTCATAACCTGAGTGAGTTGTCACAGTATGGTGATTAGCTGATCAGCACCAGTTTCATCACCAGATCCACTATAATTATCTTGAGCAGGAAGGAAATCCCTACATGGAGTGAGTGCATTGATATAGTTTCCATTTCATCCACTAGGAACCATTTCTAAATAATGGAATAAACATGATTAGTTTATGAATCACAATTCATAATTCCAAACATGTAAAATACCTTACGTAAATTGAACTGTTTATGGATATAATCCATAATCATAAAAATGTTTTATTAAAGGAAGTATATACTTATAAAACCTTCATAATGGTTTGTAATGAAAATGATAATTATCCTAATCATATACCTCGGGAGTGTTGTAACCAAGAGTGCAGCAAGGCCCGTTTTCGTGCACCAGTTCCCGTTCAAGTCTAGCTCAATGCGGTGTTTTCTGGTTTTACCCCTAGGTACATCTGTGCTAGAGCAACCTCTGCCTGCTCATATCCAAGGATGTATTGCTCGGAATACTCACAAAGTCTCTACAATACCAAAATTATTGGAAACTCCTCTATATTAATCTTCAAAGTCCATCTTAGGTCTATGTTCTCTAATCAGAATTTATCTAAATCTAGCATCCGAGGTTTGTACTAAACATCCTCTCATACCAACTGTAATGCCCCGACCCCAGTTACCCAGAGTGGGTGCATTATTACATGACATTTTCATGATCACAAAATATCATTTCTCTAAATACCGATTAGTTTAGTAGCCTTATAAATAATAGATACATTCATAAAGTTTACATTACACCATGAAATGGAAAACTACAACAACATTGATTCCATAGACAACATTGAGATCCCAAAGTCTATCCCTGGAGGTCAGTCATAAAATACTTCTTCACAACCTGGGAAAAATAAAACATAGAAAGGGGTGAGCTCAGATGCTCAGTATCGATGACAATATAGCAAAAACATTCATAAATAAACATAAACATTTAAGTTAATGTATATCTAAAACAAAATCCTTTTAAACTAGAACATCAGCATAATATGTCAAAAATAAAATCAAATAATTCCATTTACTTATTCACATGGATATTCTACTAGTCGAATAATCACATGTAATATCAATAACCTATTTCATAATGAAGGAATGCATAATGCCAGACTATCATAACCAGATAGTCAATGCCTTGTTCCATGACTACAAATTAGATTTTGTGAAGGCCTTGTGCTAAGAAACTAGTTTTTAACATGAGTCCTATGGATGCATCAAGGATCTATAGTGGGCTCCACCCAACAAAAAATAAGTCCAATGCATTTCCCATATGAATAGTTTTAAACATAACATAAACATTCATATTAAGACTAGCATACGAAATGTAAATACATTCTCCATAAACCATGAATGGTATAACAATATCACATCCATAGTCAAATATATCACAAACCTTCAATAAAATATGGAAGTTTTTTATCATAATAAATCAAATTCAAATAAGCTTAAAATCCATTAAAGGATGTTGACATAGATGAAATCAAAACTATTTGAGAGAAATATCTCTTTTTTAGATCATTTAAAAGTCACATATTTATAAAAGAAAAAATTAAAATTGAAAATATTGTTATAATCATTTAAGGGAAGCTTTAAATATTTTATATAGGTGGAAAATATCCACACCCGCCGTATAAGGTAAGAATACATTCTTACCTTAATTTTGTCGAAAATGTTAAAAAGGACCTTGTTTGGAAGACAACAGAAAGATTCCATTTTTAACATATTATAAAATTCCAAAAAAGGGTATAAATGAATTTAACCCAGAGTCTATAAAATAGTAAGAAGGTTTTGAAATACATCTTTAAGAAACATGGATGTCGATGATAAAGATGTCCCAGTATATACCTGTGTAAAAACAACCTCGGATAATAAAGAGATTGTGAAATTAACCATTACCTTGTACTTTTCCTTGGTTTAGGGTAGGTTAAACTCCGGTAAAATAGTTAAATCTTTTTTATTTACTTATAAAAGAATCATATACATAAATTTTAAAACATATATGATCTTTTAATATTTCTTTGTTAATAATATTTTAGTATTATCGTCGTTTCAGGTGTTCACTTACTCATTTTCTTTTATATGTTTTCTTACAAAAGTTGTGTTTGTTATCCATAGGTTGTATCTTATTCATATCCAGAATTATATCAAGTACATAAACATTATTTTTAATGATAAAGTGTAAACTAATCTTGAATGGATACGATGGGGAATGAATCCCATTGTGTTCTTGGAGATGTTAGTCTGTACATATGCACGAGCGACAATATCGTTCTTTTGATATTAAAATAATATATAATTAAATGTTGTATCATATATAGAGAATAATTATCATGTTATATTTATTTTTTAAATGAGTTACACATCGTTAATATATCCTTACAAATAATAATGTATTGAATAATAATTACACCACGGCGTGGAGACGGTAAGCCGTACGTATGCACGTATGGAGAAATGTCAATCATGAGATGAATAGAATAATTAATTTCATTGTACCATATTTATAATAACATCACAGAATATAGAAGTTACTGGATTTATTATTTTAGAATGGAAATAACAAAGAAAGAAGAGGTGGAAGAAGAATGGAACTTGAAAGAGGGTGGTGAAAACATTAACTCTTCTTCAGGTTCTTCCTTTTGATTTGATCTAAAGGTCTTCTTAGGATGAATTTATGAACAAAATAAGGAAACTATGTTGAAGTTATGAGCGTTTAGAGAATATTTTGGAAGGTTTTGGCCGATCCAAAAGGCTTTGAAGGTATTAATTTGAGAGAAGGGTGAGTGCCCTTTTATAAGAGGGGTGAGGGGCACCTTTGGAAAAGCTAGAAATATTATTTTTCAATAAATTCATATTCGGTTTCTAATGGATACAATGTGAATTATTTAAAGTTTAATGTGGGTATAGGTCTAAAACCACTCAAACAATAGGTTTTGGAAAGTTTTTGGTCATTATATTAACTTTATCTGCTTTATTTAACTCTTAGTTAAATATTTTGACATTTACCATTTCTCATTGTATTTTTATATTATGTAGTTAATAAATTTACTATATAATTCTAAGAGACCCCCAAGTGGTCCAATAATGATACACCTATCATTATATAAGTCCTTTGGCCGAACCATAGATTTTTAGAATTAAAATATCAATTAATAATATAATATTTGTTTTAAAAACTCCTTTGTGTCAATATTGACACTTTTTAATAATTGATTTTTTTTATAGTCATAAAAACATTATTAATAAAAACAAATTAATTTAAGTAATCCTAACATGTATTATTAACGAATAAAGTTTTTGGATGTCATCAAAAGTTAAAAATTTATATTTATTTTAACATTTATAATACCAATTATTTGATTCTTTCATTAATAATGAAACTTCTGCGTCATTATTGTGTCATAAATAAATTTAATTATTCAATGTCTAAAAATTATAGATAAAATCTCATTATGTAGGAAATATTATTATCTTTATAATGAAAATTTATAGTCTAAAATATAACATATATAACACTATGTAATTTTTTTTTATAAAAGATATTTTCTTATGTCATTTTTGTATTTACTTTAACTTAATTAATATAAGGTGTCATTATCACTTAAATGTGGCTCCATCGGGTCCCATAATCGACCCAAATATTACCATGGTCGGACATGTATCAACTAATAGGGTTAGAACATGTTTTAGGGTAATTTAATATTATTATAATATTATTTATTTACTCTTATTTACCGGATTTACCCTTTAACCATGGTAAATAAAATATTTACCGAAATATTTATTCAAAATTTCTAAAAATAAGAGTTACATATTTACACAATTGGGAAAACCTGATGGAAATATTGAATCCATTTTTCCAAATTCAATACACATAAGTGGCAGAAATCAATTTAAATTCAATTCCCGAAGTCAAATCAAAAAGCGTGTTTTTATGAAATAATAACTATCAAAAGATTGACACTTCTTTATATCTGGTTTAAATGTGAAATTACATCCAATGGCCAACATTGTATTAAATTCTAAAAATATATTCTATTTATACTTCCAACCCATTCAAATGCATAATTTATCACTATTAATTATTTAGATGAAAAAAGTTGTTTTTAAATAAAATTTAGTAATTTTCACTATTCATCAAAAACTAAATGTTTTTAAAAAAATACAGAAAATTACCCCTATGTTAATTTCGATACTACGAATCCAAAAATGAAGTCCATTTTGAATGATAAAATTCATAAAATTTCAAAAAGTGGGTATTTCTATTCATAACGGCAGGTTTGATTGGTTGTGGTGTGTTAGAACTCCATGTTACGTACCACACACGCTACATCATTTTTCAAAGAGAAGCGCACCGTGGATGCTTGGGGTGTTACATGCAGGCCAAATGATGAGTGATTGACTACACCCTCCTCCGAGTAAGTCTGTCATGTGCTGTAAAGGCTCCCTTATCACCGGTGAAGGTGAACCAGGTCCCATCCATGCGGACACACTAAACTTTGAGACTAATATAGTAGATATGAGCATGGAATGTAGATAACTAGTCAATACCCAAAATGACGTTGTAAGGCCTTGATACCGCTACTAAGAGATTTTAGTAGAAGCTCTCGCCTCCTGAAATAAGCTCACACTACCTTCACCAGTGCGTAATCATCGAGTCTGCTCTTTTAGGAGTCTTTGGCCATTAGGATTGAACCAACGGCTCCATCGGAATCTCCGACCTCCGAACAAGGGAAATAGAAATGAAAGAGTGACTGGCACTTGTATCTATAAGTATTGCGGCAATGATAGAGTAGACACAGTTCGTACCTCGAATCAACTCCGAAGTGCGATGATCATAAGCCTCAACTACCTGGATCTGAGCTCTCCCATGTCCACCTACTCCTTGCGGTCGGGGTGTACCTCTTGGCAGTAGTGGTGGTAACACCTCGATACATCATCCACCGCCAGCTGCACGGCCAGCTCCTCTGCCACGTCCACCTGCTCCCTGTGGACCGCCTAGATCGAATCTCTTCCTCTGCCTGGGAGGTCCCTCAACTATCTTCTGATCATCTGAACGACAGGTTGGATAGTCAAGAGCCATGTGACCTTGCCCGCCGCAGGTGTAACAATGTCTACTTCTAGCAAGTTTTTCACTGCCCCGGGTGCCCCGTACAACTGATCCTGAGTCAGGCAGTCATCCACCCATGGGTCTGGTCCTCTTGGAACTCTATGTCATCTGTCTACTGCCAGCTGTAGAAGACTCCACTGCATGTCTACTAGTGGTGGGTCTCACTACCAGAGACTTCTCACCAAGGAAACTCTCCACCAGGAGGGATCTCTCTAGCACCCCCGCCTGCATCGGGTTGCTGAGTGAGATCATCGAATCCCTTATCAATCACCAAAGCCCCTGCTCAATGGTCTGAGCCCTGAAGAAGGGGACCTGTATGATATCTATGGAGTAGCACGAGAGGTCGGTGAACCGCACTGAGTGCTGATCTATCTTCATGCTACCCAGCTGTAGATGTAGTAGCTCCTGTATCCGCACCACACGAAGGGTGGCTATGAAAAAATCCGCCCAAAACAGGATCTCAATATCTGTCTATAGTAGTGTCGCCTCGTCATACAATTGGAGCATCAAGCTCCACCATCTTCCTTCTAATACTCGAAGGAGACTCACGGAAATGATCACCATAAGGTCTTACGGTGTACCTACCAGTCTGAAAACTCTAACCATAGCCTCCAACCAATCCTCAGATGCATGTGGGTTCGTCTCTCTCATGAACCTGGGAGGCCTCTAGTGCTGGAACTCACACAAAACACTCATGAGGTGTGCATCATCTGCTACTGGGTCTGGTGTCATCGATGGCCCAATGGGTTGTGGTACCACTGGTGCCTCTGTTGGAAGAGGTACATGCATCGAGACCTTGTCGCTTGGTGGTCTTCCATCTCATACATCTCTCGAAACCCTAGATGGTTGGATGCGTGGAGGCATCCTGAAAGGAAACTGGTGCACCACAATCAAAAGTGTATACCTGTTGAGATGATCTATTTGAGCTATCTTAAAGAACACTTTTGAAAACCTAGATGCAATCAGTGTTTTCATACACTTGGTCGGAAATCAGTCGTCAGGGTCCTGGTGTATGGATATGTTGGCCGCCGCACCAACACTGGACTCCCTGAACTGAAATCCACACTCAGTACCCTTAAAATTATTTCTTTATAGAAAATAATTATCAGAGTTATATGTTCTGTGGTAGATCAGAATCCTCTGATATCAATTTGTAACGACTCGTTCACCGGGGCCCACGCTGTGACTACCCCAAGCCCGCCTTCCATAGACTAGGGGCTAGCGACTAGAAGCAAAGGCTTAAATCCCTAAGTTGGGAAGGCATTTCCTTTATAAATCATAAACACACTCAATCAGTGTAAGGTGGAACCAAAACACTAAGTAAAATCTTATACAAATGAGTGCTGAAAACTAAAGGGGCCAGAATATAAGCCCAAATAGAAAGTAGAAGTACAACTGAAAAGGGACCAAACGGGTGAAGGTGAATGCAGCTCCAGGATCATCCACCATGGATCCTACCCAAGGGTATGTACAGATAGCCTCCACAGAACTACACGTTTGTCCGTCTCCTCCATGAACCGTCATGCCGTGTGGTCCACCTCGAGGTACCATCTAGTCCTATCCACTCAGCCTCAGTGAGCGATGTCTGTCATCTGCAACCAACACAACGAGGGGCGGGCAAAGCCCATGCAGGGGTGAGTATAACGATACTCAATAGGGACATAAAGACCACCATGGTCCCTCAAGATCCACCCTGGATAAACCACAGAGTATGAAATCAATGTATATCCATTACATAGGTATATTCCCATACATATACCTATGTTATCAAGTAATCCATATCAGTCATGAGGTAAAAAACAAGAGTCACTGACTCAGCTAAAACTAGGATTTTATTTTAGAGGTAGTAACATGTAACACTCCCTGTTAAACTGTCGAAACCTTGGCTGGTAGTGTACTCTTCTTCTAGAGAGTACTGTGGGAATGCCACATCACACAGAGGCGCTTCCCACTATCCTAGACTACTTAGGTACTCCTCCTATCGTGTATCGTGGGACTGATGCATCACACAAAGGTGCTCCCCACTATGGGTGTGCCGTGTCACACAAAGGCGCTCCCCCTCATAGCCTACTGAGGTACTCCTCCGTTTGAGTACCATGGGTCTACTGTATCACACAAAGGCGCTTCCCACTGTGGTCTGTCGCATTACACAGAGGCACTCCCCACAGGGTTAGTCGAAACACTAAGAGTCGAATCAGTCACCAGTAGTTAGATCTTAGCCGACTACTAGGTCTCCGTACTCCACTTGCTCATCTCCGGGAGGATTCGATCCACAAGATATAGGTAGATTATCCAACTGTTAATAAGTCCCACGTAGAAGTATCTCAACGTTCCTATTTGTATTATGGGTCTCAACGCAACAGACGATGCATCAATTGGACACCAGGTCTGTGAGTTATTGGCATTTCCATTCCTAGGTCCGGGCTGGATTTAGGTTTAATCGAACCCGACTCTAACCCAACTACGTCCAAACCTCATGTGTGTTATGCCAAAATAACCTTCTTTCTGAAAGATTTTTGTCACCATAGAATATTCCTCAATCGGACATCTGTTGCCCAAGTTATGGGCAAAAAAGTGAAAACGAGCCATAACGGGTCTGGATTGGGGTCTGACCCGGTCCGTGGGTCCAACCTGGTCTGCGGGTCCTACCCGGTCTGCGGGTCCGACCCGACCAAAGGGGTTGGCCCGGCCCGTGCTGGGTCTGGACTGGCGGCCCGGTGGCACGGCCACCCGCGGGGGTCCGCCTAAGCCACATCTAGGAGGGAGGCCGCACGCCCCCCTGGAAATCGCAAACGACTATGTTGTTCGTGTGGGAGCCAAACTGGTGCCACGTGGCGCCGGTCCACATCACGCGGGACCCATAGTGTTTCCCGCTCCTGTCAGCTATCCGAGAAGCCAGTCGACTTCGCGGGAGGCGTTGGATGCATCACGCCTCCTCCGACGACCTATGGGATTGGGCTGCCAGACCTCTTTGCGGCCGTGCTCGAGCCGGCCACTGCTGCACCACCACGGCCAGTAGCCACGACCCTACATCGGTCCACAACGCGGCACTGGTTGTGACATTCCTTCTTTGGTGACCCAGATGCCTTCTTTCGCGTCTGACATTGCGCCAGCCGCCGCTCCACCACCGCGGTCCTTCAGTCACGGGTCACTCCTCTGGTCGCGCGGTTGTTCCGCTGCCACCCCGCAGTGAATTTTTTTTCTCCATCCGCCGATGAGATTTCTGCTGGTCACTGGACAAGTTACGGTGGCCCATTTTTCATTTCGTAAGAAGCCTCACACTCCTCAAAACGTCGCGTTCTATCCACATTCATTGATGATGAGAAACACACATTCCAATATCATTCCACAATTAGCTTCAAAATCCACAAAGAAGGCTGTGGGGTCAGGCCGTGTTTATTCCGAATGCGCCTTCTGCATTAGGGTGGTATCAAACGGGTTCAAATTATAAACCATGAGGGAAAACAACGAACACACAACAACAAATCATGAAACACCTAACTCAGATTCATTTAAATTGGAAGAGAAGATGAAGAAGTCAAGGACGACCTCATCGTCATTCTTCAAGGACGGTGCTTGCTCCATTGTTCCGATTGAAGATCAACGATGAAAATATCTTTCGCTGGAGGTTGAAGATTTCTTCATTGGAGAGGAATATTATCTCTATGTTCTCTCCTCTTCCCATGCTCGACCAAAAAGACAAATTCCACCATAATAATAAATTATGACATCTTATTAAATTGTTGGCATAAAATTAAAAAGGATTAAATTAATTAATTGAATGTGTTCAATTAATTAATTGAGAGGTTTAGGCACCATAAAGAGGGGATTTCAAGGGTTCTCCCCACTTAAGGGAGAGTTCAAGGGGTTAAAAGACAGGTGGTCCCAACCTCATTTATTCTCCCATGGGAGGTTGAGTTCTAGTGGGCCCCACCAACATAACCTCTCTTGGGAGGTTCTTGTGTGTTGGCCCCAACCACCAACCACCTCTTGGAGGTTTTAACAAAAAAGAATAAAAATAAATGAACCAATTTATTTTTATTAAATTTATTTAAAAATACCCAAAAAATAACTTTCATTCTCGAACAACTGTCGTCGTGGGGAAAGTATTCTTAAGCGAATATTAGTGCTGCGAGTTCAATGGTGCCTTCAGATTTCCATTCCGAGCACTGGTTATAAAGTTATAAAATCTCTCTCTACGGTTATTGAACGTACCCAAAAAAATCAGATATTGATTCTGGGCACACCGGGCCTTGGAATCAAGCTCCATAAATTTTTGCGGACTCGTAAAATTCCCATTTATTTAATAAAAATAATTCCAAGGAATTTATGGGTCTTTACATGTTCAATCTCTATTATAAGACATTATATCATGTATATTCCCCATTATATCTATCTAAAGCATCAGGTAGTCAACATGTTGTCTATAGATATTTATTATAATTCATTCATTTGGTTATTATAATTTTCATGTGTTTCATATGGTTTTATTTTCATAATGTCCTAAGGAACTTATGTGACGTTCCAATGATTTATAATATGGTTTTTGGAAATAATTTTATTTCAAAAGGTAGATAAATGATATATTGAAATGGTATATTATTCATATTCATGGTAAAATGGAACATTTTTTTGAAAATATTTTTCATGGGTTTGTTGGTTTTTCTCTAGACTAACATTGATTATTTTTGTATGTAACATTATCTGATTGTTTTTATCACCCCACCTTTTTTAAAATAAATTCATTGGTCTTATTGTTGGGTAAGGTAAATGTTAACGTCGCATTGGAAGTCAGGAATATTTTTCATGAAAAAAATCATGTATTACATTAAATGTTATACATTATATGTAAAAGGTATTTTGATAAGAGTTATCCACATGGTAATATATGGTTTTGTTAAGTGTATGATATGAATGAATAATGAATCACACTTATCCAAAATGGTAAACTGCAAAATGAAATTAATTATTGTCTAATGTCACTATAATATGTGTTGTTTATGTCATGTTGCCTATATTAAATGATACAAAATAATATTTTCAATGGAATGGTCTAGGATCATGAGAAATTACATTAGATTTGTTAGATGTGTGATTGTTTTATATTGATACAAATTTCATATCCTGATAGGATAGAGTGTGAGATGGATATATGAGATATTTTTCAATATAAACCTCTTTTATCCATTAAATAATGGTGATTTTTTCATCAAATTGATTTGGTTCTTAATTTATATTGATATCTTTGAAATGATATTGTTTTTAGTAATTAATGTGTTTGGAATGTGATTTTCTTGAATTGATTCAATTTTGGGGTGAATAAAATTTTTGAACTACATTCTTCACAATTTTACAAAACATTAAGAAAAACCAAGTGGATCCCATGGTAATGGTTCGAGGAGATTTCTGGACTTTTTCACATGGTTTTTAAATGACATAAATACTTTTCTTCCATACTTATTACTACATTACATAACTATATAAATTGAGATTTTAATATCTCTTCATTTCAAATTTACCCTATACCGTTTCACACAATATCGGGATGAATTTAATAGGTGTTTAATGAAATTTTTTGTAATTTTATATAGTTTTTTAATGTAGTAGTTTTATTATTTTTTAAACAAGGGGTTATGTGAATTTAATATTCCTTTTGGTTGATGAGTGTAATTATCCCAAATATATGATATTTAATTATACTTGGTTTCTTGTGGCTCGAAAAATGATTTCATCATTGTATGTGATGTTATTTAGAAATTGGTTCATTTAATTAGTGAATTGGATAAATATTACATTTCTATAAAAGGTTCTCAATAATAGTTTTTTATTTAATGTCAATTACAAAAGAGGTATATAAAATTATATTAAGTTTTATAGTGAGTTTATTAGTTTACAAATAGATGTGGAATTTCTGACCAGGATTAGATTGACATATAATGTCTATAAATCATTATAATGGTTTTCCTTATGTAAAAAATTTGTCCTCAATTCCATTAATTAAAAATTATGATGCTATATAAGTAATGTTTTCAAATATTTCATTATGGTCTCATTCATGGAAGGATTTTATTTTCTATGGATTGTAAATGGGCCATATTTTTAAATTTTAGGAATGGATAAAATGGGATGATGTATTGTATTCTACAGTACATGCCTTATATAAATTCATAATAATATGAAATTGAATTTTTATGTTAGTGATTCCAAAAAATTTACCTCTTCATTTTTAGTATCTAATATGACAACCTTTACATAAATTACATTAATCTACACATTACATCACTTAATTTATCCATGATAAAAGGATATAATATATGAATGGAAAAAATATTTTAATAGTCTTATAATACAAGATAAATACAATAATCTCACATTACATTCAAAAACATGATTTAAAAAATAATATTCAAATGATAACCCCATAAGTTATTTTATTATATCTTTGGAAACATTAAAGGTTCTCAAATGGGTACCATAACCATAAGGATAAAAAAATATTTATATGGGATTTATCGTAATATAAATTTCACAATGGATGATATAATTAAATAAATTAATCATGAATAATGTTTTAATGAAATCTTATAATCATTAGTTTCATGTAAATAATATCATAAAAGTGGAACAAAAACATAGATTCTGTAACAACAGTAATAAAAATATGTATATAAATAATTACTTTCTTAATCATAGAGTGCATAAGTATGGACATAATAATAATTTTATAAAGGAGTAATGAAATTACATCAAACAAGATCATGTAATTCATTTTCCAAATACAGAAACTATTTTTTTCATGAAATAAACCAATGAATTGATGGTTTATCTAATAGTGGGACACAATAATTCACTTAAAATGTCTTATTGATTTATCATGTGAATGTAAATAAAACGAAATAAAATAAATAATTTGTATTTCATAAAATGATATATTTTAAATATACCATATATAATTTTAATATAATCCCTAGTCATTAAAAACATAATCATCATAATCCACTTGGATAAATAATATGGATGATATTAAAAAATGACTATACATTTTTACACATTAATTAATAATTCATTACATAAGAATACATTTGAAACAACTATAAATATATATATTTTTTCTGTATATGGGTAATTATATATGTTACAAAATGGATTAAAATAGCGGTTAAATCATCATTATTAAAAACATCCATAACATGCTCATAATTTTCCATCAGTCATAAAAATTTGTGGAATATCCTGGGGATAGACATAAGAAAGGTGTTACCAATAAAGACATATAAGGGAATAAAAAATGGATAACATGAATTAGTTAATACAATTTAGATAATTTGAATTTAAATGGAACATAAAAGGGGTCAGAGTTATAAAAATGAACAATGAGGCATTATATTGCATGTTAAAAGAAATGTAACATGATAAAGTGGAAACAAAATTAAACATGATATTATAAAATTAGGTCAGGGATAACCTCAATGATATAGTAACAAGGAGGAAAATACCCATAATTAATTAGGTTCATTCTGTAATCCCATACATTATTTCTCATGATACTAACACATTACTGAATTCATTTGATCTATATATAATTCTGTGTGAAGCGGGTGCCCTCATATCAAGTACTTGTATAAGTGTGACACCAAGATCGTATATCATAAGGATGTATTTCATCAATTTTAAACCATGTATCAAGGATTTTAGGTTATATACTTGAAATTACCTATTAAATAACGATTGGTGAATCTAAGTGAATGCCCTTGAGTTTAAATGGGGTTGCATAATCACAACCACAAAATTGTAATGATAAATCATAGTAAACATTTCATATAATATAAATATTAATTAATGAATAATAAAAAATTTAATTATATCTAAATGGGTATATTATCATTTGGAAACAAAATTTACAACAATAGGTATGTCTAAATACATAACCGAACTTTAATTTTATTTATATTTATGGAAAATTATAAATAAGATTCTCAAATAACGAGGAGAAGGAAATGGTCCCTCACTAAATTATAGAATAGTAATGGAATATATAAATTCAATAGTGATAGGGGATAAATTATTTAAAAATGTTTGGAATAAAATTAAAAATATATGGGTATCTTTATAATTTCATTAAATTGTATCCAATTGAGATTGAAAATGATAAATGTAATGATGGTTCTTGAATTGGAAGGAAGGGAGAGAGGTCCCTTGCCGTGAGGGTGTGATTCAAAAAGCATGGTAGGGGCTTATTTGGAGTTATAGGCAAACCTAGAAGGACTATATGAATATTATGGGAGATTAATGATGAGATTAATGATTTTTGAGTGAATATGAAAGAGGTATTTTGTGGGTTTATATTGGAAAATAGAGGGGATATCTTAATTATTTCTCATTATTAAGATTCACAGTATTTCAAATAATGGAATCAAAACCACACACATTCCAATGGTTATTTCAAAGGGTTTTTGAAAAATAAGAGTGTATTACATTATTTTATTAGTCCATTAACTAATATAAATAAAATATTACCCTTGGTGATGTGGTAGGTATTCATGCTCATAATTAAATAATTTTAAAACCATAAAATATTATACATGTTATAGAGGATTCATACAAGATTTATAATAATAATAATAAATAAAAACACATCATTATAATGGAAAACATATTATTGTACATGTATACAATTCATATAATTTTTTACCTCACTTTTGAGTCATTTTGATGTGGTAACACACACAATATATTTATAACTAATTTAATTTTTACCATAAAATCGAATGTTTGAATTTGGTTTGAAAATTTTACTTTTTGATAATTTTAATGTGAATATTGATATATTAATATTCATGTTATAAAAATAAATTTCTAAAAATTTTCATTTTATTTTTTAAAATAAGGATCCAAATATATTAACAAATACTATGTTTCTTGAAAAAAATATTTTTCCAACCCTAAAAAAAATTATATTTGATTTAAAAAAAATATAATGAAATTTATTAAAAATAAATTTCTGTATCAATTAATTAAAAAAAATTATTATTAAATTCACGATTTCTTAAAAATGAAATATCTGAATATAAAAAAAATATTAAAAAAAAATATAATTCCTCTTTTATCATTTCAAATTTGATATAATTTATTTATTAATAACATTGATAAGGTAACATTTTCTTTATTCCACATGAAATATACTATATATACTAATCCTAGCTTTCCATCTTCCACGTGTCACTCTAATAAACCACTATATCATATTTTCCATATGTTTCAATCCATCATGCCGCCAAATCCCTCTGACGAATCATTTTTCTACCATTATATCCCTCCCTCTTCCGCTCCTGCTTGGCCTCCCCATCATGATTTATCACTCCCCCATTTCCATTTTCCAGTGCTCATCCCTTCTAACTTCATCATCGTCACCACCTTCACCTTCTTCAGTCTCCCCAATCTATGGTTTCCATTGTTTCTCTATTCTCCAATTTCTCCACCTTCACCTTCTTGCACTGGTCGTGATTCACATTGGGTTCACCTCCCGTTTGCACATTGTATCATCTCGAACTTGGGTTCCATCACACAACATTCCTCATATTTTATTGTCTGAAACCATTTCTTCCCCTCCTTTTCTCTTCTATATGTGGTTTCCTCTGTTTCACCTCCCGCTTGCGCTACATCCCCTATCAACCTACACTTCTCGATGATCCATGTAGTCATGTTCGACCAAATCCTGGTTTCCCTCCACCCATCTATTGAATCAAACCAAGATATTTCCATCCATTAATTATTCTGTTTCCCTCCATTTATGGCTCCATATTACTTGAACATCGACGCAACATATTTCATTCACTATGATTCTCTGACCACTCGAGTTTCACATCCATTCAAGTTATGGTCCCCACATTCCCCGGTCAGAATCCACCTCCATCCTCTTGTTCTTCTCCACATCTCCAGAGATTATCTTGCAGTATCGCATATGTCGCTTGGGATTACCATTAGATCTTTTCCAACTATCCCTTTCTATAATATCCTCCACCACTCCGGATTTCCCACACTCAATTGGTGATACAAGCTATGCGAGATTCCTACAAGAATTTGCATATCAGTTCTGGTAGATATTGGTGCCAGGTCACCTTACTATACTGGTAAAATTCATATTACATTCAACCAATCATTCCAACCAACATTACATAGCAGTCTCTGCAGATTACAGCTTTCAGGACCTTCATGAACCATTTCACTTAACAAGGGAGGAATTCACAATAACCTATTAATAAATGTATGTTACTAATACATGTTGATAGTTTTATTTATTTTCATATCTATTCTATGAATTAATGTCTCTATAAAAATAAATATTACATCATGGAGAGTATACCTACCTTATTGGAAATTTTATTTTGGTCATTATTTAGGTGTTATACATAGATTTTTAAAGAGAAGACATGTATTTTCGTATCCAATAACTATTAAATTTACATTTATAGTTTTCTACCTCTTATTATTACATGTAATGTTTATGAATAATGTTCAAACCCACAATTTTCCATTTCAGTTCAATGCCATGATTGAATGGTAACTATTTGTTATACTGTGAAGTGATGCAATAGGTTACAAGTAAACTACAATGCTATGTTTGGAATCATGTACAATATTATAATAGTAATTTAAAATGAAATTCCATGTCTCTATGGTAAATATTTTTTATACTATGTAATAATGAAGTATGTCAAAAGTTATTGCAATGATCTTTTGTGTAATTTGATTTTCTCATTTAAAAAAAATCATTTTTCATAGGTGATCTTCATTCCTTGAAGCTAGCAGTATGAATTTAATTATTCATCATTCAACAACTCATCATTTTGGTAGTGTGTCATTCAATATAAATACCCAACTGATTTAAGAACAATTTATTATTTATAAGGATGATGAGATGTTACATGACATGTTCAGGATACTTTAAAATATCATAATATTTAATTTAATTGCAATAAAAGTGCATTAAAGTTATGTTTAACAAGGAATAAGTTTACAGTTCAAGCTTCTGTAACTCATTGACACAGGCTTTCATGTTAATGGATCTCAAACATCTCATGATGCATGTATTCAAACATCCATTATTTTTATAGTTCACACTCACCTGTTAATTTGAGATTATTGTAAGAGGAATGTCTCCCTGCATTGTGGATTTCTACTTTTACATTTTCAATTACAGGACAATTTTGATAAAACAGTCATCGTAATCATTAACTACGACATTTGAGTTTCTAGACAGCTATTTCTGTTTCTGCAGATTCTATCTTTCTGCACTCAAGTTCCAGATAGCTTCTACTGTCTCTAATGATTCCATATTTTAGTACCTACATTTCCCCTTCGGTTATTAGAATTTATCATTATAAAAACGCATTTTTCTTGGGTGATCTTCATGCCTCAATGAAAGAATTATGCATCAACAAATTCTTTATGAAACATTACGACATGACGATATCATGTCCTTCAATTGAAAAACCCAACCGATTTAAGATTTATTCATTGTTTATTGGGATGATGAGAGGTTTCATGACATGATAGGGATACTATAAAATACCATAATATTTAATTTAATTTAAATACTAGTGAATTAATTTTATGTTTATTAGATAAAAAGTATACAGTTCGAGCTTATGTAACTCATTGACGGTGGTATTCATGTTCATGAATCTCAAACTTATCATGATGTATGTATTCAAACGCCCACTAATATCAGAATCCACCCTCACCAGTTAATTTGAGAATAGTTTAAGAGGTATTTCTCCCTGTATTGATGATTTTTACTTTTAAATTATCAATTGAAGAGCTGTTTTGATAAAACTATTAACTTAAATAGTAAATATGTCATTTTCATTTCTAGATAGCTGCTACTGTCACTCCAAATTCCAGCATTCAGTACCAGCTTTACCCATTGTACTTGATAAGGTATCATCTTCTTATCAAACACATTCAAAAATATCATAATGCACAATCAACTGTTAGTACGTAATTATATCAATTGGGTTCTCTTAATGCATTGAGGTACTGTACTTTTAAATTACGAGTTAGCATCCCTTGTTTGTGTGATATATAAAAATAATATATTAACATTATTTCATTGGATTTTTATATTACATGAATAAAATTAATAAACCATTGGGGTTCAAGATATTTGTAACATTTTTTAAATGTATAATATTCATGATTTTAAACACCATACTCAATTAGGAGAAAGGTATTATTTTTCAATCAATATCAAAATCATGAAGGTGAATTATGAGTAAACATCTTATGATTGTGTGATCATTTATTGGAAATTGGATTGTGTTATGTGATTTGAGTAGATATGGAATTGAATGTTTTTGGACATTTTTATTGTAACATGATATTCATATTTTTGTTTTTAATATTTGTATTTATTGTATGAGTCCTTTAATTATTGATAATTAAACAATCCTTTTATTATGGTAACCATGAAAATCAATTTTAAGGAGGAGGAGTTCCTCTAAAAAAACAATATAAAAATAATTCCTAGATTAATTAGTTCAAGACATCCTTAGTAATATTAATTATAATCAATATGTATGATATTCTCCAATAAAAAACATTGATGTTGCGGTTTTTATTGAAGAATAAATGATACTGGGACAGGCATAAAATTATTCAATAGAGACTAGATCATGAAACTGCATAGTTTTTGAAGTTCTTGATGGGTTTTTCTCAAAGACGAGTTCTTATACAAGTATGTATACATAGTGTTGAAAAGACGGTTGGGTGTTAAGCCTTAATTAGAGGATATTGTCAAATTTCAACACTTAATAAAAGAATAGTATGGACTGGCATACTGACTAAAATAGATTATTGGGGAAAAATCATAGTCATGTAATTAATATAAAATATTATAATGTTTTTTGGAAAGGAAAAGGGACATCAAGATTTTGGTATAGCAACACTATTTACTGTAGCAACACTTTTTATAGTAGTTTATTGATATATTTCTATTATTGTATAAAGTGTTTTGGTATAACAACACTGTTTACTAAAAAATCATGCAACTCATGTGATTTGTGCATTATACATTACATCTTTAGGTATTAGTGAATGTAATAAACTCCGTTGATTAATATAATATCACCATTGTGATTTGTGAATTATAAATATTTTGTATTTTTCTAAATAACACACAAAAACTCTAATTTATTATTTTGAAATCATTTCAATGATTCCTTAAAGATTTATGATACCAAAATACAATATTTTCATTATGTTATAACTTATATATATCTAAATAGTTACTAATGTTTTCATTATTTCAACTTACGTGTCACCTTACCATGTCACCACTTCACCCAAACCCTCCAAATCAACCTCCAAACCCGAATATGACCTGTCATATACCTCCCATGATCGGTAAGAGGATTTCATATATTCTACTGATATGATTCTTCTAATATGATTCCATTTATATATATTGTTTTATTTTGGCAGATGCGTAAACCGCTGCATGTATTTTTGGACTGTGGGTTTAGGGTTCTAGCAGGAAAAACTCGGAAAGGACCTCTCTCCAGAAATCCCAATGATCGATGTCAAACCTCTGGTGGGCTTTAATAAACGATTTTTCAAGAATATTTATAAGAGTTATGATATCACTCTTCTTCAAACCAAGCCATATCAACTTCTTTTATTGGGGTTCTCATGTCTTCCAGGGACATCTCTGTTAACAACATGCATCAAGAGTGTGCGTTGATTCTCTTCAACACAGGTTTTTTAGTACTATAAAAACGTTTCCCCATGCCTTTTCTATGGAATCAGTGGATGATTTTAGTAGTGGTAGGTCATCCTGGCTTTAATTTCCATCATCCAGTGAATTTAATGTAGATGTGTTTCTAGTTAAAATTTTATGTTCACTAATTTTTCTTGGAAGTAATGATATGTTTTGTTCACTATTTTTATTTTTTATTCACACAAAAATGAGTACACTATTACTATGTTTCTAATCACATTTAAAATATAGTATTCATTATATGTTATTTAATTGTAAATATGTTGTGTTTGTACTATTATGTTAAGCCGTGGAAAAAATGTGTAGTTGAAGTTGCGTATTAGGTTAAGCAGTTGATGTCATGTGCATCAATACTGTGGGAAAAATAGATTAACATTTTCATATAATGATTCATAATATTTTTGAATAGATTTAATTTAATGTCACATTACACTGTTAAAGATTTAATGAATTTATTGGATTATTACATCACCTTAATATTATACTTTTACGGTTCAATTACCTTCAAATCTAGTTTCAATAAAACCTTCTTCATTTTAGTCAACAGTATATGATATTTCAATATCCAATTTCATACCTTATTTTCCTATATCTTTTATTAGTATGAATAATTAGAAAACTGAAACTATTATCTTCTTATACTCTCTATAACATGTTCTTAAATATTCTTCTGATCAAATTCTTGATAGAAGAGTTAGGAGTGAGGTAGAACACCTTGCTCATGAAGCTGAAGTCACACCCCCAACTCCAATCTCAGCTGAAAAGTTAGGACCACTATCTGTGATATAGGAAAAAATCACTATCCTCCTGGAACAATTAGAGGATCCTCGATAAGCATGAACATAGGATGCATCATATCCACTCGTGAGAAAGGTGTAGGATCTTAATGTTGAGAAAACATTGCAGATTCAGCAACCATAGATTGACAGTTTTTAGATGCTTGCTCAATAGAAAAGATGGCTCTTTGTGAGATCTATGGTTTTTTTATAATGGAAAATGATGCTACTGAGAGAACTCAATATCACCTCACATGCATGAAGCATATCAATTATGGTATAATAAGGGATTTCATTATGTGGAAATAGATTTTTTATTATTTATTTTATTAAATTTATACTACTATAATAACAATGATTCCAAATGATGCCTCATTCACACATATATATGGACATACATGTTTTAGTTAATGATTGGTATACCTAAAGATTCTTATATTAATGAATATATATCTTCTGTTTAGGTGGGAAACTAGTGATGCTACTATTTTGAATAGAGGAAATGCCACTGACCTTTATTGAAACAAGGATTTCATGTGGAATACTACTACTTCCAGGTGATTAATTTCCTCACATTCATTACAAAAATGAAGTAATCAACATAGTAGTTTTTTTGTTATCATGAAATTTTAAATGATAAATAATATATGTTCAAAATAAAAAATCTGTAATTTAGTTATGGTTTCTCTATGAAACAATTGTCTAGGGCCAGAAAAATGAAAATCATATATGTAGATGTTTGTTTTCATGCAGGTTCTATCTGGGAATCTGGTCTGAGGAAAAATGTTTCTGGTATGATGATTTTTGCAAAGTTGTTGATCAGTTCAAACAAAAAATAACATTTTATATGTAACACCCCGAGCTTCCACGATACGCTTCTCATTCAATAATGCAATAGCTTGCATTGTACGCAACTTTGAGTTCTAAAACACCGTGACTAATCAAAGTAGCTGTTATGAATAGTAATAACCACTTTTTAAAATTATAGAAATTTTATATTTCAAAATGGACTTCATTTTTGTATTCGTAATATCGAAATTATCCAAAGTTGAATTTTTTGTAATTTTCTGAGAACTTCCAATTTTTATGAATAGTGAAAATTACTTAAAAACAACTTTTTTAATCAAAATAATTTATAGTGATAAATTATACTATTTAGTGGTTTTATAGTATAATTAGAATATAGTTTTACCATTTTATCCAAAGGTGGTCATTAGAATTAATTTAACATTGAAATTGGACATAAACAATTGCCAATCTTTTGATATAAATTGTTTCTTAAAAACATGCTATTTGTTGTAACAGCGGGAATTAGTTATAAAATTAATTAATGCAACTTATATGTTTGTAATTTTGTAAAATAGACATCATTTTTGAATTCGGAATATCAATTATAGATTAGGGTGAAATTTTGGCATTGTTCTGAAAAACTTCAATTTTTTATGAATAGTGAAACCACTAAGTGGAAGTTAAATAACTGATTTTTTGTTTAAATGAAATATTACCACTTCTGTGATTTGATTTTCAAAAATCCTACATACATGGTTTTCATTATGAAGTAAAATGTGGTACAATGAGATCAAAATAATTTTTTGGTGAATAGTAACTTTTAAGTTCTTAATCGCGATTTGAGGTAATTAGTGTAGTTTAAGGTAAAAATAATGTTTTAATAATATGCGATGAGCTTGAAACTTGTCCTACTCCTATTTTATGAGTCATGGACGACCAAGACAACCCATGGGTCAACTTGGGGACCCCATGGAGCCACTTTAGTTGGAAAATGACATTAATATATATTTATTTAATGTTAAAATTAAATTGATACAAACATGAGTTGTTTTACTAAAACAATTTTTAAGTGGGGTTACAGAAGTCCAAATTTTGACTATAAATATTCATTAGAAAGAGGAAAAGATTTCCTACATCATAGTATTTTTTTAATAATTTTTAGACATTAAATAAATTACATTATTTATGACATCAGTATGATGCAGCGATGACCTCATTATTTAACGATTTAAATAAAATGATAAGATAATGAAAAATCCAAGGCTTACACTTGTCCAAAGCCTATTGGATGAGGAGATTTCGAACCCTTATCACCTTTTCCACGACTTATATATGTGTGGGACTTTTAGAATCCGAAAAGAATTGTATAATAATGTAACATTTCAATCTTTCCAAAAGAGCCCCTCCTCTCCTCTTATAAAAGCCCCCACCTCTCCCACCTTATTCACACCATAAAGCCATTTGGCTCGGCCAACCTCAGCCCAAATACTCTCCCAACTTCCCCCTATTACTCCTAGAAGACTCACTTTGGGCAGAAATCTTCCCAAGGAAGCCATTGGATCAAATCAAAAAGAGTTACCCGATTTTGAGGTAATGTCTTCTCTAATGTTGTTTTGTTTTATTTTTCTTCTCCAACCCCATAAACTCTTTTTATTCATTTCTTTTGTAACAACACCAGTATACTGAATATACTAGGATGTTTTTATAAGAAGTATTCGAGCTACACTTACAAACACCTACATCTAATGGTTAAAGAACATACGGTTTCTGTGGATGGGGAATTTCTGCCTCACGAAACGATGATTGTTCAACACTCATATAACACCTTCAAAGGTGGCCATTAAGATGTCACTATTTTTATATATGATATATATATTAGGTTTATGTTTTCTTTATGCTTCTGTATTTCTCATTTATGTCATACTTTATGATTTCCATTATGGGTAAACGCGATAATTTCATTTTAGGAAGTGCGGACTACCGCCCCCTCAAAGTGATTTGAATCGTTAATGCCATATGTCGGATGTATAAAGGATGGAGTAAATGGTATTATAAACTATATTATAATGGAATTATATTATACATTTATATAATTATGATTTCATTCTATTAAATATGAAATTGAAATGAAAGTAGCGTTGATGCGTACGTACGGCTTACCGTCTCCATGAACGGTGCATTTCATTTCTTACCTCTAAATGTTACGTAATATTATAAATGAATGTATATACTGGATATATAAGATATATATGACATCTAAATAACGAATATAATTCTGGAGATAATGGATATTTCACCACATGAACAACTTGTAATTATAGGAAGTTTATTTTTGACTCAAGTACCAAAGATCGACAAAACGACCGTTATTAACTTAAATAATTAAATAATGTTCATAACATGGTAATAAGGGATATAAAAGGAATAATGAACATTAAAAAGGTTCTTAAGTAAATATAAATTAACTCTAGTTTATTATTCAGGAGGTTAAAGAACGGTCGAGTCAGGATAGGACGCAAGGTAAGGGAACTTCTTAACCCAACTTCAATTCTTTGGGTTAATCTCCTACTTTCATACGTCATGATATTATTATGTCCTATCTTGTATTTGTACTTTCTTTATGTGTATCTATAGTGAATACACATAATAGATCTATTTTATTTGTAAGGGAACTTCTTAACCCAACTTCCATTCTTTGGGTTAATCTTCTACTTTCAAATTATGTCATGATATTATTATGTCCTATTTTGTATTTTTACTTTCTTTATGTGTACCTATAGTGAGTACACATAATAGATCTATTTTATTTTAAAAATGATATATTTAAGGACTTCGTCTCAATCCCCTTTCATTGAGGCATAATTGGTTTTATACACAACTTTATTTTATACGGTGTATAAACCCCTTTGACTTATACGTTTATTCAAAAGGAATCTTTATTATACGAAGCGATTTGCTAAACGGCAAAAGGGAATGTTTTTCTTTCCGTACTTATGCGGTGACAACGACTTCTCCACCACCGTGACCATTATTTGAGTTTCGGCTTCCTCCACAAGCCATCATTTTTTAATGAAAAATAAATACAAAGTTTTAACATCTTTTATTTTAGTATTGAAAATGGTTTTGAAAGCATTTTTATTATATCAATGTGTTGTATTGATATCTTGTGATTGAAATGTGGAAATGTTATGTTTCCTTTATGCATGTTTTATGTGATATGATTATGTTATGGATTATGATATGTTTAAACCTATTCATATAGGGAATGCATTGGACTTAATAAGTGACGGGTGGAGCCCGCTATAGCTCCTCGATGCATCCGTAGGTCTCATGAGACAACTAGATGTGGAATTGGCCGAGGCCCTTTCCCAATTTGATTTATGGTTTTGCCCGAGGCCTTAATCATTTTAGACGTCTTGGCTGAGGCCTTGACAAAATGTTTCAGAATTTCTGGCATTATACATTCCCTCATTATGAAAGTGGTTATTGATATTTCATGTGATAATCGACTAGTAGAATATCCATGTGAGCAAGTAAATGGAATTATTTAATTTTATTTTTGCCATATTATTCTGATGTTCAAGTTTAAAAAGGCTTTTGTTTTAGTTATACATTGCCTTAAATGTTAATGTTTATTTATGAAAGCTTCCGCAATATTGTTATCCTTACTGAGCATCTGAGCTCACCCCTTTCAATGTTTTAATATTTTCCAGGATGTGAATAAGTATTTTATGAATGACCTGCAGGGATTGTCAGAAGAGGATATGAGAGTGGACTATGGAGACTTTGTTACTGTAGTTTTTCACTTTATGATGTAATGTAATGTTTACGAATGTATCTAGTGTTTCCAAGGCTACTAAACTAATCGGCCTTTTGAGACTTGATATTTTGTGATCATGCCAATGTTACGAAGTAATGCACCGACTCTGGGTAGCTGGGGTCGGGGCGTTACATTATAGGTCAAAACAAGACACAACCATTATTTTCCTCTATTATTTAGTGAATTTTTGTATTCACGTGGCAGTTGTTTTGTTCTTAAGTTATTCTTCATTTTAAGGTTCTAGTTGTCCAGTGGTTTCGATGGAATATTGATGAAAGTTATCAGAAATGATTTTTCCTTTTCATGTATAAATCGATATATTTATTCTATTTTATTTTAGGTATCATATTTTTTTCATGTATAAGTGGATCAATTTATTCTATTTTAATAATAATTTTTCATTCATTTTCAGTAGCAATTTTATCAATATACATTTAAGATGTAGAGGGAATGTTTCTTTTAAGGTTTGGATTTTGTTATTTTGTCATTCAGTTTTTATTGTTTTGGGTTAATAAGTGGTTGCAATTGATACATCCCATTAGTTTACCACTTTGTAAATGAAACGTGTTAAAATATTTATATGTGAATTTTTTTTATTGGAGAGTTTTTTCAAACAATGGTGATTATGGAACCTAAAAATATTTTGGTTTTTTATGTAGTAAGTTTCGATGAATTTATGTTAATTACTTTTAAATAACTTACATATGTATGATTGAATATATTTATGTAAAATAAATATGTGCATATATGAATTTGAATTGAATGATTTCATCTACCTCTGTTTAATCTTCTTGAGATTTGTATATCTTGACTTTCTCATTTTTTTTCTGAGGAGATGGATCGAAGAGTGCTGAAATTAATCCATGGGGTGGAAATATACTTTGCATTAGTGAGACAAACAGGAGGGGATGAATTTGTTTCTGCAGGAACAACATAATTCTTGAGGTCCTATTTCTGAGATGATAGGGGGAATGTAAGGCCTCTATGTAATGTTGTGGAGAAACTAAAGATACTATAAAGTCCGGCACCAAATTGTCTTCCATGACCTCTCACTCCATATAAAGGTGATTACTTTTAATGCTTCTCGAAAAATATAAAACATTTTCCTTATCCTATTTGACATTGAAATTTTATGTAAATAAATTATTTCATACTTAAGTCTTTTCTCCAACTGTTTTGACACCAATAGTTTGTATATTGTAGTAATTCATTTTATAAAATCATGAATTTATACTATGAAATGCATTTCAGTGTCATGACTACATTTTAGGTAATTCATTTATATCTATGAAATACCAACTCATTCATATTAATTACATTATTCGTAATACATCACATTAAACTATGAAATATTCAGATGTTTCCATATTCATTAATTTAAAAAAATTTACAGTATAGAACAATATTTGTTATGAACAAATATAATTCTAAGTGATTTTATGTATAGAAAGGAATTCTTATTCATATTATATGATAGAAAGTTGTATATATATAGTAATCTTGATTCATTAATTTTTGATGACATGTATATATACATTATGTATTTTATAGTCATGCATGTGTATTTATTCATTGATATTACATTAAAATTTCATACAATACATCTAGAAATATTACAACGACATTCATAATATTAAGTATTAAAATTTTAAACAATACATAAATTTGTCTTCATCTATTTTTTATTCAATTTCATGTTGTCTTGTATTATGTAGTGGTTGTCGACTCTTTATATTCATCTATATATTTTATTCAATTTCATCTTCTATTTAATCTTTGTCTCTAATACCTACGTCAATTTTTTCATATTTTTCCATATACACGATAAATAGTTTCACTCTATTTTCTTTTCTCCCAAACATCCCACTCATTAAATTTATTATTGTTTCCTTTTTCACATTTCACATTTTTATTATATCAACCACTATCTTATATTTGATTTCACTTTCACTTTTAATTTCAGTTCCCTCATTATAGTTATTGTGATTGAAATTTAAAATGAATTGAAATCTTCTTCCACAAAATTTAAAAAATCAAATATTTTTACTCTACCCTTTTTCTTTGTCATCTATTTCAATGGTGTCTTCATATTCTATGCACTCTTATTCCATTATCATACACCATTACAGTCAAATTAAAAATTAATTAACATTACTATTTCTTCTCAATTTTTATAAATATTAATATCTTATTAAATGAAACAACATTAATTGAATACGTCGTGCAATAGAACGAGTGAGTACTAGTACATAATAATATTAATAGTTTCTCAATATGTGGCCCAATATTAAAACAATAAAGAACATAAGGGTAACATTATTGATGGGGTTATTTTCATGGGTTTGATCTGTGTAAATGGTATAGTCTATTATCTTAATTTTCATGAAATTCTCCCATAACTAATTTTTCTCAAGCTTAATTTATTTAATCATCACTCAGACTTGGTCTTGGGAATGAATTGTGATGTTGTATCTAATAAAAGATATGATAAATTAGATTCATAGGGTATTTTCTTACTAAATGAGGCCATCAATTCTGTTTTCTATGTCAATTGAATTTATCAAAAAATGATATTTATACTTATCATATGATCAATGATCAAACAACTATATTATCAACTGTTATAATCATCAATAGTCATTTAAATCGTATATGATGTAACTAATCAAAATATGTTAATCCATTTTATATAAAATTAATACATAATGGGTCATTTAATTAATTCACAAATGAAAATTCAATTTATAAATGTTAAGGTCATTACCATTGTCACTAGTTTGGAAATTTCTCCATCATTATTTTTATTCTGTACAATAAAATAGAATTGTGTAACTTTTTTAAAAAAAAATTCTCTGGTTTCCTCATCAATTCATCTAACTTTTAAATTATCTGTTGAACATTAACCATGTGAACTGCTTTATTGGGTTGATCCTTTCTTTGTTATCTATGACCTTCTCTTGTTTCATCCCATTTGAAAGATCATTCTCCTATGGTATGACCTATTGATTCAACACATGTATGGGGGTTTTGAATATACATACTCAATAGGGATACATGGATCACAGCTTTTTCATGAGATAGTTTATCTTGGATAGCTAGAATGTGCATTCCGAAGAATATATAATGTGTTTTTAAATGGTCTTGTCATTTTATAGCATTTAATCAACCATTTTATGTCTTAGAAGTTTGTTTTTACAAAATTTATCCTATAAATCTTGTTTTCTACACCTCTTCTATTAAAGGGATACCTAGTGTTCCATTATGTTTCTTGAGGGGGAGATATACCTATATGAAAACATGACCTAATGAAGAGGTTGGTACCATCCTTCATTAAATCTTAGTGATAATTCTCTCAATATATCCTCGATTGTTTCGATAGTCTGCTCAAATTTGAATAATGATTTAGTGTGATGATCCTTAATGATGTTCAAGTCCGGATTTAGATAATGTCTTATACACATAAAAAACATGGAGGTAAATCTGGGATATCAATCAGAAAAAATTGATAGTTTATTTATATGTATCCAACAAATTTCATTAATGTATATCATTTCATTTTAGTCCTGTAATAATTCCTCCTGAATTGAAATGATATTTGAATAATTTATAACTATATCCCATATAACAATATTTCCTCTTCGTGATTTCTAAATACCATAGCCAATGTCAATGGTTCTGTTTTACAATTTCCATTTTGGTATGGTTCATCGTTCTATTTTCCCAATGTATTTTTTTCTCTCAGCCTTCACATACTGAAAAATAGGAAACTGGGATGTACATTATGTGAAATACTTCTTCAAATTATCCCACATTTTGTGATATTGAAGATTGTGATACATATTTTTTCTCTTTGATGGATGTAGAAGGTTGAGCTATTTTCATCATCCAACATCTCCTTATTTAAATCCTGATTTAACATAACATATTTTTTTGACGAAAATCATAAAACTTCTTATTTATTAATTTTAAATAGTAAGGGCTTGTCTTTTCATATAATTTTATATCTTCTTCTGAATATCCTCTTGGTATTTTTTAGAATCATTTTACTCATACAAAATCTATTATTAAGAAATCATTATTGAAATGTTTAATTGTGTTTTATCCATTAATGATTCTCATTTCCATCATTTTAAATTATACAATGATTTAATCCTTATCAATTTTCATCAAAAATTAAATCGTTGGATCATATCTACTTATAGCATCATCAATAATATTTGATTTACTAGGATGGTAGTGAATTGAGTAATCACATTCCATATTCAAATCTAACCATATTTTGGGATTCATATTTATCCCTTCCATTATTAATATATAAATGAGGCTCTTATTAACCAAATATATTTCACACTTATCAGAAAAGAGAGGATGTTTCCATATTTTTTTAAGAAACAATTACGAAATCCAACTCCAAATCATGTGTTGAGTTGTGCAATTCAATAAATTTGAATTTCCATGTGAAATAGGTTATCCCATTATCATTTTTCATTAATAAACACCTTAGTTCATTTTTATGAATTGAAATATATCACGTTGCATTTACCACTTTTGGGTACCATATGTACAGGTTTATTAACAATCATATTTTTCAACTTCACAATCCTTTCATAATATTTTCTATTATATATAATCATGAATACTTTTTAAGTTAGGCTAGTTAGTGATTTATAAAATCATCAGATATTTCTAACAAATTGCTATTAATTCCCATCCATTCAATGGAATATATGGATATATGTCAATAATTTTATCCTCATATTTCTTTCAATTGACAATATTTTTTATGGGTCCATAGATATCAATTTTCTAGTGATATATATCCAAAATAATTGGAGTTCCTTCAACCATAAATGACATTTTCATAAATTGTCCTATAGAATATCCTTTTATAAGGTCTTTAGCACAATGTTCTGATATTCCTCAAGCACCCTCTTTATTTGGGAGTATAATAAAATAATTATCTAAAAAATGCTTTAAATTTAATTTTGTAGTCTAAAAATATTCAATTCATCATTTTAATGTATATTTCAATTGATTTATTGAGACTGAATTTTATTTCTATTCACTAATAGTTCTCATACCATATATAGAATTCAACCTTGGGGATATAGTTCTTCATCACCCTTACATGATAATACTATGACTAATTATCCATATTAGATATGTATTGGAATCCACATAGATAATAAATCAAGTCATCAATAAATGTGAGATGATGTATATTAGTTATAGTTGTCTTGTTGAGCTCATGATAATAATTGTTAAGGATCATCAACCTATCCATAATCTAGATAAAGAGGAATAATGCACCTCTTGATAAAGAACTTTGGAATATGAAGCCTATATATATTTTTTCCTATAATTTCATCATATTCTCTTCAATTTCCACAATATCCAATATATATTCTCTTGGATTTTGAAAAATCCCAATGTATGATCTCAAATGAAATGTTAACGACTTTTATTCGATGAATAAAATGAAATTATTTGGGAAACACATTAGGGTATTACCTTGCAATGGGAATTCAATCAATGATTATATTTTCTATAGACTAAATCATTTGATCTAGATATCCTTTTTCATAAGGTAATAATATACATTCAACGGATGTTTGTTCTAAATTAGATTAATCCTCATCTTTTCACATATAGAAAATTAGGGGATGAAGCATCCCATGGATATTTATTTCCTTATCAATGTAATTTATGTAGTATATATATGTCTAATTCCAATATATATACATAATTTCATTACATTCCACTAAAATAAGTATCATATGGTTCAACAAAGTTGTTCCCCCCACAATTTTTTTACGACAGAGGTTTTATATATTTGTAATTCAATAATTTCCCAATTTTTTATTTCATCAAAAGGTCAAATTCAAGGATTGTGGTCGTTGATGGATAGTTCTAATAAACTTTTTTTATATTAATGAATATATAAAACCATGACTTATAACCCTACAATTCACAATTATATTTTGGTGCTAGTCATTTACTTCAACCAAATTGAACATAAGTGTGATAAATTTCATAATAAAAACATAGGTACGGGAAACCAATAACATAAAAATGATAATAAATTATATCTATTTTTCTAAAATAAAAAATTATAGGATTCAATCTATTTTAACATTGTACTAATTGATAACATATAATATTATGGGAATTTTATGATCTATATAAATGGTTTCATAATTAGCGTGAGACCCTACCAAAAAAATATACCCTAGGAGTGTAAAAACAAATGTGATGTAAGGCATATTATCATGAACCATTTTATGATCTGTAATAGCTTAATACAGTGTTTTATGGGTTATTACTACTAGGTACATCATTCATAGATCCACATCAACTTTTTATATCACAATGGGGATGTATTTTTAATAAAACATACATATAAATCTACCAAAATTTCGGTATGTTTTAATATGTTTAGTATCATCCCTAAGTATTTAAATAGAGTTTTCTAATCAAAATCATGAAAATAACTCAACTTTCTTCTTATACATAATATGAAAGTTTGGGAGTATTTCCAAGAGACTATAATAGATACCTATCAGAGCAGTCCATTATAATATACATATCCTAATTGGGACACACCAACATCACTAATGGCTTCCATTTCCTCATGAATACCATGTGTTGAGGTCCATGCTTCCAATATTGTTGATACATGTGATTTCTTATGGATTGTATGACTTCCTATTCCAATGATACAAACTATGAACATCCTTTTATTTATTACACATTAATTAAAAATTTATTAAATAATAATTAAAAGATACAATCCAAAATATCAAGAAGTATATTGTATTTGGTTAATTGTGTAAATTAAATAAAAACATAAAACATGGGGTACATCATCATTTCTGATAAAATCGTTACTATGGTCATAATTTTACATTATTCTTAAAACTGCATGAGATAACAATGAAACATAGTTAATAACATAGTGAGATATAAATTATATCTAGGAAATAATAAAACATAAAAAAATGTACTTGTTAGGAAATAGAAATTTCATTGGGAAATAAAAGTTCTGAGAATCATAGACATGAACAATGACGTATGGTATAGAATGGTAACATAATGGAATCATTGGAATATGGAAATAATATTAGACAATATATCATAAACATAGATCATGGATAACTACCAATGCATTATAACATGGTAGAAATAAATCCATTCATGATTACATAAATCTCTAATCCCATAAATAATGTCTCATGATACTAAAAGATTATCCAATGTGATGGAGCTCTATATAATTCTGAACGAACCTATATATTTCATATCGAGTACATAGAAAATTGTCTCACATTGATCATATTACATACAAGTGATTTTCCACAATATTAACCTAAATAACAAAGAGTGTTGTCAAAATGCATGGATACACAAAATTATTGACGGATATGTGCTTCTAGGTGAACACTAAAGAGTGGAAATAGGGGTGGATATTCATAGTACAGTAATTAATTAAGAAACATATTAGCTAATTTTGGAAGCTTAACAGATGAAGATAAAAATTCATGAACTGGTTTTATGATATGAATATTTTTATCTCATTATTTGGACATAAAATGGAACATATGTGGTATGTGTAAAAATATATCAAAGCATTTGGAATTTGAAATGAAAGGTAAAAAGTTATGATGATGCATGAAAATACAGGAGATAAATAAATTCCCCTCACTAAATTTTAGCATTGTAATGACATAGTTAAATTGTTTAATAAGAGGGGATAAATGATATATAAATTTTAGTAAATCAATTAGATAGTAACAAGATATTTTTTATCTCATTACAATATATCCCATTCAGAATCAAAAGTATAAATAAAAAAACGATATAGAAATTATAATTAGAGAGACATGTCTGTTTCCTTAAGTGGGGGATTCCAAATACTTGGGTGGAGATCCATGAGAGCTTGGTGGATATTTGGGAGTACTACAATGAGTTGATAGATTAGTAAGGATGTGATCTAAGGTTTTTAGTCAATGTGTAGGGAATATATGTTGTGTTTACATAAGATTTGATATTGGAGTTCTCTATTATTTATAAATTTTCGATTTTGGAATATATTTAATGATGTAATAAAAAACACAATCCATCTCATGGTTTTTTCAAATTTTTTATTTCCAAATATGGGTTTCTTCAATTATTTCTTATATCCAAGGGTCAAAATATATAAATTATTACTCATGGTGATGTAAATCAGAGTCATGTTAATAAAGAAGTTATATTAAAACATTAAAATATTATATTGGTTTTATAAGATTGATAATGGAACTATAAAATAAATCAAATAGCCTAAATTAAAAATATTCTAAAGATTAAAAATATATTTTTTATGGATAGAATTTTTTTGTATTTTTAAATAACTTTTTTCGTTATGATGTTATAATACACGCCACATATTTATAACATATATAGTATTTTCCGAAAAATTTGACTCTCACAAAAAAATATTTAAAATAATTATTGGAAAATTTCAATGTACACCATGAAAAAATAATATTTACTTTATGGAAATATTATATTATATTTTTATATTTTTTGTTAAAATCAAGAATTGATATTTATTGAGGAATGGTGGGTTATTAATATTTTTCTATGCCTTATAAAAAATATATTTTTCTAGATAATAATTATATTATCATTTTTATTAAATAATATTTGTTTAATTATGATATATTATGATATATTATTTATTTTTAATGTTAACTCATCCATCAAATATGAATATCTTAATTGAAAATTTCATTTTAAACCAAAATACTATTTTTGTTTAATTTATTCAAAATCAAAATCATATAAAAAGTGACAATAATAAAAACTATAATTTTTCATTATTATATAAAATATAAATATTCATATTTTAGGGTCTTTCAATGTATCCCATTAATGAACTAGAAATCACCCTAAATGTAAGGTGCCTAATTGTGAGAATTTAATTATGTGGTTTGGCATACATGGATTGGGATCTGATATTGATGTGCATGAAATTCTCTCATTTCATGTTGTCCTCATTCTTTAGTTTTTGGAATATCAATGTTCTTTTAAATCATATAGGATGTAATAAAACAAAAAAAATTCATATTTACTTTATTACCATAACAAATTACAATGAATTTAATAAAATAAAAAAGTTATTTTATTTATAAATATTTCATTCGTTTCAAATATCATTATTGAATATCAAAATATTATTATAACTATATTTAATATATGTTTTCCTATATGAAAAAATAACCATTATAATACATTATAATTTTAATTTAATAAAAGATGTTATATTAGTTTATTTTTAAATAAAATTAATCAGACTATTACATCAATATTGTGAAAGAAATATTCTATTAAAAAAACCATGTAATTCTATTGGTGGTTTTTATAATTAATAATGGAAAATGTGTTGTGAAATAGTAGTTATCTAGTGAAAACTATGAAATATTATTTTCAAACATTCATTGAAACAGAAAAATATATTATGTGTAAAATAATGAATTGGTTACATTAAAACTTGTCAATAAAAATTAAAAGTAAATAAAAACTGATCATAATAAATAATTAATGTAAATATAATAACATACTTGAAGAAAAACTAAAAATATTAACATAAAACGAAATATTTTCAATGAAATAGTACAAATAAGTGAAATTATTCAAAAAAAATTTCTTACAATGGTTTTTAATAGAAAAAAAGGTAAAATGGAGAAAAACAATGATATTTTAAAACAAACATATCAAAATAACATATATTGATTTTATAGTAGAAGAAAATTATTTAATCATTGATATTACATAAAACATAAACAATCATGTTTATAATATAGATTATAACATATCCCATACATTTTAATTACTTTTCATTGAACATGTTGTAAAATATTGTTTAATAATCAAACAATTATTATATATATATATATTATCCATGCTTATATTTATGATGTTATGTATCATAAATTCATAACATACATTAACAAATTATATCATAATTCATAGTTTAATCTAAATATTAATATGTTAATTATTTTTATTTCAATACGTGTTTTGATTTCAATGTTCTAATCAATTTATAAAGGTCATGTTCAAATTACATAGACAATGTTAAGAGTATCCGATAAATATATATATCATATTTATCAATTATATAATAATAATAAAAAGATCTATTTATAAAGGTTTTGAAAAATTAATTTCTTCTCTTTATGGGGAGATAATGCACATGTTCACAGAAGTGATGTTTTCATTTTTTTAGTGGATGTAAATGAATGATTTTAACTGGTAATTTTTCACTCAAAATTAATAATTATATACAAAATATAATTTTTATTAATTAAATAAATCATCATAACATAAAATGTTTTCCATTGAAGAAAAATTAAACATGTTTCTCTGTGGAGATAGTAGTTTATACATACTCAGGAGTAACACATACATTTTTATCAGATGTAATAGAGATAAAAGAAATTTTATAAAACAATTATAATAATAATTTATTATATTAAATATATATGTGATACTATATTTTTATTATTATTTTTGATTTGATTGTGTGGATGTAGAAATAGTCTTTAAATAACAAAATTAAGATCATTAACCATTGTCCATGTATCATCCTTTGACATACACATTAATCGTTATTAGGATTGTAGCTTTTTTATTAAATAATCTACTGTTCATGGGGAAGAAATTTTTGGAGTGATTTTGGATGAACATGGTAAAACTGGATTATTAAATTTGTGTGTAGGACTGATGGAGTGATAAAATACATTTATTGGTTTAGAGTAGTTTCACCGTTACAAATATAATATCAAAATATAAAATTCTAGGTCAATATTAAGGAATATTCATTAAAAAGTGTTAATAAAAATAGTAAATATTAGGTGAGATTTTTCATTCCATTATGTATATATATAATAATGAGGTTGTTATATTTTTTTAATATTCAATTTATTAGTAATTTTTATCCATATTTTCAACATTACTATTCTTTCAACATTTTACCTTTATAACCTGTTTTTTTAGAATATATATATATATAACAGAAAAAGAATGATGAAATTTTTAATCCAAATATCGAACACATTTTAAAATTTTGTATTTCTTATCGTGTCTGAATTTATTTTTAATATAAATGAACAAAATTAAAATATTCAATTTTTAGGTAAAAGTGAATATTATTAAAAAATTAATTCATAATTATACGGAAGATGATAATTTATAGTGTTGATTACCATTAATTTATTTTCATATTTTTATAAATACTGATACATTTACATTTTAACAATTCTAAAAAATATATACCCTTTTGAAAACAATATTAAATGGTTTGAATGAAAAATAGTTTCATATAAGATAATAAATTTTTTTAGATTACAAAAATTTAACCATGTGTTTCCAAATAAATTATAACAATTCTAAATTATTAAATTTAATCTATAGAAAAAATATATAGTAGTGTCATGACCTGCAATTTCAAAGATGAGGCAAGGGAAAAAATCTTGCATACCGTTCCATATTCATGTTTAAAGAGAGAAAATAACCCCCATGTCTCACCTTCAATAGGCCCTGAGTGGCGACTACCACCAAGGGTATAGAATCTCACAAGATATGGAAGGCATTACCCTAGTTACAGAACAAGATTCAAATATAATACAAGGAATTCCAAACAACTCAAAATACCAAAAGTAAAAGTAAATCTATGAATCCATTCCCATATGCATGTTCAAAATAAAGTGATACAAAGTACAAGGAAACTCTGTATAAAATTTCCAAAATAATGAAATGCGGCAACAAAAACTGTTCGGATGCATGAGCTAGTATGGTTTGGAACGGTTCTCAATGTCCAACAAGAAACCTGAAAGAAGTTTTATATACATACGGTGAGTATACATGTATACTCAGTAGGGAACCCAAAATCTCTCGTTCATAGGTGGGGAGTCATTCTAATGACCATTTATAAAACGTGGTAACCAAAATACCTAACATGGAAAACTATTTACCTAGAATCCAAAAAAACACTACCCAAATTATGTAAGTTAGCTAAAAAGGGTAACCGAACATCAATATTTGGGTACACGACACCACATTAACACTATCTATTTAGAACATCATATGCATCATAGTCCTCCTTGATAAATCCCGCTTAAGTCAAACTGGATCCCAAACAACAACCATATGGGCCATCCCAACCCCACATCTATCATGCCCCCAAAATCTTGGCCCACAACAACAACACAAAACCATGCCAGGAAACACCTGGGCCATAACAACCACTACCACCTAAAGACACATGGTCTTGAACAACCACTTCCATGTTAGAAGACACTTGTACCTCATCTAATATACATTTAAAAAAACATTCCCACACACACCTTTGAAAATCCCCCACAACACACCCTACCTAAAGAGTCTTGGGATATAATTACCCTCTTGGCATCACATCCTTCATGAAGAGTCATGGGATAAATAGGAAAGGGAGCAGAAATGATCTAATAAACCACCACTCATAGGAATGTTGCGAAAACACCCTCCCCCATGCAATGGGGGTGTTGGGATTCATGTTCTCAACATTGGTGGGGTGTATATTGTCACGACCTGTCCATGGGGCCCATGCCGTAACTACCCCAAGCCCGCATTCCATAGTCTAGGGGCTGGAGACTAGCACCAAAGGCGTAAATCCAGATAACTGGGAAGGCATTTCATTTATAAAACATAAACACATCCAACTAGAGTACAATAGGATGTAATACAATATGTACAAAAGAAAGTGCTAAAATGTAAATGGGCCAGAATACAGACCCAATTGGAATGTAAAACAACATAAAAGAAAGTACAATAGAAAAGACAAATAGCTAGAAGATAGAAGCAGTTGTTGGGTCGTCCACCTCGGATCCTACATAAAGGGTAGGTACAGATAGCCTCCTCAATTCTCTCACCCGCAAACTTCCTCCATGTACCATCTCGTCGTGAAGTCCTCCTACGGGTACTGACTCGTCATGAGGTCCACCTCTGGGCACCGTCTAGTCCTCGTACACTCAATCATTGTCAGCGTTGTCTGTTGCCTGCATCCAACACAATGAGGTGTGGGCATAGCCCATGCAGGGGTGAGTATAATGATACTCTGTAGGGACCCCGAGACCCTCAAGGTCTAACTAAATCCAAAAAGGATAACCACAAAGAAGGATATCAACAGATAACCCTTACATGGGTATAAGCCCATACTTATGCTTAAGTTATCAAGTACCCATCTCAATCATGATAAAACACAAAGAAAATGAAATCAACGGATAACCACTACTTAGGTATATTCCCATACATATACCTAAGTTATCAAGTAACCCATCTCAATCATGAGGTAAACACAAAGGTCATTGACTCAGCTCAAACCTGGATATTCATTATCGAAACCACAACTGCTAAAGAACTCTTCCTCTATCGAGTACATTGGCCCTGTCACAACTCTGAGGTGCTACTCACTAACCTTAGTCTGCTGAGGTACTCCTCCTATCGAGTACCGTGGGTCTACTGCCAACTACCGGGTGCTCCATCCGCTGAGGGTCTGCCGCCAAATACTGGGCGCTCTCCCTAATAGCCTACAGAGGTACTCCTCTAGTTGAGTATTGTGGGTCTACTGCCAACATGTAGGCACTCTATCTGTATTGGGTCTGCCGCCAAATATTGGGCACTCCGTCCACTAGGCTAACCAAATCACTATGATTCGAATCGGTCAAGCAGTCGGCAGGTCTACAACAACTCGGTCTCCGCACTCCGTACGCTCATCTCCAGGAGGTTCCACTCCACTAGATACTGATCATTACTTTCGAGGGTCACGAAGTCTCACGTAGAAGTATCACAAAGGACCGCCTCGTCAAAGGGGTCTCAACGCAACAGACGGTGCGTTAATCGGGCGCCCAGTCTGTGAGTTATTAGCCTATTTGTACTGGGGGCCCGGTTGGTTTCATGTACGAACCAACCCGGATGTATCTCAACTATACTTGGGAATCTCATGGGGTATACTCAAAGAAAATCTTTCTCAACGTGATTACCAATTCCGCTCATGGTTCGTCCAACTGACATCTGGTCTGAGAATTATTAGCATTTCTGTTCAAGGGGCCCAGTCGAATTTCAGGTTCAATCCAACCCATCCATACTCCAAATGTGTCCATACCCCATTTGAAGTATACCAAAATAACCATCTCATCAAGAGGAATCCAACAAAGTCGACACAACTTCAATCGGACATCCGGAGCTCAAGTTATAACTATTTCCGCTCAAAGGGCCCGGTTGGTTTCGTGTTCGAACCAACCCGGCCATACCCATACATTGCCGAAACCTTGAGCGTAATATAAAGAAACGACGTCCTTGATCCAAGGAATCCTACACAACTGACAGTGCGTCGATCAGAGGTCAACAACTCAAGATATGTCATATTAACCGAAAACGGTTCGAAATTAGGGGGTCTGGGTCCAGTCCAACCCGGCCCAACTACCTCTGAGTCGGCCCGAACTGTGCCGACTCGACCCGGGTCTAGGTTCATCCTGGTTGGGCACGGCCCGGCCCAGCCCATGTGGCCGGCTGTTGCTCGGCCAGCTTGGTCACGCGACATGCACGGAGCGGGGGCACGGCCCCCCGCCGTTAATTGATGTCGGCTGCGCCGGCTGGCACTGCCCTGTCGTCCCGGGATCCCGCGCGGCCGCAGGATATGATGAACCACCACCGCGGATTATGTCATGGAGGAATTTCCCCTCCGTCGCACTGGGACGCCACCGCCTCCAGGTGGCAGGCGGCCAAACGGCTCTGGTCGCCGCCTCCGGTCACTGGTGCCGCCGCACCGGTAGGAACTTCTGTGGGCCACCGGAGTTGCTCCGGTGGTCCATTTTATCTTCTTTCTGCGCCGTCAGTCTTCTCAGGACCCAAACATCACTATGGAGGCTTCAAATTTCCATTGTAGCTCATTTCTTCAACCCCGTCAATCCGCACATCAACAATCAAACTACGGAGGGTTTCGGGCCGTGTTCATTCGGCCCGTGACCTCCGCATTAGGTGTTATCAAAAGGCAATAAATAAACAAAAGCTTTCAAAAATCACAAGGGTATAATTTATTAAATAATAAATTATACTAACATCATTTAAAATAAATGCTAATTCTTTTGAGATAAAACCACTCAAAAGTGAAGTAAACAAAAATCTCATACCTCAAGAATGGTCTATGGTAGTCGAGCATCGTGGATGACGGTATCACGAAAAGGAGGATGTCAGCTCGTTGACGTCATCTCAAGGTAAGAGATGAAGGTGACGACGGTCACTAGCGTTCGTCGTTTCCGCAGAGGCTTTCGATCCTAGCTCGAGCGTCGTTCGTTGGAGATCCACCGGAAGGAGAACCATTCTTCGTGAAGGGTGGTGTTCTTCAACGAAGGAGGAACTCTCTACCTCTTTCACAAGGGCTCTCTCTCAAAACAATTCCCCCAACATACCAAGTGTCAACCAAATTAAAATAAGGCTACTCCTTATTTTAATTACACTTTCCAAACTTTCAAAAATTATATCCCTTAATTAAATAATTTAAGATTCTCAATGCATTAATTATCTTGTGTTGGAAAAAATTAAGAGATGAGAGAGAGATGGAAGGTGTAGAGGCTCCACTCCATTAAATGAGTGGAGTTGTCATGTATTAAACAAGGGGTGAGTTATGGGGAGTTTAGGGAGTTGAGGGGGGAGGTGAGGAGTTAGGGTCTCGTGTGGGCCCCACCCCAAACCCCCCTTGGGAGAAAAATAACCACCTTCCATGAATAAAATCTATACACAACAAATTTTATTTATTTAATTTTAAACCCCAATTATTAAACCTCAACCCGCTCAAAACTCAACTACAACATAGGTCCCCTTAAGCAATTACAGGCGGAGTGAGTTCATTGGTGCCCTCGGATTTCAATTCTGAGCACCGGTTCAAAAGTTATAAAACCCGCTCGTTCATTCATTGAACGTTCCCCAGATAATCTTCAGAAATTGATTCCCGAAACACCGGGCCTTTGAATCAGGTGTTGTAGAAGCCATAGACTCGTAAAATTCCAAATAATTAAGAAACAATTTTCCATCAAATTTCCAGGTCTTTACAATACTCCCACCTTAGGGCTTTACGTTACCTTAAAGCTTCATCCCTCACTAGGGAAAACTAAAGTGGTACTGAGCATGCAACTGAGCCTTCCACTCCCATGTTCTCTCCCGGAGGTTCCCATGCTGCCGGTGAAAGTACACCTGAGGAATCGACCGTCCATGTAGGACCCTCTCCTATTGATCCTCGATCTCCACTGGAACCTCCGTGAATGTAGCACTATCATCGATGTCCTGATCCCTATGGTCGATGTTGTGTGAAGGTTGGTGCACGTATCTCCTCATCTGAGATTCATGTATGACTTTGTGAACCCGGTGCAACTAAGGTGGAAAGGTCAAGTGGTAAACCACCTATCTACCCTACTTAGGAATTAGAAAGGTCTATTGAACTTCGGAGATAACTTACCTCCTCGGCCACATCTCCGTAGACCAAGTCGAGGTGAGACCTGTAAGAAAATTTGGTTGCCATCCTCGAACTCCAGTGGTCTCTGTCTCCTACCAAAAAAATATTTCAGCATGCTCTGCGAGGTCCTCATATGCTCTTGGATGATTTCCACCTTCTTCGGTAGCCTCAAAATGAGTGCACTGGTCAACCTCTAGCTCAGCTCCTTAAAATATCAGCTGGCATATCTTTGACCACATGAAGGGTTTTTCCCTTTCATTGCGAAAGCTAAAAGTGGTGCAACAACTCTGGAGATTATTGGCTCAAATCTAAGTATGGCCGACTCATGAGTAAATGACGACACCCACTTATACATGATTGCATCTTGTGTTTCTTGGGGATTCCTTTTCGCCAACCAAGGAAAACCCATCCAAACGTTGTAGGTAAACGAGATCCTTTCTGCCTAATACAGTCAATCTGTGTATGAACTATGGTTGCCCATTCCATACCCAAAGTAATGTTTTAAGGCCTCGACGCTTCCACCAAGAGGTTCCAACCGAAACTCTCGCATCAAGGGTCAGATCACATCATCTGCATAAGAGTGATTATCTAGTCTCCTTCTAAAGGTATCTCCAGACACGAGGGTCAAGTCAACGACATTACCATAAACTCAAGGTATGGGACAAGATTTGTGGGAAGAAGGGATGATTTGTACCAATATCTGTTGTTACGATAGCTAGTAGTAGACATATACTGTACCTCGAATCATTCCTAGAGCCCTTGGGTCAAACTCCTTGACCGCATGCAGCTAGTCATTTCCCATGCCCTCTTGCTCCCTGATCCTGGAAGGGACTACAAAGGAGGGTGGTTGTAATATGTCAAAATGTACACTACCCCATGCTGCTCTCTCATTTCTGCTTAAATGTCAGCTACTCTGTAGATTCATCTGTCCTTAACAATTCCTCTTATTAAAAAATTTTACACGCCCATGTCTCCGAGACTAGCGCCAGTTTCCTGCTTTCCCACTGCTAACCATCACTGGCTGTATCCACTCAGCCAACGAATTCTCAACCAAAAAGGTTCTCTCTAGAACCATAACATAAGTATGAATGCATAGTGGAAAGGTGCTAGCTCGGATGTCCTTAAACAAACCTCGCTCTGAAGTCTGAGCCCTGAAGCACTGATCGTATCGTATTCATCAAGTTCCAAGAACGATCGGTACGCCTCGATGAATTCTCAGTTGCCTACATGATGTCTTTCCGAAGCTATATAATCCCTAGAGAACTCTCAACCACTTCTTCAATCCAATCCTCAGTTTCTTGTGAGTCGGGATCCTCTCGGAACATGATGGGTATCTGATGCTGAAACACATGTAAGGTACTAAGCCTACATGTGTCATCTACCGGTACTGTCAGTTTTAACTGTTGACCAACATGTAGTGATATAGCGGTAACGCTACCCGAAGGTACTACCTCAGGCATCGGTTCATGTACCGAAGCGTCATCACTATATGGACCAACCTCATGGTAACTCACTAGGAAACACCAGTAGCTAATATCACCATCTTCTCTACTAGTGTCTCAACTAGGATGAATACTCTAGCAATCGCCTCCATCCAGTCCTCTGCTGCCTACGAATCTGTCTTGCCTCGTAACATCGGATGCATCTGCTTCTGGAATACGTGCAACGTGCTCGGTCAGCGTGCACCGTCCGCTAGTATGGCTGGTGGAATTTTCTACTTAACAGGTGGTGGTGCTGCTGGTACACCACCCGAAGCTTCCAACATAGAAAGGGGGACCTACACCAGAGCCTCGTCGCTCGGTGGGCCATCATAGTGTACTCTCATGGAACTCCAACTAACTGTCTACGTGGAGACATCCTGAACAGATGCGACATGGTCAAACGATTTAAACCTGGTGAGCTGACCTGGTTTGAGCTAACATAAAGAAAATTTTTTGCAAAACACACACAATTAGTGTTTTCGTACACTGAGTCGAAAATCAGTAGTCAGGGTCCCGGTGTATAGATACGCCGACCGCTGCACCAACACTGGACTCCCTGAACTGAAGACCACACTCGGTACCCATAACACTATTGCTTCACAGAAATGAATTATCAGAGTCTTGGTTTCTGCAGTAGAACCGACTCCTCTGATACCAATTTGTCATGACCCGTCCCAGGGGCTCATGTCGTGACTAACCCAAGCCCGCTTTCCCTAGGCTAAGGGCTGGTTACTAGAACCATAGGTGTAAATACTGATAACTTGGAAGGCATTTCCTTTATAAAACATAAACACATCCAACCAGAGTATAGGCTAAAGTAATACACTAAGTACAAAAGAAAGTGATGAAAATTAAATGGGCCAGAATACAAACCCTAATGGAATGTACAACTTCAAATGAACGAAAGTACAATAGAATAGAAAAACACATGGAATATAGAAGTATCTCTTGGGTCGTCCACCTCAGATCCTATGTGAAGGGTAGGTACAGATAGCCTCCTCAACGCTCTCACCCGCCAACCACCTTTGAGTACTATCTCATCGTAAAGTCCACCTCCGGGTACTAACTCGTCGTGAGGTCCACCTCAAGGCATCGTCCAGTCCTCGTACACTCGGTCTCTATCAGCGCTGTCCATCATCTGCATCCAACAAAATGAGGTGCGGGCATTGCCCGTGTAGGGGTGAGTATAACGATACTCAGTAGGGATCCTAAGACCATGAAGGTCTCACTAAATCCAAAAAGGATAACCACAAAGAAGGATCTCATCAGATAACCCTTACTTAGGTAAAATCCCATACTTATTCCTATGTTATCATGTAACCCCTCTCAATCATGATGAAACACAAATTTTATGAAATCAACGGATAACCACTACTTAGGTTTATACCCATTCATATACCTATGTTATAATGTAACCCATCTTAATCATGAGGTAATCACAAAGGTCATTGTCTCAGCTCAATCTAGGATTTTCATTATCGAAACCACAACTGCTGATGAACTCCTCCACTGTCGAGTACAGTGGCCCTGTCATGACTCTGACATGCTACTCACTAACCTTAGACTGTTGAGGTACTCCACCTGTCGAGTACCGTGGGTCTGCTTCCATCTACCGGGCGCTCCGTCCGCTGAGGGTCTGCTGCCAAATACTGGGTGCTCTCTCTAATAGACTACAGAGGTACTCCTCATGTCGAGTACCATGGGTCTGCTGCCAACTACCAGGCGCTCCGTCCTCCATGGGTCTGCCGCCAAATACCAGGAGCTTTGTCCATTGGGATAACTGAATCACTATGAGTCGAATCGGTCAAGTAGTCGTTAGGTCTACAGCTACTCAGTCTCCGCACTCCGTACGCTCATCTCCGGGAGGGTGCTCTCCACGAGATACTGGTCGTTACTTCCATGTCTCACTAAGTCTCACGTAGAAGTATCACAAAGGACCGTCTTGTCAAAGGGGTCTCAACGCAATAGATGTGGCGTCAATCAAGCGCTCGATCTGTCAGTTATTACGCTTTTTGTTCCGGGGGCCCGGTTGGTTTCGTGTACGAACCAACCTGGCCGTATCTCAACTGTACCTAGAACTCTCATGGGGTGTACTCAATGGAACCTTTTATCAACGTGATTCCCAACGCCACTCACGGTTCTTCAAACGGACGTCTGGTCTGAGTGTTATTAGCATTTCCATTCTAGGGGCCCAGTTGGATTTCAAGTACAATCAAACCTGGCCATACTCCAATTGCGTCCAAACCTCATGTTATGTATACCAAAAGAACCGTATCATCAAGAGGAAACCAAAAAAGTCGATGAAATATCAATAAGAAGTCTGGAGCTCAAGTTATAATTGTTTCTGCTCCAAGGGCCCGGTAGGTTTCGGGTTTGAACCTAGACGGCCATACCCATACGTCACCGAAACCTTGATTGTAATATACTAAAACGATCGTATTTATCCAAGGAATGTTATGCAACTGACAGTGCGTCGATTGGAGGTCCACAACTCAAGATATGTCTATTTTCCGAAAATGATGCGAAATTAGGGGGTGTATGCCCAGTCCGACTTGGCCCAACACCCCCTGGGTCGGCCCGAACCAGGTCCATCCCGGTTGGGCATGGCCCGGTCCGGCCGGTGAGTCCCAACCCGGCCGGTGCGGCATGGCCCGCGTGGCCTACCGCGGCTCTGCCATCTTGGCCACGCGAGATGCGCGTAGCGCGGGCGCAGCCCCCCACCGTTAATTAATGCCAGCGGCGCCGGCTGTCGCCCCCTTCCCCCCCCCCCCCCCCCCCCCCCGTCCTGGGATCCCTCGCAGCCGTGGGATCTAACACACCGACGAAGCAGCTTTTCCTCTGTGGAATTTTTCCGGCGGCACGCTGGGGTGTTGCCGCCTCCAGGTAGCCATACGGCTCCATCCGTAGCCTCTGGTCGCCGGCGACACCGTGATGGCGACCCGCACCGACTATAACTTTTGCAGGCCACCGGAGATGCTCTGGTGGTCCGTTTTAGCTTCCGTCTATACCGGCGGTCTTCTCAGGACCCAAAAATCACTGTGGAGGATTCAAATAGACATTGCGGCCCATTTATTCGTTTCCGTCAATCCGCACATCAACAAACAAATGATGGAGGGTTGTCGGGCCGTGTTCATTCAGCCCGCGCCCTCCACGTTAGGCGTTATAAAAAGTAAATAAATAAACACAATCTTTCAACAAAGAGTAGGGTATAATTTATTCAAGAATTAATTATACTAACCTAATTTAAAATAAATTCTAATGCTTGTGAAATAAAACCACTCAAAAGAGAAATAAACAAAAATCCACTACCTCGAGGAAGGTTCGCGGTAGCCGAGCACCGTGGATGATGGTATCATGAAAGGGCAGGTGTCGGCTTGTTGATGTCGTCTCAAGGTAAGAGATGAAGGCGATGAAGGTCTTTGGCATTCGTCGTTTCTACAAAGGCCTTCGATCCTAGCTCGAGAATCGTTCGTTGGAGATCCGCTGGAAGGATAACCGTTCTTCGTGAAGGGTGGTGTTCTTCAACGAAGGAGGAACTCTCTTCCTATTTCACAAGGGCTCTCTGTCAAAACAATTCCCCCAAAACAACATGTGTCAACCAAATTAAAATAAGGTTATTCCTTATTTTAATTACACTTTCCAAACATTGAAAAATTAAATCCCTTAATTAAATAATTTAAGTGTTTGAAAGAATTAATTATCTTGTGTTGGGAAACTTTAAAAGATGAGAGAGATATGGAAAGTAGAGAGGCTCCACTCCATTAAATGAGTGGAGTTGTAATGAATTAAAAAGGAGATGAGTTATGGGGAGTTTAGGGAGTTGAGGGGGAAGTGAGGAGTTAAGGTCTCATGTGGGACCCACCCCTAATTCCCCATGGGATAAAAATAACCACCTTTCTTGAATATAATTTGTACACAACATATTTTATTTATTTAATTTTAATCCCCAATTATTAAACCTCAACACGCTCAATATTAAACTACATAATATGCCCCCTTAAGCAATTACCAGCGTTGCGAGTTCATTGGTGCTCTCAAATTTCAATTCTGATCTTTGGTTCAAATGTTAGAAAACCATGCTCGTTCGTTTACTAAACGTACCCGAGCTAAATTCGGAAATTGATTCTTGGCACACTAGGTCTGAGAATCAGGTGCTGTCAGAAGCCACAGACTCGTAAAATTTTAAATAATTATGAAAAAATTTACATCAAATTTCTAGGTATTCACATTACTTCACCCTTATGGATTTACATCCCCGTAAAGCTTCATCCCTCACTAGGGAAAAATAAAGTGGTACTGAGCATGCAACTGAACCTTCCGCCCCCATGTTCTCTCCTGGAGGTTCCCGTGACGCCAGTGAAAGCGCACCTAAGGAATCTAACATCCACATAGGACCCGCTCCTGTCAATCCTCGATCTCCACTTGAACCTCCGTGAATGTTTCCCCATCATCGATGTCTAACTCCTGATGGTCAATGATGTGTGAAGGCTTGTGCAAGTATCTCCTCATCTGAGATATGTGGATGAAATCGTGCACCCGGTGCAACTGAGGTGGAAAGTTCAAGTGGTAAACCAACTCGCCTACCCTGATGAGGATATAGAAAGGTCTGTTGAACCTCGGAGATAACTTTCCGCCTCGGCCACATCTCTGTAGACCTCGTTGAGGTGAGACCTGTAAGAAAATGTGGTCTCCATCCTCGAACTCCAGTGCTCTTCGCCTCCAATCAAAAAAGGATTTCTGCCCGCTATGTGTAGTCTTCATCCGCTCCTGGATGATTTTCACCTTCTCTGGTAGCCTCAAAATGAGCGCACTAGTCAACCTCTACCTCATCTCCTGAAAATCTCAGCTGGCATATCCCTGACCACACGAAGGGTTTTTCCCTTCTTTTCCAAATTTAAACATGGTGCCACAATTCTGGTGATGTCTGGCTCAAATCTATGTCTGTTCGACTCATGAGTAATTGACTACACCCCCATATGCATGATTCCATCTTCTGCTGCCTGGGGTTTTGTTTTCACCGACCAAGGAAAACATATCCCAACGTTGTAGGTAAACCACAACCTTTCTGCCTAATATAGTAAATTTGTGTATGAACTGTGGTTGTCTAGTCCATACCCAAACTAACGTTGTAAGGCCTCGACGCTGCCACCAAGAGGATCCAACCGAAACTTTCACCTCAAGGGTCAGATCACACCGTCGGCGTAAGCATGATTATCGAGTCTCCTCCCAAAGGTATCTCCAGACATGAGGGTCAAGTCAACGACTTTACCAAAAAATCTATGTCCGAGAAAAGATTCTTGGAAGGAAGGGATGATTCATACCAATGTATGTTGTTACAACATCTAGTAGTAGACATAGACAGTACCTTGAATCATTCCTAGAGCCCTTGGGTCACACTCGTTGACCGCATGCAGCTACTCTCTTCCCATGCCCTCTTGCTCCCTGAGACTGGCGGGGACTACAAAGGTGGGTGGTTGTAATATGTCAAAATGTACACTACCACACGTTGCTCTCCGAGATCTGCTTCCACGTCTGATGCTCTATAGATTCATCTACCCTTAACACTTCCTCTTCTGAAAACATTTTACACGCCCAAGTCATCAAGACTGGCACCAGTTTCCTGCTTTCCCACTGCAAACTGTTACTGGCTATGTCCACTCAGCCGAAGAATTCTCAACCACAAAGGTTTTCTCTTACTCCCTAACATAAGTAGGAATGCATAGAGGAAAGGTTCTACATCGGATGTACATAAACACACCTCGCTTGGATGTCTGATCCATAAAGCATTGATCGTATCATTGTCATCAAGTTCCAAGAATGATCGGTACGCCTCGATGATTACTCACCTACAGACATGTCATCCTACTGAAGCTATATAAGCCCTAGACAACACTCAACCACCTCCTCAAGCCAATCCTCAGCTGCCTGTGAGTCGGTTCATGTACCGAATCCTCATCACTATACGAACCAGCCTTATGGTCACTCACTGTGAAACACCAGTATCTAAGATCACCATCTACTCTACTAGTGTCTCAACAAGGAGGAAAACTCTAGCAATCGCCTACATCCAGTCCTCTGCTGCCTGGGAATCTGTCATGCCTTGTAACCTCGGAGGCCTCAACTGGTGGAACTCGTGCAACATGCTCTGTCAGCGTGCATTGTCCGCTAGTACGGATGGCAGCATCTGCTGCTTAACGGGTGGTGGTGCTGCTAGTACACCCCCGAAGGTGCCAACATAGAAAGGGGTCCCTGCACCAGTGCCTCATCGCTTGGTGGTCCGTCATAGGGTACTCTCTCCGAACTCCAACTGAGTGTCTGCGTGGATACATCCTGAATATATGCGACATGGTCAAATGATTTAAACCTAGTGAGCTGACCAGGTTTGAGCTGACGTAGAGAAAACTTTTGGAAAAAATCACACCCAATCACTGTTTTTGTGCCCTTAGTCAGAAATCAATAGTCAGGGTCCTGGAGTATGGATACGTCGGCCGCCGCACCAAAACTGGACTCCCTGAACTGAAGACCACACTCGGTATCCTTAACACTATTGCTTTACAGAAAAGAATTATCAGAGTCCTGAGTTCTGCGGTAGAACCGACTCTTCTGAGACCAATTTGTCACGACCTGTCCTCGGGGCCCGTGCCATGACTACCCCAATCCCGCCTTCCATAGGCCAGAGGGTGGCTACTAGAACCAAAGGCATAAATCCCGATAACTTTGAAGGCATTTCCTTTATAAAACATAAACACATCCAACCAGAGTACATGTGAAAGCAATACAATAAGTAAAAAAGAATGTGATGAAAAGTAAATGGGCCAGAATACGAACCCAATTGGAATGTACAGCTAAAACTGAATGAATGTACAATAGAAAAGACAAACAACTGGAAGACAAAAGCAGCTCCTGGGTCATCCATCTTGGATCCCACCTGAAGGGTAGGTACAAATAGCCTCCTCAATACTCTCACCCTCCAACCTTCTCTGGGTACCGTCTCGTTAGGAAGTCTATCTCCGGGTACTAACTCGTCTTGAGGTTCACCTCCGGGCACCGTCCAGTCCTCGTACCCTCGGTCTCTGTCAGTGTTTTCCGTCATCTTCATATAACACAACGAGGAGCAGGCATATCTCATACAGGGGTGATTATAACAATACTCACTAGGGACCTCGAGACTCTCAAGGTCTCACTAAATCCAAAAAGGATAACCACAAAGAAGGATTATCAATAGATAACCCTTACATAGGTATAAGACCATACTTATGCATAAGTTATCATGTAACCCATCTCAATCATGAGAAAACACAAAGGTTATGAAATCAACGTATAACCACTACTTAGGTATATGCCCATACATAAACATAAGTTATCATGTAACTCATCTCAATCATGAGGTAAACATAAAGGTCATTGACTCAGCTCAAACCAATATTTTCATTATCGAAACCACAACTTCTAAATAACTCCTCCTCTATCGAGTACAGTGGCCCTGTCACGACTCGGAGGCGCTACTCACTAACCTTAGACTTCTGAGGTACTCCTCTTGTCATGTACCGCGGGTCTGCTGCCAACTACTGGGCACTCCGTCCACTGAGGGTCTGCCGCCAAATACCTGGCGCTCTCCGTAATAGCCTACAGAGGTACTCCTCCTGTCGAGTACCATGGGTTTGCTGCCAACTACCAGGTGCTACTTCCAAAATGGGTCTACCGCCAAATATCGGGCGCTCAGTCCACTGGGCTACCCAAATCACAACAAGTCGAATCAGTCAAGTAGTATTGAGGTATAAAACTACTCGGTCTCTGCACTCTGTATGCTCATCTCTGAGAGGGTCTACTCCACGAGCTACTAGTCGTTACTTAAAAGTGTCATGATTTCACACGTAGAAGTATCACAAAGGACCGCCTCATCAAAGGGGTCTCAACGTAACAGACAGCGCGTCAATCGGGCGCCCAATCTGTGAGTTATTAGCCTTTTTGTCATGGGGGTCCGGTTGGTTTCGTGTACAAAACAACAAGGCCGTATCTCAATTGTACCCGTAACTCTCATGGGTCATACTCAAAGGAACATTTTCTCATGTGATTACCAACTCCGCTGACGGTTTGTCAAACGAACGTCTGGTCTGAGAGTTATTAGAATTTCTGCTCCAGGGGACCTGTTGGATTTCGGGTACAATCCAACCTGGCCAAACTCCAACTGCGTCCATACCTCATGTGAAGTATACCAAAAGAACCATCTCATCAAGAGTAAACCAACAAAGTAAAAGGCACATCAATCGGACTTCCAGATCTCATGTTATAACTGTTTCCGCTCCGAGGGCCCGGTTGGTTTCGGGTTCAAACCAACCCAGCCATATCCATATATTATCGAAAAGTTGTGTGTAATATACATAAAAGATCGTCTCGATCCAGGAAATCCTATGCAACTGATGGTGCGTCGATCCGAGGTCCATAACTCATAATATGTCCATTTAAACGAAAATGGCTCGAAAGTAGGGGGTTTGGGACCGGTCCGACCTGGCCCAACACCCCCTGGGTCGGCCCAAACCGGGTCAACCCGACTTGGGTCCGGGTCCAACCTGGTTGGGCGCGGTGCGGCCCGGCCCGCGTGGTCGGCCGTGGCTCGGCCAGCATGGCCGCACGAGATGCGCGGAGCGGCCACCCCCCCCCCCCCCCCCGCCGTTAATTGATGCCAACGGCGCCGACTGGCGCTACCCTGCCGTCCAGGGATCCCGCGCGGCCGCGGGATCCGATGCACCATCGCCGCGACCGAATTTCTACAGCGGCCGAATGGCTCCGGCTGTGGCCTCCGGTTTCCATCACCACCGCGCCGGCGACCCGCATCAGATGGAACTTCTGTTGTCCACCACAGTTGCTCTGGTGGTCCGTTTTAGCTTCCGTCTACGCCATCAGTCTTCTCAGGTCCCGAAATTCACTACGGAGGCTTCAAATCACCATTGTGACCTGTTTCCTCATTCCCGTCAATCTGCACATCATCAAACAAACTACGGAGGGTTATCGGGCTGTGTTTGTTTGGCCTGTGCCCTCCGCGTTATGCGTTATCAAAAAGAAATAAATAAACACTAGCATTCATCAATGACCAGGGTATAATTTATTCAATAATAAATTATACCAACATCATTTAACATAAACTCTATTGCTTGTGAGATAAAACCGCTCAAAAGAGAAATAAAAAAAATCCCCCACCTCGAGAAAGGTCTGTTGTAGCCTAGTACCGTGGATGACAGGATCATGAAAGGGTAGACGTCTGCTCGTTGATGTCATTGAAAGGCAAAATATGAAGGTGATGACGGTCATTGGAATTCGTCGTTTCCGCAATGGCCTTCGATCCCGGCTTGAGATTCGTTTGTTGGAGATCTTCGGGAAGGAGAACCGTTCATTGTGAAGGGTGGTGTTCTTCAACGATGGAGGAACTCTCTTCCCCTTTCACAAGGGATCTATATCAAAACAATTCCACCAACACAATAAATTTCAACCAAATTAAAAAAAGGTTAATCCTTATTTTAATTACACTTTCCAAAATTTCAAAAATTAAATCCCTTAATTAAATAATTTAAGAGTTTGAAATCATTAATTGACTTGGGTTGGAAAACATTAAAATATGAGAGAGAGATGGAAAGTGGAGAGGCTCCACTCCATTATATGAGTGGAGTTGTCATGTATTAAAAAAGGGCTGAGTTATGGGGAGTTTAGGGAGTTGAGGGGGAGGTAGGAGTTTGGGTATCATGTGGGCCCCACCCCTAACTCCACTTGGGATAAAAATAACAACCTTCCTTGAATAAAATATGTACACAAAAAGTTTTAATTATTTAATTTTAATCCCCAATTATTAAACCTCAACCCGCTCGAAACACAACTACTGCATAGGTCCCATTAAAAAATTACCAGCGCTGTAATTTCATTGGTGCCCTCAGATTTCAATTCCGAGCACTGGTTCAAATGTTAGAAAAACCAGCTCTTTCGTTCACTGAATGTACCCGATCTAAACTTCATAAATTGATTGTAGGCACACCGGGCCTCTGAATCGGGTGCCGTCAGAAGCCACAGTCTCTTAAAATTCCAATGAATCAAGAAAAAAAAATTCATAAAATTTTCAGGTTTTTACATATATAATAAATAAAGGAAATAAAATTTATACAAAAAGGAAACAATGAACTCATCCCAACCTAGGGGTCCCCCAACCAGCAACCAGCCCTTACACTACCACTCTAATTGTTATCCCTACATGAATAAATATATAACATTCAAAACTAGAGAACCACCCATTAATGAAAACCAGTTCTCCATTGTACCTATGATATCCCTCTTTTTTATTACATAACTTTTCATTGCATTTTACAAACAGAGGATCTTTAAAGTCTAGTGTCTAGGAAATTTGGGAAATAAAACATGAAAACAAAAAAAAATTCTTCTAAACCACATGTAAGCCTTCATCATAGGTTAATCCTATGTAACATTACTACATCTCATATCATGGAGACATACATAAAAGGAAAGGGTGAGCAGAATGCCACGTAAGGGTAATCCATGGACTCAATGTACTTGTGATATCAGTAAGAACTTGAATAAAAACATAAAGACATGAGAAATGGAATTATAGGAATATCATAATGAATATAACTTGAAACATAATTTTAATATGTGGCTACATCATTTCATTTAGTCATTCATGAAAATATCACCAAGGTCCATCCCCAAGGTGTCATAAAAATTACTATGGTTATTCACCAAGGTATCATGAAACATATCATCTCTAGAAATTAAATCTTTACCCAATGAATTGGAGTGCTATCAAGGCACACCCTTAATATGAAATTTACATACATGTGAGCCACATATATCGTATTCAAATGTTTCATTAATAACCCATAGAGAATAAAAGGAATAGGTTTCATTTCCAAATCGTGACGTTTTAAATGCTCTTAGAAATAAGATCATTATATCATTTAGAACCCATGGAATGAGAGTCTGGGTTATATGTATGTCAATTCCAAAATAAAATATATCATCATTATATATTTATGAACAGACATATAAATTAAGTAGGTCTGGGTATTCACAGAAATAAATAAGGTTATTTCTTGAGAGAAAGATATAGAAATTTTGAGATGAAATATCTGCAGCATAACGACTATATAACATGGCTTTAGAAAACATTGAAAAGAGAGGGTACATGGGTAACACACTAATAAATAATTTATAATACAGTATGGGTACTAAATAATATCATGATATCGATATTTGAATGACCTACCACATGAAAAGGAAACATGAATGAAAAGATAAGATGTGATTTCATTTATGAGATATTCGGCAGCCTAACAGCGTTACATAAAAATTCAGAAAACAATTTGGTGAGAGAAGAAAGGGTCTCTCATCATTTGGACATTAAATGGGCAGTAATAAGAACATATAAGAACACACTCTCAACATAAATAGATGGAAAATATAAGACACAACATAAAAGAAGTCATGTCTTAAAAGAGAAGGGTGAAAGAATCCCTTACCATGAAGAGTATCTTCAAAAGCATGATGGTACGGATCTTGGGAGGCTTGATGGAACCTTAGGAGGACTCCATGTATGGTAAAAAGACCAGAACTTCATTGGATAGTATTTTGAAATGAAATGAATGAAGTAAAGTATTGGTATTTATAGGAGAAGTGAGCAGACTAGTCAATAATGGCCAAGGGACACCTCATCCGTGGTATTGGAAAAACCATGGGCTTTCCCATTGTATTTTCCCATTGTATTGGCCACTTGGGACACCTCATATCTTATCTTACTATTCATAAGTCTTCCAGAATTATTTAATAATTATCACATCCTTAATGATGTCATTAAACACCCAAAACTAAAAAAAACTGTATTTTCACTATTCATCGACCATTCAACTTTCTCAGAAAAACTCAAAAAATTCACCTCAACCAAATATCGACACTCTGATATCAAAAAATAACTCCATTTATGATAATAAAATTCTAAATAATTTTAATTTAATTTTCAAAATAAAAAACAATATTCACCCAGAAAAACTAATACTTAACCAAATATTTCTGTAACCGTTATTTACATAATTTCTTTAATCACATTACATAATCAAAGAGCCTAAATTAAATTAGTACCTTTTTATGTATGATTACTAATCCATATGGTCACAATACCAATCCTAAGTGTAACATCACAATTAATAAATTACTATTCACCAAAAATTAAGTTGATCTTATTATACTCTAAATTTTTTTACTGAACACATTTATAGAAGACCATTTTTTGACAATCATTACACATCATTAATTATTTATGTTTTACATAAATTTTTTAAAATATCCCCATCTTCCAAAATTCATTAATATGAATCCTATATTTATTCGGACATCCGAAAAAAGACTAACTCCACCATTGGAAGAAATCAGAATTTTATTTACCTTAAAGGGTTACATAAAGCAGCTAAGGTATCATTACATAGCCCAGTAACACCAGCATAGGAAATAAGTGTAAGGAGTGCTAAGGTGATATAATCTTGGGGAAGCTCGGCAAATAGTTCCCGATGGTGATTTCTATCAACTTGAACTTCTCGCGAAGGAGATTCTGTTTCAGCTTCACACGATGATGTTTGGCTTGGGTTTGGTCCCGAGCAAAGAACAGTGGTGCTACCTCCTTCAAAAGTTCCATTATATGGGATTCGATCTTCCAGAGACTACTCGATGAGGCAATCATATCTTCTTTATATATTAATTATCCTATATCACATGTATTTATAAACAATAATCACAACATTTAGTTTCCAACGATCATACTGGCCAATGGTCGTATAACTGTTGAAACCCAATGGTCCTATATTAGTAATTCTCATTTTATAAAATGAAAACGTTTTGTTGTGTATATAATATAATGACACACAAAATTAGGAAAAAAAATTTATTCAAAATTTTGGGTCGTTACATTATTCCCACCTTAAGAAATTGCTTCCTCGCAATTTTAAAATTGGGCATGGAAATTTCATTTAAAGTCCCAAATCAGAAAAAGAGTCAGTAAAACTATTACATTAATTGAAATAAAGTGAAGTACAAAGGTCACCCGAGTTATCCCATACTAGGATTCCATGTAGGAAAACATGGATATGTAAGAGAAAACAAAGGTTCATGTTCTGATGGAGAGGGATAGAAAACATGATTAATAGAAAAATTAACCACAACAAGATCACAAACTTATGATGTGTTAAACGGTCTTTGATTACCCAATAAGAAACGTAAACCAAAAACATTTTTGTTTTACATTCCTTTTCATAATTTTGAGCAATTCATTTACTAAATAGAATAAAAACATAAGGATATATACTTACCTTCATGTAGAGTTTAATCCATTAATAAGTTTCTACCAAGACTAAACTTTTCTCCAAACTATGAGCATTCAAAAAGACTTGTTCTCATCAAAATCATAAGAACCATCTTCTAGAAAATCACATAATCCACAAAAGAAGAGCTATTTATTTCCCTTGTCATTATCAATAACTAAAACTAAAAATGGTTAGTACGAGATCATATAATCCTCAAAAGGATAATCCTTTATAAAAAGAAAAAACTGACTATTAATCTCCAAAATTCAACAAAAAGTACCCAATGTTCAAGAAAGACCATTCAATACAAAATCATCCTTAAAATTATTCAGAAAAGACCAAACTAATATTGGAACCCTAAACTCAGTAGTATTTAATCACATGGTCTTCCGTAATAAATATTATCATTTCTCTCCAAATAATGTCGACTGCTATTAAAGTCTCATACTAAGTGTAATTAAATTAATCACATATTATCTTTTCTAGGTTACACATTTTCTAGAAATAACCAAATAACCATACGTCGACAATAAATACAAAGATTATTAAAAAAAATTTAACCATTCCTCCACAAATTAAATCTTCTAGTATTTTATTTTCCTTAGGGACATAATATTCCAAATGAGAAAACATCATCCAAAATAACCTTTATTATTTAATAACCAAATAATTTTCCTATAAAAAGGATATCCATTTAATAAAAACATAAGTTTCCAAAATCAACTTATTCTTGATCCATAAAAATAGTAGGTGTAATTTTTAGTCCTAAGGGAATATTAACAATCTCATAATTCCCATATCATAATTGGAAGGTACTTTGTAGAATATCATCATTCTTCACCCTCAATTGATGATAACCACAACGAAGATCAATCATAGGGTAGAATTGAGCCCCATGAAGTTTGATAAAAAACCCATAAATTCTTGGAAGAGGGTATTTGTTCTTCACTATGATCCAATTCAGTTCTCTATAATAAATACCTAGCCACATTGATCCATCATTCTTTTTCACAAAGGGAACTGGTTCTCCCCAAGGAGACACACTTGGTCAGATAAACCCCATCTCCAGAAAATCATGGATTTGTTTCTTTAATTCCTATAGCTCAATCTTTTTCATCTTATAGGGGGCCTTTGACATCGAATGTGATCCAGTTAAAAGTTCAATGGAGAACTCTACCTATCTTTCTAGGGAAGGTCTTGGTAACCCCTAAAAAAATACGTCAATATATTCATAGACGATGTGTACATTTTCTAAAAGAATACATCCTTTGTGAGAAACTTGTTTCATTTATGAATCTTTTAACTAAAAATTATTTTTTGTCTTAAAACTTCCACCTTTGAGAATTACATTTTTCTATAATTCTTTTATAATGATTCATAAAAAGCATGCGATTAACGAAACATATACCCCAGGTGTGTCATAACCAAGAGTGTAGAAAGTCCCATTGCCGTGTACCAGTACCCGTTCGAGTCCAGCTCAAAGAAATTTTTTTGGCTTTAACCCCTATGTACATCTGTTCCAGAGCCACCCCAACTGCTCGTATCCAGACAGGGATATATTTTCTTGATAAACCACTTATTCAATACTCACTAAAATACCTGGAATATTTCCTATATTTTAACTTTTCTTTATAGTTCATACTAGATTTTTTAAATCCTAATTTTCCATAAATAACTAAACAGTCCTTTGATACAAACTTTGACATCCCGCTTTTTTATTAAATAACTTTTCATTACATTTTACAAACAGAGGATCTTTAAAATCTAGTGTCTTGGAAATCATCAACATGATACAAGAAAACACCATAGAAAATTCTTCTAAAACACTTTTAAGTCTTCATAATTGGTTCATCCTATGTAAAATTACTGCATCTCATATCCTGGAGACATACATCAATGGAAAGGGTGAGCAAAAGGCACAGTAAGGGTAAACAAGGGAATAAATGTACTTCAGATATCAATAAGAACATGAATAAAAACATAAATACGTGAGAAATAGAATTATAGGAATATCATAATGAAAATAACATGAAATATAAATTTAATATGTGTCTACAACATTTCATTTATAAATTAATGAACATATCTCCGAGGTCCATCCCCCAAGTGTCATAAAAATTACCAAGTTTATTCATCAAGGTATCGTGAAACTTGTCATCTCAAGAGATTAAATATTTAACCAATGCATTTGAACGCTATCTGGGAGCACCCTTAATATGTATTTACTTACATCTGATCCACATAGATCATATTAAACCATTTCATAAATAACCCATAGAGAATAAAAGAAATGGGGTTCATTTCAATATCTTGACGTTTTAAAAGCTCTTAAAAATAAGATCATTATATCATTTATAACCCATGTAAAGGGATTGAGGGTTATATGTATGTCAATTCCAGAATCAATTATATAATATTTTTATATTTATGAACACCCATTGAAAATAAATAGTTCTGGGTATTCACAAAAATAATAAGGGGATTTATTGAGAGAAAGAGATAGAAATTTTGAGACGCAATTTCTACAGCATAACAGCTATATAACATGGCTTTAGGAAACATTGAAATGAGAGGGAAAAAGTGTCACCCAGTCATAAATAAATCATAATTTAGTATGGGTACTTAATAAGATCATGGTATGGATAATTTAATGACATACCACATGAAAAGGAAACATGAAAGAAAAGGGAAGATGTGATTTCTTTAACGGGAAATTCAGTAGCCTAACGACGTCACATAAAAATTCATAAAAACATATATGAGAGAATAAAGGATATATAATAATTTTGAAATTAAATGGATAGTAATAAGAACATATAATAACATACCATAAACACAAAGAGATGGAAAATAAAAGACACAACATAAAGGAAGTCATGACTTAAAAGATGTGGGTGAAAGAATCCCTTACCATGAAGAGTATCTTCAAAAGCATGATGGTCGGGACCTTGGGAGGACTGAGGGAACCTTGAAAGGACTCCTTCAAGTTTAATGAAATCATAACATCATTGGGGAGGATTTGGAAATTAAATTAATGATTGAAAGTCAAGGTATTTATAGGAGACGGGAGGGGAAAAGTCATTAATGGCCAAGGGACACCTCATAGGTGGTATTGGAAAAACCATGGGCTTGCCCATGGTATTTTCCCATGATATTTTCCACTTGGGACATCTCATACATTATCTTACTATTCATAAGTCGATTAGAATGATTTCATAATTTTTACATCCTTATTGATGTCATTAAACACCTGAAACTAAAAAAAACTTTATTTTCACTATTCACCTAAATTTCAACATTCTCAGAAAAATCCCAAAATTCACCTTTACCAAATATAGATTCTCTAATTAAAAAAATGAACTCCATTTTATGAAAATTACTTTCTATATATTTCTAATTTAATTTTTAAATAAAAACACTAATAATTGAAAATTCAACTTTCTCAGAAAAATCCCAATAATTCACCTTAAACAAATATCTATACTCTAATTTCAAAAATGAACTCCATATTATAAAAAGAATTTTCTAAATAATTTTAATTTAATTTTTAAAATAGAAATCACTATTTACCCTGAAAAAACTAATGCTTAACCAAATATATCTGAAATGGTTATTTACCTACTTTATTGAATCACATTACTAAATCATGGTGCCTAAATTAAATTCGTACTTTCTTTAAGTAATATTACTAACCCATTTAGTCACAATACTAATCCTAAGCATAAAATCACTATTCATAAATAACTATTCTCTAAAAATTATGTTGATCTTATTAGACTATAAATTTCTTACTGAACACATTTCCAGAAGACCATTTTTTGAAAATCAATACACATTATTAATTATTTATGGTTTACTTAAATATTTTAAAATATCATTTTTTTCAAAATTCATTAATATACATCCTATATTTATTTGAACATATGAAAAAAAACTCAAACTCCACCATAGGAAGAAATCAAAATTTTATTTACCTTAATGGATTACATAAATCAACTAAGGTCTCGTTACATAGCCCCTTAACACCAGCATATGACCTAAGTGTAAGGTGTGCTAAGGTGATAGAATCTTGGTGCAGCTCGGTCAATATTGCCCGAGTGGTGATTTCAATCAGCTTGAAATTATTGTGAAGGCGATTTCGTTGCACCTACACACGTTGACGTTCGACTTGGGTTTGGTCCCGAGAAAAGACAAATGTTGCTACCTCCTTCCTATGTTCTGGTATATAGGCTTTGATCGGCCCAAGACTACTAGATGAGGCCATCAAATCCTCTTTCTATATTAATTAACCATGATAACTTGTATTTATAGACAATAATCACAACATTTAGTTTCCAACATACATACTGACCAACCATCATATAACAGTTGAAACCCAACGGTCCCATTTAAATTATACAAATTAAATTTAATTAAATATTTTTGTTGAGTATAAAATAAAATAACACACAATATTAGGAAACAAAAGTTTTTCAAACTTTCGGGTCGTTACAGTACTCATTCTTGTCATCATGGTCAATTGATTTGATTTTGAAATTACTTCACTACAATGAAACAAATAGGCATAACCACGAGCCAAAACAACAACGGAAAAGAAAAACAACCATGTGGGTGTCTAAGCCTTTACTCCCAGTTCTCTTACAAGTAACAACATCAAATTGGATCTGTGAGATCACTTGAAGAACTTGAACCAAACCAAGCCCTAACTTATCAGGACTAGAACATTTAACACTATCTCTACACAACCTCAGTTTAAAAAACTACCAACCTATCATACAGAGATTCCCTTCATATATGGGTCACCCCAAAAGGAATCAATTAGAACAACCATGCATATCACCAGAATAGAGGTAAGGAATATTCAGATTTATCCAACACCATTCATTATGTTCTTTATTTTCTGTTTGGTTTACCGGGGTGATTAGACAAGGGTTTTTATCCATCAGGAACCCATTTAGATGAACCATTTTTATGTGCATAATCACTATCCATGTTATAGTTATTCAATCATGAGAATATCAAGAAAACAGAGCAACATTAGTGTTCATGAAAGGACCACCAAAATCCATGATTTATAGTGGACTTGATCCCATTCAATTCACAACCTAAAAACAAGGGTAGAAAGAAACAAAATCATCATCATTCCTACCAAATCATTATTTAAAAGTCTATTTATTATCTTCCTTAATGTTGGTCTCATATATATCTTGAGGGAACATCATCATACCCCCTCATGATGCACAATAAAGAGAGAAAAAAACGAAAAACCATAGTTAGATGATAAATGATCGATGTTTTCACGTTGTTCAATGAAATTGGGATGGAGTGACTTGAAAGGAAAGATAACTCTAATGCTACATTGGAAGGGATCATTCATGGGAACCTGATTTTTCATAGGAGGATGTCTCAAGGCACATGTCGAGAATTAAAAAGTAAGAAGGAAGAGAGGATATCGTCTTATGAAGAGGTCAGATCCTAAAATAAGGGAGACTATTTTAAAATACACAAATGTTGGATCATGGATTGAAAGCATGGATCAGTGGTTTCACACAATGGGATTAATAGAGATTTACTAATTCTTCTTTGAAAAAGTGTATATACACTAGCGGATGACTATGAGGTGATAGATTTAAAATAAAATTAAAAAAAATGTAACAGGGGAAAAAATAGGAAAACATGGGAAACTAGAAATCTTGGAAAAGGGTCTGACATAGATAAAAGGTCCACACATTTTGGTAATTCATGGGTGTATCGACTCTTCGTAGGGATTAAAACATCATTTACGAGCCTTAAATTGAGTAGAAGGTGGTATTAAAACACTATTAATTCAAAAGAGGTGTTACTTGAGCGAACATAAAAGTCCATGAGATGCTGGAATGGACTCACAGATGGGTGCGTAATAGACACCCTAGAATAGTCTCCCTAGCACAGATTCCCCAACACTGATTCCCTATAACTGATGGTCTATTAGTTCCATCATTAGATGATTGGTGCCACCAACTCAAAATGGTTCCACTGATGTCGATTGGTGGCATTGATGTCCATCGGTTCCAATGATACCGATCAGTGCCACTATTCGTTCAACCAAAAATTTAGAAAACCCCTTCATCTGTCACCCATGGTCCTCAGGATACCTCAAACATCTGTATTTTGAAATTTAATGTTCTATGAGGTTCCTATACATTACATCAGATAACTCTTATGTTATTATCTCCCTTGAGAATTCGTAAGTAAACCCAAAAATTAGTGGGGTCCGGACAACCACCTCTTAAGATGCCACTCAGGGAAAACCCACCATAGATTTGATCCAATGATAGATTAAGAACACTATATTCCAGAAAATATCTCTCACATAAATCTCCTGAAAAAATATAGAAACACTACATCTCCTATCTAAACATAACTACAAATTATACAAAGGCCACACCATCTAGAAACATTGATTAGGGAGCTTATTCCTCCTTGTCAGGATACTATCCTCTTTGGGTGGCACTGAATCACCCGCACAAGTTTACTCACATAAAATTTAATGCATATTAATTATAAATAATTTCCTCCCATCCCCATTGACAGTATTTTCACAGAAAACAGAGAATAGGAAATCATCTTATAATACAACAAGATGGGTCAAACAATACATCATTAGAAAAGTACAAAGAAAACAGAAGATCAAACCTCAGAACAACTCTTGGTACTAGGCACGAATATGTTCCTCCCATTTCTCGATACCCTCTTCAAGGCCACCATGACTGCACAACACACAATCCAAGTAACTGGTCCATCCATGAATCACCTTCCCATTATGGTCCTCAATTCTCACTAGTCTCTCCATGACTGAAACATTGTCCTTGATATCCAACTCCCCCCAACCGAGGACATGGGAGTCGTTGTTTAGATATTGACGGAGCTGAGATACAAGAATGAAGTTGTGGATCCACTTCTACCTTGGTGGTAATTCCAACTGATATGTCACCATTCCAACTTTTCTGAAAGACTTTTAAGGGTCGAATGAACATGGGAGAAATCATGCTCCCCCTGCAAAAACTCTGATCTCCATATCGAGTGGAGACTTTTATAAACATCTGGTCCCCAACCTCAAAATCCAATAGTCTCCTCCTATGATCTACATATTATTTATTCTAGTTCCAAGCTACCATAATCATTTCATGCACACGTTGAAACTTTTTAGACGTACTCTACAACACCTTTGGGCCAAGAACACCTGCCTCCTGAACCTCTGTCCAACAAACTAGTGAACAACACAGTCTTACGTAATTGGAATTGAATAGTTCCCTTCCAATGTTAGAGTGATTGATATTATTATAGTAGTACTCCACCATGGGGAAGTTTCATACCCATGATCCTCCGACATCCATAACACATGTTGAAATCATATCCTACAATGTCTAGATGGTCCTATTTATCTGTCTGTTCGTCTGAGGGATAAAACTACTACTAAGGAACAACTGGTTTCCAAAATCAAGTAGAAATCCATTCCATAGTCATGATGTAATGAATTTATCATGATCTGAAATGATGATGGTGGGAACTTCGTGAAACCACAAAACATTATCCACGTGCTTTTGTGCTAAGCCATCCACTACACATGACTCCATCACTACTAAAAAGTGAGCCAAATTCATCAATCAGCCCACCAATACCTAGACAGCATCATGACCTCCCCTATCCCTTGGTTGTCCAATGAGAAAATAAATCAATACAACATCCTTCTACCACTCGAGAATGTCTAAGGGAAACAACAGACTTCCAAGAATGTGGTGTACAACCTTCACCTGCATACATATGTGGCACTTTCCACAAACTGTTCCACTGCTCGCTTCACTCTAGGACACCAAAACCAACATATTATGCCCCAATAAATATTGGAAACTCTTGGATGTACCACTAGGGGTGAGTTATGAAATTCACCGACAACTCCCCGATGCATCTCTACTAGGACAAACAGCTTCCCACAAAACAACATATGATTCTTACAATCCTCTAACCATCCTTACAGATCATCACCTTTGCTAACACGATCATGAATCACATCATCCTATGAGTCTCCCCACTAATAATCCTCTACCTTCCATACCACAGATGTGTGCACTGTCCTCTGAAACTGTCTTCCTCTACCATTATACACTCACATGCCTAGTTATAAAGCATCAAACACTTCAATTACATTCCAAGCATCTAATGATTTCCAAACCACATAATTCTATGACTGCCTAATGAAGGAAGATACCACCATATTCCTGATTCCCTTTGGGTAAGAGATCTCAAAGTCGTATTCCCGAAAAAACTCCATCCACCACCACTGCTACAAGTTACAGTCTCACTGGGAGAAGGCATTGCTCGGGATCTAGTGATCTATGATGACCACAAAGCGTTACCCAATTGGATAAATCCGCCAAATATTCATGGAAAACACAACCACTGTATGCTCAAGGTCATGGGTTTCATTGTTATGTTGGATATGATGAATCTACCAAGAACCATAAGGGATCACTCCCTTCTACTACATCAGTACACAGACAAATCCTACACTCGAAGAATCACATAACACTTAGAACATTAACCTTTCTTCTAGAAACCTCATCATTGGGGAACTAACCAGCTTCCGAATCACATAACAGAAGGATAACTGGAATTTCTCACTTCATACAAAATCATATCCTTTTTATGTCAAGGCCATCAATGGTGATACAACTTGAATGAAGTTGGGCATGAACCTCCAGTAGTAAATTTTTAGTCCAAGGAAACTACGAACCCCTGCCAATTTCATGGGTTCTACCAAAGAAACAACCACTTCAATGGTCCCACTACTATTCCCTATTGGGACACTATGTGTCAATGGAAGTGAACCTCTCGTGTCTGTAACATGCACTTGGAAAACTTCAGGTAGAGCTAGTGGTGTTAGAGGAAATTTGAAACTATATTTAGATGATCAGAGCGATCCTCCTCTAAAAATGAGTAGATTATGATATTGTGAATGAACACCATTAAGAACTGGTCCAGATACCCATGGAAAACAGAGTTCATGAGCCCCATGAACATAGCTGGGGAGTTCGTATGACCGAAAGAAATGACAACAAACTCAATGTGCCCATTCCGGCATCTAAAAGTAGTCTACTGGATGTCACCCTTTTCACCCTTAAATGGTGATATCGTGCCCGTTGTTCAATCTTTGAGAAACAACCTAATCTAATAAACTGGTAAAATAATATTGTTGATTCTTGGGATGGGAAACATTTCTTCACCATCAATAGGTCTGTTCTTTAGTTTTCTATGCAGATAATGAGAACACTATTTTCCTTCTCTGCAAACAAAACTTGAGCACCCCCATAAAGACACACTTGGTCGGACGAATCCCTTCATCATCAGGTTATCAAACTGAATTTAGACATCCTGCAATTCAGAATAAATCATCCGATAGGGAGCCATCGAAATCAAATGGTAACTTGGTAGAAGGTATATAACAAACTCAATATCACATCGGTCGTAGTCTTGTAGAGAATGAGTGAGGACTTATCAATCAGAACTAGTACTGTTGAGGCATGCTCCCCACCAACTGAAACCTAGAAGGCCCTAATCATAGAGGTCTTCTCTTGATAGTCGTTCCATTTGATGAACCCTAATGGATCCCCTCTCAAGAAACATCACCAAGGGTGAGCATCTACTCCACCACTTCATATTTATTATAAACCTCCTAGTAAGTCGATTTAGTGAAGGGAGTAACAATATACATAAGATAAGTTTGGAGTTAATCCTGTAAGAATCATTCATGCGACTCCTTGTCCAGGAAGAGTTCTGAAGTGAAATAAAGGTGATCCTTAAACTTGATCCAAAACTCCCTTACTGAAATACTCTCGTTCCGGAGGGAGAGAAATTCCGACCTCATTTTGACCTTTATCGTGGGAGATAGGAATTCAGCCCGACACTCCTTATCAATGTCAATCCACGAATCCTCAGTCTCCATCCTCTCTCCGATGTATAGAATCCACCACATACGCACTGGTACTAGTATCTACCTCACAGCTAGATGAACCTAGTACTTTTTTAGTGTCCAGATCAAGCTAAAAGAAATCACCATCTCCTCAAGCCATCTCTTCATATCCATGTTTGATATGTTTACCTTATACATTATGAGAGTCTGATACTAGAAGGAACAATGCATTTTTCTACTGGTCTCCCTCCACCCCTCGATCAACCCTCTGCTGATCAACCAGATAAACCAGTTGGGCCTCGACTACCCACACTACTTGTGGACAATGCCTGAATTCAATAACTGAAAAAGACGAAAAATGAATTCACTCGCCCTAGAACGGTAAAATAAATTTTATTAATTTGTTTTATTTTATATTCCCAAAACACAAAATAGATAGTAGATCATATGTAATTATGATGCATGTACAATTCCTAGGGTCTCTACCCTACAATCAGTGTAGCCTAATATAGTCGTTCAGTAGGTCCATATTCCGTTCATCATATCACATGGGGGGATTCTGTTTCCTGTTGGACCTTATTTTTCCTATTTCATGCATGAATATATCCTAACACTATTTCACTACCATACCATGAAATCCACAATATTCCTAACCCCAAACACTATCCTATCTCTCAACCATCACCTCTGATACCATTATATCATAACCCACATTCTCCATGATGAAGGAAGGGGCTGAAAACCTCTAGACCCTTCCTTCTTCAAGTTGAAAGATAGATAATGAACCCCAAGTACCTCCTTCAATAAGGCCCATACTAGTGAATAGCCCCAAGGGTATAGAATCTCACATAAAAAGGGTAGGAATTGCCCTCTTTATAGATAATGATCATGAGATAAGACGGTGAATCCCAAAAAACTCCAAATATAAAAACAAAAATTAAATCTAATAATCCAATACCATATTCATGCCAATATATTGTGATAAAAAGTACAAGAAAAATCTATAGAATATTACTAAAATATGAAAATCAGTAACAACAACTGTCTCGACACTCAAGATTGTAAGGTTTATCATGGTCATTAATTTCCTCCTAGAATCCGAAAAGCAAATTTCAATTAATATGGTGAGTATACAGGTATACTCAATTGGGAAGCCAAAATATATCAGACACTAGTGGTGAGAAAATCTAGTTCCTCATGAGAAAAAGAGGTAACAAAAACACCGTGTAATGAAATATATCCAACAATACTTAATAAGGAACACTCCAAAAATAACCGAAGTTGGGTAAAACATAGTAATAACACTTCAATATTTGGGTACCCCACACCCATTTCCCACTTGTTATTTAGAAAATCCTATAGATCAGTCCTCCCCCACAAATCCCCCTCCAGTCCCATTTCTACCCCAACAACAACCATATGGTCCTTAACAACTACACGTCTATCCCACCCGCAAACACATGGGCCACCAAAACAACACATAACCATGCCTGTAGACACATGGGAAACAAAAACCACTTCCACGCCCAAGGAGACCTGGGTTAGAACAACCACATCCATGCAAAAAGACACCTAGGCATTATCCCGAATACACTTGGGAAACAAACCTACCCACACACTCCTATGAAAACACACCACAACACACCCAGAATGAAGAGGCTTGGATTATAATGAACCTCATGCCATCACAGCCTGCCCAAAGTGTCTTAGGATACCTAGGAGAGGGATCCTAAAGGAACTAATAACCATCCACTCAAAGGAATGTTTGAAAAAACACCACCCCCATGATATGGGGGTGTTTGGAACGAAGTTCTCAACATGGGTGGGGTGTGTATATGAAACACAGGAACAAAAATTTATACATATTTTTTATCTAGAACTCATCCAATCCTATGGGTACCCAATTTGACAACCATCCCATACACAACCACTCTTTCTACTATCCCTAAATGCAAAAATTCAAAAAATCCACAACCAGAGCACAACCCATTCTGGGAAAATAGTTCTGCATCATAACAGTTCTCATTATCATGTTCAAGTGATTACATTTAAATATTCCTTCACTACTGGGATACTAACAGGCATAACCATGATAAAAAACCACAAATGATAGAAAACACCCATGCATGAATTAACGAAATTACTCCCTGATCTCTTTCTAGAAACAACATTAAATGATATCTATGAAATCCCTCAAACTACTAGAACCCAAAAAATCCCAAACATACTGGGTCTAGAATATTTACATTGGCTCGACACAACCTCAGATTCACAAACCATCATCCTCTCAACAAGAGATTCCATTCCCATCCACGTCACCCCACAAGATATCAAATAGAATTACCATTAATATCACCAGAATAGATCAAGGGAGTTTTTAGATTTTCCAAACACAATTCATTAAGTTCCTTCTTTCCCATTTGGTTAACCCGGGTGATCACACATAGGTTTTTACGGACGAGGAATCTATTTAGATCAACCATGTTTACATGATCCCATACAATTCAAAACCTAAAAACGATGTTGGAAAACAACAATATCGTTATCATTATAACCCCGTCATTATTCAAAAGTGAATTTATTATCTTCCATAATGATGGTTTTATCTACATTCTGATGGAACAACATTATACCCACCCAGCATGATGCATAGTAAATATTGATGAAAGAAAACCCATACTTGTGTGATCAAGGATCAAATGTTTTTCTATGATCCACGAACTGAGGATGGCATTACTTGAAGGAAATGAATAATACAAGGATGAGAGTGAAGGGATACCACACAGCAACACAATACATCTTAGTAGGAAATCTCATGGTTTGTGAATTGAAATGAAAAGGAAGAAGGAAGATAAGATCTCAGCTTAAGAGGTGGTCATATCCTAAAATTAGGGATACTGTTTCAATGTACGTAAAAGTTGAATCGTTCCATGATCATGTGGTTCAGCACTTTCACACATTGGGATTAATTGAAATTTTACAATCACCCTTGGAAATAGTGGTGATAGACCTTCGGGTGGAAGTGTGTTGATGGATTTCCATTAAACGAAGAAAAACACATAACATGGGAGAATCTCGAAAAAACAAGGGTGACTAGAAAACGCGGAAAGGGGTCTGACATCAATAGAAAGGCTCAACGTTTTGGTAATTCAATGGTTGCCTGACTCATACCGTGTTTAAAACATCTTTTACTGGCCTTAAATTACTTTGAAAGGGGTATTTAAACACTTTTACATCAAAAGAAGCATTACTAGAACAAAATAAAAAAGTCAGGGAAAAGCAGAAAATGACTCACTGAAGGGTGAGTCACCGACACCCTAGAAAATCGCAGTACAACTGAGGACCTGGCACTAATTCCCTGCCACCAATGCTCATCTATGCCGATCAGTTGCACCGATGCTGATCGGTGCTACTATTCGTTCACCCTGAAATTTTTAAAAATCTGTGATTAGTCACTGATGGTCCCCAAGATACCTCAAACATCAGGATTTATCAACGTAATGGACCAGGATGTTCCAGACCATTTTCAAGTAGAGAATATATATATATATATATATTTATAAGTCATTTTTATTTCAAAATTGTGTTCTAAATGAAACAACAATTTAAAAATCATTATTTGTCTCTATTATCCAAAAAATGAACATCATTAGAAAAATATAAAAAATTCACCCTTATATTATATTGAAATTCTATTTTCATAAATATTGTTATTTTATATCCAATGAAAATACCAAAAATATCATATTTTACTATTAAATAAAATAATAAAACACAAGAAAAAAATTAATTTAAAATATAAATTTTTCATTTGTTGTGATTGATTAAAACTAAATTTTTTATTAGCTCTAAATTTTTCAATTAGTGACAAACAATTCATTATTGTTTTTAAACACATATTATTTTTTAAATTAATATTATTTTTAAGTGGAATCTATATTTAAAATACCCGATTGATGAAAAATTTAAAAAAACATATATATGATGAATATAATTATTTATCAATTAACATTTTACTAATAACAACAATATTAAAATTGTTATAGGAGTTTTTTCAAATAACATATAATATACATAATATAATAAACACTCTCTTATTTAATTAAAAAAATTTATTTAATGTAATATATTTATAACACAATATACATAAATTCTAAAAATGATATTACTTATTAATGAAATATTTTTAAAGAATATGATTAAATAAATTTATAAAATAATTGATCAATAATGAAATTAGTATTTCTAAATAATGAATTTTTTTATAAAAATATTATTTTACAATTCATCATATGTATGGCATAAAATATTATATTGAATTCCATTTAGATTTTTAAAAATTTGGGGCAATGAAAATATCTCTGAAAATATGTTAACTGTTATATTATTATTTCGAAATTACTATCACTACTCCAAATATAGAATTTCTCAGTGCTAGAAGAGGGCATTAAAAGCACAAGAAAATTATTGTAATCAAGGAGAACTTAATGGTGGTCCCTTTTACCAGAACTCAGAAAATATCTAATAAAGGAAACTTTTATCATCCTTAAAAAAATCACTGATAAAAAGTAAATTTTATCTGTGCTAAAATATTAAATGATAAAAAGGTCATTTATCAATTCTTTTTTTGCGCTGAAAAAAGACCCCTTTTATCAGAAATTATTTAGCGTTGTTAAAATCCAAAAAATGTAAAAAAAAATAAAACAGAAAATACAATTCCCTATGGAGATTTTAATAGCACTTGAACCCCCCTTTTTTGGTTCTAGGTGGACCCCGTCCCACTCTCCCACGTGCTTCCCTTACCCTCGCAATACCCAATTGCACACGCGCCCCTCCATACTACAAACAGAACTCAAACCCACGACCTTCTCCCTTGCACGCCTGGACCTTTACTACTAAGCAATTTACTTTGTTCACCATTTAATGATATATCTATTTATATGTATATTGTTATTTTTATTCGTATATTTATATAGATTCATATTAATATAAATATATTTAGTTATATTAATTCATATATATATATTCATATACTTATATATATATATATATTTATTCATAAATTATATAAATATATATTTATTCATTTATTAAAATATATTTATATTTAATTTAATTTTAATATAGATTCAAATTAATGTAAATATACATAGTTATATTAATATTTGTAACTTTAGTCATATATTAGTATATATATATTTATTGGAATATTAATATATATATATATATTATTTCTATGGTTTTATCCATATATTTATATGTATATTAATATATATGTCTTCGATTAGATTAGAATACATTTATAAAATATGTTTTTTATGGGTGTGTATAAAATAATAAATAAATACATATACACATTTATACAACACACACACACAGACACAGACACACAAACACACACACACATATATTTACGAATAAATACATATATATCGGTATCTAAAAAGCCATAGAATGTCAAAATGACCATAACATCTAATCAAAAAGTTAGCTTCAACTTCACAACCAGTCAAATCAAATAAATTGAAGCAATAATTAATATGAAATGTGGTACATGATGAGAAGACATCAAGATCAGATGTTATACATGTTTAAATGTTAAAAAATCGGGGTATCCCAACTAAGAACACAGAATTAAAGGACTTATAGGCCTTTTGGGCCTCGAAAAAGGTGACAGAAGGTTTCCTTGGGTCATTAGAGTATAAAGATCATTGCAAACTTCGATTTGATATGATGTAGAGCTCAAACAAACACATGGATCAAAAGTTATGTCTGTTTGAAGTTTGAGTCACATTTTCAACTAATTTTAGATACTTTGGTTATTTTTTTATTTTATGTGTTTTCAAATTTTCATTAAATGATTATTAATCGATGATAATTAGAAAATTATTTATTAATATTATTTTTAAAAATATTTCAAAGACAATTTCACTAAATTTTTTATATATTAAATTTAATAGTATATTTATACATATCTAAAATATATTAAATATATATATATATATTATATTTATCTCAATATTTATATTCTTATATAACACATATTATTTTTCATGATTTGTTTTTGAAATTTATCAGTGGTGGGAAAGAGTGCTGATAAAGCCCCCTATCAGTGATAGTAAAATAACATTGATAATGGGGTTCCCTTTAACAATAGGAAATAAAGAACTGATAAATGGGGGACCTTTATCAGCTATTTTTAGTGCTAATAAAGCCTCCTATAAGCGCATTGTTTTAGCATTGTTAAAGGGTGGCGCTGCCAAAACCCAATTTTGTGGTAGTGCATACTAATATAAAAAAACTAATGTGTGTATTAATTTAATTGACACAAGTCAAGAGATACAAGTATATATATGAAATATGGAAAATTTAATCTGTAGGGGCACACATGCAATTTGTAATCATTTTTATCATGTCACTCTTTGGTCATGGGTTTGAGCACTGCATACTTTCTTGTCATAAGGGCTATCACTATGCCTATGTGAGATATTTCAATTGGTAAATAATTTTAATTTATATATTCATTATGTTCGGGGTAAATATAAGTAAATATATTATTCTATAAATAAGTGTTTTTATTCTTGTATTATAATTTTAAAATAAAATAAATCCATTTAAATTTTTAATTATTAATGATGTAACGTTATTAATAAAAATACACTTCAAAAAAATTTTATTTTACAATCAATCTATTAAATAAATGGAATTCATATATTATATAACTATTACATAATAATGAAATTATATAAGGGTATCAAGATGATGGGCATGACTCAAGTTATAATTTCTAATAATTTATCAAAATCATTTTATTATGAATGTCTATGAAACTTCTCATAAAAATTTATTTAATCCATATAGGCACCATTATAATATATTTTATTATAAAGGAACATCCAAATGTTCACTGTTTAGTTTATATTTTCAGAATACTAGATTTCTCTTCAACTTGAATCTATATAGTTTGAGATAAATACATTCTTTATCATTTCATTATTGTTGGGGTATTTTTTTCATTTTAATGACTGTATTAATTAGTTTCATCTTTTGGTTCCAATTTTATTAGATTTTTTTGGTATTTTTGAGGTATGAAACATGAAAATAAACAATTTATGTATAATTAGATTCAAAAAAGGACAAGTTCTCATTAATATATATATAAATTTAAGCACAATATAAGATAATAAAAAATTATAAATAAACCATTACATGATGGATGAATATATTCATTACCAAAATAACAATAACACCTCCAAAAGATATATTATATTAATTTAACATATAAATTCATTATATTGAATATAATAAATATTATTTTAAAAATAATTGAAAAATTCATTATTTTTAAATACTATTAAAATCAAAAAGTTGACATTTCAAAATTCAATATCTGTTAGAAAAAATATGTTTGCAATTGGGAAATACATATTAATTTTATTTTATATTTCCTGATATGTTATTTTGACAACCAAATTCCATCTTGGTTTCTTGGTGGGAAACATCATCTAAAAATATTTATGTAATGAATAAATATTCATAGAAATAATAAAATTATTATCTACCCTACTTAAAATAAATCATTTTAAAACATTTACATTATGATAAAATTACCTGCCATTAGGTCCTTTAAAATTTATCCCATGCAGTAATGATTTCATACAATTTTTTTGGATCCTATATAATTTCTAAAAGAAAATTATTTTAATTCATGGTGAAATCATTTAATTATTTACACATATGATTAGATTTAAATTGTTTATGATTTCTTTTAGGTACATGTGATTGATGAAATTTTTCCTTGCACCCATAAGAGAATAACATGACATACATTCTTTATCCAAGGTGTTTCATTAAATAATTATTAAAATTTTAAAATATTAGATTATACATTTTTCTCTTATTCCAGATTTCTTATTATACATTAATAAAAATTTCTCATTTTATGTTTTTTCCATTGAATTTATAAGACTTGGAGTGATCCTTTCATTCCATGAGGGCACTTAATACCATATGGTGATATAGAGAAAAAATATAATGTGTAACACCCTACAAAATATTTTCTCTACACAACCATAGAAATAATAAAAAATAAATTTAAGATTTAGTATGTTGCTTAATCTCTATGTCATTATAATTATATAATATTTTCATCATGATTTTCAAATTGTCTCTCCCACATTTTTGTAAAAATAAAAAAGTCCATTTAATTATCAACTTAATACTCAAGAAAAATGTACTTCTTGAAGATTATATTCATAAAATATTTCTCATTATATATAATTTATTTAGTAATATAATATAGTATTTTGAATGTTTAAAACCATTTATTAATAATTCTTATCATATAATATAATAAAGGATAAAAATTTCACTTTTATTAAATCTCAAATCAAGAAATATCTTATTTATGGACTCAATCGATTGTTAAGTTACTAATTGGTTTTTATTATCATTAGTGGGTGGAGGATATATTAGTATAAATAATTCCAAAATTTTGTTATCATACAATGAAGAAACATATATCTTTTTATGTAAATATTACATATTACAAATTTATAATATATATGTATAATTTTCATAACACTAAATCAAAAAAATTGAGGCCATATTATGTGTTAAATATATAAGTATTGAAGGGTTATTGATAATTATTCCATTAAATACCCTATAATCTATCTCAAAATAATGGTAATCCTTGTATTTGAAAATGAAATAATTAATTTTAAACTATTTCACATAATTCTATATTCGGAGAAATATTTCACATAAATTGAATTTTTATATAGTGATAATCCAAGAATTAAATTATTAGTTTCATTAGGAATATCATTATGTAATAAAAATATTTTCAAATCCAATATTATTTTTAATGGGATGATATTAATCATGAAATCAATAGCCCTTGGAAGTGTCAAAATGGAGTGTGGTTAGGAATAAATGTTGTAAAGAATGTGATAATTTTGTTAATATTAAACCATTCTACATCTTGATTTATAATGTTATGTTTATATGTTCTAAATTCCATATACAGGTTTTTATATAGAGTGGGATGTTATTAATAGGGGATCTCATACAAAATAAATTTTTAAAATTATATTTTTAAGGGTTCATGTCTATGTGGATCATCTGATTGCATGTTTCTGAGGTATGTGGAGCATAGAGGAGGAACATATTTTTTATGGAGGAGTTTAGACATGAAATGATGGAAAAATGAAGAATTATATGTCATATAATTACAAGTTGTAGTTTTTTTTGTAGTGTTTATGTCACCTATTTTTTTCACAAAACCAGCTGCCATACGCTTCCGCTCATTATTCAAATCCCAGCGGATCCCTTCCATATGATTTAGAGATTACGTCAATAAGAATCGATCATCAGGATTATATCTTCGATTAGTAGCGATACATAGTGATATAAGGAATGTTATACCTCTATTTGAATGGTCTCTCTGATCTGTTTACTATCAATGTTTTTTTAAATGTGCTGACACATAATCTCTATGTTTTTAAAATAACGTTATTTATCTATTTTTTGGCATGGTTATGGCATGAAATCTTCAGGTGGACATAGTTTTTTGGGAGTGGATATTGAGATTCGTAGTGTTGGTAAATTACTGTACAAAGAACATTGAAACACTTTTGAACTTGTGTATTCATTTCTTTTAAATTTATTTCAATGAAATTTTAGATATATATTGTTTTGTACCCTTAACATAATAATTACTTGAACAAGATTAATGATTATATATCAATCACATTGAGATGTTTTTCTGTACTATGATATGGATTTTCCACTTCATTTGATAGATATTTTGGTACCAATGAGTTCATTGTATTAACATGTTTTTCATAGTGGACATTGGTAAAGAATGTAAAGAAAAAATTAATTGAAAATTAATTTTCTAAAATATGATAGAGGTTTTTCAATGAATCTGGTGTGTTGTATTATTAATACATTGAGAATAGTTAAATGGGTTGGATTTACATGAGTTAATAGACCTTAATAAATTTGTGAATCTTTTTTATTCTCATTAATAATGGAAATAAATATATTTTAAATTAATTTTTATTTATTTTTTCAAAACATGTGCTAGCTTGCTTCTTAGGTTTCCCATAGTTGGATAGTGTGAATTTCAAATCGGTTAAATCGTGATGGAATAAGATTCATTTGTGTGATAAAATATAATTCATTTGAAGGTAATGAGTTTCCCACTTTCTTGGAAAGGAATGTGCATTGTGCTTTGGATTTGTGAGAGCTCATTTCATGTGAAGGTTGTATGCCTTGATTTTGTGACATGTGCTAGTTTTTAAAGTTTTTTTTGTGTTTTTTGTGATTTTATGTGAGCCTATGATGGGTGAGTCAAGAGGGTTTTTATGGAATATAGGGAAATGTGGTCTATATGTGACGTGAGCCTGGTATGAATATGCCTAGAGGGCTATTGTGGTTTTGGGGTAAGGAATCCCAGATGTGGTGGTATAAATTGACTCTTATGATGGTGGGATGCATCAGGATATGCATGTGGTTATTAGGGAGGACATTGTGGATGGTGGAATGGGTTGAGTTAGATTTTACATGTTTGTATGAATTTTTTAAACATGTTTCAATCTATTTTTGGGAAATGGCATGGTTTTTGGTCTATCTCCATTCATTTCCCCACTAATTTAGGAAGATGGATGTTCTTGGTTTTATAACTTATTTTGTAGCTTAGTATGTTTTACTAGAGTAAATTGTATTATAAAAAGTGTTAATGGTAAAAATGAATAATTTTTTATGCCATGATGTTTGAGCTTTCAAGAATAATATTATGGGGTAATAATTCTGAGAAGACATGGACTCGGTTTACATATTCCTGGAGGGCATAGATATTTTTCTAATTATAATGCAATTTAATGTGGAAAATGATAATGGAAAATTAATATTTATAGAATTTATTAATTTAATGAGTAACTAATGAAAGAAATAAATTAATTTAATGTGACTATTTAAATGGGTGTGTGCTTATTGGATATCTGGTCATAGAAATGGCAGTTATTAGTCTAATAGGTGTTAGTTGCAGTTGGGTATGGGACTAGGTTATGACTATTTTGTGGTTGTGAGTGTAACATCCAAGGTAAATAAAGAATATGAAATTTTTATATGTATTAATATTTATTATTTAAATATTTATTTTACTTAAAAGGGGATTCTATGTCTGATTGAATACACAATACGCAACAATAGATTTCTCTGAAATCATACGTTGCACACAATGTTGAGTTATACCAAAAAATTATATAATAGTATTAATATTTTAAATGGTAGTTAATGCATAGTTATTCCATTGTTGATAATGAATAAAACTTTCCATATTATGATTATTCATGTTTGTTACGTGTTTTTACATTTATCCAATTAAATTTAGAGGCTTAAAATGGGAATGAATCTGATTTTAAGAATAAAATATTCTAATATTTATTAAAAGGTCGATTTACCACCTGTTGATGGGGAAAAAATTTTAATTCTTCTTGTTGTTACTTTTATATGTTCTATATGAAAAAATAAACTTCTTCTTTAGAGGTGGAAAAAAAATTATTATTGGATAAAGTTTTGGTATTTTTCTGATAAATTTCATTTTTAATGAATATTGAAAAATACAGCATTTTAATTCAAAACTTACTTTTAATCTAATTTATTTACATATTTTTATTAATATTTTATTGGTTTTAAAGTGGAATTGGATTTTATTTTAATCATTTAATCCAATTTTGGTCATTTAAAGTAATTTTACTTTGAAATTGAATATAAACAAGTGCCAATCTTTGGAAACTTATTATTTTTTAAAAACACACTTTTTTGGTTTTGACAACGAGAATTAATTTTAATTTAGTTTCTGAAACTTATGTGTTTTGAATTTAGAAAATTGGATTCCATATTTTGATTTAGGAGGTCCAAATTTTATAAATATGTAACTTTTATTTTTTATAGATTATGAATAGTAATGACAATAAATATTGTATTTTACCAGGGTTAATGGGTAAATATGAGAAATAAGGGTAAACAATATTATAATAATAATAATAAATTACACTGACACTTTTCATAAACCTATAACTGATACTTGTGCGACCATGGGTATCTTTGGGTTGTTTTTGGGACCCCATAGAGCCACTTGTAAGTGAAAATGACACTTTATAAAAATTAATTTCATGTTAAGGAAAACATAACATAAACATATATCTTTTAGTAAAAAAAATTGTATATGGAAATATACAAGTTATATTTTCAACTATAAATAGTCATTATAAATCTAAAAATATGTATAGCATCATTATAATTTAATTATAATTTTTATAAATAAAATAAATAAATATATGTATGACACAATGATGATGTAATGATTACCTCATTAATAAATATCTTAAATAAATTTGATTAAAAATATTAAAATAAATTTATTTTGAATCTTTTATTCCATCCAAGATTTTAAGATATACTCATTAAATGTAATATTTTAATTAATTAATGTTCATACAAATAATAAAGATTTTATGGATGTTCAATAATTACATAATTAGAATAATATAAAAATGGAATAAATGAGTTTTTAAATCAATTAATATTGTATTAATTTATATAATAATACTAAAAATGTATGATTCAGGAAAATAACTTATATAAGGTTGATAATTTCATTAATTAACAAATTTCGGTTATATTATAATTTAATGGTATCTATATTAACCATATAGTATGAATATAAAAGAATACATGTTAAAAGATAAATAAGTTTACAAAGGGTAAAATAAAAAAGACAAGGAAAAAAAATATCAAAATCTTGTACACTTATAATTTGATGATTATATTTCAAAAAATATTCATCTTTTCATCTAATGTACATGGTTTTAGAGGTTTTTAAACTGAAAAAATATTATAATAAAACAATACTTTCTACCTATCCTAAAGAACCCTTTCTCTCTATTATAAAAGGACAACACATCAAACCAGTCACTCACACCTTTCAATCCAATTATCCCATCCAAAATCTACTCTAATTAGCTCCCATCATCCCACTATTAATTCTAGAAGCCATAATTTGGCTATAAGAAAATTATATAAGTCTTTTTGCTTCAAACAAAAGGGTGTTACCCGATTTAAAGTTAACATTTCTCTCAAGATCCTTTATGTTATTTTCCTTGTCCATCCACCTAAACTCTATTTATTCCAATATTTTATCACAAATAACAGTATCTTCAATATAAAATTATTATTTATTGAGAATTATTCTAACATAACTCCAAGACACCTCTATCTAATTGATACGAACATACTGTTTTTATGGACGACGAACTACTGCCTCACGAAACAAGGTTTGTTCAAATATCTTCTACATCCCCTCATTTATTCCATTATGATGAAAAAATAATTTTATATGATATATATGATATTTATTTTATCTATATTCTTCATTAATTCTCATTTAGATATTACCTTTATTCTTTTCATGTTATATAAATACCATAATCTCATTTGAGGAAGTGCTGACTACCACCCACTCAATGTAATATGAATCGTTAATTACATACATAGAACATATAAATATGGTGTTAATGAAATAATGTAACATATATAAAATATTATATTATAATTTAATAATAATATACATGTGTATAATTAGGTTTTCATTACCTTAAAATGAAAAAAATAGAAATGAAAGTAGCGTTCATGCGTACGTACGACTTACTGTCTCCATGATCGGTGCATTTAATTTTTATATATCCAAATGATATAAAATGTTATAAATAAATATATATAATAAATATATATAATAAATATATTTGATATATATATAATATATAAATCATGATTATCATTATGGATATAATAGACTTTTGACCACATTGGCAATTTGTTATCATAACAAGTTCATTTTATAATCAAGTTCCAAACTTTGACCAAATGTCCGAAATGAACTGAACTAGTTAACAAATTGTTATAACAAGAAATAAATTAATATAAAATGAATTATAAAATTTAAAAAGTTTCTTAATCATGTATAAATTAACATAAGTTTATTATTTATGATGAACAATGAACATACATGGAATGTCGGACTTGAGGTAAAAGAACTTCGTAACACAATTACCATTCATCGGGTTAAATTATACATCATGATTATGTCGGGCTATGATTATGAGAGATATAATTTTTGATATAATATCTTTTATATATAATAGAATTGTGTGTACTTATATTGAATACACATAATCGATCATTTTTATTTAGAAAATGATATTTATAAGGGAACGGTTCACCATCATTTTTTAGTAAAAGACTTCTTTTATGTAATATATTTTAATTTACATTTTCTTATAATGTGATATGTTCTAATATATACATATTACTATAAATTTTATGTCGAAGTGATTTTAGACCTTTTTCTCTCTCATCACCTCATTTTCTCAAATTTTATGTGACATTGTTAGGCTGCTGAAGTTTTGTAAGAGACATCACCTCCATCTCATTTCATTGATACATATTTTGGTTTATACACAACCTTAATTTATATAGTGTATAAGTATACTAGTTGTCTTTATATTTCAGTCAATAGTTTCTAAAATGAATCTTTTTTCTATGAAGAATTTTACAAAAGAAGAAAGGGAATGCTTCGTTTTAACATACACGGTTACAAAGAACATTCCACCACCATGATCATTGTATGATATATAGATTCCATAACAAGATTTAATGTTTTTAAATAGAAATGAAATTCCATATACTCTTTTTACATACTGTGGTATTAAGAACTATTTTGAGAATGATTGATTATATCAATATATTGATCTGATATATTGTGATTTTGATGTAGAAATTATATCTTTCCTTTGTTATTGTTTTATTTGTTTTAATTATGTAATGGTTCATGGGAATTTTTTACGTGTATGTGTGGTTCTGTGATAAACCTAGGGTGGGTGAGCCTGAGATAGCTCTTCAATGCGTTAATTAAAGTGATGGAGGTAAATATTAATGTTTCTCCTTATAGATTTATGGAATATACTGTTATGGGTATTCCAAACGTAATGATCTATGTATATTTGAAAGCTACAATGTAAGTATGTTATGGATGCCTCAAGATAACATTATGATTTATGATTTCTATGTGTTATTCAGAAATCTTACGATTTAATGAGGTATGTTAAAGTGATTATGTTTTGTATGTATTGATGGACTAATGTTTTCATTATATATTTTAAAACTTATAGTGAGATTTTCATGCTCATCCCATGTTTTTGAATGGTTTTTCACTGGGTACAAGGAAGGTTAAGAGGAATTAAGAACTAAAGATGATTTATATCAAGTATATAATTATTGCATTCTTTAAAAAGTTTTTATTTTATGAAGAAATGGATACTGAGAAGAAGTATCTACATTGTAATATTTGAGATCTAATGTAATAGTTATGGAGAAATTCTCTAATACACTACACTTGAAAGAAACCTCAATGTAAATTATTAACATAATTTAAGATTAGGTAATGTGTAAGGTCGGGGCCTTATAATTCGTATAATTAGAAGGTTTAGAAAACTTTATGAGTTATGATATTGTTAAATTAATATCCATAAATAAATTTATGGTAATGTTGAAATGATATAGAATATACATATTACCATGCTTCTTCATTAAATATATTATTTTTCAGAATGATTTATTGTAGAGGGAAACTTGGAATCTATGATGGGACGACATCAAGAGGAAAATAACCTTTCAAATCAGCTACCTGAGTTGGACAGAATCGTAATTGAACAATTTGTAACCGTGAAGGATCATTTGACTTATGTGAGTAATGGGGGTTGTGTTAATTGATTATATTTTGGTATTTTATAAAAGTAAAGACAAGCATAAAAGGGGTTTCCTTGAAAACCTTAAATGAAATGAAACTAAATGTCAAACACAGCTTGTGTGGGTGTTGGTTAAAAAAATTTCATTCCTTCATCACATTGTTTTAAAAAATGGCATAACTATTGATCCTGCTAAAACAGCAGATGTTTAAGAATATCCCAGACCCACAAATATAATCGAGATTTGTAGTTTTCATGGTTTATTAGGTTATTACAAGAGGTTTGTGGAATATTTTTCTTGGTTATCTAGCCCATTGTTTAAATTAACATGAAAACGTGTTATGTTCTTTTGAAAAAAGAATGTGACAATTGTTTTCACGAATGAAAAAAGATTATTGAATGAACAAGTTTTGTCATTTACATCCAGAAATGGTGATTTTTTAATGTACAATATTTCTTCATTGAGATGACTTTGTTGTTTCTTAATGCAGAATGACCAGGTAATAGCTTATACCTTACGTTAGTTGAAACATCAAGAGTCAAATTACCCTACACATGATTTGGAAATAGCTGCAGTTTTTTTTTCTTTCAAAATTCCGAATCATCATTTATATGGAGTAAAAAATTATAATATATACTAACCACAAATGTTTAATGTATATTTTTACTAAGAAATAATTGAACATCAGATAGTGGAGATGGCTGGAATTAATCAAGTATTATTATTTCACAATTCATTAACATCCAAGAAAGGAAAATAATATTGGTGACACTATGTGTGGAAATATAAATCTACATTAAACATGATACATTCAGAAGAAGATCCTTTGATTTAAGATTTCATAAACGTTGGAATAGAAGTTATTGGTGCAAGAAATTCCTCTATTTTTTTCCAGTATTATTGAAATAATCATTATCAGAAAGAATTAAGCAAGCATATAAAGAAGACAGTGAGATACAAGAAAAGGTATATTTGGTAAATAAGGTAATGTTGCATTTATTAAACATTGATAATGACTGCATTTTGAGATTTGGGAAGATAATATGTGTGCCATGTAAATATCAATTGAATAGTGAGTTGTTATGTGAAGCTCAGTTTTCTCCATTTTCTATTCATCCCATCAGTACTAAGATGTACGGAGTTCCTTGGGAGTATTAATGGTGGGATGAAATGATAAGATATAATTCTGATTTTACTTTGAAGTGTTTCACTTTTCAACAGGTTAAAGCATAACAGTATTTACAAAAGGAGATGATTCATCCACTACGTGTTCCAGAGATGAAATAAGAAAATATATCCATGGAATTCATTGTTAGATTACCAAAGTCATCACGAGGTAATAAAGAAAAATATGTTACTTTTGATCCAATAACTAAATATTCTCATTTACATCCTATTCATTATACATTGTCTCTAGATCAACTTTTTCAGTTGTATATTAAAGTGATTATCATGTTGCATGGAGTTCCCCTTTCTATTATATCTGATTGTGATTCTCATTTTTACATTTATCTTTTGTAATGGCCTTCATTATTAATTGGGTATTGAAGTAAATTTTAATATATATTTTTCATCCTCAATTAGATGGGTAATCCGAAAGAACAATTCAGGCATTGGAAGATATGCTATGTGCTTGCTCAATAGATTAGCAGGGAAGTTGGGACCAAAAAGTTTCTTTGGTTGAAATTTCATATAATAAAAGTTTTCATTCTTGTATAAATATGGAACTATTTAAGGCATTATATAGGGAAGCAGTGTCGAACTCTACATTTTTGGGATGAATTAGGTGAAAGGAAACAGATGGGACCAGAATTGGTAGAAGAGATAGAAAAAAAATATTAGCTAATTTAGAATCACATGAGAACATATCAGAGTAGGTAGGAAAGTTATATGGATAACCGGAGTAAGGATCATTCTTTATAGGTAGGTGATAACATCTTATTCAAAGTTTATCCATGAAAAAATGTGATGAATTTTGATAAGATGGGAAAGATGAGTCTGAGCTTCATTAGACCCAATGAAATCATAGAGAATGATTGATCAGTTTCCTACAAAGTTCCATTACCTCCATGTTTTTCTCATATGTATACAATGTTTTTCATGATTCAATGTTGAGAATGTATATTCTGGATCCATCTCACGTTTCGAGTCCATAGGTAGTTTAGTTGGAAGAGAATCATTATTCTAAGGAACAACTAGAAGAGATTATTGACCGAAGAGAGTAAGTGTTGCAGAATAAGGTAATTCATCTGGAAAAGGTTTTTTTTAAAACCATATGGTTGAAGAGGCAACATTTGAATATGAGAATGCTATGAATGATAAATACCCCACTTATTTGATATGTGAATAAAAATTGTGGGGACCCAATTCCCAAATGGAGGGATGTATGCAACATCCTAGGTAAAGAAAGAATATGAAATATTCATATTTATTAATATTAGAGATTTAAATATTAATTTCAATTAAATTGGGACTCTATGTCTGATAGCGTACTCAACACGCAACAATTGATTTCTCTGAAATCTTACAATGCACACAATATTGATTTATACTGAAAAAAATATTATAATATTATTAATTTAAATGGTAAATAATTCCAAGTCATTGTATTTGAGGGAATGAACAGAGCTAACGATATTATTATTATACATGTTTGTTAAATGTTTTTAGATTTATCCAATAAAATATTTATGCATAAAATGTGAATGAATCTGATTATATATATGAAATAATCTAATATTCTTTAAAATGTAGATTTTCCACCTTTTGATGGTGAACCATTTTTAAATCTATTTTTTTCTTTTATATGTTCTATTTGACAAAATAAAAATTTTACATATAATCGGGACATCAAAATTTACTTTGAGTAAATTTTTGGTAATTTCTTGATAAACATCATTTTTAACAAATATTGAAAAATACTGCATTTTAATTCAAAACTATATTTTAATCTAATTTATATATATTGCTATATTATTCATTTTATTTATTTTAATGTGTAATTGGATCAAATTTATATCATTAAATATAATGTTTGTCATTGGATGAAATTTTACTTTAAAATTTAACAAAAACAAGTGTCAATCTTTTGATAATTATTATTTCCTAAAAACACGCTTTTTGGTTTTGACAATGGTTATTAATTTTAAATTAATTCTATAACATCTGTGTTTTGAATTTTAAGAAGTATATTCCGTATTTTTAATCCCAAGGTCCAAATTATGTAAATACATAATTTTTTTTAGATATTATGATAAGAAACTTCAGTAAAAATTTTATTTACAATGGTTAAAGGGACAATATGGTAAATAAGGGTAAAAAATAATATTTTAATAATATTAAATTAACCTATGATGTGTAATAATCATATGGGCTGATACATGAACGACCATGGTCATCTTTGGGTCGATTTGGGGACCCTGTAGAGCCACATGTAAGTGAAATAATTACACTTTATAAAAGTTAATTTATTGATAAGTAAAATGTAACATAAAAATATATGTTTTAGTAAAACAATTTTTATATGGGGTTATATAAGTGTTATTTTCGACAATAAATATAAATTATAAATCTAAAATAATTTCATACATCATGATATTTTATTTATATTTTTTATAGATAAAATAAATTAATTTATTTATGACATAATGATGATGTAATGATTACCTCATTAATTAATGTTTTAAATAAATATGATTATAAATATTTAATTTATTTTTTTATGAAAATTTTATTCCATACCCAAATTATAGATATAATTATGAAATTTATTGTTTAATCAGGGGTTTTAGAAGGAATCATGTTGTATTGGATTTTTAAAATAGTCATGACATGAATAGTATAAAAAATAACATAAATGAGTTTTAAAATCAATTAATATTTTATTAGTTTATATAATAACACTGAAAATTTAAGATTCTTCCAATGAATTATATAAGGTTGATAATGTCATTAATGATCAAGTTGTGGTTTTATTGTAATTAAGTGGTGTCTATATTAATCATATAGTATGAATATACAGGAAGACATGGTAAATGTATGTATGTTAACAAAGGGTTAAATAAAAATGATAAGGATTAGAAATATATTTAAAATGTATCCAATTATTATTAGTTGATTTTATTTCTACTTATATTCATATTTTCTTCAACATTAATGAGTTTTGGACCTTTTTAAACATTAAAAAAATTTATAATAAAATAATACTTTCAAACATTCCGAAAAAGACCCTCTTCCCTCTTATAAAAGCTCACCACCTCTAACACATTACTCAAACATATAATGCCCCTTTTCCTGTAAAACCGCTCATAAAATAAGCTCCCCAAATCCCTCAATTTCTTATAGTAGACTTAATTTGGGTATAATGAAATTATATAAAGCCATTTGTCTCGAATGAAATAGAGTTACCCGATTTAAAAGTATCATCTTCTCTCAAGTTCTTTTAATTTATTTTCCTTCTCCAACCCAATAAACACTCTTTATTAAACTATTTAATAACAAAATAAGTATATTAAATATACTTGTATGTTTTTAGGAGAAGTATTATAACTAAACTTTAACATATGTTCATCTAATTGATAAGAACAAATTGTTTCTGTGGATGACGAACTACTACCTTCCGAAAGAATGATTGTTCAAATATCTCTTACTGCCTATCATGGTGTCCATTATTATGGAACTGTAATTATATATAATATTTATGATATTTATTTAATATATATTCTTCTTTAATTGTCTTTTACGACATACATTTATGGTTTTCATGATGTATAAATATGATAATTATATTTGAGTTTGTGCGGACTATCACCCCCTCAAAGTGATATGACTCGTTAATACCATACATGGAATGTATAAAGGATGGTGTTAATGAAATTATATAACATATATATAATATTATATTATAGTTTAATAATAATATACCTATGTATAATTTTGTTTTCATACCCTTAAAAATGAAAAAATTAATTGAAATTATCATTCATCCATACGTACGGGTAACCGTCTCCATGAACGGTGCATTTCATTTTCATATATCCAAATGATATGGACTATTCTATGTAAATATAAATACGGAATATATATTATATATATGATATATAATTCAGTAATATCATTATAGGTAAAATTGAATTTTGACCACATGGTTAATTTGTAATTATTACAAGTTCAATTTCTACTCATGTTCCGAACATCGACAAATGATGGATATGAACTCAAATAATTAACTAATTGGTATAACAATTTTCTAAGTGATTTAAATGGAATAATAAACATGAAAACGTTTCTTAATCAAGTATAAATTCACTTATGTTTATAATTTAAGAAGAACAAAGAACACACAAGATAAGTTGGACTAGAGGTAAGGGAAATTCTAAACCCAATTTCCATTATTTATGTTAAAATTAAACTTATTAATTATTTAGTGCGATGATTATGTGGGATATAACTTCTGAAAACCTATCTCTTATTTTTAATTTCATTATGATTACTTACAGTGAGTACACATAATTGATCTATTTTTTTGGAAAATGATCATTGTAAAGGAACCTTTCTCCCTCCTCTGTTAGTAAAAAAATTTCACGCAATTAAATTTCCATTTTCATAGGATGTGATATTTTTTCACTATCCTTATTTATGTAAATTTTATGTCCATGTGAAGATAAAACCTTCTCTCTTTGACGAACTCATTTTCTAAATTATTAAGTGACGTCGTTAGGCTTCAGAATATTTATAAGAGACATTGTCTCAATCTATTTTCTTTGAGGCATATTTAGGTTTATACATAACCTTATTTTATATGGTGTATAATTATACTCGTTTTCTTTTTCCATAATTCAACAGTTTTCAAAAGGAATAATTTTTCATTAAAAAATTATACTAAATGAAAAAATGAATGTTTCTTTTTAACGTATATGGTTACAATGAACTTTTCACCGCTGTGAGAATTATTTGATTTTTTTTATTCCATAACAAGCCCTAATGTTTTTAAAAGGAAAATAAACACCATATAAAATTTTCACATATTTAGGTATTAAAAATGGATTCTATAATGTGTTTATTATGTCAATATATTGAGCAGATTTATTGTGATTTCAATGTGGAAATGTTATCTTTCCTTTATGGTTGTTTTATGTGTAATGATTATGTTATGGTTCTTGGGAACATTTTTATATATTCAGGTTCTTCCATGATAAACCTATGGCGGGTGAGCCTAAGATAGGTATTCAATGAATTGGGTAAAGTGATGGATGTAATCATTAATGTTTCTCCTAAAAAATTCAGTGAATATACTATGCTGGGTATTCCGAATATAACTCCCTCTATAGCAGTGAAAGCTATAACATAATTATGTTATGGTTACCACAAGTTATCTTTATGATTTATGATTTCTATGTTTTATTCATAAATTGGACGATTTCATGAGGTATGTTAAAGAAATTATGTTTTCTATTTGTTGATGGAATAATGTTTTCATTCAATATTTTATAACCCAAACTGATCTTTTTATGCTCATCCCACATTTTTGAAATGTTTTTCATAGGTTATAAGGAAGGTAATAAAAAAGTAATAATTATTGAAGATTTATATCGAGAAAATAATTCTTTTTTTATATTAAGTGTTTTTATTTAATGAAAAATTGGATACTGAGTAGAAGTGTCTACATTTTAATATTTGAGATGTAATGTAATAGTTATGGCCTAATTCTCTAAAACTCCAATCCTGAAAAAATCTTCAATATTAATTATTAACTTAATTTAATATTATGAAATGTTTAATATTAGGGCCTTATAGTGAGATATATTATATCATGTACATTATTTATTTTTATATGATAATCCACCCAGTTGTTTATGGTAAGAAACACCCCGAGGAATCCGAGCCATGGGGGTGTTTTCACAAACATCTTGGTTGGAGGATTGATGGATGAATACCCCCTTTGGTCCAGCCATCTTCTCTTTTAAGTAACATATTCATGATTGTACTGAGGATATTTTCCGCATTTCTATGTGTAGAGGGCTATAACGTCTTAAGGTAAGTTCACAGACATGAATTATGGATATATTTTTCTTAGGAGCACTATTGATGTGACATTTATATGTTGTGATGGATTGGGGATCTTTACTCGGTATATGGGAAATTATGGCTTAAAGTACTCTAACAGATGTATGAAACCCATTATCAGTTCCTTGGTTGCTAACACAAACTACATGGTTACATTTGGTAATGTGGACTTGGTTTTGTAAGGCATGACATGAATTTTTTAGTGCTTCACACATGTTTTTGTGGGTTATCCTTTTTGGACATTTATTCTCAAGATGAACAACACTTAGGAAAAGTAGAAAACCACCGGGGAAGTGGTAGTGGCCTTGCCTTTATATTCTTTGTTATATTATATACCCTTGTTTTCCATACTTTATGATTGTAGCTATAGTGATTCCTAGAACTTAGTATACATATTTATTAGATGAGTTAGTTTAACTACTTGTTCATTAGGGCCTTATGAAGATTTCATTATATTTTTCACGAGAGGCTATGGGGAGGACCCTACTGAGTATATTATTATACTCACCCTCCGAATACATTAACTTTTTTTCTGGTCACATGGAGAAGGTTGGAGATTAGGCTGCTTACAACTAGCTTGGGGTTTAGTAGGAGCTATTTGGGCTTTGTGGTCGCTATCCCCCTTGATTTTATTTTGGTACATACAATTTCCCCATCATTTGTAGTAGTTATTTCATGTCATTACATATATGAACTTGGTTTTTATTTTCTATTATAGTTTGAGTAGGATTTTTTTTAGTTCCTTTCATAACTATTTCTTTCTCTTCTTCCCTCCTAGGGGGTAATGCCTCATATCTTTGTGTTTATTATACTCTCCATGCTAGTCGTCAACCCAGGTCCTACATGAGTTATAACATAGGTGTCACTATCTCTCTTCTCCCACTTCTAGCCATGTAGGTTAACACATTGTGTGTTGGGGGAATGACATAATGGAATAAGACCTCCATTTGGGTGATTGGATGGAGTTTTGAGTTAAGAACATGCACAGTTTCCTAGGATAATAGGAAAATTGGGTCAGATATTTTTAGTAAGCACTATAAATATGAGATACCGACATAGATATGGGTATTTAGTACCCCCTATTATCTGATGAATGACCCTTTTTGATTTTAATAGCTATTAAGCAAAGTGATTATTGTTTTAGGGTAGAGACCTAGGATAGGATCATGAATCATTATTATTTTCACCTATGTTTGAATGGGTATACCATTGGTTATATTATAATTAAGTTAATAAATGGAAAAAATTAATTAATAATAAGGTCTTCCATATTCTATGTTTAGGAGCTCTAATGGTTTTTTCTTTTTCAGTAATGAAATCTGGTTAGTGTCTTCTTCATGTTTCTATAAAAGATGTTCAAGAAGATTCACCAATAGATTGTTGCATGGTAGAGGTTGAGGATGACGACAAATGGAGGTGGAAAATCTTAGAGTATCTGTTCCATAGTCTATTGAGGTATGAGGGCTCCGTTTTCGGTATAATCATGGAAGACTGGTTGGTAGAGTTTGAGATAACATTCAGTTCGATTAGTACTCATATGGAGAAATATATATCATCAGATGTGACGATGTTGTGTGGCGTAGTGAGTCATTAATAAAATATGAAACTATATTTCATTTGAAATAATGTGATCATATTTTTAGATTAGTCACTTGATTTTGGAATGGTTTTATTAGTTATGAATTAAAATGTTGATTCATTTATATATTGTACATGCATTGATGGGTTTCAATTAACATATACAATTAATAGTAAAATATGTGATGTGAGAAATTTTTCATCACTTAATGAAGGTAATTGGATATGGAATTCATAAGGGAAATTATATCCCTTATTTTGTTACCAATTTTTAATGCAATATGAATGAAGATATATTGTCCCATAGAATCATTTATAAAATAGTTAATGACCTAGTATTACCTATGTGTATAGAAAAACTCTTGTAAATATATGTAATCCCATGTTCATATAATTACCTTATATGATGGAATATTTTGTTCACTACATCCTTGATTATGATCATGTTTGATAAATATGATTTTTTTATATCAACTATAATATAATTACATTGTCACTCATAAATAACATGCACAATTGAATCAATAGGATAGATTGGGAATGTTTCTTGGGTGATCCACTATTAATTATTATGATGTAATACCATAATAATGATATGTTTTATCAAAGACTCATCCATCCATGATTCAATATGTGCTTTAATGTTTTTTCCAATGAATGTTTAATTTTTTTTCCAAACCATGAGACTCCCATTGGGTCCATCAAAACAACCATTGTATTCCAGAGAATGCAATTTTGAGCATGGGAGTTTCTCTATAAACTATAGAATTTACCATATAATGAGTCTCATTGGGATATATTGTAAATATTATACGTATAGATCATAGTTTTATAGGAACAATTTTTTCCCCGAGAGATTAATTTATATAAATATTGATTTTATTTATAAAACATGTATAAATATAATATTAGGCCATGTACAATAGTTTTTTCTACGATATGTAAAATATTCATAGTTCATACTGATATAAATTATTTATCAAAATGAAAGTTGTTTTTCATTATTATTTAACATCACTTATAATATTTATTTTTATTTAAATAGAATTGATTGATAAATATTGATTATGATTAATTTATAGGAAAATGATCATTTAATGATATTGCGTTGAGATACAAATAATTTTGGATATCATAAGATTTATTGTTGCTATAATATAACCATTTTTTGTTACAATGTTTATAGAACTAAAATTATTTTATAAGAATCGGCTTTTTATTTTTGGTATTATTGATATCATGATTTGAATTACATAATTAGTAATCATTCCACGGGGGGAGGTACTTAATTTCAGACTAACCACCATCCAAGAATTTAATGAAATATTCTAGGAAATTGGTATCCATATATCAATCAATGATTTGTCATATTGATATAATAAACTTAATATTAGTCCATTATTTTATATAAATAAATCACTAACCTTATTCATTATATTAATTCATATATTAATTCATATTTTTTGATCTTTTTTATTCATTATGAAATAATAACATGTGGGTTGGGTAAAGAGTTAGATTATAATGTGGTTCTAGAAAATTAATTTTGATAGTGGAATATGATTCAAATAATAAATATTTAGAAGAAATTATTCATATTAGAATATGTAATGTGATAAAATAATATTACATGAGAATAAATTTGGTTAATAACAATCATAAATAGATTTTATAATTGATATATTTAAATGAGTTCACATAAAATATGAACCATGGGATTCTGTACAAATAGATAATTTTACAAACCATTATAATTCGATATGGGTTTATCTAATGGTTAGGTTCCCATGAATTTTTATGTGAGTGGAATGAAATTAATAAGGTGACATGAAATTTAATTTTATCCATTAAATAAATGGAATTTTTTATAATCATTACTTGAAAACTAGAACAGATATGATTAATGATGAATATAGGCAAGTGAATCTGTAAAATGGATTTTGATAATGAAATTATCAACCAAACTAACCAATAATTTTATATTATGTAATAGGTCTTGTTTTATTTATAATATATTGAAATGGATTATTTATGTGTTTAAAATCAATTATTTCTTCTTGAAATAAGTAAAATTTCTTAACAAACAGAAATTATGTTGAGATTATCAATTTATGTTTATATATTTTAATAAAATGTCATTTATTAAAACATATATTATAAGAAACAACCACATATATTTAAATTATATGTATATTATTTAATACAAAATGGTAATAAAATCAAGATCAATTATTTTTACTACATATAAGATAATAAAAAAATTTCATCTACTTATGAGAGGGTTGCTAAATCAAATGACATATTCTAATTGTGTCAGAATGAATTTTGATTACCTAATTTTTTTACTCCAGTGAACAGTAATTTGAAACCTAGTGGGTATTATAAAATTTTCATTACATTTTTGAAGTAATTATATATGATGAATTAAATTTTCATTTCTATAATGGTTAATGTCTTGTTGAAATAGATATTTGATGTTACGATCTAATTATAAATAATTGATTAAGAATGTAATTGGAGAATTTTTTGTATTATAAATTTAAATAATTTTTTTTCATTTTTATTTAGAGTATATGGTATTATGACTCCCAAATAATGAGATGTGTTGATACATACATAAGAATTTTATGTTCAATATAATCATGAATATGAAAAATATGATTACACATTATATATAAGGATAATACTATTTACTACATTCCAAATAATGGGGTTCGGGTTGATTATATTACCAAATATTTTTTATTGTATCTTAAGGAATATATATAAAATATGATTCACATACTCTATATAAATGGACTATTGGAAAAATTGAATTATGATTCCCTCAAAAATTGTGAATACTTGTTTTTTAGAATTGTAAAAAAATAACTTTTTATTTGGAAATATAAAATTGATAGTGTAATGTGTTTCCTCAAATAGAGTGTTTAATGTTTAGAAATGAGTACTCAACGAAGGGGTGGTTTTTAGTACCTCCTTACATTTACCTATAAAATTATTCATTATGAACATAATATTTTTTAGGACCCAATTATGAAAAATTTGATTAGTTGGATGTGATTCCTGGACAATTACAATGTAAAATGGGAAATTTATTTAAAATTTTAGGAATATATAAGTTTTTTGAACACTTGATAAGATATTCAGCAATAATATAATGAATATTAAATTTCAATCACTTTTCAAACCACTCTGAACACAATAATGGAATATTTTACATTATGTTGTAATAATAACTTTTATGTCAACGTTTAATCGTTGATGGGTAAGTGTGGCCACCCAATTGTACACTAATGTTTCAATATAGATTCATTTGTGTAATAATTAACTCTTTTTCCATTTAAAGTTTTCATAACGTCACCATAATAGGTGATAAATGGGAAATTTTCCGTTATAACTATTATAAATACTAGTGGATTCAAAAAAATTATACAATTTTTGGATTTCGAAAACATCACACTAAATCTAGAAAAATCATATTTTTTCATTGCATGGAAACTAAATGATATTATTTAAATAATATAATAGAATATAGTGTTTTTTAGACTATATTTATAGTATACATGAAATAGTAACGGTTCCAAATGTAATAGTTGAGTCATTTCAATAATGATTTGTGGGGAATGATGGAGTCATGGTTCAAAATGACCTTGATATACAAGTATAATTTTTTAGGGATCAATAATTGTTGATATCAACAATATATTAAGGCTGTTGTTATTTTAATTGGAGATAGTCCAAACACTTAATTGAAGGTAAAAATTTCTTAATTCAATTAAATGGATGAATTCTTCAAATTTTGAAACAGAATCTATGTACACTTGCTAGTTTTGAAGCTTCATGGATGTACATATTTAGAAATTCTAATTTGGAGAATGATAATTATTTATCAAAACACTAAATATAAGGTAAATTCAAAAAAAAATTAGACAGTATAATTTTTAATGATTATAAGAACAATCCGACAATTTACATTGACGATACAATTTTATCTAAATTAATTATAACATTAATTCAAAAATTTATCACAATATAATCTCATTTATATATATATATATATATAATTTATGAAAAAACAACATTATATTATTTAAATATGTTCATGGTTTTATATATTTTATATGCCATTGTTTTTTATTTGCTAAATGTGGATGTTATGTTATAAAAGTTGCATTTTCCATCTATGTATTCATGTATGATTATAAGAGTAGGAACATATTATTTTAAAATACAATAAATTAGTTTTTTATCATCAAGATACCTGATAAAAAATATTTATAGAATATTTGTCGTAGGAATGGAGTAGAGAATATGTTATTTTATGTTGTTAATTACATTATATAAAATATTACATCTATAATATTATTCCAATCCATATGTTGGATGGGTGTGTGATTCCCCCTTAATGGAACATGTAAATAAGCCTATATAATTGTTCTATTGATCTGAATATATAGACATATGATAATTTTCTGACTCAATGAGGAAAAATAACTCAGTGAATTGCTAATGAGTATCATCATGGTGAACAACAATAAAATTTCTTTACTAATTAATCTTGTAAATAATATTATAAATATTCATTATCCGTAAATAGTGTTGTAAAGGGATTCAAAAAGTATTTATGATATATATATTTGTTATATAATTTATTAAATTTTATTGTTCTTGGATATTTTGTGATCCCTATGATGTTGAGGTGGTGAGCCAGTGATACATTTTATTTTTATAAAGTATTTCATTTCAATGAAACATATGTGGCTTAAAAAAATTCTTGATTATGTTTTTTGTGTCTAAAATACATACCTAAAATAAGTATATAAAAGTTATACAAAAAAATCAATTTAAAAGGTTCAATAAAAATCCCCACTCCTTTCCAAGTTTCTTAGTGCCCTAAAAATATGTTTTCAACAATAATATTATCAAGGATTATAATTATTTTGGAAGGAATAGGTTTTCCACACCAGTAGTCCTTCCACCATAAGATCTTAGTTATATCCCGAAAAAATTCATCACTTATAAAATAGTTTGTTTTATCACAAAACTTTATTATTTCCCCTGGACCTCTTTAGAAATAGGTATACTCCCTATTCACAATCTCCTTCTTCTCTTTTATCGTTATAAAATATAGGATGATCTATTGATATCCAATCAGTAGAATGGTGTATCACACATTCTCTTGTACTAATTCATGTACCATTTAACAAATTATTTTCAGGGTAAAATAAATATGATCACCCATATTCGATCATTTTCCTCACTCTAACACATCTCGAGAAGTACGTTCTTATGCTAATATCACAACATCACTACGATGTGTTTGATTTATGAAAAATAAATTTTAATTATTATATTATGAATGAATAACACTTTTATAAACATAATATAATTTCCTAAATTCTAAACATAATGAAATAATTTATACATTTCATGTCATCATATCCTATGATAACAATATGGACATATGAAAAATCAACAACCATTTCCTAAAAGATATGAAACAGTTCATGTTATTTATGTGTATATTTCACAAAGCTACTCGATACACACTTTATAAGAATAAAAAAGTTCCCACCTATTCATTATCCTTTCATATGGGATATTCTTGAATTAACCACTCTAATATTATTTCTTCTTCATTAAAAAATATGCCAATTTTTGGTTAAACCCTCTTATTATTTCCCATAAATAATATTTTTACACATTTCTCTCTCAGAAGATTAACTCAACATGTATTCCTTTTTAATTAAATTTACAAATCACATGAGGGATCAGTTTTTTTAAGATATATATTGATATATATACTTATATAACATATCAATTGGTATAAATAATAAATCAAGTGATATGATTCCTTTTTTATCAGGGGATTATCATTGCTCCTCCAAACATCAAACCTAATCATTGATTCTTGAATGTGTTGGAATATTTATGTGCAACAGTGATTACGAAAATGATTTGATGACTCCACATGATAGATTTACATGATCCCCTTACCCATCATTCCGTATCTAAAATTTTTAGAATTCATCTCATTTTAATATATAGATGTCTTAGGTGTCACTATGGAAGTCATAAATCTATAGCTTATGCATATCCTAACATTAATATCCCTATGATCTAGAAACCAATTATGTAGGTAGTATTTGAATATAACATATTGTCTCTTTCAACCACATAAAAAATACATTGAAAATTGAAAAATTATACTTGGGATAAACTTAATATCCTTGTTTATAATTATTATATCTGAACCTATTTGAAAAAATAAATTTTTATTAAATTATCCTCTTGAATGAATCACCTATGTGATTGAATTTAGAAAATAGACACCTATCACTCACTGATACTAAGTAGGTGAAGAATTGGTTACATAAAAAACCCAATATGTTCTTGTTTACATGGAATTTTCTACATGGGATCCCTCATGAAAATAGAAACACGTTCCTCTCATAAACAATCAATTATGTTATGTATCACTATAAATGGATAAATAAAATAATATCTATTTAGATTAAATATTTATTATTCAAATCACCATACATTTATCTTATGTATATAAATTTAACATTTTTAACATAACATTTCATTTATATACAAATTAAAACTGAATAAACTATATTTTCAAGATATTATAACTCATCAATGGAAACTTTTGTGTGCATGGATCACATAATATCATTGCTATTTGATTAAAAAATATGATGATAATTTTGATTATAAGAAAAATGGAAAAGTATTCACATATTGATCTTTGAATCATAGTTTTCTCCTTATAATTTATTTGTCATCATGTTAATCCATAAAAATTATTAAAGAAGCATGAAATCTTCCACTAGCACATATAGACATACAAACAAAAAATGAATCCTAGGAACCACAATCCACCCACCCTTTTATTTTTTTCAATATCAACACATATTATTGATGATATTATTCAGTTAAAACCTTCTCCAATTTATTAAAAATTAAAAATAAAGGATATGTAGGTCATATAATAAACATGTTTCCCACTGTTGATGATTATTTATTTATAATTGGATGGAGAGGTATTATGTTACACGGTGATCATATGAATAATATCTTTTGTTAAATAAACAATATGTCCATATGGGAAAACCCATTGTTTAAAAAAAGAGAGTTATAACCAATAATAAATATGTAATACATAAAATAAAAATCAGGTTAAATATTGAATATTATTTATCAATGAAAATTTAATGGGATAAAAAATATTTTTAAGTGAAATGAAATATATTTGACACTTCAATAAATACTTTATCAATTTTTGGTGAAATAGAAGAACTCCCCCTCTATCTGATATTTTAATAATCCATGATCTCCCTGTTAGTTAATATGATTAATAAAATTTATAATGTACAATGAATATGTGATTACAATTATTCATATTCCAATTTGAAATTTTCATAGAAATTTATTGATTATTAAGATTTAGAAAAATCATATATTATTCTATATGTTTCCATACCTTATGTGATTCACCATTAACATTGATTCCAAATATTTTAATAGACTACATGATATATAATCATTGCAAGCTATCTTGAAGTGTTATGCTAGAATATCTCATTCAAATAGATCTATTTTAAATTGAAAAGGATACATTTATAGTCAATAAGAACTAACATAATGGTTTTATAAAAATGAAATTCATTCTAGGACATTTATATAAATATAGATTTCTTCTTATTCTACGTGTCAACATGATATGTGTCTCCATATATGGATTATTCCAAAGTGAGTTACTGATTATTAATCACAGGTTGCATCTTGTGACGAGGATGTATCTTCATCAATAGTAATACGACAATTGAACTGATATTTCTATATATTATTCACGATTTCATCTTGGTCTATTACAATTATCATACAATGATTTTTAGTGATCCATTTTTTTCACACCATTCATATTTAAGGATTTTTATACCATCATTGGTAGATTAATTATCAATATATTTTTTCATATTCAATAATAAATAATTCCTTTATTTTTGAATAATCAATTTTCCAATCATTCCCTATTTATTTGCTTATCCTAGTTATTTAGGCTTGAAAACCAATCATTATATCTTCATAATCTCTAATTGTTTAATCTTTTCATATAATTAACTAGTGATATAATATTTCTTCACCATAATTCTTCTATGTGTATTTACATTTTGTTAAATCTAACATTGTGAGATAACTCTTAATTTGTCATCTATTTTACATTCCTGACCAACTCATCAAAAATATTATTCATTCATTCAGTTTTTTTGATAGTTTAAATGATATGGTTTTCAATAGTTTCTAATTATAATAAAAATGAGTGTTCTTATAATCATTCATCCCCCTTGATACATGCGTATTTATTAGTAGTGACATTTTATAGATATTTTATTTATATATATGAACAAACACTCCATGACACTTTTTGTATCCTCTAAACAATGTTCATATGAAATAATAATAGTGCTACTCTTATGTATTATCTTTCTATTTTTTAAAAGATTTTATGTGATTCTAAGTAGGAGGAAATAACCTTCAAGATGATTTCTACTATTAATTTGTACAATTTGGTTTCTCAATTGTTCAATGAGTCTATCTATATTCATACCTTCCTCTTAGTATTGAATTCTAGAAATAAAAAAATTACTTTTCGATTAATTGGGTATAGAAACAACTTTTCTATGTACCCTTATCCTCAATGACTATAGAAGATTCATACACAATATAAACAATATTTGAGATGTATTATCCTATTTTATTTAATTTTTAATTTTCAATAATACTTAAAATGTGTTTCTCTAAAAAATATTCATCTTTCTTAGTATGATATTTAGTTAGATCATTGAAAATATTCTCAAATTAAGATATCATAAATATTTTTTTTATATATTCTTCAACAAGTGACTATTCATCCTTTTCATCATCTCCCTTCTAATATTTTTTTCTTCAACAGTTTTAATCTATCCATCCATCTAATATATATTCATATTATCTATGAGTATTTCATTGAAATTTTTCTACTCTGTCATGAAAAATATTTTTTCATTTTATATCTGATATATTTATTTATTTATCCATAACATTTCATTATTTTGTTTCATAATGTTCCCTATTAAATCATCTAGATTTTTTAAAAATCCAATTTTTTTTCAGTTACACCATTATATCCATCACTATTAAATGAGTCTTTTCATATCTTGATATATCCCATAAGACACATTGTATTCTTATAAGACCATATATTTTATGAGTTTTTAACTATTAATGAGAAGTTATTCATTTATATCCTCATAAAATTTCTATAATTAGATGTAAACCATTTTTATGAATCTTCCATCAATTATTATGAGGCTTCCTATTTTTATAATATGGGAATATTTCTATGGAATTTATATTTGGATAGTTTCTAGTAAAATGATTACCACATTGAAAATTCCATAATTTGAGTTATTTTTTCCTTTTACATTCAACATACCCAACTTAATATATCTTGATAATAGTACCATCAATTTCATAAAGACATATCTTGAAACACCATACTCATAACCCCATGATTATTGTTTATAATTAAATTTTACTTCTTTATTAATTACATCAATCTTCATCACATACATTTTTTTACTATAATGTGTTATTATTTTCATACTTTAATTGCTTTGAGAATGCTATGAAATTCATCACGTGAATAATATTCACGTTCTTCTTTTGGTTTTTTTCACTAAATTACTCATTAATGTATCACATTAACTTCTTTACGATGGTTGAGCCAATACACTTATAACTATAAACTATAATAGAAAAAATATTCTCATTTAGTCATGTAATGTAGTCCTGAACACATTCATATTCATCCATTTTGATATATTCAAATCTTCTCAAATAATATTAAGAACATATATTAATTGAATTTTATATTTCCTTCCCAGATGCTTGAATGTTTATCAGATATATCAATGGATCCATGGAAAACCATTACTTTAGTGTATAAAAGTAATGATAATGCCAGAAATCATTCACATTGAGTATACAAATCAATCTAATGTTTTTTTATTATCTTTAATAGTAATTTAATAATTCTCATATTAAGGTGAAAATACTATTTTAGCAACATCTCTCACTTCTACCCCATGTGATATAATTTAAAATATCATTCAATTTTATTGTCGATGACATTTCTCACCATTGGAAATAGGTACACCCCTATCATTTAATGAATTCATGTTCTTCGTGATTATTATTCCATCAGATATTTCATAGGAAACCATAAATTTAATTTAACCTATACTTCCCCTATAAGAGTGAGATCATTCAGAGTGGGGTATAATGAAATAGTAATCACAAATTTTAAACAATTTTTTTTGTTATTTATTAATCCTATGTCGCTAGTTAAAGTCTACATCCTGTCATTATGTGTCTCTAAACATTACCTTGAATAATTTAACAATAACCCACATTACATAAGGAATTAAAATGTATAAAACAATGACCTACTCAATTCAATTCTTAGAAGATCCCCAACCCAATATTCTACAGTATAATATTTTAAATGATTATAATGGGTTAGGAAGCAACTAGTCCTACACACTAGTAGTTAATTAGATTGGTGATCCTGGTTTCCCCCCCAAAAATATAATTCATTAGCCTTATTGTTTTATAAATTCCACCATATTTTATACCTTATCCACTTTGGCTACTATTTATACTCCCTAATCACGAGATCCCTCTTCTCTTCTATAATGATTCACTATAGAATCTGGATTATCCTCCATGAGACCATATTATCTTCTATTTTTATCTACTATTAGATGATATATTTATTATCCTCCAAAAAATTTATGTATCATGAATTCTAATATATCATTTTATGTGCCTTTTCTATAATTCGATTCTGGATCAAATAATTTTGATCACATTTATTAGACAAAGATTACTCATTGAAACACAATTTTGGAATTTTTTCCTTCTAGTGATGTCCTGGCCTTTATTAAATGTGTTCATGTGGAAAACCAAATTTATCAAAATTATTTTATTCAAGACTAATAAATTCAGAATTTAATTTTTCTTCAATGAATTATCAATGCATATAAAGAATTTAATATTTTATATACACTTATTCACACATAAAAATGTGAAAATGTATACCACCAACTGAATTTTCTTCAAAAAATTTGCATCCCATCAAAGTTATACTTATTTGAAAATAATAATTCATATTGAATCAAAAAAATATAGAAAGTATGATTAAACTATATATTCACCATTAAATTTGGACACTGATTATAATATTCAAACCAATATTATTTATTTTTCTCCCCATATTATTTTTATGGCTTTTGATTCAAAATATTTCCTTCAAACACCCAATAATATTATGCTTTTCTCCCAAAAATGATTAAATCACCGAAATTTCTTTATTTTTTAAATGAAAAAAGATTATGAAAGTATTATTTTTCAGCATTCATTATAACACTTCCAAATTTATCAAATGGAAGTAACATTAATTCTACTAACATCATAAATTTTATATATTAGTGGATTATCACCCCTTGAAATATAATCATCATGTTTATTCAAGGATTCCCAAAAGAGTTATTATTTTTATGCATCAGATTTGTTATATAAATTACATGATCCCTCCATATGATATCATTTCATGATAACATTCTACTCCATATGGTATAAAATTTTTTATATTAGTTCTCATTGAAATATATAAAATACTTATATATCGTTGAGATATTAAGAAATCTATAACATCAAAAAATACAAACTAATATATCCTGAAGACATGAGAACATGTTATATATGTTTTATATAAATTTCACACATCCTCTCATCTATAAATAAAAACAATTAATAGTAAATTGAAAACACATGCATGTAATGAACTCAAAAACCATAAATTGATGACATTTATGTGAACATTTTTGGAAAAGGGATACAAGGGAAATTAAATAAGTGAATGAATATTCTAATTGGTTGTCCTTCCAAAAAAATATATATCACACTCAACAAAACATTCTATTTAAAACCCTTGTTTAATATATAAATGGGTATGTTCATGTGTTCACAGAAAATACTATATGGTAGCCACCTCCAAAATGGATACATTTTCCCCTTATTATTATTAGGCCATGTGAATTCTCACTATCAAGAGATATATTAAAAATAACAATTTGGATTATAATTTGATCATAAAAACATCATTCCCTTCATCTAATGATCATGAATTTATCATTTTGATCATACTAGTGATATTATGATTATATTATCACTATTAAATATATGAATCCAATATGTTGAAAATCATCCATTATGAATTGTACGTGCAAGGATATTAAACATTTTTCAATTCATGACTAGAGTATATGTCGATTTTCTCCATAATAATAAAATAATAGAAGTCATAAAATTTTTGTCTCAGTCAACTCTTTTGGATTCGATTTTGATTCTGGGAGTCCAAAAAAATTTATTAATATTGACCAGTTAATCCACCAACACCTATTGGCATATTGACAAGTTATAAAAACAAGGAAATATTCTTATTATTTACATATTTTGAAATCAACTATTATCATGTAATTATTAGTAGTTATTAAACTAATATTATTTATGGTTGGATGGATGTCTATGAAAATATAAATAACTACCTTAGTGGAACTATGCATATTATATTTATCATTAATGTTAGGATTATATTCTAGTATAAGGTTACATGGATTAATGTTTCCTATATGATATAGATGATATAAAATAGGAATTTTGTTGTGTGTTATTCGTGAATGGAAGTGTTTTTCGATGATCTCTAAATAAGATACCATTGTGGAATCACTAATAGATATTCATTACATCCCAACTTGAAATGAATATTTGGAATGTATATGGAATTTTAATTTCATCAATTTACAAGATGTTGTTCCTAACATTGGGGGAGTAATGTGTATTTTCATGGACATTAATTAATCAATAGGAATTTCAATGGATCACTAGTCACATAAAAGGAATATAAAAATCCATATTAAATAAAAAATTATATGAGATATTGTTTAGTGGTATATTGTAAAGATATTTTGAGTGGATAAATATCAAATATAGTACATCCATGGTGAAACCATTATCAAAATAGAATTATATGGGTGATTTAGGGTCTCTTGGTATATGATTTATATGTTATTTTTTGATTATTGAATAATGAATCATGTATTTGTAATAATGGAAATATTTTTCTAACATTAAATGAGGTGTAATAGAATTTACATTACATGAATGATGGAATGATAATATCCTCTCAAAATTATGAATTTGAGTATTCCATAATCAATGATCGTTGTGGAATATTAAGGGTGGTAGTTACATGTTATTAATACAATGAGTCATAGTATCAGTATATTAAAATGTGTATTATTATTTTTACTAACCCATATGTAATTTCTTATGAAATTTCATTCAATAATCAAAATATATGAAGGTGTGTTTTTTAATAAATCATTTTTAATAAGTATGGTGAGATACAAACAAGTGAAAAGTCCTATATCAATACCGTTATTATATAATTAATTATAATGTACATAATCATCCCTTAGTTGGTTATTTTTATAATTTTTTAACTATTGGAGAATGACAAAGATAGTATTGGACAACTACAATGATGAGAAAAGACATATGCTTCTTGAATTAATTAGACTGTTGAAATTCATGGAAATTCATAGTGGGGTCATATTAGATAAGTAAAACTACATGTATTAATTGAGTATATTTTTCAAATATTCTAAATAAATGTCATGTTATTTTTTCATCTTTTAGGTCAAAAATGTTTTTATTATCAGTAAACTATGAGATAACATATTCTTGATTTTCATTGATCTATGTCTACTGGTAATATAATATCCAAAAAATGTGTTGTATAAGTGTGAATATAATATATATGATACATCTCATATTGGTCATGTTAATTTGATATATGAGTATGCTTGATGTATATCACAAAAAACCCATTAGTATCCTAGGTATCATTAAATATTCACTAATGTGTAGTCTTTTATTATATTAAGGAAGTCGGGTCATTAAATTTTTTATTAAAACTATTTCCAAACTCATGATTATGTTTTTAGGTGTTTTTCATTTATTTTTTTTCATTCTTGTATAGTTTTTTTTCTAGGGGTTTTCACAATAAAATTGGGTGATTTTTATAGATATGGGTTTCACACTATTAGCACATGATTATTATAAACAATGTGCCTGCCACTATAAAATAATGAAGAAAAACTATTGGAGCATGAGTTCTTTCATGATTAGTATATTTATTTGTGAATATATTCATAACAAACCATGTATCCCCTACCTATTGAATCATATGATCCTTCATGGTTGGTGCACTATCTGAAATTTCATATTTCTAAATTGAACTACTAGACTAATTTTTAAGAAACGTTTTCTAAAAATTTTGCTCCATGATCGTAACCCTCATTCTGCTATCTTTTACACAAATAGACATGTCAATACCTATTCCCACTTTACCTTTAAACCACCACCCATTGGATTCAGTAATGGGTTTATTATATCATTTATCTTTATAAAAACTTTAATTAAGTTTATATTCATCATTTTCCTAGGTACAATCTTTATTATTTAATGGTTTTCTTTATCCCTGGAGGTTTTAGATAAATATAGTGGGTATGAACTAAATTATTCAGATGGGAATTTGATATTGGGTTTATGATATTTCTTTGATATGAAATATTCTTCTCTTGCGTTGAGTTATCAACATATTGTGGGTTGTTTAAATATTAAATTTAATTTTTTCTAGATGTATTTATTATCTGATGATTTAAATATTCTTACTTGTATTTACATATGTGTTCTAAATTATGTGTGTGTCTGAATTTGTAGAAATTTGTGTTCAAACAGTTTGTATGTTGTGTAAGTCATTATAAATAGTTTCTCCCCTATTAATGTTATTAAAAATGGTATATTTTTAAAATGATGAGTAATTTTATAGTGAAATTGTATTTTTATGGTTTCAAAATGAATAAAAAAGAACATGGAAAACCTAGGTATCAAAGTGGATCTGATACTAATAGAAAATAGGAGATTTGTTTCTGTCAAATCCCAGGCTTGCTAGTAGGTTTACGATGAAACTGTAACTAATATATGTGACATGGACTATTACCATTGGATATTTGGTTCATCCTCTTTGATGGATCAATAATACAAAGGTATCATTAAGTGTATGATATCTATGAAAATTTGTTCTTGTAACCCACTAACATAGATTTTTATGGGTTTCCCATATTTATAATAATGTTTTCAACCAATTTTTATTTAATCTGTTATTATTTGCGACATTTTTAATGCTATATAATTTTTTATACCAGTTTTTAGGTATCATTAATACATGAATTTTAAATTATCTAATAATGCCTATGGGTGTAACTCCTTTTGGGATTCTACTTGGCATGTTATCTCAAATTCTACATATACCTAATGGGTATACATAGATAATTTATGTATTGTTCATGTTATTGAATTTCCTTTTGGGGGAGATTGATAATCATGGTTGTTATTACCCTTTTGTAAATGGCTTTATTTATTAAATATTGAAATATTAGTGCTGCAGGTTCTAGTTACCTTTAATTTTTCTAGAAAATATAGCTTGGGATATACACTGCGATGACATGGGATATTGATAATATGGCTTGAATCATTATTAAGGTGTAATACACATGTCTTAAAGTAGTCACGTGAACCAAAATAGGGTGGTGTGGTGTGAATTACTTCTTGATTTTAATAGTTTTTATCAATTTTGTGGGTGTTTTAGAATATTGGGTATTATTTCATCATAAGATACTATATGGACGATTTCATTATTATTATTTTTGAATTTTAGAGTATAATTACATTCTAAATTCCCATTATATATCCTTATGATGATATCAGAGAGACTTATTTAGAACCTATTGACCAATGATTAGTAGAGTTAATTTATTGGGATATGTAAGCCATGGATCAGGGAGAGGAAACCATTCCTACTCAGAGTATGGATGCTAGCATAGGTGATGAAAATAATCTGTCTAATGGGTTTCCAAAATATAACCACTCTTCCTTCTTTGGGAGCATATAACCAAAATATTTTGTAGAATAATAAGATAATATTAGGGGGATTATAGTGTTTCCCAATACTCCTAATGTTGTTATGGTAATGTACATGGTGTTCTTTTGGAAGAACCCATTCAAATTTGGTGAATATTATTGTTTTAGGAAGGTTAGGTTGATTTTTTAATAAATATTCACTAAGAAAATTTTTATAATGTCTAGCTACCCTAAAACATCATCCCCCAACTAGAAGTATTATATATTACACCTCTATTCAGGAGTTCATTTAATATTTTTTTATTCCAAAAGATTCATAGAGAGTGTATTATTTTATATTTAGTTAGTTTCTAATGATTTTTTGAATGTGTGAAATTTTCAAATGCTATTGTAGATATACATTCATTAATTATAATTCTAGTATAATTTGAAGACCTATGCATATGATTTTGAACAAGAACGAATGGTGGAGATCGACCAAGAGGGTATGTAAGGAATATCTATGATGCATTCATCATTGTTTACAAGTAGGGATTATGTAACAAAAATTATTGTTTATGTGTGGAGCATGGTATTATGGGTGGTAGTAACTCAAAATATCAACTCTGAGGGGTTTCACCATATGGATCAGTTTTTTGATATTTTTTTACGATGATTGTAGAAGACTGGGACTGGAAATTTCCAAATTCATATATCCACAAAGGTCATGTTATTTCAGAGGATGTATTTTCAATATAATATGGGGTTTTAGGGTTTAACAACCATTGAATTGTATTGATGACGCTATATCTTCTAGTGTAACATTAGGTTCATCTTAAGCCTCTAGATATATGGGGTCTCATTCAAGATAATGTGGTGTGAATGTCATAACATCTTTTTCTAAGTGTCAACATATAGCATATATGGTGTTCATTATACAACCATAATAATATAATGATATGAATTACTTTCATAATATTTACGAGAAGCTTATTGAATCTAATAAAGGAACTATGAAAACATAATTTACTATTTGTATTGTATTTTTCCCTGTAATTTTTTTCAACATAGGAGTTTCTAACATGTTAATTTCTTATCTCCATGGTATTTATGTGAACTGTTATACTAAGAAAATATAATATTACATGTAATTGTTTAAACCTTTCAATTAGATGGATGTGTGGGGTTTCTGAGGTACATATTGGGTTTTCTCATTTTCATTGGTTGATATGAAATTGGATATTCTGATCTGACAGATCGAACATTTTGATATAATCCTCATGATGTAATATATGATTTATTTCAAGGAACATATATATTTTTATCATCAGTGGGTGTGTTTCAAAGACGTTGGTTGTTGGTCTATAGTTTATCAGGGATAAATAATTCATTTACATGACAAAATTGAACTCTACATAAGAATATAGTATATTTTTCATTTTTATGTGTGTTACCTTATGTAATATTCTAATGGGAATGACTCTATGAAAATAATCAATCATGGTGGATGAGTTAGCAGAGATGTTCATAGAGGAGTTTTCTATTTTTCTTCTAGAATGGGTTGTGGAGTTCACCATTGATTTAGTTTCATGAAAATAGATGATATATCTTACATCATATAGTACGTTCACTATAGTGTTAATGTAGATATTGGTAAATCCTGATGTTTTGAAAATAAAAACATTTATTCTCCCAATCATCTCTCCTTAGGATTCTGAGTTCTATCTTATAAAATTTCAAATACATCCCTATAATTTTTTGTAGACTACCATAAACCAAATGTGGTCATGATTATGTAGAAATATATATAATCACATAATGATTATTTCTTTATCCTATTCATAATAGAATGGTGGTTGTATATGATCGACCACTATTTAGGAAACCACATGTTTAGTGTGAGAAAATTAGGTGTTCCAAATAATGTTTTTTAAGAAGATATAAACCATTTGTTTATTTTTTAATTCCACATTGATTGAATAAATCACCATATATATTCATGGATCTTGTGAAATGGATTTTTAATATATATGTGGACTCCTTCATAATGTTGTTTTTGGTTCAACTATTACACTCTTTGATATTGAAATTGAAGAACATTCATCATTTAAGGATTGTTATGGGGATGAAGTGAGACCAACAATGTTTTTAAAAAATTTCTATGTGGTGTCTCTAGATTCTGGAAATTATGTTTCTCGGAAATTTATTATCAAATCATGTTTTTTAGTTGACTTAGTGAAAAAAATGATATGATTTCCTTGGAATATTATGGAATGATTTTGATATTATATTTTTTTGGGTATAGCTAGGTTCTAAATCAATTTCATTAAAGACTTATCTCAACATGATTATCTTATGACACTAATCAAGTAAAAAATTGGCGTAGTTATCATGGAGTCTATAATGCCAAGAATTATTTGAAGAGGATAATAATTGGTTGATATCCACTCATATATTTATAGTTTCTATGGTGGGAATTGTTTTTGTGGTATTTTTTTATTCATTTTTTATAAATATTGGGGTTTTAAAATTTAAAGGGACTATGTGGTGGAATATAAATATCATCATCTCTAACCACTCTAAAAGAATAATAAACCCCTAAAACACAATCTTGAGGAAGTGATGAACAACCAAAAGCACTGGAATCATTATTTTCATGGGAGAAGTTTTTTATCTACTCAGGAAACAATATATTAAGCTAAATATTCTCCCATAATGAAACAAACCCAATACAAAAATGATAGATCAAGTACTGATAGGGGTTATACATTTGTATTTTAAAAACATCAGGTAATGGAAACCGCCTCTAATAATCTGAGTATGAATTTTATTAGTCAATCCTAAAAGGAGTCCATTTATTTGAGTATTTTTTCTTGAATCGTTTCTATAGTGTACCTAGAAGATAAATTGGAAACGGAAGCATGTTTCCAGAGATCATACAATTGAAACATTCTCTTCAAGAGTTATTTTAGAAGATAATACTTGGTATGTTTTGTTCAATTGATATTTATAGTTGATAAATGGTGGGTAAATTCCTAGTGATTGATCAATTTCTTTCAATTATTTACTCCACTTCAAAGGATTACCAATTTCTAAATCTTCTTTTAGGAAAGTAGTGTTGAAAAACTGTGATCATTATTATGGGTAGTTCATCCCAGTGCCACCAATATATTCTATTTTGTGACTTACAAATTTTAATAACTTGTAATGAGATTAAATATAAAGAACATTTTATCTTGATGTTATAGATGTTAGTGGTAAATATTGTGCATCATCATCCATAATTATTTATTTATAATCATTGAGTCCTGAGAAATAAATTGGATAAAGAATCCAATGATTCCATTATTAGGTTACCCCTTAAACTCATGGTTATAGTGATATTTTTTGTCTATCAACCATAAGAATATGTCCACCCAATTCTTCTAGATCAAGGTAAGTGTAGATTTGGAAGAGATAATAAGATTGTATGTCCAAAAGATCATGATCCTTCTTGGGATGAAAGATTAAATATTTATTTACATGGTCATAAATTTGACCTCTAGAATATGGTTTTTTATTTATAGTGTACTCGTGTAATAGTCTTGGATAATATGAACTTACCATTCACAAACTAATGGCTAGATGTAGTTGTAAAACTATCTCTAGGAAGACATTCATTGATCATGGATGTTATAAAATTGTGGATCATGGGAAAACTACATTGGATTAGTATAAATCAAAAAAAATAGATTTAACAATCTATAATTAAGTTGGATCCTTTTAACGATATATATCATCCACTATTTCAATCACATCTCTTGTAGATGTAATTAGTTGGATCCGCCTTTGTGGGGCCAAGAATAATGCAAGTGATTACTTGAAAGATTTATATTATCAAGTAGAGTTTTATGATTTGACATAGTTGGATTATTTATAATTTTCTCATCCAAATAATGCATTCAAACAATTAGTGGGTGATTGGGTGTCTGTAATGGGGTAGCCATGCCTGGGAAATTGTTTTCACAAGAGGTCAAGGACTGTTACACCAAGTTATGATAGACCATTTCAATTTACATAGAGAATTATTTTATTGAATACGGTTTGTAAGTGACTTATCTATTGGGATAAATTGATGATATTCTCATATATCAGAGATGTAAAATTATAACCCAGAACATGATCACGTCCTATGTGGTATGTTCTATAGAATATGATATGTTACTGTCTGAGAGTCCAGTTTAGAATATGGAATACTGGTGAAAGAGAATCTAGTTAATTATTGATAATAAGTTTTGGTCCATTGTAATAAAATAATGTATGATCATGATACATGGTAACATATTTATATTTTATTGGATTAGTACCCACACATGTTCTCTAATCAGGCTACAATTTGACTTGAATTTTCCTAAAATGTCATGGTTATTATAACTATCACGTCCACAATATTTTTTTAGTTAATTTCATTTATCATTTTACTTTTTTAATTTGAAAATAATTTTGTATGGATTCCATAAATAGTTTGTTATATTGGGGAGATGGGACATTTCATGTGGGTGGTATATGTTAAGTAAAAAGTTTTCCCCATCCCCCCTAAAAATGTGCATCCAATATAATGGTGTTTGACTTACTCTACTATTAGGTTTTTGGATTGTAAATATTTTCTAATGAAACCATGAATCATCCACCAATTTTATAAGATGTTCCCACATTGTAGGTTCATGGTCTAACAAACCTTGTCGTATTTCCTTATCTAAAAAAATGTTTTCCAAAAAATATCCCTTACATATGATAACACTATTTCTCCTTGAATATCTGTCATTTTACTTGTCTATCCATAGTAACAACTCACCACTTCTCCACTTCCCGATTTTTTTCAATCCGTTGGTGATTTGAGTTTTGTATCCCAAGTAAACTACAAGTTATTTCATCATATTCATTATCATTAGTATCTTCTCCAATAATTCATTGGATTGCATAACTTCAGTGGTTATGGAATCTTATATTGGGTTGGATATATTTTTTTGGATTTGAATTTAATTTTAGTGGTGTTTTATTCATTATATTGGATATTATATTTTATTGTATTTTAGTTATAACCGGTTGGTTGTGGATTTTGGAAAATTGTTATGTGGTTCCCTTTTGTTCTATTAATTTATGATATGAATATTCTTTATTATAACTCTATATTAGTTCTAAATTGTTTGAGTCTATTTAAATGGGTGAGTTCAAAGTTATATTTTTGGTATGGATTATGAGATGTTTTATCCCCAATGGAAATGATTTTAAATGGTATACATGTATTATGGTGAGTTTGATTATATAGAAATGTGATTGGTATGATATGAAAATGAAACATATCACTTGTGAACCATGGGTACCTCGGTATAATGGGTGGGACATCAAGATAAGTGGTGTAGGTGGGACTTTTCTTAACCCCTCGAGCTATTTCATGATGCATAACATAAAAAATTATGTGAGATTTACTATTACCATTAGACCATGGGTGTGTAATCTATATCAAATCATGTTTAGAAATGGTTGTTTTTGTGTTTGATCACTGATATATATTGATCATATAGTCTCACTATCATAGATACATAGGGGTTCCCCATGGTTCCTATAATATATTTTTTACTATATATAATTACTCTTTGCAACATTTATATTTTATAAAAATCTAAAGAATGTTTTCAAACCTAATTGTTGACATTATTTTAGGAAATTATTTATTTCATTGCCTTATCATGGATATGCATGGAATACATTGTATAATTCTACTCAAAAGTGAGATGGAACCCAACATATTACATGGGTGAATAGGTATTGCCTATTCCTGATCGTTCTGGTAATTTAAATGTCGCTTTTTGGGGGAAGTGGATACAATTTTAGTTTTTTATCCTTTTAGGGACATGTGATTGTTGATTCATGGAAGAGGGTGGTCCTCATTTCATGGGGAGGTGTTTGCTGCAATTAGTTGTCACTATTATCTTTTTTATCATTTTTTTTATTGCAAATGTAAATGTATCTTTGGATTTGAATATTTCAATTCAAAAGAGCCATGTTATTGATTATGATTACGATGGTTTGTTTAAATGTTGGAATGTTGTTTCTTATATATGCTTATTTTTACTAAATTGGAATTTTTTCCCCAATAAGTTATTAGATTCAATGAAATTATTTTCTATCTCGGTCCAATTAGTAAATCTCTGTACGTAATAACATGATCTTGGTTGGGAGTCGGGTTGCATGTTATTCTAGACGAGTTCCTGACAACTATACAAGCATGTATGGTCATATAGTTATGCCTTTGTATACGTATTAATATTTTCAGTAATATTATATTATAAATAATTAATAATGTTTAACAAACAATATCTAATGGTATATTTGATGGAAACGTATAGATTTTTCAATTTACACGAAAAGTATTATTATGATTTTAGTGCATCTGGGAGATTTTTGTGTGTTCATAAATATAATATAAATATTATTTATATTAATTACGATAATGTTTCATTACAATATATTCATCTATGATCCTAATGACATATTTTCAATATATCCATGTGCAAAATAGTAACCATACATTGGATCCAAATTTATCTACTATAATGAAAGTGTAAACTAAATTCTGTTTTAATAAACTAATATTTTTACATTTTGGAGTCCCACCACATTATGCCAACATGGATTAATTTTTTATAAATAAAATGATGATTCATGTATGGATTATTCCTTAAGTTTATAATTTTAACAAATAAAATAAATGGGTAATAATTTATGTGATATTCTATGACAACTTTTATATATTGGAGAACATAATAAATGTATTGTATTAATATAATTTTTTCAAATTGTTGGGAGTAACTAATTGAATCCATTAATGATAATTTTTTATTCTACCATACCATAATTTATCCCATATTGAAGGATCTAGAACCCCATTTGTAGCACCCTGATATCTTTTATGTAACTATTTCATTATGTTTTTTAATTATATGATGTTTCTATGTGAGGCTTGGGAGAGTATTAGGATCTATTAAAGTGTTTTAGGTGATTTTTTCTCGGTGCACATATAGTTAATAATTTGGGAAAACTATGGCACACCATTATATAACCTTGCCCAATGAATCATGAGACAATGCGAAGGCACACATGCTGTGCACGATTTTTCCAAACCATCTAGACGATTAAGAGAAATAGTTTCAAGTTGTTTATTTTTTGGACATTATTATTTAGAACGGATGGTTCATGATTTGGTAATTATGCGTGGATTTTCCTAACTGTGTGACTAATGTATGATTGAAAAACAATTACCACCCTAAAAATTTTATCTCACTCGGTTTTCCCATTAAATAACTAATTTTTCTTCACATGTTGCCCAAACTAAGGTTGTTTCATTCCCAATGTTCAAGGAAGGTTCTCCCATCGATATGGAGGTGATGAAAATTCTTACCTTGGTGATTTGAAGTCTAATTATCTTGAAAATTCATTGCTTTTGATCATTATTTATGTTATTATTAAATCTTCTTTTTCATACAATTTATTTTCCTAGATACACCCCTAAATTGGAGAAATAAAATGTTGGGGATGAGATATATAAATATATTTGTAATTGTTAATTTTAGGGAGGAAATATAAGGTGGTTTCTTGCTGATTCAACAAGGTTTTTGACATTTTTAATTATGTTTAACCGTTTCTCCAAAACTCTTGAGGTAGGTGGCTTCAATCATGACTCCTCATGATTGAACTGGTTGTATTAGATTGATGTTGATTTAATTTATTGAAATTTATTGTGAAATTTTGGTGAAAATCATGTTATAAATCCTCATTAGTTACTGTTTATGGGTTTTGATGAAATTGTGGAATTATGGTAATTTGTTTTTTAATGTTCTTTAGTTTCGTGATTTTAATTTTTTTTAATATGGTTTTTTTTATTTTTAAAATGGATGGTTGGTAAAATGGTTTTTTAATAAAAAGTTTTTTTATTGAAATGATTTTTTTTCATGTTTTTAATTGCATTGTTTTTAGTAATACATGTTGTGTGTGTACATATTACATTTATGAGGCTTTGTTGAAATATGAGATTGTGATAGATGCCAAAAGATTAATAGAACACAGAATTTAATTACATTATTATTAGGTAGAAAACAGAAAATATACCACTAATGTGTATAGAAATTTAATAACGATGCATTCATGGTTGGTGGTGTGATTTTGTGAAATGGAATGGCTACGCCAAAAGGAATGTGTGATATGGTATTAAATCATTTGATTGATGATTTATTTGAAAAATTGATTCTTTTGGAAATATTTTGATGAGGAACATATTTATATTTAGTTTTAAAATGATTTAGAAATTGGTTTATATAAAAAAATTCTATAAATGTTGTCAATTTGTTATTCTAGTGGTGTGACTATAGATTTCATTTGCTATAATGTAATGTGTTTTATTACTCACACCTACTTTAAAACAAAAGTTATTTTGTATATTTCATCTATGTGGATGTGGTAAAATATAATTATTACACATCCTTATCACTACTTCATTAAAATTGTATTTTTTAGTTATTTTGTATCATGGAGCGTGTGGAACATGGGATCTTATGGTTTTCATGGAGTTTTATTAGTTTATTTTCCTTTGCTTTATTTGATATTGCATTATTCAAGTGTGGAACACGAATATAGTTTGACATTGACAAATGAAATGTTTAGTTTTTTTTCATTTCCTTCATGAATCATATAGTGGTTGTTTGGTTGTGGATTAATTGGTTAGTGGATTTATCCTAAAATGGAAAATTTCCACCTATGTTTTGAATCCAATAGAAATTTATTATCAGACTTGGGTGTCTTGGAGATTTTGTTTATTTCCTAGTAACATATCACCACCATCTTGATCTGATGAGAATAAGAGGGATGTTAAAAAATTTATTAGTGTTGTTCACTCTAAATGAATGTTTGAGACAACTGTTGTCAACTTGTTCCATTTCATTTGGAAGAAGTAGTCATCAGTTATTTGAGTTTTGGAGTTTCATTTCATTGTTATATATTAATTGAGTTTGGATCCTAGAAAGGGATAGGAATTTTGGTTCATGAAATTTAGATCATAAAAAGATGTAGATACCATTTTTATGCTAAAAATGAGGATACTAAGGAGTTTTTAAGATATTGTTTTTGGATAAACATATTTGTTTTAAATATCATTGACACGGGTTTAGCTAATGAGACGAGAATGAAATGTATTAGGGTAATATCATTCCACTAAGATTGAATACATCATATTGAAGAATGGTATATGATATTGTTCTAATGTGTTGAAATTTTAAAATTGTAATTGTGTTTTTCAAATGAAATATTATGGAAATGATCGTGAATTTGTTAATTTGAAATGTAGTTTTATTTTCAAAAGAAATTTGAAAATTTTCAAAAAAAATTATATGTTAAAAATATTGAGTTTTGAATGAATTTTTTTAATAGTTCATGTGATAAAATTTGTAATGATAATATTTAACATTCTAGAGAGTGGGGATTATGGAATTTGTGTTTTGTTTTGACAATGTGGCATGGTAGGTGTTGTAGAAAACAATTAGAGGATGAAACTGAGAACATGGTTGCACTTGAGTTTCAAGTGAACCAACAACTGGTTCAGAGTGTCGTCAAAGTGTTTCAGTAAGTGTACATATGGAACCAGGGTATTAGAAAAGACAAGTGAATCCTTATTTCTAGTTCCATAAGATGAAACCACCAATCTTATTAGTTTATTCTAAACCAGTAAGGGTATAAGCCCGCCTGAACATGATGAATCATATCATCAATTTCATGGACCCACCTACAATGCTGAATGTCAAGCTAATTATGTATAGACTGGATGATATTGAATGTCACTGGTGGGATATAGTGGTGTAGGATAATGTTGACGAAGGCCTTTGATGGGAGGATTTTGAGTAATTTTTCTGAAAAAAATTCTATCATCGAATGTCTATTATTCAAATTATCGCGTACTAATTCATCCTGTAGTAGTAAAATTTCTCTATCATGGATTTTTTTGGCTAAAATTATAAATTTAGTTCACTTTTCACCCATTTTGTAGTTTGTTCATCCTTGATGGAATTTATAATTGAATCAGGGCAAAGAATGGAGATTCACTTTTAGATTGTAGTGATCTATGTTATGAATTATACAGAGATAATTAATAGAGTGATAATAGTTGAATGAGATATCTTAAGAGCTATGGGAGGAAAATGTATGATGATACCCATGGGAACTAGTGGGAACTCAAATATTGGGAAAAAGAAGATGAGGGAAACATATTTACAATGTTGGAGCATGAATCAGATCAAATGGCTGGACTGGTGAATCTTCATCTATGGACCCTGAATATAGCTGGTTGATTCCAATGTGGTTATCTTGAAAACAGAAATGCAGAGTACACAACCCCACCAATATCGTGTCATTATTTTGATAATATGGGTATTGTTGATATCTATTATCATTGTTTTTTGAGGGAAGTTTATTGAGACATTTATACGGTATCCCATGAAACATATGATTAAATAATGTGAGGACATCAAAATTAATCATGTCAATAGAACAGAGATGGCTATGTTGATTATGGGAAACCATTACTCTGTAGTTAGTGAAATTTCAATAGTGACATAAGGAGAAATGTGGTGCAATGAATAAATTATATGGAGCTGAATAGGTGAGGTTCGATGATCTGGTTGGACCATCTATGGTGATATGAATGATTTTTTTTAAAATACACACATATGAAAGTGTTTTTTGGGTATTGGTGCATCACATTCCTTTATTAATTTTAGTTAAATTGATAATCTATTTTTAAATCAACAGATTATGCCTTCTGATTTGAAACATCAAGATCCTATTGTTCAATGATAATGTTGAAACTTTCAATATAGAACTTCTTCTATAATTATTGATGGTTCTGAGATGAAATGTTTCTTCTTAGTGCTGTAAATGGATTTTTATAATGTAATCATTGGTTTGGATTGGTTGAAAAAGTTCAAGGCTCACATTAATTGTTATAGAAGAACAATTTCTATCAAAATTGTGGATGGTGTCGAGCATCTCTTTATCGGAGAAAATATTTTAATGACAAGTGCAACAAGCTTGTTTTTACCAGAACTATGAAAAATATCTTAAATGTTTGTGGAATTGACATTGGCATCAATAGAAGATATCCATAAAATTATTATTCTAGCAGTCATGGGTCAGTTTTTAGAAGTGTTTCCCATGATCGTATTAGGGTTACCACCTTTAGGAGAATTTGAGATTATTATTGATCTCCTCATGGGGACTAGTAATATCCTACAATATTCTTCTTTAATGGAACCAACAGAATTAATGGAGTCTAATGTGATGTTGGAAGAGATGTAAGGCATGGGTTTCATTCAGCCAAGAATGTATATGTGGGAATCACCAGCCCTATTCGTGAAGAAATCATATGGAAAATTAAGGCTTTATTTATATTTTCATAAGCTTAACCATGTTATGATAATGAAAAGGTATCGACTTCCACGCATTGATGATCTTTTTTGTCAATTGAGGGGAGAAAAGTGGATCTCTTGGATAGACATTCGATCAGGATAACAACGATTTTGTGTTCGGAAGGAGGATATTCTAAAAACAACTTTTAGAAGAAGATATGGCCATTATAAATATATGGTAATTCATTTGGGTCTTCATATTTTTCGCCAGTAATATATATGGCATTGATGAATCATACATAATAGTGGTATCTGGATTCTTATATTGTAGTTTTTTTGAATGACATATTGGTGTATTCAGGGATCAGGCATGAGCATGAGAAGCCCATGTTGACAGTGTTGGTAATCATGATAGACCATTAGTTGTATGCCTAACTATTAATGTGTTTTTTTCATAAAACTGATACACATTCATGGACATGTAATTTATGAAAAAGTTGTTTTAGTGGATTTAGAAAATATATAATTTATTCTCTTCTAGTAACCCAAAAAATAATGTCTTTGAGATTCAAATATTTATTGGTCTCATGGTTTATTCTTGACTCTTTACTCATGACATCTCATGAATTGATTCTCCAATGAAATACATGATAGGACAGAATGTTCCATTTTAATGGAATGGGTAATTCCATAAATCTTTTCAGTAGATGAAATTTCTTCTTACATCAGCACCTATCTTGATTTTTTCATAATCAGGACATGGTTTCATGGAGGTTTTTAATTCATTGGGATCTGGGTTGGGGTGTGTTTTCATATAGGGATTCAATGATGTTTCGTATGCATTAAGGCAGTTAAGGGTGCTTCTGAATAACTACCCAACCAATGATTCAGAATTTTTAGTAGTCATTCATTCTTTAAAGACATGGATTCATTATCTCTATGGTGTGAAATTTACTGTGTTTAAAGATCCTAAGAGATTAAAACATATTTTCTAAAATTGGATTAGAATAACAGTCAAAGAATATTGATGCAGTAACTAAAAGTGTTCGATATTGATGTGATGTATAAAATAGGTAAAGGTAATATGGTTGGGGATGCATTGGACATAATATTGGGTAAAAAACTTCCAAATGATGCTTTAAAGGAGTGCTATTATATATATGTTCAATCTAACATGCATGGGGAATGTGAAGGCAGAGGTGATGTTATAGTTTTCATTTTAGGTGTGATAATTAATTATGTGTTAAAAATTGTCATATATGGAAAGTCAACTAACGAATATTGTGTTTCAATGTGTTCAAAAATCAATTTTATGGAGATCATTGAGAGATGGAAGCCATAAGATAGTTTATTTATGTGGTTAAAGAATTGGATTCTTGTACATATTTATTGTTAGAAGATTCTTATTCATTCATACCAAAATTTAATATGAGTTGTGCATATTAGAATTCAAAAGATGTAAAAGGAGTTAATGATGTAGTTTTGGTGGGTCAACATGAATTGGAATGTCGCAGCGTTCATTTCGAGATGTATAAATTTTCAAAAAATTAAGGATGAACATCACTGAGGAGAAAGTTTGTTAAATCCTTTAACAATTCCAATGTGAAAATGAAAACTATTAAATATGGGTTTTTTTATATGTATCGCTATAATGGTTCGGAAACATAGTGACATTTGGGTGATAGTGGATGCACTCACAATGTTGTCCCATTTCATCTCTATTCATGATAATCATATTGAAGAAGATCTATCAAAAATTTATATCTTGTAAGTGCTGAAGTAAACTGGAAAACTAGTTATGATCTCATCATACAAAGATATGAGGATTATATATCTTTTCTTGAAATCCTTGCTAAATTCTTGTGGGAATTAGTTCACTATGAGTATGTCATGTCATCCATAGAATGATGAACAGTCAGAAAGGATGATTCAAATGTTTGAGGAGATTTTGTGGGCTTTTTTAATGGATTTTTGAGGCACAAGGGATGAACAGATACCCTTGGTGGAGATCTCATATAACAACAGATTTGAGGCCTCAATACAAATGGATCCTTTTCAATCACCGTTTGAGTGTCCTTATCATTCACTAATTTATTGGGTAGAAATATGTAATAATTCACTATATGGGCAATCTATTTTTTTTGAAAAAATGAAGAAGAATATGATTATCAAAAAGATGATGGATGTGGCTCAGTGTTTTTAGAAATAATTTGTAGATAATTGTTGACTATCAGTGTCATTCGAAGCAAGTGATCATTTTTCATGAGGATTCCTCCAATAAATGGGAATCAATGTTTTGTGAAACATGGAAAGTCATATCCTCAAATAAAAATAATTGTTTGGAGAATTTAATGAGTTTTATAGGTTCATATCAGTTGTCATTTCCACCACAGTTTAGTGTGGTGCATAATGTGTTCCACGTATCTCAGTTTAAAAACTATCATCCTGATTCTCACCGCGTGATTAGATGGGAACTTGTTAACATATATCAATATGATTTGTTTTCCCATATCCTGGTATGAACAGTGGATATTTAATAGAATGTCATTCATGGAAAATGAATCATCATAATGTAGGTTTTGGGGAAACATGGTCATATTTCGGAAGAGACTTGGGAGCAGGGGAAGGAAATGAAAGAGAATTGGATATAATTATATTAGGGAAATCATCGTTTTTTACTTTCTATGTAAGGAAATACCAATGGTGGGAAGAATGTAGCACCACATTTTTCTACTATGTAAGCCTTTCCTCAGTCTTCTTATTTATATAATATGTTTATGTGATGTTTTGATGTGTTTAGGGATCATTTAATGTGTTTTATGGGATCCATTTTAGGTGAAAAATTAGTGAAAAATTTGGGAAAACCATTCCAAAACAACTGGAGACTATGAATGATGAAATATGTGTAAAAGGGATGTTTCATGGGTTGTGCATGGTTCTTCCGAACCATGTGGAGGCTTAGAAGAAACTGTGTCATTTTGTTTATTTTTTGGTCTATGGTCTTTGACATAGTTGCACATTTTTTGGTAAAACTGTGATCCAACCATGTGAGGTTCATCCTCAAGAAGGTGTCTAATTATAACACCTTGACCCCATAATCCTGGATCCAATGAATTATTTTAATACATTAGCATGATTACAATGAATCATGTCCTGAAAGACATATCATTTTAGCCCTCTTGAAAAATATATTACAAACTTGAATGTTATATTACACATTCAAAAATAAAACAAAAGATAAATGATCCGTTGAGAATTCCATTAATCCCCTAACATAATCCTGTATATCAATCATAATACACTTCATAGAATATAAGGAAAATAAAGCATAACAATTGGGTGATATCAGATTCTTAGTAAGGGTAATTAATTTAGAGGAAGCTATAAACATTTAAGGCAAGATATTTAATATAAAAAAATTATTTTTAAACATAAGAATGAACATAATATAGAAAAAATAAATCAAACATTACCATATAATCATGCACATGGATATTCCACTAGTCTAATAATCACATGTAATAACTAATTTCATAAAGAGGGAATTCCTAATGTCGGACATCATAACCACATAGTCAAGGCCCCGTGCCAAGACTTCATATAAAAATATTACAATGCCAAGTTCCAAGACACTAGTTTGTCTCATTAGACATATTGATGCTTCAAGGGTCTATATCGGGCCCCACCTGTCACTTATTATGTACACTACATTGATCCTATGAAAAAAGGGTGAAACATAAAAAACTCATTCGTACAAAAAGTAGAATAAAAATTTCAATACTTTAATCATAAACCATTAATGCTATACAAATAGAACATCCATAGTCAAACATATCATGAACCATTCAATACATTATGGATGATTGTATTATGGTAAACAAACCTCAATCAAGAATAATATCCAATAAAGGATGTTTACATAGTTGAAAATATTTAATAAAACTATTTGAGTGAAATACCCCTTTTCATGAAATCATTTAAAAGTCACACAATTTATAATGGAATCCATTTAAAAGGGATTTTTGAATCAGAGTGTCCCGTACCACATTAAATCATTTTAATGAAATTAACAATTTAAAATAATCATGTCCACTTAAAAAGACTAAAAATATTTATAAAAACAAATCATTTAAAAACATTTAAAATGATGATATAGTTAATGATTCACTTCTATAAACCATTAAAATATTCCTTTTTAAAACATATTAATGATATATGGAGATATATAATAAATATGTTATAGTAGATACTTATATATAAACAATCACGAATAATATTGAGAATGAAGAAATTACACTAACCTTGTACTCTCTATTATTCGAGGGTACATTTTACCTCATGTATAATGACCATAGTATGTTATTAAATTATATCAAAACCATATTAATATTTATGATATCATACATGATTAATTTATGACTTTAGACGACCTATGTAATAATTATTTCCATTTTAAAGTAACATTTTGTGTAATAATCGCTTTCTTTATTGTAAGTGTTTTAACTTGTTATTATTGATCGTATCACATGTATCATGATTTATTTTCTTCTAGAATATAAAATATTATTTCTATATCATATATATTCATAATATAAATATGTATAATTGATAGATATATGAAATATAAACCACAATTTATGGAGAAGGTTGGTCATATATACGCATAAACGTTGTTTCTTTTTTCATATCATTTTGAAATGAAGTAAGTGAATGATATTTTTGTATATATATATATATATATCTAGTAGCATTATTATGTAATATATTGCTTATTTATTTATAATATTTATTTTTATAATAATCGTTTAATGGTGAATGTAGAAACAAATCTCATCACATCGTGGAGATGGTAAGTAGTACGTACACACGAGCGACAATGTCATTTCCTTTATGATTAAAAGACATTGAATTGGATGGTATATTAATTATAAAGAAACATTATAATGTTATTTTCAATATTTATAAACATAATTCTCATCATTATATTCATCAAAATAATATAGTGTTGAATAAAAAATTAAACCACGACCTGGAGAAGGAAAGTCGTACGTACACACGCATGGTGACATTATCATTCATCAGATGGATAGAAAAAATGATTATGATTGTACCATATATATAATAACATCAATGTATGTAGAATTTTATGGATTTATTTTTTTGGTATGGAAACAACAAAGAAAGATAATGTGGAAGAAGAAGAGAACATTTAATGATATGATAAAAAAATTGCCTCTTCTTCTGGTTTTGTTCTTTTGAATGGAACAAAAGGGCTCTTTAGGATGGATTTATGCTCAAAGTAAGGAATCTAGGTTTAAGTGAGGGATTTTGGGAGGATATTAGGTCAGGTTTTGGATGAGAAAAATGGATTTAGAAGTTTGAAAATAAGAGAAGGGGAAGTACCCATTTATAAGAGAGGTTATGGTCACCTTTCGAAAAGCTTGAAATATTGTTTTATTATAAAATCATTTTTGGGTTCTAATAGTTACAAATAGATTTATTTCAATGATAATGTGGGTATAGGTCGAAATACTTTCAACCAATAGGGTTCAGACATGTTTAGGTTACCATATTATTCTTATCATTTTTATTTAAACATTAGTTAAATAGTTTCACATTTACCATGTTTTCGTGTATAATTATAATTAACGGTTAATAAAAAAACTATAAAATTCCAAGAGTAACCCAAGTGGTTCATTAATGAAATATATATAATTATATGAGTTCTCTTGTAGAACATTATATTTTTTTTAATATTATATCAATTAATACTATAGAATATTTTTTAAAAACTCATTTATGTCAATTTAGAAAATATTTAGTATTTGGTTTTTGTGAAAGTCAATAAAACGTTATTACTTCGAAAAAAATAAATTGAATCAACTCTAACATGTCATATGCACATAGTAAATTAGTTTATGGAATAAAAAGTTTCAAATAAAATTTATATTAAAATTTATAATATCATTTATTTGATTCCTTCAATAATAATGAAGATTTCGTATCATCATTGTGTCATGAATAAATTTAATTATATAATGTCTAAAAATTATAAATAATATACCATGATGTAGGAAATATTTTTATATTTATAATTAATATTTATAAACTAATTTATCTTTTGTATATCTATATATTAAAAATGATTTAGTTAATAAAATATAAATTTAAAACTTTTAACACTTATTTAAATAAAATATAATAAATGACATAATCTGACCCAAATGGATCAAAAAAATCATAATTTTTTCCTAATATTTATATTTATCGAAATAAAATAATTCAATATAATTAAGAAATTTTTTGTGTAATTTTAATATTACTTTTACCTTTAATTGCCCTATTTACTTTTAACCGCGAAAAAAAAATTTAAATGTAAATATTCACCAAAAAATATTTCATCCTATGGAACCAAATATTACTTATATATGTCAACCATGTATGTCATATTTTTGAAATTTAGTCCACATAAGTGGTAAAATTACATTTTTTTCAAATTTGTATATGTGCCTAGAAGTTAGGTAAATATGCTTAGAAGGTGGGTAAAAGACGTTTAATGGATCAAAAAATTTTATATCTAATAATATTATAAAATGACTCCAATGAATTAAATTTTATTCATATAGGTATTATGTAACTATTTATACATTGTAATAAATTTAAATTTAAACATAATTATTTAAATAAAATGACGGTTTTAAACCATAAAGTAGTGTTTTTCACTATTCAACAAAAATTGAATATTTTCAACAAAATACCAAAAACTCACCATAAGATAATTTTGATATTCTGAAATAAACAATAAGGTCAATTTTAACAAATTCAAAACATAGAAGGTGCATTAATTAATTTAAAATTAATTCTTCTTGATGAAACCAGAAAGCATGTTTTTACGAAATAAAAACTATCAAAAGATTGACCTTTGTTTATATCAAATTTTAATGTGAAATTACTTCCAATGAAAAAAATTTAATTAAATGTTAAAAATATTATCCAATAAAACGTTAAAACTAATTAAAATAAAATTTTATCTATATAATTAAATTACATGAAATGGTAGTTTTGAATTAAAATGCGGTATTTTTCACTATTCATTAAAAAATTAATTTTTTCAAAAAATACCAAAAATTTACCCGAAGTAAATTCTGATGTCTTGATTCTAATGAAGAATTTTATTTTTTCAAATAGAACATCAAAGAGTGACAAAAAATAGATTTAAAGATGGTTCTCCATTAAAAGGTTGTAAAAATATATTTATTTGAAAAACGCTTCTTTTATATGAAAAAATTGAACGTGTTCATATATTATGTCTAAAAAGACATAATATGGATGCTATAATTTTATGGTGTGTATTAAATTTAAAATAATGTTAATACTATTCATAACATATTTTTGAACGACTATTTTGGAAAATCATGGTGCAATCGAGCTCGATGTATCGTGTGGCACAAGCTATTGGATTACTTTTCTGTGATAACATATTATGAAATATTGGGGTGTTAAATTCTCCCCTCATTAAATAAATTTAATCCTTTCAATTTGAAATTTTTCTTCGAGAATAAAAGGGTGAAAATAATAAATACCTTTGTGGAAAACCCACATCGGAAACCGGGTTAATGACAGTTAGTATTAATAAGTGGTAAAGGGAAAAAAAGTCACAAAAAATTATGATCTCAAATAGGAGAACATTGGTGGAAATTAGATATTCATAATTAGAGGGAAAATTAAAATATTTATAGAGAGTTATTGAGGTCATAAATCATAAATAAGTGAACAATAAATTGAAGATTGAGGGCATCAAAAACATAAATAAATAATGATTTAAAATATCGTCGATTGAAAAAAAAATATAAGGTACTAAGATAACTATTTTTTGGATTTAATATTATTTCAATAAATTTTAAGAATTAATTTTCTTCATGGAATATGAAAAATAGAATACTTGACAAGTAGAATTTCATCCTTTCACTAATTTCAACCAGAAACTCATATTTCAAACAAAAGATAATAGAACTCAATAGTATTATATTTATCTTAATCGTATTGGGTTCCAAAAAGAATCTATAATTCATCTTTTAGACCATTAAAAAATCTACATTAAACAGACAAAGACATCACATAGGCTAGTGGTAGGCGATGCACTCTTGTCGCCCTTCGGTTGTGGGGTTCAATTCTTGATGCCTTACCAAACGTGACAGGTTGTTGCCCGACATCCGTGTTTTACTTTTTATTAAAATAAAAAAATAATATTAAGAACTGTTTTAACTTTTAAAAAATGTATCCAATGTCCAAATTAATCTATTTTAACCATTAGTCTTATCAAAAATACTACTACCCAAAATCAAAAGGAAAATTTTATAAGGAAGGTATTCATAATGAATATCTCTTTTTTTCCACATAATAACATGTGAATACCTTCATCATGTATTCTATTAATACATAGTAACACCCAGAATTACCATAAAACATTATTGATTAAATTCACTCTCCCTTATTCCATATAGAATACTAGATATACTTCTTATATCAAAAAAAGTTATAAACTCCAACAATGATGTAATATACAAATAATTAATCAGCTTCAAGGTAGTCATGAATATCGAATATAAATTATCCAAATCCATAAATTCTTTTCAAAAATATATACCTCATTATCAGGACTATATTAAGGTTTATCTTCCCCTCATCCATGTATTTTTCAAAAATATTAACTTCATATTGAGTCACATTACTTAGTAACATTCAATCTCAAATACACAATGAAATAGTACTGCATTACAATCCTTATATACTCTATATTTCCTATAACTTTTACATCATTAATACAATGCTCAAATGACAAAATTCTTTAAAAAAACATAAGAACACGAATCATTCGTCTTCCTCTACAGAAGTATCATAACTTGATTATTATCCAATATCATCATTCAGGTATACTCTGAGAATTGATACATTGCTTCGTGTAGTGAACCATATCTTATCAGTTGAAGCATTGTAAATTTGAGTCCATTTTGTTACAATTGAAATCAAAAACATGGTTTCCTTTTTCTCCACATTTATAAAAAAACTTTCATTCCTAACAATGACTTCACAGGGTGATTGTTTGCACAGTTAAAACATATGTGAAAATCCTTCATTACCTTCTTCATTTTATCTAAATTTCTCTCTATCAACCTATCCTTCCCTAGCTTTCCTTCAAATCCATATAACTAAGATAATTCGTTACATATCTTACTAACACATGAACCTATTTTAGTATATGATGAAAATACGTGGGAGACTATTTCCCTTCTAAATGATGGCTCATGACCATGAACGATATGATACTTCATACTCTTTGGATAAATCATATTAATATAGTTCTCATTTCTTCTTATGGGCACCATTTCTAAATGACGGCATACAACAGGTTTGATTATATCATACTGTAAAATCCCAAAACTAGAAAAATTGTCAACAATAATTGAATATTTTTAAACATCTAGTCCCATAATCAGAAAAAGGTTTTTTTACTAGAATATTCACGCATAAATCATTCAAAATTGTTTGTAAATAAAATGTGAATTACCTTATTCATATCCCTCTGGAGTGTCATAACCAAGAGTGTAGAAAGGCCCATTGTCATGTACCGGGATATCCCGAGTCAAGCCAAAAACTACATGTCAGAGTTTTCAGTCCTAGGAACATCTGTGCTAGAGCCGACTCTACTAGCTCGTATTCAAATAAGGATGTATTTCTTTAAAACCCACATAATATCTATATAACCAAATTTTTTTGATTTTCTTCTATACTGATCCTCAATGTATATCTTAGGGTAATTTTCATAATCATAGTTTATCTAAATATCATTTCCAAGGTTATTTATAAACTTACTCTGATACTAAATATAACTCCTCTACCCCAAAATCCCAAAGTCATTGCATTATTTTAATACATTGGCATGATTAAAAGGAATCAAGTCCAGAAAGACTAACCAGTTTAGCAGTTTTGGAAATTATATTACATACATGAACATTACATTAAACATACAAAAATAAAACACACCATAAATGATCATTTTAGAACTCAATTAATCCCCTATCTTATCCCTTCATATCATTCATAATACACTTCTTGAAATCCTTGGAAAATAAAACATAATATAGGGGTGAGCTCAGATGCTCAGTAAGGGTAAATAATTTAGCAGAAGATATAAACATTTGATTAAGATGAGTAATAAAAACAACATCCTTTTTAAACATAAAAATGAAAATAATATAGAAAAAATAAATCAAACATTACCATATAAACATGCACATGGATATTCTACTAGTCGAATAATCAAAAGTAATAACTAATTTCATAACAAGGGAATTCCTAACATCATACATCATAACCACATAGCCAAGGACTCGTGCTAAGACTAATGATAATTGTTTTGTCAAGGCCTTAATCCAAGACACTAGATTGTCTAATGAGACCTACTGATTCATCAAGGGGCTATAACGGGCCCCACCCGTCACATTCTAATCCAACTGTATTCCTCATATGAAAAAGTGTGAAACATAATAGAAACATTTGATCTTAAACTAGCATACGAAATGTCAATACTTTGACCATAAACCATGAATGGTATAAAAATAGCACATCCACAGTCAAACATATCATTTTACATTCAATACAATATGGAATATTATATTATAGTAAACCATCCTTAATCAAGAATAATATCCAATAAAGGATGTTGACATAGTTGAAAATAATTAATAAAACTATTTTAGAGAAATACACCTTTAAATGAAATCATTTAAAAGTCGCACAATTTATGATGGAATCCATTAAAATGATATTTTTGAATAAATTTTTCCCATAACACATTGAAACTTTTTAATGAAATTAACTATTTAAAACAATCATGTCCATGTAAATAAATCCTTGATTTCATTTCAAAAACATGGACAATAATTAAAAAGATTCAGATAAATAAATCTTTTAAATATATTTAATATGACGGTATACTTAATGAATCACTTCCATAAAACCATAAAAAATTTATTTTAAAACATTTTACTTAAATTTGGACATATATAATAAATATTTGATAGTATATACTTACAGTTTAACAATCTTGAATAATAATGAGATTGAGGAAATAAACCTTACCTTGTACATTCCCTTAGTAGATAGTAAGTATATCATCATTTATAAAGGACACATTTTGTCATTTAATTATAGTAGAACCATATTAATATTTATTATATCATACGTGATCCATTTATGACTTTACACGTCCCATTTAATAATTATTTCCATTTTAAAGAAACATTTTTTGTAATAATCGCTTTCATTATCGTAGGTGTTTTAACTTGTTTTTTTATCGTATCATCTGTATCCTAATTTAATTACATATATAATATAAAATAATATTTATATATATCATATATATTCAGAATATAATTATGTATAATTGATAGATATATGAAATAGAAACCAGAATTTATTGAGATTGTAGGAAGTATGTACGCATAAACGCTGTTTCCATTTTCATATCGTATTGAACAGATTTAAGTGAATGAAATTTATGTATATATATATCTATATATATATATTTTCTAGTTGAGTTTTTTATTTAATATATGAAATACTTATTAATAGTATATATTTTTATTATCATCGTTTAATGGTGAATGTGGAAACGAATCTCATCGTGTTGTGGAGATGGTAAGTCGTACGTACATATGGGCGAGGATATCATTTTATTAATGATTGAAAGGTGTGGAATTGGATGGTATATTAATTATTCATAAACATTATCATTTAATTTTCATTATTTATATACATAATACTCATAATAATTTCCATAAAATTATTATAGTGTTGTATAAAAAATTACACCCCGGCATGGAGAGGGTAAGTCGTACGCACACACGAATGGTGACTTTATTATTCATAGGATGGATAGAATAATGAATATAGTTATACAATTTTTATAATTAAGTCACACTATGTTAAAGGTATTGGAGTTATTATTTTGGTATGGAAATAAAAAAGATAGAAAATGTGGAAGAATAAAATAACATTGTAAGAGGTGATAAAATAATTACCTCTTCTTCAAGTGTTTTCTTTTGATTTGAACAAAAGGCCTCCTTAAGATGGATTTCTACTCCAAAGATATCCACTAGGATTATGTTATTCAATTTGGGAGGATATTTGGGAAATGTTTTTCCGTTCCAAATGGCTTTGAAGGTGTGAAATTAAGAGAAGGGTAAATACCCTTTTATAAGAGAGGTTAGGGTCACTTTTGGAAAAGAATATTATTGTATTATAAAATTATTTTCAGATTCTAATAGTTTGAAATATATTTATTTCAAAACTAAGGTGTTTATGGTTCTCATTCCCCTCATCCAATAGGGGTTACTCTTGTCTAGGTCTCCATATTAATCATATCTTTTAGATTTAACCCTTAGATAAATAGTTTCACTTCCACCATGTTTTCAGGTAATATTATAATAAATCGTTAATAAACATACTATAAAATTACAAAAGAACACAAAGTGGTTCATTAATGACATATATATCATTATATGGGTTCTTTGACCAAACCTCGTATTTTTAGAAATATTATATCATTTAATAATATATTATTTGTTTTGAAAACTCATTTAGGTCAATTTTGACAATATTTAGTATTTTGATTTCGTGAAAGTCAACAGAAATTATTACTTGTAAAACAATACATTTCATCAACCATAACATGTCCCATTCACCTATAAATTTCTGTACGGCATCAAAAGTTTTAAATCACATTTATATTAATATTTATAATATCATATAATTGATTGCATTAATAATAATGAAAATAATGCATCATCATTGTGTCCTAAATAAATTTAATTATATAATGTCTAAAAATTATAAATAATATACCATGATTTAGGAAATATATTTATGTTTCTAATGAATATTTACTGTCAAATTTATCTTATGTATATCCTTATATTAAAAATTATTTAGTTAATAAAATTTGAAATTTACACTTTTAACCCTTCTTTAAATAAAATATAATAAATGGTCTAATCTTACCAAAATTAATAAAAAAAATTTAATTTTGTCCTATGTTATATTTTGGTTTAAATATACTAATAAAATATAAATAGGACATTTGTTGGGGTAATTGTAATATTATTTTTACCTTCAATTTCCCTATTTACTTTTAACTGTGGAAAATAAAATTCAAAAGATACTATTCACCAAAACTTATTTCCATCCTATTGAACCAAATATTACATATTGATGACAACCATGTTTTCCAAATTTTTTAAATTCAATTCACAGAAGTGGTAAACTTTTTTTTATGCATATTTTCAAATGTGCCTATAATGTAGGTAAATGTTCTTAGGAGGTGGGTAAAATACATTAAAAGGTTCAATATAATTTTATATATCTAATCTTTTTATCAAATGATTCCAATGAAATAAATTGTATTAATATAATAATTCTGTCTCTATTCTTACATTAAAATAAATATATATTTTAAAAAATTTATTTAAATAGAACGTTTGTTTTAATCATTAATACAGTGCTTTTCACTAATAAACAGAAATTGAATGACTTCAAAAACAAATACCAAAAACCCACCGTATGATAATTTGAATATTTTTAATTAAAAAATGAAGTATATTTCACCAAATCCAAAATAGAGAACTTGCATTAGTTAATTTAAAATTAATTCCTATCGTCGAAACCAAAAAGCGTGTTTTTACAAAATTAAAACTATCAAAAGATTGACCTTTGTTTATATACAATTTAAATTTAAAATTACATGTAATGATAAAAATTAAATTAAATGGTAAAATTATAATCTAATTAAACAATTAGACCAATTAAAATAACATCATATCTATATAATTAAATTAGATGAAAAGGCAGTTTTGAATTAAAATGCATTATTTTTCACTATTAATTAAAAATGAACTTTATCTGAAAAATTCCAAAAAATTACCCAAAGTAAATTTTTATGTCCCATTTATAAAGTAGAATTTTATTTTCCCATAAGTACATATAAAAGTGACAAATACTTTATTTAAAAATGGATCTCCATTAACATGTCGTAAAATTATTTTTCGTTGAAAAAAACTTAATTTATCTCAAAAATTCAATGTCTTCTTATATTATGTCTAAAAACACATAATATGGATTTTAAAATTATAATGTGTATATAATATTGAAAATTATATTAATACTATTCAATACCTCTTTTTGAACAGCTAATATGGTAAGTCGTTCTGCACTCAAACTCGGTGATGCATGTGGTGCAAGCTATTGAATTACTTTAAAGGGATAACATATTACGAAATCCTGGGGTGTTAGACTCTTGCATGTTTATTTCATGTTTTTTTATCCATATGAATAAACCTTGAGTTTTTAGAAACTACCACCATAAAAAGTTGACCTCACTCATTTCATCCATTGAATCACTCGTTTTTCCTTCTATGTAATATCACTTAACATTTTTCTTTTATAATGGTCCAGAATGGTTCTCCCCATAATGCACTAGCATTAAACATTACATAATATTGAGTTAATTCAATAATTCACGTTAGATAACTTTTCAGTTTTAATGTTTTATATAATTAGGCCATAACATTTACAAAATATTCCCAGACATTACATGCAGACAATTATAATATGTATCCACTTTTTCCACCAATGAAACCCCATTAAAAAACATGATTTTTTATTGATAAAAATATTATTGACTTATATTGTTCTCTTACCCATACTTATACTCTCTGAAAAAAATTTCTATTAATTGTATGATCATTAAATGATCAGCATGTAATATAAAATAAGCAATAAAACTATTAGTCCATGAATATTTAAATCCTAGGGAAACATTTTCACAACAATATAATTTTCACCCATAAAACTTCATCAACATATCTTACATCATGTAGTCATTAAATTCCTATAAAAAATCATATACATAATAAATCACAAAGGTAACTCATGGGATCCATATCAAACTTATATTTCAGATTTCAAGGATATTTAGTGGATAACGTTCATGGTTATGTTTGGAACACCCATCATAGTATATTCCCTAAATCTCTAAGGATAACCGTTAATGTATAACTCTATTACATTACCTAATTCATTGGAGATCTACCACAGGCTCTCCCATCCTCAATATACAATGGAACCACCTATATTCATAAATAATTCCCAATAACCATAACATACTAATAACACATAAAACATGCATAAAAAATAACCTTCCCACATTTCTATTAGAAGATATCAGCTCAAGATAATTTTATAATAAATGTATTTAAAACATTGAAGAAAGATGAGTTTTGATTCAATGTGTCTCATACCACTTTGAAACGTTTGAATTCAATTTACCCATTAAATCTCACATGTCAATATAAATAATTACTTAAACCCATTTTTAAAGTATTGAAACTAATGAGAATGATTTAAAATAAATAATATTTAAAACATTTAAAATAATGTTTTCGTTAAAGAATCCCTTACCCCTTGAGAAAAATTGAATAAAAATCATTTAATAATAACATTAGGCTAAATGTTAAATATCACAAGACTATATTGATTCATGATATTACATGTTAACAGGGTGGTATATACACCTTATTGAACAATTAATGCACATAACATCAAGATATTTCTAAACGAAAGGAGATTGAGATGAAGTCCATTACAAGGATAGTATAATTATATTAATGATAAATAAATAACATAAATATGTGTGAACAATATATATGAATCTAATATATTTTAATATTAAGTGTAAAATAGTTAGAGTACATTCACATCTATTCCTCGAAAAACAGAACAAATGACATTTATATTTAACTAAATGAATGGTGATTGATTATAGAATTCCATTACCTTGAATGTGACTCATCATGTACGATATCTATGTTCTTGAATAATAAACATAGGTTAATTTAATCATTCTTGAAAAACATTACCATGTGTATTTTTTTTCTATCACTTATTATAATGTTATAAATATAAAATAATTATTTATGTTCATATCGGTTGTATGGTCGATATTCGGTACATGAGTTAAAAATGAAATTGTTTTTATTTAAATTATCCATGTGGTAAAAATTCCAGTATCTCCATATTATTATTCATGATTTAAATATCATATATATCAAATATATAAGTATTTATAATAGTCCCTAAATTTTTAATATATGAAATGAAATGCATCGTTCAGGGATATGATAGGACGTACGTATTCATGAATGATACTTTCATTTCATTGTCATATTAAAAGAATGAAAACTAAATGATACATTGGAATATTATAGTTATAGTTAATTATAAATGTTTTATATGTTACATAATATTGTTAAATCCATTATTTATATATTCTATGTATGGAATTAATGAGTCATATGAATTTAAGATGGAATTAGTCAACACTTCCTCAAATAGAATTATCATATTTACACATTGTCAAAAACATAAAGGTATGATGTAAATAAAAATAACAGATTCATAGAGACAATAGTAATACAATATATATAATATCTAAATATAGTTCCATTATAATGTCCAAAGTGATAGGTGGTAGGATAAAATAGAACAATCAACATTTTGTTATACGACAGTTCAATGTACATAGAAACAATATGTTCTATATCCATTAGATGAAGGTTTGTGTATGTTTAGGTAGAACCCTTTGCATAAAAACAATTTATTATGTTTATTAATTTGTTTTTTTTTTGAAAATAATTAATAAAATAGAGGTTTTGGGGATAGATAAGGAAAATAAATGAAAGGACCTTAAGAGAAGATGTTACCTCTACACCGGGTAAGTCTTTTTTAATTTACCCAAAAGACTTCCTCGAATTTCCTTATGCCCAAGTTAAATATTTTATGAGTAATTGAGTGATTTGGGTTTCTTATTTTATAAAATCTTGTCCAAACCAAGGATCTTCATAGGTGTGTGTATGTGGGTAGAGGTGGGGGCTTTTATAAGAGGGGTGAGGTTCACATTATGAAAGTCTTGATATATTATTTTATTATAAATTAATGTTCTAATTATAATAGAAAAAAGTGATATAATTCATAGATACGAGGTGGGTGGGTAGATATCCTCTCAACCAATTTGTTTTATACATGTTTAGGTCACAACAGTAACCTTATCTTTTGACATTAACCCTTTATTAAATAAATTAACCCTTAAATTTTCTTCTTGTATTTATAAAATATATGGTTAATATAGTTACTATATAATGAAAATAAAACCTCATATGGATCATTAATTTCATTATTAACCTTATATCAGTAATTTAGACGAATCATATATATTTACTAATATTATATCATTTAATAAAATATTTTTTAAAAAACTCATTTATTTCAAATTTGACAGTATTTAGAAATTGATTTTTGCTAAAGCTATTAAATCATGATTGATTCCAAAAAACATTAACTCAAATATAACATGTCATGATAATCCATAAAAATCATGTATGACATCAAATTTCTAAAATTTTAGTTATTTTAATATTAATAATATCATTTATTCGAATCTTTCGTTAATATGGTAATCACTACATCATCGGTGTATCAGAAATAAAGTTATTTATTTAATTTCTAAATATTATAAATAAAATACCATGGTGTACAAAATAGTTTTACCATTATAATTACCATTTATAGTCAAATAAATTAGATACAAAAATATATATTAAAATTGTTCTAGTAAAAAGTTACATGTTTATGTTATATTTCTCTTTACATTAAAAAATTTATTATAAATGTCATTATCAAACACAAGTTGATAACAAATGACAAAATCTTGGCCTAAATATTTTTTGTTTGCCCATGAATCCTCCAATAATATTGGGTTACATGTTAGTGTATTTTTATAATATTTAATAGTAATTTTACACTTATTTAACTAATTTACCCTTTATCCATTGTAAATATAAATAATTACTTATTTTACTATTCGTGATGTCCAAAAATAAAAAGGAACCAAATTACATAATTTTTTGATTATGATTCGAAATATGGAATACCTTTTAACAAATTTGAAACACAGATGCTGTAGTAATTAATTTTAAATTAATTGTCGTTGTCATAACCAGAAAGTGGTTTTTAAAGGAGTAAAAAATCATAAGATATTCATGTGTTTATGTCCAATATTATATTGAAAATACATAAAATGACAATAATTATATTAAATTATAAAAATAGAATCCATTTAAACTATAAAAAAAGATAAAAATAATATATATAAATATATATAAAGAAATGAAAATAATGTTTTGAATTAAAATATGGTATTTTATTCCATAATTTATTTTTCTTATTAAAACCATTTTCTGGAAAAATCGGAAACCCGAGTTCACAAAAGGTTACCACTAAATACTGAAAGATCTCTCAAACAGATTAAACACACGACTAATATTGCTTGACCCAGATATTCAATAAGGCTCCTAGTGTTGTGATCTAACCTGGATACATGGGTCTTCTCTAATGAGATCTTCAAGATGGGATATCATCCATTCCATTATCTGAATAAATTCCACTGAGTAGATGTAACACCATGAGCTTCCACGATACGATTCTCTTTCAATAATGCAATAGCTTGCATTGTACGCAAGTTTGGGTTCTAACACACCGCGACTAATCAAAGTAACCGCTATGAATAGTAATACCCACTTTTTAAAATTATGGAAATCTTATATTTCAATATGGACTTCATTTTTGTATTCATAATATCGAAATTCTCCTAAGTTGAATTTTTTGTAATTTTCTGAGAACTTCCATTTTTTATGAATAGTGAAAAATACTTAAAACAACTTTTTTGATAAAAATAATTTATTGTGATAAATTATACTATTGAGTGGTTTTAAATTATAATTAGAATATATTTTTACCATTTTATCCAATGGTGTTCATTAGAATTAATTTCACTTTGAAATTGGACTTAAACAATTGTCAATCTTTTGATATATATTGTTTCTTAAAAACACGCTATTTGTTGTGACAGCGGGAATTAATTATAAAATTAATTAATTCAACTTATATTTTTGGGATTTTTTAAAATAGACATCATTTTTGAATTCGGAATATCAATTATATCTTAGTGTGAAATTTTGGCATTGTTTTGAAAAACTTCAATTTTTGATGAATAGTGAAACCACTTAGTGGTAGTTAAAAAACTGATTTTTCGTTTAAATGAAACATTACCACTTCTGTGACTTAATTTTCAAATATCTGAAATCCATTGTTGTCATTAGGAAGTAAAATGTGGTTCAGTGGTATTAAAGTAATTTTTTTGGTGAATAGTAACTTTTAAGTTTAATTAATCGGGATTAAAGCTAATTAGTGAAATTTAAGGTAATAATAGTATTATAAAAATATGGAATGACCCTTACACGTGTCCTAAAACTATTGGATGTGTCATGTACGACCAAGACAATCCATGGGTCATCTTGGGGACCCCATGAAGCCACTTTGGTAGGAAAATGTCATAAATAACTTTTTATTTAATGTTAAAATAAAAAGGTCACAAACAAGGGTTGTTTTACTAAAACAACTTTTAAATGGGGTTATACAAGTCATATTTTTGACTATAAATATTCATTAGAAATATAAAATGATTTCCTACATCATGATATTTTTTATAATTTTTATACATTAAATAATCGAAATTATTTATGACACCATGATGATGCAGCAATTACCTCATTAATTAACGATTTAAATAAAATGAAAATATAATGTAAAATCTAAGACTAATACATGTCAAAAACCTATTGGATGAGTATATTTATAACCCTTATCATCTTATCCTAGAAATATATAAGTGTGGGACCTTTAGAATTCGAAAAAGCATTTCATAATAATGTAACATTTCAATCTTTTCAAGAGTGCCCCTTCTCTCCTCTTATAAAAGGCCTCCAACACTACCACCTTACTCACACCTTCAATGCCTTTTAGCTCGACCAATCTCTGCCCAAATACCCTCTCAACTTCCCTCCCAAACTCTTAGAAGCCTCACTTTTTGTATATGTCTTCCCAAGGAAGCCTTTGGCTCAAATAAAAAAGAGTTACCCGATTTTAAGGTAATGTCTTCTCTAATGTTGTTTTGTTTTGTTTTGCTTCTCCAACCCCTTAAACTATTTTTATTCATTTTTTTTGTAACAACACAAGTATCTAAAATATAATAGGATTTTTTATGATAATTATTTTGTTTAAAATTACACACACCTTCGTCTAATCGTTAATGAACAAATTGTTTCTGTGGGTGGAGAAATACTGCCTCACAAAATGATGATTGTTCAATATTCTATTAACACCTCTAATGGTGGACATTTTTATGACACTATTTTCATATATGATATATATATTATGTTTTTGTTTTCCTTATGCTTATTTATTTCTCATTTATGGCATATTTTATGATTACCATTATGGGTCAACGCGATAATTTTATTTTAGGAAGTGCGGACTACCGCCCCCTCAAAGTGATTTGAATCGTTAATGCCATATGTGGGATGTATAAAGGATGGAGTAAATGTTATTATACATTATATTATACTTTAATTATATTATAACTTTATATAATTATTACTTCATTCCATTAAATATGAAATGGAAATGAAAGTAGTGTTCATGCGTATGTCCGGGTTACCGTCTCCATGAACGGTGCATTTCATTTCTTACCTCTAAATGTTATGTAATATTATAAATTAATGTATATACTGTATATATATTATGTATATGATATATACATCATGAATATAATTATGGATATAATGGATATTTTACCACATGAACAAAGTGTAATTATAAGAAGTTAATTTTTGACTCAAGTACCTAAGATCGACAAAACGACCGTTATAAACTTAAATAATTACATAATGTTCATGACATGGTAATAAGTGATATAAAAGGAATAATGAACTTGAAAAAGTTTCTTAAGAAGGTAGATATTAACTCTAGTTTATTATTCAGGAGATCAATGAACGGTCGATTGAATTCGGACACGAGGTAAGGGAACTTCTTAACCCAATTTCTGTTTGTTGGGTTAATCTCTTACTTTCAAATTATGTCATGATATTATTATGTCTTATCTGGTATTTATAAATTATTTATGTGTAAATATAGTGAATACACATAATAGATCAGTTTTATTTAAAAAATGATCTTTTTAAGGGACTTCGTATCAATCTCCTCTAATTGAGGCATAATTTGTTTTATACACATCATTCTTTTATACGGTGTATAAACCCCTTTGACTTTTATGTTTCTTTAAAAATGAATCTTTTTATACGATTCATTTTAACTAAATGAAAAAAGGAATGTTTTTCTTACGTATGCGGTGACAACGACTTCTCCACTGCCATGACCATTATTTGTGTTTCGGTTTCCTCTACAAGCCATCAATTTTTTTTAAAATGAAAAATAAAAACAAGTTTTAATTTTATTTTATTTTGGTATTGAAAATGATTTTGAATGTGTTTTTATAATATAAATGTGTTGTATTGATATCTTGTGATTAAAATGTGGAAATTTTATGTTTCCTTTATACATGTTTTATGTGATACGATTATGTTATATGATATGTTTAAACCTATTCATATGAGGAATGCATTGGACTTAATAAGTGACGGGGGGAGCCGGCTATAGCTCCTCGATGCATTGGTAGGTCTCATGAGACAAACTAGTGTCTTGGCGCGAGGCCTTGACAAAATCTTATTTGTGGTCTTGGCACGAGGCCTTGGCTACGTGGTTATGATAGTCTGGAATTATGCATTCCATCATTATGAAAGTGGTTATTGATATTTCATATGATTATTCGACTAGTACAATATCAATGTGATAAAGTAAATGGCATTATTTAATTTTATTTTTTCCATATTATGCTGAAGAAAAGGTTTAAAAAGGATTTTGTTTTAGTTATACATTTTCTTAAATGTTAATGTTTATTTTCGAAAGCTTCCTTAATATTGTTATCCTTACTGAGCATCTGAGCTCACCCCTTTCAATGTTTTAATATTTTCATGGATGTGAAGAAGTATTTTATGAATGACTAGCAGGGATAGTCAGAAAGGGATATGAGTGTGGACTATGAAGACCATGTTATTGTAGTTTTTTTACTTTATGATGTAATGAAATACTTATGAATGTATCTAGTGTTTCCAAGGCTACTAAACTAATCGGTCTTTCGAGACTTGATCATTTGTGATCATGCCAATGTTACGAAGTAATGCACCAACTCTAGGCAACTGGGGTAGGGGCAATACAGTTGGTATCAGAGGTAGTTTAGTACTAACCTTGGAAGCTAGATTTAGATAAACTCTGATTAGAGCACATATCCCAAAGATATAATTTGAGGATTAGTATAGAAGAACTTCCTAGAATTTTGGTATTATAGAGATGTTGTGAGTTTTCCGAGCAATACATCCCTGTCTGGATACGAGCAGGTAGAGGCAGATCTGTCACAGATGTACCTAGGGGTAAAACCCGAAAACACCTCTTTGAGGTAGACTCGAACGGGAACTGGTGCATGACCACGGGCCTTGTTGCACTCTTGGTTACGACACTCCCGGGGGATATGCTTCGGATAATTCTCATTTTCTTTACAAACCACTATGAAAGGTTATGAGTATATACTTCCTCAAAGAAAACATTTTTATGGATTATATCAATAAATAGTTCAATTTATGTTATGTATTTTACATGTATGGAATTATTTATTTTGATTCATTGACTAATCTAGTTTATGCCATTGTTTAGAAATGGCGCCTAGTGGAAGGAATGGAAACCGTATCAATGCACTCACATGATGTAGGGATTTCCCTCCTTCTAAAGATAATTATTGTGGATCTGGAGATACAACTGGTGCTGATCAACTTATTACCATACTGGTACAACTCACTCAAGTTATGAATAATAACCTTACTCTAATGGAGCAACCTGATCTGCAATGTGGAGGATCAATGTTAGACCGCTTCATGAGGAAACAACCTCCAACATTTAATGGGGGTACAAATCCATTAGTAGCTGAGCAATGGATAAACTCCTTAGAGAAAATAATCCACGCCTTGGGGAGTAGCGAAACGAAGAAGGTTGTCATGGCAGTCTACCACCTCACTGGAGATGCCAATCAATGGTGGTCGTTGATTCAAAACACAAAGGAAGATTATGAAGTATCAAATATGGAATGGAGGGAGCTCAAAGATATTTTCCTAGAAAAATACTATCCTCGCGTCCATTGAGCAGATATGGAAAGACAATTTTTGAGTCTTAGACAAAAGGATGATGAGAATATCACAAAGTATGAGGCCAACATTACAAGGTTAGAGAGGAATACTGAAGATTATATACGTAACCCAAGAAGTAAGATCAATCGTTTCTTTGATGGGTTAAAACCATTTCTCCATCGATCATTAGTTTCACAATCTTTCTCAACGTACGAAGATACAGTCTCATGTTCTATCAAGACAGAAAATGAATTCTCTAAGTCTTATGACAACAAAGTAAAGCAATAGAAGAAGAGAACGGTGGAACAAGAGACATATAAAGGGAAAAGAGAAAGAAAGATTTTCCATTATGCGATAATTGTGGGAAGAATCACCCTGGTACTTGCCTAAAGGGAATGGGAGTTTGTTACAAATGTGGAGAAAAAGGGCACCCGACTCGTGATTGTAAGGGAAAAAAGTGGCTATCAATGTTGAATGCTACAATCGTAGGGAAATGGGGCATTATGCAAATGAATGTCCTAAGCGTTAGGGAAACTTACCTCAGAAAAGGCCAAGGGAACAAGGACAATCATATTCTATTACTAGAGTAAAAGTTTAATAATTAATGTATTGGTGCTTTTGGACTGAAGGATTATATTCTCGTTATAAGGATAATGTGATATATATAAGGATTGAACTGCAGTACATGTTTTTTTTTCATTAAGGTTGTAATATGATGAAGGTAATCATATTTTTAGTATGTGACAATAAGAGAAACATTAAATTGTTTGATGAATCTGATAAATTGATTTTGGAATTAAGAGACCTTTTAGAGAAAGTCTCAACAGCGGTATTTTGGATAAATATAATGGTTGGGATGGATTAAGTTGAACATTAAATAGTATTGATTAAGGTTAAAACATTTCTTAAGATTATTTTTGGAATATTATAATACTGTTGTTTTAGAAAAGGACAACCTGCAGGGTGGGGAATAACCCGTCGCGACAGACAATGCTGCAAGAATCGAACCCACAACCATAGTGCGACATGCCTTTATTACCTACCACTTGCCTACAGGAAGTCCCTGGTTATTACAAAATATTATTCCTAATGTAAATGGTATGTGTTAATATTTATAACCTTATACTATTAGGATAAATAGAATATTTTTGAGTTCTGTTACCATTTGGAGTGAAAGATGGGTTTGTGGGAAAAATTAATTATAGAATGAAAGTCTACATGACAATTATGTATATTCCCTTACGTTCTTAGTAAATCTCGTAAAAAAATTCCTCAATAATATAAAAGGTAACTTAAAACAAAAACGTTGCAGGTTAACTTTTCCAACTAGGGATTCAATGACCGTTTAACCAATCACAAGTTTGTGATTTTCTTATGGTTAACTTTCTCCTAATACTATTTTCTACAACTCTCCATCAATCCTTGATGGTTTTTTTTCTTCCATATCCATATTTTCAAAGAATCCTAGTATGGGCTATCTCGGGTGACCTTTGTACTTATCTTTCTATCTTTTAATGTTATATTTTTATTAACCCTATTTCAGATGTGGGTTTTCTACAAAGGTATTTTATATTTTCAACCTTTTATATTCATAGAAAATTTTCAAATTTCGAGGACGCTATTTATTTAAGGAGGGGAGAATGTAACATCCCGAGCTTCCACGATAATCTTGTCTTTCAATAATTCAATAGCTTGCATTGTACGCAAGTTCGAGTTCTCACACACCGCGACTAATCAAAGTAGTAGTTATGAATAGTAATACACACTTTTTAAAATTATGGAAATATTATATTTCAATATGGACTTCATTTTTGTATTCGTAATATCGAAATTATCCTATGTTGAATTTTTTGTAATTTTCTGAGAACTTCCATTTTTTATGAATAGTAAAAAATACTTAAAACAACTTTTTTTGATCAAAATAATTTATAGTGATCAATTATACTATTGAGTGGTTTTAAAGTATAATTAGATTATATTTTTACCATTTTATCCAATTGTGTTCATTAGAATTAATTTCACATTGAAATTGGACATAAACAATTGTCAATCTTTTGATATATATTGTTTCTTAAAAACACGCTATTTGTTGTGACAAGGATAATTAATTATAAACTTAATTAATTGAACTTATATTTTTGGAATTTTTTAAATTATACATCATTTTTGAATTCGGAATATCAATTATATCTTAGGGTGAAATTTTGGCATTATTATGAAAAACGTCAATTTTTGATGAATAGTGAAACCACTAAGTGGTAGTTAAAAAACTGATTTTTTGTTTAAATGAAACATTACCACTTCTGTGATTTGATTTTCAAAAATCCGACATACATGGTTGTCATTAAGGAGTAATATGTGGTTCAATGGGATTAAAATACTTTTTTTGGTGAATTGTAACTTTTAAGTTTAATTAATTGTGATTAATGGTAATTAATGAAATTTAAGGTAAAAATAGTATTATAAAAGTATGGAATGACCTTTACACATGTACTAAAACTATTGGATGTGTCATGGACGACCAAGAAAATCCATGGGACTACTTGGGGACCCCATGGAGCCACTTTGGTAGGAAAATGAAATAAATAACTTTTTATTTTATGTTAAAATAAAAAGGTCACAAACAAGAGTTGTTTTACTAAAACAATTTTTAAATTGGGATATACAAGTAATATGTTTGACTATAAATATTCATTAGAAAGATAAAAAGATTTCCTACATCTTCATATTTTTTTATAACTTTTAGACATTAAATAAAATAAATTATTTATGACACCATGATGAAGCAGCGATTACCTCATTAATTAACGATTTAAATAAAATGAAAAGATAATGTAAAATATAATATTTAACTTGTCAAAAACCTATTGGATGAGTAGATTTCTAAAATTTATCACCTTATACTCTAAATATATAAGTGTGGGACCTTTATAATCAGAGAAATCATTTCATAATAATGTAACATTTCAATCTTTCCAAGAGTGCCCATTCTCTCCTCTTATAAAAGGCCCCCACCACTACCACCTTACTCACACTATCAATGCCTTTTGGCTCGGAAAACCTCTGCCCAAATACTATCTCAACTTCCCTCCCTTACTCTTAGATGCCTCAATTTGGGAAGAAGCCTTTTCAAGGAAGCCTTTGGCTCAAATCAAAAAGAGTTACCCGATTTTAAGGTAATGTCTTCTCTAATGTTGTTTTGTTTTATTTTGCTTCTCCAACCCCTTAAACTCTTTTTATTCAATTCTTTTGTAACAAAACCAGTATCTAAAATATACTAGAATGTTGTTATGATATGTATTTTGTTTACACTTACACACACCTTCGTCTAATGGTTAAAGAACATACTATTTCTGTGGGTGGCGAAATACTGCCTCACGAAACGATGATTATTCAATATTCTTTTAACACCTCTAATGGTGGCCATTTTGATGAAAATATATTCATTTATGATATATATATATATTGATTATGTTTTAATTATGCTTCTTTATTTTTCATTTATGGAATACTTTATGATTTCCATTATGGGTAAACGCGATAATTTCATTTTAGGAAGTGCGGACTACCGCCCCCTCAATGTGATTTGAATCGTTAATGCCATATGTGGGATGTATAAAGGATGGAGTAAATGGTATTATACATTATAATATACTGGAATTATATTATACCTTTATATAATTATAAATTAATTCTATAAAATATGAAATGGAAATGAAAGTAGCGTTCATGCGTACGTACGGCATACAGTCTCCATGAACGGTGCATTTCATTTCTTACCTCTAAATGTTATGTAAAATTATAAATGAATGTATATAATGAATATATATGATGTATATGATATATAAATCATGAATATAATTATGGATATAATCGATATTTTACCACATGAACAAAGTGTAATTATAAGAAGTTTATTTTTGACTCAAGTACCTAAGATCGACAAAACGACCGTTATAAACTTAAATAATTACATAATGTTCATGAAATTGTAATAAGTGATATAAAAAGAGTAATGAACTTGAAAAAGGTTCTTAAGAAGGTAGAGATTAATTCTAGTTTATTATTCAGGAGATCAAAGAATGGTCGAGTGAATTCGAACACGAGGTAAGGGAACTTCTTGACCCAATTTCTGTTCTTTGGGTTAATCTCTTACTTTCAAATTATGTCATGATATTATTATGTACTATCTGGTATTTATACTTTATTTATGTGTAAATATTGTGAATACACATAATAGATCCATTTTATTTAAAAAAATTATCTTTGTAAGGGACTTCGTCTCAATCTCATTTCATTGAGGCATAATTTGTTTTATACACAATTTCTTTTATACGGTGTATAAACCCCTTTGACTTTTATGTTTTTTTCAAAATAATTATTTTAATACGAAGTATTTTTACTAAACCACAAAAAGGAATGTTTTTCATACATATGCGGCGACAACGACTTCTCTGCCTCCGTGACCATTATTTGAGTTTCAACTTCCTCTACAAGCCATAACATTTTTTTAAAAATGAAAAATAAATACAAGTTTTAATTTTCATTTATTTTGGTACTGAAAATGGTTTTGAAAGTGTTTTTATTATATCAATGTGTTGTGTTGATATCTTGTGATTGAAATGTGGAAATGTTATGTTTCCTTTATGCATGTTTTATGTGATACGATTATGTTATATGATATGTTTAATCCTATTCATATGAGGAATGCATTGGTCTTAATAAGTGACGGGTGGAGCCCGCTATAGCTCCTCGATGCATCAGTGGGTATCATGAGACAAACTAGTGTCTTGGAACGAGACCTTGACAAAATCTTATTTGTCATCTTGGAACAAGGCCTTGGATACATGGTTATGATAGTCTGGAATTATTCATTCCATCATTATGAAAGTGGTTATTGATATTTCATGTGATTATTCGACTAGTAGAATATCCATGTGAGTAAATAAAAGGTATTATTTAATTTTATTTTTTCCATATTATGCTGAAGTTAAAGTTTAAAAAGGATTCTGTTTTAGTTATACATTTCCTTAAATGTTATTGTTTATTTTCGAAAGATTCCGCAATATTGTTATCCTTACTGAGCATCTGAGCTCACCCCTTTCAATGTTTTAATATTTTCCAGGATGTAAGGAAATATTTTATGAATGACCTGCAGGGATAGTCAGAAAGGGATATGAGTGTGGACTATGAAGACCATGTTATTGTAGTTTTTTTACATTATTATGTAATGAAATACTTATGAATGTATCTAGTGTTTCAAAGGCTACTAAACTAATCGGTCTTTTGAGACTTGATCATTTGTGATCATGCCAATGTTACGAAGTAATGCACCGACTCTGGGCAACTAGGGTTGGGGCGTTACAGTTGATTTTTCTATGATTGAATCCTGGGGCTAGAATTATATCTTGCTTATCTATCCAAAATTATTGCTCCTTTGTAGCATCCACTAAATCCTCAGTTCTTAAATCCTCTTGAGTTCCCCTTATGAGACATTGGGTTGAATATCTTACTCAAGAATATCTTCTTGGGAGTGCAGAATTATTTTCATGCACTCCCCATATTTTCCTTCTATTTTACTTTTTTATCAAGATTCTTCGTCACTTTATCCCATATGTAGGATTGATATTTCATTATTCCTTCCTATCTTGGCCGATCAAGTTTCTATAGCTTTTGGTATTCAAGATTAATCCTTTAATTCCTTTTCTTTTTTTCACATAAACCACTATACATTTCCCTGAGTCACTAATTCTTTTTTCACATTCTTCCTGCGAGGGTTCTAAGGACTTTAAAATGTACTACTTTCACTATTCATTAAAATATGAATTCAATCTAAAAAAATAAATAAAAAATTCAAATAGGGTAAAATTTCATTTCCTTATTCAAAATAATATTTTTATTATGTCAAATAAAACATATGAAATTGTCCAGAACTATATTTAAAAAGGTTTGTCCATCAAAAGGCTGTAAAACTGTATTTTTTTGAAAAATACTTCTCTAAACCATAAAGTTGAATTTGTTAATATATAATTTCAAGAAAACATATATGATGAATTTATAAAATTACATTGAATATAAAACATATATTTTTCATTGAATAAAAAACCCTAAATAGTGTTATGATTTTATAAACACAATTAGTATCTTTTTAAATAGGTTTTCATAAAAACACATCATTTATGTTAATTTTTTCCATTTATAAACAATTTTATAACCAATAAATCATTATTTAAACATGTGTAAATCATATTCACCAAATAATTTTGACACAAATAATTTCTACCATTTCAACGACTAGGTTATAACTGTAACATTTAAATTATAATATTTAGTTGTTCATTTAAGATCTATGTAGCATAAAATTTAAGATATTGAAAATTTATTTTCTTTCTTAAGACATGGTATTTTAGATTCACCACCCCTATAAAAATTTTACTCCCCTAAACGTTAATTTGGGGTTAGTAACTGGGGTATGAATTTTCAAAATACCTTTATTGAAAACCCACATTGAAAAAAGGGTTAATAAAACTTCAATTTTAATTGATAGAAAGATATGTCCAAATCTCACCCAACATAACCCATACATGGGTTCCATATTTGAAAACATGGATATTTATGAAAAAATAACAACATTTTCTTGATAGATTGTGATAAGAAACATGATCAGGAGAATGTTAACAATTAGAAAACCAAAAACATATGACATGTTAAATAGTCTTTTATTTCGTAGATGGAAAATCTAAACAGAAATCATTTTGTATTTACGATTTCTTTTAATAATATTTAGGAATTATTTTACCACATAGAATAAAAACATAATGAAATATACATACTTGGATGGTATTGTATTATCATTTAATCAATTTAGACAACACATTTATGTATTTATTCAAATAATGAGTATTTAGGAAGAATTTATCTCACCTAAATCACCATAATAAACTTATATAGAATCACAATATCCAAAAAGATGAACCATATATTTCCCAAGTCATTAGAAATTTAAAAAATCCAATATGTTTAGTACAATATCATATAATACCCCATAAAGAATAATCCTTAATAATGATAAGACTACTTTTAATATCCAAAATTCAACAGTAATACCCCAGTTCTATGTAGACCTTGCAACAACAAAGTATCCTTAAAAATATTCAAAATAATCAAAACTAATATTGAATCATAAAATTCATAATGATTTGATAGCATAGTCTTCCACAATAAATCACAACATTTGTCTAAAAATAACATATACTACTCTTAATGTCTCAAACAATAAATTAATTACCCTAATCATGCATTCTCAATGATAGGTTAATCATTTCAATAAATAACACAAACTTCTATATTTCCACTATAAAATCATAGATTATTCCATAATAAAAATCAACCACTACTCTTAAAATGAAATCCCAAAGTATTCTATCTTCCATAAGAATATACTGTTCTCAAAAGAGTAAATTTCTTCCAAATTAAAATTTTTCACTTAATAACCAATTCATTTTTTATACTAAGGATATATATTATATCAGACATATGTTTTAAAAATAAAAATATTCTTAATACCTAAAATAATTTAACTAAAAATAATGTATCTTATAAACTTGGTACTTCACGTATGCTTGTGGAAGAAGTGAAATCACAGTCGCACTTTAGTAGGGGGTTCGATTCAACAGCTTTGTCCGATGTGATAGGTTTTCACTCATTCTTACTTTTTTTTATTTTTTCAAAAACTATAAAATTTTATAAAAATCGCATAAATGCGATAAAATTATCATAAAAACCATACATGTTTTGACCTCTTAGGTTATTTCATACCTAGCATTTTGTATCTAAATATTTTATAACCCATAATTTCATCAAAGATGAATGTCGCTAATAATTACATTGGTTTCAGTAATATTTAAGATTCTAAATCATAAAAATGGGTTTCTATGATGTTGATCATATGATCAATCATAAAATTATAAACCCATGAAGATATCCCTAACTATTAATAAAACAACTTAATATCCATCGTTGTCTAAACCAACCTCCGATACAAACTATATGGCCACATACTTAAAAAAAATAATCATCATTTAAGACACTAATTTACATTGATAATAATTTTAGGCTTAGAGTATTATATAATTATGTCACGAATAATCCTAGTGTGGCTCGTGCTGTGACTCCCCAAATCCACCTCTAATAGGCCAGGGGCTGGTGACTAGAACCGAGTGGGAATATCACTAACACGGGAGGCCTTGCCTATGTACATGTACCCACAAACAGATATCTGAGCCCATAAATGATAAAAGTAAAAAACCAATAAGGAATAAAATGCATGCATACTACTAAACCCAACCAACTGATTACAATTGATGTAATGTGCGGTAGTTAAACACGACCAAAAAACGAGACCACCAAAACATGAGTATGAAAACTAGAAAGTCAAAACTATAATCACAAAGAGGTGATGGGGTTGTGGATCATAGCAGTAGAAACTCCTCATCCTATAGGGAACTCCTAAATATCTGTTTGTTGCCGGTCCATCCTGGACTCCGTCAAAATGGAAGTCATATTTACAAGACATGACACGTGTGGGCATAGCCCGTGCAGGGGTGTGTATTACACTACTCTGTAGAGGACCTCAAAAACCAAAAAACAATAGAAAAGGTAAATTTATAGTCATATCTAGGTAGTATATGTATAGAAAAGATTTTTAAAGAAAAACACAATCCATATATTCTCAAAATCCAGACCCATGTTCTAGAGACAAGTAACAAAACTGCATACCCCATCTAGGGTTGTAGTTCAATGGTTCTACAAAGCACTCATCTGGTAGAACTCATTATAGGTGTCTAATGGCTCGGAAAACATCCGTCTGAGATGTAATGTCCATTGAGAAAATCCATTAGTGATAGATACACTCTTTCTATGGAAACACACTCCTATGTGGGGAAAGATCATGATACATAGATGAGGATCCCTATAAGGGACTTGGAAGATACCACGACTCATCTGGATTTACCTACTATGTAGTGGATAAATTTTTAGTGGTATAATTAATGCTGATACCTAACTCTACATTGGATTATGAATGAATATAGGATCTCACTCCGGGCCTCTTAGAGGGATACCTGACTTTATCTAAAAAATTCATGTTGAAGGGATCTGATTTCTATGAATAGAAATGATTCCAGAACATCATAGGAATGAGAAAAGGCAGAACTAACCCAAATAAAACATATCTATGGAACGGTGGATAAGTGGATCAATCCATGTTCCAGGATATACATGGCAGGTAGAAGGGGTCACATGCCAGGTATAGTGACTCTGAGTACTGACTGTGTGTAATGACATAAGTTAGAGGGGACATGCCATGCAGATATTTAATTACAATACATGTAAGATGGACCAAATTCTATATTCGAGTAACTGGGTTTCCCTCCATGTAGGCATCCATCTGCCCGTACACGGCTCAAACCCATGTGTGTCATCTCGTGCTACTGGTACATGGGGTAATATGCACAACTAGCTCTTTCTGACCGTGTGGAAGAGTACACGAACGTATACTCCACCCAATGACTTCTTATCACCCAAGATACACCCTGAGTCTAGCATAAGGACCCACAGTCCATGTTCTTTGGAGAACATGTTGTGCCATTGCTTCCTGCACCGCTGAACACTTCATGCCTCTATGATGGTCCCACCCGACATGTTCTTCGGGATACATGACATATGTTCCAGAAATTTCATGAAATATTGTTCTTCTTCTGAACTCCTTCAATGTTCTTCTGATCCTATATAAGTCCCCATGATCATCAGAAAACAACATGGTTATGGTCACCCCGACACCGGAAAGTTGTTTATGTGGTTTTTGGACCTCTGGTCGATCCTAAACACAAGTACTAATTTACCCACACGAAGAACATTTGAAGAATGAGAACTCCAAAACCATATTGTTTTGTCTTCCTCTATCATCATCTCACCTACGCTAGATCATTATGTTTCCTCATCTCCATTTTTTATCACTATTCCAAGAAAATGGGGCACCATGATTCTTTGTTCGCATCCCCACAAAGAACGTGATGAACTCAGGGAAGTGGGGGGAAGAAAACGAAACAAAAATGAAGAATGAAACTCCTTTGTAATTTTTCATTGAATTAATCCACTCCCATAACAATGTTTAATGGGGAAATTTAAAACATTAAATTCTGAAAAATGAGTCCATCGGAACGAACTTAATAAAAAAAATATCTGCAATAAGAACAATGATGCACGGGTCAAACAGTTCATTGGAAGATTATCATTCATAGTTTAATAAATATAATGGGTAAGAAATAAATTATTACATAACCCCTACCTCGATTCAGTTGATGAATAATCATCATGTCCTGTTCATTGGTGACATTAATCAAATCTGAGATGCAACGATCGATCGCATCGTCTTCTTCCTTTAACGATTCCTCATCCAATGTTTTAATGGAAATCCACAGTCCACAAGGTTATGTGACTAAAACTATTAATATTCCATAATTATGTATTAATAAAAAGGATTAGGACACAATGTTTAAGGAAAATTTTAAAATAATTAAAATATTAATTTATTTATTTCATTTAAAATAGCTCAAAACTATCTTTTGCAGTTGGCCCATGCCGGTCAATGTTAGGCCTCACCATCGGTAAAGTAAATTTTATTAACTAAATGGGTCCATCATATTTATACTTTGGGAACAAGATTAATAGTTATACAAACATTTTTTGGAAAACTGCTCATGTGCATTTTTTAAAAGATTGATTTATTAAAATCATTTATTATGGGAACTCCAGGCCTCAGAATCGCACACCGTCAAAAATCCTGGTCTAGAAATAATTCTATATAATATTTAAAAATAGTACATGGAAAATATGAGACATTGAATAGACCCCAAAATATGGCTCTACATCCCAAAAAATCCAAAAATAAGTCTACTCATACCGATCTAGGTATTTCACATGTATCTAAGTGTCCCTCTCCCACATGCTCTGTGGAATATTCTTGTTCTTCCACTGAACATGCCCCATGGGAATCACTCTACCATAAATTATCATCTGCTACTGATCCTTGATCTCCACTCGGTACTCTGCAAAATTTCACCACATTCTCAATTTCCATCTCTCCCTAGTCGACGACCTGTGATGGGTCATGCACATACCTCATCAGCTGCAAAACATGGAAGACACCATGCACCATGTGCAACTACAACAGTAGAGCTAGGTTGTATCCCACCGCTCTAACAATACGCAATATCTGAAATGATCTGATGAACCTCGTAGATAGCTTGTCGCCCATGCCAAATCTTCATAACCCTTGTCGAGGTGAGACCCAATGAAATACATGGTCTCCCTCTTTGAACTCTAGTGGTCTTAGTTGTCTATCATTTAAAGACTTATGCCATCTCTGTTGAGCCTTCATCTTCTTTCCTGTTGATCTTCACAATCTCGGTGGTAGCTCACACTAGCTATGGACAAATAAGTGTTGACTCTCCCTAATCATTCCACCTGAGTGGTTACCGGGAGAGTCTACCTTATAAGTCCTCGAACGGTGCCATGCCAATGGTGGAGTGGTAGCTATTATTTTATTCAAACTCCACCAGTGGTAGTGGACCTCCCAATGGAAACCAAAGTACAATATATAGACCCACAACATATCTGCAAGAACCTGAATGGTCCTCTCAGTATGACCATATGTCTAGGGAAGGAACGTCATGCTAAAGCATAGCTGAGTCCCAAATGCATCTTGTAGTCCCTTAAAAACTGGGATGTGAAATGAGCATCAAGATCTGAGACTATCATCAAAGGGATTCCATGAAGATGAACTATCTATTGCACGTAGGGCATCCCAATTTATCTACAAAACTCTGCTCCATGATAGCTAGGAAGCGATATGACTTGGTGAGTCGTTCAATGATCACCTAGATGGCATCATGTCCCTTGGATGTTAATGGTAAGCCCATCATGATGTCCATTGACATTCCATCCCACTTCCACCCTGGCACATACAAGGTGAGCTAACCCCACTGGAACCTAGTGCTCAGAATTCACCTGCTGGCGTGTAAGGCATAATGAAAAGAACTCTACTACTGCTTTCATCATACCTCTCCACCAAAACTGATGTCAGAGGTCCTGTTACTTTTTCACCACTCCAGGATGTAACTCTGAGGGGGATGTACGAAACACCCTTAGGACCTCCTCCCGCAATTCCACTAGTACAACAATGTGTTCTATGAAATGAACAACATGCTCCCCACCTTGTGAATACCCATCAAAGGAATGTCCTATGGATAAATTATCATGTAAATCCTCATAGTCGACATCCCCAAGCTATCACTCCCTATCTTTTTGTAAGATTTGATGACTTACAACAATCAAATAAAGGTAAGTTTCATTCTCTCTATCCACTAATGAGAACTGTAAAGAGGGAAACTACTCTATCGACTCACTCAACAGCTACGAGCTCAATATTCTACAAAGTGAATCTTCAACATTGTTCCCCTTCCCAAGAGTATATATGATCTTGAAATCATATTCATTGGGGAACACTATCGAACACCTATATCTCATATTCAAGTCCATCTTCGAAAAGATGTATTTGAGGCTCGTGGCGTCAGAGTAGATGATAAACTACTCAACCATAAGGTTGTGTAGTCAAATATTCAATGTGAAGACTACCGGTTCAAACTCATGATCATGGGTCACATAGTTCTGCTCCTATGGCATAAACTGGCTTAGACCATTAGAAATTATTGCCTGTCTCTGCACAAGGACACATCCGAACCCATTCTATATTGCATTGCAGAAATCTGTGCACTCAACAACCTCTTCTAGAAATCTCAATATTGGTATTCTCGTCATCATCTCCCCCAACTGCTGAAAACCCTACTGGCACTTATCTAACCATACAAAAGGCTTCCCCTTCAGGGCTAATGCTATAATCATTGCTAATTTTTGGGGGAAATTTGGGAAAAATCTCTTGTAGTATCATGAAAGTACAAGGATGCTCTACACCTCTGTCGCGCTCCGAGGTGGTTCCCATGCAAACAACACCAAGACCATGGATGGGTCCACTTCTTCTCTATATGCTGAGATAACATGTCCCAAAAAGTTGAGCTACTGTATCCAGAATTGGCACTTCCATAGATTCCCATAAAGCTGGTGCTCTCAGTGTACATCCAGAACCATATGTACGTGTCTCTAATGTTCCTCCTCTAACACTAAGTAGACAAGTATGGTTTGAAAATCTATATTATAGATCTCATTAATACTGAAGGGGTGTTCATCACACTGAAAGGAACTACCAGGTACTTGTAGTGACCATAGAGGCATTTGAATTCATTCTTTGGTATATCCACATGTCGTACTAATAACAGATGGTAACTTGATATATAGTCAACCTTCATGATCCATTGTTACCCTCTTAAATGATCCATGAAGTCATCAATCCATTTATGTAGATATTTTTTCTTCACCGTCACCTAGTTTAGGTACTAGTAATGAATTCACAACATTAAACACCCATATTCCTTATTGGAAAACAAAACCGGGAAAGCCTAGAGTGAAACAATGGGTCATACGAAGCCCTTACTCTATAGATCCTCCAACTAAACCCTCATCTCATGAAGCTCTGCGGGGGCCATCAGATATGCTGGTAAGGATATCAATGTCATCCCAAACTGTAAGTCAACGAAGAATTCAATCTACCAGTGGGGTGGTAGTTCTGAACATATTCTTGAATGAAGTCGTCGTACTCTTCCACAACTACTGGGAAGAGGAACCTCAAAACATCTACTGCTCTGAGGGTATGGAGATATATCTCATGAGTGATCGGTTGTACCCTCTTATGAATGACCCCTTCTTGTGCTTCCTGGGTCTCCTTTTCACTAACAAAATAAAAAACTCATCCCATCTCTACAGATACACATCACTCCTCACCTAAAATAGTCAATCTGAGTATAGACCAAATATAACCAATCCATCTTAATAATTATATCATAAGTCATCAATACTGCCACTAAGAGGTTTCAACCGAATATCTCACATCCAAAGATAATATCAAATAGTCTGCAAAGGTGTGTTTTCTTCAAGTTCCATCCCCTAGGTGTATCTAAGTGTATGGGTTGAGTAACCGACTCTACCAGCATCTCACAGTTTATCCCAAGACATGTGGTGAGTATAGAATGACTAGAGCCTGTGTCTATATGTACGGAAGCAAAAGTATAAAATACATATATTATAGGTAAGATCATACTTTGTATCCCTTGTTCATATGCCTCGACTTCATATAGTTGTCCCATTCCTTGTCCCGCATCTCCCTGAGCCTAGTGCAGACCACATGGGGTGGTTGTGAATGTTTATCAAAGCCTCTTCAACAACTACAACACTCCCAATTCCTCTTCCACGTTCACCACCTGGTGGGTCTATCTGCTCCACTCTCTCCTACTGCCTCAGTGGTCCATCTGCTACCTCTTTTACAGAATCATAACGGGTCATAAATTCTCTAGAGTGAAGTCGGATACCATCACATGAGTATCCCCACCTAACCCGAGGATGATTGGATCCAGCCTGAGATACCTGGACTGTCAAACCCATGTCCTCAGTCCTCCTGTGATGTCTCCCACATCCCAAACCCTATGATTTATGTCGGCTCCCTACTACCGAGGTCTCTATAGCTGTTTGCATACTACGGACTATCGTCGGCTTCTTCTGTTCATCCAAGAAGCTTTTGATTACCAAGGAACTCTTGATCAGTCCATCATAAGTTAATATTCATAGAGTCACGAATCTAGCTCAAATGTCCCATCATAGACCTCGCTTGATGGACAGATATCTGAAGTAATTATTCCTGACTATATCCATTATGTACCTGGTGAGGTTGGTGAACATCGATGAGTTGTCAACCATCGTAAAATGCCCTAGATAGAGCTGAGTAAGCTCTTGTATATGCACTACTCTCAGCATAACTATAGATAACTCATCCCTAAAGAGTCTCTCAAACACAGTCCATGAAAGAGTCTCCTTGTTGTGAGTCTGTGTGGTTAGACTTCTTCATCTTCTTGCTGAATCCGGAAGAAGACTAGGTCATAGCATCACAATATGGTCTTCTAGTGTCCCCACTAGACTGAGTACTCTGAATACTACATCAAGCCAGTCCGACGGTGCCTAATGGTCTGGATTGCCTCAGAACCTGAGGGGTACCTGTATTTGGAACTCATGGAGATCACTCAGCCCGCACCCCTCATCTCTTTATACTATATGAACCACAGGCTCCTCCACAGTTGGTATTATAGAAGGTGCACCACCTAGAGGTAATGCCTGTAGAACTGGTCCTTGTACCGTAGCCTCTTCACTGAGGGGTCATCCTGAAGATCACGTAGATAAATCCAATCATGTATGCATTGTGGAGGCATCCTATAAAAAAATCAAGATGTAACGTGGTGGACAAGTATATCTAGATAACTGACATAAAAGATAAGGAAAACACATCCCATTCCTATATGATGATTTTACCATTATTTTACTACCCCAAAACTTGGGGTCTCATGTATCACGTCTTAAATCTGGTTATCAGAGCCCTTGAGAATGGATTTGTCAGCCTCCCACACAAACACTATATTCCATGGAATGAATGACGAACTCGAAACAATTAATACTATTTTCCAAAAACAATCTCATAGACTCTCACTCCTAAGTTAGAAATAAAAACCATTGATATCACTCTATCATGACCCATCCCAGTGGGGCGTGTTCAACGGGTCCCCATGCCCACCTAAAATAGGCTAGGGGCTGGTGACTAGCACCGAGTAGACATATCACTAACATGGGATGAATTTTTTATGTACCTGTACACACACACATATCAGAAACCACAAATGTTGAAATAAAAATTCACTATGGAATAAAATTCATGCATGGAACTAAACCTAACCAATAGAGTAAAACATAAGTAAATTTCAAACAATAAACTAGTACATAACAAAATTACACCCAAAAGAAGATTCTATAAACTAAAAAGTCCGACCATTAAGTGTAATTAGTTACAAGGATTGGTGGTTGTAGACGTAGGACTCATCGTTCTGTAGGGAACACAAAATGATTAGTCTGGTCCGGGTCCTCCCTGGACTTCTCAAAAGGGTGCTCATCTTCACAAGACAAGACACGTGCGGGAAAATCCAATGTAGGGGCGAGTATAACAATACTCAGTTAAGGACCCCAAAAATCAAAAATAAATACCCAAGGTAAAGGAAAATTCATCTCTACACATTATATGTCTACTGAACATAGAGGAAGATTAACACAATCCAGATATACTCAAAACCCAGACCTCTGGTCTAATGACTAGTCACAAAACTGCATATCCCAACTAGGGATTCAGTTATAGGGATCCACGAAGCACTCATCCGGGATATCCCACACTAGGATCAGATTATGTTTGTCTAAGAACTACATGTCATTAGGAAAAGAGAGGAGAGATAGATACACTCATTATCAGAGAACACACTCTTGAGTTGAAAATGATCTTGATTCATAGATGAGGATCATTGCAAGGGCCTTGGAGGATATCACAACTCATCCAGTTTTACATGCTAATTAGAGGATCGATGTCCTATAAGATTATTAATTCCGATACCTGACTCAACCTAGGGCCAAGAATGGATAGAGGATCTCACGTTGTTACTCTTAGAGAGATACCCGACTCTATCTCGAAATGTCATGCTGAATGGATGTTACCTATATGGCTGGAAAAGATTCCTGACCATTAAGGGAATGATAAAAGGGGAACAAAACTGAATGAAACATTTCCACATAATGATGTAAAATATGATAAATCCATGTTTTAGGATATGCACGGTGTGTAGAAGGGGTCACACGATGTGTCTGACGACTGTGGGTACTACATGTGTGTAACGACTCGAGTCAGAGGGGACACTCCATGTAAAAAATTAAGTACACTACGTGTAGGATGGACCACATTTCATGTAAGAGTAATTGGTGTTCCCTCCCTATATATGGAACTGTTCTCGTACAGGACTCTAACACGTGTGTTCCATCCCGTGTAACCGGTACACATGGTAATCCATGAAGCCGACCTAGTCTAGTTGTGTGGTGGAGTACACAAATATATACTCCACCCCGTGACCGTGTATCGCCCAAGATACACACTGAATACCGCATAAGGACCCCCATGCCCTGTTCTTTGGATAACACATCGTGTTATCACTTCCTACACCACAAAACTATATCTAGTACAAATCAGGTTCCACATGGTGTGTTCTTTGGCATACATGTGGTGTGTTCCAGAAATTTCTAGAAAGGTTGTTCTTCCACAGTATGACTCCACTGTTATTCAGATCCTTGATCTAGGTGCCTGATCATTGTGAAAATCACTAGTTGAGGTTAACCCAATATAATAAGGTGGTTTATGAGGGTTTTGGAACTCCGATTGGCCCAGACAACACCTACTAATTTACCCGCTTAGTGAACGTTCCGAAAAAATGAACTCTAAAACAATGTCAATTAGTCCACCACTAACATCGTCACAACTCCAATGGGTCATTGCAATGTTTTATATTAGTTTTTAGATCACTGTGCCATGAAATCGGCATGCAATGATTCTTCCTTTATATCCTCGCATAGAAAGCGAAGAACAGAAGGAACAATGGGATGAAAAAAACAATGGAGGAACAAACCGTAGACCTTGTTTGTCACGAAAATAATCATATTACTTTATAATGTGGAAAAAGGTCAAATGAAAAAAATTAATACTTGAAAAATGAATCCCTTGGAATGAACTTGATAAAGAAAATCCCTCCCACAAGAACGACGATGCATGGGTCAACCCGTTCAAGGGTTGATTCACATTCATCATTTAATAAATAGAACATGGATGAAATAATTGAAACATAACCCCTACTATGATTCATTTAAGGAATGATCTCCGTGTCATGATTGTGGGTGAGGTTCATCGAATCTAAGATGCGTTGATCAATAGCATCGTCATAGTCCGCCTACGGGTCCTCCTACAGATCTCCAATAGAAATCCTCAATTAACCAGGTTATGCGGCTAACCCTTCGATCTTTCCATAATATGGTATTAATATAAGGGGATTAGGTCACAACATTTACAGAAACATTTAAAATAAAATAAATTATTAATTAATTTTATTTCCTTTAAAATATTAAAAACCTAACTTTTGAAGCTTACCCGCCCCTGTCAATGTTAGGCCCCACCTAAGGTAAAGTCACTGATTTGAATGCAACAATGCCCTCATATTTCTAATCCAAGCACCCATTTAAATGATAATTAACTTTTTCATGAAAACCTCTCACACAAGTTGTTTTAATAATTAAGTTTTTTCAATCATTTATTCTGGGCACTCCGAGCATCGGAATCACACGCCTTCAAAATGCCCGGTCTCTAAATAATTCCACAAAATAATTAAAAATAATACACATAAAATCTGAGATATTTAAAATTATTACATAAAAATTACATAATAGACCCATACATTACATGCAGATAGTTACACTCCATATCCAATTATTCAACCAATGTAAACCCTTTAATAAAACATGATTTTTCTATCATGATAAATTTATTAATTTCTTCTTCCTTTATCTTAAACATAATTATACATTATGAAAAACATTTCAAAACATGGTATGAGAGTAAAAAGATTAGTAAGAAATATAAAATAATGAATAAAACCATTATTCCATGATTTTTTAAAACCCAAGAATTTTTTTGACAAAATTATTCTTTTCAACTATAAACCCTAAACTACATATCTTACAACATGTAATAGTTTGATTCCTAGAAAACGACATAGAAATTAGAAATCAGAAGGTTATCTTATGTCATCCATATCATATTTAAATTTTAGGTTTCATAACTATATAAGGAGTAACCTTCCTGGTTACATGTGGAATACCAATCATAGTATATTCACTAAATATCTTCAGAGATACATTAATGATGACCTCTTTCACATTATCCAATGCATTGGATATATATCATGTGATCACCTTCCATCAGATTCTTTTGGAACCACCCATATGCATAAATAATTCCCAAGATCCATAACATATGTGTAACACCTAGATGTTTTTATGAAATATTTTTTTAAATAATTTTTATTCATCAAAATATTTCTTTTCACGATATCATGAGTATAAATGAATTGATAAAATCCATTATTATAAAATTACCGTTATATCCTTATCATTTGGTTAGCTATAATCATTATATTGTAACCTATGAAAATTCATTATAAATTTATTGGATTTCAATTATTTTTGGAAAATATAAATCAACTAAATATTGTTTTTTTGGGTAGATTACTTCTGGTAATGAAATTAGTGATATATATATGAGTTATAATATATTTTTTATATTCATGCAATGGATTTTTTAGTAATAGGGTATGAATAAAATCTTATTTTCTGTATAACAACAATTTTTTAAAAATGATTAATTTTACACCATTGAATGGATAATCTATTTTAAATTAAGAATCATACATATTGATGATTTTAAATGAAAACGTAAACTGGTTTTTTTGATGTGGGATATTAGTTTTTACTTTGGTTAATTTTTTTATTTTTTTGATAACATGCATGTTTTCATAAATATTAAAAATACAGTAAATTTTAATTAAAAACAAATTTTTATCGAGATAATTAATATGTTTAAATTATAACATTGAATGGTTTAAAATTAGAAATAGAATATATTGTTATCATTAAATATAGTTTTTTTCATTAACATTAATTTTACCATGATTTCATAGGTAAAGACATTTCAATATTTTACAATGTTTTTCCTTTTAAAACTTGTTTTCTAATTTCAACAACAAGAGTAATTTTAAATGAATTACTATAACATATGTCTTATGAATTTTGAAAAATTTATTTTGTATTTGGAATTATTATGTCCAAATTAAGTTAATAGTCTACTTTTTTTTGGAATTATTTATAATAACTTTGGTAATTATTTTTATTACCATGGGTAAAGGTAAATCAGGTATGTAATGGTAAATTAGTGTTATAAAATTACCAGAACACCTGTAAAAATCATTTTGGATGACTGAATTCGACCCTATAATCTATTTCTTGAAATAGAATAACTTTATGGCCATATAACTTTTAATATGACATGAATGTAATAAAAACTCATGACTATGACAAAATGACACAATCTCATTTTATATAAGTATATTAATTTTAATATATAGATAACTAGGATATTATATACACAAAATATAGTATAGAGATAGAAAAATAAATTACCTACATCATAGGAATTTATATATAATTTTTAGAGATTAAATAATTACTATTGATTATGACACAATAGTAATGTAAAAATTATTTTATTAATTGAAATATCAAATAAATGGTTTTAAAAATATTAAATAAATATCATATGAACTAATTAATGTACTCATTGAATTTTATTAGTTATTATGAGATCTTTAAAATATATTGAATATTTGTTTTTGAATTTATATATTGTCTGGATTTTTTTTAATTTCAAATCAATGATTAGTTTCAAAATTTACAGTATTGATATTTTATGAAAATAATATATATTAAATTATTTAATATCATAGAAATATTTAAAAATTAAAAATTGAAAATTATACAACAATTTTTTTAATAAAATATACATTTATGCTCAATTAACACATTATAAGTAAATATTTATGACCATTAAATATTTTTAATGTTATAAGCCATGTTAAAATTAAATAGACTAACTAACTCTCAATTATATGGATATGGTTTAAATTGAAAAAATAACTTGTCCGAATTTTATTGTTTTATGAGATTACCCCATATAGAATATCATCATCGAATGTGGGATATTTTGGAGATTTTTTGGTAGGGTGTGAGTTTAATGTAAATTATTATTTATGGAGTTTCCAGAAGTTCCCCTCAAATCAATTATAAAAGTGCACATCCTCCCTCAAATATTCATGTAATTTTGAAAATTTATGTTGTTCCATACCCTACCATTTTACTTATCAACATACCTATTTTTATTCGAGAGATTTTTTTAGCTTAAAAGACCAACTCTGGTTCTCTATGTGGTTATTTAGAGGGGACACATTGAAGAAGATGTTATATCATTTACTGATTCATTCAAAATTCATTCGTTTCATAATTACACATGATTAGTAGTTTAATTATAAAGTAATAAAATAAGTATCCCTCATATAATTATATGTTGTTATAAAAATTAAACAACAATATCCCCCCTTCTACCAATCCCCGGAATAATGAAATAACTACACGTGCGTAAGTACGACTTCTCGTCTCCACGCCGTGGTGTAATCTGCTTTCCCCCACAACCTTACTTGGATGGGTCTCATGATAAAAATATTAACTATGTGTCATTATTATAACATTATAATGATTCTGAAATATTATACACCATCAAATTCAATACCTTTCAACAATATTTGGAATGATATCATCACTTGTGTGTACGTTTGTCTTACCATCTATATGTTGTGATGTTATTCATTCAAAATAATCATCATGAAAGAATTATAATATAATATAATTGAATGAATAATAATTATATACTTTATATTAATATCATTATGTAAATTATATAAATATAATATAAAATTAAAATTAAAACTTATCCTACAGAACATGAATTAGAACATACTGTAGTTAATACGCAAACTACAAGTAACAATGAAATGATACTAACAAACAGACGAAAATATGACCATAATTTTTATCATAAAAATGATAATATTTATAGGATAAATATGTAAAATTATTTAAAACATTATTCATGAGACTCAGATAAATACGAATCATATTGGACTTATGTTAAGGGATAACATTACAAATCTCATTTTTCATCCGAGATTGCTTATTCGGATGTGTTTGTTAAGTTATAATTATCATCCAAATCCATGTTTCTTAAAAATGCATTAAAAAATATTTTTTATATCCTTATATAATTGTTAATACTAAATTTTACCCATTGGAAGTATTTTACTAAATGGTATGAATGGAATATTTTTTCGTTTTTGGTCAGTGAATCTTTTTTATTTTTCTAGAAAAATTATGAGAAGAATGTTATTTTAACTTATATGGCATGAACATATTGTTATACATTGATAATGACTTATTTAATTGAAGCCTATCCAACAATATTTCTAGTTTATTTCTACATTAAATACTTTTTTCTAAAATTATGTGACTTTTTTATTAATGAAACGTTTTTTACGAAGGGTATTTTCCAAGGAATTTATTTCATGTGTTTTCTATAAAAAATTCCATCTAAGATGAAAATATTTAAATAGGGTTCTGTTTCTCTATCTTTTATTAATATGATATCATTGTGTTATTTCTCAAATTTTATTAGGGAAATCCATTCATTTCATATCAATTATGACAAAATGATGTTTACAAAACCAATTTTATTTAATAGTTTATGCAATGGTGAATGTTTTTATGTTTTTGTGGAACACGAAAGAGTTATTTCATTATGTGTTGGGTGGGACCCATATCTCCCTCTAATAAAATTGGAAATGATTTATATCTCATAAGATAGTCGTGAATGTAATGGAATGCAAATATAGTTAAGTAATATTGGGATGAAATAAAAAGTGAACTTGGTTCAGTAATGGACTTCGTCTGCTATGATGGTCTCATCAACGAACAATGACTAATATTAAAAGATTTTTTTATTCTTATGTGTGTATGACATGAAATTTAATGTCTTATTTAATTACTATTGGGATAACATTTCACTTTTTTTATTTATCCCTTGACAAGATATTATGATCTTTTATATGTAAGAAATGATTTTCAAATGTTATATTCATATGATTATGATATGAATAATATTTCCCTTGTTTACCCTTAATGAGAATTTTAGCTCACCCTTTCATATGTTTCTTTTTCCCTGTCATGAAGAATGGTATTATGTATCATATGTCATAAAAGAGTCTAGTTTTAAATCAAAAAGTTTTATATAATGTATACGTTTTACGAACATGTTTTTTATGTTTCTTATTTTTTAAAGAAATTAAACCTAGATGGTACTGGAATGGTTTTTATTATGTTATTTAATATATATTCTTCAATGCTGAAGTAATATATACATGTAAAGTTTAACACCCCGACCTTAGTTACATATAGTCGTTGATTTATCACATAACATTGTCCTGATCACAAGGAATCAAACCCTGAATGAATGATCAGTTTAGTAGCCTTGGACATACTAGATACCAACTTGGGTTTTTCATTACATTATGAAATGAAAAAACAACAAAATTGTGTCCCCTTTTAACACATTAATATCCCATAGACTATCCCAGAAAATCTGCCATAATATACTTCTTTACATCTTTGGAAAAATAAATCATAGAAAGGGGTGAGCTCAGGTTCTCAGTATAGATAACAATATAGCAGAAACATTCATAAATAAGCATTAAAATTTATGGAAATGTATAATATTATAACACATTCCTTTTAATCATAAATTTCAGAATAATATGGCAATGATAAATAAAGTAACGCCATTAACATATTCTGAAGTATATTCTAATGGTCAAATAATCACATGTAATATCTATATCCAATTTCATGATGATGGATTTCATAACTCCAAACATCATAACAATATTTTCAAGGCCTAATGCCAAAGCTAAAAATAAGATTTTGCTTAGTCCTTATTCCAGGACACTAGTTTTTCTAATGAGACCTACTGATGCTTCGAGGAGCTATAGCGGGCTCAACCCATCACTTAGTACGTCTAATACATTCCTTATATGAAAATGTTGAAACAAAACATAAACATTCATATTAAAACTATCATACAAAATGTTAATACATTAACCGTAAACCATGAATGGTATAAAAATAACATATACAAATTCAAACATATAAAATAACCATTAATACAATATTGAAGATTGTGTCATTATAAAACAACTTCAAGCAAGTGTTAAATAAATTAGAGGACATTGACATAGATGAAATCAAATCTATTTGAGAGAAAAAACTCTTTCTATTTATAAATCATCTAAAAGACACATAATTATAAAAGAAATTATTTTTTTGAAAATATTATTATAAGCTTGTAAGGGAAGATTAAAATTTGTTATAATGGTGGAAAATATCCTCACCCTCTATATATGTTAAAAAAAATTCTTACAATAATTTGTTGAAAAGGTCATAAAGTACCTTGTTTAGAAAGAGACAGAATGATTCCATTCAAAAAAATTATAAAAATTAAAACTATGGTATAAATTACATTCACCATAACATAGGAAATAGTTATAATTTTTTATATATATTTTTATGAATCATGGATGTGGATGATAAAGAGTTCCCAGTAGATACTCATGTATAAACAACCTTGGATAATAAAGAAATTTTAAAATTAACCCTGAACATGTATTTTTCCTTAGTCGAGGGTATGCTAACCTCTTGTATAATAGTTAAATAATTTTTATTAAATTAGTCAAGTAACACATACATAAATGTGATATCATATATGATCTTCTAATATTTCATTTTTAATGATATTTCAGCAGTATCATCATTTCAGGTTTTAACAAATTCATTTTTCTTTATATGATTTGTTACGTAAGCATTGTTTATTATGTATAGGATGTATTTAATTCATATCTAGAAATATATTATGTTCAGAAATAGTAATTTTATTCCCAAAAGAAAGACGTTTCTTCAATGGTTACAATGGTGAATGAATCTCATCGCGTTCGTGGAGATGGTAATCCATACGTACACACGAGTGACAATATCATTATTTTGATGGTGAAATATTATGAATTTGGTTGTTATATAATATTTAAAGAATCATTAATATGTTATATTTTTCTAAATCTATTATACTCATTATTATACCCATATAAATAATGAAGTGTTGAATTAACAAACTACACCACAACTTGGAGACGGTAAGTTGTATCTAAGAATGTATGTTGACTTTGTTATTCATATGATGGATAGAATAAATAATATGGTTGTAAAATATTTATAATAAGATCACAATATGTATAAGGTACTGTATTTATTATTTTCGTGTGGAAACAACAAAGAAAGAGGAAGTGGAAGATGAAAAGAATATTGAAAGAGGTGATTAAATTATTACATCTTCTTCAGGTTCTTCCTTTTGATTTGATTAAAAGGGATCATTACGTTGGGTTTACGATCAATGTAAGGAATATAGGTTGTTTCGAGAGTAGTTGGGATGATATTTGAGGAGGGGTATGATGAGAGAAATTGATTTGGAGGCATGATTCTAAGAGAAGGGGAAGTACTCTTTTATAAGATAGGTGAGGGTCTCTTTATGAAAAGCTTGAAATGTAAAATTATTATATAATAATTTTTGGTTTCTAAGGGTACCAAAAGAATTTATTTCTAGGATTAGGTGGGGATGGGTCAAAAACCATTAATTTGATAGGTTTTAGATAAGATTATTCTCCCTATAAACTTTATCTTTTTTATTTAACTCATAGTTAAATAGTTTATCTTTTACCATTGATTCTTGTAATATTATAATAAATGGTTAATGGACATACAATAAAAATCCAAGAGAACCCCCAATGGTTCTTAATTGAAATATATAAGCTTATATATGTCCTTTTTCTGACCCTTAGACTTATAAGAATATTATATCATTTAATTATATAGTATTTTTTAAAAAACTTATTTAAGTCAATTTTGACACTATTTGGTATTTTGTTTTTGTAAAAGTAATGACAACTATATCAATTTGAAATTTTTTTAATCAACCCTAACATTTTATATTAACCTATAAAATTAGATTAATTTATCAAAAGTGTCAATTTTCATTTATTTATAAATTTATAATATCAATTATTTTAATTATTGATTAATAAGGAAATTACTACATCATCATTGTGTCAAAAATAAATTTATTTATATAAAATATAAAAATTATAAATAAAATCCAATTATCTAGGAAATATTTTTAGATTTCTAATGAATATTTTTTGTCGAGTTTATCTTATGTATAACCCTATATTAAATACGGAATAGTTATTAATCATTGAATTAAACACTTTTAACTCTTCTTCAAATAAAATAATAATAAAATTTCTAATCTAATAAATATGAACCAAAAGGATCATATGTTATTCCTATGGTTGATTATGGTTGATATAAATATATCCAATGTAATTAAGACATGTTTTAGTGTAATTATTATATCATTTTAACCATTAATTACTCTATTTACTTTTAACAGTGGTAAATAAAAGCGAAAAGATACTAATCATCAAAAATTATTTTCATCTTATTGAACCACATTTTACTTAATGATGTCAACAATGTCTCTCAGATTTTTGAATTTCAATTCACAAAAGCGGAAAAATTGTGTTTTATAAAAATTTTATAATGTGCATAAATGGTGGGTAAAAGACGTTAAAAAGTTCAATAATAGTTTATACATCTAATTTTATTATTAAATGACTCCAATAAATTACATTGAACTAATATAGGTATTATGTATATATTTTGACATAAAACAAATTTAACAAAAATAAATTGTTATTTAAATAAAATTTTGGTTTTAAACAATAACACAGTGTCTGTCACTGTTCATAGAAATTGATAGTTTTCAGAAGAATACCAAAATTCACCCAAAGCTAGTTTTGATATTCTGAATCCAAAAATGATTTCTATTTGGAAAAATAAAATTTCAATAAGTGGGTATTACTTTTCATAATGTCTAGTTTGATTGGTCATGGTGTGTTTAACCTTGATGTTGGGTACAACACAAGCTATTTAAATATTAATAGTGAAAAGTACAATATAAGATTGGGGTGTTACATTCTTCCATATTTCAAGTAATTTATTCCTTGAAAGTTGTAGAATACAACTGCATAAAATGATTCAGGTGGTTCTTCATCATAACTTCCTCTGGTTCCCACATTGCCTCTTCCATCTTATTTTTTCTCCATAGAGATTTACTAGACTAGTCGTCCGATTTCTGAACACTTGTTCTATGGTATCAAGAATCATGATAGGATCCTTACAAAAAGACAGATTGAGTTCTAGTTGTATTTCTTCATAGCTGAGTACATGTGTCGGGTCAGGATTGTATTTTCTAAACCGTGATACATGGAACACATCATAAACATTGGAGATACTTGGATGCATGACCAAACAGTATGCTGCAACTCCAATTCATTCTAGAATTTCGAAATTTCGAACGTACCTATGAATAAATTTACCCTTTTATCAAATCGTATAACACCCTTACATAGATATACATTCAATAAAATACGATCTCCTACAAAAAATTCCAAATACATCCTTTGATTATCGACATAACTCTTTTTCCTACTTTGAGATGCATTGATGTGGGTTTGGATATTCTTCACCTTTGGAATTATTTCCGTAAAAAGTTCTAGGCCTATGAGTTTTCATTCACCAACATCGTCCTAACAAGTTGGTGTGTGACATCTCATTCCATATAAGGCTTCATATGGTGTTATTTTATTACTTGAATGGAAGCTATTGTTATAGTAAAATTTTACCAGAGGTAAATATTGATCCCACATTCATTGAAAGTCATGTTATAAAGTTCTAAACATGTCTTCTAAGGTATTAATAGTCTGTTCTGATTTTCCATTAGTTTGAGGGTGGTAGGAAGGGCACAAACAATGTTTAGTATCCAAGGCCTTCTGAATACTTTTCTAGAATCATTATGTAAAATGGGGATCACAATCAGAAACAATCAATATTATTACTCCGTTAAATCTTACAGGATCATTAGTATATAGTATTGTTAAATGTTCAAGTGGTAAATCTTCTATTATAGAATGAAAATGTCTTGATTTGTTAAGACAATCAATAATGAACCATATTTCATCATTCGTTCTATGAGTCTTTGGTATCCCCATGAAAAAGTCCATCGTAATAACATCCCATTTCAACTCATGTATGGGAAGAGGATGCATGAATCCTTTAAGATGTTGTTTTCTTGCCTTCACCTATTGGAAAACCACACATCATAACACAAATTCAGCAATATCCCTTTTCATATTATCCAACCAAAAATAATCCATCAAATATCTATACACCATCGTGCTACTATGGTTTATAAAGAAATTATATCTATGAGCATCATCAATTAATTCCCTTTTATATCAGGTATGTTAGGAACACAATTTCTCTTCCCAAATTTCAAAATCCCATCATCATATATGAATTCGATCAATTTCCCATCGTTTAAAGATTTATTTTTCATTAGAAACTCCTCATAATTTGTCTGTGATATTTTTATCCTTTCTAGTAAATATGGTTTTGCAGCCATTTCAAAAATAATTGATGTTTCACTTTCAAGGATTATTCCCATATCAATCTTTAATAGATCCATGTACATAGGACCCTTTCAACTCTCATCTTGTTCAGAACTCCATCATCATTTCTGGTTAAATCATCAACCCCCATTATTTACCTTTCTCAAGTGGTAGATTATATTGAAATCATAATCCATGAGTAGTTCATGCCATCGTCTTTGCCTCATATTGAGTTCATTATTAGAGAAAATATACATCAAACTCTTTGGATTGGTGTATATCTCAAAATTTTCACCATAATGATATTTTCTCTGTATCTTCAAATAAATTATTTCAGCTACTAACTAATGATCATGAGTGGGATTGTTTTGTTCCTGAATATTTAAATGTCATGATGCATATTCAATAACCCTATCATTCTACGTAAAGACACAACCCAATAATTTATTAAAATCATCGCTATAAATAACAAACCCATCATTCCCCAATGGTAGAGTCAATATAGGAGCATTTTCAAATCTTTTCATCAATTATTCAAAACATTATTCACATTATTTTTTCCAAACAAATTTAACCCCTTTACATGTGATCTAGATAAATGGGTTAGCCAATCAGGAAAAATTCAGGACAAAACGCTGATAATAACCAACTAAACCAATAAAACCACATACCTCAGTAATACTCATCACTGATGGACATTATCGTATTGTGATTATCATAAAAGGATAAACATATATTCCATTCATAGAGACAATATGTAAAAAAATAGAAATCTCCTAAATTAAGAATTCACACTTGTTAAACTTCCATTATAATTAATTTCTTCTAAGAGTCTTTAGAATAGTGCGTAAGTGATTTTCATGATCCTCATAGATTTTGGAGTATACCAAGATATAATCAATATATACCACTAAAAAGTCATCAATATATTCATTGAAAACTCTATTCATTACATCCATGAAGATTTAGGGTTCATTATTCAGTCCAAAAGGAATTATTATAAACTCATAATGCCCTTACTTGGTATGAAATGATGTCTTCGGATTGTCCTCCTTCTTCACACACAACTAGTGATAACCATATCGAAGGTAAATCTTGTAAAAATAAAAATCTCCATGAAGTTGGTTGAATAAATCAGTAATTTAAGGTAGAGTATACTTGTTCTTTATTCTTATAGCATCAATCTCTCTATAGTCAATGCACAACCTCATAGATCCATGATTATTAATAAAAAAATAGAGGATCCCCATAGGGAAACACTAGGGTGAATAAATAATTTATTACATAATTACTCTTGTTGTTTCTTTAGTTCAACTAATTCTCGAGTTTCCATTCTATAAAGTGTCTTTGATATGGGCCTTGAACCGTGAATTAAGTTAATGGAAACCTCAATTTCACATTCTGGAGGATTTCCATGTAAATCCTATGAAAAAACATCAACATATTATTTTACAATAGGTACATCCTCAATTTGAGAATTTATTTACTCACCCATAGTTATTTCACTCTCTTTATCCCCAATAATTGAATTTAGTAGAGCTACTGGGGGTGGATCTACATATGAATCAGGTGTTAACGTTTCTGATCAAAAGATAAGTTATTATTTATCATCATCGAAAATTGTATCCTCCTTCATCTTATAAAAAATTATCACATCATGGACTGAAATCCAATTCATAACATAGATTATATAAAATTAAATCATAGTTATGGTGATGAGATCAAGAGGTAAAGCATGTTTATATGCCGTAATGGGAAATGCTTCCCAAATTATTTTTGTAATGATACTTTTCTTATGAGTTTTTACTAACAAAAACTTTGATAATTTAAATTGGAAATATCTAATTTTCATAGAAAACTGGGATGATATGAAACAATTTGATGATCCAGAATCAAACAAAACATTCGATAAATTTGAGGATACCATTAAATTACCTACCACCACATATTTAGGTTCTTCAACTTTAGTAGTAGTGTTCACATAAGATTGGCCTTTCTCCCTTGTCCTTTTTCTAAAGTAAATTTTCATCATGGTTAGGAAATTAATTTTCATAATGCCCCATATCCCTTCATTTTTAGCATTCAATATTTATAGCATCTTTTTTCCCTGGCAATCATGAGCATAGTGGCCTTTTTCACCGCACTTGGAACAAAATCATATTCCATTAAGAAAAGTACCAGTGTGTTTCTTCCCATACATACTGCCGGATGGAAATTCATATTTTCCCTTCTTCCCTATATTTTATATACCAGAGTGTTCACCAGATCTCTTCTTCTATTTCTTTTCATTAATATCGTAAGAGATATAGGATTTCACTTTTTTCTTGACAGAACATGAGATAATATCATCGTATGATGAGAAGTATTGTGAGACTAATGCTCAACGAAGAAATGGGTTTAACCCAAAAAAGAATCGATCAATATTTATCTTTGGGTTTCATATATAATATGCTACTTTTCTTTCTAAACTTGTAATGTTAGCATCATACTTTGTGAAATTTTCATCCTCCTTTTGGATCAGACTCAGAAATTGTCTTTACATATAAGCTCTATGGTCACAAGGAATGTATTTTTCTAAAAAAATTGGTTTAAACTCTATCCATTCAATATTTTACACATTTTCATCCTCCATTGTGTTTTGAAATAATGACCACCATTGATCTGCATCTCCCGTTAGGTGATAAATTTCCATTAATTTTTCTTCCCTTTCACAACTCCCAAAGCATGAAATATTTTCTCTAAATTACTTAACCCATGGTCAACAAAAAAAGTATTTGTAGTCCCATAGAATTTTGGTTTTTTTTTCCCATGATGTATTCTAACATTGATACTATGTGTTGTGGATCAGGTTTCTCCATACAGGTAAGGTTATTATTCATAACCTGAGTGTGTTTTCCTAGTATGGTTATAAGTTTTTCAGTACCGGTTGTATCACGATCTCCACTATAATTTTCTTATGTATGTGGGAAATACCTAAATGGATTACATGTTTTGATACAGTTTCCATTCCATCCACTAGGTGTCATTTATAAACAATGGCATACACTAGATTCGTTTATGAATTGAAATACAAAATTAAAAACTAGTAAAATACCTATCATAAAATTAAATGTTTCTGAATATAATCCATAATCATAAAAAAGGTTTTATTTGAGAAATTATTTAGTCATAAATCCTTATTAATGGCTTGTAATGACAATGTGAGTTTTCCTAAGCATATTCTCTAGTAGTGTCGTAACCATTATTGCAGAAAGGCCTGTTGTCGTGTACCAGGAAACCCCAGGTCAGGCCTGAAACTCCTTGTTGGAGTTTTCACACCTAGGTACATCTGTGCGAGAGCCGCCTCTACCTGTTCGTATACAGACATGGATTTATTTCTTGGAAGATAAACAAAATCTCTAAATTATCAAAATTGTATGGTGATATTCTATAATAATCCTCAAAGTCTATATTAGTGTAATGTTATATAATAAAAGTTTTTCTAAATATAGCTTCCATGGTTTGTACTGAACATCCTTTTATACAAACTATAATGCCTCAACCCTACTTACCAAGAGTCATTCCATTATTACATAACATTGGCATGATCACAAGGGATCAAATAACAAAAGACCGATCATTTTAGTAGCTTTTGAAGTTATAGATGCAGACATAAGTTTTACATTAGATTATGAAATGAAAAACAAGAACATTATATCTCCTTTGAACACATTCATCTCTATTAGAAAATCCTTACAGGTCAGTTATAATATACTTCTTCACATCTTGGGAAAAGTAAAACATAGAAAGGGGTGAGCTCAGGTGCTCAGTAAGGATAACAATATATCTGAAACATTAACAAATAATCCTTAACATGTATGGAAATGTATAAGACTAAAAAAAAATTTAATCATAAAATTCATCATAATATGGCCAATATAAATCAAATAATTCCATTTACATATTCACATGGATATTCTACTAGTCGAATAATCGCATGTAATAACAATATTCAATTTCATTATGATGGAATGAATAATGTCAAACATCATAACCAAACAGTGAAGGCCTCGTGAAAAAACTACAAATAATATTTTTCCAAGGCCTTGTTCGAAGACACTAGTTAGTATCATGAGACCTACCGATTCATCGAGTAGATATAGTGGGCTCCACCTGTCAGTTACTATGTCCAATTCATTCCTTATATGAAATGGTTAAAACATAACACAATCATTCGTATTAATACTAACATATGAAATGTTAATACATTAACCATAAACCATGAATGGTATAAAAAAACACATCCACAATCAAAAAAATCTCCAAAAATTCAATACAACACCGAATATTGTATTATAATAAATCAACATCAAACTACTGTAAAATCCATCAAAGGGTGTTGACATAGATGAAATCAATACTATTTTAAATAAATATAAATATCTATTTTAATATAATTAATAATTATTAATGAAAAAATTTATTATGAAATTTTTTTATAAGATTATAATTTGAGCTTCATAGTTGTTAAAATGGAAGAAAATCTTCGAACCTATCGTATACTTTAAAAAACATTCTTACCTAATTTTTTCATAAAGGTCATAAAGTACCATGTTTGGAATGAGACATAAGGTTTTCTTTAAAAACATTTAATAAAAAGAAAAACATGAGTATAAATGACATTAACCCTTAATCTAGGAAACCGTAAAAATGTTTTGAAATACATTTTTATGAAACATGGATGTGGATGATAAATAAGTCCCAGTAGATACTCATGTATAAACAACCTCGGATAATAAAGATATTGTAAAATTAACCCTTTCCTTTTATTTTTCATCAATAAGGGGTACGTTAACCTCCTATATAATAGTTAAATCATTGTTATTAAATAATACAAGAACTGCATACATAAATATGATATCATATATGATCTTCTAATATTTGTTTGTTAATGGTATTTCAGTTGTATCATCATTTATGGGGTTAACTAATTCATTTTATTTTGCATGATTTGTTACATAAGCCATGTTTTTTTAGATACGATGTAAATAATTAATATCCATAATGATATTAAGTTATTAAATATTATTTTTAATAATAAAATATAAATTATTCTTGAATGGTTGCAATGGGGAATGAATCTCATCGCGTTTGTGGAGACTCTAATCAGTACATATGCACGAGTGCCAACATCATTCTATTAATGGTGAAATCGAATGTAATTGAATCGAATATCATATATACAGAATCATTAATCTGTTATATTTGTTATTAAAATCAATTATTACCATTACTATACCCATCCAAATAATGTAGTGTTTAAATAACAAAATACATCATGACATGGAGACGGTAAACCATATTTAAGCACGTATAGTGACTTTGTCATTCATAGGATGGATAGAATAAAAAATATGGTCATACCATTTTATAATAAAATCATATTATGTATATGGTACTAGTGTTATTATTCTGTTATGGAAACAAAAAATAAGGATGAAGTGGAAAAAGAAAAGAACATTGAATAGGTGATGAAATTTTTACCTTTTCTTCGGGTGCTTCCTTTTGATTTGATCAAAAGGGCTCTATAGGATGGATTTTTGATCAATTTAAGGCCTCTATGTTGACGTGAGGGTATTTGGGATGATATTTGAGTAGGATGTGGTAAAAAAATGGATTTGGGGTGTGATTTTGAGAGAAGGAGAATTACCCATTTATAAGATAGGTGAATGTCACTTTTGGAAAAGGTTGAAATATTAATTTATTATAAAAATAATTTTCAAAATATAGTCGCTCCAAAAGGATTTATTTTGAGGATATCGGGGGTATGGGTCTAAAATCACTCAAAAAATAGGTTTTAGACTAGTTTATGTCACCATATAAACCTTATCAATTAGATTTAACTCTTTGCTAAACAGTTTATCTTTTACCATGTATTCTTCTATTATTATAATAAATGGTTAGAAAACATACAATAAAAAGCCAAAAGGACCCAAAATGGTTCATTATTGACATATATAACCTTATCAATGTCATTTTTAAGATCCTTATATTATTAAAAACATTATATCATTTAATAATATTATATTTATTTTTAAAAACACATTTATGTCCATTTTGACAACATTTTGTATTTTATTTTTGTGGATGTCAGAAAAAATTTATCAATTCGAAAAAAAATATTTAATCCACCCTAACAAGGTATATTAACTTAAAATTAGTTTAATGCATCAAAATTATCCATTTAATTGTACTTTTAAATTTATAATATAAATTATTTAAATCTTTCATTAATAAGATAATTACAACATCATCATTGGGTCATAAATTAATTCAATTATATAATGTATAAAAATTATAAAAAAATACCATTAGGTAGGAAATATTATTTTTTTTCTAATTAATATTTATAGTCTAATTAATCTTATTTATAACCCTATATTAAAAATCATTTAGTTATTAAACATTGAATTAAACACTTTTAACTCTTCTTTAAATAAAAATAATAATAAAAGTCTTAATATAATCCAAGAGGACCCAATGGATCATAAATTATTCCTAAGGTTTATTTTTGACTAAATACAACTATCCAATAGAATTAGGTCATGTTTTAAGGGAATTATAATATCAATTTTTCCTTTCATTACACTATTTACTTTAAACCATTGAAAATAAAAGTCTAAAGGTACAATTCACCAACAATTATTTTAACATTATTGAACGACATTTCACATATATATTTCATCCCAGTATCTTGATTTTTTGAAATTCCATTCACAGAAGAGTTAAAAATATGTTTTATGGAAATTTTCTTACGTGCCTAGAAGGTGGCTAAATGAAGTTAAAAAGTTCAATAAAATTTTAAACATCTAATTTTATTATAAAATGACTCTAATGAATTAAATTGAACCAATATCAATATTATGTATCTATTTTGGATTAAAATAAATTTTAAAAATATAAATAGTTATTTAAATAAAAAGTCTGTTTTAAACAATAACGCATTGTTTTTCACGATTCATCAAAAACTGAATGTTTTCATAAAAATACCAAAAATTCACTGTAAGCTAATTTTGAAATTCCAAATCCAAAAATGATATCTATTTTGGGAAATAAAATTTATAAAATTTTAAAAAGTGTTAATTACTATTCATAACGACTAGTTTGATTGGTCGTGGTGTGTTAAAACTTGATGTTGCGTACAACGCAATCTATTTCATTATTTAAAGAGAAGCGTACTATAGAAGCATGGGGTGTGACGTAATATATGGGTCGTTATAGTTTGTATCATAGTTATGGTATAGTTAAACTTTAGAATCTAGGATGATATAACTGTTGTAATAACCCTAAGGGTATGTCTAAGTATTGGTTACAATCATCTCCTAGTGTTTTAGAGATGTTCATAAATAACCAAGGATAGAACCTCTTGTGTCTTAAATTGAAATTTTATTCTTGATTGTGGGGTTTTTATTTTATTATTAGTGTTTCTCACACTATGTTTCTTGTTTTTAGTATGTGGCTACAACACAAAGGAACTGCGTTAATGCTGAATGTTACAGGAAATGCACTGATTTTACCCCAAATGAACCAAATGTTGTGAGATCTTGAATGAAAAATATTGTAGACATGATCAAAAAACATTCTGAAGCTATGAATCATGTTGGTAACAAAAATTAACAAAGGAGGTAGAAATATTCTGTTGAGTTCTTCATGAGATAACATCCACCTTCATTCCGTGGGTCTTCTGATCAATTAAAGGCAAAGAAATGGATCAGTTCCACGGAAAAGATATTTCCAGCTCTACAATGTTCTAAACATGATAATGTAATCTTACCAGTATATCGTTTAGAAGGAAAAGCTAATCAATGATGGAATCATATCAAGAATAGGAGGCAAAGAGATTAAATTTTTTCTATGGAATGGGATGAGTTCATGAACTTGTTATTCAATAAGTACTATCCTTTTATTATTTGAACCATGGTGGAGATTGAGTTTATTGATATTTAAAAAAACAATGATGACTCTATTGGTACCTACGAATATAATTTTACAAGACATTCTTGGTATGATTCTTGAATTATTATCCAACCTATTAATAAATTAGATCGATTCTTTATTGTCTCAAAACCATGTCTCCAATGGAAATTATCCATAAGAGACTCCAATAGAATCAATGAAATTTTTTGATGTGCTCTCAGGTTTGAGATAGTGATTGGAGTATTCTAGCAGTTATATGGGTTTGATAAGAATAGAAAAAAGTAATTCAAAGGAAAATTTAAAGGCCTCACTAAAATGAAAATATGTTTTCCATTATGATCAATTGGTGGAAATAAACATAGCGGGAATTATCTTAAAGGGAATAGTAAATGTATTACATGTGGAAAAGAAGTTCTTTGGGAAGTCGAAGGCCGATTTGAAGGTAAAGTTTTGTTTAATGATGTGAACAATTAAAAGGATACATGGAATTCACCTCATACATAGCAATGTTACAAGTGGAAGGAAAAGTGTCATTATTCAAATCAATACCCTAATCAAAGGGTTACTGATAATGATCATCTTCAAAAAACTCTTAAGTTCAAAGATAATGGAATGTCACATGAAATTACTATTAGAAACATGGATTACAATAATGATGTGGTGAAAGGTACACATACCATACAATATAAAGTAGAAATTTTTTTATTTGATCCTAGATCCACCCACTTAATTATATTCGATGAATTTTCAAATGGAATCATCGTATTACCTAAACAATTACATGTTTAGTTAGCTATGAAAACTCCTAATGGAATAATAGTCCCGTCAAGAGTTTATAATACTTCTTTGGTTTAGGTTTGTGGAAATGTGCTTCTTGTAAATATTGTTATTATAAGGCCCCAGCCTTAAACCTTACTTAATATTGAATTAAATGAATAATTCACGTTGAGGATCTTTTCAGGTTTAGAGTTTTAGATAATTAGAACATAACTATTACATCTCAAAAGATTACAAAGTAGACATTTCTACTAAGTTTCCATAGAATAATAAAAAAACTCTTAAAAAGAAAGATGTCTACTTCCATGTTTTATAAAGCATGACTTTCCCTTGATCCCATCCTTGACACTATTCCACATTAAGTCCTGTGAAAAACATTTCAAAAAAACATGGGGTGAGCATAAAAAGCTCAGTAAGGGATACACAAAGAATGAAAATTGTTAGTTTATCAAAACAACAAGTAAACCATGTATACTTTATCAAAGTAATACTTTTCACCTTTATGAAGTAATAAAAACTCTTCACTGAATAAAGTATCATTACTTACCTTTTCTTAACCAAATGATTACCATAAAACCCATATAAAGAACACATAACATATATAAAGGTAAGTTGGGACATAAACATTCTTAAGTGGAATAACCATACGGTCGACTTCCACACATATCACTTAATGGAATAGCCATACGGCCAATTTCCATACATACTTAATGGAATAGCGATACGACCGACTTCCATACCCAATGCATTGGAGGTTATAACGTAACCACCCATCCTGGTATTCACGGCACCACCCGTCATATGGTTTATAACGTAACCACCCGTTAAAATGTCCAAGTACCAGTATAAAATCATAAAACATAAAACCAATAAAAAGGAATGATAACATTTCCACATTTTAATCACAATATATCATAAATATATTCACATAATAGAATCCTTTTTCAAAACCATTTTCAATACCAAAATACATAAAAGAGTATAAGGTATTTATTTTATTCTAAAAACATTACGGCTTGTTGAGAAAGCCAAAGATCAAATAATACTCGCGGCGGCGGAAAAGGTCGCTGTCACCGCGTACGTTAAAAAAACATTCCTTTTTGTCGTTTAGTAAAACGCTTCGTAGAAAAAGATTCCTTTTGAATAAAAGTAAAAGTCAAAGGAGTTTATACACCGTATAAAAGAAAGTTGTGTATAAAACGAAATATGCCTCAATGAAAGGAGATTGAGACGAAGTCCCTTACCTTGGGTCCGACATGACTCGATCATTCTTTAACGTCCTGAATAATAAACATGAGCTAATTTATACTTGATTAAGAACCTTTTTAAAGTTCATTATTATTTTTATATCACTTATTGCCATGTTATAAACATTATGTAACCATTTATGTTAATAATATTTGTTTTGTCAATATTTGGTTCTTAAGTCGAAAGTTGACATCTTACCATTACATGTTGTTCATGTGGTCAAAAGTTCTTTATATCCAGAATGAAATTCCCGATTTGGATATAATATGTATCATATATATCCAGCACATACATGTATTTATAATATTACATAATCATTTAGAGGTAAGAAATGAAATGCACCGTTCATGGAGACGGTGAGCCGTACGTACGCATGAACGCTACTTTCATTTCTTTGTCATATTAGTGGAATTAAAACTAAATGAGAGGTATGTATATTTTAATTCCAGAATTATATTCATCATTTAGATATATCATTAATTATATATATACATTATATACATGTTATTTTAATAGTACATTACATTTGGGGATAAGAAATGAAATGCACCGTTCATGGAGACGGTAAGCCGTACGTACGCATGAACGCTACTTTCATTTATATCTCATACTTTAATGGAAAGAAATAATAATGATATAGAGGTATATTATAATTCCAGTATAACATAATATATAATAACTTTAAATCCATCCTTTACACGTCCCACATATGGCATTAACGAATCACATCACTTTTAGGGGGCGGTAGTCCGCACTTCCTTAAATTAAGATATCGTGTTTACCCATAATGGAAACCATAAAGTTATGCCAAAAATGAAAAATACAGAAGCATAAAGAAAACATAAACATATTATATATCATATATAAAAATAGTGACATCATAATGGCCACCCTTGAAGGTGTTAAATGAGTATTGAACAATCATTGTTTCGGGAGGCAGAATTTTGCCATCCACGGAAACTGTATGTTCTTTAACCATTTGATGTAGTTGTGTGAGAGTGTAGCTCAAATAAATATTATAACAACATCCTAGTATATTGAAGATACTGGTGTTGTTACAAAAGAAGTAAGTAAAAAGAGTTTAGAGGGTTGGAGAAGCAAAATAAAACAAATGAACAAGAGAGAATGAATTACCTTTAAAAGTGTAACTCCCTTTTGATTTGAGCCTAAATGATTCCTTTGAAAGGCTTCTGCCCAAAGGGAATCCTCTAGGATGAGGAGAGGGATGTGGAGAGAGTAATTGGGCAGGGGTTGGCCGAGCCAAAGGCTTGAGAAGTGTGTGAAATGAGGTAGAGGTGGGGGCCTTTTATAAGAGGAGAGGAGGGGAACTTTTGGAAAGTAAAGAAATATTACTTTATTTGAAAATGTGTTTCGGTTTCAAAAGGTCCCACATTGATATAATTCGTGGATAAGGTGATAAGGGTTTTAAATCCACTCATCCAATTGGTTTTGGACATGTGTAGTTTTTATATTTTTCATTATCTTTCCATTTTATTTAAATCGTCAAATAATGATGTCATCGCTGCATCATTATTATGTCATATATAATTTAATTTATTTAATGTCTAAAAATTATAAAAAACATACTATGATGTAGGAAATCTTTTTATATTTTCAATGACTATTTATAATCAAAATTTGGACTTTTATAACCCCACTTAAAAATTATTTTAGTAAACCAATTTATGTTAGTGTCATTTTCACTTTAACATTAAATAAAAATATATTAATGTCATTTTCCAACTAAAGTGGCTCCATGGGGTCCCCAAGTTGGACCATGGCTTGTCTTGGTCGGCCATGACTCACCCAATATGTGTAGTACAAGTGTCATGGTGTTTTCACATTTTTATAATATCATTTTTACATTAAACTACACTAATTACCTCTAATCGTGATTAAGAACTTAATAAGTTACTATTCACCAAAAATTTATTATAATCTCATTGAACCACATTTTATTTCTTAATGACAACCATGTGTGTCGGATTTTCAAAATTCAATACACATTAGTGGTAAACTTTCATTTAACTGAAAAATCAGTTTGCTTGATTACCACTTAGTGGTTTCACTATTCATCAAAAATTGAAGTTTTTCAGAAAATTACCAAAAATTCACCCTAAGCTATATTTGATACTCCGAATTCTAAAATGAAGTCCATTTTACAGAATTCAAAACATATAAGTCAAATTAATTAATTTAATAATTAATTCCCGCTGTCATTACAAATAGCGTGTTTTTGTGAAACAATAAGTATCAAAAGATTGACACCAGTTTAAGTCCAATTTCAAAGTGAAATTGATTCCAATGACCACCATTGGATTAACTGGTAAAAATATTTTCTAATTTCACTTTAAAACCAATTAAAATAATAATCTAATCATATAAATAAATTATATTAAAAAGAGGTTTTGAATTAAAATACCACATTTTACACTATTCATTAAAAAAATGAACTTTATCAGAAAGGTACCAAAAATTTACACAAAGTAAATTTTGATGTCCCGATTCTAAAGAAGAGTTATATTTGGTCCAAAATAAAGTATAAGAGTGATCAAAACTATATTTAATGACGGTTCTCCGTCAAAAGGTGATAAGTGGACCTTTCGTGAAAATTAGGGTATAAATGCCTAAAATTGAACTCTTTCCGTATTTTAAGCCTTTATCTTTTATTGGGTAAATTTATAAACATTTAAAAACATATCTAATCATATTTTAGTTATTTCTATCCATTCCCGCCAGTACAATAGCTACTTGTTAACTAACATTTAAAATAATATTATTTTATTACTAGTGTGCTACGTAAGTTTCAAAGAAACTCATCGTTGAGTATCGGGTACGCTATCGAACATAGCAACCCCTTTAAAATGAAATTAATATTTAATTCGTAAATATTAATAAATATGAAAATTATTTATTCTTTATTTACCTGGGATGTTACATCCTTCCCCCCATTTGGGAATTGCGTCCTTGTAATTTTATTCACTTATCAAAATAAGTGGGGGTATTTATCCCTCATAGCATTTTCAGATTCCCACGTTGCCTCTTCAATCACATGTTTTTTCCACAAAACCTTTACCTGATGAATCACCTTATTCCGTAACACTTGCTCCCTGTGGTCAAGAATATGGACCAGTTGTTCCTCATAAGATAGGTTCTCTTCCAGCTGAACTACCTCTGGGCTCAAAACATGAGATGGATCTGGCATATACTTTCTCAACATCGAAACGTGAAAAACATTGTGTACCTGAGATAAACTCGGAGGTAAAGCCACTTGGTATGCAATTGATCCAACTCTTTCCAGAATTTCGTATGGTCCAACCAACCATGGACTCAACTTTCCTTTCTTACCAAATCTCATCACACTTTTCCAAGGAGAAACCTTGAGAAAAGCATGATCACCTACCTCAAAAGATAGATCCTTCCTCCGGTTATCCGCATAACTCTTCTGCCTGCTCTGAGCTGTTCTCATGTGTTTTCAGAATCAACTGATCTTTTTCTTCCATCTCTTCTACCAATTCTCGTCCCATCAGCTTCCTTTCAACCACTTCATTCCAAAATGCTGGAGTTCGACACCGCTTCCCATATAATGCCTCAAATAGTGCCATCTGTATACTGGAATGAAAGCTGTTATTATAGGAAAATTCAACCAAAGAAAGATGTTGGTCCCAACTTCCCTGATAATCCATAAAACAAGCTCGTAGCATATCCTCCAATGTCTGAATTTTTCGTTCTGACTGCCCATATGATTGAGGATGAAAAGATGTACTAAAATTTTAATTCAGTACCCAACGACTTCTGAATTCCTTTCCAAATGTTAGAAGTAAACATGGGATCACGATCCGATACAATGGAGAGAGGAACTCCATGTAACCTGACTATCTCTTTAAGATACAAACGGGAAAGTTGATCAAGAGAGAAAGTATCTCATATGGAAAGGAAAAGAGCAGATTTAGTCAAGCGATCAACAATAACCCAGATTGCATTATTACCTCGATATGTCTTCAGTAATACCATTACAAAGTCCATGGATATGTTTTCCAATTTCCACTCTGGCACTGGTAAAGGATGAAGCATCCCTTTCGGTAACTGCTGCTCTGCTTTAACCTGTTGACATGTCAAACACTTTCACAGTAAAATCAGCAATGTCACTTTTCATTCCATCCCACCAGTAATACTCCCGCAGACCATTGTACATCTTAGTACTGCCAGGATGAAAAAACAACTCATTCTTCAACTGTGAATCACAAGGCACAAATAACCTCTTCACAAACCTCAAAACACAAACACAAACTTATCCAAGAACTCATGGAAAATTTTATTCATAATGTCCATGAATACAGTAGGTGCATTGTTTAACCCAAAAGGCATAACTAAAAATTCATAATGGCCATATCTAGTACGTAACTCAGTCTTTGGAACGTCTGATTCTTTTTCTTTCAACTGACGGTACCCCGACCTCAAGTCAATCTTCGAAAAATACTGAGCTCCCTGGGGCTGATACCACTTCATTCGATGGCCCAACATCTGCTGAAGTTGTTGCAAATGATTTTACCACCCCTTTCTTCTTGTAGTATAACTGCTTCCCATCACTCAAGCTCCTTGTCGGACACTCGTCTGCATAATGACCCATTTCATTACACTTAAAACATCTTACCGTTGGCTTTTCATTTCCTGCTTGATCATCTTCCTTACAGTTACGAGCAATATGACCAGACTTACCACACCGAAAGCACTTACCAGACTTGGATAAACATTCTCCAGGATGCATTTTACCACACTTCTCACAGGATGGATATTTGGTTTTCTTACCTCCTTGCTTCTTTGATGAATTCTTCCCCTTTTCCTGCCAACTAGACCTCTTATTCTGTTGTTTGTCATAGAACACCTAATCATCGGCAAACTCCATTTCCACCTTCTCCGTACATCGAAAAAGTTTTTCATAAATTTTGAACTCACGAGAAGCTAAAGCCCTTCGATACTTTGGCTTTAACCCTGAGTAAAAACGGTTTAGTTTATTATCAAGATCTCGTATGAAGTTTGGAGCATAACTTGCCAATCGAGTGAACTTTTCTTCATAAGTGGCCACTGAATCATCCTCCTGCCTCAATTCAAGGAACTTTTTTCCATCCTAAGACGAACTACCTTAGGAAAGTATTTCTCAAGAAACATACCTTTGAATTCGTCCCAGTGAAGATCCTCAATCTCATCACTATCCCTTATATTTTTCACCATCGACCACCACTGATCAGCTTCACCTTCGAAACGGTAAACAGCAAGACTAACCTTTTGATGTTCTGAACACCCCATGACGTCAAAAATCTTCTCCAGTACTTTAATCCACCTTTCAGCTAGCACAGGGTCAGATGATCCTCTGAATGATGGGGGATGTTACCTCATGAAATGTTCCACCACTGACATGTTCCTCTGCGGTTGATCTGGCTGATCTCGTGCATGGATACCACCACCATTTATAGCCTGAGTCAACTGTTCCATCACTGCAACAAACTGTTCAGTTCCGATTCCGACCATCTCAGGTTGCTAATTTGGAAGGTTATCTTCCTCCTGATGTCGTCCCAACATAGTTGCTTTGTTCCCTCTGCGGAAAACCATTTTGAACACAGAAATATCTTAGGCGAAGCAACATGGTAATCCGTAAATGCTATTTCAATCATATTATAATTTAACACTTTTCTAACTCCTAAAGTTGTCTAAACCGACCTATGATACCAACTATAAGGCCCCAGCCTTAAACCTTACTTAATATTGAATTAAATGAATAATTCACGTTGAGGATCTTTTCAGGTTTAGAGTTTTAGAGAATTAGAACATAACTATTACATCTCAAAAGATTACAATGTAGACATTTCTACTAAGTTTCCATAGAATAATAAAAAAACTCTTAAAAAGAAAGATGTCTAGTTCCATGTTTTATAAAGCATGACTTTCCCTTGATCCCATCCTTGACACTATTCCACATTAAGTCCTGTGAAAAACATTTTAAAAAAACTTGGGGTGAGCATAAAAAGCTCAGTAAGGGATACACAAAGAATGAAAATTGTTAGTTTATCAAAACAACAAGTAAACCATGTATACTTTATCAAAGTAATACTTTTCACCTTTATGAAGTAATAAAAACTCTTCACTGAATAAAGTATCATTACTTACCTTTTCTTAACCAAATGATTACCATAAAACCCATATAAAGAACACATAACATATATAAAGGTAAGTTGGGACATAAACATTCTTAAGTGGAATAACCATACGGTCGACTTCCACACATATCACTTAATGGAATAGCCATACGGCCAATTTCCATACATACTTAATGGAATAGCCATACGGCCGACTTACATACCCAATGCATTGGAGGTTATAACGTAACCACCCATCCTGGTATTCACGGCACCACCCGTCATATGGTTTATAACGTAACCACCCGTTAAAATTTCCAAGTACCAGTATAAAATCATAAAACATAAAACCAATAAAAAGGAATGATAACATTTCCACATTTTAATCACAATATATCATAAATATATTGACATAATAGAATCCTTTTTCAACACCATTTTCAATACCAAAATACATAAAAGAGTATATGGTATTTATTTTATTCTAAAAACATTACGGCTTGTTGAGAAAGCCAAAGATCAAATAATACTCGCGGCGGTGGAAAAGGTCGTTGTCACCGCGTACGTTAAAAAAAACATTCCTTTTTGTCGTTTAGTAAAACGCTTCGTAGAAATAGATTCCTTTTGTATAAAATTAAAAGTCAAATAAGTTTATACACCATATAAAATAAAGTTGTGTATAAAACGAAATATGCCTCAATGAAAGGAGATTGAGACGAAGTCCCTTACCTTGGGTCCGACTTGACTCGATCGTTCTTTAACGTCCTGAATAATAAACTTGAGTTAATTTATACGTGATTAAGAACCTTTTTAAAGTTCATTATTATTTTTATATCACTTATTGCCATGTTATAAACATTATGTAACCATTTAAGTTAATAATGTTTGTTTTGTCAATATTTGGTTCTTAAGTCGAAAGTTGACTTCTTACAATTACATGTTGTTCATGTGGTCAAAAGTTCTTTATATCCAGAATGAAATTCCCGATTTGGATATAATATGTATCATATATATCCAGCACATACATGTATTTATAATATTACATAATCATTTAGAGGTAAGAAATGAAATGCACCGTTCATGGAGACGGTGAGCCGTACGTACGCATGAACGCTACTTTCATTTCATTGTCATGTTAGTGGAATTAAAACTAAATGAGAAGTATGTATATTTTAATTCCAGAATTATATTCATCATTTAGATATATCATTAATTATATATATACATTATATACATGTAATTTTAATAGTACATTACATTTGGGGATAAGAAATGAAATGCACAGTTCATGGAGACGGTAAGTCGTACGTACGCATGAACGCTACGTTCATTTCTATCTCATAATTTAATGGAAAGAAATAACAATGATATAGAGGTATATTATAATTCCAGTATAACATAATATATAATAACTTTAAATCCATCCTTTACACGTCCCACATATGGCATTAACGAATCACATCACTTTTAGGGGGCGGTAGTCCGCACTTCCTTAAATGAAGATATCGTGTTTACCCATAATGGAAACCATAACGGTATGCCAAAAATGAAAAATACATAATCTTAAAGAAAACTTAAACATATTATATATCATATATAAAAATAGTGACATCATAATGGCCACCCTTGAAGGTGTTAAATGAGTATTGAACAATCATCGTTTCGGGAGGCAGAATTTCGCCATCCACGGAAACCGTATGTTCTTTAACCATTTGATGTAGTTGTGTGAGAGTGTAGCTCAAAAAAATTTTATAACAACATCCTAATATATTGAAGATACTGGTGTTGTTACAAAATAAGTAAATAAAAAGAGTTTAGAGGTTTGGAGAAGCAAAATAAAACAAATGAACAAGAGAGAATGAATTACCTTTAAAAGTGTAACTCCCTTTTGATTTGAGCCTAAAGGCTTCCTTTGGAAGACTTCTGCCCAAAGGAAATCCTCTAGGATGAGGAGAGGGATGTGGAGAGAGTAATTGGGCAGGGGTTGGCCGAGCCAAAGGCTTGAGAAGTGTGTGAAATGAGGTAGAGGTGGGGGCCTTTTATAAGAGGAGAGGAGGGGCACTTTTGGAAGGTAAAGAAATATTACTTTATTTGAAAATGTGTTTCGGTTTTAAAAGGTCCCACATTGATATAATTCGTGGATAAGGTGATAAGGGTTCGAAATACACTCATACAATTGGTTTTGGACATGTTTAGGTTTTAGATTTTTCGTTATCTTTCCATTTTATTTAAATCGTCAAATAATGATGTCATCGCAGCATCAATTTTATGTCATATATAATTTAATTTATTTAATGTCTAAAAATTATAAAAAAAAATACTATGATGTAGGAAATCTTTTTAGATTTCCCATTACTATTTATAATCAAAATTTGGACTTCTATATCCCCACTTAAAAATTATTTTAGTAAACCAATTTATGTTAGTGTCATTTTCACTTTAACATTAAATAAAAATATATTAATGTCATTTTCCAACTAAAGTGGCTCCATGGGGTCCCCAATTTGGCCCATGGCTTGTCTTGGTCGGGCATGACTCACCCAATTGGTGTAGGACAAGTGTCATGGTGTTTTCACATTTTTATAATATCATTTTTACATTAAACTACACTAATTACCTCTAATCACGATTAAGAACTTAATAAGTTACTATTCACCAAAAAATTATTATAATCTCATTGAGCCACATTTTACTTCTTAATGACAACCATGTATGTCGGATTTTCAAAATTCAATACACATTAGTGGTAAACATTCATTTAACTGAAAAATCAGTTTGCTTGATTACCACTTAGTGGTTTCACTATTCATCAAAAATTGAAGTTTTTCAAAAAATTACCAAAAATTCACCCTAAGCTATATTTGATATTCCAAATTCAAAAATGAAGCCCATTTTACAAAATTCAAAACATATAAGTCAAATTAATTAATTTAATAATTAATTCCCGCTGTCATGACAAATAGCGTGTTTTTGTGAAACAATAAGTATCAAAAGATTGACACCAGTTTAAGTCCAATTTCAAAGTGAAATTGATTCCAATGACCACCATTGGATTAACTGGTAAAAATATTTTCTAATTTCACTTTAAAACCAATTAAAATAATAATCTAATCATATAAATAAATTATATTAAAAATAGGTTTTGAATTAAAATACCACATTTTAAACTATTCAAAAAAATGAACTTTATCAGAAAGGTACCAAAAATTTACACAAAGTAAATTTTGATGTCCCGATTCTAATGAAGAGTTATATTTGGTCCAAAATAAAGTATAAGAGTGATCAAAACTATATTTAATGACGGTTCTCCGTCAAAAGGTGATAAGTGGACCTTTCGTGAAAATTAGGGTATAAATGCCTAAAATTGAACTCTTTCCGTATTTTAAGCCTTTATCTTTTATTGGGTAAATGTATAAACATTTAAAAACATATCTAATCATATTTTAGTTATTTCTATCCATTCCCGCCAGTACAATAGCTACTTGTTTACTAAAATTTAAAATAATATTATTTTATTACTAGTGTGCTACGTAAGTTTCAAAGAAACTCATCGTTGAGTATCGGGTACGCTATCGAACATAGCAACCCCTTTAAAATAAAATTAATATTTAATTCGTAAATATTAATAAATATGAAAATTATTTATTCTTTATTTACCTGGGATGTTACATCCTTCCCCCCTTTTGGGAATTGCGTCCTCGCAATTTTATTCACTTATCAAAATAAGTGGGGGTATTTATCCCTCATAGCATTTTCAGATTCCCACGTTGCCTCTTCAATCACATGGTTTTTCCACAAAACCTTTACCTGATGAATCAACTTATTCCGTAACACTTGCTCCCTGTGGTCAAGAATCTGGACCAGTTGTTCCTTATAAGATAGGTTCTCTTCCAGCTAAACTACCTCTGGGCTCAAAACATGAGATGGATCTGGCATATACTTTCTCAACATCGAAACGTGAAAAACATTGTGTACCGGAGATAAACTCGGAGGTAAATCCACTTGGTATGCAATTGATCCAACTCATTCCAGAATTTCGTATGGTCCAACCAACCATGGACTCAACTTTCCTTTCTTACCAAATCTCATCACACTTTTCCAAAGAGAAACCTTGAGAAAAGCATGATCACCTACCTCAAAAGATAGATCCTTCCTCCGGTTATCCGCATAACTCTTCTGCCTGCTCTGAGCTGTTCTCATGTGTTTTCTGAATCAACTGAACTTTTTCTGCCATCTCTTCTACCAATTCTGGTCCCATCAGCTTCCTTTCACCCACTTCATTCAAAAATGCTGGAGTTCGACACCGCTTCCCATATAATGCCTCAAATAGTGCCATCTGTATACTGGAATGAAATCTGTTATTATAAGAAAATTCAACCAAAGAAAGATGTTGGTCCCAACTTCCCTGATAATCCATAAAACAAGCTCATAGCATATCATCCAATGTCTGAATTTTTCGTTCTGACTGCCCATATGATTGAGGATGAAAAGATGTACTAAAATTTTAATTCAGTACCCAACGACTTCTGAAGTCCTTTCCAAAAGTTAGAAGTAAACCTGGGATCACGATCCGATACAATGGAGAGAGGAACTCCATGTAACCTGACTATCTCTTTAAGATACAAACGAGAAAGTTGATCAAGAGAGAAAGTATCTCATATGGAAAGGAAAAGAGCAGATTTAGTCAAGCGATCAACAATAACCCAGATTGCATTATTACCTCGATATGTCTTCAGTAATACCATAACAAAGTCCATGGATATGTTTTCCCATTTCCACTCTGGCACTGGTAAAGGCTGAAGCATCCCTTTCGGTAACTGCTGCTCTGCTTTAACCTGTTGACATGTCAAACACTTTCACAGTAAAATCAGCAATGTCTCTTTTCATTCCATCCCACCAGTAATACTCCCGCAGACCTTTGTACATCTTAGTACTGCCAGGATGAAAAAACAACTCATTCTTCAACTGTGAATCACAAGGCACACATAACCTCTTCACAAACCTCAAAACACAAACACAAACTTATCCAAGAACTCATGGAAAATTTTATTCATAATGTCCATGAATACAGTAGGTGCATTGGTTAACCCAAAAGGCATAACTACAAATTCATAATGGCCATATCTAGTACGTAACGCAGTCTTTGGAACTTCTGCTTCTTTTTCTTTCAACTGATGGTACTCCGACCTCAAGTCAATCTTCGAAAAATACTGAGCTCCCTGGGGCTGATACCACTTCATTCGATGGCCCAACATCTGCTGAAGTTGTTGCAAATGATTTTACCACCCCTTTCTTCTTGTAGTATAACTGCTTCCCATCACTCAAGCTCCTTGTCGGACACTCGTCTGCATAATGACCCATTTCATTACACTTAAAACATCTTACCGTTGGCTTTTCATTTCCTGCTTGATCATCTTCCTTACAGTTACGAGCAATATGACCAGACTTACCACACCGAAAGCACTTACCAGACTTGGATAAACATTCTCCAGGATGCATTTTACCAAACTTCTCACAGGATGGATATTTGGTTTTATTACCTCCTTGCTTCTTTGATGAATTCTTCCCCTTTTCTTGCCAATTAGACCTCTTATTCTGTTGTTTGTCATAGAACACCTGATCATCGGCAAACTCCATTTCCACCTTCTCCGTACATCGAACATGTTTTTCATAACTTTTGAACTCATGAGAAGCTAAAGCCCTTCGATACTTTGGCTTTAACCCTGAGTAAAAACGGTTTATTTTACTATCAAGATCTCGTATGAAGTTTGGAGCATACCTTGCCAATCGAGTGAACTTTTCTTCATAAGTAGCCACTGAATCATCCTCCTGCCTCAATTCTAGGAACTGTTTTTCCATCCTAAGACGAACCACCTTAGGAAAGTATTTCTCAAGAAATAGACCTTTGAATTCGTCCCAGTGAAGATCCTCAATCTCATCACTATCCCTTATATTTTTCACCATCGACCACCACTGATCAGCTTCACCTTCAAAACGGTAAACAGCAAGACTAACCTTTTGATGTTCTGAACACCCCATGACATCAAAAATCTTCTCCAGTACTTTAATCCACCCTTCAGCTTGCACAGGGTCAGATGATCCTCTGAATGATGGGGGATGTTGCCTCATGAAATGTTCCACCACTGACAAGTTCCTCTGCGGTTGATCTGGCTGATCTCGTGCATGGATACCACCACCATTTATAGCCTGACTCAACTGTGCCATCACGGCAACAAACTGTTCAGTTCCGATTCCGACCATCTCAGGTTGCTGATTTGGAAGGTTATCTTCCTCCTGATGTCGTCCCAACATAGCTTCTTTGTTCCCTCTGCGGAAAACCATTCTGAACACAGAAATATCTTAGGCGAAGCAACATGGTAATCCGTAAATGCTATTTCAATCATATTATAATTTAACACTTTTCTAACTCCTAATGTTTTCTAAACCGACCTCTGATACCAACTATAAGGCCCCAGCCTTAAACCTTACTTAATATTTAATTAAATGAATAATTCACGTTGAGGATCTTTTCAGGTTTAGAGTTTTAGAGAATTAGAACATAACTATTACATCTCAAAAGATTACAATGTAGACATTTCTACTAAGTTTCCATAGAATAATAAAAAAACTCTTAAAAAGAAAGATGTCTAGTTCCATGTTTTATAAAGCATGACTTTCCCTTGATCCCATCCTTGACCCTATTCCACATTAAGTCATGTGAAAAACATTGAAAAAAAACTTGGGGTGAGCATAAAAAGCTCAGTAAGGGATACACAAAGAATGAAAATTGTTAGTTTATCAAAACAACAAGTAAACCATGTATACTTTATCAAAGTAATACTTTTCACCTTTATGAAGTAATAAAAACTCTTCAATGAATAAAGTATCATTACTTACCTTTTTTTAACCAAAGGATTACCATAAAACCCTTATAAAGAACACATAACATATATAAAGGTAACTTGGGACATAAACATTCTTAAGTGGAATAACCATACGGTCGACTTCCACACATATCACTTAATGGAATAGCCATACGGCCAATTTCCATACATACTTAATGGAATAGCCATACGGCCGACTTCCATACCCAATGCATTGGAGGTTATAACGTAACCACCCGTCCTGGTATTCACGACACCACCCGTCATATGGTTTATAACGTAACCACCCGTTAAAATTTCCAAGTACCAGTATAAAATCATAAAACATAAAACCAATAAAAAGGAATGATAACATTTCCACATTTTAATCACAATATATCATAAATATATTGACATAATAGAATCCTTTTTCAAAACCATTTTCAATACCAAAATACATAAAAGAGTATATGGTATTTATTTTATTCTAAAAACATTACGGCTTGTTGAGAAAGCCAAAGATCAAATAATACTCGCGGCGGCGAAAAAGGTCGTTGTCACCGCGTACGTTAAAAAAACATTCATTTTTATCGTTTAGTAAAACGCTTCGTAGAAATAGATTCCTTTTGTATAAAAGTAAAAGTCAATGGAGTTTATACACCGTATAAAATAAAGTTGTGTATAAAACGAAATATGCCTCAATGAAAGGAGATTGAGACGAAGTCCCTTACCTTGGGTCCGACTTGACTCGATCGTTCTTTAACATCCTGAATAATAAACTTGAGTTAATTTATACGTGATTAAGAACCTTTTTAAAGTTCATTATTCTTTTTATATCACTTATTTCCATGTTATAAACATTATGTAACCATTTAAGTTAATAATGTTTGTTTTGTCAATATTTGGTTCTTAAGTCGAAAGTTGACTTCTTACAATTACATGTTGTTCATGTGGTCAAACGTTCTTTATATCCAGAATGAAATTCCCGATTTGGATATAATATGTATCATATATATCCAGAACATACATGTATTTATAATATTACATAATCATTTAGAGGTAAGAAATGAAATGCACCGTTCATGGAGACGGTGAGCCGTACGTACGCATGAACGCTACTTTCATTTCTTTGTCATATTAGTGGAATTAAAACTAAATGAGAAATATGTATATTTTAATTCCCGAATTATATTCATCATTTAGATATATCATTAATTATATATATACATTATATACATGTAATTTTAATAGTACATTACATTTTGGGATAAGAAATGAAATGCACCGTTCATGGAGACGGTAAGCCGTACGTACGCATGAACGCTACGTTCATTTCTATCTCATACTTTAATGGAAAGAAATAACAATGATATAGAGGTATATTATAATTCCAGTATAACATAATATATAATAACTTTAAATCCATCCTTTACACGTCCCACATATGGCATTAACGAATCACATCACTTTTTGGGGGCGGTAGTCCGCACTTCCTTAAATGAAGATATCGTGTTTACCCATAATGGAAACCATAAAGGTATGACAAAAATGAAAAATACAGAAGCTTAAAGAAAACATAAACATATTATATATCATATATAAAAATAGTGACATCATAATGGCCACCCTTGAAGGTGTTAAATGAGTATTGAACAATCATCGTTTCGGGAGGCAGAATTTCGCCATCCACGGAAACCGTATGTTCTTTAACCATTTGATGTAGTTGTGTGAGAGTGTAGCTCAAATAAATATTATAACAACATCCTAGTATATTTAAGATACTGGTGTTGTTACAAAATAAGTAAATAAAAAGAGTTTAGAGGGTTGGAGAAGCAAAATAAAACAAATGAACAAGAGAGAATGAATTACCTTTAAAAGTGTAACTCCCTTTTGATTTGAGCCTAAAGGCTTACTTTGGAAGGCTTCTGCCCAAAGGGAATCTCCTAGGATGAGGAGAGGGATGTGGAGAGTGTAATTGGGCAGGGGTTGGCCGAGCCAAAGTCTTGAGAAGTGTGTGAAATGAGGTAGAGGTGGGGGCCTTCTATAAGAGGAGAGGAGGGGCACTTTTGGAAAGTAAAGAAATATTACTTTATTTGAAAATGTGTTTCGGTTTTAAAAGGTCCCACATTGATATAATTCGTGGATAAGGTGATAAGGGTTCTTAATACACTCATACAATTGGTTTTGGACATGTTTAGGTTTTAGATATTTCATTATCTTTCCATTTTATTTAAATCGTCAAATAATGATGTCATCGCTGCATCATTATTATGTCAAATATAATTTAATTTATTTAATGTCTAAAAATTATAAAAAAAAATACTATGATGTAGGAAATCTTTTTAGCTTTCCCATTACTATTTATAATAAAAATTTGGACTTGTATATCCCCACTTAAAAATTATTTTAGTAAACCAATTTATGTTAGTGACATTATCACTTTATCATTAAATAAAAATATATTAATGTCATTTTCCAACTAAAGTGGCTCCATGGGGTCCCCAAGTTGGCCCATGGCTTGTCTTGGTAGGGAATGACTCACCCAATTGGTGTATGACAAGTGTCATGGTGTTTTCACATTTTTATAATAACATTTTTACATTAAACTACACTAATTACCTCTAATCGCGATTAAGAACTTAATAAGTTACTATTCACCAAAAAATTATTATAATCGCATTGAACCACATTTTACTTCTTAATGACAACCATGTATGTCGGATTTTCAAAATTCAATACACATTAGTGGTAATCTTTCATTTAACTGAAAAATCAGTTAGCTTGATTACCACTTAGTGGTTTCACTAGTCATCAAAAATTGAAGTTTTTCAGAAAATTACCAAAAATTCACCCTAAGCTATATTTGATATTCCGAATTCAAAAATGAAGTCCATTTTACAAAATTCAAAAAATATAAGTCAAATTAATTAATTTAATAATTAATTCCCGCTGTCATGACAAATAGCGTGTTTTTGTGAAACAATAAGTATCAAAAGATTGACACCAATTTAAGTCCAATTTCAAAGTGAAATTGATTCCAATGACCACCATTGGATTAACTGGTAAAAATATTTTCTAATTTCACTTTAAAACCAATTAAAATAATAATCTAATCATATAAATAAATTATATTAAAAAGGGGTTTTGAATTAAAATACCACATTTTACACTATTCATAAAAAAAATGAACTTTATCAGAAAGGTACCAAAAATTTACACAAAGTAAATTTTGATGTCCCGATTCTAATGAAGAGTTATATTTGGTCCAAAATAAAGTATAAGAGTGATCAAAACTATATTTAATGACGGTTCTTCGTCAAAAGGTGATAAGTGGACCTTTCGTGAAAATTAGGGTATAAATGCCTAAAATTGAACTCTTTCCGTATTTTAAGCCTTTATCTTTTATTGGGTAAATGTATAAACATTTAAAAACATATCTAATCATATTTTAGTTATTTATATCCATTCCCGCCAGTACAATAGCTACTTGTTAACTAACATTTAAAATAATATTATTTTATTACTAGTGTGCTACGTAAGTTTCAAAGAAACTCATCGTTGAGTATCAGGTACACTATCGAACATAGCAACCCCTTTAAAATGAAATTAATATTTAATTCGTAAATATTAATAAATATGAAAATTATTTATTCTTTATTTACCTGGGATGTTACATCCTTCCCCCCTTTTGGTAATTGCGTCCTCGCAATTTTATTCACTTATCAAAATAAGTGGGGGTATTTATCCCTCATAGCATTTTCAGATTCCCACGTTGCCTCTTCAATCACATGGTTTTTCCACAAAACCTTTACCTGATGAATCACCTTATTCCGTAACACTTGCTCCATGTGGTCAAGAATCTGGACCAGTTGTTCCTCATAAGATAGGTTCTCTTCCAGCTGAACTACCTCTGGGCTCAAAACATGAGATGTATCTGGCATATACTTTCTCAACATCGAAACGTGAAAAACATTGTGTACCTGAGATAAACTCGGAGGTAAATCCACTTGGTATGCAATTGATCCAACTCTTTCCAGAATTTCGTATGGTCCAACCAACCATGGACTCAACTTTCGTTTCTTACCAAATCTCATCACACTTTTCCAAGGAGAAACCTTGAGAAAAGCATGATCACCTAACTCAAAAGATAGATCCTTCCTCCGGTTATCCGCATAACTCTTCTGCCTGCTCTGAGCTGTTCTCATGTGTTTTCTGAATCAACTGAACTTTTTCTGCCATCTCTTCTACCAATTCTAGTCCCATCAGCTTCCTTTCACCCACTTCATTCCAAAATGCTGGAGTTCGACACCGCTTCCCATATAATGCCTCAAATAGTGCCATCTGTATACTGGAATGAAAGCTGTTATTATAAAAATATTCAACCAAAGAAAGATGTTGGTCCCAACTTCCCTGATAATCCATAAAACAAGCTCGTAGCATATCCTCCAATGTCTGAATTTTTCGTTCTGACTGCCCATATGATTGAGGTTGAAAAGTTGTACTAAAATTTTAATTCAGTACCCAACGACTTCTGAAGTCCTTTCCAAAAGTTAGAAGTAAACCTGGGATCACGATCCGATACAATGGAGAGAGGAACTCCATGTAACCTGACTATCTCTTTAAGATACATACGAGAAAGTTGATCAAGAGAGAAAGTATCTCATATGGAAAGGAAAAGAGCAGATTTAGTCAAGCGATCAACAATAACCCAGATTGCATTGTTACCTCGATATGTTTTCAGTAATACCATAACAAAGTCCATGGATATGTTTTCCCATTTCCACTCTGGCACTGGTAATGGCTGAAGCATCCCTTTCGGTAACTGTTCCTCTGCTTTAACCTGTTGACATGTCAAACACTTTCACAGTAAAATCAGCAATGTCTCTTTTCATTCCATCCCACCAGTAATACTCCCGCAGACCTTTGTACATCTTAGTACTGCCAGGATGAAAAAACAACTCATTCTTCAACTGTGAATCACAAGGCACACATAACCTCTTCACAAACCTCAAAACACAAACACAAACTTATCCAAGAACTCATGGAAAATTTTATTCATAATGTCCATGAATACAGTAGGTGCATTGGTTAACCCAAAAGGCATAACTACAAATTCATAATGGCCATATCTAGTACGTAACGCAGTCTTTGGAACGTTTGCTTCTTTTTCTTTCAACTGATGGTACCCCGACCTCAAGTCAATCTTCGAAAAATACTGAGCTCCCTGGGGCTGATACCACTTCATTCGATGGCCCAACATCTGCTGAAGTTGTTGCAAATGATTTTACCACCCCTTTATTCTTGTAGTATAACTGCTTCCCATCACTCAAGCTCCTTTTCGGACACTCGTCTGCATAATGACCCATTTCATTACACTTAAAACAACTTACCGTTGGATTTTCATTTCCTGCTTGATCATCTTCCTTACAGTTATGAGCAATATGACCAGACTTACCACACCGAAAGCACTTACCAGACTTGGATAAACATTCTCCAGGATGCATTTTACCACACTTCTCACAGGATGGATATTTGGTTTTCTTACCTCCTTGCTTCTTTGATGAATTCTTCCCCATTTCCTGCCAACTAGACCTCTTATTCGGTTGTTTGTCATAGAACACCTGATCATCGGCAAACTCCATTTCCACCTTCTCCGTATATCGAACAAGTTTTTCATAACTTTTGAACTCACGAGAAGCTAAAGCCCTTCTATACTTTGGCTTTAACCCTGAGTAAAAATGGTTTATTTTACTATCAAGATCTCGTATGAAGTTTGGAGCATACCTTGCCAATCGAGTGAACTTTTCTTCATAAGTAGCCACTGAATCATCCTCCTGTCTCAATTCTAGGAACTGTTTTCCATCCTAAGACGAACCACCTTAGGAAAGTATTTCTCAAGAAACATACCTTTGAATTCGTCCCAGTGAAGATCCTAAATCTCATCACTATCCCTTATATTTTTCACCATCGACCACCACTGATCAGCTTCACCTTCAAAACGGTAAACAGCAAGACTAACCTTTTGATGTTCTGAAAACCCCATGACATCAAAAATCTTCTCCAGTACTTTAATCCACCCTTCATCTTGCACAGGGTCAGATGATCCTCTGAATGATGGGGGATGTTGCCTCATGAAATGTTCCACCACTAACATGTTCCTCTACGGTTGATCTGGCTGATCTCGTGCATGGATACCACCACCATTTATAGCCTGAGTCAACTGTTCCATCACTGCAACAAACTTTTCAGTTCCGATTCCGACCATCTCAGGTTGCTGATTTGGAAGGTTATCTTCCTCCTGATGTCGTCCCAACATAGCTTCTTTGTTCCCTCTACGGAAAACCATTCTGAACACAGAAATATCTTAGGCGAAGCAACATGGTAATCCGTAAATGCTATTTCAATCATATTATAATTTAACACTTTTCTAACTCTTAAAGTTTTCTAAACTGACCTCTGATACCAACTATAAGGCCCCAGCCTTAAACCTTACTTAATATTGAATTAAATGAATAATTCACGTTGAGGATCTTTTCAGGTTTAGAGTTTTAGAGAATTAGAACATAACTATTACATCTCAAAAGATTACAAAGTAGACATTTCTACTAAGATTCCATAGAATAATAAAAAAACTCTTAAAAAGAAAGATGTCTAGTTCCATGTTTTATAAAGCATGACTTTCCCTTGATCCCATCCTTGACCCTATTCCACATTAAGTCCTGTGAAAAACATTTTAAAAAAACTTGGGGTGAGCATAAAAAGCTCAGTAAGGGATACACAAAGAATGAAAATTGTTATATTATCAAAACAACAAGTAAACCATGTATACTTTATCAAAGTAATACTTTTCACCTTTATGAAGTAATAAAAACTCTTCACTGAATAAAGTATCATTACTTACCTTTTTTTAACCAAAGGATTACCATAAAACCCTTATAAAAAACACATAACATATATAAAGGTAACTTGGGACATATACATTCTTAAGTGGAATAACCATACGGTCGACTTCCACACATATCATTTAATGGAATAGCCATAAGGCCAATTTCCATACATACTTAATAGAATAGCCATACGGCCAACTTCCATACCCAATGCATTGGAGGTTATAACGTAACCACCCGTCCTGGTATTCACGGCACCACCCGTCATATGGTTTATAACGTAACCACCCGTTAAAATTTCCAAGTACCAGTATAAAATCATAAAACATAAAACCAATAAAAAGGAATGATAACATTTCCACATTTTAATCACAATATATCATAAATATATTGACATAATAGAATCCTTTTTCAAAACCATTTTAAATACCAAAATACATAAAAGAGTATATGGTATTTATTTTATTCTAAAAACATTACGGCTTGTTGAGAAAGCCAAAGATCAAATAATACTCGCGGCGGCGGAAAAGGTCGTTGTCACCGCGTACGTTAAAAAAAACATTCCTTTTTGTCGTTTAGTAAAACGCTTCGTAGAAAAAGATTCCTTTTGTATAAAAGTAAAAGTCAAAGGAGTTTATACACCGTATAAAATAAAGTTGTGTATAAAACGAAATATGCCTCAATGAAAGGAGATTGAGACGAAGTCCCTTACCTTGGGTCCGACTTGACTCGATCGTTCTTTAACGTCCTGAATAATAAACTTGAGTTAATTTATACGTGATTAAGAACCTTTTTAAAGTTCATTATTCTTTTTATATCACTTATTGCCATGTTATAAACATTATGTAACCATTTAAGTTAATAATGTTTGTTTTGTCAATATTTGGTTCTTAAGTCGAAAGTTGACTTCTTACAATTACATGTTGTTCATGTGGTCAAAAGTTCTTTATATCCAGAATGAAATTCCCGATTTGGATATAATATGTATCATATATATACAGCACATACATGTATTTATAATATTACATAATCATTTAGAGGTAAGAAATGAAATGCACCGTTCATGGAGACGGTGAGCCGTACGTACGCATGAACGCTACTTTCATTTCTTTGTCATATTAGTGGAATTAAAACTAAATGAGAAATATGTATATTTTAATTCCAGAATTATATTCATAATTTAGATATATCATTAATTATATATATACATTATATACAAGTAATTTTAATAGTACATTACATTTGGGGATAAGAAATGAAATGCACCGTTCATGGAGACGGTAAGCCGTACGTACGCATGAACGCAACGTTCATTTCTATCTCATACTTTAATGGAAATAAATAATAATGATATAGAGGTATATTATAATTCCATTATAACATAATATATAATAACTTTAAATCCATCCTTTACACGTCCCACATATGGCATTAACGAATCACATCACTTTTAGGGGGCGGTAGTCCGCGCTTCCTTAAATGAAGATATCGTGTTTACCCATAATGGAAACCATAAAGGTATGACAAAAATGAAAAATACAGAAGCTTAAAGAAAACATAAACATATTATATATCATATATAAAAATAGTGACATCATAATGGCCACCCTTGAAGGTGTTAAATGAGTATTGAACAATCATCGTTTCGGGAGGCATAATTTCGCCATCCACGGAAACCGTATGTTCTTTAACAATCTGATGTAGTTTTGTGAGAGTGTAGCTCAAATAAATATTATAACAACATCCTAGTATATTGAAGATACTGGTGTTGTTACCAAATAAGTAAATAAAAAGAGTTTAGAGGGTTGGAGAAACAAAATAAAACAAATGAACAAGAGAGAATGAATTACCTTTAAAAGTGTAACTCCCTTTTGATTTGAGCCTAAAGGCTTCCTTTGGAAGGATTCTGCCCAAAGGGAATCCTCTAGGATGAGGAGAGGGATGTGGAGAGAGTAATTGTTCAGGGGTTGGCCGAGCCAAAGGCTTGAGAAGTGTGTGAAATGAGATAGAGGTGGGGGCCTTTTATAAGAGGAGAGGAGGGGCACTTTTGGAAAGTAAAGAAATATTACTTTATTTGAAAATGTTTTTCGGTTTTAAAAGGTCCCACATTGATATAATTCGTGGATAAGGTGATAAGGGTTCGAAATACACTCAACCAATTGGTTTTGGACATGTTTAGGTTTTAGATTTTTCATTATCATTCCATTTTATTTAAATCGTCAAATAATGATGTCATCGCTGCATCATTATTATGTCATATATAATTTAATTTATTTAATGTCTAAAAATTATAAAAAAAATACTATGATGTAGGAAATCTTTTTAGCTTTCCCATTAATATTTATAATCAAAATTTGGACTTGTATATCCCCACTTAAAAATTATTTTAGTAAACCAATTTATGTTAGTGTCATTTTCACTTTAACATTAAATAAAAATATATTAATGTCATATTCCAACTAAAGTGGCTCCATGGCGTCCCCAAGTTGGCCCATGGCTTGTCTTGGTCGGGCATGACTCACCCAATTGGTCTAGGACAAGTGTCATGGTGTTTTCACATTTTTATAATATCATTTTTACATTAAACTACACTAATTACCTCTAATCGCGATTAAGAACTTAATAAGTTACTATTCACCAAAAAATTATTATAATCTCATTGAACCACATTTTACTTATTAATGACAACCATGTATGTCGGATTTTCAAAATTCAATACACATTAGTGGTAAACATTCATTTAACTGAAAAATCAGTTTTCTTGATTACCACTTAGTGGTTTTACTATTCATCAAAAATTGAACTTTTTCAGTAAATTACCAAAAATTCACCCTAAGCTATATTTGATATTCCGAATTCAAAAATGAAGTCCATTTTACAAAATTCAAAACATATAAGTCAAATTAATTAATTTAATAATTAATTCCCGTTGTCATGACAAATAGCGTGTTTTTGTGAAACAATAAGTATCAAAAGATTGACACCAGTTTAAGTACAATTTCAAAGTGAAATTGATTCCAATGACCACCATTGGATTAACTGGTAAAAATATTTTCTAATTTCACTTTAAAACCAATTAAAATAATAATCTAATCATATAAATAAATTATATTAAAAAGAGGTTTTGAATTAAAATACCACATTTTACACTATTCATAAAAAAATGAACTTTATCAGAAAGGTACCAAAAATTTACACAAAGTAAATTTTGATGTCCCGATTCTAATGAAGAGTTATATTTGGTCCAAAATAAAGTATAAGAGTGATAAATACTATATTTAATGATGGTTCTCCGTCAAAAGGTGATAAGTGGACCTTTCGTGAAAATTAGGGTATAAATGCCTAAAATTGAACTCTTTCCGTATTTTAAGCCTTTATCATTTATTGGGTAAATGTATAAACATTTAAAAACATATCTAATCATATTTTAGTTATTTCTATCCATTCCTGCCAGTACAACAGATACTTGTTAACTAACATTTAAAATAATATTATTTTATTACTAGTGTGCTACGTAAGTTTCAAAGAAACTCATCGTTGCGTATCGGGTACGCTATCGAACATAGAAACCCCTTTAAAATGAAATTAATATTTAATTCGTAAATATTAATAAATATGAAAATTCTTTATTCTTTATTTACCTGGGATGTTACAGTTATCTTTCCTATAGTGGTATTTTATGTGATTCATGGCATGGATTAGCTTTATCTATATGGTTCTCATATCAATTTCCAAGGAAGGGAAGTTAAATATCATATTCCAGATCAATCAACAATCATCTATCAATGAATGTATGAATATAACATTCCAGTATAAAAATATTATATCTTATGTGTATTGATTCCAATAAATGAAGGTAGTTTATCTCAATGGGATGGGTAGAATCTCACTGCTAAAAATATGACTATTATACAAATGTTTGACTATGTATTTATAGAGGAATTGTGAGGTCTTCCACTTAATTATAAATTTGAGTTTTTAATATAACTCATAACAGGTGTTATTCCTATTTAAAAGGAACCATATATAATGGGCCTAAATTTGTTATAGTAATTGAAGAAGCAACAAAAATTGAATCTTGATAATGGATTCATATGCCCTAGTGCATCACTTTAGGGAGACAATGTTCAATTTTAATGAAGAAAGATCGATCAATGAGACTCTTCATTATTTATCGAGAACATAAGAATATCACTATCAAGAAAAAATGTTTTTTCCCTACATTTATGACTTATCTAACCAACTACGTGGATCATAATACATTTCCAAGAATTATCTTTGTTCAGGATATAATCTATAATGGGTAAAAAATTAGGATATACCATTTACAAAATTTTGTACAAGGTATGTACACTATGAATTTATAGTGATGCCATTACATCTAACTAATTCCCCTTCTATCTTCATGGATCTAATTAATAGAGTCTTCAGAGACTCTCTTGATCAGTTTTTTTATGTCTTTAGAGATGATGATATTTTCAATTTAAAAAGCTAGGAAGAACATGATGACCAATTTATAATTTTACTGAATACCCTGATAGAGGAAAATATTTATGCCAAATTTACCAAGTGTGAATTTTTTCATAAAAAAATTATCACCTTTGGGTCACGTAATCTAAAGAGATGGAATATTTTCCGATTTAGTAAAAACAGAGGTTATTGGAAGATGATTTAGACCAAAATAGTAAATCTGATCAAATTTTTTCATGGATTGGATGGATATTATCTACCTTTTGTATAACATTCTTCATGGTTATCAATTCCACTCACTATTTTGACTCATAATGGTGTTAATATCATTTGGGAGGTGGAATGTGATGATAATTTCAAAGAGTTAGAAATATGGTTACCCAGTGCACCTGTTCTCACACTACCTTGTAGTGCAAAAAGGTTTTTGATCTACAATGATGCATCCCAGAAGGGTTTGGGATGTGTTATCATGAAAATTTATAAGTTAATGGATTATGCCTCACTATAGTTGAAAATTAACGAGAAAAATTACCCAAATCATTATTTGGAGTTAGCTTTATTAAATATGAATTAATGATATAGAGGCATTATCTATATGGTGAAAGGTGTGATATTTATACTGATAATAAAAGTTTAAATTATATTTTCACACAAAATGAGCTGTATATGAATTAATGAGTATAGTTGGAGTAGATTTCTGTTTATGACCACATAAAACAGTACCACCCCGTGAAAGCGAACATGGTGGCATATGCATTGAGTCGAAATGACCAAGCCAGATAATCCATGATGAGGATCAAAAATGATAAAATATTTAAGAATTTGCAAGGGATGGATCATTAAATATTAATAGAAGGAGAGAAATATTATCTTTATCAAATGAATTTACAACCATATATAAAACTGAAGATTAAAGATGCTTAAATGAAGATGTAGAGTTATAAAAGAAGGTTAGACATGTTCCTGAATTCAACATTGATTGTGATAAAATTATATTATTTAGGAAATGGATTTTTATTCCTCCCATAAAGAAAATTAAAGATTCTATTGGATTAGTATCATAGTTCTTCATTCTATATTCACCCTACAAGCACAATGATATACAAGGACCTGAATGTGTACTTCTGGTGTGATTTCATGGAAAGACATGTCGTCGAAAATGCATCTCGATGCTTGGTTTTTCATAAAGTTAACGCTACGAGACATATTTCGAAGAGGATATTTCAACCATTACCAATACTATAATATAAATAATAAAACATCACTATAAACATTGTCATTGGAATTCCCAAAAAACCCAATGAAATAATGTTATCTGGGTTATATTTGATCTCTTTACGAATTCAACACACATTATTAATATTATAGATGATTTTTTCCATGATAGGATTTCCAGGATATTTGTAAAGTATGTGTTATGATTCAATATAGTACCACTTTACATTATATATGATCGGTATCTGAGGTTTACCTCAATGTTTTGGAAAATTCTTCAGCATTCTCTGGATAAAGAGTTATGTTTCGGCACAACATATAATCCTCAGACAGACTGTCAGTCAAATTAGAAAATTCAAACTCTAGAATATAAGATGAGACCTTGATCATTGCATTTAAAAGGTGGTTGGGATCAACACCTACCATTGGAGTAATTTTTATAAAATAATATCGTTCACTATAGTATTTAGATGGCTCCTTATGAATCCCTCTATGAATAGAGGAGCAGAACTCCAACTTTCTTGGATGAAGATATAGAAAATCTATTTGGACATGAATTTCATGAACTGTCCCACGGGATTCAGGTCGTGACTACCCCATACCCGCCTTCCATAGGCCAGGGGCTGGAAACTAGCAACGAAAGGTGTATTTCCTAATATGGTAAGGCATTGTCTTTAAACCATGAGGTTAAATGATGTAGTAAAAAATTTATTATGAAAAATTGGGATGGCATAGAAGCCCAAATAGAAAAGTACACGAACAGCTGAAAAGTAGGAAACAACTGAAAGGTTAAAGCATCTTCTGGATAGTCCACCATGGATCCTACCTGAAGGGTAGGTACAACATAGAATCAATAGTCCCCACATCATGTCATGACAGTGGTCCGCCTTCGTGCACCGCCAAGCATGGCTCCCTCAAACCTCTTCCCAGCTGCTTGTCACCTGCACAAGACACAACAAGGTGAGGGTGAAGCCCGTGCATGGGTGAGTATAACAATACCCATTAGTGACCCCGAAACCACCAAAGGTATCTCATAATTTTACAAAGAAACCCACAAAGCATGATCTCAATTACAAATCAAAATGAAATAGACACAACTCAATTAGAGTTTCAGCTCAAACAAGGTTTTTAGTGAAGTATAGAAGTAAATATGACTAGTTGCAAAGCTGGATAATCTAATTTAGTAAAGAGGCACTGATAATGACCAAATGGAGTGTGAACCACAAAGGATCGATAGGTAATAACCCCCACAATGACCCACACAAGATCTGATCTGCCTAGGATTGATAAGAAACTAACCCCTACAGTGACCCAAACTGGATATGGACCGCACATGATCGATATGAAATGGACCATTTTGGATCACTGAGTAGTTACCCACATAGGATCTGACCCACATAATATTGGTATGCACTGACCCACACATGATTGTTGAGCACTGACCCCTAGATGATCTGACCCACACAGGATCTGTGCTAAACCACACAGGATAGCTCGGTACTAACCTTCATATATTATATCTCCAAAATCCACCTCACTTCGAGCCAACTGGATTTCTTACACCTGGTGTGCTCGAGTTATTTAGTTTCTACACCTCGAGATATAGTTCATACCTCTACCACCTCAATGTTCCAAAAATGAGTAACCCAAAGGGCTGCCATGTCGAAAGGGTTCCAATATGATTGACGGTTCATGAATCAGACACCCAGTCTGTGAGATATAAGCGCTTTAGCTCTGGGGGCCCAGATGAATTCGGGTTTGATCCAACCCGGTCATACTCCAACTGCTTCCAAAACTCAAAATGAGTATATAAAAAAAGATCCATCCCAGACCAAGGATACCAACGCCATGGATGGTTTGTCAAATGGATTTTCAGTTCTCAATATATGTCCCTATAAGTGTTTTTGTGCTCGTTTGGGCTCTGGTCCGAGCCATAAGGGCAGCGACCCGGCCATGGTGGAGCGCAATCTTGCCCGAGGTGGGGCGCGGTCCGGTCCAATGTGGAGCATGACCCACTGTGGTGTCCACCCTAACTGGTGAGGGGGGGGGGGTGACCTCCAAGTCTCCTGAAATCTAGAACAACCTTGAGGTCGTTCAATTTGTGATGTGGCAGTGCGTCGTGGGTGCTACTCGGTCGCCGTAGAACCCATCAGAGGCGTGGGTTTTGCCTTCGCCATGACATCAGTCATTGCTTCTTCTCATCGGTGGTGCATAGGTTTCGTCTCCTCCCCATATGTGACCATCCGTCATATCGGCCGCCTCCTCCGACCTTCACAACTGATGAGTTGTGGCCCCTTGATCACCATCAGTGTACGATGGCGTGCTGCACCTCTCCCATGACCGGCTAGTGCCGGACGTTCTGATGACCACTGTGACATTTTGTCGCAACCTCCTCTTGCAGCGTGCATTGGCGCATTTCCTCCTTTGTTTCTAGTCAATGTCGTCATGCTGGCGGTATCCCATGGAGAATCCCAGGGTGTAACAAATTAGGAGAGTGTCCAGGCCGAGTTCGTTAAGACTGCACCCTCCATGGTATCTCATAACATGAGGGAGGATATATAGTTCAATACATTCACAATAATTTGAATTAAGAATCAAAACCCCAGCTTCGTAATCCCGTTGGAGAGTGTCTGCATCTTAAAAGTGAGTCGGTGTTCTTCGTTCGCGCAATTAACATCCAATGACATAGATCCTACGTCATCCTATGGTTTGTGTTATGTTTCACCCATCTCCTCCCACTGGGATCAGCTCCATCCTCTAAGGGGTCAGCGTCATGACACTCCTACAACACTTTATTTCTTGGTGAAGCTCTGCCGATACCTCTTCCTGAGATCCATATATATAAGGGAGGGGAGGGTAAGTAATGACGTGTGGAATTAATGGGGGATCATCAATTACGAACCTTTATAATTCCCCAAAGACATCCTTAGTAAGGATTGGTCGGTCAATCCATTTGTTGTCTTGACTATTTACTGGACCCACACTCCGCCTGTCCGTTGGAGAATTTAAAAAAATATAAATTAATAAAATTACATTATATTTCATTTCTTTTAAAAAAATTCCAAACATAACATTTTATCCATACATAATGCGGTCAATGTAAGGTCCCCATTAAGAGAATCCTTGTTCCATGTAATCAAAAATTCCCTCCTATTTTGAATCTAAGCACTGGTTCAAAAGTTTGAAAACACCACTAACGCATTTACTGAATGTACCTAAAATAAGTTTAGAAATTTATTTCGGGCACACCAGGCCTTAGAATCAGGCACCATCAATTTTCATAGACATTTAATAATTCCATATAATTAAAAAAATTACATTAAAAAATATGGGTCATTACATTATCCCCAACTTAGGGATTTTTATCCTTGAAATACACAACATAGACTAAGGGAACAAATGGGGGTAACAAGAACAAATATGAGACTCTGAATTCCATGTGCTCGCCTAGAGGTTCCCATGCTGCCAGCGAACGTGCACCAGAGATATCGATCGCCCACGAAGGACCTACTACTGTCGATCCTCAATCTCCACTGGAACCACCGTAAATGCCACCCCATCATCAATGTCCAGCTCTCTATGGTCGATGATGTGAGATGGGTCCTACACGTATCTACTATACAATGATACGTGAAATATGTCGTGAACCCTATCTAACTACATTGAATATTCCAAGAAGTATGCCACCTCGTCAATCCTCCTAAGTATCAGAAATGAATCAAAATACCTATGAGAAAACATGATTCCTCATCCAAATCGTCATAGTCCCCATCAAGGAGATACTCGTTAAAACACATAGTACCCCACCTTTAACATCAACGGTCTATGTCTCATATCAACATAAGACTTTTTTCTGCTCTGTGCAGTCTTCATTAAATCCTACATGATCTGGAACTTCTCAGTGGTAGCCTGTACCAACTCTGGACCCATCTTTGATGACCCCCCTTTATCTGTCTGGCATATATGTGATCTGCAAGGTCGACCGTACAAGGACTCGAATGATTCCATCCCTATGGTGGAGTGATAACTATTGTTTCATGAAAACACAACCAAATTAATTTGATCCCCCCCAACTACAGCCAAAATCTAGGATGCATGCTTGAATCATGTCCTCCACCCTTTGAATGGTCCGCCTTGTTTGATTATCTGTCTGAGGATGAAATGCGGTGCTCAATCGTAGCTATGTCCCGAATGCCTCCTATACTCCCTTTTACAACGGGGATGTAAAACATGGGTAATGGTCATCTATGATCCTCAATGTCACCTCATGTGGTCATAAAATATCTTGTATATAAAGGGGTCCCATGCCCTCTACTGATCCCTACTCTCAGATGGGTAGGATGTTGGACGACGTGGTGAGTCTGTCAATGATCACGTAGATGGAGTCATGTAAACTGGGCGTATGAGGAAGCCCTATCACAAATTACATGGAGAACCCATCCCACTACCACTCTGACACCTATATTGGTTGTTCTAATCATGCTGGAACCTAATTTCGGACCTTCACTTGCTTATATGTGAGGCATCAAGAAAGAACTCTATCACTGCCTTCTTCATCCCTAGACACCAGTGCTGACACCGAGGGTCCCGATACATATTCGCTACACCAGAATGTACCGCCATAGGGGACGTATGGAACTCCCTCAACACCTCCTCCCATAGGCACACTGGTACCATGTTACATCCTCTAAATATGATGACGTTCTCCGCACCTTCATAAAATCCATCAGGTTCTTATCTTAAGGATATTTGAACACGACGAGCCTCACATTCAATGTCCCAAGCTGTGCAACCCCGACTCGCTGAGGGAGTGGGGGAGTGACTGTCATAGATTGTAGGTATGCTTCTCCATATCTATCCACAAAAGATATCAGCAATGCAGACAACTACTATGTCATCTCACTTGACAATTGTAGACCAGACCTTCATGCTGAGTGCATCTGCCCCAATGTTCCCCTTCCTAAGAGTGTCGACTATCTCAAAGTCACAGTCCTAGAAGAACTCCATCAATTTCCATTGTCTCGGGTTCTGGCCCTTCTAAGGGAAGATATACCTGAGACTCTTAAGATCAGAGTAGACTGTATAACGTTATCCCATCATGTAATGTCACCACCCCTGAAAATTGAAGTCCACTACTGCTAACTCCAGGTCATGGGTAGCATAGTTCAGTCATGCTATCTCTTCTTTCATGTGCAACAGGAGATCACTGCTCACTCATGCATGAAGACACACCCATGTTCAGTCCCTGATGTATCACAATAGAATACATACCCAACACCTTCTTTTGGTAGCCTCAAGATGGGGTTAGTCGTTAGTCAGTACCTGAGATCTAGGAAACCCTAATGGCATCTCTCTATCCATACGAGGGGCTGTATCTTTTTCATCAATGAAAAGAAGTGTTCCCAAACTCTGGAAAAGTCTGGCATGAATCTCTGGTAGTATCCATCCAACCATATGAATCTCTACACATCATTCACACTCCTAGGTGGCTCCCAAGGAAGCATGACCTCTGTCTTTGCTGGATCCATTACAGCTCCATCTTCCGAGATAATGGGTCCTAGAAAGTGGAAGTCTCATATCTAGAACTGTCACATAGAGATATTACTATTAAACAGGTGCTCCCAGAGTGTATCCAGAACTATCTGTAGATGATATGCATGCTCCTATTCTTTCGCCATGTACACCATGATGTCGTCGATGAAGCCCACCACAATGAGATTATGGTATGGTAGGAAGATCATGTTCATGATTCCCATTTACACTGAAGGGGTGTTTTCACAACAAATGGTATATCCATGTACTCATAGTGGCTATAATGACATCTAAATTCCGTATTCTTCACATCCTATTCTTTTACCTTGAGGTGGTGATAGCTTTACTTTATGTATTTCTTCTAAAAGAATGATCTCCCTTCCGTTGTTCGATAATATCATCAATCCTCAGAAGTAAATACTTATTCTTAACATTCACCTGGTTTAGCCGCCAGTAGTTTAAACATTGTCTCAAACTCCCATCTTCCTTCTTGGCGAACAAAATAGGGGATGCCCTGGGAAAAACACTAGGCCTTATGAACCCCTTTTCTTACACGTCCTCCAACTGTACCTGTAACTCACAAAGATACACGGGATCCATATAATATGCTAGTGTAGATATTAGTGCCCTCCTAGGTTATAGGTTGACATGAAAGTCTACCTCCCTTCGTGAAGGTAGTCCTGGAACATCATCAGGAAAGGCATCAACATACTAGTCCACTACTATAGGATAACGCATACTCTCAACATCTACTACTCTGAGGGTACATATAGAAAACTGATGTGTGATCGACTGCATCCTCCACTAGGCATGTCCATCCTGTGCTGCAAAGTTTCTTTTCTCACCAGTGAAGGAAAAAATATTCCAATTTCGAGGACACACCGCAATTTGTGACTCATACAGTCAATCTGAGCAAGTGCTATTGATAACCAGTCCAGACCCAAGTTGACCTCACAAGGCCTCGATGCCGCTACCATAAGATACCAGTCGAAGATCTCGACTCCTAGAGTAATCTCACATTACTGGCACAACTGTCTGATCATTGAATATTTTCTCATAAGAGTCCCTAGCTGTAAGGATCGAGCCAACAGCTCCATTGGAATATCTGAGCTCCGAACAAGGGTCTTGGAATTAAAAGAGTGAATTGAACTTGTGTCTAAAATAACAGCATCTAGGGTAGATTATACACATATTGAACCTCTAATAATCTATGTAGTGACTTGGTCAAAGGTATCAACTGCATAGAGCTGAGATTTCCCCTATCCACCTACTCCGGGTGGTCAGGGTGGACCACATAGTGGTGGCGGCGGTAGAACCTCATATCTCCACCCACCACATGATGCATGATAAACTCCCATGCCGTGTCATCTGGCTACCTGTGGACATCCTCGCTCGAACCTCTGCCTCTTCCTCCGCAGTCCCTCGACTGTCTGTCGGTCGTCCATATGTCGGGTTGGGCTATCGCGAGCCATGTGACCCTACCCACCGCACATGTAGCACAGCTTGTACTTCTCATGTCCTCCAATACCTCGTGAGCCCCACACCATCGACCCTGCATCCCAGGTCAGTCCACTAAAAGGTTTGGTCCTCTTGGACCTTTGTGTCATCTTCCTACTACCAGCTGCAGATGAATATGCCATGTGTTGCCCGGTGGTGGGTCTCGTTGTCGGTGTCTACCCAGCTAGGATGCTCTCCACCAAAAGAGCTTTCTCTATCCCCCAATCTCTTTCAGTATTCCAACCGATATCTTTGATACTCTGATCTACTGTCAAAGAACCTGTAAAATGGTCCGGTCCCTAATGAATGTGCATCGCAACTTGTCAGTGGAGTAGCGGGAGAGATCGGTGAACCTTGCTGAGTACTGGGCGAATGTCATACTACCCTGCCGTTGGGGAAGCATCTCTTGTATAAACAAAGAGTATAAGGTTGTTGGGATGAACTATTCCCTAAAAAGAACCTCTGTGTACACCCAAATGAGGGTCTCCTCGTCATGTATATGGAGCATCAAGCTCTACCGTCTCACTACTTCTACATGATAAAAACTGGCTTCTAGGATCACCATAAGATTAGCCGGTGTTCCAACAAAGCCGAAAACACTAACCACATCCCCTAGATAGTCCATAGTTTCATGTGGGTCTGTCTCAACTCAGATCCTCAAATGCATCTACAACAGGAACTCACGCAACACACTCAATCGGTGTGCACCCTCTACTAGTAGGGCTGGTGGAAATGGCATCTCTACGGGTAGTGGTGCTATTGGTACACCAACCGATGGTGGTAACGTCGTAATAGGTCCATACCCTAAGGCATTATCACTCGGTAGGCCATCATAACGTACTATCTCAAGAATTATGGTTGGCTATCTATGTGGAGGCATCTCGAAAAAGACAGGTTTTCCACGATCAATAATTATACCTGGTGAGCTGAATCAAAGAAATCACAAGAAAACCATTTCAAAAACACACACAATTAGTGCTTCCATGTACTGATTTGAAAATCAATGTTTGGGGACCTGGTGTATGGATACGTTAGCTGCCACCCCAACACTGGACTCCCCAAACTGAAAACCACACTAATAACACTTAACATTATTTCTACATTGAAAACATTAGATTCCTAGTACATCAGTAGAACCGAATCCTTTGATTCCAATTTTTCATGACCATTCCCTCGGGGCCCATGTCGTGACTAACCCATGCCTGCCTTCCATAGGCCAGGGGCTGGCGACTAGCACCGGAAGGTGTATTCCATAAAACTCGAAGACATAGCCTTCAAACCTGTAAAAACAAACAGTCCAAATATAGTACATGAAGCAATTGTGAGGTTAACTGCTATAGTAAAATGGAGTGATGATAGTAAAGGGACCAGAATACAAGACCAACTGTAATATTACTTGTACAACTAAAAAGTACAAAACAACAGAATGGTGAATGAAGCTCCTGGATCATCCACCATGGATCCTACCTGAAGGGTAGGTAAGGATCACAATCAGTAGTTCCCACATCATGTTAGGCCAAATGTCTTCCTCTGAGCACCGTCCAGTCCTGGTTCCCTCAAAACTCATCCCAGCTGCTCGTCGTCTGCACAAGATACATCACGGTGCGGGTGAACCCGTGTAAGAGTTAGTATAACAATACCCAGTAGTGACCCCAAGACCCCCGAAGGTCTCTCAAAATATTAAAAGGACAACCAAAAAGAATGATCTAAATAATAAAACTCAAATAAATAGACCTATCTAAATTATAGTCTCATCTCAAACTACATTCTCATTGAATTATTGAAATACAAATGATTAGTTGCGAAGCTAGATCATCACATTCTATCAAGATACGTTGTTGATGAACACAAAGAGTCGAACCCACATACGATTGATAGGAACTGACCCCTGCAATTACCCAAACATGATCTGATACTACAAGGATCCATAGTTAACTCACCCACACAATGACCCAAACAGGATCTGACCCATACAGGAACAGTATGCACTACCCGATACGGGATCGTTGTGCGCTGACCCACATAGGATCTGACCCACATAGGATCGATATGTTCCTACCCAAACATGATTGATGGGTGAAAAACCACAAATGATCTGACCCACATAGGATTGGTGCTGAGCCACATAGGATCGCTTGGTACAAACCTCTATATGATCTGCCTCCAACCTCCACCTCACTACTGCCAACTAGATTCCTCGCACCCAGTGTGCTCATGTTATGTAGTATATTTCCCGTGAGATATATATCGTACCTCATTTTCCACTACGTTCCGTAAAAGAGTAAACCAATTGACCGAAATGTTGGAAGGGTTCCATTGAGAAATATGGTGCGTCAATCAGAAGCCCGGTAATGAGTTATAAGTGTTTTAGCTTTGAGTGTCCGGATGAAATCTGGTTCAATCCAACCCAACTGTACTCAAACTATTTAAAAAACATAAAAGGAGTATTTAAAAAGATGAATTTCTAATTCCATGGATCCCAACACCACATACATTTTGTCAAACGGACATGTGGTTCTCATGTAATGGCCCAAAAAGTGTTTCTAGGCCCTATGGGGCATAGGTCCGCTTCGACCAGGCCGCTGAAGAGCACAGTCCAGCCCAAAGTGGGGCGCTGTCTGGTCCAAAGAGGATAACTTCCTACATTGGGGACTTACCTAACCGGTGTGGGGGGTGTGACCCCCTGGTCTGCAAAACTCTCGAACGACACCGTGGTCATTCATTTTTCGATGCGGCAGCACTGTATGGGCACCACTCGATCAGTGTAGATCCCACCGGAGGTGTGGGTTCTACTTCGGCCATGGATTCAGATACTGATTCTTCTAGTCGGCGATGCATGGTTCACACTGCCTCCCCTTCTACAGTTGACTGTCGTGACATTTACCTCCTCCGACCGCCGCGGTTGACGGGCTGTGACCCCTTTCTCACTGGCGATGCACGATGTCGCACCACACCTCTTCTACGACTGGTCTGTGCCACCCATTCCAAAGACCACCTCAGCATTGTGCCGCAGAATCCTCTTGCAGCGTTTGTCGGTGCATTTCCTCATTCATAGCTATTTTGTGTCGTCAATGTTGGCGGAATCCCATAGAGAACACAATGGTGTAATAGAGCAGAGGAGGGTCCAGGCCTGGTTCTTTAGGACCACTCCCTTGACGTTTTCTTGTAAAATGAGGGAGGACTGAGGGTTAAATAAATTCACTTAAATTTAAAACAAGAATAAAAACCCCAACAACATAAACCCGTTGGAGAGAATCCAAAACATATCGGTGAGTCGGTGTCCTTCATTCCCATAACATGCTTCTAATGACGCCGCTCACACGTCATCCTCCGGTTCGTGGTTCAGTGTCACCCATCACCTGCTACTGGGATCAGCTCCTTCCTCTAAGGGTTTGGTGTCATGACACTCCTTCAACACTTCTTTTCACGACCATGATCTGCCTATACCCATTCATAAGATCCATATATATACGATACGGGTGGGAAAGTAATGACGTGGGGAGTTAATGGGGGATAATATATTAGGAACCTTAATAATTCCCCAACGGTTTCATTACATATGATTGGTAGGTCAAGCCATTTATTGGCTTGACACATCACTGGTCCCACACTATGATTGACCATTCGAAGATTCTATAGAAAATAAAATAATAAATTTTTTTCACTTCATTTCTTTTAAATAGTTACAAAACATAAATTTTCTTCAAGACCTACTATAGTCAAAGTAAGGTCCTCTATAAGTGAGTCATAGTGCTGAGGATTAAACGGTGCCCATAGATTTTTAATCCGATCACCAGTTCAAATTATAGAATATGCTTCTCATGTGTTTACTTAACATACGTAAAAAAGGCCATAAATTCATTTCATGCACATCGGGGCTCCGAATCAGGCACTGTCAATTTTCGTAGACTTATAATAATTGCATATAATTTATAAAAATACATGGAAAATACGAGTTTTTAACACTAGTCTAGTTCATAATATTGAAGAACTGGTCAGATCTATTCAACAAAACATAAGATCATTTCAGAGTCGACAAAAAAGTTATGTTGACAACCAAAGAAATGACCTAGAGTTTGATGTGGTTGGTACATGGTTTTTACATATATCTCCATAAAAGAGAGTATTGATATTTGGAAATAAGGGAAAGATAATCCCTAGGTATATTAATACATTGGAAATTATTGATCGTTTTGGGAAGATAACTTACCGATTGGAACTTCCAACTAATCTATATCGAGTTAATGATGTGTTCCATGTATCTCTACTAAGTTAGTAAACACCCAATACTTCACATGTACTAAGATAAGAATTTATACTATAGGAGAAAGATCATTCTTATGATGTACAACTTCTAGGGATTCTTGATAGTAACAAAAATGTTCTATGAAACAAGACCACTCGCTTGGTTATCGATTTATGGAGGAACAACCCATTTGAAAAAGATACATGGGAACTCGAGGATATGAAGAGTGAGAGGTATCTATATCTATTTCTTTCAAAGTGATGAATTTCTAGGGAGAATTTCAGTTTATGGGTTGGGGGGTGTAGAATGTAATACGACGATGTTTATATGAAATATTATATTTAAAAAAATTTATTTTTTAGTAACATGATTAGCACACCATCGTGAGTTTAAAAAACCACGAGATGCCCTTATTATAAAGTTACTATTATATCCTAACTGTTAGGTTTTCAGTAATAATTATAACTAACATATGAAAATGCATTATTAATTCATTGGCTATCAATTATTTATGAAAATTATAAATCAATTAGATATTTCTATTTTTTGTGAATTATATTTATTAATGAAATCAATGATATATATATATATATCTGTGTGTGTGTGTCATAAAATATGTTTTATATTCATCCAAGGGATATTTTAGTCATATGGTGTGAATATAACCGAATTTTGTGTATAATTACCTTTTTTAGAAAAGGTTAATTGGTCACCATTGAATGAAGAATTGAGTTTAAATTAATATTTGGACATATTAATATTTTATATATGTCAACATAAACCTGTTATTTTGAAGTGGGATATAATAACATAGTTTGGATAAATTTCTTGTATTTTTCTTATAAAGTTCTTGTTTTTATAAATAGTAACAATATGCTAAATTTTAATTAAAAACAATTATTTTCATCGAGATATTTTTTATTGTTAAATTATAATATTTAATGTTTTAAAATAATACATATAATATATTTTTTCATTCAATATAATGTATGTCATTAGAATTAATTTTACGTTGAATTCACATGTAATAATATTAAAATCTTTCGTAATTTTTTAATATTAAAAACCTGTTTTCTTATTTCAACAATGGGATTAATTATAAATTAATTTAAAAAAATTATTTTGAAATTTGAATATTTTATTCCTTATTTGGAATCGTTAGTTCAAAATTATGTTAATTGGATACTTGTTTTAATTGGAATTATGAATTTTAACATTGGCAAATTTTTTAAACATGGTTAAAGGTAAATCAGGTAATTAAGGGTGAAAATAATATTATCAAATTACCTTGACACCTGTAAAAATCTAATTTGATGAATAAATTCGAACCTTATAATATAATTTTATAAATGGATTCCAATATGTCCACATTCCTATGAATATGACATGAATGTAACAAAAACTCATGATTGTGACAAAAGGTCACGATCTCATTTTATAGAAGTATATGAATTTTAATATATGGATAAATGTAATGGACCGGGTTTTTGGGGGTCCATTACATTGTGAAAATCTGGTTCTTTGAATGCTTTGGGTAATCTGGGAGTCTCGGCGAGGTTTGACCATGGTAGGCCTACCTTTCACCTTAGCCTACCAGCAGCAGGCCTACCACTAGGTCGGTCTACCGGTAGCTCAGTCATTCGGTTGCTGTATCAACCGGTGGCTCTGTCTACTGGAAGCTCGGTCTACCGGTAGCTGCAGCTACCAGTATCTCTATCTACCTGTAGATTGGTCTAACGGTAGGTGCAGCCCACCGGTAGCTCGACTACAGGTTGATGTCAGCCACCAGTAGCTCTCAGCTACCAGTGGCTGTCAGTCACAGGTAGCTCTCAGCTATCGGTGGCTCTCGCCTACCCCCACGGGGTTTTCCAGTAGCGCCTCCTTTTACGTTAATTGAGTTTTTAAACACTATCATGACCCCTTTATGCTTGTTTTAAAGCCCAGTAACACCTATAAATGGAATTTAATTAAATGATTAATAAACTAAATGACTAACGATGTAATGTGCAATGGTTTAAAATGTGGGTCCCATTAATGATGTGTAGGGATGCGTGGTCAACCCACGACCCCACTCGTTACGCGGTTTTGCGTTCTAATCTCAACCATCCCTGGCCCTTATAAACTAAAAGGGTAACCCTTAGGTTTCCTTTTTCTATATCAACCACCGATCAAATAATCTGCTCATCCTGTGTTCCTGAGGCCTATCCCCTTCTGTTTGAGCATCCGTTGTTCGTGGAGCGACGATAAACTTCGATCGTTGATCAATCAAGTATGGAATTTCTCCATCGACTCTTCTTTTTGAGTATCATGTGGGTTGAATATGCTACTGCTCTTGTAGAATTAGAAGAACAAGCTCTAATAAAGATATAAACAGACTCTAATGAATGAATTGGGAGGGATGTGATCGATGATAGTTCTATGTTTTATCCTCCTCCATTATTATTGTTTTGTTGAATTGTGTGGGCCTACGCCTACTGAAAATCATGGCCGTTGGTGGACCTTCTCTATACACTAACAAACCCTTACCTCTGGTGATGTTAAATGGCTCGTTTGTGGTTGTGAGCCCTTGTTGTGTAAAGGAAATTTATTAATCACGTATATCCAGGTAAATAAACTGAAGCACTAGGATCAATCCTTTCTTTGATAACCCCGGTCAAAGTACACAGAAATTGAAATCATGGAGTGTGTTAAATCTTTTAAATCTGAAAATACTAGCATGGGCCTGCTTTGTGTTGGTGGTTGTGGGTTGGTTGTTTTTCCTTCACAGGACATTTTTTGGGTGATATGGGTGGGGATGGGATCCCCCTGTTTATATGGTTTCAGTGGTTGTGAATTTTAAGGTCGGGTGGTTACTTCGCTTATATCACGAATTAGGGTGGGATCTTCTATTGTTGAGAAACCAATGGCTTCTGTATTATTGGGAAATGTCTCAGCCTTTCATTTGATTCCATTACATCGATGGATTTCACTAGCCCCCCTTGGTTACAGAAGGCGTACATAGTATCTTGGGGTTTTCCTTAGTTCCAGTATTTTGAGGGATCTCTTATCCCTTTTGTTGCGGTGTCTTTACAAGAGAACCAGGTGTGGATGTTGTAGTTGATGCTTGACTTTTTCATTTTCTCGACTTCTGCTTATGCTTTCTAGTTACCCATGTAGGTGAATAAAATTATTTAAACATCATTACTGAACATGAAAAAAGGATGGGACAAATGGGTATTGTTTGGTGTGACTTGTGACATGGACATGGGTACTGTTTGTGTTCTTTAGGTTGTCTGAATAAAAACCTATACTTGGGTGAGTTCTTATTACCTGTACATATAGTTGTAGTTTTGTGTTTCTTATTTTCACCCCACCTATGTTGAGAACTTAGCGCCGAACACCCCCATTTCATGGGGGAGGGTGGTTTTCCAAAAAATTCTATTAGTGGTTGGTTATTAGATCCTTTATTCTACCTTTCTCGCATAGCCCACGTATATTCGGGCAGGTTGTGATGGCCTGAAGTCCATTATTATCCCAAGAACCTTAGGGCAGGGTAGTGTGGTGGTTGGCCCAGGTGTGTGCAGGCAAGTGGTTTTCCCAAGTGTCTTTGGGATGAGGCCTAGGTGTCTTCGGGCATGGCGGTGGTTGTTCTGACCTAGGTGTCTACATGCGTGGTTACGTGTGATAGTTGTGGCCCAGGTGTCTGTGGGCGGATAGTGGTTGTGGCCCAGGTGTTTGCGGGCAGGGTTTGGCTCTGGGACTACGTGAGGATATGGACCAGGTCAGTGCGGGTGGGGTGTGGCAGTGGGACTGCAGTGAGAATGGCGGGATTGGTCTGATGCATAGGATGTCTTCAATAACCAATGGGAAAGTGGTGCGGGGTAGCCAAACATCGATGTGATTTTACTATATATTACCTTCCTTGCGTTATCTGGTGAGTGTGGCCTGTGAGTGGGATGGATGAACTCCTTGATAGTGTTTGTTGTCTGCTTCTCACGGGTCTTTAGTACGTTCCCCCACTTGGGCACGAGAGTCTTTGGTTTTTCCCTACTGAGTATACTTGTATTCTCACCCTACTTATATAAAACTACATTCAGGTTTCCAGGATGACTTCAGGGATCATGCGGGACCATACTATCTCGGACCGTTGGACAGATGTTGTTGTTGGTTTTCTTTTCAGGGTATTCTTTTTGCCTTTTTGGGTTTTGTGACTTGTATCATTTACTTTTGAACATGCATCTAGGAATGGATTACCTGTTTGGACTTTAATTTTCTTTCAGTTTTGGTGTTGTTGGATTTCATCATCATATCTCCTGATCCTATAAAACAAAAAAGGAAATTCCTTCCATTTGTGTGTGAATTCCATACCCTTGTGGTAGTTTCCACTCCAGGATCTATTGAAGGCGGGTTTTGGGGGTCATTATCACTTCTTCAACTTAAATAAAGAAGGGCTTGGCAATCTGCTGACCCTTCCCTTTTTTTGGTGTAGGGGGGTCGTGACAGAATGGTATTAGAGGTTGATGGTTGAGAGATAGGAAGGAGTCTAGAGTTAGGAACTGTAAGGATTTCATGGTGTGGTATTGCAATAGTGTTGGTTAATCTTGGTGCGTGACATAAGCTATGTATGACCAACTAGGACACCGGATTTTAGGGCCCCATGATCCAATGCAAGGACTCTGTACCTACTGAACGGCCAAGTGGGTCCACGCGGATTGCAGGGTAGAGACCCTAGGAAAGGTAAATGAATCATGATGACTTCTGTTCTCGTGTTTCATGAGTGTTTTGGGAATTCAAATCAATAAGAAAATTTAGAAAATTTTAAGAACAATATTCTGCACTACATGTGCTTAGGAATTTCTTGTTTACCTTGCAGCTACAGAACATGGAAGGTGACAACATGTGGTACGGGAAATAGAGGCCTAAGATACTACCTTGGTTGATCGTCAGAGAGATGATTGGTAGGAGGAGGTCGACCAGTGGTAGAAGACACTTCAGGCATTCCAGCGGCATACCCTCGATAAGTATGAGGGCAGCACCTCTGACATGAAGACAGAAGGCTATCTAGAAGAGCTGGTGATAGCATTCGGCCTGATTTGGGCCCTGACTGAGTACTGTGTTCCTCTAGCCGTCAGAAAGATGCATGGAGTGGCGCGTCTGTGGTGGACGCTCATCCTATGAGAGAGGAGAGAGGCTGAGGTGGCATGGGATGACTTCGAGAGGGAGTTCCGGGCGGAATTCCTCTCTTCTATGATGAAGGCGGAAAAGAGGTAGGAGATACTCTCCCTCTAGTATGGGAGTACTTCAGTAAGAGAGATGGTAATAAAGTTCAAGGACCACCTAAATTTTTCTCCGGTCCTCTTTCCCAATGAGGAGTCACATGAAAGACATTTAGAGGAGGTGCTCCGACCCTCCCTCCAGTATAATGATACCCCCTTTACCCTGCAAGCGTACTTGGTGGTCCAGAAGAAGGCCGAAGTGGTGGAGAGGGTGCACGCTCTAGGAGGAATGTCATGAGAGGGGATCCATGTGGTATCATCGAAGGGGAAGGCCGTCAGCACCAAGCCTCTAGCGTCAGGACCCTCCAAGTTCCGACCAGTTGGGAGTAGGCCGTAGCAGTTTCCATTCTGGTCCCCCGTTCCTCGCCCTTTTCCTTCTGTCCTAGGACCGCGATGCTTCATCTGTGGGAGCCATGGACATCTCCGGAGTTAGATCCCAGACCGATTACAATACGACATTGGCGGATATCCCCAGCACCTGCCCTAGCAGCAGCTTCCAGCCAGGCATTTCTAGCAGCAACAGCAGGGGCAGCGAGCTCCCGCTCCTCTGAGGGTAGACGTTGCAGGAGGAGGCCGGCCTTAGGGCGCTTCTCAGGGACCTGAACCAGGGCATGGTCGGGGAGGTGGTCGACAGTATAGGGGTAGTGGAGATAGGCGTGGAAATTTTCACGCCGCAGAGGTAGCATTTACAGAAGGGACGGAGGTCGTTCGAGGTACAATTAGTTTCTTTAGCAGCCTCGCTTATGCCTTGTTCTATACCGGAGCTTCGAAATCCTTCATTGCACCCAGTATATCCCGTGCTTTGGGTCTAGATGCAGAAAGACTTCCAATGCCCCTAGTGCTGAGCACGCCATTCGGAGGTCAGACTGACTTGTTATATGTTTTTTGAGGATGCAGACCGATGATAGGGCCACATCAGTTAGTCAGGGATCACTACTGGAAAAAAGGCCTATACCCATGGTTCAAAACCGTGGGTATAGCCCCCAAAACCGCGGGTATAGTCTATACCCACAGTTTTGGGAACCGTGGGCTGGAACGCCGTCGGTATAGGTCCCCAGCCTATACCCACGGTTTTCCAAAACCGTGGGTATAGGTGTTCTGCCACCATGTCAACAAAACATTCCCAATTGCCACGGTGTCAATGGCTTTTACCCACGGTTTCAAAACCGTGGGTATAGATCCTAAAATAAAGCTGCAGGCGGGTTTCGATCCCACGACCTCTTCGCTGCAAAGTACCGCGTCAAACCACTACCCTACTATCAATTATGTGTATATATATTTATATTTAGTTAAATATAGTTATATAAACCGTGGGTATAGAGGGAAGAACCGTAGGTATAGGACTCCTGCCAAAAAAAAATCTTTCCCGTGGGAAAATATTTTTTCCCGCGCACACATGGGAAACCTATACCCACGGTTTTTCAAAACCGTGGGTATAGGTTTTTTATCCTATACCTATCCCCACGGTTCTTGAAAACCATGGGTATAGTTCAATTTTCAAGACCTATCCCCACGGTTTTGGAAAACCGTGGGGATAGACCCCCCTATTCCCACGGTTTTTGAAAAAAGTGGGTATAGGTCTTGAAAATTGACCTATACCCACGGTTTTCCAAAACCGTGGGTATATGGGGTACCTATCCCCACGGTTTTGAGGAAAACCGTGGGGATAGGTCCATTTTCCAGTAGTGGATATACAACCGCTATAGATACAGCCGTACGATGTCATCCTAGGCATCGACTGGCTTTTCTCTATGTGTGCCATCATCTACTGCTTCCGAGGAAGGTTTCTGTTCTCAGACATGGGTGGCTGGCGTGCTTCCTTCAACGGCGAGCAAAGCACTCAGAAGAGCAGCATGAGAGAGGAACCCAAACTCTCCTTGTTAGTCGTACTGTTAGTGGGGTCAGTGGATGCTGAGATGGTGGAGGTGCCAGGGATCGTCAGTGAGTTTAAGGACATATTCCCTGAGGAGGTGACGACTTTACCCCCATTACATAATATAGAGTTCGGGATAGACTTGCGGCCTGGTGCTCGTCCGATTATGATGCCTCCTTACCGGATGGCACCTTCGGAGCTACGGGAGTTGTGGATTCAGATTGACGATCCGATGAAGAGGGGTAATGTTCGACCAAGTGCGTCACCGCAGGGTGCTCCAGTCTTGTTCGCAAAGAAGGAAGATGGTGGCCTTAGGTTGTGCATAGACTACAGGAGGTTTAATCAGGTGACAGTCAAAAATCACTATCCTCTTCCGAGGATAGATGATCTTTTCAACCAGCTGAAAGGGGAAGGGCAGTTCTCGAAGATTGACCTGCGGTCTGGGTACCACCAGTTGAGAGTGAAGGAGGGCGACATCCCAAAGACTGCCTTCATATGTAGATATGGACACTTCGAGTTCGTAGTCTTTCCTTTCAGTGTTACAAACACCCCGACCATGTTCATGGGGCTTATGAACTCCATCTTTCGGGAGTACCTGGATCAGTTCATAGTTATGTTCATCTACAACATCCTGATCTATTCAAAATCAGAGGAGGACCATGTGGAGCACCTGAGGACGGTTTTGGAGGTCCACCGATAGCACCAGCTCTATGGGATGTTGTCAAAATGCAAGTTATGGACGCGAGAAGTGCACTTCCTTGGGCACGTAGTGTCCGTGCGGGGGTTATCGGTGGACCCATCAATGGAAGAGGCAGTTGTTTCTTGGGAATCACCCATGAATGTGGCAGAGGATCGTATTTTCCTCAGGATGGAAAGTTACTATTATAGGTTCATACTAAACATCTCCCGAGATGCATCCCCTTTGACGGCCGTGACCAAGAAGGAATAGGATTTCGTGTAGAGGGACCAGTGAGAGGAAGCCTTCAGCTATCTAAAATAGTGGGTTTTTAGTGCCCCTGTAGTGAGACTACCAGAAGAAGGGTTGGCGTATGAAGTGTAATGTGATGCTTTAGGGAATGGTCTGGGATGTGTTCTGATGTAGCGGAAAGGGGTGATCTTTTATTGGTCTAGGAAGCTACACCCTCATAACTGTAATTATGCCACCCATGACCTGGATCTGGCACCTGTCATCTTTGCGCTAATGCTATGGCGACATTACCTCGTCGAATAATTTTTTTTGGTCTTCATAGATCACAAAAGTTTGAGGTATATCTTATCACAGCGGGACCTAAACTTGCGACAGCAAAGGTGGGTGGAGTTACTCAAGGATTACGACTTCGACATTTCCTACACTTCAGGGAAGGGGAATGTATTGGACGATTCCCTAAGTAGGAGGACACAGAAGAATATCGTCCGAGAGTGGGCAGACGCCTGTAAGGAGATGGAGGAGTTGGATGCCTTGCACTTGGATGCGAGGATGGATAGCGGTGGAGGATTCCTATATCATATGAGAGTATAGTCTTCTCTGTTGCAGAAAGTGGAGGAGTCTTAGTGGGGAGAACCAGAGTGCGAAGTGATGTGTTATCGAGTTGACTAGAACAATGCTCTGAAAGGATGGACGGAGGATGGTCAGAACCAGATAATTCTCTAGGGAAATATATTCTATCCAGAAGCGATGTGTGGCAAGTTTATTAGTGTGTTCCACAAATCACCCCTTTCTGTGCACCCAGGTGTTTCCAAGATGTACCAGTTTCTGAGGAGATAGTTTTTGCGGCTCGGAGTAAAGTGTGAAGAGGTAGAGTTTGTGGCCAAGTGACTAGTGTGTCATCAGGTGAAGGTTGAACACCGAGTTCCAGGCGGTCTGCTACGACCTCTAGATGTTCCTGGGATGAAGTGGGAGGGAATCTCGATGGATTTCGTCACGGGACTACCCAGGGTTCAAGGGGGATGATATGCCATCTAGGTAGTAGTGGACATGTTGACCAAATCGGCTCAATTTATGGTGATCAAGGAGTCGAGTGCAGTGTATTCTTTGAAAAGAAGGTACATGGATGAGTTGGTGCGGTTGCATGGAGTTCCGAGGTCCATAGTCTCGGATAGGGATGCACAGTTTACCTAACGAGTCTGGAGAGGATTGCAGCATACTTTTGGAACCCAGCTATGTCTTAGCACTGCTTTCCATCCCCAAACAGATGTACAGACAGAGTGCACCATCTAGACCTTTGAGGATATGCTGCGGGCATGTGTTCTGGACTCAGGGGGATCGTGGGTGTGAACCATGATTCTAGTAGAGTTTTCCTAAAATAACATCTATCACTTTACCATTGGTATGGCCCCGTTTGAAGACTTGTATGGGAGACCATGCCGCACACCTGTGTGTCGGACCGAAGTAGGAGAGGCAGGAATCCTTGTCCCGGAGGCGGTGCAAAGCACGACAGAGAAGGTTCAGCTTATACGGGACTGGATGAAGGCGGCCCAAGACCATCAGAAGTCGTATGCTGATAACAGGAGAAGGCCCTTGGAGTTTGAGGTTGGAGACCAAATCTTCTTGAAGGTCTCCCCTTGACGTGGACAACAGAGGTTTGACAAGGGGAGTAAGCTTTCTCCTAGGTTCATCGGACCCTTAGAGGTGTTGTAGTGGGTCGACGAAGTGGATTATCAGCTATGGTTACCTCCACTGCTACTAAGGATACATGATTTCTTCCATGTGCCCCATCTCTGTCGGTGTGTACATGATGATTCACACATCCTCGGCTGGGGAGGGCTGGACCTCGAGGACGATGTGACCTTTGTGGAGAGACCAATGATGATCGAGGATCGCAAGGTGAAGGTTCTTCGTGGGTGAACCATTCCCTTGGTTCGTGTGTTATAGAGACATGGTGGGCTTGAGGAGATTACATGTGAGAGGGAAGAAAAGTTACATGCCCAGTACCCATAGTTGTTTTGAGTTCTGTACTGTTCTATTTATACTTTTTGTAGTGGAGCGTTTTACCTTGTTGGCTATGAAATACATCATTTTATTTCCTCTGAATGTGTGTTAAAAGTCCTGCCTATGAGGAGGGGAGGACCCGACCCTTAATTAGGATGCATTAAAGTGGATGCGATTAAACCCGTGCGGGTTAGCCAGTGCCGCCCAAAGAGGATAGTATCTTGACATGGGGGAAGAAACTCCCCAACCCACATGACTGGGCAGTTTGACATGGTATGTTTCTTGGTTCTTAAGAGGAATGGGTTTTTTTGTTAACAATGAGGTTCACTCCTGAGAGGTAACTTTCGAGGTGGTTGATCAGACACTCCCTTTCCTTCCGGGATGTTTTGATTCATGAGGGACAGAATAGTTTGAAAGGTATCTGATGTAATGGATCGAGTTTTTAGGGGTCGATTACTTTGTGAAAATATGGTTCTTTGAGTGTTCTGGGTAATCTGGGAGTCTCGGTGAGGTTTGACCACGGTAGGCCTACTAGTAGTCGTAGACTACCAGTAGCTCTGTCTACCGGTATCTTGGTCTACTGGTAGCTGCAGCTACCGGTAGCACTGTCTACCGGGAGCTCGGTCTACTGGTAGCTATAGCTACCAGTAGCTCTGTCTACCCATATCTCGGTCTACTGGTAGTTGCAGCTTACCGGTACCTCGCCTACGGGTAGCTGTCAGCCACCGGTAGCTGAGATCTACCGGTTGCTCTCGCCTACCCCCACGAGGTTTTCCAATAGCGCCTCTTTTTAAGCTAATTGAATTATTAAACACTATCTTGGCCCCTTTAAGCTTGTTTTAAAGACAAGTAAAGCCCATAAATGGCATTAATTAAATGATTAATGAACTAAATTACTAATGAAGTAATGTGTGTCAGTTTAAACCGCGGGACCCATTAATGACGTATGGGGCCGCGTTGTCAACCCACGACCCCGATCGTTACGCGGTTTTAGGTTCTTATCTCAAATGTCTCCGGCCCTTATAAACTAAAAGGGTACCCCTTAGGTGTCTTTTTTCTCGATCAACCGTCGATCAAATCGTCTGCTCGTCCTGAGTTCCCGAGGCCCAGCCCCCTGCATTTTTCACATCCACTGTTCGTGGCATGAGGATAAACTTCGATCCTTGATCAATCATGTAGGGAATTTATTCATCGAATCATCTTTTTTAGTATCATGCGGGGTGGGTGTGCTTCTGTTTCTGTAGAATTAGATGAACCATGCTCTAATAAAGATATAAACGGATTCTAAAGAATGAATTGGGAGGGATGTGATCAATGATAGTGCTCTGTTTTATCCTCCTCTATGATTATTGTTTTTTGGAATTGTGTGGGCTTACGCCTAGTGAAAATCATGGGCATTGGATGTCCTTCCCTGTGCACTAATGAAACCTTACCTCTGGTGATGTTAAATGGATCTTTTTTGGTTGTGAACCCTTGATGTGTAAAGGAAATTGATTAATCACGTAAATCCGGAAAAATAAACTGAAGCACCAGGATCAATCCTTTCTGTAATAACCCTGGTTAAAGCACACAGAAATTGAAATCATGGAGTGTGTTAAATATTTTAAATATGAAAATACAGGCATGGGCTTGCTTTGTGTTGGTGGTGGTGGTTTGGTTTTTTTTCCTTCATGGGCCGTTTGTTGGGTGTTGTGGGTGGGGTTGGGATCCCCCTGTTGATATGGTTTTGGGGGTGGTGAATTTTAAGGTCGGGTGGTTACATCTCTTATATCATGAATCAGGGTGGGATCCTCTGTTGTTGAGAAAACAATGGCTTTTGGATTATTGGGAAGTGTCTCGGGGTTTCCTTTGCTTCCATTACATCGATGGATTTCACTACCACCCTTGGTTGCAGAAGGTGTAGACAGTATGTTGGGGTTTTCCTTGGTCTCGGTACTTTGAGTGATCTATTCTCCCTTTTGTTGTTATGTCTTTACAAGAGTACCAGGTGTGGATATTGTAATTAATGCTTCACTGTTTGATTTCTTTGACTTGTGCTTATGCTCACTAGTTTCCCAAGTAGGTGCTGCAACATATTTAAACATCATTACTGAACATGAAAACAAGTATTGAACAGATGGGGTTTTTTGGTTTGAGTTGTGACGCGGACATGGGTAATGTTTGTGTTCTTTAGGCTGGCTGAAGAAAAACCTAAACTTGGGTGAGTGCTTATTAGATATACATATAATTGTAGTTTTGTGTTTCTTATTCGCGCCCCACCCATGTTGAGAACTTAGTGCCAAACACCCCCATTTCATGGGGGAGGGTGTTTTTTTCCAACACTTCTTTTAGTGGCTGGTTATCAGCTCTTTTCTACTACCTTTCCCGGATAGCCCAAGTAGTTTCGGGTAGTATGTAATGACCTGAAGTCCATTATTATTCCATGAACCTTCGGGTAGGGTAGTTTGGCGGTTGGACCAGGTGTGTGTGGGCAGGTGGTTTTCCCAAGTGTCTTCGGGATGAGACCCAGGTGTCTTCGGGCGTGGAGATGGTTGTTCTTTCCTAGGTGTCTGCAGGCGTGGTTACGTTTGACAGTTGTGTCCCAGGTGTCTATGGGCAGATAGTGCTTGTGGCCTAGGTGTTTGCAGGCTGGGTTTGGTAGTGGGACTGCGTGAGGATATGACCCAGGTGTGTGTGGGTGGGGTGTGGCATTGGGACTGTGGTGAGAATGGCAGGATTGATCTGATGCATAGGATGTCTTCAATAAACAGGGGGGAAGTGGCGTGGGGTACCCAAACATCGATGTGCTTTTACTATATATTACCTTGCTTGCGTTATCTTCTGAGTGTGGCCAGTGATTTGGATGGATGAACTCCATGATAGTGTTGGTTGTCTTCTTCTCATGGGACTTTAGTACGTTCCCCCAATTGTTCATGAGAGTCATTGGTTTTTCCCTACTGAGTATACTTGTATGCTCACCCTACGTATATAAAACTATTTTCAGATTTCCAGGAGGACTTCGGGGATCACGTGGGACCATACTAGCTCAGACCTTTGGGACAACTGCTGTTGTTGATTTCCTTTTCTTGGTATTATTTTTTCCTTTTTTTGGTTATGGTGACTTGTATCATTTACTTTTGAACATGCATGTGGGAATGGTTTACCTTTTGGCCTTTACTTTTCTTTCAGTTTTGGTGTTGTTGGATTTCATCATCTTATCTCCCGATCCTATTAAACAAAAAGGGTAATGCCTTCCATTTGTGTGTGAATTCCATACCCTTGGTGCTAGTCACCACTACAGGACCTATTGAAGGTGGGTTTCGGGGGTCATTATCTCTTCTTCAACTTAAAGAAGGAAGGTCTTGGAAATCTGCTCACCCTTCACTCCTTTTGGTGAAGGCGGGTCGTGACAATAACTACGAGACAATATCGACCAACGATATTATTTAGAAATCTAAAATAATTACATATATCATAAGAATTAATTATAATATTTAGATATTAAATAGTTACCATTAATGACGACACATTAGTGATGTAAAAAACTATTTTTATAATAGAAATATCAAATAAATTGTTTTAAAAATATTAAAATAAATATCATATGAACTAATTAATATCATTCACAAAATGTTTGGGTGAAAATGACATGTTAAGAGTGAATTTAATTTTTTTTAATTTATCACCTATGTTGAGTTTTGTTAAAATTAAATAATTTAATGGTGTCAAAATTGATACTATTGATAATTAATGAAAAAATTTTTTATTAAATTGTTCAAAAAATCATATATATAATTAAAAATTCCAATGTGATTATTATAAGATAAAAAAAATCATAAAATATGCATTTATTGTAAATTAATACCATATAATTAAATTTTTATAACCATTATATATTTAGAATTTTATTACCACAATAAAAATTAAAGAGAATAAGTGCGTTTCAATTAAAAATATATCGTTTAAATTGACTAAATAAATTGTCCAAAATTTATTGGATGGTGATATTACAACCATAATTCATATAATATTATAAATATGGACATTTTTTATGTTTTTGATTATATTTTGATTTTATTATAAATTATTATTTATAGAGTTTCCAAAAGTGCCACTCACCTCAATTATAAAAGGAAGTCTCCTCCCTCACCTCTTCACTTCATTTTGAGCCTTCAATCTTAGACATACCATTACTTTTTCCCTCTAAACTTCCAAATTTTTATTCTAGAGGTTCGCGTAATCGTTAAAGACCTACTCTAGTGATCTAAGAGGATATTTATAGGAGGCACTTCGAAGAAGAGGGAATATCATTTATCAATTCATTCAAACTTCATTCTTATTCTAATTCATATTTATTAGATTATTATTTATAAAGTAATAACATAAGTATAACTGATATAATTATATGACATTATAAAAATGAAATGACCATAGTCCACATTTTAACCATCATATGAGAAATGAAAACACCACGCATGCTTACGTACGACTTACCATCTCCAAACCGTAGTTTAATATGTTTTTCACCACCACCTAACTTGGATTGGTATAATGATAAAAATAATTAATATATATGATTATTATAAAATTATACTAATTCTGAAATATTATTCACCATCCAATTAAATTCTATTTGAAAATTTTGGAAATTATATCATCGCTCATGTTTACGTAGAGTTTACCATCTCCATAGTGCGATGTGAATCATTCTACATAATCTTCATTAGAGCATGAATATATAAATTAATTGAATGAATAAAAATTATATATATTATAATAATAATAGTATAAAAATGATATTAATATAACCTAAAATAGTGAATATGAACTTATCTGAAAAAAACATGCATAAGAACAAAAAGCGGTTAATACATGAATAATGTGTAACAATGAAACTTTACTACCCAACTGATAAAAATATAATCATAAATGTTACATAAAAATTATTATCATTATTAAATTAATCATTACCATTTTTTAAATCATTATACATGAGGTTCAGATTCAAAATAATCATAACATACATAAGGTAAGTTATAACTTTACAACTCTTATTTTTATCAGAAATTTTTTATTATTCAGTATTTATTGGGGTATAATTATCATCCAAATCCATGTTTCCTATAAAAGTATTTAAAAATATTATTTATATCCCTTTATAATTTCCTAAATTGAATTTTTACAATTGGTAAATTTTTACAAAACTGTATGAAAGGAATATTTTTACATTTTCAGTACAAGGTACTTCTAGACATTTTCTGCAAAAGTACGAGAGTAATGTTTTTTTAACTTGTATGGAACTGACATATTTTTATGCATTCATAATGGTTTATTTACTTGTATATTTTACTAAATTAATACAGGGATATTTTCATATAATTTTTTTTTCTAAACATTTGTGATATTTAGAGGATAGAAATTTTTTTAAAGAAGAATGGATATTTTCCTTGGGAATTAATTTCAATTGTTTTCTGAAAACTATTTTCAATATAGTATGACACTCTTTAAATAGTGTGATTTTAATGTCTAATTTATTACTATGATTTCATTATCATTATGATGGAATGTTATTTTTGAAATCCATTTTTTAATATCAATTATGATGGAATGATGTTTAGGAAACCCATTTTATTTCTTAGGTTATTCTATGGTGAATGTTTTATGTGTTTATGGAATATGTCATCCAGAATGGCCTGAATTACATCATTTTTTAAATATTTTATGATAATCCACCATTCAAGGGGTGCGGTGGAACCCTTTAAAGGTTCGAAGGCTTAGAGACAATTACATGACCTATAGGACTTAGACGAATATCCTAGATTATATAACTTGATACTGCTCCTCCCCAACACATGTCATGAAATCAACACCCCACATTCACAGGGCTGGTCGGCTAGTTTTCCAATGTAAAGTTGCACATGTCTAGTACCGATGGACAAGCCATACACTCTCAGTCTTCCAATTCTGTTTAGCTCTTCTCCAGTGAATTAACCTTCCCTTAATCCTCCTCTGAAGCTTTTTCCATTGTAGTCAGACTGGAACATCATCATTTCATGTGGATTGAAGGCCTTCAGGTGATAATAAGGCCTTAACATGGCCCGAAGGCCTTGAGAATCAACTGGCCCGAAGAACATGGGGGGCCCGAAAGCCTTCTAAGAACCGAGGACAAACCAGTGGCCCAATGATCCAGATTGATGAATAGTTCCGATATCACAAGTAAGAATGGATTAATTATGAGATTGGTGGGGGCGTATATCACATTATAATTAATTGGGTAAGGATTTATACCTAATGAGATAGACATAAATAGAATGGAATGTAAATACGGTTCAGTAATATATGGTTGGAACGAGGTGTGAACTCGGTTCAGTAATGAAACTTATTCGCTATGATGATCTCATAAATTAGCCATGATTAATATGAATTGTTTTTCTATTATTACGTGTGTGTATGCCACGATATTTCATGTATTATGTTAGGAAGATTGGGATTACATTTCAATTTTTTGATTTATCCCATGACATGATATTATTATCTTGTATATGTAGGATAATATTTTCAAATGTTATGTTATTATAATTATGATATGAATGATATTTCCCTTCTCTACCCTTACTAAACAATAAAGATCACCCATTCATATTTTCTATTCTCAATGTCACGAAGATGGGTATTAGGTATGATAAGTCAAAAAATAGTCTAGTTATGAAGAAATAAGTGGGAGAAAATGTGGATGTTTTAAGAACTATTTGGTTATGTTTCCAAGTTTCTAATAACACTAAAACTATACCGTCGTAGCATGGTTTTTGTTATATTATATAATAAATAATATTCAATGATGAATTAATATCTACATATGACGTATAAGTATTTATAATAATCATAAAACTTAAAAAAATATTAAAGTAAAAATAAAATTTCCACATTGAATTCAAAAAAAATCATTTCAAAATATTGATATAATCAACCAATTTACATAACTAATTTTTGTTGAAATTTTTTTTCCCATACCACATTGAAAATTATTAAGGGAATTTACATTTTAAAATATTTATGTATAATATAAATAGATCCTTAATTATTTTAAAAACCAAGAAATTAATTAGAATAATTTAGAAGAATAAATCATTAAAACATTTAAAACAATGTTTTAGTTAATTAATTCCATACCACTTGAGAAATAATTGAGATTAAATAATAAAAAATTTACATTACACCATAAATTAAATATACTAATACTATATTAATTCATGAAAAACATGTAAAAAGGGTTCTATAAGAACCATAGAGATTAATAATGGTTCATAACATTAACATACACCTCAATGAAAGGATATTGGCACACAGTCCCTCACAATGATTTTATAATTTGATTAAAGTTTAATCGATGAAATAATTAAGAGTTAGAACTAAAAATACACCCAATATATGTGTATATTAATTTTAAAACAATAATTGGTGATTCACATATATTCTTGGAAAAACAAAACAAATGACATTGATATTTAAATCAACGAATGAAGATTGGGTCAAGATTTACCTTACAATATGTCCAACTCATCACATACTAGGGTTATGTTCCTGAATAAAAAATAGGCTAATTTATCATTTGTGATAAACAAATTCATGTTTATTATTCCACTTAGATCACTTATAACCATGTTATAAAATCAATATAATTATTTATGTGCATATCGGTCGTTTTGTCGATATTCGGTACATGAGTCAATAATGAACTTGTTTTGATATAAATTGCCCATGTTGTAAAAATTACATTATCTCCATATTACTAATAATGATTTAAATATCATATATATCCATAATATTATTATTTTTAATAGTCTGTATCATTTGGAGATATAAAATGAAATGAACCGTTCATGGAGAAGGTATGGCGTACGTACGCATGAACGCTACATACATTTCTTTGTCATATTAATTGAATAATAACTAAATGATAAATGGATATATAATAATTACATTATAATATCAATGTGATATATGAAACATAATTTCAATAACACCAACCTTTATATGTTCCACATAAGGCATGAACATGTCTTATAACATTGAGGGTGTGGTAGTCTACACTTCCTCAAATGAGAATATCATATTTTCACATTATGGAAGGTATAAAAGTATGTTGTAAATAAAAATAAAATAATAATATATAGAATATAAATATTATAAATATCCTAGATAAATATAGTTTCATCACACTAGACACCATGAGTTGTGGTAGAAGTAAATTGAACAATCATTGTTTCATGAGGTGACAACTCTCTGTACACGTAAAAAATATGCTCTATATATATTAGATTAAGGTGTGTATAAGTGTAGGAATAAAAAATATAATAAAAACAAACTATTATATTTGTTATAATTTTTTTGATATCAAATAATCAAAAAAGAGAATTTAGGGGATTGGAGAGGGAACATAATTAAAAGGATCTTGAGAGAAGACATTCCCTCTAAATAGGGTAACTTCTTTTGATTTGAGCCAAATGGCATCCATGAGTTTTCTTATTCCCAAGATAAGGATTCTACTATGATTTGGAAGATTTTCAGAGTTTATTATAGTAGATTTTGGGTGAAACAGGGGTCTTTAGAGTTGTGATTATGGGGTAGAGGTGATGGCCGTTTATAAAAGGGAGGATGGGCACTTTACAAATTACATGAAATGTTATTTAATTATTAATTTATATTAGAATTATAGTACATCGAAATTGAAGTATTTCAGGTATAATATGTGAATGGTTCTAAATACTGTCTACCAATAGTATTTAGACAAATTTAGGTCACATATTTGACCATATATTTTGGTATTAACCCTTATTAAAATAAATTAACTCTTACGATTTATTCTGGTATTTATACACTATACAGTTATTATTGTTATTATAAAATTCCAATAACACCTCATTACAATCATTAATTAATATTTTTTACTTTATATTAGTCATTTTTCCTAATATTATAATATTATTATTATATAATTTAATAAATTCATATTTTTTTATAAAAACTCATTTATGTCAATTTTGACACTATTTAGTAATTGATTTCTGTTAAAGCTATAATAACATAATTTATTTGAAACAACAACATTTCTTGAAAGATAAAAATTCATAATAATCTATATAATCGTGAATGGAGTAAAAATTTTCAAATTACATTTATTTTAATAATTATAATATCATTTATTTGAATCTTATATTAATAAGGTAATCACCGCGTCATCATTATGCGATGAATAAATTTATTTATTTAATGTCTAAAAATTAAAATCAAATTCTCATGATGTAGTAAATGGTTTTTTATTACTAATGGATATTTATAGTTAAATATATCTGTTATATAACACTATATTAATATTGTTTCAAAAAAAAGATACATATTTCTGTTATATTTATCATTATTTTATATTAATTATTATAACTTGTCATTACCACACCCAACTGAATCCCAAATGAAAATAGTTCGAAAAAAGGATTCTTTTGGTTACCCATGACTCATCTAATATGATTAGCACATGTGTTAGGGTAGTTTTATGTTATTATAATATTTTTTTAACCTTATTGACCTAATTTACAATTTAGTCGTGGTAAATAAAAACATTAACTAAATTTACTATTCATAATTTACAAGTAAAAAAGTGAACTATTATTTAGTGTTTACCTTCTGATTCAGAATATTGAATCCAATTTCACATATTCAAAAATCATAATTTTCAGTAATTAATTTAAAATTTATTTTCATTGTCAAAACCAAAAAACATGTTTTGAAGAAGTAAAAAAATCAAGAGATTTACTTGTGTTTCTGTCCAATTTTACTGTCATATAAAATCCAATGTTCAAGACTGAATTTAATGATAATTAAAATCCAATTATATATTAAAAAAATTAAAAAGATAATCTAACTCTTCACATATATTATATAAAAATACAGTTTTGAATTTAAATTTACTATTTTTATAAATGAATAAAATACAAATTTAATCAGAAAAATTCCACAATATAATCCATGAAATATTTCATTGTCCCAATTCAATGAAAATGTCTATTATTTCAAAAAAAAATTATCAAAATTTTAAAAACTAAATTTAAAATGGGATCTTTATCAATGGGTGGTAGAATTGTAATTTATTAAAAAAATAATTCTTTAATCCAAATATTTTAATTTATTCTAAAATCATACCTATAAAAACAAAAAAAAATTAATTTAAAACATTTAATTGAATATATAAAATATGTTATTAATTAAAAAATATATAAGGAGTTATATGATTTAATAAACACAATCATTATCTTTTTAAACAGTATTTCATAAAAACAGAACCATTAAATTAAATTGGTTTTTATTTCAATTTATAATGAAATTCGTAACTAATGAATTATTATTTAAACAATTTTAAACTATATGTTCATAATTTTTTAGAAACTATTCATTACCACCATTCAAACAGAAAGGTTATAACAGTAATATTTAAATAAAAGTATTTAGTTATCTATTTTTTCTCGATATACCATATAATGTACACTATTAAACATAATTTTTCATTCTTATAACATGATATGTTACACTCTTATCATTGAAGAGGTGATCAGAAGGATTCCCTGGTGAATTGAATCTACATTTTTTGGGTAATTCACTTTTCATGATCATTCTTCTTGTTTTTCATAAATCTATCTCACCCTTTATCTCATTTTCATAGATCTAAGCTATTGTTTGTAAGATATATGGTTTTGGATTCCATATATATTTATATATGAACATTTTAATGATAGGTAGGTGATATACATGCTTTTATGCAGATTCAACCCAGTTTTGTATTGTTTTCTATTTTGTTTATCATTTTCCCAAAAAATATTCAAGGTAGGTTTCTTCAATATGTACTCTTATTGATATAACTAATTTGAATAGTTTCAAATTGATATAATTGACTGAAATATAAAGTAAAATTGTGGTCAAATTAATTATATAAATTAGCTTTATTAATAATTTATGGTTTTCTGTAAAATTGTGGAGCTGTGGTATTTTTTTTGTGCAATGTACTTTGGTTATAGGATTCTAAAATGATGATATTAATATATGAACTTCTTGGATTATTGAAATTGATTGATTGGGGAAAGTTTTTCAATAAAAATTATGTTTTATTGAAATAGTTTTGGAATGTTCATATTGGATTGTGTTTTTGAAATACTTGGTGTATATGTTCATATTTCATTTATGAAGGTTCATTGAAATATGAAAATTTTCCTTGTGACAAAGATGTAAAATAACATAATATATAGTTATAATGTGATGACTTTGTAGATCAATGAGAGACTACACATTAGTATGGAAATTTCATGACGTTGTAAGGAAGGTTCATGCATTGATTATGTGAAATGGAATGGTTATTCCAAATGGAACTTGTGAAATTGATAAAAATAATTATTTGGTTTCTTTCTTTTCAAAATATATTTTTCTTGAAACTATTTAATTTGGATCTTGTATATATTTAGTTATAAAATGATTCAAACATTTTTTAAATAAAATATTTTATAAAAAATTATATAGATATTATATCATAGTAATTTGAGTAGGGATTTCATTGGGGAAGATAGACTGAGTTTTATTACTCATCCCTGCTTTGGAACTTTCATGCTTTTTCTAATGTCATATATCAGGATATGGGATAAGTTAAAGGTTCACAAGTATTTAGAAGTATTTTTTGATAATTTGAATATTTTTTGACGTTGGAGGATGCCTCTTGAGGAGCATAGAGTCTTGTGAATTGCTAGGAGTTTTTTCAGATCGCCATCAACCTTTTTACTTTGATATTGCAGTATTCTGATATGGTACTATAATTTCATATAATTATAATGATTGAAATGTTAAGTTATCTTTCATTATTATCATGTATCATAATTTTTTTTCTTATGGATCAATTAGTATGTGTATTTAATCAAATAGGAAAAATTTTCCCCCACATGTATTGAATCCCTTCATCTTTTTCTGTCTTGCTTTGGCATCATGGGATTTTCTCATATGGCCTAGTGACATCTCCCCAAACTATCCTAAAAATAATACTAAGGTGTACGTTAAACCATTTTTATGATGGATTCCTCATGAATAGGTATAGTAACCATGATCAATGGAATACTCATGATTGTATGAATCAATTTTTACTATTTTAGTGATTATCTTTAATATTTATCTATAAGGATGGAGTCTTTAATAATAACGATATATGTATTCTTTTCATTATAAATAGAGTGATTTTTATTTATAATGACATATAAGTCTTTATTTATTGTATATCCCATGGATATTTATAGGAATGAATGGGGTTAATGATAAAATATTGTGGTTTTTAGGTTTGAATATAAATCCATTTTTTAGTTTATATGATACATTTCCATTAGAATAATCATTATGAAGTTATAGAGGGGTTTTATCATTTATTTGTTTTAATAATGTTCTTGTGGCATTATTTGAGGTCTGGTATTTGAATAAAATATTATTTGAAAATAATAAAAATAATTTCTTGCTTATTGTTAAAATATATTTTGTAATGTAGTTCTAGATACATAGATTATGTGTATAATAATAAGCTAAAACCGAAACACATTAAAATGAAATCATGTTTATATATTATTTTTATGTTTTCAACATCTATGACCATAATAATTCAATGATAAAAAATCTTGTAATCATTGTTTTTGGACTCATATATAGTGGAGGATTATGTATGATTTTTTATAAAAATGTCACTGTATTTGAATCATCTCGAACACATCCTATGAGACGTGTAAATTTTTAAAAAGGATAACTATAAAATGGATTACATTGTTGCATATAATTAATTAGAATATTCATATTTGTGTTTTCATGTTGAATAAGTATTAACCAAAATATATGTAATATTCATTTTTGGATTTCTTGAAGGACCTCGGAACACCCTGAGAGGGGAGGGGTGAATCAGGGTGACCACTTTTTCTTTTAATGTGATGGATCTTGTTCCCACGTTGGTAGAAACTTGTTGAACCTGTATGATGATTATGATCAGAAAGCACACATTCACATGCACAGAGAAGACACAGCCCTTTTTACTTGGTTCACCACTAAAGGTTACGTCCAAGGAGCATACGCCGACATGTTGTCGGTCGTACCAAAATCCACTATGATTCACTATATTGGGATTACAAAGGTTCGTGTACAGACACTCTGTCCTAGGCTCACTGCCTTTACAATTGTTCAGGGGTAGCTCACTGCGTCCCTCGGGTCACTCCCGTTGACTTCCCCTGGCTCACTGCTGTTGGTGAAGTCCCACTCAGTTTATAAACGTAAATGTCTCTTCATCATTTTCATTAGAATTCATCTTTTGTTGTATGTAGATTCTCTATTAAAGTCCGATTCTCTCCAGACGCAGAATATCACTTTTCCTCGAATGTCTCGGGTAGTCTCTTGGATTTCGTGCAGCTCTAAACAGGCTGGTGGGCTTCAGCAAAGCCAGGTGCGCTTCTCCAAGACAGTCGCGCAAGTCCCACTATGGCGCGCAAGTCCAAACTGGCGCGCAAGTGTCATCAACGCACCTGCGCTACTCTTTCTTCCCCGACAACAAACTTGCACGGTCCACTTCCTTTGTCTCCCAAACCGCCTTGACCGCACAGCCAACAACCGACGCGCAAGCTCTACTTGCGCGACAAAACTACCACCTGCGCGACTCAACCACCTGCGCGATGAGAGCTCGAACAATCTCGAAGTCTTGAGCTCCGTGAGAAAATGAGAAGGGGTGTTCCAGTATTTATAGGCAAACTGGACCCCCTGCGCGGTGGCGCGCAAGTCCCTCGACGGTGCGCATGTCTTGTCTCCAGATCCTATGTCGCGCAACTCACTTGCGCGACCCAACCAATACTTGCGCGACCATCTTTACATAGCCAAATTTTGATGTTCAGATCCTCAAAAACATATGGCGCGCAAGTCTTTTATCCTCAAAGAGCGCGGCGCGCAAGTACCTTCGCCAAAAACACTTTACTTTATTGGCAGATTTTTATGCCCAAAAATTTGGCAAACACTGGGAAACATCGCCACCTTCACTACTATTTTCTGCTTGAACGGTATGATCGCTTTGTTGGTACACACCCTGAATTTCCACTAAGGATTGACAACAAACACAAACCATACACCAAATCATGCTTTGAAGAACCTGGTTCCAACAATCTCCCCCTTTGGGTTTGTTGGCAATCAGAATAAATTCAATAGATCTCCATCCATGAGCACATCCAAAACGCAAGAATCAACTCAGCCAACACTCGAAGTCTACGTGAGCAATGCTCGGTGTAGAAAACAAGAGAGGAAGAATGAATTGGGTCTTAGTGTTTTGAAATTCTCCATGACGCATGACGCCCGATGTTATCCTTATTAAACTTCTCATCACAATCTTACAATTCTCATCACAGAAGAATTTCTTGCCGTGAATTTCTTGCCTTGAATTTCATACCTTGAATTTATTCCTTTCTCCCCCATTGACAATAAAACCAAAGACCGAAAAGTTTGTTCAATGTTCAGCTCAAGCCATACTCACCCTGGATAGTATCTCCCCCATAAACCTGCATCACAGCCATAAGCAGATAAAAACAGTTAAAACAAACGGGGAGAGGGGATTTCTGGAGCCTCCTTATGCAGTAGGAGGTGGTCGAACACCGAGGTTCAACCGATGCTTCTCGAACACAGCCACGGACAATGGCTTGGTTAGGATATCAGCCACTTGCTCATTAGTTTGAACATGATACATTTTAATCATGCCTTGTTCTACCTTTTCTTTGATAAAATGATACCGTATTTCAATATGTTTTGTACGAGAATGCTGAACCGGATTCTTCGTAAGATCAATTGCACTTTTGTTATCACAGTAAATCACCATTGGTTGCTGCACCTTATCACCAATATCTGTTAGCTGCTGCTTCATCCAAAGAAGTTGAGTGCATGCTTTTGTGGAGGAGATATATTCAGCTTCAGCAGTACTAAGAGAAGTACTTTCTTGTTTCTTGCTCAACCAGCCAACACATTTCTGCCCAATATAGAAAGCTCAACCACCAGTCGACTTTCTGTCTACCACATTACCATCCCAGTCAGCATCAGAAAATGATGATAATTCACTGTCCCTGCCTGCAGCAAAAAATAACCCGATGTTATGTGTACCTTGAATATACCTCATGATTCTTTTTACTGCTGCCAGATGTTCCTCCTTTGGATCACTCTAAAAGCGGGCCGCAAGGCATGTTGCAAAGACAATATCTGGCCTTGTCGCTGTCAGGTACAGTAGGCTTCCAATGATCCTCCTATACATGTTGGGATGAACAGAGTTCCCATCCTCATGCTTTCCAAGTTTAGTTCCAACTGTAATCAGAGTTGACATTGGTTTGGAGTCTTGCATATTTAATTTCTTCAGCAAATCTCTTGCATATTTTTCTTGAGAAATGAAAGTGTATTCCTTCTTGTGAATCACTTGCAGCCCCATGAAATATGTGAGCTCCCCAATCATAGGCATTTCAAATTCTGATTTCATGTGGTCGGAAAATTCATCCACTGATTTCTCCCTACTGCCACCAAATATGATATCATCAATGTAGACAAGAACCATGAATTGATCTTTTGGATAATTCTTCACATAGAGATTGTGATCAACTCCTCCCCTTTTGAATTCCAACTTCTTTAGATACGAGTCCAGCCGTGAGTACCATGCCCGTGGTGCCTGCTTCAAACCATATAGGGCTTTCTTCAGTTTGCAGACCTTTGTTTCATCAGTACCCAAAACAAATCCCACTGGTTGTTCAATGTAGACTTCTTCTTCGAGTACACCATTCAATAATGCTGTCTTGACATCCATTTGATATACTTTATATCCTCTTTGAAGTGCCATGGCAAGGAAAATCCTGATTGACTCCATTCTAGCCACTGGAGCAATGGTTTCTTCAACATCAATGCCTTCAATATGAGAGTATCCTTTACATACCAGTCGTGCCTTGTTTCTGATGACACATCCATGATCATCAAACTTATTTTTGAAGATCCATTTGGTACCAATTACATTGTGACCATTGGGTCTCTGGACAAGATCCCATGTTTGATTCTTGTCAATCTGATCTAATTCATCATTCATGGCTTTCACCCATGATTTATCTTTTGCAGCTTCTTCGAATGAGGATGGCTCTACAACTGATAGAAATGCAGATTGCGTGGTATTCATCATCCTTCTTGTTTGAGTGGGTGAACTCCTATCCCCAATTATGTTGGATGGATCAATCTCATCTCTTCGATTTCTCATGCGAGGATCAGTAGTATTCTCTTCAGCCATAGTTTCTGCTTCAGATTATTCTTCTGAGTCAACATCATGATGTTACTGCTGAGTGTTTTGAACAGCTTCCTCTATTTCTGCATTTGTATTTTCTTCACGTTCATATTCTTCCTGACTTTCTATCATATCAGCATATGACATCCTTGAAGCATTTGTGGTTTTCTCTTCAATTATTTTAACATCACTTCTTTCCACAATCCTTCCTAAACGCTTGTCGAAACATTTGTAGGCTTTGATGTTCATTGAGTAACCGAGGAAAATTCCTTCATCCGCATTGTCGCCATATTTCCCTTGATTTCCTTCTTTGTTCTGATGAAGCATTTACTTCCAAACACACGAAAGTATTTTAGAGAAGGCTTCCATCCAAACCACAACTCATATGGTGTCTTCGTCTCACCCATATAAAGTCTTGTTCGATTCTGAATGTATACTGCAACTTGAACAGCCTCTTTCCAGTAATGTCATGGAATACGACTCTCAATCAGAATAGTTCGTGCCATGTTGTTCACCTGTCGATTCCTACGTTCAACAACTCCATTTTGTTGTGGAGTTCTCACAGCAGCTACCTCATGTTGTATCCCATGTTTCTCCAGATAGTTATCAAATTCAATGGATGTGTATTCTCCTCCATTGTCAGATCGCAACACTTTGATTGTTCGTCCAGTATCATTCTCCGCGATTCGCCGATATGTTTTCATGCAGTCAAGGACTTGTCGTTTCCTGTGAATGACCATCACACATGCCATTCTACTATAATCATCTATGAAAAGGACAAAGTACCTTTCTCCATGAGTTCCGACAACATTTATTGGCCCACAAACATCTGTATGAATCAGATCAAGAAGGTGAGACGCTCTTTTCATCTATGGCCGATATGAACTGCAGACCAGCTTCCCACGAATACAAGCATCACAATACTTTTCACGCTCACGCTTCAGGTTGGGAATGTCCATGACAATTCTCAATTTTGATATTTTCTCCATGTCTTGTTGATTGATGTGTCCCAATATCCGATGCCACAAATTGTTTTCTTCTTCAACAGTCATGTAACATACATTTTCTTCACTATCAACCTGATACAAGTTTCCTTCTGTTCTGCATCCTTTCATAAGTGAATTGCCGGTTTTTCCCTTGATAGTGAATCCTTTCTGATTAAAAGTAACTATAAGACCTGAGTCACAGAGTTGACTCACGCTGAGGAGATTATGATGTAGTCCATCTACGTAAAGGACTTCAGTCTTCTTTAGTTCTCCATTAGCTAATTGGGGACTTCCACTCCCTTTGATTTTCAGAGCCCCATAATTACCAAATCTTACTGTACCATCAACATTCTTTATGAAATTCGTTAGTAGGCCGGCATTACTCATCATATGAGATGAACAACCGCTATCCAGAATCCAGGTACTGTTGTTCTTTGTAGCTTTGAGGGCTACCTCTGCAAGGTTTGATTTCTCAATCTTCTTCCTTTCCTTCCATGAGACATTAGATTGATTATATAGAACTGATGGCCTTTCAACTATCTCTTCTGCATACCCAGGTTCTTCATAGTCAAAGTCTTCTGTGAGAGGTGAGAACCTGTTTGAAAGAGCAACACTGTCTTGCTGATGAGACTTGACTTCTCTTGAACTTCGGTATGAGGTGTCTATGTCTCTTCTCTTCCTGCAATTAACGGCCTTATGACCAAAGTTAGAACAACGAAAAAAATATCCATAGAAATTATTTCTTCTATGAGAATTAGGATATGAGATTGTTCTCCTTTGTTGAGCATCTATATCTTCTCTATTCAGATAGCTTCTTGCCTCTTCACAATAAGACATGGTATGGCCTAGATTGCCACAGAACTGACACATCATGAAAGGAAATGTCTTCTCACTTGAATTTCTCCTTATACCTTCTTCCTTGGGAGAATAGTAAGACTGTCTGTAATTTCTGAATATTTGAGGATAATTTTGGGGTCTCCTTTTAGTTTGGATTGAGGGTTCCTTTTTCATCCCTCTAGGTAACATTTCATCATGTTCAACTTTCATCTTGTCTTTCTTTTGGATCTTTTCACTTCCATCATTTGATGACTCATCCTCACAGCCAATTCTACTCTTTCCTATACAAGCGGGTCTTTGATCACTCAAGATTTTTCCAACCCCATCTGAACCACAATTGGCTCTTTCAAGTAATTCTGCATCTGAGAATCTTCCGAATTGTATTTTCTTTCTCTATTCTTTTGGAACTGATTCAGTCTCCAGTTTACTTCTTAGAGTAACTACTTCCTCCTCAAGACCCTCAGCAGTCTTGGATTTTTCATCCAGTCTGGATGTGAGGTCATTGATGACCATTGCCTGTTCTTCAATTCTCAGCTTCAGATCAACTGTATCATCATTGCTTTCAATTATTTTAGACTGTACCTTCACAAATTCTTCCAGTCGTTCAATTTCAGCTTCAAGTTGTTCAACATATTCTGTTGATAGTTCTACAATTTATTTCCACTTATTGCAGCTCTTACATTTAATCTTAAGCTTACATACCGCATCCTTAAGTTGCATCTCAGGATCTACACAAGTTCTTAGTTGTTTTTCTCCTTTAGTATCTTCTGGATTTTCAATAGTGGCCATCATAGAAGCATGGTTCCCAGTTTTGAATTCTGGTTCTTCTTCATCACAGAATTCATTATCATCTTCTTCCTCTTCACAGAAAAAACTCTTCCTTTGCATTTTCTTACCAGATTTGAAGTCTCCCTTTTTGAAGAACCTTCTCTGAGGCTTCTTGAAGTTTTCATCCTCACTATCTTCATCATTGATCATTTTTAAACACTGAGAAGCAATGTGCCCAACTTTTCCACAACAGAAACACGCGAGAGGTAACTTCCCTTTGAATTTCCCTTTCCCCTTCTGGAACTTCTGTGAAATGAGAGAAAGAATTTCTTTTTCTTCGTCATCTTCACCGCTACTATCCATTGATATTTTCAGTTTATCCATGGCCATGAATTCCATTTCCTAGCTCACCCGAGTCGTAGCATCTTCAGGTTTGACTCTAATTTCATATGCTACCAAACTGCTCAGTAGATCATCTAAAGAAAGTTTGGAAAGATCTATTTCCTCAAGGGCTGACACCTTCACATTATAAAGAGGTGGAAGTCTTCTCAGTATTTTCTTTACACTATAAATGTCTTTGGTTTCTTCGCCTAGACCCCGAATAGCTCCAACCACTTCAGTAATTCGATTGAAGAAAGAGTCTGCATTCTCATCTGGATGCATCTTCAGATCATCAAACCGATTGTGCAGCACTTGTAGTTTCGCCTCCTTCACTTTTCTATCACCTTCATAAATATTCTCAAGTTTATCCCACATGGATTTTGCTAAGGTGCAATTCATCACCTTTAGGTAGATCTGATCAGAAAGGGCTGCAGTGAGTGCATTCTGTGCTTTAGCATCTGCATCAAGAAGTTTCCTTTCTATTTCAGTCATAGCAAGACCTGTTGGATCGGTGACTTGTATTCCTTGCACAGTAGAGAAAAGAACATCAATTCCAAGAGATCTTAGATGAGATCTCATTCTGTTCTTCCAGATCTGGAAACTGCTTCCATCGAAGTGAGGGACTCCCCTGACATTGACTGTGTTTTCCATGACAAAGAAGGTCAGATTCAACACCAGCAACCTTTACCCTCTGATACCACTTGAAGGACCCCGGAACACCCTGAGAGGGGAGGGGTGAATTAGGGTGACCACTTTTTCTTTTAATGTGATGGATCTTGTTCCCACGTTGGTAGAAACTTGTTGAACCTGTATGATTATTATGATCAGAAAGCACACATTCACATGCACAGAGAAGACACAGCCCTTTTTACTTGGTTCACCACTAAAGGTTACGTCCAAGGAGCATACGCCGACATGTTGTCGGTCCTACAAAAATCCACTATGATTCACTATATTGGGATTACAAAGGTTCGTGTACAGACACTCTATCCCAGGCTCACTGCCTTTACAATTGTTCAGGGGTAGCTCACTGCGTCCCTCGGGTCACTCCCGTTGACTCCCCCTGGCTCACTGCTGTTGGTGAAGTCCCACTCAGTTTATAAAAATAAAGGCCTCTTCATCATTTTCATTAGAATGCATCTTTTGTTGTATGTAGATTCTCTATTGAAGTCCGATTCTCTCCAGACGCAGAATATCACTTTTCCTCGAATGTCTCGGGTAGTCTCTTGGATTTCGTGCAGCTCTAAACAGGCCGGTGGGCTTCAGCAAAACCAGGTGCGCTTCTCCAAGACAGTCGCGCAAGTCCCACTATGGCGCGCAAGTCCAAACTGGCGCGCAAGTGTCATCAACGCACCTGTGCTACTCTTTCTTCCCCGACAACAAACTTGCACGGTCCACTTCCTTTGTCTCCCAAACCGCCTTGACCGCACAGCCAACAACCGACGTGCAAGCTCTACTTGCGCGACAAAACTACCACCTGCGCGACTCAACCACCTGCGCGACGAGAGCTCGAACAATCTCGAAGTCTTGAGCTCCGTGAGAAAATGAGAAGGGGTGTTCCAGTATTTATAGGCAAACTGGACCCCCTGCGCGGTGGCGCGCAAGTCCCTCGACGGTGCACATGTCTTGTCTCCAGATCCTATGTCGCGCAACTCACTTGCGCGACCCAACCAATACTTGCGCGACCATCTTTACATAGCCAAATTTTGATGTTCAGATCCTCAAAAACATATGGCGTGCAAGTCATTTATCCTCCAAGAGCACGGCGCGCAAGTACCTTCGCCAAAAACACTTTACTTTATTGGCATATTTTTAGGCCCAAAAATTTGGCAAACACTGGGAAACAGTGCCACCTTCACTACTATTTTCTGCTTGAACGGTATGATCGCTTTGTTGGTACACACCCTGAACTTCCACTAATGATTGACAACAAACACAAACCATACACCAAATCATGCTTTGAAGAACCTGGTTCCAACAATCTCCCCCTTTGGGTTTGTTGGCAATCAGAATAAATTCAATAGATCTCCAACCATGAGCACATCCAAAACGCAAGAATCAACTCAGCCAACACTCGAAGTCTACGTGAGCAATGCTCGGTGTAGAAAACAAGAGAGGAAGCTTGAATTGGGTCTTAGTGTTTTGAAATTCTCCATGACGCATGACGCCCGATGTTATCCTTATTAAACTTCTCATCACAATCTTACAATTCTCATCACAGAAGTATTTCTTGCCGTGAATTTCTTGCCTTGAATTTCATACCTTGAATTTATTCCTTTCTCCCCCATTGACAATAAAACCAAAGACCGAAAAGTTTGTTCAATGTTCAGCTCAAGCCATACTCACCCTGGATAGTATCTCCCCCATAAACCTGCATCACAGCCATAAGCAGATAAAAACAGTTAAAACAAACGGGGAGAGGGGATTTCCGGAGCCTCCTTATGCATTAGGAGGTGGTCGAACACCGAGGTTCAACCGATGCTTCTCGAACACAGCCACAGACAATGGCTTGGTTAGGATATCAGCCACTTTCTCATTAGTTCCAACATGATACATTTTAATCACGCCTTGTTCAACCTTTTCTTTGATAAAATGTTACCGTATTTCAATATGTTTTGTACGAGAATGCTGAACCGGATTCTTCGTAAGATCAATTGCACTTTTGTTATCACAATAAATCACCATTGGTTGCTGCACCTTATCACCAATATCTGTTAGCTGCTGCTTCATCCAAAGAAGTTGAGTGCATGCTTTTGTGGAGGAGATATATTCAGCTTCAGCAGTACTAAGAGAAGTACTTTCTTGTTTCCTGCTCAACCAGCCAACACATTTCTGCCCAATATAGAAAGCTCAACCACTAGTCGACTTTCTGTCTACCACATCACCAGCCCAGTCAGCATCAGAAAATGATGATAATTCATTGTCCCTGCCTGCAGTAAAAAATAACCCGAAGTTATCTGTACCTTGAATATACCTCATGATTCTTTTTACTGCTGCCAGATGTTCCTCCTTTGGATCACTCTGAAAGCGGTCCGCAAGGCATGTTGCAAAGACAATATCTGGCCTTGTCGCTGTCAGGTACAGTAGTCTTCCAATGATCCTCCTGTACATGTTGGGATCAACAGAGTTCCCATCCTCATGCTTTCCATGTTAGTTACAACTGTAATCGGAGTTGACATTGGTTTGGAGTCTTTCATATTTAATTTCTTCAGCAACTCTCTTGCATATTTTTCTTGAGAAATGAAAGTGTATTACTTCTTGTGAATCACTTGCGGCCCCAAGAAATATGTGAGCACCCCAATCATAGGCATTTCAAATTCTGATTTCATGTGGTTGGAAAATTCATCCACTGATTTCTCCCTACTGCCACCAAATATGATATCATCAATGTGGAAAAGAACCATGAATTGATCTTTTGGAGAATTCCTCACATAGAGATTGTGATCAACTCCTCCCCTTTTGAATTCCAACTTCTTGAGATACGAGTCCAGCCGTGAGTACCATGCCCGTGGTGCCTGCTTCAAACCATATAGGGATTTCTTCAGTTTGCAGACCTTTGTTTCATCAGTACACAAAACAAATCCCACTGGTTGTTCAATGTAGACTTCTTCTTCGAGTACACCATTCAATAATGCTGTCTTGACATCCATTTGATATACATTATATCCTCTTTGGAGTCCCATGGCAAGGAAAATCCTGATTGACTCCAGTCTAGACACTGGAGCAACGGTTTCTTCAACCTCAATGCCTTTAATATGAGAGTATCCTTTACATACTAGTCGTGCCTTGTTTCTGATGACACATCCATGCTCATCAAACTTATTTTTGAAGATCCATTTGGTACCAATTACATTGTGACCTTTGGGTTTCTGGACAAGATCCCATGTATGATTCTTGTCAATCTGATCTAATTCATCATTCATGGCTTTCACCCAAGATTTATCTTTTGCAGCTTCTTCGAATGAGGATGGCTCTACAACTGATAGAAATGCAGATTGCGTGGTATTCATCATCCTTCATGTTTGAGTGGGTGCACTCCTGTCCCCAATTATGTTGGATGGATAAATCTCAGCTCTTCGATTTCTCCTGCGAGGATCAGTAGTATTCTCTTCAGCCATAGTTTCTGCTTCAGATTATTCTTCTGAGTCAACATCATGATGTGACTGCTGAGTGTTTTGAACAGCTTCCTCTATTTCTGCATTTGTGTTTTCTTCACGTTCACATTCTTCCTGACTTTCTATCATATCAGCATATGACATCCTTGAAGCATTTGTGGTTTTCTCTTCAATTATTTTAACATCACTGCTTTCCACAATCCTTCCTAAATGCTTGTCGAAACATTTGTAGGCTTTGATGTTCATTGAGTAACCGAGGAAAATTCCTTCATCCGCATTGTCGCCATATTTCCCTTGATTTCCTTCTTTGTTCCTGATGAAGCATTTACTTCCAAACACACGAAAGTATTTTAGAGAAGGCTTCCATCCATGCCACAACTCATATGGTGTCTTCGTCTCACCCATATAATGTCTTGTCCGATTCTAAATGTATACTGTAGCTTGAACATCCTCTTTCCAGTAATGGCTTGGAATACGACTCTCAATCAGAATAGTTCTTGCCATGTTGTTCACCTGTTGATTCCTACGTTCAAAAACTCCATTTTGTTGTGGAGTTCTCACAGCAGCTACCTCATGCTGTATCCCATGTTTCTCCAAATAGTTATCAAATTCAACGGACGTGTATTCTCCTCCATTTTCAGATCGCAACACTTTGATTGTTCGTCCAGTATCATTCTCGGCGATTCGCCGATATGTTTTCATGCAGTCAAGGACTTGTCGTTTCCTGTGAATGACCATCACACATGCCATTCTACTATAATCATCTATGAAAAGGACAAAGTACCTTTCTCCATGAGTTCCGGCAACATTTATTGGCCCACAAACATCTGTATGAATCAGATCAATAAGGTGAGACGCTCTTTTCTTCTTTGGCCGATATGAACTGCAGACCAGCTTCCCACGAATACAAGCATCACAAGACTTTTCACGCTCACATTTCAGGTTGGGAATCTCCATGAAAATTCTCAATTTTGATATTTTCTCCATGTCTTGTTGATTGATGTGTCCCAATATCCGATGCCACAAATTGTTTTCTTCATCAACAGTCATGTAACATACATTTTCTTCACTATCAACCCGATACAAGTTTCCTTCTGTTCTGCATCCTTTCATAAGTGAATTGCCGGTTATTCCCTTGATAGTGCGGCCTTTCTGATTAAAAGTAAATATAAGTCCTGAGTCACAGAGTTGACACACGCTGAGGAGATTATGACGTAGGCCATCTACGTAAAGGAATTCAGTCATCTTTAGTTCTCCATTAGCTAATTGGGTACTTCCACTCCCTTTGATTTTCAGTTCCCCATCATTACCAAATCTTACTGTACCATCAACATTCTTTATGATATTCGTTATTAGGCCGTCATTACCCGTCATATGAGATGAACAACCGCTATCCAGAATCCAGGTACTGTTGTTCTTTGTAGCTTTGAGGGCTACCTCTACAAGGTTTGATTTCTCAATCTTCTTCCTTTCCTTCCATGAGACATTAGATTTATTATATAGAACTGATGGCCTTTCAACTATCTCTTCCGCATACCCAGGTTCTTCATAGTCAAAGTCTTCTGTGAGAGGTGAGAACCTGTTTGAAAGAGAAACATTGTCTTGCTGACGAGAATTGACTTCTCTTGAGCTTCGGTATGAGGTGTCTATGTCTCTTCTCTGCCTGCAATTAACGGCCTTATGACCAAAGTTAGAACAACGAAAACAATATCCATAGAAATTATTTCTTCTATGAGAATTAGGATATGAGATTGTTCTCCTTTGTTGAGCATCTATATCTTCTTTATTCAGATAGCTTCTTGCCTCTTCACAATAAGACATGGTATGGCCTAGATTGCCACAGAACTAACACTTCATGAGAGGAAATGTCTTCTCACTTGAATTTCTCCTTATACCTTCTTCCTTGGGAGAATAGTAAGACTGTATGTAATTTTTGAATATTTGAGGATAATTTTCGGGTCTCCTTTTAGTTTGTATTGTGGGTTCCTTTTTCATCCCTCTAGGTAACATTTCATCATGTTCAACTTTCATCTTGTCTTTCTTTTGGATCTTTTCACATCCAACATTTGATGACTCAGCCTCACAGCCAATTCCACTCTTTCCTATACAAGAGGGTCTTTGATCACTCAAGATTTTTCCAACCCCATCTGAACCACACTTGGCTCTTGCAAGTAATTCTGCATCTGAGAATCTTCCGAACTGTATTTTCTTTCTCTATTCTTTTGGAACTGATTCAGTCTCCAGTTTACTTCTTAGAGTAACTACTTCCTCCTCAAGACCCTCAGCAGTCTTGGATTTTTCATCCAGTCTAGATGTGAGGTCATTGATGACCATTGCCTGTTATTCAATTCTCAGCTTCAGATCAATTGTATCATCATTGCTTTCAATTATTTTAGACTGTACCTTCACAAATTCTTCCAGTTGTTCAATTTCAGCTTCATGTTGTTCAACATATTCAGTTGATTATTCTACAATTGATTTCCACTTATTGCAGCTCTTACATTTAATCTTAAGCTTACTTACCGCATCCTTAAGTTGCATCTCAGGATCTACACAAGTTCTTAGTTGTTTTTCTCCTTCAGTATCTTCTGGCTTTTCAACAGTGGCCATCATAGAAGCATGGTTCCCAGTTTTGAATTCTGGTTCTTCTTCATCACAGAATTCATTATCATCTTCTTCCTCTTCACAGAAAAAACTCTTCCTTTTCATTTTCTTACCAGATTTGAAGTCTCCCTTTTTTAAGAACCTTCTCTGAGGCTTCTTGAAGTTTTCATCCTCACTATCTTCATCATTGATCATTTTTAAACACTGAGAAGCAATGTGCCCAACTTTTCCACAACGGAAACACGCGAGAGGTAACTTCCCTTTGAATTTCCCTTTCCCCTTCTGGAACTTCTTTGAAATGAGAGAAACAATTTCTTTTTCTTCGTCATCTTCACCGCTTCTATCCATTGATATTTTCAGTTTATCCATGGCCTTGAATGCCATTTCCTTGCTCACCCGAGTCGTAGCATCTTCAGGTTTGACTCTAATTTCATATGCTACCAAACTGCTCAGTAGATCATCTAAAGAATGTTTGGAAAGATCTCTTTCCTCAAGGGCTGACACCTTCGCATTATAAAGAGGTGGAAGTCTTCTAAGTATTTTCTTTACACTATCAATGTCTTTGATTTCTTTTCCTAGACCCCGAATAGCTCCAACCACTTCAGTAATTCTATTGAAGAAAGAGTCTTCATTCTCATCTGGATGCATCTTCAGATCATCAAACCGATTGTGCAGCACTTGTAGTTTCGCCTCCTTCACTTTGCTATCACCTTCATAAATATTCTCAAGTTTATCCCACATGGATTTTTCTGAGGTGCAATTCATCACCTTTAGGTAGATCTGATCAGAAAGGGCTGAAGTGAGTGCATTCTGTGCTTTAGCATCTGCATCAAGAAGTTTCCTGTCTATTTCAGTCAAAGCAAGGCTTGTTGGATCGGTGACTTGTATTCCTTGCACAGTAGAAAAAAGAACTTCCATTCCAAGAGATCTTAGATGAGATCTCATTCTGTTCTTCCAGATCTGGAAATTGCTTCCATCGAAGTGAGGGACTCCCCTGACATTGACCGTGTTTTCCATGACAAAGAAGGTCAGATTCAACAACAGCAACCTTTACCCTCTGATACCACTTGAAGGACCTCGAAACACCCTGAGAGGGGAGGGGTGAATCAGGGTGACCACTTTTTCTTTTAATGTGATGGATCTTGTTCCCACGTTGGTAGAAACTTGTTGAACCTGTATGATGATTATGATCAGAAAGCAGACATTCACATGCACAGAGAAGACACAACCCTTTTTACTTGGTTCACCACTAAGGGTTACGTCCAAGGAGCATACGCCGACATGTTTTCGGTCGTACCAAAATCCACTATGATTCACTATATTGCGATTACAAAGGTTCGTGTACAGACACTCTGTCCTAGGCTCACTGCCTTTACAATTGTTCAGGGGTAGCTCACTGCGTCCCTCGGGTCACTCCCGTTGACTCCCCCTGGCTCACTGCTGTTGGTGATGTCCCACTCAGTTTATAGACGTAAAGGTCTCTTCATCATTTTCATAAGAATTCATCCTTTGTTGTATGTAGATGCTCTATTGAAGTCCGATTCTCTCCAGACGCAGAATATCACTTTTCCTCGAATGTCTCGGGTAGTATCTTGGATTTCGTGCAGCTCTAAACAGGCCGGTGGGCTTCAGCAAAACCAGGTGCGCTTCTCCAAGACAGTCGTGCAAGTCCCACTATGGCGCGCAAGTCCAAACTGGCGCGCAAGTTTCATCAACGCACCTGCGCTACTCTTTCTTCCCCGACAACAAACTTGCACGGTCCACTTCCTTTGTCTCCCAAACCGCCTTGACCGCACAGTCAACAACCGACGCGCAAGATCTACTTGCGCGACAAAACTACCACCTGCGCGACTCAACCACCTGCGCGACGAGAGTTCGAACAATCTCGAAGTCTTGAGCTCCGTGAGAAAATGAGAAGGGGTGTTCCAGTATTTATAGAAAAACTGGACCCCCTGCGCGGTGGCGCGCAAGTCCCTCGACGGTGCGCATGTCTTGTCTCCAGATCCTATGTCGCGCAACTCACTTGCGCGACCCAACCAATACTTGCGCGACCATCTTTACATAGCCAAATTTTGATGTTCAGATCCTCAAAAACATATGGCGCGCAAGTCTTTTATTCTCCAAGAGCACGGCGCGCAAGTACCTTCGCCAAAAACACTTTACTTTATTGGCAGATTTTTAGGCCCAAAAATTTGGAAAACACTGGGAAACAGTGCCACCTTCACTACTATTTTCTGCTTGAACGGTATGATCGCTTTGTTGGTAAACACCCTGAACTTCCACTAAAGATTGACAACAAACACAAACCATACACCAAATCATGCTTTGAAGAACCTGGTTCCAACAATCTCCCCCTTTGGGTTTGTTGGCAATCAGAATAAATTCAATAGATCTCCAACCATGAGCACATCCAAAACGCAAGAATCAACTCAGCCAACACTCGAAGTCTACGTGAGCAATGCTTGGTGTAGAAAACAAGAGAGGAATCTTGAATTGGGTCTTAGTGTTTTGAAATTCTCCATGACGCATGACGCCCGATGTTATCCTTATTAAACTTCTCATCACAATCTTACAATTCTCATCACAGAAGTATTTCTTGCCGTGAATTTCTTGCCTTGAATTTCTTGCCTTGAATTTATTCCTTTCTCCCCCATTGACAATAAAACCAATGACCGAAAAGTTTGTTCAATGTTCAGCTCAAGCCATACTCACCCTGGATAGTATCTCCCCCATAAACCTGCATCACAGCCATAAGCAGATAAAAACAGTTAAAACAAACGGGGAGAGGGGATTTCCAGAGCCTCCTTATGCAGTAGGAGGTGGTCGAACACGGAGGTTCAACCGATGCTTCTCGAACACAGCCGCGGACAATGGCTTGGTTAGGATATCAGCCACTTTCTCATTAGTTCCAACTCGATACATTTTAATCACGCCTTGTTCAACCTTTTCTTTGATAAAATGATACCGTATTTCAATATGTTTTGTACGAGAATGCTGAACCGGATTCTTCGTAAGATCAATTGCACTTTTGTTATCACAATAAATCACCATTGGTTGCTGCACCTTATCACCAATATCTGTTAGCTGCTACTTCATCCAAAGAAGTTGAGTGCATGCTTTTGTGGAGGAGATATATTCAGCTTCAGCAGTACTAAGAGAAGTACTTTCTTGTTTCTTGCTCAACCAGCCAACACATTTCTGCCCAATATAGAAAACTCAACCACTAGTCGACTTTCTGTCTACCACATCACCATCCCAGTCAGCATCAGAAAATGATGATAATTCACTGTCCCTGCCTGCAGCAAAAAATAACCCGAAGTTATGTGTACCTCGAATATACCTCATGATTCTTTTTACTGCTGCCAGATGTTCCTCCTTTGGATCACTCTGAAAGCGGGCCGCAAGGCATGTTGCAAAGACAATATCTGGCCTTGTCGCTGTCAGGTACAGTAGGCTTCCAATGATCCTCCTGTACATGTTGGGATGAATAGAGTTCCCATCCTCATGCTTTCCAAGTTTAGTTCCAACTGTAATCGGAGTTGACATTGGTTTGGAGTCTTGCATATTTAATTTCTTCAGCAACTCTCTTGCATATTTTTCTTGAGAAATGAAAGTGTATTCCTTCTTGTGAATCACTTGCAGCCCCAAGAAATATGTGAGCTCCCCAAACATAGGCATTTCAAATTCTGATTTCATGTGGTTGGAAAATTCATCCACTGATTTCTCCCTACTGCCACAAAATATGATATCATCAATGTAGACAAGAACCATGAATTGATCTTTTGGAGAATTATTCACATAGAGATTGTGATCAACTCCTCCCCTTTTGAATTCCAACTTCTTGAGATACGAGTCCAGCCGTGAGTACCATGCTCGTGGTGCCAGCTTCAAACCATATAGGGCTTTCTTCAGTTTGCAGACCTTTGTTTCATCAGTACCCAAAACAAATCCCACTGGTTGTTCAATGTAGACTTCTTCTTCGAGTACACCATTCAATAATGCTGTCTTGACATCCATTTGATATACTTTATATCCTCTTTGGAGTTCCATGGCAAGGAAAATCCTGATTGACTCCAGTCTAGCCACTGGAGCAATGGTTTCTTCAACATCAATGCCTTCAATATGAGAGTATCCTTTACATACCAGTCGTTACTTGTTTCTGATGACACATCCATGCTCATAAAACTTATTTTTGAAGATCAATTTGGTACCAATTACATTGTGACCTTCGGGTCTCTGGACAAGATCCCATGTCTGATTCTTGTCAATCTGATCTAATTCATCATTCATGGCTTTCACCCAAGATTTATCTTTTGCAGCTTCTTCGAATGAGGATGGCTCTACAACTGATAGAAATGCAGATTGCGTGGTATTTATCATCCTTCTCGTTTGAGTGGGTGCACTCTTGTCCCCAATTATGTTAGATGGATCAATCTCAGCTCTTCGATTTGTCCTGCGAGGATCAGTAGTATTCTCTTCAGCCATAGTTTCTGCTTCAGATTATTCTTCTGAGTCAACATCATGATGTGACTGCTGAGTGTTTTGAACAGCTTCCTCTATTTCTGCATTTGTATTTTCTTCACATTCACATTATTCCTGACTTTCTATCATATCAGCATATGACATCCTTGAATCATTTGTGGTTTTATCTTCAATTATTTTAACATCACTGCTTTCCACAATCCTTCCTAAATGCTTGTTGAAACATTTGTAGGCTTTGATGTTCATTGAGTAACCGAGGAAAATTCCTTCATCCGCATTGTCGCCATATTTCCATTGATTTCCTTCTTTGTTCCTGATGAAGCATTTACTTCCAAACACAAGAAACTATTTTAGAGAAGGCTTCCATCCCTGCCACAAATCATATGGTGTCTTCGTCTCACCCATATAAAGTCTTGTTCGATTCTGAATGTATACTGCAGCTTGAACAGCCTCTTTCCAGTAATGTCGTGGAATACGACTCTCAATCAGAATAGTTCGTGCCATGTTGTTCACCTGTCGATTCCTACGTTCAACAACTCCATTTTGTTGTGGAGTTCTCACAGCAGCTACCTCATGTTGTATCCCATGTTTCTCCAGATAGTTCTCAAATTCAATGGACGTGTATTCTCCTCCATTGTCAGATCGCAACACTTTGATTGTTCGTCCAGTATCATTCTCGGCGATTCGCCGATATGTTTTCATGCAGTCAAGGACTTGTCGTTTCCTGTGAATGACCATCACACATGACATTCTACTATAATCATCTATGAAAAGGACAAAGTACCTTTCTCCATGAGTTCCGGCAACATTTATTGGCCCAAAAACATCAGTATGAATCAGATCAAAAAGGTGAGACGCTCTTTTCTTCTTTGGCCGATATGAAATGCAGACCAGCTTCCCACGAATACAAGCATCACAAGACTTTTCACGCTCACGCATCAGGTTGGGCATGTCCATGACAATTGTAAATTTTGATATTTTCTCCATGTCTTGTTGATTGATGTGTCCCAATATCCGATGCCACAAATTGTTTTCTTCTTCAACAGTCATGTAACATACATTTTCTTCACTATCAACCTGATACAACCTACCTTCTGTTCTGCATCCTTTCATAAGTGAATTTCCGGTTTTTCCCTTGATAGTGCAGCCTTTCTGATTAAAAGTAACTATAAGTCCTAAGTCACAGAGTTGACTCACGCTGAGGAGATTATGACATAGGCCATCTACATAAAGGACTTCAGTCTTCTTTAGTTCTCCATTAGCTAATTGGGTACTTCCACTCCCTTTGATTTTCAGATCCCCATCATTACCAAATATTACTGTACCATCAACATTATTTATGATATTCGTTAGTAGGCCGGCATTACCCGTCATATGAGATGAACAACCGCTATCCAGAATCCAGGTACTGTTGTTCTTTGTAGCTTTGAGGGCTAACTCTGCAAGGTTTTATTTCTCAATCTTCTTCCTTTCCTTCCATGAGACATTAGATTGATTATATAGAACTGATGGCCTTTCAACTATCTCTTCCGCATACCCAGTTTCTTCATAGTCAAAGTCTTCTGTGAGAGGTGAGAACCTGTTTGAAAGAGCAACAATGTCTTGCTGACGAGACTTGACTTCTCTTGAACTTCGGTATGAGGTGTCTATGTCTCTTCTCTGCCTGCAATTAACGGCCTTATGACCAAAGTTAGAACAACGAAAACAATATCCATAGAAATTATTTCTTCTATGAGAATTAGGATATGAGATTGTTCTTCTTTGTTGAGCATCTATATCTTCTCAATTCAGATAGCTTCTTGACTCTTCACAATAAGACATGGTATGGCCTAGATTGCCACAGAACTGACACTTCATGAGAGGAAATGTCTTCTCACGTGAATTTATCCTTATACCTTCTTCCTTGGGAGAATAGTAAGACTGTCTGTAATTTTTGAATATTTGAGGATAATTTTCGGGTCTCCTTTTAGTTTGGATTGAGGGTTCCTTTTTCATCCCTCTAGGTAACATTTCATCATGTTCAACTTTCATCTTGTCTTTCTTTTGGATCTTTTCACTTCCAGCATTTGATGACTCAGCCTCACAGCCAATTCCACTCTTTCCTATACAAGCGGGTCTTTGATCACTCATGATTTTTCCAACCCCATCTGAACCACACTTGGATCTTGCAAGTAATTCGGCATATGAGAATCTTCCGAAATGTATTTTCTTTCTCTATTCTTTTGGAACTGATTCAGTCTCCAGTTTACTTCTTAGAGTAACTACTTCCTCCTCAAGACCCTCAGCAGTCTTGGATTTTTCATCCAGTATGGATGTGAGGTCATTGATGACCATTTCATGTTCTTCAATTCTCAGCTTCAGATCAACTATATCATCATTGATTTCAAATATTTTAGACTGTACCTTCACAAATTCTTCCAGTCGTTCAATTTCAGCTTCAAGTTGTTCAACATATTTATTTGATTCTTCTAAAATTTATTTCCACTTATTGCAGCTCTTACATTTAATCTTAAGCTTACTTACCGCATCCTTAAGTTGCATCTCAGGATCTACACAAGTTCTTAGTTGTTTTTCTCCTTTAGTATCTTCTGGCTTTTCAATAGTGGCCATCATAGAAGCATGGTTCCCAGTTTTGAATTCTGGTTCTTCTTCATCACAGAATTCATTATCATCTTCTTCCTCTTCACAGAAAAAACTCTTCCTTTTTTTTCTTACCAGATTTGAAGTCTCCCTTTTTGAAGAACCTTCTCTGAGGTTTCTTGAAGTTTTCATCCTCACTATCTTCATCATTGATCATTTTTAAACACTGAGAAGCAATGTGCCCAACTTTTCCACAACGGAAACATGCGAGAGGTAACTTCCCATTGAATTTCCCTTTCCCCTTCTAGAACTTCTTTGCAATGAGAGAAAGAATTTCTTTTTCTTCGTCATCTTCACCGCTACTATCCATTGATATTTTCAGTTTATCCATGGCCTTGAATGCAATTTCCTAGCTCACCCGAGTCGTAGCATCTTCAGGTTTGACTCTAATTTCATATGCTACCAAACTGCTCAGTAGATCATCTAAAGAAAGTTTGGAAAGATCTCTTTCCTCAAGTGCTGACACCTTCGCATTATAAATAGGTGGAAGTCTTCTCAGTATTTTCTTTACACTATCAATGTCTTTGATTTCTTCGCCTAGACCCCGAATAGCTCCAACCACTTCAGTAATTTGATTGAAGAAAGAGTCTGCATTCTCATCTGGATGCATCTTTAGATCATCAAACCGATTGTGCAGCACTTGTAGTTTCGCCACCTTTACTTTGATATCACCTTCATAAATATTCTCAAGTTTATCCCACATGGATTTTTCTGAGGTGCAATTCATCACGTTTAGGTAGATCTTATCAGAAAGGGCTGCAGTGAGTGCATTCTGTGCTTTAGCATCTGCATCAAGAAGTTTCCTGTCTATTTCAGTCATAGCAAGGCCTGTTGGATCGGTGACTTGTATTCCTTGCACAGTAGAAAAAAAAGAACTTCCATTCCAAGAGATCTTAGATGAGATCTCATTCGGTTCTTCCAGATCTGGAAATTGCTTCCATCGAAGTGAGGGACTCCCCTAACATTGACCGTGTTTTCCATGACAAAGAAGGTCAGATTCAACACCAGCAACCTTTACCCTCTGATACCACTTGAAGGACCCCGGAACATCCTGAGAGGGGAGGGGTGAATCAGGGTGACCAATTTTTCTTTTAATGTGATGGATCTTGTTCCCACGTTGGTAGAAACTTGTTGAACCTGTATGATGATTATGATCAGAAAGCACACATTCACATGCACAGAGAAGACACAGCCCTTTTTACTTGGTTCACCACTAAGGGTTACGTCCAAGGAGCATACGCCGACATGTTGTCGGTAGTACCAAAATCCACTATTCTTCACTATATTGGGATTACAAAGGTTCATGTACAGACACTCTGTCCCAGGATCACTGCCTTTACAATTGTTCAGGGGTAGCACACTGCGTCCCTCGGGTCACTCCCGTTGACTCACCCTGGCTCACTGCCATTGGTGAAGTCCCACTCAGTTTATAGATGTAAAGGTCTCTTCATCATTTTCATAATAATGCATCCTTTGTTGTATGTAGATGCTCTATTGAAGTCCGATTCTCTCCAGACGCAGAATATCACTTTTCCTCGAATGTCTCGGGTAGTCTCCTGGATTTCGTGCAGCTCTAAACAGGCCGGTGGGCTTCAGCAAAACCAGGCGCGCTTCTCCAAGACAGTCGCGCAAGTCCCACTACGGTGCGCAAGTCCAAACTGGTGCGCAAGTGTCATCAACCCACCTGCGCGACTCTTTCTTCCCCGACAATAGACTTGCGCGGTCCACTTCCTTTCTCTCCCAAACCGCCTTGACCGCACAGCCAACAACTGACGCGCAAGCTCTACTTGCGCGACAAAACTACCACCTGCGCGACTCAACCACCTGCACGATGAGAGCTCGAACAATCTCTAAGTCTTGAGCTCCGTGAGAAATGAGAAGGGGTGTTCCAGTATTTATAGGCAAACTGGACCCCCTTGCGCGGTGGCACGCAAGTCCCTCGACGGCGCGCATGTCTTGTCTCCAGATCCTATGTCGCGTAACTCACTTGCGCGACCCAACCAATACTTGCGCGACCTTCTTTACATAGCCAAATTTTGATGTTCAGATCCTCAATAACATATGGCGCGCAAGTCTTTTATCCTCAAAGAGCACGGCGCGCAAGTACCTTCGCCAAAAACACTTTACTTTATTGGCAGATTTTTATGCCCAAAAATTTGGCAAACACTGGGAAACATCGCCACCTTCACTACTATTTTCTGCTTGAACGGTATGATCGCTTTGTTGGTACACACCCTGAACTTCCACTAAGGATTGACAACAAACACAAACCATACACCAAATCATGCTTTTAAGAACCTGGTTCCAACATTTCTAACCATCACACTTCATATTCATCATTGGTTGGTCTATAATTTTCATATTCTCTATGTATAAATGGTGATGAGTATTTATAGGTTAAAAATTACTGATAATTTGATATTTTTACTGATATAAATATATTGTTACCAAATCATACTTTTGAAATATTAATAACATTTAATGATTTTTAATCAATTATATAAATATCATAAAATATTAATGAATTTAAAATATAGAATACATTTTTTTAGTGTGGTCAATGAACATGATATATAATAAATAAAAAAAAAATATATTTTTATAATTTTAAGAATAATTTTTTTTAATTTTAATTTTTTATACCATATTTATGAATTCCATCTATAGATACAAGAAATTTTTACCACATATTTCAAAAAGGTAATATGAGTTTCATATTAGGAAATGATCATGTTCAAGAGGTATAAATAATGTTTTTTATATTAATAATATTATTATAAACTGTATTTTTGATATTTGGTTCTTCAATAGAGGACCAAGTTGAAGCTTTAGAGAGCTATTATCAATATACAAGAATATTATTATGTAGTTTAAGAGGATCAAATTAGAATACATAAATTTCATGAAGTAATTTTCAAATTTTTTTATAAATAAATAATAAATGATTAATGGTAGATATGGGATGTCTCAATTAAAAACAATTGTGTAAAAGAAACTAGATCTAGGTATTTTGGGATAAATCTCAACTAAACACTGTTATGGTTTTGGGTGGATAACTGGACATATATTAAATGAATATTCTATATTTAAACTAGAAAAAAAAATACAGTTCCCTATAAATTAAATTGTAAAATAAATAGCTATAATGTTGGGTTGTAATAAATAGCATAAAAATGAGTGATTATCTAATATAAGAAGAAGTTTGTTATGTAAATATAATTTTGAATTATATAAATCATATTGGGTATGAAAAAACTATATGAATCAGAGACCCATCTAAATTATGATTTACAGGTCTTGGAAAAGTAGTTAGAAAATAATTTAATAAAGTATATATTCGGGTGACACTATATTTAATTATATTATTATATTAGTAATATTACACCTTTTAAAAATTGAGTAAATATCATATTTGTAATGATAAATTGATATAATGATTTAGATGTGAAATCTATGTGTCCTCATACACTATATAACTACTGATGATATAATTTGTGAATAAAATGAGGTTCATTCACTATTTATCATAAGATAAATTTTTTAAAATAAAAAATATGATAAAATAATGGTCATTCATATTTCTGATGTTTCATCATGAAATAATTGAAGATATACATCAATTAGAGAAGCATGAATATATTTTATATAAATGAAGGTATGTTATGGATCGGTTATGACTCTATGTAGAGAATAAGGTATGTCTTTGAAACCACTGTAATCCCAAAAATATTGAATTCACTATGAGAATAATATTTCACTTTTCAATACCTACACTATCAATTTCTAGTAACAATCAATAGTAGAATATGAGTTCATATTAAATATAAAGACATTCTAATTTTAATATATTATTTAATAAAAATGTTATTCTACATGACAATATTATGTAAATATTTTAGAAAAGGGCCGTTATATAAAAAATCATTTTCATTCCCAGTGAATTAAATATATATTTATTTTTATCAAAATATATCATAATTAATAAAAAATGAGGGAAAAAGTTTATAGAAGGAAGACAAGATGAATGAGGAAAAACTACTATATGAATGAATTCAAAGTTGAATCTGTATTATTGAATTTTTTTAGTTCTTATTCAACTAAAGATGGGTGTTCATGTAGTAGGTATTATGAGGTATATTTTTTTTGATAAATTATTTATCACTAATTATTCTTATGTAAATTTTTATGTAATAATTTTAGATTTAAAAAAAAATATGACATGTGAGCACAACACAAGGTATAAATGAACTAAAATTTAATTTAATTTAAATATGACCAATATATCAAAGACTTTTGATTAGATGGTGTGAGTAGGAATAAAACATTTTGATATATATATATATTCAAGCTCAAGAAAAATATACTTTTAAACTAATGTAAAATATGATCTAATATTTCATTAATGATATTATATTCATAAAAAATATTATATCTTCTATAATAAATTATATCCCCTTTGGTGATTGAGTATTATACATAGTATATATATCACATATACATTATATTTTAGAAACAAGTAAAACAATTTGACCTGTAAATAAAAATTCCTAGATGGTAACGTTTTGAGATTTTTCATAGAAGTTTAATTTTTAAATGAATTGATTATAAGTCCAATTTTTATACAACATTGAATTATTTTTATTAATTAGGACGATTAATATATTAATTTGAACTGAAATTCAGATAGTACTCATTTATAATGAAATAATTTTATTGATTATACACTACTACAAATATGTACTATATCAGTGCTAGAAAAGTTCATTTTTAGAACTAAAAAATTGATGTTAATATAATCAAAGAAAAAATCTATTTCTTTTGTGTTAAAATTTATCACAGAATGATTGTTTCATTTTTTTTTGAAAATTTTTAGTTTTAGTGAGTAGTAAAAAATTATAGTATTTTATATATGATTTGTTTTACGATATATACAACATAAATTTTTTTCATAAAAAATTAATTTTTGTGTGTAACAAATAATTTATGTTAATATACCAAAAATATCATAAAAACAAATCAAAATAACAAAATTTAAATTTTCATCATTATAAATATGAAAACCATTTTCAGTTCTGACAGTGTTCTTGCACAGCTTTGGAAATTTCATATTTTTTGTTAAAAGGAATATATTTGAGAATTTATATATATTTGATCAACATGGATAATAAATATGAATTATTATTGATTATTATGATTGGTAGATTATAATTTTTTATTTATATATGATCTCAATTAACCGCATTCCTTTGTAAGGATTACCCAATGTTGGAAAAGTAAATATGACTTATGAAATAAGTTTTAATGTCCTGGATGTTTGTAAATAAATATATTAAATAAATATTAAGGTTTTTATAAAAATAACCATAATATAACTTTAGTGTCGGTAATTTTTTAATTATTAGTGATGACATGATTACCTTAAATGATTATGAAACCCATACTGAGTTCTAATGGGTGATGTGGAAAAATAAGGTAATGTAATTTAAAAACACTATAAAATGGATTATTTATTTTATGTGATATGTTTTATAGATTAATATAAAAAATTTGTGATATTTGAAAGATTTTTATTCAAAATAAATTACAATATCCTTTTAATTGACATCATAGAGTCAATAATGACACTAATGATATTTTATGATAAATAAATTATTATAAAATTATTTAAAAATATCATAAATTTTACTTAAGGATTATTGTGATGATATATAGAAAAATAATTACTTACCCATCTATTTATTAACCATTTTAAAAATATATTTATTATTCTATCAATTAAATTATGAAAACCCCATTACCACTGTTTGAGTTAAAATTAGATAACCAAACTGTTGAAAAAAATAGTTTTATAATAATATATAAAATCATATAAATTTAATTTTACGATTTTTTAAAATATAAAATCCATATATTCGATTATAGGAAATTATTTTAAATTTTGGCCTTTGATAGAAAAATATTACAAATTAATATTTCATTAATTACGAAAAAATGTCAATAATGGCATTTTATAATAAATAATATTTAATTAATCAATTTAATATACAATAAATTGTAACATTATTAGAATGTTAATATATATGATTGAGAATATAATTAATGGTACATTAATGTTTAAAATTTTCCATTTTCGTAATTTTCCATAACAATCAATAATAAAATCATTGATATATCAGTAAATCTGAAAATAGATTATTGGGATATAAAAAAATTAGACATGGTTAAAAATTGAACATGTTTAATTTTTTTTTGGAATGATTATTTTGTATAAAAATCTTAATATCATTGAATTATATTATATTTTATCAACTTTAACATTGAAATTATTTTTTTTAATATCATAATAAACTCAACTAGTTCCCCTCCCTTAAAATATATAAATAGAACCTCATCTCTTATCATTATAACTACTTTTTAAAAACTTATCTCACACATCTCCTGATAAAATACCTTAATCAATTCACAATCCATGTTCTTTATATAATATTTTAATTCTAATATTAACCTTTTAGGGCATATGGTTTAGTAAAAATGAGGTTTTCCAAATAAATGGTATAACGTTCGAAAAATTATATTAGATTTATTTATTTTTCAACATAATTAAAATTATCTTTAACCATTATGATATAATAACACAACTATCTTAAATATGATTATAAATTATTATTTAAATAATATTACCAACATCCATCTCCCCTTCCACAAAATGTGAAATAAAACCATCATTCATGCATAAGGTGGAATACTACCACTTTCACTGTTGAAATTTAATTTTGATCATAAACTCATGTATCTGGATGTAATGATGTATATATGGTATAAAAATGAAATTAATTATATAATTATATTAATTCATAGAAAATATAATATTTACCTTCTTTGAATCATATTTTTTGAATAATTGAAATGTTTCAAATAATTACATACAACATACCATCTAAGTGATTGAAATGTAATATGATTTACATAATAATGTATCATGACTGGTTTGAAAAGTGTAAAATAAAAATAAGAATGATTATTATTCCATGATTAATAATTTAAATATTTTAGATTAATGAAAATTTGACCCAAGCCAACTTACAAAATCCATATTGGATTTATGAGATTAATATCTTCAAAACATCACATATGAACTAAAATGATCCTTCATTTATATATAATGTTTAAATAAATAAAATAAATTTAATATTAATCTAGAAATATTATATTGATAAATTGAATATTCTAGATAATCTTATTATTATGGTTGTTAAATATTGAATGTGAAGATTCATATTTTAGGTAAGGTATAATTTATATTTAAAACCACATTTGAGAAGTTTTTATGATTTAATCTCTAAATAATTTTCTTCCTTTTCAATATTCATAATATAAATTTTTTTATCTGTATTTAGATATAAATAAATAAATAAATTAGTTTTATATTATAATTATACATTCTTTTAATGGTTATAAAAAGGATCCATTTTACATGATTTATACTGAAAAATTCGATTGAAAGGAAGATGAAATATTATATTTTATTAAATGATGTCAATAAGATTTCACACCAACATAATTTTGATTTTATTTTTTTATCCATTATATTATTTAATGATTTTTTAAGAAAAAAAATATATTGCTCCATTGTTCAAGATATATTCATAAATTTATTTAAAAAGGAATGGATAATTAAAATTATTTAAAAGTTTTTCTTATTGGTGCAATGGATATTTCAATAGAAATGAAATTTTTCATGTGTAAAGATTATTTTGTGTTTCAAGTGCGTTTTTATGATGAATGGGGTTTTGGTTTAGAACCATGAATGGGTTTCTACATTATATAAATAGGAAATGTGGTTCTAACCTAAATAACAAATTTGTTATCATGATATTTCTATACAATTAATTGGGTAAATGGATGGAGAAATTTTGTTAGATTTTTCTTAAGAGAATATTTTAATTTATTATGTATGATATTTCATATATAAGAGTGATATAAAAATTATATACCAAGTTACCATCGCCAATTTACTGGTCTTGGAAATGATTTTCGTGAAAATATTTTTCTCTCAAATGTTATGTTAATATCTTCTTGTTTTGAAGGATGGGATATTCCCTTGTGGGATAAATTAATAAGTTTTTAGGAAAACAATTTTTAATCATTCTTGGGATTTATAATAAAAACATCATTAATATTCAATTACCACTTTTTTCTTATAAATATATTTTTGGAAAACATTAGAAATTAAAGGTGATATTAAGAATATGTTAATGATGATTTGATATCAAAAAATATTTACTTAATGGAAAAACAATCATATATGACCATACATTTTTAAAATTGGCTATTATGATTTCTTCAAATTTACATATGACCTGTACATAGAATTATTTTTCTCATTCCACATATTCAAATTATATTTCATAGGGTTTAAATAATATTATAAAATAAAACATTCCTATAATTTCATAAATGAGTATTATATTAAAAAATGAAAATATGAATTTATAATGAAAATGTATTCAAGAAAAATAAAATCTATATAAAAATAACCAATATGAAAATTTTTTCCAAAACACTCTAAAAATATAATCTAAAATTATTGTTATTTTATGTAGTGAAAAAAATTATTTTATGTTTTATATTTCTGATAGTTGAAATTAGGTCACAATTTCTAGTGTCAAATCTATAAATACAATGTTAATGCTTAATTTAATGGGTTATAGGAGTTTGGGAACAAGATTTTCATAGATTGTATTCATAAAGAGGTTTATATAACATAAGAAAGATATTTTTTCACATATGGTTATAATAAGTTTTATGGATAACATCACATGTTTATATGTTTATGGTGGATAATATGTTCAACGATGTACGACCCAACATTTTAGATTTTATGGGATGTAATTTTTAAGAGATTAATCACATAATGGGAATACATTTTAGCAGGTTTCGGAAAATTTATCCATTAAATTTAACATGAAATATTATATGGGATAAATGATATTACAATTTTTGAGATGAAATATGAGGTGTATAATATTAATTTCTAGTTAAAGAAATATTAATATTGAGGATATTGACATTATTTAGGATATAATGTTATTTATTTATGGAATTATGTATTTTGAATGTTTGGGGTTATTATTTAATTCTATATATTAATATATAATACCTTCATAGGATGATTTATACATTTTGGTTATTATCTTAATATATTCTATCGATATAATTTTTTTCCTAATACCTAATAAAAGGAGGAATATATTTTTATTCAATTGTGTAATATTTAAACAATTAAATATTGATTTTACTTCTTCGCGAATTAACAATTCATTTTTAATTCTCCTAATTTTTATAAAATAATGGGAATTTCATGGATATACATTAAAGGATGAAATTATAATTTTTACATATGTTTATTTTATTATTTTCATTGTATATACGATAATTAATTTACTCAACAAAAGGAACGTTGTCTTGAAAACAAATGTTGTCATATGACCTATATTTCTGACTTATTGATTGTCTTTTCAAATTCTCATCATCAAATTGTTTTTTTGTCATTGAATTTATCATTATCATTCATTTTTTATAATGGAATTCTATATCACCATCTATAATTATTTGGAAAATTTCCCCCTCCATTTTTATATTTTAAAATCAATCTAGTTTTATCTTATTTAAAATACATTTATGGTGTAAACCATGATTACTATCAAATTTCTCATTCCATATTTTCTGACAGATTATTTATTAAAACATTATTCATTGAGGGTTTCCAAAATTGTTATTTTAAAATTTCAATCCCCTTATTATCAAAAATATGTTCAAATGTTTCGGAATAATTTTTTTAGGTATGGGTTATGTCACACACTTAGATTATAAGAACAACACAATGGTCACACAACAACGATCTCAAACTAACCATGATATGTAGCGATTTTAAAATAACAATTATAAACTAGTTTATGGATTTTTGGGTATAAATATGAAAAAATATATCACGATATATATATATATATATATATATATTTTCCATAATAAATAAAAACTTATCATTTTATTATTCTAAATTAATATGTGAATTTATTTGTAATTTTTTATTTCTTTATCGAAAATAATTTTTTGAAAATAATATGTTTAATTAAAATTTTGATAAAATAGTAAATTAAAATATTTAAACTTTTATAAATTATATTTCAAAAAATTGTTATCATTTTCAAAATCGTAATATCATAACTATACTTTTGTGAAATTTTGTTGTTTATCTTAAATGTTTATTTTTCATTGATAAGTGAAAATATATTGATTTTCAGAAAATTTGAAATATCATTTAGATAAAAAGTATCATTTTTCATTAAATTTTATCCATAATTAATATGTTACATAATTATTTATAAATTTCATAATTATTTAAATTTGAAACAATATTATATTTATTTATTTTTATGAGTTAATTGTTTGGGATTACTATTATTTTTAATAATCATATTGATTTTTTTGAAAAATTTATATTAATTGAATTTTATGTCACATATAGAAATATATTTTAAATAAATTTTCATTATTTTTTGAATTATAAATTATAATTTATCCTAGTTTAATTGTATTTATATTTTTCTAGAGAATTCAAATGAAATTATTAGGAAATAAATTTGTGAAATACAATATCTTTCATTATATATGCATGACATAAATATGATATAATTTATTTAACCTTATCAAAAAAATAATTTATTATAATATATAATAAATATACTTAAAATATAATTCATAAAAATTAAACTAGAATTTATTACTTGATTAATATGAAAATCAATATCATTGTTGACACATTGCCTATGAAGCAATTAAATATTTATCTTTGGATCTATAATGATATTATTTCAAAATGGAGAGGTATTTTATAGAAATTATAATAAATATAATATCGTTATTATGTTTATTCTTGTTATAGTTTAATTTAGGGTTTATATAACATGCGATTTATATAAATTCTCATGCAATGCTTTCACGTGGTTAGAATAGTCAGACTAAAATATATTATATATATGTTATTGAGACATATATATGAGTAAATATAAATATATAATGAATATAATGATATAAGAATTGTAATTAAATTATTTATATGAAATGTTTTTTAAAAATATTATTGATAATATAATGACCCAAAATGATTATGAGACTCTAACTTAGTTCTTGTGCAAGAAGATGAAAAATCATGTATGTTATTTTATAAAAAAAATTAATTTTCATTCATAATATATAGTGTGGATGATATTTCATAGATAACTGTATCACAATAGGGGTTTTCAATAGTTTATAGTCTAAATCAATTACAATATTCACATTATTAATATCAAAATAATTAGATATTTTCATCAATTATGTTATTTAAAATATTTTAAAATAAAAAATATTCAATCAATTTCAAATTTAGAATGATAAATGGTAAAACAATTCTCTTGTTATACATTCAAGATCCAATATTCACCAGATAGGTATATTTTAAATTTTGTAATATTTTTAAAGACAATACTATAGTTGAAGATAAAAATCCTTAGCAAATGGGTTAATCCCAAAAATAAGTTTCAAAAAAATATCTAAATATATATAATGTTTATTATATGATTATATTTATTAAATTTACATATATTTATCTACGAAATGACATTCTAGAACCATTTGACAAGAGTTATAAACATATTATATTAAACTATATTATATGTTTCTTAATGATATATTTATTCTATTTTTCAATAAATAATATTCCATTAAATAAATTTAACTTCATAAAAATAATATCTTCATAATGGTTAATGGGGTATTGTTGAAAATATTGTCAATGGTACATTAATGGGGTATTTTTATTTATATATCATTATTCTTAACACCTTAATCGTTGAAAAAATTGACATATTGGTAATTGTGAAAGTGTTTTTTGGGGTTTTAAAAGAGATAATTGCGAAAAAATAATCTATCAATTTCAAAATTTTATTAGATGTTAGTATGTATACTTATCCTGGTATTATATTATAATTTTTCAATTTTATCCACTTATAAATTATAATATATTAAAAACAATTCAATACTTTATAAAATTGTATGAATTTCCCTCCAGGACCTTATAAAAATGAAATATCATATTCTATCTTCCTCGTACAATTTAAGAGTTAAATATTTGATTATATTGACCAAAATAGATTAATTAGTTCCCTTAACTTTTTATAGGGGTATTTCTAGAAAAATATCATCCTTATTGGGTTATATTTGTAATGTAATGGACGTATTTTGAAGAAAATGTATTACTTTTAGCCAAATGTTATATATTCATTTATTCCTATAAATAATTATAATAAAAATATAATGAGATTTTATTATGTTAATTTAATAACCTATATCCGTCTCTACTTCCATAAAATGAGAAATGAAACTGTTATTCAAGTGTACATTTTTAAAACATCCTCACAGACCGATGTAATTTATTTTCCATAACCACATCTATTATTTTTTTATAATAATAAATTTCATGTATATATGTGATATAAATAAAATTATTAACTTTTTTTAAATAAAAAATAAAACACATATTTTTATTATCTTTACTTTTGAGATGTGGAAACATTACACATGCGCACTTACATTCTGTCATCTTCCTGATTGCAACGTAAATCATTTTTCGTAATCAATTTCATAATTTATTTTCAATGTATTTTTTATTTTTAAATATTTTAAAGATGACATGATTTTTATTTTTTAGATGATGTAATAATGTCCACTTTCCTCATATTCGTCTTTCAAAATTCATTTTTGATATACAATAAGAATATCATCTATACATCTAATATAAATTTTATAGATCAAGTAATTTTATATAAAATGGTAATAAATAAAATAAAATGAAAAATAAATTTGAAAATGGTTCTTCATAATTTATAAAATTAAAATAATGTTTTTAAATTAGATTAGAATGGATATAATCTATGAGTTAGGCTTGAGGTTAGAGACACTTTACCTTCTAGATCGTGTGTTAATTTTTTTTTCGGTATCATCTATTTGAATTAATTTATTCCATTTATATAATATTTAAAAAATAAATTTTAAATGTATTTATATAGTAATAAATTAATTTTATGTATATTTTTCTACATTTTTTCATTGATGGATATAAATTGGATTGTATTTATGTACTTTATAATGAAAATTTTGAAAAAAAGTAAAAGAATGTCATATTTTTACATTTACGACATAATTTGGTTTTCCAACCATTCAAATAGTTATTTTTAGATAATTTTTATAATAATTAGTTTTAATCATTCTAGTATAAAATCACGCATACCTTTATTTTGAGTATTTTCAGAAAAGGTATTGAATTTAAACAATATTACAATATTTGGAAGTTGGTTTCATATATTTGAAAAGAATCGCTTTATAATACTAAAATCATTAATCTATCATGATTATGTTATGATTCCCTGGAATTTTTATAATGATGGGTTTTTCTTTTATAAACCACTAAGTATTATTGATATTATAACCTAAGGATGTCTTGTATTGTTTTAAACCATGAATATGGTTGACTAATATGTCCCTTAAATGAATATGGTAATGAGATAAATATACCATGATTAGACTGTCATAATAGTGTGTGGTAATTTAACATCTAGTTTTATAAATTTTTTATATTAATAAAAAAATAATTTTCCAAGTTACCAAAATTAATTTTATATGATTTCTAATGTTTTTTAGGGAAATATTTCAATTTCTCATTATTTTATAATGATATTTTATAGAGTAATGATTTCTATGTTTTAGATAAAAGATAATGTTTTTGAATTTTTTTTTGCATCTAAAAATTAACAAAATAAACCCTAATGATTCTAGTTTGTTTCTTTATCTATTGTAAAACAAATTCTGAAAATATTTGAGAAGTAAATATGATTTAATTTGTGTGGAGATTACTATTTAACCTCAATATTTTTTATGATAATGTTAAAATTATTTTTTATTATCAAAAATAATTTTTCATATTCAATTTTATTTACATAGTTTTCAAATATTTACCTTATTAATATTTGATTCTCATCCCTTATTTTCCAATTAGTTCTCATAGGTATTATGAAGTAGTATAAATATGAATAATGTTATATTACTTAATATAGAAGTTAATTTAATGTATGAAATACAATATTTACTAATAAATTATTTTTTAAAAAATGGATTCTATGTTGAAATGTAAAATATTATAGATTTCATCCCAACTCTCTAAAATAAAAATCCTAAATGGTTCTTGGGTATAAAATTGATAAAAAATTTATTTTTAATGTTGTCAGTTTCTTATTGTTAAAATTTTTGAAAACATATCAGAATAAAATAAAAAATGTTAAAATTATTTTTTATGGACCAAATCCATGCAGTACAGGTTTGGTGGTGGTACATTTTATTTTTATATAGTCCCTTAACAATTTGATATATATATTTTGACACATGTTTACATGAAAATGGAAGAAAAATTATATTTTTATAATATTTTTATGTAATGAATTATGTGTGTTCTCTAAATTATGTTAGATTAAATACTCCTAGAAAGATTAATACATAATTGAGTGAAGATGTTTCACATTGTAAATTATGATTTTGATTTTATGGGGATGATTTTAGTAGTTCGTTATATGATAAGTATGTTCTATAAAATGATCTCACTAATGTGATACATTAATTAGAGAATCAACTAAATAATTTTATGTGATTTCTATATGTATAGTTGGATGTTAAATATATGAGCATAAAAACACTTGATAATTATCAAAAAAAAAAGTATCAAACTACATAACAAATTAAATGTGATAATGTGGAGATTTAATCAAGTAGATATCCATTGTGTAAAACATTAATAACCACATCCAAAAGAATCTCTTTTAATAGAATGAAAATATCATTTAATTAAATCTAGATTAATTTTCACAATCTACTAAGAATAATTGTGACACCAAAAAACATATTAATAGAGTATTGTAACTAATATATCCCTAACATAGGGAAATAAGATCTGGTAATCATCTCATTATCAACACACAACAACATCACAGATGAAGTTATCCCAAAATCATGTTTAATATGTTTAGAATAATTTTTTACTAAAAAGTAATGTTGGAATTAATTTATAATTTAGAAAAATATAGTAAATAAAAAATTTAGAAAAATAAATTGATAGAACATGGTTGTAGATAGGGTTTTCCAATATTTTAATTTCATAAAATTTCATGAAATTTATGGTTTCATACAAAAAAAGTCATTATTCCAAATCTATATAGGTTGCATCAATATAACAAAAAATAGGATAATTTATAGTTGATGGAAAAGATGGATGTTTGGGAGTTAGTCTATGGATTTAATGAGTGAAATATCATCATGTAGTAGCTATATGATTCATAATAAAATTGATTGTTGAGTTGTTGTTTGGACAAAATCTACAATATATAATTTTTTTAATATATGAGGACAAATTGGACTATAAACATTGATTTGTGTATTTTTGTTATTTTGTGATAGATAAAACAAATTAGATTACTATATTAATGAGTTTGGGATTCAATCTACTAAACCAAACTCTTTATATGAATAGAGAAGAATAAAATAACATCATGTAATGAGATCAATGAAAAAAACACTATTATAATCATATTTTAAAATAAGACAATGTTTTATAGTGTATAAAACACCAAACATTTATATAAAATGAATCCTTAAATATTAATATATATATATATACATTATCATTATAACCTACTCATTAAATAGAGTAGTATGAATAGAAAATACAAATTACAACATAAATATAATTGTCATATACCAAAAAAATATTTACTCATTAATTTTAATCAAATAATTATTCAAAATTGTTTAAGTCATTTTATATTTAAAATATAATTTTTATAAAAAAATAATATTTATTACTTATGTGAAAAAAAAATATTTAGTTTTCCCAAAAATATTTAATTTTTTGAAAAATTTACATTTATTTTTAAAATAAATATATCAAAAATTAAATTTTGGTGTATTTTATTAATTTTCATTATAAGAATGATTTTATAATATGTAAAGACTGATTCTACTTTTTAATGCAAAAAATATTTTTTTCATGATTATTAAAAATCTAATTCATTTATATTTAAAAGTATAATTATTATTAAAAATTTCAAGGGACAAATTTTATGATTCTATTTTCTATGAATAAAATTTTATAATTAAATATATTTTTTAAAAAAATTATTCATATGTTTTTTTATTTTAATGTTAAATTAATTCCACCAAAATCATTAATAAATTTCACTATATGATACTATTTATCAGTTATTATATAGAAATATTAATTATGAACTCTTATTTCAATTTGGATACGATCTTGACCTTTATAATAATAAAGTGAGAGATAAATTCATAAATTTAGGTTATATATATATAAAATATTTTTTAATAGAGAAAAATACAACATATGATTGTTTATAAATTTTAATTTGAAAGATAATTTTTTTATCAGGGTAATTTTTTATTAATTTTTGACTCTAATGATGATATTAAAAACATTCTCAACACCAACACAACATTTATTTAATTTAAAAAAAATTATAAAAAATGCTGTTAAAAATAATAAAAGTAATATAATTTGATATAATAATTTTATTACATTAATTTTATATTATACTATATTGTAATAGTGATTTTTGAGATGACTATATGTTAACCTCACTTTTTATTGGCGTATTTAATGGGGTACTAAAAGAATATTCTCAAAAATTACATTAAAAACATTTAAATGAAATAATACCTTTTCAATGATTTGAAATTCATAAAATTTAACGGATCATAAAAATAAAATATATATGGTTAAAAACGTCAAATATAGTCCATTAAATGTTTGTACTCAAAAAAGTAACATTAATGACTGCTAGAAAATGATAGATGATAATTTTGTGCTAGTTATAATAATTGATAATAAAGTGTTAAATGTAAATGATAAGGGACAAACCCTAACCAAAACATGTAATATCATGATATTTTATATATAATATAATAAAGTAAAAATAAAATTTATTTATTATTCAAATTTCTGTAGTTCAATAACTCATAAAATAAAATCATCATTAATACACATAAATGGTCTACCATCTCTAAGAATAGTTTTATTCATTTTTATGTCTTTATATTTTTGGGCGACCCTATATATATATATTAAATATATATTATATTTATATAATAAGTAAAATTATATAGATTATATTTAAATAATGAAATTATAACGACCAGAAAAATAGAATCAATACATACATGAAAAATGAAGTAGTAAATACCTGAAATAACGACAAATGGGAAATGATTGTTAACAAAAGGGTGATAAAATATTATACATATATCATATAAGGAATTATTGATATTTATATGGTTATATTATGCAATTATAATAAATAAAAATTAATTATTCACGAGAATACTAGTACATATGAGGCAATTTGAATTTTTTTAAGAGGATTCCTTCTCAATTTTCTTTTTATTAAGGAGTATTTTCATTTCATTTACCTAATTTAAATAAGAGGGTATATCTAATAGATTTCACATTATGAATCCAATAATATGTATCTGAGGTAAAACCTATATATTTTTCATTTCCACAAGATATAAATATGAATATTATGAATAATATCAATGATGTGAGAATTAGTTTTAAGGAAATTATTTTTAAATTCTACTGAAATATGGAAATCATGTATGTTAATAGTTTTCATGAAAAACTAAATTGCTTAAACCAACATCATGAGATCAAATATATCCATTAAATTGTAATAAATTATAGAAACTATTTAGGTTAATGGAGATGGGGTTGTAATAGTAGGTATCTGAAATATTTTAATATAAGACTTTGGAAGAATATTTTAAAATAACATAATGTGCATGATAATTATTATAATACATGATTATATTTAATAAATTCATAAAATTTTTTAATTATGGATAATTATTAATGGGGATTATGATATACCTTATTTTTTCATTATTAAGTGATATTTACAATTATTATAAAGATAATTATTTCCCAGGGTCATTCTAGGGATGTCCCCACTGAGAAAGATAATATAATTGGTGTTGTAGATGAGAAAATGATGTGCATATTAGGTAATATAAACCATGATATGTATAATAAAATTTCACATATGAATCCACCTAATGTTCCATTACATGATATAACTATGACAAGAAATTTAATTGGATAAAACCTTCACCATTTATAGGATCTACAAATAATCATATTACTAATAAATGGATCAAGTATCTTGAAACAATATTTCATTCATTATGTTGAAATTGGAATGGAAAATATTATAATTGATGTGTATATTATTAGAGGATATTTTGATCAATGGTATAATTTGATCTATAATACATTGGTATAAAAATAATCATAACATATATAGTGGAAATATTTTAACATACAATTCCCCAATTAATAGTTCCCATTATGAGAAATGAAATGAACTTAAAGGATAGTTCCCTTGATTTTTTTTATGAATGTTGTGGATTGTGAGGTGTAACACAAAGATATTTTATGAGATTTATTACTTTATTGTATTGGATGACTAGTAATGTACACTACAATAATAATATCTTGCGATTTCAGCAACAATGTATTAATTTTGAGTAAATGAAACACTATTGTTGGTTTTTGTCACAGACAATTTCAAGTTCCATTTATAGAATTCATGTCATGCATAACTGAGTATAGATATTTTTTGATGTTTAAATTAACATGGTTTTTATTATGTTATATGCAACAACAATGGAATCTTTTACTACACACAACACTAACTTGGTATGCGTTACATGCAAGAGTGATCTTCCATTATAGCTTGTGTTGTACGCAATACCATGATTCACTAAACAATGATACAGAATTAAAATATTATATAACTATAAATTAAGAATAGTATTAACCATATTTTGAATTTTATATAACATTATCATTCAATTTATACATTTTCTAGAACATGATGTGGGAACAAAATCATTTTTTCGGATAAAAGAAGTATTTAAAAAAAATGAAGTTTTACTGACATTAGATGGTGTACCCATTTAAAATCTGGGGTCTGACACAATTATAAGTTATAATTGAAAAAATAAACATCTTTTTGGAAAGGGACATATAAAATTACTTTTGTTTAACTTTTTGGTATTTTTTACATAAATTTAAAATTTTAATGAATAATGAAATACACATCATTTAAACTTGAAATTGCAGTTTTATCTCATTTATATATATAGTTATATTATCTTGTGAATTGGTTATAAATAGTTATTGGATTATATTTTTATCATCAAATCCAATTTTTTCCATTTTATGTACTTTCACATTTAAACAAGACATAAACACATGTCAAACTTATGATAGTTATTACATCTTAAAAACCCGTTTTTTTTGTTTTGAGAATGGAAATAAATTTTAAATTAATATTCAAACATAAATGCTTTAAATTTGAAAAATTGGATTCCATAGTTTTAATTATGAAGGTTCAAATTTTCTAAATAGGTGCCTTTTATTTTTAGACATAATGAATAGTATCTTCAATAATTATTTTATTTACAATGGTTAAAAGGGTAAATATTGTAAATAACAGTGATCAAATAATATTAAACTTCCCTAACACATGTACTAAAATTATTAAAGAGATATTTAAGTCCATGGAAATATTTGGGTCGATGTTGGGTCCCCTTGGATTAAATTGGATGTGAAAATGGCATTTTATAAGAATTAATTTAATGTAAATATGGTTAAAACCTAAACAGTTATCTTTTTTACTAAATTGATTTTAATATAGGGTAATATAACAAATAAATATGTATATATATATTCATAATAAATATAAAATATTTCCTACTTTATCATATTCTATTTAAAATTTTATACATTAGATAAATATATTTATTTATGACACATTTATGATGTAGTGATTACCTCATTAATTTATGATTAAAATAATTCAATTTGTATATATTAAAAATACATATAATTTGAACATTTTGATTACATAAAATAATTTCATGTATGTCATTTAAATATAATGGATGTTTTAATACCTTAGGTTTTAAGGAATCAGGTTGTTCAATTTTTTTTAAAAAAGTCAGTTATGAATAGTGTCAAAATTAACACAATTCCAATCTTAAAACATAAAATAGTTTATTAAGTGATATTAAATTTCAAAAAAATATAATATTTGGCAAAATAGTTAATATATGTCCAAATATTTCATATATAACTTTTTGTGTCATTTTATTTGATATGGTAATACAATTAACCCATAATGTGTAAATATTATTATATCACGGTAAGATTAAAAGGTATTAATTAAGGGTTAAACCAAAAAAATAAGGATAAAAAATATTTAAAACTTGTCTAAAAATTATTGGATGATGGGTTTTAGGAAAAAAATAATAATATCTTCGAATTAAATAAAATTTGGATCATTTTTTTCGAAATTGAATTTATAATAAATTAATATTTTGAGAGTTTCCTAAAGTGCCTCTCTCATGTCTTATAAAAGGGATCCTACTCCCTCTACTCTTAACTCAATTATGAGCCATCAATATCAGAAAAAAAAATTCCCATTTTTCTTCTCAACGTCCCTTGTTCCATTCTAGAGGTCATGGTCTCCTCAAAAACCAAAATCTTGTGCCCTAAGAGGATATTTAAAGGAGTCAAGTCAAGGAAGAGGTAATATCTTCTACTGATTTCTTCAAATTTATTTCCTCTTCTACATCCACTTATTTTGTTTCTTCATTATAAATTAATCAAATAAGTTTCAAAAAAATAATTATATGTTATTATAAATATTAAACAACCATATATCACCTTTTATCCTTCCTATGAAAAACAAAATCACCACACGTGCGTACGTAACGTTTACTATCTCTATGCCATTGTGTAATCTATTTTTCACCACCACCATACATTGATGGGTATAATGGTTTAAATAATAACTATATATTATTATTATAATATTAAACTAATTCTGAGTTATTATAAACCATCCCTTTATATACCATTAAAAAATTATGGGAACGGTATCGTCGCTAATGCTTACGTATGGCCTACGGTCTCCACGCCATAGTGTAATCTGTTTTTCACCACCACCGTAATTTGATGGGTATAATGGTTGAAATAATAAATATATATTACTAATATAATAGTATAATTATTCCGATTTATTATAAACCATCCAATAAAATACCATTCAGCAATTATGGGAATGATATAATCGCTCCCGCGTATTTACGATTTACCATCTCCACGAAGCGATGATATTCATTCTCCACGTTAACCATATAAGAATGATTATAATTTATATATAATAATTAATAATGATATATATTACATAGCGATTCTACTGGATAAATATAAATACAAATATATATATATCATTATCTTACATCTGTTCAATTCAATAAGTAAACAAAAACCGCCTTAATGTGTATGTACGGCCTATCATCTCCATGAACGGTGTATTCCAATTAATTTATATATTTATTATATAAATATTATTGAAAAATTTATAAACTAAATATATATTATATATAAATTTGTTATACATTATAGAAGTATGTAAATCAAATTATAAGTAATAATATCAATAATAACAATTCAAAACACCTGAGATTAATACAACGATTATTGCCCAAAACGTTGCATTAACATTGACTTGACAAATGAATGGGTAATATAATGTCATAATTGAAACATATATTATATCATAAATATTATTATGGTTATTTTACAACTTAATAAAATTTTTAAACCCACTATATATGAGTTTCAGACACATATGGAAGAAATTAAACCTACGGTAAGGGTAAATTTTGAAAACTGATTTTTATCCAAGGTTTCTTATTTGTATGTGTTTACTGGGGAAATGTTAATCATCCAGGACCATGTTTTCTAAAAATATTTTCATGAAATGTTTACTATTCATCAATTATGTTTTTAGTCATTTGTAACCACTTTTGACTTTTACTACACGGTATAGAAGGGATGTTTTTTTGCTTACAATAGATGTTACATTTTTAAATTTTCCATCCAATTACGAAGATAATGTATTTTTTTATCTTATACAGCATGAGTATATTTTTATGGTATCATAATGCATTATTTCGAAGAATCTTACCCAAAAATATATCATGTTTAATTTCAACTAAATTATTTTCATTCAAAATTTCATGACATTTTGTGAAAAGAAATTATTTTTAAAGAAGAAATGATATTGTTTTCATGAAATATGTTCATGTGTTTAATAAAAATTATTTTCCATCTAATTTGATTCTCCATAATAAGGTTATGTTTATATCCATATTATTACTATTATTTGATTTCATTAATTATGGAATGATGTATTTTTTGGATTATTTTATGATGAAATTATATTTAAGAACCCCATTTTATTTGTTGGGATATAATATAATGAATGATTTATGTTTTGTGGAACATTTAAGAATTATTGAATTATGAGATGGGTGGTACCTATATCTCCCTCTAATGTATTCTGTACAAATTTATATCTCATATGATAGACGTGACATAAACATAAGGTAAACATGTATTAGTAATACATGGCTAGAATGATATTATCACGAACCAGGCTGGGATGCCATCCGACCCAGCGCCTGACCCGGTCTGTGGTAAGGCCCGAAGGGCATTCCCAATCCCCACGGGCTGGAACAAGTGCCCGAGTATCAAGATTAACAAGTGGAAACAATTTTACCCAAAATAAAAGGTAGAAAAAAAACCAACAAGATAAATAAACTGAAACTGGGAATAGGCTACCAAACACACTTCTAAACTATAAACAAGATTAGGTCTAAAATTCAGCTAAAACCCAAAATTAACAACAAAAAGAATAGATAACTAAACTCCAAAACCAACCTCATGCGGCATGAGAAGTTGCATCCCAATATTTCAACACCAACCTGCACATGAAGACCAAAAGCAACCAGAACCACCATCGGTGAGAACGATTTCACAACCTGGAAAGCAGATGAAACAAAATCTACATACTCCCAACGGTGTATGTAGGGTGTGAGCCAAAATCCCAGTAGGATGACACGAAGAAAAGGTTCCATTCATATTTATTAAAAGACAAATACATTTACAATTTAACGGAACAATGATAAATAAGTGTTTAAAGACTTTTAATGAAAAAAGTTTTTAAGGTGAAACTTCTCAAAAAGGAAAACAACTTAAATTAACATACACACACACATGCACACCCACACATGCACGTACACACACAGATGTACGCACACATGTAAACATGCCCACACATGCATGCACACACACAGATGCACACACACATGTACACATGCACACACACTTTTCTTGGTAACCCCAACATCACACCGTGTGCCGACAGTGAGCAAAAAGCCGAGGAAGAGCACAATACATGGGAGACCCTAAAGATACTAGCGATAAGTGGGACCCTAGAACCTCACTTCTCGGTGAACCATATCACACATTCTCATGCACGAGCCACTTCTTGGGAAACACCTCCTACAATAGTGGTCTCCAGTCACCGTCTAAAGTATAGTTAGTGTTGTAAGCGTCAATCCCGCTATGTGAAGTTGGGCTGATGCCACTCTTGTATCACTAGCACGCTAGACTAGTCCACCACCTAGTACCCAGCCTTCCTGTTTGTGCTCAAGTAATTAAAATTTCATTCCACAAGTAAAAATCATACACTCATTCCAAGAAAAACATAACGCACACCAAAAACCACCATTCACACACACAAAAGCCATTTGAAAAAAATACGCACAATAAAAAGTTCCAAAACTCAACCTACTTTTCTTACATGACCAATTAAAACAACTATAATCCTTAATAACTATTTAATAAAACATTAACGTTTTTAATAAACAAATTTTTGAAGAGGAGAGCATGAATTTATACACAAAACCAACCAAACATTCCTTTGTAACCAACCACACAAAACACCTCATCAAGTGTTCAATCCACACCACTTAAACCAATTAAAAAGAAACTGTTTGAGTAGTTTAACACAAGTTCTAACAACCAATGAAATAATGTTTTCACTAATGATAAATTTGGTTTTATTTAAAATGCTCCTTTAGAACCAAACACACGACGTAATATTATCAAAACATGATTTTCACTAAAAATATCATTTAGTTAAAAATTTAACAATTTATAAAACACTAAACTAGCATGACATGGGTTTCCATAAAATCATCCTAATATCCTAAAAACACATTAATAAAAAATCAATGCATATGAGATCTCAATAGAATAAAATAAGACCCCTTCACACCTAGCAAACTAACTAAATAATATGCTGAATTAATTAAACCTGCAAATAAATTCATTAGAAAATAATTATGAGCGGAACCACCTACCTTTGACACTGAATTTTTCCACAAATTGGTGCGAAACTACAATCGCGCCACGAACGCACCAAAAAAGGGTCAAAGTGAAATCTAAAACAAGATTTCAAACCAAAATGAATAAAAAACAACCCCTAAATTGGACGATAAAACTGCTAGAAAAAAATGACAAAATCTCAAGAAAGAAATAAAAGAAATGAAGAATAAGGAGAAGGAGAATACACAACTGAAGGGGCTGTTTGTGTAGAAGAAGGATAGGGAGCCAACCGACATAGGAGGTGGAATTCCAGAGTTAATCATGGACAACAGGGGATGGTGCGGGGCAGTGGTCACTGGACAGAGCAAGAGTGCGGTGGGGAGGTGGTTTTCGGATGAGGCTAGGAAGCGGCGGCTGGTCTGAGGAGAGAGGTAGCTGGATGGCCGGATAAGAGCAGGCGGAAAAATGGCCGAATGGAGCAGGAGAAGGGGGGAATCGAGCTTCGTTAGATAGAGTAGGATAGGGGAGTTCTGGTGCGATGGAGGGTCGCGGAGCAGCGGGTTGGCCAGGGAGGAGTCCAGCAAGGGTGGAGGGTTGCCAGAAGCTGCTAACTGGGGGGGGGGGAGAAACTCGAACCAGGGGGCAGTGCGCAAGGGGGAAGAAGGGGGCGGAACAGTTGGTGTCCGAGGGGAGTAGGGTGGTGCGACGGGGGTGCTGGCTGGATAAGGAAGGGGGGAGTGGGTCGCAGTACCGGAAAAGGGAGGTGGTGACGAGAGGACAGGATGGGGGACTTTCCACGACGAAGAGAGGGTGTTGCGCCAGTGGGATCTGTGCAACGGCGCGAGGAGGGGTCTCGCAGCCGACATTCGGTGTGGCACATAGGGTTTCAAGTGCGAGGAAAAGCACAGGAGATCCACATGGGGGAGGGGGTCACGACGGGCTTAAGTGGGGGGTGGGGGGAGGAGCAGAACTAAACCCTAAAAAAATGATAAAACAATTAACATGATAAATGATAGTATTAAAAATAAAAATAATAAAAATAATTAGAATAAACAAAACAAGATATGAATAAACCTAATAATCTTAAAAAAAAATTGAAAAAAAGAAAGTCAATCAAATTAACATAATAAAAATATACCTTATATTAACAAACACATTGAACATAATGAGAAAATAATAATAATGATAATTGTAATAATAATAATAATAATTACTATTTTCACTATCAATAAAATAATTATTTAAACATCATTTGATTATCTTAATTTTTACGGAGTCGGGTGACTGTGTGGTTACTCCACACGAACCATAAAAATTTTAACAGAAAGATGATGATAATAATAATAAACATAATAAAATTATCATTTTCAACACCTTTTTAATGAAAATATTTTATAGATTATTTAACTTAATTAATTTAATAATTAATTAATTAATCGTGCACCGGGCAGGAAACGCAGTTAACCGAGTGAGGTTGCATGGCGACCAGAGCGAGGTTACATGGCATAGACTGTGGTGCACTCGACGTACTCGAGGACAATAAAGGTTTTTTTTAAATAAAAACATCAAAATATAAGTCGGGCTTAACCCCGCACTAGCCAACGCAGAGAAAAATAAAGAAAAACTTATTTAAATATGAAGGGTGTGACAATTCTCCCCACCATAAAGCTTTCCATCCCCGTAAAGCCACAACTAAGGCTGAACCCCAAGGAAGAGACTGTTACCCCACTAATGTTCAATGAGGATCCCCACAATCAACAAGAGGAAAGAGGAAAAAGTATCGTGCTCAGAGAAAGTGACTGAAAGACAACTTTGAGAAACTCATATAAAGACATTTTGATATGTGTCCCCTGCCCTGAAGAGCTAGAACGCCTCCAGTTGACTTATCATAGAAGGGAACTCTCGCAACCATGGTAAAGAACCTCACAAGCTGAAACACCTCATGCACTCTTAAACGAAACCACACCATTGGGCTAGAATGAACAAACAAGGTCAATCCACGTCCACAAAACACTCCTATCACTTATCACCAAGCCGTATTTAAAAACAGAAGCAAAATATCATCATGGGGAGGCCCGAAGGGTTTCCCATCATTAGGAACTCACTGACGCTCGAGACGAGACTAGAAAACCGACACGAGGAGGTTCCAGCGGACTCAATTCCATTAAAGAAAAGTCCAACACTGACTCGTTCTGGACACATTTGTGCGAGACCCAATGTGGGTCTCCCCACCATAAAGATCCTGCCAATGCCCAAGAAGAGACTAGAAAACCAACATGGGGAGGTCCGAGCGGACTTCCCACCATTCTGGAAAGGCCAACACCGATTTATTCTAGAGACCTTTGTGCGAGACCTGTAACACCCGAGACTTTTATGTTATATAAACCATAAAAGGAATTTTTTTCTACACAACACTTGCTTGGCTTGCTTTACACGCAATCGCGACCTTCCTCGATAGCTTGCGTCGTACGCAATACCGAGTTTCACTAAACAACAATATGCTATTAAAACTAGCCGTTATGAATAGTAATAACCACTTTTTGAAATTTTATAAATTTTATTTTTCAAAATGGACTTCATTTTTGGACTCAGAATATCGAAATTAGCCTAGGGTGAAATTTTGGTATTTTTCTGAAAACCTTCAATTTTTGATGAATAGTGAAACCACTAAGTGGTAGGTTAAAAACTGAATTTTGCATAAAACTTAATTTTACCGCTTCTGTGAATGGAATTTCGAAAATCCGACAGACACGGTTGATATCAGTAAGTAAAATGTGGTTCAATGAGATAAAAATAATTTTTTGGTGAATAGTAACTTTTTACGATTTTTACCGCGGTTAATAGTAAATAGGGTAACTAAGGATAAATATGATATTAATATTACCCTAACACATGTCCTAATTCTATTGGACAAGTGTAATTCGACCAAAAACAAACTTAGGAATAAAATATGACCATTTAGGCCCACTTGGATTAGATTAGGACATTTATTATTAATTTATTTAAAGAAGGGTTAAAATAGTTAAAATCAAAGTTTAATAAGTAAATCATTTTTAATATGGGGTTATAAATAAGCTAAATTCGATTGTAAATATTAATTAGAAAGCTAAAAAGATTTACTACATGATGGTATTTTATTTGTAATTTTTAGACATCAAATAATTTAATTTATTTATGACACAAAGATGATGCAGTAATTATCTTATTAATGAAATATTGACAAAATTGATAATATAAATACCAAAATAAATGTAATTTAAGACTTTTTATGAATTCCACTAATTTTATAGGTTACTATGATATATTAATGTTGATTTAATCAACTTGTTTCGAACATATAATTCTGTTATGACTTTCACAAAAATCATATATCAAATAGTGTCAAAATTGACACAAAATAGTTTTTAAATCAAATATTATATTATTAATTGTTATTTTATTCCTAAAAATCTAAGGTTCGGCCCAATGACTTAGATAAGGATATATATATTAATAATAAACAATTTGGGGTTCGTTTGGCACGTTATAATGATTGTATTAACCATATAGTGAAAGAAAACAAAAAGACACGGTAAAAGTTAAATTAATTAACTTAGAGTTAAATCTATTTGATAAGGTTAAAATAATACCCTAAACTTGTCTAAATCCTATTGGTTGATAGGATTTCGACCCATCTCCACTTTAGCTTCGAAATAAGACCCTTTGGAACCATTATAAACCGATTTTGACTTTAATATAAAATAATATTTTGAGATATTCCTAAGGTGCCCCTCTCGTCCCTTATAAAAGGGCACCTCCTCCCCCTCCTCCTCACACCAATTTAAGCACTCAAGCTCGGCCAACCCCTGCCATGTTCTTCTCTCCACTTCCCTAGAATAATCCTAGAGGTCCTGGTCTTCTACAAAGACCAATCTTAGTTCCTTAAGTGGAGGATTCAAAGAGGCGTTCCAAAGAAGAGGTAATATCCATTACCGATCTTTTCAATTTCTTTCTTCTTCAACTTCTTCTTCTTTAGTTGTTTCATGATAAAGTAATAACATCAGTATTACTTACATACTGATATGTTATTATAAATATGAAACAACCCTAATTCACCTTCTATCCATCCTACGGAAAAATGAAATCACCGCGCGTGCGTACGTACGGAATTCCGTCTCCACGCCGTGGTGTAATCTATTTTCCACCATCACCTTACAAGGATGGGTATAATGGTGTAATGAGTAACTATATATGATTATTATTAAGTAATATTGACACTGAAATAATATATATATATACTCCAATACAATTCCACGATTATAGGAACGATATCATCACTCGTGCGTACGTACGGAATACCGTCTCCACGATGTGATGCGACTCGTTCTACATGATCTTCATTTCATAATGATTATATAAATCAATTGAATGAATGAATATGGTATATGCTACAGTAATACCATTCTGGAAATGAATTATCTATAACCTAAAGATAATAATAAGAATTTATTCAACAAAACACGCATAAGAACAAAAAGCTATAAAGACCCGAGTAACAAGTAACAATGAAATATTACTAACAAGAAACTAATAATATGACCATATATCATATCAATATGTATGATTCTGGAATAAGTCAATAAAATTATTTAAACCATTATACAGGAGCTTCGGACACGAACAAAGCAAATCGGACCTAAGGTAAGGGAAATATCACAATCTCATTTTTATCCGAGATTGTTTATTCGTAAGTATTTACTGGGGTGTATTTTATCATCCACATCCATGTTTACTCAATATGTAATATTATTTCCATCCACCTAAAATTGTTTAAATCCATTTTTACCCTTCGGTGAGTTTTTAGTAATACGTATGAAAGGAATCTTTTGTCGTTTTTCATACGAGGTACTTTTTGACTTTTCCGACAAAAGTACGAAGAATGTTTTTTTAACTTATACGGCACGAACAGATTTCTACTGTTTTATAAAACCTTATTTTCATGAAGCTTCCTCTAAAATATTTCATGATTATTTTCAATAAAATCTCTTTCTTTTAAAATTGCATGATGTTTTGTGAAAAGAAATTGATTTTGAAGAAGAAAGGATATTTTCCTCAAGAATTCAATTCAAGTGTTTTATCAAAATTATTTTCCATCTAAGATAATAAAGGGTTCTGTTTCTATCCATATTTTTACATTGATTTTACTATGTTGTGATGGAATTATGTTTATGAATTCCTTTATCTTATATGAATTGATTTATGATGTCATGATGTTTCAAGAATCCCATTTTTGTTACATGTGTTATGCGATGATGTATGTTTTATGATTATGTGGCACACATAAGAAAGGATTCATTATAAGATGGGTGGGACCTATATCTCCCTCCAATGCATTGGGTAATGATTTTATATCTCATGAGATAGACATGGCTGGAACGGAAGGTTATTCCGGTTCAGTGATACAGGACTGAAACGAGGAGTGAACTCGGTTCAGAAAGGGACTTTGTCCACTAAGATAGTCTTGGCAATGAGTCATGACTAACAAGAAATGATTTTCCATGATTATGTGTGCATGCCACAAAGTTTCAAGTTTTATGTTATGATTATGGGGATCTCATTTTCACTTCTATGATTTATTCCATGTTAAGATATTATGATCTCTTTTGCAGGTTTTGATTTTCATAAAGATATGATATGATTTTTATTTCCTTTATTTGCCCTTGCTGAGCATTTGAGCTCACCCTTTTATGTTTTCTTTTCCCCAGGTCAGGAAGATGGATATTAAGTAGAATATGCTAAAAGGGACCCTAGATATGATGAAATAAATGGGAGACACTGTAGAAGATTTATGAACCAGTTGTTTATGTTTCCCAGTTTCTAAAGACACTATACCTATAGGGTCCTTTGTGGTTTTGTCATATGTTGTAATAAGTGTGCTTCAATTTCGAAGTATTAACAATGTATGTAAAGTATGTGTCGTTATAGTTGGTATCAGAGGAAAGGTATAGTCAACTTTTGGAAACTAGGATGTGAAAACCTTAGTAAGAACCCTAAGGATAAGTCTAAGCATAGAACACAATCTTAGAAATGGCCATGAATAACCTAGGATAAGACCATAAGCATGAAATTTTTTTTTTCTTGAATTATGTGGTTTCCTATTATAATTAGTGTTGCTCACACTATTCTTCTTGGTTTTAGTCAATGGCTGGAACCCGAAGGAACCGTGTTAATGCGGAATGCGATGGGAAATGCAATGATTGTCCCCCTGAGCAACCAAACGATATGGGAGCTGGAATGCAAAATCTTGTAGCCCTGCTCACACAACTTTCTCAAGCTATGAATCATGCAGGATTTCCAAACGAACAAAGGAGGGAGCAACATTCTGTTGAATCCTTCATGAGGCAGCGTCCACCTTCTTTCAGCGGGTCTACTGATCCACTAGTTGCTGAACAATGGATTAGTACTACTGAAAAGATATTTTCAGTTCTTCAATGTTCTGAGCATGATGAAGTCATCCTAGCAGTGTATCGTTTGGAAGGAGATGCGGATCAATGGTGGAATCTTGTTAAGAATACGAGGCAAAGGGATGAAATTGAGTCTATGGAATGGGACGAGTTGAAGAACTTATTTTTCAATAAGTACTTCCCTCGTATTCTCCGAACAAAGATGGAGAAAGAGATCCTTGAACTGAAGCAAAGGGATGATGAATTTGTTAGTACCTATGAAGAAAATTTTACAAGACTTGCAAGGTACGCTTCTGGTATTATTATCCAACCTGAGAGTAAGATCGATCGATTCTTTAGTGGCTTAAAACCGAGTCTTCGAAGGGCGTTTGCCATAAGGGACTTCAATAGCTACGAGGAAATCATTCGATGTGCTCTCAAAGTCGAGATGGAGATTGGAGTAACCCATCAGTCACATGGGTTTTATAAGAAGAGGAAGATGGAATTCAAAGAAAAATCTAAAGAGCACACAGAAAAGAAGATGAGCTTTTTCTTATGCTCATAGTGTGGAAAGAAACATGGAGGGAGTTGTCTTAAAGGGACAAGTAAATGTTTTAAATGTGGAAAAGAAGGTCATCGGGCATTTGAATGCCGTGATAATGGGAAGAAGATGTCTAATGATGCAAACAAAGGAAGGGATACACAGAATGAACCTACTACACTTCAATGTTTCAAGTGCAAGGAGATGGGTCATTATGCCAATCAATGCCCAAATCCAAGGGTTGATGATGATGGTCGACGTCAACAAAATCTTAAGGCTAAAGACAAAGGAAAGTCACATGCAATTTCTATCAGCGATGTGGAGTACGATAACGATGTGGTGAAAGGTACACTTACCATCCACTCTAAAGTAGCAAATGTTTTATTTGATTCTGGATCCACCCACTCTTTTATTTCTGAAGACTTTTCTAAGGGTATCACCGTATTACCTCAACAATTAGATGTTGAGTTAGCTTTGACAACACCTAATGGCACATCAATCGCATCAAAAGTTTATAATTCTTCTTCGATCGAAGTTTGTGGGAAAGTGCTTCCTGCAAATCTTGTGATCCTTCCTTTAGTGGAATTTGATGTGATTCTTGGCATGGATTGTCTTTCTCTACATGGAGCTCATATCGATTGCCAAAGAAGGGAAGTCACATTTCATATTCCAGATCAATCTACGATCGTCTATCAATGCAAAGATGAACATAACCTTCCAGTGGAAATTTCTTCCATCTTATGGGTATTGATTCCACTAAATGAAGGTTATTTATCTCAAATGGTTGGTGAGAAACTCACGATTAAGAATATTCCCATTGTACGAGAGTTTGATGATGTCTTTCCGGAGGAATTGCCGGGTCTTCCACCAAATCATGAAGTTGAGTTTTCAATAGAACTCGTACCTGGTGCTTTGCCTATTTCAAAGACACCTTATAGAATGGCCCCAATTGAGATGCAGGAATTGAAGAAGAAACTCCAAGAGAATCTTGATAAGGGATTCATACGCCCTAGTGCGTCACCTTGGGGAGCACCTGTTCTATTAGTTAAGAAGAAAGATGGATCAATGAGACTTTGCATTGATTATCGAGAACTTAACAAGATCACTATCAAGAACAAATATCCTCTCCCATGCATTGATGACTTATTTGACCAACTACACGGATCTCAATACTTTTCCAAGATTGATCTTCGTTCAGGGTATCATCAATTAAGGGTCAAAAGGGAGGATATACTAAAGACGGCTTTCCGTACAAGGTATGTACACTATGTATTTATAGTGATGCCATTTGGTCTTACTAATGCCCCTGCTATCTTCATGGATCTAATGAATAGAGTCTTTAGAGACTATCTTGATCAATTTGTGGTAGTCTTTATAGACGATATTCTTGTCTATTCAAAGAGCAAGGAAGAGCATGAAGATCACTTGAGAATTATATTGAAGACCCTGAGAAAGGAGAAGCTTTAAGCCAAATTTACCAAGTGTGAATTTTTGCTTCAAAAAGTTGCATTTTTGGGTCATATAATCTGAAAAGAGGGGATATCTGTGGATCCAGCAAAAACAGAGGTTATCAAAAGATGGTCAAGACCAACAACAGTAACAGAGATCCGAAGTTTTATTGGTTTGGATGGATATTATCGACGTTTTGTAAAAGATTTTTCACGATTATCTAATCCAGTCACCATGTTGACTCGGAAGGGAGTTAAGTTTGTCTGGACAGAGGAATGTGAAGAGAATTTCAAGGAGTTGAAAAGAAGGTTATCCAGTGCACCTGTGCTCACACTGCCTTGTAGTGGAGAAAGGTTTGTGATCTACAGTGATGCATCCAAGAATGGATTGGGGTGTGTTCTTATGCAAAATGATATGGTGATAGCTTATGCCTCACGACAGTTGAAAATCCATGAGCAAAATTACCCAAAACATGATTTGGAGTTGGCTGCGGTAATCTTTGCATTAAAGATTTGGAGGCATTACCATTATGGTGAAAGGTGTGATATTTATACTGATCATAAAAGTTTAAAGTATATTTTCACACAAAAGGAGTTGAATATGCGTCAAAGAAGATGGTTGGAGCTGATTAAGGATTATGACTGCTCAATCCATTACCACCCTGGGAAAGCAAACAAGGTGGCAGATGCATTAAGTCGACAAGACCATGCTAGTTTATCCATGATGAGGATCACAAAAGATCCAATATTTATGTATTTACAAAGGATGGATCTTGGAATTATAATGGAAGGGGAAAAATCTTATCTTTCTCAAATGAATGTTCAACCATCTATACATGTGAAGATTAAAGAGGCACAGAAAGAAGATGTCGAGTTACAAAAGAAGGTGAGAAATGTTCCTGAATTCAACCTTGATTGTGATGGGATAATAAAGTTCAGGAATTAGGTTTGTGTTCCTCCCATCCCCGAATTAAAGAAAGAGCTACTGGATGAGGCTCATAGTTCTTCATTCTCTATTCATCCTGGAAGCACAAAGATGTATAGGGACCTGAAAGAGTACTTCTGGTGGGATGGCATGAAAAGAGATGTTGCTGAATATGTCTCTCGATGCTTGGTTTGTCAACAAGTTAAAGCTGAGAGACAGAAGTCTAAGGGGATGTTACAACCATTACCCATACCCGAATGGAAATGGGAAAACATCACTATGGACTTTGTCACAGGACTTCCTAAAACATCCAAAGGCAATAATGCTATCTGGGTCATAGTTGATCGTCTTACAAAGTCTGCACACTTCATTGCTATTAGAGAGGATTTCTCTCTAGATCAGCTTGCCAGGATATATGTAAAGGAAGTGGTAAGATTGCATGGAGTACCACTTTCTATTATATCTGATCGAGATCTGAGATTTACCTCGAAGTTCTGGCGAAGTCTTCAGCATACTCTGGATACAGAGTTGAGTTTCAGCACTGCTTATCATCCCCAGACAGACGGTCAGTCTGAGAGAACAATTCAAACCCTAGAAGATATGTTGAGAGCTTGCTCTATGGATTTCAAAGGAGGTTGGGATCAACACCTACCTTTGGTGGAATTTTCTTATAATAATAGCTTTCACTCCAGTATTCAGATGGCTCCTTGTGAAGCTCTCTATGGAAAGAAATACAGGACTCCAACTTGCTGGGATGAAGTTGGGGAAATAAAGCTATTAGGACCTGATCTTGTTGATGAAATGGCAGAAAAGGTTAGATCTATTCAACAACACATAACAGCAGCTCAGAGTCGACAGAAAAGTTATGCCGACAACCGAAGAAAAGACCTAGAGTTTAAAGTGGGCGATAAAGTGTTCTTACGAATATCTCCTTGGAAGAGGGTTATGAGATTTGGAAAGAAGGGGAAGTTGAGCCCTAGATATATCGGTCCTTTTGAAATACTGGATCATGTTGGGAAGGTAGCTTACCGATTGGCGCTTCCACCGAATCTCTCTCAAGTTCACGATGTGTTCCACGTATCTCTCCTGAGAAAGTACATACCAGATCCTTCACATGTACTCAGCTCAGAAGTTGTACCGCTGGAGCAAGATCTTTCTTATGAAGAACAGCCGATAGAGATTCTGGATCGTAGCGAAAAAGTCCTACGAAACAAGACCACTCGCTTGGTGAAAGTTTTATGGAGGAACCACCAACTTGAAGAAGCTACATGGGAGCTTGAGGATATGATGAGGGAGAAGTATCCTCATTTGTTTGTTACAAAGTGACGAATTTCGAGGGCCAAATTCTTTTTAAGGGGGGTAGAATGTAACACCCGAGACTTTTATGTTATATAAACCATCAAAGGATTTTTTTTCTACACAACACTTGCTTGGCTTGCTTTACACGCAATCGCGACCTTTCTCGATAGCTTGCGTCGTACACAATACCGAGTTTCACTAAACAACAATATGCTATTAAAACTAGCTGTTATGAATAGTAATAACCACTTTTTGAAATTTTATAAATTTTATTTTTCAAAATGGACTTCATTTTTGGACTCAGAATATCGAAATTAGCCTAGGGTGAAATTTTGGTATTTTTCTGAAAACTTTCAATTTTTGATGAATAGTGAAACCACTAAGTGGTAGGTTAAAAACTGAATTTTGCATAAAACATAATTTCACCGCTTCTGTGAATGGAATTTCGAAAATCAGACAGACACAGTTGATATCAGTAAGTAAAATGTGGTTCAATGAGATAAAAATAATTTTTTGGTGAATGGTAACTTTTTACGATTTTTACCGTAGTTAATAGTAAATAGGGTAACTAAGAGTAAATATGATATTAATATTACCCTAACACATGTCCTAATTCTATTGGACAAGTGTAATTCGACCAAAAACAAACTTAGGAATAAAATATGACCATTTAGGCCCACTTGGATTAGATTAGGACATTTATTATTAATTTATTTAAAGAAGGGTTAAAATAGTTAAAATCAATGTTTAATAAGTAAATCATTTTCAATATGGGGTTATACATAAGATAAATTCAATTGTAAATATTCATTAGAAAGATAAAAAGATTTCCTACATTATGGTATTTTAGTTGTATTTTTTAGACATCAAATAATTTAATTTATTTATGACACAAAGATGATGCAGTAATTATCTTATTAATGAAATATTGACAAAATTGATAATATAAATACCAAAATAAATGTAATTTAAGACTTTTTATGAATTCCACTAATTTTCTAGGTTACTATGATATATTAATGTTGATTTAATCAACTTGGTTAGAACATATAATTCTGTTATGACTTTCACAAAAATCATATATCAAATAGTGTCAAAATTGACACAAAATAGTTTTTAAATCAAATATTATATTATTAATTGTTATTTTATTCCTAAAAATCTAAGGTTCGGCCAAATGACTTAGATAAGCATATATATATTAATAATAAACAATTTGGGGTTCGTTTGGCATGTTATAGTAAGTGTATTAACCATATAGTGAAAGAAAAAAAAAACACGGTAAAAGTTAAATTAATTAACTTAGAGTTAAATCTAATTGATAAGGTTAAAATAATACCCTAAACTTGTCTAAATCCTATTGGTTGATAGGATTTAGACCCATCCCCACTTTAGCTTCGAAATAAGACCCTTTGGAACCATTATAATCCGATTTTGACTTTAATATAAAATAATATTTTGAGATATTCCTAAGGTGCCCCTCTCCTCCCTTATAAAAGGGCACCTCCTCCCCCTCCTCCTCACACCAATTTTAGCACTCAAGCTCGGCCAACCCCTGCCATTTTCTCCTCTCCACTTCCCTAGAATAATCCTAGAGGTCCTGGTCTTCTCCAAAGACCAATATTAGTTCCTTAAGTGGAGGATTCAAAGAGGCGTTCCAAAGAAGAGGTAATATCCATTACCGATCTTTTCAATTTCTTTCTTCTTCAACTTCTTCTTCTTTAGTTGTTTCATGATAAAGTAATAACATCAGTATTACTTACATACTGATATGTTAATATAAATATGAAACAACCATAATTCACCTTCTATCCATCCTACGGAAAAATGAAATCACCGCGCGTGCGTACGTACAGAATACCGTCTCCACGCCGTGGTGTAATCTATTTTCCACCATCACCTTACAAGGATGGGTATAATGGTTTAATGAGTAACTATATATGATTATTATTAAGTAATATTGATACTGAAATAATATACATATATACTCCAATACAATTCCACGATCATAGGAACGATATCATCACTCATGCGTACGTACGAAATACCGTCTCCACGATGTGATGCGACTCGTTCTACATGATCTTCATTTCATAATGATTATATAAATGAATTGAATGAATGAATATGGTATATACTACACTAATACCATTCTGGAAATGAATTATCTATAACCTAAAGATAAGAATAAGAATTTATTCAACAAAACACGCATAAGAACAAAAAGTTATAAAGAACCGAGTAACAAGTAACAATGAAATATTACTAACAAGAAGCTAATAATATGACCATATATCATATAAATATGTATGATTCTGGAATAAGTCAATAACATTATTTAAACCATTATACAGGAGCTTCGGACACGAACAAAGCAAATTGGACCTATGGTAAGGGAAATATCACAATCTCATTTTTATCCGAGATTGTTTATTCGTAAGTATTTATTGGGGTGTATTTTATCATCCACATCCATGTTTACTCAATATGTAATATTATTTCCATCCACCTAAAATTGTTTAAATCCATTTTTACCCTTCTGTGAGTTTTTAGTAATACGTATGAAAGGAATCTTTTGCCGTTTTTCGTACGAGGTACTTTTTGACTTTTCCGACAAAAGTACGAAGAATGTTTTTTTTTAACTTATACGGCACGAACGGATTTCTACTGTTTTATAAAGACTTATTTTCATGAAGATTCCTCTAAAAGATTTCATGACTATTTTCAATAAAATCTCTTTCTTTTAAAATTTCATGATGTTTTGTGAAAAGAAATTTATTTTGAAGAAGAAAGGATATTTTCCTCAAGAATTCAATTCAAGTGTTTTATCAAAATTATTTTCCATCTAAGATAATAAAGGGTTCTGTTTCTATCCATATTTTTACATTTATTTGACTATGTTGTGATGGAATTATGTTTATGAATTCTTTTATCTTATATGAATTGATTTATGATGTCATTATGTTTCAAGAATCCCATTTTTGTTACATGTGTTATGCGATGATGTATGTTTTATGATTATGTGGCACACATAAGAAAGGATTCATTATAAGATGGGTGGGACCTATATCTCCCTCCAATGCATTGGGTAATGATTTTATATCTAATGAGATAGACATGGCTGGAACGGAAGGTTATTTCGGTTCAGTGATACAGGACTGAAACGAGGTGTGAACTCGGTTCAGAAAGGGACTTTGTCCACTAAGATAGTCTTGGCAATGAGTCATGACTAACAAGAAATGATTTTCCATGATTATGTGTGCATGCCACAAAGTTTCAAGTTTTATGTTATGATTATGGGGATCTCATTTTCACTTCTATGATTTATTCCATGTTAAGATATTATGATCTCTTTTGCAGGTTTTGATTTTCATAAATATATGATATGATTTTTATTTCCTTTATTTCCCCTGGCTGAGAATTTGAGCTCACCCTTTTATGTTTTCTTTTCCCCAGGTCATGAAGATGGATATTAAGTAGAATATGCTAAAAGGGACCCTAGATATGATGAAATAAATGGGAGACACTGTAGAATATTTATGAACCAGTTGTTTATGTTTCCCAGTTTCTAAAGACACTATACCTATATGGTCCTTTGTGGTTTTGTCATATGTTGTAATAAGTGTGCTTCAATTTCGAAGTATTAACAATGTATGTAAAGTATGGGTCGTTATAAGACCCATCGTGGGTATCACCTCCATTAGAACGAATAGAGGATACATATCATTGAAAAATTCTCGATGGTGACCAAACACCCCACCACAAGGGGCAGGGTGGGTGGGGCCGACCACCTGGGCGTCAAAACCACGACCTAAGACCCGACCAACAAATCCACATCCTGGGATGAGCATTATATAATTTTGGGACTGATTTCCCCAACATACTCTCAATGACCAATAAATGTGATTAAATCCGATGGGACACTACCCCCAAGACATCAAGGCATGAGATGACACGCGTCCACATGGTCATGAAAACCTTATGCAACTAGACGGCTCATCCAAAGAAGAACAACCATGGAAACAATTAAAACTGCCTCTACTTTTAACATTGGTGACAGAAATAAGGTTAGGTCCCGTACGCTCCAGGGGTTCCCGACCACGCACCAGCTTCACTCTGGGGCCTATGGTTGGAGCCCTGATTTTTGAAGAATCTCCTTCCTCGCAATCAGGTATTGAAGACTCTTGAATGGAGCTTATCCTTTTGGTTTCACATGAAACCACATTGCAACCGAGGCAACACCAGCAAACACGACACATTACAGCATATAACTGATCATACACGGAACATTCACAAACGACAGAGTTGAAATGGTGCATGCACTTCACTCTTTGTCACACTGGATGTGAACAAAACACCACAAACCATCACCTGAAAATGCTCGTTGTTGTTGAGAGGAAGATTACGCTGATAAGGACTTTAAACCGCATCTTGAACACCATGTGATTCATGAAAACGACCATAGAAGCCTCATACGACTGGGTCTGCCAAACTTGTGGACTAACACGAACCTTTCCTTAAAAGAAACAAACCAAAGACCACAGGTCATTTAGAATAATAGACCACACCAAAAACTTCGAGTTTCCTCCACCATTTCCCCACTGGAGTCACCTTTACCGCTTCCAAACAACCATTGATTATCAAAGGGACCTCATGCTGCAAGACATCACCAAACATGACCCTTGCAGCCGATGAAAGTTCTACAAAGCCCTTCCAGACACTGGTCAACACTAATAATTCCAAACCGCCTTCAACTTTCCCCACTGGAATTTCATTCACCGCTTCCAGGGGACCTTTAGACCCAACGATGTCAACCTCATACCCGATGAGTCAGACAACTCAAAAAGACCAAAACTCCCTTCAACTCCCCTCTCATCTACCATTATGCTACGAGAGGATCCACTCAACTGAAGTAAAAAGGAATGGACTTATCATTGTCACTAAAAAGGAAGATTCATTACTTTTGTCAACTGGAGGGTCGGCCAATGGCGAACCATCCATGGTCGCACGAAATTCTCACATTAACTCTTTATTGGGGGCGTGCAGTAGCCAAGAAAGAAAACCAAGGACCCAACCGAACTGGTCCAATGGTAAGTACATACCACAAGTGAACACCAAACATGCAGGGGAAACCACTACAAGGTCTCCCCGATGTACATTTCAAAATAATTAACTAGATACACACTTGCATACCAACTTAAAAATAAGAATTCAATCTCAGGACACAAACCGGGCAAAAGGGATCGTCGGCTCAAAACACCTCACATCCAAACATTCCAAAATACAAGGACACACCACTCAATCACTGATTATTTAAAAACACCCAATTTTCCTTGAACAATTTTTTTTTTGAAAATAAGCATGCTCAGTGGGTTACACAAACACCAATGGCGTCCCATGATCCTCGCACATGCATGTTCCCATGCCGCACTGGCACCCACCTCATATCCATCCAGTCACTCATCCGCTCATGCCATTAACCCTTTCTCTTCTCAAATACACTCATGCATGTGGTTGCCCATGAAAACACCAAGGATAAAAACCAAATCTTTCCATTTTTTTTCAGAACCAAAACATCCAACCCACACTTTCCAAAACTTTCACATAATTTTAATTTTAAAGTGCTTTATTTGAAAACATTTTCCATGACCAAAATATTTTTACTTAAAAACCAAATTTCCACGAATCCAAAACAATAAGATGAGAGACAATGAAGGAGGAAACTAGTGTCAGCTGGTGATTGGAGCATATGGTAGTCAACCATACGTCAATCACGCCATTGGCCACAGAGATTATTTTAGGACAGTGTCCCCAGTTCCACAAGGCTTTCCAAACCCTGCGAGCTCACAAAGACCACTGACCGTACTCCCATTTCATTTCCCTTAGACACGATTAACCGTGAGGACCAAAAACTCAGACAAACCCCAACATTCTTTGGTAACTTGAGTCCCGCCACAAGTTGTGCTGGCCAAGAACCTTACTCCTAGCCAGGACGTCGAGTCCCGACAACATTAAATCAAGTCTACCCTGACTCTATCCAAATAGAAAATGACACAAGAGAGAAAACCTTGCCCTCTGATACCATTTTGTCATGAACCAGGCTGGGACGCCATCCGACCCGGCACCCGACCCGGTCCGTGGTAAGGCCCAAAGGGAATTCCTGATCCCCACAGGCAGGCATAAGTTCTCGGGTATCAATATTAACAAGTGGGAACGATTTTACCTGAAGTAAAAGGAAAAAAACAACCAACAAGATAAATAAACTGAAACTGGGAACATTATACCAATCACACTTCTAAACTATAAACAGGTTTAGGTCTACAATTCAGGTAAAACCCCAAATGAACAACAATAATAATAGAAAACTAAACTCCAAAACCAACCCCATGCGACACAAGAAGTTGCATCCCCAAGCTACAAACACCAACCTGCACACGAAGACCAACAACAACCAGAACCACCCTCGCTGAGCACAATGTCACAACCTGGAAAGCAGAAGAAACAAAATCTACATACACCCAAGGGTGTATTTAGGGTATGAGACAAAAGCCCAGTAGGATGCCACCGAGAAAAGGTTCCACGCATAATTATTAAAAGACAAATACATTTTCAATTTAACACAACAAAGATAAATAAGTGTTTAAAGACTTTTAATGAAAATGGTTTTTTAGGGGAAACTTCTCAAAAAGGAAAACAACTTAAAGTAACTTACACACACGCACGCACGACCACACATGAACCCACAAACACAGACGCACGCAAACACATTCACATGCCCACACACACATGAACACACATAGACGTGCACACACATGTACAGACACACACACACACTTTTCTTGGTGAACCCAACATCACACCGTGTGCCGACAGTGAGCAGAAAGCCAAGGAATAACACAATACATGGGAGACCCTAAAGATACTAGCAAGAAGTGGGACCCTAGAACCTCACGTCCCGGTGAACCATATCACACATTCCCGTGCACGAGCCACTGGTAGGGAAACACCTACTACCATAGTGGTCTCCAGTCATCATCCAAAGTTTAGTTAGTGTTGTAAGCGTCAATCCCGCTAAGTGAAACTGGGCAGATGCCAGTCCCGTATCACTAGCACGCTAGTCTAGTCATCCCACCTAGTACCTAGGCTTCCTTTTTGTGTTCAATTAATTCATAGTTCATGCCACAAGTCATAATCATACACACAACCCAAGAAAAACATCACACACACCAAAAAACACCATTCTCACACACAAAATCCATTTGAAGAAAATACTCACACTAAAAAGTTCCAAAACTCAACCTATATTTCTTACACGACCAATTAAAACAACTTGCATTCTTAATAACTATTTAATAAAACATTTAAGATTTATAATAAACTAATTTTTGAAGAGAATAGCATGAATTTATACACAAAACCGGCCAAACCTTCATTCATAACCAAACACACACAACACCACATCAATAGTTCAATCCACACCACTTACACCAATTTAAAAGAAACTATTTGAGTAGTTTAACATAGGTTCTAACAACCAATGCAATAATGTTTTCAGTAATGATAAATTTGGTTTTATTTAAAATGATCCTTTAGAACCAAACAAACGACGTAATATTATCGAAACATGATTTGCACCAAAAATATCATTTAATTAAAAATTTAACAATTAATAAAACACTAAACCAGATTGACATGGGTTTCCAGAAAATCACCCTAATATCAAAAAAAGAAATTAATAAAAAATCGATGTATATGAGATCTCAAGAGAATAAAATAAGACCCCGTCGCACCTAGAAAACTAACTAAATAATATTATGAATTAATTAAACATGAAAATAAATTCATCAGACAATAATTATGAGCGGAACCACCTACCATTGACGTTGAATATTTTTACATATTGGTGTGAAACTACAATCGCGCCATGAACGCACCATGCAAGGGTCAGTGTGAACTCTAAAACAAGATTTCAAGCCAAAATGAATAAAAAACGACCCCTAAATTGGATGATATACCTTCTGAAAGAAATTGCAAAATCTCAAGAAGGAAAAAAAGAAAAGAAGAAGAATGAGAAGTAGAATACACAACTGAAGGGGATGTTTGTAAAGAAGAAGGACAGGGCGCCGACCGACATAAGAGGTGGTACGCCAGAGTTAATCATGGACAACAGTGGATGGTGCGGGGTGGCGGTCGCTGGATAGAGCAAGAGTGAAGTGGGGAGGTGGTTGTAGGACGAGACTGGGAAGCGGTGGCTGGTCTGAGGAGCAAGGTAGTGGGATGGCCGGATAAGAGAAGTAGGGAAAAAATGGCCGAACGGAGCAGGAGAAGGGGGGCATCAGGCTTCACCGGATAGAGTAGGAGAGAGGATGTCCGGCATGATGGAGGGTCGCGGAGCAGCGGGTTGTCCTGGGAGGAGTCCGGAAAGGGTGGGGGGTTGTTAGAAGCCTTTAGATGGGGGGGGGGAGAAACTCGATCCAGGGGGCAGTGCGCAAGGGGGAAGAAGGGGTCAGCACAGCTGGTGTCCGAGGGGAGTAGGGTGGTGCGACGATGGGGCTGGCCGGAGAAGGAAGGGGGGGCATGGGTCACAACGCTGGAAAAGGGAGGTGGTGACGAGAGGATGGGACGAGGGAATTGGTGCGACGACGCGATGGTGTTGCACCAGCAGGATATATGCAACGGCGCGAGGAGGGTTCTGGAAGATGACTTTAGGTGTGGCACATAGGGTTTCAAGGGGGAGGAAAAGCACATGTGATCCAGATGGGTGAGGGGGTCGCGATGGGCTTAAGCGGGGGAGAGGAGAACTAAACCCCAAAAAAATGATAAAACAATTAACAAGATAAATGATAGTATTAAAAATAAAAATACTAATAACAATTAGAATAAACTAAACATGATATGAATAAACATAATAAGCTTAACGAAATTTGATAAAAAGAAATTCAATAAAATTAACATAATAATAATATACCTTATATTAACAAACACATTTGACATAATGAGAATATAATAATAATGATAATTGTAATAATAATAATAATAATTACTATTTTAACTATCATTAAAATAATTATTTAAACTTTGTTTGATAATCTTAATTTTTAAGGATTCGGGCGACTGCGTGGTTACTCCATGCGGCCCATAAAAATTTTAACAGAAAGATGATGATAATAATAATAAACATAATAAAATTATCATATTCAACATCTTTTTAATTAAAATTTTTTATTTATCATTTAACATAATTAATTTAATAATTAATTAATTAATCGTGCACCGGGAAGGCAACACAGTTAACCGATCGAGGTCGCATGGCGACCAGAGCGAGGTTTCACATCTTCGACCATACTGCACTCGATGTACTCGAGACCATTACCAGTTTTTTTAAATAAAAACATAAATTTTAAGTCAGGATTAACCACGCACTACCTGACACAGAGAAAATAAAAGAAAAACTTATTTAAAGATGATGGGTGTGACAGACATGTAAATTCAGGCCAATAATGGACTATATCCACTATGGTGGTCATATAAAAAATTCCTTGGCTACTATGGAAATAATATTATGTGCTTATTTATTTTCCCAAATTACATGTTTTATGCCAATAATATTTTATTATGGATAATGTTCCTTTATTACTTATGCCATATGTACTACCATGAATTATATAATGACTCATGTTTTTGATATTCAAAATTCTTGAGAATGTTTTCAAATTATTATCTATACTTTTTGATTTATGTTCTTAATATATACCATTATTGATCATTACATCTCACCTTTTTTATGTATTTATTTTCCCTAGGATATAATGAATGATTTTAGGTAGGAATACCAAAAGGAGAAGATCATTATGTGGGATTTTGAACATCTTTTACAAAGATAGAATATTATTGTCCATGATTCCAAATACACTAATCTAATACAATCATTGGTCTTCTATTTTTGTCATGTATTATGTATTTATCAAATGTAATGTAATGTACATGTACTTTAAGCTTTCCTCTTTACAGTAGGTATCAGAGAGAAGTTTTATTCATCCTTTTAGAACTTGGATGTGGAAAAATTAGTGATATCCCTAGAGATATTTCAAGGTAATGTCTTTGGATTTCATAAGTATAAGTAAAGTATATATTTCAAACCTTGGATTTTGTGATAATCATTAATAACTAATGGTTGAGACGCAGATATAATAGATTGAAATTATATATGCAATTTACCTTACTTATGTGTTTCTAATCTCTAATATTTGTTTCTCACACTTTTCTTTCTGATCATAGTCAATATCCAAATCAACATAAATCATATTTTACAAGTGAATTTTTTAGAATATAAAATTATGGGAATAAAATAGTTTGATTACCTTAGTGGAAATATAATAAAGATAATCCAGATGATAGTACAATTGTTGGTCATACTACTAATGATAAAGAGATTATAAATGATATGTGAATGGTTTGTGATGTTCTTCCAGTCTATTTTATATTGATCCTATGAATCATGATGTTGGGAACCGAAAATACAAGATTTATATTCTACGAAAAATTATGTGGATAGATCTTCATTATTATTTTATTAAAAAAGCTATGATGATTGATGTGTATAAATAATGAAATATATATGTGTTTTCAGTCTAAGGATTGAATGGATATGATGAATAGTTCTTAAAAGAGAGAAATCTTTTTTAAGTGTGTGGTGATATACATAGAGAACAAATGATTAATGGAAATCTAACATGTAATATGTCTCTTATGTTAAGATGAGGAGGTTTGGATAAGGATATTTTGGATTTTAATAAGTAAATTAAATGATTCGTGTTTCATGAAATCTAATTATGGAGTTATTGACCAAAGGGTTATGCTATCACGGATGAAGTATACTACTTTTTGGGACATAAAGAATATATCTAATAAGATTTAGAATAAGGAAAAATGCATGTTTTCCATATTTATATCTGATAATTCAGGTTTTTATTTTGTCTTAAGAGAATACATGATTATGGTATTCACATGTTTGAAATGTAACAACCAAGTACTACCAAATAATATATGGGAGATAAATGTTATGTTGATATAGTTATGCACATTGAATGTTTTATATTTTTGAATGGATTATAATGTTATCCATATATGGATTGTATAATTTATATTCCTGTTGATGTTTGATAGATTATTGTATTATCTCACTACAGGAGGAAATATTCATATTTGATTTACTGTTCTTACCATTATGTTGATATCGATGGAATGACCTATCATTTTATCACATTATCTTATAACACAACAAGAATGAAATATTTGACATCATTTATTTAAATAATGAAAGAATTAGATATTGGTCAGGGCACAAAAAATGATAAGACTGTACCAAAATAATGTAAATATTTATTCTCATAAAAAATTCAAAAACATCTTGGGAAGGATCTTGAAAACATGTTTTTTTACTCGAACCCTCTTATCTGATAAATTAGATAGTCCCCTAAATCATAAAGGATTTATGGATTTATGGTAGATAACTTTCTGCAAAACTTATTCTCTATCATTATCCATCAGAACATGATGGTTATATTTATTTTCCATATCAGTGTTTTCACATACCACCTATTTTCACCTATGTAGAAACCAAATAACGTGTTACATTGGGTAACCATTATGTTTCTAACATTAATATTAAAATGATTTTTTTGTATCTATTTTTTCAATGTGGGTTCCATGAAATAAAAATTCATGTTGAAAACCATCTATAACCCCGAAGAATTATGAGGGAAAGATTAATTTTAAGGGGGGTAGAATGTAACACCCCAATATTTTATGAGAGTGATTCTTTTAATGTATTGGATGGATTGTGTTGTATGCTACACGGATATTAGTTTGTGTTATACTCAACACCATATTAGCTTGCAGTATACACAACACAATTCAAGGCTTGTGTTTCACACAATTAAAAGTTTCATTGATAGAATTCATTTCACGTGTAACACCCCGAACTTCAACGGTACACTTCTCTTGAAAAAATACAGTAGCGTGTGTTGTACGCAACTTCGAGTTCTAACACACACCACGGCCAATCAAAGTAACCAAGATGAATAGTAATAACTAATTTTTAAAATTTTAGTAATTTTATCTCTCAAAATGGACTTCATTTTTGGATTTGGAGTATCGAATTTTGCCTAAGGTGAAATTTTGGTACTTTTTTGATAACTTTAATATTTTGATGAATAGTGAAAATTACTAAATTTTAATTAAAAACAACATTTTTAATCAAAATAATTATTAATGATAAATTATGAATTTTAGTGGTTTTAAAGTATATTTAGAATATATTTTGACCATTTAATACGATGTTGGTCATTGTACATAATGTTGCAATTAAACCAGTCATAAACAAGTGTCAATCTTTTGATAGTTATTATCTCTTAAAAACACGCTTTTTGCTTTAACAACAGGAATTAATTTTAAATTAATTTTTTCCACTTATGTGTTTTGAATTTGGAAAAATGGATGCCATATTTGGAATCAGGATGTTCAAATTTTGTAAGTAGGTGACTTTTATTTTTAGACTTTTTGAATAATTAATTCGGTAAATATTTTATTTACCATGGTTAAAGGGTAAATCTGGTAAATAAGGGTTAACAAATAATATTATAAGAATGCTAAATTACCTTAAAACGTGTCCTAACCAAATTGGATGATACATTTCCGACCATGGTCATATTTGGGTAGATTTTTGGACCCCATAGAGCAACATGTAAGTGATAATGACACTTTATATTAATTAAGTTAAAATAAATACAAAAATGAAATAAGCATATATCCTTTAGAAAATTTTTTTTTACATAGGGTTATATATGTTATATTTTAGACTATGAATATTCATTAGAAAGATAAAAATATTTCCTACATAATAATATTTTATTTATAATTTTTAAACATTAAATAATTTAATTTATTTATGACACAATAATGATGCAGTAATTACCATAATAGTAAAAAATTAAAATAATTGATATTATAAAAACCCAAATAAATATAATTTTAGACTTTTAATGAATTACAATAATTTTCTAGAATAATATGACATATTCGGATTGATTTAATTAACTTTTTTCTAAGTAATCATTCTTTTATGATTTTTACAAATGTCAATTATTGAATAGTTTCAAAATTGACATAAAAGAGTTTTTTAAAACAAATATTATATTATTAATTGATATTAAATTCATAAAAATATAAGGTTCGGCCAAGATACTTATATAATAATATTTGTATCATTAATGGACCACTTGGGGGTCTCTTGGATTTATATTGTATTCTTATTAACTATATAATATAAAAATACAAAGTGACATGGTAAGTGTCAAACTAATTAACTAAGTGTTAAAACTAAAAGATAAGGTTAATATAATGACCCAAACCTGTATAAAGTCTATTTGTTGAGTAGTATTCGACCCATACCCACCTTAACATTTAAATAATCCATTTTGGATCCATTATAAACCGAATATGAATTTATTATAAAATAATATTTTAGCTTTTCCAAAGGTGCCCCTCCCCCCTCTTAGTAACGGACACTCACCCTTCTCATTAATTCACACCTTCAAAGCCTTTTGAATCGGCCAACCCCTAACCGAATACTCTCTCAACTTCCCCCACATCATCTTAGGGGCCTTACTTTAGTCGGAAAGCCATCCTAAGGAGCCCTTTTGATCAAATCAAAAGGAAGAACCCTAATAAGAGGTAATGATTTCACCACCCTTTTTCAAGTTCCTTTCTTCTTCCACTTCTTCATTCTTTATTATTACCATTCTAAAATAATGAATCCAGTATCTCCTATATACTGTAATATTATTATAAATATGGTACAACCATATTCTGTATTCTATCCATCCTTTGAATGACATGTCACCATACGTGCGTACGTACGGCTTACCGTCTCCACGTCGTGGTGTAATTGTTATTCAATATATTATTATTTGGATGGGTATAATAATGATTTTTAATTCATGTAAATAATAAATATAACATGATAATGATTCTTTATATATAATATACCAAACATTTATATATTATTTTAATATCAAAAGAATGATATTTTCGCTCGTGCGTACATACAGATTACCGTCTCCACGACGCGATAAGATTAATTTCCAAGTTCACCATTCATCGATGATTATAAAAATATATATTACTAATAAGTATGTAATATATGACATAATAATTCTACTGGAGATATATATATATAAGGATTTATGTACTTACATATATCTTATTCACTTACATCTGTTCAATACTATAAGACAACCGAAACAATGTTTATGCATACGTATGGACTACGGTCTCCATAAAAGGTGTTTTCCATTTCATATATATGTATATTATAAATATTTATATTATAAATATATATGATATATTTATCCTGTTTTATATTCTGGACGTATTTAAATCATGATCTATGTGATACAACCAAGAGTGACACGTTAAAACACGTACGATACAGAAAGTAATTATTACCCAAAACATTAACTTAACATGGAAATTATCATTAAATGGGTAATATAAAGTCATAAATGAATCATTTATGATATAATAAATATTAATATGGTTCTGGTATAATTTAATAACATACTACCATCTTGCATACGGGAGGTTAAACGTACCCTCTACAAACAGAAAGTGCAGGGTAAGGGGTTTTCATCTCACTTCTTATTCCCGTGAGATTCATGCCATATTGCCACCATTACCTATTGTGTGGTGTATGTACTGCACATAATTATATTGTTTGTGTAATACACTTTAATTAATGTGTATTTACATATTCATTTTATGATACCTCTTTCATGGGTTGTATGTTTCGTAAGTTACAAAATCGGTAAGTGTTTATTTCACAATCTCTTCATTATCTGAGGTTTTTTATATGTAATCATCTTATGGGACCTCTTTATCATCCACATCCATGTTTCTTAAAAATGAATTTCAAAACATTTTTACTATTTAATAGACAATGGGTTAAAGTTATTTATACCCTTATTTGACTTTATATGTTTTTAAAGGAATCGTTCCAACATTTTCGAAACAAGTTACTTTTTAACCTTTTTGACAAAATTAAGGTAAGAATATTTTTTAACTTATACGGAGGGTGCGGTTATTCTCCGCCATTATTACACCTTTGAAGCTTCCTTCACATGCTTATAAATATATTTTTTTTAAAAACTTTTTCTCTATAATTATGCGACTTTTAAATGATTTCAAAAAAAGAGATATTTCTCTCAAATGGTATTGATTTCATCTATGTCAACATCCTTTGATAAATTTTAAACTTGTTCCAAGTTGATTTATTATGATACAAATCATCCATATTGTATATAAGGTTTTGTGATATTTTTGACTATGGATGATTTATTTTTATGCCATTAATGGTTTATGATTAAAGTTTTGACATTTTGTATGTTAGTTTTAATACGAATGTTTATGTTATATTTCATCCTCTTCTTAAGATGAATGTGTTGGACTAGTATGTTCCGGGTAGAGGACCGGTATAAGCAAGCCCTCTGGGTTGGTGTCCGGTTATTAGAGGCACTCCGGGTTGGTGTCTGGTTATTAGAGGCACTCCGGGTTGGTGTCCGGTTATTAGAGGCACTCCGGGTTGGTGTTCGGTTATTAGATGCACTCCGGGTATGGTTCCGGTTATAGTTAGCCCCTAGGCCTTGGAACGAGGCCCTGATAAAGAAATTAAAGTTCCGAATTATGCATTCCATCATTATAAAAGTGGTTAGTGATATTGCATGTGATTATTAGATTAGTAGAATATCCATATGAATAAATAAATGGCATTATTTAATTCTATTTCTTCCACATTATGCTAAAGTTCGAGTTTAAAAGTATTTTGTTTTAGTTTTATTCATTTCCATAAATGTTTATGCTTATTTTTACTGAGCATTTGAGCTCACCCCTTTATATGTTTTATTTTTCCTAGGATTCTAAGAAGTGTAATTTGATTGATATACAGGGTTAAGCCAAGGGAATAATGGCATTCATAATGATTATTTATGTTGTTTTGTACGTATTAAAGTGAAAATGTAATATTCATGTATGTGATCTATTTTTCCAAGACTGCTAAACTGATCGGTCCTTCGGGACTTGATTCCGTGTAATGATGGAAATGTATTAAAATAATTCAACGACTCTGGGTAACTGGGGTCGGGGCGTTACAGTTGGTATCAGAGGAAGTTTAGCAATAACCTTGGAAACTAGATTTAGATAAACTCTGATTAGAGCACATTTCCCTAAGATAGACTTTTAGGATTATTATAGAAGAACTTCTTAGAATTTTGGTATTGTAGAGATTTTTTGAGTTTTCCAAGCAATACATCCATGTCTGGATACGAACATGTAGAGGAGGCTCTGGAACAAATGTACATAGAGGTAAAACCCGAAAACACTGCTTTGAGCTAGACTCGAACGAGAACTGGTGCATGAAAATGGGCCTTGCTGCACTCTTGGTTACCACACTCCCATGGGATATGCTTAGGATAATTCTCATTTTCTTTACAAACCATTATGAAGGGCTTATGAGTATATACTTACTCAAAGAAAACATTTTTATGATTATGGATTATATCCATAAACTATTCAATTTGTGTTAGGTATTTTACAAGTTTGGTAATTATTCATTGCAATTCATAAACTGAACTAGTTTATGTTATTGTATAGAAATGGCACCCATTAGAAGGAATGTGAACTACCGTATTACGTATGATCCAACGAGTAAGAAGGTTCATATCTTTTGTGGTCCGAAGACAGAATTTAGAAATGAAATAGTTTCCCACATATTATCATCATATGAAGAAATATTATCATGTGTTGATAAGATGAGTAAAGAATTCTAGGAGTCCTATTGCTTTGAAGGGAATCAAGAGAAGAAAAGGATGGAAGAGAGAAATATGGATAAAGGGAAGCGGGAAAAGAATAATTTTCCCATATGTGATAACTGTGGGAAGAAACATCCTGGAACTTGCCTGAACGGAATGGGAGTTTGTTATAAGTGTGGAGGAAAAGGGAATAAAGTACGTGACTGCAAGGGTAAGAAAATTGTTTCAAATGTACAATGCTTCATTTTCAAGGAGTTTGGACACTACACGAACCAATGTCCCAGTCATCATAATATGCTGTAAATGATGCTGTTGAATAATAATCAAGTTATGATACTACCACAGATGAAGAGGAATGACTAGTGTTCTTTTGTTGTTATTATTTGTATCAATGATGTTCTGGAAATAAATAAGGATTGTACTGTAGTACTATTTAATTAAAGATTTGAGATTTTATCGTACTAAGAATAGTGACTCTATAGCGAGTTAATTGTTTTTTGGAAATTACATGGTTTAAGTAACGATATACCTTAATATGGTCCTAATATTGAGGTAGTGATTTTGGAATAAGAGATGGTTGATTTTGGTAATTCAGGATGTTGCGGTGTTGTAAACGAATATATGAGGAAAGCATTCACATGTTATTACCTGGCAAAAAGGATCCTCATTATGTTTAACTTCCTTGTAAATTTTGGACTATGAGTTTGGATAAATGTATTTTGGATAAGTCTAATTGTTGGAATGGATTAAGCTTGAAAGGTTATTTTTTCGGATTTTTATAAAAGGACAACACGCAGACTGTGTGAAGACATGTCGTGTCGGACAAAGCTTCGGGAATCAAACCCACAACTATAGTGAAATTGGGATTTATCACCTACCATTGTTCTACATGAAGTTCCAAGATGGTATAATGTAGTTTCATTACATAAAGGGTCTGATATGTGAATTATAAATTCATCATCTTTGGAACCCTATACGATTATGATAAATAGAGTATTTTTTATTTGTATTATGTTTTGGGGTGAAAGATGAGTTTGTGTTAGAAATTTATTAATGGATAAAACTCTAATTATAAAGTAAGTATATCTTCTTATAATCTTATCCAATCTCATAAATAAATTCCACAACATTAAGAAAAGGAACTTAGAAAAAAAATACTTTCCTATATGGTACCTTAGATCAACACTAATTTATGGCTTTGGGATTGTTGGACTTTTCATAGCCATGTTCTCTACCACTCTCCATCAGATAATTGATGGTTAGATTTCTCTTCCATATCAATATTTTCCTAAATAGAACCCTAATATGTGTTATTTTCAGTAATCTTTATAATTTCCACTCTTTATTTAAAATAGAGGCCTCATTAATTCATTTTTCGATGTGGGATTTCAACTAAGATATTTTTAAACGTTAAAAATGTGTTATCCTAATACCTTATGTTTTGTTGAACCGATGGTATTTTAAATCATCATAGATTGATGAATTTAAGGACCTCAATTTTAAACTTGTTTGTGATTGATTACCCCAATCACTACCTATAAATATTTACATCATTCATCCAATTATATGTTTATAATTTCCACCAATGTCCTCCTAATCAAGATCATAATTTTGTGGTGACCCTTTCATTTCTCTTTTCATCTTGTGAAGACTAAATTTTATTAACCAAATTTCTGATGTGAGTTTTTCATCAAAGATATTTTCTATTTTCAACCTTTATTTTCAAAGAAAAATATAAAATTGCGAGGACGCAATTTATTGATGGATGGGAGAATGTAACACCCCGAGCTTCCACGGTACACTTCTCTTTGAATAATACAGTAGTGTGTGTTGTACGCAACTTCAAGTTCTAACACACACCACGACCAATCAAAGTAAGCATTATGAATATTAATACCTACTTTTTAAAATTTTAGAAACTTTATCTCTCAAAATGGACTTCATTTTTGGATTTGGAGTATCGAATTTTGATACTTTTCGGATAACATTAATATTTTAATAAATAGTGAAAATTACTAAATTTTAATTAAAAACAACTTTTTAATCAAAATAATTATTAATGATAAATTATGAATTTGAATGGATTTAAATTATATTTAGAATATATTTTTACCATTTAATACAATTTTGGTCCTTGTACATAATTTTAGAATTAAACCGGACATAAACATGTGTCAATCTTTTGATAATTATAATCTCTTAAAAACACACTTTTTTCTTTAACAACGGGAATTGGTTTTAAATTAATTTCTCCCACTTTTCTGTTTTGAATTTGGAAAAATTTATTCCATATTTGGAATCAGGATGTTCAAATTGTGTAAATAGGTTACTTTTATTTTTAGACATTTTGAATAATTATTTCGGTAAATATTTTATTTTCCATGGTTAAAGGGTAAATCTGGTATATAAGGGTTAAAAAAATAATATTATAATAATACAAAATTACCATAAAACGTTTCATAACCTTATTGTATGATACATGTCTGGCCATGGGAATCTTTGGGTTGATTTTTGTACCCAATGGAGCCACTTGTAAGTGATAATGACACATTATATTAACTAACTTAAAATAAATACAAAAATGACATAAGCATATATCTTTTAGAAAAACAATTTTTACATAGGGTTATATATGTTTTATTTTTGAATATGAATATTAATTAGAAAGATAAAAATATTTCCTACATAATGGTATTTTATTTATAATTTTTAGACATTAAATAATGTAATTTATTTATGACACAATGATGATTCAGTAATTACAATAATAGTGAAAAATTAAAATAATTGATATTATAAATACCCAAATAAATATAATTATAGTCTTTTAATGAATTAAAATAATTTTCTAGAATAATATGACATATTAGGATTGATTTAATTAACTTTTTCTAAGTAATAATTCTTTTATGATTTTTACAAAAGTCAATAATTGAATAGTTTCAAAATTGACATAAAAGAGTTTTTTAAAACAAATATTATATTATTAATTGATATTAAATTCTTAAAAATCTAAGGATATGCCAAGATACTTATATAATGATATTGTTTTCTTTAATGGACCACTTGGGGGTCTATGGGATCTATATTGTACGTTTATTAACTATATAATATAAAAATACAAATTGACATGGTAAGTGTCAAACTAATTAACTAAGTGTTAAAACTAAAAGATACGTTTAATATAATGACCCAAACCTGTATAAATTCTATTGTTTGAGTAGTTTTCGACCCATAACCACATTAAACTTTAAATAATACTCTTTTGAGACATTATTAACCGAATATGAATTTATTATAAAATAATATTTCTAGCTGTTCCAAAGGTGCCCCCCACCCCTCTTATAAAAGGACACCCACCCTTATTAATTCACACCTTCAAAGACATTTGGATCGGCCAACCCCAGCCCAAATACTCTTTCAACATCCCTCACTTCATCCTAGAGGCCTTCCTTTAGTCGGAATGCCTTCTTAAGGAGCCCTTTTGATCAAATCAAAAGGAAGAACCCGAATAAGAGGTAATGATTTCACCACCCTTTTTCAAGTTCCTTTCTTTTTCCACATCTTATTTCCTTATTATTACCATTCCAAAATAATGAATCCAGTATCTACTATATAATATAATATTATTATAAATATGGTACAACCATATTCAGTATTCTATCTATTCTTTGAATGACATGTCGCCATACGTGCGTACGTACGGCTTACCGTCTCCACGTCATGGCGTAATTGTTATTCAATATATTATTATTTGGATGGTTATAATAATAATTTTTAATTCATGTAAATAATAAATATAACATGATAATGATTCTTTATATATGATATACCATGCATTTATATATTATTTTATTATCAAAAGAATGATATTTTCGTTCGTGCGTACGTACGGATTACCGTCTCCATGACGCGATGAGATTCATTTCCATGTTCACCATTCATCGACGATTATAAAAATATATATTACTAATAAGTATGTAATATATGACATAATAATTATACTTGGGATATATATATATATATATGGATTTATGTACTTACATATATCTTATTCACTTACTTCTGTTCAATACTATAAGAAAACAGAAACAATGTTTATGCATACGTACGGACTACTGTCTCCATAAAATTTTTTTTCCATTTCATATATATTTCTATTATACTTATTTATATTCTTAATATATATGATATATTTATCATGTTTTATATTCTGGACGTATTTAAATCATGATCTAAGTGATACAATCAAGAGTGACAAATTAAAACACGTACGATATAGTAAGTGATTATTACCCAAAATGTTAACTTAACATGGAAATTATTATTAAATGGGTAATATAAAGTCATAAATGATTCATGTATGATATAATAAATATTAATATGGTTCTGGTATAATTTAATAACATACTATGATCTTCGTACAGGAGGTTACACGTACCCTCGACTAAAGGAAAGTGCAAGGTAAGGGGTTTTCATCTCACTCCTTATTCCCGTGAGATTCATGCCATATTGCCACAATTACCTTTTATGTGGTGTATGTATTGCCCATAATTATATTCTTTGTGTAATACACTTTAAATTATGTGTATTCACATATTCATTGTATGATACCTCTTTCATGGGTTGTATGTTTCGTAAGTTACCAAATTGGTAAAGGTTTATTTCACAATCTCTTCATTATCCGAGGTTGTTTATACGTAATTATCTTATGGGACCTCTTTATCATCCACATCCATGTTTCATAAAAATGTCTTTCAAAATATTTTTACTATTTAATATACAATGGTTTAAAGTCATTTATACCCTTATTTGACTTTATATGTTTTTAAAGGAATCTTTCCAACTTTTTCGAAACAAGTTACTTTTTAACCTTTTTGACAAAATTAAGGTAAGAATACTTTTTTAACTTATACGGCGAGTGCGGTTATTCTCCACCGTTATTATACCTTTGAAGCTTCCTTCACAATCTTATAAATATATGTTTTTAAAAGGTCTTCTCTATTATTATGCGACTTTTAAATGATTTCAAAAAAAGAGATATTTCTCTCAAATAGTATTGATTTCATCTTTGTCAACATCCTTTGATAAATTTTAAACATGCTCCAAGTTGATTTATTATAATACAAATAATCAATATTGTATTTAAGGTTTTCTGATATTTTTGACTATGGATGAGTTATTTTTATGCCATTAATGGTTTATGATTAATGTTTTGACATTTTGTATGTTATTTTTAATACGAATATTTATGTTATATTTCATCCTCTTCTTAAGATTAATGTGTTGGACTAGTATGTTCCGGGTTGGGAACCGGTAAATGTAAGCCCTCTGGGTTGGTGTCCTGTTATTAGATGCACTCCGGGTTGGGTTCCGTTTATAGTTAGCCCCTAGGCCTTGGCACGAGGCCTTGATAAAGAAATTAATGTTCAGAATTATGCATTCCATCATTATGAAAGTGGTTAGTGATATTGCATGTGATTATTCAGTTAGTAGAATATCCATGTGAATAAGTAAATGGAATAATTTAATTTTATTTATGACATATTATGCTGAAGTTCTTGTTTAAAAGTATTTTTTTTAGTTTTATACATTACCTTAAATGTTTATGCTTATTTTTGAAAGTTTCTGCTGTATTTCTTACCCTTACTGAGCATTTGAGCTCACCCCTTTCTATGTTTTATTTTTCCTAGGATTCCAAGAAGTGTAATGTGATTGATATGCAGGGGTAAGCCATGGGAATAATTTAATTCATAATGATTATTTATGTTGTTTTCTACATCTTAAAGTGAAAATGTAACATTCATGTATGTGATCTATTTTTCCAGGACTGCTAAACTGGTCGGTCCTTCGGGACTTGATTCCTTGTAATGATGCCAATGTATTAAAATAATGCATCGACTATGGGTAACTGGGGTCGGGGCATTACAGTTTGTATCAGAGGAAGTTTAGTAATAACCTTGGAATCTATATTTAGATAAACTCTGATTAGAGCACATGGCCCTAAGATAGACTTTGAGGATTAGTATAGAAGAACTTCCTATAATTTTGGTATTGTATAGATTTTGTGAGTTTTCCGAGCAATACATCCCTGTCTGGATACAAACAGGTAGAGGCGGCTCTGGCACAGATGTACCTAGGGGTAAAACCCGAAAACACCGATTTGAGCTAGACTCGAACGAGAACTGGTGCACGACAACGGGCCTTGCTGCACTCTTGGTTATGACACTCCCAAGGGATATGCTTTGGATAATTCTCATTTTCATTAAAAAACATTATGAAGGGATTATGAGTATATACTTACTCAATGAAAACATTTTTATGATTATGGATTATATCCATAAACTGTTCAATTTGTGTTAGGTATTTTACAAGTATGGTAATTATTCATTGCAATTCATAAATTGAACTAGTTTATGTTATTGAATATAAATGGCACCCATTAGAAGGAATGTGAACTACCGTATTACGTATGATCGAAAGAGTAAGAAGGTTCACATATTTCGTGGTCCTAAGCCAGAATTTTGAAGTGAAATAGTTTCCCACGTATTATGATCATATGAAGAAATAGTATCATGTGTTGATAAGATGAGTAAAGAAATCTTGGAGTCATATGGCTTTGAAGTGAAACAAGAGAAGAAAAGGATAGAAGAGATAAATATGGATAAAGGGAAGAGGGAAAAGAAGAATTTTCCCATATGTGATAACTGTGGGAAGAAAAAACTTGGAACTTGCCTGAATGGAATGGGAGTTTGTTATAAGTGTGGAGGAAAAGGGGATAAAGTACGTGACTGCAAGGGTAAGAAAATGGTTTCAAATGTAGAATGATTTATTTGCAAAGAGTTTGGACACTACGCGAACCAATTTCCTTGTAATCAGACTATGCTGCAAAATATGCTATTGGATAATAATCAAGTTATGATACTACCACAGATCAAGAGGAATGACTAGAGTTCTTATGTTGTTATTATTTGAATCAACGATTTTATGTAAATAAATAATTATTATACTGCAGTACTATTTAATTAAGGATTTGAGATTTTATGGTACTAAGATAAGTGACTCTATAGAGAGTTAATTTTTTTTTGGAAATTACATGGTTGAAGGAAAGATAAACCTTAATATGGTCCTAATATTGAGGTAGTGATTTTGGAATAGGAGATGGTTGATTTTGATAATTCAGGATGTTGCGGTGTTGTAAAAGAATATATGAGGAAGGCTTTCACATGTTATTACCTGGAAAAAAGGATCCTTATTATGTTTAACTTCTTTTTAAATATTGGACTATGAGTTTGGATAAATGTATTTTGGAAAAGTCTAATTGTTGGAATGGATTAAGACTGAAAGGTTATTTTTTTGGATTTTTGTAAATGGACGACACACAGACCATGTGACGACCCATCATGTCGGACAAAGCTGCGGGAATCGAACCCACAACTATAGTGAAATTGGGATTTATCCCCTACCATTGTGCTACATGAAGTTCTTGTATGTTATAATGTAGTTTCTTTACATAAAGGGTTTGATATGTGAATTATAAATTCATTATCTTTGGAACCCTATACGATTAGGATAAATAGAGTATTTTTTATTTGTATTATGTTTTGGGGTGAAAGATGAGTTTGTGGTAGAAATTTATTAATGGATAAAACTCTAATTATAAAGTAAGTATATCTCCTTATTATCTTAGCCAATCTCATAAATAAATTCCTCAACATTAAGAAAATGAATTTAGAACACAAATATTTTCCTAAATGGTACCTTAGATCATCACTAATTTATGGCTCTGTGATTGTTGGCCTTTTCATAGCCATGTTCTATACCACTCTCCATCAGATAATTGATTTTTAGATTTCTCTTCCATATCCATATTTTCCTACATAGAACCCTAGTATGTGTTATTTTCAGTAATCTTCATAATTTCCCCTATTTATTTTAAATAGAGGCCTCATTAATTCATTTTTCGATGCGGGATTTCATCTAAGATATTTTGAAAAGTTAAAAATGTGGTATCCTAATACCTTATGCTTTGTTGAACCGATGGTATTTTAAATCATCATAGATTGATGAATTTAAGGACCTCAATTTTAAACTTGTTTGTGATTTATGACCTCAATCACTACCAATAAATATTTACATCTTTTCTATAATTATATGTCTAAAATTTCCACCAATGTCCTCCTATTCGAGATCATAATTTTTTGGTGACCCTTTAATTTCTCTTTTCATCTTGTTAAGACTAAATTTTATTAACCAAATTTCCGATGTGGGTTTTTCCTCAAAGATATTTTCTATTTTCAACCTTTATTTTCAAAGAAAAATATCAAATTGTGAGGACGCAATTTGTTGAAGGATGGGAAATGTAACACCCCGAGCTTCCACGGTATGCTTCTCTTTAAATAATACAGTGTCGTGTGTTGTACGCAACTTCGAGTTCTAACACACACCACGACCAATCAAAGTAGCCATTATGAATAGTAATACCTATTTTTTAAAATTTTAGAAATTTTATCTCTCAAATTGGACTTCATTTTTAGATTCGGAGTATCGAATTTAGCCTAAGGTGAAATTTTGGTACTTTTCGGATAACTTTAATATTTTGATGAATAGTGAAAATTACTAAATTTTAATTAAAAACAACTTTTTTAATCAAAATAATTATTAATGATAAAATATGAATTTTAGTGGTTTTAAATTATATTTAGAATATATTTTTACCATTTAATACAATGTTCGTCCTTGTACATAATTTTACAATTAAACCGGACATAAACAAGTGTCAATATTTTGATAATTATTATCTCTTAAAAACACGCTTTTTTGCTTTAACAACGGGAATTAATTTTAAATTAATTTCTGCCACTTCTATGTTTTGAATTTAAAAAAATGGATTCCATATTTAGAATCAGGAAGTTCAAATTGTGTAAATATGTAACTTTTATTTTTAGACATTTTGAATAATTATTTCGGTAAATATTTTATTTACCATGGTTAAAGGGTAAATCTGGTAAATAAGGGTTAAAAAATAATATTATAATAATACTAAATTACCCTAAAATGTGTCCTAACCTTATTGGTTGATACATGTCTGACCATGATCATCTTTGGGTCGATATTTGGACCCCATGGAGCCACTTGTAAGTGATAATGACACTTTATATTAATTAAGTTAAAATAAATACAAAAATGACAAAAGCATATATCTTTTAGAAAAACAATTTTTACATAGGGTTATATATGTTTTATTTTCAACTATGAATATTCATTAGAAAGCTAAAAAGCTTTTCTACATAATGGTATTTGATTTAAAATTTTTAGACATTAAATAATTTAATTTATTTATGACACAATGATGATTCACTAATTACCATAATAGTGAACAATTAAAATATTTGATATTATAAATACCCAAATAAATATAATTTTAGACTTTTAATGAATTACACTAATTTTATAGGATAATATAAATTATTAGTATTGATTTAATTAACTGTTTTCTAAGTAATCATTTTTTTATGATTTTTAAAAAAGTCAATTATTGAATAGTTTCAAAATTGACATAAAAGAGTTTTTAAAACAAATATTATATTATTAATTGATATTAAATTTAAAAAAAATCTATGTTTCGGCCAAGATAATTATATAATGATATTTGTATAATTATTGGACAACTTGGGGGTCTCTTAGATGTATATTGAAAGTTGATTATCTATATAATATAAAAATACAAAGTTACATGGTAAGTGTCAAACTAATTAACTAAGTTTTAAAACTAAAAGATAAGGTTAATATAATCACACAAACCTATATAAATTCTATTGGTTGAGTATTTTGCGACCCATACCAACCTTAACCCTTCAATAATCCACTTTGGAGCAATTATAAACCGAATATGAATTTATTATAAAATAATATTTCTAGCTTTTCCAAAGGATCCCCTCACCCCTCTTATAAATGGACACTCGCCCTTATCATTAATTAACACCTTTAAAGCCTTTTGGTTAGGAAAAAACCTACCCAAATACTCTCTAAACTTCCCTCACTTCATCCTAGATGCATTCCTTTAGTCAGAAAGCCATCCTAAGGATCCCTTTTGATCAAATCAAAAGGAAGAACCCGAAGAAGAGGTAATGATTTCACCACCCCTTTTCACGTTCCTTTCTTCTTCCACTTCTTCTTTATTTATTATTACCATTCTAACATAATGAATCCAGTATCTCCTATATAATGCAATATTATTATATATATGGTACAACGATATTTAGTATTCTATCCATCCTTTGAATGACATGTCACCATATGTGCGTACGTACGGCTTACCGTCTCCACGTCGTGGTGTAATTGTTATTCAATATATTATTATTTGGATGGGTATAATAATGATTTTTAATTCATTTAAATAATAAATATAACATGATAATGATTTTTTATATATGATATACCATCCAATTATATATTATTTTAAGATCAAAAGAATGACATTTTCGCTCGTGCGTACGTACGAATTACCGTTTCCACGACGCGATAATATTCATTTCCAAGTTCACCATTCATCGACGATTATAAAAATATATATTACTAATAAGTATGTAATATATGAAATAATAATTCTACTGGAGAGAGATATATATATATATATATATAAGGATTTATGTACTTACATATATCTTATTCACTTACTTCCATTCAATACTTTAAGAAAACAGAAACAGTGTTTATGCGTACGTACAGACTACCGTCTCCATAAACGGTGTCTTCCATTTCATATATATGTCTGTTATAAATATTTATATTCTAAATATATATAATATATTTAACATGTTTTATATTCTGGAAGTATTTAAATCATGATCTAAGTGATACAACCAAGAGTGACAAGATAAAACACGTACGATAAAGAAAGTGATTATTACCCGAAATGTTAACTTAACATGGAAATTATTATTAAATGGGTAATATAAAGTCATAAATGAATCATGTATGATATCATAAATATTAATATGGATCTGGTATAATTTAATAACATACTAATATCTTCGTACAGGAGGTTAAATGTACACTTGACTAAAGGAAAGTGCAAGGTAGGGGTTTTTCATCTCACTCCTTATTCCCGTGAGATTCATGCAATATTGCCACCATTACCTTTTGTGTGGTGTATGTACTGACCATAATTATATTATTCATGTAATACAATTTAATTTATGTGTATTTACATATTCATTGTATGATACCTCTTTCATGGGTTGTATGTTTCTTAAGCTACCAAACTGGTAAGGGTTTATTTCACAATCTCTTCATTATCTGAGGTTGTTTATACGTAATTATCATCTGGGACCTCTTTATCATCCACATCCATTTTCTTAAAAATGACATTCAAAACATTTTTACTATTTAATAGACAATGGGTTAAAGTCATTTATACCCTTATTTGACTTTATATGTTTTTAGAGGAATCTTTTCAACATTTTCGAAACAAGTTACTTTTTAAACATTTCGACAAAATTAAGGTAAGAATATTTTTTTAACTTATTCGGTGGGTGCAGTTATTCTTCGCCATTATTACACCTTTGAAGCTTCATTCACAATCATATAAATATATTTTTAAAAAATATTTTTCTCTATAATTATGCAACTTTTAAATGATTTCAAAAAAAGAGATATTTCTCTAAAATAGTATTGATTTCATCTATGTCAACATCCTTTGAAAAATTTTAAAATTGTTTCAAGTTGATTTCTTATGAAACAAATCATCCATATTGTATTTAAGGTTTTGTGATATTTTTGTCTATGGATGAGTTGTTTTTATGCCATTAATGGTTTATGATTAAAGTTTTGACATTTTGTATGTTAGTTTTAATACGAATGTTTATGTTATATTTCATCCGCTTCTAAAGATAAATGTGTTGGACTGGTATGTTATGGGTTGGGGACCGGTAAAAGTAAGCCCTCTGGGTTGGTGTCCGGTTATTATAGGCACTCCGGATTGGTGTCCGGTTATTGGAGGCACTCCGGGTTGTTGTCCGATTATTAGAGGCACTCTGGGTTGGTGTCTGGTTATTAAAGTCACTCCGGGTTGGTGTCCGGTTATTAGATGCACTCCGGGTTGGGTTCCTGTTATAGTTAGCCCCTAGGCATTGGCACGAGGCCTTGATAAAGAAATTAAAGTTCAGAATTATGCATTATATTATTATGAAAGAGGTTAGTGATATTGCCTGTGATTATTCGATTAGTAGAATATCCATGTGAATAAGTAAATGGCATTATTTCATTTTATTTCTTCCATATTATGCTGAAGTTCATGTTTAAAAGGATTTTGTTTTTTTATACATTTCCTTAAATGTTTATTATTATTTTTGAAAGCTTCCACTGTATTGCTTACCCTTACTTAGCATTTGAGCTCACCCCTTTCTATGTTTTATTTTTCAAAGGATTCAAAGAAGTGTAATGTGATTGATATGCAGGGTTAAGCCAAGGGAATAATGGCATTCATAAAGATTATTTATGTTGTTTTGTACATCTTAAAGTGAAAATGTAACATTCATGTATGTGATATATTTTTTCAAGACTACTAAACTGATCAGTCCTTCTAGAATTGATTCCTTGTAATCATGCCAATGTATTAAAATAATGCACCGACTCTTGGTAACTGGGGTCGGGGCGTTACATCACGCAACACAGAGTATATATAGTGTTAAATTTCAAAATCAATATGTTTGGATTATGTTTTAAACACCACTAATCGAAGAATTCACAACATGAACTACACTTACTTGGCTTAAGTTACACGCAAGAGTGACTTTCCTTGATATCTTGTGTTGTACGTAATACCGAGTTTCACTAAACAAAAATTTATAATTGAAATATTATGTAACTAGTTATTAGGATTTTTATCAACCATGTTATTTATTTTATATAAAATTATAATTAATCTTACACATTTTATATTACATAATATGAGAACAAGATCAATTTTTCGGATTAAAGAAGTATTTTTAAAAAAATGTTGTTTTACCCCCTTTGATGGAACACCGAATTTATATGTAGACATTGACACTTTTATAAGTTAAATTTGAAAAAAAAACATATTATTTATATGTGGGACATACAAATTTTATTTTTTTGAACATTAGTTACTTTTATAATAATATTATAATTTTAATGCATAGTAAAAAATACTGCATTTTAACTGAAAACTGCCATTTTATCTAATTTTTTTATATAGTTATTTTATTTGTTAAATTACATTTAAAGAGATATTAGATAAAATTTTAATCCATTATTCCAATATTAGTCTCATTATGTAATTTCATCTTTAAATTGGACATAAACACATGATAATATTTTGATATTTATTACTTCATTAAAAACCCGCTATATGGTTTTGAATACGGGAATGAATTTTAAATTAATTAATGAAAATTATTTTTTAAAATTTTGAAAAACTAATTCCATATTTAAAATTATAAGGTGATAATTGTGTAAATAGGTACTTTTTATTTTTATTCATTATTAATAGTAACTTTAGTAATTATTTTATTTATCATTGTTAAAATGGTACATATCGTAAACAGGGGAAACAATTTATAGTAAAACTACCCAAAGACATATCCTAATCCAATTTTATTATATTTTTCTTACCGTGGTCACATGTTTTCTATTTTTGGACCACATATATTTACTTGGATGTGAAAATGACATTTTATAAGAATTAATTTAAAGTAAAGTCAATAATAACCTAAACATATATCTTTTATTAAATTGATTTTAATATTGTCTTATATAACTGATATATATTAATATAGATAATCATTAAAAATATAATAACAATTCTTAAATCATGATATATTATTTATAATTTTTAGAAATTCGATATATATATTTATTTATGATACAACTATGATGTAGTGATTACTTCATTAATGAAAGATTCAAATAAATGAATTTATAAATATAAAAATAAATTTAGTATTTAGCATTTTGATTCCATAAAGAAATTTATGGATGAAACTGAAAAATTAGGTTTGAGTTAATTGCATTTCATATAAGGAATATGATTTTTTATAATTTTTAAAAAAATTTGATTTTGAATATTGTTCAAAATTAACATAATTCATAACATAAAACATAAAATAGTTAATTAAATGATATTAAATTAATAAGAATATAATTTTCCTAAAAATGGTTAATATAAGTCTAAATATGTCATAAATCACTTTTTGTAGGACGTTTTTCGTGATATGATAACTACATTAACATGCAATTTGTAAATAACATGATATCACGGTAAGATTAAAAAGGGTAAAATAAAGGTTAAACGAAAAAGATAAGGATAAAAAATAGTCAAAACATGTATAAAATTTATTTTATAAAGGTTATTAGATCCAACATTATGTTATCTTGTAATTAAAAATGTTTTTCACCATTTATTAAAAGAAATTTAATTTATAATAAATTAATATTATGAGAGTTTCCCAAAGTACCCCTATCCACTTTTATAAAAGGGAAACTCCTTCCTCTCCTCTTCATATAATTTTTAGCATTCAGGATCTGACATCCACAACCCATTTCCCTTCTAAATTCCCTATTATCTTTCTAGGGGTTCTGGTATTTTCAAAAGACCATCTCTAGTTCCCTATGTGGAAATATAATGGAGGCATTTCGTGGAAGGGGTAATATCTTCTAATGATTCTGTCAAATTTATTTTTTCTTCTTCTCCCTCTTATTTAGTTGATTCATTAAAAATTAATAAAATCAGTATCAATTAAATACTTATATTTTATTATAAAAATAAAAACTCTAATTTCACTATCAATTGATCCTACGAAAAATGAAATTACCGCGCATGTGTACGTACGACATACCATCTCCATGACGTGGTGTAATATGTTTTTCAGCACACCACACATGGATGGGAATAATGGTGTAAATAATAACTATATGCGATTAATATAACGTGATACTAATTCTTAGTTATTATAAAGCATCCATTTCAGTATTATTCAACAATTACGGTAATGATATCATCACTCGTGTGTACATATGGCTTACTGTTTTCGCGCCATTGTGTAATATATTTTTTAGCATCACCAAACGTGGATGAGAATAATGGTGGAAATAATAACTATATATGATTATTATAACATGATAGTAATTCATAGTTGTTATACACCATCCATTTCAATACCATTCAACAATTATGGAAATGATGTCGTTGCTCGTGCGAATGTACGGCTTACCGTCTCTATGACGTGATGAGATTTATTGTCCAAATTAACCACTCATGAATGATTATAAAGAATATATATAATCAAGAATCATGAAATATAAGACATTTTAATTCTACCAAATAATATATATATATATATATATATATATCATTTACTTACTTCAATTCAATACAATAAGTTATTGAAAATAGCATTCATGCAAATGTATGGCCTACCGTCTCTATGAACATTACATTCAATTTCATTTATATATATATATTATATATATATTTATATAATGAATATATATTATATATAGATCATGTTTTAAATTATGGAATTATGTAAATCATTATATAAGTAATAATATCAAGAATAAATATTCAAAACACCTATGATAAGTAATACGAATATTACCCAAAACATTTCTTTATCATGGAATTGAAAAATGAAGGTTTATATAAAAGCGTATGTGAATAATATATGTTATCATAAATATTATTTTGGTTCTGTTACATGTTAATAATTTTTTTCAACCCACTATAAAATTGTTTCAGACACATGTGAAAGAAATCTTACCCCAGGTAAGGGGTAATTTTTCTATCTTGTTTTTTTTTTCAATATTTCTTATCCATAAGTATTTATTGGGGTTATATTTATCATCAATGTCCATATTTTCTAAAACTTTTTCCATAAAATATTTAAAATTATTCCATGTAATTTTGAAGTCATTTTAACCATTTTTTACATTTACTACATGGTATGGACGGAATATTTATTTTGCTTACCATACGAGGTACTTTTTTTTGACTTTTCCGGCTAGACTATGAGACAAATATTTTTTTAACTATTTCAGAATGAATGGATTTTTTATGTTTTAAAAATCATATTATTTCCATGAAGTTCCATATACAATATTTCAATTTTATTTTCAAATAATATATTATCTTTTAAAATTTCCTAGCATTTTGAGAAAAGAAAACATTTTTGAAGAAAAATGATATTTTTCTGAAGAACTAATTTCAAGTGTTTTATAAAAAATTATTTTCCTTATAAGATGATTATCTTAAATAGGGTTATGTTTCTATCAATTTTATTACTTTAAATTTATTTCATTAATGATATAATGATATTTTATATGGATTATGTTATAGTGAAATTATATTTAAGAATCCCATTTTATTTCTTGGGTTATGATATGAGGAATGATTTATGTTTTTGGAACATGTAATAATTATTTCATTATGAGATGGGTGGGACCTATATATCCCTTAAATTCATTGGGTAATGATTTATATCTCATGAGATAGAAATTACTAGAATGAAAATTAAATCATGTATAGTAATACGTGGCTAGAACAAAAAATAATCTCGGTTCAGTAATGGACAATGTCAACTATGATGGTCATGGTAGCAATGCTTTCACTACTATGGAAATCATATTATGTGATTTTTTATATTCCAAAAATTCAGGTTTTGTGCCATTACTATTTTATCATGGATAATTTTCCATTATGATATATTCCTTACATACATCCAAGATTTATTTTGTGACTCACGTTTTTGATATTCAAATTTTATGATCATGTTTTCACGTTATAATGTTTATGTTTTGTTTTCTGTTCTTAATGTATACAATTAATGAGTGTTTCATATCACCCTTTTTATGTTTTTATTTTTCCTAGTAAATAAAAAAAGGATGTCAGTATAACAAAGGGTTAGATTTTTATTGGATATGTTGAAGAAATTCTAAAAAGTATTAATATTATATTCTATGTTTCCAAATATAGTAAACTAATACGGTCTTTAGGAATCTATTTGTGTTGTGTATTATGTATTCCAAAAAATATGTGTAATGTCTATGTAATTAAATCATTGGATTTTACATGAGGATAAAATTATTATAATATATATCTATACTACATATTATATACATAATATAGAGTGAATGATTTACCATTTCTAGGCCTTGATCAGAAAAACTCAATGTCACTGGTTGTTAAAACATTATCATCATGTGGTGAAATAGTATTATAACCCATCAAAATATAGAATGAATTTACTAGATCCTATATCGTTATGGGAAATCATGATATTACTTTTTTATATTACAATATTTAAAATATTAAGGTATCAAAGAATAATAGTGTAAAAAGATTCACCCATCATTTTATAATTATGTATTGAATCTTCCATGAAAATTAATGAAGGACGATGAAGCTTATTACAAGTGTTAAGAAAACGTTCATATGGACAGAGAATATTATTGGAAGGAAACATTCAATGATTTATATTGATTCAAATATAGTGAAATTGGATTTTCTATTAACCCCAACACCCAATGAGTTTCCCTACAATGTCCGAAATGAGGGACGTGAGATGGTGACTACCTAAGTTAAACCACTAGAAGGCTGTGTTGTGGACCTTCATCAAGGGATTAATAAGCATAAAAATATTTTTAACTACCCATTTAATGAAGATGATTAATTGAGAGATAATATATATAGCCCTATACATTATTTATTAGACTATACTAATTCATAGGTTCAAACATGTGATTTCATACAATACAAAAATTAAATTAATGGAAAACTATATGTACAGAAACTGTCAAGATGGATATGACAATGAATCTATTGTTGAGCCTTCAAAACAATTATCTAGTAATCTCCACCACAATCCATGAAATATGAACTTATTACTTAAAAACAATTTAAATATTCATACATTTGTCATATATCTAAACTAAGTAGGATCCTCCTTGGAGTCTCTCGTGAAAATGATATAAAAAGCATTATAAACAATAGTGAACAACTATGAAACTAACGCATCACCAAATTAGGTATATTGAGTTTCCAAAATCAAAATGGATAACTCTAAAAAATTATCAAATACAAAAAACCATATAATATTGAAAAAGACATCATTGAGTCCCATATCATACTTCTCCAATGTCATAATTTGTTAGTCGTCTCTCCCCAAAATAAGCCAACAAAATAAAACATGGGATTAGTATCATAAAATTCACCTCATATATCACATAATAATATAAATACATCAATAAGTACTTATATAGTAACAAACTAGTGTTCATAAGCGACTATGACCTGTATGTGGTGAATCTTACATTTGTTTTCATTCCTCATGCCATCACATCCCATACCCTATTTAAGGAACCTGAATATTTCCCATCCTATACACATAATAATTATAATAATTGTTAAACTGAAAGATACCCATGTGTGTAAAAAAACAAAAAACCATCAAGAACCACTACCAAGATATACGGGGAAATTAAATTCCATTCATGCTAGAAAAAGTAACATCTATGAGAATAATGTCTTGAATTAGGGGTATTCTGTTATCTATCCTCCCATTACGATGTTGGGGAAATCCCCAACCTAGATTCCATGGGTATCAGTTTCCCTATCTCAAAATAGTGGTGTATAATATGAAATATAAATATTAATATGAAATAATTTTTCTCAGAATCACTCTTTGGGAATTACCAATCCCTATTATCATCTATATCTATCATCTCACAGACACCCGATATCCACTTCTATAGAATAGATTTCCAATTGGCATTTAATAATTTAAAGTGAAAAATAAATTTCTACTTAAGAATTATAAAATTTAATTTATGTTAATTAATTCAGTATAATGTTTTTATCCAACAAAATTATTAGGAATAAAATTAATTTTATCGTCAGGTTAATTTTAATTCCCTCAATGGATATTCTAAACCAATTTGATGGTTTATCAATATCAACATCTTATTAGTATTTCCATTCCATCAAATCCATCCCTATGAGTCAGTAATTAATTGATCATTATTAAAATCAATATATAATCCAATTATTATATTCAAACTATCTTTAACTACCAAAAGGGTAAACATGTGGGCAAGAACTCCAAACAACATCATATTTTGGGAATAAGAAAAATTAAAAAATTACATCTTCTCAATTGGCCATTAATTAGATTCATGAAAGGAAATAATCCCTCATTATAAGATAAATTGATATGCCCAGTTCAAACTTTTCATCTTCTATGTGTTAATCCCCAACACCCACTTTCATATCACAATGCATCTCTCAACCAAAAGAGTTAACTATTACAACACCATTCGGGCCTCCACGTCCCATATCAAATAAACCTCCCCAAGATCATCCTTCCCAGGCACATGAAACATTTCATAACTAAGTTCACATATAGATCATATCAATGTACTGTAATAAAAAATAGGAAGCACACAAATATAGTTCCTATTACAAGGCATCTATCTTTTACACAAAAACATGCTCTCATAAATCCAATCACAAAGTGTATGGACTTCTAAATAAAATAAAAAATTCATTCCGTAGAAATTATATATATCAAAAAAATGGTTCATTTACCATATTTAATAAATTTATTTTTAACCCAATGATCCAACTATGGGAAACATAAGGCATCAACATCAAAAAATCAATCAATAGCAATGCATTCTATATATGTAAATTCAATTAAAAATCCTATTGGTGTATCATTATGATTAACATTCCAATTTATTTAATCATTCTCAACAAGAATTATCAAGATTAAAATAATTTATAATTTCTATTATAAAATAATAAATTTTTTAATCAAACATTCACATTACATCATTTGGATTGTTATCAAATTATATGAAATAAAAAAATCATTACAACATGCCTCGTCATTAATTCATAATACAGTTAATAAATTAATTTTAAATTTACATTCATTATCAATTTAAAACATGAAAAACTATCTAATCCCATGAATAATAATACACAAAAACATGAATCACATAGATATAACATTATCATTCAAATCAAGAGAAAAAATTTTATCATAGTTTCAAATATCTATTTGTGATCATAATCCTTTTTGTTATTAATCTGACCAAATTTTTTGGTTAATTCTATTGTATTGCATTGATATAAATAGTGATAATGTGTCAATTTCATGAAAAAATTAGGATAAAAAAGTAATCCCCTAACTCTAAAGCATCATCATTCATTTCATGAGAACAGAACAACTTTTTGAAATTTGATCAACTCTCCCTTAAGAAAATTATGATCTAACAAAGACACCATGACCAAAATTCACATATAACAACCCAAAATTTTATCAACGGATCTTATATTTTTTATGTCATAAAAAATTATTCGAATATATAACCCAATAAAATATCATTCCCATAATTAGATATTTAAATATGTGTTATTTATAAAAATGAAGCAACATATACCAATAAAATAGTAACCATTCCATTTCAGTAGTAATATGACCATTAAGAATTTTAAAAATAGAATTAGAAAAAAAATATTATTATGAAAAAATAGAATTTAAATATTTATATTATTACTTTTTACATTTTTTTATATTACTTATAGACATTATATTATAAAACAAAACTAGTTCATGAAGGCCTGGAAACCCCAAAATTTAAAAAAAAAATCATTAGAATTTTATCAAATGATGTGTCATAATAATATAAAATAACTATATGAGGGAACATTTAGACTCATGTATATGAATAAATAATATATTATTTATATTAATTAAAACACTTCAAGAAACCCCAAAAATTAAAGCTCCTATAATAAAAGAAGTGAAATATATAACTCAAATAAATATACATAAATGAACTTAATAAAATTAAAATAATTCGAGTAAAGTTATAAGTTTTTCTCAAATTAGTAATTGACATATCTAATTCAATTATTCATGTTATTAACAAAAACTGTACAACACATTTGGATATATTGTATGTGGATTCTCAAACCCAATTCCTTTTCTTTATGTCAACCCTCTTTTGAATCATTGTTTTTGTGGATAATCTTCTAATGTTTTTTTAAAATCATTATTATATTCCTCCCATTTTATTTAGGGAAAATATATATCAATAACTTTATTTTAATTCAAAATTCAATTATTTTCCAAAAAAAACTATTATTTACAATACAAGTCTTCGACAACTCTGATATTCATTATTGAAAAAATAAAAATGAAGTTTTATTCCGAAATATTATCTCCATTTTTCATTTGGGATCCCCAAATATTATTCATGAATTAATTAATAATGAAATAAATATATATCCAATTCCTTTCCTTGGGCTTATTTTATGTCTATGATTTGAAAATGTTCTTTCTATAATTCATGATTATGTAAATGTTTATATGTGATGGGTTGGACTAGTATATTATTGTTCAATGATTGATTGGATTATATTATATACCTCATGAGATTATTTATATTATGTGTGAACATTATTTTAGCATGTTTCACAACTATGTATGGTATTTTTACACTTATACATGACGTTTCATATTTATTAATTACTTTATTCCATGAATGTATCCAATGCTTCCCCCCATTATGTGAATGATGATCTTATTCTTATGTTATGATGACAATTATGAACATTCATATTATATATATTCTTTACATTTTTCATTCTCTTACTGGGATTTTATCCCACCGATTTTATTGATGTATATCCTCCGGTGACTACTTGTACTGAGGAGAACATGTGTTTTGGAATGATAAATAAGACAATTTTAAAAAAGTGTTTACATTTTATTATTTTTAAGTGATGTATCGTAAATATTTATCCAAATACTAAATCATTGATTCTGGTTTGCAATTATATTTTGTTGATTATCTTAAAAGTGATGTAATATTTTTCTAAAAAGGATGGTTTTCTATTGTTGGTATCTGATCACAATCTTATTAATATTGGAATTAGGATTAAGGAAATTTAGTGAATTATAATAAGGATAATAGGAATTAAATAAAAAAATTGGATAATATTTTTTTAATGAAAAATGATAAAATAAAGGATCCAATAAGATATTCTTTTTGTGTCCACAATAATAAAGTATTTATTCTAGAATTATTGACTTAGGATTAGTTCAAACCATTCATATTTTATAAAATGGTATGAACCATGAAAAATACCACAATATACTATTTAAGAGAAAATGAATTGATCTCTCAAACAATATCTATAATTTCATGGAAGGTGGAGGATAAAAAATCATGGGAATGATCCCCTAGAATTATCAGGATATAAATTATAACCTAATCCATGTTAAACATCCTCCATCAGCCATGAAGGAGAAACTATACAATGAGTCCTTTATGCAGAAATTACCATCAACATTTAGTGGATCTTCTGATCTACATGTTTTAGAATAGTGGGTTAAATTAATGGAGTAGATCTTTTCTTTTCTCCATATGTCTTTGAGTGAGAAGGTGACTCTGGGAATAATTTTTTTAGATAGATAAAATGATCAATGGAGGGGATTGATAATTAACACTATAATAAAGGATGAAATAAAGGATATTGATTAATAAATCTTTTTCAAAATATAATTTTTCATTAATATTACATGAACACTCCATACAAATATAGATATATAATTTATTAATATAATGAAAAAAGAATGTGAATATTAAACAATATATATAAATATTTACAACTCATGAAATATATGACTCTGGTTTTGATATCAATAATCATATAAAAATATATACAATCATTAGTGATTTAAAACCTCACATTCAAAAGGTTATACATCTCTAAGACATAAAGAGTTTTGAATAAGTCATTGGATGTTCTCTCAATACAAAGATTCAGTTTGGAGAATGGTCCCATGGTTATTGATAAAAGAAGAAATGATTGGAGTTTCAAGATAGTGAGTCAAATGAAAAAGAATGAAATTGGATCCAACCAACCACGTGTCCTACATTTTTGATGAAGAATCATTGTAACTACCTCAATGTAATGGGGAAGTGTTGAATGTGTTCAATAGATGGTCACCAGCTCATTAATGTCGAAGATACATGAATAATCTAACTAACAAAACCGAGGAAATGATGGAACCACCTAATTTACCACCTATATATCACTAATTCAACTCTATGGATGAATGTAAGTATACAAACCATTGAACTATACCTTTATTCATTGAGGGTAATTAGCTTTGGTAGCCACCTAAGACAAAGGAGTAATAAAATAATTATTCTATATCTATTGCTAATGTAGATAAAGAAACAATAGGTCATTAACATACAATTTTTATTCAATATATAATGGAAAATTTATTATTTCATTCAGGTTTGAGGCATTCCATTATATCCTGCATGTTATATATAATTATTTAATTGTTTCCATGATAAATTGATGTTGAGATACCCACAAAAATACCTTCTTGTAGGATCATTGCAACCCAATAGTGGGAATCTCCTCTTGTTGACATCTGTGGAATGATTATTCCATTTGTTCTCATAATATATCCCTCGGTAGATTTCGATTGTTGTACCTCTCGTACCCCTCGAGGTTTAATTTTCATGATCACAATCACTCTCTTCTTTATCTAATATTGTTTTAAGTGTTTTTGGAGGATAGGCATGATTTCAGGTTGCCAAGGAATTGGGCCAAGAAAGCAAGAAGGAAAAAGTGGACTGATTTTCAGTCCACCGGCCAACCGGTGGATGACCACCGGCCAGCCGATGGAGCCTGGACAGAAGGCATCCTTCTGTCCAGACCACCGGCCAACCGGTGTCCCACCACCGGCCAGCCGGTGGAACCCAGACAAATAGTGTTTGCTACTGCCTCAGCACCGGCCAACCGGTGGCCTCCTCACCGGCCAGCCGATGGTGCCTAAGCCCGAAGGTCTCTCCTTTACCAAAGCACCGGCCAACTGGTGGCCAAGCACCAGTCAGCCGGTGGAGCCAGTCAAACTAGCCCTTGGGCTTTGACCAGGCTTGTCCACTTGACTCCCAACGGCTCCGAAGGCCTCTCCAACGGCTCCGAAGACTCCCAAAGGCCATTTGAGGGTTCCCCCTCTATAAATAATGGACTAGGACCCCCCGGAAACTTAACCAAGCACAAGGAAGCCCACTGACACATTTTTGATCATTTGGCGAACCTCCGGCGCATTCCTCCAAGGAACCCCTACTTGCTCCAACTCAATTCAACATCTAAGGAGCACCACCATAGAAGCTTGGGAGAGCTCTTATTCAACTCCAATCAATCCTTTGGCGCCCAAGGCTTCTCCCATTACGGTTTTTCTTGTTTTATCATTTTGAGCATCATTTTGGGTTTGTGCCTACAAACCCCATCTCTTTCTCTCATCCTCTCTTTTGGGTTCTCACACCACCTTCAAGGTGTGAAGAGGTTAGTCAAGCCTTCCCTTTAAAAGGATTGAATCAAAGGTGAGCTAGCCTTCACATGTAAGAAGGCTAGTGGGTTCTTGCTCAACCATTGATAGCAGGTGGGTTCTTGAATAACCATCAAAAGAAAGATGTAATAGGGTCTAGACTAACCTTAAAGTCTAGTGGGTTTCTTGCTAAAACCATTAAAAAGCAAGCGGTAGTAAATATCTCAATGGTTGAGTTGGGAGCGGAGACATAGGCTTGGGTTTAAGCCGAACTCCGTTATCAATTTTGTGTCTTGTCTCTCTTATTTCCGCTGCACTTTTAACTTTGATTTTAAATTGTTAATTATTTTTTAAAACGCAATTCACCCCCCCTCTTTCCATCACTTATCCACCCAACAATTGGTATCAGGGGAAAATTTGAGTAATACCCTAACCGGTTTCAAATTCAAGATCCTTTGTGATGGCCTCAACTTCTTTCTCCCCCGAAGGTTATTCTTTGGGTTGTTCTCCATTCTTTGATGGAACCGACTATACTTATTGGAAAACCCGCATGACCACTTTTCATATAAGTATAGGTTATCCTATTTATAAAATTGTCATGCATGGTTACTCTCTCTCTTCTCCCGATGTATCCAAATGGACCCAAGCCGATATTAAAAATTTCGAGCTTGATGGCAAAGCCATGAACTCTCTTCATTGCGGCCTTGATCGTAATGAATTCAATCGAGTTTCCACATGCACCTCATCACATGAAATCTGGAAACTTTTGGAGGTTACCCATGAGGGGACCAACAAAGTCAAGGATACTCGATTGGACATGTACCGTAAAGATTTTGAGTCTTTCACCATGCACCCACACGAAAATATTACTGAAATGTTTACTCGTTTTACTGACGTTTGCAATGGGAGAAAGTCCCTTGGTGATGATGTGTCTGCAGAAAAAATGGTCAAGAAGATCCTTTGGATCCTACCAAGCTCATGGGCACCGAAAGTCACGGCAATCCAAGAAGCAAAAGACATAAAGAACATGCCGGTCGAAGAGCTCATCGGATCCCTCATGACCTATGAGATCACCATGAGGATGCAAGATGAAAAGGAAGGCAAACCGATCAAAGTTCCAAAGAACATCGCCTTCAAAGTTCAAGAAGAAGAAAGCTCCTCCTCCTCATCGTCTTCCTCTTCAAGCGGAGATTCGGAAATGGAGAATCTTGCCCGCAAAACGCACAAATTCATGAAGAAGCACAAGAAGAAGAAATCCCGCAAGGCTCAACCCAACGAAAAATCCGAGCCCGTGGTAACATGTTATGGGTGTGGAAAGAAAGGCCATTACAAGCCCGATTGTCCACTCCACAAGAAAAAGGCCAAGCACAAGGAAAAGAAGAAGGCATTCAAGTCCACATGGAGTGATAGCTCCACATCCTCATCCTCCTCCTCCTCAAGTGACAACGGTAAAAAATGTCTAATGGCATTCCATGAGGTAACCTCTTCCGACTCCTCATCCTCTATTTCTTCAAATTCTTTCAATCATTTATCTTACGAGGATCTCCAACATGCTAGAGATCAATTAGAGGAAGGTTTTCACGAACTTTCTTCCAAATTTATTGCTTTAAAAAAGAATTTCAAAAAACTTTCTTCCGAAAAAGAAAAACTTCTCAAAGAGAAGGAAGAGTTGTCCCTCAAGGTCCAAAACCTTCCCAATGTTGATTCTATGGAATCAACAATCAAAGATTTAAGGGAATCTCTTGCCAAGTTCACCCAAGGTGAACAAAATTTGACCAAACTCCTTGGTTCCCAACGCATATCTAGAACCACCGAAGGGCTTGGCTATTCCAAGCAAGCTTCCTCTTCCCATGCTCCAACTTTTTTTGTAAGGGGGAGCTCTGAATATAAATTTTGTAATTATTTCAAAAAAACTGGGCACTTAATTTATGAGTGCGATTGAAAAAATGCCCGGTATGGAAGGCCCAAAACCATTTCTTATAATGATGAATTTTTTAGGAGAAGACCCGCCACAAGACAAGTATGGATTGAAAAATCCCTTTTAGCAAGTCTCTCCGGGCCAAAATTTGTCTCGGTTCTAAAATCCACTCCCCGGTGATTTGTTGTTTTTATTTAGGGGGAGTTAGGATCATTTAAGCCTTTTTGCGTTTTTTCAATTCAAAATTTTCATTTCAATTCAAAACTTTCAATTCAAAACTTTCAATTCAAATCTCAAAAATTTTAATTGGTTTAAAAACTCTATCTTGTTTTTCAAACTTTCCCTCAATCAAGTTTTATGCCCCGTGCTATTTTGATAATCACAAAGGGGGAGAAATTCATTGTTGATTGAGGGAGAAATCTATTTCTCTCATGCTTTGCTTTTCAATTTATCCTTTAAAGCATGCCTTTCATTTCATTTTTTCATTTTTTGTTTTGGTGATTGTGATCATCAAAATAGGGGGAGATTGTTGTACCTCTCGTACCCCTCGAGGTTTAATTTTCATGATCACAATCACTCTCTTCTTTATCTAATATTGTTTTAAATGTTTTTGGATGATAGGCATGATTTCAGGTTGCCAAGGAATTGGGCCAAGAAAGCAAGAAGGCAAAAGTGGACTGATTTTCAGTCCACCGGCCAACCGGTGGATGACCACCGGCCAGCTGATGGAGCCTGGACAGAAGGCATCCTTCTGTCCAGACCACCGGCCAACCAGTGTCCCACCACCGGCCAGCCGGTGGAACCCAGACAAATAGTGTTTGCTACTGCCTCAGCACCAGCCAGCCGGTGGTGCCTAAGCCCGAAGGTCTCTCCTTTTCCAAAGCACCGGCCAACCGGTGGCCAAGCACCGGTCATCCGGTGGAGCCAGTCAAACTAGCCGTTGGGCTTTGACCAGGCTTGTCCACTTGACTCCCAACGGCTCCGAAGGCCTCTCCAACGGCTCCGAAGACTCCCAAAGGACATTTTAGGGTTCCTCCTCTATAAATAAAGGACTAGGACCCCCCGGAAACTTAACCAAGCACAAGGAAGCCCACAGACACATTTTTGATCATTTGGCGAACCTCCGGCGCATTCCTCCAAGGAACCCCTACTTGCTCCAACTCAATTCAACATCCAAGGAGCACCACCATAGAAGCTTGGGAGAGCTCTTCTTCATCTCCAATTAATCCTTTGGCGCCCAAGGCTTCTCCCATTACGGTTTTTCTTGTTTTATCATTTTGAGCATCATTTTGGGTTTGTGCCTACAAACCCCATCTCTTTCTCTCATCCTCTCTTTTGGGTTCTCAAACCACCTTCAAGGTGTGAAGAGGTTAGTCAAGCCTTCCCTTTAAAAGGCTTGAATCAAAGGTGAGCTAGCCTTCACCTGTAAGAAGGCTAGTGGGTTCTTGCTCAACCATTGAAAGCAAGTGGGTTCTTGTATAACCATCAAAATAAAGCTGTAATAGGTTCTAGACTAACCTTAATGTCTAGTGGTTTTCTTGCTAAAACCATTAAAAAGCAAGCGGTAGTAAATCTCTCAACGGTTGAGTTGGGAGCGGAGACGTAGGCTTGGGTTTAAGCCGAACTCCGTTATCAATTTTGTGTCTTGCCTCTCTTATTTCCGCTTCACTTTTAACTTTGATTTTAAATTGTTAATTATTTTTTAAAAGGCAATTCACCCCCCTCTTGCCATCACTTCTCCGCCCAACATCGATGACATACTATGTATGGATTGACTCTTTTTATATACATTACACATTTACTATACTGAAATGGAAAAATAATTTAAAATTTTGAACCATCCCATGATCCTCTATATATGAAAGGATGATCATGAATCCCATTTGAATAATTACTCAATGGTATATGTGTTGATACTCTATGACGAATCATACCTGGTATAAATTATTGTATTGAAGGAAATCATGGAATATGAGTTAATGCCCACTCAGATTGACGGTAGTGGTATATTTCCCAAATTGTAACCCAATGATCTCCAAAATCATGAGATATAGTTCTCAATAGAACTTGTACATAGAGCCACCCCTATATCAGAATTAACTGACAAGATTTCCCCCTTTTCAATTAGTGGTTTTCAGGAAGCAACTACTGGAGAACATGGAAATGGGTTAACAAGACCTAGTTCATTGCATTGGTTTTTTTAGTTCTCTATGTAAAGAAAAATTATGTATCAATACAATTGTGTATCAATTACTGATATATCAATAAGATCAATAGAATGAACAAGTAACATCTTCATATGATTGATGACATGATTGATAAACTATGAGGATATCAATCCCAATCAATGGGGGATCATTGTTCTGTATATCATCAACTGGAGGTGAATAACAAATATATATGGAATACATTATTATGTACAAGGTATGGTCACTATGAGTTACAAGTTATTACCTTTGGAATTAAAATTTATCGAAAAAGTATAATGTATATGATGAATAGTGTATTGAGAGACTACATAAAATAATTGTATTGTTTATCAATTCTATTCAAATGTACTCCAATAATAATTCAAACCAGAAGAAAAAATATTTATTATGAAAGAGATGTTAAGGAAAGAGATATTGTACTCCATTTTAGAATGTGTGACTTCTTGATGTTGCGGGAAACACTCTTGGGGAACATGATCACAACTGAGAGAATTTTTGTAGACCATTCAAAAATAAAGGCAACTGAAGAATGACATAGTCACACTTGCATAACTGAAATACCATGTTTTCTTGGATTATCAAACTATAATTGAGGTTTAGTGTAATACATTTCATGAATTTATATCCATTTAAATAAGTTAAAATATAATGGGCTAAATTATTTTTCTACATAATAATGTTAGGAATGTTTCAAGGATCTCAAGAAGAGGCCAACCACTACACTTGTACAAACAATACCATCTTGTGGAGAATTATTTTATATAGAAAGACTCTTTATTGAAAAACTGCAGTTTTTACTCAAGAATAATGATAATGCGATAAATTATACCTCATGATAGCTGTAGAACTACAATAATAAGTACCAAAAAATGAACTCGAGTTTGTAGGTATGACATTTGGATGGAAATATTGTGGCACTGCCGCTATGCTGAGAAGTGTGAAATACATTATTATCCTAATAGTCTAGAGTATATATTCACGTAGAGGGATCTTAATAAGTATTTAATAATAAATTTATTTATAATAATGAAATATGATTCCTCTCTTCATTACCATTTAAGAATGTCGAACAAGGTAACTGATGATATTATTGGAAAAGAACCTACCAACATAATCATGATGTTATTTGAAAAAGGTCTTATCATCATGGATATAATATAGATGGATTCGTAAATTATAATGACAAGGAATATGTCAAACCTTTTCCAAATTATTTCTGAAACATCTTATTCAATTTAATATCAATACATGACAAAGGATTGATTTAAGGCTATAAAAGATGGTTAAAAAGATAAATTAAGGGAAGATACAATAGTTCAAAATCATTTATATTGGTCTGAATTAGATTTGAATTAGAATTATTATTCATTCATCACTTAATATAAATATTTTGTTATTGGATAACTCACAAAACTATCATTTATCTATCCGTATTGGTGGTACAAATATGAAACATGGTCATTGAGAGATCTTTTGGTGGGACAAAAACACGAAGGAAATTGTAATGTATATCTAAAGATGATTGATATGTCATCATATTAATGATAAGATATAGAACAAAAAAAATGGATGAAAAAACCATTTTTTGTAACCATAAGGAAATGGGATAATTTCATTATGTACATTGGAACATGTATATCAGATATTTCTAATTGAAATAGTCCGATAGAAGTTATTGTGTATCAACTCAGCAATATTTCCCACTTCATTGATATTCAAGAAGATTTATCACATAAATAAAATTACAATATATTTTTTAATGACATGGTGAGGCTGCATGGGGTTCCACTTTCAATTATATTTGACCATGATCTAAGGATTAACTCTAAATGTTGTATAAGTATTCAGAATAATCTATGTTCTCAATTGAATTTCATCATGGACTATCACACCCAAACAAACATCGATTTTAAAAAGAATTATTTACAAATATGCAGAAATGTTATGATTATTGTAAATATAATTAATTAAATGATGGGATTATCATCTCCCATTGATTGAGATCAAATATAAAAATAGTTTAAAACATGTATTATGATGGATAGATATGAAGCTCTATATCAGAAAAGTTGTATGAATCCATCTTGTTTGGATTATGTTTGTAAAAAATATAAACATAAAACAGATCCAGTGAAATATATTATTGACAAGACTAAAATCCTTCAAATACATATAAAATCTCCAAATATTTGTAAGAATATTTATGTTGATATTATAAAAGGGACTTGGAGTTTTATGTTGGATACAATTTATTCCTTCATATATAACCCTGAAAGATAATCATGTGATTTGGAAAGAAAGGGAATCTTAGACCATGGAATATTGTCCCCATTGAGATCATTTGTCACATAGTATAGGTGGAATAATTGATTGAAAATCAAAAATCCATGTCTCAATTTCTTGATGTATTCCATGTATCCATCCTAAGGATTCAAATATCAGATCCCTCGAAATTACTAAAATCGTAGGTTGTATAGCTGGGAAACTATCTCTTTTATGAGGAGAAGAAGGTGATTATTTTGGACCATATATATAAGTTTCCAATTAATAATAACACTCAAATGGTAATGGTACTATGGATAAACCATAATTTTGAATAGGAAACATGTGAACAATATGAATCAAAGAAAGAGAAAAATCCTCCCTTTCTTTCACGTTATGATGTAAAAAGATATTTTTAGGATGAAATTTCATATGTGGGGAAGAATTTAATGAACCAGAATAATACTAATGGATTTTCCATTCTTATATTATGTGGTAAAAAACATTAATAACATATAAAATCCAATAAAATCATTATTCCCAAAAATTATTAATTAAATAAGTAGAATTTATGGAAATTATCTTTACTATACCAATAGAATAGTAATCTGATCATTGGAATAATAATATGAACATTTGTAATAGTAATAAATCTATTAGAATAGTAAAGTATCATATGAAAGTATAAATAATATTAGGTTATTATGTAAATTAAAATACGATATAATAATATGATTGAATATTAAAATAGTTGTTTTAAAAAGTTTAAATTAATTGTTAATATTTTCTTGAAACATAAATGTTGATATTTAATTTTATAATTTAATTATTTATTTAAAAGAAAAATATATTAATAAAATAGATTCGTATATTAATATTTTTATATAAATATATTATACTTTAATCAGACCTTAACTACTTTTTAAAAGATCATATAAAACTAATCATAATAATAAAATCGGTATTTATATAATAATTGATAATTATAATTAATGTTTTAGTTTCCCATATTTATGAAATTATTTTCATAAAATTGATTTTATTTCAAAATCAAAATTTCATGAAGGGTTATAGTAAATTTTTTGGGTTTTCTTAGAATATCTGAATTTTGTGAATAGTGAAATCTGATGACATTTAGTATTTATCATTATTATCAAAATACAAGAACTTTTTAGTCATAGATTATGAATGAATTATTAAATAACTATTTGGTTTGAAATATCCAGAAATATTATCTTTATATATTCAATGTAAAAAATAATATTGATATTCTTGAGTGAAAATAATATAATAATGAATATAATAATAACTAAACACCCACCCTCCACCTATAAGTACCACCCACATCACACCTTCTCTTCAAAAATTCTAAGACTTATATAATTTAATTATTATTATAAAATCTCTTCCAATTTATATTTAAAATTTCCATTTTATATTGGTCTCAAAAAAATACCTTACACAAGTTCCATAAAGAGGTTCCCATAGAGATATCGTTCAAGAGGAAGAATCATCAACCCTTCTCTTTTAATTTTTATTATTTTCTTATTCTCTTCTCCACTAACCTATAATAGGTAGAATGATACCTATATTATCATATATTTATATTTATTTTAATGTGTTAATTTAATACCCATCAAAAAATCTCTTCTCTCATCCTTTTATTATATAAATGAAAAAATATTCTCTGACATGTTGGGTCACCACCATCATGGACAAAGAGTTTTAATTTCCATTATCGACATCATGGATGGCCATAAAATCATTATTATTGATATATAAGATATATATATATATATATATTATCTTTATTCATGTAAAATGACTAATTTATTGACATAATATTAAATAAAACGAAACTTGTTTTTGATGGTATGAAAACCCACAAAAAATAATCAAAAACATTATGATTACTGTTTTATCAAATGAGTAATATTCGAAATAGAAACATTGATATATATGACCATTTAGACTATTTAAAGTACATTAATACCATAATATTTCACTTATAAGGAATTATTTTCATTTGACGAGATCTTCTAAAATTATATATAAGTGAACTAATCTTGAAATGATGAAAATTAACACCTCAACAACAATTATGTTGAACGCCGTAACTTATCTAAATAGCCATAAACAAAATAATAAAATTATATTAAATAAAATACATAAGTGGTTATGAATTTAAAATTAAGAAATGTAATTGGATCACCCAAGATATTAGGATCATGACTATAATGCATTCAAATATAAGGTACATAGATTATCAAACCCAATTAAATTTATTTGGGTTATCCTTTTTTTGAATCATTGATGATATAGATAATATTCAAATGAATCATAAGTAAAAAAATTCAAAATCATAGCCCATTCAATTTGGGATATACGTGTTACCACCTTGATTTTAATACTAAATACATGATTTTCCAAAAATACTATTCATTCAAAAAATACTATGACATTTCATGTGTTGTTTCTTACCTAAAGAAAAATTAAATTTCATTCTAATGTATGATCTTCTTTTATAATCTAGGAACCCCAAATATTATTCATAAATGTATTGTTGATGAATTTTATTTGGAAACCCATTATATTCCATTGGTCTGTTTATGAATATTATTTTTATACGTTATATAAGGATTACATCACTACGTAAATGTTAAGATGTGACCGGTGGTCCTAGAATTATATGGACCTCCAAAGGATTGGGTAATCTTATTTATCATCTGAGATAATGTGTAATATGTTTGAACAGGTTGCTATTTTTTAACAATGATGGTGTTTTTATTATGTTAAAATGTTTTAGTGAACATGATTCTAGATTTCTTCAAAACAATGTGGGGTATTTTAGCATTTGGACATGATGTGTCATTTTTATTCATATCCACATTGCATTCCTTTATAAATTGTTTCTCAAATTATATTAATGATGATCATATGTTTCTATTATAATGACTCTGATTATTCTCACTCATGATATATGGATTCTTATCCCTATTTAATATTCTTATGGGTATTTTATATCACCCCTTTTCATAATTTATATCCTCATGTGACAGCTTATACTAAGGATAACATGAGCTTCAGAAGGATAAATAATAATATTTAAAAAATTATTTTGTTTTATTATTAATAAGTGATGTATGGTGCTAATATGCCTAAGATACTTGACCATTGATCCTGGATTGTAACTTTATTATGTTATTATCTAAATAATGATGTTATAGTCATGTAAGAAATTGAAGTAATTATAAATCACCCTAAAAAATAGTAAATACTTCATTAAAATAATATACATAAAGATTAATTTCATTTCAAGAAGAATATAGAGGGAAAAGAAACAATACAGAGAGAAATTTCTATATAGAAGTTACAGAACTCACCAGGGATAAATACATATAGATCTCTAGGACATGATGTAAAATACTTAAATGAAGGGCAATACAAAAACATTTAGAACACACTCTATGTGGCCTTGGATATGAGAGATAAGTGATGGCGGAAGAAGTGTTTGGGTGTATCAGGTATTTTAAGACCCATTGAAAAATTAGGAGACCACAACACAACCCCAAGGACCATGAATTGGTCCTCCCCTACACGGGGTATTCAATGACACAACTTTAGGGACCATGACAAATTAACTATTACTGAAAGGGGATTATGTTAATATTGGAAGTACCAAATTAAATTTAATCATGGGGTGATGGATTTTCCCTAAGAACCAAACCATAGAACACCCTTTTAAATTAATGGTACTACATTATAGCCATTTTCTCATGGAACAACAACCCTGTAATTTGGGAGTGTCCTTGAAAATCAACCTGAACTTCCTTCTCCACATCATAAGTCCACTATTTCAAAGCCACTGTGACCATAAAGAAACACATACCTCCACACAACAAGAATTTTTATTTTGGTAACAACTCCCCTAAATCTTCTTAAACACCCTCCAAACAACTTGGAACCTCTTTCAAGTGACACCGACATTAATACCATTCAATTGAATGAGATTTCATGAATCGATTTATTAAATTACTTAACTCTCCATATATTCTCATCGATATTAATCTTCAACAAAATGTATTGATACTGATGAGATAAAGGGTTATTGAAATGACCATCTAGTAAGATGCCTCAAATGGATCTCTCAATCAGAGGAGATTAACTCTATAATTTAATGGAAACCTGAATAAACCAATTCTAAAAAATAAGTAACAACTAAAAATTCCATTTGGGGAGATAAATACCAAAAGACATTAAATATAATATAAAAAACAAGTGGAAATCATATAATTACACAAAAATATTTAAACATAAAAACATGAATTACAAAAATAAGTGTTTTAATCATCAAATAGCTTAGGGTATTGAGTGAGTCTCTATAACTCACATTCTGAGGAACCCTCTATCATTCCATTGTGCCACCAGAATAAATGAACCAAAGGAATATTATGCTTCTACAGCCCCTTATCACGGAATTCCTAGATCCATATCGAACCCTCCTTAAAAATTCATCAAAAAAATCCAAATTTCCTCAATAGATTATTTTTGATTCATCATGATGCTAGAAAATGAGAAACTATTCATGAATAAAATCTAGCATCCACCTTATTGCGGAGTATGTTCTATCAATGAATCCATGAATCCAACACAAAAATCACCTCAAAATCCCAAAAAATTTTATAGAATGATTAATCCTACAATAAATCCTCCAATTGTGATGAGAATAAGTAAATTGCAAGAACACATGACCTAAAAATATGAACAATAGAGTCTTCATCCTTTTATTAACCTAGGATTTTTGGTAATAATGTGGTACCTATATCCTTCCATGGTTTATTTAGGAAAAATATGACATATTATTTACATCATCTACACATTGAATCTCTCACTCACTGACCAAATTCCAACACAACATAGGAAAAATGGATCATCCATACAATGAATTAAATGGCATAGTACCAATATTTGCAGTGGAAAATATTATTGTAAGCTAACTCGACAAAGGAAAGGTACCTCACTGGTGAAACTCCAAAATTCACAACACAATAGAACATCGTGTCATAAAAAATATAGAGAGTCTTCTCTACCTTATAATACATCAATAGATGTATAGATGTCCAATTGAATGATAAAGAGTCAAATTAATGTTTGTGACTCCTTAAAACCATGGGGGTAAAAAGAGGATCATATTCATATAAGGCCATATTAATGACCCAGTAGAGTCCCACCACCACTTCCATATTCTAACCTGAAAAAATAAGAAATAATATCAACTCCCTCATCACAATAAAATGGGCCAATTTCATCAAATGATAGACTATCAAAATAAAAGATTTTAGAATCCCTAATTTTGAGTTAAATAAGTAATAATTTCCATTAATATTTCCTCCCACTTCCAATAGGTAACATCTAATGAAATGGTAAATGGACTAGGAAAACATCGCTCATCCTTCACCTTCTAGTAAATGAATAATTGGGACACAAACTATGAAAATAAATACATCATACCATGCCTCAAAAAATGACCTATAAAATACTGGTACACCATTATCATTTAAGGAATCACAAAAAATTGAGGTATATGTAACACCTAATCTATCAAATCACACTTCACCGAATGGATGTAAATCTTTCCCAGGAACATAACTTAGTGTTTTCCATCATCATAAAAACCATTATATACGTATTCAAAGACCACTCAATCACCCAAGACGTCCATCTCATCCCCACAAATTATAATCTTACACCCAATAATGTAAAAGTTTCTGCACATCCATATATAAAAGAAAATATCCTTCCTAAAACCCTACCTTATCTATATAAATTTATGAGAGTTTTTCGACAACACTATATGAACCTCCATATTCACACACATCCCCACTATATGATGTCCTTCACAGTGCATTAGATATAATAATTCCTTTTCCTTGGGTATATGAAGCCTCATTTTCGTAATAATGTAAGAATTACATTCACTAAAGCTATCATAAGATTATATCATGCAAGGAAAATACATACCCCTAGATCATTTGAAAAGGAAAAGTGAAAAAAGGATCAATACAGGGGTAATATCAACACAACCATAAGTAAAACACAACATAAATAATTATAAGATCATGAGGGGTATATTATGATCATATAAACATTAATTATAATTCCAATTAGGGAAATTGATCAATGCTTCATCAGAACACATCCAAAGCAATGACATGATGTTTTTCAAAAAAAAACTCAAATTGAACTCCCTGCAATTAAAAAACAGACTCGAGAGTTGACCAAATAACCCCTTATGATCTAAAATGATACAAATAAGTGGATAGTCTTCAAGAAATCGTTATCCTTATTAGGAAATGATGTAAAATTTTGTTAATATTGGGTGAAATCTACTATAACTATCCAATAATAGTGTGCAGGAATTCCGATATAATACACCTCTATTACTCTCATCGGTGATTCGAAAGAAACTACTACTTCTATAATCATTGGTTCAATAGTTAATCTATAATGGGATGACACATTCCCTAATAAATTAACATAACATAACAATTCCCACTCTTTGAAAACATCTCAATCATCTGTTCAAGGTGAATCACTCCCAAAATGCCAGGTAGTTACACTCCATGCTCCTCCTAAATTTTGTAGTACACCACAATTTCATCATTGAAACCCACAATGAATCTTTTCAGTAAATCATTGAAAAATTTATTTATCATCTTCATAAATATGGTTGGGGAAATAATTACCCCAACCATCATAAAATATAACTCATAACATCCATAAATAATTTAGAAGTAGTTCATCTAAATATCTTCATCATTTATCCACATCTATTGGTCTATTGATATAGATCAACCATTGAGAACCGACAATATCCTTTCAGATGATCAAATGATTCGTCAAAGTGTGGGAATGGATAAAGTTTCTCCATAATAACTTATTTCAATTGGTGATAATTTTTTTTAATTCTATAATCCTTCTTCCCCAATTAACATCATGCATCCAAAGGTGTAACACTCTGCTGAAAAAATAAAAGGTCGTTTAGAAATACTCAATAATCTCACAACTATGAATGTTATATCCTATAAAGATACCTCCAAATAAGAGGAATTCTTTGTTGTAGCTCATTCCTAAACTAAATATCTCATTTTGGGGGTAACACATCATACGGTTGTATCGATAAACATAAGAATTGTCCTTATGGGAGGCGAAACCCCATCACTATCTCAGAATCTATAGATACATCATACCTGTCAACTCTACCTTCATTTGATTTTGTCAACCCAAAGGCAACATGAATGAACTCCACCTAGATTTCCATATCACGGACATGTCATTGTGATTTTAAGAAGTGAGTCACTCCAAAAAAAAACCATGAACCCCATGTAGAAATCAAGAAACTAGTACCTTGATGAATATACATCCCACCAAATGATGAGAACTCTAATGAATGAAGTTGAACATGAACTAATCCAGTTCACCTCTAACCCTATTGATGACCACCTTTATGGTCGTGTTGTACTATCTAGGGATGAGAAGTATCTCAGAGATATACTCTGACAACCACATATTCTTTCAAATGATCATATATAGGGACACACATCTATTGTTTCCTGCTCTATAACTATCTTAAAAGAAGAATATTATGTGGGATACTTGTTTCACAGTTACTTATCATAATGGTCAGGTACTATTTATACTAAAAACTCATTATATATAAAATAAAATTTAGTGTAATCCATTATAATAGATAAGGAATACATCACCCCATTGAAATAACTTATTTATAGATGGGAACTACCCAAAACTGAAAACAAATCCTCTATCCTAAAAAATCAGAACCACATACCACACGTCTACATCTTGAGGAATTCTAAAAACTCCATCTAATTACAATCCATGTCATTCCAGAAACCTCCAAAAAACCTCTTCACATTTCTGTGCCTCAATAATATCTTCAGTGGATTTTTTTTGGTACTAGGATCTTAATATTTAAATGAAAATCTTCTTTAATATTCCTTGTTATTTCATATTTAACAGGAAAAAAGACTGTTGCTTATAGTGAAATTGGTCTTTATATGGATCCTCGACCAATTCATTATAAAAACCCACTAACAATGGGTAGTTGGATATTTTTAATTATCCATGTTTATGGTCAATTAATGTATCTATTTTAAAACTCATAGGAGAACATCTACAATGAAAAAGATGATTTCATTCAATAACAGAGGAATATGTATGATCATATTCTAACTCCATGTTGTGACATCCTCATAGAAAATGAAATGAAATGTAAATTTTGATCATATATTGAACCAAAATCTATCTCAAAATCCCCAAAAAAATATTAAATTACTTAATCTAAAAATTACTCATCATACTTCTAACGAATCTTGTGCAAAAAGACTCAGAGATTCCCTTTATAAGTGTCATTATTGTTTTCCTTCATTTTGTGGTGATCTCCGAAAACATCCAAGTAAACATCTCTATCATGTACCTATTGAGGATGTTGACCATGATCCATATCGATGTGATGAAAAAATGGTTACATATCATAAAATTTTAATATTGAATACTTATAATTAATTATTTAATTACATTATTATATTTTTTTAAGGTTATAAACATTCTCAATCATGAACTATTCATGATCATTTCCTCGATATCTACCCGACAAGCAGTATCACTTATTTTAGTATAATTAGTAAAAGTTTTTTTATTACATATTCTTTTTTGGTTCCATAAATATAATTTCATCAACTAATATTCGAGTTTGACCACGAAAACTAAACATAGATGACATTGTGGCCATACTAACATATGAATCCTCAAATGTGTGTAACCTCAAACTCCATTATATCCCTCAATATAAATAAAATAGAAATACGCTATCATGATCCCCCATCCCCATTGAGTATACATCTAGATACAATAATTATTTAAGGTAGATAGTGACTTCCCCAGTCTCGTTACTATTTTCCTCAGCTTTGACACTAGCACCGATGGTATAATAATCATACAGATGGGGGTGGTTCTCTCTAAAAGAACAAAAAGAATAGTGATATATGACATATAAACAAAAAAAACCAGTTTAAAACATATAAATAATATAATCTATATATATGAAATTTCATATAATACGAAACCAATTGAATTTAAATATACACATAAAAAAATGGTAAAGACGACGACAACCAAAAATCCTAAATAGATCCTACAAAATAACGAGCTAGTAAAATCTATTTTAATATTCATGTAGATCTTAATGAACATAATACAGCTTAAATATAAATGGGGTTAGAATATTTTTATACTTAGTAGGATCCTCCCCCGAGCCTCTGGTGTAATCGATAATGAATGAATTCTAAAGGATAGTAATGAAAAAAGATACCAACGTTTCACCTAACCAATTATATTATGTTCTTATCATAACAATGTATAACTAAACCATGAATCACATAAATTAAAACATATAATATAGAAATAAAAAATCAAGGTAACACCTCACCCACTTCCATATTGTTTCCCTCTATTCCCAAATATTACACGTCCAATTCTATCTCTCTCCAAAATATTCCATCTCTCTTGAACCTGTGATATGTTTCATAAAATGAACATCATTCTTAACATACTCATAGAATAAATTATATATATTATTTTTACTAACAATGTATTTTTATGAAGACATCATATTTGGTATAACATGTATCATACATCTATTAGTATACATCTATCTATAATAGTCCAAACACCGAGTAAGGAACATCAATCCATCACAGACTATGCATGTCATAACTATATTAATAATTATGATACAATATATGGAGATACACTTGTTTGATATAATCATAATACATAACTGATATCTGCATAAATATACGGGTAAAATAACTATCATCGATACCATCACATGTAACTACTTAGAGAAGACAGGCGGGACAAAGGGTTAAGTCATGTATCCATCATCCATGTAGGATGTTGGGGAAAATACCCCCTTGAGTCAACTGTGTTTTAGTCTCCCCAACTGAGATGGGTTTCATAAAGTATGAAATAATATAGTATACAATATACAATATATCACATAACCACATAATTGGTGTAAAAAAGTCTTATGACCAGTTGGAATAGATGTCTCTCAAAAACTCCTCTTCCATTATTAGGGAATAGATATCATATAGGGAGAAAATCATTCTAATATGTACATTATTCATTTATTATTCATTTAAAATTGAAATTTTGTTAATTAAATAATAAAAAATTAATTAACCAACAATATTATTCTAAATTACATTATATTAATCATCATATTAAAGTCCACAACCTATGGGAATAATCTAAACCGACTCCACATTTTCTCATGATTAACAAGTTTTTAGTATTTTCATTACATCAACATGAATCATATGGGTTATTAATTATTTAATCATTGTTAGATTCGTTCCCTTATTATGGTATTCTATGAAACGATCGTAAACTAACACTATATTGAATCAACCATCCCTGAACTATCAACAACCTCATGTATTGGGGATCAAAATTTATATAAATCGTTAATCCATTCTATTGTCTATTGAACAGATTCCTATAATAGAAGAATTTAAATTTATCACATCTATGATTATGTATATATTTAAAATATACTATCGTATCTATATATTATATTAAATACATATTCATATCTTTATAAACCTCTCCATCAAATGATTAAACTACTACCACATCATCTGGGTAACCCCACACAATGTAACATCATTAATCCTAGGCATAGACATCCTAGAAACATAACACATCGAATTGAAAAGATCACATCATTAAAAAACTCCCTTTTAATAATGAAATAAACATTTTCGTTGGGAAACATATTCTATAAAACAATGAATGAATCATCCGTACAAATATGATCTCTCACTGCTCCAAACACAAGGCCCTCAACCATATCAGGAAAATGGTAAACTCATGCCGTAGAATGTTTCATCATCACACAACAACAGATTTCTCCATCTTGAACTTACTGATTCATTATTCACATGTTCCAACTATGTAAATCATATGTCATCAATTTTTAGCATGATATAAAAAAGTTTACATGTTATCAGCATTATTTATTGTTTCAAAAAACCTAGGAATGTAACATTTTAATTAACATGACATTTAATTTTTCATTGTCAACATGAATTATCATACATTACATTATTAATCATTTCAATTTCAAAGGTAGAACACATTTAATTAATCATTTTTATGACATCAATTTTATTATCATTACATTACAATAGTAAAATATTAATGGTAACATGCCAATTCATTGTGAAATATGTAATCTAATAAATTATTTCAATTATTACATTAATTACCATTTTCAATCATTAATAACATTGAAATACATAGAATAACAATACATATTAAAAACAATAAAAATATATAGAACTGTATCTTGATAATCTAGAGGTAAATTGTTATCACATTATCAACTGTTGACCATGATTGCAATAGATTTCATTGATAATCTGGTAAAATAATTATTATATAAATTCATTTCCCTAAAAAGTAATGGAACATGATTATTTTATTATTTTACATAAATAACTAAGATAATCAACTAGTCCCCTATGTCAAAATCATTGATGTTCTCTTCCTAAGAATAGACCAACGTCATTGACCATTAATCAGCTATCCCATTTAGAATTTGTGATCCCCAAAAGTTATTGTGAAACAAAAAAAGGAAAAAAATTAAACATCGTTTTCAATAATAGAATAAATATCTATTTCATTGAATGAATAAATTATAGAAAAAATACAGATAAAAATATGAAGAGAATAAGTAGAACTCACGTTGGATAACCATGGATAGATCCCTAGTAAATGATGATAAAATATTATTATAGATGGTTTTAAATACACTGAATCCCCACTCTCTATCACCTATGTTTTTTGATATAAAATCTATATTATGAGTGGGCTTGTGGGTTGTTGGATATTTATATTATGCAACAAAATATAAGACCAATGTGAAGCATCATAGATCATTCCATAGAACAAAATTACATTGGGTATTCTACAGTGCCACATTAGGAACTACACTACATCCACCCTTGGTCAAAGAAAATTCAAATTATTCTATGAAGGATCCTATAAAAGTGGATATAAGGGTATTTAAAAATCCATAAGCACTATGTTTTAGTACACCCTATTCTATGTAATTGGTCATGATGTTTCCTATAACCCAAGATGGAGTTACCCCAAATTTTTATATCCTTTAAACTTTTCCAAAATTCTATACACTATTCTCAAGGTATTCTATTTTGTAGCAACCACTACAATGGTGAAACCCATAACTCAGCACTATAGGCATTCTATTTTTGGAACTACCTCCCCAAATCACATGAAAGAACCTCCAAAATTATATAAACCTCATATTTCTATATTAAACACCAAAAAAATCAAAAGGTATTTTTTGATATAGTCCCATATATAATTATTCATACTAAATCTCCATGTATCATTCGAAAAGACTATAGATGAGGCCTAGGGGATTATGCAAATCATTTGCGACCATTATATATATGGATGATGTTACTAATGATGTCGTCTTAGATACATTAATCATAGAATTAAATTTATTTGATGATTTTTTATTTTAGATCCTCCAACTCTTTTATATCTTCCATTTTAACAAATAAAATATTATATTTCCCAAGAACACTAAGGATAGAGTTTTTAGCCAATAATTGTTTTTTAAATCTTACCGCAATAAGGATGTGAATGTTAGTTCTCATTATGACACCTAAATTTACACTTCTTTCTACTTTTATTAATTTACATATTGTATCTCCCCAAACATTTCATGGTATGATTATTTTAAATACACTCTATTGATTAGGTAGCATATATTTTAATGAATCACTGATCCCTTTTGGAAAAAAACATGGTTACTTATAGGAGATATCCTTAAATTAGCTACTAAACATAAATTTACCCGCTTTGTAATTTGAATTTTAAAAATCCAGCATTCACGGGTGTGTTCAAGATGTTTTTTAGAGTCAAATAATATAAAAATAATTTTTTGTGAATATTAACCTACCCTAATGAATAGTAACATACCCTAATGAATAGTAACACACCCTTATGAATTGTGATATACCCTAATAGTAGCCTCCCCTATGGTGGTATAAAAAAATATTCAAGATGGAAGTACGCTATACGTATATTTTAGAATGAGTTAATGAATGTTTTAAAACTGGTTTCGATAAAAAATTATTATTTTAAATAAATATTAAAATAATGATATTTAGAAAATTATTTTTGAAAAATTGACTTCATTTTTGGATTCTACATGTCAAAAAATTGTTAGGGTGAATTTTTTGGATTTTTCTGAAATACATGAATTTTTATGAATAATATAATCCAATAATTTATAATAAATGCTAAATAATGAAATATTTGATTCATCAATGATGCTCTGCTGATGTAAGCATACTTGGTTCGAATTCACATGACCCATTTACTATTCATGGTCATGGAATAATCACTATTGGTTATATTTAGAGGAAGTAATAAATTAATGAGTTATATATTAAGAAATCACCTCTCTCCTCCACTATAAAAACCCCCTCTCACCCCCTTCCATTAACTCCTATCAAGCCTTGTTTAATCTCCAAATTCTATTCAAATACCTTCCCAACCTTATCCCCCACGTCTAGAAAGCTTCGGTATCATAAATAGAAAAAAACCTCTCACCTAAAGTGGTTCTCAAATGAGGAATTCTCAACCGGTAAATTCATCTTTCAAATTCCTTCTTTTCGTTTAGGTTCTTTTATTTTTGTTTCTTTTCTCACCTACATTCATCAAAATAATATGATAAATCCAGTAACATACATGTTATAGAATTTTTTTCATGATAATGGTATATATTCCATTATTGTATCTCTTTTCCCCGCCATTTATTTGAAGGAAATGAAAGAACCGTTTGAGATGTGCTAATTTAGCACATTCAAGGAAAACAATTTATCGATTTCTATTATAATAATTAATTATGGTCATGAAACCATTAATGTTATGGTATAACTAGATTATTTTATATTTAATATATCCTATGTTTAGTTCTGTAATATTTTTTTACAAATGGTATTATGTTATAAAGCAAAACATGTTCATTGTAATCAAACACACCTTTTTCCCAAAACGGTTGTCACTAAACCATGAAATCTTCTGGATGTTCACTAAAATAATATAACTTCTTTTCTGGACAACCACGTACATCTTATACATTTATCCAAACATGAATATAAGTGTACCAATCATTTGAAACAATGTAAACAGACAAGACCAAACAATGAAATTGACCCTTATAACCAATAAAAAAGCGCTAGAATGAACTAAAAAGGTTTATAACAAATAATTTTCATATAAAAGAGGTTATGGACTTATGAATTAATAATCCTAATTTGTTTATTTTGGTCTTTAATAACAATTCAAGAACACCATCATGCATAAGGTAAGGAATCCTCTCTCTCACTTTTATTCAAGTATCCATCCCATATTGTCTGCATTTGTTTTTTATTTATATTGATGGTGTATGTTTTATCACCTTCCCCATACTGACCTTTTGAAATATACATAATGGGATACCCCTTTAACTTTCATTAATCCCTTGCAATAACACTCGTTACCATGCCAAAATGTTTGTAAAAGGATTTCTCATCTCACCCTCAATTCTGTGGGATTTTCATTATTCGCTTCTTATTTCATATATGTGGTATAGGTGTATTACTTTTTGACATATGTTATAATCATTATAATTATAATTATTGGATTCTGCAACTCTTTTTGTGGTTATTAACTTTTTTCATCTGACTCAATTGAATACAACATGGTAATGAGCTTTGTCTCAATTTTCACTTCGTTGTGACTTGCTTAGTAATTGTGCACCTACTCTTTCTTATGTGGTGAAACAACTACCCATTTCATATAAATATTAAATTAAAAGTATATAACATTTAAATATCCATATTCTCATGTCATGGATATGTTTATTGTCTAAACCATATACCATTTCACATACGGTGTATATTAGGGATGTTATTGATGATTCTTTATTCTATACTCTATACAGATATTGAAAAGGAATATTGCTCTTGTACTTAATCGTTTATTAAAGAATAATTTGGTAGTGGAGGTGCGGGGGCCCACTACATCTCCTCGATTCATCGGTAGGTATCATGAGACAAAATAGTTTGGCGACAGACTATTCGAGTTTGTTTCCAAAAATCAGATGGGTTTATACCCATAGAACTAAACCATTTTTACGGTATTAAGCTTCATGTTCCAGATACATGACATCCAATTAATAATCATTCTCTTTTTTCATTATCAGTTTTTATTATTATCCATGAGGTTTTTACTATGAAAAAATCTATGGATACAGTTTCATTCATAGTTTATTAATGGAATTAGTTGTTCATTTATTAACTATGCCATTTGGATTATGTCATATTGATTATGATTCACTTATTATTGTACTCATGCTTCCTATATTTGTATCCCTTATTGATTTTTTGAGCTCACCCCGTTCATTGTCTACCTTCAACAGGTGATGAAGAGAAGGTATTCTTTTGAATTTCTATGGATGTAGTTTTGAATTTTTTGTTATGTATTGTATTTTGTAACCTTTTCTAATGTAATTTTAGTTACATCTATGTATATATTTTCTTCAAGACTAATAAACTGATCGTTCCTTTGAGATTTTCATTTCTTCTCACCATGAAAATATCACAAGTAATGAACCAGCTCCAGCCTAGAGGGTTCAGGGTGTTAGAGTGGGTATCAAAGGAAATTTAGTAGGAAACATGGAAACTAGAGTAGGAAATATATAGTAGGGATCAATTCCCTAATGTAGTATTTGAGGATAAACATACAAGAACATCCTGGTATTTTGGTAAGGAATATATTATGTGGATCTTTCATGTAATACATCCCTGTCCGGATACGAGCAGGTAGAGGTGGCTCTGGCACAGATGTATCTAGGTGTAAAACCCTAAAACACCGCTTTGAGCTATACTCAAACTTGAACTGGTACATGAAAATGGGCCTTGCTGCACTCTTGGTTTCGACACTCTTAGGGGATATGCCTAGGATAATTCATATTTTCTTTACAAGCCATTGTGAAAGAAGTTTAATGTAAAATTTACCTCAAAGAAACCATGTTTATTGGATTAGGTATGCATAGAATTAAAATATATGTTGAGTAATATTATATTTAAGGTTCATAAAATAATCTAGTTTATCCCATTATTTAGAAATGTAATCTAATGGAAGAAGGTGAATTAATACACGTGGAAAATGTAGGGATCTCCCTACTGAGATTGTCAACACAATCAATGTTGGAGCAGATCAGATCATGAATATATTGGGACAACATACTCATATTGTAATGAATAAACATTCCACACCTGTTTGGATCGTTTCATGTGGCAGAAGCCCCCATATTTCAGAGGGACTACTAATCCAGTGGTAGTTGAGCAGTGGATCAATTCACTTGAGAAGATATTCATGGCATTAAGATGACATGATAATGAAAAGGTGGTGCTGGCAGTATATTGTCTCAAGGGTGACGTTGACCAATGGTGGGCCCTGATTCAGAACACCATGGAGGAAGATAAAATAGAAGATATGGAGTAGAGGACTTTTAAGGAAATATTTTTCGAGAAATATTTCGATTGTTAGAAACAAAATGAAATGAAGCAGACATTCCATAGCTTGAATGAAAGGGAAGAGGACAGTGTTGTAGAGTATGAGGCTACTTTTACAAGGCTGTCCAGGTATGCTGTAGATTACGTAAGTGACTTGGCAGACAAGATTGATCATTTCTTTGAAGGTCTTAAGCCATGTCTTCAGAGGGCACTAGCTTCTCAAACATTTTCATCATATGATGAAATTTCATCAAGTTCCCTCAAAACAGAGAGGGAATTTTCTAGATAAAATCTTTTCAAAGGGAACCAAGATAAGAAGTGGTACTTGGATAACACAGGAAAAGGAGAATAACTAAAGAAGAGCAAGGGAATGAGTAGTTTCCCATTATGCGAGAGATGTGGAAGGAATCATCTCTGTAAATTCTTGAAAGGCATGGGAGTCTTCTATAACTATGGAGAAAAGGGTCATCGATCCAATGAGTGAAAGGGGAATAAAAAATTCAATGATGTTCAATGCTACAATTAAAGAGATACGGGACACTATGCAAATGAGTGTCCTAAACGCAAAGGAAACATGAATCAGAAAAGGCCAAGGGATCAAGTGAAATCTTATGCGATTACAACTGCGGAGGTCGAAGCCCCTAATGATGTAGTGGAAGGTAATTTAATTGTTTCCTCAAACATAGACAACACCTTATTTGATTCTAGATCATCCCATTCATTTATATATTCTATGTTTCCTAAGAAAATTAGATATGTCCAATTTGATTTAATAAAGGAGTTGTCAGTCAAAACTCATGGGGGGTGTATCATTGCAACAAAGACATGTTGACTAATTCCCCTCCAGTCACCAAAACGTGCTTTAGTTTCTAACCTTGTTATTATACCAATTATTTAATTTGATATAATTCAGAGCATGGATTGGAATTCAAATTTTGATGAAATGATTTATTGTAAGAAGATGGAAGTTATCATTTCTGAAAATGGTGTAGAATACTTTGTCTATAGGGAAGAATCATCACCACCTGATTCTTATCACGAACCACCCCCAGTAGCTCTACTAAATGCAATACATGGAGGGGAAGATAAACCAACATATATTGGCGAGGGAAAAAATATTCAAATTGAATATGTTCACATAGTGCAAGAGTACATAGATGTATTTCCATATGATTTACGTGGACATCCTCTAGTGAGGGAAGTTGAGTTCTCCATTGATTTAACTCCTGATGAAAAACCTATATCAGAGACTCCCTATAGAATGGCCACTGTGGAATTGGTAGATCTAAAGAAACAACAAGAGGATTTGAGTGAAAAAGGATTTATTCGACCTAGTGTTTCTCCATGGGGAGCCCCGATCCTATTTTTCAAGAAGAAAGATGGATCCACGAGGCTATGCATGGATTATAGGGAAATCAATGCTATTACAATAATGAATAATTATCATCTACCTCAAATTGATTATTTATTTGATCAACTCCATCGAGGCCAAAACTCTTCGAAGATTGATATTCGGTTTGGATATCGTCATCTGCGTGTGAGGAAGGAAGACACTCCTAAGACCGCATTTCGAACCAGATATGGGCATTACGAGTTTACAGTGATGCCATTTGGACTGACTAATGCACCCTTTGTTTTCATGGATTTAATGAATTGAGTTTTCAAGGAATATCTTGATAAATTGTTGTGGTGTTCATCGATGATATCCTCGTATACCCAAAAATCAATGAAGACCATGAGAATCACTTGCGGATTATTTTGGAAACTGTTAAAAGAAATCAATAATATAGGAAGTATAGAAAGTGAGAATTTTTTCTTCAGTCAGTTTCTTTTATAGGCTATATTGTCTCTAAGGATGGAATCCTAGTTGATCTTACAAAGGCAAAGGAAATCAAAGAATGGCCGATACGAACAAACATAACTGAGGTACGTAGTTTTATTGGAATATAATGTTATTATCGATGTTTCGTTCATAATTTTGCCCGACTGGAAAACCTGATAACCAAGCTCATGCGTAAAGGAGTTATGTTTGTGTGGAAAAATCAATGGATGGAATGATTTGATGAATTTAAAGGAATATTGGTCAATGCTCCAATTTTGACTCTTCCATATGAAGGTGATGGATTTGTAATATACAGCGATGCATCAAAGAATGGACTAGGTTGCGTCATTATGAAAAATGATAAAGTTATTTCTTACATATCAAGGTAGTTGAAGACTCATGAGAAAAATTATCCAACTCATTATTTTGAGTTAGCAGCCGTAATATTTTCTCGGAAAATATAAGGGCATTATCTCTACGGAGAGACATGTGATATTTATATGGACCACAAGAGTTTTAAATATATTTTCACACAAAGAGAACTCAATATGAGGCAAATAAGATGGATTGAGTTACTCAAAGATTACGGTTGTTCAATACACTAACACCCAAGAAAGGCGAATAAGATGGAAGATGCATTAAGCAGGAAAGATCATGGCCTTTTGACTCAAATGAGGATTGAATGAGATCCTATGTTTATCGGTCTACTGAATATGGATATGGGAATTTTTAAAGAAGTGGAAACATCACTTGTCTTTAAAATTATTTCTAAACCATCATTAATAGAGATGAAAAAAATTTCTCAATCTTTTAATGAGAATCATCTAAAGAAAATTAATGCAGTTAAGGATGGAAGACTGGATGACTTTGTGGATGAAGAAGGAGTTCTGTAGTGTGGGAAGAGGTTATGTGTTCCATCAGTACCTGAGCTAAAAAGGAAACTATTAGATGATTCTCATAGCTCAAATATCTCTATACACCTGGGTAACAACAAGATGTATAGACATCGGAAGGAATATTTTTGGTGGGATAATATGAGGCGAGAAATTACTGACTATGTGTCAAGGTGTCTAGTTTTTCAACAAGTGAAGGCGGGGAGACAACATCCCAAAGGAGTGCTGCAACCTTTACATATTCATATGTTGAAGTGGGATAGGATTACGATGGATTTTGTCACCAGACTACCGAGGACACCTAGAAGGAATGATAGAATATGGGTAATTATTGATCGTCCCACTAAAACAACACATTTACATCCAATAATAGAGTATTTACCACTTGAGAGCCTGGAAAGACTTTATATTAATGAATTTGTGAGACTTCATGGTGCACCTCTATCAATTGTCTCTGATTGAGATCCCCAGTTTACGTCAAAATTGTTGAAATGTATCTAGAAGGCTTTGAATACTGAGCTTCATATGAGTACCACATATCACCCCCAAACAGATGGACAATCTGAAAGGACTACTCAAACTCTAGAAGTTATGTTGAGTTCATGTTATTTTTACTTCCAAGTTATGTGAGATCAATACATTCCTTTGGTGGAATTTTCATACAACAATAGTTTCCATTCTATTATTGAAATGTATCCATATGAAGCATTATATTGAAAGTGATGTCGAACTCCAACTTGATGGAATGAAGTTGGTGAGAGGAATATTATAGGCCCATAACTTATTAAAGATACTACAACAAAGGTGAAGAAAATACAAGCCCATATTAAAGCATCCCAAAGTCGGAAGAAGAGTTATGCTCATAACTGGAGAAAGTACTTTGAATTTCAAGTGGGAGATAATGTATTTCTGAAAGTATCTCCATGGAAGGGTGTCTTAAGGTTCGGTAAGAAAGGGGATCTGAGCCCCATGTACATAGGACCATTTGAAATTCTGGAAAGAATCGGAGCTGTAGCTTACTGTCTAGCGATGCCGCCCAATCACTCCAGAGTTCATGATGTGTTCCATGTGTCATTGTTATAGATATACATGCTAGACCCAACACTTGTTCTCACATATGATGAAATTGAACTGGAACTAGATTTATCATATTGGGAAAAGCCTATTGAGATTCTTGACACAAGGGAACATGTATTGAGAAATCGGACAACTCGCCTAGTGAAGGTTATGTGGAGAATCCATAATATGGATAAAGCAACATGGGAACCTGAGGATGTTATGAAAAATAATCACCTTCATATTTTTGGTGGACTTTCTACATAAAATTTCGAGGACGAAATTTCCGAAGGAGGGAATAATGTAGCACCCCAAACATTTTATGGTATGTTTCTATTAAATATAATCTATTCATTTGGTAGCATATATTTCATGAATCACTTAGCCCATATGGAAAAAACATGGTTACTTATAGGGGATAGCCATAAATTATCCTATAAACTTAAATTTTCCAGCTCTATGATTTGAATTTTAGAAATCTGGCATACACGTTTGTGTTCAAGATGTTTTTTAGAGTCTAATAAAACAAAAATAATTTTTTGATGAATAGTAACCAACCCTAATGAATAGTAACATACCCTAATGAATAGTAACATAACCTTATGAATAGTTATATATCTAATAGTAATCTCTTATATGGTGGTATAAAAATATTGTTCAAGTTACAAGTACGATATACCTATATTTTAGAATGAGTTAATGAATTTTTTAAAACTAGTTTCGATAATAAATTTTTATTTTAATTAAATATCAAAATAATAATATTTAGAAAATTATTTTTATAAATTGGACTTCATTTTTTAATTCTACATGTCAAAAAATGGTTAGGGTGAATTTTTGGGATTTTTCTGAAATATTGAATTTTTTATGAATAATAGAATCTGATGATTTACAATAAATGCTAAATAATGAATTAATTGAGTCATTGATGATGATCCGCTGATGTAAGCCCTGTTTTTTCGAATTCACATGACCAATTTATTATTATTGGTCATGGAATACTCAATATTGGTTGTCTTGAGAAGAAATAATAAATTAATGAGTTTTATATTAAGAAATCCCCTCTCTCCTCCACTATAAAACCCCCCTCTCACCCCCTTCCATTCACTCCTCTCAAGCCTTGTTCTTTTTACAAAATTCTCTCCAAATACATTACCAACCCCCTCCCCCACTTCCAGAAAGCTTTGGTCTCATAAAAACACCAAAACCTCTCCCATTAGGAGGTTCTCAAAGCAGGAAGTCTCAAGAGGTAAATTCCTCTTTCAAACCCCTTCTTTTCTTTTAGGTTATTTTATTATTGATTCTTTTCTCACCTACCTTCACCATAATAGTATGCTCTATCTAGTAAAATAAAAGTACTGGAATGTTTTCATGATACTGTTATATATCTCATTATCTTCTCTCCTTTCCCCACCATTTATTTGAAACAAATGAAAGCACCGTTTGAGATGTTCTAAGATAACACATGCAAGGACAACTGTTTAGCGATTTCTGTTATAATCGTTAATTCTAGTCATGAAACAATTAATAATATGGTTGGAACAGATTATTATATATTTAATATATCCTATTTTTAGTTCTGTAATCCTTTTTTACAAATGGTTTTATGTTTTAAATCAAAACAGGTTCATTGTAATCATACCCATCTTTTAGCCAAAACGGTTGTCACTAAGGTTATATATATAATAATTCAACCTCACTATAAGTAACCAAATTAAATTTAAAACCATGTAATCTTCTGGATGTTCACTAAATTAATATAACTTAATTTCTGGACAACAAAATCCTTCTTATATATTTATCAAAACTTGAATATAAGTGAACCATTCATTTATAACCAAGTAAACAAACAAGACCGAACAATGAAATTGAACCTTATAACCAATCAAAAAGGAATATAATTAACTAAAAAGGATTATAATAAATCATTTAAATATAAAATAGGTTCTTGAATTATTAATTAATAATCCTAATTTCTTTATTCAAGTCTTTAATAAAAATTCAAAAACACCTTCAAGCACAAGGGAAGGGATCCTCTGCCTCACTTTTATTCAAGAATCCATCAAATCTTGTGTGCATTTGTTTTTAATTTATAATTATGATGTATGTTTTCTCACCTTCCCCATACATCCCTTTGGACATATACATAATGGGATACACATTTACCTCTCATTACGACCTTGCAATAACACTCGTTATAGGGCCAAAATATTGGTAATAGGTTTTCTCATCTCACCCTTAATTCTGTGTGATTTTAATTGTTTGACTCTTATTTCATATATGTAGTATAAGTGTAATAACATTTGAAATATGTTATCATTGTTCTCATTATGTTCATTGGATTCTTTTACTCTTTTTGTGGTTATTAACTTTCATCATATAACTCAATTCAATACAACACGGTAACGAGCATTGTCTCAATTATCACTGTGTTGTGACTTGCTCAGTAATTGTGCACCTACTCTTTCTTATGTGGTGAACCTACTGCCCATTTGATATCACTTTTCAATTGAAATTATATTCCATTTAAATATCCATATTCTCATTTCATGGATATGTTTATTGTATAAACTGTATTCCATTTCACATACGGTGTATATTTAGGATGTTATTGATGATTCCCTATTATATACTCTATACGGATACTGAAAAGGCATATTTATCTTGTATTGAATCATTGTATAAAGAAAGATTTGGATGTAGATGTGGGTGGGGCCCACTACAGCCCCTCTATGCATCAGTAGGTCTCATGAGACAAAACTGTTTGGCGACAGACCCTTCGAGTTTGTTTCCAAAAATCAGACGGGGTTCTACCCATAGAACTAAACCGTTATTCTGGTATTATGGTCCATGTTCCAGATACATGATTTTCCATTTAATAATAATTTTATTTATTCATTTTTAGTTATTATTATTTTCAATGAGGTTTTCCCTATGACAAAATCTTTGGATGCAGTTTCATTCTCATTTTATTAATGGCCTTGGTTGTTCATTTATTCACAATGCCATTTTGATTATGTCAGATTGAGTATGATTCAATAATTATTGTACTCATGCTTATGCTATTTATAACCCTTACCGATCATTTGAGCTCACCCCTATCATTGTCTACCTTCGACAGGTGATGAATAGAAGGTCTTCTTTTGAGTTCCTGTGGATGTAGTTTAGAGTTTTTTTGTACTCTATTTCGTAACCTTTTCCAATGTAATTTTAGTTACATCTATATGTCTAGTTTCTTCAAGACTACTAAACTAATCGTTCCTTCAAGATTTTCATTCCTTCTAACCATGCCAATATCACAATTAACGCTCCGTATCTAGACTAGAGGTTTCGGGGTGTTAAACATATGGTCGATTTTGATGGAATCTATGGTATTAATTGTTTTTCAATATATAGTTAGGATATTTATTATAAATATATATGAAAATATGATTCACGATGACGATATGGAATAATTTATCTTTAATGGGGTTCCGTTTTAACTTGAATAATACATATATCCACCCCAGCTAGACTTCAAAATTATAATAGAAGATAATAAATTAATGGAATATAATTTTAGAAAGGGTAATATTAAAATAGAGGATATAATTGTTCTAAAACTATATGTTGATTTATTTCATATGGAATTACATGGACATCAACTATAATGTGATTATATGTTTTCCAATGATTTAATCCCTGATTCTTGACAAATATCAATGAATATGTATATATTTTATTCTGTATAATATTATGACATTAATAAAAAACTAGGTTTTGTGAAAAATTATTTTTAAACCATATTATTTCACATTGGAAGAACAATTTTCTTTATGTTAATAAGAAATATTTGCCTCTATGGTTGTGACATGAATATAAAGAATTCAATGATATTGTGGAAAGAAAAATTACCACATGCCTTATATTTATAACATCTACAATGAACATAATACTGGTAAATGTTTTATTATGATAGACATTCATTCAAGAAAACATAAATTTCAAGTATTGAAATATTATTTTTCATTGAAACATTTTCAAAAGAGAAATGAAAAATATTATTTTATAATGACTCTATTTAGATTTAAAAATAAACACTTTATATTCATGAATTTAATGAAAATTGTATTTAATGAATAGAATGATAATGTTTCTATAGATTATTGATGATATATTTGGGTACTCTAAAGTTTATTTATACAATTATATTAACTTTGGATCATTTTTGAGACTCCCAAATGAATCTATTAATATAGTAAGTTATGTTTGTGTGGATTTTTGCATCCAACAGACTAATTTCTTGGACACATATTCATTAAATTTGGAATCATAGTTTATCTAGTGTATAAAATGGTATTCATATAATCGGCTTCAAAAAAATTCAAATCCTAGATGGAAATTACTATATTTATCTGTTTTTGGGGTTTTTTTAAAAAAATTTGTTCCTTATTATTCTATTTTCTGTGGAGACATTATTATTTCAAAAACTATCAAAAGGGTTAACAAGTTGTTATACTACAGGATATAGATAACAAAAATCTAAACCCTTGAAATATATTTTTTGACGAGTGTATTTAATCCAGTACTCAATTTATATTTTAATTATTTAAATTTTGTTATATTTTTAATAAAATAATATAAACATAATATTCTATTAAATTTAAAGACTGCTCCTCCGATCAGTTATAAAATGTCATCGATTCTCTAAATTTGTTAAAACACATTGAGCCATAAATATAATCCATTATCTTATTAAATAACATAAAATAATAATTATCCTTGATTAATAATTTTTTCCATTCATAATTGTTACAATACATCCCTAAAAAACAACTAATAGAAGTCAATAGAATAAATGGTAATCATCTTTAAGGTGTCCCTCAAGTATATTTCTACTTCTTCTTCCTATTAGTGTTTTATAGAAATATAATAGAAAAAAACTTTATCAATATGATGATATGTAACTATGATTATGGGAGACCATATTCTATCACTTTTTCATCCAATGAAATGAAAAAAATATCACTCATTAAAATGTATGACTTCTCATCTCCATGTATGGGTTTAATTAATTATTCATTTCCATTTAACATAAGTTGTAATTAACTTAGGACTAAGTGTATATATGATTTTTATATTGTATATACTATTTCATAATTATAATAACATATATACCATCTTTCCAAACAATCTTTTGGTAAACAATAAAATTTCTCATGCGTATATTTGGTCTAACACCTCCATGAAACAATGTCATCAATTTTTCATTTAATATTTAAATGAATTATAATAATGATATATCTAATTTAAATATATTTATTATGATATATTAATGAATCTTTATTGGTTATTTATTATTAAAATTCTTCATTTAATCCATTAAAATGTGAAAATTTCACTCATGTGTAAACACATCCTACGATCTCCATCAAGGAGAAACATAAATTGCCATATCCATATTTAATAGATGAACGTCAATATATATATATATATTAAATATAAATTATATTTTAATAATGAGTAATATTCAAGGGATTTTGAATCCATAATCAATGTATGATTTTTGGAACTACATAATTAGAACATAGATGAAAAATTATGCAGTTAACAACTGATATAATGATAATGATAAAAATATTGTAAACAAATAGGTGATAAATTTTTTAAATTGATAAAATATGACATTGTAGATATTTATATTATTTATTTATATATTCATAATTAGTAGAATGTTTTTATAATGGATTTTAAATAGACATACATGGAAATTCCAACAGGAGGTACTACTGTAGAAATAATTTTCCCTGCTAGTTTGAATTATTATTTATGTATGTTATAATGAACTATTATTAAAGGATAAATTATAAATATTTATATAATGTCTCTTAAAAAATTGATGTTTTAAATGAATCATCAAATTGTTTTTTTACGTCATCTATATTGTAACCGATGTAAATAACCATTTAGTAGAGTTACTAACGTCGATTATTTACGAATTAATGTGAAAAAAACCTAAAAAGGCTTTTTTAAAATGATTATAATGTAACCTACGTGAAATTTTGTTTTTCTCACTGGTTATTAAATAAATGACATGAAAACAAACAAAATTATTGTTTTTGACATAGGTAATAAAATAACTGATTTGAAAGATACATTTTCATTTTAAAATAAAATATTTTCACACTTCCTCCCCATATTAGACCATAACTGAAAACAAGTAAAGGAAACATCATAACAACTAGAAATAGATTTAAATTTTGAAAACTCAAAATTACAATATTTTGTAAAAAAATATAAAATATAACCAAAACTATCAACTTTTTTCCCATTCCACTTGTATGTTTGTGATATATTCCGTACTATAAGGGTGAGATTCATAAAAATGATGAAAAATAATGGGAAATAATTTAATGTGTATTATGAATAGAAAATGAATTATTATGGAATAGTTTATAAATAAATATAACCGCACTGAATGTTATTATGTAATATACAAAAAAATTAACTAATTATAAATGAAATTTCTTCATTAAATTTACAATTTTATTCTTGGAACTCTTTTTCATCATTTTCCATAAAGATTATTTCTAACCCATGTCATAAAATATTAATATTGAATTAAATTTAAAATACATTATGATACAAACAAGTATATAGGGAATCAATCTAACATTTCTAATAAGTTCTTAAATTTTTTTCACACTTCTCCATGGATAAATCAAAACCAGTAATGTTTATTCTCACATAGACATAAAACCCCTAACATAAAATGACCATTGCTATAAATTTATATTAAAATATTGTCATTATTATGGTAAATAATATACGACGCTTTCCGAGATAAATGTTCTATACTCTTGAATATATAGAAATATCCATTACTGAATAATTATATCCTTCTGAAATCATTTAGCAATATAAATTGTTCTTTCAAATTTAGTCAATTTCCTCTTTGTATGTGAAAAGTTCTTTGGGACCATACATCCATAGACATCTTTCTACTCATTCTCATCACAAATTATATAAAAATAGCTAATAAAAAACATATATATATATAAATAATAAAAAAATTAAATGTAGGGAATGGTTTATGTTGATAATTATAAGTAAAGAATTCATTATCTTGATGCACAATATATTTGCATTTACGTGATCTAGGATATCTTTTTTACAAATTTCCATAGTCATTGTATTTACAAAAAAATTAGCTTCCATTTGAATCTCATAACCACCAGACCAAAAATCCTAATATCATGAAAATATATCAAGACTATTATACTATATCATTGAAGTCATAACTCTTTATATTTTTTACTGACTATACATTTTTTTTACCTTTAATGTATTCCTATAATAAATAGAAAAATGTATAACCAATAAAATGTTAATATAAGTTTAATACCAAAAATAAATAAATAATAAAATATAAACATACCACTATAGTAAGATGTCACAGAAGTCTAGATTGAAAAACCAAAAAGTTGATGATACAATGTACATCTGCAGTCACCTCATCTTAAGGTACTGGTAATCTAGCTGATATATTTATAATATCCTATATAGTAAACCAATGATTCTCTATATCTATCGGATGCTAATGAACTGTATCTCTAATATAAAATATCATACCATATGAAAAAATGTGATACTGAGTATCATAAAAATAGCACACATAATAACTAAAAGTCTATAGAAGAGGGTTGTATGTGACAATTATGAAAGTGGGTTAATATGTAAAGGTTGCAGTGAGGGAGCTACTGGTGGGGGAAGAGGACGAGGAATTGAAATCTGAAAAAATGTTTTCATGTATGAAAATATGTATAGTACCAATTCTAGGATATTATCCACTATTATCAAAAAAATTGTATGAATATTAAAAACATAAGATTCCATCATTTATAAAAAGCCTCTAATGTAAATAAAGATGAATTTGGAAACATTTTCTCATCAATACACTCTTCAGGTAACCTTATACATGACCCATTTGTTTTTTATTTCCCAATGTTGCAGATAAAATATCCCTCCTAACCTCAGAAACAAATCCCCCATGTGTTATCTTCTCCTTAATAGGATCTTATTTGAATTAGTTGAATATTTTTTAAATGATTAAAAATATTTAAATAATTGAATTAACATAAAAAATAAATAAATTAATCATCTTACAATCCTCTCACCTATGGCCCTAGAATATTCTGAAAGATATAGTACTTTTTTCATATGAGCCTCTTCCATTCGTCATGTATATTTGGGGGATAAATAGGAAACATATTAAGACCTTGAAGACTTCGTTATTATATTTCCATTAAAATCAGCCATTATTCATTCTTATTATAACTTGTCCCTGCCCCGAGATAAAGTATGAGGGTATACATTTTTATATAGGATTCACTGATGATATAAACTTGATTTATATAAATTAATAATAATAAATAAATAATAAGACTGTTAATTTAAAATAAATTCAAAAAATTTACATTATTCATTTAAAAAATACATCTGGTCTTCAACATTCAACAAATTTTGTCCATGTTTTCTCATCTATTTAATGATATATATCACATGACTATTGATGTTTCCAATTACCAAAAATGAAATCTAATGTGAGGGTTGATTTGAAGTCCCCCAATCTCCTAGAAGCCAATGATAATAAATTCATCCTAACTTTTCTAGTGTCAGGTATATCATTTGTAATATGATATGAAAGGGGAAAATATATAACTAAATACATTTAAGTAAGATTAATTAAATAAAAAATAAGATTATAAAAATTGGCTACCACAACTGAGATATTTTTCTTTTTCATCATTTCTCCTATCAATAATCAAAATATTGAATTTTCATTTTACTTGAATGGATAGAAAATGATTGATTTTTTTTCATTTGGACCTCTTTAAATATCAATATAATTAATGTCTACAAACATCCTCTTGTCCTTGTTTTTATAAACTCATAATTTTTGTAAATGTTTTTGGCCATGTTTACCTACCCTCAAACTCCTCTAAAGCTCTATAGAAGTACATAACTCTTTTGATGAAGGATGGTAATCATCAATAGGATCATGTGCACATTCATCCCCATATGTATGAGTATTCCCATATCCCTATGTATGTGGTTGATCATTTATGGGCCTGTAATTTTTTTTATAATAAATGAAACAATCAATTAGTACAGAAATATAAAAATTCAACTTATAGAATAAAAATGTAAATAATAAATGATAAATAATTAAAAAAAGTAAAATAAATTAATCATAACTCATTATTATTTATATATTTTATTATTACCTAAAATTATAACAACAGTAATTATATATGAGATTTTATGTAAATAAATAAAAAAATTACCAAAATAGTGTACAAATATTAAAAATGGTACAACGAAACAAATTATTCTTTACATAAAAGTTAATAATTTGCAATATCCTCATATAAAATATTTTTATTTTTATCTTTCATATTATATATAAAATAATTTTATTTCAATAAAATAATCAAATAGGAAAGTAATGCAATGGTAAAAATGGTAAACAAAATGAAAAAAGAAATCTAATATAAATAAACATTTTAACATATTAGTTTGAATACATGTTTTAATAAAAAATTAAAATAACATATAAAAAATTTATGATATTTATAAAATAAAACAAGAAACAATCATATGTTACATTTAATATTAGGAATATAAAAACATATTTGTTCCCAAATTCAACATTCATGAACGTTCCTCTTGGATGAAACCATTTCAAAAACATGCTCATCATTATTATCTATTAATCATTCCATGAAAGTGTGGATATAACATATATCAACAAATTATTCATGATTATCATCACCAACATGTTGTTTTTCATATAAAACAATAGATCATTATATATCAGATTGATCAAGAACATAGATGATTTTGTTTCCATGTGTTTACAATATAAAAGTATCAGTTGTGTATTTTATTATATTCATATTAACATGTTTTCTTCCAATTCATCATATTTGAAACTGTTGTAACTGATAAAACATTTGCAGTTAAAAAATGGGACATTAAATTTAATGTAACCAGCCTCCCATATTTTATCAATGACTCAATAAAATTCAATTGATATGTAAATTATATTTTTCAATTTTGAAATAGATAAATGAATTGATTATACGAACAATAATACACTATTTTTATGAAATTTACTTCAATTGTCATGTTATTTCATATGAAATATATATCCATTAATGACATTCATAAATCATGTTATCAGATTTAAACAAGGACCACTAACTAACCATACTAATGTTTCTGATGTATATAATTTACCAAGAATTGTCTCTTTAAATGATGGAAATAATGTTTTTTCATTCTCATTAAAAATATAAATATCATTCTTATTTAGATAACATTGTTTTAACACATTAATTATAATTGTTATATATGGTTTAGCATCTTTTATGTAATTAAATCCATCTAAATGTTCCTTCTTTAACTATTCACCTAAAAAATATTTGACTTTCATTCCATGGATCTCCATTACCCCATTATAAACTCATTTATGGTGAGTAGGTGGAAAATCAATGCGCTCCACCCCCGATATTTATCTTTTCAAAATCTCTTCAACCTCCTTAGAAATATACTCCACAATAATGATGGATTTTTGTCGATATTGATTCTTAACATACCCATTCTATATCTTTATATAAGTTTCAAAAGGATTCACTTAAGAAAGATATACGTGTCTGAAAGATTAATTTATCAATCAAAATAAACCATAAAATGCACCATTTTATCAAAAACATATGGAGGAAAATTAATTTATATTTGAAAATATATATAATTTTAATTTTATTCCGAAATTTTCAAAGAAATTAGATCAATCACCTATATAAAAATTGAATAAATAAATATAAAAAATTCATGATGATCATTATGATATTGATGTTATATATTATAGGAAATTATACCAATAGAATTTGTTGCATCATGATGTTAAAATTTTGAAATTTCATACCTTTGAACATCAAATCAATAAATGAAACTAAAATTTTTACATTTAGAGAATAACCCCGTAACATATTTATATTAATAGAAACAGATAGAATTCAATTTTTTCTCTCTTTGATAAGGTATGTCATGTCAGGGGAAGAAATGTTCTCCTTCCATTAGAAGTGAGATCTAACTCCAAATATATTTTCATTGATTTTAAGTCCAATATTTCATTTAAACCTTGTTTAGTCTTTCCATTAATATCTAATAATTTTCTAGTCAAGATGATATTGATATTTTTCTCTCTATGCATGAAATTAGTCTTATGTTTCACCTCATGGTATCTCAAATACGGTAGTTCAAAAATTATTGATCATTTTTTAAAATATGTATATCGTTACTCAATTTATGTGCCTATCCAAATGAAATATCATTGTTTTGCAACATCTCAAAATAAAGATCAATTGATATTGGTTTTGTAGAAATATCAAATTAATGCGATCCATTGAATTCCTTTATTAATATTATATATGATTGATCTATAGACATATAATCATGATGAGTTCTGTATATTGACTATCTCCAATGATGTTATTGATAATATGAATTCTATTGTTCAAAAATAAGACATTCTTGATGACCATTGACACTATATCCAGGAAACATTAAATATGTCGGGAAGTCATTTACATTGATTATAATCATTTCATACAGTTCAAAATATAGAATTTTAAAAGAATCATACAACATAATACATTCCTCCTATAAGAGTTTCAAATCATCAATTAATGGTAATAAGAAAATATCGACATCATTTTTGGGTTGTTTTCAACCAAATATCAGTATAATCAACATGACATATTTGCGCTGCATTAAAAATTTAGATGATATGTTGTAAATTACCCACAAAATATTCCATGTACAATGTGTTCCACTCATGATTATATTTGGATTCATTCCATCCATGTATGTTCCAATTCAGATATTTCTTACTTCTTTTCTTAATATAGAAAATTGGTGATAAAATTTATTCCACTATATATAATGATCTAGATATCATATTTTTTCATCACATACCCACACATCTGCATTCCATCATAACATTTTTTCATCATGTGAATTTGAAAATAATGGTTTGAAATGAGATATGATAGGACGATACCAAAACCCCTTTCTATGGGTCTCTATAACAACTAAATCAGGATTTATTTTTCCATTCAACTTATTCAATGGTGTCCCAAAATTTGGACACATTCACTTAAATTATTATTCCTTATTATATAACACATAATAATTTGGGAATACATGTATTTTTTACCATAATCTTAAAGGGAATATTATTTTCTTCACTTTATAAATTGTATAAATAATAACATTTTATTTAGGAAGAATATTTTTCAACAGTTATAGTAAATCAGTAAAACATTTATCACTCCAACCATATTTTTCCTTTATGTTAATCGATATTAACCCTGATGATATATGTTGCGACCCGACTGCAGATAGCATGGATCCAGTGTTCGATTCAATGTTAATTTTTAGTATTACAAGGAATCATGCCACGAAGGACAAATCTATTTAGTATTATTGGTAAAACAGTCACATAAATTGGTCTTGATTTGAAATTGACTACACTTCATATAAAAATAACTTTTCACTTCATTATAAATAAATAAATTTTAGGATAACCCTAATCCATATAGTAAATACATGAAAAGATTTCACTGTATTCTTTTGGATTCCTGGAAATGATACATTGAATGGGAGATCTCAAATGCCCAGTTAGGGTAATGTATAGTAGAAGAAATAATTAATCAATTAGGAAAATAATTTTGACATGGTAAATAACTGAACTCACATGCCATATATTCAATTAACTGATATGAAAGTGCATAAAAATATGGAAATGTAAAAACTAGACACATTATATTCATATAAATAGAAAATTTAAAAAATGTCAATGAGTTAAACTGAAACACATTCCATCTATCTAACTAAAAATTAATTGCACCCAAAGATATATCGACAAAATATATTAGGGATGTATAATAAGTTGAACTAATATAATGGAAATTATTTCTTCATATAAATCATGAATAAATAACCTGAATACTTATTCCATCAAGAGGATTCAAAATATGGTTTAAAACCATTGATATAATCCTATTAAATTTTCACAAGTTATTTGTCATATTATTACCTATTGTTGCATTAAAAAATTATATAATGTTCAGGCTCAACCTATCATTATATTTCAAAATAATTCCTCATATGAAATAATATAAATAAATAATACTCCATATCATATATCCCTATTGAATAAACAATACATAAATATCAATATTAACCCAACCAATAAAATATATATAAATAAATCCACAATATGTAATATGTTATAGGGTTTAGGCAATAATAATATCCATGATAAATGAAATTTATTATTATGAGAAAATTAAATGTTAAATGATCATAGGAGGTTGAATGATTCAATGGGATTTAAAATGGATTATGTAGGTGAATGTAAAAACTATCCTTTTACAAAATAAAGAAAAATCCATCTAGAGGAAGAATAATGATGGTATCAATACAACATTCCATGTTGGAGTAAAAATAATGGGTTGTAGTTGGTTAATATAAATTCTATAAAATAAACTTCTCTACACATTATTGAGGAAAATATCAATTAGTATGAAAAACCATTTGAAAATATTTTTCTATGAAAATCCATTTGGAAAATGTTTTCATTATAAATTATCTCTTTAAGCATGAAAAATAATCATTAATGAAGTGATGGTGGGTAGATCATTACAAGTTTTATGAGGTAAAATGAATATTCATTTTTAATGGTTAAAGTTAAAAAAAATACATTAATAGGAAAAAACCAAAAATATTCCTTTAAAAAATATGGAAAAAGAAAAGATGGAATAAATTTCATTACCATATAAATTTAAAATCATTTTTATAGAATTTTAATAAAAATGGTTTCTAAAATAAATAAGGATCTCTGAATAAAAAGGGAAATATTGCCGTGTTTTTATAAAATTATTTTCTAAAAAATATTGAGTACCAAAGATATTTAAAATGGTACAAATACATGAAATAAGTTATAAATAACTATAGGATATAAAAAATAATTTTTTATTGATAAATATATATATAATTTCTTCTAATAGAAATACCATTAAATGATCTTTATTGTTATTATTAAGAAAACTAATTATTAAACATTCCAAGCTATCCCATAAGATATTGAAACAATTTAAATCACAAATAAATGAAAGAATTACATTAAATTAATGTTTAAAATACCTTGAGGATAAAAAGAATTATTTATATAATATTACAAAAGGGTCCATTGATACCCCACACAAAATATGTTAGTGGTGAACTTTACATTTATCTCACAAATGTAAACATTGTGATTATAATTTCATAATTTGTGTTTCTGTTCGGTGAAGTTATTTTAATTTATTATATAATAAAATTATGTTAAATATATACATTCATTAGAAAATTTTTAGTTTTTATCATTATATTTAGTTCACTTGTTATATTTTTGTTTAAAACTGCATAAAAATTAGGTGTATGCCAGTTGTTCAGAACAAATTCAGTTTTTGTGTCAAAAATGACATTGGTGGGTAATATGTAGTTAAAGGGATCATTATGTAACATCTAAATTATAATAATAATTAAATAATTATCATGTTTATAAATCAAATATAATTTTAATATTAGTCATTAAATATGGTTACGCAAAAGGAATAAATGTTGCGATCATGGAGAGGGTAGGTCTTATGCACGCTTGATTAATATTTCCATTTTTCAATGATTGTAGTGGAAGAATCATAAGTAACATCATATCATTATGTAAGGATTATTATATCAATAAGAAAATATAATCTAATTATATATAATAATATATATAATTCTTTTGAATTAAATGGAATCACAACATGTCAAGGAGGTGTTATTCCCCATGAGCATGAACGATAATATCACATTTTAAGTTTGTTAAAGGGAAATTATGAAAATGATATATATATATATATATAATATTTACAGAGATGTAATTATTTCATTAATATCATATAATATTTTTTTATTTCACATATATTTAATTGTATCTATCCTTTATATGTTCCATGTATATTATGAACGAATCACATTTCTTCGAGGGGTCGGTAGTCCACACTTCATCAAAGGATATTATCGTGTAAAGTAAAATGAAAATTATTAATGGTTTGTGTAATAATAAAATTAATGATGTATAAAAAAGTCAATATCATAAATATAAAATATAAATATATTTTTAATAATAATGGTCACCGAGATTTGTGGTGAAGGAAAAAGAAACAATCATCATTTTGGGAAGAAATTTATGATGGTACATAGAAATAGTATGTTTGATACCCATTAGATGGATATGTGTGATATTGTAAGTGGAGATCATAATAAAACAAAAGTAATTACATATTAGATATATGTGTCATAATATCAACATGATTTAAAAATAATTTATGTGGTAGAGAAGTAAATGAATGAAAAGTGATCATTGGAAAATGTTAACATAAAAATAATGTAACCCCTTTTGGTTTGTACCAAATAGATTAAATGGAATGATTTATGCAGAAAGTGAGGATTCAAGGTATAGGGAGGGATATTTGGAGTATATTTTTTCTTAATATTTTCCTTAAATATGTTGTTTGAGATATGTTATTATTGTGGAGAAGTGTTGGTCTCTTGTAGTGGAGGTAATGGACTCACATGATATTTTTTAAAACAAGTTAGTTTGTCCCACATTTTTACATAGAAAATTCTTCCAAAGAAAACTATACTCAATAATGGAAGTTTAATTGACTCATTATGGTTATAAAATTGGATTCATACATGTTTCTAGGTCATTTTTCCCCTATTTTAATGGTTTAGTCCTTTATTAAGATTAATGTTTCCTTAATAATTGTAAATAATTTTAATTAAAGTCACTAATTATTTTTTTAAATTTTGTTTTGTATTACTATAAATAGTAAATTAATTTGACTCCAAATATATAATTAAGTTTTCTAAATTCCAATCATAGTATTGGTAGAAGTTGATTAAATTATTATCCATGATGATGGATGACAATGAGGGTTTGAAAAACAAAAAATTCCAAAATATTTCAATTTTTTATTGTCAATTTAGAAGTGATATTGATTAAATTTTAATAACTTTTTTAATTAAAATAATATTATCCAAATAAAAAAATTAAAAAAGTATAATTTAACCGTAATCAAAATTTGATGAAAAATCAGTTTTTAACTAAAAATCTATAATTTTAACTATTCATTTTTAATTTAATTGTTTTAGAAAAATATTAAAAACTCACCCTAAGAAAATTCATATGTTTTTAATTCAAATATGAATTTTATATTGAGATAATAAATCAATTAAATTGTATTAATTCAATTATTAAATGTGTTCTCTTTTAAAAAGAGGTAGAATTTTCTTTAAGAAAATATAAGTCTTTATGTGTAAAATAAATTTTTTCTTATCTCATGTGTCAAACATAGTGGATTAATTTCACAAAATACTTTATTTAATATATTATATATATTTTACATTAACATAATGTAATAATTGTAATTAATTTAATCTATTATCATAAAAAATCATTTTTGAGTATAAAAATAGATTTCTATAAAAATATTAACTTTATATTCAATTGCTCATTATAATAATTTATAATTAATTTATTACCAATAAATTAATTACAAATTTTCATAAAACATAATTTTCATTAGTTAGTTATTACTAATAATGACTAGTAATTTATTTTCACGTTTATATCTCATGATATTTTATTAATATATTATTTTTCGATGAAAATCATTATTTCATGTAATTCAAGCCATCAAGGAAGTATACTTTTGAATGTAACACATTTTAATTTATTGTTGAATTCATTTATATATATGGAATCTATTATAAATAGTGAATATATTATAAATTATCAAAATATATATTATCTTTTGAACTAGTTGTCGCATTTCATATGCACTATCGAAGAGAATGTTCTTACATTAGTTTTTTTCAGCATCACATTCTCTCCAAATATATTTATGTTTCACCCTCACAATTGAAACTCAATCATGGTGATATGTACATTTATACATATTGTATTTTATATCCATCATAATTAAAAGGGTTCATAATTAATCATTTATAAAAGATAGAATGGAAAGTACAATGTCTTTATAGACTACCATGTAACTAGGTCTCTAAGTAGTATAACATTAGTTGAATGTAATGATACTTGGTTGGAGGAAAAGAATAAATGTTTATAGGAGGGAATGAGTTTAGAAATAACAATCAATTGAATATTCAATAAAAATTTTATGGCCTCCAATACATAAATCATTTATGATTGTGAAGACCATCAGTTGAACAAAAATTTAGTTATGAGGAGAATTTTTTTTTTCTAATCCACATTCATAATGTTGGGAAATTCATTTATTACATAAAAATGTAATAAAATAATCATAATTGATTGAATTAAATTCCATATTAAAAATCCTTTTTTTTTACTTCTATCAAATTTTAATTCATTCTTTTACTATAATAAATTAATTTCCAATAATGAAATTTTAATTCCAGAAGCACTTGAATAAACTTTTAGAGTATCGTAATGCCTATAAAAGAGTGAAAATCTAACTCTTTGTATTTTATTACCTTAAAAACCCAATATGGGTAATAGATCAATCCCTTATCCTAAAATTGATATTAAAAATTCATAATTAATATTTATTCATCAAGTTGCTTAACTATAAAACAAAAAAATTAAATAGGAAATTGTAATGGATAGTGGTTAGTATGAAGCCATTATTATTCATTGTTCATGGATTCCAGACCCACGACCTATCTAGATTTGTTTGGTTTTCTCCCATCTAACATGTTTTCCTTTTCCAAAAACAAATTAATATAATTTATAAAAAATATGATAGAAATAATTGAAGTAATGTTAATCTATAAATAGTATTTTAAAAATGGTTTTAAAATCATCTCTAATACATAAATACTTCATCCATTTATTTTCACATAGGTCCTTCCTTGGACTATAGTCTATCAATTATGTTGTATTTAGGTTTCAAAATCATGAATCCTTATCTTCAATTAAAAAACATAGTTTTAACATAGAGAATTTTTTTTATTATCTATTCAAATCCATCATAATTGTTTGAAAATAAAATATGATAAATCTTAAGAATATCCACCTAGAGTGTCAAACTAGGTACTTAGTAAGGACTATTATGTTATACCACATCACCCCAAGTGAGGACCAAAACACCATTTTCATAGTTATTACACTTACATACATCTATTCAAGAACCACATCCACTTATAGTATACAAGAGTGGGATTTATTACTGGGAAGTCCCACACAATATATACCATTACAAAATTCAAGGACGTTCTTATATACTTATGCTCATATTCTTCATTAGGATCATGTTCTCTAACATATGTTTTCTAAATATAATACACAAAAGTTGCTAATAAACATCCACTTATACCACCTATATTGACCCGACTCTAGATTTCCTAGGCCCAATATCTACTACTAATTACATTGGCATGATTACAATGAATTTAGTCCGGATGGACTAATCAGTTTAGTAGTCTTGGAAAACTATATACAAAAAAAATTCTGGTCTAAAAAATGACTATAATAAATGCAAAAAGAAAAATTTATTTATTGATTAATAACACCGAGGATAACTATAATCTATGTATTGAATCCATGTATACCATTCAATAAATGATTCTTGGATTCCTAGGAAATAAACACAATAATGGTGATTTGAAATGCTGAGTAGCGATTAAGTGTTGTGGAAGAAATAATTTATCAATGAAAATAATAATTATGATATGTTAAATACCAGATCTGAAATTCCATATAAATAACTGACATAGAGGTAAGAACATAAAAAATATGGAAGGGTAATAATTGGACACATTCCATTCAAATGACTAGATAAATAAAAATATATGACAATGAATGAAACTAAAACACATTCCAACAAAATAAAATAAAATGAAATGTATCTATAAATATATTGACTCAAAATATAGTGGAATGAAATTAAATAAAAGTAATATTATGGATATAATTTCATAATTGAAATATTTTATAGGGAACATGGAAACTTATACAATCAAGACCATTCACAAGATAGTTTAAAAATATGTATACAAACCTATTTAATTTGTGAATATTAATTTTCACTTGAGAACTAAGAAATGCATCATGAGGAAATATAAATATTTCTCTACAAACATCATTAGAAATCCCAAGAATTGTATATATTGAATATTAAAAACCAATAATACTCCTTATCAAATATCTGTATTCAATATGTAATACAGAATTATTAATATTTCCCCAAATAATCAAATAACTAACAAAGTAGACACCTTATGTAAAATTTTATATGTTTTAGGAAATAATAATATCAATGAAAAATGAAATAGACAAACATGGTAACTTTAAATGATCAATGATCATATAGGGCTTCATATTTTAAGGGCATTACCAACTGAATTATGGAGTTTAGTGTGAATATTATCCATGGAATAATAAATAATAAACAATGTAGAGGAATAATATGCATGATTTCATTACAATAATCCCATATTGAGTAAAAAAATTGTTTTTTTGGTGATGAATATAAATACTATTAAAATATATTTTGAAAACATTATTTAGAAAAACATTGTTCTATTATGAAAATCATTTTCAAAAAGCTATTTTTTGAAAATCAATTTTGAAAATAATTTCTCAAAAATGTACCTTGTAAATATGAAAAGGAGCTCCAAGGAAATGACAGTGGTTATATATTAAAAAGATATATAATGTAAAAATACATTTCTTTTGCATGGTAAAAGGTTAGAAAAATATCATGTTCATAAAGAAAAAATAATATTCATTAGAAAACATTAGAAAATGAAAAAATGTTTAATCATTTCATGACTAAAACAATTTAGAATCATTTTTATTCCCTATTAAAAAACCTGGCTCTTAGAACAATGTAGGTTCTCTGACTAAACAGAAAAATAATGTCCATTATTCGTAATAATATTGTCTAAAACATTATGAGTACCAATGAGTGAAAAAATAAAACTATTAGTTGAAAAATTTCATGAATGAAAATAGGATGTAAAAATGAAATATTTTATTGAACAAATAGTTATATAATATCCTAGAATGAAAACATTATTGAAATTTCATTAACATAATTATTTAGGATAATAATAATTAAAAATTCCAATGTGTCACATAGCACATTGAAGCATTTTAAATCCTAATTCTCATTAAGGAATAATGTTAAATTAAAATTTTAAATTCCATATAGATAAAATTATTAATTATATAATATAAAAACATTGGTAGTAGATAAAACACAAAATAGATGCATTTGGTGAACATGAAATTTATCGACCAGTTGAAACTGTAAGATGAAAATCCCATATCTTGAATTTCCTTTTAGGGGAATGTACTTTAATTTTATATATAAATAAATTAAATTTTTATTATAAATTCATGATAATTTTTTTAGTTTTTATCATGTAATTTTATTAAATTTTTACCATGATGTGAATAAATACTTATAAAATACATTTTACATTTGGTGTTATGACCAAATTTGGTCTATGTGTCAAAAATAACCTGGGTAGGTCAACTATGGATAAAGGGTCCGTTGAATTAAATATCTAGAATGATAATAATGTCATATTTATATTATTTATACATAAATTATATTTTTAATGACAATAATTAAATATAGTTATGAAAAAAGAATCAATGTTACGTTCATGTAAACGGTAGGTCGTATGTGTGCACGAGTAACATTACCATTTTTTCAATGATCATTATGGAAAGTAGGTAAGTAACACCATATAATAATATAATGTTAATTATATCATAATTACCCTGTCTTTTAATCATAAATACATATATATAATTCTTCTTATGTAAAATTAATCTCATATTTTCAAGGAGGTTGTAGTGAAAACATCCACTAACAACGTTATCACTTTTTAAGTGTATGAAATGGTTATAATGAAAATGATATATATATATATATATATTTATATATATTATATTTAAATAATGTTTATTAGGTAATTAATATAATATATAGGTTTTATATTTCACATTTTCTTAATTTAAACCATCCTTCATATGTTCCATGTATATTGTGAACAAATCGCATCACTTCGAGGCAGAGGCAGTCTAGACTTCCTCACAAGATGTTATCGTATTAAAATAAAATTGAATGTATTAATAGTACGATTAACAAATGGATTAAGGATTTATAAATACATAATAAATATAATATAATAAATATATATATCTATATAGATTAAATCATAATGAAAACCGTGAGAGGTGGTAAATGAAAAATGAACAATCATCGTTTCCTAAGGTAGTAGTTCGCCGTACACAGAAACTATAAGTTCTTAACCAAATTAGTTCATGTGTGTGTTTGTATAGAAAGAACCATTAATAAAACAAAATAATAATATTTTTAACATTTTTTATTCATATAATCATGATTTAATAATAATTTAATGGTGTATGGGTAAATGAATGAAAAGAGAATTTTGGAAAACATTACATTAAAATTTGGGTAACACCATTTGGTCTATACAAAAGTGATTACTTGGAAGGAATTTTTCACAATTGCATTTTCTATGGTATAGGGGTGGGATTTTTGAATTCAATTTGGGTAGATATTTTCTAAAAATAATTGTTTTATAGTTATTCATAATGGAGAGAAGTGGTGGACATTTATAATGGAGGAAAAGGACTCATTGAGTATTTTTGTAAACTAGTGAGGTGTATCTATGTTTTTACTAAAAAAATACATCTGAAAATAAAAAACCTCTAAACATTAATGTAAATACACAAATTATTTCCATGAAAAGTTTGTTGGACAAGTGTATAGGTAATTTAGGCCCCTATGATAAAGGCATAGTTTTTTTTGTTAGGTTTAATTTTACAATAAATATTGCTATTAATTTTAATTACTTTGACTAATGTTTTTTAAACAATATTGGTATCATTAAAAATTTAAAAATATTGTGAATGAAAACATGGAAATAATTTTGTCTAATTCCAATAATAGAGGTGGCAGAAATTGATTTAATTATATTCTCATAGGTGGGACGATAATACAATTTTTAAAGTGTAACTGTCTAAAAATAATCTATGTTTTAATAATGAATTATTAATTTAAATTGATTACTATAACATAAATTTTATTAATTGATAAATATATTATCTAAATAATCATTATAAAAAAATTTAAAATATAACTTTACCTTATAAAGACATTAAATGAAGAATATTTTTTGATCTAGAATTAAGTATTTTTAACTATTAATTTAAAATAGATAATTTTCAGAATAATTTTAAGAAATCACCCTAAGATAATTATTACGTTTATATTTAAATTATGAATTTTATATTTACATATTAAATCAATTAATTTTTCAAAATTCAAATTTAAAATTGGTTTTCAATTAAATGGATGTGAAAATTCCTTTAAAAAAATATATGTTATTAGTTGTAAAATAGTGTTTTTCATTATATTATGTCTATCAAATATAATTGATCAATATAAAAAATATTTTATTGAATATATTATATATATTACATTAATATAACTCACTAATTGTAAATAAATTATTTTATCACTCTTAAACCACGTTTTGAGAATAAAATAGTTTTTTAAAAATATTCACTTTATATTCATTTTCTTATTATATTCATTTATAATTAATTTGTTACTAATTAAATCATTAATTTTTTTTAAAACATAATTTCCATAAATTATTTTTAAATATTCATAACTAATACTTTAAGTAATATTTTATATCACATTATATTTCAATAATAAATTAATGATAGATATAACTCAGTGTTTTGTGTAACACAAGACATCAAGGAATTATTCTCTTGTGCGTAGCGCATCTTTAATCATAGTTTCAGGAAATGAAATATATAAAATAAATTTTAAATAATTAACGGATTATATATTATAAGAAGAATATATTATCTTACATGCTTGGTTTCAAATGTTATACACCTTATAAAATTCAGGGTTCTTACTTTAGATTGTTTAAGAATCATAATAAAGACATAAAAATCCGTTAAAGGTATGGTAAAATCTATTTATAGTATCACAATATAGATTCTCAATATTCAATTCATTCTTAATTTCCTATAAATAAATATCATGAATCATTTCATAAATTTCATATGAGATATCATCTTTCAAAGCATCATCATCAATAGATCTGAAATTCAACATAGTTTTACCATTCAAAATCCAAGGGCTATAGCTGGTGTAATTCCCCAACCCTAGTTACCCAGAGTCGGTGTATTAATTTAATACATTGGCATGATTACAAGGAATAAATTCCCAAAAGACCGATCAGTTTACCAGTCTTGGAAAATAGATTATATACATTGACATTCCATTACCCTTTAGAAAAAAAAACACGACATAAATGATGCTTTGAGAATGCCATTAATCCCATATCTTAACCCTACTTATCAATCATAATTCACTTCTTGGAATCCTGAGAAAATGAATATATAGAAAGGGGTGATCTCAGATGCTCAGTAAGGAAAACAATATAGCTCAAACATTCATAAAACAGCTTAAACATTTAAGGGAACATATAAGACTAAAAAAATCCTTTTAAAACTTATACTTAAGCATAATATAGCAAAGATACAATAAAATAATTCCATTTAATTATTTATATGGATATTCTACTAGTCGAATAATCACATGCAATATCAATATCTATATTCATAATGAAGGAATTCATAATTGCAGACTATCATAAACACATTAGTCAAGGCCATTTTCCAAGACTTCAAATAAGATTTTTTCAAGGCCTTGTGCTAAGACACTGGTTTGTCTCATGAAACCATCTGATGCTTCGAGGAGCTATAGAGGGCTCCACCCATCACATACTACGTCCAAGGCATTCCCCATATGAACAGGTTTAAACATAACATATACATTCATATTAAAACAAGCATACAAACTGTCAATACTTTCTCCATAAACCATGAATGGTATAAAAATAACACATCCACAGTCAAACATATTGCAAAACCTTCAATACATTATTGATGTTATGTATCATAATAAATCAACTTCAAATAAGCATAAAATCCATCAAAGGATGTTGACATAGATGAAATCAAAACTATTTGAGAGAAATATTTTTTTTTGAAATCATTGAAAATTCACACATTTATAAAGGATGTAATTTAAAAGAGATTTTTGAATCAAAGTGTCTCATACCACTTTTAAACTTTTGAAAATAATTATCATTTAAAATCATTAATTTCTATATAAATAAATCCATAAAATTGTTTTAAAAACATGGTCATTAATTAAAAATATTTAGAAAGATAAATCGTAAAAAAATTTAAAATTATGATCTTATTCAAGAGTACCTTTCAAAAATCCTTAAAATATTCATTTGGAAATCATTTTAATGAAATATTGATAGTGATGATAAAAATTTTCCAGTAAATACTTACACATAAACAATCTCGGATAATAATGAGATTGAGGAATTAACCCTTACCTTTTAATTTTTTTTTGCCGAGAGTTGGTTTATGTCATGTATTATTGTGAAATAATTATTATTAAATTATACAATAATAATAAACATTCATATGATATCATATATGATCTTTTAACATTTCTTTGTTAATAATATCGTAGTATTATCGTTGTTTCTGGTGTTAACTGATTCGTTTTCCTTTATATGCTCTGTTATGTAAGCCGTGTTTGTAATGGATAGGTTGTATCTTATTCATATCACGAATGATATCAAGTCCTTATACATTAATTTTAATCATAAATTGAGAATTAGTACTGAATGGATACAATGGGAAATGAATCTCATCGCGTTCATGGAGACGGTAGTCCGTACACACACACGAGCGACAATATGAATATTTTGATATTAAAATCGTATATAATTGGATGGTATATCATATATACAGAATCATTATAATTTTATATGAATTATTTACTTCAATTACACATCATTATTATACCCATCCAAATAATAATGTATTGAATAACAGTTACACCAGTACGTGTAGACGGTAAGCCGTACGTACGCACATATGGTGAAATTTCATTCAAAGTATGGATAAAACACTGAATATGGTTTTACCATATTTATAATAATATCATAGTATATATAAGATACTGTATTTGTTATTTTAGAATGGAAATAACAATGAAAGAAGAATTGGAAGAAGAATGGAACATGAAAGAGGGTGGTGAAAACATTACCTCTTTTTCAGGATCTTCCTTTTGATTTTATCAAAAGGGCTCTATATGTTAGCTTTCTGATGATACTAAGGCCTCTGGGTTTAAGTGAGGAGTGATTATAGGATATTTGGGCTTGGGTTGGCTGAGGAAAAATACTTTTAAGGTGTTAAATTTGGAGAAGGGTGAGTGCCCTTTTATAAGAGGGGTGAGGGGCACCTTAGGAAAAGCTATAAATATTATTTTATAATAAATTTATATTCAGTTTATAATGGCTAAAATGTGACTTATTTCAAAGATAAGGTGGGTATGGGTCCAAAAACACCAAACTAATAGGTTTGAGATGGGTTTGGGTCACTATATTAAACTTATATTTTAGTTTTAACTCTGAGTTTATTTGTTTCACATTTACCATGTCTATTTGTATTTTTATATTATATGGTTAATAATCATACTATAAAAATCTAATAGAACCCCAAGTGGTTCATTAATGATACAAATATCATTATATAATTATCTTGGATGATCCTCATATTCTTAGGAATTGTATACTCATTAATAATATAATATTTTTTTAAAAAACTCTTTTATGTCAATTTTGTTATTATTTGGTATTTTGTTTTTTCTAAATTCATAATAGCATTTTTACCTAGATAATAATTAATTTAATCAACTCTAAAATGTCATAATAACCTATAAAATTCGTTGAATTTATTAAAAGTCTCAAATTATATTTATTTGGGTATTTATAATATCAAATATTTTAATATTTCACTAATATGGTAATTATGGCATCATCATTGTGTCATAAATAAATAAAATTATTTAATTTCTAAAAATTATAAATAAAAAAACATTATGTATTAAATAATATTATCTTTCTAATGAATATCTATAATCTAACTTATTTTATGTATGACAGTATATTAAAAATGTTTTAGTTATTAAACATTGATTTTAACTCTTTTAACTCTTTTATGAATTAAATAATAATAAATGTCATAATCTAATCCAAGTGGACCAAATAGGTTCATATTTTATTCTAAAGGTTGTTTTTGGTCGAATTATACATAGCCAATACAATTAAGACATGTGTTAGGATAATAATAATATCATTTTTACCCTTAATTACCCAATTTACATTTGACTGTGGTAAGTAAAAGCAAAAAGTTACTATTCAGAATAAAATTATTTTTATCTTATTGTACCACATTTTACTCCTTGATATGAACCATGTTTCCAAGATTTTCAAAACTCCACTTACAGAAGCGGTAAAATTATGTTTTACTTGATTTTTCAAATTCTCCTAGGAGATGTGTAAAAGACGGTGAAAAGTTCAATTTTTTTTATATACATAATATTTTTATAAACTGAATCCGATAAATTAGATTGAACATATATAGGTATTATGTATTCATTTTGACCTAAAATAAATCTAAATAAAATAAATAATTATTTAAATTAATATTCGGATTTAAATAATAACTCAGTGTTTTTCACTACTCATCAAAAATTGACTGTTTTTAGAAAAAAACCAAAAATTCACCCTAAGATAATTTTGATATTCCGAATCCATAAATGAAGTCAATTTTGAAAGATAAAATTTATTAAATTTCAAAAATTGGGTATTACTATTCATAACAGCTAGTTTGATTAGTTGTGGTGTGGGTTAGAACTTGAAGTTGTGTACAACACATGCAACTGTATTATTCAAAGAGAAGCGTACCATAGAAGCATGGGGTGTTACATTCCCACCTAATTCAATAAATTGGGTCCTCGCAATTTGAAATTTTTATTAAAAAATAAAAGAATGAAAATAGAAAATACCTTTGTCGGAAAACACACATCGGAAATTGGGTTAAAAAAATTTAGTCTTAATAAGAGGAAAATGGGAATGAAAATGTCACCACCAAATTATGATCTCGATTAGGAGAACATTGGTGTAAATTAGAGACACATAATTGGAGGAAAAACGTAAATATATATAGTGTGTGATTGAGGTCATCAATCACAAACAATTGTAGAATTTTGGGCCCCAAAGCAACTAATCTATGATGATTGAAAATACCATTACTTCGACAAAACGTAAGGTATTAGGATAATACATTTTTAGTTTTAAGATTCCTTCCCTAAATTATAATAATTAATTTATCCATAAAATAAGAGATATATATATATACTTGACAAGTATAGTTTCATCCTTCAACTAATTTCTACCACAAACTCATCTTTCACTCTAAAAGTTAATATAACTTTAAAAAATTATTATATTTATCCTATTCGTTTAGGGTTATGGAAAAACTGAATTTATAATTCATCTTCCATACCCTTTAAGAAATATACATTATTCAATCCAGGAAATCATGTGGGTCAGTGATAGGTGATACACCCTTGTCTCCCTTCGGTTGCGAGTTCAAGTCTTTCAGCCTAGCCGGACACGACAGGTTGCCGCCCGACCTCCAGGTTATCCTTTTTATGGAAATCTAATAGTATCCAATTTCAATCATAATTCATTCTAGCAATTAGAATTATCCAAAATAATTATATCCAAACTCTCTTTCCAAAAATCATTAGGATGTTAAACATAATGATGATCCTTTTTTCTAGGTAATAACATGTGAAAGCCTTAACCATGTATTCTTTTACAACACTGCAACATCCTAAATTAGCAAAATCAACCATCTCTTATTCCAAAATCACTACCTCATTATCGGGACCACATTAAGGATTACCTTTCCTTCAACCATGTATTTTCCAAAAAGTGTAGCTTACTATTTATTCACTTTTCTTAGAACCGTATAATCTCAAATCCTCAATATAATAGTACTGTAGTACAATCCTTATTTATCTCCAGAATTCATGAAACCAGTATATTGTTGATACAATACTCAAATTAAATAATTCTATAATAACAACATTAGAACAATGTTCATTCCTCTTCATCCGAGGTAGTATCATAACTAGATTATTATCCTATAACATCATTTTCGGTATACTCTTATGAATGGGACATTGATTCGTGTAGTGTCTCATCGCCTTGTAGATGAAGTATTTTACATTTGAAATTTTTTATTACCCTTGCAATCACGTACTTGGTGTCCTTTTTCTCCAAACTTATAACAAACTCTCATTCCCTTCAAGAATTTACCAAGTTTATTTATTCCACTTTTATCGCGTATTGGAAAATAATTCGTTTCCCTCTTCCCTTTATCCATCTTTCTCTCTAAAATCGTTTTCTTCTCATACTTACCTTAAAATCCATAGGACACAAAGAATACATTACTTATCTTATTAAAAAAAGATACAATTTCTTCTTATGTTGAAAATACATGGTATACAATTTCCCTTATATATGTTGGCTTAATACTATGAAAGATATGATCCTTCATACTCATTGGATCATACTTATTGCTGGAGTTCACATTCCTTCTACTGGGCACCATTTCTATAAAATGGCATACACAAGTTCAGTTTATGAATTGCAATGAATAATTTCAAACTTGTAAAATACCTAACATAAATTGAACAGTTTATGGATATTATCTATAAAAATATTTTCATTGAGGAGATATGTACTCGTAAATCCTTCATAATGATTTGTAAAGAAAATTAGAATTATCCAAATAATTTCCCCTGAGAGTGTCGTAACCAAGAGTGTAGCAAGGCCCGTTGTCGTGTACCAGTTCCCATTTGATTCGAGCTCAAAGCGGTGTTTTTTGGATTTTACCCCTAGGTACATCTGTGCCAGAGCAGCCTATACCTACACGTATCCAGACAATGATGTATCTTAATAGAAAACTATCAAAATCTCTACATTAAAAAAAGTCTAGGAAGTTATCATTATTCTAATCCTCAAAGACTATCTTAGGGTAATGTTCTATAAATAGAGTTTTTCTAAATCTAGTTTCTATGGTTATTTCTATACATCCTCTGATACTAACTGTAATGCCCTGACCCTAGTTACTGAGAGTTAGTGCATTATTTTAATACATTGGCATTTTTTCGAGGAATCAAGTCCCGAAAGACCGATCAGTTTAGCAGTCTTGGAACATAGATTACATACATGGACGTTAAATTATACTTTAGAAAATAAAACACAACATTAATGATCCCTTGAGAACCCCATTAATCCCCTAGGTTAACCCTTCTTATCAATCATAATACACTTCTTGGAATCCTGAGAAAAATAAAACATAGAAAGGGTTGAGCTCAGATGCTCAGGAAGGATAACAATATAGTGGAAACATTCATAAATAAGCTTAAACATTTAAGGCAATGTATAAGACTAAAATAAAATCCATTTTAAACTTAAAATTTAGCATAATATAGCAATGATACAATAAAATAATTCATTTAATTATTCACATGGATATTCTACTAGTCGAATAATGAAATCCAATATCAATAGCAACATTAATAATGATGGAATGCATAATTCCATACAATCATAACCACATAGTCAAGGACTTGTGCAAATACTACAAATAATATTTTTTCATGGCCTTGTGCCAAAACACTAGTTTGTATCATGAGACCTAACGATTCAATGAAGAGCTATAGTGGGTTCCACCTGTCACTTACCAAGTCCAATGCATTCCTCATATGAACACGTATAAACATAACATAAACATTCGTATTAAAACTAGCATACCAAATGTCAATACTCTCTCCATAAACCAAGAATGATATAAAAATAAAACATCCACAGTCAAACATAACAAAATACTTTCAATATAATATAGAGTTTTGTATCATAGTAATTGCTATTCAAATAAGCTTAAAATCCATCAAAGGATGTTGACATAGTTGAAATCAATACTATTTGTGAGAAATACATCTTTTTTTTGAAATAATTGAAAGGTCACATATTTATAAACGAAGTAATTTAAAAGAGGCTTTGGAATCAATGTTTCCCATACCACTTTGAAACTTTTTAAATGAATTATCATTTCAAAACATTCTTGTCCATATAAATAAATCCTTAAAATCATTTTGAAAACATAGACATTAATTAAAAACATTTAGAAAGATAAATATTTAAAACATTTAAAATTATGATCTTGATAAAGAGTTCCTTTAAAAAATCCTTAAAATATTCATTTTGATATCATTTTTATGAAAAATGGACATTGATGATAAAAATGCCCCGGTAAATACTTACACATAAACAATCTCAGATAATAATGATAATGAAGAATTAAACCCTACCTTGTACTTTTCCTTGGTCGAGGTTTGGTTTACCTCCTTTATAATGGTGAAATAATTTTTATTAAATTATACAAGAATCATATACATTAATATGATATCATATATGATCTTTTAACATTTCTTTCTTAATAATATCTTAGTATTATCGCTGTTTCGTTTGTTACCTGATTTGTTTTCCTTTATATGCTTTGTTACGTAAGACGTGTTTGTTATGGATATGTTGTATCTTATTCATATCCAGAATTATATCAAGTCCTTATATATTAATTTTAATCATCAAATGAGAATTATTATTGAATGGATACAATGGGTAATGAATCTCAACGCGTTCGTGGAGATAGTAGTCCATACGTACACAAGAGCGACAATATCAATCTTTTGAGATTAAAATCGTATATAATTGGATGGTATATCATATATATAGAATCATTATTAATTTATATGTATTATTTACATCAATTAGACATCATTATTATACTCATCCAAATAATAATGTATTGAATAACAGTAACAGTAGGACGTAGAGACGGTAATCCGTACGTACGCACGTTTGGTGACATGTCATTCAAAGGATGGATAAAATACTGAATATGGTTGTACAATATTTATAATAAAATCAATGTATATATAAGATACTAGAGTTGTTATTTTAGAATGGAAATAACAATGAATGAAGATGTGGAAGAAGAAATGAACTTGAAAGAGGGTGGTGAAAACATTACCTCTTTTTCAAGATCTTCCTTTTGATTTTATCAAAAGGGCTCCATATGTTGGCTTTCTGATGATACTAAGGCCTCTAGGTTGAAGTGTGGGAAGCTGAGAGGATATTTGGGTAGGGGTTGGCTGAGGAAAAAGATTTGAATGTCTGAAATTGAGAGAAGGGGGAGTGCCCTTTTTAAAGAGGGGTGAGGAGCACCTTAGGAAAAACTAGAAATATTATTTTATAATAAATTCTTATTCGGTTTCTAATGGCTCCAATGTGACTTATTTCGAGGATAAGTTGGTGATGGGTCGAAACCCCATAACTAATACGTTTTAGACGGGTTTGGGTCACTATAATAACCTTATCTTTTAGTTTTAACTCTGAGTTACTTATTTTCACATTTACCATGTCTCTTTTTAGTTTTATATTATATGGTTAATAAACATACTATAAACAACTAAGCAATCCCCAAGTGGTTAACTAATGATACACCTATCATTATATAATTATCTTGGCCAATCCTCAGATTTTTAGGAATTTAATATCAATTAATAATATATTATTTGTTTTAAAAACAATTTATTTCAATTTTGTTACTATTTGGAATTTTTTTTTTCTAAATTTATAACATCATTATAACTTAGATCCTAATTAATTTAATCAACCCTAACATGTCATATTAACCTATAAAAATATTGGATTTTATTAAAAGTCTCAAATTATTTTTATTTGGGTATTTATAATATCAATTATTTTAATATTTCACTAATATGGTAATTACGACATCATCATTGTGTCATAAATAAATTAAATTATTTAATATCTAAAAATTATAATTAAAATACCATTATGTCTCACCTTTAATGTCTAAAAATTATAATATCAATTATTTAATGTCTAAAAAATTATAATATCAATTATTTTAAATTATTTAATGTCTAAAAATTATTTAATGTCTCAAGGTTGTTTTTGGTCGAATTATACTTATCCAATAGAATTAGGACATGTGTTAGGGTAATAATAATATCATTTTATTCATAATTACCCTATTTACATTTAACAGTGGGAAATAAAATTAAAAAGTTACTATTAACCAAAAAATTATTTTGAAATTATTAAACCTAATTTTACACTTTGATATTAACCATGTCACTTATATTTTCGAAATTTCACTCATAGAAGCGATAAAACAATGTTTTTTTTTGTGATTTTGGAAATTCTTTTATAAGATGGGTAAAAGATGGAGAAAAGCTCAATAAAATTTTTATATATCTAAAATTATTATAAACTGACTCCAATGAATTGCATTGACCTTATATAGGTATTATGTTTCCATTTTTACCAAAAATAAATTTAGATAAAATAAATAATCTTTTAAATAAAAATTTGGTTTTAAAATATAACTTAGTGTTTCACTATTCATCAAAAATTGAAAGTTTTCAGAAAAATACCAAAAATTCACCCTAAACTAATATCGATATTCCGAATCCTATAATTATGTAAATTTTGAATGATAAAATTTTTAAAATTTCAAAAAGTGAGTATTACTATTCATAACATCTAGTTTGATTGATTGTGGTGTGTCTTAGAACTCGAAGTTGCGTATAACACACGCTATTGTATTATTCAAAGAGAAGCGTACCATAGAATCTTGGGGTGTTACAACTGGGATAAAACAATGAAAAATTAAATGATCATTGATTTCCATATTTTAAACTTTATCATATTTAAAAATTTCAGTCATTAATAGAAAGACATGTCCTTGGTGGTAATAGTTTGTATAGAAAATTTCAATAAAGCATCAACATCGTGCTCATATTCCTCAATTATTCAAAGTGTCATAATCCAAATTTGAATCATTATTATATAAAAAAAACAAAAATAAAATTATCATTTCAGAAAAATATAGTATTGATAAAAGTGAGGCAAAATGATCATGTCAAACAATGATTAAATTTATATTAAATATTTTATAGTTTTAAAGTATCAAATCTATGAAATTTTAAAAAAACATAAAATAATATTTGAAAAGTGTAATTGTTAATTATAGAGATTAATCCAATATGATCTTAAATATTAATTATAATTAAAAATTAATAACCATTTACATTTTTAATCCCAAATAACAGTATATATTATTTATATTGAAAAAACATCATTAACATCAAATTACTTTTTAAACAATATTTCACAATATTAAAAAAGTATTTATTTTACAAAATCAAATAATTTCACATTGTAATTTAATTAGAAACACCCTAAATGTTTTACATTCAAATATGGGAACTATTTAAAGATATCCATCACATTTAAAATAAATATATAAATATTAAAATTCTTATTTTTACAAATTATTTTGATCGAGTAAGAATAATCAACATACTCAATGAAAAATGTATTAAATATCGAGATAACCTTTTTTATTGTGCTTAAATTAATTATAGAAAAATAATTAGAAATTTACATTATCAAAAATTAACCATCGGAAAATAACATATCCATTATTACCCAATTAAACTATAATTACGAAAGGCTTGTTATCAGTGGTAATAAACAATATATAGTATTCAAAAAACCTACAATTGGTCCACATTATCCTTGTTTACTTATGGATTATTAAATAACATAAAAATGATTCAAAATGGGAATTTAGAAAATAATTCGATAATGATATTACTTATGAAATCAATGTACAACAATTATTTGATCAAGGTCAAACTGAAATATAAACAATTTATAATAGATATTTTAATTACATGCTTTTGGGAGAGGTAGTTAGAGATGAAAAAATCTGTATTCGAATAAATAATTATAACAATGATGAATCTTGAGGCTGTTTGAAGATTGTAATTCAATAATGGAATCCACAGTATTCAAAAATCAAGGGTTATTGAATTTGTGTTATGGAATTACTGAAATGCGATAAATGAAAATGTGTGAGGCTTACTAGATATAAGAGATGATCTATCGTTGATACATAATGATGAGGCCAATAAATCATGTAGTTGAATGAATATTGTAATGACATAGTGAATTCCTCCAGATCGAATGAATGAATGAGTTACGATTTCTGTGTGGGAGAAATGAAAGAAAAAGTAATGGGAATGAAAGACAATGAAATGATTCCATCACAAATTTAAAAAAAATGTTAAAAATAATCTTTATTTATTAAATGATGTTATAATTGATTTTTAATGTCAGTTATTTGTTAAATTATGTTATAAGGGGAAAAATATTAAAAATGTCATTTATCTAATAATCTATGTTATAATTGATTTTTAACGTCGGTTATTAAATAAGAAATGTTATAAGGATAAAAAACAATATTATTTATAATGAATTTTTAAAAAAAATAGAATTATAAAAATGTCTACATTTAATTATAATGATGGCTAATAAATAACCTACATTATTACTATGTGTTTAATATTGGTTATTTATTATCTTATATTAAAAACAAGAAAAACTGGTTTTCATCGTCGGATATATAACAAATGATAAGGAAAACATGTGAGAATTGATTTTCTACCGTTGTTCTTATATGAAAAAATTGGAAATGAAAATTTCAATGATTTTAATGTCGGTTCTAAATAACCGATATTAAATGGAATACATTATAAATATTTTTTGTACTAATGAGGTAAGGGGGTTTTCCCACTATTTCATTTTATAGATTCAAATTTTAATATTATGCATATAATTTTTTAGATAGTTTACATACTACCTTGTTGATTTTTATAATGATATTTATTTACTGTAAAACACATTTACCTTAAATATCTAAATTATTTGTTTCATGGTAATTCTTATTTCTGTTATCGTATAAAATTTACATATGAATTTTTCTACATTGAACATTATTTTATTTTTGTAGAATTATTTATAATTTGCACTCTTAACATGATATATAAATAAATTAATGGTGATTTTTTAATTAATTCATTTTTATAATTTAAAATAATTTTATTAAATTGAAAATTCCTTGATGGGTGAGGAAAAGAATTATATTTCCCATTTACGCATTGAAATTTTTCATTAGACAATTTAGATGACTAAATTAAATAATAATTTACAAATAGTATTAAATGGTTAGGGTGAAATCTCTTGACAGTTGTGATATCATTAAATTTATGATCATGAAATGTAATAGTATAAATTCCATTCACTGAGAATTCAGTTATCATTATCCAAATGATTAGTGGATTGATATTGTAAATACATTCCTTTTCTATCGAAGTTATTGAATAAATGGAATTTTTTCCATTAGATTACATAGTCTTTTTGATTGTGACTAATTAATAATTCAATTCTTTTTCTATAAAAAAACATTATTGTCGATTTAATTCCATTCTTTTATTTGTTTTTTATACAAGTTATGAAGATGTATATTGTGAATAATATTAATGATTATAAAATTAATCTTATGGTTTATATTTTATAATTCCAATGTAGAATTTTTAGATTAAATATATATATTTCCACATCTACTAATCTAATCAATAATTTATTGGGATATTCCTTGTATACATTCTAATTTAATAAAGGATACACAATATTAATGTTAAAAGTGTTTTTGTTGTTAAATGACATATCTTCCAATTAATATTAATAAGTGTATAATGGTGTATAGACAATTACATGTAAAAGAATATATATGATAATCATGTCTCCAAAAAATATTATATTGTTTTATTGTGGTAAGATCAAACACATCAGGGATCAAATTATAATTCCTAAGAATCAATATCTACAAAAAATTCTAAATATTATAGGACTAATTTTATTCTTGATAGAGTGAATTACATGAAAAATAGACATTAAATTAATCATTAAATTATAGAAAAAAAAATCATCATAAAGAGATAGTAAATACTATGAAGAAAAATAAATAATAAAAAATAAATTATTAAGATAAATAATTAATATGTTTTATTATTAAAAAATAAACAATTTAATGAATTTTTCCTTTTCTTTTTTATATTTTTTAAAATTATAAACATTAAATTTTTAGAATTTTAATATGGTAAAATATTCTTATGGTTTTACATAAAAATATCAAAAATTTATATATAATTTATTTGTTACCATTTTCACAAAATGAATATTTTTTATTGAAAAATTTTAATTTTTATGAAAATTACTCTTTTTCTATTTCAATTTCATATAATTGTGAGACATACGATCAATAACTATTTTACACAATAAAATATTTATTTAAAGAAGAACATCATTCATATTTAAAAACTATTTTTACTATGTAAACCTATTTAATATATTTAATGAAGAAAAATAAAACACTAAATTAATTAATAAAACTATTTTATTTCTTTTAATTAAATTAAACACTTATGTGCTCAAAAGTGGTTTTGATTATTTTAAAAAGATCAAAATTTTAAATTTTTTATAGTATATTTATTTAAAATATTTACATCAGTAACCATGTCAAATTTACACTACATATTTTCTTTATAATTATTTTTATTAAAAAATGATTTTAAAATTCTCAGAACACATCCCATGGGTCCCATTCTGTGACATAACCCATGCCCACCTCACGATGTCCTAGGGTTGTCGAGTAGTCAGAATGGCATCAACCTGCAAGTTGGAGGAATTTTTTGAGTACATGTATAAGGATCCAGCCTTAAAATATTACATATTATTGAATTAACTGAATAATTCACATTGATGATCATTTCAGGTTTAGAGTTTTAGACAATAAGGACATTACATTTACATAACAACCATAAAAATTCATGTAGACCATAATAATCACTTACCATTTTTTAATAAAATAAAAAATCAAAATAAAACAACCATGTCTTGTTCCATGTTTTAGACAGAAAGTCTTTTCTTTGATCCCATCCTGGACCATATTCATCATTAAGTGTAGTGAAAAACATTTCAAAACCTGGGATGAACATAAAAATATCATCAAGGGTTATACAATATGAAAGAAATCATTAGTCCATCAATACATACAAAATGTAAAGTCTTTTACATACCTCATTAGACCTAATATTTTTGAATAACACATAGTAATCACAAATCATAAATGTTAGTTTTGGCATCTATATCATACTTACATTGCAGCTATCACAGCTACATTGGGAGTTATATTGGAATACCCATCAAATTATATTCCCTAAATCTATTAGGAAATACATTCCCATTTACCTTTGTACGTTACCCAAATCATTAGAGATCAATCTCAGGATCACCCGTCCTTGGTTTATCAATGAACCACCTGTGTGCGTAAACAATTCCCAAGCACCATAACATATTCATAACACATAAAACAAAAATAAAGGAAAGATATCATTTCCACAATTTAATCACAATATATCTTTTATATATGTTGACATAAAAAATACATTATCAAAACCATTTTCAATACCAAAATACATAAAAATATTATATGGTAATTATTTTCCTTTTAAAAACATTACACCTTGTGAATGAAGTCAAAGATCAAATAATACTCGCAGCTGCGGAAAATGTCGTTAATTACGTTAACAAGGAGAAATTATTCTTTTTCCTTTAGTAAAATGCCACGTAGGAAAATATTCCCTTTGAATGAAATTAAAATTCAAAGTAATTTATACACCATATAAAAGAAAGATGTGAATAAAAAAAATATGCCTCAATTAATGGAGATTGAGACGAAGTCCCTTATCTCATGTCTGATAGGACTAGATCATTCTTTAATCTCCAGAAGAATAAAATAAAGTTATTTTATACTTTCTTAAGAAAATTTTCAAGTTTATTATTCCTTTTATATCACTTATTACCATGTTATAAACATTATGTAATCATTTATGTTATTAAGGTTTGTTTCGTCGATATTTGGTACTTGAGTAAAAAATGACAACCTTTTAATTACAAGTTGTCCATGTCATCAACAATACATTATCTACAAAATGATATTAATTATTTATATATCATATATATAATATATATCCAGGATATATATGTATTTATAATAATACATAACATTTGGAGATTAGAAATTAAATGCATCATTCAAGAAGATGGCAGGTCGTACGTACGCATAAACGCTACTTTAATTTCTATTTCATAATTTAATGGAATTAAAACATAATTATACCAAGGTATATTATAATTTCAGTATATGATCATATATAATATCATTATCTTTAACCTTTATACATCCCACATATGAAATTAACGATTCATATCACTTTTTGGGGGAGGTATTCCCCACATCCTCAAATGAAATTATCGTGTTTACTCACTATGGAAACCATAAAGGATTGCTATAAATAAAAAATAAAGAATCATAAAAAATAAACATAATATATATCATATATAGATAATTTTTAATCTTAATGGCCACCATGAGAGGTGATATATGATAATTGAACAATCATCGCTTCGTGAGGCATTAGTTTGACATCTAGAGAAACTTTATGTTCTTCACTCATTTGATATATGTGTGTTTAAGTTTTGTTCAAATAAATATCATAAAAACATCCTAGTATATTGAGAATACTATTTTTGTTATAAAATAATGGAATAAAATCAGTTTAGGGTTCAAATAAGTAAAATAATAAAAAAGAATTTAAGGGAAACAGTTACCTTTAATTTGGTTAACTTCCTTTGGTATGAACCAAAAACACTTCTTGAAGTTCCTTCTTCCTAAGGTAAGTCTTCTAGGAAGAGGATAAGGATATTTATAGATTATTTGGTCAGGGTTTGGATGAGCCAAATGGGCTTGGGAGGTGTCAGGAATGAGTAATAAGTGGAGGATTCTTATAAGGGAGGGGAGGGGATCTTTTGGAAAGTTTAAAAGAATTATTTTATTATAAACTCATCTTTGGTATCAAAAGGTCAAAAAATTGTTAAATTATATGTTAAGATGACTCATGGTTGAAATAATATAATCCAATACGAATTGAATAGGTTTTGGATATTGTTTTAGTATTTATAATCATATTTATTTAAATCATTTATTAATTAGGTAAATAATGCATCATTATTGTGGCATAAATAATATAAATTATTTGATTTAAAAAAATTATATACAAATACCATGATTCAAGAAATCATTTTATATTTCCAATGAATATTTATAGTCGAAAAAATAACTTATATAACCCCATGTAAAAATTGATTTACTAAATGATATTTGTATTTGACATTTTTTGCTTTACTTTAAATTAATTAATATAAAGTGTCATGATTACTCCCATGTGGCTCCCTTGGGGTCCCAAATTCAACCCAAGGATGTCCATGGTCAGATATATATCATCAAATTATATTAGGACACATTTTATAAAAATTTAATAATATTATAATATTATATTTTACCCTTATTTACTATATTTACACTTTAATCATTGTAAATAAAATATTTACTCAAGTAAATATTTAAAATGATTAAAAATAAAAGTTACCTATTTAAAAAATTTACACTTAGTGATTCCAAATATGGAATACATTTTTCTAAATTCAAAACATAGTAGTGGACGAAATTAATTTAAAATTAATTCTTGTTGTCAAAACAAAAAGCGTGTTTTTAAGAAATAATAACTATCAAAATATTGACACTTGTTTCTGTCCAATTTCAAAGTGAAATTAATTCCAATATCCAAAATTGGATTAACTGGGGGAAATATATTCTAATTAAAATTTAGAACCAATTAAAATTGAAATAAAACTATATAAACTAAATTATATTAAAAGATCTTTTGAATTAAAATACAATATTTTTCAATATTCATTAAAAGTGAACTTTATCATAAAAATACCAAAATGTTACGCAAAGTAAATTTTTGTGCCCCGAATCTAATGAAATATTTTATTTTTTCAAATTGAACAAATAAAAATGACCAAAACGATTAAAAGAGTGTTCTCCATAAAATGGTGGTAAATCAACCTTATAAAGAGTATTAGACTATTTACTCTTAGATTCATTCACATTTTAAGCCTCTAACTTTTATTAGATAAATGTAAAAACATTTAACTAACATTTATAATCATAATTTTCTTATATATATTCATTCCCTCCAATAAAATGTCTAGGTGTTATCTACCATTTAAAATAATAATATTATATTATTAGTGTGCAATGTAAGATTTCAATTAAACCTGATGTTGCCTATCGGGTACCCTATCAAACATTGAATCTTCATTAACGTAAAATTAATATTTAATTCACAAATATAAAAAAACACTAAAATTTATTAATATTAATTTACTTGAGATGTAAAATCCTTCTACCTATTGTGAATTGCATCCTCAAAATTTTTATTCATTTATAAAATAAGTGGGGTATTTATCCCTAATAACATTTTCATATTCCCACTTTGCTTATTCAACCGTATGGTTTTTCCACAAAACCTTTACCTAAAATGTTACCTTATTCTTCTGCGCATGATTTCTATGGTCACGAATCTGGACTAGTTGTTCATTATAAGAGAGATTCTCTTCCAACTGAACTACATATTGATTCAAAACATGATATGGATCTGGGATATACCTTCTCAACATTGAAACATGAATCACATTGTGTACCTGAGATAAACATTGAGGTAAAGAAACTCTGTAGGAAACTGATCCTACATTGTTTTGGATTTCATTAGGTCAAATGAACCTCAGATTCAACATTCCCTTATAACTAAAATTTATCACACTTTTCCATGGAGAAACATTGAGAAAGACATTATCACCTACCACGGAATATAGATCCATATTCCGATTATCTGCATATCTATTTTTCCTGCTCTGAGCTGTTATAATGTTCTTCTAAATCAACTGATCTTTTTCTACCATCTCCCCTACCAATTCTGGTGCCATCAGCTTTCTTTGACCTACTTCATCCCAAAAAGTTGTAGTTCGAAAACTCTTTCCATATAATCCCTCAAATATATCCATCTGTATACTAGAATGAAAATTATTATTATATGAAAATTCAACCAATGAAATTTATTGGTCCCAACTTCTCTGGAAATCTAGGGAACAGTCTCGTAGCATATCCTCCTAAGTATGAATTTTTCATTCTGACTTCCCATCAGATTGAGGATGAAAAGAAGTAAAAAAATTTGATTCATTACCCAATGACATCTGAAGGCCTTCCCAAAAGAACAAATTAAACCTGGGATCACGATTAGATAAATTAAATATGTGAACACCATTCACCCTAACTATATCTTTAATACAAAATCGAAAATGTTGATCTAGAGACAAAGTATCTTTAATAGGAATTAAATGAGAACATTTAGTCAAATCATCAAAAATAACCCATATTTCATTGTTAACTCAAGCTGTCTTTGATAATACCACACTGATGTCCATTGATATATTTTCCAATTTCCACTCTGGAACATGTAATGACTGAATCATCCCATTCGGTAATTGCCGCTCTTCTTATACCTGCTGCCAACTCAAAAATTTCATAGTAAAATCATCATTATCTATTTTCATTAAATTCCACCTATAGTACACCCAAAGATCTCAGTACATCTTAGTACTATCGGGTTGAAATGAATATGGGGAAATATGAGCTTCACATAATAACTCATTCATCAATTGTGAATCACATGTCATGCATAATATTTTCCCAAAACTGAAAACACAATAATTTTCAATGCTAAATTCATCCAACATACCCTTCTAAACCAACTATACCTATTTCTGTAACTCACTATCTTCTTTCTATGCTCACTTAATTCTTCCTGAAAAATATGATTCCACTAACACTTGAAACAAAATAGATGAAATTCTTTCACCAAAAACTTTGATGCCAAATTTCATCAAATAAAAATCTAAAGGATATCATTCCAAATGTAGCATGGTTAATAAGGCATTACATATTCAACTCATTGAATCATCCAATTTATTTTCCCTTCCTGGATGGTAATGGATCATGAAATCCAAATCATTGGTTAATTCTAACCATATCATCTATCTCATGTTATATTCTTTTTGGGTGAATATATAGTTCAAACTTTTGTGGTCAATATATATTCCACATTTCACTACATAAAAATGATGCCTCTAAATTATTAAATCAAAAACAATAGCAGCTAATTCCAAATCATGTGTAGGGTAATTTAACTAATGAGGTTTCAACTGACGTGTAACATAATAAATTACCTGATTATTCTTCATAAGGACACAACCAATTACATTCAATGAGGCATCACTGTAGATAACAAACACATCATTTCTGGAAGGAAGTTCCAAAAATAGAGGATTCACTAATCTTCTTTTCTATTCTTGAAAACAATTATTACACTCTTTTGTCTGGATGAACTTAAAAACTTTTCACGTTTACATAGTCATTGGACTAGATAACCGTGAAATATTTTCAACAAAACTTCATTAATAACCATCCAAACCAAGAAAAATATTAATATTTGTTATATTTGTGGGTATTGGACATTCTTTAACAAATTTTGTTTTAGTAGGATCAATAATAATTCCATTATTTGAAACAATGTGACCCAAGAATGAAATTTTTTGTAACAAAAAGTCAAACATTCTAAATTTCCTATACAGTTTCATTTTTAAAGGTCTGTAAGACAACCCTTAAATGGATTTCATTCTACTCATAATATTTAGAATAAGTGAAAATATCATTAGTGAACACAACCCCAAACTTATCCAAGAACTCAATGAAAATTCTATTCATAATATCCAATAATACATCTGGTGCATTGGCTAACCCAAAAGGCATAACTAAACATTCATAATGGCCATATCTAGTAAGAAATTCGGTCTTTCGAATGACTTCTTCCTATACATTCAATTGATGGTACCCTGACCTCATATCAATCTTCAAAAAATACTGAGCTCCCTGGAGCTAATAAAACAAATCATCGATATAAGGAAAAGGATACCTGTTCCAAATAGTGATGTTATTAAATGCTGTATAATCATTGAAAAGACTCATTGAACTATCTTTTTTTAACAAATAAGATAGGAGAACCCCATGGTGATTTTCTTGGTCTGGTGAAACCTTTATCTAATAACTCATACAATTTCTTCTTTAACTCTAAATGTTTAAATTGAGCCATTTGATAAGGGGGTTTTGAAATTGTTTTTTCATCAGGAAACAAGTCAACTATAAATTCAACTTCACGATCGGGTATAATACCTTGCAACTCATAATGAAAAAACATCAGGGTACACATTTACCACTGAAACATAATTAATATCAACAATTCCATTATTTTAAACTAATATATGCAAGGGAACATTCATTTCCAACTATTACAAGTTTCTTAGCATCCTCATATGTTATCATATGTAATTTTTCATTCCTGTACACAAACTGAAAATCATTCTGGAATGAAACTGCAATATTAGCATGATAAACAGCAAGCCAATCCACACTCACAATAACCTAAAACTCTATTGGAGGCAAAATAATAAGAGTTTTTGGTAGATTCTTCACATACACAGGGACATGATGTTTTTTGTAATTTCTTTTTGTCCCTACATTTCCACTAGGTGTTTTTACCATATGTTTTTTATTCATATCATGAGTGGGAATTCATAAGTTACTAGAAATTTTCTCAGAAATGAATGAATGTGTAGACCCAGAATCAAACAATACATTGGCATAATCTGAACGAACAAACAGTGTACCTGATACTACTTCATTCGATGGCCCAACATTTGTTGAAGTAGTTGTAATGGATTTCAACACTTCTTTATGCTTTTCATCTGGCTGCTTTCCATCAGTTGAGTTCTTAGTTGGACAGTCATTTGCATAATGTCCCATTTCATTTTACATGAAAGATTTTATGGACATTAAATCAGATTTTTTTACCATTAACTTGATATTATTTATTGCAATTACAAGACTTATGTCCCATTTTACCAAATTAGTATCACATAACAAAATTCAAAAGACATTCCCTAGCGTGATTTTATACACAAATTTCACAAACTGTAAACTTATGTTTCATACCATCAGACATTTTTGAAGAGTTCATCTCTTTTATATGCCACCTTGACTATTATTCTTTTTTTAAAAGAACACATGATCATCGAAAAACTCCATTCCCACCATATCCACACAATGAAAATGTTTTTCATCACTTTTGAACTAACGAGAAGAAAAATACCTTTGATACTTTGGCATTAATCTAGATTAAAAATTGTTGATTTTACTTCCAATATATCGTAAGAAATTCAGAGCATACATTGTGAGTCGAGAGATTTTTTCTTCATAAGAAGACATTGAATCTTCCTCCTGTCTCAATTCTACAATTTTTTTCCATCATAAGTCGAAACACCAGAGGAAAATATTTCTCATAGAACATACCTATGAATTCATCCTAGTCAAGAGCATCAATCTCTTCCCTATGACTGATGTTTTTCACCAACGACCACCACTGATTAGATTCACCTTCAAAATGGTAGACATAAAGACTAATCTTTTGGTGTTATGAACACCCCTTGACATCAAAAAATTTCTCTAGTTCTTTAATCCTCCCTTCTGCTAGAATTTGGTCATATGATCCGATGAATTATGGGGGATGTTGTCTCATGAAATGATCCATTATTTACATTTTCCTCTGTGGTTGATCTGGCCGATCCCGTTCATGGATACCACCATCATTTATAGCCTAAGTCAAATGTGTCATCACTGTAAAAAACAGTTCATTTCTGATTCCGACCATCTCAGGTTGCTGATTTGGATGGTTGTCTTCCTCTTGATGTCATCCCAATTTAGCTACCATGTTTCTTCTATAGAAAAACCATTCCGAACATAAATATATCTTAGACAAAGAAACATGGTAATTTTTAAATTCTATATCATTTCAATATTAACATAAATTAATTTTAAGATATTAATTTAAAAATACCATAACTCCTAAAGTTATCTAAACCGACCTCTGATACCAATTATAAGGACCCAGCCTTAAAATATTACATAATATTTAATTAAATGAATAATTCACATTGAGGATATTTTCAGGTTTATAGTTTTTTAGAATTAGTTCATAACATTATCATAACAACATGAATATTTCATGTTGAAAATTCTACCCAGTATCCATTTTTTCTTAAAAAAACTGTAAAAAAGAGTCATGTCTAGTTCCATGTTTAAGGAAACAATACTTTTCCCTGATCCCATCCTTGACCCTAGTCATCTTTCAGCCCAGTGAAAAACATTTCAAAACTTGGTATGAGCATAAAAACCTAACTAAGGTTTATAAAAAAAGAAAGAAATAATTATTCCATCAATACATACAAAACAGAAACTCTTTTGCATACCTCATGAAAACAGAAGATTTCTGAAAAACACAGAGTAACAATAAATAATAAAGGTAAATTGTGGAATCCATATCATATTTACATTTCATCTATCATAGCGAACATGGGGAGTTACGTTGGAATACCCTTCACAATACAATCCATAAATACCTTAGGGGAAACATTCACATTTACCTCCTTCACGTTACCCAATGCATTGGAGATCAATCTTGGGGTCACTCACCCTAGATTAATCGTGGAACCACCCATATGCGTAATCAATTCCCAAGAACCATAACATATTCATAATGCATAAAACAAAAATAATGGAAAGAAAACATTTCCAAATTTAAATCACAATATATCATTTTAATATATTAATATAAAAAATCCATTTTTAATACAATTTTCAATACCAAAAAACATAAAAAGAGTATGTCATATTTATTTTCCTTTTAAAAAAATTACGGATTGTTAAGGAAGCCAAAGATCAAATAATACTCATGGCGGCGGAAAAGCTCGTTGTCACTGCTAACGTTAAAAAGAAACATTTCTTTGTTGTTTAGTAAAATGACTCATAAGAAAAGATTCCTTTTGAATGAAATGAAAATACAAAGGTATTTATTCACCTTATAAAATAATGTTGTGAATAAATTAAAATATGCATCAATGAAAAGAGACTGAGTCGAAGTCCCTTACCTCGTGTCCAACATGACTCGATCATTCTTTAATATCCTGAATAATTAACTAATGTTAATTTATACATTCCTAAAAACCTTTTTCATGTTTATTATTCCTTTTATATCACTTATTACTATTTTGTAAACATTATGTAAAAATTGATGTTATTAATGTTTGATTCATCAATATTTGGTAATTGAGTAAAAAATGAACACCTTCTAATAACATGTTGTCCCTGTAATCAACAATCCATTCTCTCTAGGATGATATTAATGATTTAAATATCATATAAATCATATATATCTATTACATATATATGTATTCATATCAGTAAATAACATTTGGTGATAAGAAAAGAAATGCACTATTCATGGAGACGGTATGCTGTACGTATGCATGAACACTACTTTCAATTCTATTTCATATTTTAAAGGAATTAAAACATAATGATAAATAGGTATACTATAATTCCAGTGTAGTATCATATATAATATCATTAAATCTATCCTTTATACATCCCACATATGGCATTAATGAGTCATATTACTTTGAGGGGAGGTACTCCGCATTTCCTCAAATGAAATTATCACGTTTACATACTATGGAAACCATAAAGGTATGCTATAAATGAAAAATATAGAAAAATAAATAAAACATAAACATAATATATATCATATATGAATATAGTTCAATCTTAATGGCCACCATTAAAGGTGGTAAGAGATAATTGAAAATCATCGCTTCGTGAGGCGTTAGTTTTAAATCCACAAAAACAATATGTTATTCACCCATTTTAATGAGGTGTGAGTAATTATAGTTATAATACTTATAAAAAAACATCATAGTATATTTAGGATACATTTTTTTATAAAATTATGGAATAAAAAGATTTTAGGGGTTGAAGAAGAAAAATAAAAGAAATGAATTTTTCGAGAAACGGTTACCTTTAATTTGGGTAACTCCCTTTGGTTTGAACCAAAAGGATTATTTATGTGCCTTATGCCTTAGCTAAGGATTCTAGGACGAGGGGAATGATCATGTGATATTACATGGTTAGGGTTTGGATGAGAAAAAGGTCTTTAGAGGTGTGAGGACTGAGTTATATGTGAGGGCTATTTATAATGGAGAGGAGGGGTTCTTCAGGAACGAGTGAAACAACTATTTTATTGTAAACTCATCTTCTATTTCGAAAAGGCCAAAAATTCATTAATGATGAAGTAAATATGACTAATGGTCAAAATATAATCATCCAATACGAATTGGATAGGTTTTGGATATTTATTTAATATTTTTAGTATTATTTATTTAAATCATTTATTAATGAGATAAATACTGCATCATTATTGTGTCATAACTAATTTAATTTATATGATGTCCAAAAATTATAAAAAAAATACCATGATGTTAGAAATATTTTTATATATTCAATAAATATTTATATATGAAACGATAACTTATATAAGCCAATTTAAAAGTAGCTTTACTAAAAAATAATTGTTTCTGTCATTTTTTACTAATTTAAATTAATTAATATAAAGGGTCATTATTAATCCCATCTGGCTCCATGGGGTCCCAAATTTGACCCAAGGATTCCAATGGTTTGATATATATCAGAAATTTGGATAATGACACATGTTAGGGTATTTTAATATTATTATAATATTATATTTTACCCTTATTTACTATATTTATCATTTAATCATGGTAAATAAAATAATTACTAAAGTAAATATTTAAAATGTCTAAAAATGAAATTTACCTATTTACAAATTTGGACCTTCTGATTCCAAATATTGAATCCATTTATCTATATTCAAAACATATAAGGGGCATAAATTAATATAAAATTTTTTCCCACTGTCAAAACAAAAAACGTGTTTTCAATAAAGAATAACTATCAAAAGATTGACACCTGTTCATGTCCTATTTCAAAGTGAAATCAATTCCAATTTGTAACATGGAATTAACTAGTAAAAATATATTTTAATTATAATTTAGAACCAATTAAAAATATAATATAACTATATAAATAAGTTATATTAAAATGCACTTTTGAATTAAAAGACAGTATTTTCACTAATCATTAAAAAATAAAAATTATCAAAAAAATTAAAAAAATTCCCAATGTATATTTTGATATCATGAATCTATAGAAAATTTCTATTTTTTCAAATTAGACCTATAAAAATGACCAAAACTATATTTAAGGAGTGTTCTCCATCAAAAGAGAGTAAATAAACCTTTTAATGAGTATTAGAGTCTTTATGTTTAGATTCCTTCACATTTTAAGACTGTAAATTTTATTGGATAAATGGAAATTTTTTTAACAAACATGTATAATAATATTTTAGTTATTTCTATTCATTCATTCCAATACAATGGATAGGTGTTAACTACCATTTAAAATAATAATATTATATTATTAGTGTTCAACGTAAGAATTAAAAAAAACCAACTGTTGTGTATCACATACACTATCGAACATAGAATCATCTTTAAAGTAATATTTATATTTATTTTAACAAATTTTAATAAGCATTCCAATGTATTATTATTTATTTACTTGGTATTTTACAACATGTACGCGCACACACACCCAAAAAGTTCCCACAAACGGAAAGTGGAAATCAAGTATACAGAAACAAGTGTTGAGTACAAGTACAAATGAAAAAATGTGGTCCAGAATAAAAATACAAAAAAAAGAACTAAATACAAAAAATTAAAAAGGTACTCAAGTAGCCATCCACTGAAAACTCCACATGATTGTAACAGTAGTGTTGTTACTAGAAGCCGAAGTAGTATGTCATGTCTGCATGATCCTACTGGTCCCTGTATGCTCTTAGGCCACCATGTTCTCCATCAAAATGTTTGTCATCTGCATAAGACAAAACATGTATGGGCGAAGGCCATGCAGGGGTGAGTAACATAGTACTCATTAGGGGAACCCAATCAACTAAGGAAAAATACCACACAAAAACCACAAATTAATGACACAATATAAGGACCTTTCACCCAAGGTATATACTATAGTCAGAGAAAATCATCAGTTATAGTGAAATAAGATATGTACTATTGAGGGACTCATCCAGGATTACTTGTTGAAGTTTTCTTGGGAGACTGAGGTCCACATGGATGATTCACGGCTGCTGCACCATTGAGGTCCACATGGCTTTTATCGGGCCACTAAGGTCTATATAGCTGATGGTCAGCTAGGCCACTGAGGTCAATGTGGCTGCTCGTCTGTCAGGCCACTGAGGTCCACACAACTACTACTCGTCAGTGCGTTTGGTCAATGGAGAACCACTCACCCATGCCGTAAATTGAAAATCAACTTCTTTGTAAGTATCCTTAGATTATACCAAAAGATCTACCTCATCCAGTGTGTCCCAATCCACAAACGACTCATCAATCAGATTCTTGGTTGGAAGGTTATTATCGAATTTAGAATTCTTGGGACGGTTGCATCTAGGCCCAATCCAATCCGGTCGGATAGATATGAACTGACCAGCCTGAGGGTCCCATATACCTTGATTTAATTCGACTGAATCAACATCGATTATTTTGGGATTGGGTCGGTTCAGTCCGGCTTGGCCAGTGGGCGAGGCCCAATGGACCTTTCTTGACATGGCCCAGTTTGGCTATGATTCAGACCTAACAGCTTGAACAATGACCCGGTCTCATCCATCCTATCCTGATTAGCAATGTTTTGGCCTTCTGATGCGGTTCAGGTCTGCTGAGCATGGGTCTGGCCTGCCCTCCTACCTGGTCTGGAAGGGAAGCTACTGAGAGCAGCGTCCGGATCCCCCTTCCCCCGGGTCATCCACATGGTCATTCCCCAGTTGTAGTTAGTAGTTGAATATGGATCCTCCACAATGGCTCCCCGCCACTAGCTAGCTTAGAGGCCGGTGATGCCTCATACTCCACTATGGCCAAAGGCGGTGGCCTCCATCGCATGGGACTGTCTCCAACAAAACTGTTCGGGTCTTCGCAACACATCATTGTGGTGTGCCTCCCACCAGTGCTGGTGCCGCTGGCGGTGTGCCTATAGGGTCATCAGTAGACCACCAGATGCAATCTGATGGTCTATTCTATGTGCTGCATTTGCCTATGGCCTCCAATGGACGTCACATTATTTTTTATGGCATCGAGTCCACATTTTCTTCCGCTTGAGAATCCAATCATGATGAACAACCATGTATAGGGGCTCATGCCTTGTTCATTTCAGCATGTACCCTCCACATTAGATGTTTGAAGTCATGGGGAGGCTTCAAGATTTCAATTCTAACAACAACGAAAAATAATTCAATTTTGTATTGAGAAAATCCGAAGAATGACACCCTCTCAAAGGATGCATGATCCACAAATTAACATGTTAATGGGTTAATCCATGTACTTTGTTTAGTATATGAATGAGGAAAATCATATAACCAAAATCAAAAACCTACCTTATAGACAATTTTTGTCATGTATCGTCTTCCTCGACTATCCAAGAGGATGATGGAATTCATCATTCTTCATAGTACATCAAAGTCGATGACGTCCAACTAGTGTCCGTATTTCTTCATTGTGGAGGAAATCCATTAGAGGATCATTCGACAATCCTCACAATTTAATCCTCATTCCTCCAACGTGTCAACTATTAATGATAATACATGTTGCATTGTTACTGTTATATTGTAATGTCACTTCCTTATTCTGTTTCATTTATGAAACAACATCACTATTACCCTTCAATAAATCTTTGTTACGTCATGGGTTAATGATGCATTAATGAGCTCTGTTAATTCACCTCGTTGCTACCTCCTTTTCGCACCATAATATCATTTCCCAACACCAAATTGGTGGGAAATATATAAAATAATTCTTTTAATGTTAATTTATTTTCTTCAGAATGGTCTGAAAAATAAATCTTCCATTCGTCCATTTCCCGCTAGTGTTATTTCCTTTCTAGGAAAATCTCATCATTCTGAGTTCAATAGTGGCCTCATTTTTTTGATCAAAGCACCAGTTCAAATGTTAGAAAACCCATCTCACACGTTTATGGAGCATACCATAAAAATGATCAAAATTATATTGAGGACTCACAAGGCCTCAGAATTACGTACCATTACATCTTGTAGTCTCGAAATAATTCTATATAATTTAATCAAAATACACTAAAATTATGAAAAATTACAAATATATTACCCAACCCTATTTTAAGAATAATTTTTTTTCACAGTTAGAAACATTATATGTAAAATTAAATATATATTTTGAATGAAAAAGGTTCTTAATAAGAAATAAATTAATTTTTCTATTAGAATTTTGAATAATGAATGTTAAAAAATTTCTAACATAAAATTTTTTAGATGATAAATCATAATTTATTAAGAGAAAAATATGAAAACATGTTTATAAATTGATGGTTGAGGATTTTCTCTATTAAAAGTCATCCACTTACATCACTGATACCTTTTATTCACTTTTCCAAATATCAGTGAAATAACATTATTATACATAAATTGGAATTTAAAAAAACTATATTTATCTTCACTTATAGAAGTGGACCACCTCCACCACCTCATGTTACTTTCATTTAATATAATTTACCATAATAAAAAATTTATATTTCTTCAATTAAAACATGGTCCCAATTTCATAATCAATGAGATAGTTTCTTATCTTAGGCTTTCATTTCATTAGAGTTTTCAAATAGAAAACCCAAGCATCCATCCAAATTATTACATTTTATTAGCCATTATTTTTATAGAGTCCTTTTTAATTTTATCAAATATTTATGATAATATTAAATTAGTGTCATTAATATAAAATAATTTCAATATAAAGTTTAGGAAAAAATTATTCCATATTTTCCAACAACTAAAAAATTAAAACATTGATCATGTGTACTAGTTGACTCCCTCATATACCAAGTGATGTTGTTTTTTTTCATCACCTTTAATCATGGACACTAATAAAGACGATTTGATAAATTTAGATTTTTTATATTTCACGCTTTTATTTCTATTGAATAAATATTAATTGGTTAATAATTTTTATGTGAAATGAATCTTTTTTTTAATTAAATTATTAATAAATCGTTAATTTTTATATTTTATTATATTATAAACGATTAAAAAAATCTTTAAATCCTGTTAAATTTATATGAATTCAAAATGAAAATGATTTCTCAAATCAAATGACAAGTGATGGATGAATTCAAAGGATCTGAATGTTAGTTTCACTGGAGAATAGTATAATCAATGAGAAAAACCATAGTCACATTGGAAATGGACTAATATTTGTGTGATACTGGATGAAATTTATGACATGAAGTTTAAAATTTAAATTTTACCTCGGAGATAAAATAAAAAAAATTATAATGTTAACAAATTTTATAATTGATGAAATTATTTGTCCAATACCAATTTCAACAGATTTTTGTGTAACTTATAACGAGAGGACACACTTTTTCTCTAAAACCCCACACACCATAGGTATTGACCGAATATTAGTTATATATAGACGTTTAGGAAATTAAATACTAAAAAAGTGAGACATCTGCCTATAAATTTAGGAAACTATTGGGATCCAAATGGATATATCTTGGAAACGGGATCTTATATAAGACAAACTATGGCTCCTCTCCCATTTTCTATCATTGATTTTTTTTCTTTGGATTCTTTTGATCACTTCTATATTCTATATTATCCTTAAACTAGACGAGTAATGATTATTTTTATTAGGGATGTTATGGTTGTACCAAATGTTAATATATTATTTCTTAACATAATTTTTTAAAAAACATTATTCCTTATATAATTTTGTATTCATTATTAATTTTTATTTATTAGTATTAAATTTGATTATATTGGTTTTATGTTATATAAATAATTAATACCCATTTAAATTATCCATATATCCCTCCAAAAAATAGTTGCTATCAAATAATGGAATATTTTAGGTTTTTGTATTTAATGCACAATTATCATCAATACATGTGTTAGGTTGCGGTTATAACTATTGATTATAAAGGAACGTGAATAATGGTATAGTTATATCCCAAAAAATTTATTACCAAATATAGTGACTAAACATGATAAAAAATGGAGTGGAAATTATTTGCATCCACTATAATATTGGAAAATTCATCTTTAAAAAAATTATTACATGTTTAAAAATTATATAATGATGTATATACTAAAACATAATCAATGAAGAGAATAAGATATGATATAAAAAATTACAAGTAATAACCTAGAATGGATGGAAACACCCCAACTGATATAATAAAGTGAAAATAAAGACACTCCATGATATTTAGATTCAATATTAATTCAAACAATGAAGCTCTAAAAGGATAAATATCAACAATACATTTTACCAACCATTAAAAATACTTTAATAATAACATTTTGAAGAGAATCTATTAAACAATTCATATTGTAAAAAAATTTATTAAACTGTTTTTCCTTGAAATGGAGACATGATGGTAATGAAATAACCATATTAGTAATAAGTGTCCCAAGTGTGATTAGACCACTAATACGAATAAAAATATTATCAAGAGAATGACACATTATTTATTCCTTTCAAAATAGGTTCATTAATGTTTTCTGAATTCAATGGTATTTTGGTGCATCAATATACTTCTATCCTCACTCTATATTTTCATTACTAAAGACCATGGAATTTAATCCCATTAAAATGGTGAATGAGTTTGAGAATAGATCCGTTATTTTACCAGTGAGATTTGTAGAAGAACTTCTTATAGGAGTCAAATGAATTATTTTCTTGATTAAATATATATTCAAAACATTAATTAAGATAGACATATAGGCTAACAAAAAATTATTTTTGGAATACTATTTAAAAATACATAAAAAATATAATCATCATTCATGAATGCTCACATTTTATTGAACCTAGAGAATGAATTGTGTGATTTAATATTCATGACTCCACCAGTCTCCCTTTTTGTTTAAATTTAGTAAAATAAAATTTCCATGGTGATTTTTAAGAAACTATTAATGATAAAGCTATTATACTTGAATTAATATCCTCATTAAGTTAAATATAAATTTAAAAATACAAAATAATATATATGTTCATAAATATATAAAAAAGTTATAAATTCATATTGATGGTGCAGTCAAATATGACATCATTGATATCCTATTAGAGGTGGATTACATGATATATATAACACATGAGATTTAATATTTGGATGTAGGGAACATAAATTCAATAGAAACTACTAAAAATGAGTCATATGAATAAAAAAATGATGTGATGAGATAAATAAGTGCAGGATTAACAAAGTTGATCATGAAATGATTATCCTATATTTGTGAAATGAACTAGAAGAGAAGGTATAAGAATTTACAAGATTTAAAACATTTCCCTCATTGTGATTATTGATTTGAAAAGGCTAATTGTCTGTAAAAATAATGTTGAAGTTTTATTTTGATAACCTCCTAATACAAATAAAATAACAATTCACATGAACGCGGTAAATATTTACTTAATCAATACAAAAATAGTCCTATATTATTTAATAGGGTAGAAAATAAAACAACAAATATCAATATATGGTCCATTATAACTAAGAGGGAAGGACCATAATAAGGGAAAGGTAAAATATTATAAGTAATCAACAACCACTTATCCAATGTGAGGATTAATTTTTAATAGTACAACAACAACAGAAATCATGTTTTTTTGGGAAGTAAAATATGACAACAATATTTCAATGGGATTTCAAGGGTTGTGGTAATCCTATACAGAAAGATCATTATTTATAATTTATTATCTCATTATAGAGAATTAATATATATTGGATGGGTGTTTTGGTGATACTATGATGAAAAAATATCAGATAAAAAAACATGTGACTGGATCTATAAAATATTTACATAAAAAAAATTTATAGTGTGGAAGATTCATGGGAGATATAAAATATGAAAGGCCATAAGTATATGTTATTAATGAAAATGATTGAAATAAATATTTATTTTGGTGGGAAACCAAAGTTTTATCAAAAGTGACCAAGTGGTAAATTTTAAAAAACACAGTTCCTAGTAGTTTTACCAATCAATTATAATTGGCCAAATAATTAGAGGAACATAATAATATTGCTATGTAAATAAGAATTTAAATTTATTATGTAGTTAATGAAACCCAACTCACTATAATGGAACATATGATACTGATATACCTATGGAACCTACTTCGTAATCCAATAGGGAAAATTAAACTCAATCCATGTGATTATCAATGATGTCACACCTGATCATTTGTATCCTTAACATTCGATTAAATGTGGTTATTAAATTTACAACAAACATAAAAATATAAGAAACACATACCAATTTAAAATATATCATTTATTTTATTAGGTGGATAGAATCATTATGAAAGATCCTTTAGTGTTTAATGTATTTTAAATTTTAAATTTTTTAGTTAAAAAAATAAAAGTTTTTCAAAATCCATTTTTAGAGGAAACCCATGTTTTGTTTGGAATATTACACTCTTAATCTAGTTCTTATTTATGAATTATTTAAAAAACATTACTATAGTAAAAATTTATTCATATTTTAATGTCCATAAACAATACATAAATAAAACTATTGAAGTTGTAGAAACAATACAAAAGTGATGCTTTGAAAATTAAATGCATTTTATAAATTGGGGATTAATTTTATGAAATTTCATAGAAAAATATTTTCAATAAGATAAAAAAAACAAAAATAATTGAGGCATCATTTTAATTGTAGTTTGAGTTTTAATTCCTATTTTTTAACCTATATAGATTTTAATCAATTTTGTTCCTTTAAAATTGTTTGTCTGAATTCAAAATATTGTACTCTAATATCGATCATAGAGACATATGTTTTATATGATAAATAATATTTATTTTTTAAAATAACATTTTTGACATTATTAGATGTATAAAATTGGAATTAAATGAGAACATTTAATCATAATTGTCTTAATTGAATAAATAATGATATTTTAGAAAAATATTATTTTTAAATATTTTTTTCTACTAGATATTGAATGTTTTAAATTAATAAAAATTAAATTCAGTGGATTATTGTTTTTATTTTATCACATGGGTAATTTTACCAAATTATGTGGCCTCATTATCAAGAGAATATTAGAACTAATATCTCTCATACATTTCATAGTATATATCTTGAGACTCTCGCGTGTTTTTTATTATAGAATCTACCTGTTATCTTCACAAGGATATGACAAAATAGAATCACATTTAAAATTATTGAATTAAGTTATTGTATATTTGTTTATCCCTAATAACACTTTTATATCGACTCTTAATTTATTCCATATAATCAATGAATGATGATTATAGGAAAAGACCAATATTTACGTCCTTTTATATAAATTCCTTCCATATTCATATTTTTATTCATGATATAAAAGATAGTATGTATTGGGAAACTGTGTGACCATATAGTATAAAGATATAAATAAGTGGGGTAATTTTTTGGACCATCAATGAGATTTCGCGATAGACCTTATTGTCATTCATTTTACATTATAATTCAACTCGTATTCTATAGTTTAATGAAATAAATTGGAAAATTAAAATTAGGTTTTTTAAATGTAGGGTCAAAAATAATATATTACAGATTGTATGTATTTTTATCATATAAGGTTAGGTATAGGTTGTAATAGTATAAATAGTCATAATGGTTCAAAAAAAATGAAAATATGGGATATGTATTTGGAGGATCAAATGAATTTCAAGTTGTCGAATGGGGATTCACATAGTCTAATTATATAGAATATATCCAAGAAAAATAGGACCCATAAAAACTAATTTTAACCTTCATTGAAGGTGTATTATCGATTTCAGTTCATTAATTAATTTTAACACCACAAATTTTAATCTGTTTTTCATATTTTCTATTATATTCTCCTCTCTAAACTCAAGAACACCCGTATTGATCTAGGAGTCATATTATTCAAAGGATTAAATTATTATAAATTTAAAATTTCAATAATTAAGTTTCTATGTGATTAAAATATCAATTTAATGTATATAATTAATCATGGAGATGAATTTAAAAATCACGATTTTTATAATTACATGATAATTATAAATTAAAATATTTCTAATTTTATGATGTTTTGATATTTTTAAATTTATATGGATTAATATATTATTTCATCTCACGGCATTTGAAATTATCCCAATTAATAATTTTTTATTTTTTATTTGATGTTTGAACCGATATTTCAGATTATTTTTACTGTATATTTCTTGAGATAACCTAGAATTGGTTTCTTTTTTATCATTCCTAGTATTTTGTTGACCCTTTCTCAAAATATAATCACATGATGGATTTTTTATCCCTTTATCCTTGTATGAACCATTACTTTGAATCCCACTTTTTTATTGAAAATCAATGAATGACCTTGAAAGTAAAACAAACACATTTCAAACATATTATAGAATTTCCTATAGTAATGTTAGAGTCTCTCATGGAATTAAATAATCAAATTTTTTGGAAATTTTATTTCTATTTGGATGGGGATATATATTATTACGATGTATTATTATTTATTTTCATTGATATTTTTTCATATTCTCTGATACCATTAATTTTTCATTTTATTCATTTTTAATTTCAACAAAAAAAGTAAATAATAAAAATAAAAATGAAAAAAGTATTTTTGAATCTGGATTATCAAAAATCATAATTATTAGTCCAATGATCATTTCATCATATAGGGTTAGTTGGTGGATTATATAATTTTATATGGAATAACCTTTACAAGATGAGAAATATTCACAAATCATGAGAGTATATTCATCTATTGTACAGACACATATCATATTTCGAAAATGATTTTTGTGGAGGTCAGATTGGACATAATCATTGCAAGTGTATTTGATTGAAACTAAATAACGATAACATATTTTATTATTAATTATAAAACCATAAATTTTTCATTAATTTATTAACTAAAAACCAAACATAATACTTAGTGTCATTTGAATCATAATTAAAATTCCTCATGGTTAAATTCATTCACTATATTTACGAGGTAGAAATACCATATAACATGAAATCCTATGGTATTTTACATGTACATTATATATGAACAAAACTCAATAAAAATTATTAACTGTGAGTGATAAGTATAAATAATTCAATGCGAGTAATAATAAATGTGGAATTTATAGTAATATTGAATTAAAATATTTATATTGATGGAAGGAAGAGAATTTTTATTTCATAAGAGGGAAAATAGACATCATGATTAGCATTTTTTATTTTAATGGCGAGGAGTTCAAGGAATAATATTCTATGGAATTTGAACGGTTAAATTAAATTAATTTTTTTTGATATATTCATAATAAAATTAAAATATCGATAGAATGGATTTTATTTTCAATTCTATTTAGAATACATTCTCAATTACATATATGGTAAATGGGTGGGGAAATTTATATAACCATTTACTCATTAATTATTTTCATTTAAACTGAACTATATTTGTAAAGGAATTTTCTAATATTGTCGTGATGTGATTGTATTATAATTTATAAATAAATAAAAAATTAAGTGAAAAAGAGATAAATGTGAATAATTAATTATGAACAATATTTCTTATGAAATATGATAATGGATAAACATGATAGAAATATTATAACTAGAAATAAATCCAAAACAATGTCAATTCTACTATAAAATATGTAATCATGTTTTAAATTAACAATTCATAATGTGAAACATTACAAAATTCATGATGTCATGTTTATATTGTGAAAAAAATGGAAGGAAAAGATGAAAAGTCATACTGGGATGCTATATGTAAAACTATGAAAGTTCATGGGAATGAATGATTCATTAGATTTTAATGGCAGTTATCACAGGTCACAACACATTCGAATAAAAACCCATAAAACGATTGGGTTTTATTGGGATGTGTTATTGATTTAGTTATGGGAAATAAATTCTCACACATTTGAGGCCTGAGACATTAAATAGAAGGACCTAATAAGATTCAAATGGATATCTCATTGTATTGTTTATCCATTGATTACATACTACTACATTTTACTACTCTAGATCAATTTTTTATTGTGAAACAATGTAAGTACCCCTATTTTTCCCGATTGAAATTTTCATCAAGAGTTTTAATTATTTAATTTAGTTGCTTTAAAATGGTTAAAATGGACTTTTACTCTATAATATGATCTCATATAAATTTTTGTACCATTCTTTTAGTCCCGGAATATGGTTTTTCCACTAGGGCTTGAGTTTAGTGTTAATCCAAGACATTTTAATTTTAGAAACATAATTAATATTTAATATTTGATAAATTTAATATCAAATTATTCATGAAGGTTTGTTTGAAGATAAATTTTTTAATATATTTTTAGAATAAGGTTATGTATGTACCATTGATTCTGAAATGTGGATATCTTTCCATGATAGTTATAAACTATGGCTGGGTATATGATCTAGCTCAATAACCGTCTTGTTTGTTTTTGTTATATTTGATTCTTTTTCTTTTTGTTATTTTAATTCTTCTCATACCTTGGATTCTCAGGTACACCCATGTATCTCCACCTTCTCAAAACCAAAATTGAAGATAGGTAGATGTATAAATAGAATGAGGGAGCGGTGGAGAGAGGTACCACAATGGACCTCAGGATGTGACAGATCATCTTGTTGTAACTGTGGACCGCAGAAACGAGTGATGATTCAGAGGATTTGGCCCAAAGGTAGGTTTTTTATGTTTCCCATAAAATCATTTTGTTTTAACATTTTTATAGTTTATATCACATATTATATTTTCATATTCCCCCTAGTGGCTTAATATACTGTTTTTTGGAATAAATAGTTGTTTAGGGGCGACTCAAGTGTTTTCCGAATGGAAAAAAAACATCTGCATCACTTCTAGTTAGGAGAGACACATTGTGTGTTATTATTATATGGATAAGAAGATTTCTTATAAGAACATTCTACATACTAGTTTTTACATTCAATCTAGTGGGACATGGCCATGTATCCAAGTACCCGTCCAGATTAATCGTGTCAGGGTACATGGCCGTGTAGAGTACACATCATGACCCCATGTGGGTTGTATGTTGTGTAGAATACATAGATAGGAAAACTTCCTAGAAATTCAATGAAAAGGGCACAAAAAGTGTTCCCCTATAGGTTACACAATGTGTACCATTCATACATGTCATGTTCTTGGGAATTTTTAAGCCATTTGTTTCAAAAGTACATGTTTAGTTTGTGTTTCAAGGGTACATGTCATCTACTTGATTACACATGTTGTGTACTCCTCCTTTTCCACCCTTTGAGGGTTTTTTGTTTATTTTCACCCTGGAGTCATAATTTATCCCAATAACAGCCAACATTATGTATTTTTTCACATATATCATGATGGTGGAACCCTTGTTCTATATTGAGGACTCCTATGTGTAATTTTTGGAATTTATTGAATGAATAGGTTTTTCCTTCGATAATCTATTTCAATTTTATCTTAAGAGTGGGTCCCATTGATCTATGATGATCGATGTTCTCTCTCTCTCTCTCTCTCTCTTTAAAGAATCTTCATTGTTTTTGTTGATATAATATCCCTTGCAATATGTTCCATTCAATTATAAAGAAGATATGAGAATATTTGTTTCGAGGATCCCTTATAGAATTCATATTCTTATGTTTCGACCTAGAAGAATCTGTATAGGATTCCTCCCACTACATCATGTAACCAAGGATACCCTAAGAGATTCCTTTCTTATATGATAAACTAGGGAATCCCTAGTATTGTCCCTTCATTAGAGTAGCAGTCTGAGGATCCCTTATAATAATCCACTGTTAATTTTATTCTTGAGGATCCCTTATATGAATCCTCTATTGACTTTTCATTTCAGGATCTTTTATTGGATTACAACCTTACCTTTTATGTAAGGATTTAAAGTATTGTGTTGTATCTCGTAATTTGAACTCTCTGATCCTAATTGGGAGAACTCTTCCATGTTTGTACATTATAGACCCTGTGGATACCAATTTTATTTACAACAATGAGTTAGTTGGTTGGGTTTTGGTAGATATGGTAGTGAGTGTCACACTAGTACTTTGGATGAACATTTATGTCCATGAAGATATGGTAGTAGAGCTTGGTTTAGAAATTAGTTCATAATAAACCATTTTTTATACTCTCACTTGGTTATGGGTGATGCGGTGATGTAACTAATGGTTCATTCTAGGTGGAGGTTGTTGAGCCATATATAAGGAATCTTTAATTCTCTTGGGGAAGGTCATATGTTCTTCCTAGGATTCACCTTTTGAGAAATACTATTTCTATATTAACGTGTATACCCATAGGTACTACACAGGACATTGATTTTGAGACAGTATACATGATTATTATTCAAATGGGATATCCAGAGGTGTTTCCTAGTATCCAGCTATTGAGTCTATAGTGATGATATATATGTATGGTATCCCTAGTAATGATACTTGCAGATGATTCTTCACTCCCAAATTATGAGGTTGATTCTTCTCTCCTCTAGTTTCAATGTGATGAAAATGATTACGGTGTCCCTGATGTGATTATTCTCCTAGAGGATTACACTCTTTTGGATGATAGGGATGATTAGAGTATACCTTATTAGGGAATCCAAGGTTGGTCCTGAAATATCACCGGTGAGTTATCCTTATAGATATGATGAGGGAATGACCCTTAGGGATTGTCTTAGTCATGAATTTCATGAAATCTTATGTAGCTGGACCTAGGGATTTCACATTGGACTACATTTACGTGTCATGATAAAAATGTATTCTAGATTATGTACATTTATAGGATGTCTGTATGTAGTTCTCTAGAATCTTTTTTTAATTATGTTGGTGGCAAGTACATGTGAACCCAATTGTAGGAAAATTTTCCCTTTGTAGTGGAATAGAATGGTCGTAGACAATTTTAGCATGGGTCGAGGAAGGTATATGTTGATTTGTATTGTGGACCATAGAACGAATTAATTATACATGTATTGAGTAGTACGACATACATCTAAATTCCCTCACATAGGATGTCCATTTGATTTGGCTTATGGACCCAACAACCGACTGTTGATTAGTTATATGTTTTTGCATTCAACTTAATCTTGAATATTCATATTATGGTATATATGAACACGTATGTGACCATAATTATATATATATATATATATATCACATTCATGGTCGATCCTTACTAGTTGACTGAGATTACAGACCAATGGGTGGAATACAGATACACCTTTTGACTCAACATACCCTTTTAGTAGTGTCCCACGTAGGATGATCTGGTTACTTTTTCATACACATATTGCTATAAATTTTATTGTATAATAATTTGGGTGGTATAGATATAATATTTTCCACCCATGAATATTACTCTAGGTGTACATATATACCTTAAGTTTTATTATCAATTTGAGCACAGTTGTATGGTGGATAGGAATGAGTCCCAACGTTGCATGATGAAGCATAGATTCTCGCGTGGGATTCTATGATGGGTCTATTATATATAAAAATTTCCTAGAGAATGGGAATATGTTTTTTCATAGAGTTAATAATATATATATGTACTTTTATTTCTATTTCATCTGTACTCATGTGTCTGGTATGGTTACCCCATTGGGTGACCAGTGATTTAATGTATGGCATACCTTTTTGGGATTATAGATAAATTTCATTTTTTATTATTGTATGTCCTATTTCTATTTATTTACTACTTTTGAACTATAGTTATTTACTTTTTTTTATGATACATGTCTAATTTTGTTATTTCTTTCTCAGATAGGAGGTAAAATCCATCCCATTATTACTCCCTAGGCCCTAGCTTTCAGTCATAAGCCTCTACCATATGGGGAGGGACACATGAGTCCCCATAATATGTCGTCTCAGATAACCGTTTTTGTTTCATATGGGTTTGGACATTACAAAGTTGTATCAAAGATGTTCTTTTCTTATTAAATTATTATTTTTGATATGGTAGATGTGTGTTTTAGTAATATATTTTTAAATATGATGTATATTGGATCAATGTGATGAGAACTCTTGTTCTGGTAAGAAGTCCTCATTTCCATCGTATTGAATTGATGTTATTATCTGTTAATGTTTTATATTATTTTCTCCTTGAGTAAAACACATGTTTTTGGATGTCATTATTTATTATGGATCACATCCTCTTGGTTGTTTGAAGGTGTCCAATAATGGCTTTTCACTCTTGGTCAGCAAATGCATGAAGAGTCTCATGTGTCATATTTAGTATGTGGGATTCACATCTTATAGGAATTATAGAATGAAATTATTACTGAATATTGAAGATTATTTAATTTGGGATAATTATATATATATATATATATCATTTTGATGGATAGTTTGGTGGATCTACATAGTGGTGTTGGCATTGAGGCTGATGACTCAGTACTCATGCATGAGAGGTGATGTGAACCATGTAGGTCGATATAGCACATGATTCCATTCAATTTTACCTTATGTAGACTTTTGTTTCCCTTTTCGGTGCAATCTATTCATGTTGATTATTAGGATACAAATGGAAACCTCTCTTTTAATGTGAATTGGACTTCTAGGGGAATTGCTGTATACAAATACTTGGTGTGTATCAGTTTAGTATCTATTTTTTCATATGTATAATGTAATCTACGGACCAGTTACATATGAGGATTCTCAATGAGGACCAATCCCTTGTAGTTGGATATTTCTGTTTTGACCCGCATAGGTCATTTAGATCATGAACTATTTTAGAGAGGATAGATCTTATTGTCTTTGTGGTTAGGCCTTGTGACCCATTTGTAAGAATTGTTCTATTGGACTAGGTGGGAGAGCTTGAGGGAATTATTTTGACTCATATCCTAGTAGGTTGATGTTAATGTTGAGTGATACCCACATGAGATAGGTTTTCCTTAGTTTTTCAGAATCCTCGTTAGGTAGTGAGCTTGGTTATACGGTCTTTTTGAGATCAGTGGACAATATGTGATTGAGTTTTCTGGTATTGGCTTGTTGATGCCTTCAAATTCTGAGAAGAAGATATGTTTATTTTGTTTCATGATTTCATTTGATGAAGAAAATTCTTTTTCCTATGATGGTAAACCAATGTTTTTGGTGTAGAAGTTTTTTTTCAAGGATTCGGTCGAAAGTAATGACAAGAACAACATCATGTGATGGGAGTTTGTAGAATTATTCATGGAACAATTGAGGTTACGAATATTCAATAGTTATTATGAGGGTGCTTTTGGATTATTGACACTGATGTTTCTTCTATCATCTTCATCAGAGCCTTGAAATGGATGACTCACTGTAGTACGATTCAGGTGGTAAAGGTATAAGAGGGTTGAAGATACTTCCCTTAAATTGTAAATTAGGGAGAGTCCATGTGTGACAAGAGGATTGATGTTTTCAAGACATAACATTGTCAAGGTTTACCATATTTTATGGTTAAAAAGATAAATTTACTACTATGGTAGAGGCGAAATCAATAATGAATGGGGTACCATAAGATGATTTTCCCATGGATGGATCTATTCAGGTATTGATATGATGCTGAGTGTGTCTCAAAGAGATATGTAAATACCTATAGATGGAATCAATGATCACTCCTATTAGAGATGATCGTGTTTTATTTCGACTAAATCATGACTATGTTTAGAGTGAATCCAACCCATGCTAAGTATCTTTTCTTTTAATGGTATTTCATGGTTGAGGGTGGAAACATAATAGTTTACGATCAAGGAGTAGTCTATGTTAATTCATATGGTGTGAAGTGTAGTATTGGTCATTTAAGGGTGGTTACAATCATTTTCAATTTTAATTTATCATTTTCCATTGGTCCTTGTGCAATGTATTTTTTTTAGATGATAATAAGGGTATTCATATGGTTGGGGGTACCATATCATTTAGAGTTAATCATCTCCCATGTAGGAGGTAGTTTTTGACATATGAGACTGGTCGTTGGATTGTTAGATATCATGGTTGTGTAGATTAAAAAGTTGATAGCTTGGATTCTCATCTTACCACCAGGATTTTTGTGGATGAGAAGGGTCATAATGGGTAATTTTTAAGGACTTGTGTTTTTTTAGATGATAATTTTCAGTTGATTTTTTTTATCATTCATGTGCTTGAAAAGGGTTAAATTTTCATTTTCCCTACCAGATGATCTTGGATAATGTATATGACCACTTTATTAGACCCATAATAGTGTTTTTACCTTGTGAGAGGAGTTTGGGGTAAATAAATTCCAATCGAGTTTTAGAAGAATATTTAATATTGAATATTGAATACTTAATAAATTAAATATAAATTATTTTTGCTGGATCGTTAAGTGATAACATATGGGAAAAGTGTCAGATTGAGATTCCTTATTTTTCAATATTCCCAAAATGTGGTGTTTTTCATTGTTGATACATGAACATAGGTAGGGAGTCTAGAATGGAATGTGCACCATTATCATTTTCATTAGTTTTCATTCTATTTTCATTATTTTTCATTTTTTGTATTTTTCTTGTATTTTCTACAATTTTTTTATTTTATTTCAATATTTTCTTTTGTTTTATTCTCACATATGTCCCCATGTCTCCCCCATTATGTGATTGAGTGATATTGGATAGAGTGGGAGAAATAGAACGAGGTAGGGGAGAGTGAGAGTTTACATGATTGAGCTCTAGACGCGCCATATTGTCACATGTAAATAGTGGAAAAGTGGAAATAGGTAATGTTTTGGATGATTCCATCCAATGGTTGGGAGTTCTTATGTTTCTCCAAAAATCCACATAGTTTTATCATTATCTTTTTTAAATGTTGTATTATGATTGATTATAGCCCACCGTGACCCAATCAGCTCTTTTTCAGGTAAAAAATGGGGATTCTATGCATTTCGAGGGGTTTCTATTTGTGTAAACCCATCTACAAGACATGTGATTTTGAGAGACTTCATATGACATCTTCCTGTTTGTGTAATACTGATTTTTTCAACGACATGATGTGTACAACATTTTACTCACCCTGTAGTGGGACATAGTCATTATGTCGAGTACCTTGCTAGGTTACCCGCATAGGGGTACATGTCTATATAGAGTACCCAACCATACCCCATGTCAGTTTTACACCATGTTGATGTACACATCCAGGTCAAATACCTAGACATACCATGTGGTGGACATGGGATGGTACATTGTGTAGTGTACACACCATGTACCCATATTACATGAAACATAATTGGTAATTTACATGCAAAGTCTTTCTAGAGTAGAAAATCAGGTAGAGTATCGAGAGTACACTTCATGCACCGGGGTATACACACTGTTTAATCCTACATTGTAACTTTTAGAGGGTTTTTTGTATCTTTTCGCCTAGGAGTTATAACTAAACTCCAAGTGTATTAAAATCTTAGTTGTTTTCCTTGTATATCATGATGGTTTAACAATTGTTGTTTTCTGAGGAATTCTATGGTCATTTAGCGCATTTAATGAATGGAGAGTGTATTCCTCCAGTGATAATTTTTAGGTTTCTCTTGAGAGGGATATCCCTTGATCTTATATGAGCATTGATCTATATCTCTTGGAAAAAGATTCATGGTTTTATTTGAGGAAATATACATTGTGATATTTTATTTTCAAGAATAAGATTACATGATAATAGTTGTTTCTGAGGATCCCTTGTATAATTCTTCCTATTACGTTTTGACCCTGAGTATCGTGTTTAGGGTGACTATGTCTTCTTCATATTACCATGTATCCCCTAGAGGATGAAATTTGATATATTATGACCTTGGGAATCCATAATAGAATACATTCACATCAGTATCATTTTTAGGATCCCTTGTATGATGCCTCTATTTATTTTTTAATTGAAGATCCTTTGTAAGATTCTCATATTGACATGACATTCAAGGATAGCATATAGTATTACACCCTTAACTTTCTTTTATGGATCCTGTGTTGGACACTTTCAAATGTATTTAATCCTACAGAATCCCAAGAAGGATTCCACTTCAATGTTTTGACTTGAGGGAACCTACATGTGAACTGAAGATTGCCCGACCCAGAGTTAGTATTTTAGGAATGGGTAGAGATAATAGACGGTGTCACCATAGAACCTTTCTAAAAAAGTAATACCATAGAGCTATGGATGTAGATTAGGGTTTATTTATTCAACCATTTTTACACATTTCATTATACTATCTCTTAGTTTTTTCTAATGAAATGATCAATCTAGACGTGATTTTCAACTGGTGGCTATTGTGCCTAACATGAGGCATCTTTATTTATCTTTGAGATTCCCGAACATTCTTCCTTGGATATGACTTATGAGACATATTAATCCATATTTACTTTTATACCCATAGGCACAACCTATAACATGGATATTGGGCCAGTATATTTTATTATTATATTTTTGGGATGTCCATAGCATATTCCTGGTATCTATAAATTGATCATATAGGGATGAAATATGGGAATGGAATATATAGTAATAATAGTCCTGTATGATTCTTCTCCCTCATATGATGAGGATGATTCCACTCTCCTCTAGTTTTCATGTTATTTGGATGATTAGGATCTCCAATGTATGGTTATACTCTTATATGATTACACTCCTATGGATGAAATGAATGATTATCCTCTCCCTTTTTAGAGACTCAATGGTCACGTATGAAATATCACTAGAGGGTTATCCTTACATGTCTCCTACGTATCTGACACATTGGTATTATCCTAGTTCCAAATGTAATGATGAATTATGGACAAGTACATAAGGCTCAAAAAATGGAATAATTTTACTTGGAATGAGGAGCATGGAATATAGATCTTGGATATTTACTGGATATCTGAATTTACATCCCTGGAAACCTTCATTTGAGTTGTTAGTGGTGAGTATAGGTGTACCGATGTATAGGATGAGTACCCCCTTGTGATGATGTAGCTTGCCCAGAGACATTTTTCAACATTGTTTTAGGTACTTATATTTCAATTAGGAATACTGACACAAAGATCCACTTAATTATACATGGCTAGAGTGGTATAACATCCAGCTAAATTCCCTTACATTGGATGTCTAGGTTATCTGGACTATGAACCCAAGGATCAACTCCTGATTAGTTTTATGTTATTTCAATAACCTTACTCATCAATATTCATATATATATATATATATATGTATATGTATATATACAGCTCTATACATGTATACACATATGGATATGGACATCCCTGGTGGATATTTCCTAGTTGATCAGAGTAACGGATCTAGAGGTCGACTGTGGTTACACATTTTTGATCCACATATCCTTTTAGTTGTGTCTTATCTAGGTTGACTAGGTTACCATTCCATAAACACCAAGAATCATATTTTATTTCTTCATCATTAACAGGGAATATTGGGATTATTTATCACCCCTACACATGAACCTTGGTGAATGTGGAGATAATATGGCTACTTTTCAGGTTGATTACAATTTCATAGTGAATATGGATTAGTCCCAGAGTATCATGATCCATTGGAGCTAGTCATGTGGGTTCTTTTGATCAGGATAATGTATTTTGATAGTGATTGGAAACTAGGTATGTGGTATTGATCAAATTAAATGGTAGAGAACATTAATTTAATTTCTATTTTTTTACTCATGTATCTGTATGGTAGGCCCTGTGTTGGACTAGTTTCTTATGTATGGAATATCTCCTCAGGATTTTATATAATATCAATTTAATATTACATAATGTTCTATTAAGGTTTATTAACTACTTATGAACTCCGTTTATTTATTATTGTGTATGAAATTTATATACTTCTACTTCTTTTTTACTATGATATTAGGTAATAGTCTACCAATTATCACACCACAGGCTCTCACTGCTAGTCGATAGCATGTGACACATGGGGATGTGTGGTTGAGGCATTCATAACCAACTTGCTCAGATAACCATATTAGTAGAATCTAGATTAAGATGTTAAAAACCATCCTTCCCTTTAATCAACTCATTTACCCTTCTCATGAAGGTGATAATAAATTACAGTTATTAGGGAAGGGGTTCATGGAAGAATTTCAGTTTACAGTGTTCCAATAATAAGTCATGGATGGAGAAGCAGAAGGAAATTATAAAGGATTGTGATTTTTGGATGACTCGTATAAGTTATTGCTGGAATTGATAGCCATAATGAGACACAATGACCAGGTTGTCTTCCATATTCTTACATAAGAACATGTGTCGCAAAATAATAAACATGATCCATGCAGTTTTCAATTCCATTTTTTGTTATAGATATTAATCCCCATTATTTCCATTTTATTATTAGAAAACAGTTCATAGAGATTGATCGATTATTTCAATATCGAAAATGAAAGAGCGTTTTGTTGACTATGATATCCCAATATGGAATCCATTCACAACTTCTTCTACCAATTTTTATTGTGTTCAAGAAAAACATGGAATCATTGAGTGGGTTTTTGGTATATATCAATAACAATTACACCTGCATTCAGGGTGTCTGTTAGATATCTTATCATCATTAGGAAATCAAAGAGGAAATCAATGAAGCTCCTGATACATGGATACCATAATATATACATCATCAGTACTATATCAAACACATTTCTAGCTACATGACCAAACATTCCATAATAAACCTATGAGAAAAGAAATCAAGAGTCTCGTAATGAAATGTCATTATTATTATTTTCCTTTACAATGTATTGATAGAATCAATTTCATTGAAATATAATTAATTTTGTGTAAAATATGATATAGATCAATGAATGTTTGAATAATTTTTTGATGAAATCAAAAATTCCAATCAAAAAGTGTATGATTATATTACATAGATTTTATAAGGAAATTAGATATTTTCATGTGATTGGCGGAAGAAGTATGGGCCCATGGACAAAAATATTGGGGTGTGAATCAATGGTGATTTCAAGGAGTTCTCGAGATACCTGTAAAATCTCTAGTACATGAGAAATTTAATCATTATGTGAAGTAGTTCATTTATAGACTGAAAGTAGACACCTATGGGATTCAACATGGGTTATGTTATGGAAGACACATTCAATGATATATTGAGAATAAAATTGATGAATCATCTATTTATTGTGTATTCCTTTTCATCTATAAAAACACTCACTTTGATGTTCAGTAATGTTTAGACACCGTCACAAATAATAGAGGTAAAAAATGGTGGTATTACTAAATACATGGAAATTTTAGTTTTGAATCATTGAGGAATTATGATTTCTATGCCTATATGCCATAACAACATGTTCCTCTTTTAATATATCATGGGAAAATAATATGTTTATCCAACGTACTATATGGACACCATTTCTGACTGTTATGTTCCACCATGGATGCCTATTGGGGAGTTTTATTATTTTACAACACTCTAGGACCAGCTAATAGTGACACTGAACATTAACACGTTGCATCAGTGAGGGAGAACGAAGTCCAATAGGATGTGGAATGAGATGGATTGTCCTTGTGAAAAATATAAATGTTTGAGATGAATCAATTTTTATTGTGAATGTCTTAACTATAAATTATTTCGTAACATGGTTTGATCAAGTTCACACACTAATCTATAATAATAAATTATCCCCAATGCGATCTTATCAAATTCTTAATTACAATATATTAATATAAGATCATTCATTTTATAGAAACGTCTTATATGTATGAATAATTTACTATCAAATAATAATAATCCTTTCATTTTCCCATTAACAAAACGTGTAAAATGCATATGTGGTGAAATGGAAACATAATTAAACTACACATTGAAATTCAATAATGTGATCTTGTGAGAATACAATCTTGAAACATACCATAATCTGAGAAACCATACATAAAGTACAAAGCACACCATTTTCTAATAAACATTGTGATGAAAAATAAAAAATGATCATATATAAAATTATATAAAACTATATCATACCAAAACCAGTTTCCTAGGTAAAAACATAAATGAAAATATGTTAGAAATTTTTTTTAGAATCATGAAGTCATTCCCTTTTCTATTGGTAGAAAAACATCATAAAAAATGGGTTTTATACCAAACATTCTACTGATTATAAAAAATTTATTGATATTTTAAACATCAAACTTATTTCATTTTGTACATTTATATGGAGGATACTATATTAGTCACTAAAAAGCAACACATGTTTCCCATGTTGTGATATAGGGTCATTCGGTTCGACGGATCGGAGTGTGTCGATCACAACATCATCATCACATGATGACTCCAACTACAATTATACCATTCCTACACTATGATTTTATATACCACATTATGGTATCTAATTTCATATTTTGTGTTCACTACCTAAATGATTCTTTCATAGATACGTGAAGACTAAATACATACATATTCCACCTTCATAATGGAGAGATGACCATCATCCTTGAGGACGTGGAAATAATACTAGGTCTTCCTATACAGCTAGTGGATGTTATTAGACCCACCCATATAGAATGACCTCCTATTATACTATGATCGTGGGACATCAAAATTATATAATATTATTCTACTACATATAGAGGTTCGATATCGAAAATGTGTCTTTAAATAAAATTTTAACATTTAACCAATGACATTGATGAATCAACTATTATGAGTCATGCTTATCACTATATATTATGGATCATTAGATAGATATTGGGGACTAATAACTCTGGTGAACATGTACACATGATGTATCTGGATCTATGAAAGGATATTGATTAGGATGGGGCGTACAACTATGCATCTATGTTCTGGCCATACACATATGAAGCATTATTCACTGCATTCCATGAAGACCTCACCAGTCTTACTGTATGTATAATCCATCTTCATATGTGGAAATGTGAGTGAATCCCCTCCATATACCCAGATTTTGTTTGTTAGTATAATCATATAGATATCCTTCATGATGATCTTCATGGACACTGGAATGATCACTCATCTATCTATGTTTTTGAATCTAGTAAGAGTTATTGTATTTAATTTATTATTATTTAACCCTTTTGTTGTTTTATATTTTAGGCGGTGTTAGGAAAAAAAATTCAATGCCCCAACAGACCATTTTGGTGCATAAGATAACATTTTCGATAGATTCATTGACTAAAAAATTTTGATAATATATTCAATATTGGTTTTTAGTATGGATGAATTTTTGAAAAATCGTAGATAACATTTTATATATCATGGATTCCATACTGGGATTTTTTGGAAAATTTTCATGCATGAAACACTACTGGACTTCATGATTCTATGAATGTGATTCCACTCATTCAATTTCAACTTATTGAGTATCACCAACTACATTGAGACATTATCTTGTATGTATGTGTTCAGTTCATTCCATTTTCTCCAAGACAATTATAGGAGCTCCATTCCTTAATATTGACATGGAGGTTGGATGTCGACTGACATCGATATCAATCTATGTATCATGCTCTATAGAGAGTACAAGAACCAATTCATATTGAGGGTGTACATACCTTCTGATTCCACCTATCATTGAAAATTGAGAATGTTCCCATGTATATACTGATTTATATAATTTATCTTAATCATCCTGGTAGAGGGCATAAAAATATGGTATGTCAATGAATTTCCATTTTATTAATTTTAATACTATTTTATAATTCATTATTAATTTATTTATAACATACAGTAGTACATCATCTTATCGACAAGTTTGAAACAGAGGAGGAGTTGTTTTTTAGCATGACAACGACCCATGCTGTAGTGGAGGGGTAGAAATAATTATTTATGAAAACTAATATAAGCATCATTAAATTTGAACAAATGGTTTGAAAATGTAATTTATAAAAACTATTAGAAAAATAGAAAAAATAATGTATTCAAAATATAAATTGAAATAGTAATAATCTGCCCCTTTTTTATAAATTACAAAATGGAACATTTATTTAATTTTTAGTAAATTCTACCCATTTTTTATATTTATCATAAAGTAAATTTATATAATGATTTTTCTTCTTGATATTAATAGTATCTGCTTTCAATTATTGATGATTAAGATAAATATAAATGAAAATATATTATTTATGCAGTATACATATTTATAATAACTATTAATTTTTATAAGAGAATATATTAATCCTCTCACATACTCAGTTCATATTTCAATTTCACAATTTTGAAAAAATAAATGGATTTATTGATTACATTTGAATACTATAATTTAGTGGTCACAAATTCAAATCTAATATCTAATATATTTTCATGATTAATCATAAAATGAAATATATCATCTATGTTATTTATAGTGTGTTACAAATGGTTTGAATTTTTTTTAGAAATTTAAGAAAATAATAAAAAATATTAGAACATTTTCAAATCAAATACTAAAATAAAATCGTGATTGTTTTATCCATGTTCATTGGAAAGAACAACTAGTAATAGTAACCTATTTAGTCTCAGATATAGATAGGTCTACTAATACATTTTCAAAGAACATCATTAAATTTAACATTAAACTATTTAATGACACATCACAATGGTGATTTAATGTCATGTCAACATACTCAAAAGTCAGAGTCAAAGAAATATAAAAATTAAAACCATTTCTAATTACAATAAAATTGTCTAGTTTAAATTGTACCGTTAATTTATATAATATATCTCTTGACAACATTAAAATTAATTTCTTATGGGTTGTACTAAAATCTGGCATATATAGAGATTGAGAATATTGTTTCTATTCTAGATGTAGTGATATAAAACAAATTATTGATCATTAAACTATATATTTTGTTATCAACAGTATTTATAGACTCATCAAAATCAAATATTAATTAAATACTCATTTTTTATTTATAGTTTTACCTGAATCTAGAATAAACCATTTTATATGTTCATTCAGATATGTTTCATGATTTAAAAAAAATAATATATTCCTTTGAATAATTTGTAATCCAATGAAAAAATTCAGTTCTCCCATTAATCTAAATTTTAATTTCCATTTCATGATTTAAAAAAATAATTTCACATTAAATAATTTTTAATCTATATACTATATCATCAATATAAATTTCATTAATTAGTTTACTATTTAGAAATAACATATATATATCAATGTAGGTTTAATGGTAATTTTAAAAAATGTATTACTCTTTCATACCATGATCTTAGGTCATTCAAAAGAGTATATAATTATTTGTTATATTTAGAAACATGATTTGTAAAATCTCCATTTTGAAATTAATGGGATTGTATAACATATACAACCACTATATTTTTTCAATTTAAATAATAATTTTTTAATCACCTTTAAAATTATTTTATATTTTGAAAATATGAAAAAATAGAATTTTTATTTATTCTATCATAAAAAAATGATAAAATCAATCTTCAAATTAATTTCTCTCATACTGGGAATAAGATGGAGATACAAGTCATTGTTCATTTTTTACTATGTTACTAGCTTCTTCAAAATTACTACGGGAAATACATTTAGTTAATATTAATGATTTATATTTCATTATGTCAACTAAAATAAAACATTTATTAATTTAAAATTAATTTGACTCATCATTCATGTTATTAACTGAAATTGAATAAATTCAAGAATTATCAATATTGATAATAAAAAAATCTAATTAATTTTTAAATAGTAATGTAAAACTGATTTTCGTGATTGTATACATGATTCATCATTATCAATTATACATTAAATTAGATGATCATAAAAAAGTTTCCATTACATAGGATCATTTGTATAAGTGAATTCAACCCATCAAATAGTACACTATAATTATCTTATACAACATCTTCATGAAAAATAAATTACAAAAATTCCTCTTTATCAGTTTTTTGAATCAAAATACTTATTGATAGAATTTTTTTAACTAAACAGATCATGAACAGAATCATAAAATAATAACATTTTATTAATGGATACTCTATAATATTTTCTATAATTAATACATCCAAAAAATGTCATGGAATCATATTTATATTATAATTTTTATTACTTATCATATGTGTTTAAGATATAGACATTACAAAAAAATACCCCAAAATATCCAACTTTATGATCATTGAGTCTTGAAAACTATGTAAAGTAAATTGAAATAGTCCCATCGATTTTAAAAATGATGGAATAAAAATTCATTGATGAATTGAAGAGGAAATTTTATGAAAAAAATGGAAATGGAATGAAGAAACACTGTGATGTAGAAGCCCTTTCATGGACAATCTCTTCACATGGAACTTCACTTTGTGAAGAATACATGAACTAACAATTTCGTCGGATGGAAGTGATGATGATGGCCCCCCATGAAACAAAATTTTTTATGGGAAGGATGTGGAGAAATATTTATTGAATAGGATCCCTCATGAACTCTAACGATTCACAGGCGAGGTAGAGCAGGAGGCTTCACATGAAAAAACGGAAGTGTTTTCAATAGTGAGGAGGTAATCCTTGCTTCTTCAATCAATGACCACCTTCCCTTACTAATTTAGTTATCCATTTTACCATAATTCTCTCGGGACTTTCAGTAAAATATGATTTTCAGCCCATCGATCCATTTATTATGCATCTTAATAAAAGGAACCCTAGAGGGAATGAGGAAGACAACCCATGAGTGGGAGGACATGAGTGATTGAAGGTATGGAAGAAGAGATAAATGAAGAATATGGACCATCTAGAATATTCCATCCAGGTATAACATGCCACATATCATTTTATTTTGAAATATAATACTAATTGGAAGATTGTGAACCCAACATCCTTCATAGATTAATTTCCCATGAAGTGTAGAACCAATACCCCTTATTCAATTTTCATCTATCATAGCCATATGAATTATTGGTCAAACCCTATATATTGTATAAAAATTCTACGCTGATGGATCCCTTCCACATAGAGCATCATGTTATGAAAATAGATCTCTACGCTCTATCGAAAAACTATACGCTAATGTACCCTGGTTTCATGTAGAAAAAAACCACACCAACCAAATATATGTCTGTAGACCATCACGGTACACTGATGACCCCATATAACACATAACAACATGTTATGTGTGAGAACACCCTTCTCACATAATGAAATGCTACACGGAATGCGGTATTCTTTGGATTTCTATCCAATGGGTTCAATCATTTTTGTTTGTTTCCACCACATTATCCATAGATCAAACACAAACCAGTCTAACGAATTTAGGACATAGCCACTTCTAAAGGAATTATACCTATATGATAAAACCATTGGGCACAATAGTGTGTCCTTCTGAGTTTACATACCCATAGTTTACAGAGCAATTGGGGTAATCCTTATAATAAGGTGGACCATCAAGTGTCCCTAAGTCTAAAATCACATGGTAATGCGGGTTCTTACCTCATGATTCTCATATGTACCTCCCCATTCTAGGTATTAAGGGTAATAACATACCACTCCCATTAATGATGGCCTATGAAAAATAAGTTAAAATCTCACTATTGTTCCCTTTTAACATGGAATCACATTCCACCCATTTCCCATAGTGAGTCTTAGGGCACTCCATCTGAGGTATCCACTTAGCTTCTCTTTAGTGATGTATCATATCCTCGGCTTCTCCCAACATCATCCTCCTCCTTTTTCACCAGTGGAGAGGTGAAACTATGTGATTTTACAATTCCAATACTTCCACTTGTTTCTCACACCGTGAATGACTAAAGTGAGTTTGTATATTAGTGTAAATCTTTGAATCTCCACAAATCACATGGTTTATTAACTAAGAGAACTTTGATTCCTTCTCTAACCAGAATATGTAGGACCCCAACCTATGGAATGAAATCAAATCGGTCATCCCTCTAGATGTATTCCCCAAATCATTCCTCCTTCTTGGACCACTTCAATGCGTAAGTCCTAACCTATATAACTATGTGTAATTTTATTCCCAACTATCTGGGATAAATAAAAAACCACCATATGGTTCAATTATGAAACATTCATTCTCACGCCAATCTAATATCATCTAGATTGTGTGATATTAACCATTAAATATCACTAATCTACATGGGTCCTAATTCCTCTCATAATTATACATATGAATACCATATTACGGGTTTGATCCCAAAATTGAATCAATTCATGTCCCCCCTAGATGACGTTATACTCCAGATCACCATCCCACGTGTCTTAAAACTAAATTTTTCATTCTAAATTACTATTTATTTCCTACTCTGTCCATAAGAGGGTAACATTAATGAGGAACCTCAGATACATACAGATTTCATCATTAATGGAAATTGTCGAATCCGTATAGATACTTCCAATCCCATCAATACTTATTAATGATCATTCTATATAGAAGTAATCATCGGACACATACATGGAAATTAACCAAATATTCATGAACATATGAACATAGCTTAAATATATAATGGAGTACCAAAATAAGAAAACATCTAACCCAAAATATTTAAATGATCCAATGTTCCTATCCACTAAACCAGTGTGAGTCCCTAATTGTGCATGCGATCATGACACATTTTTTTGACATGGTTTTTTTGTCTGTAATTTCCATATATATTGTAGGTATACCGAGATACATTCAATTCAATTTCATCCTCAATGTTTTCATAGATGCACATGTTATTATAAAAAATAGTTGAGTCGTCCACAAAGAAGAGGACCTTGTCACCCAACCAAAATGTCTAATTTTGGGTTTCAAACATCATGTCCTAGGAGTTCCATTAGAATGGTACTCTCCACATTCTGTATACTAAAAGAAATTCCATTCAATTTGTGAAATATACACAACAACCTCGTTAACAATGGATTTAATAATAGAGCATAACGACCCCAATGGTTATCTATAACTATTTTGGGAGCCACATACATGAACGAGACAACAATTTCCACCCTTATCTTAGGTATGTGAATGAGGAAATCACTAATGGCTTCACCATAACTGCACAGGAGCCTCGCTCAAGGGACACTAATTGAAGACCTCACCACTAAGGTCGTATGACCTGGTATCCATGTTCTGAAGAGAATATCACACATATGGATACTACTAATGTTCAGTCAATACAATACTCTCGAACTATCAACCATGGAAAAAAACATATAGTCAAGATCAAGTCATCACCATTATTTCTAAATATTATATTTGCCATGAAAATATGGTGACAAACTGCGGGCATAAATACAATATCGTATTCTCTTTCGAATACCTCTATGGAAATATGGTGGGAACCTACAAACAGATTCATATCCCCACTCAACCATATGTTTCACATAATGAAAATATAGTGGAACATCAAGATCAAGAAAAAACTCAAATTATTGCTCGCAAGACTCTCCATGCAAACAGGGTTGACAATTATAAGGGGATGTAATTACCTACTGATTTTTATAAATCACATCATCCAAATATGATGGAAAACAATAAGAGGATGCATATCTCTGCTAATGAATATAAAATCCACCAGTCAAAAATGGTGGCAGTAAAATATGGGATGATTCAAATTCATGCCTCCTCAATAAATCTCATATGTCAAATAAGATGGAAATGAAATAATTTTAGAAATAAATTCCTAGAGATGCAGATCAAGACCGTGAGACAAATACAATAGTAAATCATCAAATTATATTTCCTAAAATCACATTTAAATAAAAAAAGGTAAATATTATGGAAAACAGAGATACAAATATTGTGTACCCTAGTAATAAACATGGTGAAGACTTATTCCTCTTTCCCGACATAGAAGAACAACCAGTACCCACTGTTAGGACATGGAGGACTTGAGAAAGAACAAATTCCTTCTTCGACATCCAGATGGTATTTTATCCCAGTTCAAGAAAAAGATGTATCTCCACCCATCCATGAAATGATATAGGACCTACCATCAGTTCCGAATTATATCCAACAGACCTAACACGATGTAATTTTATCCATGATAACAGCAAGGAGTTAGGCCCACAATCCCATTTACCCATGTGGGGTGACTCGTTCCCAATACAAGATTGTCACTCGAAAGGAAACTGAAATCATGTTTCCTGTCTAGGATGGTCGAAAAACATATTCCACAATACAATGACAACTGGATCAGAATGAAAAACTCATTCCAACTAGGGGACACCAATCCACTATAGTGGCAACTCCAGGGAAACCATATATCCCTATCGGAAATCAATATACATGTTAGTGTATCCTATTGGAATCATGAGATCCAAACAAATAAGAACCAAAAGATGATGGTCATTACCAATATTAGGTGGCCTCAATTTCTCACAAGAGGGTACCACAAAATGAAATTCACTCAAGGGAATTGGAAAAATAATAGCATATTATTGATTTTTCTCTATTTAATGTTAGAGTTATTAATTCCATCATGCTTGTATCAATAGAGTCTCATGATCATGTCAACTCATTAAAAAATTATTGTAGATACTGTCACAGTTGTGAGGGATCTCCACATATTATTATTACCAACAGTTCTATAGTCCCTCTTCACAGACCCCAAAAGGGCTTATTCTGTGGGAATGATATGATCATTCATGAGAACCTATATCCTGATAAGTGTCAATTTAGAAATCCCCTTGATCAGAAGATCAGACATCAAAAGGTCATCCCCTTATATTCTTCCACCCTCATGGTCCTCCCCAGGTTATACACAGTATAAATTCAAATCACAAGTAAAGTTATGATGGTAGTCCACATCATGATGGAAGTCATTTCGAGGGTCTTCTCTACAGTGACAACAATAAGTGACATGGTCCTACCCTGGTTAAAGCTCACCCCAAATGTCTTCCCCATGATGCACACAAAATATATTCTCCCTACAGCTAGAAATACTTCTATGATGGTAGTCCTCTCCTATATGATAGTCACCATGAAGGCCCTCCCTACAGTGACATCATGAATCAAGAATGGCATTCCCTTGTTATAGTCCACCCTGAAGGTCCTCACCAAGGTATACACTGTTAAACTTATCAGTTTTGTCAGAAACTAATTCACATTGGTAGTCCTTGCCACTATTACATCAACTATTGACATCCTCCCCAATTTGAACATTCATAGTGGTGAGATTTTCCTCCCATCCCATATCCATTCACATGAAAGCCCTAATGTTCTGATGAAATTTGAATGATTAATTTAGATATATTATATAATCTTTATATGATAAAAGAAATCCATTCTTAGATATAATATTTTTTGTGGACACACTCACCATTCGTGCCATTACTGTACCGTATATATATTGACGACACTCTTACTACCACTTGTGTTAGGGATGAAATAATCAAGAAGAATTCTTGTTGGGAATACTAAGTATAGGAATCACTGGAGGATGAGAAAAATGATACTTTTCTAAGGAGAAGTCAATTATCCAAAAATGGAATACCGATTATGTTCATTAAAATAGAAAATTATCTATTCAACATACCATTTGATGTTTCAGAAGAATGTATACAGTAGATTTATCTCAATATCTAGACAACTATATAATAGTTGAATTAATTATACTTCCCCTATGATGGGTATGAATGCCTTGTCAATATATTAGGGTATATTTTTCAACAAATTTACCTAGAATCCCATTCTCCAATATGGTGTCCACAATTAGAGAAGAAAAATAATGATCTTGAACTTATCTTCCACTATGTTGTCCACATGTTTCATTGATTTATTGATGACTCCATGTATGTAATCATATATGAGGATTGGGAGATCATGGTTCATTTCACATCACCTAAATTCATAAATAGAAAAACCCCTTGGATATGACATCATTTAGTGTAATTATCCAAATCCGTCAAATAAATTAAATTCATATTCAAGAAACATAGCATTATAGATAAGAACTGGCCTTATGTATGTATCAAAAACATCTAGACCAATAAAAAACCATTGAGAAAATATTAAACCAGGTGAACAAGAACATTCACCAACATTTTATCCTGAGGTAATCCTATAATAATGCAATTCTCATGCCCTCAAAATCAAAATATTCATGTGCAGTCCCAAGAACATATTTGTCTCACACTTGAATGACAATTCATGAGATCATGATGTTGGAAATAGTTGTTGCAACTACCGCGGTACACGATCCACACATCCTCACTGGGATGGGGGAATTTTTAGCCCAAAATTCCCATGTAAGACCAACTAATCTAGGATGAGGAACAATAAAAATGAATCGGAGAAACCCCATCCTGAAAGGTTGGGAGAATTTTTACATCATCTTCCCACACAACACAAATCAATATTCTCCCACCAGGGGTGGGAGAAAAAAAATCCCACCAATTCCATATCATCTCGTGATTCATTTTTCCAGTAAGGGAGGCATACACCATTGTTGTATTTGGGTTCCCTATGAGTTACCCTACATAGAAAATCCATGTAAGACCCCATAATTAAAGGAGATGACCTAATAAATGATGAAAGAAAATATTATACCCTTCAAAAACTAGTATAACACCCACCATGTTCTAGGAATAAGTGAATGATATGGAAATCAATACTACGTACCATGATAAACATGACGAAAATTCAAATTATCAAGGAGAATCGGGTTCCACCAAGAATCTAATCTCCACTGAACACAGAGGTGCACACACCCAAAATCATAGGGCCTCCCATAGTTTGTGAACTCCCACTATAAATCTCTAATTACTTACTACAAGTACCCCCAACAACCAGATGAATAATAAAAGCTTTCATATAAGAAATCTACCCCCAATGAAAATGTTCCCCTGATACATGAAGTGTGATTTTCTAGAATAGAGAAAGTAATTAAACATTTGAGGAGAATCAATTTCTAGCTGCTCTAAGTAGAATATCATGTCAGACATGTTACCCAAGTAAAGCTTCAACATTCCCATCTAGAAGATGTGACTCGTCTATAATGTATCACCCCTGAAAATGACTAATGGCCAAAATGTTTTTCCAACATAGTATCATTACTGTTTTTCTACATGTTCCCAATCCTAAGAGGATATCATGATTTCCCACCATTCTGGAATCAACTAGAACATATATTGTAAAATACACAATGTATTCCCTCGACTAATGATCCGCCTCATGTATTAGTATATCTATCCCAAAAAATTATCAATCCTGATAATGCCTCCCAGGTTCTGGATCAACCCGATATGCACGAAGGTCACATTAATACTATCTAGTTATTGGATGCTCAATTCGAATACATGGAACCACCACATGCTCTCATATAACTAGAACAGACACCTTAACCCACTGGGTGAGTAAGGATCGATCACTAGAAAATATTGGGAACCCTGTATTCAAAATATTCAATGGATCAGTTGACCCAAAAAAACATCTGATTAATTTTACATCATATTAAGATCCCATGATGGGAACCCTTACAAAATAGAAACTCGTATTTTTCAATTGAACCCTTTATGATTTATCCTTTGCGTGGTATAATTATTTTCCATCTTAGTCGATAACAATGTGAGAGGATCTCTAAGAAAAATTTCTTTTCATGTTTAGTTCAATGATTCATAAAGCATCAATCAGTGACCTTATGAACCACAAATAATTGTAGAGTGAAAGAGTATCTGATTTTATTTCTTTATGGAAAGGTGTAACGCCCCAGCCCTAGTTACCCAGAGTCGGTTCATTATTACATAACATTGGCATGATCACAAGAAATATCAAATCTTGAATGACTGATTGGTTTAGTATCCCCAAAAACAATAGATATATTCATAAGTCTTACATTACATCATAAAAATGAAAACTACAACAACATCTTTTCTTCATTGTCCACACTCATATCCCCACATACTATCCCTGCAGGTCATTCATAAATTACTTCTTCACATCCTATGAAAAAATAAAACATTGAAAGGGGTGAGCTCAAATTCTCAATAGGGATAAGAATATAGCAGAACCATTCATAAATAAGAATTAACATTTAAGGAAATGTATAACTAAAACAAAAGCCTTTAAAACATGAACTTCAACATAGAATGGATAAAATAAAATGTAATAATGCCATTTCCGTATTCACATGAATATTTTACTTATCAAATAAAAACATGAAATATGAATAACCACTTTCATAATGATGGAATGCATAATTCCTGACTATCAAAACCACATAGCCAAGGCCTCGTGCTAATACTAAAAATATGATTTTGTCAAGGTTTTGTGCCAAGACACTAGTTTGTTTCATCAGACCTACCAATGCATCGTGGATATATAACGGGCTCCACCCATCACATTTTATGTCCAATGCATTCCCATATGAAAAAGGATTAAACATAACATAAATATTCGAATTAAAACTAGAATAAGAAATGTAAATACTTCATCCATAATCCATGAATGGTATAAAAATAACACATCCACATTCAAACGTATCCCAAAACCTTCAATACAATATATAAGTTTTGTATCATAATAAATCAACTTCAAATAAGCGTAAAATCCATCAATGGATGTTGACATAGATGAAATCAAAACTCTTTTTAGAGAAATATATCTTTCTATTTTGAAATCATTTAAGAGTCATATATCTATAAAATAAAACATTTTCTTTGAAAATACTCTTATGTTCTTGTAAGGGAATCTTCGACGATTTTATAATGGTGGAAAATAGCCGCACCCGCCGTATAAGTTAAAAAAACATTCTTACCTTAATTCGGTCAAAAAGATTAAAAAGCACCTTGTTTGGAAAACAACGGAATGATTTCTTTATAAAACTCTTATAAAAAGTCAAACAAGGTTATAAATGACATTAACCCATATTCATGTAAATAGTAATAATGTTTTGATATACACTTTTAATAAATATGGATGTGGATGATTAAGAGATCCTAATAGATTATTATGTATTAACAACCTCGGATAATGAAGAGATTGCGAAATAAAACCTTACCTTTTACATTTCTTTGTTTGAGGGTAGTTTAATCTCCTGTATAATGGTGAAATAATTGTTATTAAATTATAAAATAATCATATACATTAATATGATATCATATGTGATCTTTTAACATTGATTTGTTAATAATATCATAGTATTATCATTGTTTTGGGTGTTAACTTACTCATTTTCTTTTAAATGTTTTGCTATGTAAGCCGTGTTTTTCATGGATATGTTGTATATTAATCATATTCAGAATTATATCATGTCCTTATATACTATTATTAATAATAAAATTAGAATTATACTTGAATGGATACGATGGAGAATGAATCTCATTCTTTTCGTGGAGACGGTAGTCCTTACGTACGCACGAGTGACAATATAATTCTTTCGATATTAAAATAATATATAATTGGATGGTATATCATAAATACAGAATCATTATCATGTTATATTTTATTATTTACATTAATTACACATCATTATTATTCACATCCAAATAATAATTTATTGAATAACAATTACACCACGATGTGGAGACGGTAAGCTGTATGTACGCACATATGGTGACATGTTATTAAAAGGATTGATAGAATATTGAATATGGTTGTACCATATTTATAATAAAATCACAGTATATATAAGATACAGGATTTATTATTTTATAGTGGTAATAACAGAGAATGGAGAAGTGGAAGGAGAAAGCAACTTGAAAAAGGGAGGTGAAATCATTACCTTTTCATCGGGTTCTTCCTTTTGATATGATCAAAAGGGCTCCTTAGGTTGGCTTTCTGACTAAATAAAGGCCTATAGGATGAATTGAGGGAAGTTGAGAGAGTATTTGTGTAGGGTATGGACTATACAAATGGCTTTGATGGTGTGAATTAATGAGAAGGGCGAGTGCCCTTTTATAAGAGGGGTGAGGGGCACCTTTAGAAAAGCTAGAAATATTATTTTATAATAAATTAATATTCGGTTTCTAATGGATCCAAAGTGGATTATTTAAATTTTAAGGTGTGTATAGGTCTAAAACCACTCAACCAATAGGATTTAGACAGGTTTGGGTTACTATATTAACCTTATAATTAAGTATTAACTCTTAGTTAATCAGTTTCACTTTTACAATATCTCTTTGTATTTTTAAATTATATGGTTAATAAAAATTCTATATACATCCAAGAGACCCCCAAGTTGTCAATTAATGATACACCTATCATTATATAAGTCTCTTGGATAAACGTTAAATTTTTAGGACTTTAATATCAATTAATAATATAATATTTGTTTTAAAAAATATTTTATGTCAATTTTGACACTATTCAATGGTTGATTTCTGTAAAACTCATAACAGAATTATTACTTCGAAAAAAGTTAATTAAATCACTCCTAACATGTCATATTAACCAATAAAATTAGTTTAATTCATAAAAAGTCGCAAATTATATTTATTTGTGTATTTATAATATCAATTATTTTAATTTTTTTCACTATTAGGGTAATTACTGCATCATCATTGTGTCATAAATAAATTAAATTATATAATTTATAAAAATTATAAATAAACTATTATTATGTAGGAAATCATTTTATCTTTCTAATGAATATTTACAATCGAATTTATCTTATTTATAACCATATATTAAAAATGTTTTAGTAAATAAACATTGATTTTAACTCTTTTAACTCTTCTTTGAATTAAATAACAGTAAATGTCCTAATCTAATCCAAATGGACCTAAATGATAATATTTTATTCCTAATATTGTTTTAGGTCGTGATACACTTGTACAATAGAATTAGTACATGTGTTAGGGTAATATTAATATCATTTTTACCCTTAATTACCCTATTTACTTTTATCCGTGGTAAATAAAAGAAAAAATGTACTATTCACAAAAAATTATTTTCATCTCATTGAACCACATTTTACTACTTGATATTAACCGTGTCTCTCGGATTTTCTAAATTCCATTCAGAGAAGCAGTAAAATTTTGTTTTATGAAAAATTCAGTTTTTTAACTACCACTTAGTAGTTTCACTATTCATCAAAAATTGAAGTTTTTCTAAAAAATGACAAAATTTCACCCTACGCTATAATTTATATTCCAAATTAAAAAATGATGTCTATTTTTCAAAATTCCAAACATATAAGTTGCATTAATTAATTTTATAATTAATTCCCACTGTCACAACAAATAGCGTGTTTTTAAGAAACAATATATATCAAAAGATTGACAATTGTTTATGTCCAATTTCAAAGTGAAATTAATTCTAATGAACTCCATTGGATAAAATGGTAAAAATATATTCAAATTATACTTTAAAACCACGCAATAATATAAATTATCACTATAAATTATTTTGATTAAAAAAGTTTTTTTTCAGTATTTTTCACTATTCATAAAAATTGGAAGTTCTCAGAAAAAAAAATTTCAACTTAGGATAAATTCGATATTCTGAATCCAAAAATGAAGTCCATTTTGAAATATAATATATATATAATTTTAAAAAGTAGGTATTACTATTCATAACGGCTAGTTTGATTGGTTGTGGTGTGTTAGAACTCGATGTTGCGTACAACACACGCTATCGCATTATTCAAAGGGAAGCGTACCGTAGAAGCATGGGGTGTTACATTCTCCTCTCCTTCAAATAATTTCGTCCTCGAAATTTATTGAATACTTCCACTTGAAAAGACTCGGGCGGTTCTTCATCATATGTTCATTGGGTTCCCACGTTGCCTCTTCCATCTTAGGGTTTCTCCACAAGACTTTTACCAGACGCGTCGTCCAGTTTCTCAGTACTTGTTATCTCGTATCAAGAATCCTGACGGGCTCTTCGCAATAAGACAGATCAGGTTACAGTTATAATTCCTCATATTTGATTACATGCGTTTGGTCAGGCATATATTTTCCTCAATTGAGATACGTGGAACACATCGTGAACTTTGGAGAGACTTGGAAGCATTGCCAATCGGTAAGCTACAGCCCCAATTCGTTCTAGAATTTCAAAAGGTCTGATTTACCTGGGCCTCAATTTTCCTTTCTTACCAAAACGCATGACTCCCTTACATGGAGATACCTTCAGGAAAACATGATCACCGACTTGAAATTCCAAATCCTTCCTTCGATTATCGGCATATCGCTTCTGCCTACATTGAGCTGCTTTGATGTGATTTTGGATTACCTTCACATTTTCCATCGTTTCCTCCACCAGTTCTGGGCCTACAAGTTTTCTTTCACCAACGTCATCCCAACAGGTTGGTGTACGATATCTATTTCCTTATAGCGATTCATATGGTGGCATCTGAATACTCGAACAGAAGCTATTGTTATAGGAAAATTCTACCATAGGTAAATATTGATCGCACATACACAGAAAGTCAAGTGAGGAGGATCTCAACATGTCTTCTAAGGTTAGAATAGTTCGTTCTGATTGTACATCTGTTTGAGGGGGGTAGTCAGTGCTCAAATGAAGTTCAGTATCCAAGGTTTTCTGAAGACTTTTCCAGAATCATGATGTAAAATGGGGATCACGATCAGAATCAATCGATAGGGGTACACCATGAAGTCTCACAACTTCATCAATATGTAGTCTTTCTAGACGTTCCTGTGGTAGATCTTCTTTTATAGCAAGAAAATGTGCTGACTTGGTAAGACGATCAACAATGACCCATATTTCATCGTTTCTTCTAGGAGTATTTGGTAGCCCCATGACAAATTCCATCGTAATATTGTCCCATTTCCACTATTGTATGGGATGAGGTTGTATGACTCCTCCAGGCTATTGCCTTCCAGCATTCACTTGTTGATAAACCATACATCTTGACACAAAATTAGCAATCTCCCTCTTCATGTTGTCCTACAAAAAATGTTCCTTCAAATCTCTATACATTTTGGTGCTCCTAGGGTGTATAGAGAAATTGGAAATATGAGAATCATCCAACAATTCCCTTTTTAGATCAGGTATATCGGGAACACAAAATCTCTTCCCGAATTTCAAAATTCCATCTTCATACACAAAGCCTCACAATCTCCCATCATTCACAACATTAATCTTTTTTTGAAATTCTTCATCATCGGTTTGAGAACTCTTAATCCTTTCTAGTGAAGATGGTTTGACAACCATTTGAAAAAGAATTTATGTTTCCCCTTCCATGGTTATTCCCATGTCCATCTTCACTAGATCCATGAAAATCGGATCCCTTTCAATTCTCATACTGTTCAAAACTCCATGGTATTTTCTACTCAATGCATCTTCCACCTTGTTTGCTTTCCCCGGGTGGTAGTGTATCATACAATCATAATCCTTGAGTAATTCAAGACATCTCCTTTTCCTCATGTTGAGTTCTTTTTGTGAGAAAATATACTTCAATCTCTTGTGATCAGTATAAATCTCACATTTTCACCATAGAGGTAGTGATTCCTTATCTTCAAAGCAAAGATCACAGCTGCTAACTCATGATCATGAGTAGGATAGTTTTTCAATGAATTTTCAACTATCATGATGCATAGGAAATAACCCGATCATTCTGCATAAGGACACAACCACGTCCTTTCTTTGATACATCACTATAAATAAAGAACCCATCATTCTGTGATGGTAGATTAAATATAGGAGCATTGACTGATAATCTCTTCAGTTCTTCGAAAAATTCTTCACAAACTTTTGTCCAAATAAATTTAACCCCTTTACGTGTGAGCTTTGTTAATGGGTTAGCCAATCGAGCAAAATTTTGGACGAAATGTCGATAATAACCTGCTAAACCAATAAAACTACGTACCTCAGTTATACTCATAGGTGATGGCCATTCACGAATTTCCTTGGTCTTATAAGGATCAACAGAGATTCCATCATTAGAGACAATATGTCCAAGAAAAGAAATATCCTGAAGCCAAAATTCAGACTTGCTAAACTTCCCATATAATTCATGTCTTCTCAGAGTCTTCAGGATAATACGCAAGTGATTTTCATGATCTTCGTAGATTTTGGAGTAGACAATGATATCATCAATAAATATAACCAAAAATTCCTCGAGATATTTCTTGAAAACTCTATTCATCAGATCCATGAATACAGAGGGTGAATTAGTCAATCCAAAAGGCATTACAATAAACTCGTAATACCCGTACCTGGATCGAAATACTGTCTTCAGAATGTCTTCCTTCTTTACACAAAACTAATGGTATCCAGATCGAAGTTCTATCTTTGAAAAGTTTTGAGCTCCATGCAGTTGGTCAAATAAATCATCAATGCGAGGTAAGGGATACTTGTTCTTTATTGTTATAGCATTGATCTCCCTGTATTCGATACATAACCTCATAGATCAATCTTTCTTTTTAACAAAAAGAACTGGGGCTCCCCATGGAGAACCACTAGGGCGAATAAATACATTATTACTCAATTCCTCTAGTTGTTTCTTTAGTTCAACTAATTCTACAGTGGCTATTCTATAAGGGGTATTTTATATAGGCCTTGATTCAGGAATTAAATCAATGGAAAACTCAACTTCTCATTCTGGAGGATGTCCAGATAAATCTTCTGGAAATACATCTACATATTCATTCACAACAGGTACATCCTCTATTTGGATGTTCCTTTCCTCACCCGCAGTCATTTCATTCTCTTCCTCCCCAATAATTGAATTTAGTTGAGCTACTGGGGGTGGATATAGATAAGAATTAGGTGGTGACGATTCTGATCTAAAGATAATGTGTTCCTTATCATCATCATCAAAAATCATAACATCTTTCTTCTTACAATAAATATTTGCATCATAGTCTGAAATCCAATCCATACTGAGGATTATATCAAACTCAATCATATGTATGACAATGAGATCAGCAGATAAAAAATATTTATGTGCTCTAATGGGGACTGATTCACAAAACATAGTTGCAATGATACTTCCCTTAGGAGTTCTAACTGAAAACTCCCTTGTAAAAACAAATTGTAAATATCTATTTTTTGGAAAACTGGGATGATATGAAACCATGCGATGATCCAGATGAAAATAATGCATTTGCTAAACTTGAGGAAACCATTAAATTACCTGCCACCACATCTTTCAGAGCTTCTACCTCAGCAGTAGTTATAGAATAAGCTTGGCCTTGATCCCTTGTCCTTTTCTGAGGTATGTTCCCCTGATGCTTAGGAAATTCATTTGCATAATGTCTCATCTCCCTAAAATTGTAGCATTGAACATTGGTAGGTTATTTCTTCCCTTTGCAATCACGAGCATGGTGGACTTTTTCACCACACTTGTAACAGACACCCATTACCTTCAAGTAAGTACTAGGGTGTTTCGTCCCACATTTACCACAGGATGGATATTCAACCATTCCCTTCTTCCCCTTATTTCCATTCCCATATTGATCAGAAGATCTATTCTTCTCTTGCTTTACATTAAAGTCATAAGACTTAGAGAATTCTTTCTCTATCTTGATAGCACATGAGATAATGTCTTCATATGAAAAGAAGGATTGAGAGACTAATTCTCGATGGAGAAATGGTTTTAACCCATCAAAGAAATGATCAATATTAGTTCTTGGGTTACAAGTATAATCTCCAGCATACCTTGATAACCTTGTAATGTTATCCTCATACTTTGCGACATTCTCATCCTCCTTTTGTCTCAAACTCAGAAATTGTCTTTCCATATTTGCTTGATGGTCACTAGGAAAGTATTTTTCTAAGAATAGATCTTTGAACACCCTCTATTCCATATTTGATACTTCATCATCTTCTTTTGTGTTTTGAATCAATGACCACCATTGATCAGCATCTCCATTGAGGCGGTAAACTCCCATGATAACTTTTTCCCTTTAACTACTCCCCAAAGCCTGAAATATTTTTTCTAGGGAATTTATCCATTGCTCAGCTACTAAGGTATTTGTACGCCCATTGAACATTGGTGTTTGTTGCCTCATAAAGTGATCTAACATGATCCTCCACGTTGCGGATCAGGGTGCTCCATACGGGTAAGGTTATTATTCATAACCTGAGTGAGTTGTCCATGTATGGTGATTAGGTGATCGGAACCAGTTGCATCACCAGCTCCACTATAATTATCGCGAGCAGGAAGACAATCCCTATATGGAGTACGTGCATTGATATGGTTTTCATTTCTTCCACTAGGTGCCATTTCTAAACAATGGCATAAACTAGATCAGTTTATTAATCAAAATACGTAATTCCATACTTATAAAACACATAAAATAAATTGAACTATTTATGGATATAATCCATAATCATAAAAATGTTTTCTTTGTGAAAATATATACTCATAAATCCTTCATAATTATTTTTAATGAAAATGAGAGTTATCCTAAGCATATCCCCTGGGAGTGTCGTAACCAAGAGTGCAACAAGTCTCTTTGTCGTGCACCAGTTCCCGTTCGAGTCTAGCTCAAAGCGGTGTTTTCAGGTTTTACCCCTAGGTACATCTGTGCTAGAGCTGCCTCTACCTACTCGTATCCAGACAGGGATGTATTTCTCGGAAAACTCCTATATCTCTACAATACCAAAATTCTAGTAATTTCTTCTATACTAATCCTCAAAGTTTATCTTAGGTAAACGTGCTCTAATCAGAGTTTATCTAAATCTAGCTTCCAAGGTTTATAATAAAATTCCTCTGATACCAACTGTAACGCCCCTACCCCAGTTACCCCAAGTCGGTGCATTATTACATAACATTGGCATGTTCACAAGAAAGATCATATCTCAAAAGACCGATTAGTTTAGTAGCCTTGGAAACACTAGATATATTCATAAGTCTTACATTAAATCATAAAAATGAAAACTACAACAACATCTTTTCATCATAGTCCACACTCATATCCCCACATACTATCCCTGCAGGTCATTCATAAATTATTTTTCACATCCTGGGAAAAAAATAAAACATTGAAAGGGGTGAGCTCAAGTTCTCAGTAAGTATAACAATATACCGTAAACTTTCATAAATAAGAATAAACATTTAGGGAGATGTATAACTAAAACAAAAGCCTTTTAAACATGAACTTCAACAAATTATGGAAAAACTAAAATGAAATAATTCCATTTACTTATTCAAATAGATATTCTACTAATAAAATAATCACATGCAATATCAATAACCACTTTCATAATGATGTAATGAATAATTCCAGACTATCATAACCACATAGCCATGTCCTCCTGCCAAGACTACAAATAAGATTTTTTCAAGGCCTTGTGCCAAGAAACTAGTTTGTCTCATGAGACCTACCGATGCATCGAGGATCTATAGTGGGATCCACCCATCACATATTAAGTCCAATGAATTCCCATATGAAAAGGTTTAAACATAACATAAAAATTCGTATTAAAACTAGCATACGAAATGTAAATACTTCATCCGTAAACCATGAATGGTATAAAAATAACACATCCACAGTCAAACATTTCACAAAACCTTCAATACAATATAGAAGTTTTGTATCATAATAAATCAACTTCAAATAAGAGTAAAATCCATCAAAGGTTGTTGACATAGATGAAATCAAAACTCTTTTTAGAGAAATATCTCTATTTATTTTGAAATCATTTAAGAGTGATATATCTATAAAATAAAACATTTTCTTTGAAAATATTCTTATAATCTTGTAAGGGAAGCTTCGACGATTTTTTAACAGTTGAAAAAATCCGCACCTGCCTTATAAGTTAGAAAAACATTCTTACCTTAATTCTGTCGAAAAGGATAAAAAGAACCTTGTTTGGAAAATGAGGGAAAGATTCCATTATAAAACTCTTATAAAAAGTCAAAAAAGGGTATATATGAATTTAACCCAAATTATTGTAAATATTAAATATGTTTTGAAATATATTTTTAAGATACATGGATGTAGATAGTAAAGAGATCCCAGTAGATTATTACGTATAAACAACCTCAGATAATGAAGAGATTGTGAAATAAAACCTTACCTTGTACTTTTTGTTTGTTGAGCATAGGTTAAACACATGTATAATGGTGAAATAATTGTTATTAAATTATAAAAGAATCATATACATTAATATGATATCATATATTATCTTTTAACATTTATTTGTTAATAATATCTTAGTATTATTGTTGTTTCAGGTGTTAACATACTCGTTTTATTTTATACGTTTTGTTACATAAGCTATGTTTGTCATGGATAAGTTGTATCTTAATCATATATAAAATGATATCAAGTACATAGTTACTATTATTAATCATCAAATGAGAATTAGACTTAAATGGATACTTTGGAGAATGAATCTCATCGCGTTCGTGGAGACGGTAGTCTGTATGTACGCATGAGCGACAATATCATTCTTCTGATATTAAAATAATATATAATTGGATGGTATATCATATATACAGAATCATTATCGTGTTATATTTTATTATTTACATGAATTACACATCATTATTATACCCATCCAAATAATAATTTATTGAATAACAATTACACCACAACGTGGAAACGGTAAGCCGTATGTACGCATGTGTGGTGACATGTTATCCAAAGGATGTATAGAATACTGAATATGGTTGTAACATATTTATAATAAAATCACAGTATATATATGATACCGAAGATATTGTTTTAGAATGGTAATAACAAAGAAAGTAGAGTGGAAGGAGAGAGGAACTAGAAAAAGGGTGGTGAAATTATTACCTCTTCTTCGGGTTCTTCCTTTTGATTTGATCAAAAGAGCTCTTTAGATTGTCTTTCTGACTACAGGAAGGCCTCTAGGATGAATTTAGGGAATTTGAGAGAGTATATGAACAGGGGTTGGCCGAACCAAAAGGCATTGATTGTGTGAATTAATGAGAAGGGGAGTTCCCTTTTATAAGAGGGGTGAGGGGCACCTTTGGAAAAGCTAGAAATATTATTTTATAATTAATTTATATTCGGTTTATAATGGCTGAAAAGTGTATTATGTAAATATTAAGGAGGGTATAGGACAAAAACCAATCAACTAATAGGATTTAGACTGGTTTGGGTTACTATATTAACCTTATATTTAAGTATTATCTCTTAGTTAATTAGTTTCACTTTTACAATGTGTCTTTGTATTTTTATATTATATGGTTACTAAACTGACTATATACATCCAAGAAACCCCAAAGTGGACCATTAATGATACACATATCATGATATAAGTCTCTTGGCAGAACCTACGATTTTTAGGAATTTAATATCAATTAATAATATAATATTTGTTTTAAAAACTCTTTTATGTCAATTTTGACACTATTCAATAGTTGATTTTTGTAAAACTCATTACAGAATTATTACTTCAAAAAAAGTTAATTGAATCAATCCTAACATGTCATATTAACCTAGAAAATTATTTTAATTCATAAAATGTATAAAATTATATTTATTTGGGTATTTATAATATCAATTATTTTAAAAATTTTCACAATTATGGTAATTACTGTATCATCATTGTGTCATAAATAAAATAAATTATTTAATTTCTAAAAATTATAAATAAAATATAATTTTGTAGGAAATCATTTTATATTTCTAATAAATATTTACAATCAAATTTATCTTATGTATAACCCTATATTAAAAATGTTTTAGTAAATAAACATTAATTTTAACTCTTTTAACTCTTCTTTGAATTAAATATTAATAAATGTCATTATCTAATACAAGTGGACCTAAATGATAATATTTTATACCTAAGGATGTTTTAGGTCGATACAAACTTGTACAATAGAATTAGGGCAGGTGATAGGGTAATATTAATATCAATTTTATCATTAATTACCCTATTTACTTTAAACTGTGGTAAATAAAAGTAAAAAGTTACTATTCACCAAAAATTATTTTCATCTCATTGAACCACATTTTTCTACTATATATTAACCACGTCTCTTGGATTTTCTAAATTCCTTTCACAGAAGCGTTAAAATTATGTTTTATGAAAAATTCAGTTTTTAACTACCACTTAGTGATTTAACTAATCATAAAAAATTGACGTTTTTCTCAACAATGCCAAAATTTCACCCTATGCTATAATTGATATTCCGAATTCAAAAATGATGTCTATTTTTCAAAATTCCAAACATATAAGTTGCATTAATTAATTTTATAATTAATACCCGCTGTCACAACAAATAGCGTGTTTTTAAGAAACAATATATATCAAAAGATTGACAATTGTTTATGTCCAATTTCAAAGTGAAATTAATTCTTATGAACAACATTGGATAAAATGGTAAAAATATATTCTAATTATAATATAAAACCACTCAATAATATATATTATCGCTATAAATTATTTTGATTAAAATAGTTGTTTATAAGTATTTTTCACTATTAATAAAAATTGGAATTTCTCAGAAGAATACCAAAAATTAAACTTAAGATAATTTTGATATCCTGAATCCAAAAATGAAGTCCATTTTTATATATAATATATATATAATTTAAAAAATTAGGTATTACTATTCATAATGGCTAGTTTGATTGGTTGTGGTGTGTTAGAACTCGATGTTGCGTACAACACACGCTATCGCATTATTCAAAGAGAAGCGTACAGTATAATCATGGGGTGTTACAAAAGGTGTTTCCTACTATATGAACATATCTATTCCCAAGATGAGATTCTTGATATGTGCATAGATATCCTCCATGAATATATATGAATTCCACTCATCTCAGTAAAAGATATGAGAAGATTTCGGGATTTCTCCTCCATTTATCAAAGGATAGAATATTCCTTACAGTGGACTAACATCATGTACTTGGTGGCCCCATTGGCTCAAGGAAAAATAGTGGGAATAATTGAAGAGGCATAAATTATGCTTCACCCACCCCCTGCACCCGCACTATATCCGATGTCTTCATTGAATCCTGGAGGTCCCACTAGACATTAACAGTATCCTCTTCCCCATTAAGATGAGCTTATGGGACCCATGAAAAATCATTTCAAGGAACAAAGGAATAATGGTTTTTCATTCCATGATTACCAAGAATAAGGGTACTTTTTAGACACAATGATCTGAAACATTCAACATATTAGAGAGCCAAAGAAGGTTGAGGGTATAGGTCTCAATGACCAGACATATTATAACCCCTTCCACTGGAAATAGGGAGACACCATTCAGAAGTGTTTCAACATCAATGACCTCTTACAAATGATGATAAATTCAAGGAAATTCAAATTGAAACATCCCCTAGCACAATTGTGGTATGTTTCCACCACAAACCTGGATGAAAGGAGGGAGTTGGAAATGCTATTATAAAAAATGGAACATAAGTTTGATAGTTGGATATCTTGGTAACCAATCAAATTATCCCATTGTAAAATCCCATACTAGTTGAATCGACTGACATTTCCTCTGACGGATTATGATGCAACACAACAGACATCATTTCCCCCCCAATCCTCCAATGGTAAATAATCCAAAATAATGTCTGACCAGGAAGGTAGAGAGAAAATTCAAGAAGATGATCATTCAACAATTCAAAATATGGCTTTTAAACTCTTATATTCTATAATATAAAATTTGAAGGGATGGGAACCACCCCACCATAAGGAATAAATAGACCAATTCATTTGGGAAAAGAAATTATTAGACGAGGATATGGCCTTTGGAACCATTATTTTCTTTCACATAGCGGATCCCTTATATGATTAAGTATACATATATGAACTTAAAATCCCATTCACTCAATCGAGAAACTAGATGAAGATGTTGTTGAAGTTGAGGATACCTATGAAGACACAATCGCGGGAGAAACCGAGTATTCAGCTGAACCCCGGTTCGTAATATCATCATTGAAAAACCTATGGATGATCCCTTCCATGAACCCAATAAGAATAGGAAAATTCCCCTTCCCTTTCCTGAAAAAACACTATCAAGATCATCCTAGAATATCTATCAAAATTGGAATAAAGTTATAATCACACATGGCATGCATGAAGACCTACCAACCAAATTCTAATAGTTATGAAGGACCACCATCCCCTCTCATACGATCATGCACATATTCATCCAATGTTTAGTCCAATAAATTACCAATGAATGAAAATTCCCAAGTGGGTATGTGATGAACTATAGATCAGAAATATGAAATTATAAAAACATTGGATTCAATATCAGAAATTTTGTCAATATTGGATTCCCCAAATATGTCAAAAGATATTAGATAAGCGATTATTTATGCTTTCCAAAGCCCCCATGAATTTTAAGTTGAACCAACCAAGGGCGATGTCCATTGGAAATAGATGAATCTTGTATAATAACATGCTATTATCTCCTTCCAATACTGATATGGATACTCCATTATGAAGGCGCACATCAAAACACTATTTGTTTATGACAAGATAAATAATGTTAATACCAAATATTCTTCATCAACAGTGGATATATGTTTATTCTCCTGCCACTATGGAAACATCATCACTTGTGATGTATGGATGATAATCAGACACCGATAACCACAAACATGTGCTGTGATGAACAATGTGAGATGAAACTGCTAGGATAGATCATTCTCAAAACTCAATTTAGTGACCTCATTACCGAATCAGGAATTTCTAGTGATCCGGTAGACCACAACCATCAATTTCCTTATACAAAGGCCCTAGTTGAAAAAATACCCAATGATCCCCTCCACCTGCAAACAATTAATCAAATATTTCACTAATTGATATAATGGAAGATTTCATGTTGATAAAGCCCCATAAGAATAATTCTAGTCACACTATATCAGTGAAATATTCTATATCTATGAAGGGAATAAACCCTCAGTCGATTAGATTTATTGGTTCACCCTGCTAAATAGTTTGGAAATGGTCTCTGATGACCCCTTTAGGAATGACATTGAATAGTATGTACTACCCATCAATCAGGGTTAGTTCATTATTATAAATTTGGATAAATATTTGACAGTACTTGTGGTTTTAGTCATGAGTACTGAGCCTAACATTGAAAACAAATACATTTCCCACCAAAACCATTGTCAATGATCGAATGAAAATCCCCTTAATACATCTTCAAGGATCATGATAATCCCTCCCTTCCTATTAAGGAATATGATAAAGAAGATAATTATTATTCCAATAGTCCATCCTCTCAAAACATTTCCCGCTATTAGTCAGGTCATAAGAAATCTTCTCATCCTTCAAATGAATTATTTTTGAATATTATTTCAATTTTGCTGATAAAATGTCAAGAATTGTGTCCCCCAAGTATAAAAAGGAATATTAGGAATATATGGAATATTAAGAATACATTATGGACCCCATAGAACATTTGGGGATGGTGTCTCTACATCCTTCATTGATCTCATGGAAATAAATCTAGGTACTGAAGAAGAATGATTACGGGGGAAATGATTTAACGTAGGCCCTTTTGGGAACTCACATAATGCGTGATGCCAAAATAGATGATGAAATTGATAGGATCATCAATGATAAATTCATTTAGGAGGTCTAATAACCCATCTAGATAGAAAATATTTACTTCATTAAAAAAAATCGACAAATCCTTGTTTGAATTGACTTCAAGATTCTCAATTGAAAGTATCCGAAAAATGACTTCTGGGTCCGGATCACTGAATTTATGATCGATGAATCTACCAGATATCAGGCTATGTCATTCATGGAGGATTATTTATGGCACAACCAAATCTTATAGGCCTAATAAGAAGAAATTGAAACCTTTTTCCAAGTCCCCATGGAATAGTTTTCTACAAGGTAAGTCCATCTATATTAAAAAATTCCAGTTCCACATTCTAACATTCCAGGCATTTCATTTTAAAAAATTTCTTAGGAAGATTCCCCGAATTCAATATTGATGGTCTGGTTGTTTGATCCTAACAACAGTCCTACCACATGGCTGGTCAAGAAACCGGGATCCATAAATTGTAACATCATAGTCTAATAATGGACCCCTTAAAATTTCCTTTGGTGTTACCTCATGGAAATTTATTAGTTTCATCATATACCACCACTACATGAATGATGACCCGGAGAAGACAATATCTGACATTCATATATCACCTCCTAACAAACTCACTTTGATGAGATGACTTCAAAGTCATCTGGAAAACATTCAGTTCTTAATAACCAACCATTCCAAAAAATTGATTTCCATTTACTAGATTTCTGAAAAATTGGGTCACATATAAATAGAGTGATGCTTATAAGGAAGAGTTTATCATTATAAAGAAATATCCTTTAATCCCTCAAATGATATTGCAACATGTTGTTGTATGTCCACTCATTCTGTATCTGGAATCCATGGAGCGCACCCTAGGTGCCTTCCTCGCACAGAAGAATGATTCAAATAGTGAAAATAGACTCTATTATCATAGCAGAACCGTGATTTATGTTGAAAAATGGTATTATAATATCTATAATACCTTTATTGCCCGGATATTAATGATCCAAATTCCATGACACTCTCTGAAGCAGAATGAGGTCCACCTGGTCTCATGCAAAAACCCGCTAATATACAATCATACCCATCCAATTTTGACTGGAGTATTCTCATAGTGTATTCCCATCCAACAGTAGTTAAATATATGGTTTATACCACAAAAATATAATAAGGACTAGGTATTAGAAAATTTCATAGTAGAATATCCCTATGTTGATATTACTTCTGCGAATGTCAAACTACCCAATGAAGAGGCGTTCTAAATTCAAGAAGAATCCATGATATGGGAAATGTTTTTGATGGTGCATCTAGAATCCTTATATGGAAAAGGATGGAATTTCTCATGCTCAAAAAAGTAGGTCCGAGATTCATTCACACATCTCTATAAAATGTAGTCATAGTCTAGTCATTCCAACTGTTAGAGGGGTGCACAAATAATGAAATAGAGTACCAGGGTCTCATTGCAGGCCTTGAGCTAGCTCATAGAATAAAATCTGAACCCATGAAGAAAAAATATGACTTATAATTGGTCATAAATCAAATTAATAGAGACATTACATTCATGAATTATGTGCTAAACCCTTTTATGGATCATTTCAGAGAATTAGTTGAGGGGTTCCCCTCAAATCGGACATTAAATCACGTCTCCCATTCAAAAAATGCACTGGCTGATGATTTTTCCAATACACCATAGCTCTAGCCGACATAGTCCTGGATTAAATGATATTCATAATTTCCCACAGTTGGATTGTGATTCAATTCATTCAGACCGAGACATACAAAATCAACATTATTTGTCTCATTCCAGAGTTGTACGGTCCAACCACCAGATGAATGTATCCCATTGTAGAATTTCATCAAATGGAATAACTCCCTCAAGATAAGGATGGATGGGAATAAATCCAAACGTGACCAATAAACATTATTCTATACGATGGAAAAATTCAAAAAATGTTCTTTTTATCTGTGGCTTTTATGGGTTCCTTCATAGGTGAATTGATGATGAAGATACTGTTTTCATCATAAAGGAAGTGAATGCTGGAGATTGTAGGGTACATCTAGCATTACCCAATCTCAATCATCAAATTCGGAGGCATGGATACTATTACCCCACAACGATGTAGTATTGTGAAATTTTCACAAAAAAATAGATTCTTTACATGTTCATTCCAATATTGTCCATCAACCCCCTATGTAAATTCACACATCTAATTACTCCTAGAAATTTTCCATATGGGGAATGGATATCATGGGACCATATCCTCCCGCTACGGCCAAAAAACTCAACTATATTCTCACAAATAATAACTTATTTTCCAAATGGACACAACTAGTACACCTTAAATGGGTTGGGGAATGAATAATTTTCATCATTGTAAAATCCAACAATAACACCAGGTATGGTGTCCTTCATATAATAATTATAGAAAATGAACCTGATTTATACTATATTGAATATCATAACCTATATCTGGAGCATTGAATCAAGTCCAACCATTCATCCCGCTACTATAAATATACTAATGGATTGATATAGGCCTTGAATAAGAAAATATCCTCCATAATCAAAAAAATGTAAGACAAGGACAAGAAATCATGGATGGACAATCTCATCCACGCTCTACGTGCTTACTGAACCACGACCTTCACAGCTACTCAAGCAATTCCATACTCATTAGTATACACGACAATGTTAGTTTTGTCCATATGACATCAACTACCATCACTATGTGATTCAATATATGATCTTCTATCTACAAACGTGAAATCCCAAACAATGATTGAAGTGTTGGAGAGACTAAATGACAATAAATTTCAAACATTTCACAATTTGGATGTTTAAAAAATTGGATTACACGACCCTTGAACCAAATAATTCATGTTAGATCATTCATCAATGGATAAATGGTGGTGGCCCAAATATTCCCCATGATACATGGGATAAAATGTCCAATATTATATACAAAATGGGAGGGACCATATGTATTACACATGGTCTACTATAATGGATAATATTCCTTAATTTTAATGAATTTACATCTCACAAATCTCCACCAATGCATGGTTCTTCACAAGATATTTCATATATCCAAAATTAAAGTGTCCTAATCGCATGACATAAAAATGCATGATTATATAATCTTTACTGAAATATGATAAACTGCACGATAAAAAATGTCTTGTTTGCATGATGTTAAACTGCATGATATAGTTTCCTTGTTGTATGAAGTTAAACATCATAGAATTCATTTCATAAATTCAAGACATTACATTATAAGATATAACATGCACTTACTTTTACGTGGGGTGGTTCATGTCGAATCTGTATAATGATAAACTACATGGAAAAAATGTCTTGATTGCATGACATTAAATTTCTTGGTACCTTTCGTCCTAACCATATGATTTTAAACTGTAAATAAATCATTGTGTTCAAATCCGTGGTTTTTTGCATATCAGTTGGATTTTTGCAAGACAAAGATAAAACTTTCTTGTTCTTATATGAGAATAATATCCATATTGGTACCCTCTTTCTATAGAACCTTGTGTGGCTTGATTCTCGTTTGAACAAGATTGCCGTGATGCCAAGACTATATGTCCCAATCCCATCCACCACCATAAAAAACAAGTGTCCCCTCCTTACTTATGGACCAGACTAATGTACAAATGTCTCTTCAAAGAACTATGTGTGTCCTGATTCCCACATATCCTCGAAAAGGGGTTATAAATTCCTTTACCTTGTGAACAGGATAGACCAGAATAGAGAACATTCATCTAGAACTATGTATTGAATTATTCATTCGCTCACAAGATACGTAGTGATGCACGGATTCTATATCTAGATCCATCCACCATCAATAGATATATATGTATATATATGTATATAAATGCCCCTTTTACCTACAAATGGGTCGGACCTGTGTGGGAAATTTCATTCTAGAACTGTTTGCGGCTTGATTCCTAAGATCATAGGATAAGTAATGGTGTCCAGATTCTACATCCTCCATCCTGGGTACCACAAAAAAATATCCCCAAACCCTGTAAAAAAATATAAAACCATGAAGGAGATGTCAATCCTTGATTCCTAATATAATGACTTGTTTAAATATCATGCCCCATCCTACATATGAATCAAATCTTTATGGGGGATTCCATATATTAATACTATTCAATGTATGAATATTTCTAGAATATCTAGACACATCCTTATCATTTATCAAACTCTATTCCCTAAGAAATATTGGATCCCCATCAACCGCATCAGCCATTGAAAATGGAGAGATAGTGTCCTATGAACACATTTTTTTTGACAATGCACCAAATTCCATGGTGGTTCTACATAATTTTCCAACAAAATGTGCATGTAGAACAATTGAAAAATTTTCTTCTAGATATGTTTTTTATTACCTCCATATGGAATATGGTTTCCATGACCCATATTAGTGATCCTAATTTCAGGGTCCCTAGGTTAATGGTTTACACATTCTTCTACCCCTCATATACAAGTAATTCCAAAATATCCCAACCTAATTTTTCTATACAAAATCATGATTTTTATGAAAATCAATCCCCAGGACATGATGTTAAACTATGATTCCATCATCCTAACAACATAATGTTAAACTATGTTTCCAAACCATTACCACCACATGCCATTAAAATGAATTGAATAACAATTTTATCACCTAAGAGGATCCCTCTCTTGTCATTGGTCACCAACCATGACCCAATAGAGAATTATATATTGATTTATTCCAATATACATAGGGAACTTAGTGACACCAATATTATAATCTTGGACTAGCCACCATAAAAACTTGAAATATTCCCCCCTATGAATGAGCTGGAACAATAGTGGATTATTTTGGTTAAGAAATTAATATGGAATTACTCTTATCATCTCATGAGATATATGGTGATTATTGAATCTTATGATCTATATCCTACAATGTAATTCATAAAAACCATCCATTATCTACAAGAATTCTATGTTGATGTAAGGGGATTCCACACATTCACTATTTTTTGATACCATTTAAAAAATAACCACATGTCCCTTAATTCACATAGATTCATCTATGTCCTCACTGCACAATGATAAATTAAATTGAATATATCTCATCTCCACATGATGTTTAAAATATTCATTATTTTCCAATTCACATGTTGTTAAATTTCATGATAAATCGTCCTTTTTTACATTGTTAAAATAGTAAAACATCGCACCAAATATAAAATTCTATGTTCCCAGATCACTCTATCCCATGGTGGTGGGTAAAATTATTGACACCCCTTGATTCTGTCATGTAGAATAGATCGCATGGGCTTGGGGACCTTAACATGGGATTCTACACAAAATAATGGAAAATAAATCCATGATAGATTTTCCAGACAACAAGACCTTAAAAGTGACGTTAGAGTCCTCCCCTCTACATTTTGAATCCCAAAGTCCAAACCTTGTGAAATTAAAAGGATAATTACCCAAATGAATACATCTTTTTTGATTACTATGCATTATTTATACATAGTAACCCTTGGATGATTGATCTTAAGCCTAGCCTCCATGAAAGCAATAAAATATAGTTAAAACTCCCCCACTCCCCATGTATAGAATGGACTAATGTGGGGAGTTTAATTTTAGAACACATGTATCTTCAAAATCATTTCGAACTACAATAAAGAAATTGTAATGCCCCACAATATGTATGTGTCAAACTCTGTAGGGGAAACATCAATTACATGGGTAATAATGGCCTGAATATTTCACATATGTCCAGATGGATCCTTCCTTCAGTAAAAATAATTGCAGTGAGTAATATAAAATATTCAAAAACCTCCCCGAACATCAAAAATGAAAGGTTAGGGTCCTAGAGAAGTCATTGTTTGACTATTAACACAATGCCCCTGAAGATCTTCATAGGTTTCCCACAAAAAATGATTTACAACCAATGAAAATTTCTTCCATTGGAGAGGGTATTTCAGCCTCTGTGGGCCCAACTACCTCAATTCCCCATACCATATCTCCAATTCTAAGAGGCCACAGAACCATGATTTACACATTCTTTCAGACCCACATCTTAGACATGTTGGGATATCCCATTATAGTTTTCCACAAGTTACATGGGGAATCTATATCAATTTCCTCATCAAATGACATTAAAATGTAACGATACTTGATAACCAACATTTAGTCATGTGTCGAGAAACCTCTAAAAAATATTTTCTCCAATGTGATTGTGCGTAAAATAAATCCACTTAGAAATGATTGGTATTTTTCCTGCCTCATTGGTTAGATAGTATGAAAGCAAAAAATTACCCATTTATATGCATGAGTCAGATCCACATATGAATAAACATTAAACAAATAAAAAAACTATTTATGACTTGATTTCTATCATCATAAATTAATGGAGAGTGTCTTGAAGACGCCATTGTTTGGAAATGCACACAATGCCACCAGCGACTCTATATATGTTTCCAGATAGAAAATTAATTTCAAGAAAAGGAAAATTCCTAAATATGATTTGTTTTTTCTATATTTCTACCCCTAATGAGATTTATGTCTCACCACACTCATTGTTTTAAAAACCCCAGATTACAGTATATGCCATCACTCCCCTTTCATGCATGAAGGTGTTGTATAATTTCTAGAAAGTATATCATAAAGAGGATTAATATTTACCCATATGGTTTGATTAGAATTCCTTTATTTCATAAATATAAAATCTCTTGGTTCTATGATGATAACCTACAATTTGCTTCATCCCTTTTTCACACTAGTCAAATACTTGTAAGTGTGGAATTCATAATAAAAGCCAATTCTAATGCCCCTACTATATTCACACATAGTTATCTCAACTAGACACTCACTATGACCATAAATTTCAAAATTAATTCAATTATTCATAATATTTCTTCTCTAAAGAAAATGGGTAGTAATTTTTTCTTGAAACATTTGACTGTCTATGTACACAATGCCCCAGCCGCACTACCTAGATATCCCACAAAAAGGCCTGTCATCTAAAGGAAAATTCTTCCTCAGGAGAGGATTTTCCATCGTTCGTATTCCCCATGTATTCAATGCCCCATATAATATACTATATCCATATTCAAGAAAACCAGAGTCATTAGTTATCCCTTATTGATGACTAAATGATATTGGGACATCCACGTTCAATGATTCCTGAATTGGGGTCGTTGCCCTAAAAATCTCAATCAAAACTGTTCAACCTAAAACATATGAATTAGAAAACCTGTTCGACCTTAAACATCAGTAATAATTGTCTCATATAATATACATAAACAGACGATGAAAACGAGATGATACTTTCAAAGATTAAAAACCATAAAGTTAATCCCTGACAAAAGATTGTTACCAGCTCACTAAACATTCAATTATTACAATATTAAAAAAAATAATGAGCAATAAAAAAACTATAGAGGCACAAATCGTGTATGGTTGATACACCCAATGGGATGTACAAAAAAAATTATTTTATACCTGCTAAGCCCACACCAAATCATGTTTAGGAATAAATTAGGGTTATAATGAAGAAGACAAAAATTGTAGAAGGTTTTTCAATGTAGACCTAGAAATTGTAAAAGTACACTTGTTGTGTCCCACAACTCTGGAAAAAATTAGAGAATCATTTGATTAATTATATTTTATTATATAAAATCATGATTAAGATCGATATATGGTAAAAATTATCATTCGAAATGTTTTATATTACAAATTAATGAAATTTATGGAAAATAAGAAGCAGAAATGCTGAAGAGAAAACATTTTTTCTTATCTATTAAATTGGAATGGGGTAACAACCAAATTATTGAGTCCCTCCCTAATTTAAAAATAAGTATGATATCAGATAGCTCAGTAGATTAAAATTATGCTTGACCAGATCTCTATAAGAGATTGATAACCACTTGATGTGGTCCATCAAGGGATTATTCCATGGAAGTCATGTGAATAGCTTCATCCTTGAATGATGGAAGAACTCATTTCAAAATAACCATGATATCCATTCCAATTTGTTTAATGGCTTCATAATTGGAACATGATTATATTACTTTTTCTTTTATATTGTCTACATGAGAATTAAACTATTTAAACTCCTCCCTATGGGCTATCACTCGGTCTTAATAATTTTATTCCATAGGTACACAGTGGTGCAACTCCTCATTGATATCACAAAAAGACTTAATTTGATGATGTGAGGCATCAAATTTGTTAAGGATTCCATCACAAGCATGAAGGTCCTTGTGATCTAGTTTAATTAGGTATATGAGAATGTGTAGGTGTTGGTAATGAATGCCTCATGACATAAGTAAATTAATAATCACAAAAAAATTTCATCCTCATCAAATAATTGTGCCAAGGGAGTTTCAATTGAAAGAGTACAAATTTGATTATTCCATTGCCTCCTTACTGTTCTGTGTTTTCTAATGGAATTGGTACTATGGTTTCTCACCTCTACCATGAAATGTATATAATTGTGTTAAACCATCATGACAAATTTAGCTTCCCTTGTATGAATTTACAAATTAATAGAACTCTCTTGTTCTTTAGGTAGTTTTACCTATGGAGCTAAATGAATGTGGACGACTAAAATTTCAGGAATGTCTAGTGAGTTCAATATTTAGTCTGCAATAGTAGGACTATTGACTATTCCCACTCGAAATATGTGGTGTGATTCAGTCTATATATAGATAGGATTCTTGGGTGAAGCACCTTCTGAAATTGTTTTACGGAGAATAGAACACATTTTTAAAGTAGGAATGGAAGAAGATGCTGCATTCATAACAGTCGGGATAGTACTAGAAGTAGTCAGCAGCAACTGAACTAATTAAATTGGTCTTTCCAATACCCCATAAGGATTGAAAGGAACCCACAATTGAGAACATTCCAATTATTAGAATGTTGAGTCCATTATAGGAGTAAAAATACTTCTATATTATAATATTTCTACATCATCATTATCTAAAATCGGTAGAGGATGATTAGATGATATTTACACTAAACTAGGGTAACATAGAGAAATGAGATTTGCCTTAGGAAAACAATGCCTAGATAACCTATAAGGGGTATAGGGTTATGAAATGGTCACTTTGACTATGATCACATCCAAGAATCCATCTCGAAGCACAATAATTTAGAAACTACCTTTTGGGGATCCCCTCTCGTTATCCATCACTTTTCCATTGGGAATAGTGTAAGGTGCGATAGTGAATTTGAAAACATCATCCATCAATTCAAAAATTCCATCTACATTAAACAATTGGGGAAGGATGATTAAAATCATTATAATAGATGCATTGATGTTAGAATGGAGAAATATGGTGGTTTGATTATACACTTAGAAATGTAAATTCACTTTTATCAAGCCATATTGAATTTAAAATGGTCTGCTATTACATGCGGCGAACTTCCATCTTATATCGGACTTATGTATTCGTATACATTGGAATGGTCAGTGATTTCTAGGTTGATGGGATTAAACTATTCCAAAGTGGACTCCATTTGTATGATACATGATCTAACACAGATGTAGACATTTCAGTAATAAAAAGGAATCCACTTAGAAAAATGGTAATGAAACCCAGTAATCTGATCTCAGGAAATATTTCTGACAAAATCTCATAACCCTAGGTGGTATATCGACCCACCTCAAGGGTAGAACAATATGATCCTAGAATATTTTATGATTTTTGAGATGGATGGGTTTGACTGCTGCATACTTTATTCATCGTCCCATTCATCTGTAGGAACATCCCTATCCAATATTTGAAGGAAATTAGAGAGCGAGAATGAAGAGGATGACCATGAAATAATAATTCCCTAACTAGTAAATCCCTTTCAATGGAGATACCTATTTGTCATTACCGCAAGAATTTTCTTCCACTATGAATTCATCATACATATTACCAATGACGGGAATTCCACTTATCTTGTACAAATCCCACAATCCTATCCCTATGTTACCATGAGAAAACATGATGGTGTTGGTTTCTGAAAAATATTGACTATGTAGTTCAGGAATCATTTCACTTAGTGAGTAAATTCAATAAATAGTAAAACCAAATTTCTTGATATATATTCATAGATTCCAACTATTTAGAATACTCCATGTAGTTTTGGTGCACCTAGAATGCCCAAGACCATTCAATGGAAAATAAACCTCTGGATCACATGATCCACTTTGGGATCCACCATCCATTGGGATTTCCTTGGGAATGGATGAAAATATAAAAATAATCCCAGATGAATGATTATGGAGAAAATAAACGTGGAATTGATTAATCTATTACCACATCGATCCATTCAGAATAAAAATTTCATATTGATTCGATGATGATGTGATATCTCCATTGGAAGAATCATTTACTCGATAACACCCCTCGAGAATATTGAGGTGAATGATAAGTTTTCTCTGGTCAAATCATAGAAAATGAGTTTAATCTTGGAGTCCAAAGAAATAAAGTGGAAACTGATTAGATAACGAGTAATTAATATGTATATGTGTAATGATATCTTATATAATACTCTCTATAGGTACAACCCAAGATCATAGGTTATTTTTATCATTTTTAGCCATAGATGCCCTTCTACTGGGCGCATCCATTGAGATTAGAGAAAGGGTCATTATAGTTCCTAAATTATATATGACAAACAATTTATGTCCAACCATGAATTCATCAATAGAGTAAAATAAGTCTTCATACTAAATGTTACATGATTATATAGTTCGTAGATGGAACCATTTTTGAACTAACAGTTCAAAGAAGCTCATGTGGTGTTGGCCGACGAATTGTAGGCTAAAAATCAAATAGTTTATAGATCAAGTAAACCACATAGAAAACCATGAAATGTGGATCCTCGATCTAACCATTCAATGGAATAAGGTGTTCTGATAATAGATACAAGTATCTATTTTTGGGAAAATTGTGTCCATAAAGGAAAAGATTCACAGAAATGAATCACCCAAGAGAATCATTGGAGCACATCCTCTGCTGGAAAACACTTTAAAAGGAAAAATTGCCTTGGCACACGTTAATTATAGTCATTTTCCCCCCTACATGTCCACCATTATACCACATTCCAATTCATATTAGGAATTATTTCTAAATTAGAATAGCATCCACTTCATCCCAATCAAAATCTATTCTGATGGAGGGAATGTAATGAATCATTTCATGTTTTCATCCGAACAAGTGCCTACATGTTATATGGAATGGTCTGAAGAGCATTCTGGCTCCCTACATGATGGAAACATGTTTGAGATAATCAATTATGAAACATGTGAATGATATACCCAAGTTTATAAATATAAACAACTAAAAAATATACAAACTGAAACTGAATGTATACAACCAAACATGGCATAAATAGTATCTATATTCAAGTTTACAAAATTTAATGAGTAAACCTAAAAGGATCATACAAAAAAGAAAACAGTAAATATTTAAAAATCCACCACATAAAAAGAGAAGTGTTTCCTTCAAGACACCCCCAACAACACTGCAATAAGGATGACCTCTAGCAACCCAAACCACTATATCCAAAAGGCAAACAATTACTTGTTTCAAACATAACATATTCTATATACACCCAAGGGTGTAAGTAGGGTGTCATTCAAACCCTATTAGGAGGTCATCGAATATAAGTTTCTTTAATATAAACATTATAATACAAATAAACAAGCATTTTTTTTAAAATGAAGTTATAGAAAAAAATTTAAATGGAAAAAATAAATGGATAACCTTCCATGATTTTTAAATAAATATGAAATGTACTGTATACTGATAGTAAGTGAGCAATCACCATAGAGAACCAAGTTACATGAAATTCCTACAGTAACTACCAAAGATCAAGACCATATAGACATTGTATCTTAATGAAAAGTGATTTAGAAACCACAATCATCCATGTTATCATGAACGGTCCACTAGAGAGTATAAATATCCAAATTCATGTGGTATTTAATCATCATATATTTTTAGTTACATTTGTAATCATAAATCTCACTAAATGAATCTAGGCCACATACATTTCTAAATCACAATCATACTAGTCATATCCCCCCACCTATTCATCTTTGATTCCCATTGTGCTCAAATATTTTCTATGTTACACATAACACAACATTCTCACATTATTCTATCCAAACATTGCAACGAAGAATATATTCCACCAATTTCATAGCTGAAATAATATTTTAAAATCCATCACACATCAAGACCATTTCAAAACATTATTAACATAAATTTTATAATTAATCAAATCATTTGAAATACTTATAATGTATAAGAAAGAGGATAAATAAGGCATTTGATAAATATTAAACATGATTTCATTTATAAAAATAATTTTCAAACCCAATTCACCTAAAATATTTTGAAAACACATTTCAAAACACATACATAAATCATTTATCATCTAAAAATACTGAAGAAAGAAATATAAAATTCTCAACTAATGTTTATGCACCGAATCACATACCAAGGGGTATAAATCTTGAAAATCTGGTGTGAAACTCCAACCACACCTCATCAACACCACAAACAAGAAATACTGATCCTATTAGAATAGGATGAACCCCAAAAATAAAGATTCAACTGTAAAATTAAATCCATATCATATGGATAAGAGGAACCTGAAGGAAAGATAGAGAACCCCCATGATTTGAGGTAGAATACAAGGGTGGGACATTTACATTGAAACTAAGGAGGAATTACACCAAATCTGGAAACATAATTGATCTACAAAGGAGGGGAATGGAGAGAGAGCCATTCCATGGAGTATTTATACCTAATGGGGTGATAAAATGAGGGTTTTAGGGACAAAATCAAAGAGAAAGAAATTTTAAAAACAAAATTTTAACAACCATGACTGGCCCTTGCTTTGAAAAACAGTTTGATGACCATGTTGCCTACATTATCCCAAATAGAACCTACCATTAGATACTACACATTATCGATAACCTTTCACTAGATATATTGTAGTTTCTACCTCAAAATGAGCATTGACCACATGGGTACCAAGTCCATGGAATACCATTGTGCTCTGTCTGTATAGTTGCTTCTGCCTCAACCATACAACACTATAACCTCGGAAATGTGAACTTTAATAACTAACCCAATTCTAATCATGCTCTATTGTACTCAAACCCAATATTTACCATTTTTCTCCAATACATAATGGAAATAAGAAGAGAAAATTATAGAGTGGAATAAATAGAATTAAAACTCAAAGGATAATCACGAATGTGAAAATTCTCCCCACTATGAAAACATTTCATCCCAATAATGTCAATTCGATGCTTGATAAGAAAATAGGAATGGATAATCATTATCAACACACTAATTCTACCCCCTAGTCTAATGAACATAATCACTATGCTACCAAACGATATAGATTAATTGAATTGATTTCCCATGAAGCACAATTACATGATAATGTATAATATGAACAAACTATTTAAAAAACAATTATATCAGGCTCTAACTATAATTCTCCCCAATTTAATACACCAGATGTATCTTGAATATATTTCTTGAATTGGGATACATTGAATAATCCATGAATTGAAATCAGATGAGAAGTAAAATCTGACATGTGGTCAAATGTACAAATCCACTTAGCGGTCCGAAAAGATCTGACATACCATGGTGTCAGTATCCATTGCTTTCTAAAATAGAGATGACTTAAAAAAGGTGCCACATTCATGAAATCCCTGTCACAAATATAAAACTAATGATCTCAGTGATTATAATTAGAATATGATTTTACCGAATCTAATATATCAATTACAACTACCTGAAAAATTTAAATTATCATACATTTCTTGCACAAGGCTTGAGCTAAATAACGAGGTATCACCAACCTCATCCCATCACAAAGGAGAATGACTAGGATGACCATAAGAAGTCCTAAAAGGATCAATTTGGATATTGGAATGGTATTTGAAATTACAAGAAAATAGGAATGATTCCAAATGGTTATCCCACAATCCTCTGAAATATAAGACACATTAATGAATCATGTCTTCAAGAATGTGGTCTTCCACTCCATCTGATGATTCATTTACGGATGGTATGTCGTACACATCATGATTTATGAACCTAATAAATTTTAATGTATTTCTAATAACCGATATGTATAATGGAAGAATCTATCAGAAATAATTTCTGATGGAGCATGATAGAGAATTACCACCTTTTTAACATACATTTGGACCAGCTCATCTACATCTTTAATCATTAATCATGATGAAATAGGATAATTTATCCTAATGGTATATTAACTCAAAAATGGAATTAATTTGTTGATGTGTACAAGTAATTCCAATAATTAAATCCTTGGAGTCCTCATCCCACATCAGGAAGTAATGGGAAATGGTTGATGCAAACAAGACGGCCTTTATTGTTCCACATTTAACTTTTGACATGTGAAACACATTGATATGATGTCTTCTAAATCTCACCTCATTCATGGCCACAAAAACATTGGACACACATCCTAATACATCTTGATGTCTATTGGATGAACATCCCACTGAGATTGGTGGCTATTCTACATCACCACCTTCCTCTAGGACAACAACACCACACATAGGCCATTAAACATTGAACTCCCCAGGAGACCAAAACTGATCATGAGGTGTCTCCCCAACATTATGAAACTGGAAAGATTTCAACCATTGATCATCAACAGGATCCTCAAAATAAATAACCTCAAAATTAGAAGGATCCAACTAAACTGTAGCCAACGATTCACCCAAAATGTGCTCTGAGATATCTATGTGCATCTTAGAAAAAAGACTGATCAAGGTTTAGTCATCAAGTGACCTCCTCCCTCCTTTTAATGGTTTTTTTCATCTCAATGTGTCATTTATCAAATTACACATACTTGGGGTATAAATGATATCAATGTTGAACACCCAACAAATACTCTTTCGAAGGTTTTATCCTTATGTTCTAATCCATTTTTGAGATGATGTTGTCTAAGATATTATAAATAGTGTCGACCCCAAATTAATTCCCAAAATGATAAAGATGCCAAGTATTTAATTCATGTATCACCATTGAGAACTCTCTATCGAGGTTCTAGGAGGTCTTTTCATTTGGATAGAGATGGAAGGAAACATATTCCCTCACAAGATCATCTTTCATGACCACACGTTCAAGACCCATCCCTGAGGAATCACAATACACCACATCAACCATTCCCAATTTAGGAAGGGTCAAAACAGGCGTGATAGTCAATCTCTTCTTCATCTCTTAAAATTACTTTTAGCAAAATGGGATCTACTGAAACGTAATCCATTTCTATGTGAGTGATTTTATGGAATAAGAATATAATGAGAAGTCTCAAAAAACTACCTCTAACCACCGGTTGGGCCAAGAAAGCTCTAGATATCATGAAAATTATTTATATTCTCCCATAAAAAAACTACACATATTTTATCTGGGTATACCAAAACCCATTTTTAGGTGGAAAAGGGGATGGGAACCATCACTTCTCTGATACAAAAAGTTTACATCGAAAACTATTCATAGAGATGATGATCCCCTAGTGTTCACATCATGATCCAAAAATGATTCATATGTACTTCCTTAGATCCAAAATAAACTAGTATGTCCTCCATGAGTAACACAAAAATGGACTTGAGGTACTGGAGGATTCCTTGTTCACAAGAACCTTGAATACCCGTAGATAATTTATCAATCTGAAATGAATGTCCAAATACTTGAAGCGGTCATACCTACTTCATAATGATGTCTTCACAATAACCACCTATTTTATCCTAGCATAGTGGAATCATAAACACAAAATTATCTTAGAGAACCATAGTTCCCCTTTCAAATAATAAAAAAATTCTTTGATTTGGAGAAAAATTTACATTTTCTTAATGTATACCTTATTCACTATCTGGTAATAGATTTGTAACTGGATAGATCCGTTGACCTTATTCGCAATCCAGAAATGGGAGGTCGAAGGAGATACACACAATTGTGTAAACCCTATGTATTCAAAATAATCCATATGATAACTCATTTTCTACTAATGGTAATCCACACTCAATAGAACCACCAACATCCTCGAATAGAAGTGATGATAATTGAGAAAAAATATTACCCAAATAAGAGAGTGGAGATACATCACGATACAACTGAGGTTACCACTCTCCATGAAAAACATGAGAACTCCAATCATGTACCATAAAACATAAACACCACCTAGAATAATCGTTATGTACTCATAAGTGAATAATCTAATCAATTACATGGAATATATATAAATGGTCCATATATAAGACCGCAAAATTCCATTCTAGATAAACCCCGGACATGGAGTGTGCACAAGATGGGAAACTGAGACCTTACTCCTTCTTCTTACCCAATTGCATTACCAACTCCATCACATAAGAAATATGTGAGGTTGGAATCATCATCATGTTGAAAATTGAAGATAGAGATAAGTGAAATAGATGCATTTATATCAAATAAAAATGATTCTATAGAAGATGCAATCAGAATGGTACCTCAAACTGTCAGGGCCCCTCCATCGGATCCTAATAGTTCTTGATCCAAAACCTGATGATTCATGGTATCTTTCTATGTTTTCACATGACCACTAACCTATGAGTGTTCCTTGATCTGACTCTGACCATAAGATGATTCGGTCCAATTGCCACAACCACAAAAACGAGATCCCACTATCCTGGATGGCTCTGAATGGGATGACATCTCTTGGAAGCTACTAATCATTCACCACTCTGATAAGATCATGGGGATTTGTATAGTCATTTCAAGATTCCAATCTCTCTACATCGATGATAATATTTTGGAGGATACAAGATAGAATGTGGAATGTGTCCCACCTTCCTAAACTAGAGGCTCACAATAGATCCTTCATCGAAATCCACATATGAAGTCTTTTAGGAAGGATACACTAAACAACCACTTCACGTACCCCCTACTCACCCTAATTATACTATTATGCTTATTAGAAACCACTTCCCACAACCGACACCACTACGAAGAACCCAAAATTTATTTTATAATTGATCTCATCTATGCAGGAACAATCAACCACATCAACATATGTCTTTTGATAGAACAAAAAGACATGAGAATTTATATATTCTTGCAGCCCCATCTTTTAACCCCAACTTTTGTTTTCTCATTGGAAACATCCTCAGTTTCATACCACAGTAGAGAAGTATAATGACTGTCATACTCCATCTCTAAGAGGTCTCCCATGGAAAGATCCTCGAACTCCTGAGATCCGTCATAAGACATTGCCGCAAGACAAAACTGATCATTTAAGAAAATCATGAAATCATTACAAATAACCTACTCAGTCTTCCCATTTTGAACTAATAAGTACCTGACCCTCTAACTAGGACCATCTAGAGGGAACAAGACAATGTTCACCCTAACTTCCTCCAGAGTGTCAAAAAATTCCAACATCCTCTCAATCTTCTCTTGTCACTCCATTGCTTTCGGAGGATTTTCATATATTGAAAATAAAGACTCTTGTTCTTGAGAATTTCCCACGCATTGTCCTTATAAGGGCCTAGTTCAACTTCTCTAAATGGCGTAGGACCAGTACCCACTCCCTGTCCCAAGGCCTGAACACCCCAGACACCGTTTTCGGCTAGCCTCTAACCAATTGGTGAGGGATATCCCTCTGCGATATCTTCCATTAGCTATAAGTAATTTTTAATGGGAGACATGTTGCTATAAAAACCAACAATCAAAAGTAAACCCATCAATATGAAATGTCTGAAAATTATCAGCAATATCATTAAATTCATATAAACCAAACACATAACAACAATTCATCGAATAAAACACTTCACCGCAACTAGTATCCACATAAAATCTCTACCATAAACATCCCACTTGTAGGAGAAGTCAAACAAAAATCCCACCATCCCACTAGGACTCGAGGTATGTCAAAGGGTAATATTGATACCAACCAACTAACCACCAGAACAATGGGACCTAATATTTCAATATCTTTTCATTCCATAATGATCCCAAATAACACAACATAAAGAGTATAAAAATCATCGACGCAATTTTTCCATGAACATTGTTTATTCTTCATCTGAACCGGTGCCTGACCTAGTCTATGGAATGGACTGAAGTGCATTCTTAAACCCCATGGGATTCTAACTGGTTCACATGTATCAATAATGAAACATGGGAATGATTCACCAGAATTTAGAAACACAAAATAAAAATATATATAAATAAACTAAAACTATATGTATATAACCAAACATGGCATAAATAGTTTCAATATTTGAGTATACAACAACTAAACAAAAAACAAAAAAGGCTAATATAATAGGACAAAAAAGAAATCCCTCAAAACCCACCACATAGAAAGAGGATAATTTCCCTCAAGCCACTCCAAACACCACCACACCAAGTAAGACAACTAATAACCAAAACCACCACAACTAGAATAGATGCCCTTACCTGTGATAAACATTACCATGTCAACATAAGCCTAAGGGTGTAAATACAGTGCGATATAAAGCCTATTAGGATTTTACCTAATAAAATATTATTTCTTATAACCATTATAAATTAAATAAACATTATTGTATAATAAAAGAAGTGATAAATAAAATTTTATGGAAACCAATTATTAGGAAAACAATGATTTATATTGAAATAAGGACAAAATATACTATATGATGAAGGTATTTGAGATATCACCATAAAAAACCAAATCAAGGAAAATCTCTATAGGCACTAGTTAAGAGGGTGACCTAGAGACATCATATCTCATTTGAAAGTTTAATATAAACCACAACAATCCATGTTCTCAGGCATAAGACACTAAACAATAGAGACATCCAAAATCTAGTGGCCTCCAAATATTCATAATTATTTAGTTAGTGTTGTCATTGTCAATCCATCTATTTGAATCATGGATGAATTTACTTCTTATTCATATGAATACAAGTCCTAGTTCACCCACATAGTCGCTTAGGATTCCATTTCTACTCAAATATGTTATATTTTACTCATAAGACATCATCCTCACATTATGCACGACAAACATTGAATCACAGACAATATGAAATCACACAGACACCCAAAATCCTATTTTAAAATTAAACACACCCCAAGACCTTTTTAAAACATGATTTTCGTCACATGAATATTTTAATAAATCATTCCCCTAACATCTAAAGAATCTATAAGAACCACAAAATGCATTTCCTAAGAATTAATTTGGATTATTTTATAGAAAAACCATTTTCATACCCAATGCAAATCCAATACATTAAAATTCATCTTTAAAACCACACATAAAAATCACAGAAAGTCCCAAAATACTCAATAATGAATTATAATTTCATAAAATAATGTTTACGCTTGGAATCACATACCATGGGTGTAGAAACCCCCAAATCTTATGTGAAACTCCTACCGTGCCTCAAAAACTGCATAAGAAATTATCATCAAACAGTAGACAATAATATCAAACCCCAAAAATAACAAATCAACAATAAAATTAGATCCCTCGTCACTGGAGAAGAGGAGCTGCAAATAAATTGAGAGAAAATCCTAGTTTGAAGGAACAATGTAATGGATAATACATTTAATTGAAAAAAACTATGAGGAATCACACCAAATATGTCACTAATTTGACCTAAAATAGAGGGTAATGAAGAGGTGGGTATCCCTAAGAAAATTAATACTGAAGGGGGAGATATAATTAAGGTTTTATGGTTAAAATTTCAGTAAGAGAAAATATAAAACCAAATATTTAATGAAAATGATAGGACGCACGGGTAAAACACATGTTTTGAAAAACCATATTGTGACCATGCTGTTATTAATGCCCTACAAAGAACTTATCACATAGCTAGTGCACAGTCTAGATAATCATGTTTCAGTCATGTGGTAGTTGCTTTCATGAAATGGACATCAACTACAAGGGAACATGGGATGAGGTTTATGGTTGTGTGATATATTTTACCTCACCTACCTACCTACAACAATGATACCTGGGTAGGGAACATGATAACCATTAACCATTCACTAATCGTTCACCATGGTATTTCTACTACAATGATTCCATTTTTTTCTCCATGACTCAATGGAAATCCAAAGGGGAAAAGGTATATTGAAAATAAATAGTAAAATTCTTCAAAAGACAATGAAGAATGTGATAGCGCATTTTTTGGGTCCTGGAAATAGTGGAAAGGGAAATATAATACTCTTGGGGGTCTGATAGAGGAAGGAAAATTAATTGAAAAAATAATTGGTGTTGAATGTTGAATAAGATAAAAATATGGCAAGGAATATAAGTGGTGTAGTGAAGCAGACGCTCTTTCGTGGACCACCACTTCGCATGGTGGTATGATGCGTGAAGAACTCATTAACTAACCAGCTCACAACATGGAAATGATGATGTAGGTCCCCCATAAATGGAATCATTTTAGATAAAGAGGAAGAGAAATGTTCCACACATACGATCCCTAGCGTACTCAAATGGTTCATGGGAGAGATGGAGCTGGTGCATTCCGATTAAGGAAACGAAGGAATTCAGGGGAACAAGGGGGAAGGCCTCACAACCGAGGATGAAGTCCTCATGCCCTCACTTTACTGAGTCATTCACAAACAGGGGTAATCTTATATGCCTCAGCAAAAACTATGTGTGTCCCACCGATTTGGTTCTTTTTCATCCCTATTAAAGGACCCCGATGATACTGAAGAAGAGTACCTTGGAGGACGAGGACTTGAGAGATCAATGGAATGATATAAGAGTTCACCACAATAGAAGGACTCTTTCAACTATTCCCTACATGTATTTCCCTCATCATACCATTAATTAAGGAAATTTAATTATAGTTCGAAGACAACAAATTTATTTTCCTTTGTAGATGAATTTACTATAAAGCGTAGAACCAGTACCAATTTTTCAATCTGGCATCCTACATAGCCATATTCTATTTGGGAAGAACCCTATACCGTATAGAAAATCACTATTCATATGGATCCTAGCCATGTGTAGTATTATTCCACGTGAATAGATCTCAACGCCACTTAGGAAATCACTATGCGGAATGAACCATGCTTCACATAGAAAGATTCTATGTAGACCAAATCTAGGTCCACATACCATCCTAGTACATGGAAAACCCCTTCACCCACATTAAAACACACTATACGGGGAAACCCATTCCTAGATATGAAATGGTATGTCGGATGGGGTATTCTTGGGTGTTCCACCCTACCACATTAGTCATTTCTTTATGTTTCCATCGCATTATACATAGAACCTCGGCAAATATTTCCAACAACACTAGATAAAATCCACTTCCATATCCAAAAAACCCATATCATAAAACGATTTGATGCGTCAATGTGACATTATGAGTTTACAAATTGTTCGTAGGAGAAGTCGTGTGGGTAACCCCCGTAATAAGGAAGGCACCCAAATTGGCCCTGAGTTTACATTCCCATGATAATGCTAGTTTTGAACTCAATATTCTTACACGTACCTCCCCATTATAGGGATTATGGATAATAAATGGACTTTACCTATGATGACAACCATTGATAAATAAGGTAAAATCACATATTCATTCACCTATAAAGAGGAATCATGATCCACCTTCCTATATGCAATATTAGGACACTCTATCTGAGGTTATCCCCTAGAATATCATTAGGTAAGTGTCATATCCCCAACCAATACCCCCATTTTCTTCATAATTTCCAACCCACTAAAAGGGTAAAGTGAATTATTTTCTAGGTCTACTACACCCACATGTTTCTCACACCGATCATGAATCACCTGGGCTTAAGAAATATTGGTGACCATTGAATATAAATGATTCAACAAACATTTGACATTAGAGAAATCAGATTCCTTATCAAACCAGGAAACATAGGATGCCTACATAAGGATAGAGCTCTAATAGGCCTTCCTTCTAGATGTAAGGCCCAAATAATTCTACATTTATTCCATTATTCACCACATATGTCCCATCATTCATAACTATATGAATTTAGATTCCAAAATAGGTTAGATACGTAGGAAACATTCTTCAGATTCATGTTTGACATCATCATTTTCGTGCATGTCCACTCTTTCCCTGACCACGTGACATTACATTGTACGGGTCTCTAAAATACATGGGTTCTAATTCCTCTCATAAGGATACGTAGGATGCCAATAATATGTGTTCGATCCCAACATTGAAACAAATCACATTCCCCTGGGATAATGATAATCATTAGAGTTTCATCCCATATGGCATGAAACCAATTTTTTGTTTTTTGAGGACAAAAGAATTTATAATTTTTATGTAAGAGGATAACATTGATGAGGATCCTTGAATATATACATATGTATTCATTAATGGATAACCTAGGGTTCATATATATAATTTTAATTACATTAATATATATGATAGATCTAGCGATCTAGGTGTACTTCATGGACACATACCATTTGTAATACTTGTAAACAGTTGGAACATTTGACGTCATGATTCTTCCTCTCTCCTCATGAAGTCATGATATTATGCTGAGAGAATTAATAGATCAGTTTTCATTATCTTGGAATACATATAGTGAGACATTGGCTGTGTCCTCTATATATTGTGGGATATCTTACAAAGTGAGACATGGATATAGAATATTTTACATATAACAATACAAATATTGTTTATGTTATAATTCATTATATTTATTAACATATAGGTAGCAACAACTATTACCACATCAAATTTTGGTAACTCATACCACATACCCATTATATTCTTGTGGTCAATACTCAATGTTATTCAGAAGGATTATATTTTATTCTACCAATAGTCATAGTCACTTCCGTCAATTAATGGTGGTTTTATTAGAATTTCACCATCATCCTCATTATTAAACTTCCTTCTTAAAATAAAAAATTTCATTTTATTAATTATAATGTTAAGTCTATGATATAAAATTATCGTTGTGTTAAAAAAGTAGAGTCACTTTATATCCTTTTAAAACACTTATCATATTTAATACTATGTGTTTTATATTAGATTAAAAAAATTTAGAACTGATAAATATATATTTAGGAATGTCCTACACTATGATATTAATTGTTTGAATTATTGTGATATAATTAAATAATTGGGGTGAATATTAATTTTGAAACATATATTGTAGAAAAAATAGTGTATAAAATAATTATCTACATTGAGATTTCTGTTTTTAAAATTAGGTGAATAGAATAAAAGATAAACCCAATTATCTATGGTTGTTCAAATAAAAAAGAATATAGTGTATTCTAAAACATTCTCTACTGCATGAGAAGTTTGGTAACAACTACGAACATCACATCTTAATGCCTATTAACAGGTTATAGAATCTTCCTATTACAATAACCTAGAGGTACACCATTTTTTTTACCAGAGACTAATCCTTTTTATGGCCTGAATATTGATTGGGATTTGAATAATAGTCTTCCATTTTGGAGGAGGAATAACCTAAACCAATAATATGTGGTTTTCATTGGGAATATAATTACCTAGCCTTGAAAAATACAGCAATAAAGAGGAAAATTTATCACAACGAAGAAAATACAAAAAATCCATAAAAAATAACAAATTGATGAGGATGATGTAGTTTCATAATCTTGAAAAAATAGAAATAAATGGATTATATAGTTTAATTCACATTTTATTCCCATATTTGAAAACAATATTGTTAGAATAACTTTTTCACCTTTCATGATGATCTGTCTTATGAAGAAATTTTAAAAAACACTATTGTAGTAAAAAAATAGTCAAAATATTATTTACTAGATATTTCATGTCTAATCATTATCACTGAAAACCGAACGATGATTTTTTCTTTCTTCACATGGGGGATTCATAATCCTAGCACCTCTACACAATTGTTTAAAAATATTTAAACTAACAAAACATGTAATAACATATTAATTCCCCGCATTTGATCAATAATAAAATGAACTCACATTAATTTCAACATTATAATGATTAAGAGAATTTGTAATATATTTAATATTATAAAGGACATTATTAAAGGTAACTTTATTAATTAACATTTATCCCATAATCTTACTGTAAGAGAATAAATATAATTTAATAAAAAAATTAATTTATAATGTGTAAAATTATATAAATTTTCGCTCAAAATACTATAAGAATTATTTAATTAGTAGATCAAAACAATTATATTTTATTATATAAATATTTAATTAAATAATAAATTATATCGAATATTTCAAATAAATTTGCAGTAATCAATTTTACCAAAAAATAATAAATATAGTTTTATGCAAAATTATTGTTTTACTAAAAGTTCATAGTATTTACCTTACCATGAGATGCAGAAGAATCATGGTTGCTATTATGATACTTTGTTCATATGTGGTAAGTAAACATACCCTGAACACATGGTATGTATGCCGATCGTTTGACTCATATGGTCGTGAAATAGTGATACTAACCATGAAAACATTTTTTCATGTGAGATCCGTGTATGTTGCCAGGATGTTTGTATAAAATTCATAATAAATTGATATAAAATATATCATGCCCAAAATATATTATAATTAAATTAAATTGATATATTTATGAAGTTAATATATTTTTAAAAAAAATCAAGATCACACACTAAGAAGGATATCCTAATCATGGTAAAGAAACATATAATGTGTCAAGCGGGCTATGGTGTGGTGGATACCATGTATTCAAACTAATGCCACATACTATGTTTCAGGTTCACAACAAATAGTAGTTGCAAGGAATGTGTAAACCTTCCTTACCACCTTTTGGTATATTCTATTGACGATGAGGTACATCGTGATGTGAACTTCCAAAAATTATAATGAATGAATTAAAGGTGATCACGATTCCGTATTGGAGTTGTGAAAATTGTGCAGTCAAATGGAGATGTATGGTGAGGATAGATTGGTTCTTCCATGTTGAACCACTGATGATGAAAAAGGATATTCATTTTATATTGATAATGATTAATATCATATATATATATATATTATAGTATAATAATATTATATAAACTGATGTATATATATATATGAATATGTATATAAAAAATGTATAATCATGTATATATTATTATAAACTATATATATAAATATCTGAATTTCATATGGAACTGTATATATAATATAAGTAAATTATTTTAAATAATAAGGAATTTTCATATATTATTATTTTGAAGAATATTAATCAAAATGAAATCTATCAAGTACTATTATTAAATATACATGTGTAAATAAGTTTAATATAATGTATTGGGATAACATTGTAATGTATCTAAATAATTGAATAAATAAAACATTAATAGTTTTTCAAACCCAATATCAACTACTGACATTCAATTCATCTCAGTGATTGACATTTGGTATGGATATCATATACTAGGGGTAAAAAGCTGTCATATTTCAAATTTATCATTATATAAATGTATACGCACTGTGAGACTATGTTGGTTCTTTTTGAAAAGAATTGTTCACATGTAATCATCATGGATTTTATGTATATAGTATTTTGTGGTTATGTTGATTAATATTTTTTTGCCTTCTTGGATGATATATCAATGTGTTGCACAATTAAAGAATATTTGGAAAATAACTGATGGAATGTGTTAACGAACATATGGGAGGAGATACTATATAAAAAATAAAAAATGAGAATATTGAGTAAAAATATAGTTATTGGGTCATGTCATGTCATGTCATGCGAGGGAATATTTGTAAATCCATCAAAGAACGAGTTTATTAAATAATGAGCCAACCCACCCACAATAACTAACATCCATTTATTTCATGGGTTAGCTGAATAAATTTGGATCATTCAGTGATACTTTTAAAATTTATCATATCATATTACCATGTAAACTTGTTATTGATTCAATTTACTCTGAAAAAAAATATTTTGAGGAAATCATCAAGGAGGATATGTAATGTTTGGTCATTGTGTATAAACATCCATTACCTTTTTGGGTTGAAGGGAATTTTATTTACCGTTATGTATTATAAAATGGAATAAGATGTATCCTATTGAAAACTAATTTCGTAATTTTTTATATGTCACAATAATTAACGTCTTGTGAGAAAATATATACAACGATTAATTAGAAATTAGAAGAAGTGATCATTACATTGAATATTTGGTGGCATGACCATTATGGTTAGATGTGTGACATATAATATTATTTAAAGATATATATTAATATATATATTCACACATTATGAGTGAAACATACGTGGATGTATATGGAATCATATATTTATGGAAGATTACAACAAGACACATCACGACCCTCGAAAGGTAATCAAAGTGAAAAACTATTTTTTTAGAAAAATTATTCTACAATAATAATGATGTGTAATTAAAACGTCACAATTATCATAGATCATAAATGAATAATTAATGAAGGCCAAAGGTGTGGGAGAAATCAAGTCTTCGTTATGTTTCTACGCCCCCCAGAATTTATATAAGTATATAATTAATGAAGAAGGTCTAAATGGAAAGAAAATATGTTAGTGAATATTCTAGAGGCCAATATTTATAGAAAGAAATGTTATATAGTTTGGAAATATAATATATGCCATGTCTCTATTGAAAATGAAGAAGTTCTATTTAGATGATTCACATAGATCATCCTACTATATCCATTAAAGTTGCATAATGATGTAAATATATTTGAATAAAAACCTCTAGTTCGACAATGTGAAGAGGTATAAAGAGGATAATATGTCTTTCCGTATGGTATACACTAATGTAAACTCATAAAATAATAATTGGCATGTTATGATGAAATCAAAATTCATACCTATCTAAAAATGGGGAGGCATTTTTGTTGAGTTTTTAATATAACTGCCAGGAATATAATGATCAAAATTTTATAAAGGATTCTTTCAATTTTAAAAAAAATTAATATTTATTTATTTATCATATATAATAGTTATAATTTGGTAAACATTCAATGATATATTTTAATCTTATAGGATAACTGTATACAGTACAACACAAATGTGTATCGTATTGAAATCTAAGGTTTCAATAAAAAATCTAGAAAATTAAACAAAATGTTTTAGAGAATGCCATAAATTTTTGAAATTCTTATCACCTATAGAAAGATTGAATTTCTAATATAACCTTAAAAACTCAATATGATATGTCCTGTTTTTTTTCATTGGATTTACATGGATGATGTGATCAATATCGGCCACTACTTAACTTTTCATATAACCACACGATCAATTCTAGAATCGCAATTTTATCATATGAGGCATTATATGGGATAAAAATAAAGACCCTAACATCGTGTTATTATATAAGAAACATGAATATTATAGATAAATACCATGTAAAATAAATAACACGGAGTTATAAAACAATTTAGTGATATATGAAAATGAAGAAAAATATGAGGAAATTTCCTGCCAATAATAATCAAGTAGTCCTGGATGATGATTTTAGATATAAAAAATCTCTATGTATATAACTATAAAAATGGGTTATGTGATTTCTGAAGAAAGGGAACATGAGAAAAAAATAATTTCACCCCCTGAGTAAACTGAAAATGTTTTGGTCATATGTTATCTCTTAATGCTCCTACCTCACCTATCCCAAATGTATGTTGTATTCCACATATTATTTATTAGGATGTACATACTAGATGCATCACATACTCTATAAATATTAGATAATAAAATGTAATATTACATCTCATATGATGAAGATTCTATGGAGATTATGCATCAATGAGAAACGTGTCGGCATAAAATTATCACATAACTAGTCAATGTAAAATTGTGAATTCATATGCCTATGAAATATAATTTTGGATTTCGTGATGTAATGATGAAAAATTATAATTATTTTTTTATTATATTTAATAAACATATAATAATAAAATTATTTTAAAATGGTCAAATATATTTACATGAAATTCAAGAAGTTCTAAATATATTGTTACATTTCATAATATGAATTTCATAGAACACCAAACATAAATGGATCCAAACCTACTAAAAAATTACAATTAAATTGATAATAAAAATTATGATGGTAAAAAAGTAATAATAATTCCATTATAAATAAGAATAATTTTTAACTAAAAGTTCCCTATTTTTCCTAGTATTAAATGTTTTAATATTTTTAAAAAAGGTTAATATTTAGTCATGAAATTATGTTTTTATTAAAATTATGAATATTGGGATTTTATCATATTGAAAACATTAACATAATAATTTAAGAATATATTTTTAAATGAATTATATATTTTTAAAAATAAATTTAGACAATTAAAATATTCATTTTAAGTGGAAATCATATCTCCATAATTTTTAGAAATTTAGAAAAATGTTATGTTAATTAAATATCATACATCTATTTGAATCACAAATATTAATGTTGAAATTATGTTTATTTCAACTTGAATTCATCATAACTATTATCTAAATTAATGGATTCATTCCTAAATAATCATTAAACATCAAAATTTTACCATATAAATTGATTTTATGCATTACAACAAGTTGTTATATACCATTTATTTTGTGAATACATGTGATTATTTTAAATGTATTTTTTACAACATAATAAAAATTAGAAAAATTAATTTTAAAATGTGTAATTAGATGTTTCAAATTACTTATTATTAAAAATAAATTTTTTTTATTATTGAGGATAATTTTTACGGGATTTGGGAGAAAGTAAAAAATATTAATAGTTGATACAATGAGGAAAAAGGAAAACACATGTTAAAATCCTATTTCCAAATGTGTAGTTGAGGGTTTTTTTCAAACATCACGCATATCCACATTCTAAAATTTATATGACCATTAACATTTTTTGGTTAATATATATATATATATCAATAGGTATTTCACAATGTGGAAATTATCATCAGATATAAAAATGGATCACTTCCATCCATTAATTTCATACACCATAATTTTAATTTACTTTGAATATTGTACAATGAATATTCACCAATTTCACTCTACCATTTCCATAATATTCTAGTCACATTATATTTATTAAGGCTTACATTTCCACAGATATTTAAATTAGAACACATGCTTCCAAACCCATGTGTAACGTTCTCTTATTCATCGTTTTTCTCTTATATTTCCAAATATTTACAAAAGCATAGTAGTTTAATGAAACAATTATCATTACTATGAATAAATTTGAATATAAAATTTAGAAATCAATTATTCAATCCCTTCTATCCACTAATAAAAAAATAACAATTAGAATGCACATGTCTTAACTACCTCCTCCATAAAGAAATATGGATTTTCTGAATCATCTCCTCTAATGTATTATAAAAATGGAAGCATTTAGGAATTATAATATTTAATTTTTATCTTTTTAAAAATTTTAAAAAAATATTATCATATACCTTCTTTAATTCAATTCATTTGGAAATTGGATCGTTAATAGAGTTTACGTGTAGACTACTTCTTTCATAAAGACATAATTTCATATTTCAATCACCTATAATCAGAAATTGATCACTGAATGTATTATATGAGGTAATATTATAGTTATTACATCAGTATTAAATATAATATTTTTGGTTACAATTTAAAAATATTTTCCCTTACTCATTACAACATTATATGAAGTTACTATTTGTGATAGTTTTGTTTCCTACGTGACGATGTTATAAGGTTTATATATATAAATTATTAAATTTCGTATAATGGTTATTTAATTTAATAATAATAATTTATTATTCATAAATTAATATGGTAATTTTTTCATTAACATATATATATATATATATATATTTATATTTATACATTATTTTGATCATTATGCTTGTCGAAACAAATTTATTATGTTTCCCATTTTCGAAAACCATATTCATGTACGTCACTTAATGAAAGTAAAAATTATTGAATAAATTGAATAGTATTTTTATCCTTTATAAAATAATAATTTTTTTGTAACATCCCAGGTAAATAAAGAATAAATATTTTTCATATTTATTAATATTTACGAATTAAATATTAATTTTATTTTAAAGGGGTTTCTATGTTCGATAGCGTACCCGATACGCAACGATGAGTTTCATTGAAACATACGTAGCACACTAGTAATAAAATAATATTATTTTAAATGTTAGTTAACAAGTAGCCGTTGTACTGGCGGGAATGGATATAAATAACTAAAATATGATTAGATATGTTTTTAAATGTTTATACATTTACCCAATAAAAGATAAAGGCTTAAAATACAGAAAGAGTTCAATTTTAGGGCATATATACTCTAATTTTCACTAAAGGTTCACTTATCATCATTTAATGGTGAAACATCATTAAATATAGTTTTGATCACTCTTATACTTTATTTTGGACCAAATATAACTCTTCTTTAGAATCGGGACATCAAAATTACTTTGTGTAAATTTTTGGTACCTTTCTGATAAAGTTCATTTTTTTTATGAATACTGTAAAATGTTGTATTTTAATTCAAAACCTCTTTTTAATCTAATTTATTTATATGATTAGATTATTATTTTAATTGGTTTTAAAGTTAAATTAGAAAATATTTTTACCAGTTAATCCAATGGTGGTCATTGGAATCAATTTCACTTTGAAATTGGACTTAAACTGGTGTCAATCTTTTGATACTTATTGTTTCACAAAAACATGGTATTTGTCATGACAGCGGAAATTAATTATTAAATTAATTAATTTGGCTTATATTTTTTGAATTTTGTAAAATGGACTTAATTTTTGAATTCGGAATATAAAATATAGCTTAGGGTGAATTTTTGGAAATTTTATGAAAAACATCAATTTTTGATGAATAGTGAAAGCACTAAGTGGTACTTATAAAAACTGATTTTCCATTTAAATGAAATTTTTCCATCATTGTGTTTTGAATTTTGAAAATCCGACATACATGGTTGTCATTAAGAAGTAAAATGTGGTTCAATGAGATTAAAATAATTTTTTGGTGAATAGTAACGTTTTTTCATTAATCGCGATTAGAGGTAATTAGTGTAGTTTAATGTAAAAATGATATTATAAAAATGTGAAAACACCAAGAAACTTGTCCTACACCTATTGGGTGAGTCATGTCCGACCAAGACAGGCCATGTACCAACTTGGGGACACCATGGATCCACTTTAGTTGGAAAATGAGATTAATATATTTTTATTTAATGTTAAAGTGAAAATGACACTATCATAAATTGTTTTACTAAAATAACTTTTGAGTGGGGTTATACAAGTCCAAATTTTGATTATAAATAGTCATTGGAAAGCTAAGATAATTTCATACATCATAGGATTTTATTTATAATTTTCAGACATTAAATAAATCAAATTATATATGACATAATAATGATGCAGCGATGACATCATTATTTGACGATTTAAATAAGATGGAATGATAATGAAAAATATAAAACCTACACATGGCCAAAAACAATTGGATGAGTGGATTTAGAAGCCTTATCACCTTATCCACGAATTATATAAATGTGGGACCTTTTAAAACCGAAACACATTTTCAAATAAAGTAATATTTCTTTACTTTCCAAAAGTGCCCCTCCTCTCCTCTTATAAAAGGCACCCACCTCTACCCCATTTCACACACTTATCAAGCCTTTGGCTCGGCCAACCCCTGCCCAATTACTCTCTCCACATCCCTATCCTAATCCTAGAAGATTCCCTTTGGGCATAATCAATTCAAAGGAATCCTTTAGGCTCAAATCAAAAGGGAGTTACACTTTTAAAGGTAATTCATTCTCTATTATTTTGCTTCTCCAACCCTCTAAACTCTTTTTATTTACTTCTTTTGTAACAAAAACAGTATCTTCAATATACTAGGATGTTGTTATAATATTTATTTGAGCTAAAATCTCACACAACTACATCAAATGGTTAAAGAACATACAGTTTCCGTGGATGGCGAAATTCTACCTCCAGAAAGATGATTGTTCAATACTCATTTAACACCTTCAAGGGTGGCCATTATGATGTCACTATTTTTATATATGATATATAATATGTTTATGTTTTCTTTAAGCTTCTGTATTTTTCATTTTTGGCATACCTTTATGTTTTCCATTATGGGTAAACACGATATCTTCATTTAAGGAAGTGCGGACTACCGCCCCCTAAAAGTGATGTGATTCGTTAATTCCATATGTGGGATGTGTAAAGGATGGATTTAAAGTTATTATATATGATTTTATACTAGAATTGTAATATACCTCTATATCATTATTATTTATTTCCATTAAAGTATGATATAGAAATGAAAGTAGCGTTCATGCGTATGTATGGCTTACCGTCTCCATGAACGGTGCATTTCATTTCTTATCCCCAAATGTAATGTACTATTAAAATTACATGTATATAATGTATATATATAATTAATGATATATCTAAATGATGAATATAATTCTGGAATTAAAATATACATACCTCTCATTTAGTTTTAATTCCACTACTATGACAAAGAAATGAAAGTAGCGTTCATGCGTATGTACGGCTTACCGTCTCCATGAACGGTGCATTTCATTTCTTACCTCTAAATGATTATGTAATATTATAAATACATGTATATTCTGGATATATATGATATATATGATATCCAAATCAGGAATTTCATTCTGGATATAAAGAACTTTTGACCACACGAACAACATATAATTGTAAGAAGTCAACTTTCGACTTAAGAACCAAATATTGACAAAACAAACATTATTAACTTAAATGGTTACATAATGTTTATAACATGACAATAAGTGATATAAAAAGAATAATGAAGTTTAAAAAGGTTCTTAATCTAGTATAAATTAACTCAAGTTTATTATTTAGGGCGTTAAAGAACGATCGAGTCAAGTCGGACCCGAGGTAAGGGACTTCGTCTCAATCTCCTTTCATTGAGGCATATTTCGTTTTACACACAACATTCTTTTATACGGTGTATAAACTCCTTTGACTTTTACTTTTATACAAATGGAATCTTTTTCTATGAATCGTTTTACTAAACGACAAAAACGAATGTTTTTTTAACGTACGCGGTGACAACGACCTTTTTCCGCCGCCGCGAGAATTATTTGATCTTTGGCTTTCTCAACAAGCCGTAATGTTTTTAGAATAAAATAAATACCATATACTATTTTATGTATTTTGGTATTGAAAATGGTTTTGAAAAAGGATTCTATTATGTCAATATATTTATGATATATATTGTGATTGAAATGTGGAAATGTTATCATTCCTTTATATTGGTTTTATGTTTTATGATTTTATACTGGTACTTGGACATTTTAACGGGTGGTTACGTTATAAACCATATGACGGGTGGTGCCGTGAATACCAGGAAGGGTGGTTACGTTATAACCTCCAATGCATTGGGTATGGAAGTCGGCCGTATGGCTATTCCATTAAGTATGTATGGAAATTGGCCGTATGGCTGTTCCATTAAGTGATATGTGTGGAAGTCAACCGTATGGTTATTTCACTTAAGTATGTTTATGTCCCAAGTTACCTTTATATATTCTATGTGTTTTTTATATGGGTTTTATGGTAATCCTTTGGTTACAAAGAGGTAAGTAATGATACTTTATTCAGTGAAGATTTTTTTACTACATCATGAAGGTGAAGGTATTACTTTGATATAGTATACATGGTTTACTTGATGTTTGAAAAACTAAAAGTTTTCATTCTTTTTGTATCCCTTACGGAGCTTTTTATGCTCACCCCAAGTTTTTCGAAATGTTTTTCACAGGACTTAAAGTGGAATAAGTTCAAGGATGGGATCAAGGGAATTTCATGCTATCTAAAACATGGAATCTAGACATCTTTCTTTTTAAGAGTTTTTATTTTATGGAGACTTAGTAGAAGTGTCTACTTTGTAATCTTTTAAGATGTAATAGTTATGTTCTAATTCTCTAAAACTCTAAACCTGAAAAGATCCTCAATGTGAATTATTCATTTAATTCAATATTAATTATGGTTTAAGGCTGGGGCCTTATAGTTGGTATCAGAGGTCGGTTTAGACAACTTTAGGAGTTAGAAAAGTGTTAAATTATAATATGATTGAAATGATATAGCATTTACGGATTACCATGTTGCTTCGCCTAAGATATTTCTGTGTTCAGAATGGTTTTCCGTAGAGGAAACAAAGCAGCTATGTTGGGACGACATCAGGATGAAGATAACCTTCCAAATCAGCAACCTGAGATGGTCGGAATCGGAACTGAACAGTTTGTTGTAGTGATGGCACAGTTGACTCAGGCTATAAATGGTGGTGGTATACATGCACGAGATCAGCCAGATCAACCACAAAGGAACATGTCAGTGGTGGAACACTTCATGAGGCAACATCCCCCATCATTCAGAGGATCATCTGACCCTGTGCAAGCTGAAGGGTGGATTAAAGCACTGGAGAAGATTTTTGATGTCATGGGGTGTAAAGAACATAAAAAGGTTAGTCTTTCTGTTTACCGTTTTGAAGGTGAAGCTGATCAGTGGTGGTCGATGGTGACAAATATAAGGGATAGTTATGAGATTGAGGATCTTCACTGGGACGAATTCAAAGGTATGTTTCTTGAGAAATATTTTCCTAAGGTGGTTCGTCTTTGGATGGAAAAGTAGTTCCTAGAATTGAGGCAGGAGGATGATTCAGTGGGTGCCTATGAAGAAGAGTTCACTCGATTGGCAAGGTATGCTCCAAACTTCATATGAGATCTTGATAGTAAAATAAACCGTTTTTACTTAGGGTTAAAGACAAAGTATCGAAGGGCTTTAGCTTCTCGTGAGTTCAAAAGTTATGAAAAACTTGTTCGATGTGCGGAGAAGGTGGAAATGGAGTTTGCCGATGATCAGGTGTTCTATGAAAAACAACAGAATAAGAGGTCTAGTTGGCAGGAAAAGGGGAATAATTCATCAAAGAAGCAAGGAGGTAAGAAAACCAAATATCCATCCTGTGAGAAGTGTGGTAAAATGAATCCTGGAGAATGTTTATCCAAGTCTGGTATGTGCTTTCGGTGTGGTAAGTCTGGTCATATTGCTCGTAACTGTAAGGAAGATGATCAAGCAGGCAATGAAAAGCCAACGGTAAGATGTTTTAAGTGTAATGAAATGGCTCATTACGCAAACGAGTGTCCAACGATGAACTCAACTGGGGGAATGCAGCCAGACTATAAGCAGAAAGGGGTGGTGAAATCCTTTGCAACAACTTCAGCAGATGTTGGGCCATCGAATGAAGTGGTATCAGCTCCAGGGAGCACAGTATTTTTCAAAGATTGACTTGAGGTCGGGGTACCATCAGTTGAATGTAAAAGAAGCAGACGTTCCGAAGACTGCGTTCCTTACTAGATATGGCCATTATGAATTTTTAGTTATGCATTTTGGGTTAACCAATGCACCTGCTCTATTCATGGACCTTATGAATAAAATTTTCCATGAGTTCTTGGATAAGTTTGTGTTTGTGTTTTGAGGTTTGTGAAGAGGTTATGTGTGCCTTGTGATTCACAGTTGAAGAATGAGTTGTTTTTTTCATCTTGGCAGTACTAAGATGTATAGAGATCTGCGGGAGTATTACTGGTGGGATGGAATGAAAAGAGACATTGCTGATTTTACTGTGAAGTGTTTGACATGTCAATAGGTTAAAGCAGAGCGGCAGGGATGCTTCAGCCTTTACCAGTGCCAGAGTGGAAATGGGAAAACATATCCATGGACTTTGTTGTGGGGTTACCAAGGACATCTCGAGGTAATAATGCAATCTGGGTTATTGTTGATCGCTTGACCAAATCTGCTCATTTCCTTTCTATACGAGATACTTTCTCTCTAGATCAACTTTCCCGTTGTATCTTAAAGAGATAGTCAGGTTACATGGAGTTCCTCTCTCCATTGTATTGGATCGTGAACCCAGGTTTACTTCTAACTTTTGGAAAGGCCTTCAGAAGTCGTTGGGTACTGAATTAAATTTTAGTACAGCTTTTCATCCTCAATTAGATGGGCAGTCAGACGGAACAATCCAGACCTTGGAAGACATGCTACGAGATTGTTCTATGGATTATCAGGGAAGTTGGGACCAACATATTTCTTTGGTTGAATTTTCTTATAATAACAGCTTTCATTCCAGTATACAGATGGCACTATTTGAGGCATTATATGGGAAGCAGTGTCGAACTCCAGCATTTTGGAATGAAGTGGGTGAAAGGAAGCTGATGGGAGTAGAATTGGTAGAAGATATGACAGAAAAAGTTCAGTTGATTAAGAAAACACATGAGAACTGCTCAGAGCAGGCAGAAGAGTTATGCGGATAACCGGAGGAAGGATCTATCTTTCGAGGAAGGTGATCATGTTTTTCTCAAGGGTTCTCCTTTGAAAAGTGTGATGAGATTTGGTAAGAAAGGAAAGCTGAGTCCAAGGTTTATTGGACCATACGAAATTCTGGAAAGAGTTGGATCAGTTGCATACCGAGTGGCTTTAACTCCGAGTTTATCTCAAGTACACAATGTTTTTCATGTTTCAATGTGGAGAAAGTATATTCCAGATCCATCTCATGTTTTGAGTCTAGAGGTAGTTCAGTTGGAAGAGAACCTATCTTATGAGGAACAACCGGTCCAGATTCTTGACCACAGGGAGCAGGTGTTACGGAATAAGGTGATTCATCAGGTAAAGGTTTTGTGGAAAAACCATGTGATTGAAGAGGCAACGTGGGAATCTGAAAATGCTATGAGGGATAAATACCCCCACTTATTTTGATAAGTGAAGAAAATTGCGAGGACGCAATTCCCAAAAGGGGGGAAGGATGTAACATCCCAGGTAAATAAAGAATAAAGAATTTTCATATTTATTAATATTTACGAATTAAATATTAATTTTATTTTAAAGGGGTTACTATGTTAGATAGCGTACCCGATACGCAACGATGAGTTTCTTTGAAACTTACGTAGCACACTAGTAATAAAATAATATTATTTTAAATGTTAGTTAACAAGTAGCCGTTGTACTGGAGGGAATAGATATAAATAACTAAAATATGATTAGATATGTTTTTAAATGTTTATACATTTACCCAATAAAAGATAAAGGCTTAAAATACGGAAAGAGTTCAATTTTAGGGCATATATACTCTAATTTTCACTAAAAGTTCACTTATAACCTTTTAATGGTGAACCATCATTAAATATAGTTTTGATCACTCTTATACTTTATTTTGGACCAAATATAACTCTTCTTTAGAATTGGGACATCAAAATTTACTTTGTGTAAATTTTTGGTGCCTTTCTGATAAAGTTCATTTTTTTTATTAATAGTGTAAAATGTTGTATTTTAATTCAAAACCTATTTTTAATCTAATTTATTTATATGAATAGATTATTATTTTAATTGGTTTTAAAGTGAAATTAGAAAATATTTTTACCATTTAATCCAATGGTGGTCATTGGAATCAATTTCACTTTGAAATTGGACTTAAACTGGTGTCAATCTTTTGATACTTATTGTTTCACAAAAACACACTATTTGTCATGACAGCGGGAATTAATTATTAAATTAATTAATTTGACTTATATGTTTTTAATTTTGTAAAATGGACTTCATTTTTGAATTCGGAATATCAAATATAGCTTAGGGTGAATTTTTGGTAATTTTCTGAAAAACTTCAATTTTTGATGAATAGTGAAACCACTAAGTGGTACTTATAAAAACTGATTTTCCGTTTAAATAAAATTTTGCCATCATTGTGTTTTGAATTTTAAAAATCCGACATACATGGTTTTCATTAAGAAGTAAAATGTGGTTCAATGAGATTAAAATAATTTTTTGGTGAATAGTAACTTTTTTTCATTAATCACGATTAGAGGTAATTAGTGTAGTTTAATGTAAAAATGATATTATAAAAATGTGAAAACACCATGACACTTGTCCTACACCTATTGGGTGAGTCATGGCCGACCGAGACAAGCCATGGGCCAACTTGGGGACCCCATGGAGCCACTTTAGTTGGAAAATGACATTAATATATTTTTATTTAATGTTAAAGTGAAAATGACACTAACATAAATTGTTTTACTAAAATAATTTTTGAGTGGGGTTATACAAGTCCAAATTTTGATTATAAATAGTCATTGGAAACTTAAAAAGGTTTCCTACATCATAGTTTTTTTTTATAATTTTTAGACATTAAAAAATTAAATTATATATGACATAATAATGATGCAGCGATGACATCATTATTTGACGATTTAAAAAAGATGGAAAGATAATGAAAAATATAAAACCTACACATGGACAAAACCAATTGGATGAGTGGATTTCGAACCCTTATCACCTTATCCACGAATTATATCAATGAGGGACCTTTTAAAACCGAAACACATTTTCAAATAAAGTAATATTTCTTTACTTTCCAAAAGTGCCCCTCCTCCCCTCTTATAAAAGCCCCCCACCTCTACCCCATTTCACACACTTCTCAAGCCTTTGGCTCGGCCAACCCCTGCACAATTACTCTCTCCACATCCCTCTCCTCATCCTAGAGGATTCCCTTTGGTCATAATCCTCTCAAACGAAGCCTTTAGGCTCAAATCAAAAGGGAGTTACACATTTAAAGGTAATTCATTCTCTCTTATTTTGCTCTCCAACCCTCTAAAATCTTTTTATTTACTTCTTTTGTAACAACAACAGTATATTCAATATACTAGGATGTCGTTATAATATTTAATTGAGCTACACTCTCACACAACTACATCAAATGGTTAATGAACATACAGTTTCCGTGGATGGTGAAATTCTGCCTCCCGAAACGATGATTGTCCAATACTCATTTAACACCTTCAAGGGTGGCCATTATGATGTCACTATTTTTATATATGATATATAATATGTTTATGTTTTCTTTAAGCTTCTGTATTTTTCATTTTTGTCATACCTTTATGGTTTCCATTATGGGTAAACACGATATCTTCATTTAAGGAAGTGCGGACTACCGCCCCCTAAAAGTGATGTGATTCGTTAATGCCATATGTGGGACGTGTAAAGGATGGATTTAAAGTTATTATATATGATGTTATACTATAATTATAATATAACTCTATATCATCATTATTTCTTTCCTTTAATGTATGAGATAGAAATGAAAGTAGCGTTCATGCGTACGTACGGCTTACCGTCTCCATGAACGGTGCATTTCATTTCTTATCCCCAAATGTAATGTACTATTAAAATTACATGTATATAATGTATATATATAATTAATGATATATCTAAATGATGAATATAATTCTGGAATTAAAATATACATACCTCTCATTTAGTTTTAATTCCACTAATATGACAATGAAATGAAAGTAGCGTTCATGCGTACGTACGACTTACCGTCTCCATGAACGGTGCATTTCATTTCTTACCTCTAAATGATTATGTAATATTATAAATACATGTATATGCTGGATATATATGATATATATGATATCCAAATCAGGAATTTCATTCTGGATATAAAGAACTTTTGACCACACGAACAACATGTAATTGTAAGAAGTCAACTTTCGACTTAAGAACCAAATATTGACAAAACAAACATTATTAACTTAAATGGTTACATAATGTTTATAACATGGAAATAAGTGATATAAAAGGAATAATTCTGTTTAAAAAGGTTCTTAATCAAGTATAAATTAACTAATGTTTATTATTCAGGGCGTTAAAGAACGATCGAGTCAAGTCGGACCCGAGGTAAGGGACTTCGTCTCAATCTCCTTTCATTGAGGCATATTTCGTTTTATACACAACTTTCTATTATACGGTGTATAAACTCCTTTGAATTTTACTTTTATACAAAAGGAATCTTTTTCTACGAAGCGTTTTACTAAACGACAAAAAGGAATGTTTTTTTTAACGTACGCGGTGACAACGACCTTTTTCCGCCGCCGCGAGAATTATTTGATCTTTGGCTTTCTCAACAAGCCGTAATGTTTTTAGAATAAAATAAATACCATATACTCTTTTATGTATTTTGGTATTGAAAATGGTTTTGAAAAAGAATTCTATTATGTCAATATATTTATGATATATATTGTGATTGAAATGTGGAAATGTTATCATTCCTTTATATTGGTTTTATGTTTTATGATTTTATACTGGTACTTGGACATTTTAACGGGTGGTTACGTTATAAACCATATGACGGGTGGTGCCGTGAATACCAGGACGGGTGGTTACGTTATAACCTCCAATGCATTGAGTATGGAAGTTGGCCGTATGGCTATTTCATTAAGTATGTATGGAAATTGGCTGTATGGCTATTCCATTAAGTGATATGAATGGAAGTCAACCGTATGGTTATTTCACTTAAGTATGTTTATGTCCCAAGTTACCTTTATATATTCTATGTGTTTTTTATATGGGTTTTATGGTAATCCTTTGGTTACAAAAAGGTAAGTAATGATACTTTATTCAGTGATGATTTTTTTTACTACTTCATGAAGGTGAAGGTATTACTTTGATATAGTATACATGGTTTACATGATGTTTTAAAAACTAACAGTTTTCATTCTTTTTGTATCCCTTACTGATCTTTTTATTCTCACCCCAAGTTTTTCGAAAAGTTTTTCATAGGACTTAAAGTGGAATAAGGTCAAGGATGGGATCAAGGGAATTTCATGCTATCTAAAACATAGAATCTAGAAATCTTTCTTTTTAAGAGTTTTTATTTTATGGAGACTTAGTAGAAGTGTCTACTTTGTAATATTTTAAGATGTAATAGTTATGTTCTAATTCTCTAAAACTCTAAACCTGAAAAGATCCTCAATGTGAATTATTCATTTAATTCAATATTAAGTAAGGTTTAAGGCTGGGGCCTTATATTTTTATTGGACATGACTCATTTTAATTAGAATCATCCCCATTACCCTTAAATTGAAAAGAAACAAACATGAGAACATGCTTACTCCGGTTTGTGAATGTAAATATAAAAAGTGATTTATTTAAAATAAAGTTTGAAAAATAATATATATAAACGGTAATAAATTTGCACAATTTCATGATTTATGTACTTTGGTTTTTATGTTCATTATATATGAGTATATACTAGGGATTGGATTGTGGATACTCATGGTAAGGGTTTTGATAAATAAATTACATTTCGTCAAGTATCAGTCCTCTTTATAAGAAGTTATAATTAATTAATATTTTTAGTCATCCGTATGACTTAACAATGATTTCAACCATATATATTTATTATGGAAATATAATTAATATCTATTCGTTCTTACATGTTGATTTTATTTATAATTTTTGAGATGTCAATTTATAATTCTAAAAATTTCAAAATAACCACTCACTTCATCTTCCAAAATTTCTCTTATGTATAATATTTTTCTTTTTATTTTTTAATATATTATGTATTCTATCCTTTTCCTTTATATTCATATTTAATAATTTAAAATAGTTATATTTTTTAATTCATTAAAATATTATTGTTTAAATAAAATAATTTTTATTGATAATATATGCGTTAAAATTCAACTAATAATCATTTCAATTATCAAAAATTATTTAATACATGAAAATTATAATTTCTTGACTAATTAATTAAAAGTATAATAAAATTAATTAATTTATACTACATGTTTATTTTGTTAAAATTAATCTATGCTGATTTCTATGAGACACCTACTAGTGTTATATATATATATATTTTTAATTGATTTTAATCCAATATATATTCATTTTTTAAAAACCATAATCTCCAATGATGTTTTCTTTTTTAATTATCCATATATGTTATCATAGAATATATTCATGATGGATGAACCTGTTTTGGAATCATTTAATTTAATTATTGTTTAATTTTTATGATATTTCATTTGATAATGTTACAAATCACATTTTAATTCTATGGTAATGTTTATTATAAAATGATTGTTTTTATGTAAAAATAATTTACATATTATGAGATGAGTGTGATCAATATCCCCCACTACATCATTGTGGGAGGGATTATATATCATGGGATATAAATTTTTTGTTAGTAGGTTAGATGATAACTAGATTTCAAATTTGTTAATGTTATGATTGTTATAAATACTGAAAAATTCTTATTTGTGAATTAGTTTTAAGGTATCCTAAATCATAGTGATAGTCAAATAAAAAAAAGTTTATTTTCAAAAATTTATTTTTATGTTCCGTAAAATATTGTTAACAATTTATATTTTATTTTTCTAATCATGGGAATAAGTGGGATCATTTGATATGAAATGTATATTATTAATTCATATGGGTAACACATATTTAATTCAGTTATTTTTTTTATTGTTGTAATAATTTACGTAACACATATTTTTTTTCATATAATGACATATGAAATGTGTCCATTTATAGATTGTCACATTATTAGAATTTGATCTCACCCCTTATTAAATTTTACATTATCTTAGATATGAAGAAAATATGCCTCATAAAATTACTAAGAGGAAGATTTGTTTAAATAAAATTGATCAAAGCATATAAAATATATGTTTTTGGTTAATAGTCTTAATGGTCATAAATTATTTAGTAATTTGGGTTGTGAGGCTAAATGGGAAATATATTAATTTATCTATCAAATCAATGTATTATTTTGTATGTTTTTATTGAGTACCAATTAATAATAATTTAAACAGTAATAACCTATTACTGATATAAAAATTATTATGTAAAGAAATAAATAACAGGAAACAATTTGTGGTGGACTTCCCATTTATGAGGATGAGTGGATAACAAGGAAGGGAAACCCACCAGTTTATGATATATCGGGTGAAACATGAAATTGAGTATTAAAAACTAAACAAATGATTTATATAGTTCATACCTGAAATATTTATCTAGAAATAAATAAAAGGGTACACACATGTTAGTACTTTTAAATTTAATACCGCATGAATCAAATTTGACCTAATTATTATGGAAATAAATGTATTTTTAGATATAGTAATAGTTCGTATGGATATGTTTTTCGATATTATGATTGATAATTCTCAAAAATATATAATAATTTTTTTTCATGTAAGAATTCATATTATTTTGATGCTGAATAATGAAATTTTATAGAACTCATTGTTATCTAGGGTGAAAAAATAAGAAATTTAATAGGAGAAAACGAATAAATACCTATGGACTCATTATAACATTAATTTATAGGTTTTTTCTATATATAATAAGAATCAATACTTGTTATACACTGAAAAAATTCATGATGATTGTAATGAACCAAACCACGTTAACTAAACAATCCACGAAAACTCGAAATCACACCATGATGAACAATAAAGACACTACAAAGAAAACTTTAATATAACAATAAAAGGCAAAAAAGTGGAGTAAAATGTAGAAATTCATGATATAAATGATCCATAGAACCCATGATAAATGGTTAAACTGGGAATGAATTACCCTATAATACCTTTAAATTTAGGTGTGACAATTGGCACTACAAAATCCTCATGAAATATTGTACGTCATATCAAGAGAATCCATCATACTACATGAACCCCTTCCCCTACATGAATCCTATAATACAACATCTACAGAAACTGATAGTGAAAATTTGGTTGTGATAAAAAATACTAGTGTGATAACATAATAGATTTTATAAAAGGTCCATTATCATGAATGTCCTAGCTATATATTGTAAAAGAAAAAAAAATTAATTTTTTTTCACAAATCCAAAACAAATTGTATATTATTTATATTGTTTTTAAACACATTTTCAGATTTCAAAATCATGTTATTTGAAAATTATATTTTATGATACATGAATGAATAACCACACACCATAAGGTATTAATGTAAATAAACTCCCATTTCATAATTTATCATGAAAAATAACGTAATATACCCTCATGTGAAAACATATGAGAAACTATCAATCAAAAAATTCATCATGCGATAAAAATATATAAATGTATGACAAAATAGTTTTGAACCCATGTCTTTGATAATTTATAAAATACATAAATTATTCCTAGAGGAGGAATATTTTGGTATCATTATATATTGTGTCCTGTCATATTCTATTGATATAAAAAACCACTAGTGGAATTATCCAAACCATGAGAGACATGTATGTTTCTGATGTAGTTAGGGTTCATAATCTATAATATTTTTCAAAATCCATTAAAAATCTACTCCATAAATTTATAGAAAATTTTCATTGAAAAATACAACCCCTTTAGTGTTTCAAATCCCATTTCTGAATAAAAAAATCCATTCAAATAATTAATCAATAACATGGTTCGTAAGAACATATTATTTTAAAAAAAATTATTTGAAAACATATATAATTTTATGAAATCAATTGAAATAATAATTCAAATATTATTGGTTTAATAAGATAGAGGAATAGTAAATGAACAAACAAAATCCATAAAATTAACCCTTTTTTAAAAACACATACCTCCAAAAAAGATGTCGAACTATTCGCCATTGAAAATAGTGACTAAGGGTGAGTAGATCAGGTCATAACAATCTAAAAAAAAGAAGAAAGTCATAAATACTCAATTAGACCCCATATATACTTTATAAAATTACCCTATGGGTTCCAATGAGAAAATAATAGAATATATATTGAATACATCTTCAAATAAGATGTTAAATAGGTTAAATAATGAGACACACCTTATGATAATCTATCAAGAGCAAAATAAATTATCAGAGAATATGAATTGAAAATAATTTAGTCCATTAAGGAAGGATTATTATTCTCCATTATGATATTTGGATGTCAATCCAGCTTAAACCAGTGTCCCATTATTTTTTTGAAAAAACATTGTGGTATTAAAAACCATAGGAACAATTTTCTAGGGGAACCACATGGATAAAATTTACTAAGTTCCTTAATTGTGAGCACTATGTAGAACCTATATATGGGGTGAACAGTAATTCACATGGATAGTTCAATTGAGAACTAATTTTATAAACCATTATTGTTATAGGATACATATTTAAAATGGTGTAGGTGCATGGTTTATAAAAATCATTAACCACTTAATGTAGAAAGTCCATGAAAGAACAATTTCATAGGTGAAACTGTTAGTTTTTCCTAACAGTTTTCCAACCTTGAATAGCCCTAAGTGAATCCAAAATTTTCAATAAAACCCTAAATTGTCCCATAGAAAGACTAAACCATAGTGAGATTAAATAAATGTTCAATAATTATCTATACTAGGAAAGTTCAGTCAGAGGAATAACCTCTGACCATTTATTAAAAGAAATAAAAAGTACAGTAAATAAGGAGATGGATGAGGGCGAACATCTTGCCCAAACCCAATCAAGAGTCCCCACCAACCATATCCAATTACAAGTCAAACCATAACACCCAAAACCAAAGACCCATACTGCTGATTCAACACTTTAACCAGCAGTTCATCATCTTCATCAAACAAAAACATCAAAAATTCCAGCTTTCAACAGCATATCATCACTGCAATTACTACAGCCGCGACTTCATTCCAGAGATATTCCCGAAAACAAATCCCGAACCACATCAACATCTTTTCATCGACGTCAAAATCAGAAACCGTCATCTCCGATAAGAAAGACCACCATCGTCGTCGACCACCCACATCGCCGGCGACGAACGAAGTGTCCTCACCCGACCTCCCGTAGAAGAACACCAGAAAATAAATAACCACACGAATACAACCAGGACCAAACAAAGCACCAGTTGAAACCGTCGCAGGAGAAATTGAAAACATGAAACAGAAAGGAAACCCTTCATCCTTGTTGGAACCTCCAAGAGAGCAACCCAAAGAACCAAACCTTAAAACCATCGTCTTCATCACCGCGCACCAAGAAATTAACAACGAAAAAAAGACCAAAAACAGCAATGGCGCCTGAAGAAGGCCCCAATCCGTTCCCAAACCACCAAAAAGAAACACAAACCAGAGAGAAACCATCACCACATCGAGCAGAAACCTTCAGAAGCCAAGAAACAGGCCCCGCCGCCGCTTTCGGAACCGCACCCGAAGGACAGATCGACCACAAGCACTCTCAGAAGCCGCTAAAAGCAACGACGCCCCCAAATCGCTACAACAGAAACCCGCATCCTGGTCCGCATCACGCTGCCTTGGGAAACCCTAGACAAAACCACAGGCTAGAGTGGGAAGGAGGCCAAGCGACGATGTAAAATACCGAGGACGATAACGAGCTCGTGCGACGCCACTGGAAGAAACCGCATCTCAAGCGCGCTGAGAGGAATGCCGATGGGAAGACAAGCCTACCGGGGACCGGGGAGAAGAAGGCGGCGGCGAGGGGAAAACCTAGCGCCGCAGAGCCCTTTACGGGCTCATCACCGCTCCTCCGATCTCAATAATTATCTATATAAAATATAAAGAACATGATAATCTTCTAGCCATAATGAATTAATATTCCAAAAAGGTTCTCAAAAGTCCAGAAATTTAAAAATATATGGAAACTGTTTCCTACTCAATGATTTGAACCCCCTAATATCATGGATATCACATCCACCGGGATACTGTACGTAGACAAAGGGAATCATTTAACAACATTGTTGTTTATCCTGGTGAACCATAATCTGAACTGGTTTCTTAATAACAGTCATATATGTCTCAATATAAAATTCTTCAATTTCACTCACATGTGTAGGATATTCATCATACCTCTTCTTCTAAGAAATATAAAACACCACATGGATCTAATTTAGGGAAAACAGTATGTCCATCTGATATTCCACCATTCCACGTCTTCTTAAGAATTCAAATGGGACGACAAACTTTGTTTCAAAATTACCCTAGTTACATAACGAATGATCTCCCATGTAAGGTGAAAATGTAAAAAAGAATTATCATCATCCTAAAAATATAAAGGTCGATGATGAAAATTGTATTATGATTTATGATGGGTTCATGATGGTAAAAAACTCAATTTGATCAACTACTCATTTAACACCATCTTCTAAATGAGACACTTCTAAAAAAGGACATGTATCTAAACTCTACCAAGTATATGGGATATTTTTATGTCCACTTATACAATAGATCTAAATGAATCATACTTATTGATGCATGAAAAATATACTTATAAAAAATTATATACGTGAAAAATATATCCCCATTATTTTTAAAAAATCCAAAATGTAATACAATTGGATTTAATAATAATTAAACATAGCTATATCAATATACGATTTTGTTTAAATATGATTTGTTCTGATCAATTTAAACTTGGAAGTTATCATCAATTGAAAACTATTCTAGAATGTATATTTGAACCTTAGGTCTCGGTCAGATACAATCATAGTAGGAAACCCATTATGTCGCATAGTCTCTCAGATGTAGAAGTCTGCTAGCTAACCAATTTTTTAATCTCTATGATAGATTATAAATGAAAATATATCATAATTGTTTTATTGATTAACTAAATAAAATTTTTCCATCCATATGTAAATGAAAAAATTAATTAAATCCATTAAAATCTTATTCCACTACCATACAAGAATAGAAAATGATTGAAACAGAACAATAGTTATCTATTGTTCCACCTAAATTTACATACTATTAATAAACATTGAAAATAATTCTGCAATTGATCTCCTACAACACAAAAAATTGAAATCTCAATTAATGATTAAATTTCATATCACTTGGTTGAGTGGAGCCACATGTCTATTTTCCACTATCAATTAATGCTTGAATTAAAGACAAAAACAACCTATTATGAATGAACAAACCTATACTATGAGTCCAAAACCACACACCCGATGTCTCCCCACCATTGAAGTCATTAAGAATTAGTTTTCAGTCAGCTTCTATAACCCGATGTAACCAAACTCACCCATTAAAAAATTATTCATCTTTATTCAATTCAAAGAACAACTATGCAACAACTTATTCTATTTTAAATCCAATATAATCTAAAGAAAACCACCGGATACCACTCCTCATAAAATTCCTTCCAAGCTATTATTTGTAATTTTATGTTTGAAACAACAATATCCATGTTACCTTTAACATGATTGTATCAAATATCAAAATAAAACATTTGAAGATACTCCACCAAGTGTATCTATATGGAGAAAAAAATATATTTCTATCTCTTATGATAAGAATAAAATTTCAACCAATTCTTAGGAAGATATTGAAACCATCATTTGTGTCAATCAATAAACAAAAAAACTCCGGATCATTGGTAGGATATTACGTCTCATAATGGAATTATTGGTTAGAATCATAGGTAAACACCTATTTGCCCTGCAAGTGAAACCCCATGGACATATGAAGAACATCACATTAATGTTTCTATACCAGTTCTAAAGGAATCAATACAATATCTAAATTCAAAATTACAATCATATCCTCAAGTGATATAGGATATTTAACTTTCCATTTCGCATTTACATGGATACATGTTAAATCTATCATCAATGATGCGATATTGGAGAAATCCTAAAAAACCTCCAATAATATCAATATATACCCAATTATATCAATATCAAGACCACGTTTTTTATATTCACCATTGAAAAAACTAGATTTATCCATTCTTGACACACTATGATGAACCTCACTGATATCACATGGTCATATAATTTATGATACTACATCAATAACTCACATCTGATATAAAAATTGTCCACATGATACTCCTCTGACATGGAATATTCCAAATCATTGTTGATGATCACAATGATGAATGATTCCATGAACTGATGAAAGATTTAATTTGTAAGACTGATAAATGAAACAGGAGAATTTTTTATACCTAGTGGAAAAACCCAAACATGAAATCCAAATAGTAGATCTTAATCGATGTATAAAGAATATCCTCTTGTCTTACTCTAAACTAGTGGTACCCAAACAAAAGTTCAATGACAAGAAAAAACATTATACTATCATTTGTTAAATTATATCATCTACTATAGTATTATTTTTTCATAATGGTTACCTAATTTATCTTTTGATAATATGAACAATGTATGATACTCGCATATACCATTATATTAAATGGGAATGTTTATCACATGGTTACATTCTAGGTTAAATGAATCCCATATCCTATAGGTTTTCATGATAATCCTTAAGTCACACCGTCAAATTTAATTCCATTGGAAATGATCGATTTGGAATTTAAATCATTCAAATCCAATGGTTAATAGTGAACATGACCTCTCTCTATAGTTTTATCAATTAAAAAACATCTACTATTACCTTAGAGAATGTGTAAAGAACCTAATTAAGTGTTATACTCAAACAATTTTCAATATCATAATGAAATAGATATGAAAATTGGCATGAGATTACATAATCAAAATGAAAAGCATTCCCCTCCCGTTCTGATCATGTGTCTCAATCACCATAAAAAACATTAGTAACCCCATACGATGAAAATAATTCAACCCAGTTTTAATATTTATTTATCTAGGAATTAATATGAATTATAAAATCCCTGAAATGTATCATTTCTAATATTTCAATATTGAGAAATAAATATTCCACGATAACATGTAGTTGGTCTTCATCAACAGACACGAGGGACACACGAAACCTTGTTCAGACCACTTTTCCAAAATCGTGGAAAGATCCCACAAGTTCGACATAGTTATGAATTTAATAAAAAAATGTAATCTATTATTGAGGATATAAAATAGATTGGCGAACCTATATAAAACAATGATAATACTATATAAATCTAAATTGACATTATACATATAATAATTGATATCTACGCTATATATTCCATTGGAACACACTCTTTGTCAATAATTTTTTTGGTTTTAGCCACATGTAAATCCCCATTGCCCAATGGATTTGAACCACCACCCTAGTAAGAATAAATACATACATACAAACCCTTGGTGAGAGTGGATCATTCCATACATCCCTTAGTTATCCATTCACTAAAACTCATAATTTAACATTAATGTCAACATTAATTAGTAGTCTTAGGAGGTGTCACACAATTAGGTTTGTTATAACTATGCCACCCATACTAGTATCATATGGCATTCAGATACCATAAAAATATATTGGAATGGTACCTAATGAAAACAAAGAACCCCTATGAATTATTTTCTATACATGAAACACAACCATGCTTTTCAAATTGTAGTATTCGAATCTACACCAAAACTATTCTATCTATAAATGTACATATATTGTAATATTATTTTTCCCCTACATCCATGATGTTTTGAAGTCACAAGGGAATAAAAATCAATTAGATAACCAATCTCAATCCAAAATCAATCCTTTTATCTATACGTAATCATTAGTGACGTCATCCAGTTCTAGATCCACCATATCAGCAAAGTAGGTTGAATTCTCTAGAATGGTTTTCTATGATTTCTCAAATGTTATAAAATCCAAGGTCACCTCATCACATAATGTATAATGGTAAAAATATTAATTGGATATATTATTAAAATAATAAAATGTAATATCCTTATGAAATTAAAACACCACAATATATTTCCACCATCTCATTATCGGTCCATTAATAATATAAGTGGAATAATCTACCTCCGAGTCTTAAAGAGACATCAAGATATTGAAGGTCCTCTTAATACCCCCAAGAAACTCCTAGATTTATGGGGTCATTTTTTACTCAGGATAATGAAAATAATCACATTAAAACGGAACATTTCCCTTTAAATAATCTCCATTTCTTATTCATTCAAATGAACTAAAAATATAAGTCTAAGATATGTAATATCAATTACCAACCACTCATTGTTACACAATATTATAAATTTAGGTGTTTGTCTAATAACAAAACAGTATTAACTATTTGAATCTCGATGGCCATACAAAATATATAGCATATACCAACAACAAGATGCATTTAGTTTTAACACTATTTTAGAAAAAAAAAATTATGTCGTATTAAAATTTGTAAGGTATCAACACTAGATAATGAAACAGGACAACTGAGCCAAAAATAAAATTGTGAGATTCAAAAATGGTAGGGGAAACAAGCCCTTAAGATAACAAATCTATCCAAAAAGGGAAATAATAATTCATATGAATGAGATTCAGATTGGATCCATAAAACCCCAGTCAAACCACTATACAAAAAAACTAAAACTAAATGAAAACAAACAATCTAATTTTGAAAAAATATATCTATCAAAAAATCCCACTATAATGGTTTTGAAAACAAATGATGACTTTATGATATAAAATTCGATTCACATTACCATCTAACTATACCAGAACATCTACCAATACCCAAAATAAAAGGTGCTGTGTTAGATGAAATCCTAGAAGGATATCACCACGAAGTCTATAAATGTATAGTATCAATAATATAGCAGTTCTAGATTAAAAAACAATTGTACAAAGCATTTTTTGAAATCATAATGCATTTTTAAATCAATTCATTTGGATTTCATAAAGTCCATTTTTTTTAAAAATTCTATTAGTATGAAATGTATATGTTATAAAACTTGAAACCATATCCATCGAACATATTTAATATAATTAAACATATTTCCATGCAATACTCTATCGTGTTAATCTATTTGATATAACCTCTTATTACGACATGTGAGAAACTATACAGAAAAACATTTCAAAAAACTCATAAATGATAATGAACACTATATTGGGACCAAGACTATGGTAATATATACTCAAAATAAATGAAGCTTAAACCACGAATTTATTAGTACCAACTGATAAATATTCTTATTTGATTTTCTTGATATCAAAAAACCCATTGTGGAATTACATGCACGGCGAGTGACCTATCTATTCCAGACGCACCTATGGTTACCAATGTTCAATGATTATTAAAATACATTTCAAAACCATTCAAAAAAATAACAAAAATAAAAAATCCAAATCAATAACTTTTTTAATACAAATTTCAAAATAAAAAAAAACCACAGAACTATTCATTTAAACAAATTATGATAAAACCTATATTTCAAATTAAAAAAACCAATGAAAACATCTACCGTACCATAAAATATGTTTAATAAATATCATCACTTAAATTAATAACATAATGTTAATTTAAAATATTAATAAATAATTAATATTACCAACCCTTTAAATATAATAATGTTCCTCAATAAAAGAGGTATGTTTACTCAAATTTGACAACGGTGGATATGGGTTAGTAGATCAAGTCCTAAGTGTCCTATATCCACAATAAATTCATTAATAATTATACAAAACCCTTATATATCGAATAAATAGACCATTCAAGTTCCAATGATATATGAGGAGAAAAAATAAAATCATTATCTTCAAAAAAGAGGGTAAACTATAACCAGGACACAACATAACCTTATATAGAGTTTCCTGAAAAATCGATATCCTCTAATAATCCCATGAGGGAATCTTATATACAACTAGGTAAGTATTAGTTCAGGACAAAGTATAAATATATGGTCATTATAGTTAAAAACATGCTCCCATGAATTTTAAAAACATAATTTCATGGTATTAAAAATAGCTCCCATAGTTTTATGGGGATTCCACTCCATTATGAGTACATGCTATCCATACTTATTTTCTCTATAAAGAGCCTCTATTTATGTTTCATTTTTTACACATGATACTTTAACCAAGAAATAATCATGAAACCCCTCACATTACAGGGATGCATAGTTTTGGGGAAGTGGATGCATGGTTTGGAAAAAGCTTGTGCCCCATCTAGAAGACCATGCTTCAAAACATAGTTTCCAAAGCCAAACCTATGGGTTTTCCTTAACCATAAATCAACTATGGAAAACCCCATGTGGTTCTAATATTTTCTTGAAAAACCGTCATATGAAACAAAATAAAGATTAAACAAAATATCGATTTAAAAAAGAACCATAAACTATCTATATGAATATATAGAACAATAAAATGAAACACTACATTCCTATATTTTTTATGATGAGATATATAAAATATAATTTACGGTCCTTCATGAATCAATTATATCATTGGTTGTGATTAAAACATTTCTAGAAAATGTTATCTAAGATCGATATATTATAATTTATGGATTAAATTAAAAATATCAAATGGTTTCAATCACGAAAATGAATCGAAATCATCAATAATTGGGTAGATGAAAAAGTTAAAACATATTAGTAATTAATTATTTAATAAATATAGCAATCTAGAAAATTTAATGATAGACAAGAAGATGAATTGTGATAATTAATTATCTATTTCATGTATTTTTTATAGATATTTATATTATAATATTGAGTGTTTTATAAATTTATAATAAAGGAGATCATTTATTCTTGTGGTTATTTTTAAAATGTTAATTCTAGTAGTGTTTATTTTTATATATATATTTTTTCAAATTGTAGTTTTACATTACAAAAAATATGATATTGTATTATTTTTCTACACATAAGATCGAATAAATATAATTTTGTATTCTAGATAAGGGACTAAGGTTTATCAGATTGGGTAATCCCATGTAAATATAGATTATATTAGTTAATTACTATTTTATAATATATATTTTATTACACATATCTCTCTTTAAATTACCGAACTATAATAGAGGTGATAAATCAACACGATATAATAATGATGGCTTATGAATTGTTACATGGAGAACTTTGATGAATTCTCAATGGATTAAAATGTATCAATAATTAGGGAATCTAATTGAAGGAATGGTGGACAAAAACATCACTCCACCATCATCATCACTCTCTCTCCTAATTGTAAACATTCAGTTATGAATTATGCTTTTGGTGTTCACAAAATAAGAAACCCATGACCATTTTATTATTAGAGAATTCTCCTTTTTAAGAAATTAATTTTTATTGAGTGCTAAAAAATAAAACAAGAGATATTAATGTTTAAAAATGAATTTTAAAATTTAGATTTGGATTTATTATTATTTTTATCTAAGGAACTAAAAATATGATCTTCATGTTTTGGTTTGGAGTGTGGATCAACACATTATAACATGTGAATGAGTTTCCCATAATTTTTACCAAGGTTAAACGAGTATGCTTCATAAGAATGTGAAAATGATGAATGTATAATTTATTTTTAATTGAATCCAGCAGATAGAACTCTTAGAGATTTACATAAAAATTAATTCATTATTATGAAATTATTTACGATATATAGTTAAAAATGGGTTTTCTAATAGTTTAGATTAATATATTTGAGATGATGTGGAGAAGTAAGAGTAGTGTTGGATACTAGACTAATATTTCATTACCAGTATTGATATAAAATAAAGAAAAATTTATTTTTATTATTTTGGAAAAATTATTATTGAATTTTTGAGAAACCAGCTATAGATTTTTAATTTGTTGTATGTTATATTTATTGATAAATATAATATAGATGATTAATATTTATTTAATTAAATTTATATTTGTATTTCAGTAAAGATTGACGATATATGATATCTTGATTATTTATGATTCACGTCCTTAGAAATAGTATAGAATAAGTGTTATAGGGTTTTGTAAATTCCAAAAAGGATTTTGATAGATTTTAGTTGTGTTGAAGCTCATTAGATAAAACTGAAATAAATTAATTTGATTATAAAAAAGGCACAATTACTCATTGTAGGGGATTATTTTATTTAAAACCATATAAAGGATTTCATAGAAGTTGAATTCCCATAATAATATCCAAATATCATGGGACTCATGTATGTGGATCCACATATAAAATATAACTATTTCACTAGAATAAGTGAATCAAAAATATTTTTATAATCAATCAAATAGGAATCAAATATTGAGAATGATATTGAATGAATAATTTATGATAAAATTTTGATTAAGTAAGAGTAATTTTAGGCCCTACATACGAGTCGTAAGAATTTAAATCAGTAATTTATGTGTGATATCATTGAGGTGTATAAGAGATCAGATTTTTTTGTTCTGTTTCATACTAAAAATTAATGACATAGTATCTTCATAAACATTTCTTGAGATTGTGTATCCATTAAATTGAGTATGTTTCAATTCATGGAATATAAGGATAATTTTTTGAAATGTAGAATGATTTGAAATATACATCAGGATGATGAATTATTCAAATGAATATATTTCTAGAGACATAAATAATGACTTTCCAGAATTCATTTTTCCAGAATGAAATATTTTTTCATGATTTGGAGTCCATTTTAATGTTAAAATTAAATCATGAAGAATTTATATGTTATGATAAAAGATTATATTGAGGATTATGAATGAGAAAAATAATATAAAATAATGTAATTACATTTATAGTAACTTCAGTTCTCAATATATAAAAATCATGCCAATGAGCCTGTACCCTAGTGGTAGAAGCTCCTACATGGAAACCAAAAGACCCAGGATCAAATCTAGGCAGGTACTAATTTCCGAAATACTGTAGCGGTAATGTAGCATGGCAGCGTAGCAGTACTGCAGCAGCGGGGGAATTGTAGTGGATGCGATACTGTAGTGGTGGAGGCATTGTAGCAGGTACTGTAGCGGCGGTACTGTAGCAGTCAGAGTACTGTAGTAGTACTATTAACCGAGGGGCTCTTTGGACCAAAAAAATTGGGCTTTCAAGCCTTGTATTCAGGCCGCTTGGCTATGGGTCATCAGGCTATGTAATGGGTCCCCCTCAACCTAGTCTAAAGAGGTATTTTCTTTAAAATAATAAAATAATGCTTCGACCCCAACTTTAATTTTTTTTAGAAATCTATATAATTGACCATAATTCAAAATTAAATTAAAAGATACTGAAATGTCTTCACAGTGATTAAAATATATATATTTTTTTTATTTTTACTATAATTTATTTAAATTATAATGACAATATTATAGTTTTTCCTGAAATATAAAATTTTCTTTGTTTTTTGAGATTTATGTTCTAATTGAAATATTTATGTGATGAATAGTTTTAAACGATAATGGCCTATATTTGAGATTATGGAATATAAATTTATAATTATTGGGACTAAAATATTTCCATATCATTTTAATGAATCCATAATTTTCTAAGATATGAAATTATTATTAATAGTGAAATAGGACCCAAAAAATTCATAATATATATTAGTCGAGGTAAATTAGAAACTGATATTGTGGGAGTATTTCCATATTTAAATCATTGTTGAAATGAGAGTACCAACATACCGATTCTAAATGATTTATTATATCCAAATAAATAAAATTCTTTTCATTGAAATATATACAAAATTGAAAAAATAATAGAGATAATGTTAGAATATAAAAATTATAATTGAGATAAAAATATAAACAATTAAATTGTTTAAATGAAGATAATAGCCATGTGATGAGATATATTTAAAATTTGTGTATCAATGAAATATAATGAATATTATGTGTATATTCATCATGTTTAATATACCATATTGATGTAGTTATAAGAACATGTGTGATAAGAAGTTATTAATGATACAGTAACAATTATGTTGTTATTCCCATTTTATGTGATGATTGATTCTGGTAATTATGTTGATGTTGGATTTTAGAATATTGTCTAATATTGAGATTTATATATGGATAATAATTTATTTTATTCATGTAATGTTCTATGAAGTTATGTTACATGAAGAGAATTATGTTCTAGAATTACTCAGGAATAGCTATGTGTACTCTATTACTATATAGAGGATATGTATATATATTCCAATTTATTTCATGTCATTAGTAAGTGAATAGTAATATACATCGAAATGAATTAAATGTTACACCTTTATATAAATGGAAACATGTTGTGGATCTAATTTGACTATATGTAAGAATTGAGAACTATGTGACGCCATGACATCAATCAGATATTGAATTTTTTTAATCACTAAATAATGTTATGGTAGTGTGAGATACACTACAGAGTCAAAATGAACCATTATAATTTTTTCAATATGTAGTGGTGAGGATTATCAATTATTTTTGTTAAAACCTAGTAACGGTAATGATTATGTTTCAAATATCAATTCTAAAACAATTAAATTTACTCATGTAAATTCATTCAATTACTACATGTTTTACATGAAATTTTTTAGTCCCCCATATAATTAATGTTTTCATAAAATAATAATTATTCAATCTATAGTGGGTAAAATAAAATTAAAATGAATTATATTTTATTATAAAAAAAATTCACCTAATTCACCCATCCCTTTCTAGCATTAGAATTGATTAGTGTAGCATCTAATTAGTTATCATTTCGTAGGTTTCTATGGGATTGGTTACAAATTATCGTCTATGGGTGACTAAACATTGATATATGATTAAAATTTTTCCCATGATTAATGAATATATTTTTTACTATACTAAAACCAATTTCATTATTACAGTAATGAATTTTCAAAACAGGAAGTAAAATTTGGTTTAAATATACAAAATAATCGAATGGGGAAAGTAGAATAAAGACTCTATAAATACAATCATGATTGTAATTATACTGTGGGATCCTATGATTTATTTTCTTGTATTAAAAAATGATCAATATTCAATGAGAATAAGGAATATTTTCTTGAAAAATAACATAGTGTGTTTTTTAAAAGTACTTATTAATGATGAAATGGTCCCCCGTACGTTATTTAATTCATTCATGTAAATTTTTATTTAAATAAAGGGTGAAAATAATAAATTCTAATAAAATTATGGTGATATTAAATCTGCATTATCTTATTAGGATGGTATATCCAAAATAATGAATATTATATTTTTATCTAAAAATTTTATTACTACATAATTTAGCAATCGATATATTTTTTTGAAGATTATTTATAACAACAATAATGATAAAAGGTTTTTTAAAATTTTTGATGTAATGTCAGCCATGAAAAGTGAAAATTAAAAAAATTATGATCGATACTGAGGTATAACAAGCTGATATATCTAAAAAGATAATATAAAAACATAAATCTAATAAATAATTTTGAGATCCCAAATACGAACAAAATAAATGTATGAAATGTAAATGTAGAGGCTGGTTGGGATCAACTGAAAGTGAAGAGAATACCTCCAACTATAAATTTACAATGTTCAAAAAAACTATTAAACCTTGAATAACAACATCCAATTCATTCCATGATATTTAGAACATGATAGAATCCACATAATCATATTAAGTTGTTCATAATTCAATGTACTATTATTTTTTGCATGCAAGGTTTTGAATAATATCCTAACACTATGTCATGCATCTCATGGAATTATGAATAAAAAACTATATAATTATATTATATCAAATTTTGTTTTGAGATATAGTTTTGGTCATATGAAATAATATAGAAAATATGGATGGATAAAAACATTGAAACCCATATAATTTATTAGGATTCGATATATTAATGTCCTAGAAGAGAATCTCCCAAAATGGAACATACAAAGTGGATTTATATGGAAAAAATATCATGGAACAATTTATATACATAATACATCAATATTAAGAAAAAAATATCTTAATTGGAATTGGGTTTTATAGTACAATTTTGGGGAATGAGGATACGGTGGGTAGGTAGAAAATAAAATAATGTAGAAGATGTCAATGTAATGTAGAAATAGAGAGATCAAGTGTTGTCTTAATAAAATTTAAATTATAAAATAAATTATAACATATCTAGATAAATATATCTCTCAAGAAATCATGATCCATCACACTGAATAAAAATGTTAAATAACATGATTTAATTACATTAATTAGATTATATAATACATTATAATATGTCTACAATATAAAAATGAAAAATTGAAACACATATCATCATGGTCTATCAGCAATGGCACATTTAACTAGTTTTAATTATTATTCATCACTTCATATTAATCATTTTATATCCAATGATTAATTCATTAACAATATCATTGGATCATGAGAGAACACACACTAAACATGTCTTTATTTTTTTCCAATTTTAAATATTAATGATTATATTTCCTTAAAATATCACCACATCCAGATTCTATAGGTTTAGTTTCTTCATAATCCCCCAAAATAATTGACTAGTTTTAAAATTCTTGTGATCATTTACCATTTATTTCATAAAAAAATATGTTATCCATGAAATATAAAAATAAAACCACATAATCATGGCTATGTAAATAGATTTATAATAAATGGGTGATCTTAAACATTCAATATGATAATATTAAAAAGATAATATTGATTCCTAAGGTAATATCATATGTATGTGATCAAACCCAACTAGTATAGAAATATCTGGTTAAAAATTGTAATTATACAACATATTCATGTTGAAAAATTTAAAAAAAAGATATCTAATATGATTAGAAAATAATATAGAGTAATTATTTTAATAATTTTTGTGAAAATTCATTTTCTAGAGGTATAGAATTGTCACATATTAAAATTGTGGGGAAATATTAGCTTATAAAATCAACAGTGGGGAGTAGGTATCATCACATATTTCCATTATTGATTAGGAAACCCAATATATTTCACATAAAATATTAGGCATCAAAACATATTTTCCAATGAGGATCTATGATCAAAAACTATTCCCCATTTTTTTTTATCATGAATCACTACTCATTTCACCATTTATTCATGAGATTTAATGATCTACCTATTGAATTTTAGTTATATAGAGGTATAAACCACAACATTAATAGTAATCATACATGTTTAATAATAAATCATCTAATCATTATATCATTAAAATAATTGAATAAGTGTGTTTCACATTTCCAATTGAAAATGTATCACATAAATGAACTATATAACCATAATAAATCAATAAAAAATTCAAGAACCTAAATTAAGACATTCATAAAATATTTTACAAAGTAGTTCATAATGAACCACATTATTTATAATATATCTATTTATATTAATATGAGAATGGAATATATAGTTTAAAAAATATTATTTTGAACAAAATAACATATCTTATATTCTGAAAACCCATTGCTGAAAACCATCAATAAAAATAAGATAATAGAAAATATCAATAAAAAGTAGAAAAAATTTATGATAATAACATATACTACTATAAAAATTTATTTTAACTACATGAAATGTAATTTTACATTATCTAAAAACATACACTAAAAAGTTACAATTAAACGATTCAGGTACATTATTTATAAATTTATACATTTACATATCAGATTAATCAAGTTAGATGATCTGAATAAAGATATTATTTATCCCTTGATTTAGAAAAATTAAAATAATATAGTATTTGAGGTTAATTAATAAATTCAATATTAATGGTAAAATGCTATTTGAAAGTGTACAAATAAAATAATGAAAACTTATTTACCAAAGTCCCATTCAGAAAATATTGTTCATTAAGTAAGAAACTATATAATTTTTTGTGTTAAAAAACTAAATCACCATAAAAATATAAAATAAAATATTAAAAATTGTAGGATATAATTTAATTTATTTATCTAAAATAATATAGTTAATAATAATTTTCACTCAACGAATGAGAACAATGTTAATGAATAAAATTACAAGATGAGGATAATTTACATCATACCCAAGGAAATATAGAGAAAAATTATGATCATAAATCAATGAAAAAAATTGTAATTTCATGATATAATTTATCAATTATGCATCACATACACCTTATAAAATAAATAAGAGAAATAATATAAATTATGTCTCAAAGAGGGGATGTTGTTTTGAAAACCATCACTTGGGTCCTAATTTATTTCATTCATGAAAAAACATTCCTAAAAAATTAATTTTGTTCTAAAATAATAAACCCAATAGCCTTGTTAAAATATAGAATTTTTAATACCCTATACATAATAATTCCAAAAACAAATCCATATATTAGTTAATTTTTATGAATTTCTCCACGTCTATAGGTTATTGTTTATACATGTTTCAAATGATATTTGTTTTTATTTATTATTATCATAAATATAGTCATTTCAGAGTAATTAACATCAAATTATGATTTATTTAATATTGATTTATGAAGCATATAATTCCTTTCATGGGTTCATGAACATTTATCCAAAAAAATTAATTTTTAACAAATTTATTTTTGTGATATATATCCCACAAAGGGATTTTTTGTAGTAATTTATAAAATATTTTTTAAAAAACTTAAAAAAAAATTATTTAATTATTTTAGTCAAATTACACTAGTAATTATTTTTTTACAATAATCTATGATAATTTTTTATATCAGTGTTCACGTTCACTTTCAAATAAACCCAATCCTAATCTGAAAAAGATTAAAGAAAAATTATGAGGTGTATAATTTGAAATATCTTTATAATAGTTTAATGATTAAATTATTTAGTGTATATTAGTGTGATATACCAAATTTTAATTAATGTAAATGAGAATGTGATTTATATGAAATAAATATATATTATGAATATATTTTTTATTTACTTTTATTTCACTTGTTTTAGATGATTTATCTTATAGTGATAGGTTAATGATCACAACTTTAAGAAAAAATTAAATTTGTGTTACCAAAAATTGTTACAAAAATAATAAAAATATTTATCTTATAAAATAAATTTTTTATCTCTTAATAAATGGTGTTATATAAAAATATAATTCATCCTACTACGTTGGAGTTTCAATATGTGTACATTTAGAGGATGTTTTAAATTTTTGTAGAACAATATATTGAAATAATATGGATTAATATTATTGAATAATTAAATCATTATAAATATTATATTTGAGTATTAAAATACATTTCTGGACAATTTGGGTTATGTATCAGTGATAAATAGTCTCCTTTATCAATGGATACACTTGCCCACATATACTCATGTTTCACAATTTTTTTCATTATTGAAGAGTAAAAAATATTAAAATTATTATACAATGAATATAATAAAAATTTAGTATATTAAAAAATGTATATTATCATTATAAAAAGATTTAATATAATCATAAAAATATGGAATTTAAAAAAAACTATAAATGCGAATGAGAGGTTATGAACTTATACCTTGCAACATGTTTTTCACCACTGTGACAGGGGTTAAGATTACGAGGGATGTGATTTTGAGAAGAGAATAAAAAAATTATCGATGACATGAATTATTAGTTGATAGTTTTCAAGAATTTAGGATGATCTTATTGGATTTAATGTTATTGGATTTGAGGATAGGATAATTAATTTTATAATTTAAAAGGGTTGACCTTTACAAAAAACAAAAAAAAAAATTCAATAATGGGATGTCACTCTCAAGGAAGATAACATAATAATTTATAAAATAATGAGTTTGTTAAGAGATAATTTCTCCAAATATTTATCCATTTACTTTACAAATTTTATAATCATGAATAAATTTAGTTCCAAATAATTATTACATGAACCACTTTTATATTCAAAAGTTACTTTTTTCCTATGATTATTTAATCAATAAGCATAAAAATAATATGTTCCCTTGATGGTAATTTTTCCTTTTGATTTTAAATATGATACCCATTTTTTGATATAATTCATAGAATTTTAAAATATAAATTATAATATAATATCAATATGATATATCCAATCAATTATGAGCCAAAATCTACTTGAGTTTCAAAATATCAAACATATTTTTTATTCTATAATATAAATTAAAAAATCAATATTTACAATTTAATAATAAATATTTTTCTTGGAAATTTAATTTTTTCTTTAAATTTCAATATTTAATATTAATAATGTGATAAAAGTCACAGTATTAGTAAAAATTAAATATATCAATTTTCACCTAGAAATAATTTATTTAGAAAAAAAATAATTAATATTAATATATTATATACATCAAAATCATTAAACATAATTTCATTTTTCAAAAATATCATTAAAATATGTTTAAATTGCAAATTTAAATAAAATCAAATCTTATTTTTAAAACATATTTTTGTATATAAAACATTTGGTATATTAAAAATTCATTTCCATATAATTTATTGGTAATAAATATATTAAATTTTTATTCATACTATAAATATATCATGTTAATATTATGTCATAAAAATAATAGTTTCATGAAAAAAACAAAAATTTAGGGAAAACACGTTTTTATGAATGAAATTAATAGATAAAAATTGACCTTTCTAGATGAATTGAATTTTTATTAATATTAAAAAATGTAAACATTCATATTTTAATAATCATGTGGGCCAATAAATATGTAGACCAAGAGAATCAACGATAATAATTTGAACTCATCATAGAGGGATTCATTGTTTGAAAATGAAGTGAGAGGGAAATCGTCAGAAGACCTAGTAACATGAATGTGAACTGCACTGTTTTCTTTATACCATGTGTGAAGATGTAAAATTGCACATGTTATGATGTTTTTTCAAATGAAGATAAAATAAATTATTTTACAAGTATTAGAAATGATACCCTTAAGAGAGTTACCTATGATTTTCAAGTCCTTCCTTACTATAGCCAATGAAATGGTCATTGAATGGAACTACTCGAGGTTATTGACTATAGAATTAGAATATTCTTTAATAGAATTTCCCTTGTCAATGAATTTGTGAGAACAAAAAAGCTTGATCCTTCAGAATCATTAACACAGCCTCAACCATTATGAAACAATTACCACATGACCCACCAACAACTAGTATAAAGAAATGGATGTGAGGATTCTTTCATACCCATAGTCCCCCAATAGAGTGTCTAAAAGAAGGTTAAGGGATGATACCTGCCATAAAATTCCATATAGTAGGTGAATCCTCCGTATTTTTTCATATTATGTGAGGGCTTTGCAATGAGGCGTCTTGAAATCACCAAAAAAGATATAACATAATATGGGTGAAATTGTGAATAAACTTGCTCTAATAATCCTAGATACACTAACATCCACCCATAAGAAGGATATACCACATATTACTCCTATTTTTGTTGCTTCCAATATTATTAAAACAAATATATTGATATTACTTAACGGAATTCATGGGTTCTATAAAACTTACAAACTCACAAAATATTATTCATGTTATATTCTCACAGTCTCTTTGGTATAAGATATTCATGATATATTACACCTTATGAATATAGAAATAAGAACACATTAAGGGTAAACATACTCCTTTAGCTGTAACCATACATTATTTGGAAATGATGGGTTCTAAAATAACTTGATCAGGATGATTCATATTTATATAATTATCTGGAAACAGAGGATATTACCCCACACATCTTGGTATTGATATGATTTCTTAATTAATATAATTTTTTTCCTATAATATAACTGATGTGTATCCTGTAAAAATATAAGAATCAATAAGTTTTCTATCTTGATACCATTTTATAGTTTTTTTTGGTTGGGGATCACGATTTACTGAATAATGTGGATTATAGGCTAGGTTTATTAAATTACATCCTCATTGTGGGGAATCATGGATATCCCAACACATAACCATCTATGATTTATTCCTAAATATCAATATCCACATGCCAAATAATAAAATTACTCTAATGTTAAAGCACTTGTATGTGGCCTCGAAGAGATCACTATTAAAGAGAGGAATTACCTCTTGATAAATTTTTTACATTGTTATATTTACTAGTGTTGATACTACCAAAAATAGATCACCCTTCATTTTCATCCCCTACCATTTTCCTTGCATGTAGTGTATCACCTCTATAACATTTCTAAAATTAATATGTCCATTATCCACAAGTTTGGTGGGCCTCTCCATGAAACCCAATGATATATCTCCTCTCCAGGTACATCCCATTAAAAATAGTATAGGATATTTTTAATATCATTATGGATCACCTTCAAACCTTGAGAACTTATAAGAGGCATTTGTCGATGGAATATTGAATGGTGTGGTTGAAATTAAATCTCCATCCAAATCAATGAAACTAGATTTTTTAATTTATGATCTGTTTTGTGATCTAATCAACCAAACCTTCAAATTTTCTAATAAAAATATACCATAAAAATTGGTTCTCCCATGTAATCTTGGGAAATTTTCATTCTAAAAATTTCTATCATGACTTAAATTCATTGTGTATATATTTCATTGAATAAGGGCAGAATAAACACACTAAATTTTTATAAATTAATATGTTTCCCTCTCCACCTAGAATACTCATATATGATTATATCAAATAAAATGATAGAAGAGATTAATACATTGATAGTCAACTCCATTTAATTGTAAATGAAGAAGTCTGACACCCTGTTGAAGTGCGCTTAGCAGTGGTAATGAAAGATGGTGACACATTTCATACAAGAAGTGAAGTGTCTTTAATGAGTATGTAGAACCATAATAAATATTATGGTATATAAAGGATCCCCTTTCCAAAGGCCCTTAACCCACATTAGGAAATGAAATTTTTTCTCATTACGGGAATTAATAACAAAGGAGATCTATAATATAAAAATAACAGATCAACCAACAAATATGAGAAAACCATGCATCTCATAACCAGGGGAATAAAATTTCTTTCATGACTATCATATAAATTGTCCATATCAAATTTAATTACTATATTGGTAACCACTACAATCTTCTTAATATATAAAATCATTTCTTGGGTTATACTGATGGTGCCTTTGATGGATAATCCTTTGATAAAACCATGTACCTCTTTTGAATCCTAATTGTGAATGAATTGATATATCCTATAGTTGATAATAGAAAAAATGAATTTATATGTGATGTTAAAAATGTTATGGGCCTGAATTGTATTATAGAAGAGGTGTTCTTTACATATGAATGATTACCATTGTTTCGATAAACGCAACATGTTGATGAGTTCCACCATGTGTGAAGTCTTTAATGGAATCAACCATATCATTATCGATGATTCCCATAGAGTTCATATAAAATGATCCTAAAAAGAATCATCTCATGGAGATCACTCATGGTTAAGAGATATAATTTTGTACAACACACCTTTATCATCATGATTATTTTCAATTACTATGGTGAATTGTTTATGAATTACTTGTGGTATATAATTTAATTTGAATTAATGAATGTTTGATTTTTCATCACACATTCAAATGTTAGGTTTTCAATTTTACAACTTTAAACGAGTGACAGCAATAACCTTGAGCACCCACAAGTCAATGGTGAAAGATATATCATCTCGATCAATGTTTTGGGAGAAACCACAATGTTATTAATTATATCATCAATGAAAAAATATAGTATTATGGTCTCATTCCCTAATACATGTGGTTATGGAACCTTTATCCATTATTCTCTCAATATTAATTAGCATATCATCAAAATTATTTTTTTAAGTTAGTTGAAGTGGAGGTACAATAATCTCACAATTATTAATGATTATATTCTCTGAGTTCTATATCCACATTAATGACATTCAAAAAAATTTTGTTGTTGGATTGAGAGTTGTCCCTTGAAAAAGTATTATCTTTCATTCCATAGATTTTGTCCAACTGATCCAAATATGTCACTACCAGGGATTATCCTAATATTACTTAACCAATTTGGGAAATTAGTTTTATTGATTCCTCTAGTAAGATTAAGTGATAAACACTTAAAAATAATAACAAAAAATCAGGTTTTGGTATAGAGTGTAGTAGTCTGAATGAACACCAACAAGTTTGGAGACTGTTGTATTAAGGAATGAAAAATGGTTTGTAGAATTTAATTAATGTGATCCACCATGAATCTTGTGCACTAACAACCATTATGACTATTTAACCATGTGTACTTATCACAATAGAAACCCAGTTCAAGGAGTCCCTCCAACATATTCATATAATAGAATTTGATTTTATATCCTCTAGGATAGAAGCTTCCACATTTTGACTATAATGAATCCTTGACTGTATTAAAGTTTCCAAAAACTAACCAAGACGAGTCTCATGGTTTCATGGCCTAAGATCATTATAGAGTTGTAACTTTAATCAGACATCAATCTTAGTAGAATTAAATAGAATATGTAATATGAATAACTAGACAATGATTTAAAAAAAATTAGATGATTGGAAATATACATTTTTTCCACTGAGATACGTGACATCCAAAATATCCAAATATGGTGATTAGCAGTATTATCAGTCATCAAATAACACATATCCATATTCTGATAAAAATACACAATCATATAAGATCATTTTTCTTATGTTTGAGAACCAAAACTAGAGAATAATGGTTTTTTGAAACCTAATAGGTGAGGAATTTATTTTCCCCTCAGTCCCTAAACCCAAAAGTTATAAATAACGAGGTATATCATCAAAAAATTATGAGAATATTTATGGTTCATGGAATAAAGGTCTATCAAAATGATATTCTTAACTGGAGGAAATATCATTGGAATGAGATATAATGGATTCTTTTTTAGGGGGTGCAGCATGAGTGTTGGTAGTTTGATCCTCATCCACTGTCAAATATAAATCACCATGGACAATAGTTGGGAAAAAATAATTGAGAGATGGGATTTACTAAGAATAAAATAATAAATTATAACTATTCTTTGTCAACACAAGGGTTCTCGATTTTGGTTCAAGGTCCTAAGGATAAGGTGAAAACAGGAGTGAACATTGATGTAATATCTATTTCCCTCGAGATATAGATATTTCATGTTGAGTAGGATTCATTGGATCCATGTTTTCCCAAGGAACTGGTGATATAATTGGATATACATGGATGAGATCCATAATGTGGTTTATTATGGGAGTTATATCTAACTGGACAATGAATGAAGAGGGTTTCATGAAATATAAGGAAATATTAGCGGAATCACCACCAACCCTAATAATATCAATAGTCACACGATTGAATGACTGAGGATATCCATTCTACACAATAATGACCTTTTGAAGAGTTAAAAAATCAAGATATAATAGTGTATGTAAATATTTTATTACAAGTTAATATTATCCCAATTTCTGCTTTCACGAATCCTAGGGATATCCTCTTATGTAATATGAATTATATAATTTTGATTTTTAGTGTTATTTCATAGTTTTTGATGAATGGATCTGATAATAATATTAATGAACATGAAATTCGCCCATGTATGGTTTAACTCCATGCATTTTTCCCTCACCTTAGCATGGTATTAGTCTTGGAAAATTCCTGTAAAAGGTACCTCCCATTAAATTTAGGATAATTTAATTCATAAAGATTAAATAAAATTATATATTCCATTTCATCCTACAATTATTATTGAATTTTCAATTTGCTTACTTAACATTATAATATCTTATTTAAGGACTATGTTTTACCAACAATATTTTATATTAAATATATATCATTGTTTTTGTAATTTCATTTTGTTATAGTTTTTATAAATAATTAGTTAATATTCTATTTATTTGCGGTGATTATGTAGTGAATTATCATGGAATTATATTCTCCCCATTAAATACTTTGTTTGATCATAATTTTATATATAACATACTAAAAAAGAATATTGAGGGTTTAGATATGCGAGGTTAGATATTATTATTACCTTATAAATATGTATGGATGATATATATTTAGTTATAAAATATGTAATCCAAATTTATTTTTTTCATACAAAGGAGAATTAAATCCATCGCATTTCAAATACTGATAACTATTTTATTTTTCCATAAGTTCAAAGTACCACTTTCATGGATGATCCCTTAGATGTGTTTATAGATTAAAATTCTATCCACCATCTCAAAGATCAATTTATTCATTATTCACCAAGATTCCTACTCAATAAATACATCTGAGATAATGTTGGGAGTGGGATGGTTACTCTACCAAGTCTTCTCATAAGAGATCATCATGTTCCCAACATGGATTTCAAATACCCAGACTATTTCCATTGATCTTTTTAGGGTCCCAAAATATATGGGGAATCAATTTTGGTTCTCCAGCTACTCCCAACCCCAGGTATAGTTGTAATCCCCCCCTTATTTATCTGAAAATTATATCCCACTAAACCATCGAACATAACAATTGGTTCTTTTCTAGATAAACCATTTTAATGATGATTTTAACATTTCTGAAAACATAATTCACATTAGTTAGTGGTAGCGCATTTATAGATGTTCATGAAGATGATATATTTCTAACGCCACATGTTGATATTACATGATGATATATCTTTGGAATAATTTAGTTTTTTATCCATCCCCATCCAATTTTTAATAATGAAATTTTGTGGTATTCTCACCTTGAACATAGAATATGGAGTCTATGTTTAAATACATAATCCTTTACTACAATTTTATAAAATTAAACTGAAGGAACCATTCATGGATTAATATTTCATTAAATTTAAATATTGATAAGAAAAAAACCTAAAAATATATATATTTAATGATAAAACCAATGGGGATGAAACAATATAAGAATATATAGAAATCAATGAGTGGATATATTAAAGATACCATATTAACAATTCTAAATTGGTGGATTTAGTTAAAAAATAGATCTCATTAATTTCCCATTAATATCTTATATATTATTCCATTAATAATGGTGGTTGTCTATTCATACAGTCCTTATTATCCCTTCGATTATGAAACAACACTTTATATTGTATATATTTTAAACAATTAATGCATCAAAACATTAATGTTTGTTTTTATGGATGTTTTTCTATTACTATAGTTCTAAAATGTCCTCCCAATTTATTAAAAATGTTTTGTTTTTTATGATCCCCATTTATATAATTATTGTATCCTCTAGACACCTTATGAAAATTTCTATAGTTATTCTTCAATCACTATTGACCTATAGGGGATGAATATTCTAACTTTATTCATTTTCATTTCCTAATTTCTCAATATTATATATAATAATCTATATTGTTACACTCATAATTTATAAAATTGTTACATTAATAATAAAATTTAATGATACATATTTTTTAATAATTATAAAATTTCATAGTCTTTCTCAAATGGAAATGGGTTGATTGTTGACATATTCACTACATTGTCCTTCATAGTCATTTCTAACTCAATTCCTTCTTGTTCATCAGATATTTATAACCAATGTGGATAAAATAAGTGATTATAATTTTACATTATAGTCGATTAAATTTATAAATAATAGAAATGGAATTAAACCATAAAACCTTTTTCCTTTTATGTCATTATATTCAAATATAATTATTTTTGTTAAATAAATATCAATCCTAGTTTATAATAGGATACATCATATTGGGTTTACATGAATATATCACCCACATCCATTAAAATAGAAATGATATAAAGAAACCATTTTATTCAATAATTCTATTATTATCAACTGAATAATATCCATTATTAGATTCTGTCCTTGTTGATGTCTATGACCCACACATCACACATCTGAATTATGATCGAGTCAATTTTCAAACTACACCATTCATGGTGACTACTCCTTATGGAATCATTTAATTAAATATATCTAAAAAATACTATATAGATAAATATATTTATCATTTAAAACTAGTTACTCAACACATTACTATTTTTGATGACATCATCCTATTTAAATAAAAATTTTGTTGTTTTCTCAAATGTTCCCTAAATATAATATTAGAATTGTATATTATAAAACCTAAAAATAACTAATCATTTTCTATGATTTCAACAGAGTGTCCCAAGATAATGATTCAAATTTTTATAACATTTATATATTTGGATCATTACATTACATATGAATATCATCTTTCTAAGAGTCATGAGGATTATTTTCATTAGCGACTAGCAATATAAAAAAATTATTTGATATAGAATGTGAATATTTCACCATAATATCATTGTACAATATCATATCATAAACATAGAACAATATAGAAACAACCAGACTACAATTAAAATTGAAATATAATTGGTGATTTCAACCTCTCACTAAGGTAATAATAACCATGTTAACATGTTACCTAGGGTGAGATCATATTAATAAAGGAATACATAAGCATGAGAGAAATATATTATTATAAGAACATGGAATCATAAATACAATTCATTTAATGGAACATGATAATATTTTATTTCAAATGATCCAAACAATATAAATTAATTCACAAAGTGAAAACATGATATATAAATCATGATCCATGGTCAATAAGAAATCCAATATAAAAATATTGGGGAACCAATATAAGAACAAAACCATATTATTATGGATTTGGAATCATTAATTATTTCCCACATTTGACTAGAAATCATACTTGTTTCACATTGAATATCGGGCATACAATATTATTCCAATTATTGATAAGGCAAAAAAACATTGTTCGATATTATGATTTGATATTTAAGTATTTCAGAATTCAATTAGTGTTAACAAAAAATAGATAAAAATATAAAGAATAATATTGATCCTATAAAATCATTCTTATATCTATGAATCAGTGGTGTTATATAAAAATATAATTCATCCTTCCATGTTGGAGGTTTTGTATGTGTACATTTGGAGGATGTTTTAAATTTTCACCGAATAATATAATGAAATAATATGGATTAATATTATTGGATAAAAAACATTATAAATATTATAATTGATTATTAAACTAATATTTTAGAAAATTTTGGTTATGTATAAATATAAAATAGACTACTTTATCAATGTATTCACTATCCCACATAAACTCACGATTCAAATATTTTTTCATTATGGAATAGTGAAAATGTTTCAAATTGTTCTACAATGATTTGAATAAACATTTAGTATACTAAAAAAACGTATATTATCACTATAAAAAGGGTTAATATAATCATAAAAATATTAAATTTAAAATAATAACTATAAATGATAAAGATAGGTTATGATATTATTCCTTGAAACATGTTTTATCACCTCTGTGACAGGGTTTAAGACTTCGAGGGAAGTGAATTTGAGAAGAGAAAAAAATTACATATTACAAAATTTATTAGTTAATGGTCTAGAAGACTTTTAGATGATATTATTAGTTTTAATGTTAGTGGATTTGAGGATAGTATAATCAATTTTATAATTTAAAAGGGATGGCATTTACAAAATACCTAAAAATTTCAATAATGTGAAGTCAGTCTCAAGGAAGATGAAAAATAATTTATAAAATAATGAGTTTTTTAAGAGATAATTTTTCCAAATATTTATCCTTATACATTAAAAATTTTATAATCATGAATCAATTCTTTTTCCCATAGAATTATACTATGCACCACTTTTGTATTCAAAAGATACTTTTTTTCCTATGATAATTTAATCATCAAGCATAGAAATAATATGATCCCTAGATAGTAATTTTTCCTAATTATTTTATACATTATACCCATTTCTGGATATAATTCATAGAAGTATAAAATAGAAATTATAATATAATATCAATATAATATATCAAATCAATTTTGATCCCAAAACTACTTGAGTTTCAAAATATCAAATATAATTTTTTATTCATAAATATGTATTTTAAAAACAATATTTTTAATTTAATAATAAATATTTATCATGGAAATTTCATTATTACTTTCCATGTCAATATTTTATATGAATATTGCAATAAAAATAATTGTATTAGTAAAAATTAAATATTTCAAGTTTCACCTAGTAATCATTTATTTAGAAAAAATAAAAAATTCATATCAAGTCATTATATACATCAAACTCATGAAAATATATTTTAATTTTTCAAAAATATCATTAAAATATGTTTAAATTTAAAATTTAAATAAAATCCAATCTTATTTTTAACAGATATTTTTATAAAAAATCATTTGGTATATTAAAAATTCTTTTTCATATAATATAATAATAAAAAATTAATTAAATTTTTAGTTATACAATCAATATATCATGTTAATATTCTGTCATTAAAATCGTAGATTCTCGAGAAAACCACAAAAATAGGGGAAAATGTTTTTATGAATTAAATTAATAGAAAAAATTGACCTTTCTAGATGAATTGAATTTTTATTAATATTATGAAATCTAAGCATGCATCTATGAATAATCATGTGGCCTAATAAAAGTATAGACCAAGGGAATCCACGATAACAATTTGAACTCATCATAGAGGGATTTAGTGATAGAAAATGAAATAAGAGGGAAATCATTAGAAGACCTAGTAACATGAATGTCAACAACATAGTTTTCATTATACCATGTGTGAAGATGTTAAATACCACAAGTCATGATGGGTTTTCACATGAAGATAAAATAAATTATTTTCCATGTAGTGGAAATTATACCCTTAAGAAAGTTACATATGATTATCGAGTCCTTCCATAATATATCCAATGCAATGATCATTTAATGGAACTACTCGAGGTTATTGAGTATATAATTGAACTATTCCTGAATAGAATATCCCTTCGCATTGAATAATTGATCACAAAAAATTCTGATCCTTTGTAATCATTAATGAAGCCTCAACAATTATGAAACAATTACTACATGATCCACCAAAAATTTGTATAAGGAAATGGGTGGGAGGATTCTTGAATACCCATTGTCCCATAGGAGAGTGTCTAGAAGAATTTTATGGGATGGTGCATGCCATACAATTCCATATTCTAGGTGAATCCTCCCCATTTTTTTAAATTATGCAAGGGATCTGAAATGATGCATCATGAAATCACCACCAATGATATAACATAATATGGGTGACATTGTGAATTACCTTTTTTCAGTAATCCCAGATACACATACATACACCCACATGTAGGATATACCATGTCTTCCTCTTATTATTTTTTCTTCCAGTAATGCTAACCCAAATCAACTGATATTACTCAAAGGTATTCACAGGTTCTATTAAACATACTAACTCACCAAATATTATTAATATTTTATTACCACACTCTCTTTGGCATAAGATATTCATGATATATTACTCCTTATGCATCTAGAAATAAGAATACATTTAGGGTAGACAAACTCCTTTACCTATAACCATACATTAGTTGGAAATGATGGGATCTAAATTCACAAAATTAAGAAGATACATATTTAAATAATTATCTGGAAATGGAGGATATCACCCCACACATAATGGTATTGATACGATTTATTCATTAGTATATATATTTTTTTTCCATTAATGTAACTTCTGTGAATCCTGTGACAATATAAGCATCATGATTTATTCTATCATGATACCATTTTATATAATTTTTTGGTTGGGGTTCACGATATACTGAATAAAGTAGTTTATAGGCTGGGGTTATTAAATTATATCCACCTTGTGGGGAATCATGGATATCCCAACACATCATCCTCCATGATTTATTCCTATATATCAATATCCACATGCCCAATAATCAAATTACTCTACTACTAAAGCACTCGTATCAGTCCTAGAAGAGATCACTATAAAATAGAGGAATTACCTCTTGATCAATTATTAACATTTACATATTTCCTAGTATTGATACTAATACAAATAGAGAACCCTTCAATTTCATCCCCTAACTTTTTCCTTGCATGTAGTGCATCACCTCTATAACATTTCTAAAATTAATCTCTCCATTATCCACTAGGATGGTGAGCCTATTCCATGAAACACAATGATATATAGCCTCTCTAGGGACATCTCATTTAAAATAGTATAGTTTATTTTTAATATAATTATGAATCACCTTTGAACCATGAGAACTGATAGGCAGCATGTATAGATGGATGATATAATGATGTGGTTGAGTTTAAATCTCTATCTAAATGAATGAAACTAGTTTTTTCAATTCTGGATATGTTTGGTGATCTAATCAACCACACCTTCAAATTTTCTAATAAAAATAGACCATAAAAATTTGGTTCTCCCATGTAATCCATTGGAATTTTATTTTTAATAATTCATATCATGACATTAATTCATTGTGTATATATTTCATTAAATAAGGAAAAAATAAACAAACAAAATTTATCTACATTAATATGTTTCCCTCTCCTCCTATAAGACTCATCTATGATGATATTAAATAAAATTATAGAAAAGATTCATCCATTGGTAATGAACCCCATTAAATTGTAAATGAGGTGGTCTGATACCCCGTTGAAGTGCGTCTGGCAGTGGTAATGAAATATGGTGACACATTGCATACAAGAATCAATGTGTCTTCAAAGAGTATCTAGAACCATAATAAATAAGATGGGATATAAGTTATCCCCATGACAAAGTCCCTTAACCCACATTAGGAAACCATATTTTTTCTCTTGAAGGTAATAAATAAGCAAGGAGATCTATAATAGAAAAATAACAAATCAACCACCCAATCTGAGAAAACCATGCATCTCATTACCAGGGGAATAATATTTCCCTCATGACTATAATATAAATTCTCCATATCAAATTTAATAACTATATTGTAAACCACTACAATCTTCTTAATATCTAAAATCATTTCTAGGGTTATAACAATGGTGCCTTTAAAGGATATTATTTTAATAAAACCATGTCTCTTTTATGAAACCTAATTGTGAATGAATTGAAAAATCCTCTTCTTCTTAATGTAAAAAATTAATTTATAACTGATGTTAAAATTATTATAGGCCTAAATTATTTTATAGAGGAGGTCTCGATCACATAGGAATGATTACCACTATTTCGGAAAACGCAGCATTTTGATGAGTACCACCATGTGTGAAGTCTTGAATGGACTCAACCATATCATTCGTGATGATACCCATAGAGTTCACATAAAATGATCAAAAAAATCATTTCATGGAGATCACTCTTGGTTAAGAGATATAATTGTGTACAAAACGTCTTTATTATCTTGATAATATTAAATTTTGTGTTGAAATGTTTATGAACCACTTATGGTATATAATTGAAGACGAATTAATGAATGTTTGATTTTTCATCATACATACACAGGTTAGGTTTTCAATTTTTAGAAATTGAAATGAGTGACAGAAACAACAATGAGCACCCACAAGTCAATGGTGAAAGATATATCATCTCGATTGATGTTTTGGGTGCAACCTCAATGTTATTAATTAAATCATCCATGAAAAAATATATTATTATGGTCTCATTCCCTAATACTTGTGGTTATAGAAACTTAATCAATGATTCTCTCAAAATTATGGAGCATATCATTTAAATGATTATTTTTTATGTAATTTGAAGTAAATTTACCATAATCTCACAATTATTCATGATTATATTCCGTGATTTCAATATCCACATTAATAACATTAAAAAAAATTAATAGTTGGATTGAGATTTTTCCCATGAATGAAGTACTATCTTCAATTCTACAGATAGTTTTTTCCAACTGATCCAAATATGTTCCTACCAAAGATTATCCAAGGATTCCTTCACTACATTGGGACTATAGGTTTGATGATTCCTCTAGTATGATTAAGTAATAAACAGTGAGAAATAATTCCAAATAATCAGGTTGAGTGAGAGAGGTTAGTAGTCTGAATGAACCCAAACAGGGTTGGAGACTGTTGTAATAAGGAATGAAAAATGGTATTTAGAATTTAATTGAAGCGATCCAACATGAAACATGTGCACTAACAACCACTATGACTATTTCACCGTGTGTATTTATCATAATAGAAACCCAATTCAAGGAGTCCCTCCAACATTTCCATAGAATAGAATTTGTTTATATCTCATCGGGGATATAAGCTTCAACATTTTAACTAAAATGAATCCATGACTATATTAAAGTTTCAAAAAACTAACCATGTCGAGTCCCCTAGTTTCACGGGCCCAATATCATTCTAGAATTGCAACCTTAATCGTATATCACTAGTAGTGGAATTAAATAGAATATTCATGATGAATAACTAGACAATGATTTAATAAAAACGAGATGTTTTGAAATATATAGTTTTTCCGCAGAGATATGTGACATCCAATATATCTAAATACGGTGATTACATGTATAACTATTCATCAAATCACACATATCCATATTACGATAAAAATACACAATAATATAAGATCATTTTACTTATGTTTGAGAAACAAAACTGGAGAATAATTGTTTTTGGAAACCTAATTGGAGAGGAAATTTTATTTCACCGGGGACCCTAGCCCCAATTGTTATAAATAATGAGGTAGATCATCAAAAAAATATGAGAATTATTTTGGTTCATGGAATAAAAGGCACTCAAAATGATATTCTTAACTGGAGGAAATAATATTAGAGTGAGATATGATGTATACATTTTTAGGGGGTGGAGCTTGAGTGGGGGTAGTTTTATCCTCATCCACTGTCAAATTTAAATCACCCAAGATAGTAATTTGGTAAAAATAAAAGAGATATGTGATTTACTAAGAATAAAATAATCAATTATAGCTATTCTATTCCAGAACTAGGGTTCTCGATTATGGTCCAAGGTCCTGGAGATAAGATGAAAACAGGAGTGAACATTTATGTAATATCCCTTTCCCTCGAGATTTAGATATTTCGTGTTGTGCAGGAATCATTGGATCTTTGTTTTCTTGAGGATATGGTGATATATATGGATATACATGGATGAGATCCATAATGTGGTTTTTATGGGAGTCATATCCAAGTAGACAATAAATGAATTGGATTTATGGTAATATAAGGAAATATCCATGGAATCATCACCAATCTTACTAATTACAATAGTCACACGATTGCGTGACTGAGAATATCCATTCAAAAAAATAATTAACTTTTGAAAAGTAATAAAATCATGATATATCAGTGTATATAAATATTTTATTACAAGTTGATATTATCCCAATTTCTTCTTTCACGACTCCTTGTGATATCCTCTTATGAAATTTGAATTATAAAATCTAAACATTTAGTTTTATTTCATAGTTTTTGAACAACGGACTTGATAGTAATATTAATGAACATGAAATTCACCCATGTATTGTTTAACTTCAAGCATATTTCCCTCACTTTATCATGGTATTGGTCTTGGAAAGTTCTTGTAAATGGTACCTGCAAATAAATTGAGGATAATTTAATTCATAATGTTTATATAAACTTATATATTCCATTTCATCCTATAATAATTGTTGAATTTTCAATTTTATTACATAACATTATAATAGCTTATTTAAGGACTATATTTTACCAACAATATTTTATATTCAATATATATAATTTTTTTTTAATTTCATTTTGTTATAGTTTTTATAAATCATTAGTTAATATTTTATTTATTTAAGGTGATTATATAGTGAATTATCATGGAATTATATTCTCCCCCGTTAAATACACTATTTGATCATAATTTTATATATAATGTACTAAAAACATATACTGAGGGTTTAGATATTTCAGGTTAGATATTATTTTTACCTTATAATGATGTATAGTTGATATATATTTAGTTATAATATATGTAATCCAAATTTATTTTTAGTCATTCCACGGTCAATTAAATACATCTCATTTCCAAATGCTGATAACTGTTTTATTTTTCCATAAGTTCAAAGTAACACTTTCTTGGATGATCCCTCACATGTGTTTATAGATTCGAATTATATCCACCATCTGAAAGATAACTTTTTTAATCGTTCACAACGATGACTACTCAATAAATACATAGGAGATAATGTTGGCAGGGGGATGGTTACTCTACCAAGTATTTTCAGAGAGGATCATCATGTTCCCAAACATTGATTTCAAATACCCAAACTATTTCTCTGGATCTTTTTAGGGTCCCAAAATATATGGGGAATCAATTTTGGTTATCCAGCTACTCCCAACCCCATGTATATTTGTAACCCACCCCCTTATTTATCTGAACATTATATCCCAATAAACCATCATACATAACATGTGGTTGTTTTCTACGTTTACCATTTTCATGATGATTTCAACATATCTGAAAACACAATTCCCATCACATAGTGGTAGTGCATTTATGGATGATGATGAAGATGATATATTTCTAATACCACATGACGATATGTCATGAAGATATTTCTTTGGAAACATTTATTTTATTTATCCAACCCCATTCAATTTTTAAAAAGGAAATTTTTTTGGTATTCTTACCATGATCATGGAATATGTAGTCAATATTCAAATACTTAACCCTTTACTAAAATTTCATAAATATAAACTGAAGGACCCATTCATGGATTAATATTCCATTAAATTTAAATATTGATATGAAAACATCATAAAAAAATATTTTTTAAATGATAAAAAGAATGGGGATCAAATAATATCAAAATATATAGAAATCAATTAGTGGATACAGTAAAGATACAATATTAACAATTATAAATTGGTAGATTTAGTTAAAAAATACATTTCATTAATTACCAATGAATATCCTATATCTTATTCCATTAGTAATGGTGGTTTTCCATTCATATAATCCTTATCATCCTTTAGATTATGAAACTAAAATTTATATTCTATATATTTTAAACAATTAAAGCGTCAAACCATTAATGATTTTTTAATGGATGTTTTTCTAATAAAATAGTTTTAACATGACCTTCCAATTTCGTAAAAATGTTTTCTTTTTTATGTTCCCCATTTCTATAATTATCGTATTTTCTAGACACCTTACGAAAATTTCCATAGTTATTCTTCAATCATTGTTGACATGTAGGGGGTGAATATTATAACTTTATTATTTTTCATTTCTGAAATTCTCAAAATTATATATAATAATCTATATTGTTAAACTTGTAATTTTAAAAAATGTTACATTATTAAAGAAATTTAACGATAAAAATTTTGTAGTAATTATAAAATTTCATAGTCCTTCTCAAATGGAAATGGGTTGATTTTTGACATGTTCACTACATTGTCCTTCACACTCATTTCTAACTCGATTCCTTCTTGTTCATCTTATATTTATAACCAAATGTGGATAAAATATGTGATTATAATTTGAAATAATAGTCAATTGTAATAATAAATAATAGAAAATGAATTAAACCATTAAACATTTTTCATTTTATGTCTTTATATTCAAATATAATTATTTTAGTTAAACAAATATCGATTCTAGTTTATACTCGGATACATCATATTGGGTTAACTTGTATATATCACCCAGATACATTAAAATATATATGAAATATAGAAACCATTATAGTCAATAATGATAATATGATCAACCAAATAATATCCATTATTAGTTTCTATCCTTGTTGATGTCTATGTCACACACATCATGCATCAGAATTAAGATCAATTCAATTGTCAAACAACACCATTCATGGTGATTAATCCATATGGAACCATTTAATTAAATATATCCAAAAGATACTATCTAGATAAATATATTTATCACTTAAAATTAGTTACTCACCACATTCCTATTTTTAATGACATCATCCTATTTAAATATCAATTTTGTGGTTTTCAAAAATTATCCCAAACTATAATATTAAAATTATGTATTTTAAAACCTAAAAACAAATAATCATTTTCTATGATTCCAACAGAGTGTCCCAAAGATGATGATTCCCTTTTTTACAACATTTATATATTTGAAACATTAAATTACATATGAATATAAACATCATAAGAATCATGAGAAATATTTTCATTAGACACTAGGAATGGAAAGAAATTATTTGATAATTAATGTGAATATTTCACCATAATATCATTATACTATATCATCTCATAAACATTGAAAAATATAAAAACAACCACACTACCATGAAAATAGAAATATAATGGGTGATTTCAACCTCTAATTATGGTAATAATAACCATTTTAACATGTTACATAGTGTGAGATAATAAGAATAAAGAAATATATAGTCATGAGAGAAATATATTATTATAAGAGTATGGAATCATAAAAACTATTCATTTAATGGAACATGATAAAATGTAATTCCAAATGATCCAAACAATATAAATGAAAAAACAAATTGAAAAAATGATATATGAATCATGATCCAAGGTCAATAAGATATCCAATATAAAAATATTGTGGAACCAATATAAGAACTAAACCATAGAATTATGGATTAGTAATCATTATTTATTTCCCATACTTGACAAGATATTATACATGTTTCACATTGAATATTTGGCATAAACTTTTATTCCAATTATTGATAAGGAAAAAAACATTGTTCCATATTATCCCTTGATATTTAAGAATATTCAAATTCATTGAAGAGATATATATAACCAACCTATAAATTATGGATTCACTATACATGTTTTCTATAAATAAAAATTCCAATCAAGAAAACATTAAAAAATAGGAACTGGAATGATAATTTTTTTTACATTCCATATGGTGGTACTTAAATTACCTTATAAACTAGATATTTCAAATCCAAATTCAATCACCATTATAAGTACCATTATAAAATAATATTGTGGATGGTTTATAAATAAAAACCTTATATGAAACAGTTCCCTTAAGATAGAAAGAAAATTTAAGAAAATGAAAGAACAATTATATTTGGAAAGGGAAATAATTTTGGATTTTTTGAAATACCTTTATTGAAGTCCCTAATTGTATATGGTGAAAATGTTAGTTACATTTTAATACTTGAAAAATAATGTAAGTGAAGTTACATGATTTGGATATATTACTGAGATGGGTATTAATGGAATAAGTGATAAAATTCATGTATTTTCTTCATTACAAATGAACTCAAATGATCTATTGACATCCAGATCCCTCATTATTTATAGTCATAGATCTCCCATCGAAAAAAATAAATGTATATAAATTAATATTTTTACTTTTACATGGTTAACCTATAATGTCTTTGACTACATTCTTAATGTGTTTTGGATGATTAGTAACATAGATTATCCACTATTATTGAAAAGTGAAAAAGAATATAAAAATTACATATAATTGATAACAATAAATACCCAGTAAATATTTATCATTGATGATTATAGTGGGTTGACTCCAGACATGATATCTATAATAGAGTCCACCCATTTTAGTTATCTATTTAAAAGTTAAAATAGTTTATATTATCATCCAACCCATTCATAAATGGTCCTACCAACATCTAGTGAACATGTACTCATCCAATTATGCCTACTGATATAGTGTTCATTTTAGCCTTATTATTTTTAATTCAACATCATTAAATGTTCTTTAGAACAACTAAAATAATTTCTCACCATTAACAATCACAATATTACATCTTATAATATCACACTAAAATATATGTTACACTAAATTTATATACTCATTTTTTACAAGAAATGAAATATATCTTCTCTGATCCACATGACTAAATGGACAATTTAGTTCACACACTAATTCAGTGTAAATTCTATTCCTCATTATGTACCTAAATCATATCTCATGAATGTATTTTATATGCAATACCCATTGAATTATATAATATCAAATTTTTAAAAATCCAAAATGTCACCTCAATACTCATTTATATAAATGAAATTATTATAGAATTTTTTTACTCTCACATCATCATTGTGACAAAAAAAATCTTCATAGTACTGTTTAACCTAGAAATTTTAAGTATTTTTTATTATAACATAAATTATGTACGTGAATAATATTTGAGTTCATACAATGATTCTCTGCCTTTCTTTACACATGTTGAAGCATAGAACATATTCTTTATCAACTCACCAAAAACATAACATACCTCATCAATCCATTCTTCAAAAAGATTCAATAATATATTCATATATTTTAAACAATTTTGTTATTATCATCTACATTATCTTCTCTTAAAATAGTGTTTTAGATCATATGAACTATATATTAAATAACATTTCATAATCCATCATACAGACATAGAATCCGTTTTTCCCATATCCCTTATACTCATGGATCATCACTGATTAGTATCATTTATAATTTTGAGAGTATAAATCAAGAACAAGAATATACAATTAATCTTAATAACATGACCTCGAATGCATTATAGTGAATAAAATTACCATCACATGGATCGATAACATAAAAACAGTGGAATGAAAAATAACTATTTTCTTTCATCACAATCTTAATTTACACCAAATTTTCATTTTCCACATTTTAATTGATGGTTTGGATTAGAGGAATTTATCAACACATGACACTGACATACAACACTACCTTAACCCATTTGGTCACCATCATTTTCTTTATTGATAAGTAACCAAGCCTCAGTTTGAACCATCGTAACTAAATTTATGACTTTGGGAATTCAATATCATCATTAGATGTATTTATTACCCACTTTATACTTGCTATAGGGACCTAAATCACTACGTTTATACATTAAACCGAAACTTCATGTGGATTTTGAGAACATCATGCTATTTGTTATGCTCAACATAAACTCAGTGGAATTATAGACGTTTTGGGATTCTAAATAAAGAAAAAAACTTCTATAACGAAAGACGATATAGAATATTTGTTCATCAATGATTGGGTGGACTGGAAAAATTAAATTTTATAGAAAACATTCTTTTCATAATATTTTTAAAAGATATACATTTAAACCTATTGACATATCACCCATCAAAAATAAAATTTAATGTAACAATCCAAAATACGAAAATGTCAACAAATCTACTACTAGATGTCAGTACTGTGGTCTATTCTGAATTCCATTACATACATAAATTTTTCACCCATAGTTTGAACTCTACTATGTTCATAAGTACTTTCATATGAAAACACTAACCACCATGATGATGTAAATCCCACCATGTGATCTTTGTGACCTAACTATCAAACGTGGGTTCTATATCAAGTGTTATGTTTGAGGTTAATCGTTTTCAAAACCATATATGGTTCAATTTTTATCATAAACATTGAAATATTTTATTATCATTCCTATTTTAAATTCCAATACATAATCACAATCACTATTCCCATTTTAAAATTTAACTAGAATAATATTTAAATAATTTTCAATTCTCACATGTCCTGAATTACATTTATTATTTATTAACAGTATCATCGGAAGATATTATTAAAATTTTGTAAGTAGTGTGAATTTTTATAAATAATTTTCTTATGTATCATGATTGAAAAAACTAACTAGTATTCAAAATAATATTGAATTTTCCTCACATATCATATTTTAAATAAATAAAATTTAACTTTTCACAAATATTCATGGGTTCTCCAATCATCCACTTCATATTTTCATTTTCAATTCTTGATTCATATTTGATGTAAATTTAATTATATCATGATTATTATTAGTAAATTAGATGATAGAATAAAGGTACGATATTTTAATATCCATCATAAAAAATTAAACATTTTCAATAAAAAAATTTCAGACTATAAATATATTTTTCCATACATTTTAATGTGAATGAAGGAATCTCTCTTATAAAATAAATGTGTAAAAATTAACCATCTTTAAATCAAGTTGATTAAATGATTTTTTGAATATATATGGTACCAATCAAGACAATGGGAAATTATATAACAATTCATCTTTAATAAAAAACTCTCTATAACATGGTGAAATATCATGATATTATAATGATAAAATCAGGCATTAACCATAACAAATATACTAAAACCATTCAAAAGAGAACATATTTTTCAATTTTAACCAATTTATGTTTAATCATAAAATATTTAGTGTCCATTTTATTTATTTAATATTGGACAATTTTTAAGGGTTTTAGATAATATAATAATAATATATTAATGATTAAAATACTATATTTCTTGAATTTAATATCATCAATCTCTATATATAACCCCTAATATATTTTATAATATTTAATATAGAAAAATTATAGTATTTAAATATGGTATTTATTTGTACAATATACCGTCAATTAATTTACTATGTGCTTCCACATAATTATTATATTTCATTTTGAGTGAAATCTATGTATAAATTGATATCTACTAATGTATTTATATGAGTAAGCATTACACCATTGATATTTCTATGATATCTGATTGAAATAATTATTTCTCTAGGCTATCTATAGATTTTATAGAGTTCATGTGACTACTAAAATAAATAAATCACTATCAATTAACATAATATTAAAATGAAGAAATATGTATGAATAATGTTATTTTCAATTTCTTATAGATATAGAAAGTAGAATGAGATGTTCTCACTATAGAAATTATCTAAAATTAATATCCAAAACTTTCCATTCTGAAACATTGTTTTACTTATTGTTTTTTAGGATTTCAGTGTTCCATGGTTTTCTTCTTATCACTATAATGACAAATTAAATCACATTCCATAAGATATAAAAATTTTGTCAATTAATTTTTATTTCATTTTTTGTATTTATATAAATTATATAGTATTTTTCAATATGTCCTATTTTTTTGCATATTCAACACAAAAAATCATGAATAATATAATATTTATCTATTAATAGAAATATATGGATTGAAAATATTCAGCATAACTCTCTAGTCTACCATTAGAAAAATAAATATCATATATTTCTAGAAACGTTGCCTTCTTAAATGTATATAACAGAAAAATGGATAGATTTTTTTAATTATATTTTAACATTCATTCTTTTTTTTAAATATTTCTAATAAAGATGGAAAATTTCTCATTCAATATGTATCATTATGAAATTTTTCATCATTTTTTAATAATACATTTAATAAAACACTATTTAATCTAACTATGCATCCTTCTTAATTGTCAAGAAATAATTTTTTCAATATATGATTATTCCCCCATATCATGATACATCATATTTTTTTCATCAAATTTACCACTTGATGTGTACCAATTCATTAGAACCAACATATTATACATTATGTTGTAGGATTTTTGTAAATAACTATCACATCACGTGTAGTAACAACTAAAACTCCATGATTCATATTTTTTACTGTTCTGTTTAGGAAAAATTATTGGTTTTCTGGGTGCAGTACTATAATTATATTCTTAATTATTTATAATTATCTTTTATAAAATCACTGATGTTCGTGACATCATCATGATGATATGTACTTTATGTATTCTTGTCTGAACAGGTTCGATAAGATGAAAGAGTTTTATTTTCACATGACTATTTATATAAAATCTATAATTTATTTATTATAATTTTATTGATAGTATTTTAGGATGATTAATCATGAAAATATACTCCTCTTTGAAATTATTTCCAGATCATTTTCAAGGTGTCTCATCATTAAGACACATATATTGTGTATTGTTCATCTCAAATTCTATTATATCATGTTTTTCATAAATTGGTTTTTATATCTAATAATATACTGAAATTTTTAGTATGTATTTTATTACCTCCACTTTATTATAAGTCAAATAAATTTCGAATATTGTTTCTTTCTACATCAAATTTATTATCTCAATTAGCATATTGTTTTCACCCAAACGTGGTATAATTTCAGATATATGAAGATATATATTTTACCACTATTATCTTTCCACATCACATCATAATGAAAATTTATGTCTCTAATTTAATTCAATTGAATATTAATTTTATTTTTTATGACATCATATTATTAATTACTCCATTCTAATGATTATCGATCTAATTTCCTACTAGAGAAATGATTCTTGTACTTCATCAAAAACATCATATTCATTATATTTAAATGACTTTTTATAGAAATAATGTTAGTATTATATTTTTATTCATCCTTAAATTTCTAATAATATTAATCTTTACTAGTTCATTCAATTGAAATTTTTTAATTTTGACTATAATTAATTCACTTTAAGTGAAAAATTATTTTATATTTCCACTTCCTCTTATTTAATTTCTCGATATAAATGTCATGAATATTTAATTATGTCATTTCCATGAGAAATTGTAAATATTTCATATTTCATTTCATCATAATTATTACTAGTAATTTAATTTTAATACCTTTTATCAATGTATTTCTTCATTATGAACTAATTCTTTTTCATCTTTTTATTTGAGTGTGTATTATGTATATCATAAAGGGAAATGTATTCAATATAATCCATTAGATATTTATAAAGATTAATTCTATAAATAAAATTAATCATCAGTTTATTGATAATAAATCAATATTAAAACAATTTATGAAGACCCCATATATGACTTACTACTTCATTTACTTTTGTATAGTGGACATCGAGAGTTTAAAAATAATCCACTAGGATAACATAACACTTATCTCTCTGTATATAAACTAACTAATCATTAATTTTTTATATTCACTTCATAAAAATTATCATGTTTAGCACATATCTCATTGGAATTTGTTTTCCTTATCTCCTACCAGAACACTTTGTTGGAATAAGATTAAAAATAGATGTTTCAAATTTATAATCTAGTATATTATTTATTATATCATCATTTTTAAAGGTAAAACCTATTATATAGAGGATAAAACACATTATAAAACATTTATAAATTCATGTACATTCGAAATCCAATGTGAAAACATTCTATTATTTAATCCATAAATGTTTTTATATTCAAAAAACAAACTCCCCTATTATTGAATACATTCAATGTCTACATTATATGTCTTCATTCTATATTGGATAATTTCAAATGGAAACTATTACATTGATAGAAAATAATGTTCCCAATTTTATATATATTTCTCTGGGGCCTAGTGGTGAATAAATTATGTTGTTTAATAATTTATTAATTTCAGATAAACCCATGTGATCAGTTATGATATTGATCCATCAATTATAATTTTCACATATATCACATATGAATGTAAATTAAATAATTGAAAACAACATGAATTATTTTATAAAATTTACTGCGGATATTGATTAATGTATCCTTTTTGGGTTTAGGATATTTCAATTCATAGATTCCCCACTAATAAATTAATGTGATTTGAAATGTAGAAATTCTCAATATATTTAAAAAAAGCTAAATCCTTTAATTTTTAAACAACAAGTATTGAAATTTTTCAACTCCCAAAATGTTATATATATTTTAATCCAAATAATTCATTTTTCTATATAAAAATTATAATGTTTATACAAACATCCATCAAGGATTGAAATGGAATTCCCAAACTCTTGTAAAATTTTCCCCAAATACTGATACCTTCAAAGATAGTATTCAATTTTTCCATGTTCCATTTCATATATATTCCCTGAAATAATAGAAAAATGATATTGGATATCCTCACCATAAAATATAAGTAATTGTTTAACACCTTTAATCTCATTGATGGATCCAACAATCTGAATTTATATTTTCATATTATCAAAATAATTAAATATTCCTTCTCGAATATATAAAATAGATATCACCATTGATTTTACACACAAATTAAATATAGATGCATACTATTTTCAATTTCCAAAATGATATCTCAAAAATTTATCCTATATGTCAAATTCAAGGTAGTTTATAATTTCAAATTTCAATAATAGATCTGTGTTCTACTCTTTAATATATTATTTACATGAAATTTATATTTCAAACACTGTACTTTCACTATGAAATTTTGAAAATATAATATTGAAGTATTTAGATCACATGAAATTAATCAGGGAAGTATATAATACCATGAATTAACTACTTATTCACTATCCATGTAAAAATACGACTTATCAATATTTCTATTCATATGATAGGGATTGAAAATAGCTTCCCTTCCATCTCGCATGGATAATCTTCCATGCCTCTTCAAAATCTATTCATCAAGGAGATACAACTTGTTGAATATTTTTTTGAGTTCATTCAATCTTTAACATCCTCTCAAATAACACTTCATATGAAAATAAATATATATAAAAATATTTTTATTTTTATAACATGCATCCAAAGAAAATAATCTTCATGATTAAATTTTTATATTGAAATTAATCAAATTATTCTCAGAACAAATTAAGTCTATATTAATCAGACAATAGAAAATGTATCCAATCTTCTAGTTGAGAAAAAATGGTGGAATTCATAGCATGATCATCATATGGTACCATCACATCAATATATAAGAGTCTCGTGTCCTAGTTTTCTAATTCTATAACTCTATTTGTATTTTTTATTTTTTATAGAACTCATTTTCATAGATAGTCATAGTAATGGGGTGTTATAAATGTGATCGACCATCATACTACAATGCCTAAACTGCTATACAAACTGATCTTATATTTTTTATCAAATATCATACCATGTTATATTTCCTTCTCAATATTCATTTTTGACATTAAAAACCAAAGGTCATCAAAAAATCATATCTTAAATAAACATTAAAAATCATTCATGGAAAAAAATATTTTTGTTTGAGCATTAAATAGAATTGTTATGGATATTTTGAGCCTATTAATGATCAATATTCGACTCAAAGTTGTAGCATTGATAACCAATATCAACTAAAATGGTTCCATGAGCCAGTGGGTCAAATGGAATCAAATATGCCTCCCAATATTCCAAAAGCCTCCAATTAATAGTGCATGTATAAGGGAGTTTAGTGGTGTGTTTATACATTCATATCATATTGGCATAGTATATATAGTTAATAAGAAATGTAAGAGAAGAATCATTTATAAACATGTTGAATTATGGGAAAATAAAAAGAATATTGATGCGTAAATAACCAAAAAACTATAATAATACCAACTGCCAATAGGCAAGTCATATACATCATGATGCCTTGGAATAATGATATAAATGGTTAAATAGGGGAAACTATATACAATATAAAATAACAATATATACAATAAGGCCAAAGTACATATCTACATCCATTAAGAGTATAAGATCTTTCTTATACTCCCATGCTCTATGAAAAACGTAATACAAATCTAGAACTGTAAAAGGGTGCTTGCACTTATCCAAACACAAAGTCATGGTGTATACTCATGTATGAAATACAATATGAGTATGGTTCTATATTAACCCATAAATACTCCACCAAATATTTCTAGAATAATCCAGTTATTTTACATAACATAGTAGTGTGAAAGAATAATTTATAATAAGAACTGATGAATAATAAATATCAGATGGTTTAGTTTCATACATGACACCAGTGTAGATCTACCATATTTTTCATAGGCCGTAGTATGTATGATTAGTAACCATATATATATATATAATTTATACAATTACATGGACACAATATATGAGGATGTTTATAGTCATATAGAAGGATACTATGTCTAGGTGAACTCAAGATGTACCTCTGGTATCCATAACTAGTCTAACATTATATGATCTCTTACAAGGCTATAAGACCTGATCTCATATTAATGTGATACATCTTACTCATGACAGAATATTGTGGGGGTTATTTTTCAATCCCAAAAGCCAAAGTATCAAAATGTAAATCATCATTCCCGTTATGAAAATATTGATATAACGATGTGAGTCACCATTCCCTATACACAATGTAAGGGAGCAGTAAATTCCATTCGCAATGTGACCCTTATTATTGTTCAACATCCAATAGAAATTTTATACACATAATAAAAATAATTATCAACCTATGGTGTCACCTCTAATCCATTTATAATAATATTTCACAATAAACCAATGTTATAAAATATTATTAATTAACATTTATAAATTTCTATATATGTGTCATATCCTTGACATTCAGTTTCATTTAATTAAATCACTCCATTTAAATAACGAATTAAGTAAATTAATTTTTTTTCATTAAAAACACTTAGAGGTTGTTTTCTTAATTAAAAAATTATTAACAAGAGGGATATTTCATATTCAATATCCAACAAAACACATAGATGGTATTTGTTCATGTGAACAATTACATAAATGGAGGGAATATAATATGTCCAAAAAGGTAGAAATTAATGGTTTTGGAATCCCCTAATAATTCAATTTAGTCTATAATAGTATGAAGATATGTATAAATTAATTTAGTTGGTCTAAAAAAATTCATCAACCCAAAAACCAATTTCTGACAAGCGGAATCACGACATTATACTGTCTAAAATATTATCATTTATGAAAAAATATATATTCCACCTACCCTATGTCCATGGATGAAAAATTTTCCTACATCAGCAATTGATTATAAGAATAACAGAATATTTCATAAGAAGAGAGTGGTTCCATGAAAATGGAGGATGTTTTATTGCTCAAAAATAGCATAATTGATTTCAAGATAACCTACAATAGGAACGAAAGAGGATTTAGGATATCACTGGTTATGATACAATTCATTTGATGGTGATGAAATTAATGTTTTCATGAAGGTGCTATCAAAATCTATGTGTTATTCTATGGGATATCTCAAAAGGATAAAAATAAATCAACATGTCCTCTAAAAGTGGGAATGAATGAATAGGGGTAAGGTTTAGTGGTTTTATGTGTAAAATCAAAAAATCTCTCATAAAAATTGGGTCACACAATATGGATTCTTGAAAGACCAAACCACACACATGTCACTTCCCAATAACACCAACTAGATAGGATAGGTGCATATTTTTACTAACCATGTTTAAACCATATGAAATTCCTCTGTAATTTTTCTTAGACAAAAGACACCATTGTTAAACACTTCTTGCATGATTAAAGCCATACCAAGCTACTCCTACTACCATCTGAAACACCCCCAAACAGTTCATAGTAGTATTTCATAATGGGAGGTATGGATTCTTCTAACCATAAAACCTATATTCTATCCCCAATTATTGGGACTCTGGGATATGACCTGCACCTACATACTCTTAAAAAATTCATTAGGACATATGGAATATTTACAAAAAGAAAAAAATGTTTCTAAAGAGAAAAAATTATCCATACATTGGAAAATGATGGGTTGTTAAAACATTCCCTCATTATGGAAACTCATACTCATGTTTTCTTACTGATGGTAATGTGGTATAATCTGAGAAGTTTTCTAGCCACTAGGATCATATACATCTTTCTGCTCCCATGTCTCATCTAGCTCTCTACTGCGCTGCCATATGACTCATACAAAATGAACTGATCTTCCTTGGTGTTTCTTTATATTCTGATGCTTAATACACATTTTATAATCTTCAAATGAGGAGTATACATAAAAGTCAACATCATAAGGTATTATAACATGTGGTGGTCCTATACAATACCGGTGTAGATGAGACATAGAAAAAATAATGTGAATAGACCGATATATCTAGGGATGATCTATCATGTAATCCGTTGGTCTGATTCATTAAAATAATGTCAAAGTATCCAATGAATCATAGAAATATTTTACTTTTCCTCCAAATTCATCAATAGACGAAGATTTTAAATATAGAAATAAAACCTAATCGCTGGAATCAATCATATGTGGTCATCAACATGGGTAGGCATATTATTTTTTCTACGGTGATCTATAATCATTTATTTACAAAACAATTATACATGCTCTTTGGACTCCATACTGAGATGTGGTTAAAGAAAATCTTCCTCCCCTACATCTATCCTACACAGAGACGATCGACATGGTTAACCATATTATTCCTCATAAGATTTAATAAAAATGGTTGTATGATTTCTATTATTATATTTAATCTAAAAAACAAAAATGTGTTTCTCTATAGAAGTCCCAAATTATTTGATAGAAGGACATATCATTTCCATTAAAACCTAGATTATATGATCCGTATGAACACCATTATGACGGTAATATTCCATGCTTAGGTAAACATGTACTCCCAATGCCTTTCATAACCCCTTAAACAACTGACATGTGAAGCCAACGTCTCTAACAGATAATATATGTCATGATGAAACACAAGGATTTATGACCTACCTATTGTAAAACCTCACTAGATACCCACTAATAAGGTCTCTAATATATATGAGAAATGTGATACCATTGAAAATTATAAAATAAAATCCAAACTATATTTTTTATTCTATGAAATTTGTGTAAACCTATCATGAAAACCATATATTCTCATCAAATATCCATTCAAGAATGTGGAAATAGTCTAATTGTCATAAGTTTTATTGATGTCTTGAATTCATCAACTGACAGGTGGGCCACTAATTAAAAATTCTTATATCTCATGTTCCATAGTATTACACCTATAATTTTCATGTTAATCTTGATATATCATGGTAACATGGGATGTACTATCGAAACTGAGGTGTGCGATGTCCACATTAACTCTTATTTGGTGTATTTTAGTACATAAATATGCCCATGAAATTTTCAATTGTTATACTCATCTACGGTCGAACCCGAAGACGAATCATTATCTAAAATATTCTCTCTTAATATTTTTCCATTTGGCTCTAAAATTTGAATCATTATCACCAGTTATAGAAGGGTATAGGTAATTGATATAGTTGTGAGGATAGTCTTCCCATAATCCTCTTACAACGCATCATGAATCTATAAAAAAAATCCAAGATAGGCCACTCATCAATGGCCTCAGCATCTATCAATTTCTAATTCATCCGACCTAGTGAATCAACTACCACATTACCTTTACCATGAATATATGGAATATCTAAATTAATGAATTGAATTTAATCAACCTATATCAATTTATTTTGATCTATACCATAATATAAAATGATGTACTTGAGTTTTTTTAATCTATGAACACTACCAATTTCTCCCTAAGTAAATAGTGTCTCCAAAAGTGTAGATCATGAACAATAGTTGATATATTGAGGTCACGTGTAAGGTATTTATTCATGTGAGGGCATAACTAATGAAGCTTGAATATCATGTGTCTCTCATTATGGATTAAAACATATCCCATACCAATACATGATGTGTCATAATAATCAAAATTTAATTTCTCGACTATGGATGGATTAAAATTGGTGCTATAGTCAATCATCTCTTCATATCCTAAAAGGATACATTGTAATATTTATTTGATATGAATTTTACATCCTTATTATTCAATCAAATAATATACACTTATAGAAATTTTAAAGCCATGATTTTGTGTATATAGTACCTCGATAGCCCCATAAATCTCCATTTAAAAATGATTTTATTGGACTTCTATCTATAATCTGTTTCTTTTACTTTCGATGGGACCACTCATACTCAATCTGATATGATATGACCCAGGAAGTGAACCGTTTTTTTTTTCAAAAGATGCAATTAATGAACATGGCATAAAGATTGTGCTCACTCAGTGTATATTAAATCATCATAGGATGGTTTTAATAATATAGTTGAGTATGATAATATGCTAATATTTCATTTTTAGAGACTATCATGAATGATTCTTGATATCGGTGGAAAACCAGAATTGTCAAATCCATAAAAAAATACTTGTGCATTCATTAGACCGAAAAACATTAGCAGGTGTGTATGAAGATGATACAAGGGTACGACGATAGACCAACCACAAATCAGTCTTTGAGAAAAATCTTTCTCCTTAGAGATGATCATATAGGTCAGCTATTAGTGGTAGTGGATAATGGTTATTACCCGGAAGCTGGTTCAAATAATTGTAATCCACGTAGATCCTAAGGGTACTAAAACAAATAATTGAAAAAATGACCAGTGAACCCCATGGAGAAGTCTTGGGTTGGATAAAACTGTTATACTCCAAGTATTCCAATAACTACTTTATCTCTTGATAATATTTTGGTGCCAAAATTAATGTGGAATGAGAACAACAAAACTCCTGGTATAAGATCAATTTATAATTCAACGTCTCTCATTCAATTTATCCCTGAAAAATATTCAAGGATGGAATCCCAAAAATGATCCACCATTGTAGGCCAAATACTTGGTCACATTATCTGATCATCCATGTAAACAATTATAATATGGGTTTTCACACTTTATATCTCCTGATTTGTAGTTCTAGAACCCAAAACATGGTAAATTTTTTTAATTAAGTTGTAATCTGCATCCTAGATATGAAAAAAAAATATTGAAGCTTTCACATTAATTAATCTAAATATATATTCCCATTAATAACTTTTAGCATATTTAATTACGTAATAGTCAATTCAGAAAAATATATATTGTAGTGGAATGCCCAATAAATATATATATGGTATGGAAAAATTCTTGGAATATTAGTCCTAGTGTACGTATAATGACTCATGACATGCCAATTCCATGGATTAATAGGGAAATAGAGATAGCCCATAAAAATATTAATATCATCATTAATAATAACACATGGAATGTGGATCAGACAATAGTGAAATTGTATCAACTATAATAGGTGTATTCCATTAACAACACTAAACCATCCTAAGTAATTAGTATTACCTATGATGTGGATTAGCTACTGTAACATCCTAAGAAAATATAGAATATGAAATTTTCATATTTATTATTTCTTTTTGAATTAATTATTAATTTTATTTTAAAGGGTATGTTACAATAATGGCATACCTAACCAGAAAAAATGGGTTTCTTTGAAGACTTATGTTGCACATAATGGTACATCATACTGAAAAATACTAATATATCATTATTTTAATTGGTATTTAATTCCTTGTTTTTGTAAATGAGGGAATGAAAAAATATAACTAATGTATGATTATACATTTTTTTAAATGTTTTTATATTAATCCAATAAAATTAAGAGGCTTAAAATATGAATGAATCTAATTTTAAACAAAAATACTCTAATATTCTTTATAAGGTCAATTTACCACCTTTTGATTTGGAACCGTCATTAAATATATTTTTAAACAATTTTATATGATAAATTTTAAAAAATAACATTATTATTTAAAATTGGGACATCAATATTTACATTGGGTATATTTTTGGTATTTTTCTGATAAATTTTATTTTTTTAATGAAAAGTGAAAAATACTGCATTTTATTTCAAAATTACCATCTAATCTAATTCATTTATATGTATACATTATCATTTTAAATAGTTTTGAAGTATAATTATATTATATTATTACCATTTAATCCATTTCCATACATTTTATGTAATTCCACATTGAAATTGGACATAAACAAGTGTCGATCTTTTGATAGTTATTATTTTTTAAAAACACGTTTTTTTGTTTTGAAAACAAGAAATAATTTTAAATTATTTAATTCTGCTTATATGAATTTAATTTGGTAAAAAAGACATCATGTTTGAATTTGTTATTTCAAATATAGATTAGGATTAATTTTTGATATTTTTCTGAAAACCTTCAATTTTTGATGAATAGTGAAAACACTAAGTAGTATTTGAAAACTGACTTTTTCAATTAAATAAAATTTTAATTCTTCTATGAATTGAATTATGAAAATGCGACATACATGGGTGGTATCATAAAGTAAAATGTGGTTCAATAAGATTAACTATTTTTTTTGTGAATAGTAACTTTTAACTTTTATTCACCACGATTAAAGTAAATATGGTAAATCTAGGTAAAAAAAATAATATAACAATATAAAATTACCTTAACACATGTTTTAACCACATTGGGTGATTAATGGCCTATAAAAGAAATCATTGGGTAATATTTTTGTCCTTTTGAATGGCAGTAGTTTACGATAATGACATTAATAACTTTTTATTTAAAGTAAAAATAAAAATATCACAAACATTTATTGTTTTTCTAAAACAATTTTAATGTGGTGTTATATAATTGATATATTTGACTATAAATATAAATTTTAAAGATATAAATATTTCATAAATCATGGAATTTTATTTATTATATTTAGACATCAATAAAATAAAATTTTTTATGACAGAAACATTATGTAGTGTTTAACTCATTAATGAATGATTTAAATAAATAAGATTTAAAAAAAATCCAAAACCTTTCCAATTCATATTTAATGATTATATTTAATAATCATTTTTCTTATCTTGGACATAAAAAATAATTGGAGCTTTATAAACCGAAAATCATTATATAATATAATAATATTTTTTAGCATTCCTAAAAAGCCCTGCCTCCCCCTTATAAAAATTCTTCACATATAACCCATTACTCACACACCTAAAACCCCTTGTATAATTCAAACTCTGCCTAAATAATCATTAAATATCCCTCTCATACACTTATATTCCTTACCATAGGCAGAATGAACATTAAGAAATCATTTTGGTTCAAACCATAGAGAGTTACCTCATTTAAAGGTAATGTCTTCTCTTAAGTTCTTTTTTTATTCTACTTCTCCAACACACTAAAATATTTTTATTACATTATTTTATAACAAAACCTATATACTCAATAATGTAGGTTTTTTATATTTTTAGTCATACTAAACATACACACACCACTATCTGATCGGTGGAAAACCTATTGTTTCTGTGGACGGCAGACAACTGCCTCACGAAATGATGATTGTTCAATATTCTCCTACAACCTATTATGGTGGCCATTATGATGGAACACTATTTATATGTGATATATATTATATTGATAATTTATATATAATTATTAATTTTTCCTTTATAGCATAAATTTATGGTTTCCATAATAGGTTAACGTGATAATTTCCATTGTGGAACTGCGGACTACCACCCCCTCCAAGTGATAAGAATCGTTCATGCCATACGTGGAACGTATAAATAAGAGATTTAATAAAATTATATATGATATTATAATGTCATTATAATATACCAATTTGTCATTAATTTTTCACTATATTAAATATGAAATAGAAATGAAAGTAGCATTAATGCGAACATACGGCTTACCGTCTCCATGAACGGTGCATTACATTTTATATCTCCAAATTTTATGTAATATTATAAATAAATAAATATACTAGATATATATGATATATATTATATCTAAAAATGAATATAAGTATGGAGATAATGGAATTTTGAACACATGAACAACTTGTAATTATAACAACTACATTTTTGACTCAAGTACCAAATATCAAAAAATGATTATTTTTAACATAAATGATTTCATAATTTTTATAAAATGATAATTAGTGACATAAAATGAGAAACTGATTTGAATATTTTTCTTAAGAAATTATAAATTTACTTTATTTTGTTATTTAGGAGATTATAAATGAATGTTTCAAGTCGTACACGAGGTAAGGGGTTTCTTTTCTCACTTTTAATTCAGTGAGATTTTTATAGTTTTCCACTTATTTATGTCATGTGGTGTATTGTGTACTTATATTTGGTATATATTATCATGATTCTATTTATATTCATGATATTATTGGATTCATTTTGTGGTTATTAACTTTTTTTCATACATCTCGATTGATTACAACGTGATATAATGTTTTCATCTTACTTTTTATTCTATTGAGATTGATGCTATATTTTCCACTATTTCCTTTTTGATGCATATGTACTTTCCATGATTTAATTCTTTTTGTAATATATTTTACCTTTTGGGTATTGAAATCTTCTTTGTATGATCATTCTTTCATGGGGTGTATGTTTTCTAAGTAACCAAATCGGTAAGGGTACCATTCACAGTACTCTTTTAGTCAAAGAATTCTTTTATGACTAGCATTTTAATTTGAATTTTCATATATTGGGATATGTTATTCTATATACTTATTACTAATTTCCATGTGATTAGAGACCATTTTACCTCTCATCAACTCATTTTCTGTATTTTAATGTGATGTCATTAGGTAATCGAATTTCTGTATGGGAACTTCTTAAACCAATTTTAATTCATTGGGTTAAACTTTTATTTCTTGTTTATGTATTTATATAAATATGTTTGAATAACCTATGATTGTTTTAATCTTAATATCCAATTATATTGGGTGTGTTTATATTTTTCACACATAATTATTTCATTGATTTATCCTTAATATAATGGTATGATCTTTGTATGTGATTTCGTCTCAATGTACATTCCATTGAGTCTTATTTGTTGTTATGCACCAATTCAAATTTATATGGTGTATATAATACCCTTTAAAATATTATCTAATTAATATCCTTATTCTAATTATATTATATGTATTTTTATTTTATTCATTAATTATTTTTAGTAATGTTTTTTTGAGTGGTTACGTGACTCTTTAACTAAAACATCATTTTAAAAGCATCAATGATTTATTCTTCTAAATCTTTCTTAATAATGTCCTTTTTTTTAAAATGGTTTTAATAATTTATTTATATGGAAATAAATGTTGTGACATGTTAATTTCTTTAAAATATTCATTGTGGTATATGACACATCGATTCAAAAATATCTTTATTAAATGATTTAAATGGTTTTAAATGTGGTTTCATAAAGAATTGTTTATTTCTATATCTTGATATGATATATTATGATTGGAATTTGGAAATTTTATCTTTAATTTATGATTCCATTATGTGTGAATATTATGTTATAGTTAAATTAAATTATTCACATATATGTGTGGTTTCGTGATAATCCTAGGGCGGGTGAGCCCGAGATAGCACTCCAATTCATTGGGTAACATAACAGAGGTTAACGTTAAACTTTATCATCACAGATTTAGGAAATATAATGTGATGTGTATTCAAAATGTAACTCCCTACATAGCTATGAATGCTACAATGTATGTTTGATATGGATTCAACATCTAACCTTTATGATTTAGGATTTAAATGTGTTATTCATAGATCATATGGTTTTATAAGGAATGTTAAAGAGAATATTTTTTGTATGTATTGATGAACAAATGTTTTATTTCATTATTTTTTGACCCTTAAAATTTTTTATGCTCATTCCATCTTGTTGATATTTATTTCACGGGGTATAAGGCAAGGTATGTGACTGGAATAACTGAATAATATTTCTATCAAGATAAGAATTATTGTTTTCTTTTTTTAATTTTTATTTTATGAAGAAAATGGATACTAAGTATAAGTGTATACATTGTAATTTTTGAGATGTAATGTAATAGGTATGACCTAATTCTCTAAATCTCTAAACCAGGAATGGTCTTTAATGAGAATTATTAACATAAGTCAAGATTATGTAATGTTTAAGGACAAGTAATTATAATTTGTATTAAAGGTCGGTTTAGATAACATTAATGGTTAGGTTGTTATTTAAGAATAAGTGACATAACCATAATTTTTAGCACTTTAGAAAGTGTCGTAATTATTTTAGAGGTGTTAAATTGTTATTACATTTTTAGGTGAAAATTGAAAGTTATTAGATAACCATTGACGTAAAAATATGTAAAGGTTATTTTTGTGGAATTTGTCCCATTTTTGGGAATTTTATAAAATTGTATAGCTATTGAAATAGAACAACACACAGACCGTGTGACAACCCATCGCATCGGAAAATGTTGTGGGAATTTAACCCACAACCAAAGTGAGATTGAGATTTATCACATAACATTGGACAACGTGAAGTCTCCATTTAGTATGGCTAAATTTTTTTCGTTAAATGATTTTATGGATCATGTATATGTTTATTTGGGATCTTATGTTTTATCAAATAGACATCCTTAGTGTAGTACAATTATTTGGAGATTATGTGATAATGGTTATTTTTTAAGACATTCTCTTTTCTAGGAACACTATATGTTTAAGAAAAATAGAACAACATTGGATTTATTTTATGGAGTAATAGTTGAAACCTTATTTTGGAATAATCTATGTTTTAATTGTGAATATAAGGTGACTTGGGTTGTTAATGGAAATGATCATCCTATCATAGATAATATGTGATTAGGTTTATTACACTTCATTAAGAGGCTTTAAGGGTAATCGATATTTTGGATATAAATGTTAATATTTTTTTCGAAGACTGTGTAATTAAATCCTTCTATGTTTTGGGTTTCAATATTAGTTTAGATTATTTTGATGAATTTTAAGGAAATTTAATATAGAATGGTCTTTATTTCACATTTGGTACTTTTTATTGAATATTGGAGATTAATATTAGTATTTATTTTTATAAAGGATTATCCTTTTCAGGATTATCAGATCTCATACTAACCAATTTTGGTTTTGGATAATGTATAAAGGCAGGGGTAATATATGGTTTATATTTTTTGGATTACTTCATTCTCTATAAGTTTATTCTATGAATTTTTATATGACCAATTCATCATGAATACTTATCGTTTGGTGAAAATATTATTTTGAGGTAGAAATTTTCTAAATGATGAATGTCTAGATGTCATGAAAGTAAGATTCCTTATGATCTTTTTAAATCTCATAAATAAATTTTCCAAATTTATGAAAATAAACTTAAAACCAAAACGTTATATGTTAACTATTCCTACTAGGAAACCATTGAACGTTTAACCTATCAGAAATTTGTGGATTTCTTGTGGTTAACCTTCTATTTATCATGTTTTCTATTACTCTGCATCAGAATATCAGCCTTAGATTATCCTAAATATCTGTGTTTTCATAGAATCCAAGTATAGGTTATCTCGGGTGACCTTTGAACTTATATTCATATCTTTTAAAGTGATAGTTATATTTACTTTTTTCCGATATGGGACTTTTAATGTTGTTTCCATGACCAATTTGAAAATTTCGAGGACACAATTTCCAAAAGGGGTGAAGGATTAAGCATCCCAGGGAAGTAAAAAATGTGAAATTTTTATATTTATTAAAAAATTAGAATTAAATAATGATTTAATTTTATAGGGGATGCTAAATTCCATGGTGTGCGTGACACGCAACAATGGTTTTCTCTCAAGACTTATGTTGCACACAATACTGAGTCATATTGAAAAATAATATATTATTATTATTTTAAATGGTAGTTAACGCCTAATCGTTGTAATGGAAGGAATGAATTGAAATAAATTCAATATGATTATACATATTTTTTAAATGTTATTACATTTATATAATAAAATATTGAGTCCTAAAATGTGAATGAATCTATTTTTAAACATAAATAGACTAATTTACTTTAAAATTTCAATTTACCGCCTTTTGATGTCGAACCCTATTTAAATATATTTTTCTTATCTTTTATATGTTCTATTTGACATAATAAAATTCTTCTTTAGAACTGGGACACCAAAATTTAATTTGGGTAAATTTTTTGTATTTTTCTGTCAAAGATCATTTTTAATGAATAGTGAAAATACAATATTTTAATTCAAAACAGCCTTTTAATCTAATTTTTTTATATGGTCAGATTATAATTTTTTAAATGGTTTTAAAGTATCATTATATTATATTAAAATAATTTAAAACAATTTTGGTTATTTGAAATAATTTTCCTATGAAATTGAACCTAAAAAAGTGTCAATCTTTTGATGGTTATTATTTCATAAAAACACACTTTCTGTTTTGAAAACGAGAATTAATTTTATATTAAATAATGCAACTTCTGTGTTTTGAATTTGGTAAAATTTACATCATTTTTTTTGGAATATGAAATATATCTTAGTCTTAATTCTAGGCCTTTTTTCTAAAAACCATCAATTGTTTTTGAATATTAAAAACACTTAGTAGTAGTAACATTCGGACTTTTTCATTTAAATGAAATTTTATCACTTCTGTGATTTGTATTTCAAAAATATGACATACATTTTTGTTATCAGTAAGTAAAATGTGGTTAAATATGATGAAAATAATTTCTGGTGAATATTAACTTTTTACTTGTATTTACTGCAGTTAAAGGAAAATAGGGTAATTGCTGTTAAAAATAAGATTATAATAATATAAAATTATCTTAACACTTTTACTAACCTTTTTGGATGAGTAATGGTTGACCAAGATATTCCTTGTTAATAAATTTTTCTTTTGAAGGCCAATTGGGTAAGATAATGACATTAATAACAATTTGTTTCATGTAAAAAATATCATAAAAATGTATTGTTTTGCTGAAACAATTTAAATGTAGGGATATAATTTTATATATTTGACTATAAATATTCATTATAAATATATATATATTTCTTAAATCCTGGTATTTTATTTATAATCTTTAGACATAATATAAATAAAATTATTTATGAAACAATAATGATGCAATGTTTACCTCATGAATGGATGATTTAAATAAATAAGATTCTAAAAATTAAAAATTTATCCTAAACATGTACAATTCTTATTGGATGATATTATTTCGAACAAGACTCATATTATTTTCGACATTAATATGTTTTGGACCGTTTGAAACCAATAATAATTATGTAGTAAAATAATATTTTCTAACACTCTTAAAGAGCCCCACCCCCCCTTTTAAAAACCACCCAACACTAACCCATTACTCACACCTCTCAAGACCCATTGCTCTTCCAAATTCTTCCCAAATAAGCTATCATGATCCTTATCTTCCATCTATAAGCATTACCTTAGGTAGAAGGCATTTCAAGAAATCCTATTGCTTCAAACCAAAGGGAGTTACACGATTTAAAGGTAACGTCTTATATGAAGTTCTTTTCTTTTATTTTACTTATCCAACACCATATAATCTTTTTATTAATCATTTTATATCAAAAAAATATCCTCAATATACTAGATCGTTTTTATGATAAGGATTTTAACTACATTTACACACTCCTCTGTCTAATGGGTAAAAAACAAACTATTTCTATGGACGATGAACAACTGCCTCACAAAACAGTCATGTTTCAATTTTCTCATACCACCTCTTATGGTGGCCATTATGATGAAATTTTATAAATATTTGATATATATTATATTAGTATTGTCTATATATTTTTGTATTTTTCATTTATATCATACCATTATGGTCTCCATAATGGGTAAACACAATAATTTTATTGGAGGAAATGTGGACTACCCTCCCCTCAATGTGATTTGACTAGTTCAGGGCATACGTGGAACATATAAAGGGTGTAGTTAATGAAATTATATAGGATATTATAATTTAATTATAATATACTTATTTAGCATTATTTTTTTCATTCCCTAAATTATAAAATATAAATGAAAGTATTGTTCATGTGTACGTATGGCTTACCATCTCCATGGACAGTGCATTTCATTTATTCACTCCGAATGTTATGTAATATAATAAATACATACATATAATTTATATATATGATATATATTATATTTAAATCATGAATATTATTATGTATATAATGGACTTTGAACCATAGGAACAACATGTAATTATAAGAAGATCATTTTTGACTCAAGTACCAAATATAGACAAGACGACCATTATTAACATAAAAGATTTCATATTAATTATAACATGGTAACACCATATATAATAGGAATAATAAACTATAAAATGTTCTTAAGGAATTATAAATTAACTTTATTTTATTATTCAATAGATTAAATAATGAACGGTTCATATCGAACACAAAGTAAGGAGATTCTTATCTAACTTTTAATTCTGTGAGATTTCAATTGTTCGCCACTTATTTATTTCCAATGGTGCATTTTATACTTCCATTTCATATATATTATCATTATTTCATTTATATTTATCATATTATGTGATTAATTTGGTATTTATTAACTTTTGGTTATACAACTCGATTGGTTACAACGTGGTAAGGGGTTTTCATCTCACTTTTTATTTCCGTGAGATTCAAGCTACATTTTCCACTATTTACTTTTGTGTGGTGTATGTTCTACCCATTATTGCATTAATTGTGTAATATAATTTAAATTATTTTTATTTACATCTTCATTGTATGATCCTTCCTTCATGGTTTGTATGATTCATATGTTAACAAATCCATTAGGGAACCTTTCACCGTACTCTATTAGTCAAAGACTTATTTTAGGAAATGTATTTTAATTTCAATTTTCATATATTGGGATATGTTATTCTATATCCTTATTGGTGTAAATTTAATATCCATGTGATCAGATACCCTTTTTTCTCTCATAAACTAATTTTCTGAATTTTATTGTGATGTCATTAGGTTGTCGAATTTCCCTAAGGGAACTTCATAACAAAATTTTAATTTTTTAGGTTAAACATATACATCATAATTATTTCTTACTATAAATATGTGGGAATGACCTCTAATTATTTTTCACTTAATATCCACTTATATTGTGTATATTTATATTTTTCACACATAATTATGTCACTAATTTATCCTTAATATAATTGTACAATCTTTTTAAGGGATTTCGTCTAAATTTGAATTACATTGTAACTTATTTTTTATTATGCACCAATTATTTTTTATATGGTGTATATACTACCCTTTTAAATATTATATCATGAATATACTTATTCATATGATATTATATGTTTTTTTGTTTTATTCTTTAATTATGTTCATTAATGTGTTTCTCAAGTGTTACGAGACTCTTTGACTAAAACATCGTTTTAAAAGCTTCAATGATTTATTCATCTAAATAATTATCATTAATATCCATGTTTTCAAATTGGGTTTAAGGATTCAATTAAATAGAAATTAATATTTTATAATATCAATTCCTTTAAAATATTCAATGTGGCATGGGACACTTTGAATCAAAAATCTATTTATTAAATGTTTTAAATGGTTTGTAAAATGGTATGATAAAGAATTTTTTATTTCAATATAATGATATGATATATTGTTATTGGAATGTGGAATGTTTATATTTAATTTTTGAATGTGTGATGTGTTAGGAATAATAGATTTTTATTGGGAAATTTTCACGTATACTCGTGGTTCCATGATAAAACTAGGGACAGTGAGCCTGATATAGCTCTCCAAATAATTGGGTACCATGACGGAGGTATACATTAATGCATCTCCAATGAGATGTAAGTAATACATTGTGATAGGAATTCCAAATGTAACTCCCGACATAGCTATCGAATCTAAAATGTAAGTTGGATATGGATGCGACATGTTTCCTTTAGGATTTATTATTTCTATGTGTTATTCATAAACCATATGATTTCATGAGGTATGTTAGAAACATTTTGTTTTGTATGTATTGATGAATTAATGTTTTTTTCTTTATTTTATAACCCTTACTGAGCTTTGTATTCCCATCCCAGGATTTTGTAATTTTTTTCACTATGTATAAGGCAGGGTAAGAGAGAGTAAGAACACAAGAAGATTTATATCATGAAAAGAATTATTGCTTGATTTTATGATTTTTTTCTAAAAAAATGGATAGTGAGTAGAAGTGTGTAATATGTAAATTTTGAGATGTAATTTAATATTTATGTCTTTATTCTCTAAAATGCTAAACATGAAAAGATCCTCAATGTGAAATATTAGCTTAATTCAAAATTATGTAATGTTTAAGGCCAGAAACTTATAGTGGGTGTCAAAGAACGGTTTAGATAACATTATAGCTTAGGGTTTCATTTAAGAATAAGTGACATATGAATAATGGTTATCCTATTAGAAGTATTCGTAGTTAGTTAGAGGTGATAAATTGTTATTACATTTGGTGGTGCAAAATTAAAGGTGTTAAATTACCTTTGAAGATAAAATATGTTATGGTTAATTTTGAGGAATTTTTCACATTTTTTTTGAATGTAATGAAATTGTATAGTTTTTTAAATAGGACAACACATAGACCGTGTGTCCACTCATCGTGTCTAACAAAGTAGAGGGAATCAACCCCAAAACCAATGTGTGACTGGGATTTATCACCTACCACTGGATAACGTGAAGTACATGGTTAGTATGATTAATTATTTTTTGTTAAATGATTTTATGGATCATGAGTATGTTTATTTGGGATCTTCTGTTTAATCAAATAGACATACGGTGTATAGGAAAATAATTTGATGATTAAGTGTTTAAGCTTATTTTGGAAGACATTTTCTCTTTTGGGAACACTATATGCTTAAGGAAAATAGAATACTGTAGGTTTTAATCTGTGTAGTGATGGATAAAATATTATTTTGGAAGAATAAATGTATTTATTGTGGAAATAAGGTGATTTTAGTTACTTATGGAAATGATTAACCTATCCTAAAGAATATGTGATTAGGTTAATTACACTTTAGTATGAGACTTTTTGGGTAGTCAATTATTTTGGAGATTAAAGTTATGATTTACTATGGAAGACCATGTGATTAAATCAAACTGAGTAATGTGTTTAAATATTAGGTTGGATTATATTGAATAATTTGAAAGAAAATTGTATATTTAATGGTGTTTCATGGACATTTTAGTACATTTTGTTGAATTTTTGAGATTAAGAGAAGTATATCTTATTATGAAGGATTATCGTTTTGGGGATTATATAAACTCGAACTAACAAAATTTTGGATTGGTTAATTTATAATGATAGGTGAAATATATGGTTTATATTTTGTGGATACTTTTATTCACTATAAGTTCATTCTAGAACTTTTTATGTGACCAAGTCATCAGGAATACTCATCATATAGAGAAAATATGATTATGTGGTAGAAATTTTTTAAATGATCAGAGACTAAATGTTAATTAAATATGTTTCCTTATGTTATTATTAAATCTCATAAATAAATCCTACATATTTATGAAAAGGAAATTAAAACAAACATATTTTTTGTTTACCTTTCCTACTGGAAAACCATTTACCATTTATCCCATCACAAATTTGTGGTTTTATTATTTTTTACTTTCTCATAATCATGTTTTATATCACTCTACATCATAACATGAAACTTAGTTTCACTTCCATATCCATGTTTAAATGGAATCCATGTATGGGTTTTCTCACGTAACCTTTTTACTTATCAATCTTTCTTTTAATGTGATATTTTTATATACTCTTTTTCTAATGTGGGACATTCAATGATATTTCAAATCCTAATTTTAAAATTGCAATGTCCCAATTTCTGAAATCGTAAAGGATGTAACATCCCATGAAAATACAGAACATGACATTTTGGTATTTATTAATATTTTGGAATTAAATATTAATTTTATTTTAATGTTGATTCAATATTCAGTGGAGTACTAGACAATAAAAAATGGGTTTCTCTAATGTCTTATGTTTCACACAATGTTGATTCATACTGAAAAATAATAATATATTATTATTTTAAATGGTAGTTAATACCAAATCGTAGTCATGGCGGTAATGAACAAAACGAACTAAAATATGATTATACATGTATTCTAAATGTTTTTAAATTTATCCAATAAATCTTAGAGGCTTAAATTTTGAATGAATCTGAATATAATCATAAATACTTAAATATTATTTTAAAGGATGATTTACCACGTTTCGAAAGTGAACCCTCTATAAATCTAGTTTTAGTAACATTTATATGTACTATCTGACTGAATAAAATTATTATTTTGAATCGGGACATCAATATTTACTTTGGGTAAATTTTTTCTATTTATCTTATAATGTTCAGATTTTAATAAATAGTGAAAAATACTGCATTTTAATAAAAAAATTCCTTTTAATATAATTTATTTATAGGGATATATTATCTTTTGAAATGGTTTTAAAATATAATTAGATTATATTTGTACTATTTTATCCAATTTTGGTCATTGGATGTAATTTCACTTAGAATTTGGACATAAACAAGTGAATATATTTTGATAGTTATTATTTCGTTAAAACACACTTTTTTGTTTGTTCAAGATGAATTAATAATAAATTAATTAATTCAACTTATATGTCTTTAGTTTTATATAATAGAAATAATTTTTGGATTCAGAATATAAAATATATTTTAGGATGGATTTTTGGTATTTTTCTAAAGACCTTCAATTTTTTATGAATAGTGAAAACACTAAGTTGTACTTAAAAACCACTTTTACATTTAAATAATGTTTTAACGCTTCTATGAACTGAATTTAAAAACTCCAAAATACATGTTTGTTATCAGATGATAAAATGAGGTTTAGTAAGATGAAAATATTTTTTTTTGAATAGTAAATTTTGACATTTATTTTCAACGGTTAAAGGTAATTATGGTAATTCGAGCGAAAAATAATATTATAATAATGTAAAATAATCATAACACTTTTCCTAACCATATTATATGAGTAATGGTCGACCAAGATAAACCTTGGGTATGAATTTGGACTTTGAAGGCTATTTGGGTAAGATAATGACATTAATAACTTTTTTTTAAAGTAAAATTAAAAATATCATAAAAATGTATTATTTTGCTAAAACTACATTAATGTGGGGTTATATAATTGATATATTTGACTATAATATTAATTATAAAGATAAAAATATTTCCTACATTATGGTATTTTATTTATAATATTTATAAATCTAATAAAAAAATTATTTATGACACAATATTGATGTAGTGTTTAGCTAATTAATGAATGATTTAAATAAATAAGATTATAAAAATTAAAAAAATATCTAAAACCTGACCACATCTTATAGGTTGATTTTATTTCGAGAACGGGTCATCTTATATTCATCTTTAATATGTTTTGGAGATTTAGAAACAGAAAATCATTATATAATAAAATAATATTTAGAAACATTCCTAAAGAGCCCATCCTTCCCATTCTAAAAAGCCCTCACATATAACCCATTACTCAGACATGTAAATCCCCTTGTATTGTCCAAAATCTTCCTAATTAATCTCTCATTATCCCTATATTCCATGCCTTACCTTATACATAAGGATCTTCAAGACATCGTTTTGGTTCAAACCAAAGGGAGTTACCTGATTTAATGGTAATATCATCTCATAAGTTCTTTTCTTTTATTTTACTCCTCCAACCACATAAAATATTTTTATAATTTTATTTTATAACAACACTAGTAGCCTCTATATACTATTTAGTTTTTACGAAAATTATTCAAACTACATTTACACACACCTACGTCTAATTTGTAAAGAATATAATGTTTCTTTGGACGACGAACTACTGCCTCACAAAGTGATGATTGTTCAATATTCCCCTACCACCTCTTATGGAGGCTATTATGATGGAACTATATTTATATGTTATATATATAATATTTATAATGTCTATATACATCTGTATTTTTTATTTATTTCATTCCATTATGGTTTTCGTAATGGCTAGATGTGATAATTTCATTTGAGGAAGTGTGGACTACAGCCCCCAAAAAGTGATATGACTCGTTCATGTAAAATGTTTAATGTATAATGTATAGAGTTATTGAATTTATTTATGATATTATACTATAATTAAAATATTCTTATTTGTTATTATGTTTTTATTCCATTAAATACGAAATAGAAATGAATGTAACAGTCATGTGTGTGTACGGCATACCGTCTCCATGAACGGTGAATTTCATTTCATATCTCCAAATGATATGTAATATTATAAAATAAATTCATATACTGGATATATGTCATATATATTATATCTAAATCATGAATACCATTCAGTAGATATTTGACTTTTGACCACTTGAACTACTTGTAATTATAAGAAGTTCATTTTTGATTCAAGTACCAAATATCGAAAAAATGACCATTATTAACATAAATGATTTCATTATGTTTACAAACTTTTAATAAGTGATTCAAAAATAATTATAAACTAGAAAAAATTTCTTAATAAAGTATAAATAATTATTAGTTTTTTATTCAGGAGGATAAAGAATGAATAGGTCAAGTCAGATACGAGGTATGGGGTTTCTTATCTCACTTTTAATCCCATGGGATTTCCATTGTTCACCAAATATTTATTTCATGTGGTGTATTGTGTAATTAAATTTGATATATATTATCTTTATTCTCTTCCTTCAAGGGGTGTATGTTTTGTAATTTACCAAATTGTTAAGATAACCTTTCACCGAACTCTTTTAGTCAATGTCTTCTTTTATGACATGTATTTTAATTTTAATTTTAATTTGTTGGGACATGTTAGTTTGTAACCTTTTTGTTGAAAATTTTATTTCCTTGTGTTGAAAGTCCATTTTCTCTCTCATAAACTCATTTTTTTTAATTTTAATTATGCACCGTTAGGTTGTCGAATTTTAGTAAGGGAACTTCTTTTCCCAATTTCAGTGGGTTAAACATATACTTCTTGATTATGTCTTGTTATAAATATGTGTGAATGACCTCTTATTTTTTTACACTTAATATCAACATATATTTGGTGTATTTATATTTTTAAAAAATAATAATTTCATTGATATATCCTTATTATAATGGTACGATATTCGTAAGGGATTTCATGTCAATTTACATTCCATTAAGACTTATTTGTTTTTATGCACCAATTCACTTTAATATGGTGTATATGATGCCCTATGAAATATTATATCGTGAATATCCTTATTCTCAAATTATTATATGTTTTCTTTTATTTTATAATTTAATAATGTTTAGTAATGTGTTTCTCATGTGTCACTAGACACATAAGCTAAAACATCATTTTAATAGATTCAAAGATTTATTCTTCAAAAAATTATCATTAATTCCCTTGTTTTACAAATGGTTTTAAATATTTATTTATATGGACATTATTGTCTTAAAATCTTAATTCCATTAAAATCTTCAATGTGGTATCAGACAGTTTGATTAAAAAATATCATTAGAAAAGGTTTTAAATGGTTTTGAAAATAGTTTGATAAAGCATAGTGTATTTTAATATCTTGATATTATATATTGTGATTGGAATGTGGAAATATTATCTTTTCTTTATTCTGACGTTATGTGTTATGATAATGTTATGGTTATTTGTCATTTTAATGTATACTAGTTGTTGTGTGATAAACATAGGATGGTTTAGCCCAAGATAGATCTCTAATGCATTGGGTAATGTGACAGAGGTTAACGTTAATGTTTCTCCGAAGAGATTAACGGGATATACTGTGATGAGTATTCAAAATGTAACTCCCTTTATAGGTGTTAGAGATACATTGTATGTTTGATATGGATGCCACAAGTTACCTTTATGATTTATGATTTCTTTTTGTTATTCAAAAATCTTATGATTTCATGAGGTATGTTAAAGATCTTATGTTTTCTATGTATTGATGAACTAATTATTTCATTCTTTATTTTATAACCCTTACCAAGATTTTTAAGCTCATCCCATGTTTTTGAAAATGTTTTCTCACAAGGTATAAGGCATGGTAAGATAAAGGAAGAACTCAAGAAGAATTATATAAAGAAAAAAATCATTAATTTCATTTAATAATTTGTATTTAATGAAAAAAACGGATACTAAGTAGAAGTGTCTACATTTTAGTTTTTGAGATTTAATGTAAGAGTTATTACCTAATTCTCTAAAACTCTAAACCTGAAATGATCATCAATGTGAATTGTTAACTTCTGTGTTGATTATGTAATGTTTATGGCTAGGTGCTTATAGATACTCCCTATAATATGATAATTAACATGTTACATTACATAAAATAATCATATATATTATCAAAATAGTAATAAAGAAAGGACAAATATCCTTTCATAAAACAATGTAACATACCTATATTGGATCCACTAAAACGGTTCCTTGAGCACAAGGGTCTCATAGCCTGAGGAATTCTCCCTTGTAGACGAAATTCTTGTAACTCTAAGAGAGGGTATAAGGTGGTACAATAGGAAGATCATACCCTCATATCATAGTGGAATAATAGATATAAGAATAATTTATAAAACGATGGTACAGTGGAAACAAAACCATAATAAATTATAGAATAAAAAATAAAGAAGAAATTGTTATAATACCAAAACCAATAGGTCGAGTCATATATAGTATGAGTTTCACATGTGATGATATAAAATGGGGAAATAGGGAATAGTTGTATAAACAATGCTATAAAAAATAAAAAAGGACAAAATAATGATCTACAAGAATCCCAAGAACATGATCATTCCTCTTCTCTCATTCCATATTCTATATGAAAAATAGATAAGGAATGTATATTAGGGATCTTACCCTTATCCACACCTAATGACATGCATTCTTTTAGATTACCAATGGTTCCCCATGTAGGATACGAGATAAACTCAATAGGCCACCCCCAGCAATGTCTATAATAATCCATTCGTGGTACATAACATAGAAATGTGAAGTATTAATGAATAAAAAACAAAGATGAAGAATAAATACATTCTAGATTATGTTATTATAAGACACATAACTTGATATAACTACGTAGGCATATTCTATTTTACATATAAATGGTAACTATATATATTTATAATGAATACATGTTTATTTACAGTACTCATGAGAACCTTTAGATCCATGTAAATGTATTGTAGGTGTTCACTGGTACTATAGTGCATATCAGGCATCCATAAAAAGTATAAAGAGATAATTGCTCTAGAAAGTGAAAAATAACTAATCTTATATGAATTCAAGACATATTTACTATCTCCCAATATGGTGGGTTGATTCATCATTCCCATAATGTGAAACACAAGAGCATGGAGGACATTCCCATCATCAATATATTGGTACAAGAGTTCCCTATTTCATACCCAGTACAAAACATAAAGGATCATGAAACACCATGCTCAACATGAAACATAACAATTTTCAATATCAAATAATAATTGGAAACTCATAAATATAATAATAATCATAATCATGATGGATAACCACTAATAAATTTATATTCATTTAGAATAATCTACCAAGGGTGCATATTTCATAGAACTAACATTCAAAAATATCTATATATGCGGTGATGCCTCGCCACGGATTTTCATTTCACAAACTCAATCCACATAGTAATCAAATAATTGTAATTTAATTTACATATCAATTGAAACAAGTAAAAAGTGTTTTCTAAATTTAAAAATATATACAATACAAGAAATATCAATTTTCATGTCTAATTGGATTTTTATATGGTGTTGGGTCATGTGAACAGTTACATAAAAGGAGGGTATCTAATTTTTTTATCCCAGAGGTGTAGAAATCATTGTGGTCATCTTACCTACTATTTAAATGTGGTCTATATATGTAATACCACATGGAGTAATTAATTTTAGGGATCTTACACATTTTATGATATCACATGGAATTGTATTTCATGATGAATGATGATGAAATACTTTGGAAACACTTATTCTTGTGGAAAATATTTCAAGAATGCCTAGATTAGGTATGTGGAAAACTAATCATTCAGCATTATTCTCTTATTCAACATTGAATGGTAGAAAATATATCAACAGATTAACACCTTTAAAATAAGGAATATGATTCTACACCACAATATCCCAAGGTAAGTTAAGGTAAATTACAATAGGAACCCAAAAGATTTAAAATATACCCACTTCTAATAAAAGAAATCTGAATGCAATATAATGAGTTTTTAGATAAATGTTATATAATAATCCATGCAATAGATCAATGAAAAAACAATATCATAGCATTTGAAATGGGGAAAAAAGAAAAGGGGGAAGGTTTAAATTCATTTATTGTAAAATCATAAAATCACCCTCAAAAGCATGGTTGCATGGTTTGTCCACATGGATGTCCAAAAAATGTGGCAACTGTACAATATGATCTATCCAAGGAAAAACCTAACATGGTAATATGAACGAGGCTACTAACCTTGTAATACTCATGCAAATAGATTCTAAAATATGTCTAATACAAATTCTATGGTCTTCTGCCAAACCTATCATGTGTCTAGATCAACCATGCAGGATAATGATTCCCTCTAAAACATACCACACAGTCTTTAGTAACCCTTAATAATGGGTATAAGAATTTCTACTAATTCTGCAACCCAATTTTCTTCTCCACGTTCAAGGTCTATATGATGTTATCAATCATATTAAGATACTGATATATTCTTTTCCCCATAGTGAATGTTTACAATGAAAAAGTAGGATTAAAATTGGAAAAAATGAATCATACCACTAGAAAATTCATTTACATACCAACATAAACTCGGGTTTTTATGTTTATTATGGAATGAAAATTATGATTATTAAATCATGTATTGTGATGGGAAAAGAATAAGACATGATTGACTTAAAATTCTCAGATTGGACTAATCCAACTAAAGGGAAGGAAATTTTTATGCATATTTTTAAATTGAACTACTTTAACACCACTTTATAGATAGCAGAATGATGTTATTAATTATCCTCACATTTATATATATATATATATGATAATGTGAACTAATTAACACCCATATAAGAGTTAGGGGGTCCACAACTAGTTCACATTCCCAAATACATTCCTAACATGTAATATGAACTCTACTTCTTACATGTACACCTCTTTGTGAACACATTAGCCTACCAAATACATGAATCCACTACCATGTAGGCTTTGTGAGGTTTCATTATGACGTGGGTGAGGTCTATACTAAAACATGAAATATTGAGCTATGGATCATCAATATATAATAAAATAGTTACAACTATTAAATGCAAGTCACAATCTTAAGTATTAATCCCATTTTTTAATGAATAATTCTAATCATCTTCATATCATTTCTAATTATCCAATTATGTTAATTCTAATTATGATAGATACACAATATCATAAAAATTTCTTTTTCAATTTTTTTAAATAAATATCATTTAATTACTACATTGGGATATAGCATAGGTGTTGAGAATATATTTTTAATGTTCACATTTCATGTAGAATTTTATTCACACATCTTAATGAAAACTAATTCCACTTCTATGAATAAAAATCTGCATGTGCGTCTCATTATGATGATCACATAATTTGATTTGTTTTTAGATGCCCAATTTATGAAATGATATCATTTGCAGTAATTGATAACATTGAATTTAAATGAAGTAGCAGAAGAGAGATACTGGTTTGTTCTTAATAACCCTATATGTTTAGGTGAGAAAACAATAAAGTAGGAATATTGGAATTAAAAGATAAATTTCCCCTGAATATTTAAATTATAACAATATATAAAAAATAAAATGAATAAATAAATAAAATATTAATTTTATTTTGTTCAAATGAATATCAAAAACTAAAATAATTGCATTAAAGTAACATAAACCCCTTACACATTATATTGTTTTAGATGAATGTAACATTTGAAAATTTTATTCTAATGCAAAAAAATATAATCCAAATAATTTAATGATAAAAAATAAAAAAATAAAATCATAATTTAGAGTATACAAAAAAAATAAAAAATATTATATAGATTATCAATTATAAAATGATAAATGAGATTGGAGTCACAATAAAAATAAAATATGAGGACCATATAAATGATAATGTCATGAATTTATGACCATTTAATTAAATATAAATAATCATGATTAAATGATATTTCATGATATAATAAATCAATTGGGAAAACTATATTTCACATAAATGAAATTATATGCATAATTAAAAACATTTCTCAATGAGTTGAATTAGAGATGGTAACCCACACACTAAGCCTGATTTGTTTTATTGAAGAAAAAACAATAATAATAATTGAACAATGATTATTATTTAATTAAAGAATAATTTAGTCATAGTAATAACATATTATAACCTTCATTGTTAATAATTAAAATCATATATATATATATAGTAGTTAGTTTTACCTATTTTCCCATAGTTGGTGTTCATGGTAAATAGTAATTTCTTATAAGTGGTGTAGATATTTTTTCATTATCTAATGTTAATAATTTGAAATTTAATAAAATTAATATAATTTTGTTCACTATTTAAAAATCTCATGAATAATTTATTTATATCATACTGATTTATCATGAATGTAGAAATCGTAAATAATCATATTTTGGTGATTTTTTCACATGACGTCTTTTTTCTCTATAAACAAATTGAATTATGATATTTACCATACAAAACATAAAAACTCTAAATTGAATTATTCAAAAAATACTACAATATTATTTATTATTTCCTAATCATCCATGAGGTGGTTTCATATAATCATTCATGTTGGTGGTGAGCATGACCAAAAAATGAGCATAACATGATTAATGTATAATTATAGTGATATTTAGATTCTATATCATTATATCAAGGTCATAATGATTACATTGTGTTTTTATTAGTAAAATATATATAATGATAAAATAATCAATATAAAAATTGATTTATGAGAACCAATTATGTTGTATTAATAGATTATTTTATAATTGTTTCCCTTATTTAAGAGTGAAAATTTAGTAAAGACTTTTTATCACTCATAAAATAATTAGGATATTAAATATATATTTTCATTATAAAAAATAAAAATATTTATAATATAATACCATTAAAATATTCATACATGAAATGGAATAACGAAACACCATGAATCATACCATGATTGTGGTATCTTTCACACACACATAGATGAAGAATTATTTTTCTGATGATTGAGGTAAAAATTTAATACGGTCTTGTATTAAATAATAATAAATAACATATAAATTTCATAAAGATAAAATAAATTACATTTTTGGACCAACCATGATTGACTATTTTAGAAAATGAAGTTGTTTATTTATGGAGGAGGTAGTCTGGAGAAATGGAAGTTCCATGCAATCATTTATATTAATGGAAATGATAAAATATAGGATTGATTGTGCAATTATTAAAATAAAAGATAAGTACAAATCATATTCTATTGTTATAATTTTAAAATTGGAAAATTACATTGGATGAATAATAAGTTCACTGAATGAAATATGAATGATAAATAGTGATTTGGATTTTAATCTTCACATAATAGATTATATCCTTTGAAAAGGGGGTTAAGACATTGGGTGATGGACTTTTCAGTTAATCAGAATCACATGAATATGTAGTGAAATATTTTTCATTTTATTAGGTATATATTGGGTTTATTATTATTTTTATTTTTTAAGAGATGTCAGGAGTGGAGATCCACTTTTATATGTGAAAACAGTTCAATTTTTTGTAAATATTGAACACATATCCATAATGTGATACAACTATAAAAAAATGTGTCTCCAAATTATAAAACTAATTATGTGGTAAATTTATTTGGTCAGTAAATCCTCAAGAATGACTATCACACATGTATCAATCCATTAAGAACATGACTTATTAGATTCAAAATTGATTCATTTAAAATTTTATGTAGTCTTTACATAATTTAACATAATATTTATGCATAAAAACAATATGGAAATTGATAGATCATTTTGACATTATGATAATAAATCAGAAAACAATTTTTTCTAATACAATATTATAATTTATGAAATATTTATTTTCATACAATTAATATATAATGGTAAATTTTAGAAAAATATTACAAATATTATAATATATAAAATATAGGATTTTAATTTATATTCAATGTTGTAGAAAATATATTTTCAGTTTAACAATTAATAATATTATTAAAAGTAATCAAAATATTCTTTGAAAGAATTATTTATTAATAATTTAAAAATTACATTGTTCTAGTAAAGATGTTATATTCCTCTTTTTAATAATATTTAATTTTTTAGAAGAATATTTTACCATAATCAATTTATAATATTTTTATAATAATTTCTATAATAAATTTAAAATTTTGAATTTACCATTCATACATATTTATATATTTTTAAAAAATAAAATAATTTAAAATAGTTAAACAAAAATTTATACGAAAAATATTTTTGGTATATTAACTATTCTATTTCTGAAAAATTACTTATTATATTATTAATAATATTATTTTTTACAAAGTCAATATATCAATGAATTTTCACTAATAAAAAATTATTTACCTCATATAAAATTAAAACATTAGAAAACCAAATGATATATACATAATTCCAATTGATTAAAAATTACATTCCAAAATTTTGCATATTCATGATATATATATATATATGTATACATATAGATATATCAATATAGAATGATATTATGATAATATCTATCCAAATAACCACTTACCATATGCTAGTTAATCCTAGTCATTAGGTAATATATTTTTACAATTTTGGGTAGCGGTTCTGCTGGCTTGTATATGTTGGAAATAACCATGATTTTTATGTTATCTCGTATATGGGTTCACTCAAATAATAATTTCTCATATGATGATTAATATTAGTCTAGGGTAAAAACTATAAAAATATACCAATCCAATTATTGGGAATTGGGCTTCAAAAGGATTACATCCTATTCTATATGTAATTTTTCTCACAAGTACTTATTTATTTTGAGTTTTTTTCATTATAATACACCAAAAATATTAAATACTATGATTAAATGATCATATTTAATATTTAGAATATATCAATGATTTTTAAAAAATTTATAGTTAATGAAACACACTATTTAACTTTTTTTTGATTTATGTGTAATATATAGTGATATTATCGATCGTTACTAAGCTTTATTATTGGGTACCCTTAATATTACTTAATTAATTTGTGCGAGATAGATTATAAGTGTTGTGCCAAAAACCAAAACTTTTAGAACAAATGTTAAAAGAAAAAACGTAAAAACTCATTTATACAGATTCTTAAATAAATTTTAACGTATCCTTTTAACATATGGACCTTTTTTGTTTAGAGTTATGGGGAAAAAAGATAAATAATTTACAAGTAGAAAATGTGTAATTTTTTTGTAATTGAATTTTCTCCAAAATACAATAATCTAATAAATCCAGAACAAGAGATCAAAATTTTATAAAAATCATACACACAAAATACTCTTGAATTAGCATTAGATTAATTATTTTTCTTCATAACCTATGAAAAAAACCAATGAAATTTTTGTGTTTAGATGTATAGTATGAGTAAACATAAAAAATATACATCTTTTATAATGAATGAAAATAATATAATCATGTGGGTATAATCAAGATACATAAGAATATTATAAGAAACAAATAATGGAAAATAAATCATGGAATGAATCTTTTCATGATATAATAAATTGATAAATATATAATTGACACTTGAGTTAATAAACACTACCAATCTAATAATAACATAATCATGAGAATAAATAATAAAATTACCCATCATAAACATATAGACCATTAAAATATTAATCTAAATCTGGAGAGTATAATATAATAATAGAAACAAATTCATATTTTCTACATACATGATTATTGGCAATATTATTTTAATATTTGACATCATTATTTCCCAGACAATCTATTGAATAAAACACAATAAAAACAATTCGTCTCATGAGGCTTAAAATTTTAACTAACTATGTGAAGTGGGATATAATAATACACCCATTATAAATATAAAAATTAATGCTCCATAAAAAGTCAATAAATCATAAAATGAAAAAGAAATCATGGAATAAAACCCGGTGTCATATCATATTAAAATGTATTTATATAAGGAAATCACCAACTTGATAATCCTAGGTAAAAGGAATGAATATCCAAATATAATTGTAAAAATTATTCCTAAATTTCATTAAATAAAGATAAACAATACAATACTTAAATAATATTGTTAAGGGTTATAACCTTTAGAAAAAATTTCCCAATTAAGAGATATATGGATTCTAGGTGAATAAAATTATATTAATGGAAGGAAATAATGAGAGTTCACAATGAAATATAGTTGGAACAAATTTATTCGTCTTTCTCATTGATCCATTGGAATGAAAAAGGAATTTGTTGATCATATATTAGAAATAAAATTAAATTACATAATCCATGTAGAGAAAGAAGTTGGATGGAAAAATTTCAAAAAATTATTTAAACATGAAAATGATATTTAAAAATTAATGAAATCGATAAAAAAATTTACTGTTCAATGTAAATTAATTTTGAAATAATATATTTCCTTCATGATTTAAAAATATTTAAGATAAAAATGTCATTTAATGATGAGAAAATCAATTTCATTTTGAAAAATACAAAATTTTGGTTGAAATAATATATATAAAATGAGGAAAGAGATAGAAGGATGAGTTCACATAAAAATACTTATAAAAAGAGATAATAGAATTCCCCCCTAGTATTTTCAATTACATGATTTGATTTTGATATTCTTTTGGTTCATATATTTATCTTGGATTCCTACTGTTCCAGTTTTAAATTTTTTGTATCATGTGTCCTTTATCTAAATTTTTAGTCTTCGATGTAAGCGGTAGTATTTTCCCCTGTCTTTTATATGGGAAAGGTGTTAATATTTGGTGTCTTGGAATTGAAATTCTGGCACATATAGAGGCTCTTTTTTGGGTATTGTTGTTAGGGTGGTTTATACCATTGAGTTAGATGTGTTTTTGGGTGAAAGGAAATTTAATTTTGGCCATTATATCCCCAAATCATTAGCCTATCTCTACACCTTGAATTTCCCCTAGGATCCCATTGAAATTGGAGAAAAATGGCATCATTTTGGGTGGACAGAACATGCCACACGGTTTACTAAACCATACATCCCAACTGGGTAGGGTGTCCAGTACATTAAAAATATTTTTTTTAATTCCAATTTTCTCTTCTAGAAATAAACATAATCCACCCATTTACTCACCATTTCGACCATAAAAACAATGTGAGGCCTCTAAAATACCACAAACACCAATGGAAACCATTATTTTTGAGGTTCTATGTGGGAAAACATCTTCGTTCTTCGAGTTATGTGATTAATTAATTTTTTATCCCATATTAATAGAGTTTATTCCCTCATTATTTATGCTCTAAATGTAAAAAAATTAGTTTTCTTACCTAGGGTTCAATTGATTGTATCTTTTTCAAATATTTTCGATTAGTGTTCGTTTTCTCTCTATTGGTCTGTAGTGGTGCGGTTGATGTTTCTCATAATGATTTGGGGGGGGGGGGTGGCAAAAAATGATGGATATTACTTGAGTAATTATTATCTGATGAGTTATAATTTCATGATATAAATTTTTTTCATGTTCCTCTTCCATTGTATTTGAAGGAAAAAATGTTTTTGGTAGAATCGATTGAGTGGATTATTTTAATGATTCAATTTAACTTGGAATGGCATGTTCTCCATATGTAACTCGTGTGGTATCATTTGGGGTTGTTTAATAAAAAGGTCATGTCATTTATAAAACATTTTTTTGTCTTCCAATTATGGGTTTTTGGGGTTTTGGAGTGATGTTTTCCTTGAAAGATGTTTTTTGAATTGTTTTTATGTGAAAAACCTTGTTATACATCATGGAATTGTTTTATGAAAAATATATATGGTATATTGAGTTTCAAATAGTGTTAAAATGAATATTATGGGATGTTTTAGTGGTTTCATGATCGTAAAATGGGGTATTAAAGGGAATGTGGTTATTTGTGAACTCAAATGTTTTGAGAACATATTATAAATTGTTGAAACAATATATCAAATTTTATGAAAAAAGTGCAACATGATTATGGAATTTTTTGTGCATGAATTATTTGAATGTGAATTTGAATCTGAAATTATATTTATATGAAATTATTTGGGGATGTTTGGTGTGTGGATGTTTTTGAAATGGAATTTTCATGTTAAAATGATATTTTATGAGATGTAGAACATGATTGTGCACAACAAAAGATACCTGGATATATAGGTGGGAAGATGTGTACTAGTATAAGAGTGACCTGGATGGGTTTCATCAATATTTCTTGTAGAATGTTTTATATTGAAAAAGTAAATAATTAATGGGGATGATTTGGGACCACTGCGTATTGTTTATGTTCCCTATAAGTGGATCGTTCATGATAACATATATTTGTAATTGTTACATTTCACCAAGATATGTGGCACCTACAGAAAATAGCTAGTTAGTGCCTAGGGGTGTTCTCGTGACTAAATCTCATCGAATATATGATATTCAACATTATCGTATGGCTTTTTTTGCAGGATACATTAGTAGGATGTGTGTTTCTTTTAAAATTAGTCATTCATAAATGTAAACCTATTGAAAATAGTTTTCATTTAAAATTTCACCCCTTCAGATTGTTACTATAATTCTTGTTAATAAATATCTATATCTTTATATCATAAATTTGTTTCCACATTGAATTTATTTGGGTGTTATACTATTGTTATTTTTATCGCACCCTACTTACACATTTGGGTGTAAGTAAATTTTTTTATGTTTCACACATGTTACAGCATGGTCTTCGGTGAAGGAGGTTTGGATTGTTATCCAATTCAATGGTGTGGTTTTATGGAGAAGTCTTGGGGTTGATATCCTCTTGTGATGTGTTGGTTCTATAGATAAAATAGAATCTACCTTTTTTATCTTTGACCTCTAGAGTCTAGTCTAAAACTTTTATTTCAATTATTAATTTTATTAAAGGCTTCTTTGTAATAGAATTTGATATTGAGTGTAATTATTATTTTTTGTTTTCGAATGTTTCTAACCAGAAGTATATCATTTTAAAACATATATTTATGATTCCTAGTAACTTCCATCAGCCCATGGGGATTATGAATTCCATTCAATATATTCCCCATACTGGTCAGGTGCAAGTTTTTAAGGAAAACATTTCTTTTTTGTGAATAAAAAATAGTATAAAAGGGAGGTCATCTCATTATTGGTCATTTAATTTTGGGAAAGAGTCTGGGAAGACCATAGTTAAGAAAATCAGAATGTAACATTCTGAATATGAGTTGGGTATCTAGATAACACACATCGTGATGGTAATTAAGTCACCATGGGATGTTGAGTTTTATCTGATTTATTTTGTTCTCATGGTTCTTTGATTACATGTAAATGAAAGGAGATTTTGGTAAATGGTCTCATAATCTCATAGGGACTTTAAAGCCATAATGATATAGTTATAATTTCTTGGAACACTAGTTGTGATTTTTATGGGATTGGAATATGGCTGCCAACAATATGTCCAAGCCACTCACAATCACTAATTTCCTCTCACATTGTCTTGTGTCTACTTATGTCAGAATCTTGAAAGCAATGTTTTAAAAATAAATATGACTTGATTTTGAGAAATGATAATTTTTTTAAATGATATTCTAGTAAATAAGACATAATTTGGTTTCTAAAAGGGTGGAAATGAATATTTATAATTGTATGGAAATGGTTAATGGATTGTATAAACATATTTTAAAAGTATGATTTTTGTAAAAATGGGTTATGAAAATCTGTTTTAAATAAAATTTTATGAATAGTTATAATGTGATTTGAATGGAATAACGTGTTTTGGAATTTATGGAGGGGAGATTTAGGATGGATTTTAATTTGGTAATTAATGGGAATTCATTTTTTTACAAAATATTTTAACCTTGATTTTATTGATAATATATGTGTTTTGAAAAGAATGGGTGTTGATGAAATGATATTTTTCTTAAAACTGGATGTTTTCTAAAATAGGATAATATGTTTTGAAATTTATGTGTATGATGTGAAAGTTAATTTTAACTAGTTTTTATTCCTTTTTTGTAAAGGATCATGATATATGAATTGGGTTCTATTATTGAGGTTATTGGTTTGGAGAATGAGAAATTTTGGGTAGATTGTTTTGATTTCAAAAAGTGAAAAGGTTTTGTTTTGATATTTGGTATCCTCATGGGTGACCACATGAATGGGATTATATAGAATGGTGGATGGTAAATGGTAGGACTAAATTTGTTTTGGGGTGAATATGTCAAGGGTTCCCATTATGTCACAGAATCCGGAATTTGTGAGTCCCATGAGATACCATTGGTGAATGCGCTAACAACCGACCATGTTTATTTTCTAAGAAATGATTAAATGGAAAAGTTATTGTTTTTAAAACTAGTGTCTAGGTGGTATGTTTCATATGATTTTTGGTATTTTTTGGGGAATTTTTTTATTCTATGAACCCCACTAGTTGAACGATGTTTTGGGTTTTTGTTTCGTTGATATGTTGAGTTGAGGTGTTGGTTTGCGGTCTCTTTTGATAGGTTTTTGGGAAATCCATTGTAGTTTCTCCACTCATGTTTTTTGCTTCTGTTTTGGGGTATGTTTGGATCAATGTATCATCTTGTTTGGGTCCTTCTATATTCTTTTTGGGTAGGGTACACCCCCATGAAGAGTTAATGTATGATTGAAGTGCGGCCACGAGTGATTTTTCATTGGTATATCCTTCAGTTGATCAACATAAGGACTTTCATCTTGAGCTCTAGATATTGAGTTCACCCCTCTTCTGTTTTGGATATTTAGAACCCCATATAGACGGAAAATGGTTCTTGGTTTTTTAAATAGACCTTAGTTTCTTATGTTTCCTGAGTTATCAATGTTGAAAGTTGTTTGTGGTTGTCAGTGTTGAATGATGTCCAAAAGGGTCTTTGGTTCTTTCTTATCTCTCATCAATGAAAGGGTTCATGTTGGACCACCAATGTGGAAAATATCTTATAGAGTGAATTTTATGGATTCTTTTAGGAATCATTTGTTTTTTGGGACTCGAAATACGGTCGATCTCCTCTTTTTGTTTCTATTAGTCATAATGGTCATGTTCGATGATGTCTTCGGAAGTCGTTTTCTTGTTTGATTATAAAGGTGATGGATTTCAAATCTTATGAGAGTTTCTATTTTGATAGAATTTTCTCACCAATAGTTAAATTATAAAATCTACTATTTTATAGGAATTTGATTCTATGTTTCATTTTTTTATGTTGTTTCCTATCTAAAGAAACAAGGTGTTATGTGAGTGAATATTCATAAAAACGTGTTTTTGTAAATTGTGGGTTAGGGTAAACTATGATAAAAAGTGTGTTATATATCAGTGAAACCATATTAGATTATAGTCTAATTGCTTGTGTCCCTAGAAGGATATTTTTTAATCAGGGGTTTCTAAATCCTGGATACGAGGTAGGAGATACGTCAATCATCTGATCTTCAGCCACATGTCCTTGAGTGATGATGGTGCGTAGTCAGAGAAATCATAGGGTTATGAAGGCTTGGGTCTAATTTCGATCCTCAGTATGAATGATTGGAATAGTTTAAACCTCTGGTGTCTTTGTCTTTCTCCAGTTGATCCTGTTAGGGGGGAAGCTTTGGGAGGACCTAATTTCCCCTATGTAACATGTTGAGTGTAATGATCATGTGTTGGGATGTTTTTTAGATCGTGATTTTCCATTTGGATTTATTTTTAATTTTGAAGAAAATATGATGTTGGGGATAGATAGATTTATGCACATGGTTTGCACATTGTTTGTATTAACTATTATCCATCCAAGGAAACCATGTTGTTGAAGAGAGAACCTACCACCTGACCACATCATGGTAATGCCCCTTGTCTCAAGAAACTGTGTGGCTAGGATCCTTTTGACAGAGGCGACCAAATGGTCACTACATGGTTTGGGAAACCATGTAGACTAATAATGTGATTGTACTAGAAAATTAAATTATGTGGTTTTTTTTTCGGGCCAGTCTATGCTAGTTAGTAAAGGTGGTTAGTTCTTATGGAATTGATGCCCACTTTGTGTCTCATGTAAGTTGTTTTGGAAGTTGTCTAATTTTTTTCTACAACTAATGAGATGGATTATGTTCTGTCCTCCCCCTGTTTATTTCAATATTCTATCATCGGAAATTAATTTGTCACCTATGGTGGGGACTCCATCTGGGCCACCACATGATGGTTAAATCATTTTTTCCTTGGTTTTAGCATGGATGTAGGTAGTCTCATTTTGGTGTTATCCAAACATCATCTTAGTTCATGGTAATACGATGAGATTAGTGTAAGAACCCATTTTTTGCTGCAAAAGACTTTGGGATATTTCTTGATGTTATTCCAGAGCAGCGCCTTCAGACGGCGTGCGATTCCAAGCCCCGGTGTGGCTGGAATTAAATTTCCAGTGCGATCACACTGGAAACGCCAAATAAATGTGATAACTCCTAAATGGTTTTTCAGATCAGAGATCCGAGTGTAAGGTTGGGTCTGTAAGGGGGTGTTTACCATAGGAACGACATAAAACATGTCGGAGCGGGATGTTTGGACCCCTCGCTCGCTTTCGGAACGTTAAACGGATAAATTAATTAATTAATTAATTCATTTAATGGTTAAACTTGTGTATCTATTAAACGGTGTCTCGGATTGGGATACTGAGGGCATCGTTGAGTTCAGAGTGTGGCGTTTACCCTAGGAGGGGTGTATGTTTTGCAGGTGCGTCCCGTCTGTGAAAAATGGTCCCAAGGGCATTTTCGTAATTTGGAAGCGTTGGGCCCTATGTTTAATAACATTCAGACGGTAGCACAGAATCAAATTCTGAGACTTCCGTTGTGCTCAGGAGGTGTTGTTTACCCTAGGGGAGGCATAGCCTCAACCCCGTTGGGAGTTTTGGTTACGGGTTAATTTGGGGCATTTTGAAATTAATTAATTAAAATTAATATTTTCTATTTAAGTAAACCCCTCACCGTCCTCCCCTTGTTCACCCTCTGGAGGAAGGAAGCAACCAAAGGAAAAGCTCCTCCTCACATCCTCCCCTCCGGCAAGGCGTGGCGGCCGGCGGATCGTCGTGATGCTTTGGGCGAAGCCCCGCGAGGTAGGATCTTACTTCATTTTTAAATTCCCGCACCTCCCTTTGAACACAATTTTCTGCATGAATCTTTTGTTAAATCCTTGATCAAAGCCCATATATGCATATTATGAATTTTGTCCTTTCCAACGCACATTTCGGTTTTAGATTTGGAGTCTCGATTCCTCCGAAATCGCCCGCCGAAGGTTGCGGGTTTTTGGTGGTTGTCCGGTGGTTTGGAGGTGGTTCGGGCATTTTCCCAGGCGGCGGAGGCTGGTTCGTCCGGGTGAGCACAGCGGAGGAGCAGCGGAGTAGGACGACTCGGTGGCGGGGGTCCTCCTCGTTAGCGATGAACTTCGGTCGGACCGAGCAGGAGGCACCAGGACTTCTGGACGGCGGATGGAGAGCTCCTGAGGGCGAGTTGGTGTGTGTCGCGGCTGGCAGGGGGGCTTCGGCTGTCGGCGCGGCAGGGGGGGTTCTAGTCTGAGGTGGAGTCGACCGAGGGAGCAGGTGCGGGTGACGGCGAGCCAGCAGGGGACGGCGGTGCCGGCGTGCGGGAGGCGACCTGGGTCGCCGGTTGTAGGAGCAAGGACCCGTGAAGCGCGGGTCCTGCTGGCGCCGTGTGGAAGAAGTCCGGCCCTCCTGCCCGGCCTAGTCTCTTAAAAAAGTATATGTTTATAATAATAATAATAATAATAATAATAGTATTATTATTATTATGGAAATGATTTATTTTGATAACTCAATCGCAGGGCGCCCAATTTGGGCGCCGTCTGCGGTGACACCTTTCTCGAATCGAGGCGAGCTTTTTGAGATGGTTTCAGATGATTTTAATCCTCGAGGAATGGGACTCAGAAGCGCGACACGCCGTCAAGTGGTTGGGCACTTTTTCCGAGGATTCTTATTTTGGACTGCGCGGACGCGTCTGACATCTGTTTTGAGCGCCGTCAGCGGCGTAAGGACCCTGGCGCCGTGGCAAAGCTTTCTAGGGTGGTTTTGGGAATTGAAGGTGGAGTTGAGGCGTGGGCCCCATGACCCGTCATTTGAGCTTTGAGTAGTGTTTAGATAATTTTTCATTGGACGTCCGATCAGGGCGTGCGAGAAGTCATTTTTGGGTGTTTTTATGAGGGCATCGCGTTCACGCAGTCTGGCCGCAGTAATTCTGCATGATGGTGCGGGCCCCGGGAGGGCCGTTTGGGCGTTGACAGTGATTCTTCCATCTCTATCACCGGGTGACCATTTTGAACAAGTGAATAGTCCACCATGTGTATTTTTTCGAGAGGTTCGCAACGGTGCGATTCGTCCGTTGAGTTTCGGGACCAGGATGTGGGTCCCACTTAGTTCCGCTCGTGTGTGGTGCGCCGAAATGCATCTTTTTCTCTGGACAGTTGTTGTGCTCAAGTGATCAGTCTTTTTGACGTATTCTCCCGAGGGGATCGTAATGCTGCAATGCTCCCAACTTTTTTCGGGGTCGAGGCTCGGGACCACAGGACATCGTTCGGGCATAAGGCGGTATTGGTGACTTTTACGTCGGATACCCATTTGGGGCGAGTAAATAGTCGATCTCACATGTTTTTCCGTGAGGATTACAATGGTGTAATCTGTTCAGTTGAGCGGAGCCTCATACACAATCTTATTCAATGTGGAAGCATGGAAGTGCTCCGATGGTGGTTCGTCCTACCATGTTTGTAGCGGACCCTTGGCATGTGATCGCGCACTCTTGGGATAGTGTTGTAAATGATTCACAAGATGTGGTTGGTCATGCCTGGGCATTTGAGGTGGAGTTATTATGTTCACGCCTTCGCGTTGATGTTGGGTGCCGGGAGCACGTTAGCCTTTGGGCTGATGTCCAGGTATACTATGGCAGTATACGGGAGCGCATGGAGGTACGTGTGGTTGTACCTGAGAACGTTTCTGTGCTCGGTTTGGGTTTACTTGGGGACACACGTCGTGTGGGCCCCATGTGCGTGTCGTACTCTCGTTTACGTACTTTTGACCTCTCGCGACATAGAGGGTCCCTTTGTTGTCATTTGTTGAGTAGCAGGGTTGAGTTTTCCCCTGTTCCTCTTCCCAATGAGTTTAACCAGCAGGGTTGAGTGGTCTCCCCCTGGTTTTTTTCTCGATGGTTTGGCCAGCAGAGATTGTTTGTTCCTCTGTTTCTTCAGCTGTGATGGTTTTCAATATCGTGCCCTTTCACCAGACTGCGACACCGTTTGTGACTACGGGTGTTCATACTGTGTGGGTGTTTTCCCCACTTTATGGGATGAGTTGTCTTGGTCCGCTTCGATAGTGACTCAGCGGATTGGAGTTTGATCACCTTGAGAGGCATGGGGAGTTTCTCGCGTTGCTTTGTGTTCCATAGTAGAGTTCCGGTGGATTCGGTGTGACCAACACATTATGCGGGAACCGACCCTCTACCCAGAAGGTTGATACTAGCAGGGCTGAGGTTGTTTCCACCAGGGCTGAAGTTCTTTCTAGCTGGGCTGAGGTTGTTTCCAGCAGGGCTGAGGTTGTTTCGAGCAGGGCTTGCTAGTGGGTTACCATCCAGCAGGGATGGTCAGTACAACAGTGTTCACCGAGCAGTACCATCCAGCAGGGATGGCCAGAGTAGTTCCGGGCTTACCTCCAACTGGGCTGGGCAGTGGTCCCCGATGTCGGGCTTACCTCTAGCTGGACTGTGTTGTGGTCCCCGATGCCGGGTTACCTCCAGTTGGGCTGGGAAGTGGTCCCGTCGCCGACATTACTCGGGTCACCCCCCAGTGGATTACCCTGTTATGGGACTGGGCAGTGTGGCACCCGTCGACTTTTCGGGTCTCCCTATAGTGGTAACCCGTCGACTTCCAGGGACACTCTAGTAGGGCTGGGTAGGGGGTCTCCTGTCGACTTTGAGCAGACCTCTCGACTGCGGGGTAGTGACGAGTTGTGGTCTGGAGTTCCCCTAGAACTCTCACGTACTAGGAGAGCTTTCCCCACCGAGATGTGACCTTGTGAAGAGACCTAAAACCGTGCGGGTGAGTCAGTGTCGCGCAAAGCGGATAGTGTCGAGGTGCAGTGATTGAGCCCTTGACTTGTAGTTCGGGGCAGAAATGTGGGATGCTGGGCATTGATGGTGTTACTTCTGGGACTGTTGGCGACTCACTATTCTTGGTCTGAGCTATGGGATGAAAATACCCTTAAAACGTTGTTCGGGCATCTTGATTGAGCATAAGGATATGTATATACCTTGTTCCAGTACCCACTTCTTGGGTTTGGTTACTCTCCTTCCCAGAGAGGCGAAGACGTGCGAGGTATTCCACGTGCTTTCCGTGTCTAGGTTCTCGTGGTGGGACGAGTCTACTATCCTACAATAGGTAGTGACGAGTCGACGGGAAGTTCATCTTCTCACCATTTCTAGCTCCTTTTGTCTGGACGAGTGTACCTTCTTTCCTCTTGTTGGGTTGAGTTGTACTATTTACTGTACTCTATAATTTACTCTCTGTTGTATTCCCTTACTAGTCTTTGTTCTCTCTACTTCTCACCCTTCAGTACCTACTTTGTTACTCCCTCGAGCCTTTGGGGTATCCTACTGGGTATTTTTATACTCACCCCTGCTTGGGATTTGCCCGCACTTGGTGTGCCCTTGCAGGCGACAGACAAGTTGGTCGTGACTTCAGTGGAGCTCAGGAGCTCAGTAGCTTAGACCGCGTGTGGTGGTCATGGTTAGGTCCCAGGTGGGGGACCCCTTATGGCTTTTTTTCTTTTGTTTAGCTGTTTCTGGGTTGTGGAACCTTTTTTTGTTGGGCACGTGTTTTGCCCCTTTTCTTTTCAGTTACCTTCATCTTGTACTTTATACTTTTATAGGTCGATGCAAATTGTGGTTTATTTATAGCAGTTGCCCTTTTTTTCTTTTTACTCTAAAAATTTGCATTGAGTGTGATGCATGTGTGTGTACAGGTGAATAGGAAAAGGCCTCCCCGAGTTGTTGTGCCTTCGGCGCTGGTCTCCAGCCCCTGGCCTACAGAGGCAGGCTTGGGGTAGTTGTGGCTCGAGAATGGGTAGGGTCGGGTCGTGACAATTAGTGTGTTCTCAATGGTTATTTTTAGGGAAAGATATGGGAACCCTTTTCAAATTCATCATTCATAGCAGTTAATTTGTCTGAGATTCTACTGATAGTGGTTTAGGTGGTTTTTCATGGGATGTGGTTCGATTATGTTTTCTACATTTAGTCATGTGGTGTAAATTTTGGTTGGTGGGAGTATTTATTCCATTATTTGATCTACTAGAGGTGTTTTGTACTTTTTGGCGATGGGTGAAATATTTCAAGGGAGTTCATAATAGACTATTGGTTAAGTTTTGTTTTCTCAAATTAACATGTTGTGAATTTCTGAGGATAGAAATCATTATAGTGGGGAGAATTTTGACCCTAGTATTTTCAATTTCGTTATTTGTTTCGTACTATATTTTGGTGATTTTTCTCTCTTAGTTTCTATGTATTCTGAGATTCAATTTTGTGCCTTATTTGTCATTGGACTAAACCATTAGTCTTGTATCTCTTGAATTGTAGTTATAAATGTATTTAATTAGATGAAAGGTATGAGGACGTTGTCTCTGGGAATTGAATTCATCACAATCCTAGTGGAACCTTTTGTGGGTTATGATTGTTGTTGTGGTTCATACCCTTGAGTTAGATGTGATTTGGGAAAAAAGTGTGTTTCCATTTAGAAAATATTTCCTTATATCCATGGCCTGTCTCTCCTCCTCGAATTCCCAATGTCCCACATGAAATTGGAGAAAAATGTCACATTTTTGGGTGGGAAAAACAGGCCACACTCTTTGGATACATAGTTTACTAAACCATGCACCCTATCCATGAAGGGTGTCCATCATATTAAAAATACATTTCTAATTCCTATACTTACCATCTAGAAATAACTTCATTCACCACATTCATCCCCCATTATACCCTAGAATATATGAGAGACCTCCAAGCTCCCTCAATCACCCATGTAACCCATTTTTATGGTGTTTTAGTGGGGAATCATCAATATTCATCAAGGTATGTGATTCCTTATTTTTGTATACTCTTTCCACAGGGTTCCTTACATTTTTTGTGAATCTCAAAATGAAAAACAACTCGGAATTCAATCAATGTGTTTAATTTTTTGGTTTCTTTGCCCAATATTTCGGATTAGGGTTTGCTTTCTCTCTATTGTGGTGCACGAGTGGTACTGCTGAATTTTCATACAACGATTTGGGATTTTAGAGAAAAATTGTTGGTGATTCAATGTGTATGTATTCATTGATGAGTTATAATTTCGTGATTGTCATTTTTATCATGCTACTCATACATTATATTTGGTAGTAAAAAAGGTTATGGTAGCATTGATTAAGAGTTTAATTTTAATGATTCATTTTTTTCATGAAATGGTTTGTTTTTAATATTTGACTTGTGCGGTATCATTTTGGGTATTTTCATAACATGTAAAAGTTTTTTAATAACTATGGTTTTGTATTCCTTGTATATTTTGGTATGGTTTTTGTGCGATTTGTGGCTTGAAAGAGGGGTTTAATTGGATTTATGTGAAAATCATGTTATACATTATGGGAGTGTTTTATGAAAATTAAAATTGGTTTATTATGTTACAAAATGTGTGAAAAAGATGTTTATGTGTTGGTTTGTGGATTTCTATTAAAAAATGAGTTTTTTAAAGGGAAAGTGGTGATTTTTGATTTCAAACATTTTGATAACATTTTATAAATTGTTAAAATGATTTACCAAAATGTATGAAAAGTGAAATAAATTTTTATTTACTGTTTTCTGTGAGTATGATTTTAAAATGAATTTAAATCTGAATAGAGAATTAGGTTATATTATTGTTTTATTTTTCGTGTGTTTGTTTTGTAAATTTCGTTTTCATGTCAAAATGGTATTTCATGAGATGTGGAACATGATTTCACACAAAGAGGGAAACCTAGGTATCTATGTGGGCGTATTTGTACTAGTATGCTAGTGATCCTGAGTTGTTTGTCCTTGTTTGATATAGAATGTAAGAAGCTAAAAATACTATCTAAATAATGATGATGATTGGGGACCACTAGGTTATGGGCATGCTCCATACTAGTGTCTCTTACATGAGATCATATATTTTTTATGCTTACTTTTCATCGAGACATGATGTACCTGGGGCTCACAACTAGCTAGGGCCTAAGGGTGTTCTCAGGATTAGTGATCATTGAATATATGATACTCCCCATTGGAATATATCATGTATAGATGGAAAATTAAATATAATGGGTTTATTATTTAAATTATTTCATTATTTAAATTATCCCTCATGAAAATGGTTTTCATTTAATGTTTCACCCCTTTGAAATTGATACTATAATTTTGTTGTATAAAACATGAACGATTTGTAGCTTAAAATATTTATGAAATTGATTCTATTTTGATGGAATCCTATTAGGATTAGGATTACACCCAACATTCACCATTTCATGTAATTTTATTTTTTTATGTTAGGAACATGTAAGGGAAAAGTATTTGGTTATGGTTGTTCAGGTTGATCGCCCATTCCATGGTACAGTGTTGAAAACAAGGATTGGGGTTGATGTCCCATAACCATGTGGTTTTTTAGAAATGTACTTGCTACTAAATTTTTATTGTGAACCTCTTGAGTATTATTTAAATCTTTTTATTATAATTATGAATTTTATTAAAGGGTTGTTTTGAATAGAATTCCAAATTCTATATGTTTATTTTTTTAAATTGTCTTGTGTTTCTAAAATCTGGGAAATCACTCCAAGACACCTATTCATGTTACTCAGATACTTTTTATGGACTATGGGAATCTAAAAATCCATTTAGACCATGACGTGGACTGGGTAAGGTGTCAGTTTTGATGGAGAACAGATCTGGTTTGTGACATAGAATTTTCTTATCCTTACCATAAAAGGGTACGTTAAGAGTCCTTACAAAACTTATTTTCAAAAAATAAATTCAATACAATAAAAAATAATTTATAAAAATCTAAACTATTAAATTATCAATTCTATGATAAAAATTTTTTCAATTGAAATTTAGGGTGGATGATAGAATATTTTATTTTTACTAGATATAGAAAAGAATTTATATATTTTTGAAATACAATAGTTTCAAAATGTATATTAAAAAAAATTTATTATATTTTTAAATTGTAAATATTTGAATAGAATTAAGTGGATCAATTAGAAAAACCCATTTTATTTTTCATATAAAATGATAAAATTTATAACATTAAAAATACTAATATAGAAGAAAACATTCATTTTGAAAAAATGTGTGTTATTATTTCCAATAGCAATAAATTATTTCAAAATATATTATACCAAGGTGGTGATATCAATGAATTGATATTATATTATTAGATATAAATATTATATAAAATTTATATGAAATTTTAATATTAAATTTCTATAAATCATCATAATCTTGTACGTTTTTTATGAACCACTGTGTATTTTTTTTTGTTGAGAAAATTATTATCACCTAAGTAAAATTTAAATGAAAACATATTTATCAAAGCGGATATTGATATTTATATTATAGTACCATAAAATAAAATATCATTTATTAATGAATAAAAAATTTATAAAATAAACCATATAAAAATTAGTCGCATAATACAGTCAAATCTCAAGGAATGAATTTGTGATAAAAACACTTACAAACTAATTAACAATCACATTGATGCACAATCCATGATATTATATCAAATGAAAAATATAATGAATGATTCAATTATCCTGAAATAAAATAGTAAAATTTTAATTATATACACCATTCTAGATAAAAATTATTTTATAATAATAAATATTACTCATGTTATAAAAATTGATGTAAAGAAACATTACCTTTTCCCAAATACATTTTTCCCATGACTCTAAAAACATGAATAATGAAGATAATATTTTTTATACCATAATTGGAAATGTAATCATATTGTTTTTATTTTATATTGTCCATTAAGTATCTTATTAAATTTATTATACAGATTCAGTTATAGTTTTTTGGAAATTCAATATGTGGGGAATTATTTGATTAATTGTTATAATAAATTATGATATTATATTAATTAAATATTGACATAATATAAGTAATTAGAATCCTACGACAAATACGACTTTATGATTATGAAATATTAATATTATTAATTAATTCCCGATATTTATCAATAAAATATTTTTATACCATTTTTAATGTTGGTAGATAGACAAACCCAAACATGAACATGTCATTTTTCGATGGGTGAGTGTAGATATGAAAAAATATATTTTAACATTATTTAATTAGATGTTTTTAATAAAGAAAATATTAAAAAATTTATGTATTTGATAGAAATTTTAGGACGTTCGTTAGTATATTAAAATTCATAATTTAAAATTGATACTTTTCTGGGGCTGTGGCATGTAAAAAGGACGATAAATGCTATATTTTATCATTGATTGAGAGGGGGATTATAGCTGATGATAAATTTCAATTAAAGAATCCAAAATAAATTTTATAAAATATATATATTCATAAATTGCATCCTTATATTCATCCTAGGATTGGGGTTATTAATAATAAAACATGTCTCTTTGTGGGTATTATAGCACTTACAATGTAATAATGATAATGTTATTGAATATATGAGATATATATATATATCATTATTATGATAACCATGAACATTTATAATAATTCTGAAAATTAAATACAAATCATTTACATTTACTTTTCCATGGATTGTTGTTTCTACGAACGGATGTGAATCATATCTCATCACCACATCACATTGATGAAATATATATGTACATTTAATGAAATAATTTTATTTTTATTGTAGGATAAAAATTAATGAAAAATTATATAATACATACCTTCCTTAGAAAAGTATCAATGAAAAATGTAAACAAAACACATGCTTATATACGTTCTACCATCTCCATGATTGTATCATCGTTCATTTTTCATTTCCATAAATCATGATTTCTATTAATGAAATAACTAATTCATAAAATTGACAATTATTTCATTATTATTATTTTGGATATGATAGAATTATGACACCTTGTCTATAGTTCCCCTTTAGAAATCATTTTTGACTAACATGCCTAATACTGTTAGAACAACGGACGTAAATTTATTTGATTAAGTAATCCTATAAAAAATTGTTATAAGAAAAATAAAATAAATAATAAACATGAAAATGTTTCATAAGAAATAGAATATTTTAATTTATTTTATTATTCTATAATATATATAACATACATGATGATTCAGACTCATAGTGAAGGGCTTGGAATCAATTTTAATTAATTAAGGAATATTTGCGATTATAAATCTATATTCTTTTAGGAGGTGTACATTCCACCACTTTGAAAAGATATATATCCTTTTTATAATTTATCTATATATTTAATGTTTATAGAAATTATTATTTCATGGGGATTACGATCGTCATGTTTGTATAGTGGTAGGTGACGGCCATAAAAAAATATTCTTTTTATAATTTATTATTCAAATACTTTTCTTCCATGACCATTTTTTAATAAAATTATTATATTAAATTATTTTAAGGAAATCATATATTTATAATGGAAATATGTTTTTAAGTATATGTAAATTATTCTTAGAGGAAATATTTTTTCTTACTTTAAATTGAACTTTTTGACGACAATAATATATGTATGATGTAATTTAAAATACACAATGATAATGATTTCCACTAATAACATAATAATTATATGATATTTATCTCACATTTTACTATATGATGCCATATTTAATGAAATTTTACGTTTTCATTTTTTTTGTAATTTGTTATTGAAAATCTATTCTAAAAAGGGAAACTTTATTTTCATATAAATTTTCAATACATGTTTTAAAAATAATTTTAATGGATTTAAGAGAAAAATTTATTTAGATTCATATTTTTATTCGTAATATGTTTTTAAAATTTATTTATAAAAGGGTAGGGTCCCATAATTGGTCACTGGTATGCATGGTACATCGTATAAAAATAGATAGACCCCATTATAGATCATGAATGATCCTAATATAGCTTATATGATAGGTGTACCTAGATAAATATCTAATTTATTAGGGAATTATTATGTTATTATAAAATTATATTTTAGGTCAATTTTATGATTATTCTAACTGTAACGACTCTAAAATTATAGAGACCCATCACACCTACATGTCTATTTTATTTTTGTTGTTGATTTGTCCTCGAAATCAAATCAGGTTTCAAATGGAAAGAAGATGATTTTTTAATTTAAAAATGTATAAACTTATAGATAAAAGTTATGTTAGTAAAAAAAAATTCATCAATTTTCCATGTTTTTAAACAAATACAAATTATGATGATTTTTTCCCCTTAATGGCCTTTTGTTCTGATTCCATGTTTGTAATCTTTTTTCATAGGTATTAATGATGTGGCCAAATATAAGAGAACTAAAGTATGATGTCCTAATGATTTTTCATAAAAATAAAATGTAATTTATTAATTTAAATTTTAGAAGAATTGGAAACTGTATAAAAGTGGCCAATTTGTTAAATTATGGTATTTTTATTTACGATATATGACTTAATTTGTTGAATCTATAATCCAGAAATTATCCTTAAAATGAAAGAAAGAAAATTAATCACTAAAAGTCAAGATTGTGTAATGTTTATGGTCTGATCCATAAAACTTTTATGTGTACAGGGATATAATTTTAGAGGTTATGATAATTTCCATAGCATGTCATTAAAAGATATTACCTTATGGTTATGTTCTAATGATCTATTATTTAAAGATTATTATTCTTATTCATCAAAAAAATTATTTTTTAGATTGGTATTTGGACTTATATATAGGGAATATATAGTGGGAAGACACCAATAAGATAATAGCCTTCCTATTCTGCATCCTGGAATGGTGAGAGTTGGAACTAAAGTATTTATTGTAGTGATTGATCCATTGATATATATTCTATATTCCATTAACATTTAACACAAATTAACACGTTTATAGTTTTTCATTTCATGAATCAATTCCCTCCAACAATTGGTGTAACATCAGATCAATTAGTGGGTGAATAAAATATCGATGCCATGGAAAATATACATGAATTTGTGGGGTGATCATAATTCATTAACATAGCCCTTGAATTTTATCTTTTTTGATGTGAAAATGTTCGATAGCGGTCTCCAGATAAAATTACCAAATTTAATGATGATATTTATCTCATCGAATAAGAATATTTCAATGATATTTTCTTTCCAAATTATTTCCCTATGGTTATTCAACTGTAGATGGGTAGTAAAATCATGGAATATTCAAATAAAGAAGATTAATTTGGTTCTTCTTATAAATCAAATTTTACTATATTGGATACGTAGGTTCTAGTTTTTTTCACAACATTTTAGTAAAATTAATATACATTACTCAATATAGAAAAAATGTGGATGGGGAGCTTTTACTTCACGAGATTTTAATATCTATAATATTTTCCACCTATAAAATTTTATATGGTGACTGATGAAACAAATATTCCCTTAGATGAATTTAGTAATACATTGTGCTGAGGATATTAAATTTGGAGTAAATCGTAAAATTAATGCATTGTTAATAATATTTATAAAATTTAGATAAATGTTATAAAAAACTCTAGGGTAATTTCTAGTGAATAATTCATTGTGTCATCAATGTGATCTAGTTATTCATAAAGATCATGATTATAAAGAAATGTGTTAAAAATCAATGAATGAAGTAAATTATATCCATCCATCCATGATATGTTTTAGTTGGAATTATTTTATTTATTATGCAATCATGTGTCCAATGCATGTAACTCAAGATGGAAATATTCCAAACCTAACACGAAAAGGCATGGAAAATTTATTTTTTATAAGTACTGGTGGTGTTGGTCTAACTAATGATGTAATGAAATATTTTTCAATTGATTATTCAAATTATGTATTTACCTCATTTTTTCAGAATCTTCTCATTCATTCATTTATTAGAAATTTATATGAATACATATAATATCACATCATTTAATTATGATTGATATTTGGGTACAAAATACATCTAGAAATATCAATGATCTAATTATTTATCAAAATTTTCCTATATTTGTAATTATAATGATATTTCCAAAAAAAATAAATTTGAACGTCCCATTTTAGAGTTTGATATTATTTTGGGTATGTATGGAATTTTAGTATTTATGATATGATAAATTCTATAACCATAATGTTTTTTCAATGATTTGATACTTTTAGTAGCATACCAAAAGCTAAAAAACTTATTTGATATGGATGTGAAATTTTACTAAATTATTTGGTTGAAAATAAATTAAAAATTATAATTACACTTGTCATAGTAGTGAATGAATTTTTAAATATATATTTTTTTAATTATTTTATTTGTGTTATTCTATATAGAGATATTAAAGTTGTCATAGAATTAGTTCATAAAAGGAAGACTATTTCAAAAGAACCATATCTAATGTATGATATAGGATTTTTAGAATTAAAAAACTAATTTATGGATTTATTAAAAATTCTACATTGGATGTAACACTTCACCATGGGTCTATCATGTTTTTTAGTGAAAATATATTCCATGTGGATTTGAATTTATAATAGAGATTTGAATAATATCACTATCACGGTAAATTATCTATTACCTCATGTTGATGATTTATTTGTTTACTACTAGGGAGGGTAATATATTTCAAATATTGATCTCTGGTTAGGGTATCATAATATTAAATTGAACGAAGATGATATTAAAAATAATTAATTTTAAAAAATGATATGGTGTTATTGATTTTGAAGGAATCCCCTAATGAATTATAATAAATAAACATTTTATAGAGTTCATTGATAGAATTCACCATTTAAATTTTTACATATTTGTGGTATTCATTTTTTAAAAAATATTTGATTATTCTAAATGTCTTGATGATCATGAAATAAATATGAAGTTTTTTTTAAAATCATAAAATAAAATAATATATTTGGTAAATCTGGTATGTTTTAACTTTGGTTGTAATAAATTTCATTCAATTGACACATTGTTTGTAATCATCGCAAAGATTTTATCCCAAATAAAAATATAGATGTTAAAGAATTAGAATTTCCAAAAAAAACCAAATTTGTATTTTTCTTTGATTATAGGGTTTCAACAGGAGCTCTGTTAAAAATGATTATTGTTGGAATAAACCAATGAAATTTTAAACCCTACAGGGATTCAAATTCATAAGGAAATATAAATTTGATTATTTTTTAGAAATAAAAAATTATGTTGTTGATTGATCGTGTGTTAAAATTCCTTCAACAAATGTTGAATTATGCAACACTAATAATACTTTTGTTGAAGGAATGTGACTTTTTACATAAGCATAATGTCTAGTTAATTAAATTAATCTTCACATGAAATAAAACCTCCAGAGATAAAATAACCTACACATGATATCAAAATATATTTTTACAATTTTTATTTAAAAATATAGAGGAATAATTTATATGGATTTTAATATTAGATATATACTTATCAGAATAGTTGGAAGTGTATTTCCACTAATCTATAGTTTATCAGGAGGAAAATAAAATTTAGGGAGGTAATGATGTTTTATAACCACACAATCTATTTACACCATTGAGACGAAAAATAGTGTATCTAATTCATTTAGTCAGAAAAATAATTCATCATCAACCATTATAAATTTGTAACATATCCATTTTGTTATAGATATTAACTATTTTTTTATATAAGGTGTTTATATTGGAACATCATATGTTTTTTTGTTGTTTTAGTGATGGAGATATTTAAAAAAAATAAATAATTGAAATAGGAAAAATATTTGTGGGAAATTGAAAAACATTTTATGAAGGGTAATATTCCTGAGTATAATTTTATGAAGAATGTGTTATTAGGATTGAATTTTTTTTGTGTGTTTCAATTGTTTTATAATTGAAGATAAAGGAGTTGAGTGAATATCATTTTTCTCTATATTCATTCATCTTTGTTTCACTAAGATATATACAGAACTATATGTGTATTTCTGGGGATATGGATTAAATATAATTATATATGCATTTACCATGATGGTTTTTACAATTAAAAAATTTATTATTGAATAATAATATACAATGGGGATTCTTCAGCCTTTCCCAGTACTATATTTTAACTGGGAAAACGTTTCCTTGGAGTTCATAGTTTTATTTCATAAGACAACTCAAGGTAACAATGCTATTTTGGGTTTTTATTGATCTATTAACTTAATATGATCATTTACCTCAAAATTTGAGATATTAATTATTTATATAAACTTTTTTTACTTCATATTAATGAGACATTAAGGTACATGTATCTCCTCACTCAATTGTATCTAACCGTGATCAGAGGATCATTTTAAATTTTTTATAGGACATTACAAGTAATTGGGTGGTTAATTTAATTTTTTTACCCTCATTGAATTCTTAATCAGATGTTATGTCTAAATAAATGATATAGGGAAACAGATACTTTATTCTTGATTGATAAATTTATTATCCAGGATATTGGGATTAATTTCATTAATTTGTTGAATTTTCTAATATATACTGTTTTTATTCCAGTATATATATGGAACCACTTGAGGGAATAAATTGAAATAAATTTTGGACAATAATTTTTTTGATAATTTATAAATAATGAACATCTTTGGAATATATATGGTAGTGGAAATGAATAATAATGTGGAGTTGATTCAGATGAACATGCAAAAGGATTATATCTTTTATAAATGTTATTCAGATAACCAGATGATTGATCATTCAATCAAGGTAGTTGATCATGATTTCTAGAAGTTATAGCAATATAAATTTTTTAGGAAATTTAATAAAAAAGGAAATATTAGATGATGGTTCATTAGACGATATTAAATCTTGGGTAATATAGGATCAGTTTCATAGAGTAACAATGCCTCCAATTTTATCTTAGGTACAAAATGATATGCATGGTTCAATATTATGAAAATATGTTCTTGATTAATCTCATCGGTTGATCCATAATTTTTTTCATTCGGTAGAGAACCATTTTTTTGTGAATATACAATTCATATTACTGACTATATATATAATTGTTTGTGGAATAATATGATTCACTAGGTTATGTTTATATAGACAAGTTATAAAGTGGGACACGCAACATGGGAACCTGGAAATGCTATGCGGGAATGATATCCACCATTAATAAATAACTGAATAAAACTATTAGGAAGAAATTTCAAAAAGGGGGGAATAAATTTACCAAATAACTTAGGATAAAATATATCTTTTTCATGAAAATAATTATTAATAAATTATATTATTATATTATTTTGAAAAATATTTTGTAATTATTTAATAAAAAGTAAGTAGTTAAAACGAACCACTTTTTTAATAATTTTTTATTTATAATAAAAAATACTAAATTAAAGAATTTTAATATTTAAAAATGAATTAACGAATGTAAATAAGTATATATTAATTAATAAATTATGAAGTTTGGACATTTTTGGGAAAATAATATTTTTTGTTGAGTTTTGAAAAGTACCAATTTATATAAAAAATATCATTTACTTTTTATAAATATTAACTAGTTTTATAGTATCATTATGTATGCCGAAATATTTGGGTAAAATATTAATGATTTAGTTATATTAAATCAAAGTAATTAAATTTTAAATATCTTTTTACTAAAATTTAGTGAAATTTAATTTTTGTATTTATAAATAGGTTTTTCCTGAAACAACATATAATGTTCATATTGTTTATCTATTTTCATTATTTAAAAAAACCTATAATAAAGAAGCATTGAAATGAAATTTATATATTTCAAATCATTAAATATAATTTGAATATCCTAGAGTTGAAATTACTAGTTATATTGTCAATATAAAATCATCTTATGCTTGAGAAATACATTTATTAAAGAATATATTTTCTATTGAATATATGGGTGTAATTATTAAGTTAAATTCCACCACATATCTAATTGTAATTTGGTAGAAAAAAATTCCATTTTTATATAAAATTTATTATCTTCATTCATATGGTATACTTGATTTTTTACATATTGAATGGTGAAAAGTGTAATTCTCATTTACAACATATGTTGGGAAGAAGATTTATTGGGTCATAGACTAAAATGATAAGTGTAAAATTATGAAAAAAAACAATTTTAAAATATAGTTAAGGGAAATAAATTAATCATATAATATTTTATTGTTTATAATGAATAATTTTGTATCAATAAGGCATGTAAAAAAAGGTAGGTTCAAAATTATTATTATTTTAAACTGCATGGGTTCCACTCAACTCAATTATAAAAGGCCACCCACTCTCTTATACAAATAAATGTTTCAATAATATTCATATCAACCATAAAATACCAAAATATCATACATAAATCATTAGTAATTATATATCGCCGATGTTTTTATTATAAATCCCTCCTTTCAATGATTATGGTGATATACTTAGAATGTCTTACGAAGAAGTGGTATCATTATTAAATAATTTTAATCATGATAATCCTAAATAAAATCATATTAAATTGTGAATATATAACAAAAAAATATACTATATTTTTATATATTATAATATTAATGGAATAACATAAATCTATCTCCTCATCCATTAAATTTGAAATTAAATCATTATTTTTCTGTATAGCGGACAACCACCTCGTGCACTGATGTCATTCATTTTCATTAAATCTTCTTAAGGGTTTCTATAATGACTGATTTAAAATATATTTTACATATTTGTAACATAATTAATTTTATTTATTTATTATATAACATATACATTTATACAATCTATTCCATGGGGTATATGATAACATCACTTGTGTGTACTAAAAACAACTACCTTTTAATGAAATGTGATTTGTTTCTCACAAATTGTTTTTCATAGAAGGAAGAAATGATAATGTTAATGTGTAAATATTATATATATGTGACATAACTAAGATATAAATTACATTTTTACCATTCCAAAATATTTAATATATATTATTCACTTTTACCATTCCAATAACTAAGGATTGATACTCTCATTTGTGCTCACATGTGGACTACCCCTTCCCAAAATGATGTGATTCATTTCTAATAACCACAACACAATGATGATATATATATATAACTATTTAATAATATAGTAAGGTTATTATTATATTAATACCAATATAGATGGAAAATATAATACATACCTTTTTCGATAATGATTTTTGAAGAATGGAAATATTACTCACACAAACATTTGACCTACCATATCATGGATTATAAGGTTGTTATTTTTTAAACCATCATTATCCAACAATTTTAATGGAATATTTGATAAAATAAAATGTATAAATATTTCATGATTTTAATTATATTGATATTGGAATAACGACCTCCTTGAAAATTGTCAACCAACCAAAGTACAAAAATTAAATATAAGGTGGATATCATCAAAATAGTGATTATGAACATAATTGAGCGTGTAATCATATATAAAACCATTATATAAGAAAAAAAATAATAAACTATAAAAAATATATTAATTTTCTTAATAATTAATGTTATTTTATTATTATTAAATATTAATAATTTACAATATGAGATAGACCCTAGGTTATGGGATTCATCTGAATTTCCTTTCACTGATCCATATTTGATGTTATGGGACTATAGTATTTTATTAAGTTTATATACATACCCTTTGACAAGATATTTCATTTATTTTTTCCATTCTCATTATATTTAATAATTATTTAATGTTATTGATTCATGTGTATTATGATTTTAATAATTCTATATTCGGCATGGTCTTCCATTAAAAATATATATATTATTAAATAATTATTTCTAAACACTATTTCAACCATGTCTATATATATGTAATATTATTTAATTCAAGTTTATTAATATATAAATTAATGATTAGAAAAGTAATTTTATTTCAATTTATCTTCATATCAATGATTATGAAATGTAAATTTTTTTCATGTATTAAAAGGAATATTTTTGAAAAAATGATGATTGGAATTTAAAATTTTAATGTATATGGTAAAAATTACCATTCCCTCAACTGTAAACCTTATTTTCAGTTTGGAATAATTTATATGTAATAGAGTTTTATTAAATAAACAACTCTTTATATTTTTCATGAATATTATAATAAAATGTGTTTTAAAGAAAGGGTGCCTTAATAATTGATTATTTTATTAATATGGGTTTAAAATAAATTTTGGATGGTTTTTATGAAACGTTCCAAGCATAAATTTTTTATTAAATATATCATCCTTTGATAATTTTTTGATGGGTTTAGCACCATTATAGATTACGAGTGAGCCCGTTATCGCTAATATGAACTGTTGAACCCATTTATATCTCATGGGCGGTCCTGATATACCTTATATGATGGTTGTGCCATGATAACATTCCAATGCATTACGTAATGATTATAATATCCAATGAAATATATATAAATTCTCTAGTATAGGTAATCTAATTATATTGTAATTATAAATAATTTATTATAAAGACGTCCTTGGACACATACAAGACATTTATATAATATCTATTATGTTTTCATGGAAATATTTTTAATTAAAAAGATAAGATAAAGATATATTTATTGATAAAATGATTCCACTTTCAGATAAATAGTTATATTTTTATGAAAAAACATGGGTTTTCATGTTTTCAATTAATTAATGTATTTCATTTATTAATTTCTATTAATATGTTTTTGTACAATTACATATTTTTAATATTATTTTAAACAGAATTTGGGATGAGTAAAGAAGAATGAATATTATATTTAGAATGACATGTAGAACTATCATGAAATTAAAATGTGTTTCATTTTTTATTTAATTTATTATTGTAAAATTTTATTTTATTAAATGATGAATAATTTTATTATAAAGTTTTTATAATATATTAATTATTAATTATTCCTCTATAACTAAAAATTATGAATGATCCTCTAAATGAGATATTATAAATGTTCGACTAAAAATCAAGATAATGTAATATTGAATTGGGATTCCTTACAGAGGATAAAAAAAGTGTAGTATTAAATTAAATGAGTATCATGAAATATGTTTCTAATAGAGAATATCTAATATATTATTAACTAATTTAAACTACAACATGAGGATGTTATAAGAAAAATAGTTTAAGATTTATAATTTAAAGAAGGTCTTATTTTTCAATTTTGTAAAAAACACTAATCGATAAAAAAGAAAACAAATAAATAAATGTATAATGAGAGATAATGTAAAAGAGTAACAATGATGAGAATATTTTTGGTGGTGGATCATTTTGTTATAAAAATTATATTCTAAAATATATTTATTTGGTGAACATTCTCTTTCATTGAATTATATTTCAAAGAATTTGGTATGAATTTTCAAGGAACTAAAAACTAATAATTTATTTTAATTCTATTGGTTGTATATAGATGGATCATGTAGAATTCATTCAATGGACTATGTTACACTATTTTTTATCAGACGATGGAAATAATTATGTTCCTTGGGGAGTAATTTTGTCTTTTCTTGTATTGTCAAATCCTAATATTTGGAGGAAAAGGTGGTTTCAAAATATGAAAATTAAAAAATAAATATCACATATTCCTCCTATCCCCTCTTAGTGATAAAAAATTTCATGATTACTTCGATCATTTATTATCATATGGATGGATCATTCACTAAGTATTTTTATGATGTTTTTTTACTATAATGAAATGTTTTCTATTCAAAACATAGTTTATAATAATTGGAATTATATGTTCAATGGGAAAATTAGAGAAATTTTAATAACATAATGCTTCCATATATATTATACAGTAGCTATGAATTTCATGGAGAATTAAGTAAAAATATTAATCTTCATAATGTGGGTTATCCCTTAAAAATTAATTACATGATGAATATACAGAATTATGGGTGGCATGGGAATGTTATACATTCATTAATTACTGAATGTGAATTACCAAGTGATAATGGAAATGGAATAGTTAAAGGCATATGGGGCCAATTGAATAATATTTATGATGGAAATATAATATTAAATAATTAATTGTTATTGAGATGATAAATGATGTATGATGAAATAAAAATAGGATCTCATGAGTTTTTAGTGGGTTATTTATAAGTGTTAATGGCATTTGTAGAATTATAAGATTTGTATTGGGATGCATCATAATTTTTAATTTTTTAATTGATTATATCAATTCCTCATTGTAGATATAATAATAAGGTATTATATTTAGAATATAGAGATCCAAAAAATAAACACAGTAATGATTTTCATAGTTTTTAATTCTCATATTAAATTATAAAGCTATATGTTCTCATGAATAAATAAATTGTTCACTATGAAATATTTTCCAACGATTCTAGTTGAGGAATGATAAATATAGAACCCATAGTTTCAAGTAATTAACCCTCTATTTATGTATTTTATGAATTTATAGTGTTAATGTAAATTTTTTGACGGTTTTATGACATAAGAAATGTTTTTGGGGATGTTATAGAGGTGACTATTTGATCATGGTTTATAAAACCATGAAACACTTATGGGAAACCATTAATAGAATGTAAAAGGCTTCTATAAAGTTGCCCTTTTAGGCTTTAATTATTTCCTAACCGTACAGAAACCCTAGGTGTAACAATAAAAATTGGAATGGGGGTAATAATTGGTTGGCACAATACTTCTATAACTTTGTTCTCTAGACATGAGATTTTTGTTCAGAGGTACTGGTTGGCATACAATTGATGCACATTTTCCCTAACAATGGAATCCAATCATTCATAGATTAAATCATTTATTCTATAAAGTGTATCTCACTCTTTTATGTTATAGATATATCATTTTTTAGAAAATTTGGACCCTAACTCAGTTTTTATTCATAACTAATTTTGTGAATATATTCCTCTTCTATCTATGATTCATTAGTTGGATAATTGGGGGGCATTGAATGCAAGATTGCCTAATAAATCTATAATCTTGAAGATTTTTCATAGATTTCCGGTTTTATCATATCTTTGATCCATTGATCTCATCTATTGGGGATATATATATGATATTGGAATCCTATAATAATGATTTTTTATTTTTTATGATAGGTAACGAGATATATGGTTTGTTTTAGATATTATCACAGTTTTCTTGAAGAGCCTTTATCATTCATCATTTCATCCATAATTTTAAATGTAAGTATATTCTCTTTTCCAACCTATTAATATAAAATGTTTTATTCATTAAAAATATTATATTTTGATTGAATTTGATTTTTTTATTTTTTTTTGAAATTTTTTATAGAATCCCTCACTATTGACTAGTTATGGAATTATTAAAATTATGAGTTATGGTGGAATTTTAATGAAACAACCCGAGATTTTATGAGAAGTATTATTTTTAATTTATTTAATGTCTTGTGTTTTATTCTACACCAAGATTATCTTGTGCTATATGCAACACCGTATTAGCTTGCAGTATACGAAACACATTACTTGGATCATGTTATACACAAGTTCAAGTTCATTTGATTGAAGTTATTCTACGCAACATTGAGTGTATATATATATTCAATTTATAAAGGAAATATGGTTGGATTCTGTTATACGCAACAACAAATGAGTCTTTCACTACACACAACCCTGACTTGGCTTTCATTACACACAATCGTGACCTTCCTCGATAGCGTGTGTTGTACGCAATATCGGGTTTCACTAAACAACGATATCTGGTTATAATATTATCAAGAACTATCTTTTATGAATATTATAAACTAAATTTTGTATTTTATAACATTATTATTCATCTTATAAATTTTCTAAAACATTTTAGGTGAAAAAAATTAATTTTTCGGGTAAAAAAGGTTTTTTTCAAAAAATGTAGTTTTCCCCCTTTTGATGGGGCACCCACATTAAATATAGTTTTTGAAATGTTTATAAGTCCAATTTTACAAAATAAAATTCTTATTTTGAATCAGGATATAACAATTTAGATTGGATAATGTATTGATATTTTTCTGATAACTTTCATATTTTAATGAATAGTTAAAACACGCTATATTTTAATTAAAAACAACTTATTTCATCATAATAATTTATATGGTTAAATTATATTATTGAATGGTTTTAAAGTATAAATAGAATATATTTTTAAAATTTAATATAATTTATGTAATTATCATTGATTTGACCTTCAATTCGTAGGTTATATCAATTCAATCTTTTGCAATGTTTTAAACAAAAACCTGTTTTCTTTGGACAACGAGATTAATTTTAATTTAATTTCTGCACCTTTATTGTATTGAATTTGGAAAAATGGATTCCATATTTGGAATCAGTGGGTGCAAATTATGTTAATAAGCTACTTTTTATTTTTGGGCATTATGAATAGTAACTATGATAAATTTTATTTACCATAATTACAGGTAAATCGGGTAATTAAGGATAAATATAAGATTATAAAATTACCCTAACACCTGAAAAAATCATATTGGATGACTAAAGGTCGACCAATATCACCTAAGGGTCGGATTATATTCATTTAATGGACTTTTGTCCAAGAAAATAATTTAATTATTATTAAAACCAAAGAAAGTTACAACATGTCACTTTCTTAAATCTTATAAGTATAATAATTTTCGTTTAGTGATTAACATCATGAAGAATCAGATATAAATAGTCTCCAGAAATATGATGAAATTATCTACAACATATAAATTTATTTAGAATTTTTAGGTATTAAATAATTATTATTAAAGGTGACATAACCGTGATGTTGAAATTATTTTATTAAGAGAAATATCAAATAAATGGTTTTAAAAATATTAAAATAAACATTATATAGACTATTTAATGTGCTCCATTAATTTTCATGATACATATGACATTTTATGAATCTATTAAAGCTTTTAGTTATAACATATCTTCATTATATATTTTATTTAAATTAAAATAAATTAATAGTGTCAAATTTTACACTATTGTTATTTTATAAAAATAACATATTATAGAATTGTTTAAAAATCAAAAAAATATTTAAAAATTATAAACTAAAATTTATATGGTCTAAAATGTCATAAAGTGTCAAATTATAGAAAATTAACATCACATATTTAATTATTTATAATAATTTAAAATTTAGAATATTATTATCACAAATAAAATTAAATTGAAAAATAAGGATAAATCAAGTTGATAATGTTAAAAATAAATTCCTAAAATTTATAAAATTTTTTGTTTGATGATATTAAAACCCTATATCATCTAATATATTTATATGAGTCATTCTAGAAGTTTCTATGTGGGGTTGGGATTTAATATAAACTAATATTTATTTATATTTCCAAAGGTGCCCCTCTGCTCCCTTATAAAAGGGAACCTCCTCCCTCTCCTCCTCACACCAATTTTAGCCTTCATGCTCAGACAACCCCTTCCCATTTCAGTTCCCCACTTCCTTAGAAACCTTTTAGAGGTACTGGTCTTCTAAAATACCAACTCTAGTGCCCTAAGAGAAAGTTTAAAGGAGGCACTTCTTGAAAGAGGTAATACCTTCTACCGTTTTCTTCAAGTTCCATTCTCCTTCTACTCCCTCTTCTTTAGTTTTTTCATTATTAAGTAATAACATAAGTATCCATAATATAACGATATTTAATTATAAATATGAAACAACCCTATTTCACCTTTTATCTATCCTACGGAAAACAAAATCACCACGCGTGTGTATGTACCGAATACCGTCTCCACGCTGTGGTGTAATCTAATTTTCCACCAACTCCTTACATGGATGGGTATAATGGTGTAAGGAATAACTATATATAGTTATTATAACATCATATTGTTTCTGATATATTATACCATCCACTCCAATTCTATTCAAAAATTATTGGAACGATATCATCGCTCGTGGGTACGTACGGATTACCGTCTCCACGACGCAATGAGATTCATTTTCTATGTTAACCATACATGAATGATTATAATGTTTATATAATGAATAATAATGAAATATATGTAATAAAAATGCTACTGTATTTATGTATATATATATATGTCATCTATTTAGTTTCATTCAATTCAATAAGGAAACGGAAACAGTGTTCATGCGTACGTACGGCCTACCGTCTCCATGAACGGTGTATTACATTCCTTTTATCGATCTATAATATATACATATATAATGAATGTATAATATATATAAATTGTGTTTTACATTCTGGAATTATGTAAATCAAGATATAAGTAATAATATCATGAATGAAAAGTCGAAACACATACGATAAATGAAATGATTTTACCCAAAACGCTGCTTTAACATGGAATTTACAAATGATTGGGTAATATAAAGTAATAAGTGAAACATAAATGATATAATAAGAATTAATATGATTATTTAATAAGTCAATGACATTATTTAAATCATTATACAAGAGGTTCTGATCCATATGTAGCATATCTGACTTTAGTAAAGGGAAAATTTCACAATCTCAATTTTTATCCGAGATTGTATATACTTCGATATTCACTAGGGCATATTTATCATCCACATCCATGTTTCTTCAATGTGTAATATTATTTCTATCCTAAAACAATTTTTTATGTTCAATTTTACCTATTGGGGAGTTTTTTGTAATGATATGAAAGGAATATTCTGTCGTTTTCAGTACGAGGTTCATTTTGACTTTTTCGGCAAAAGTATGAGAAGAATGTTTTTTTAACTTATATGGCATGAAAGGATTTTTACAGTTTTATAAAGCCTTATTTTCATGAAGCTTCCTCCAATATATTTCAGGACTATTTTCATCAATAACCTTTTCTATTAAAATTGCATGAAATGTTTTGAAAAGAAAGTGATTTTTAAGAAGAAATGATATTTTTCTCAAGAATTCATTTCAAGTGTTTTATCAAAACCATTTTCCATATATGATGACATTATTTCATATGTGTATGATTCAAGTATAATGTCTCTATTATTTACATGGTTTCAATTTTCTTATTATTAAATGATATCCATTTATTTTATATGTGTTATGTTATAATGGGATGATGTTTATGAAACCCATTTTATTCTTTGGGTTATTATGAATGATGTATGTTTACTTTTTGGCACAAGTAATAATTATTTCATTATGAGATGGGTGGGACCTATATCTCCCTCCAATGAATTGTTTAATTATTTATATCTCATGATATAGACATGGATGGAATGGTAAGTTAATTTGTTTCAGTGTTACCAGATTGAAACGAGTAGTGAACTCAATTCAGAAATGGACTTTTTCCACTAAGATGGTCTTGGCAGCAATGCCTTGGCTACAATGGAAATCATAACATGTGATGAATGGTTTCCACAATGACATGTTTTATTCCCATTATATTTTATCATGGTTGATGTTCCATTATGATAAATGCCTTACGGACTTCCATGATTTATGTCTTTGCTCAAGATTATGATGATTAAATTTCATGTTCAAGTTTGTGCTTCCAAATGTTTATGAATTGGTATATGTTCTCTATGATTTCCCTTACTTAGAATTTGAGCACACCCTTTTTATGTTTTATTTTCCCCAGGAAATAAATAAAGGTTTTAGGTAAGGAAAGAAAAATGGGAAGATCGTTATGGGAGTTGTTGAAGATAATTCAACATGATTAGAAGTTTATATTCTGAGTTTCCAAAGACACTAAACTATTACGGTCCTTGTGTGGCTGTTTTTGTTATGTATTAAGTATTTCGAAAAAGTAATGTAATTTCCATTTACATCAAGCAATTGGTCTCTACAGTTGGTATCAGAGGAACGTTTTAGCTAACTTTTGGAAACTAGGATGCGATAACATTAGTGAGATCCCTAGTGATATTTATAAGGTATGTCAAGGGATGTACCTAAGGTTAAGTATAAGTATCTGTTATAATCCTAGAATTATGGTGAAGATATTAGAATTAAACCTAAGATGTTAGATATTGAAGGTACTCCCACTTTATTATGTTGTTTTCCCAAGCATGGTATTTGCCTCTCACACTATTATATTTGGGTTTTAGATGATGGTTGGAACCCGAAAGAGCCATGTTGATCAATGTAATGGAAAATACAATGATTGTTTTCTTGACCAAACCAATGTCATGGGAGATGGAGTGCACAACTTATTTCTATAATTACACAATCTATGAATCATTCTGGACTTCCAAATGAGTAGCGAAGGGAATAATATTCTATTGAGGGCTTCATGAGGCAACGTCCACCTTCTTTCAATGGGTCTTCTGATCCACTTGTTTCTGAACAATGGATCAGTACCACTGAAAAGATATTTTTAGTTCTTAAATGTTATGAACATGATAAATTCATCTTAGTAGTATATCATTTGGAATGTGAAGCTGATCAATGGTGGAATCTAATCAATAATACGAGGCCAAGAGATGAAATTTAGTCCATGGAATGGGACGAGTTCAAGAAAATATTTTTCAATAAGTACTCCCCTCATATTCTTCGAACAAAGATGGAGAAGGAGTTTCTTGAACTATAGAAAAAGGATGATGAATCTGTTGGTATATATGAATCGAATTTTACAAGGCTTTCTAGGTATGCATCTAGATTTATAATCCAACTTGAAAGTAATGTTGATCGATTCTTCTTTGGCTAAAAACCAAGTCTTCGAAGGGAATTAGCTATATGAGACTTCAGTAGTTATGATGAAATTGTGTGTTGTACTATCAGGGTAGAAATAGATGTTGGTGTTACATATCCATCTCATGGTTTTGACAAGAAAAAAAAGATGGAGTTCAAGGAGAAATATCAGAATAATGGTGAAAAGAAGATGAATGTTTCCTTATGCTCAATGTGTGGAAATAAGTATTGTGGAGATTGTATTAAAGGGACTAGAAAATGTTTTATGTGTCGAAAAGAAGTTCATCGAGAAGCTGAGTGTCAATGTAATGGAAAATGGGTTACTAATGATAAAGAAAAGACTGCATAGAATGCACCACCAACACTTCAATGCTTTAAGTGTAATGAAATGGGGATTTATGATAATAAATGCCATAATCCAAGGGTTAGTGATGATCAACATGAGAAAACACTTAACAAAAAGGACAAACGGAAGTCACATGCGATCACTATTAGCTTTGTTGACTATGACAATGATGTGGTGGAATGATTAAGTGTTTATGTATTGGGTTTCCAAAATAATTTTGTATATAGTATCGTGGAATATTGGAATATTTATGTATTGGTCTATTTTGGTTTTGAATATTTTTATGCTACCGGTAACCATGGAAAGTTATTGAGATATTTTTTGAAATAATATGATATGTGCATAATGAAGAGATAAGGTGAAAATAAAATGTTTGACAGTATTCATGAGCTCATGACTGATATAAGGAAATAGTTATATCTTGGTTTGAGTATATTGACTTTTTTGGTTTTGGTATGTGGAAAGAGTAATCTTTTGACAGCACTCATGTTTTTACTAAGGTTCAATGGGTATTCATTTTTCATGAAAATACATGATTAAGGCCTTCAAATGTTTGGATTGTGACCAACAAGACATATCTTATGATATATGGGGATCAACGATGGTATTAACATTCTTGTTACATGAACTCTCTGGTAATCATTTTCACTATAATATGACAACAGAGAACAATATTTTGGATAAGCCTAAAGATTGGAATGGATTATGTTGGACATAAGTTAGTATTGTTTAAGGCTAGAACTTTTTCAATATTATTTATGGAAAGTTGTAATGTTTTTTAGAAAAAAAAGGACAACCTGCAGAATGGGCGACAACCCGTCACGTCGGACAAGTCTGTGGGAATCGAACCCACAACCGAAGTGCGACATGCTTTTATTTCCCACCATTGGCCTATAGGAAGTCCCTAGTTAGTAGAAACTAGTTTTATTTTAATATGTGGTATGATAAATAAAGTATAAGTCCATTTTTGGAACCATATACGATTAATCTCAACATAAGATGGAATTATAACTTTTGCTAACCTTCTGTTTAAAATAGATGGAATGACCCATCATTCTATCACATGATCTGCTAATGCTTCACGAATAACAAATTCAACTTAATTTCATTAAAATATGAAGTGGAAATTGGTCAATTCACAAAAAACAGTGAGATTTTAACAAAATCATGCAAGTATTTCTTTTAATTCATCAACCTTATAGAAATTATCTTGAAAACCAAAAATGTTTTCCGATTTCCCTTATATCCGATGAATCAGATGGTACCCTTGATCATCATAAATTTATGGCTTTGTGATTTTTGTATTTTTCATACCCATGTTCTCTAACACTCTCCATCAGAACATGACGGTTAGATTTCTCTTCCATATCCATATTTTCACCTATGTTCTCATATGAGGAAACCTAGTGATTAGTTAATTTGGGTAACCGTTACGTTTCATACTTTAGTATTTAATGTCATGTTTTGGTATTTATTTTTACGATGTGGGTTTCCATTAAAAAAACATTCAAGTAGAAAACCATTTATAATCCCGACGAATTTCGATGGAGAAATTCATTTTAAGGGGGGTAGAATGTAACAACCAGAGATTTTATGAGAAGTATTATTTTGAATTTATTTAATGTCTTGTGTTCTATGCTACACCAATATTATCTTGCACTATACTCAACACCGTATTAGCTTGCAGTATATGCAACACAATTCTTGGATCGTGTTATAAACAATTTCAAGTTCATTTGATATAAGTTATTTTACGGAACATTGAGTGTATATATATATATTCAATGAATAAATGAAATATGGTTTGATTCTGTTATACCCAACAACAAAGGAGTCTTTCACTACACGCAACCCTGACTTGGCTTTCATTACACGCAATCGCGACCTTCCTCGATAGCGTTTGTTGTACGCAATACCGGGTTTCACTAAACAACAATATATGGTTATAATATTATCATGAACTAGCCTTTATGAATAGTATTAACTACATTTTGAATTTTATAACTTTATTATTCATCTTATAAATTTTCTAAAACATTTTATGTGAAAAAAAAATTCGGATAAAATAAGTATTTTTCAAAAAATGCAGTTTTGCCACCTTTTGATGGAGCACCCACATTAAATGACGTTTTTGACATGTTTATAAGTCCAATTTTATAAAATAAACTTCTTCTTTTGAATCAGGATATAAAAATTTATATTAGATAACGTTTTGATATTTTTCTAATTATGACGCCGCAGCCCCAGTTACCCAGAGTCGGTGCATTATTACATAACATTGGCATGATCACAAGAAAGAACAAATCTAGAATGACCGATCAGTTTAGTAGCCTTGGAAACACTAGATATATTCATAAGCCTTACATTACATCATAAAAAAGAAAAATAAAACAACACCTTTTCTTCATAGTCCACACTCATATCCCGACATACTATCCCTGCAGGTCATTCATAAATTACTTCTTCACATCCTGGGAAAAAAATAAAACATTGAAAGGGGTGAGCTGAAATGCTCAGTAAGGATAAAAATATAGCGGAAACTTTCATAAATAAGAATAAACATTTAAGGCAATGTATAACTAAAACAAAAGACTTTTAAACATGAACTTCAACATAGTATGGCAAAAATAAAATGAAATAATTCCATTTACTTATTCATGCGGATATTATACTAATTGAATAATCACATGAAATATCAATAACCACTTTCATAATGGTGGAATTCATAATTCCACACTATCATAACCACATATCCAAGGCCTCATGCCAAGACTACAAATAAGATTTTATCAAGGCCTTGTGTCAAGACCCTAGTTTGTCTCATGAGACCTACCGACGCATCGAGGAGATATAGCGGGCTCCACCTGTAACATATTAAGTCCAATGAATTCCCATATGAAAAGGTTTAAACATAACATAAACATACTTATTAAAACTAGCATTCTAAATGTAAATACTTTATCCATAAAACATGAATGGTATAAAAATAACACATCCATAGTCAAACATATCACAACACCTTCAATACAATATAGAAGTTTTGTATCATAATAAATCAACTTCAAATAAGCGTAAAATCCATCAAAGGATGTTGACATAGATGAAATCAAAACTCTTTTTAGAGAAATATCTCTTTCTATTTTGAAATCATTTAAGAGTCATATATCTATAAAATAAAACATTTTATTTGGAAAAATTCTTATAAGCTTTTAAGGGAAGCTTTGACGATTTTATAACGGTGGAAAATAGCCGCACCCGCCATATAAGTTAAAAAACATTCATACCTTAATTTTGTCGAAAAGTTTAAAAAGAACCTTGTTTGGAAAACGACAGAAAGATTCCTTTATAAAACTCTTATAAAAAGTCGAACAAGGGTATAAATGACTTTAACCCATATTCTTGTAAATAGTAAAAATGTTTTGAAATACATTTTTAAGAAATATGGATGTGGATGATAAAGATATCTCAGTAGATTATTAGGTATAAACAACCTCGGATAATGAAGAGATTGAAAAATAAACCCTTACCTTGTACTTTTCCTTGGTTGAGGGTAGGTTAACCTCCTGTATATTGGTGAAATAATTTTTATTAAATTTTTCAAGAATCATATACATTAATATGATATCATATATGATCTTTTAACATGTATTTGTTAATAATATCGTAGTATTATCGTTGTTTCGGGTGTTAACTTACTCGTTTTATTTTATATGTTTTTTACGTAAGTCGTGTTTGTCATGGATAGGTTGTATCTTAATCATATCCAGAATGATATCAAGTCCTTAGATACTATTATTAATCATCAAATGAGAATTATACTTGAATGGATATGATGGAGAATGAATCTCATTGCGTTCGTGGAGACGGTAGTCCGTACGTATGCAGGAGGGACAATATCATTCTTTTGATATTAAAAGAATATATAATTGGATGGTATATCATATATACAGAATAATTATCTTGTTATATTTTTTTATTTACATGAATTAAACATAATTATTATACCCATCCAAATAATAATTTATTGAATAACAATTACACCATGACACGGAGATGGTAAGCCGTATTTACGCACGTATGGTGACATGTTATTCAATGGATGGATAGAATAATGAATATGGTTGTACCATATTTATAATAACATCACAAAATATATAAGATATCAGAGTTATTATTTTAGAATGGTAATAACAAAGAATGAAGAAGTGGAAGAAGAAAGGAACTTGAAAAATGGTGGTGAAATCATTACCTCTTCTTCGGGTTCTTCCTTTTGATTTGATCAAAAGGGCTCTTTAGGATGGCTTTCTGACTAAAGTAAGGCCTCTAGTATGAATTGAGGGAAGTTGAGAGAGTATTTGGGCAGGTATTGGCTGAACGAAAAGGCTTTGAATGTGTGAATTAATGAGAAGGGGGAGTGCCCTTTTATAAGAGGGGTGAGGGAAACCTTTGGAAAAGCTAGAAATATTATTTTATAATAAATTCATATTCGGTATCTAATGGCCCCAAAGTGGATTATTTAAATTTTAAGGTGGGGATTGGTCGAAAATCACTCAACCAATAGGATTTATACAGGTTTGGGTTACTATATTAACCTTATCTTTAAGTATGAACTCTTAGTTAATTAGTTTCACTTTTACAATGTCTCTTTGTATTTTTATATTATATGGTTAATAAACATACTATATACATACAAGATACCCCATAGTGATCCATTAATGATACACCAATCATGATATAAGTCTCTTGGCCGAATCTTAGATTTTTATGAATTTAATATCAATTAATAATATAATATATGTTTTAAAAACTCTTTTTTGTCAATTTTGACAATATTCAATAGTTGATTTTTGTAAAAATCATAACAGAATTATTACTTCGAACAATGCTTATTAAATCATTTCTAACATATAATATTGACCTCGAATATTAGTTTGATTCATAAAAAGCTCAAATTATATTTATTTGGGTGTCTATAATATCAATTATTTTAATTTTTTTTCACTATTATGGTAATTACTGCATCATCATTGTGTCCTAAATAAATTAAATTATTAAATTTATAAAAATTATAAATAAAATATCATTATGTAGGAAACCATTTTATCTTTCTAATTAATATTTAAAATCGAATTTATCTTATGTATAACCCTATATTAAAAATGTTTTTGTAAATAATCATTGATTTTAACTCTTTTAACTCTTCTTTGAATTAAATAATAATAAATGTCCTAATCTAATCCAAGTGGACCTAAATGATCATATTTTACTCCAAAGGTTGTTTTTGGTCGATATACACTTGTCAAATAGAATTGGAACATGTGTTAGGGTAATTTTAATATCATTTTTACCCTTAATTACCCTATTTACTTTTAACCATGGTAAATAACAGTATAAAGTCACTATTCATAAAAAATTATTTTCATCTCATTGAACCACATTTTAAAAACTGATATTAACCGTGTCTCTCAGATTTTTGAAATTCCATTCACAGAAGCTGTAAAATTAGGGTTTATGAAAAATTCAGTTTTTTAACTACCACTTAGTGGTTTCACTATTCATCAAAAATTGATGTTTTTCTGAACAATGCCAAAATTTCACCCTAATCTATAATTGATATTCAAAATTATAAAATGATGTCTATTTTACAAAATTCCAAACATATAAGTTTCATTAATTAATTTTATAATTAATTCCCGTTGTCACAACAAATAGCGTGTTTTAAGAAACAATATATATCAAAAGAATGACAATTGTTTATGTCCAATTTCAAATAGAAATTAATTCTAATGCACACCATTGGAAAAAATGGTAAAAATATATTCTAATTATAAATGAAAACCACTCAATAATATATATATCACTATAAATTATTTTGATTAAAAAAGATGTTTTTAAGTATTTTTCACTATTTATAAAAATTGGAAGTTCTCAGAAAAATACCAAAAATTCAACTTTGGATAATTTCGATATTTAGAATCCAAAAATGAATCCCATTTTGAAATATAAAATATATATAATTTCAAAAAGTGGGTATTACTATTAATAACAGCTAGTTTGATTGGTTGTGGTGTGTTAAAACTCGATGTTGCGTACAACACATGCTATCGCATTATCCAAAGAGAAGCGTACCGTAGAAGCTTGGTGTGTTACATTCTCCCCTCCTTCAAATAATTTCGTCCTTAAAATTTCTAGAATACTACCGCATGAAAAGACTTGAGTGGTTCTTCATCATATGTTCCTCGGGTTCCCACATTGCCTCTTCCATCTTATGGTTTCTCCACAAGACATTTACAAGACGCGTCGTCCGGTTTCTCAGTACTTGTTCTCTCGTATCAAGAATCCTAACGGGCTCTTCGGAATAAGACAGATCAGGTTCCAGTTCTAATTCCTCATAGGTGAGTACATGCGTTGGGTCATGCATGTATTTCCTTAATAGAGATATGTGGAACACATCGTGAACTTTGGAGAGACTTGGCGGCATTTACAATCGGTAAGCTACAACCCCAATTCGTTCTATAATTTCGAAAGATCCGATGTACCTGTGATTCAATTTACCTTTCTTACCAAAACGTATTACTCCCTTCTATGGATATACCTTCACGAAATCATGATCACCGACTTGAAATTCCAAATCCTTCCTTCAATTATCGGCATAGCTCTTCTGCCTACTTTGAGCTGCTTTGATGTGATTTTGGATTACCTTCACCTTTTCCATCATTTCCTCCACCAGTTCTGGGCCAACAAGTTTTCTTTCACCAACGCCATCCCACCAGGTTGGGTACGACATCTCTTTCCGTTAACGCTTCATATGGTTCCATATGAATACTCGAATGGAAGCTATTATTATAGGAAAATTATACCGGAGGAAAATATTGATCTCACATACCCTGAAAGTCAAGTGAGAAGGATCTCAACATGTCTTCTAAGGTTTGAATAGTTCATTCTGATTGTCCATCTGTTTGAGGGTGGTAGGTATTGCTCAAATGAAGTTCAGTATCCAAGGCTTTCTGAAGACTTTTTCAGAATCTTGATGTAAAATGGGGATCACGATCAGAAACACTCGATAGGGGTACTCCATGAAGTCTCACAACTTCATCAATATATTGTCCTGCTAGACATTACAATGGTAGATCTTCTCTTATAGCAAAAAAATGTGCTGAGTTGGTAAGACAATCAACAATGACCCATTTTTCATCGTATCTTCTAGGAGTCTTTGGTAGCCCCATGAAAAATTCCATCGTAATATTGTCTCATTTCCACTCCGGTATGTGAAGAGGTTGCATGACTCATCCAGGTTGTTGACTTCCAGCTTTCACTTGTTGAAAAACCATACAACTTAACACAAAATCAGCAATCTCTCTCTTCAGGTTGTCCCAAAAAAATGTTCCTTTAAATCTCTATACATTTTTGTGCTCCCAGGTTGTATAGAGAAATTGTAACTATGAGCATCATCCAACAATTCCCTTTTTAGATCTGGTATATCGGGAACACAAAGTCTCTTCCCGAATTTCAAACTTCCATCTTCATACACAAAGACTCTCAATCTCCCATCATTCACGACTTTATTCTTCTTTTGAAAATTCTTCATCATCGGTCTGAGAACTCTTAATCCTTTCTAGTAACGATGGTTTGGAAACCATTTGAAAAAGAATTGATGTTTCACCTTCCATGGTTATTCCCATGTCCATCTTCACTAGACCCATGAAAATTGTATCCCTTTCAATTATCATATTGTTCGAAACTCCATGATCTTTTCTGCTCAAAGCATCTACCACTTTGTTTGCTTTCCTTGGGTGGTAGTGTATCGTACAATCATAATCCTTTAGTAATTCAAGACATCTCTTTTGCCTCATGATGAGTTCTTTTTGTTACTTCAAACACTTGTGATCAGTACAAATCTCACATTTTTCACCATACAGGTAGTGCCTCCATATCTTCAAATAAAAGATCACAACTGCTAACCGAATGTCGTGTGTAGGATAGTTTTTCTCATGAATTTTCAATTATCGTGATGCATTTGCAATAACCCTATCATTCTGCATAAGGACACAACCAAGTCCTTTCTTCGATGAATCCCTATAAATAACTTACCCATCATTCCCCGATAGTAGAGTCAATATAGGAGCGTTGACTAATCTTCTCTTCAGTTCTTCGAAACATTCTTCACACTCGTTTCCCCAAACAAGTTTGACCTCTTTACGTGTGAGTTTCATTAATGGGTTAGCCAATCACGGAAAATTCTGGATGAAACGTCAATAATAACCTGCTAATCCAATTAAACTATGTACCTCAGTTATACTCGTAGGTGATGGCCATTCTTGGATTTCCTTGGTCTTAAAAGGATCAACAGATCTTCCATCTTTAGAGACAATATAGCCAAGAAAAGAAATCTCCTAAAGCCAAAATTTACACTTGCTAAACTTCCCATATAATTCATGCCTTCTCAGAGTCCTCAGGATAATGAACAAGTGATTTTCATTATCTTCATAGCTTTTGGATAATACCAAGATATCATCAATAAATACCACCAAAAATTCATCGAGATATTCCTTGATAACTCTATTCATCAGATCTATGAATATAGAGGGTGCATTAGTCAATCCAAAAGGCATTACAGTAAACTCGTAATGCCCGTACCTGGTTCAAAAAGTTTTCTTCGGAATGTATTCCTTCTTCACACACAACTGATGGTATCCAGATCAAAGGTAAATCTTTGAAAAGTATTGAGATCCATGAAGTTGGTCAAATAAATTATCAATACGAGGTAGAGGATACTTGTTCTTTATTTTTATATCATTGATCTCCCTATAGTCGATACATAACCTCATCGATCCATCTTTCTTTTTAACAAAAAGAACAGGGACTCCCCATGGAGAAAAACTAGGGCGAATAAATCCCTTATTACTCAATTCCTCTAGTTGTTTCTTTAGTTAAAATAATTCTACAGTGGCCATTCTATAAGGGGTCTTCGATATTGGCCTTGATCCAGGAATTAAATCAATGGAAAACTCAACTTCTCGTTCTGGAGTATGTCCAGTTATATCTTCCGGAAATACATCTACATATTCTTTCACAACAGGTACATCCTCTATTTGAACATTCCTTTCCTCACCCACAATCATTTCATTCTATTACTCCCTAATAATTGAATTTAGTTGAGCTACTGGGGGTGGATATAGATAAGAATTACGTGGTGACGATTCTGCTCTAAAGATAAGGTGTTCCTTATCATCATCATCAAAAATCGTAACCTCCTTCTTCTTACAATAAATCGTCACCTCATAGTCCGAAAGCCAATCCATACCGAGGATTATTCATACTCAATCATAGGTATGACGATGAGATCAGAAGATAAAGAAGATTTATGTGCTCTAATGGGGACTGATTTACAAAACTTTTTTGCAATTATACTTCCCTTTAGGAGTTTTAACTGACAAATCCCTTGTTAAATAAAATTAGAAATATCTAATTTTCATAGCAAACTGGGAAGATATGAAACAATGCGATGATCCAGAATCAAATAATTCATTTGCTAAACATGAGGAAACAATTAAATTACCCGCCACCACATCTTTAAGAGCTTCTACCTCAGTAGAAGTGATAGTATAAACTTGGCCTTGATCCCTTGTCCTTTAATGAGGTAAGTTCCCCTGACGCTTAGGACATTCATTTGTATAATTTCCCATCTCCCTGTAATGGTAGCATTGAACATTGGTAGCTTCCTTCTTCCCTTTTAAATCACGAGCTTGTCAGCCTTTTTCACCACACTTGTAACAGAAACCCATTCCCTTCAAGCAAGTACCGGGGTGTTTCTTCCCACATTTACCACAGGATGGATATTCAACCATTCCCTTCTTCCCCTTATTTACATTCCAAGATTGATCATAAGATCTTATCTTCTCTTGCTTTTCATTAAAGTCGTAAGACATAGAGAATTATTTCTCTGTCTTGATAGGACATGAGACAATGTCTTCATATGATGAGGAGGATTGTGAGACTAATGCTCAATGGAGAAGTGGTTTTATCCCATCAAAGAAATGATCATTCTTACTTCGTGGGTAACGTATATAATATCCAACATACCTTTCTAACATTGTAATGTTAGCCTCATACATTGTGACATTATAATCCTCCTTTTGACTCACACTCAGAAATTGCCTTTCCATATCTTCTCGATGGTCATGAGGAAAGTATTTTTCTAAAAATAGATCATTGAACTCCCTCCATTCCATATTTGATACTTCATCATCTTCCTTCGTGTTTTGAATCAATGAACACCATTGATCAACATATCCAGTGAGTCGGTAAACTGCCATGATAACTTTTTCCCTTTCACTACTCCGCAAAGCCTGAAATATTTTCTCTAGGAAATTTATCCATTTCTCAGCTACTAAGGTATTTTTACTCCCATTTAACATTGGTGGTTGTTTCCTCATAAAGCGATCAAACATTGATCCTCCATGCTATGGATCAGGGTGCTCCATACGGGTAAGGTTATTATTCATAACCTGAGTGAGTAGTCCCAGTATGGTGATTAGGTGATCGGCACCAGTTGCATCTCCAGCTCCACTATAATTATCTTGAGCAGGAGGGCAATCGCTATATGGAGTGAGTGCATTGATACGGTTTCAATTTCTTCCACTAGGCACCATCTCTAAACATTGGCATAAACTAGATCAGTTTATGAATCAAAATACATAATTCTATAATTATAAAACACTTAACATAAATTGAACTATTTATGGATATACTCCATTATCATAAAAATGTTTTCTTTGAGGAATTATATACACAAAAACAGTTCATAATTATTTGAAATGAAAATGATAGTTATCCTAAGCATATCCCTCAGGAGTGTCGTTACCAAGAGTGCAGCAAAGCCCATTGTCGTGCACTAGTTCCCATTCGAGTCTAGCTCAAAGCGGTGTTTTCGGGTTTTACCCCTAGGTACATCTGTGCCAGAGCCGCCTCTAGCTGCTCGTATCTAGATAGAGTTGTATTTCATGGAAAACTCACAAAATCACTACAATACCAAAATTCTAGGAAGTTCTTCTATACTAATCCTCAAAGTTCATCTTAGGTCTACGTGCTCTAATCAGAGTTTATCTAAATCTAGCTTCAAAGATTGTACTAAACTTCCTCTGATACCAACTGTAATGCCCCAGACCCAGTTACCCAGAGCCGGTGCATTATTACATAACATTGGCATGATCACAAGAAAGATCAAATCCCGAATGACCGATTGGTTTCGTAGCCTTAGAAACACTAGATATATTTATAAGTCTTACATTACATCATAAAAATGAAAACTACAACAACATCTTTTCATCATAGTCCACTCTCATATCCCCACATACTATCCCTGCAGTTCATTCATAAATTACTTCTTCACATCTTGGGAAAAAAATAAAACATTGAAAGGGGTGAGCCCAAGTGCTCAGTAAGGATAAAAATATAGAGGGAACTTTCATAAATAAGAATAATCATTTAAGGTATTATATAACTAAAAAAAGCCTTTTAAACTAGAACTAAAACATAGTATGGAAAAAATAAAATTAAATAATCCCATTTAATAATTCACATGGATATTATACTAATCGAATAATCACATGCAATATCAATAACCACTTTGAAAATGATGGAATTCATAACGCCAGACTATCATAACCACATAGCCAAGGCCTCGTTCCAAGACTACAAATATGATTTTGTCAAGGCCTTGTGCAAAGACACTAGTTTGTCTCATGAGACCTACTGATGCCTCAAGGAGCTATAACAAGCTCCACCCGTCAAATATTAAGTCCAATTCATTCCCATATGAAAAGGTTTAAACATAACATAAACATTCTCATTAAAACTAGCATACTAAATGTAAATACTTCATCCATAAACAATGAATGGTATAAAAAAACACATCCATAGTCAAACATATCACAAAACCTTCAATACAATATAGGGTTTTTGTATCATAATAAATCAACTTCAAATAAGCGTAAAATCTATCAAAGGATGTTGGCAGAGATGAAATCAAAACTCTTTTTAGAGAAATATCTCTTTCTATTTTGAAATAATTTCAGAGTAATATATCTATAAAATAAAATATTTTCTTTGAAAATATTCTTATATGATTGTAAGGGAAGCTTCGGCGATTTTATAATGGTGGAAAATAGCCGCACCCTCCCTATAAGTTAAAAAAAACATTCATACCTTAATTCTGTCGAAAAGTTTTAAAAGAAACTTGTTTGGAAAACGACGGAAAGATTCCTTTATAAACCTCTTATAAAAAGTCAAAAAATGGTATAAATGACTTTAACCCATATTCATGTAAATAGTAAAAATGTTTTGAAATACATTTTTATGAAACATGGATGTGGATGATAAAGAGATCCCAGTAGATTATTACTTATAAACATCCTCGGATAATGAAGAGATTGCGAAATAAACCCTTAACATGTACTTTTCCGTGATTGAGGGTTGTTTAACCTCCTTTATAAGGGTGACATAATTGTTATTAAATTATAAAAGAATCATATACATTAATATGATATCATATATGATCTTTACCATTGATTTGTTAATAATATCTTAGTATTATTGTTGTTTCGAGTGTTAACTTACTCGTTTTCTTTTATATGTTTTGTTATGTAAGCCATGTTTTTCATGTATAGGTTGTATCATAATCATATCCAGAATTATATCAAGTCCTTAGATACTATTATTAATCATCAAATGATAATTAGACTTGAATGGTTACGATGGAGAATGAATCTCATCGCGTTAGTGGAGACGGTAGTCCGTACGTACGCACGAGGGACAATATCATTCTTTTGATATTAAAATAATATATAATTGGACGGTATATCATATATACAGAATCATTATCATGTTATATTTTATTATTTACATGAATTACACATCATTATTACACCCATCCAATTAATTATTTATTGAATAACAATTACACCACGGTGTGGAGAAGGTAAGTCGTATGTACGCACGTATGGTTACATGTTATTTAATGAATGGAAAGAATACTAAATATGGTTGTACCATATTTATAATATAATAAAATTATATATAAGATACCAGAGTTATTATTTTATAATGGTAATAAAAAATAAAGACGAAGTGGAAAAAGAAAGGAACTTGAAAAAGGGTGGTGAAATCATTACCTCTTTTTCGGGTTTTTATTTTTGATTTGATCAAAAGTTCTCCTTCGGTTGGCTTTCTGACTAGAAAAAGGCCTCAAGGATGAAGTTAGGGATGTTTAGAGAGTATTTAGTAAGGGGTTGTCCTATCCAAAAGTCTTTGAAGGTGTGAATTAATGAGAATGGGGAGTTCCCTTTTATAAGAGGGGTGAGGGGCACATTTGGAAAAGCTAGAAATATTATTTTATATTAAATTCATATTCAGTTTCTAATAGCTCAAATGTATATTATTTAAATTTTAAGGTGGGGATAGGTCGGATACCACTCAACCAATAGGATTTAGACAAGTTTGGGTTACTATATTAACCTTATCTTTAAGTATTAACTCTTAGTTAATTAGTTTCACTTTTACAATGTATCTTTGTATTTTTATATTATATGGTTAATAAACATACTATATACATACAAGAGACCCCCAAGTGGTCCATTAATGATACATATATCATGATATAAGTCTCTTGGACGAACCATATATTTTTAGGAATTTAATATCAATTAATAATATAATATTTTTTTAAAAACTCTTTTATGTCAATTTTGACACTATTCAATTGTTGATTTTTGTAAAAATAATTATGGAATAATTACTTCAAAAAAGTTAATTAAATCAATCCAAACATGTAATATTAACCTATGAAATTATTTTAATTCATAAAAAGTCTCAAATTATATTTATTTAGGTATTTATAAATCAATTATTTTAATTTTTTCACTATTGTGGCAATTACTGCATCATCATTGTATCGTAAATAAATTAAAATAATTAATTTTTAAAAATTATAAATAAAATATCATTATGTTGGAAATAATTTTATCTTTCTAATAAATATTTATAGTAGAATTTATCTTCTATAAAACCGTATATTAAAAAAAAATTAGTAAATAAACATTGATTTTAACTCTTTTAACTCTTCTTTGAATTAAATAATAATAAATGTCCTAATATAATCTAAGTGGACCTAAATGATAATATTTTATTCCTAAGGTTTTTTTGGTCTAGATACACTTTTCCAATAGAATTAGGTCATTTTTAGGGTAATATTAATATCATTTTTACCCTTAATTACCCTATTTACTTTTAACCGTGATAAATAAAAGTAAAAAGTTGATATTCACCAAAAATTATTTTTCATCTCAATGAACCACATTTTACTACTTCATATTAACCATGTCTTTTGGATTTTTAAAATTCCATTCACAGAAGTGGTAAAATTATGTTTTATTAAAAATTTAGTTTTGTATCTACCACTTAGTTGTTTAACTATTCATCAAAAATTGAATTTTTTCTGAACAATGCCAAAAATTCACCCTAAGCTATAATTGATATTCCGAATTCAAAATTGATGTCTATTTTAGAAAATTCCAAAAATATAAGTTTCATTATTTAATTTTATAATTAATACCCATTGTCACAACAAATAGTGTGTTTTTAAGAAACAATATATGTAAAAAGATTGAAAATTGTTTATGTCCAATTTCAAAGTGAAATTAATTTTAATGAACACCATTGGATAAAATGGTAATGATATATTCTAAATATAATTTAAAACCACTCCATATTATAATTTATAACGATAAATTATTTTGATTAAATAAGTGGTTTTTAAGTATTTTTCACTATTCATAAAAATTGGAAGTTCTCAGAAAAATACCAAAAATTCAACTTAGGATAATTTCGACATTCCGAATCCAAAAATTAAGTCCATCTTGAAATATAAAAAATATATAATTTCAAAAAGTAGGTATTACTATTCATAATGACTAGTTTGATTGGTTGTGGTGTTTTAGAACTCGATGTTACGTACAACACAGGCTATCGCATTATTCAAAGAGAAGCGTACCGTAGAAGCTTGGGGTGTTACACTGATAGCTTTCATATTTTAATGAATAGTGAAAACATGCTATATTTTAATTAAAAACAACTTGTTTCATCGTAATATTTTATATGTTTAAATTATATTATTGGATGGTTTTGAAGTATAAATAGAATATATTTTTACCATTTAATATAATGAATGTCATTAACATTGATTTTACCTTGAATTAGTAGGTTAAATCAATTCAATATTTTGCAATGTTTTAAACAAAAACCCGTTTTATTTCGACAACAAGATTATTTTTAATTTAATTTTTGCATCTTTTGTGTATTGAATTTGTAAAAATATATTCCATATTTGGAATCAGTGGGTCCAAATTATGTTAATAAACTACATTTTTTTGTGCATTATTAATAGTAACTACGGTAAATATTATTTACCATAATTAAAGGTAAATCAGGTAATTTAGGGTAAATATATGATTATAAAATCACCCTAAAACCTGCCAAAATCCTCTTTTATGACTAAAAGTCGATCCATATCACCTAAGGGTTGGATTAGATTCATTTAATGGACTTTTTTCTATGAAAATAATTAGAATATTATTAAAACCAAAGAAAGCAACAACATGTCACATTCTTAAATCTTATAAGTATAAAAATTTTAGATTAGTGATAAATTTCATAACCCTTGGGAAATAAATAGTCTCCAGAAAGATAATAAAATTATATATATAATATAAATTTATTTAGAATTTTTAAGGATTAAATAATTATAATTAAAGGGGACATAATAGTTATGTTGAAATGATTATATTAAGAGAAATATCAAATAAATGGTTTTAAAAATATTAAAATAAATATTATATGATCTATTTAATATTCTCCACTAATTTTCTAGATACATATGACATTTTATGAATCTATTAAAGTTCTTATTTCGAAAATATCTTCTGTATATATTTTATTTTAATTAAAATAAATGAATATTGTCAAAATTTACACTATTATTTTTTAATGAAAATAACATACTATAAAATTGTTTCAAAACCACAAAATTATTTAAAAATTATAAAATAAAAATTATATGGTCTAAAATGTCATAAAGTGTCAAATTATGTAAAATTCACAACACATATGTAATTATTTATAGTAATTTAAAATTTAGAATATTATTACCACAAATAAAATGAAATTGAAAATTAAGGATAAATCAAGTTGATATGTTTAAAATAAATTCCTAATATGTATAAATTTTAATAGGTTGATGAGATTACAACCCTATCTCATCTATTATTCTGATATGAGTCATTTTGGAAGTTTTTATGTGGGTTTGGGATTAAATATAATCTAATTTTTTTTATATTTCCAATGGTTCCCTTCTCTTCCCTTATAAAAGGGAACCTCCTCCCTCTCCTCCTAAAACAAATTTGAGCCTTAAAGATCCACCAAACCCTGACCATTTTGCTTCCCCACTTACTTAGAAACCTAATATAGGTACTGGTCTACTCAAAAGTCCAACTCTAGTGCCCTAAGAGAAAGTTTAAAGGAGGCACTTTGAGAAAGAGGTAATACATTCTACCGTTTTCTTCAAGTTCCATTCTTCTTCTACTCCCTCTTCTTTAGTTTTTTAATTATGAAGTAATAACATAAGTATCCCTAATATACTTATATTTTATTATAAATATGAAACAACCCTATTTCACCTTCAATCCATCCTACTAAAAACAAAATCACCGCACGTGCGTACGTGCGGAATACCGTCTCCATGCTGTGGTGTAATCTGTTTTTCCAACAACACCTTACATGGATGGGTATAATGGTGTAAATAATAAATATATATGGTTATTATAACATCATACTGATTCTGATATATTATACCATCCACTCCAATTCTATTCAATAATTATGGGAACGATATCATCGCTCGTGCGTACGTACCGATTACCATCTCCACGACGCAATGAGATTCATTTTCCATGATAAACATACATGAATGATTATAAAGATTATATAATGAATAATAATGAAATATACTAAATAATAATTCTAATGGATATATTTATATATATATCTATTTCATCTATTTAGTTTCATTCAATTCAATAAGGAAACGAAAACAGCGTTCATGCATATGTACGGACTACCGTCTCCATAATCATTGTATTTCATTCCTTTTATCGATCTATAATATATATGTATATGATGAATATATATTATACATAAATCATGTTTTACATAAATTAATTATGTAAATCATGATATAGGTAATTATATCAAGAACGACAAGTCGAAACACATACGATAAATGAAATGATTTTACCCAAAACGCTGCTTTAACATGGTATTTACAAAATAACGGGTAACATAAAGTCATAATTGAAACATATATGAAATCATTACAATGAATATGATTGTTTAACAAATCAATGATATTATTTAAATCATTATACATAAGGTTCGGATCCATACGAAGCTTTTCGGACCTAAGGTAAGGGAAAATTTCACAACCTCAATTTTTATCTGAGATTGTTTATACTTCGATATTCACTATGGAATATTTATCATCCACATCCATGTTTCTTAAATGTGTAATATTATTTATATGCTACTACAATTTATTTCCAATTTTACCTATTGGGGAGTTTTTGGTAACGATATGAAAGGAATCTTCTGTCGTTTTCAGTACGAGGTTCTTTTTGACTTTTTCTGCAAAAGTAGGAGAAGAATGTTTTTTCCTTATACAGCATGAAAGGATTTTTACAGTTTTATAAAGCCTTATTTTAATGAATCTTCCTCCAAAATATTTCAGGACTACTTTCAACAAAATCCTTTTATTTTAAAATTTCATGACATTTTGTGAAAAGAAAATGATTTTAAAAATGAAAGCATATTTTCCTCCAGAATTGATTTCATGTTTTTATCAAAACCATTTTCCATCTATGATTACATTATTTCATATGTGTATGTTTCAAGTATAATGTCTCTATGATTTATATGGTTTCACTTATCTAATTATGAAATGATATCTATTTCTTTTATATGGATTATGCTATGATTGGATGATGTTTATGAACCCCATTTCATTATTTGGGATATTATGAATGATGTATGTTTATTTTGTGGCACAAGTAATAATGATTTCATTATGAGATGGGTGGGACCTATATCTCCCTCCAATTCATTGGTTAAAGATTTATATCTGAAGAGATAGACATGGTTGGAACGGTAAGTTAATCTGGTCCAGTGTCACAGGACTGAAACGAGGAGTGAACTCGATTCACAAAGGGACTTTGTCAACTAAGATGGTCTTGGAAGAAACACCGTGGCTACTATGGAAATCATAACATGTGATGAATGGTTTCCACAATTACATGTTTTATTCCCATTATATTTTATCATGGTTGATGTTCCATTATGATATATTCCTTATGTACTTCCACGATTTATGTCTTTGCTCATGAGTTTGACGTTTAAATTTCATGTTCAAGATTTTTCTTCCAAAATTTTATGGATTTTTTATGTTCTCTATGTTTTCCCTTAGTGAGAATTTGATCTCACCCTTTTTATGTTTTATTCTCCCCAGTAAAAAAATAATTGTTTTAGGTAAGGAAACAAAAAGTGGAAGATTTTTATGGGAGTTGTTGAAGATATTTTAACATGATTAGAAGTTTATATTCTGAGTTTCCAAATACACTAAACTATTATGGTCCTTGTGTGACTGTTTTGGTTATATATTAAGTATTCTGCAAAATTAATTTAATGTCCATGTACGTCATTCTTTGGGTCTCTACAGTTACAGTGTTAACTTGTTTTTTAAAAGTTGATTTTAAAATGATTCTTTTTTATGAATGAAAAATTACTTTTAATGTGATTTCAATAAAAGGATTGTTAATTGAGATGTTTGGGAGATTATTGGTTTGGAATCGTTATCATTGTAAATTATTATGTGTGAGTTAAATAGGATGTATATTTGTTATGAAGTGCTACCATCAAATAAACGGGCTTTGTATGTGAAGTTATACCATAACTGGTAATACGTTTTTTGTGGATGATATAGATTTTTTTGTCATGTAAAATGAAATGGGTTATTCAATAATAGGATTTGAGAAATAGTTAAATTACATTTTGGTTTCATCCCTTTAAAATGAATTTGTTTTTGGAAAAAATTTAGTGGGAAAATGATTATATATTTTCAGAAAAACTATATTAAATTGTTTTAAATAATCTTTTTTATTAAAATGTTCTAAAATTATATATGCTATTAGAGTGAGTTGGTAATTAATTTGGGGAAGCCTTCTATTTTTCTTTACACAGCCCTTAATTGGCACCTTGGTGATTTTTCAGATTTTTTTTATCTAGAAATAGGTAGAGAGAATGTATCCCATTTTTAAAGATTTAGCTTGATACTTTAGGACATAGTTTTGGGAGTTTAGATCATAATGGGTGTTTCTTTATTGGTTTTCTAAGAGTCAACGAGTTTTTTTGAATTTTTCTTCTTTATAGGTACTCTGATATTAGTTATGGTGTAGTTTGTTATGCTGGTCTTTTGGTATTACATTGAATTGTAATACATTATAATCTTGCACTATAAAGTATTTCTAGTTATGGTATTCATAGCTTGGATGTTTTTTATGGGATACTATTTCTCTCCCTATTAATGAATCCCTCAATATTTACTGAAAGCCTTTGGAATCATGGGGATGTTGAATAAGGCTGAGTATCAATTCCACCTCGACTCAATACATTAGATGGGGTGCTTGTTACAAATTTTATCAGTTTGTTAATTCCAAATATCTTTGGGGGAATAATTATATATTATTTTTTGGGTCCTTGATTTTTAAATGATATAATTCACTTCCACCACATCTTTTATTTCAGGAAAAATGGTATTGGTATGTCAGTAATGTAGTTGAGAATCATTCTATTTTAGTCCCTATAAGGGGATTGTAGAATAGAGTAGGATTGTCAGCACATGAAATTTAGAGTATAAAAAGATTTATCTAACCTATATATGGTGAACTTTATGTTACAAGGGATTTGGGTACATAGGTGTTTTGGAAGTGCTTATAAAAGTTGTGATTTCATTTTCAAGGGGTTTTTCAATGACAATAGAATGAAATGCATGATAGAAACAACTTCCCAAAAGGATTGAATATTTCATTAGGATTAATGATATTGGATTTTGAAGGTTTTTTTATTAAATATTTTTAGAATTCTTTTAAAAATATAGATTTTGAAATGTTCATCGTGGTGGTATTTTGAAATTGGTAATATTTTAAATAGAAATATAGATTTATAAAAAATCAGTTGAAAATTAAACATAATGATTTTTCGAAAGCATTGTTATGATTGTAGTGATATCTTAAATTTTAATTGGTAATCCCCAGATAATATCTAGTGAGATTTATGGGGTTTATTCTGTTTATATAATTTTAATCTTGATAGGCATCATATAAACCAATCGGAATAGGATGTTTAGAATTTAGTTGAACTTAAGCCGCATCTGAGCCAACAGTGTGTTCCATGTATTTTCCCAAATTTATGAACATTGTTTAGAGGGAACCAAAAAGATAATGAAAGGAAAAGTGATTATTCTATTTACATCCAGAATCATAATCCACCCACATTTTTTGGTTCCAAAGAACCTAGGAAAAAAGAGGTGTGATATAATATGATGAATTAAATATTCATTTCTTTAGGAGAACCAACTGAGTTTAAACTCATTATGGAAGAATATATTTTGGAAGATAGTTAATGCTAGTGGTGGGATTTAAAATTTCAGGATATATTAGACCAGGGTGTCGCATCAGAGTATTTTTTTTGAATTCTACAACAAATAATTAAATCCTAATATGTTCAGGATTGAATTAATCACAATTGATTTAATCATGACATAATATATTCTCTTAGTGATAGATTATATGGATAAATTTATGAATGTATTCTACATTGAAACTAATGTTTTGGAAAGTTAATCTTTGAAGGAATTCATTTTTGAATTGGGGAAGAGATATGAGATCCACACAATGATTTTAATGATTTTTTTAAAAAATATATGTTGATGGTCAATGGAGAAATAGAGGTTGAAACTGACATCTAAGGATCTACAGTTAGTGGGATCATGATGACACTTATGTGAATATTTGGGAACTCTAATTTTGTGAAAATGAAAAAGAGGGACCAATATTTATAATGTAATTGAATGGCTCTGAATTAGATGGTGGGATTATATAATCATCCTCCAAAACCTAATAGGATGACATGATGTTTCTAATGTGGTTATTTGGACCACATGAAGAGACATTTTACGACACCACCTATATAATACCATAATTGAAACGATACGGGGAATCATCAATTCTATATTCGTAGTGCCCTAAGGTATAATGATTGGGAAACATATCCAATTTTATATATGTCTTATAATTTGATGATATTAGGTCAACCAAATTTCTCTTTTCAATAGAACTGAGATACCTGTGGTGATTCTAGGCATTAAATGACTACTCGAGTAGTGTAATATCAATATGGAAATAAAGAACAATATGTAGTGAGTATTTTGATGTATAGAGATTAATAAGTAATTTTTGATAATCAATCCATACCATCTAAGTTGAAAGTTATTATTACTTTTAAGAATGACCTAATACAATATTTTTTTACATGGATGATGTGAATTATTTATTACTTATCACTTCATTAATATAGTTGGGTTTCATGTTGTTATGATTCCTTATCAATAGAATCATCAAACCCCTATTGGTAAAATATAATATCGAGACATCATGTGTAAAGAATTTTATATATCTACGAATAGATCTAGGTATCTATGGAATTTCTATGTACTTCATATTAATGTCTATGATGCAATCCCGGGTATGGGTCGATTGACTATGTTCATGGATCACAATGACTACTATAACTAACTAGTTAGTTTTACTATTGGTGATGTTTTCATGAATATCATTAATGAATACCAGAATATAAATGCCAGTGCAACAGTCTTGGTAGAACTAGAAGTTGGAATGATCTTATATCAATTTAATGAGATTACATTAGCAACGATTGATGATATTGAGTATATCTCTTTTCTAGAAGTTATTGATCTGTTCTGGATGTTTTTTTATAAATAAATATTTGGGGTAAAACCCAAAAGATAAATTGAGGTTATGATTGACCTATTTATGAGGACCCTACCTATTTTCCATCCATATTATCTATTGGAACCAACAGATTTAAGGGAGATGAAAGTATAGTTTGATGAGCTGTAAATAGAAGAGTTCATTCGGCCTAGCACGTCTCCATGAGAATCACCCTTATTGTTTAACAAAATAATGGTTGAAACATATCATTTATGTGTGAATTATCTTATTCTCAACCATGTTATGTAAATGAATCAGAATCCTCTACAGCTAATGGTTGATCTATTAGATCAGTAGAGGGGAGCCTAGTGAATCTAAAAAATTTACTTTTAATAAGTTAATTTCTAATTGTGTGGCCTGAAGGAAGATATTTCAAAGGAAAAATTCAATATTAAATAATGTGAATAAAAATATTTGGTTATTCCTATTCGTCTTAAATATTTTTAAATTTTTTATCTCGATGGTGAAATAAATATTATAGAGATTTTTTTATTTTTTTGTGGTGGTGTTTGTGGTTGAAATATCAGTGTATTCAAGGACAATAGATTAGAATGGGTAGCACTTGGTTCCAGTGTAAGAAATATTCAGGGATCATTGGTTGAATGCCCAAATTTTATTGTGTGATTTTTGGAAACAATATCATTCCTTATGTAGCTATTTAATATTAGAAAGTGGTGTCTGAATTGATACATAAAAAATAAAGGATGCTATATTATTGCAACTGCTAAAGAATACCATTGAGATACAATTTTTTCTTTGTCTATCTTGTTATTACTGTTGTTTTTTTCATTATTTTTCAGTACTAGTTTCACATAAGACATCTTTAATGAGGAAAAATGATCCTCTTCAATGGAATGAGTTATGTATGATGTTGTTCAGAGAGGTAGAGGATAGCCTTTCTTGAGCATTGATCATGATATTACTAAAATCAGGACAGGGGTATGTGGTGTATTGTGATGCATTTAGTTCTATGCTGATATCTGTTTTCATGAAGGGAGATCATGTTATGTATTATGGATCATGAAAGATATTGATTGATGAGAAAAATTACCCAACACAGGACTAGGAGTATGATGTCCTACTCTATACATTATGACATTGTTTCATTACCTCATTAGTGAGAAATTTAATTTTTTTATAGATTATAATACTTGAAAAATATTTTATCACTATAGGATTTGAACATAAGAGAATAGTATGGACAGAGTAGCTCTAAATATTTGACGTTGGAATTATTTATACATTGGGAAAATGTGATTTAGTGGTATAAAAATTTAGAAGAAAGTAATATGCTCAGTTTTCAAGAAGGTTTTCATATGAGTGGTGGTTATTTTCGGTCAAAGCTAACATAAACGTGGAATGTAAATACTAAGATGATGCTGCGATTTTCATTCCAATTTAGTTTGTTCCTAGTTTGGATGAGATAGATAAGGATACAGAGACATCCGATTCAGAATTCATTTCTAAATGTTAAAAACATAATAGTAGGGAGACCAATTAAGGATGAAAGATCCAAAAGACCTCGGTCTTTAAATTTCGAGATAGGATATTCATACCTATATATATTCACGAACCCCATTTCCTTGATTACCATAATTATATATTTTCTATTAAAAATGGAATAGAATATATGTATAAATAACTGAATGCAATGTTTTGGTGGGTATGCATGAAATTAATGTTGACTATGATTGTTTTGAGATGCCTGACTTTTCAACAAGTTATGGAAGAGCATTGGAAACTAGAAAGTATGATCCAGTCATTACTTATTCTATTTAGTAATTGGGAGAAGATAACCATGGATTTTAAAAAATTTCCCCCAAATATTGGTTTGGAGATACAATTCTTTATGGCTGGTAGTGGATCAGCTGACAAAGTCATCCAATTTCTTCCCTATTCATGAATATCATATGGTGTACGACTGATCAAAATTATATATCTATGTGTTGGTAAATAGACATGGAGTATTGGTTTCAGCATTATCAAATATAGAACAAATATTGATGTCCTTTTTATGAAAATCCCTTTAGAAACCCATTGTATCCTAATTTACCATGAGTATGATGTATCATCCTTAGATGGATGCAGAGTCTGAATGGATGATTAAACCATTGGAATAAATGATATGTGCTTGTGTAAAAGTAATCAATTGCTCATGGGAATAGAATGTTCCATTACTAGATTTCTCATATAACAAAACTTATCAGGTCTAGATAAATATGACTCTTTTTTAAGCATTGTATATGCATCATTTCATTTTCCACTTTTTTTATGGAAATATGTGATACTTAATTGGTTAGGTCGGAACCTATCCAAGAGACAATGGGGAATATTCATTATGATCAATAAAGACATATAGATGGATAATAGTCATGAAATATAATATTCTGATAATCATCGATGGATAATTTCATTAAGGGAGACTGGTCATGTTTTTTTGATTGTCTCTCCAGGTCGTGGGTATTATTTTTTCATTGTAGGGTAAGAAATATCCTCGATTCATAGCCCCTTTTGAGATACATTAATGGTTTTGTGATGTGAAATAAAGGTTGTATTTTCAACCATGGTTCATTGTAGTGAAAAATATTTTTCAATTATATCATTTGAAAATGTATCATCATGATACAGACCATGTGATTTGACTGGATAACGTTGTTCTAGAGCGAAATAATTTGTTGGTTCTTGTGATAGTAAGGATTGGGTAATATGATGGAAAAATTATTGTGTGAGAAGAGAATCATTATTTCATGGGTTTTTGACAACATGTTCTTATTATGGATGATACATTTGAATGGGAAAAAGAAATGGTTGAGTAGTGACCCAAAATATTTTAGGAAAATGGTGGTTTTCAACTTTTATAGGATGAAATAGAAAATTGTGGGGAGAATTTGGCACCCCCCAGATTCAGGTAAATAAACCTATCATTATATATTTTAGGTATGTAATGTGTTTGGGAGACTTTAACATAGCCTGTAAGTATTTTTGGTTTATTTCTTGGATATTCATGAAGCACGTAGTTTGAGGATTCTTAGTATAATACATTAAACTCCAATATGAAATTGTGCGTAGTAGGGCATAGGATTCTAATTATGGGCTTGGTTAAGAACACTATTTATCCAATCCATGGGGACACTATAGGATTACCCAGGAAATGTGGAATGGAGCTAAAAACATGGCTCACACATGGTTTTCTTAACCACGTGATACAACCATGTGATGGGTTTTTAGACTTAGAGGCTATCACATGGTTGTTTCATTTTTTTCCAAACCATATCTTCAAAAAATCCCTAGAATAATATTGAGATTCTAAATAGTTGATATTACGTGGTTTTTCCGCTAAACATCACAATTTTCACTATTTGTTCCCATATCTGGTTTCTATTCCTCCAAAATATTGTGGAGACATTACCTTTTGTTCTAGAAGTGAGAGATTTAATATATTAGTGCATTAGATACCACATTGCTATGTAAGTATCTGGTTTTGTGGGATATTCTTATATCACCTCTTATTTCATTTCTTGGATACAAAGATATCTATTTTTGTGGATAGATATACTATAGTGGAAGAATGAAATGATGATTTTTGTCTATGTTGATGATATTTAATGGGATCTGTTGTGGTATTTGGATATTCAACCTACTATGGATAAACCATCCATGTCATTATTTATTTCTACCATAGTTTCAAAGCTAGGTATCCTCAATCTCTAATATACTAATTATAGGATGATTAATTTATTTAAAATTTATTATTTTAATTGATATTTATTTCAAAATTATTTGGTAAAGTTTCATGGTATCCCTCTTTAGTGATAGTTTATAAAAATGTAAAAATTAGGTATTTAAGTGGAATTTTAATCGTAAGATTATTTATAAATGATGATTTTCAATTGGTAATTTTTTTGGTGAATGACAAATTGGATAGAATGTGTCTTCAATTAAATTTTTGTTCATTTTTTTCAAATACTTATTTAGATTGGTTATTGGATAAAATTGGTATGTTTTAGATAAATTTTATGGACAATGTTCTTGATGTAAATCCATTATTTTTTTGGTTTTAGACGTGAATTTATACAATCAATGGTAACACCAAGCTCTTGAGGTTGAGTGCGTGTGTGGTTATGTGAAATATATTTGGTTCTACAAAAATGGTATTAGATAAATGGTTATATGACTTGTTTACTTTTTTACTTTAAAATGTATTTGGTTTGGGAGAACGTTTTTTATGCATATAATTTTATATTAAAAAATATATATTTCAATTGATTTATATAATTCTATTTAGATAAAAATTCTAAGATGTTCTATCATAGTTTCGTGAGAAGGGAAGTAATTTATGGAAAACCTACTGAGATTTCTTAGTCACCCCTCCTTTGGAACCATTGTTCTTATGTAGATAATGATAATCTATACACATTAAAATGGATATTATAACATTTATATAGTGGTGAATCCTAATACTTTGGACCAAAGCTTCTAGAGTTGGATCTTGGAGAATGATGGTTGTTTCTTTGTAGGTGTATTTGCAGTGTCATTGTTTTGTTGGTCACAACTTCTACTTTGGTATTCTGTTAGTGGTTATTGTGTATTTTGATATGGTTATCTTTTGGTATTAAATTTAGTTGAATTAAATTATTTTCAAGAATAAAATACTAGTTATGGTTATGATATTCTTGGTTTTGGTGTTTATTTCCAAAATTTAAAATCATCTTCCACCAGTTAATGAATCCATATTCTTTTCTTTATTTCCTTTGGAGTTATATTGTTATCATATAATGCCTAGTATTAATTATTAATCGACTCAATCTTATTGGGAATGGATGGATATCACATACATGAATGTTATAAAGGAAGAATTTAATGACTATTACAATGATTATTATGTATGTAAATTTTTTAATGTAATCATTTATTAGTTTTCTAGAATGGTCAAATGATTCACAAATAAGTATTTAATAATGTTTCGGTATATGTTCTTTAATTATGGTTCCATTGAATATTTTACATGATGGTTTCCAATTCAAAAATAAAATAAATATAGTTGTGGGGATGATAAAAAGTCAATATTAAATTAGAATAAAAATTTCAAATATAATTGAAATTGTAAAATTATATTTATAAAAATTTATTGAAATATAAAAAGAGAAATAAATTTTTTAAATTTTTTTAAGAAAATAATACTAAAGTAGATGATTAAAAGTGTAGTAATGATGTTTTATAGATGTTACATATTTTGAATTTTAATGATGAAACATCACTAGAAAAGAAATTTTGAATTTTGAATAATATTAATAATAAGATGAAACTATAATTGAATTTACATATAATATAATTGAACCCATACTCAAAAATATATTAATAAAACATAATATTCATATTTTGGGATTTGGTAATAGTAATCATGACTATATATTAACACTTTAAAACAAATAACATCAAACAGGTGCAAGGGATCTCTCAAATACCCAATGACATTTTAAGTTTAGAGTTTCTTAGAATTTAGAAAACATCACATAAAAAATGGATACATAAAAAATTCGGTCAAAAATATCTACATCATTATAAAATGTGTTCTTCACATATAGAATCCATCTTAGTAATTTCATACATAAAATCCTTCATCACACCTTGGTGAAGAAAAAAATAAGAAGTTTGAGAATGTATAATCACTATGGGAAAATATTACCAATTATAATTTAATGTCCTTAGTTAATATGTAATGGGAATGAGGGTTTTATGAATCAAAAATACTCCTCAGCATAATATAAAATAATTCAAACCCATCAAAATTGGGATCATAATACTAGAGAAATTGAATAATGTTTTAATGTAATAAGAAATTATTTTATTTCTACAATCCCAAGTCATGTGTAATAAATGCATATGAAAATGATTCATTTTAACATGATTAATGAATAAATAAAACATTATCGTAATATGGATCATCATTTTGAAAATTCACTTGCAATTACTTCTATAAAATGAATATCCTTCGTGATACAATTACTTGAGTCTGTTACAAGAAATATATAACCAATAAACAATATGCTATAATATAATTCAATAGAGATCTATATTGGGCCCACCCATCAACATGAGATATATCAATCTCATCATTCATCAAAAAAGCTTCAAGTATCCAAAATATAATCACTAAATGAAAAATCATTAATTTGTCAATACAACAATAACAATTATTCTTATATAACGTGATTTATCAGTGGAAAATAAATGAGGTCAGTAAAAATATCACTAATAGTGAAATTATACACCTATATAAATATTAATTATTGTATTATTTCAATATATACCTAGTATATAATATATACAATTAAGGGCTCTTGTAATTGAAGAATAAAATTTTCATAAAAATATTATAAATGACATTCTTAATTTAAATAGATATTCAATATTAAAAATCAAATATTAAAATTTCATAACCTATTTTTAATGTTATTTTCTTTTAAAATAAAATTCAGATATTAAAATGAATAAAATGAACTAAATAATGGTCATGATTATGAAAAAAATGATAACTGTTTAATGTGTTAAAAATGAACATACTCTTCATATAACATTAAAGATAATTAAAAGTTAACCATATATAAAAAATTAAGAAATTTCCCATTAATTATTTTTATGATGGTAAATGATATATTAAAATAACATTTTTAAATAAATTTTTTATATACAAACAATTTAGAATAAAATTTTATAAAAAATATATTTGAATGATAAAGATTTTTTATCTAAATGAACCTTCATAATTAGTATAAAAAATATTTTATTAATTTTGTTAATCAATAAGCGTTGAAAATGAATATAAATATATACACCACATTTTTTACTAGGTTATGAGAAAAGTTATTTTTTTCTAGAAAATAAGATTATATGATTTACCCTAAGCAAACCATGAATGAAACAATGTCGAAAATAATGAATATTGTAGGATATAATTTTATCACATTGAGAACGTCAGAATACAATCATAAAATAATATAAATGTTATATATATATATATATCATATCATATTAATTATAAATATTCCAAATATGTTATCTATTTTATCAGATTCTATTTTTAGAAGTTGTTGAATGAAATTCAAAACTATACCACAACAAGAAAGTAAAAAAATTTGAAAAATGACTTTTCATGTTTATTTTTTTTACATGAAATTCGCTTTTAATGTTTATTATAATAAAATTTGTTAAATTCTATATACTCAGAATAATGTAATTAAATTATAAAAATAATCTAAAATAGAATATGATAGTAATCCTAAAATGATTTTAAAATTTTCAGTTTGTTAAATTTACCCTACTCCAAAAAAAATTAAGAAATTTTATCGCCGTAGTTTTATATTGTGATCATTAATCAATGGGTTGAAATTTAAAAAATATATGAAGGAAACCCATATCATATAATGGTTTAATGAAACATTCATTTTAATTGACTATGTGGTAAATTTGTGGTTCATTTACAATAACACATAAATGGGTTTCTAAATAGGATTACAAAACTGGAAAAGTGAAAATATGGACACTCATGATAATAAGTAATGTATATATAATTATGGAATATTATAAAGAAAAATGATCAGAAGTTGATGAATGATCCTGAAAAATTAAATAACTACAAAACCTCTAATCAGCAATGTCTGAAAAAGGACTGACTCATATAAAATGAAGGGGATATTATATTTTTTTATCATAATCATATTTTTAGATTTAAAAATATTCGTTAAAATATATGCAATAAAATTAAGGAAATATACTTACATTACATGTAAAATTTAATTATTTTCTCTATTTCGACAACAATATCATCTTTTCCCCAAATAATTAGTATTAATGTTGAATTATTCAAGCCTAATGAACTAAAACTATCTTCTAAAAAGTCAAATAATATCCAAAAAGGAATACATGTTATCATTCATCTTTTTTCATTAAAAAAATTGAAATATTTATCACATGGTAAGAAAGAATATAAATTGTATATAACATTATATGAATAAATATTACATTTATTGTAAATATTTTATAATTACACCAACGGTTCATCTTAGATCATTCCATATATAAATTACATTATATCATAATGAACCATAAAACCCTCAACATTAAATAATGTTTTAACATTAAACATTATCTCATAACGTTCATCTTATATCCCAAAAAATATAATTGAATTTTTATGAAATATTATTCATGTTTTTCTTAAGGGTTATATTTGAATTCCCCAAAAATATCATTATTCACCTTAAAATCCCATATCATAAAACCACCAACATGATGTATATGAATTTTGGCATATGAATAACATAAAACTTCTAATATAATTATTTTATATATAAATATAAAACATTACCCAATTAAATTAATTATAATTTTTAAATTTATCTAATAAATTCCACCAATACTAACAATAATAGCCCCAAACCATTGTCCCAATTCTACTGAGAGAATATAATTTTTACATTTATTTCATTGATACCAATAAACATTACCCAACTTTATTCAATGAATATATATGACATAAAATGGAAATATTTTATTGATAACATAGATAATGAACATTAAGATTAGGTTTTTAGATTATTTATAAAAACTGTTACATACAATTTGGGATTCAAAAAACTAGATAATGATAATGAAAGGCATCTAAAACTATGTTCATAAAATCTAATATCCATATTAGGAATGACAGAAGTAATACCATTCCCCTCTAAATGTATAAGAGAAAACCTAAAATCTGGGATATTAAACTCACATGGGTATACATGAGAATTGCCTAGTAAATGTCTTCAATGAGAATAAGATGGGAATTATAATAAGATGGAAAAATAAATATGCAATAGATTAAGATAAGGCATTTCTACCAATCAAATCTATTATCAAAAAACTTGTAGTAGGAATAAAATTTTAACATATGACATGTTTTATATAGTTAAATAATCATGATTTGTGTGAAAAAATACATGAGTGATGGATCTATTAGATCCACTATAAATTACCAAGAAAACAAGTTAGATTCAGAGAGCATCATTTTTATATCACTATTACAAATGTAGTTACCTTCTAGGTAAATTATATATATCTCTAAATAAAAATTTGTACCATGTTAAATCTATCTCTCTACCCAATGCATTTTAGAGCTATATCAGGCCCACCCATTATCAAAATATATTTCAGGATTACCTATTAGAAAAAAATATTCATTTGAAACACAAAATAATTCATACACATAAATAGATTCATTTTTTATTATAAATATTAACAATTTTCATCTATATCATGATTTAAAAATTAAAAATAAATTAGTTCCATTACATTCTCTAAGAATTATTCATAGTCCATCCAAATAGAGAATATGGATAGTGTTATTTAAAAAATACCTAGTGTAATTTATGAGAAATTAGGGGTTCTTTTCAATTCCATAAGAGATAATTAAAATCATTCATTGAGAAAATATCGTTTCAAGTAATAAAAATAATTTTATCAAATGAATAAATATTTTGAAAAAGTGATTTTTTTAATAAACAATTATTTCCAATATAATCGATGCTAGATTATAATTAATGGTTATATTGGATATGAAATCGAATATTGTTATATTAATTAATGATAAACATTTTTCTAAATAATTTTCAAAGAGTGTAAAAAGAAATCCATATGTAGAAAATTAATAAATTTCATTTTAAAACATTTTAATTGAATTTCAAATATAGTGAAATATAAAATTATCAACTTATTTAATAATATAATATTACATTAATAAAAAAACAACAAATGATATGGAAGAAAAGTATTCATAATCATAATGAAGATACAATATCTATATCACATTAAAATAGTCTTATAATGTTTCTATAATTATTAATTTCTGAACTAAAAAATATACATATAAATATATTCATAATTTTTTGGGATAAAAATATATGTGTTTGAATAAAACAAGTGTATATGATTTCTATAAAAGGAAACATTAACACACAAAAACATGAAATGAAATGACATTGAATTGTAACATCTTAATAATTTTCTATCATTCGAATCAAAATTCACTAATGAAAGAATGAAATATATATGTATAAATTCCCGGAATTTCATGAAGTAAGTTGTAAAAAATAATTAATAAATAATTAATTACACTATTCAAGGAAATAATCGATCAACACAGAAAATAATGATTTAATTATCAATTCAATAAATCATAAAATATTTATTATATTTTAATTTAATTACCTTATCTTAATTAATATAGAAGCATTGTTAAAAGAAAATTCCATCAATGTCACAATCATGTGATGTCAAAAGATTATTATTAATCACAATAACATATTGAGTAGTCATTTGAGACTCTTATATTTTAATGGTCATAAACTAAAAATTAATTACAAAATTCTTATTGAGATCTATCTTTTGATTTTTAGAAATTACATTTTATTCCCTAACTGAATGTTTTATAGGAGAATTAAATTTTTTTTACATGATAAATGATTGTGATTATAACTTTTGATGTCTTCTTAAATTTCAATTAATCATTAGGGTCACAACCTCATCTTGGGTATATCAAATTCAGGGGGCACAATATTAAATTGTTATATAATAAAAATGTTGACATCATAGAAGAATTAATTTTTTTTAGAAATATGATAATATAGAAACACATTGGTGGACTCTTCATTTGTTAATCATGTTTTAATGGCCAAAAATAAAATTGATTCTATAAAATATGTTAATCCTATGTAATTTATCTTAAATCATGTGTACAAATAATTCGTATTTGTATTCTTTAAATAATCCTACTGAACTATATTTAATTTAATTTATAATGACTTCTTTTATAAATGATTAATTCTAATACCTTGAATTTTAATTCCTTTATTAATTTGGTATCATTCCAATCAAAATTCACTAATGAAAGAAAGAAATGTATATCGATATATTCCTTGAATTTTATGAAATAATTCGTAAAAAATCATTAATAAATAATTAAGTACACCATTCAAGGAAATAATGGACGAAGACAAAAAATAAAGATTCAATTATCAATTTAATAAATCATAAAATATATATTAAATTTTAATTTAATTACATTATCTTAATTAAAATTAAATCATTTTTAAAAGAAAATTCCATCAATTTCACAATCATCTGATATAAAAAGATTATTTTTAATCACTATATCATATTGAGTAGTCATTTCAGAATCTTATATTTTAATTTACATAAACTAAATATTAATTACAAAATTCCTATTGAGATCTATTTTTTGGTATTTAGAAAATATTTTTTATTCCCTAACTGAAAGTTGGATAAGGGATTTATATATTTTTTACATGATAAGTGATTGTGATTGTAACTTTTTTTCATTCTAAATTTCAATTACTCATTATGGTCACAACCTCATCATGGGTAAATCAAATTCAGGGGGTATAATATTAAATTTTTATATAATAGAAATTTTCACATCTAATAAGATTTAATTTTTTTGATGTAATACAATAATATAGATACAAATTTTTGTATTACTCATTTGTTAATCTTGTTTTAATGACAAAAAATAATATCTGTTCTATAAAACATGTTAATCATATGAAATTTATCTCAAATCATGTGTACAAGTGATTAGTATCAGTATTCTTCAAATAATCCTAGTGCACTATATTTAATTTACTTTATAATGACTTCTTTTATAAATTATTAGGTCTAATCCATTATATGAATATCACAAACTTCTTTTAGGCGGCCTCCACGTTACGCCACATGACTGTATGTGTCGCCAGGACACGACCAGCACATGTCCTTCTGCGGCAACGAAGTACACGGTGTGTACTCCTAATTTTTATGGCATATACTTCAAAAATTTCCAGAATCTCCTATTTTCTCAAAAACTCCAGAAAAAGGAAAAACATAGATGAAAAGAAGATGTGGGTTCTTAAAAACTCCTCCCCCTAAAAAAATGTTTCCCCGAATTTCCATAGCATGACGTAGAAGAATAAACCTCGAGCAACTCTGGACACTATGATCGTACGTCTACCTTCCTCTCCCAAGTCTCATCTTGCACCCGCCTGTTCTACAATAGAACTCATACCATAGGAATAGACATGCCATGGAGAACCTTCATACTGCGTTAAAGAATCCGGATAGGATGCTTCTCAATCGATGCATCTGCATTGAGCTCAACCTCCTCAGGTTGAAAGACATGAGAAAATTCTAGAATGTAACGTCAGAGATATGAACGTGGAAGATGTCGTGCGTAGCCTGGTACCTCTGAGGTAACATTAACTGATAGGGAACCGGCACAACTCTCTCCAATATCTCAAACGGCCCAACGTACCTCGGCAAAAGCTTACCCTGTCTCCTAATCCTTCTATTTCCCAAATTTGGTATGACACATAGGAAAACCTGATCCCTAACCTCGAACTCTAGAGGTCATCTCCATTAATCATCATAAGACTTCCGACGTGACTTCATAGTAGCCATACTCTTTCGAATCAACTCTATCTACTCTATGGTATCCTGGATAAGATGAGGTCCCAACATAGCTACCTCTCTTGCCTCCAGCCAATATAAGGGTGATCGTCATGGCCTACCGTACAAAGCCTCATAAGGTGCCATCTGAAGAGTCACCTGGAAACTGTTTTTGTAGGAAAACTCTACATTAGGTATATGATTCTCCCTATAACCTCCAAAATATAGGATGGATTCTTGGAATATGTCCTCAATCACCTGAATCATATAGTCGGAATGCCCATATTTCTGGGGATGGTATGTTGTACCCAAAAGTACCAATGTACCTAAAGAATTCTCATGCCCCTACGAGATCTGAGAAGTAAAACGTGCATGCATGTCTGATAAAATGAAGTACAGAACTCCATGAAGACGTATAATCTCTCGGATGTACATTCTTCCCATCTCATCAACACTAAAGTACTCTTTTATTGGAAAGAATTGAGAAAACTTCATGAGCCTATCAATGACAACACATACTGCATCGTTCCATTGAGAAGACCTTGGAAACCCTGTCACTAAATCCATCATGACGTCATTACACTTCCACTCGAGAATGGTTAACTGCTGTAGAAGCCCTGATGGTCACTGATGTTCCGCCTTCACCTGCTGACAAGTGGAACACCTCATAACGAACCCGGTAACATCCCTCTTCATACCTGGACACCAATACCGATAGTGTAGATCACGATACATCTTGGTGTTTCCAGGATGAACTTCCCAAACTGTGGAATGATATTCCCGCATTAATTTCTCATGTATATCTACCAGCACCCATACACGCTCATTGAAATGCAAGATCTCATCGTCACCTCTGTTCCATCCAGGAATATGGTCCTCTCCTGACATGCATTCTTGTATGAATTGGCCTTTAAGATCTGATAGCTGCCTCATTTGTACTTTATCAATAAAGGTATAGGTAACAGCTACAGAAGATAGAAATGTCTTCCCTTATCTATCATACACCTCTAAATGCATCTCAGAGAATAGAACCATAAGCTGCCACTCACTGCTGGCCTCCTGAACTGCATGTATCTGAGTCCTCCTACATAGTACATCATCCATAGCATTTCCCTTCCTAGGCGTGTAGGCAAGCTCAACGTCAAAGGACTGATGGTAATCATCCCACATTCTCTGCATCAAATTCACGTGACGCTGAGAGAAAATGTACTTGAGACTTTTTTGGTCGGTGATAACCACGAAATTCTCTCTCAATAGTCAATTTCTTCAACAGCGTAAGGCATGTACAACAACTTCCAAATCCAGATCATGCATTAGGTAGTTCCTATCGTGTGGCCTTAACTGCTGAGACTCGTTCACAATGACACTATCTCCCTACATAATCAAAACTACCATCCTGATACCTAAATAATAAAAATAAACAGTATAGATCATGCCTGGCTCTGGAAGTGCAAGTATCGGTGCTGATGTCAACCTCCCTTTCAGCTCCTGAAAAGCTGTCTCAAAAGAATCTGACCACAAGAACTTCACACCCTTCTTAGTAAGACCCATCAGCATTTCTGCTAAGCATGAAATGTTCTGAATAAAGTGTCTTTTGTATCCAGCCATCCCTAGAAAACACTGCACCTCAATGATGTTCTTTGGCTGCTCCTAGGAAACTACTTCCCTCACTCTCTCTGGGTCTGTCGATACTCCTATCTCTAAGATAACTTAACCCAAGAAGTGAATCTGGTCTATCCAAAAGTGGAAATTCGAGATCATAGCTTATAACAGATTATCCCTCAGTGTACTCAATACAATCTCAAGATGGGTAGCTTGGTACTTTCAAGTGTGAGAGTACACCAAGATATCAACCACTAAAATCACCATGAAAAAATCAAAGTATGGATGGAAAACTCGGTTCATCAGTACCATGAAAACTGTAGGTGCATTCATCAGATCGAATGACATAACAATATACTCTTATAGACTATACCTGCTCCAAAAGGCTGTGAGAGGTATATCAGATGGTCTAACACACAACTGATGAAAACCGGACCATAAGTCAATGGTTGAGTACACCTAGGATCCTTGAAGCTGATCAAATAGTTCATTAATACTAGGAAAGGTATATAAGTTCTTGACCATTAACTAGTTCAACTTTCGATAGTCCACACAAAGCCTGAGTGTAATGTCAACCTACTTCCCGAACAGGACATGCGAACCCCAAAGAGAAGTATTGGTTCAAATGAAACTCTTGGCCTGCAACTCTTCCAAATGTTTCTTGAGTTCCTCCAACTCTGTTATAGCCATCTTATAAGGAGGAATGGAAACTGTTTCTTCCCTTGGAACATGATCAATAGAAAAGTCTACCTTATGCTTTGGAGGTAAACCTGAAAATTCCTCTAGAAAGACGTCCTTGAAACGATCCGCCACTTGAGGAATGTCCATCTGAGAAGTCCCCTATTCATCCATATATAGACTGGAGATCTAGGTTGTAACTCCTCCTAACCCAAGATTCTTTGGACCTACTCTACTCGCCTGGACATCCCACTCTCAGTTGTGAACAATAGATCCACCCTCTAGTGATATGAAACTCACCCTGCGGTGATAATAGTCAACGACTGCCAGGAAGTGAACTAGCTAGTCCATTCCGAGAATTACATCATAGCCTGTCATCTCTAGAATATAAAGATCTCAAAGGAAGTGACACCCACTAACCTCTAGAGGGCAATCCTTCCACTGACATACAATAGATGTCCTAGTCCCCAATTATGGGTCTAGTGTTAAGATGTTGGCCTAAGAAAAGATGCAGAGACCATGAATCTCCACAGTAGCGACATATATAAATCTACGGGAATCCACTGTATTGAAAAGATCTAAAGATAAAACTGAGGCTACTATGATCATACCTCGAACTGTAGAGGGGCTGGGATCCTACTCTTGATGGGTCTGCTCCACTACAATGGTTTGGCCTGCTCCACGGCCCATTGACCCTGCCTATCCACTCAGATCTGATCCACTCTTCTTTCGCTAGTAGCCTGGTGACTGACCACCATGGTCGCGACCTGCACCTCAGCCTAAACGGCCGGAAGAAATCCATTTCCAAAACTAGTGAGAAACTGGCGATGCTTCTCCTGAACGAGGGGTCGTAGAAGAACCCCTACCACTAGCATTAGGTGAGATGATCTGACATAAAAGCTGAAGATGGCCCATATTTCCAAACTATCGGAACTCCATTGGGTCTCTCAGGCACTGAGGCCTAGTATTCCCACTCCTCCCGCATTGGTAGCACACTACCTGGCTGCCTGAAGATACATCCCGCCTACTCTGGTCCCCTCGAGCAGACTACCTATGGTGCTTCATGCAATCAGTAGGAGAACATTAACTCTGGATGTCGAACCACTCTAGCTCACTCCACCAGAATCCCTCAGATTGCTCTCATTTATCAGTGCATGGTTGACGATGGAGGATATCAAAGTCAACCTGACGATGTTCACCTATGATTGGATATCATTCCTGAGACCATCCTCAAAATTCTATGTAAGGAGCATCTCATCACCTCCTGGAATAGACGTGGAACACTACAGCTCATTAAAGCGAGGTGAGTACTCCATAACAGAAATAGTTACCTACTTTAGACTGATAAACTACTAGGCTCGATTGGACCTCATGGTCTCCGGGTATATGTAATCGTAGAAGTTCTGCTGAAACTCATCCCAAGTAATACTCTACTGGCGTCCGTACTGTGAGATCACCTCCCACCAACTCTTGGAGGAGTCATGGATCATATAGGTAGCATGTCTCACCCTCATCTCTGGAGGTATATCCTAATGCTCGAATATTGTTAGAGTGAACTATATCCATGATTTTACAACCTTGGGTCCTCCATACCTTGAGAAAGTAGAAGGATGTTCCTGCTAAAAACCCCACCTCAATTCCTCCATCCACGGGGTAGGAGATAACGCTCCTTGAAAATCCTACATCATCCTCAGAAAGCCTTCCCTGAAATATGAATCAGCACCTTTTCCAGGTATAATGGCTTGTAACGAGGATGGAACAACATGTGGATCTGCTAGAAGTCCCCGGTCAGCCATATCCGGTGTCTGATCACTGTCTGTCAACTGGCGTACAACCTGAGGATGTCTCGGTGGGATAATGTTGAACAGTCAAATGCACACCATAGATCAGGATTGTCAATTACTAAAAACATAATATTACATGAATGAAATTAGATAAAGAAACATTAATGTTTTGAAAATCATTACTACATGGTGTGTATATACACTACACAACAAGTTCTTTTAATCCATTCACATGGGCGTGTATTTCATTCACAACTGGTTATGTAACACCCCAACCACATGTCGTGTTGTCCCCACACACCTGGTAAGTACATGAACTCTATTCCCCTACCCGAGTCTCCATATATGGATAACCCACATAGTCCACTTAATCCTAGACTACAAGGAATGTTCACGAAGGACACGACGTGTACTAGACTAGTTTAAATGACCTGTGTTGTTAGTTACATAGCCGGCTACATGTTTCACTCTACACAAAGTGCTCCTTGTGCGCACGACATGTACTTGAAGGATTTCCCCGACCCGTTTTGTTTGTGACATGGCCGGGTATCCAGGTTTAACTACACAGCATGTGAAATTAGGACACGAGGTGTATAGTCTATGTTTCATCCATCTATGTCGTTAGTCACACGGGTAGACCCACTGACACTGCAGCAAGACGTGTACGTACTACACACGATGTGTTGCTACAAGATTTTTCACAACCCTGTGTCCCTACACATATAGTCAGTGACACAGTTATATACTACATGGTGTGTATTAATAAAGTACATTTTTTGTATTTCGTATTTTTTCTGGACAGTAGCCTCAGAAACTGCTCTGGAGCACATAAAACACAGTTAACAAGCATTAAGGTGCCCAATTCTGATCTGTAAAGGCCCCTACTCCCTGTAAATCTAAACTTTGAATCGTATACATGTCAAATATAAGGGAAAAAGGTAAATTATCCACCATGTTCTGATTCATGAGGGCCCATAACACCTCAAGAATAAAAATTTGGTTTTCATTGAAAAAAGTCCATACATATAGAAATAACATTAGAAATCACTTATTCTATCAATAATCTACCACAACAACATGCATATTCTACACATCATCTATCACAACAACATGCAATCCTTAATTCACCTTAAATGGCATGGAAAAAATGCATGACATGTGATTTCAATGAAGTTAACATATGATAAATGAGATGGAATACCCTCAACTCATCGGGTTGCGACAGAAAGAGAACCCCAGTAATATCAATAGTAACATCAGAAAACATGTGAGTAACCCATTGGTGAAAATGAGATCAACCATAAACTTACAAAACGAGAAGAAATTTCAACAAACGAGGTAGATTTGATTTTACCAGTACATGAGTTAGATACTCTTGGGAAAATCTTATTACCAAGTACCTATTATGTCTTATACGTGAATATTGGATTCAAATAGTAAATCAAGAGAAATGAATCTATCTGATACAACTTTGTAATGTCCTGGTTCCGGAATCCACTCAGAGGCACCCCATAACCAGTTGGTCACATGGCCTCAAGCGCATTTACCTAAACGCCAGAGGCCACCGACTAGTAGTGAGGGCCTTGGGTGTGATAGTGGGGAAACTATGACCTCATTGGTAGAGTACACAGTGGATGAGAAACAATATAAAATCGCGGAAGCAGTAATAATCCATAAAAAAGAAATCAGCAGAAGAGTAAAAGTATGAAACAAATGGAGTACATGTATATAAATGATGAATGATACATATGCATAGGAAAACATCCAACAAGTCACAATGATGAATAAAATAGTACTGAACCAAATAACAAAATAAAAGATAAACATCTCCTCATCATCGCAAGCCTAGGCTTGGTCCCATGTTCTCCAGCTCTACAACAAGTCCAGTACATGAAGTGGAAGGGTGATTTCCCTTATCTATATCTGCATCAATATAATATTTTTAGGCCCAGAAGCATGGCCAAAACATGGTGTGAGACTAAATGCCACAAGAAAACCACCCAAAGATTTGTGCATAACAATCAGTGAATATATGAAAGTTAAAAGTATAGAAAGCAGAAAACAGGAAAATATTTAGTAGTAAACAATCCACGATTCCAATATAAAGCAACATCTAACAAGAAGCTATGAAAAAATATGTAACCCTCAGGGAAGTACACATAGACATACCCTCTGTTCCTATCTAACAAGTACCAACAACCCTCTAGGATGTAATCATATCATAACCCCTCTGGTTTGGTCATAGGATAATTATACGACCCTCTGAGGAAGCTCACTCGGTCAATTCCCCTTATACTCCAAGGTAGTCAAGGACTCTCTGAGGAAGATCACACAGTCAATTCCCCGTATAGCCTAATCTTCAAGAGACTCTCTAAGTATGCTCACTCAATCAATTCCTCTTATAGGACTAGGTCGTTCACAGACTCTCTGAGGATGCTCACCCGGTCAATTCCTCATATAACCTAGAGTGGTTGAAGTTAATTCAAATAAAACAAATACTCTCCAAGGAAGCTCACTCGGTCTATCCCCTTATCCTCTATAAAGCTCAAATTATCTCTAATTAATATCACTTTGTCTATCCCGTTATATTTTATAATGTACAAAGCCACTCTGAGGAAGCTCACTTGGTCTATGCTCTTTTAGTCCATAACACTAGGTTCTCAAGGACCAGTGTAAATCAACACCTGGTAATGCTATAAGGCCAATGTAAACCTATAGAACTACTTTTCTAACCAGACTAAAACATATCACCTATGTCAGAAAACAACACTTCATCCTACGACCACAAGAAATGGAAAATAGGTAAATTACCACTAGGCTAAATTGGACCAAAAGTTCATAAGCAGAACAAAGCATGAGAAGAACATCCAAGGCATAAAAATAAACCCAATTCATATCCTATTTTCCTCTACATGGGAATACAAGCATGCTAGGGAAACAATAGGGGTAAAGCAGTAAACAAGCAATACTCTGTTCAAGGGCATTAGAGGAATTTGCACATAATACTCAAGGACTTTAAACAGAAAGGCACAAACCACCTACCGTGGGGTCTGTAGAACAATATACTTGAACCAAACAACTTGAATCATCTTATAATTCCATAGATCCAAGAAAAATATTAAAACATTCTACCCACAATAACATGGAAAAGAGGAGGAATTGGAAAACGATGCTATAGAAGAAGATAGTTCTTACTATAGTAAATCCAACGCAATCGACAACGGTAAATTAAGGTAATGTATATGTGAAAGGGGGATAAGGGATGTCTCTGTGATGTACAGGTGCTCCGGAACATTTCGGCTGAAGAAGAAGACACCTCTGCCCATTATATGCGACCACAGTTCATTTAATGAAAAGAAAACAAAATGCACAGCATGTATTTTTGGAGTACATAGAGTGTAAATACTGTTTATGTAGTCTTCATTAGATGGCCTCCACATCACTCCACACGACCGTGTGTGTGGCCAGGACATGGCCACCACGCGGCCTCCTACGGCAAGGAATTACACGGCGTGTACTCATAAAGTACATGGTTTTACTTCAGAAATTTCCTGAAACTCCACTTTTCTCAAAAACTCCAGAAAAAGGAAAAACATACCCAAAAAGATGATCCAGGTACTTACAAACAAAATCAGAGTAAAAATAAGAAACTAAAAACAATGAAAACCCAAATTCAACTAAGACCTTTAGAAACAACTCCTAATAAGATCCAGAATCCAACAAAAAAATTTGTTCCCAATGTATCATGATGCACTGATGATGAAAATAGATACCTTTATTTTATTTGTGTATCGAAATAAAAAAAATGAAAATATACAAAAGATCCCATGTAGGGGGTTGGTATAAAACATAGTAATAATTCCCTAATCACATAACTACTCACGCCACTAGGATTGAAAAAATTAGCACATTTATGTATTAAAATTTTTATAAATACTATTTAAAATTACTTTGTATCCATGACACAACAATATTCCAATCTATACAATTTTTAGAAATAATAAAGCCAAAGAATACAATCAAACTCTTTTACAAATTGACATGCAATAATGGATTCCATTCCATATATCCAACCATTCGTGCCAAGGTAAATGTTATATACTCAAGAGTGGCCTCTCATAGATCTACATAGTTGTCAGAAGGATACGATATACCAAGTCCACTATTGACGTACTCCCCTTCCACTTGGTCAGATGAATGAAAATGAACACATTCCTCTAGTTTGGTGGAAATATCATACCGATCAATTTCTTCCAAACCATTTAAATAAAACAATCCTTTTTAAAACATTTCTACAGTATTTTTTCACATTAAATATAAAACAGACATTTTAAAATAATCATTCTTAAACCATGTATTCGATTTCACTATGCAGAAGACATCTAATTTCGAAAATTTCACATTCCATCACTAATGTGGATTTCTATCAATAATTTCACATCAATTTCATAATTTAAATGAAACTATTAAATAAAACTGAATTCATGAATTCAAATTTCAATAAGTGGAGTCAATAGTGAATTTGCATAAAATGAAATAAAGGATAAAATAAAAAATGACATACATTCTTCAACAAACTGGGCATAGTTATTTGAACAACAGTATTTATTTCATTATTCCTGCCATTAAAAAAATCATATCTCATCATAATTGGACTCACAAAACATGGATCTATCCCCAAAAAATTATATTTATTATTCAAATAGAGGAAAGAAGGAAACAATTAAGTATAAATACCAAAAAAAGAACATACCAAGGAATATGACCACTAATGCAACATGGTTCTCTAAAGAATTGATCAATGATTATGTGGTTAGTTCTAGAGATAATTTAAGAGAAAATAAAATCATTTTATATACTAAAAAGGGTAAAACATGAGATTAATGTGGAAATAATAATTATATCCACAATTCTTATATCATTCGTGCAATGCCACATCATTAGGAACCATTGTTTGGAAAATAGCCCACAAACCATGTGTTATCCACTAGCACTATACACTAATTTCATGGTTGGAATGCATGATTAGAAATATTGTGTGCCATATTGTAAAAAAAAAAATTATACATATAATGGTTTCACTAGTTTGGATTCATGTTTTTCCAAAATGAGTGCCTAATCATGCTGCTACCTAGTTTTCCCACAATTTTAGTTTCATCGTTTCCTAAGAGGTGATTAAAATTTTTAACTGACCATTCACAGCCTGTGAACCTCCTTAAAATCCCTAAAAACTATTAATAATTCTTCCAAAACTCCAAAAAACATAATAAAATTAATCTATATAAAATAAATACATTAATCAAGGGTTATTTACCTAAAATTGATGAGGGGGAGGGGGGTTCTACATTCACTCCATCATTTTTCTTTTTATCCCTATTATATAAAAAACCATTTTTATCATAAAAGAGTTCATTCCATTCCTAGACCATTTACTTATCATTCTCCATAGTTTCTGCATAAAATCACCCATGTTTCCACAAGACCAACACTAGACCAGTTTTTTCATGAAATAATTTATATTATATATACTGAATCTATAAAGGAACATGAAAAAACTAAGAAACCATCTCTAAGTAAACATGACCCCATTGAATAACATGGGCCAGATCAGGTTCATGCTTCTTCAATTGAGATACATGAAACACATCATTCAGATAACTAATACTTGAATAAAAATATAAATTATGTTATACCACACCAAACCATTCATGTATCTGAAAATAACTTACATATTAAATATATACAATTCCATAATTCCCAAAATTATGATTCCAATTCCTTGGAGTGATTTTCAATAACACAAGATCACTCACCTCGAATGAAAACAACCATAAATGATATTCCCCATATAATTTATGATGACACTGAGCCATCTACATTATTTTATAATTCAAATGAATCTTCTCCATTGTCTCTTGACTAAGACTCATTTAACCTGTGAAGTCTCACATATTTCCACAAACGAATGTGGGGAAAAATAAGAACTCCCATAAAATGATTCCAAAACATCCATATATTTCAAGGATTCATAATTTATTTAATAAGATAAATCCACTACCTCCATGATCTTCTCCCATGACCCACTAAAATAAATTACAACATCCTTAAATATTTATTACAACATTTGCATCAATAATTTAGATTTTACATCCTTATAAGGAATAATAGTCTCACACACAGTCAGCCATATCATAAGAACATGTTTAACAGGTATCCATAAACAAAACAAAAACCCAGGGTCTCAGTCTGATACAACTAAAACGAGTACTCTATAACACTTTAAAACTACTTAGATAAATATTTTAGACATTTCCCCCACCGTATGAGTTTCATGAATAAGGATTAAATGATATGACATTTTGAGCTTATCCACTATCACACATATAATTTCATGCTTCCAAAACAAACATGGGAGACATGTCACAAAATCTATGGATATCTTCACCCATTTACAGAGTGTAATAAATAAATATTGTAACATATCATTAGGTCACTAATGTTATTCCTAATCCTACTGATCAGCGAGGCATTTCAAATCAAAATTACCCACCATTATTTCCATTACATCCCATCAAAATTTCTTTTTTAGTGCCTTATTAATTATCTATATTATAGGATGAATAGCCCATATCTAATATTGATAAGCATGATAAAGTTTTACCAAAAAATAAATTGGATTGAATATCTGATCTAAAAAAATTATTTGTCATCATGTTTTCATTACTCAATGGTCTCCCACTTATATCATTTTTTACTCATAGAATAAAATTCAAAATTAGATGTATGTGCTTCCTTAAACATATTATACAAATCAATAAAAAAATTAAACTGGAAATAAAATAGTAATAATACCATAATATTCACAATCCATGTGAATTTTAGAGATCACCATCATTTGATGGAACATATATGAAGCCTCTTTTTCCATCTGAATATATAAATTTTTGGTTAATGCATCTTCTATAGAATTGGCCTTACTTGATGTACACACCAAGGAAAATTATAAAATTTAGTGATTCTTCATCCATTATAATTTTCTTATATTTCAATATATTTTTCATAAAATATATTTAAAACTGTTATTACCCATAAACACAATAAATGTCTTATTAAATATTAAATCATGCCATGTATGAAATGAATGGACAATTATAGAAAAAAAAAATATTTTGAGGGTCTATTCTCTTGAAATATTAACTGTCAAGATCCACAAACAACAATATTATATCATTGATTTATATCAAAATGAATCCCTCATCTTGAATAAACACAATACAACACATAACCATGTCCTGATTCTCAAAAAATCTAGATCAGTGTGGATATAAAGAAAAAATTTCAACTCTTCGAAATACTTATAAAATTATCTATTCAATTATAATATAACAACATTAATTTTGAACGATTTCATTTTTGATTATATTCCTAAAAATTCCCAAACAAAACATCAAAAATAACAATCTATTCCCAGAAAACTATTCATCTCAAATACAATCTATTATAGTTTCAAAGGTATCATGGCCTATCCCTTTTCTATATCTAACTAAGAAACTCATTCAATGATTACATGGAACTCAAAATGTTCCTCTTGTATACAGATTTCTATATTTGAAAATTTGGAATACAATGGATGATCCTACAAGACACCCAACACTATTGAAAACGTTTGTTCATGATCATCCTTATCCTATGAAAACATCAAAATTTCATCCACAAAACACTCTGAAAAAGAATCTAGATTTCATTGATATAATTTATACATCAATACCATATTAAACCCATAGTAAAATTTATATGGACAAAATTCATACCCAAATACCCATAAATTTTATATATTATTTTGAATGATATATTTGAAACCTCATCCTTTGTAATGCACAATTATTGATATCCAGAATGAAAATAAATCTTATAGAACAACTAAAATCCCCTTAATGTTTCAAATTGATCAAAAATAAATGGAAGTGGATATTGATACATTATTAAAACTTGATTTAGAATATCATAATCTAAACAAAGACAATGTGTAACATACAATATTTCAAAAAATAATATTGTTAATTCCCACTAAAATGTACAATGCAGAATGAACCCTTTTCTTTACTACTCTTCTAACATGAGATTTAATTATCATAATTTTATTTTCTATATATATTGAGAAGGAAGTGAGATAGGTGTTGTCCATTATAATATATTAATTATATAATCCCATTATATTGTGTGTGGTGGTAATAATAAATGTTTAGGAAAAACCTCAATAAATTGATCAAAAATTATTTGAAAATTACTACCTCCATTCTCATCAACTATGGACAAGGTCAAAGTGCTGACTGGGGTGATAGAGTTCCAAATTATAGCAAAAACAAATCATATTTCACATTTCATTAAATTCATGTATCATCTAAATATATTTGTGAATCCATTATTATATGTAATATTAATAGTTTATTTAATGTTTAATCATTGTTAATCATTCTATACCAAGATTTATGTCATAGAAATCCATATTATGAATCGATAAATCTCAACATAATTCTTTGCTATTATTAGTTATAGAACAATATTTTAATATAAACGCTTTATATTACCTTTAACTAGGATGATTTCAATGTTTGAAAATAGAATTCATCATCTCAACAAGGAAACTGGGTGGATTAACAACATAAGAAATTATAATCTAATGAGATACACGTATATCAATAAAAAATAGCAAAAGGGTGGAATTAAAACAATTTATACATCTCACCATCGATGGTCCATATTGATATTCCACAACCCTATTCAAAACTTCATATATATTTTTACTCACATAAATTTGAAATTTATTTAACAGTTGAGATAAAAATTGTTATGGACTCCTGGTATTCTTAGAATTTCTATGCATATCTCATATACATTAATGATAATTATAATGATTTCCTCATCCTATCAATGAATGAAATGTCTATGAATCATGATATGTGTCTTAAACACTTGAACACGGAGCATTGTGACAATAACCTTAAAGATACCCCATCTAGTTGAAATTATGCCATGCTACAATTGAATCTATACAGTCCCACTTCATTTAATCAAAAGAAACACATTCAAAAAATCCAGGATTTCTAATTTGAAGTGGAATAAGATTAAAAGATATATCTATCTAGTTCTGAGTCATACAACAACCTTGGAAGTAGGAACCCCTCTTCTTATTTTTCTCAATTTTAGAGTTTCCACCATTTATCAAAGGTATCAAAATACATCCTCCACCCATAGTTCTATATATGACTCATTGTTAAACCATTTTTCAATTGAACATTTCTATATAATCCATCATAAAATGTCTTACAATCATCCATAGAATCTATATACTCAATCCTAATTAAAAAATGCATTACATTAAGGATGAAATTTCTACAACATTGGGTGACAAGTGAAAAAAGTCATTAAATTAGCTTCAGACTTTTTCATTCTGATATTATCCAACATTAAGGTAAAAAATATTATTTTTATAAAAATATAGAACATGTGATGGTTGAATTTTTTTAAGAAAAATATTTGAAAATTCTCCAATATAATTTCTAGTTAAAATTTATTCCTAATTACTAAATCTCATCACTAGCTGTGAGATCCTCTATAATGTGCCTCACCAACATTGCAACCATCTCTGATGGGGTTATATGGAAATCAATGAATTGATTAATTCAATTTAGCCACACAACTTACTATTCCAGTTCCAAATCACCTCCAATTAAGTTTGGATTCTTCTTCAAGATCCAAACGAAATGATCAACTATCCTTGGTTCATCCATTCAGTTTACTCTATCCATAGTGTAGAATGAATTGAAAATACTATATAAAAGTGGTTGGATGACATTTGGCTTTGGATCAAAGACATTCTAAGGGGCCTCTTTTTGTTGATTTTTTATATGCATAACCGGTTCCATTTTAACTAACCAAAAAACTCCACCTATCCATGCACTTTATAAACTGAAATCATAACAATTTAAGTTTTTTCAAACTCACAAATATCATAACAACACCTTCTAAAATGATTATTTTTTTCAAGACCCCATCCCCACAAAGTGTATCCCTCCTAGCCCGACAATGTGAGAAGAGAGATAATGACCACCGAGTACCACCTCCAGTCGGCCCCGGGTTGGGGACTAGCACCGACGGTATAGTAAACACACTAATGGGTGGCATTACCCTCTAAGAGAACACATGTGAAAGAGATAGATAAGATATACACCAATCAACTCATAATCAGCACTGGAATATAAATGAAACCCGTGTACACATATGAAATGTCATGAAAAAGTACTACAACTGGAAGGTAAAAACTGCAAGTACCCAAAAGTAAGTAAAACCGCAGAAACCACAAGCCTGAATAGCTCTTACAACCCAAAGCTAGTAGAAACCAGCCTGATCTTCAACCTACTCTAGGTGACCTGAAAAACAAATTATATATATATATAGGGTGAGTATAACGGTATTCTTAGTAGGATCATCCCTGAATCCTCTCGTGTAAAATTAAAGAAAGCATAATAAAGCACAGTGAACAACAAGTGAAACTTACTCGTCACATAAATAGGTATACTAAGTTCCCAACCTCACCACGACCACTCTCACCAAGTAATTAATACAACAATATAGTATATAGTAATGAATATCAAGGGTACCCATCTACTACTTCCCCACTAGGTTTCAGCTTTTCCCCAACGTCGCACGTCCTAAGCATCTCTATCCAAATAGGCATGCCCACAGACACCTGGGTGAAGCACCACAATCCACACCTCGTGCACCACAAAGGCTTCCCCGTAGACACCTGGGGTAAGCACTACACCATCCTCACTACCAAAAGTAACTAGGTAAGTTCTGGGAGCCACCATAGCCTGTATAACGTGTATCATACATCAGGTATTATACCTCAAGCCATTATAGCCCACGCACCGAGTAGGGATCATCAAGCCATGACAGCCTATACACGTTACACCTATAATAGTCCATAGGATACTATATCCAGAATATATGTGTGCGAAATAACCACAATCCATTACTTTCCTCTACACACGTATATGGGGAAACTAACCGTTGTGCGAGTTGGCACATGTATCTTCAAAGGGAAGAGAGTGGGGCCAAAGGGGGTAGTTAGCCATTCGTCCTCCAACCAGAATGTTGGGCAAAACACCCCCAGGGCTTAGAATCCCCAGGGTGTGAGTTTCGCTTACTGACAGGGTGGAGTAGCATATTGAAACATAAGAATTATAGAATATATTATATATCACAACCACACTATGGTCATTAACTAGTCATAGACACAACAGTAGCTAATGTCTCTCATATTCTAGGCTGCTACTTCTTAGACTAGGTATCCTATAAGCACAAAACCATTTGAAGAGATTTATCAGATTACATCATTCCCTTATTATCGGTTCCATTAGACGTTAATTAATTATTTAAATATTAATTAACCATGAATAATTTAACATTAATCTTCATTAGCATCACACCCAATATCCACTGTTCCATCCAAATTACAACCTGGTCATTATGTTCCAGCAACTCCAACCCCATGAGTTAACACCATTTATTCAATAATTCATTACCGAATTAATTTCCCATATACCAAGGCATTCTAGAAAAGCATTATATGATACTAAACACAATGGGCTCAACATGGTGAGTAGATGTACAACCCATAGAGTATTTTCTGCCTATAGAAAGAGCGTAGACCTATTCTCCCTTAAGAGGCTAATCATGGAAAGCACGTGGCATACCCCCACATGTCTTCGCCTATTTCGGAAGAGAGGTAAGCAAGACCAACTACCTTGAGCAGTGGGGAAAAGTAAAGTAGATAATAAACCAAAGAATCAAAAAGAATACAACAATAAAATCCATCCTATTCCATCACCCCTAGTGTCGTCCCTAACACCCACATTCATAAACTGATGCATCTCACCACTCTAGGCATCATCTTCTGCCACCACCAAAAGTCATCATTCTTCCACATATCACAAAATCCATCCAGGCTCACATCACAACACAAGCAGCATGAAACAACATCACAACAATCGGGCTCTTTTCCCCTTAACAATCAAGAGGGTAACTCAGAACCCTTTTAGAAATTATCCAACAAGCGGTTCTTTAATCCATCATGAATTAACAAATTTATTAAACGTAGGTTCCAAATTCGGGAAACCTAATCAGTAAGATATCCTAGATAAATAATCAGGCTTACTGCACTAATTTTATTAACATCAAATTATAATAAGAACCATATTCTATTTCATGCCTCTTTATCTTTAGCCACCAGTTTTTAATTAATCCCGTTTTATGTTCCTTACTGATTTCCATTGAGATCAAACAGCTAAATAAAGCAAGAATAGATATCACACTTTCAAGAAAAATAAGATGCAATAACATATGATAGATAAAAATTTATTTATCTAGTTCAAATATTTATTATGTCAATTCTATTGTGATCCACTGGGATACAATATGCTAACGATATAGTTGCACGTAAAAGAAAAGAGAATCACTGAATCCCCCACCTCAACAATTCTTGACATTATTTATCCCCACAATGGGATACAATCCTCCTTTCGTGACAACTACATCCACCAGAGGATGCCACGGTACGACAACACCAACCAAAACCCTTGAAAACCCCATTAGAATATTGGAGATTAAAAGGTATAATATGGAAGGGATAAATAGGATAAGATTATCCCAAAATGAACGATGATTAAACATACCTTATATAGTTGATTGACCGACACATCTCGATTGAATACAAAATAGAGCGGAACCAATCGGAGGAGTAGGGTTTGATTGTGAAACTCCTACGAGCATCTCATACCCAAGAACAAAGAAGAAGAAAATGGAGGATGATATCTTTTCCCATTTTAATATTTAATGGGGATATGATTTAAGATATGCTTAATTTTCCATTAAAAGCATATCGTGTTATCCCACGCGGTTTGACCATGTAAAAAACATCCCAAGATATAGGTATAATTAATATAGGATTTATGGCATTTAAATCAGCCTTAAAGTCATTAAAACAAGGATTTAAAGGTATTTAACCTCAAAGGAAACGTCAAAGGGGAGAAACTGTAGGAAGCGGGAAACACTGTTTACATACTCAAAATTTGGAAAAGGAAAGAAAAAGTCACCATTAGACCTCACCGTTAGAGGATACTGATAGACCTCTCCATTAGAGGTTTACGATATACCTCACCATTAGAGGTTACTGATAGACCTCAACATTAGAGTCAATTGATACACCTCACCATTAAAGGTTACCAATAGACCTCTCCACTTCATCGTTCTGGAAACACTTTATAAGTCTACTGATCTGGAAGCACTGTACACCTACCGATCTGGAAACACTGTACAAGTCTACTGATCTGGAAAAATTGTACAAGTCTACCAATCTAGAAACATTGTACAAGTCTACCGATAGTCCTCACCGATAGACCTCACCGATAGAAACACTGTTCATTGAACCTCACTAATAGAAACACGGTTCACCTACCGATATTGTTCATAAAACTCGAAACACTGTACAAGTCCACCAATAGACCTCACCAATACACCTCGCTGATAGAAACACTGCTCACTAAACCTCACTGATAGAAACAATTTTCACCTACCAATACCCTTCATAAAACTATAAACACTATTCACAAAACAAAAAATTTGGCAAAGTGTTGGGGATAAGTCACCTTGACCTCTTGAAACACCTCCAATGCCACATTTTCACAAAGTAAGGGATTGGAGAGGTCCGGACCCTTACATCAGATACCTCTCAAAACATTCTCATCCTCGAGAATTCAAAACCAACCTAAAGAGACAAAAAAATGAAATGGGGTCCGAACAAACACCCATCGAGATACCTCTCAAAAGAGAGAAAACCAAAAAAGTAACAAAAGATGTTTATAAATAAAACATGAAAGGTCAAACCATGAAGGAAACATCATTACATGAAAAGAGTTAAACATTAAACAACTTTGGGTACTGTGCGCGTATCTGTGACTCACGCTCCCACGTACTCTACACCACGCCACCGTGTCGCCAAAATACATGAACTAAGGGGATAGAATGCCCACGCAATAACTTCTCCTTGCGGTCTTGGATATCCACTAGTCACTCCTTGAAGGTTGCATCATCATCAACATCGATCTCTCCCCAATCGATAACATGATAGTAATCATGAAGATAATGACAGACCTGTGATACATGGAAAACATCATCTATCCGACTCATATGCGGGGGAAGTGCTACTCGATATGCCACAACTCCAACACAAGCTAACACCTCGAAAGGCCCAACAAACCGGGGAGAAATATTACTTCCACGACCAAACCTTCACTGCCCAAGATGGGGAGTCGCCTTCAGAAACAAATGATCCCCAACATTAAACTCTAAGGGTCTCATTCTTTGATCAACAAATGATTTCTCATGATCTTACGTTGTATTCATCCTCTCACGAATCACCTGAACCATCTCGGTTGTATTCTGCACTAGTTCCGGTCCGAGAATTGCTGAATCTCTGACCCCAGTCCAGCACAACGGAGAACGAAAATGCCGACCATACAAGGCTTTAAATGCCACAAAAAATAATAGTGGAATGAAAACTATTATTGTAAACAAAATCCACCAAGTGTAGGTGCCTCATCCATGAACCTCCAAAGAAATTAACACAAGAGCACAACATGTCTTCAAGAGTCTAGATGATTCGCTCTGTCTGTCCATCCGTTTGAGGATGAAAAGAAGTGATAAAGAATAGATGATAACTGAAAGCATGTTGGAGAACCCTCCAAATGTTGGAGGTAAAATGAGGATATCAATTAGAAATGGTCATCCTAGGGACTCCATTAAGTCTCACAACTTCCTCCAAATACTGCCTTGACAAAACCAATACTGAGCTCTACTCCTTGATCGCTATGAAGTGGGATGATTTTGTTAAACGATCCAATACCACCCATATAGAATCATGTCCTCCCAGATCTTGAGGTAAACCTGTAACAAAGTCCATTAGAATGTCCACCCAGGTTTACAGAGGAATCTCTAATGGATGGAGAAGATCACCAGGAACACGGTGTTCGACCTTCACCCTTAGGCAGACTAAATATCGAGACACAAACTCCCCAACTGCATGCTTCAGCCCAGGACACCAAAACTTACACCTCAAGGATCGGTACATCTTTGTCACACCAGGATATACTGCTAAAGAGAAACTGTGGAACTCTATGAGAACCGTCTCTCACATATCCATGGGAACAAAAATCCTTCTATGATACAACACTAGGTGTTTTTTGTCCTCCGACCAACCATCAGGGGCCTCACCACAAACAACTCGGTCTCTCCAAACCTCCACCTATAGATCTCCCAACTGTGACTCTTCCACCATCTGCACCTGGGATGACTGTACCATCATCTGAAATAGATAGTCTCTACCCCAAACTTATCCCATATCAAGATGTAATGCAGACAATAATTGCATTACTCTACAGGAATCACCGGATTCATGCACAACATCACTATGTGACTTTCGGCTCAGCGCATAAGCTACAACATTCCCTTTTCCAGGTTTATATGATATTTCAATGTCGTATTCCTGAAAGTACTCCATCCCCCGATGTTGTCGCAATTTCATGTCCCGTGGAGAGACAACATACCTCAAACTCTTATGATCGGTGAAAACCACATAGAGCTCACCAATGATGTAATGTCTCCACAACTTCAGACCAAACACCACGGCTGCCAACTCAAGATCATGGGTGGAATAGTTAAGTTCATGGGGACATAACTTCCAAGACCAATAAGAAACAACTGACCTCTGCTGCATGAGGACACACACTAACACCAGATATGAAGCATCGCAGAAAACATTAAACTGAACTGCCTGAGCTAGAAGACAATGAACATGAGCACTTACTAACTTCTCCTTTAGATAATCGAAAGCTGCCTGACACTAATCTGTCCATATGAACGCTTGATCCTTCCTTGTAAAAGCTATTAGAGGAGTCAAAACTCATGAGAAAAATGTTACAAACCTCTTTTAGTATCCTGCAAGCCCATGGAATCATCGCACCTTTGAAACTATCTTGGGGGCAACACACGACACAAATGCTTCTATCTTCGATGGATCCACAGATACTCCCTATTTGGACACAACATGCCCTAAGAGACAGATTTCTCGAGCCCAAAATTCACACTTCGACAACTTCCCAAATAGCGATGTTGGAGAAGAACTTGCAAAATGGCTCATAGATGCTCTGCATGCTCCTCTTCAGATGTGAAGTACAGAAGGATTTCGTCGATGAAAACCACCACAAACTTGTCCAGGAACTCACAGAACACAGCATTCATCAATCCCATGAAAACATATGAAGAATTTTTCATGGAAAACGACATTAAAATGAACTCATAAAGCCCATGATGACAACAGAAAACAGCCTTTTGGATATCCTCATCCTTTACACGAATCGGATGATATCCTGACCGCAAGTCGATCTTTGAGAACCAACTTTCACCATTCAGTTGATCAAATAAATCATCAATCCACAAAAGAGGATACAGATTCTTTATTTTCACTTTTTTTAAGAAAAAATAATCGACACACAACCGCAAACTGCCGTCAGCCTTCTTCACAAAGAAAACTGGTGCACCCCATGGTGAAACACTTGGCCAAACAAAACCACACAATAATAGACCATCAAGCTGCATATGTAGTTATCATAACTCAGAAGGGGAAATCCTATATGGATTCATTGATATAGGATACGCTCCTGGCTGTAGCTCGATCCGAAACTCAATCTCTCATCTAGGGGGTAATGCTACAACCACTTCGGGAAGGACATCAGGGTACTCCTCTACGACCCTAGTAAATGCCAACTGCTGAACCTCTAAAGAACTCAGCATCAACTCATCCATCATGGATGATAAGGATAGAAGGTGCTTATGACCCATCTGAGGATCTACCTCACCAACAAACACCACTTTCTCTCCATATGCACCAATGAAGATGACCTTATTCCCAAAGCAATCCACAATATCCTACACCGAATACAACCGATCCATGCCGAGGATGAAATCATATGGCTGCATTCGTAAACATAAGAAATCTCCTCAAGAGTAGTGTTGCCCCAACACTAGCTCACAATATCTATATACTTCAAACAAGTCAGCTTGACCTCCAACCGATGCAGTCAACGCCAAGGGGACTGGAAGCCTCTCTCCCTCAAGTCCGAAAGCATGGAAAAGGGTAGGTGATATGAAGGAGTATGTCGCTCCTGAATAAAACAAGGAAGACACCAAGGTAGAAAACCAAAAAAGGGTACCTCGAACGACGTCTGGCACGCCTGGGGATAGCAGTTCTAGAGCATGAAGCCATCCACGACCTCCTCCATGGCCTCTATGACCCGGATGACGACCACCACCCCAGCCATGCTCTGCTTTATGAGGAGGAGGATCATCATGGGGTTGTCCTCTGTCTGCCCCATTTACCCTCTGCTGATCTAACGCTGGTGCAACGAGCTGCTGCTGCCTCGGCTAGAACTGCCTCAACGAAGGAACCTGGAGCGGAGTTCCTAGCACACGATGGCTGCTCTGAAAGGTCGGGCACTCCCACTATTGATGACCATGACCATCACAAGAAAAAAAGTGCATGATCCCTTAGCATGGGCCTAATTGTTGCTTCCTCTAGTGAAACGATATGTGAATGTCTGGGACCTACCCTCGGGTGAACAGAAACTCTTCTTCCCTGAAAACCAAGAACCCCAGACCATGGCTCTACTTTGTAAGAAATTATGCTGATTCCCCTCTCGTGATGATCCGGTCCTGGCCAAATTCATCTCGACAACCTCTACCATCGCCAGCACCTCAGGATATGTCTTTAGCATAAATGGGGGTGACCTGGTGCTGGATCTCTGGAAGCAAAGCCTCTTCAAAATGCCTCACTCTAGCCTCCTCATCTGGCAGTAGGTCTGAAGCATATCGTATAATGTTCCTAAAATGGATTCCAAACTCTCGAACACTGGAGCTCCCCAGTCGGAGGGTAAGAAGCTCCTGGCGACTGGACGCCTTCGTAGTCGAAGAAAGAAACTCGACTCTAAACCTGTCTCAGAAATCCTCCCATGAGATCGTTGACTCCTCCCGATCCCTGAGGAACAAGAACCACCACTTCCTCACATATCCACGTAGCATTGTCACAACCAAGGACACCTAGTGCTCCTTACGAGCACGAATCGAACTGAAGCCGATCGTGACCTCCTCTAACCATTCATTCATGACTAAATCTGAAACAGAGCCCTCATACTTCTGCGGAATCTTGCACTAAAACACTTGAATTGTCTTACTCTATGTTTCATCTTCGTCAACCTCTACCCTGCGACGTTCTGCTGGAACAGCCTGCTAGACATTTTCTGTGAAAACCCGATGAGGATTTCCATCTGGAGCCATACCTGTTATATAAAAAACTGTTAGAGCTCCTAAATCTGGAATATGGAAAACTAAACATTAATTAATTTATTGTTTTCTTTTATTAATTTTAAGTTATCAAGTCCCAAGGTCTACCCATTCAAACACATGCACAATAATAATGATGCATGATCCCTTCTTAGGTCTCTACCCTACAACTAGTATTACCTTGTTTAGTAGACATTGTAAACTTAAAGGTCCGTACATCATATCATAGGGTTCCCTAAACGCCTATGTCTCGTACGGTCTCCAGTGTTTACCTCACTTGCTAAACATGAATGACGTTGTTGCCCTATCATCCCATGAAGCCTCAATTGTGCCTAACTCCAAAAGTCATCCTATCCCTCAACCATACCTATGATACCACTCTGTCACAACCACCCCCCCATAATGTGTACCCCTCCTGGGATGGAAATTTGAGAAGGGAGATAATGACCCCCTGAGCCCCACATCCAGTACGCCCTGAGTTGGTGACTAGCACCAAGGGTATTGCAAACACACTAATGGGAGGCATTACCCTCTAATAGAACACATGCGGAAGAGAGAGATACGATAGACACAAATAAAATCCGAATGAGAACTGGAATATAAAATAAACCCAAGTACACATATGAAAATTCATTAAAAAGTACTATAGTTGGAAGGGAAAAACTGCAAGTACCCAAAATTAAGTAAAACAGCCGCAACCCCAAGCCCGAAAAGATCCTGCAACCCCAAGCTTGTAGAAACCATCATGATCTCCAACTTTCCCCAAGTGACCCGAAAAACATTTTATATATACAAATAGGGTGAGTATAATAGTATACTCAGTATGATCCTCCCCTAAGCCTCTAGTGCAAAAGTAAAGAAAGCATACTAAAACATAGTGAACAACAACTGAAACTAACTCGTCACCTAAACAGGTATACTAAGTTCCCAACCTCACCATAGACACTATTACCAAGTAACACATACAATAATATAGAATATAGTAAAGAATATCAATGGTATCCTGCTACTACTTACCCACTGGTTTTCTGCTTTTCCCCAACATCACATGTCCTGAGAATCTCTTTCCAAAAAAGGCTTGCCCGCAGACACCTGGGTGAAGCACCACAATCTACACCTTGTGCACCACAAAGGCTTGCCCACAGATACCTAGGTGAAGCACCACACCATCCTCACAACCAAAAGTAATCTGGTACGTACCAGGAGCCACCACAACCCGCATAATGTGTACCATACGTCGGTTATTATACCTCAAGTCATTACAACCCACAAACCAAGTAGGGATCCTAAAGCCATAACAACCTATACACGTAACCCCTATAGTAGTCCATATAATACTATATCCAGAATATATGTGTGCGAAATAACCACAAACCATTACAACCATCTACACACATATATTGGAAAACTACCCATTGTGCATGTTGGCACATGTATCTACCAAGAGAAGAGAGCAGGGCCAATTGGGGTAGTCAGTCGTTCATCCTCCCACTGGAATGTTAGGGAAAACACCCCCCCCCCAAGGCTCAGAATCACCGGGGTGTCAGTTGCCCTTACTAATAGGTTGGAGTAGCGTATAGAAACATAAAATGTACAGAATATATTATATCTCACTACCACACTATGGGAATTACCTTGTCTTAGACAAAACTACATCTATGGTCTCTTAGACTCCGGGCTGCTACTTCTAAGACTAGGTATCCTATAAGCACACAACCATTTGAAGAGCTTTATTAGATTACTTCATTCCCTTTTTATCAGTTCCATTGTACCTTAATTAATTATTTAAACATTAATTAACCATGAAAAATTTAACATTAAACTTCATTAGAATCACACCCAATATCCACTGTACCATCCAAATTACAACATGGTCATTATGTTACAGCAACTCCAACCCCATGAGTTAACACCATTTATTCAATTATTCATTACAGAATTACTTTCCCATGTTCCCAGGAATTCAAGAAAAGCATTATATGCTACTAAACACAAAGGGCTCAACATGGTGAATAGATGTACTACCAGTTGAATCTTTTCTACCTATAGTCAGAGTGTAGACCCATTCTCCCTTGAGAGGCTAAACACGGAAACCACGTGGCGTAACTCGCGTGTCTTCACCTCTTTTGGAAGAAGGGTAAGCAAGACCATATTCCTTGTGTAGTGAGGAGAATTAAATCAGATAATCAACCAATTAATCAATAAGCATCCAAAAATCTCATCCATCCCATTCCATCACCCCCTGGGGTCCTCCCCGACACCCACACGCATAAAAAGATGCATCTCTCTACTCTAGATGTCATCTGCTGCCACCACCAAAAGCCTCCAGGACTCCATATATCAAAACAGCCATCCAGGCTCACATCACATCACAATCAGCAGGAAACAACATCACAACAATCGGGTTCTTGGCCCTTTAACAATCAAGTGGGTAACTAAGAACCCTTTTATAAATTATCAAACAAGCAGTTCTTTAATCCATCATGAATTAATAGATTTATTAAATGTAGGTTCCAAATTCTTTAAACCTAATTAGTAAGCTATCATAGATAAATAATCTTGCTTACTGCACTATTTTTATTAACATGAAATTATAATAAGAACCAGATTCTTTGTCATGCCTCTTTATCTTTATCCAAAAGTTATAAATAAATCTCGGTTTACGATTTTTACCGATTTCCATCGAGAACAAACAGCTAATCAAAGCAATCATACATATCACACTATCAAGAAAAAGAAGAGGCAATAACATATGATAGATATCAATTTATTTATCCAGTTCAAATATTTATTATGTCAATTCCATTATGATCCACTGGGATAAATATGAAAATGATACAGTTTCACGTAAAATAAAAGAGAATCACCGAGTCCCCAACCTCAACAAATCATGACGTTATTTATCCACACAATGGGTCACAATCCTCTTCTCGCGACAACTGCATCCACCGGACGATGCCACAGTACGACAGTACCAACCAAACCACATGAAAAACCCATTCGAATATTGGAGATTACATGGTATAATATGATAGGGAGAAACATGAGAAGATGATCCCCAAAGGAACGATGATAAAACATACATATATAGATGATTGACCCACATAGCTCGGTTGCATCCAAAATAGAGCAGAACATATCGGAGGAGTAGGGTCTGATTGTGAAACTCCTATGAGCATATCATAGCTGAGAACAAAGAAGAAGAACATGGGAGGATGATATCTTGTTTCTTTTGAAGATTTAATGGGGCAATGATTTAAGATATGCTTAATTTTCTATTAAAAGAAGATCACATTATCCGAAACGGTTTGACCATGTAAAGAAAAACATCCCGAGATATAGGGATAATTAAAATAGGATTTATGGCATTTGAATCAGCCGTAAAGTCCTTAAAATAAGGCTTTAAATGAATTTTACGTCAAAGGAAACGTCAAAGGGGCGAAACTGTTGGATGATGGAAACACTGTTCACATACACAAAATATTGAAAAGGAAAGAAAAGGTCACCATTAGACCTCACCATTAGAGGTTACCGATAAACCTCACCATTAGAGGTTACCTATAGACCTCACCATTAGAGGCTATTGATACACCTCACCGTTAGAGGTTACCGATAGACCTCACCACTTCACCGTTCAGGAAACACAGTACAAGTCTACCGATCTAGAAACACTATACACCTACCGATCGGGAAAAACTATACAAGTCTACTGATCTGGAAACAATGTACAAGTCTACTGATAGACCTCACCAATAGAAACATTGTTCACTGAACATCACCAATAGAAACATTGTTCACCTACTGATACTGTTCTTAAAACTAGAAACTCTGTACAAGTCTATCGATAGACCTCATCGATAGAAACATTGTTCACCTAACGATACTATTCATAAAACTGGAAACACTGTACAAGTCTAGCGATAAACCTCGCCGATAGACCTCACTAATAGAAAAACTGTTCACTGAACCTCACCGATTGAAAAACTATTCACCTAACGATATTGTTCATAAAACTAGAAACACTGTACAAGTCTACCGGTTAGACCTCAATGATAGAAACACTGTTCATTGATCCTCACCGATAGAATCAATGTCCACATACCATTAGTGATCATAAAACTGGAAACACTATTCACAGAACATGAAATATGGCAATGTGTTGGTGTAAGTCACCTTGAGATCCTAGAACACCTCAAACACCACATTTTCACAAAGTAAAGGACCGGAGAGGTCCGACCCATTACAATTTTCCAAATTCAAAACATTTTATAAAATTACAGAGATATTATTTAAAATGTATACATTTTAAAATCTATTCAAAAATCTAAACATTTCCACCTAATAATAAATCATTACTCAAAATAAAATATTCACTCCTAGGGGAAGTAATTTTTAGAAATGAATGCCATGATATTATCATCAACTATACCCATGATGATGAGGATAAAACTCATATATGTCTCTAAAAACACTTATGTACCCATACACATTGGTGACAAGTAGTGTACCTTAATTAGGGTATTTGTAACTATTTATGCTCTTAATTTCTTGATATGATCAAAATATCACCTTTATACCAATCAAACAAATTGACTAAACCATAATATTTTACCAACTCCTAGAATGATAATGTTATATCATTTTTCCCAAAATGAATACCCAAATTGCCAATATAAGTACTATAAATACATCCTTCTCCTCATTGGCATGAAATGTGATGGTTTTTCGAGTATCCATTATGATATATCCCCATGGTAACTATGTCTAACAATAAATTCCATGGGATACATAAAAATTGGGTTTTGATTTTCCAATTGATAATAGAACAAACAATCCAATTACCTAAAAAACTATTTTATGCATGAAAAAATATAATACAAATCAAAGTAATACCAAATGTTAAAAAAACAAAATGAAAAACAAGAACCATATCATTGTACAAATTAAGAACAAAAAAACCAACAAAATCCAAAGAAAACTCTACCTTCATTAGTAGCTCCCAACAATCTCCATACTCCAACTCAACAATCAATGTCCAAGGTCTCTTCATGCATCAATAAATAACTTTGATACCTATATATTACCTATGTATATATATATATATAAAATTTTCAAACACACAAAAAATCCAAAATATGGTGTGATTATAACACACAATATGATTTCCTAGTGAATTCCCAATTGACCCCCCTAGTATAGAACTGTTGCCACATTTATATAAAATATATTTATATTTAAACAATTATAAAAATAGTTATATAAAAAAATTGTTTTCCCCATTTTTAAGTGGATAACTACAAAAAAGTCCTTCAGAACATTTTACAAATAAATTTGGCTTAACCCATTCTATTACACACAACCACACGTACATGCCCATGTGATTTTTCCATACTAACGATTGGCCTCTCATCGATCTACCTGCCATCACAGGGTAACGATATACCACGTTCCCTTATTTCACATTCCCCTTCCATATGTCCATGTCAATGAAATTGAACACACACCATCCTTTTTTACAAATACCCTACCAAAACAATTTTTGAAACCCATTTCTATATTAAAATCCATTTCTTGAAAACAAAAGTATATACTAAATTTATAATAAAAACCAAATAAATATTTTAAATTCATAATGGTATACCCATGTAAGAAAATTATCATTCCTCAAAACAAAAAATTTCTAAAATTTCAAAACCATGACTATAGAGGGTTTCCACCAATATTTTCACACAAATTTCAAAATTTAAATCAATAAATTCAATGAATTTGAAATAATGACAAAATATTTTAAAAAGGCATGTTGATAGTGAAACAAATACATTATAATATCTGAAAAATAAATAAAATCAAAAATTATTCAACAAAATAGGCATAGATCATCCAAAAAATACTTTATATCTTTTCCCATATCATTTAAACTGTCATTTCACAGCTTGATTGGCCTCACAAGACATGGATGATTCCCAAAAAGATAGAATATATGATTCTAATAGTGGTAAGGTGTATAAAATAAATTAAAATTAAATCATTAGAACATACCAATGAATAAATCATCCAACACATCATGATTCATCAAGGGATAGCTCCTGAACCAAGAGGAAGGGTCTCCAAAGCCTTCAGGTGTAATGAAGATAAATTTCCATATAACTGGTGGTATGTTGGGGGATTAAATGAAAAACAGTAAATGATCTAAAATATTAATATATTATATTTAATGTTTCATGGTTATGGTACAAAATTAGTAAAATTGTGTAGTAACTCTTCAGTATCCACTTCCTCTAAAAATAACTTGCACAATTGGTTCACGTGGTTAGGAAATCCATTCACCAACTGCGAGGAAACCCTCTATTGAACACTGTAACGTTTCTCATTGGTGTCCAAAAGGTTATGTCAAAACATTAACCTACCTAGTTCCCATTATTCTAGTTCACAGCTTCCTAGAAGCTGTTTCATAATTTCTATTAAACATTCTGAAATCCTGCACCACCCAAAATAACAGAAAACAAATAAAACACCATCAAACATCCAAAAAATATAACCCAATTGCCTTTTATACATTCAATTCATAAATAAAGATTTAATTATATAAAAATAGTTTTGAAACATTTTTTTAAATATCATTTTATTAATTCCACATTAATTTATAATATCGAGAATTATTTCTCTATTTTTATGTGAATTGATACTATATCATCATATGCTGACTATTTTTTAGAAACTAGCTCCCATTGAACACTCAACCTAATTTCCTAAAAAAGAATCAATATTGGAATCTATATTATATATATGTATATATATTCCATAACAATCATATCAACACATTTTCGGTTTTCCACATACTATGCAATAATTGTTTTATCCTTCTACATTAAAGCGTGAAACTACATCTATTATCACCATGTTCCTCTTAGGGGAAGTATTTTTTTTTCAAAATAATATAAAATTAATATTTTTACATTCCAAGAGAATGTGATCAATTTTATCTATAGTAATTTGTATCGATTCCCACCATTAGTCATCATCACATTTTAAACAATACACAATCATCATTACCTAATCCTATTAATTACAATAAAAGGAAAAAATTATCAAACTTTTGAACGTAATATATGGTTTAGATAATAGTGGATTATTATTTCCTTTAAAATATAGTGGATTGTATCCCAATAAGTGATCTAATATAAGCTAATAATGATTCAGAACAAGATTTTTCAAAATAAAAATATCTAACTTTATCATAACATGTGACATATTACCTCATATGGGCAAGAAGTACTGATCTAAAATACCATTTATTTCCTTGATCAATATCGAAAACCATACACTGAGGACTAGTGTTTATATAATTTTATTTTTATACACTATGTAACATATCAAAATAATGGTAGACACATAATTAGAAAATTATATAATGAATGTGGAGCCAAAAATTTAGTTTTTTATAATTTTCTTGTGGTCTATGTGGATGTAAATTCTATAAATATTTTTCAACAATGTAGTTCAATATATTAATTCTAAAAATATTTTTATACCAAATATAAAAACAATTACTCCATAATCGTTGATAAAATATTGATTTTTTTCATTTCTAAATGATACATGTAACCAAAGTATGAATAACTGATTTATTTATACAAAATTTAATTCAATATTCAAAAATGATTAAAATATTACATTGTAAATATAATTTCATACCAGAATAAATATTATTGAATCCTTGAAATGATTCAAATGATTATTTTCCATATCATTGGGAATTTATAAACATAAAATTGATACATTATAATATTATTAAGGGTTTTGTATAGTTGAAATTATCATGAATAAAAAAAGAACAATAAATTTGGAACTTTGGATAATATGAGTACATTTTATTCAATCCAAAACAAGATTTCAGGGTACTTACAATGTTAATATAAAAATATAAATTGAATTGATAGTTTAAAATAAATTATTATGAAATATAATTTTAAATTTTATACATTTATGATAATAAGGTAACGACCTAAAAGTTGAAATCCTGAATCATATCATTATAGCCTTAGCCCAGGCATTAATAATAAATCTGATGGTGTAAACATATACCTGCATAATATTTCATTCATTCTATATTGTCTAATGAAACATGTTTATACAATGAGGGAATATTTATAACCGGTCCCTACCAATAGATTAACATCCAATTCATTCAACATATATTTAACGGTAAATATAATTCATTCATAAAATTACCTACTAATAAATAATTTTACTTATTGAATCCAGAATAAAAAAATATTTTCACTATCATTGAAAACAGTATTAATATGCTTCATTTAATAGATATAATATATATAAATAGAATAATAAAATGTAAACATAAATTTAATGGAAATGATACTATATTGATATCTATGTGTTATATCTATTTATTTATATAATTCATTTTTTGAATTTTTTGAATGATAATATATTACATATGAGTTTCATGAAAGATATTAATGATTGGTGTGTTCAAATAGAAGATATAAATTTAGAGAAATATAATAAAAATCATGGAAATTATGGAAAAGGAACTTTTCACTAACCTATGATGTAGCTCGACATGAAAAAGAAAAATTGAAACGAATTCGAGGATAAGGAATGTTGATTACTAGAAAAATAGAGGTTCCATAGGCTAAACATAGAAGAAGAAAGACAAAACATAGGTTCTGGTGCTGGATGTTGAAGATTCACATCATTTACTATATACTGGGTCTGATTTTGAAATCCATAAACCAATTATAGGCTACTATGATGAAATAAATAACAATTTTTAAATCATTCTATTATCTAAAAATAAAAACCATGTAAATATTATAGTAGGTGAAAGTGTTGAATACAATAAAAAGGTAATTTTTAGTACTTATTTGATAAGAATAAAATATTATTGACTGGATCGACAACTAGATGATGGTTATGAATCTGGTAAACACTATGATAAAATAATGAGTTATGAATAATGGGATAAACATGAGAAAAAATATTCAATTCCTGGCATGAGTCTCAACCACTAGGAGGCTCCCAAGGGTACTCAATCGGAGTTAATCAGAGTTTGATATTTTTAATATTTTTATTCTATAATGAAATGATTGGTTTTTATATTTTAATACGAATATCTATATTTTATTCACTATCATCTTCGTTATCTCTAATATAATCTTTTATTCTATTTGTTGTTTTTTATTCATAATTGGGGATCTCACAATGAGGATTGGCTATTATGCTTTGTGTGGGGGGGTTGAGAGAACAAGTGGTTTAAACCTAATACCTATCTAACATTCATACCTATTGGTATTATAAATAATAACTATATACCAAAAATTTGGTAATATAATTATTTTTCATTATAATGTACCAACAGTGGTAAAAATTGAATAATTGTGGTCTGGTTGGAGAAGATCAGTGTGAGACCAATAGTAAATAATTAAATCATCTATGAATCCATGCCATATATAGTTATTTAAACAATTACTCTTGACCAAAACTTATTTTCTGGCTTTGGATAATCAAATTTGTTTGAAAAAAATCAATTGATGCTTATTTCCCTACTTTGTATCCTACAAAATATGCATTTCCCAAGTATGATTAAGAAATAACAAATTTGAAATTACCCAAAAATATACCATGATCCCTTCTTATCATTCAACCTAAATTTTAATTATTATATTTTTCATATTAGATTAACAAAATAAAACTAAAATGGGGATGACCTACCCTTAAGTTAAAATTCTCCTCCCATGTTCCCCACTATCGTTTGGACCAACCCAATGATTCCACTATGTTGTTAAATTATAGTTAGTCTGGTTGATGTTCTATATAAATATCTTATTTTATCACACCCATATAGTTTAATGTAATATACCAAACATAAAAAATTTTGTCCCCATAATTTTGGAGCAATAGAGCAATAATGACGAAATAAGACTTATTTCTGAGGTAAAAAATATTTCATAATCTAATTAAATTTAATTATTTTAGTATATTTATTGTTATTTAGGTTAATTTTTTTTATTAATTTACTATTTTTTGTTAGTTTTTGGTTTGGTGAATGATAAAATACATGGCTCATTAATATTACGTCACAACGCTATCAAATTACAATTAATTTCCATAATATCCGACCGTATCGGAAGTAATGAATTTTGTATGGTGGTCATGTCACATAATGATTTGGGATGATTATTATTCCTTTGAATTTAAAATATCCATTAATAATTATAATAGTGATTCTTACTCTAAACTATTAGAGGATACTCGAGTTTTTAATTCTATGTAGTAAAATATATGGTTAAGTAACACTTAGGTGATTGACATACTGGTTTATGAACAATGTAAATTTCTGTTATGGACATAATAATCTATTATAATGAGACTATGATAAGTTATTTTTTAGATGATGAATATCAATAGGTGGACGAAGTCTAATATGTGGACAAGAAAACACCTCAATTGAAGTAAAATCTAGAATAACATTGATTATTCCATCCTATGGTGTAGAATTTAGATAATAGACATTCCACATTACTCACAAAGTATGTTCCAATGTCAAATATTCTAATGTATGACATTTAATATGAAATATGTGTGTGAAAAAAATTAAATTTTTTTATTTCCTTAAATCATATTGAAGAAAATGTGGGAAACCAACATGGGTTATGATTACAAATGAAAATCCAAACATCAAATGAAATGACTAGGGATTCCAAAAAAAAATTAAAAGAGTTGGAATTATTCAACCTATATAATTTCAATTAGGTAAATGTTACATACATGTTTTGAATTTCTTGATGTCCTCCTTGAATTGGATGGAAATATTTTCCCATTTCTATAAATGTTACTCAAATATATAATCCCCATCATTACTCACGATTCTAAAGTAATATCAAATTTTCATTCTATAATATGAAACATTACATTAAAATGAAATTTTGGGATATTTTTTTGATGAAAAGTAACACAAAAAGTCCATTGATGTTGATAATTGTGAAACAAGAAAGGGAGAATTATTAGAGGAAGACAAAATTAATATAAAGTGACAATTCATGATACTGAAAATGATAAAACTAGAGATTTATAAGAAGTATTGGAGCTTTTTGAATACCTTATATCCATAATAAATAACAAGAATAACAACAAGAGTACATTTTTCTTGTATATGGTGAAACGGTAATGGAATATAAAAAACATATGTAGCAGTTTTACAAGTCGTGGAATAAAATGAAGAATAAAAGTGAGGGATGAAGAATGGAACTCAATCCCTCAATTTTATTATGTAAAGTAGAACATAGGGGAACCAGTGAATGTACTCATTCTGAAACCATAGACTAAAATAAATAAAGAATATACTATGGTGGTGGAGGAGAACTATAAAATCAATTCAAATTTTTATTTCCTTGTATATTAAAAAAATTTATCAATGAATTTCATCCCACAAGAATAACCATTAATGATAAGTAAACATAAAATGGAGTGTAAGAATACTCTATATTTACAATAAATATGGATGTGGTTAAATAGAAGATGATTATCTCTATATAATATTGATAATAGCTAATTAAGGTAAATGTTCTAGATAATGACATTAAAGGTGAACTATATGGAGGAAACATGAATTTTAAATTCTATTATAATACATAAATTCATTCTATTTGATTATATTTATAAATATTCTCAAGGGTGACCTATTTATCTATTTTATCTCTATAATTTAAAATTCAAAAATTAAAATTTCATTCAATTTCGATTATTATTATTTAGTCCACGAGAGTGTGAAACATGAACAAAATGATGTGATTCTTATAGGACCAAAACACATTGGGAGTTTATTTCACATCATTAGAGCACATTTCATGTCATGATACTAGGACAAATAGAAACATATTTGAATTTTTATATTCTTATAAAAGATTGATTATATTATTTCTTTAAATTTTATTTATTCCTAAAAGCGTGCTTTCATTAAACTAATTAATGATGTGCATTCCATAATCTGATTGGCTAATATGTTGTTCCTTTTCTTTATAGGATTCAAGAGAAAAATATTTGATATTTTCAATGAATATTTAAAAAGTTAAACATTGATCATGTAAAAAACAATAACACAAATTTGCATCTTTAAAATCAATGACTGATCAATTTCATTTTTTAAAATATTGAGGTATTTTATTGATATGTTCATTTATCAGGTGACCCACCAACACATGTATCCTTCATGACCCATACAATCCATGTATTCACTTCTTGTGATTATGACACATTATAATCCATTATTTTTCTATTTCCATCCCAACTATTCATATTGTGCTTGCTATTAAATTTAATCATTTTCAGGGATGGGTTTTTCATTTTGAATTTGGGATGTTTTTTAATAAGATCGTATATTTTTTTTCCATTGGATTATTATGGATGTATAATGGTTTTATTCCTTACTTTATGTATGATTATATCACAATTAAATTGATACATTGAGTGGTGAGTGAAAAAATCAATTGTAAGGTAAATCATAAGTGGCATGGGTGTTGATGAAATGTTGAAATCTATGAGACTAATGATTGAAATGTCACTAATCTCACATTATAAATGTGGCCTAAATTTTGGATTATTAATTTTTTACCTTTTGATTACGTAAAATCTTTAGTCAAGACATTTTATGAAGCATTATAATTTGAAAATTCAATAGATAATATATGGAACCTTCGATTTTTGATTTTCATGTTTTTCTTGAGGAACAAAAATGATTTTTTGAAGGGGTATTTGATATATCTATTTTATATCAATTTATTGATATATTCAAATATGTGAATTTATTTAATGTTAATTGATTAATGTTATGTTTTTTGGATGATATTTACGTATTTTGTATACATATACAGTAATAAATTTTTGGATTAATAAGAATGAATATATGGAAATTAAATAAAAAAGCCACTTCAAGATGCTACATGAACTATTATGTTTTAAAAAAATGAAAATACATTTAATATTTATGATTTAATCCCAAGAGAAAAATGAAAGGTCTATATGCACAGAACAAAATAACCAGAATGAAACTGATTTTCAAACAGAAGAATTTGAAGATACATGCCATGTAATTTGTACACAACATGCTTTTTCATGTCATGAACAATTTATAGGATGTGAGGAACAAGAAAAAATTGGAATCCTTGAAATACTGAACATTTCAAATTTTTATAACATTACATGATATGAAGGGTTTAGAGAAAATAATGAAAATTATGAATTTTCATCATGTCATTGATACTATTTTTTTTATTTTCGACCATATAATAAATTGAACACTTTTTATGAAACATGCGAATATTAGGTTTAATTCTTCAGTTATAAATAAAGGGTTCTAAGATTAGAAAATTCATTCCATTCCTAGTGTGATGTTCAACCACTAGAAGATAGCCATATGGATCTGACTAGTAGTTCTATATAAATACATTTAGGTTTCTCTTTTAAAATTTTAATATAATGTTGAATGATTTCTAGTTTAATTTTAATCTCTATATTTTATTCAACATCCTTCACATTCAATATTTATCATTATCTTCTATGATGGGTTATTTTTTATTCATATTTGGTCATAAAATAATGATGATCAACATATGCTCGTTGGGTTAGTGTTCAAGAGTTCTGGTAGATTGAAGCAGATAAATAACTAATATCAAAATTGGGTATCACTATACCCAATCACCAGGACAAAATCAATAGTAAATATAATTTGTTTTCATTATACCATACCATTAGTGGTAAAAATTGAATTATCATTACCTAGTAGGAAATGATTAGGATATTACAAATGTCCAATATTTCTTTCTAAAAATAATCCAAGGTTCATGTTTATAAGATTTTAGTTACATGAAATTTCATAAGGAAAATACATGGATGGGATTATGTTGATCGATTTTTTCAATGGTGGGGGTTAAATCCTTTTCTCAATCAATGATATTAGTTGTACCATTGAATTAGCCTTCCATAGAAACTCTCAATTGTTCCTACATTCAAAACTATGTACAGATATAATTTTCAATGTTTCGTGGTCTTTTAGAGTTTCAAATGTAATGGTTCTTAAGAACTCACATTGGTAGAAAGATGGGAGGTCAGGATCATCACTTATTTTTTAGGAGAATTTTTCTATTGTGGGACTCTCTTATAGATTTGGGATATGTTCATAAAATCCTTCAGAGGCCTCGATGTGGTAATGCATAAACATGTTCCAATTACATTATTACTGACATGAGTTTAATGTAACAACTATGGTCATATAATCAGTTCTATATCAATTTCTTATTTATATATGTTCATTTAGTATATGTATATGTTTGTGAAAACCAGAGTTTTTTTATCTATGGTGGCATTTGATGTCTATGAAATGGGATTGATCATTTTTTAGGCATCCAACATATCCATTGAATATATGAACCAATCCCCACATAGTACACTTGATAATGATTAATATTGTGTTACCGAAACCATCAATGAAGATTAATTTCATGTGGTACAGACACAAAAATCTGGATCAGGACTTGGTGAGATTTCTTATATATCTTTTTTAATGCAGAAGAGTTTTCCATAATCACCATAAATGGGCATTTATATCATGATATATATTGAAACATAATCCTTGTGTGGGACTTTTGAATATAAGGATTTTCAATTTTGTTTTATTGAGAGTATGGACCATTGAACACAGATGATATATAACTAGAACTGCATCACAATGATGATCCCACAGTAGGGTAATTCTCTTCATGTTATTCGTAAATCATCATCTTTCACTAGGACCTCATGATTCATTCTCATCATGAGAAATATGATATTTTGGGAGGTAATACACAATACATTGGTGCATATATGTATGAGGTTTACACCTTAAATTTTACATTTGGGAGGTATGTTTACCCGTTTCATAGAGTATGTACTATGGAGATAAACCTTCGTAAGTCATCTTACCTATCCTATATTATAATAGGTATAAGAGTCATTATAGTAAATTAAGATTCTAAGTCTACTTATATATGTTGTAGAATGATAATCCCCAATAAATGATTGGGTCTTGTTGGATTAAATGTTGAAGACATGGGGGGATTACACAATGGTCGATGACAATTGGGCCTCAGACCTTAGAAATGAATCTTATGTATATTAGTCATTATAAGAATTGGACTTATCATAGTTTAGATTACCTTATATCAATTATAGTACTAATTTTCTTGATAGCGCTCAGTGATATTAGGGTTATCCTTGAAGATTTATGATTGACAGGGGCTTCTACCAGGATTAATTCTATTTTGATTGGGGATTACACTCTGAGTTTTATGTTCTGTATACTAATTATCTATCTTCTAATGTATATAGACACAATAAAACAATAAAAGGAATTTATTAGAGCATGAAACTGATTGGGTCTTAGGAGTGGGTAACCTTATATCCTTAATGAATCATCCCATATAAATTGGGTATGCAGTTAGAAGATCCTTTATAAGTTCCACATGGCATGAGTCCAATTGGGTCAGTCATACATATTTTACATGCCATAAGGGATCTTCTTTACATGTCTTGGTTACCTTTTTTACATGTATTTATTTCATTCTTGACTTGTTTGTGGTGTCAATTAACTATTGAAGACAAGTTCATGGTCGTCCTCTCAAAATATCGACGATACATCTTATGACCTAAGATGAAATTTCAATGATTCTAAAAATGATCAAAGAATATGGGTCGAGAGTATTTCTCATGATAAAATGACTTTTCGTGGATTCCTTAACATGAGTGAAGAATACATGTCCATGATGCTTTCTATAACCAAAGAAGGAATATTTGTTGACTTTTTCATGATTTGTATGGGAATATCTCTTGGAAATCACAAGAAAATTCCTAAATGTTACTAATTTTTCATGAGATCGAATTGAAATTTCTAGAGTTTGTCTTGTGATAATGCTGTCATGTCAAGGAGTTGTCCCCTAATCAACATGTCTTTTCATTGGACTACCACATGAAAATAGTCACATGTCAATCTGTTTTCCTGATATCAACATGAAATGTCAATGGCTTGTTTCATAACAAACATGACTCATTAAAGGCTACATAAGGATTCAACTACAGTGGTGGAGAATATTATGATTGTGTGGCATGAAATTATTCACACGGATGGGTCTCACATATATGTTTAAGATACTTAGCTTTTCCAATAGTTAATATTACATGACCTAAGGGACTATTCCTCATTTGCATGGGGAATTTTTCCCCATAAGGGAATTCATGGATAAGAGATAATGTTGTAGGATCATGTAAGAGTGTTTGTATATAATAGGAGGGTCCATTTTCAGAAGACCATGTGCATGCTAAATTCCCCAATTTTGTTTGGATTCCCTCATGATTGCACAACACTATTCCAGATTACTCGTGTGATTAACCTAGTCCTCATGGGGTCTTGAGATGGGTCCTGCCAATGTATATAGATTATTCCCATTGGAATCACATTCAGGGATGGGGGTGTATGATGAAGGTGGGAGATGAATAATGGAATATGAGATGAGTGTCATTAGTGTTTTGTTTTCATGTACATGTCTAATGGGTACCAACATAGGAATACCTTGATTCTAGGTGTCTATTCAACGAACACCCACATGATAGGAGATTATGAACCTCAACTACCCTTTTATTGACACATGAACTCCATGTCTTTGTGTTATATACTATTCGACTATGATAACAACTCATGGGGGTGCTACATAATCAGGAAGACATGTTTAGGGCATCATGAATGCAATGCAAGAGTGAGGTCTCACAACATTCAAATGATTGTTGGAATCCATGCCCACTGGTATATACTCGTGGGAACTACTATGGGTTCTACATGCATATGAGTGCTAATATTACCATTGACATGAGATTCTTATCACACATGTGATTTTTTGATCATAATGAAGGTTATTGATGAGGTATTACAAAAGAGTACATGTGTGAACACCATGACTATAAGAATTGAAGAAGGTCCTTCTTGGTGAAGTTTAAAACCCAAAGGGCTATCACACGATCACATGAATTCATAATATGAATGGGAAATTTCATGAAACTCAGTTTTTCATGCGATCTACTGATCTTCAGACAAACTTGTGCTTGTTTCTCACGATCACCATATGAGGTTATATTGGGATGAGTATTCATTCTCTACTTTCTTCTTCATTTGTTAACCAATTATCCCTCTTCTATCCATGTGTGTATGTTTTTTATGTGGATATGGGGTATTTATATTACAATATTGGATGAAGGTGGTGCCACCTTACACGTGGAGGATGCCACATGTGTTGGATGAGGAAAGAGAGACTTCCATTGATTAATATAATGAGATCACGAGACTACTTATTATTAATTGTATGACCACATAATTGTTATTTCGATATTATAGTTTCCATATATGATGTCTCACAACATATTTCAATAATGAAAAATTAATTAAGATAAATAACCATATTGAAGTCCGATGGTTCATGAGGTTATAAACATCATGTGGTTATTTTAAATATTTTATCCACTTATATTGTCTGACAAATGAATGATAACACGATTGCTTCATGCATTGGTGAGAGTTCTTGTGGCACGTATAGTCTCTATTATGAGATTCACAAGATGGATCATGTACAATATGTATGGAGTATGTCGATCCTAATGACATTCATTTCTGTTGTCTCGAGAATGTTATGATATCATCGATGAATATGAAATGGTGGTGATGTTGATCGGGCATCTGGTATATCTTGTGATGTCAAACTAGGGTGTCAGTTGGATGAAGATGAGGTTTAGAACAATGGGGGATTTAAGTGATATTGAATATGTGCAGTGTAGGATATAGATCATTAATGGGGTCATGTGGAATTTTGATGGACGAATGAGACTAGACATTCTATAATCTAGGAAAGATCTCATGAAAAGTGTCGTGAGATCCTATCCCACATTGATACACCAAAGAAATATTTTTGTCGTTTATCAACAATGTGGTTTGGATATAGGATCCAAATTATATACCCACCTACAGTCATGCTACCCAGTATGGTGAAACCTCTTCTATTATTGTACTACAGCACTATGGTGTGGATATATTATTATTATGTGTGGAAACATTACTAAACATCTCTAATAACTATCATACCCTACTGGGATGGATCCCATGATATTATTGAGGAGTCTCTTGTATAACCCTATGTCGAGCTGCACAGACTTCATGTACTGTCGGAAATGTTTTATGGAAGATGGAAAATAAAGATCAAATCTACTTAAAACAATATTCAATGTAATATTATCCCGAAAAATTCCCAAAAAAGATACCCATTTACACATGAAATCTATTATAATAATATGTAACCATTAAATCCATTATGAAATTAATTTTATTATTTTTTTTCATTTTATTAAATCATCTAAAAACCCATAAATGATAACTGAATATCAAACAATTGTTGGTGTCGAAAAAATGATTCCCCTTATAATGATATTGGATCAAAACAAAAAGATTTTGTTTCCAAGGTAAATGTATATAACCTATATACATATTTAAATCCTTGAAATTCTTTGATATTGATCTTCCTAATAGTATTTTTTTCAGGATTAAATCAAAAAATAAAATTGAGGTGCTATGCATTGTATACTTTTGACCATGTGCACTAGGATAAATCAAAGATAGGATGTGGAATTGGATTTTGACATATATATACATAAACTGGAATGTGAATGAATTCTAGAATAGAATAGTTATTGGGTGAATTGGAATCTGTGGCAGGAACTAATGTAAGTTAGTTGGAAGTCACTATTCATATAAAGTGAATGTGAATCAAAAAATACATAGTTCTAAAATATACCACAATGCTTAGAAGATTTCTTTATAGGGTATAATTTTATATATAAAAATATATTTGACGAAAATAATAACATATATATAACACAAATATATGGAGGGTAATGTAACTATTTTTCAGAACATTTCATAAATTCATTTGGCTTAACCCATTCGATTACACGCAACCACACATACATGCCCATGTGATTTTTCCATACTAATGAGTGGTCTCTAATCAATCTACCAGTCATCATAGGGTAATGATATACCAAGTTCCCTTATTTCACATTCCCCTTCTATATGTCCCTGATAATTAAATTGAACACACAACATCCTTTTTTTTACAAATACCATACCAAAACAATTTTTCATACCCATTTCAAAAATAATTCATTTTTTGAAAACACAACTACATACTATTTTGACAATAAAAACAAAATAACCATTTTAAATAAATTATTTTATACAAATGTAACAAATTTATCATTCCTCAAAACAAAAAATTTTACAACATCAAAACCATGACTATAGAGGGTTTAGACGAATATTTTCACATAAATTTCAAATTTTAAATCAATAAATTCAATAAATTTTAAATAATGACAAAATCTTTTAAAAATACAAGTTAATTGTGAATAAAAATAGATTATAACATAGGAAAAATGAATAACATAAAAAATTATTCAACAAAATTGGCATTGATTATCCAAAAACAACTTTAGATCTTATCCCATATCATATAAACAATCATTTCACAACATGATTGGCCTCACAAGACATGGATCATTCCCAAAAACATAAGATATATGATTATAATAGCTATAAGGAGTATAAAATAAATAAAACTAAATAATTAGAAAATACCAATGAATAAATCATCCAACACACCATGAATCGTCAAGGGATAGCTCTTGAACCAATAGAAAGGGTCTCCAAACATTCAGGTGTAATGAAGATAAATTTCCAAATATATAGTGGAATGTTGGGGGATTAAATGAATAATAAAAAATGATCTACAATATTCATTTCATATTTATAATTTTGCATGGTTATGGTACACAATTAGTAAAATTTCGTAGTAACTCTTCATTATCCAGCCCTTCCCAAAATACGTTGCACAGTTGGTTCACATGGTTCAGAAATCCATTCAGCAACTACAGGGAAACCCTCTATTAAAAAACATAATGTTTCTCTTCGGTGGCCACAAGTTATGGTCAAACCAAGACCCTACCTAGTTCCCATTATTTTTGTTCACAACTTCCTAGAAGTTGTTTCACAGTTTCTGCTAACCTTTCTAAAATCCTGCACCACCAGAAATGACTCAAAACCGAAACAAACATCACTAAACCTCCAAAAATATAACCCAATTACCTTTTATACTTTCAATACATAAATAATGTTTTAATTACCTATAAATAGTTTTGAAACATTAATTTCACTCTCATTTTATTATTTCAAAATTAATTTATAAGATCTATAATTATTTCTCTATTTTGATGTCAGTTGATACTATATCATCCTATGATGACTTTTTTTTGAGAAACCAGCTCCCATAGAAGACTCAGCATAATTTCCTAAAAAATATTCAATATTGTAATTTATATTATATATGTGAATATATATTCCATAACAATCATATCAACACATTTTAGGTTTTCCACATACAAAGAAATAATTGTTTAATCCTTCTACATTAAAGCGCGAAACTACATCTATAATCACCATGTTCCTCATAGGGAAAGTATTTTTTCAAAATAATATAAAATTAATATTTTATCCTTCCAAAATTATGTGTACAAATTTCCCTATAATAATTTGTATCGATTCCCACTATTAATCATCATCACATTTTAAACAAGACACAATCATCATTACATAATCCTATTAATTACAACACAAGGAAAAACTTATCATTCTTTTGAACATAATCCATGATTTAGATAATTGTGGAATATTCGTTCCATTAAAATATAGAATATTTTATCCGAATAAGTGATCTAATATAGGTTAATAATGATACAAAACAAGATTTTTCTAATTAATAGTATGTAAATTAATCATAGCCTATGACATATTCCCCCATATATCCTAGATGTAGTGATCTAAAATGCCATTTATTACCATGATTAATATAGAAAACCAAACATTAAAGACTAGTGTTTAGATAATTTTCTTTTGATAAACTATGTAACATATCCTAATAATGGTAGACACATAATGAGAAAATTATATAATGAATGTAGAGACAAAAAATTAGTATTTTTTTAAATAGTATTGTGGTCTATATTGATGTAAATTATCTAAATATTTTTCTATAATCTATTTCAATATAGTCATTCTACAAATATTTTTATACCAAATATAAAAACCATTACTCCAAAATCTTTGAGAAAATATTGAATTTGTTACATTTTAAATGATACATGTAACCAATGTATGAATAAATACTTTATTTATATGAATTTTAAATCAATATACAAAAATGATTAAATTATTACATTGTAAATATAATTTTATACCAGAAGAAATGTTATTTAATCCAGGAAATGATTCAAACCGTTATATTCCATATCATTGGGAATTTATAAAAATAAAATTGATACATTATAACAATAGTTAGGGTTTTTTATAGTTGATACTATCACGAATAAATAATGAACAACCAATTTGGATTTGTGGATAATAAGAGTACATTTCATTCAATCCAAAACAAGAGTTCGGGGTACTTACAATGTTAATACAAAAATATAAATTGAATTGATTGTTTAAAATAAATTATTATGAAATGGGATTTGTAATTTTAGACATTTTAATTAATAAGGTAATGAACTAATTGATGAACTCCTGAATCATATCGTTATAGCCTCAGCTCAGGCATTAAGAATAAATATTATGGTGTAAACATATACCTACATAATATTTCATTCTTACTCTTTTGTGTCATGAAACATGATTATACAATGACAAAATATTTATAACTGGTCCATATCCATCACATTAACATCCAATTCATTCAACATATATTGAACAATAAATATGATTCATTAAAAAAATTACAAATTAAGACATAATTTCCCTTATTGAATCAAGAATATAAAAATATTTTCACTATCTTTGAAAAATGTGTTAATATGTTTCATTTATCAGATATCGTATATAGAAACCAACACCCATAGAACACTCAACATAATTTCCTAAAAAAGTATCAATATTGGAATCTATATTTTATATTGTATATATATTCCATAATAATCATATCAACACATTTTATGTTTTCCACATACTATGCAATAATTGTTTTATCCCAATAAGTTATCTAATATTGGTTAATAATGATTCAAAACAAGATTTTTATAATTAAAATAATGTAAATTTATCCTAACCTATGAAATATTCCCTCATATGGCCCATATGTACTGATCCAAAATACCATTTATTTCCTTGATCAATATGGAAAACCATACATTGAAGACTTCTGTTTAGATAACATTCTTTTGATACAATATGTAACATATAAAAATAATGGTCGACACATAATTAGAAAATTATATAATGAATGCGGATCCAAAAAATTAGTATTAATTTAAATAGTCTTGTGGTATATATTGATTTAAATTCTATAAATATTTTTCTATAATTTTGTTCAATATAGTCATTCTAAAAATATTTTTGTACCAAATATAAAAAACATTACTCCAAAATATTTTAGAAAATAATGAATTTGTTACATTTTTAAATGATACATGTATCCAAAGTATGAATAACTGATTTATTTATATGATATTTAAATCAATATTCAAAAATTGTTAAAATATTACATTGTAAATATAATTTCATACCAGAAGAAATAATCTTGGATCCTTGAAATTATTCAAATGATTATTTTCCATATCATTGGGAATTTAGAGAAATAAAATTGTTACATTATAACATTAGTATGGGTTTTGTATAGTTGAAACTATCATGAATAAAGAAAGAACAATCAATTTATATTATTTGGATAATACGAGTACATTTTATTCAATCCAAAACAAGACTCCAGGGTACTTAATATGTAAATATGAAAATATAAATTGAATTTATAGTTTAAAAGAAATTATTATGAAATGGAATTTGTAAATTTAGACATTTATGATAATAAGGTAACGTACTAAACGATGAAATCCTAAATCATATCATTATAGCCTCAGCCCAGGCATTAACAATAAATGTTATGGTGTAAACATATACCTGCATAATATTTCATTCTTACTATATTGTCTCATGAAACATGTTTATACAATGAGGGAATATTTATAACTGGTCCCTACCCATTACATTAACATCCAATTCATTCAACATATATTGAACAGTAAATATAATTCATTCAAAAAATTAACTATTAATCAATAATTGCACTTATTAAATCTAGAATAAAAAATATTTTCACAATCATTGAAAATAGTATTAATATTCTTCATTTAATAGATATCATATATAGAAATTGAATAATAAAATGTCAACATAAATGTTATTAAAATTATACTATATTGAAATCTATGTGTTATAACTATTTATTTATATAATTTATTTTATGAATTTTTTGAATGATTATATATTACATGTGAGATTCATGAAAGATATTAATGATTGGAGTGTTCTACTAGAAGAAATACATTTAGAGAAATATAATAGTAATCATGGAAATTATGGAAAAGGAACTTTTCATAACCTATAATGTAGCTCGACATGAAAAAGAAAAATTGAACTGAATTCGAGGTTAAGGAATGTTGATAACAAGAAAAATGGAGGTTCCATAGGATAAAAATAGAAGAAGAAGACCAACCATACGTTCTGGTGCAGGAAGTTGAAGATACACATCATTTACTATATACCGGGTTTGAAGCTGAAATCCATAAACCAATTATAGACCACTATGAAGAAATAAATAAAAAGTTTTGAATCATTCTATTATATAAAAATAAACACGTTGTAAATATTAAAGTAGGTGAAAGTGTTGAATATAATAATAAGGTAATTTCCTGCACTTCTTTGATAAGAATAAAATATTTTTTACTGGATCGGCCACTAGATGCTAGTTATGAATCTGGTGAACACTATAATAACATCATGAGTTATGAATAATGGGATCAAACATTAGAAAAATTTTTAAATTCCGGACATGACGCTCAACTACTAGGAGGCTACTCAGGGTACTCAATTAGAGTTCATTTGAGTTAGATATATTTTATATTTTTATTCTATAATGAAATGTTGGATTTTTATAGTTTAATTCCAATATATATATATATTATTCACTCTCATCATCATTATCTCTAATATAATATTTTCTTCTATGGGTTTTTTTATTCATAATTTGGGATCTAACAAGGATGATTGGCTATAATGCTTTGTGTGTGTGTGGGGGGGGGGGGGGTTGACATTACAAGTGGTTTAAACCTAATAACAATCTAACATTGAAACCTATTAGTAGTATAAATAATAAAAAGATACCAAAAATTTTATAATATCATTATTTTTTATTATACTAGACCAACAGTGGTGAAAATTTATCAACCTTGGTCTGGTTGGATAAGATCAGTGTGAGACCAATAGTAAATAATTTAATCTTTTTAGAATCCTTGCCTTCATTAGTTATATATACTATTAATCTTTACTATGACACATTTTCTAGCTTTGTAAAATCAAATGGGTTGGAAAAAGATCGATTAATGTCTATTTCCCTGCTTTGTATCCTATACCATAGGCCTTTACCGAGTAATATTAAGGATTAACTATTTGAAATTTTATGAACATTTCCCATGATCCTTTCTTATCATTATACATATATTTTAATTATTTTATTTTCCTCATTAGGTTAATAAAATAAAACAAAAATGGGGATGACCTACCCTTTAGATAGAATTCTCCTTCCATGTTCCCCACTATAGTTGGGATCAGCCCAATGATTCCACTATGTTATAAAACTATAGATAGTGTGGTTGAGGTTCCATATAAATATCTAATTTGATCACACCTATATGGTTTAATGTAATATACCAAACATAAATTTTTTTTTCTCCATCATCGTGGAGAAATAGAGCACTAATGACGACATGAGACTTATTTCTTATGTCAAAAATATTTCATAATCTATTTATATTTAATGATTTTAGTATATTTATTTTTTTAAGTCAATTTGTTTTATTAATTTACCATGTTTGTATTAGTTTTTGGTGTCGTGAATGATAAAATACATGGATCATTAATATTATGTCACACCCCCATCAGATTATAATTAATTTCCATAATATCAGACTTCATCGGAAGTAATGAATTTTGTGTGGTGGTCATGTCACATATTGATTTGGAATGATTAATATTACTTTGAATATAAAATATACAAAAATATTTAGAATAGTGATTCCTACTATATACCAATAGAGGATACCCTAGTTTTCAATTATATGTAAGAAAATTTATGGTTGAGTAGCACTTAGGTGAAAGACATACTGTTTTATGAACTATGTATATTTATGTTATGGACATAATAATCTATTATAATAGGACCATGATCAGTTAGTTTTTAGATGATGAATATCAATAGGAGGACGAAGTCCAATATTTGGACAAAAAAACATCTCAATTGAAGTAAATTCTAGAAGAACATTACTTAAAACAACCAAATGAGTAGAATTCAGATGATAGACATTCCACATTACTCACAAAGTATATTCCAATGTCAAATATTCTGTTGAATGATCATTAATACCAACTTAGTGTGTGAAATAATTTAAATTTATTTTATTTACTTTAATCATATTGATGAAAATTTGGAAAACCAACATGGGTCACGATTACAAATTAAAAGATAAACATCATATGAAATAACTAGGCATTCCAAAAAAAATTAAAAGATTTGGAATGATTGAACCTATGTAATTTTAGTTAGGTAAAAGTTACCTACATGTCTGGAATTTATTGATGTCCTCCTTGAATTGGATGGAAATATTTTCCCATTTCTATACATGTTCCCCAAAGATAGAATCCCAATAATTACTCACCTTTCTAATGTAATATCATATTTAATTTATATAATATGAAAAATTAAATTAATATTTAATTTTGGGATATTCTTTTGATGCAATGTAAGATAAAAAGTCCAAGGATGTCGATCATGGTGAAACAAGAAAGGGATAATAATTAGAGGAAGATAAAATTAATACAAAGAGACTATTCATGATACTGAAAATGATAAAACTATATATTTAGAAGAAGTATCTGAACCTATGAAATCCCTTATATCTATAATAAATTAAGAGAATAACAGAAAGAGTACCGTTTTAATATATATATGGTGAAATAGTAATGGACTATGAACAAACATAGGTAGCTATTTTAAAAGTCATATAATCAAAGGAAGAATAAAATTTGAGGGATGAAAAATGGAACTCCATCCTGCAATTTTTTTATGTACAATAGAACATAGGGTAACCAATTATAGAACTAACTCCCAAACCATAGTCTATAATAAATAAGGAAGATACTATGGTGGTGGAGGAGGACTTTAAAATAAATTCAAATTTTTATTTCCTTGTATAATAACAAAATTTATCATTTAATTGAATCCCAAAAGAATAACCATTTATGATAAATAAACAGAAGATATAGTGTATGAATACTCAACATTTACAATAAATATGGATGTGGTTAAATCGAATATGATTGTCTCTATATAATATTGAAAATAGATAATTAAGGTAAATGTTCTAGCTAATGACATTATAGTTGAACTATATAAAGGACACAAAACATTTAAATTCTATTATAATACATAGATTCATTTTGTTTTTTTATATTTTTAATATCCATATGGGTGACCTATTTATCTATTTTATACCTATAATTTAAAATTTTAAAAGGGAAATTTCATTCAATTTCAATTATTTTAATTTAGTCCACGAGAGTAAGAAACATGAACCAAATGATATGATTCTTATTGGACTAAAACACAATGAGGGTTTATTTCACATCATTAGTCCACATTTCATGTCATGAACCTAGGCCAAATAGAAACGTATTTGAATATTTATATTATTAAAAAAGATATATTATTCAATTTTATTAAATTTTATTTATTCCTAGAAGAGTTATTTTAGTAAACTAATTATCGGTGTTCATTCCATCATTTGATTGGATAATATTTTGTTCCTTTTCTTTAGTGTATTAATGAGAAAATTATTAAAAAAATTCTATGCATATTACTAAAGTGAATCATTGATCATGTAAACAAAAAATAACACATATGTTCATCAATATAATCAATGACTGATCAAATTCATTTTTTTATATGTTGAGCTATTTTATAGATAATTTTATTTATTATGAGACCCACCAACACATTTATCCTTCATGAACCATAGAATCCATGGATTCACTTCTTATGATTATGGCACATTATAATATATTATTTTACTTTTTCCTACTCAACTATTCATATTGTGCATTCTATTATGATTAACAATTTTCGGAGAGGGGTTTTTTTATTTGTGATGTTTTTCGTAATAAGATACTATTGGATGTTTCTATTTGATTATTAGGGATGGATCATGATTTTATTCCTTACGTTATGTATGATTATATCACAATTAAATTGATACATTGAGTGATGAGTGGAAAAATTAATGGTAAGTTAAATCATAAGTGGCACGGGTGTTGATGAAATGTTGAAATCTATGAGAGTAATGATTGAAATGTCACTAATATGGCATTATAAATTAGTCCTAAATTTTGGATTATTAATGTTTTACCTATTAATTCACGTAAAATCTTTAGTTAGAACTTTTTTTTATGATCATTATAATTTGAAATTTCAATAGATATTATTTTCATCCTTAGATTTTTGATGTTGATGTTTTTTTTGAGGAAAAAAATGTTTTTTGTGTAGTGGTAATTGATATATCTATTTGATATCAATTTTTTTGATATTTTCCTATATGTGAATTTATTTAATGGTAATTGATTAATGTTATGATTTTTGGATGATATATAGGTTTTCTGTATTCATATTCAGTACTGAAGTTTTTGATTAATATGAAGGAATATATGGCAATTAAAATAAAAAGACACTTAAAGATGCGACATGAACTTTTAATGTAAAAAAATAAAAATAAAATACATTTAATGGTTTATGATTGAATCCAAAGAGAATAATCCAAAGGTCTATAGACACAAATATAAATAACCAGAATGAAACTGATTTTCAAACAGAAGATGTCGAAGATACATGGAAAGTAATTTATACATCACATGATTTTTCAGGTCACGAACCATTTACAAGATGTGAGGAATAAGAAAAAAATTGGAATCCTTGAAATAAATAAAATTTCACTTTGTGTTAACATTACATGACAATAAGGGTTTAGAGAAAATAATGAAAATTCTGAATTTTCATCATGTGATTAGTGGTATTTTTTAATTTTAGACCATATAATACATTGAATACTTGTTATGAAACATTCAAATAGTAGGATGAGTTATTCAGTCAGAAATAAAGGGTTCTGATATTTGAAAATTCATTCCATTTCTATTGTGATGGTCAACCACTAGAAGCTAGTCATAGGGTTCTGACTAGTAGTTCTATATAAAAAGATTTAGGTTCCTCTTTTAAAATTTTAATAAAATGTTGAATGATTTATAGTTTAATTTTAATCACTATTTTTTTTCAACATCCATACCATTCAATATTTTTAATAATCTCATATGATGGGTTATTTTTTATTAAACTTTGTTCATCAAACAATGACAATCAACATATGATCATATGGTTAGTGTTCAAGAGTTTTGGTAGATTGAATCGGATAAATATCTAATATCAAAATTGGGTAACACTATTCCCAGTCACCAGGTTAAAATCTATAGTAAATATATTTTTTTTTCATTATACCATACCATTAGAGGTAAAAATTGATTTAGTATTACCTAGTAAGAAATGAGAAGGTTAGGACCAATGTCCTATAAGTATTTCTACAAATAATCCAAGATTCTTGCTTATATGATTTTAGTTACTTAAAATTTCATTAGGAAAATACATGGATGGGTTTATGATGATGTATCGATTTTTTTACAGTGGTGGGGGGTTAAATCCATTTGTCAAAAATGATATTAGTTTTACCATTGAATTAGCCTTCCATAGAAACTCCCAATGGTTCATACATCAAAAACTACATACGGATATAATTTTCAATGGTTAGTGGTATTTTTGAGTTTCAGATATAATAGTTCTTAAGAACTCGCATTGGTATAAGGATGGGAGGTCAGGATCATCACTTCCTTTTGAGGAGAATTTTTCTATTGTGGGAGTCTCTTATAGATTTGTGATGTGTTCATAAAATCCTTCACAGGCCTCGATGTGGTAATGCATAAACATGTTCCAATGACAGTATTACTGATATGAGTTGAATGGAACCACTATGGGCATATCAGGAGTTCAATATGATTACCTTATTTATATATGTTGATTTAGTTTATGTACATGTTCATGAAATACAGAGTTTCTTTTTATCGATGGTGGAAATTGATGTCTATGTTATGGGATTGGTATTTTTTAGGCATCCAACAAATCCTTTTAATATATAAACAAAACCCCACATAGTTCACTTGATAATGATTTAGGTTGTGTTACCAGACCCATCAATGAAGATTAATTTCCTCTTGTAAAAACATAAATATCTGGATCAGGGCTTGGTGAGATTTTGTTAATATCATTTTTATTGCAGAAGGGTTTTCCATAATGACCGTAAAATGTGCATTTATATGATACTATATATTGAAACATAATCCTTGGGTGGGACTTATTTAAATAAGGCTTCTCCGAATTTTTTTTTGAGAGTATGGACCATTGAACACATATGATATATAACTAGAACTACATCACCATAATGATCCCACAATAGGGTAATTCTCATCATGTTATTCGTACAATCATCACCTTTCACTAGGACATCACGATTCATTTTAGTCATGAGAAATATGATATTTTTGGAGGTAATACACAATACATGGTAGCACATATATACGAGTTTTACACCTTAAATTTTACATTTGAGAGGTATGTTTAACCGTTTCATAGAGGATGTGCTATGGAGAAAACCATAGTAATTCATCCTACCTATAATGTTTTATAATAGCTATCATAGTCATTATAGTTAATTATGATTAAATGTTTGCTAATATATGTGGTAAAATGATCAGCCCTAGTGAATGATTGGGTCTTTTTGAATGAAATTTCAAAGACATGGGGGGGGGATACAAAAATACTGACGCCTATTAGGTCTCAGAACATAGAAATGAATCTTATGTATATTAGTTTTTATAGTAATTGGTCTTATCATAGTTTAGATTACCTTATATCAATTATATAACTAATTTTCATGATATCACTCAGAGATATTAGGGTTATCCTTGAGGATTTATGAATGCTAGGGGCTTATACCAGGATGGATTCCATTTTGATCGGGGATTACACTCTGTGGTTTCCCTTCTGTATACTCATTATCTATCTTCTTATGTATATAGATAGAATTAAAAAAAATAAAAGGTATATATTTGAGCATGAAACTGATTGGGTCTTAGGATTGGGCAACCCTAGATCCTTAAAGAATCATCCTTTATAAATGGGGTATTCGGTTAGACGATCCCTTATAGGTTCCACATTTCATGAGTCCAGTTGGGTCAGTTAAAAAAAATTGACATTCCATAAGGGATCTTCCCAACATTTCTTGGTTATCTTCTAGACATGTCTTTATTTCATGCCTGAATTTTTTGTGGTGTCAATCAACTATTGAAGACATGTTTAAGGTATTATTCTCAAAATATCCACGATACATATTATGACCTAAGATGATATTCCTTTTATTCTACACATGATCAAAGAATATGTGTCGAGAGTATTTCACATGATAAAATGACGTTTCATGGATTCCTTCACATGAGTGAAGATTAAATGTCCATGATTCTTTGTATAACAAAAGAAGGAATGTCTCTTGTCTTTTTCATGATCTGGATGAGAATATCTCTATGAAATCACATGAAAATGACTAAATGTTAATAATTTATCATGAGATCAAATTGACATTTCCGAAGGTTTTCTTGTGATAATGCAGTCATGTCAAGGGGCTGTCTCCTAATCAACATGTCTTTTCTTTGGACTACCACATGAAAATAGTCACATGTCAATTTTTTGTCCTGATATCAACCTGAAATGTCAATGGCCTGTTTCATAACCAACATGACTCATCAATGGCTACATAATGACATCACTACAGTGGCAGGGAATAATATGATTGTGTGAAATGAAATTATTCACATGGATGGGTCTCACATATATGTCTATGATACTGATATTTTCCAATATTTAACATTACATGACCTAAAGGATAATTCCTCAACCACATGGTAAATTATTTTGCTTAAGGGAATTCATGGATAAGAGATAATGTTAGAGGATCATTTCAGAGGGTTTGTATATAATAGGAAGGTCCATTTTCACCAGAACACATGCTAGCTAAATTCCCCAATTTTTTGTTGGATTCCCTCATGATTTCACAACAATGTTCCAGATTACCCATGTGATTAGCCTAGTCCACAAGGGCTCTTGATATGGGTCCTTCCAATGTATATAGAGTATTCCCATTGGCATCACATTTAGCGATGTGGGTTTATGATGAAGGTGAAGGACGAATTATGGAATATGAGATGCATGTCATTGGTGTTTTTTTTATGTGCATGTATAATGGTAACCAACATGGGAATTCCTTGATTATAGGTGTCTATTCAATGAACACCCACATGATAGGACATTATGAACCTCAACTACCCTTTTACTGTCACATGACCTCCATGGGTTTTTTTGATATACTATTCGACTATGATAACAACTCATGGTGTTGATACATAATCAGGAAGACATGTTTAGGGAATCACGAATGCAATGAAAGATTTATGACTCAAAACATTCAAAAGATTTTTGGAATCCACACCCACTGATATATACTTGTGGGAACTTCTATGGGTTCTTCACGCATCTGAGTGCCAATATTACCATTTTACATGATATTTCTATCACTCATGTGATTTTTTTGATCTGAATGATGGTTATAGATGAGGTATTACAAACGAGTACATCGGTGAACACTATGATTATAAGAATGGACGAAGGTCCTTATTGGTGAAGATTAAAACCCAACAGGATATCACACGGTCTCATCAACTCCTTATATGGATTGGAAATTTCATGAAACTCTATTTTTCATGCGATCTACTGATCTTCAGATGAACTTGTGCTAGTTTCTCACAATCACCATAGGAGGTTCTAGTTGGATGAGTTTTAGAGCTCTACTTTCTCCTGAATTCCCTCTTCAATTCTCCATCTTCAATCCTCGTGTGTATGTTTTTTTGGGGATATGGGGTATTTATAATACAATATTGGATGAATATGGAACCTCCTTACACAGGGAGGATTCCACATGTGTTGGATGAGGAAAAAGATACTTACCTTGATTAATATAATGAGATCACAAGAATACTTATTATTAATTGTATGTCCAAAAAATTGATATTTTGATACTATAGTTTCGATCTATGATGTCTCACAACATCTTTCAATAAAATAGAATTAATTTTGATAAAAAACCATATTGAAGACCGATGCTTGATGAGGTTATAGACATCATGTGATTATTTTAATTATTTGGCCCACTTTGATTTTGTGAAAAATTGATGATCACACAATAGAAAGGGTCTCCAAACATTCAGGTGTAATGAAGATAAATTTCCAAATATATAGTGGAATGTTGGGGGATTAAATGAATAATAAAAAATGATCTACAATATTAATTTCATATTTATAATTTTGCATGGTTATGGTACACAATTAGTAAAATTTCGTAGTAACTCTTCATTATCCAGTCCTTCCCAAAATACGTTGCACAGTTCGTTCACATGGTTCAGAAATCCATTCAGCAACTACAGGTAAACCCTCTATTCAAAAACATAATGTTTCTCTTCGGTGGCCACAAGTTATGGTCAAACTAAGACCCTACCTAGTTCCCATTATTTTTGTTCACAACTTCCTAGAAGTTGTTTCACAGTTTCTGCTAACCTTTCTAAAATCCTGCACCACCAGAAATGACTCAAAACCGAAACAAACATCACTAAACCTCCAAAAATATAACCCAATTACCTTTTATACTTTCAATACATAAATAATGTTTTAATTACCTATAAATAGTTTTGAAACATTATTTTCACTCTCATTTTATTATTTCAAAATTAATTTATAAGATCTATAATTATTTCTCTATTTTGATGTCAGTTGATACTATATCATCCTATGATGGCTTTTTTTTTGAGAAACCAGCTCCCATAGAAGACTCAGCATAATTTCCTAAAAAAGATTCAATATTGTAATTTATATTATATATGTGAATATATATTCCATAACAATCATATCAACACATTTTAGGTCTTCCACATACAATGAAATAATTGTTTAATCCTTCTACATTAAAGCGCGAAACTACATCTATAATCACCATGTTCTTCATAGGGAAAGTATTTTTTCAAAATAATATAAAATTAATATTTTATCCTTCCAAAATTATGTGTACAAATTTCCCTATAGTAATTTGTATCGATTCCCACTATTAATCATCATCACATTTTAAACAAGACACAATCATCATTACATAATCCTATTAATTACAACACAAGGAAAAACTTATCATTCTTTTGAACAGAATCCATGATTTAGATAATTGTGGAATATTCGTTCCATTAAAATATAGAATATTTTATCCGAATAAGTGATCTAATATAGGTTAATAATGATACAAAACAAGATTTTTCTAATTAATAGTATGTAAATTAATCATAGCCTATGACATATTCCCCCATATATCCTAGATGTAGTGATCTAAAATGCCATTTATTACCATGATTAATATTGAAAACCAAACATTAAAGACTAGTGTTTAGATAATTTTCTTTTGATAAACTATGTAACATATCCTAATAATGGTAGACACATAATGATAAAATTATATAATGAATGTAGAGACAAAAAATTAGTATTTTTTTAAATAGTATTGTGGTCTATATTGATGTAAATTATCTAAATATTTTTCTATAATCTATTTCAATATAGTCATTCTACAAATATTTTTATACCAAATATAAAAACCATTACTCCAAAATCTTTTAGAAAATATTGAATTTGTTACATTTTAAATGATACATGTAACCAATGTATGAATAAATACTTTATTTATATGAATTTTAAATCAATATACAAAAATGATTAAATTATTACATTGTAAATATAATTTTATACCAGAAGAAATGTTATTTAATCCAGGAAATGATTCAAACCGTTATATTCCATATCATTGGGAATTTATAAAAATAAAATTGATACATTATAACAATAGTTAGGGTTTTTTATAGTTGATACTATCACGAATAAATAATGAACAACCAATTTGGATTTGTGGATAATAAGAGTACATTTCATTCAATCCAAAACAAGAGTTCGGGGTACTTACAATGTTAATACAAAAATATAAATTTAATTGATTGTTTAAAATAAATTATTATGAAATGGGATTTGTAATTTTAGACATTTTAATTAATAAGGTAATGAACTAATTGATGAACTCCTGAATCATATCGTTATAGCCTCAGCTCAGGCATTAAGAGTAAATATGATGGTGTAAACATATACCTACATAATATTTCATTCTTACTCTTTTGTGTCATGAAACATGATTATACAATGACAACATATTTATAACTGGTCCCTATCCATCACATTAACATCCAATTCATTCAACATATATTGAACAATAAATATGATTCATTAAAAAAATTACAAATTAAGACATAATTTCCCTTATTGAATCAAGAATATAAAAATATTTTCACTATCTTTGAAAAATGTGTTAATATGTTTCATTTATCAGATATCGTATATAGAAACCAACACCCATAGAACACTCAACATAATTTCCTAAAAAAGAATCAATATTGGAATCTATATTTTATATTGTATATATATTCCATAATAATCATATCAACACATTTTATGTTTTCCACATACTATGCAATAATTGTTTTATCCCAATAAGTTATCTAATATTGGTTAATAATGATTCAAAACAAGATTTTTATAATTAAAATAATGTAAATTTATCCTAACCTATGAAATATTCCCTCATATGGCCCATATGTACTGATCCAAAATACCATTTATTTCCTTGATCAATATGGAAAACCATACATTGAAGACTTCTATTTAGATAACATTCTTTTGATACAATATGTAACATATAAAAATAATGGTCGACACATAATTAGAAAATTATATAATGAATGCGGATCCAAAAAATTAGTATTAATTTAAATAGTCTTGTGGTATATATTGATTTAAATTCTATAAATATTTTTCTATAATTTTGTTCAATATAGTCATTCTAAAAATATTTTTGTACCAAATATAAAAACCATTACTCCAAAATATTTTAGAAAATAATGAATTTGTTACATTTTTAAATGATACATGTATCCAAAGTATGAATAACTGATTTATTTATATGAGATTTAAATCAATATTCAAAAATTGTTAAAATATTACATTGTAAATATAATTTCATACCAGAAGAAATAATCTTGGATCCTTGAAATTATTCAAATGATTATTTTCCATATCATTGGGAATTTATAGAAATAAAATTGTTACATTATAACATTAGTATGGGTTTTGTATAGTTGAAACTATCATGAATAAAGAAAGAACAATCAATTTATATTATTTGGATAATACGAGTACATTTTATTCAATCCAAAACAAGACTCCAGGGTACTTAATATGTTAATATGAAAATATAAATTGAATTTATAGTTTAAATGAAATTATTATGAAATGGAATTTGTAAATTTAGACATTTATGATAATAAGGTAACGTACTAAACGATGAAATCCTAAATCATATCATTATAGCCTCATCCCAGGCATTAATAATAAATGTTATAGTGTAACCATATACCTGCATAATATTTCATTCTTACTATATTGTCTCATGAAACATGTTTATACAATGAGGGAATATTTATAACTGGTCCATACCCATTACATTAACATCCAATTCATTCAACATATATTGAACAGTAAATATAATTCATTCAAAAAATTAACTATTAATCAACAATTGCACTTATTAAATCTAGAATAAAAAATATTTTCACTATCATTGAAAATAGTATTAATATTCTTCATTTAATAGATATCATATATAGAAATTGAATAATAAAATGTCAACATAAATGTTATTAAAATTATACTATATTGAAATCTATGTGTTATAACTATTTATTTATATAATTTATTTTATGAATTTTTTGAATGATTATATATTACATGTGAGATTCATGAAAGATATTAATGATTGGAGTGTTCTACTAGAAGAAATACATTTAGAGAAATATAATAGTAATCATGGAAATTATGGAAAAGGAACATTTCATAACCTATAATGTAGATCGACATGAAAAAGAAAAATTGAAATGAATTCGAGGTTAAGGAATGTTGATAACAAGAAAAATGGAGGTTCCATAGGATAAAAATAGAAGAAGAAGACCAACCATACGTTCTGGTGCTGGAAGTTGAAGATACACATCATTTACTATATACCGGGTTTGAAGCTGAAATCCATAAACCAATTATAGGCCACTATGAAGAAATAAATAAAATGTTTTGAATCATTCTATTATATAAAAATAAACACGTTGTAAATATTACAGTAGGTGAAAGTGTTGAATATAATAATAAGGTAATTTCCTGCACTTCTATGATAAGAATAAAATATTTTTTACTGGATCGGCCACTAGATGCTAGTTATGAATCTGGTGAACACTATAATAACATCATGAGTTATGAATAATGGGATCAAACATTAGAAAAATTATTAAATTCCGGACATGACGCTCAACCACTAGGAGGCTACTCAGGGTACTCAATTAGAGTTCATTAGAGTTAGATATATTTTATATTTTTATTCTATAATGAAATGTTGGATTTTTATAGTTTAATTCCAATATATATATATATTATTCACTCTCATCATCATTATCTCTAATATAATATTTTCTTCTATGGGTTTTTTTATTCATAATTTGGGATCTAACAAGGATGATTGCCTATAATGATTTGTGTGTGTGGGGGGGGGGGTTGACATTACAAGTGGTTTAAACCTAATAACAATCTAACATTGAAACCTATTAGTAGTATAAATAATAAAAAGATACCAAAAATTTTATAATATCATTATTTTTTATTATACTAGACCAACAGTGGTGAAAATTTATCAACCTTGGTCTGGTTGGATAAGATCAGTGTGAGACCAATAGTAAATAATTTAATCTTTTTAGAATCCTTGCCTTCATTAGTTATATATACTATTAATCTTTACTATGACACATTTTCTAGCTTTGTAAAATCAAATGGGTTGGAAAAAGATCGATTAATGTCTATTTCCCTGGTTTGTATCCTATACCATAGGCCTTTACCGAGTAATATTAAGGATTAACTATTTGAAATTTTATGAACATTTCCCATGATCCTTTCTTATCATTATAAATACATTTTAATTATTTTATTTTCCTCATTAGGTTAATAAAATAAATCAAAAATGGGGATGACCTACCCTTTAGATAGAATTCTCCTTCCATGTTCCCCACTATAGTTGGGATCAGCCCAATGATTCCACTATGTTATAAAACTATAGATAGTGTGGTTGAGGTTCCATATAAATATCTAATTTGATAACACCTATATGGTTTAATGTAATATACCAAACATAAATTTTTTTGTCTCCATCATCGTGGAGAAATAGAGCACTAATGACGACATGAGACTTATTTCTTATGTCAAAAATATTTCATAATCTATTTATATTTAATGATTTTAGTATATTTATTTTTTTAAGTCAATTGGTTTTATTAATTTACCATGTTTGTATTAGTTTTTGGTGTCGTGAATGATAAAATACATGGATCATTAATATTATGTCACACCCCCATCAGATTACAATTAATTTCCATAATATCAGACTACATCGGAAGTAATGAATTTTGTGTGGTGGTCATGTCACATAATTATTTGGAATGATTAATATTACTTTGAATATAAAATATACAAAAATATTTAGAATAGTGATTCCTACTATATACCAATAGAGGATACCCTAGTTTTCAATTCTATGTAAGAAAATTTATGGTTGAGTAGCACTTAGGTGAAAGACATACTGTTTTATGAACTATGTATATTTATGTTATGGACATAATAATCTATTATAATAGGACCATGATCAGTTAGTTTTTAGATGATGAATATCAATAGGAGGACGAAGTCCAATATTTGGACAAAAAAACATCTCAATTGAAGTAAATTCTAGAAGAACATTACTTACAACAACCAAATGAGTAGAATTCAGATGATAGACATTCCACATTACTCACAAAGTATATTCCAATGTCAAATATTCTGTTGAATGATCATTAATACCAACTTAGTGTGTGAAATAATTTAAATTTATTTTATTTACTTTAATCATATTGATGAAAATTTGGAAAACCAACATGGGTCACGATTACAAATTAAAATATAAGCATCATATGAAATAACTAGGCATTCCAAAAAAAATTAAAAGATTTGGAATGATTGAACCTATGTAATTTTAGTTAGGTAAAAGTTACCTACATGTCTAGAATTTATTGATGTCCTCCTTGAATTGGATGGAAATATTTTCCGATTTCTATACATGTTCCCCAAAGATAGAATCCCAATAATTACTCACCTTTCTAATGTAATATCATATTTAATTTATATAATATGAAAAATTAAATTAATATTTAATTTTGGGATATTCTTTTGATGCAATGTAAGATAAAAAGTCCAAGGATGTCGATCATGGTGAAACAAGAAAGGTATAATAATTAGAGGAAGATAAAATTAATACAAAGAGACTATTCATGATACTGAAAATGATAAAACTATATATTTAGAAGAAGTATCTGAACCTATGAAATCCCTTATATCTATAATAAATTAAGAGAATAACAAAAAGAGTACCGTTTTAATATATATATGGTGAAATAGTAATGGACTATGAACAAACATAGGTAGCTATTTTAAAAGTCATATAATCAAAGGAAGAATAAAATTTGAGGGATGAAAAATGGAACTCCATCCTGCAATTTTATTATGTACAATAGAACATAGGGTAACCAATTATAGAACTAACTCCCAAACCATAGTCTATAATAAATAAGGAAGATACTATGGTGGTGGAGGAGGACTTTAAAATCAATTCAAATTTTTATTTCCTTGTATAATAACAAAATTTATCATTTAATTGAATCCCAAAAGAATAACCATTTATGATAAATAAACAGAAGATATAGTGTATGAATACTCAACATTTACAATAAATATGGATGTGGTTAAATCGAATATGATTGTCTCTATATAATATTGAAAATAGATAATTAAGGTAAATGTTCTAGCTAATGACATTATAGTTGAACTATATAAAGGACACAAAACTTTTAAATTCTATTATAATACATAGATTCATTTTGTTTTATTATATTTTTAATATCCATATGGGTGACCTATTTATCTATTTTATACCTATAATTTAAAATTTTAAAAGGGAAATTTCATTCAATTTCAATTATTTTAATTTAGTCCACGAGAGTAAGAAACATGAACCAAATGATATGATTCTTATTGGACTAAAACACAATGAGAGTTTATTTCACATCATTAGTCCACATTTCATGTCATGAACCTAGGCAAAATAGAAACGTATTTGAATATTTATATTATTAAAAAAGATAGATTATTCAGTTTTATTAAATTTTATTTATTCCTAGAAGAGTTATTTTAGTAAACTAATTATCGGTGTTCATTCCATCATTTGATTGGATAATATTTTGTTCCTTTTCTTTAGTGTATTAATGAGAAAATTATTAAAAAAATTCTATGCATATTACTAAAGTGAATCATTGATCATGTAAACAAAAAATAACACATATGTTCATCAATATAATCAATGACTGATCAAATTCATTTTTTTATATGTTGAGCTATTTTATAGATAATTTTATTTATTATGAGACCCACCAACACATTTATCCTTCATGAACCATAGAATCCATGGATTCACTTCTTATGATTATGGCACATTATAATAAATTATTTTACTTTTTCCTACTCAACTATTCATATTGTTCATTCTATTATGATTAACAATTTTCGGAGAGGGGTTTTTTTATTTTTGATGTTTTTCGTAATAAGATACTATTGGATGTTTCTATTTGATTATTAGGGATGGATCATGATTTTATTCCTTACGTTATGTATGATTATATCACAATTAAATTGATACATTGAGTGATGAGTGGAAAAATTAATGGTAAGTTAAATCATAAGTGGCATGGGTGTTGATGAAATGTTGAAATCTATGAGAGTAATGATTGAAATGTCACTAATATGGCATTATTAATTAGTCCTAAATTTTGGATTATTAATGTTTTACCTATTAATTCACGTAAAATCTTTAGTTAGAACTTTTTTTTATGATCATTATAATTTGAAATTTCAATAGATATTATTTTCATCCTTGGATTTTTGATGTTGATGTTTTTTTTGAGGAAAAAAATGTTTTTTGTGTAGTGGTAATTGATATATCTATTTGATATCAATTTTTTTGATATTTTCCTATATGTGAATTTATTTAATGGTAATTGATTAATGTTATGATTTTTGGATGATATATAGGTTTTCTGTATTCATATTCAGTACTGAAGTTTTTGATTAATATGAAGGAATATATGGCAATTAAAATAAAAAGACACTTAAAGATGCAACATGAACTTTTAATGTAAAAAAATAAAAATAAAATACATTTAATGGTTTATGATTGAATCCAAAGAGAATAATCCAAAGGTCTATAGACACAAATATAAATAACTAGAATGAAACTGATTTTCAAACAGAAGATGTCGAAGATACATGGAAAGTAATTTATACAGCACATGATTTTTCAGGTCACGAACCATTTACAAGATGTGAGGAATAAGAAAAAAATTGGAATCCTTGAAATAAATAACATTTCACTTTGTGTTAACATTACATGACAATAAGGGTTTAGAGAAAATAATGAAAATTCTGAATTTTCATCATGTGATTAGTGGTATTTTTTAATTTTAGACCATATAATACATTGAATACTTGTTATGAAACATTCGAATAGTAGGATGAGTTATTCAGTCAGAAATAAAGGGTTCTGATATTTGAAAATTCATTCCATTTCTATTGTGATGGTCAACCACTAGAAGCTAGTCATAGGGTTCTGACTAGTAGTTCTATATAAAAAGATTTAGGTTCCTCTTTTAAAATTTTAATAAAATGTTGAATGATTTATAGTTTAATTTTAATCACTATTTTTTTTCATCATCCATACCATTCAATATTTTTAATAATCTCATATGATGGGTTATTTTTTATTAAACTTTGTTCATCAAACAATGACAATCAACATATGATCATATGGTTAGTGTTCAAGAGTTTTGGTAGATTGAATCGGATAAATATCTAATATCAAAATTGGGTAACACTATTCCCAGTCACCAGGTTAAAATCTATAGTAAATATAATTTTTTTTCATTATACCATACCATTAGAGGTAAAAATTGATTTAGTATTACCTAGTAAGAAATGAGAAGGTTAGGACCAATGTCCTACAAGTATTTCTACAAATAATCCAAGATTCTTGCTTATATGATTTTAGTTACTTAAAATTTCATTAGGAAAATACATGGATGGGTTTATGATGATGTATCGATTTTTTTACAGTGGTGGGGGGTTAAATCCATTTGTCAAAAATGATATTAGTTTTACCATTGAATTAGCCTTCCATAGAAACTCCCAATGGTTCATACATCAAAAACTACATACGGATATAATTTTCAATGGTTAGTGGTATTTTTGAGTTTCAGATATAATAGTTCTTAAGAACTCGCATTGGTATAAGGATGGGAGGTCAGGATCATCACTTCCTTTTGAGAAGAATTTTTCTATTGTGGGAGTCTCTTATAGATTTGTGATCAGTTCATAAAATCCTTCACAGGCCTCGATGTGGTAATGCATAAACATGTTCCAATGACAGTATTACTGATATGAGTTGAATGGAACCACTATGGGCATATCAGGAGTTCAATATCATTACCTTATTTATATATGTTGATTTAGTTTATGTACATGTTCATGAAATACAGAGTTTCTTTTTATCAATGGTGGAAATTGATGTCTATGTTATGGGATTGGTATTTTTTAGGCATCCAACAAATCCTTTTAATATATAAACAAAACCCCACATAGTTCACTTGATAATGATTTAGGTTGTGTTACCAGACCCATCAATGAAGATTAATTTCCTCTTGTAAAAACATAAATATCTGGATCAGGACTTGGTGAGATTTCATTAATATCATTTTTATTGCAGAAGGGTTTTCCATAATGACCGTAAAATGTGCATTTATATGATACTATATATTGAAACATAATCCTTGGGTGGGACTTATTTAAATAAGGCTTCTCCGAATTTTTTTTTGAGAGTATGGACCATTGAACACATATGATATATAACTAGAACTACATCACAATAATGATCCCACAATAGGGTAATTCTCATCATGTTATTCGAACAATCATCACCTTTCACTAGGACATCATGATTCATTTTAGTCATGAGAAATATGATATTTTTGGAGGTAATACACAATACATGGTAGCACATATATACGAGTTTTACACCTTAAATTTTACATTTGAGAGGTATGTTTAACCGTTTCATAGAGGATGTGCTATGGAGAAAACCATAGTAATTCATCCTACCTATAATGTTTTATAATAGCTATCATAGTCATTATAGTTAATTATGATTAAATATTTGCTAATATATGTGGTAAAATGATCAGCCCTAGTGAATGATTGGGTCTTTTTGAATGAAATTTCAAAGACATGGGGGGGGGGATACAAAAATACTGACGCCTATTAGGTCTCAGAACATAGAAATGAATCTTAAATATATTAGTTTTTATAGTAATTGGTCTTATCATAGTTTAGATTACCTTATATCAATTATATAACTAATTTTCATGATATCACTCAGAGATATTAGGGTTATCCTTGAGGATTTATGAATGCTAGGGGCTTATACCAGGATGGATTCCATTTTGATCGGGGATTACACTCTGTGGTTTCCCTTCTGTATACTCATTATCTATCTTCTTATGTATATAGATAGAATAAAAAAAATAAAAGGTATATATTTGAGCATGAAACTGATTGGGTCTTAGGATTGGGCAACCCTAGATCCTTAAAGAATCATCCTTTATAAATGGGGTATTCGGTTAGACGATCCCTTATAGGTTCCACATTTCATGAGTCCAGTTGGGTCAGTTAAAAAAAATTGACATTCCATAAGGGATCTTCCCAACATTTCTTGGTTATCTTCTAGACATGTCTTTATTTCATGCCTGAATTTTTTGTGGTGTCAATCAACTATTGAAGACATGTTTAAGGTATTATTCTCAAAATATCCACGATACATATTATGACCTAAGATGATATTCCTTTTATTCTACACATGATCAAAGAATATGTGTCGAGAGTATTTCACATGATAAAATGACGTTTCATGGATTCCTTCACATGAGTGAAGATTAAATGTCCATGATTCTTTGTATAACCAAAGAAGGAATGTCTCTTGTCTTTTTCATGATCTGGATGAGAATATCTCTATGAAATCACATGAAAATGACTAAATGTTAATAATTTATCATGAGATCAAATTGACATTTCTGAAGGTTTTCTTGTGATAATGCAGTCATGTCAAGGGGCTGTCTCCTAATCAACATGTCTTTTCTTTGGACTACCACATGAAAATAGTCACATGTCAATTTTTTGTCCTGATATCAACCTAAAATGTCAATGGCCTGTTTCATAACCAACATGACTCATCAATGGCTACATAATGACATCACTACAGTGGCAGAGAATAATATGATTGTGTGAAATGAAATTATTCACATGGATGGGTCTCACATATATGTCTAAGATACTGATATTTTCCAATATTTAACATTACATGACCTAAAGGATAATTCCTCAACCACATGGTAAATTATTTTGCTTAAGGGAATTCATGGATAAGAGATAATGTTAGAGGATCATTTCAGAGGGTTTGTATATAATAGGAAGGTCCATTTTCACCAGAACACATGCTAGCTAAATTCCCCAATTTTTTGTTGGATTCCCTCATGATTTCACAACAATGTTCCAGATTACCCATGTGATTAGCCTAGTCCACAAGGGCTCTTGATATGGGTCCTTCCAATGTATATAGAGTATTCCCATTGGCATCACATTTAGCGATGTGGGTTTATGATGAAGGTGAAGGACGAATTATGGAATATGAGATGCATGTCATTGGTGTTTTTTTTATGTGCATGTATAATGGTAACCAACATGGGAATTCCTTGATTATAAGTGTCTATTCAATGAACACCCACATGATAGGACATTATGAACCTCAACTACCCTTTTACTGTCACATGACCTCCATGGGTTTTTTTGATATACTATTCGACTATGATAACAACTCATGGGGTTGATACATAATCAGGAAGACATGTTTAGGGAATCACGAATGCAATGAAAGATTTATGACTCAAAACATTCAAAAGATTTTTGGAATCCACACCCACTGATATATACTTGTGGGAACTTCTATGGGTTCTTCACGCATCTGAGTGCCAACATTACCATTTTACATGATATTTCTATCACTCATGTGATTTTTTTGATCTGAATGATGGTTATAGATGAGGTATTACAAACGAGTACATGGGTGAACACTATGATTATAAGAATGGACGAAGGTCCTTATTGGTGACGTTTAAAACCCAACAGGATATCACACGGTCTCATCAATTCCTTATATGGATGGGAAATTTCATGAAACTCTATTTTTCATGCGATCTACTGATCTTCAGATGAACTTGTGCTAGTTTCTCACAATCACCATAGGAGGTTCTAGTAGGATGAGTTTTAGAGCTCTACTTTCTCCTGAATTCCCTCTTCAATTCTCCATCTTCAATCCTCGTGTGTATGTTTTTTTGGGGATATGGGGTATTTATAATACAATATTGGATGAATATGGAACCTCCTTACACATGGAGGATTCCACATGTGTTGGATGAGGAAAAAGATACTTCCCTTGATTAATATAATGAGATCACAAGAATACTTATTATTAATTGTATGTCCAAAAAATTGATATTTTGATACTATAGTTTCGATCTATGATGTCTCACAACATCTTTCAATAAAATAGAATTAATTTTGATAAAAAACCATATTGAAGACCGATTCTTGATGAGGTTATAGACATCATGTGATTATTTTAATTATTTGGCCCACTTTGATTTTGTGAAAAATTGATGATCAAACAATGGATTCATGCATTTGTGAGAGTTATTGTGGCATGTATAGCCCTTTCTATGGTCTTCAGAAGATAGATCATGTACAATATGGATGGAGGATGTTGATCACAATGAAATCCATTTTTTTTTGTCTCGTGCTTGTTCAGATATCAAAGATGAATATGAAATGGTGGTGATGTTGATCGGGCATGTGTTAAATTTATTATGTCAAAATAGGGTGTCAGTATGTTGAATATTAGGTTTAGAACTATAAGGGATTTAAATGATTTTGAATATGTGCATTATGGGATACCGATCATTAAAGGGTGTCATGTGGAATTTTGATGGATGATTGAGATTAGATATTCTATAAGCTAGGAAAGATCTCAAGAAAAGTGTGGTGAGATCCCATCGAACATTGATAATCCAAAGAAATATTTTGGCCATTTATCAACAATGTGGTTTGGATAGAGGCTCCAAATTCTATACCCACCTACAGTCATGCCACTTAGTATGGTGGAACCTCTTATCTTATCGTACTACAACACTATGGTGTGGATCTATTGAAATTATTTGTTGAAACATTACTAAACATATCTACTAACTATCATATCCTACTAGGTTGGATCCCAAGATGTTGTTGACAAGTATCTTGTATAACCCTATGTCGAGCTACATAGAATTCATGTACTGTCTTGAATTTTTTTGGGAAAATGGAAAATAAAGATAAAATCTACTGAACGCAATATTCAATGTAGTAATAGTCCAAAAAATACCCAAACAAGAAAACCATTTAAAAATAAATTCTATTATAATAAGTTGTTACCATTAAATCCATTATAAAATGAATTTCATTATTTTGTCATTGTATTCAATCATCTAAAACCCTAAAGGATAAGTAAATATCAAACAATTTTCGGTGTTGAAAAAATGATTCCCCTTAGAATGAAATTGGCTCAAGACAAGAAGAGTTTCTTTCTAAGGTAAATGTATATAACCTATATACATATTTAAATCTCGGAAATTCATTTATATGGAGCTTCATAATAGTATTTTTCACGAGTAAATCACAAAATAAAATTGAGGTGTTATGAATAGGATAATTTTGACCATGTATGCTTGGATATATCCATGATAGGATGTGGCATTGGATTTGGACATAGATATACATAAACAAGAATGTGTATGAATTCTAGAATAGAACAGTTATTGGGTGAATTTGAATCTGTGGGAGGAACTAATCTAAGTTAGTTGGAAGTCACTATTCATCCAATGTGAATGTGAATAACAAAAATACATAGTTCTAAATATATACCACAATTCATAGAAAATTCCATTATAAGGTATATATTTTCATATATAATGAAATCTTTGATTAACTTCATATCAATGATATAACTCATATGTATGGAGGGTAATGTAACTATTTGTCAGATAACTAATTTTTATCTCTTTATTTATTTTGGGATAAATTTTTCCAAACATTCATATAGAGTACGATTTAGTGGGAATGCACTTTGATTTTTCTCATTCCTCTCTCTTACATGTTTTTTTCCTTGAATGTATTTGTGATTTTTTCTATAAATAATCAATATTGCAGGGATCACAAAATTTTCATGTTTAACAATAAGATACTCATGTTTTTCTTAGGATTCCTTTATCAGGGTTTCATCTTTGTGAGAATTATTTCATTTTCAGTTGACTATTTAAAATTCTTATAGGATATTAAATTTTTTTGATGTTTTTTCATATTGTCAATTTTGGACATTTTGTTACAATAGTTGAGTGCCTTTTATCTTAGACCTTCTGATTCCATGGGTTTAAATTATTATAGTCAAGAATTTATTTTTCCATATTTTATTGTATTATAATATGGAACAAATTTTTGAAATAGTGTTCATGATCTATTGGATCAGACCTCTATAATCCTTATTTCATAATGATTTTCTTCCGAAAATTTATTGATGGATATAGAATATGAGGTAGACATACAATGGATGAATCGAGACCCTATAGGGTGGTGAGTACCAGCGTGGTGTTCCCATAGTTCATGAGGATTGGAGTTCTATTCTTATATGAATGAGATTACTATGATTCATAGTTCAAAGCCCTTAATCAATGGTAGAATTGTCCAATAGAGGTGTGTCCTCTACATTCCATCTGTAGTGGATGAATTTTGGGTGTAATGTTGGATGAAGGATAAATACAAGGGAAGATATGATTTCACAGTCTGAATGTGGGTGATGTAATCTTGAATACCTTGGTAATAGAATGTGGAATACAAACTTGGATTGACCCGATATAACCTGTGGTTATGAGGTTTTTGTGGTGTATCTAAGGATCACATGTACTAGACTCCTTTTTTATAAAGAGGTTATTCCTCTAGTTGGTAAGTCTATTCCATTTATTCAATGATAGAATGGTCAAAAAGAGGCATTATCACTAATTTCATAGTGATATGGAAGGGTTTTTGAGACTCAATAATATGGGAATTTGAATTTGTGTATGCATAGAAAGCTACCCGGGAAAGGTTCTAGTACTCTAAGGAAGTTTATCTTATAATGTGAAGCCTGATATCGATTCTATGTGGTTTTGAATCATGAGTTATGTCCTATAAAATGTTTAGTAATAGCGTGTCACATTACTACATTGAGATATAGTACAATACATGATCCTTTAATATTGATGATGTCGTATCCTCTGGAATATTCAGGATAAGGTAATTCAATATTAATATCCAAAGATCACTTGTCATTTTGGAGGAATAGGTTAGTCATTCCAGGAATGATCAAGACCAATTGTGTGTGATGGGTTCGTCCAAATTGACATCAAGCTCACAGGAATCAAATAAACCTTTACATAGGTCCAAGATATCTCTAATTTGTGTTTCAAATTCGTTATGCATCAAAATGAAACACAACAAAAGAGATATTAATTTATTTCGAAGGGATATTTTTTTATAACAATTGGTCCTTAAATCATGATGTTTGATTTATAGAATATATAAGATTCATGAAGTGTTAAAGAACACAAAATGTTGTGTTATTGCCAAGTATACATGTTATAGTGGTAAGGATATTTGACAAACTATTACTCTAACATTTTCCTGGTCCAGGAATCAAGCTAGAATAGCTTTTTTTAATAATATTTATAGGATGTATATTCCATTAAATTTAATCCTTATTTATTTATTCATTAATTTTTTCTAAAACTGTTTAGGTAAACATTCTAGTGAGAGAATACTTGAGTTTTCATTAGGTCGCCCACTATGAGTGTTCAAACGAATATTATTTTTGTTAATACTTTATGGAAGATTAATTTAATGAAATTTTGACCATTATGGGATACAGATTATTGATTTACAACATGTAATATAGTGGAGGTAGTTTAATTTAATGATGAACATTTACCAAATATGTGGGATGTTAAACAAAATCCTAATTAGGATATCCATGGACAAGATTACCCCCATAAATTTATAATCCAAAGATAAAAATGTTGATAATCATGGTTTGATATTCTCAGGTAATGTGTAATGTTATTGGACAATAATTCTAAGGATAATCTAGAACACCCTTATGTGCTGAAATTTCACCATGGTGACTATGATATAACATTCATTTGAAATACCTTCTCATCAGGACATATTATTTCTGATTGGTATGTCTTGGAAATTATGCATCAATAAACTTTTCATGAAATGAGTCCTTTGTTCCTTTTAATGGACCATGAATGGTTTACGGAAACCCAAGGAGCTCAAAAAATAATTTGTGGTATATGGATTGAAGTTATTAAATAATGGAAGAATCATCATGTACTTTGGTTGTACAGGGTATGAATCTTATGATCTTTTGATAAGGATTGGTAATAGGTGATCCCCAACAAAATTTTACATCATGTATTATATATGAACATTATTTTATCTATTTTAATGTAATTTTATGAATGAATTTTACATGTAGTTTAATGTATTTTGGTATTTACAATTTCCTTATAGTTTATCCTCATTTATTAAGTACATAGGAACCGATTTGAATGATTGTAAAAGATTTATTATATGCATAAGAAATCTATATGTACATCTGACTTGTATGTTGGAAAATCAGTCTTCTATGGATCTTCCCAAATGCAGTTGGGGAAAATATTTTATCTTTCATTATAGTTAGGTCCATGTTTGATGATCAAGAAGTCACTACATATCATGAAATGATGTGAATCAAGCCACATTTATTTTTTTGAATGGGAAAATATTAATTCATGTCTTACCCATATATAGAGGTGGTAATTTTTTACATTCATCGTTTTAGATGGGCCTAAGAATAAATTTTCAAGACACCACTACCTATCATGTGATGATTAGAATAAATCATCACGTAGTTCTCAAAAATGCATGTATTTTAACATCATGAATTAAATATATTGGCCTCCCTCGATGGAAATAAGGTATTTTTATTGGAAGCATGGAAGGAAATATAGGTGACATTTGTATCCTACTATTATATGAATCAACAGTCACATATTTATTGAAGAAGGAGCTTGATATTCATGTATACCATAAATGTAGTGAGGAATAATTTTTTTTTGTAACTGGACTTATGCTTGGAGATTCAGGTACAACAATAAATCTTGTGACTTCAGGGATCTTGTCACATGTAGTTCATCAATGGTTGTGTGAAAATGGACAAATCACCAACAATAATTTTCCTCTCAGGCATGTTCTATAGTAACATGAAACATTATTTGATGTAAGGGACATAAAATGTGTTTTTTAACATAATGAAGCGAAGAATCGTGGTATTCCATTTATGTAATTTCGTTTAGGTCTAAGATGAACCGTTAATGACATTTATAACATATTTTTGTGGGGAAGTGATTACTTAAATTCCTAATCTCACACGACCTACACCCCGTGCTAGAAACAGAGAATTTAAAGGGTTCCTCTAACCATATAGAGGAAATTAATGACAGTATAGGGTAATTTTGAATCCTGTGGTGGATACACCGAGATATAAGATTAATGAGTCCCAATTTATCTAATTGATAATGAGAATCCAGCCATTTTTGGTTCTATAAAACTCATGTAGTTTAATATCTGATATAAAGGAAATTACCCACAAACATTAAAATCTTTTGGTAAGAACATAGGTCACCCGACCTGAATGAAGATGGACATTTTGGATCAGTTCAGTTTTACATCATGTAGTATGGAAATTTTCCATCATTATTAACATCATGTAATAAGGGTAAGAATCAACTAATGTGAAGGGATATTAATCATATTGCAGTTCCCATAAATAGTTGACCGATCACCAATACATTTCTTATAATAGTAGGAATTGTGATACATGTTATTATGGTGGAAAAGAGTAGTTTATTTCATGTTAAAAGTATGTCGTCCTTGTATTTTAATGCATTGTATTGAGGATGGGTTTATATGGTATGAATAAAGATAACACATTTGGGGATCTATGAAATTTAACATCATATAGTGAGGAATTTCTCTAGGTAGTTTAGTATCACATATAAAAAATTAGATATGATGTGTTGTTTATTTTCATACATTGATGACTTGAAATGTATTCATTATAACTTCTTACATTCTAGATAAAACACGTAATGTTTAACTTCATATGGTTAGGCTTAACAATGTATAGCATACTATATTATGGTCTAGATTAGAGGTGTTTTGTTATTTAATGTATCGATACAAAGAGGATATGAGTTTTTCAATTTAACATATTGCTACCTGGATGAAAGGTGTTGTGTCATTTAGAATCATGCCACAATGACTATAGGTGATGGTCATTTTGACATCATGATACTATGATGACTCTGTACAGATTAATTTCATGTGGTCAACACTCTAGATGCTGTATATTTTAATGTATTTATTCTAAGACATGATCTTTATAGTTTAATATCATGTTTTTAGGACATGTTTCATATATCATGACATCATTTCATAAATACATTGTTCATATAGTTTAACATCATGTGACCAGGATGAACTATGGACCCCCCTTTTTGACCCATTTGGTATCTTTTAATTGGAAGTTGAAATGGACCTAGAAATGTTTGAAAGTTTCTTCCAAATCACACACTCCACATATCCATGCCATCCTCTTCTTCATAAGAGATATATGTATTTACATAGTTTATATAACCTATGTTTCTTATATGGGTCCCATGATGACCATGGAGAAATGTTGTTGATGGTTTATGGGTCACTGTATATGATTGCTCATGGTACAATGAGAATCATTTTATAGGAAGATCTATAATATTTTTAGGAAATATAACTATAGTATGGTGTCTATTAAAGGGGATGATATCCTTGCCCATGGTAAACATTATCATGGGGAGGATGTCCACAACATATATCAGGAGTAGAGTCCATGTGATCCATCTCCACAGTACCATAAGGAAGACTATTGAGGTAATGACAACCTCAAGCATCAATTGTTTTGTGTATGGATCCTTATATTGTAGAGAATGTGTCTCATATAACCTCAAGGACATGTGGCATCGTCCATGATAGGGGTATGAGCCTCACTCTACATCGTGGTTAGAATATTGTTTCTTATCATTTGGGGTTGAGAAGGGATATATGGTTGTTCTATGATAATTTTTTGAATATATTAATATCTATATCGTTCTATGAAAATATGATCTATTGTATCTGAACCATATTGAGTATTACAATGAGATTTTATGATAGAAATGTGAGCCTATCCTGAGGTAGGGGATACTTCCATATGGTGGGACTTCACCAGAACATGGATATGAGCCTGATCTTAGGATTGTAGAATATGTCATATGTAATTATTTTAAACAAGATGAAACCCATATTGAGCCAAGTGAATATCTCACTTAGTAAGATCTAGTTTTAATAGAATTAGGAGACCAGTCCAAATATGAATTCTCCATTAGAATCTGTTTACTGAAATCCAAAATGAATGTAGTGATATGAACCTCCTCCTATAAGATATCAGTGTATTTTGATTATATTTTTACATGGATTGAAGCCTATATCAAGGCATGTTCCTCCCTCACATGGTGATAAATGGCCCTAAATGGTTATATGGGCCTAATTTTGGGTATTGTGAGTATGTTGATGATCCTCTTTCAATAGTTATATTAGTCTATCCTGATCTACATGGTACTCTCACATGGTAATCCCTTGAAAGAATGGTGATATGATCTTGATCTAGGGCCATTGAAATATGCCACATGATTTTGTGATTAGAAGATGAGACTATGAAAAGTTATGTGGATATCTCACTAGGTAATCAATTATTGGAAGGGTGATATGATCCTATTCCTTATACCACATCCTTTACAGATATGATATCACATATGGGATTAATCTTGGGTAGCCACTTGTTCATATTTTTCAGATGGTTGTTCTTCTATGGATGAGGGGATACAAATATATCCCAATACAAAAATCCTAATGAAGACATACCATAGGAGATCATCTGTTTCATTCTCAATGAACTAACACATCAACATGGTTTCTACACTGATATATACACATATGCACTCAGATACTAGGATTTATTTGTAGATGTTTTTTATGATGAGGGGACATATGCACACTATTAGATCCTAGTTCTATTTTACTATATGTATGAAAATTATGTGCATGGGAATTGATTCATACCTTCCCCATTCTAACTTCTCAGATAAGATAACATACATTGTTTGATCTAGTACATGTATGAGAGTTCTCCCTTTGTTCCACTGCTTTTCATACTTTACAATGTGACCTATAATGAGAAATATTAGTGTATGTGGTGGTTACATTTTAGAGACTCTTGAAGAGTTATTGGTAAATTTTATGATATATTTTAGATTGATATTTTACTATCTCTGTGGTTCTTATAGATACATCAATTTTCACCTACTTCTAATGACATCACCTAGATATTAAGATGGAACACATTTTATCATCCTATAACCAGGTTTTGTTCTTAAATATTTATTGTTTTGAAGTAAGGAATTGAATATATATAGATACAACAAGATATAGGTTCATAGATCCCATACGTATCTCATTGAAATAAGAGTTAAGCCATATGTAGTTCAAGAAACCCAAGCAGTTTAATGTTATGTGGTCGGTACATCACAAATGAATTTCATATTCTTGAGTTAAGGAAGTGAATATAGGTTGTTGTATCATATATTGGATCAAGAAATACATACGCATCTCATTAGAATGAGAATCAAGAAATACATAGTTTGAAAAACTCATTTAGTTCAATGTCATGTAGAAATTACATCAGCTGATCAATTTTAGAATCATGATATATGGATTCGATTCTTTCTGTTTATTTTCATGCATTAAAGATGAATTCTATATTGATTAATGTATTAGGGTATTAAAATCATCCGTGTAGTTTAAAAAGTTTCATTAATAACATTCTAATATCATATTAATATAGTGACTCTTCTGATGGGGTTTGGGTAAGTCTAATGTATATTATATGATATTTCGGTTCCTGAAACCCAATTAATACTAAACATACCGTTATCTACAAAAAATCATTGAATAAAAAACATCACTCTATTATGTGAATAAGGCATCGATGGTATGGGATATGGTAATCATGGACTATCATCCCTCACTCGTTTGGATACCTTATAATAGGGAGTTACATCAAACCATTGTAGATGAACAATCAAAATAATTTGGGACACGTATTGTTTGGATGAATATTTTTTTCGTTACATTATTAAATAATTTTAAATTATTCATGGGTGGTATGTTGCAGATTCTCTATCAATAAACTAGTGTGTCATTTTTGGAGTGCTCATATGAATGGAGGGGTTATTCTAGTGTCGACAGTTTCAATATCCCTGTTTCCATTGGCACATGAAGACAATCATTAAATGAAATAAAAAAATTTATTGTGTTCCTAGGATGATGATGTTAGGGGAAATGATTTTCATAGACTGCCATCATTTCTTCACTCAAATTTCTCATCACCAAGAGAGATATAAAAACATTTTCAATGAAATTGTTGGAATACCTAGGAAAAAATATTGATTGAAAGAATGATATGAATATCTATATCTGATCACTATATAGGAAGTTGTGGTGATTCTCTAGAATGTTATCTATACCACCAATAGTGTGGGTGCATTATTGAGTTTGGTGCTCAGGATGAATAGTTTGTGTATTTATTTGTCTGAGGGAAGCTAATTAGCATTAGGGGTATTCGATTAAACAAACACTTTACCCTAATTATAATATCCTAACTATCCTATAGTTATTGTGGAAGCATCAAAGGGAATATCGATTCTAGAATCTCACAAAATAAGGGGGTGGAAATATAGAAAATCTTATAGCCCTGTGTTATGGGGAGTGGTGAAAAAATGTTTTTTTGAGCCAATGAGGAGATTAAAAATATTAAATTTCACTATCCCTATGGGATAGGAAACTTCACTACAAGTAGGGATTCCATCAACAGGTATTGGTACATCATCACAATGTGGAGATATCATGAGTATTCACAAAATTATTACATGGTGATCCATATTCTATCATTGGTGTTGGGTGATTAAATATCCTATACAAATTTTATTATAATCTTCAGGGGATTGGATAGAAGGATCCCAAAAAGAAATCACTCCTATATAAGTGGTAGTTTGAGTAGATGATGATGGTTGTCCTAACATGGACCCGAAGTACTGAATCCACTATAACATAATTCCTTGTGAAATTTTTTCAATATAGTATGAAATACCATCATGGTCAGTAACACCTTTTGTAAATTACATAAATATACCGCTATTCCATTCTTTTCCTATGGTATTGGAAGAAGGTATTTCATCATGGTGTGAATCAGATGATTCTAAGAGTTTATGATTGTACTATTCAAGAGAGTGACCATCCATGTTTGATGATGATTCTTAAAATATGATTGATATCATATTTCCTAAGTAGTATGTGGTATGTCACTTCCCCTTAATAGAGTATCTTTTCATGAGTGTAGTTGATCGATGTACTATTTAGAGGCCATGTTCCCACTGTATCATTTTATGGTTCAGTGACCATGGTACAGTTTGAGGGGTCAGTGCCCATGATTTTGTTTGAGTGGTTTTTCTTATGCTATAATTTGAAAGGATGGTTCTGATGATACTGTAGGAGGGGTTGATCGCCATGTTATCATTTGTGGGGTTGATGCCCATGATACAGTTTGAGTGGGTGGTTACCATGATAACATTTGAGGAGTGGGATCCCATGATACAATTTGAGTGTTTTGTTACCATGATATAATCTTTGTGGTTAGTTACAATGATACCATTTGAGGGGTCAAGGCACAAGTTGATGATGATCCTAGGATGAAATATTATAAAATTGAACCATTCCAAATATGTTGGGGTTATTTTTAGGATTCCAAAGTCACCACAAATTTCTATGATAAAGTCATAATATCCTGAAAATTTGTGATCTAGGATTGATTCTTGGGCACTATCAGTATATACTGGTGGGACTCAAAGAGATAGGTAGTTCTAGGGATATAATCATTTTATGGTGCTACAATATTTGGATACAATTGGAGGGATATATAGATGGGTTCCCTTGCATGGAATGTTCATCAATGTACATCCTCATTTGAAGGCCCTTGTGGAATCATGGTCATAAGTTGATGATGATGACCAGAATGGGTGAGATCTAACTTTGGATGCTCCTAGTATCTGATTTGACTAGACAATTTCAATTATCCATGTCCTTGAGGTATAAATGGTATGCATTATTATGATCTATGGATAGGATCCGAAAGAGAATGATTATATAAATAAATTACAATTTATCTTATATGGACTATAATAGGAATATGGAATCCCACCTTTTAATTAGATAACTTTTCAAAACATTTTACAGATAAAGGATCATTAAAGTCAAGTGTCTTGGAAATAGGGATCATATTACATAAAAACAAAAAACATTTTTTTAATCCCCTTGTAATTCTTGATGAAAATATCATCCTATGTGAAATTACTACATCTTATAACATGGAGACATATATAGAAAGAAAGGGTGAGCAGAAGGCCTAGTAAGGAAAACAAGTGAAATATTTTAAATGTGATCTTGAGTGATATCAATAAGAACATAGAGATATAGAGGCATATAATAATGATAATAATAACAACATGAAATGTAAATTGAAATTGTAGATAAAACATTTAAATTTACACATTTAAGTTCATATCACCGAGGTCTATCCAAACAATGTCATAATAATTACCATAGTTATTCACCACAGTATTGTAAAACATGTCATCTATAGAGATTAAATTCATTACCCAATGCATTGCAGTGCTATCAGGGTGAAACCTAACTATGTATTTCTTTTTAATGTGATAAAAATAGATCATAATAATATATTTCATAAATAAACCAAATAAAATAAAAGATATGAGTTTCAAATCAAAATTGTGACGTTTTAAAATGTGCTTAAAAACATGATCATTCTGTCATTTATAACCCATAGAAAGAGAATAAAGGTTTTTCTATATGTAAATAACATTATATAACAAATAATTTTTCGTTATTTCTGAATAAAACATGATGAAAAATATTTTTTGGTATTCACAAAAATAAAATAAGAGAATTTCATGAGAAAAAGAGAGAGATTGTGAGACGAAAATTCTGCTGCATAACAACTATGCAAAATGGTTTTAGAAAAAATTAACATGAGATGGGACAAGGGTCGACCACTAATAAATAACTCATTATCTAGTTTATAAATATAATATAATGTTAATAATATAATTTAATGGATATTTTAATGACATTCCACATGAAAAGGAAACATGAAAGAGAAGATAAGATGCAATTTCTTTTAAAAGAATTCTGCATCCTAACGGTGTGACATAAAATTTCATAAAATCAGATGATGAGAGGAAAAAATTTATATCATAATTTGGGTATAAAATATAATGATATAATTATATTAAAGAAAATACCCCCATATAATAAAATAAAAACTTGAAGACATAACAAAAGGGTGTCATTTGTAAAAGAAGAGGGCGAAAGGTTCCATTGCCTTGAAGTGTAACTTCAAAAAAAAGATGGCTGGGACCTTGGGGGCTTTAGGAAACCATGAGAGGACTCCTCGCGAGGTAAAAATAACATATTTTAGTTGATGATGAATTTGGAATGAATTTAATGAAGGAATGGGTTGGTATTTATTGAAAAAATGATGTAATATTTTATAATTTCTAAGGGACACCTCATTTGTGATATTTTCCATACCATGAAATTTAACATGGTATTATCCCATTATATTTGACACATGGGACACCTAATAACATATCATAATGTAAAAAAGTCTACCAGAATTATTAAATCAATATTAGATAAAAAATGATGTCATTTAACACACCAAAAATAGAAACAGTGTATTTACTATTTACTGAAAATTCATCACTTTTAGAAAAATCCAAAAAAATCATCGTAACCATTTTTAGACATGTATAATCCAAAAGTTATTTGAGTTTAAAAAAAAATATTTTCATTTCAAATTAAATTAAATAAATAAAAAACTAATATATGGCTAATAATTTATAAAACATTTACTTACATATAATGTGATATATTTATATCGCCTTACCACTTAAGATGGCCAAAACATATTTATACAACCATATGAGATGTTACTATTCCATTGGTAAAATTACAATTCATATGGGTAAAATTACTATTCTAAGGGTTACAATACTGTTCTATAAAAAATTATTTTGATCTTATTGAACCACAATTTTCACCCCAGATTACAACCATGTATGTCAGATTTTTTGAAAATCTATTTACAAAAAGAGTTATTCATTCATAATTTATTATTTTACTATTCCTAATTAACCCTATTCATAAAACAATATTTATCAAAAAATAAATTCATAAAATTCTATTCATAAAACTGAATCTTCATAGAAAACTTCTAAAAATTCAGTTTTGGTTTATTTTGACATTTGAAATTAAAAAATAAAGATTATTCTACAATAACAGTTAATTATTTATGAAAAATAAATGAAAAGATCAATATTTTACTTGTAAAATTAATTTACTTAATTTTTCTTAATTAAACATACAATTTATTAAGAAAAACTATTCCTAAAACAGGAATGAAGATATAGAAATTTTATTTATAACAATGGATTACCCAAAGTAATTAAGACCACGTTACATAACCCCTTATAATGTTCTCATAGGACCTAAATGTAAGGTGTAAAATTTTGATAAAATCATGGGGTGGCTCAGAAAACATTTCCCAAGCGGTGATTTCAATTAACATTGACTTTTCCCGTAAGTGATTCCATAGAAACCTAACATGTTGATGTTCGGCTTGGGCTTGGTACAGTGGGAAGCACAGTGTTTCTACCTCTTTACCATGTTACGAAAGATGGGATTCAGAAGGTTATACAATAATCGAAACCCAATGGTCTCATTTTAATCGTACTAATTTTATTAATTAAAGGATATAGTTTTGTTGTGTGGAAAATAAAATAACATAATAAATGGGGAAACAAATATTAATCAAAATTTTGGGTTGTTAGATTTACCCCTCGTAAGAAATTTTGTCCTCAAAATTTCAACCTGAACCCTCTGATGTTAAAAGGTGCGTTTAATTATACCTCATTGACTTCTCTAGTTCCCACATGGCTTCTTCACATTTTTGGTTCCTCCAAAAAACCTTAACTAGGTGGGTAGTCTTGTTTTGTAGAACCATGTCTCTACAATCCATGATCTTTACCTGCTACTCCCCATAAGAGAGGTAATATTCTAGTTCGTCCACCAATGGATTTAGTACATGTGAAGGTTCATGTATGTAATTTCAAAAGAGGTATATGTTTAAGACATCATGAACTTTTTATATTTGTAGAGAAGTTCAAGCTGGTAGGCCACTTCTCCTACATGATCAAGGATTATGTATGAAAAAATGTACTTAGGTTTGAGAATCCCTTTTTTCCAAAACCTTATTACACTCTTAAAAGGTGAAATTAGATGAAATAATTTTTTCCCATAATCAAACTCCAAGTACCTTTGATGGTTGTCTACATTAATTGTTTGATTACTCTGAGGAGAATTAATGTGTTGCTAGATGGAATTGATTTTTTCAGTCATCTATTGAATATATTTAGTCCATAGAAGCTTCATCTCACCCACTTCATCCCAAAATGTAGGAGTTATACATCGCATCCCATATAGGGCTTCATAGGGTGTCATTTTAATGATCGAGGGAAATTTGTTGTAGTAAGAGAACAAAACCAATGAGAGATATCAATCTCATCCAACATTAAATTATATAGAGCATGTTATCAACATGTTCTATAGTGTTTGACTAGTCCATTAAAATAAAACATCAGTTTTAGGGTGATAGGTCATACTGAAAATCAATTCAGTAATCAAATAATGTTGATGACTTATCCAAATTTTTTATGTGACCCTTGGATCATGATCAGATTCGATATAAAGTGGAAAACCATGTAGCTTTACTATTTCCTTCACATAAATCAGGGAATGTTTATCAAGAGTTAAATCCTCATGAATAGATATAAAATGGGTAGTATTGGAGATACGGCCCACAATAACCCAAATAGAATTATTTCCATTGGATGTTCTGTAGAGACTAGTGAAAAATTCCATAGTGATATTGCCCTAACTCTACACTGGTATGTGTAGTGTTTGTAATATCCAATTTGGAAGTGGTTGCTCTGTCTTCACTTTCTGACATACAAGTCACCTTTAAGTGTAGTCATAAATCTCCATATTCATATTATCCCACCAATAATGATCTTGTAGGTCTCTATACAAGTTTTCACTTCTAGGATGTATAGAGAACATAGATTTATGAACATCATCCATCATATCCTTCTTTATTTTCAGATTTTACTAAACACATTGTCATGTACAATATTTTAGTAAGCCTTCTTGATCTATATTGAACTCATGAAACATACCACCATTCATAACCTCAAACATCTTTTGTAACAACACATCTTCCTTCTGAGCTTCCATTATCTCTCTAGCAAAAATAGGTGATAAATCATTTGGATTAGGTTTCATGATGTCCCTTAAGTTATAATTCCCTTTTCCTTTATTATTGGATCATTTATCAAAGGATCCCATTGAATCTATGTCATGCACAAAACAAATGGTGAATTCTTACTTAATTCATCAGTGACATTTTTTTATCTTCCGAGATGATAATTAATTGAACAATCATAGTCTTTAAGATGTTCAAACCATCTCCTATGTCTAAAGTTCAATTCTGTTTGTGTGAAAATATTCTTCAAAAATTGATGGTCTGTGTATATATCACATTTCTACACAAAAATATAGTTCATCCATATCTTCAGAGATTATAAAATACTCCATCCAAGACAAGATCATCTATAAAACAGTTCTTCTCACGAGTCTTCTGCTATCAATATGTATAAGAAGTCACTTTATCATTTTTTATGAGGATGCACCCAAGCCATTTTAGATATGCATCATTAAAAAAAACAAATCCTTCTCTAGTTGAGGTCAGAGTTAAAATGTTTGTGGTAACCAATCTCTTATTCAAATTTTTAAAACATTACTCACACTCTATTTTCAAGATAAACATGACCCCTTTTCTAGTTAATCTGGTTAATTGATTAGAACATCGGGAAATGTTTTCACAAACCTCCTATAATATCATGAATATCCAAGGAAACTATGACTCTATGTTATCATTGTAGGATGTGGGAACTCATATACAATCTTTGTCTTGGTAGGATCAACTGTGGCTCCTAAATATCTTACAATGTGTCCGATGAAATCAAAAGATTGAACAAAAAATTCATATTTTCCGAACATTCCAAAAAAGCCCCCCCCTTCCATATAGTTTGAAAAATATCCCATAGATAATCATTATGGTTCTCACGATGTTTGGATTATATTATAATATCATCAATAAAATGTACCACACTATTATCAAGGTATTACTTAATGAATCTAATCATCAATTCCATAAAAAAAATGGTCAATTAGTCAAGACAATGGGCATAAAAACAAATGAATAATTACCATATCATGATCGGAAGGTGGTTTTTTTGATTATCTCTTTTCTTCAGCCTCAATTAATGATAAATAGATCGAAGATCAATATTAGAGGAGAATTGAACCCCATGAAGTTGGTCAAATAATTCATCAATTCTTGGAAGTGGATATTTCTTCTTCACTATGATCCTGTTATGTTATCTATAATCAATGCATAGCTGCATTGATCCATCATTGTACATCACAAAGAGAACAGGTTCTCCCAAAGGACACAGACTTGTCCGGATAAACCCATTCTCCAAATAATCATAGAGTTGTTTCATTAATTTCAACAGCTCCACATTTTCCATCCTATAAAGGGTCTTTGATATCAGATGAGATCTAGGTATGAGTTCAATGGAGATCTCTACCTATCTACCTGGTGGAGGTTCAGGTAAGTCTTTAGGAAATATTTAAATGTATTCATGGAAGATGGGGACATTTTCTATCCTTATACTCTTATTTCCTTCATCTTCTTCACTGATAAACTCAATAAAAAAGGATATGAGAGGTTCATATATACATATATGAGGTTGAGATATCTCTCTAGGGTAGATAACTACAGTTTTTCCATTCATGGCCATTTTGATTTCATGGATTCTACATTTGATCATAGAATTATAATTTGAGAGCTAGTCTATCCCTTGTATATTGTCGAATTCCAACATTGGAATGACTAATAGATTTTAAATAATATTTTTTTCTCAATAGAGTAAATACTTGAGTTTCTAATCATTGATAATTCTAGGATAATTCCATAGGGAGTCTTGGATGATATCTGTACATTTAGCTATTCAGGGGTTGATTGTAAATTCTATGAAAACATGGAGAAATCAATGGACTTTGTAGAACTATAAAAAATAACATTCCTTATTTGGTAGAACAATAAGAGTAACTATAACCACATAATTTTCATATTCAACAATAGTTTTTGTGATAGAAAATGGACAACCTTTCTCCCTTGGCATTTCTGAAGATGATGGTGGTTCCCCTCCACTGCCCTCAGATTTGGATAGTGATTGGAATGTTTCCCAAGTTTTCCACACATATTAAATTGGAAATCAAGTAGGGAATTATCCATCAGACCCTTTTAATTATTGTTGGGAAGTTGAGGCATAATCTAACTATGAAAATTCCATGTCATATGGCCATCTCTTCCACACTTGTAACACGTCCATCTCCCGAGAAGATAGTTCCCCGAATGCTTTTTCCAACATTTATTACATGTGGTAAGTTACTATATTTCCTATTCCCGGGTCAATGGTCATCCCTAATATGGGTACTGTCGATCAATTTTTATCGTCGGATTTATGAGACCACTGCATCTCACAAAACACTAGTCCAACTTTCATTGCACTCTGTACGATCTCTTCATAGCTATCATGGTCTCGGTTGTCTATATTCTTCTACAAATGAGGACTCAGTCCCCCAATTAGTCTCTCAAACCTCCAATTAGGATCCATGAAAATGGTTGAGTTGTAATGCGAAATTCATGTAATGTTAATCCCATTGCTTCAAAAAAATTCTCTCTTCTAAGGCTTCAGATCGAGAAACTCATTCTCCCTTTTTGTTCTGATGTAATGTGGGAAATACATATTGATGTACATCCATATGAACCCTTCAAACTTCATAGCTTCAATATCCACTCTTGGCATCATGTTTATAATCAGTGCCCACCATAGACCAACATCTCCCTCTAAGTGGTAAATAGCTAGGGAGGCCTTCTCTTGTTCTGAATAGCGGAGCATAGAAAAGATCATTTCAATAGAGCTGATCCATTGTTCACCAGTCAATGGGTTGGTAGATACAATAAATGTTAGTGGTCATCAAAAAATATAGAACGCAACACAATTTTCTTCCCTTCATGTTAATATTGGAATCTCATCTCGATTGAAGTTATTTTCCATAACATGAGTCTGTTGATTCTTCATTCTCATGAAATTTTCCATTCCGGCATCCATTGAAGGGTCATCTACGCACGGTCTATTACAGTCACCCTTTGCATGGTACATCATATTTCCCTCAATTTTATAAATTAATAAAAACTTATTCATATTCTTGTTTCATTTATGAATATTTTAACTATAAAATATTTTATTTCTTAAAACATCATGCTTAAACAATTACATTTCTCTATGAATCCTTCATAATAATACAAAAAAGGATTCTGTATAACCAAACATATATCCCTAGAGTGTCAATCCCGGAGTAAAGCATGTCTCGTTGTCATGTACCAGGATACCCATGGTCATGAATGAAACTCCTTGTATGATTTCTCAATCCTATGATCATCAATGCCAGAGGCACATCCACTTGCTGGTATCCTGAAAAAATATTTATTTGTTTGAAAACCACTTACATAATATTTCACCAAAATACCTAGAAGTATTCATATATGTAAACATTTCTATAGGTTTATTTTTAATCTTTTCATAGCCTATTTTCGAAAAATAACTAAACTATCTTTTGATACCCAATACGGTATCTTTCATTTTTATTAAATAACTTTTCATTACATTTTACAAATAAAGGATCTTTAAAGTATTGTGACTTGGAAACCAGGAACATAAAACATGAAACATTATAAATTCACTCTATCCCCTTGAAAAGTGTCCTGAAAATTTCATCATATGTACAATTACTACATCTCATAAACTGGAGACACACATCAATGGAATAGGTGATTAGATGACCCAGTAAAAAAACAAGTGAAATAGTTTACATTTGATCATGAGAGACATCAATAAGAACATGGAGATAAATAGGGCTATCATAATAATAATAATAATACAATGAAAATTCACTTTAATATGTGGCTAAAAAATTTATTTTATAAATTAATGAACATATTACCGAGGTCCATCGCAAAGGTTTCATAAAAATTACCCTAGTTATTCACTAAGGTATCATAAAACATGTCATCTCTATATATTAAATTTTTTACCCAATGCATTGGAGTGCTGTCAGTGAACACACTAAATATATCTTAATTTTTCTATTAACCAAAAATATCATAATCATATATTTCGTAAATAACCCAATGAAAATAAAGATAATTGGTTTCCTATCAAAATCATGATGTTTTAAAAAGTGATGAAAAACAAGATAATTATGTCATTTATAACCCATGGAAAATGAAAAATGGGTTTATGTATGTCAATTCCTGAATCAAATGTATCATTTTTTATTTCTTGGTAAATACACCTGATGAAAAATATTTTTGATAATTAACATAAAAAAATAAAAGAATTTCTTATGAAAAAGAATTGTATTTTTAGAATAAATTTCTATAGCATAATGACAATGTAATATGATTATAGAGTACATTAAAAAGAGAAGGTAAAATGGTCACCAACTCATAAATAACTCATAATAAAATATAAGAAAACAATACAATGTAAATAATATAATGTTATGGATATTGGAATAACATACAACATGAAAATGAAACATGAATGAAAAGTGAAGATGCTATTTATTTTACAAAAATCCGACTCCCTAGTGGCGTCACATAAAAAATCCTAAAATGAGTTGATGATATGGGAAATGGTATCTAATTAATTGGGTATAAAATGGAAATAAATAATGATATAGAATAATATACCCCCACACAATAAAATGGAAACAAGAAGACATAACATAAAGGAAGTCATGACTAAAAGAAGAGGGTGAAAGGTTCCCTTACCTGGATGCGTAACTTAAAAAACACAAAAGTTGGGACCTTCGATGGCATGAGGGAACTGTGGAAGGACACTTTGTGATGTAAAAATACCAACACATCTTTTCGGAGGAAGTTGGAATGAATGGAATGATCAAATGGGCTGTTATTTATAGCAAATATGATGGAATATTTTATTAATTTCCTTGGAACACCTCATTATTGGAATTTTCAAAACCATAGGCTTGCCCATTGTATTTTCCATGGAATTGGCCACTTTTTACAGGTCAAAAAATATATTACTGTAAACAAGTATACCAAAATTATTAAATCATGATTACATCATTAATAATTTAATTAAACACACCAAAACACAAAACTGTATTTGTACTATTCACTAAAAATTCAACTATTTCAGAAGAATCCCAAAAAATAACCCTAAATGTTTTTTGATGTGTAGATTCTAAATGTGATCTCCATTTTATAAAAATAAATTTTATTATAAATTAAATTACATAAATAAAATACTAGAACTTGACTATTAATTTCTAAATCATTTATTTACTTATACTATGTTATAATTATATCAAGTTACCGCTTAAGATGACCCAAATATATTTATACCTACATAGGGAATTTTACTATTCACCTTGAAAAATTACTTTTCAAAAGGGAAAAATTAATATTCCAAAGGGTAAAATTATTATTCATAATAAATTATTTTGATATTATAATACAAAATTTATCTCCCTAATAACAAAAATGTATATCATATTTTTTAAATTCATTTCACATAAAAATGATATTTAATAATAAAATATGTTTTACTATACTTCAGAAAACATTATTCATCAAATACTATTCATCAATAAAAACACTACTAATCAAATATTATTCATAAATTTGAAACTTATTTTAAATTGTTTAAAAATTCATCCTAGGTTAATTTTCACATTTAAAATTTGATAAATATTTATATTTTATCATAATAATTCTCTAGGTAGGAAAAATATCTCAAAATTTAATTTTTTTTTACTTCTAAAATCAAGTTACCAAAAAACATTTCATCAAACATATTCTTTATTATGAAAATCAATTATTAAAACATGAATAATGAAATAAATCATTTATTTATTACAAGTGTTTACCAAATGTAACTAATTCCGTATTACATAACCCATTGTAACGCCCGCATAGGACCTAAGTGTAAGGTGTGCAATGGTGATAGAATCTTGGGGTGGCTCAGACAACATTTCTTGAGTGGTGATATCTATCAACATGAACTTCTCTTGTAAGATATTCCATTCAAGTTTAACATGTTGAAGTTTTGATAGTGCTTGGACTAAAGTGAAGCCTAGTGATGGTACATGGTAACCAAGCTCTAACAGATGGGCTTTTTAAGACCTGAGTCTACTAGATGAGTCAATCGACTCTTCGTTCTGTGTTAATTAACCATGATCACTTGTAATTAAAAATAATAATAATAAATTAATTAGTATAGTTTCCCACAATCATATTTACCAATGTTCATATAACTGTCTAAACCAAATGGTCTTAATTTAATTATACTCACATAATTTATTAACTGATACAATTTTGTTGTGTACAAAATAAAATAACACACATATTAGGGAAACAAATATTATTCCAATATTATGGTCAATACAAGGAATGACAGATAGTTGGAATTCATCCTTGTATGGATTTCATGGACATATTCTAGAGTGAGGATGTAACTATTAATGGGGCACTTCTTGACCTAGGCATTCACCAACTAGTATTGGAGGTGTTATGATAGTGATGGTGTACGTCGGGGCCTCAGGGTCAATGAATCTTGTCTAGTGATCTCAGAATGTATTTATAAAATCTGACGTTTTCATTTCAATTATATGTAATTTGGAATGTATTGATGATAAAATGAGACACCATATTAATGAAGCATCAAATGCAATAGTAATTTTTGATTAATTTATTTAATAGTTAATTGATAAATAGGTGGCCCTTTCATTTTTATCACATCATTCAGTGAAGATACAAAACACATTTGGATCACCATGTTTTTGTGAAACTATTATAGTATAAATTATCTTAAAGGGAACTGGACATTCTATCCTTTTAGACTCTTGAATGGGATGGCACAGATAATGGACCTCATGATGGGTTCACCATTTATCATTTTTGGAGAAAATAATTGATGGGCTTAGGACAATCGGTTTATTATCTACTATTAAATTACTTTCTTAACAACTCACATCATTTTTACCATTTACTTATTCTTTCTTAATTACTCCCAATGGTTCCCACATCCATAACTATGTACATATATTCATTCAAAGTCTATGTTCTCTTTTGGGGTTTTAAACAAAATAGTTATTAGGAACACACAATAGTTGACATGATGGGAGGATGATCTCATAAAACCATTTTCAAGGGAATTGTAGACTACTCTAGGAATCTATAATAGATTTAATATATGCACATGAAATCCTTCACATTCCTCGATACAAGACATGTAACCCCTCTTCCATTGTCATGATTGAAAATATTTATTGATATGATCCACTATGGGAATATCATTCATTATTTATCAGTATATTATTTATTAGTGATTTTATAGATCATGGCTATATTGGGGAACTCTTTAGTTTATTTCCATCCACGGAGGTACTTGGTGTTTTAATGATGGGATCAAACCTCTCTGAATTTTCATATGTATACAATGAAAAAAAAGAATCAAAACCCATGTAGTTTTTCTGAAATTTTCTGCGGTTATGTGACTAGACCCATCCATCCATATTACACATCATGCATTTATAATGGAAATATTAGTGTCAGAACTATGTGATGCATCCTTTGTATTCTATTTGAGATAAAAATAAATGTCTATGTTGTTATTATATGGGAATTTGTCTCATGAAAGATTTGACAATTTATTCCTTGGGTGAGAACTGTATATATATGGATGCCCTGGATTGTTTCATCGAGAGTATGAACCATTGATTATAGATGAGATGTTAACAAAACAACATCCTATTGAAGATCCCACACTATGAGAATTATTGTCATGTTTTTTGTATAATCATCGCATGTTTTTAAGACCATGTCAGTCTTGCTCTGTGTGATAAAAAAGAGACAGTGGAAGATCGATCTCATTTCATTAGTGTCCATTTATACAGAGCTTACAAATTAATGATTCCCTATAAGAGATATGATTACCCATCTCATGGAGGATATGTAACAGCCCGAGATTTTATGAAAAATATTCTTTTTAATTTTATTAATGTCTTGTGTTGTACGCTACACCAAAATGAGCTTGCACAACACGCATCCTTGACTTGTCTTGCATTACACGCAATCACAACCTTCCTCGATAGTGTGTGTAGTATGTAATACTGAGTTTCACTAAACAACGATATGCTATTAAAATATTTTTAAAACTAGCTGTTATGAATAGTAATAACGACCTTTTAAAATTTTAGAAATTTTAGCTCTCAAAATGGACTTCATTTTTGGATTCTGAGTATCAAATTTAGCCTAAGGTGAATTTTGGTACTTTTCGGATAACTTTCATATTCTGATGAATAGTGAAAATTACTAAATTATAATTAAAAACAACTTTTTTAATCGAAATAATCAATAGTGATAAATTATTAATTTGAGTGGTTTTAAAGTATATTTAGAATATATTTTTACAAATTAATACAATGTTGGTCATTGGTTGTAATTTCACATTTAAACCAGACATAATCAAGTGTCAATCTTTTGATAGATATTGTTTCTTAAAAACACGCTATTTGTTTTAATAGCGGGATTTAATTATAAAATTAATTAATGCAACTTCTATGTTATGAATTTGGTAAAATAGACTTCATTTTTGAATTCGGAATATGAAATATAGCTTAGGATGAAATTTTGGCATTGTTCTGAAAAACATCAATTTTTGATGAATAGTGAAACTACTAAGTGGTAGTTAAAAAACTGAATTTTTCATAAAACTTAATTTTACCACTTCTGTGAATGGAATTTCGAAAATCCGAGAGACACGGTTAATATCAAGGACTAAAATGTGGTTCAATGAGATGAAAATAATTTTTGGTGAATAGTAACTTTTTACTTTTTTTATCGCGGTTAATAGTAAATAGGGTAACTAAGGGTAAATATGATATTACTATTACCCTAACACATGTCTTAATTCTATTGGATAAGTGTAATTCGACCAAAAACAACCTTATGAATAAAATATGACCATTTAGGCCCACTTGGATTAGATTAGGACATTTATTATTATTTAATTTAAAGAAGAGTTAAAAGAGTTAAAATCAAAGTTTATTTTCTAAAACATTTTTAATATGGGATATACATAAGATAAATTCGACTATAAATATTCATTAGAAAACTAAAAAGATTTCCTACATAATGGTATTTTATTTGTAATTTTTAGACATCAAATAAGCTAATTTATTTATGACAAAAAGATGATGCAGTAATTATCTTATTTATGAAATATTGACATAATTGATGTTATAAACTCCAAAATAAATGAAATTTTAGACTTTTTATGAATTCAACTAATTTTATAGGTTACTATGATATATTAGTGTTGATTTAATCCACTTGGTTCGAACATATAATTCTGGTATGACTTTCACAAAAATCATATATCAAATAGTGTCAAAATTAACACAAAATAGTTTTTAAATGAAATATTATATTATTAATTGTTATTTTATTCCTAAAAATCTATGGTTCGGCCAAATGACTTAGATAAGGATATATATATTAATAATAAACAATTTTGGGTTCTTTTGGCATGTTATAGTAAGTGTATTAACCATATAGTGAAAGAAAACAAAAAGACACGGTAAAAGTTAAATTATTTAACTTAGAGTTAAATCTAATTGATAAGGTTAAAATAATACCCTAAACTTGTCTAAATCCTATTGGTTGATAGGCTTTCGACCCATCCCCACTTTAGCTTCTAAATAAGACCCTTTGGAACCATTATAAACCGATTTTGACTTTAATATAAAAAAATATTTTGAGATATTCCTAAGGTGCCCCTCTCCTCCCTTATAAAAGGACACCTCCTCCCCCTCCTCCTCACACCAATTTGAGCACTCAAGCTCGGCCAACCTGTGCCAAAATCCCTTCTCCACTTCCCTAGTATCATCCTAGAGGTCCTGGTATTCTTCAAAGACCATCCTTAGTTCTTTAAGTGGAGGCTAAGAAAAGGTGCGTCAAAAAGAGGTAATATCCATTAGCGATCTTTTTCAATTTCTTTCTTCTTCAACTTCTTCTTCTTTAGTTGTTTCATGATAAAGTAATAACATCAGTATTTCTTATATACTGATATGTTATTATAAATATGAAACATCTCTAATTAACCTTCTATCCATCCTACGGAAAAAGGAAATCACCGCGCGCGCGTGCGTACGGAATACCGTCTCCACGCCGTGGTGTAATCTATTTTCCGCCACCACTTTAATTGGATGGGTGTAAAGGTGTAATGAGTAACTATATATTATTATTATAAAGTGATATTGATACTGAAATATTATACATACACTTCAACACAAATCAACGACCATGAGAACGATATCATCGCTCGTGCGTACGTACGGACTACCGTCTCCACGATGCGATGAGATTCATTCTCAATGATTAACCATTCATGAATGATTATAAAGTTTATATAATAAGTACTAATTAAATATTTGACCTGATAATGATACTGGAATTATTTATATTTATATTTATGTCATCTACTTAATTCCATTCAATTTAATAAGGAAACGAAAACAGTGTTCATGCGTACGTACGGACTACCGTCTCCGTGAACGGTGTATTTCTTTCCATTTACTGATTTATTATGAATATATTTATATAAATCATGTTTTATATTCTTTAATTAAGTAATCATGAACTAAGTAATCATATTAATAATTACAAGTTAAAAACACGAATGACAAATGAGACGATTCTACCCAAAACGCTACTTTAACATGAATTTACAAAAGAACGGGTAATATAAAGTCATAAGTGGACCATATATGATATAATAACAATGAGTATGATTCTGGAATAAGTCAATAACATGATTTAAATCATTATACAGGAGGTTCGGACACTTACAAAGCAAGTCGGACCTAAGGTAAGGGAAATATCACAATCTCATTTTTATCCGAGATTGTTTATTCGTAAGTATTTACTGGGGTGTATTTTATCATCCACATCCATGTTTCATCAAAATGCAATATTATTTCCATCCACCTACAATTGTTTAAATCCATTTTTACCCTTCGGTGAGTTTTTAGTAATATGTATGAAATGAATCTTTTGTCGTACGAGGTACTTTTTGACTTTTCCGACAAAAGTATAAGAATGTTTTTTTAACTTATACGGCATGAATGGATTTTTAAAACATTATTTCCAAGAAGCTTCCTTTAGATTTTTTAAAGTTTATTTTTAATCAACTTCTTTTATTTTAAAGTTGTATGACATGTTATGAAAGGAAAAATGTTTTTGAAGTAGAAAGGATATTTTCCTCAAGAATGGAGTTCAAGTATTTTATCAAAATTATTTTCCTTCTAAGATAATAAAAGGGTTCTGTTTTTATCCCTATTATTACATGGATTTGATTATGTTGTGATGGAAACATTTTTATGAATTCCTTTATCTTATATGAATTGTTTTATGATGTCATGTTGTTTAAGAATCCCATTTTTATTACATGGGTTACACTATGATATATGGTTTATGATTATGTGGCACACATAAGAAAGGATTCATTATAAGATGGGTGGGACCTATATCTCCCTCCAATGCATTGGGTAAAGATTTTATATCTCATTGAGATAGACATGGCTGGAACGGTAGGTTATACCGGTTCAGTGAAACAGGACTGGAACGAGGGTGACTTAGTTCAGAAAGGGACTTTGTCCACTAAGATAGTCTTGGCAATGAGTCATGACTAACAAGAAATGATTTTCCATGATTATGTGTGTATGCCACAAGGTTTCATGTTTTAAGTTATGATTATTGTGATTACATTTCACTGCCATGATTTATCCCATATTATGAAATCATGATCTCTTTTGCAGGTTAAGATTTCCAAAAGTTATGTGCTTATGTATATGATGTGATCGATATTTATTTTGTTTACCCTTACTGAGCATTTGAGATCACCCTTTTATGTTTTCTTTTCCCCAGGATATAAAGAAAGGTTATAGGTATTAAAAAAAGGGACGATCTTTATGGGAGATGTTGAAGATCTTTCACCAGGATTAGAAGATTATATTCCGAGTTTCCAAAGACACTAAACTATTACGATCCTTGTGTGTGTGTTTTTTTTATGTACTAAGTATTCCGCAAAAGTAATGTAATGTTCATGTACGTCAAGCTCCGGGTCTCTACAGTTTGTATCAGAGGCAAAGGAGGTAGGAATGTATCCGATCCTTGGGAACTCTCACATGTGAGCGTTGGACGAAGCATGGCTCTCCGCCCAAGGGCTTCATGTGGAAATGGCTGCCACTGGGGATGGTGGTGTGTCTCGCCCAGGGGGTGTAGCCGCCCATGGAGTGCCCTGATAGGTATCAACTATAGTCTACTGGAAGTAATTCCAGACCGCTACAATTGGTATTAGATGAAAGGTTTAGTCAACCTTTGGAAACTAGGATGCGAAAACGTTAGTGATATCGTTAGAGATATTTCTAAGGTATGTCTAGGGATGTCCCTAAGGATAAGTATACGTATAGGATATAATCCTAAAACTATTGTAACGATCTTAGAATTTAACCTAAGATGTTAGATATTGAAGTTACTCTCCCTTTATTATGATTTTTTCCTCTAACACTATTCTTTTTGGGTTTTATAAAATGGCTGGAAACAAGATGATTCACGATAATGGAGGATATTATGGACCATGGAATGATATTCTTCATGAGAAACCAAATGAAATGTAATTTGGAAGTCCAAACATAATTATTATGCCGAATCAGCAATCTCATAATATGATCAATAAAGTAAAATTTGGTAAGTTTCCTGACTCGGATAATAAGAGAAAGATAGAGTTTCATGATGATCATAGAGGAAAGAAAGTTAAATTTCCCCTTTGTAAATCAGGTGGGAAGAGGCATCAAGGAGAATGTTCCAAAGGAACTGGAAGATGCTTTGGGTGTGGAAAAGAAGGACACAAAGCCAGTAAGTGCAAAGGAAAATGTTCAGTTAACACCAGGGATGAGGATAATGGTATTGCTACGAAATCAACAATGGTTAAATGTTTTAAATGTGGAATGTACGGGAATTATGCAAACCAATACCCTAAGGGAAAGTCTCATGAAGAGAATCAGTATGGTCGTATGGGTAGTATTTATGTTGATGATGATGATGAGACTACAAATGATATGTGAGAAGAAAGAATCGTTGATGCTCGGTCAATGGTTTAAGAATGTAGTGGAATGATTACATGTTTATCAAGTGTAATGTTGTATAAGTAATATCATGGTACTATGGGATAAAGAGACATCTAAGGATTGTTACACTGTTTTCTTTCCTTAAGTTTTGAAAGTATGTGATGAATGGTACCAGTATTTTTGGAAAGTAGATGATATTCCCATAATGAAGGGATAAGACGATAATGAGATGTTTGATTGTATGCATGTGCTCATGATTTATATAAGGACTAAGTGATATCATGGTTTGAGTATATAGAATTTTGAGGATTTTGGTATGTGGAAAGTGTTAACATATAACTGCATTCATGTTTTCACTAAGGTTCAATGGGTATTCAAGAGAATACATCATTAAGGCCTTTGAATGTTTGGAATGTGACCAACAAAACATATCTTATGATATATGGGGATCGACGATGGTGTTAAATCTCTGGTAATCGTTTTCACTATGTTATGAGAGTGGACTGCAGTATTATGGATAAGCCTAAAGATTGGAATGGATTATGTTGGACATAAGTTTGTATTTTTTAAGGATAGATGTTTTCTCGATATTATTGATGGGATGTTATAGTAATATAGTTTTAGAAAAAGGACAACCTGCAGGATGGGCGACAGCCCATCGCGTCGGACAAGGATGTGGGAATCGAACGCACAACCGAAGTGTGACTGGCCTTTATCGCCTACCACTAGCCTATAGGAAGTCACTGTTTATTAGAAACTAGTTTTATTATATTAAGCAGTATGATATATGAAGTATAAAGTCCATTTTAGGAACCATATATGATTAATCTCACTATAGATCGACTTATGTATATAATTTTTGCTAACCTTTTGTTTGAGACAGATGGAATGACCCGTCATTCTATCACATGATTTGCTAACACTTCACGAATAACAAATTCAACTTCATTTATTTAAGAGATGAAGTGTAAATTGTTAAAGACACAAACAACAGTGAGATTGTACCAAAATAAAGTAAGTATTTATTCTAATTCAAATTCTTTAACTTTAGGGAAACGATCTTGAAAACAAAAAATGTTGTCCTAGTGATCTTATATCTGATGAATCAGATGGTACCTTAGATCGTCACAAATTTATGGCTTTGTGAATGCTGGATTTTCCATATCCATGTTCTCTACCACTCTCCATCAGAACATGATAGTTAGATTTCTCTTCCATATCCATATTTTCACCTATGTGGAAACCCAATGATTAGTTTATTTGGGTAACCGTTACGTTTCATACATTTGTTTTTAAAGATTGGTTTTGATATTCCTTTTAACGATGTGGGTTAATATTAAAGAAACTTTCGAATAGTAAACCATTTATAACCCCGACGAATTTCGAGGGCGAAATTCATTTTAAGGGGGGTAGAATGTAACAGCCCGAGATTTTATGAAAAATATTCTTTTTAATTTTATTAATGTCTTGTGTTGTACGCTACACCAATATGAGCTTGCACAACACTCATCCTTGACTTTCCTTGCATTACACGCAATCACAACCTTCCTCGATAGCGTGTGTAGTACGTAATACTGAGTTTCACTAAACAACGATATGCTATTAAAATATTTTTAAAACTAGCTGTTATGAATAGTAATAACGACCTTTTAAAATTTTAGAAATTTTAGCTCTCAAAATGGACTTCATTTTTGGATTCTGAGTATCAAATTTAGCCTAAGGTGAAATTTTGGTACTTTTTGGATAACTTTCATATTCTGATGAATAGTGAAAATTACTAAATTATAATTAAAAACAACTTTTTTAATCGAAATAATTAATAGTGATAAATTATTAATTTGAGTGGTTTTAAAGTATATTTAGAATATATTTTTACAAATTAATACAATGTTGGTCATTGGTTGTAATTTCACATTTAAACCAGACATAATCAAGTGTCAATCTTTTGATAGATATTATTTCTTAAAAACACGCTATTTGTTTTAATAGCGGGATTTAATTATAAAATTAATTAATGCAACTTCTATGTTATGAATTTGGTAAAATAGACTTCATTTTTGAATTCGGAATATGAAATATAGCTTAGGATGAAATTTTGGCATTGTTCTGAAAAACATCAATTTTGATGAATAGTGAAACTACTAAGTGGTAGTTAAAAAACTGAATTTTTCATAAAACTTAATTTTACCGCTTCTGTGAATGGAATTTCGAAAATCCGAGAGACACGGTTAATATCAAGTACTAAAATGTGGTTCAATGAGATGAAAATAATTTTTGGTGAATAGTAAAATTTTACTTTTTTTACCGCAGTTAATAGTAAATAGGGTAACTAAGGGTAAATATGATATTACTATTACCCTAACACATGTCTTAATTCTATTGGATAAGTGTAATTCGACCAAAAAAAACCTTATGAATAAAATATGACCATTTAGGCCCACTTGGATTAGATTAGGACATTTATTATTATTTAATTCAAAGAAGAGTTAAAAGAGTTAAAATCAATGTTTATTTACTAAAACATTTTTAATATGGGTTATACATAAGATAAATTCGACTATAAATATTGATTAGAAAACTAAAAAGATTTCCTACATAATGGTATTTTATTTTTAATTTTTAGACATCAAATAAGATAATTTATTAATGACACAAAGATGATGCAGTAATTATCTTATTTATGAAATATTGACATAATTGATGTTATAAACACCAAAATAAATGAAATTTTAGACTTTTTATGAATTCAACTAATTTTCTAGGTTAATATGATATATTAGTGTTGATTTAATCAACTTGGTTCGAACATATAATTCTGGTATGACTTTCACAAAAATCATATATCAAATAGTGTCAAAATTAACACAAAATAGTTTTTAAATGAAATATTATATTATTAATTGTTATTTTATTCCTAAAAAATCTATGGTTCGGCCAAATGACTTAGATAAGGATATATATATTAATAATAAACAATTTTGGGTTCGTTTGGCATGTTATAGTAAGTGTATTAACCATATAGTGAAAGAAAACAAAAAGACACGGTAAAAGTTAAATTATTTAACTTAGAGTTAAATCTAATTGATAAGGTTAAAATAATACCCTAAACTTGTCTAAATCCTATTGGTTGATAGGATTTCGACCCATCCCCACTTTAGCTTCTAAATAAGACCCTTTGGAACCATTATAAACCGATTTTGACTTTAATATAAAATAATATTTTGAGATATTCCTAAGGTGCCCCTCTCCTCCCTTATAAAAGGACACCTCCTCCCCCTCCTCCTCACACCAATTTGAGCACTCAAGCTCGGCCAACCTCTGCCAAAATCCCTTCTCCACTTCCCTAGTATCATCCTAGAGGTCCTGGTATTCTTCAAAGACCATCCTTAGTTCTTTAAGTGGAGGCTAAGAAAAGGTGCGTCAAAAAGAGGTAATATCCATTACCGATCTTTTTCAATTTCTTTCTTCTTCAACTTCTTCTTCTTTAGTTGTTTCATGATAAAGTAATAACATCAGTATTTCTTATATACTGATATGTTATTATAAATATGAAACAACTCTAATTAACCTTCTATCCATCCTACGGAAAAAGGAAATCACCGCGCGTGCGTGCGTACGGAATACCGTCTCCACGCCGTGGTGTAATCTATTTTCCGCCACCACTTTAATTGGATGGGTGTAAAGGTGTAATGAGTAACTATATATGAATATTATAAAGTGATATTGATACTGAAATAGTATACATACACTTCAACACAATTCCACGACCATGAGAACGATATCATCGCTCGTGCGTACGTACGGACTACCGTCTCCACGATGCGATGAGATTCATTCTCAATGATTAACCATTCATGAATGATTATAAAGTTTATATAATAAGTACAAATTAAATATTTGACCTGATAATGATACTGGAATTATTTATATTTATATTTATGTCATCTACTTAATTCCATTCAATTCAATAAGGAAACGAAAACAGTGTTCATGCGTACGTATGGACTACCGTCTCCATGAACGGTGTATTTCTTTCCATTTACTGATTTATTATGAATATATTTATATAAATAATGTTTTATATTCTGTAATTAAGTAATCATGAACTATGTAATCATATTAATAATTACAAGTTAAAAACACGAATGACAAATGAGACGATTCTACCCAAAACGCTACTTTAACATGAATTTACAAAAGAACGGGTAATATAAAGTCATAAGTGGACCATATATGATATAATAACAATGAATATGATTCTGGAATAAGTCAATAACATGATTTAAATCATTATACAGGAGGTTCGGACACTTACAAAGCAAGTCGGACCTAAGGTAAGGGAAATATCACAATCTCATTTTTATCCGAGATTGTTTATTCGTAAGTATTTACTGGGGTGTATTTTATCATCCACATCCATGTTTCATCAAAATGCAATATTATTTCCATCCACCTACAATTGTTTAAATCCATTTTTACCCTTTGGTGAGTTTTTAGTAATATGTATGAAAGGAATCTTTTGTCGTACGAGGTACTTTTTGACTTTTCCGACAAAAGTACAAGAATGTTTTTTTAACTTATACGGCATGAATGGATTTTTAAAACATTATTTCCAAGAAGCTTCCTTTAGAAGTTTTCAAGTTTATTTTTAATCAACTTCTTTTATTTTAAAGTCGTATGACATGTTATGAAAGGAAAAATGTTTTTGAAGTAGAAAGGATATTTTCCTCAAGAATGGAGTTCAAGTATTTTATCAAAATTATTTTCCTTCTAAGATAATAAAAGGGTTCTGTTTTTATCCCTATTATTACATGGATTTGATTATGTTGTGATGGAAACATTTTTATGAATTCCTTTATCTTATATGAATTGTTTTATGATGTCAAGTTGTTTAAGAATCCCATTTTTATTACATGGGTTACACTATGATGTATGGTTTATGATTATGTGGCACACATAAGAAAGGATTCATTATAAGATGGGTGGGACCTATATCTCCCTCCAATGCATTGGGTAAAGATTTTATATCTCATGAGATAGACATGGCTGGAACGGTAGGTTATACCGGTTCAGTGAAACAGGACTGGAACGAGGGTGACTCAGTTCAGAAAGGGACTTTGTCCACTAAGATAGTCTTGGCAATGAGTCATGACTAACAAGAAATGATTTTCCATGATTATGTGTGTATGCCACAAAGTTTCATGTTTTAAGTTATGATTATTGTGATTACATTTCACTTCCATGATTTATCCCATATTATGAAATCATGATCTCTTTTGCAGGTTAAGATTTCCAAAAGTTATGTGCTTATGTATATTATGTGATCGATATTTATTTTGTTTACCCTTACTGAGCAGTTGAGCTCACCCTTTTATGTTTTCTTTTCCCCAGGATATAAAGAAAGGTTATAGGTATTAAAAAAAATGAAGATCTTTATGGGAGATGTTGAAGATCTTTCACCAGGATTAGAAGAATATATTCCGAGTTTCCAAAGACACTAAACTATTACGATCCTTGTGTGTGTTTTTTTTTATGTACTAAGTATTCCGCAAAAGTAATGTAATGTTCATGTACGTCATGCTCCGGGTCTCTACAGGATATGTTATGGAAATTATCATATAGTAAGGCATCCTACGCATCCTATTTTATAATAAAAATCATAGTCATTTTAGTTCAGTTGGATTGTCAATCCGCTGATGGATGAGGTACATGACTAGTCCATGAGAATTATTGTTTCTTGATTGTTGAAATATCAGTGACACGGGGTAAATTAACCTAGGTTTATGTCTATTTTAGATCGGGATTTATAATGTCCTCTTAAATATCAATGTTCTTGTTCAAGGTCCACATGGAATGAATCCATGTGGGTATTATATAAAATTATGAATTCTTATAAGGTATTTTCCTGGCATATCCTCGTTGATCGTAGGACATTTCTTAATTTCCCACCATACATGTTTGATGTGACAATCTGTTTGGGATGAAATGTCCAACTGGGTTTTACCACCCTGAACATGATATATTGGAGGACCTAAGTTAGTATTATTGTGATTTTCCACACCGTCAAAGAGGATGCGTCCAAGATATCTCATATTATCAACTAACATTCTTTATATTCCTTCACATTAGTGAAGAAGACATGTACATGAGGAAATTCATAACCATAACAGACATGTTCAATGTCTTCGAAAAAATTGAAATGGGTGTTTCTCTTAAAAATTACCTAAAAATACAATCATGTTAACAAACTAAGATGAGATCAACCCAAAATATCCATTATTTATAATGTGAAAATGAAGACAAGATAAGTTGGTGTCTCCTGATCAACTTGTCTTATCCTTGAAATGCTGGATGAAAATACTGACATATAAATGATTTTCCTTGAGATTAGTCAAAATTATCCTTCTATTTTCATTTTACCTACATGAATCTTCAATGGAAACCTAAAAAAATCTTGATATCCGTATATAATATTGCGATTTAAGGACATTAAAATATTTACACGATTGGATCTCACAAAAACATTTAGGATATTTTCTATGTCCAAGCATTGAGGTCTCATTCCCTTTATGATCATTACCTAGTTGCATGGGGATTTATTTTCTATAGATAAATACATGTATAAGAAATCATGTTACATGCACATTTCTTTGGGCTTCTATGGAAAATGAGGGTGTTCAACTATTAGTCCTTATGCATACCAAAGACCCACATATGTTAATGGATGTCATTATGTTGACACCATACTCTTTCAGATTAAACATGTGATTCACCTGACCCTCATGATGTATTCAGATGGGTCTTACCAATGTATATAATGGCTACCCACTAGCACCCAAAGCATGGATGACCATGAATTCTATATGGATAAGAAGGGAACATGTAAAATGATATGTATTCCACTTGTTTTTTGATTGTATGGACATGGAACCATGACATCAATAACTAGGGGCTTTCATATACATTTATGTATGCTTGCATAATAAAATATAAGAATTTATTTATTTAAGGAGTCTTGTCAATGAACTATAACATGATAGAACTATCTATAAATAAATTACCCATATTCAATCTCATGACCGCCTTGGGGCCTTACAATGAACTCTCCAACGATTCCACCAACCAGTAAGGACATTGTATGAAAAGTAAGCCATGCACTAAGATTCATGAAAGCACTACGAGATATATGTCTCGTGGTTATCTCTAGATTGATGGTTAGAAAGACAAATTGTATATACTAGTAGGAGAAAGTTTGGGTGCTCCAAATATATGAGGAAATACTTTATCGAGTTGTATGGGATTCTATAAATCATCCAGCCATGTGATCTGAATAAATGTCATATATGAGGGCATACGAATGAATAAAAATGTTGTACACTAAGACTATAATAACTAATGAAGGTCATGATTCGTGAATTCATGAAACCAATTTCCAATCACATGACCACATGAAGACATCCTATTAACTAGGAATCACATGGTTCTTAGTTTTTCATGTGACTTCATGATTTTCAACAGAACTTTCATTATGTCATTTATATCACCTATGGACGATCGTTGGGAATGATCATCAATTGCCTTGGTTTCTCATCATTCATTCTTCTATACTCTATCTCCTCTCCTCACATGTTTTTTAGGGGAACATAGTTATTCATATAGTGAGGTTGGACGAAGGTGGTACCCAATTTCATTGATTTTATTCCACGTGTATTGGATGAGTAGGTGGATACTATATGAGATTGGAATCATATAATAACATGATATCCCAATATTCCTAGACTGATTAGTACATTGATCATGTGGTGATTTGGTATCCTTCTAAATTGTCACAAGAAAATTTCTCATAATTAGAAATTAATTCAGAAAAAATCATGCATATGAATAAATGGTCACATGATCGTGGCCATAATGTGAAAATTTCAGTAATTGTATTCACATCGATCACATGATCAAAGGATGATCACACGATGAATCAAAGATTTTGTGGGAGTTCAGGAAAAAAATGGATCTTGTGATGGTATTCGTGTTATGGGTCATGTGAAAGTCATATGGTGGATATTTATCATAGGTACATACATGTTGGTTGTCTCAGGATCATTCGAATATCAATGAAAAGCTGGAGATGGTGGTGACATCGTGTGGAAATTGGGAGTGTCTTCTGAAGTCTATGCAACATGTCAAGAGAATGAGTATGAGGTTTACTATTTTGTGGGATTAAAATTATTATGAATATATGAACCGTATGATTCCAAGATTCAATGTCTGTCATGTTGGATAAAATCGACAACTGTGATCTACCGATCGAGTGGTTGAGATTAGTCGTGTGAAAAAAATGTCAAGATATTGTGTCATGTCGAAATTAAATATTAATTACACATTTGTTTAAAAAAAATAGTGATTATATCTGATTATAATTATGAAACCATCTACATTCATACAACCACACACATTGGAGCCTCTACTCTTACAGTACTACCAACCTAAAACATTGTTCTCCCTTTCTAATGAATGGGTGACTTCCCGCTACTCTATCTTATCTATGATTCCTATATGGGAAGGCTCCAAATAAATGGTTGAGGAGACCTGCTCATGATCCTAGGTTGTTCTTTCTAGTATTTAGGTTATTGGTGGAAATTTGTTTTCTAATTTGAAAATAAAATTCACATCTACATAGAATCATATTCTATGGAAAATATGTTTGAAAAATGCCGAAAAATGTATCAACTTTACATATCAATTCAATTTATAAAACATTCCACAATAAAGTTCATTATTGAAAAATTATAAATATTTTTTCACTGGACTAAAACTTATTAAATCCATGAATGAAAATTGAATATGGCATAATTATGGAATCCAATATGGTAGACTGTGGTTTCATTTCCATAATTTGATGGTTTAATTGGTTTGAACAAGATCAATTGGTGTAATTTTCAACACATTACACCCACCAAAATAGGCATATCCCAAGTTATATTTTTGATTTCCTTTTATCATGTACCATGAAATTGAAACTAATCTATTCTTCTCATATTTTAAACATTATAATTTATTCATTTGTGTCATTAGTTTAAAAAAATAAAACTAAATTTATAGAAAATAAATTATTTTCATAATTCTTATGCTAAATTCAAACTCTACGTGGCGTCAAACCCATGCATCCACTATATTGTGACTTTATAGTCATTGTGTTTTGATATTTATATAAATTAATTACTTTATACAAAATAGAGTACATAACGATGTATTCTGGATGCATTACATATAAATATAGGATACATAAAATATGGTCATTTCCTATAAAATAATATCCAATGAAATAATGAATAGTGATAGGGAATTATATCATGGGTATATTAAATGAAAAAAAATTATCACTAATGGATGAAATAAAAACCTCAAATTCACTAGAAATTAAGTATTTGTAATAAAATACTGACAATAATAATTATAGAAGGTAAATGAATAAAAACATGGAAAATAAAATACTTGTAAATTTTTGTTTGAGAGAAGCTATAAATCACAAAAAAAATATTCATTCATATTAGATCATAAATTCTTTTCTTGTAAATTAAAACTTAATTAAGAATAGCATTCCATGATGTAGCAGAAATACTATAATATAAGATAATTAGAGAAACAATTGATAGGTTGGATGGAAAATATTTTTCGACCATTTGTAAAAATAACAATATTCTTTTCACACATATTTAAATAACGTCATAGATAAAATTTTGAAAAAATATTTTTAGATTAATTATTTTTAATAACTGTGGAATGTCAATGATAGTTGAAAACTGACTTCTAATAATCAATATATTTTAGATAATAACAATCTTAATATAATATAATTATTGTAGACATGGTAGAAAATATCACCCAATGAAAAAGAGGATATAAAGTCCACATCCCGTACATGTATCTTGTTTATGGATTATGTAAAGGCTCAACCATAAAAATTACTTATTTCAGTGACATTAAACTAAAATCTACATTATTACATTCCCAGATATCTATTCCATTAAAAAATTTATATAATTATTCCATTAATATTACACATAAAAACCATATTTCACAATGTTGAGACATATGAAGAGTATCCATTTTCAGATAATGTAAAAGAATTAAAATTAAAAATTATTTATTTTGACAAAAATCAACACGACTTCAACATTACAACTTAATTATAATTACACATCTAGAAACCTTTTATTTTTTAAATAAATGTATGGGATGAGAGAAAATAACATAGTATGAGTCATAAATAAAAGAAATATATTAGTACAGTGAATAACATGATAACTTAAGAATAAACATTTCTTCAAAATAAAATTATTTTTATCTAAAAAAGACTTATTCTTACATTAAAAATATCATTATAATGTCTTGTGTTAAAAAATTATTTCCAAGAAAACTAATTATTATGCCAAATATTAAATTGGATGCCTTGAGTAATCATTATAATAATTCCCTTAAAAAACATTACAATTGGAGTTACCATATTAATGAATTCCAATATAATTATATGTAGAAAATTATTATTACAAAATGCATTGGAGAACTATCTAGGAACACCAATTATTTAATCTTGAAGAATATTACACAAGATATTCTAATTGCACTAATTGTGTAGGCTATGTTGATATCACTCCTGATCTATAATGGGCTCAACCATTAGTAATAAACATACCAAGAAAATCTCGTGAATAAATCCCTTAAAATTCCTTCTATTAAAATATAATTTTTTTAGATATCAGAATGCCATATCTTCTTAAAACCCCATTTTCAATTCCAAAAGCCCATAAAATGTTAAAGTGGGGTTTCATTGAAGAAAATATTAAATATAATATTGGAATCCAAATGATAATGAACTATTACAGTGGTATAAAATTACATTCATTAGGTATACATTAAAATTGAACATTCATTTCTTTATTTTCTATACGAAGTAAAACATTGCAAAATAAAAATCCTTTGGGTAACCTTATAATTAAAGATAAAGAAAACAATTTATTAAAATCTAAATACTAGGCATATGACGACGGAAACATGTTTTTTGAAAATAAATATGGAAACATATAAAGAACACCAAAATTAATTGAAGATTAATGATTGTAAGAAATTATATTAGTAATATATATGTTTAAATGTAGATTCCTATTTTATGTATGTTTTAACGACCCAATGTATTTAAATAGAAAATTCCCTTCTTATATCTATGTCATAAAAACACAAAATAATGAACTACTAAGTGATAATTTTACTTTAAACATAATTTTGTCACCACTATGTTTGGAATTTTAAAAATCTGACAGACACGGTTGTGTTCAAGATAGTTTTTGGAGTCTAATGAAAAAAAATGGTGAATAGTAACCTACCCTAATGAATAGTAACCTGCCCTTATGAATAGTAATATGACCCTTATAAATAGTAAATAAGATTAACATTACCTATGAATAATAAATTAAAATTTAGACATCTTAGAAAGTGACAATTTCACCTTAGTAAAAGTTTTTGGTATTTGATAAGTCATAAATAATTAATTATAATTAATTAATTTAAAAGAATATTTATTTTCTTGTAATGTATTCATAAATTATTTAATCAGTGTCTAATAGTTTTTAGATAATTTTATAAGACCCTACATAATTTTTGAAAGAACTATAAAATCAATTTTAATCTTAAAAACTGTTTTTTAAGTAAATTATGATTTTATTTAAATATTATATTAATAATATTTAGAAAATTATTTTTGAAAAATGGACTTCTTTTTGGGATTCTACACGTCAAAAAATGGTTGGGGTGATTTTTTGGGAATTTTCTGAGATACTTGAGTTTTTGATGAATAGTGGAATCTGATAATTCACAATAAAAGCTAAATAATGTATTAATTGAGTCATTGATGATGTTATGCTGATGTAAGCCCACTTGGTTCAGGATTACATTATAGAATTACTATTCTTGGTCGTTCAAGACTCACTATTCCTTGTCTTTGATGAAATTAATAAACTAATCAATTTTATATTAAGGAAAGCCTCTCCCCTCCACTATAAAAGCCACCCTTCACTCCCTCTTTTACTCACACCTCTCAAGCTCCAAGACTTCTCTAAACTCTACCCAAAAATCTTCCCTAGCACCTACTACACGTCCCAAAGCTTATGGTCTCATCAAAAGACCAATACTATCTTCTTTAATGTGGATCTCAAGAGAAAGATTCTTTAGGTAATTTCTCTCTCTTCTCCTTTAATTTCCTTTCATGTTCAAGTTATTTTCTTGATCTCTCCCTACATATCTTCATTAAAACTGTTTTGTAACTCCAGTATTATAAATATACTGTAATCTTATGATTCTAATGGTATATTATATCACCCCACACTTTTTCCCTCTTCCTTTTATTTTATTAAAGAGAACGTTGTTCATGTGGTGATAATTTATCACCTTAAAAAACGACATGTTCTCTTCTTCCATGTCTACCTTCAAAATGGTCATGAAACCATTTATATGGTTGAACCAAAATATGTTATATGTATTATGTTCTATTTTATGTTCTGGAAATAACCTATGGCCATATTACTAAGTGAAAAGTTAAAATGAGTTCGTTGTGATCCAAAAACCGCTCAAATTAACCCAAATAATATTCATTTAATTCTTATCTAATGATTCGTCCACATGGATCTAATATAACTCATTATAAAATCATTACAGCTTCTATAATATCATTAATTACATGTAATATCAGTTCTGGATGTTTACCCATGATCTACCAAAACATCAATTTAAGAATACAAGTGGACCGTTCAAGAAAACCATGAATACGTACATCCCTGATCAATTATTTTAAACTCTATAAGTCATCCAAAGGAACATAATATGAAATAATGAAACCAGAATGAACTCTATTAATGTATAAAAGGTTTTTAATTTCTAATTAATGAATATAATGTCATTATACAGGACATTAAAGAGAAGGAGGCATTCAAGTACAAGGTAAGGGGAAATATCGAACCCAATTTTCTTTCTTCGGGTTCTCCCTCCTTCACTCCATTTATGATATGGTTAATCCTGAAAGATCAGTTGTTCATCATTTACTTTACTTTTCTGGGATATACATGTTTTCCGATTGTTTTTATGTCCATCATAATGTTTTCCAAAAAAACTATTCTTTCAAGATCTCACCTTTTACCTCTCATTCAAGGTTGATGGTTCTTGTATCATGTTTGTTGCTCCCTCTTTATTTTGGGAACCCAAAGCTTATGAATATGTTATCATGAGATGAAACCCATTCAATTCCATGGGTTATTTATGTACATGTTTGATATGTGTTCTATGTGGCATGCATGATAATGATAATTTTATGATGTGATGGGTGTGCCCAAGATTATATAGCGCAATATGAATGTTTAAATGTGACGGGTGCGCCCAGAATTATATAGTGCTCCAATTCATTGGGTAAAGTGATGAATCTCATGATTAAATGTGAAATGATATATGAACATGATGCTATATTTGTTCAAAAGTATGTGTGGTATTTAACCACTAAGACATGATGTTTCATTTTTATGCATTGCCACATTTAAAGTCTTTTACTTATGCACCTCTAAAGATCATGATCTTTTGCCTATGTTATAATTATGCTCACCCCATGATGTATTTTTCTTATCAATCATCTTACTGGGATTTTAGCTCACCCCTTTTGATGTATATCCTCAGGTTGCTACATGTACTAAGGAGAGGACAAGTTCTACTAAGAATCTATAGAAGAAGAAATTAAATGAATGTTTATGCTTGGTGTTGTACTTGTTATGTGTAGTCCTAGTTTGCCCAAGACACTAAACCTCTGGATTCTCCATGTGTAATACTATTGTTTTTTTATCTTGAAATTGACGTAATATTAATGTAAGAAAAGGCCGGGTCGCTATAGTTGGTATCAGAGGAAAGGTTTAGTTAATTTGGGAATTAGGATTAGTGAACCCTAAAGAAAACCTCTAGCATGAGACTAAGTACAAATATGCACACAAGGATATTTACCTAGGGATCCCATATGTTATGTTTTTGGTATAATTGTTTAAATGAATAAGTTATTCATGATTTGTTTACTTATGTTATGTTCTAACATTTTCTATTTTAAATAATGGTGGGAACCAGGAGAAAGCATTCCAATAACTCTTGCGAGGGCCAATGCAAGGATTGCCCGAACAACATCCCCAATGATTTGGGAGGTGGAGTTCAAAACATCATGGCGATGCTTACCCAATTATCCCGGGTTATGGATAATAAACATAATAATGGGGAACTTCCTCCTTCACCAAAGAGGGAGAAACTAGCTATCGAATGTTTTATGTGACAATGACCACAAATGTTTTGTGGATCTTCCGATACAGTAGTTGCAGAACAGTGGGTCAACTCCATGCAGAATATATTTTCTGTTCTTCACTGTTCCGAGATGGAGAAGGTGACTCTAGCTGTTTATCGTCTAGACGGAGAAGCTGATCAATGGTGGCCTTTGATTAAGAACACCAATCCAATGGAGGAAATTGAAGAGATGGAATGGGAAGACTTTAAGATAATGTTTCTTAATAAGTACTTCCCACGAACTCTTCGCACGAAGATGGAGAGAGAATTCATAGAGCTCAAGCAAAAAGAAGGAGAATCTGTCACAACTTATAAAGAAAATTTCACAAGTCTCGCAAGGAATGCTTCGGGTTTTGTTATCAACAATGATAGAAAATTTGATATATTCTTTAGTGGATTAAAACCACATATTCGAAAGGCTCTTGCAATTCGAGACATTGGGTGTTATGAAGAAGTTGTTCGGTGTGCTCTCAAAGTGGAGATGGAGTTTGGAGAATGGCCCCATGGCTATGGTGATAAGAAAAGAAAGATGGAGTTTCAAGATGGTGGATCTAGTGATAAAGATGGGAAGAAAACACAACGACCCACATGCCAAAAATGTGGGAAGTTCCACCATGGGAACTACCTCAAAGGTACAGTGAAATGCTTTAAATGTGGGAAGGAAGGACACCAAGCTCACGAGTGTCGAAAAGACATGAAAAGAAAGGATAATGTAGCCGATGAAAGGAGAGAACCACACATGGTTCAATGATACAAATGTAGGGAGCTAGGGCCCTATTCAAACCAGTGCACTAAACCTCGAGCTCTCCAGGGTAATCAGTGCGAACAACCATCAAAGCCAAAGGAACATGGGAAGGCTTATGCCATCACTACTGCGGAGGTGGAACATGATAATGAAGTCATAAAAGGTACACTTCCTATTCACTCAACAATGACAAAAGTCTTATTTGATTCTAGTTCTACGCATTCCTTTATATCTTGCACGTTTTCTAGAACTATAGAATTGAAGCCCCGAAACCTTGAAGTAGAGATATCTGTAAAAACACAAAGTGGTGCAATCATTGCAACCCAAGTGTTTGACTCTTCTCCTATTGACGTATATGGGAAGATTCTTATGGAAAATCTCATAATACTTCCCTAGGTGGAATTCGACGCTATAATGGGAATGGATTGGCTCTCGTTATATAGAGCACATATCAACTGTTGGGAAAAGGAAATATATTTTCATATTCCGAACCATCCCATGCTCCTCTAAAAATTCAAGGAAGACCATGATTATCCTTTGAAAATTCCTTCAATGATGTGTGTGTTTATTCCCTATGAAGAATCATACCTCACCCAAATGTTTGAGTCAAAGGAAAGTGCCAACCTTGAGGAAATTCCCATCATGAGGGAATACAGTGATGTATTTCCTGAAGAGTTACCCGGAATTCCCCCGGATCGTGAGGTAGAGTTCTCAATTGAACTCATACCCGGAGCTACACCTTTCTCGAAGTTCCCATATAGGATGGCTCTTATCGAACTAGAGGAGTTAAAGAAGTAGCTGCAAGTGAATCTGGACAAAGGGTTCATACGCCCTAGTGCATCACCTTGGGGTGCGCCAGTGCTCTTTGTAAAGAAGAAGGATGGAACCATGTGGCTGTGTATCGATTATCGGGAACTCAACAAGATAACCATAAAGAACAAGTATCCTCTCCCAAGTATTAATGACCTGTTCGACCAGTTAAGAGGATCTCAATACTTCTCAAAGGTGGATCTTCGTTCTGGATATCATCACGTAAAGGTGAAGAAGGAAGATATTCAGAAGACTACCATCCGTACAAGGTATGGGCACTATGAGTTTTTTGTGATCCCTTCGGACATACTAATGCCCCTGCAATCTTCATGGATTTGATGAATAGAGTCTTTAGGCATTACCTAGACAAATTTGTGGTAGTGTTTATCAATGATATTCTCATCTACTCCAAGAGAAAGGAGTAACATGAAGAACATCTAAGACTTGTGTTGGAGACTCTAAGAAAAGAGAAGTTGTATGCCAAGTTCAGCAAGTGTGACTTTTGGATGAATCAAGTAACGTTCTTGGGACATGTGATCACAAGCGAGGGAATTTCTGTGGACCCTTCAAAGACAAAGGCGATTGAGGAATGGCCCAGGCCCTCTAGTGTCACAGAAATCCGTAGTTTTCTTAGATTAGCTGGGTACTATTGACGTTTTGTGAGAAACTTCTCATGATTGTCAAGCCCACTAACTACGTTAACAAGGAAACGGGTAATGTATGTATGGATGGAAGAATGTGAGGGAAGATTCAAGGAGCTAAAGAGAAGGCTAATCACTGCACCTGTACTCACACTACTGAAAAGTGGAGAAAGTTCTGTGATATACAGCGATGCTTCAAAGAAAGGCTTGGTTTGTGTACTCATGCAAAATGATAATGTGATAGCCTAAGCCTCATGAATGTTGAAGATCCATGAGAAAAACTACCCGACACATGATCTAGAGCTGGAAGCCGTGTTTTTTTCCTTGAAAATCTAGCGGCACTACCTTTATGGTGAGATGTGTGACATATAAACAGACCAAAAGATCCTAAAGTATATATTCACACAAAAGGATCTCAACATGCGTCAAAGGAGATGGTTAGAGCTAATCAAGGATTACAATTGCTCTATTCACTATCATCCTGGGAAGGCGAACAAGGTAGCTGATGCTCTAAGTAGATAAAAACCTGCTACTCTATCCATGTTGAGGATTGAGAAAGACCATATCTTCTTGGATATGCAAAGGATGGATTTGGGAAAAATAAGGGCAGGGGATAAATCCTACCTTGCCTAAATGATTGCGCAAACATCCATCCAACAGAAGATTAAGGAAGCACATATGGATGATGTGGAGATACAAAAGAGGGTGAATGCAGTAACGGAAGGGAATCTGCAAGAGTTCCATATCGACGATGATGGTGTGATTCGGTTTGGAACGCGTCTTTGTGCGACTTCATCACCTGGGAGAATGAAGGAGATATTGGATAATGCACACAACTCAACTTTCTCTATCCATCATGGAAGTACCAAGATGTATCATGATCTTCGAGAGCACTTCTGGTGGGATAACATGAATAAGGAGATTGTGGAATTTATATCAAGGTTCTTGGTATGTCAGCAAGTTAAAGCTGAGCGGAAAAAGTCCAAAGGTATGATGCAGCCATTGCCTATACCCATGTGGAAATGGGAAAATGTTACTATGGACTTTGTCACGGGTCTCCCGAAAACGTCAAGAGGAAATAATGCGATATGGTTTGTGGTTGATCGACTCACCAAGACTGCCCATTTTATCAGTATTCGGGAAGACCTCTCACTTGAAAAGCTTGCAAGGATATATGTGAAGGAAGTAGTGAGATTGCTTGGTGTTCCACTCTCGATTGTCTCTGACCATGAACCGAGGTTCACATCTAAATTCTGGAGGATCCTTCAACATTCTTTGAGTACTGAATTAAATTTCAGCACGGCCTATCACCCCCAAACTGATGGCCAGTATGAAAGGACTATTCAGACACTCGAAGATATGCTAAGTGCATGCTCTCTAGAATTCAAAGGTGGATGGGATCAGCACCTTCCAATGGTTGAGTTCTCATATAACAATAGCTTCCACTCGAGTATTCAGATGGCTCCGTATGAAGATCTTTATGGGAAGCGATGTAGAACTCCAACCTGTTGGGATGAAGTTGGAGAACGAAAGCTAGTTGGTCCCGATCTTATTCAAGAGATGATAGAGAAGGTTCAAGTCAACCCGAAACACATCAAAGCTGCTCAAATTCAGCAAAAGAGCTATGCTGACAATCGTCAAAGGGACTTGGAGTTTGACGTTGGAGATAATGTCTTCCTTCGAATATCTCCATGGAAGAGAGTCATTAGATTTGGGAAGAATGTGAAGCTAAGCCCAAGGTACATTGGCCCCTTTGAGATCCTTGATCCTATAGGAGTTGTGGCCTATCGTCTGGCACTTCTACCGAATATGGCTCAAGTTCATGATGTGTTTCATGTATCACTACTGAGGACGTACATACCAGACCCCTGACATGTACTATACTCAGAGGTGGTACAGATGGATGATGATCTCTCCTATGAGGAGCAGCCGGTAAAAATTTTGGACTGATGTGATAAGGTTCTACGCAACAAAAAAACCCGCCTTTTCAAAGTGTTGCGGATGAACCAAATGTTTGAGGAAGAAACTTGGGAACCGGAAGAGGCAATGAAGGAGAAGTACCCACACCTGTTTGTGTAAAGTAAAATTTTGGGGGCAAAATTTCTTAAGGGGGGAAGAATGTAACGACCCAAAGTATTTCAATAGAAAATTACCTTCTTATATCTATGTCATAAAAACATAAAATAATGAACTAATAAGTGATAAGTGACCTTTAAACATAATTTTGTCACCCCTATGTTTGGAATTTTTAAAATCCAACATACACGGTTGTGTTCAAGATAGTTTTTGGAGTCTAATGGAACAAAAATAATTTTTGGTGAATAGTAACCTACCCTTATGAATAGTAACCTACCCTTATGAATAGTAATATGAACCTTATGAATAGTAAATAATATTAACATTACCTATGAATAATAAAATAAAATTTAGACATCTTAGAAAGTGACAATTTGACCTTAGTAAACGTTTTTGGTATTTTATAAGTCATAAATAATTAATTATAATTAATTAATTTAAAAGAATATTTATTTTCCTGTAATTTATTCATAAATTATTCAATCAATGTCTAATAGTTTTTAGATAATTTTATAAGACCCTACATAATTTTTGAAAGAACTGTAAAATCAGTTTTAATCTTAAAAACTGTTTTTTAAGTAAATTTTGATTTTACTTAAATATTAAATTAATAATATTTAAAAAATTATTTTTAAAAAAATGGACTTCATTTTTTGATTCTACACGTCGAAAAATGGTTGGGGTAAATTTTTGGGAATTTTCTGAGATACTTGAGTTTTTGATGAATAGTGGAATCCGATAATTCACAATAAAAGCTAAATAATGTATTAATTGAGTCATCGAGGATGTTCTGCTGATGTAAGCCCACATGGTTCGGGATTACATTATAAAATTACTATTCTTGGTCATCCAAGTCTCACTATTCCTTGTATTTGGTGAAATTAATAAACAAATCAATATTATATTAAGAAAACCCCTCTCCCCTCCACTATAAAATCCACCCTTCACTCCCTCTTTTCCTCACACCTCTCAAGCTCCAAGCCTTCTCTAAACTCTGACGAAACATCTTCCCTATAACCTCCTCCACGTACAAAAGCTTCTGGTCTCATCAAAAGACCAATCCTATCTTCCTTAAGGAGGATCTCAAGAGGAAGATTCTAAAGGTAATTTCTCTCTCTTCTCCTTTAATTTCCTTTCAAGTACAGGTTCCTTTCTTGATCACTCCCTACCTATATTCATTCAAATTGTTTTGTAACTCCATTATTATAAATATAATTTAATCTTATGATTCTAATGGTATATTATATCACCCCACTCCCTTTCCCTCTTCCTTTTATTTTATTAAAGAGAACGTTGTTCATGTGGTGATAATTTATCACCTTCAAAAATGACATGTTCCCTTCTTCCATTTCTACCGTCAATCTGGTCATGAAACCATTTTTATGATTGAACCAGAATATTTTATATGTATTATGTTCTATTTTATGTTCTGGAAATAACCTATGGCCATATTACATAGTGAAATGTTAAAATGAGTTCGTTGTGATCCAAAAACCGCTCAAATTAACCCAAATAATCTTCATTTAATTCTTATCTAATGATTCGTCCACATGGATCTAATATAACTCATTATAAAATCATTCCATATTATGTAATATCATTAATTACATGTCATATCATTTCTGTATGTTTACCCATGATCTACCCAAACATCAATTTAAGAATACAAGTGGACCGTTCAAGAAAACCATGAATACGTACATCCCCGATCAATGTTTTTAAACTCTATAAGTCATCCAAAGGAACATAATATGAAATAATGAAACCAGAATGAACCCTATTAATGTATAAAAGGTTCTGTAATTTCTAATTAATTAATATAATGTCATTATACAGGACATTAAAGAGAAGGAGGCATTCGAGTACAAGGTAAGGGGAAATCTCGAACCCAATTTTGTTTCTTCGGGTTCTCCCTCTTTCACTCCATTTTTGATATGGTTACTCATCAAAGATCGTTTGTTCATAATTTCCTCTACTTTTCTGGGATATACATTTTTTCCACTGGTTTTTATGTCCATCAAAATGTTTTCCAAAAGAACTCTTCTTTCAAGATCTCACCTTTTACCTCTCATTCATGGTTGATGGTTCTTGTATCAATTATGTTGTTCCCTCTTTATTTTGGGAACCCAAAGCTTATGAATATGTTATAATGAGAGGAAACCCATTCCATTCCATGGGTTATTTATGTACATGTTTGATATGTGTTATATGTGGAAAGAATGATAATGATAATGTTATGATGTGACGGGTGCACCCAGAATTATATAGCGCAATATGAATGTTTAAATGTGACGGGTGCGCCCGGAATTATACAGCACTCCAATACATTGGGTAAAGTGATGAATCTCATGAGTAAATGTGAAATGACATGTGAACATGATTCTAGATTTGTTTACAAGTATGTGTGGTAGTTAACCACTAAGACATGATGTTTCATTTTTCTGCATTGCCACATTTCAAGTCTTTTACCTATGATCCTCTCATGTTCATGATCTTTTGCCTATGTTATGATTATGCTCACCCCATGATGTATTGTTCTTATCTATACTCTTATTGGGCTTTTAGCTCACCCATTTTGATGTATATCCTCATGTGGCTACATGTACTATGGATAGGACAAGTGCTACTATGAAGCTATAGAAGAAGAAATTAAATGAATGTTTATGCTTGATATTGTACTTTTTATGTGTAGTCTTAGTTTTCCCAAGACACTAAACCTCTTGATTCTCCACGTGTTATACTATTGTGTTTTTTATCATTAAATTGATGTAATAGTAATTTAAGAAAAGGTCGAGTCGCTATATATGTAAGATGTGTTAAAGGAAGAACATTAATAGTGTATTTTAAAAATAAAGATCATTATATTCATTCAGACTAAACATATACATTATATAACTTCATGAAGACATTTTTTTTAATTTTATACATTCTTAAGAACCTTAAAAATTAATTTGTTCCTTTATTTCATCTAGTAACTTATTATAAAAAATTACATTATAAATTATGTTTTGTTTGGATGTTTTTCTGATATTCTCTCATTAATTTGGTATAAATTCTATATGTAGACTATGGTCAAAGTGGACAATAGTCTAAAACATATAGAATAAAAAAAATCATTATCATTTTTATACAACGTCTATAATCTTATATCCACAAATTAAATATGATTATGAAAAATGTTTTACAATACAATCAGGGAGTGTTTTGGTGATACATATGCATGAGTAAGGTTTCTAATTTTAAATCATCATTATGAAAATATAGTAATTATTATTTGATATGAAAATAATTATAATAATATAATATATATGTGTCATAATAATCATTTCATTATAATTATTTAATCATCTATGTGATAGGGTGATGAAAAACAAATTATATCTTCTCACGTAGATGGTGGCCCACACATACACATGAATGAAATTATCATTTCTATGTGTATATAATGGTATGAAAATATGTGTTATATTACTTTTCTAAAATGATAAATAAGCAATGGAAGAATAATTAGATGAGTTCATGATTAAGACGTATTCCAAACACAAGAATGATGGGTTTTCCCATATTATTGTTGAGGGGATGGATATAGGTTGTGACATTAACATTAATACACATTAGTATATTGAATAAAATTTTGATATTATATACTAATAGATCGAATATTGAGTTTTTATTAATGTTTGTGACAAGAACCCACCCTGAAACAAAACACGACAACTCAGGGGAGTCCGAAGTTTTAAGGTCTAAGGGAATCCCCTTGGAAATTACCACACATTCATGTAGAAGATCACCCAAACTGGAGAAAACCATTAGAAAATCCTTTTACCTTCTTCCTAAAGAAGGTAAAACTGCTAAAAAAATAGATTATCTCCAATTATGTTGAACATTTAACCATTGAAAGGTCTATATTGGATATCTTGTACTGGAATAGATCAGATCCCAATAAGGAGAATCTTTCCCTTAAAGATTATGCACCAGAACCTCTGAATTCCACTTAACCTTCTAAATTTTCACATCATAACACTTTAATAAAATGATTCCTAGATGAAATTCTCTCACATACAAATTATATGATAATTATTGAAGAATTTTTGAATGAGGTGTAAGAATAAATAAGGCTAAAACTTGGTATTAAATAATATACCGCCCTTTGGAATGATTATTTTGATTATTAAATAACTCCAAATAATGTAGGCGTTCTATATAAAAAATGACAAAAATAATTTGGAGATAGATCATATGAGAGGATTATAACATTTCAAGAAAAAAGAATATTGAATTTATATTTTTTAATATGTGGAGGTACCCATTAATATGATAAGGGATGGGGAAAATTGAAATTCCAAAAAATATATTTTAATAGAAATTATTTTTCATGTCTAAATGGATCCATCATACTTTATATCAAATATAAAATTAAAATGGGTGAAAATAATGTTATTCAAAAAATTAAAAAGTTTTTATCACATTTTACCTTTCTAGTTTTCTTTTAACAGCTTACAAATTAAACGTGATAACATGTATTTTGACTATTTGGGTGCCAAAGTGGGTACTATTAATGGTTAAACTATGAAAAAATAGCCTATTATTTATTTCATAAACAAAATATTCATCTCATAGATGAATATAATATTTTCAACAATATTATATCATTTCATAAACTATTATTCATTGTAATATATAATTGATTTAATTAATGTAATATTTAGTGAATTGATTTTAATAATATCAATAATCCAACTAAAATAAAAAACAATATTTTATAACATATATACACTATGAGGTCCATTATTAAAATTCGTGTGTCATATTAATTATGTTCAATTTTATTTATATTAACTATTATAGTATCACTTATTTTATTGTTTTCTTAATGTAATAATTACTTTATAATATTTTATACGAATTTATTTTTATTATTTATTTGCAAAAAAGAAAAATAAATTTCTAAGAGTAATATAAATAATTTATTTAAAAAAATATTTTCTTATAACCTATAATATCATTAGGATAACCTTCTAGTACAAATATTATATTAATTATAAATTAGAATGTGAAATATTCAAATATTATTTAAATAAATTATTTTATATATTATAATAAATTAGTAATGTTAAAAAGTTTATATATTAGAATTTATATGACTATATATGAGATTAAATTATAAAACTAAATTTAGTTAGGTTTATGGAAATTTAATAGTTTTTATCGTATCATTTTTATACCTTCATTAACTCATTTACAATTTTATAGTGGAAACATTTATGTGGTTACTATTAAAAATAACAAAAAAATGAAATTATTTAATAAATTGTGACCTCAAAATTCAATATATGTAATTTACTTTTAGAATATTTTAAAGTATAAAAAGAAGAAAATAATTTATAATTAAACCGAGAAAATACAATGAAAAAAATATTTCATCTTTTTTATTGAAATTATAATTTATTTTATAAAATATATTAGCATAAAATTAATATCAAAAACCAAAACTGGTTCATATTAAATTAAAGACAACTAATATTATTTAAAACTAAAATAGAATTTTAATTTGAAATTACTTTGTATAAAAATACATATCTCAATAAATATCATTACTTTTCACAATAAAATGTTGATCAATTGTTTTGGAAAATTATAAAACACTAATCAAGATACGGTTTATACAATATTATTTAAAAATTTAATTTTTCATTTTCAATTCATTATTCTAAAATTTGCAAATAATCTAGAATATTATCCAATAAAATGAATGAAACCCCATTTTTGTAGAATTGTATTTAAAATAAATTTAATTTAGTAAACATGAAGTCATAATTTACAAAGAATTAATTATTACATTAGAAATGAGTATGAACATTATAAAATTTTCATAATTTGGTCTATAAAATTTATTTTAAAAAATTTATGGGTGAGTTTATAAAGGTTATATTTAATTTTTTAATTCACTATTCTTTTATGATTGGTGTTTTGTATCTTTTATGAAATTAAACATACTACACCCTTTAGAAACCAAGATATTAAATTCTCCCTCCTTTAGAAATTAACACCTCAAAATAATAAATTTAACTCTATAACTAGTGTTCCGATTCTCAAAACAAATTTTTCAAAAAACCCCCATCACAGAAATGGTCAATCAATCATCCCATTGAAAAGAGATAATATAACGTACAACCATTATCTAGAATGATGCATAGTAGGATTCCATGTAGTATAACATTAGTGGTAATTGAAAAAATTGATATGGAAGAAAGCCCTATCTTCTGAGGCCTAATAAAAAGTGATGAATAATATAAACATGATAATGTTAAGTGTAAAAAACAATAAATCTATGTTGGGTTATTATTCCATTGAATTCTCTATAAAAAATAAAAATATATAATATTTTTAATATAATTTTTTTAATATTGAGGAGTTATTTTATTTATTAGAATATTGAAATAATTATATATACTTACATGGAATTTTTAATTTCATACTTTAATTAATTTCCATTAAAATTTCATATTTCCATCCAAATAATTAATCTTAAAGATAAATATACATTCATTAAGAAAAATTACTATCATCTATTGATAAAAATATCATCAACAGAGTAAAAATTGATTATTCATATATTTATTCAATAACCAAAAATAAAATACTTATCATTGAGTAATATAGTAAAAATAAAAACAAAAAAAAATCATATGAATAAAATATATTTTAATCTAAAATATTAACAAGTAATACACCGAATTCAAAATAGATAATAAAAAAAATAATTATCCGTAAAAGTCCTCAAAAATATTTGATACGATGATTGAAAAAAAAACAATTAGTTCTAATTGATCTCATTTTCTTCCAATTCTTGTTTAATATTAATCATACCAATAAATAAATAAATCAATCTTAAGTTTTCAAATGAAAAATTTAATATTCCAAATCAAATAGTAACCATGATATAATAATCAATTATATAAATAACATAATTCACAATAATGCATAGTAAAGTCATATATTAGTCCAAATAATAACTAATCCATTATTTCTAAAATATAATCCCATATTTTATATGTTTAACATATTCCAACAGGGCCACAAAAGTTATATTTAACTTACATCAAAATAAAATTAGTCACATAATCACCAAATGAATATCTAATACCATTATTTTGTATATGATAAAATATACATTCCCAGTATATACTAAACCTTTTTCTATAAGCTCATTTCAATATAAAAATTACTACTTAATAACTAGTACATTGAATAGGGTTGTTGGTGGTGATGCACCCATGTCTCCCTTCGTGTATGGGTTAATACCTCATGGATATTCCGAAGGTGTTGGGTTGTCACCCAACATGTGGTTTTTTAGTTTCCTATACTATAATTTCTAGTACATTCCAATATATTTGTTGAACATCCTAAAAAATAATATATTAAATATTAATTAAATATATTAACCTCAAAGGCTATCTTAGATAATTTATATTTGATACCATAAATAATAACAACTATAGATTACATCAAAATAAAAAATGACTAAAACCCTAAAGGATTTCTATATCATTAAACATATGTCCGAAAATTGAATTATCATTATTCCACATATATATTTTTCACATTATAATATTATCGATTACATAAATCTCAAAAATAAATCAACACTCAATAATATTATCATAATATTTTACCATAATCAAAAGAGAATAAATTATTTAAAATTTATGATCATCCACAAATCGACCAGTACACCAAAAATCTTCAATGAAAACACATTAATCATTTAATTTTCTTCACAATACCTTTACCATTAATTATCTACTTATACATTAATGATTATTTCTTTTATGAAAAACATGAATCAAGTATTAAGATTAAATATTATCTAATCATAATCCAAGAAATAATCCATACCTTTCATATATATATTTTAGTTTACTCATCATCCACTATAATGGAATAATTATTGGTAAAAAAATTCAATAAGGTCTCAATGATACCATTAACTAGAAATACACATAGGATATCTATTTTCACAATGAAAATTTTACCCACATTTAATAAATTTAGTTGATTATTTGTGAAGAACTACTTTCCCCATTACGGATTTAACCAACCACCTAATTTTTTCCTTGATATATTCTCAAATGTTCACTTACAATACCACATGTGATACAAAATCCTATTATTCTAAAACATTTTATTTGGTTAATCCTTATAAATAAAAAATTGTTATTTTTTATTATTGATGGAAAGGGAAACCATTTATTTAATGTGAAACTAACCAATTAAGGGGGCCTAAAGTATTTCTGCCAGAGGGATGCCCCTCAGGAAAAATTTTTGTATTCTAGATGATATAGTATCATGTTTAATAAACAAGAGATATGTATTCTAATTAGTTTCCATGGAATCAAGAAATATTTCCACTTTTTCACCATCAGAATAATTATGATGAATCTCGATGTTATTTTTGATAGGAATTTTTTGGTTGTGAATAATGTAGGTGGACACCCTTGTAAAATTTCTTGTGTTGAAAAGGGAGTTGTGGATGGTTGTATAGTTCATATCATAATAATATATAAAAAATAGTTGTTTCTACAGATATCTACACCAATGAAAATTTCCCTCCCCTTTTCTTGTAGGAGTTCAGAAGTTCCATAGAGTGTAGTGAAGGACAAAATGTATGAACCCCTAAAATATTTAATAATACCTCATCCCCACTTACAACATGTGAAAAATATATATATTTTTTCATCATGTACCATGTATTATAAGTTTACAATATAATACAACATCATTGACCATCCCTAATGAGGGGGAAATGTGAAATAATGTTCATTAGAAACATAAATGAGGGGGCCTAAAACTAGTCATTGTAGAGGTGAGCATGATTGATTAATAAATATGTAGATCTATACATGATGGTAAACATGAAATAGTTATTCCTCTAATGGTATAACATGTTTCAGAAATTCAAAATACACTAACATCGTGCTTCCACAATGATTACTTGTACCTTTATTTCTGAAAAAAAACTATCTATACCATATGAGCAATAGTCAAAGAAGGACCCAATACCATTCTCATGAGGGTGGGGAACCAATGAATTCTCTGAAGTCAAGAAACACCTTACTCACCCACACACCATTGAATAATAGTGGAACTATGATTTAACTATGATGATGGATACAACTACATAATTTTGAGACGATATTGAAACCATTTTATTAAACAACCATATTAGTTGGAAGAGAATTGTTCCATAAATTAATTTTTATGTATTTAATATTTAAAAGTACTTCATTTCACCACATAAAATCTCCCCAATTATCCTTCTCATTCAAGGATGATAAAATGAAGAGATAAACATTATTGGAGAAATTCCCTGACACCTCACATGAGAGTATGTATCTATCAGGATCAGATGAAAGATGGATAATGTCATAGAGGTCATGTGGACCATTATCCAAGTCCATTTGGGTAAACATGGGATACTCGTTTTATTTCCTAGATGCGAAGTCTGGGATATTACAGCATGGATTGACTATCTTTACCCCTGATGAATTTTCATTCTATAAGCTAATATCACCTCCTCCTATGATCCAAGGGTTGTGACTTTATAGAGTCTGAAAGTGTGGGTGATTTGTGTTCCATGAGTATGAGGAACTATTTATCCTTTATATCCTGACATATCTATATTTGGAAACCTTGAATCTTCCCTACAAATTTGAACCTTCAATGAACTCCAATGGCCACTGGGGATGATTTAATCGCACCATATATAAGATGATTCAGAGATTAATTCCCCCTCCACCATGAGTCTCTCCATCAAATCACATGATAAACAGTGTGGTCGGAATTCTAAATGGAAATACTAAATAAATGAGTTGAAGACACAATCATTATTTCAGATCAGTAAATTCTAAAACGTGAGAGTGGATATGAAGTCCATGTAGATTGATAATAGTACATTAGTGACCAAGAGTATTTCTCCACCGAATGAAAAAAATAGAATTTTCTAAAAATTGATATGGCATGTCATATGAGCAATGATCTTGTTGATGCATAGAAGAATCACCCTATTAGGAGATTTTGGTGCCTTGAGTAACTATATATAGAAACTATTCCTAATCATTTGTATTTAATTTACCATATATGTATAATTATTTTCCAAGAACCTATTGGATAGAAGTCTACTGCATTTTCTAGATTCACTACCTTCTCACTACAGAAACAAAATTCCTTTAGATATTTACTGAATCATGTAATTTAACACAAACTCCCACAGATAAAGAGGGTTTTTTCTTCTACATACATCATGTAGGAGGTGCCTCATGTTTTACGACTACATCAGTATTGATTAATATTCCTATTCATAATTCTTATTTTGATTAATCAGATTAGTGAGTATTTCATGAGATTAAACAAACTAGGATTCAAGTGGTCTCTTTTCCATATCCCCATCACTGATTGAAATAAATTACATCTTTCACCCTCAAAGGTTATAAAAATCCATGAAAATATAAAAACCAATATAACAGTTCAATATACAATGAATAGAATCCAATTTGATGAGAACATTATATATAAATTACTAATAGGATTCATTTCCATTATATATGATGAATTAGGAAACCGAAAAAGTTAAAAAAAAAATATTACTTCTTCAAATAGATAGTTTTGAATAACCAAAATATTTATCACAAATACACCCATTCCATTTGGTTTCTCATTCATACACATAATAATTTTACCTTCACATCCATTATCACTTTGGTTCTATCTTGATCTAACCATTTACTAAAACCCAAAATCATTGTGTGATAATATCAATAAAATTATAATATGACATATTATGAGGAGGATAAACACTAAGATATCTTTACATATGTATTAACATTGTAATTAAATTTATCTAAAATAACTATGACCCACGCTAACATACAATCCATTTTAGTTATAATTAATTTTACCATTTTCAAAAATGATATCATAACTTCTTGTGTTATTTAAACTAGTATTTCATCCAAACATTAAGGACCGAGCCATAAAAATTATATATTATATTTAATTTTTAATAGCATTTAGATTTTTACCTTCCAAAATATCTTTTAGGGTTAGTTTTTTAGATAAATTGGTCGTAAATATTACATGAAAATAAATATTTAAAAATTTGTAACAAATGATTAGTATATTTTTTAATATAATTTATAATAATTAATATGAATTAAGATTTTACATCATGATATATCATAAAAACATCATATCTACATACTAAATATTTCTACTCATTCTTAAAACCATATGACACACATTTTAGCAATTTGGTATTAGCATAAAAATATTAGAACTGAACACATTCGAAATAATTTTGTTAGTCCCGTGAAAAAATTAAAACCAATGATAAATATATTCTAAATGAAAAAATTATTTTAATATAAAAGGGAATAATTTTTATTGTAAAAATATAATTATATTACCAATTAAAATAAAATGATATTAAAAAAAACTCATATCCAACATAAAAAAATTATATATGTTCATTTGAAAATCATCATCATAAACCCATTAAAAACACATAAAATTTGAATAAACATATATCCGAAATTAAAAATAATTATATAGTGAATATAATTATTACCCATTAAATTAAATCTCTATATGGGATCCCCCATCGCAAAAGATATAACATTCTCACGCTGTGGTATTTTAGTGTACCCATAGTATATGATATATTAGGATTAACCCTGATCTATAATGTGGTTAAAAAATTCATAATAAAAGTAAAAGGACCATATCTTGAATAAAACCCTTGAAAAAATCATTTGAATCCATCTTCAAATCATTTTGGATATCAAAATACCCTTTCTTCTAAAATTTCCATTTTCAATACCAATATACCCATAAAAAGGGAAAGAGTTTTTTGCATTAATGAATACATGAAATGTAGTAGATGAATTCAGAAATAAATTAATGGTTATGGTCGAATTAAATGTCATTACTCACATAAATATTACAATAGAAAATTTATTTTTCTATTTTTTGTAAAAAAATTTCACAAATTCTATAAGAAAATACCTTTTGAAAACCGTTCAATGGTAGCTAATGAAATTAACATGCTAAATTTTTAAAAATTTACACATGAAAAAGAAACAATTATTTATATAAAATATCTATGGAAAATTATAAATGAATCTTCTATTTACTGAAGAGTAATTATTATTTTTAATTAAATTCATATGTTGTATGTGAAATTTTCAATTCCTGTTGGTGTTGTTAAAAATAGTTTAATGAGGAACTTTAAAAGATGATTTCTAAAAACCATATCAATTAACTTGAATATGTATCATCAATTAAATTATTTATCACTTTCATTAATAAATTTATGTTAAATATATACATAATTTATAACACTTTCAACACTATTTATTTCATTATTTAATATAATAACATGTTATATAAAATTTCTTAATCAATTATGTCCACCTACGATATTTTGACTATATATTATTCAAATGTATAAAATGAATTTGATAAGTCAACTATGGTAAAATAGTTCATTATTTCAAAATATTCATAATAATATTAATGACATATTTATCATATTTATAATTCTATTTTACTTTTAAATCCTACAATTACATGTTTTTTTGAATATTTAATTATGTTATAATCTTATACACTATAAGTCATTTATAGGCATAAAAAACATGTCAATATTTTAACCCAAATTTTTGAAAGTGGATATCTATATTTAATCCTTAAATAAATATAGGAATAACATAATTTTCATATTACTACTATGTATATCTTCTATGTTTTTTGGTGACCAAAATAGAATTACATTGCTTCATCGAGGTTGCAGTCCAAATGTACGCACGAATGAAATTGTGTTTTTCCATTGTTTTGAGTGGTAATAGAATATGATTTAAATTCTCTATATAAAAATATTTAATTAATATAAAATATATATTACACCAATATATCATTTAAAATAGTTTTTAATGTTATTTGTTAAAAAATAATTAAATTTTTTCACGATATGTTTGTTTATCATACACAAGAATTAATTATTCGGTTCCAATTTTATGGAAGATGAGAGAAATATTTGTAATTTAATTTACATAAAAAAACATTAGTATAAGGAATATTTATTTTCAATATAATCATGATTAAACATTATTTAATGGACTGTGATTAATAAATAATCCTAAATCATTCAGTAAAGAATATTACCTCATCTTTTGAATGTCTCATTTGATTGATAAATTAATACATATATGGATAGATTTATACAAAAAAAAGACATATATATTTAATGGATAGATTATAGTTTGGTATAAACATTGGTTTCAGCCCAAATAAAGTTATTTTTTCCTAGTAAGTATATATAATAAGTGGCTATCCCTTAAAATATATGGGAGGGAAACTCTGGGAATTTCCCAAAAAATTTAATTAATCATTTTTAAATTAATTAATTTAAAATATATAAATATGGTATAAATAATATAATTCCATACAATTTATACTATTTTTATCACATTTTTACCTTTATAATATTGTATTGACCCCTCATTAACCCCTTTCAAATATATCGTGACAATATGTATCATTAATCATTATGGGTGAATATTATAACTTTTAATGTAAAAATTTACCATAAATTAGTCAATTTAATATTATAAACAATATCATAACAAAATTTCTGAATATAGTATTTTTATAAATATTATATCATTTTAAAAAATATTAATTATTATAACATATCATTAATGTTAAATTTAAGAACTAATCATTACATTTATTTCAATGAAATCAAAACTACAATTAAAATTATCAATTTTTATTTTTATACAACCCTTACATTTCATTTTTATCGTGAAAATATGTTGATCATATTAAATATTTCATCTTATATTTAATATAATAATTTCAGTATCATTTATTTTATTATTATGTTTATTAATTAATGTATTTTTGTTGTATAAGAAATCTAAGTAAATATTTATCCCCTAACAGTAGAAATTAAATTACAATGATAAATATAATTTATTTATATTTTCAAATATTACTTATATGAAAACAGAACCTCTAATTATCATTATGTTTAAAATATTACATAAATTTTTAAAAAGTGTGTAGTATTTTTTAATTTTCATTAAATAAAATATTAGGAAATTTATATGCACAACCAAATGAAAAAAAGGTAATACATTAGACATTATTATTATTATAGATTTCATTTTTTTATACAACAAAAATTGTCCAAGTTATAATGTAATTGTATTCTCCATAACGTAACACTATTTACTATTAACTACAAAAATCACATTCTTATAATAGATAAAACATTACTAAGGTCACTATTAAAATTGACCAAAAATTAAAGGGACCAATTAATAATTTTCTGATTTAATGATTAAAAATATGTAATCCATTTTAAAATATTCAAAATATAAATATGTTTTTTATTTTAATTTAAAATATAACTGGAAAACTAAAACTAAACAATTTTTAAAAAACTGTTTTTTATGTATAAAATGTGTTTATACTAAATTATAAAATATATTATAGAAATTGATCAAATTTTTCAATTGGAAATAAATAACCGATAATTCAATATTACCATGTAAATAATTTAAAGTAAACTACGATTTTCAATAAAAATAATTATTTTTAATAGCTATATAAAATATCAAATTTGTCATAAAACTTTCAATAATTAATCATAGAATATTAATTTCATGTTGAATTAAAAAGGAAATTCAATTTATCAAATATATTATATGATATTTTCAAATATTCTTATAATAGTCAATCATAAAATGAAGGAAAACATTTTTTTGAAGAAAAATTATTTATAATCAATAAAATGACATTAAGAAAAATTATGTACTTATTTTCAATGAATTAAAAAAAATTTAAATTAGTATGAAAATTATATATATTTCACAATTATTTTACAACTATCCCTTCATAGATATTTTATTTCTTGTTCATAATGTTCACATTTAAATAATAATAATAATTTGTTTTTTCATTTAATATTGATGTTGCGTATGTTTTATGCAATAGAAAATAGTAATTTACTTTAATGTATCATGAATTTATAGATTATTAATCCAACAAGTGAATAAATTGAAAATTTATATCCAAAAAAAACTAGGGGATAATAAAATATATTTTTTAAATATGAGGATCCTAAATGTTTCCCAAAATTATTGCGAGAAAATCTCGTATATAATGATTTTGTAATCCAAACACCTTACATTTGATCTAAATGTAGAAAAACATGTTTAACCTAACTGTATGATGGTATCATATAATACATTTACTAATTGAAAATCTATATTACTACTTATCATAGATAATATATTTCAATTATAAATTTTAACACTCGTAAATGTATGTTTCTTTAAAAATATATACATTATTGGTGAAAACTAGTCATTTTTTCGGTATATATCTACGAGATTGTCTCATTTCATACATCATGTAAAGGTTATGTAATTTTAATAGTATTATTTAAGAAATAAATAATTCTTTTTAGAATCTGTAATTTTTTAACCATCCCTGAATGATGGAAGAAAAAATTTGTATAGATAATAGTTCATTCATACACATGAATATTGGTATCATTTCTCGGTGAAATGAAAAAATAGGGGTAACTAAAATATTATCAATATATAATAATATTTATAGCATAATTATAGAATAAATTGATTAAATAATTCTGCATGTATTTCAATGAGATAAAGTGATAGAAAAAGAATAACATTGCTAGATGGAGACCATAATATATAGGTACGAACGAGCATAGACTTTATATTACCTAGATTAGATGAGTAATAACGTATCTTGTAACATATCATTCAAGAAGAGTAATTGTATTATAAATGTCATAAATTAATATTATATCCATCATAACAAAAAAACCAGAATTGTGGTGATGGAAATAAAAAACACTGTTTCTTGGAGGTCATTGTCCCTATGTATTCATGGGAAGTACTTTAATATCCCATTTTTTTGAATTGAGGTTGATAAATATTGTTTCATACATTGAATAAAATTTCAATTTACTAATGATATTGAACCCATTATTTATATATGTATTCAACACATTTAACATTTGATGATGTATAATAAACATGAAAAGAGTTGGTTAAGATTATTGTCTATTCATTGAGAGACCTCTATTTGGATTACTCCTTAAATAATAAATGATAGGTATATAGGGAAGAAAATATTTTTTAGTAGGTGTGGATGGAATCTATAAAGGTACATGAGTCTGAATGGTTTGATCTATATATTTTAATGATTATGAATATATGTAGTGATGGGGTTACCTTCTATAACTATGGTGGGGAGATATATTGTAAATACATGATATATTATTATATATTGTTATTATTGTTATGCTCCAATGGAACAAAACTATATAAATTTAATATATAATAGGTATATATTGATATATGATCATCTAATAAAAAATTTACATTCTTTTTGGTAATTTTAGTCCTTATTTATTTACTGTAACCTCTTTCTAACCCATTCTGATATTTACCATAGCAATGAATTTTTACCTCACTGACTATTAGTTTTTTAAAAGTAATTCAATATATAATCTTAAAAAATCATAAATATAATTCAATAATTGTGATTATATAAAATTTTAATTACATTGTGTATATAAAACTAATTTTTTGACTTAATAATTGTTTTTACATAAGAATAGTTTAATATTTATATCTATCCAATTGATAATTTATTTATGAATAGATAAATATGTTAAAGATCTTCCATTATTTAAATAATGGAATTATAGAAATAAAATTTTTCATTTATTCATAAAAAATTAATTTTTAGGATAAATTTTACAAAATATTATAGAATTATTTCGACATAGTACTTTCAAGAGTTATATTAATCATATGACGTAAGAAATTTTGAGAAATTAAATATTAAAATTAATATTATACTAAATATTCCTTATTTATAAATGTATATTTATGATAATTGAACATTGGGAGATATAGAAAAAAAATTGTATAAACTAAAATAAAAAATTAGTGATTTAGAGTTCTCCCCTTACTATTTTAGAAAAGTAATTTTGAGTTTATTGATTCTGGTTCTCACGAGACAAGATATTATAATAACATGGATTTGAGTTTTGGGGATTGAATTTTTTTCATATTTCCAATAATACTTTATAAATTATTGGTTGTGGTATGGTGAACTTTTTCTTTTATATCTAGTAGGGTTTAGATTTTTAAAATACCCATTAATGTATATTAATGGATAGTATCTTCTAAAAGAATCTGAATAAAATAATCAATTCCAATACAGTTACTGTAATTTTTATTCAATAAATTTAAAATAATTATAATTAATATAAATTATTAATCATATTTTGTGTTTATCCCTTATTTAGATTTTTTTATTTAATTTAAATTCGTCATGGTAACTCACATTTCTTGCTTCCAAAATGATTATTATGAATCAATTTATGGAGAAAGATAAAAATAATAATATTATGAAAAAATATATGATAATTATGTTATTATATTGCAACAATTATTTTGGGAAGTGTTAATATTAATAAATATACACATGACACTTTAAAAACAATTATACGAAAAAAATAGATATATAATTAATTAAATCAAAATGTTCTATAGTATTGATTATGATCTTATCTAAATAAATTATAAATAAGGATATTTAAGATTACTTCATTGAAAAAAAATAGAGTAGATCATAATAAATACATAAATAATGTAAAATTAAATAAATAACTTTTTCATTACAATAAAAATTATCATATGTTTAAAAATTCATATATGGGTTTCCAAATTCAACATAATATTTTTTTAAATTCTTTATTTCACTCAATAAATATGAATATACTTTTTATAATGGAATTATAAATATTTATTTAATTTTTATATAATTATTATTTCAAAAAAGAAACATTATTTTTTTCACCCATATTTCCACTATTCAAATTATAATTCAATATTATTTTTAAAATCCATGAAACTAACCATAGTAATTTTTTTGATAATATTAATTTATAAATTATGTTTTGATAAAATGATAATTGTTTAAAATATTAATATAAAAATATTATATATTCATTCTTAAAATATCGTTATATTCGGAGAGTGTGCACATTTTACAATGCTCTTAGGATATTGAATTTAAAAAGTATCTTAATGTCTTATGTATTATATTCCCCCCCCAATAAATGTTTTACTAAAAAAAATCAATATATAGTATCAAATAAATATGATTTGGTAATTAAAAATCATTGAATCTTGGGGTTTCTACATTTTATACTATATATTTTGATTCCTCTAATGTTCTTTTACTCTCTGATTTGTGTGATTCCTTAACACTTGTTCTATAATATCAAGAATTTCTTCATGGTCATCATTGTAGAAAAGATTTGGTTCCAACCCAATTTACCCAATTGTATGTACAAAAATTTGATTTCAATAGGTGTTGGATTCCCTTCTGATAAAACCTTATAAATCCATTCAATATTGATACTTCTAGTAATACATGTTACCCCACATTAATTTATAATCAATCCATCCTATTACTAGTATAACTATTTAGTTTATTTTATTATATACTAATATGATCTTGAATATAATGATTCTAAATTTTTGTCTCTATATAATGTATTGGTGCTTTAATATTCCTCTATCTAACCACTACCAATGAGGATATATTTAAACATATATTCTGATGAAATGAATCATAATAATTCTCCCAAATTATTAAATGTATGATATTATTATATATAAAGTCAACCATAGGTATTTATTTATCCCACATACCATGAATTTGATATCTGAAAGACCATACCATATCCTATAATTTTTGAATAGTCCATTCAAGAAATCTACTATTTATTATTTTGGAAGTGCTGAAATATAACTTAATATCGTGATAATTATGAAAATTCATGAATTTTTGAACTGATGGTCATGATCATATACAATTGATATAAGTTCATATTAATGTATAAAAACCCATTAATATATAATTTGTAATAACAATAAAGGTTTATACCATCCATTATTTCAATGAATTTTCATGACATGGTTATTTAATTGAAAATGACCCATATATAATTTTTCGTAGTTGGAGTATTCACAATGACAGTGAAAATGCACATTGAAACACTATTCCATTATAATATTGATATTGTTATGGGATTCATAACTCCTTTTGGATTATTAAATTTAAAACGTAGAAGTTATTATAATATGTATTTTTAAAATAGTCCTCAATTTCAATCACTATACCATAACCTCAAGAATTGTCACCAAAATACAATATTTTTTTTGAAACCATGGTGTATAGAGAAACTTTATAAATGTGTATCATTATCTAATTCACTTTTCTATTTATTTATGGGAAAAAACATAGTATCTCAAAGACATGAGTATTCCATATTCATATTTGAAGTCGGAAAATATTCCATAATTTATGGATTTCATCATCATTTATAAATTCTTATATTTCAAAAAATTAATCATTATCTTCTTCAATAAAAATTAATTTTTATGTTTATTGGAACAAATTACGTTTCAAATCCTTTAATAGTTACCTCATCAAACCTCAATAAATTCATATGTAAAAAATATATGGTTCTCCTCACCATGGTATGAAGTATATTGACCCTTTTACAAAATTATCTTTTGTAATGACTTCATTCTAATTGTGGAAGTGTATATAATAATAAGAATTCATCTATAGTTACAAAAATCACCATTTACTCATGATGAGACCCTCATAAGAGAATATTTACATGAAATTCTCATGATCTGTGTAAAGGTAACATATTTTTCTATAGATATAGTGCCTTTATATATTTAATGGTAAAGAGTAACCCTCGAAACGTATGATCATGAGTTTCATAGTTTTATTTATAAATATCCAATTTTTTTATTTATAGGATACAATTAAATATTTTTTTCTTAAGGATTCATTCATATCCTTCCATCAAAGAATCACATCATATTACAAATGTATATTTTATTGATTATAGTGTCAAAATCAATGAATTGAAGAAAACATCCTTTAACAACATTTAATATTCATCATATTTCAATGGATATTGATATATTATCCCTTTACATGTCATATTGGATTACAGGTTGGATAATCAAGTAAAAGTTTGTAAAAATCATTGATAGTGACAACATAAACTAAGGACACGTCATATCTATACTTTTATATTAATTTGGTCTATTTGGTGACTAATATTATATTTTTTGGATCAAAAACTATTATATCCTTGGAGTTAATAGGTCCCATAAAATTAGTGCGTTTTTTAAAAAAATTATATATATAATGAGTTTTTTATAAAATTTTATTCCCCGAATAGTCTCATGAATAATTCATAAGTTATTCCCTTACTGATCACAATTATTATCGTATATCATGATATCCATATGGAATACCACAATTAAATTATCAATTAAATCCCATAAAAAAATATTCATCATAACAAAAACACACATTGAGATCATTGTTAAATACAAATTGAATTATAATAAACTAAAAATATATATTTCTCATATAAAATATTGTCTTTGTAATATCGACCATATTGAGTACAAAATTATGATAACCATAGTGAATAACGACATTTGGAAAATATTATGATCCTTTGAGTTGATGAAATAAGTGATTAAAGAGAAGAAATGGATAATTATTCATTAAAATAGAGGAACTAATTTCCCTTTAATCGATGCACAGTATCAGAGGCACATCCTATTTTTTAAAACTATTATAGGGGATCCACTATAACATATTGAAAAATAGTACACATGAGGTAGTTCTTACTTAATAAATTGTAAAATATATATGAGATCATACCATAAATGTTTGATGAGTTTATTTTATTCAATAAACTAGATAAGTAAAATAGTTTCATATTACATATGAAAAATAAAACATAGAATGAAATACATTATTAGCTAAATTAAGACCACTCAAAGATTAATTATTTATATACTATGCAAAAATAAGTTATATAATGGTGTATCTCATATAATCATAAATGGTTACGTATAATGGATTCTAGAATTAGTAAATAATAAACCATTAATACGGTAAATTGGCAAATGAAAAAACCCAATATTCAAACGACAAGTTCATTTAAAAATAATAATGATGGTTATTATAAAAATATATCATATTTATAATGGAGTCTAAAATATTAATAAATAAAATGAATAAATTAAGAAATTCATGATTAATTTAGAATCCTTTTACAATAATCCAGAAATCTATCATTGACGGTCATGGCCAAGAAATAATCATTCAATGGGAAAATATAATATTAGTACCCAACTATTGGGTCCATGATGTTTCACTCATGGGAAATATTGATATCTCAAGGGGATATATATATACAAGTGAACACCACCATTCACATTCACATCCCTTAAATTCTTTATAATTTAAATTTTCTTTAAATTTCATTTTCAAAATACATATATATAAATAAATATCCACATTAAATAAAGAATACCAAATACTCCCTCATCAATAGAAATAACAATATTAATTTTATTTCTTAAAATGATACCATATATAGAAATGTAATATTGTTTTAGAAAAATAATCAGGGTTCAAATTATTCAATATAAATCAATTATACATAATATATTGATATAAAGGATAAAATAATATTCATCTATATAATTAAGAGTTATAGGGAATGTGATAATTCAAAAGTTATTGTCCACAACATAATAAATTATTCAATAAATAAAAAATGACAAAAAATCATAGAAAATAAAAGACTTATTTTTAAAAAAATACTTCGATGAATATAAGATAATACATAGTAAATATTATAAAGAAAAATTTATTAATTTTTTTTAAAATATAAATGAAAAACAGTCCACATTCATTCCATTCCATTAAGAACATAATTATTTTTATAACATTTTAATGAAAATTTCACAAAATATTGTGAGAAATAATGTCCTTGAAATAATAACGGAAACATTTAATTGAATGTTTAATAATAATAATGTTTATGGGGACTTCAAAATCCATTCACTGAATAAATAAAAAACATTGATTTTGTCAAGACAATTAGTCAAAATATTTAAAAGTGACTAATTTAGAGAACAATAAAAATTATTTTTATATAACATTGAAAAAAAGAAAAAATATTTTTAATAATTACGTAAATAAATATTGGTTAATAAAAATGATATCTCTTGAGAAAATGTTTAAAAACAGGTTCATTAATGAAAAATTTACTCTCCAAATGTTTAAATATGGTAGTGTTTTTTTAAGAAAAAATTATTATTTTATGGATAATTTTGGGAAAAAATATATAAAAACATAGAAACCAAATAAATTACTAGAATATATATAAATATATGAGGATCCATGATAAATAACATTAAAATATTTTAAACAAACATTTTATCAAAAAAATTATGATTTAGAATGAGATCATGAAATAAATCATTACTAATTAGTTAACATTGAATTAAGAATCCTTAAAATATAATTTTCTTATACAAAACATAGAATAAATAAATAAATATGGGATTTTGATATTGAGTGTCAATGTGGTAGTATATCAACCATGGGAAATAAATTAAATACATTGAATAAAACATGTCTCATTGAAGTGTAAATGAGGAATCATTTCCCTTTCATCAAGTCTAAAAAGCTTAATATGCACTCAATAACTCATGTATAATTTATTTATTTCTATTATTAAACTACACAAAACAATTTATATAGATATAATACCATATTTGGATCATTTTTATCTTTTTAAAAACCTTTTATTATACATTATTTATTAACGCCATCATCTCATGCTATACAGTTCTGTTTTTTATAATAGTTTTAGTTTAGTATTCATTGAACACGAGTCATGGTTAAAATTTCTTAATATTAATAATATTAACCCTAAAATAAATATAATTTTTATGAATTTAATTTAGTTTTATAATCATTCAGGGACTGATTACAAGAAAAAATATGTACATTTATTTATTAAGATGGGTTTCTACACATACGCATAAAAAATGTCATGATTTTCCAAATGATGGAAGGGTGACAATGTGAGTAATTTACTGTCATTTATTAATCATAATTATTTCACTAATATTAATTATATTAATTAAATATATATTAATAATCATCTTATTTCGTTGGTGATGAAAAAAAATTGCTTCGTGGAGCTAGTAGTCCACTCATATACATAAGATTTTTTTAATATTAATATGATATGAAATGAGATAAAATAGATTTGTGACATAGACAAGATAAAATATCCTAATATATAATATATATTTGTAATTATATCATCATGTTTCAGATTTAATTTGATTAGGTTAATGGAGAGATAAACTGATTGATAAATGGTAAGAGTTAAACCACTAATTTTGATTCATTATTTATGTTACATGTTATGGGGTCATATAATTTTATTATGGATAGAGAAGAAACCCTATTATATGGGTAACTAATTTTTAAATGTTATTTTCTGGTATTGTATGATTTATGTGTCTCAATGTCTGTGAAAAACAATAGATAATTGGTACCCTTTTAGTAGTGAAGTAGGAGGAAAACTATAAATACTTATAATAGTAATATATAATACCTGTATAACTCTTGTTAAATTGATGCATCAAATTTATTTAGCATAGTAATATTTCCATCTTATAATTATTTAAAAATACTTTTTTAACAATAAATATGACATAATGTCATTTGCTAAAATATTGATTTATCATGATTTTAAAAGAATATAGAAATAAATTTAATTTGAATATAAACTCATTAATAGTCACATATAAATTATTAGTGACAAATAGAATATTGGGTAACAATTACTAATTAAAATTTATTTATATTTATGTTTTTTATTATTTTGTATATTTCTTGAATGTGCACAGTATTAACATAGGAGAATAGTTCAATGAAATTATACTATGTGTAAAAATTAGTTATTAATTCATCATCCAAAAAATTTATAACTATTAATATATTATTTTTAGTCATAAAAACAATACAATATAATTAGATCGAAGAACATATCATTTTTTTTGTTTTTCATAACATAAAATAATAATAAGGTCGTAATTGAATTAATGTGAATAAAAAATGTCATATTTTCATATTTATTATTGTTATTAATAAACTATACTCATAAAAAGAAATAACATAATGTATTATTTTTATATAGGGGTAATATCTCACTCTATCAACTACACGTAATATGTTTTACCCATTACCATAGCAATAAATGTTTATTGTTGTTATTATGAATTATTACTATAAAAAAATTAACATATTTTTAATAATTGTATTCCCCTAAATCTAAAATAGAAATCCAATTTTCAGTATATAAGTCATAAAATTTTAAGAAATTTATTTTAATATATGTATAAGGAATGATATGGTAACAATTTGTAGGGAAAAAAATTGAGCATAAAATTCAACAAATACAGAAGTTAAAAATAATATTAAAAAATGTAAAATATATTTTATTAAAATTAATAAAAAATATATATAAATTCATATCTAATTTATAATTGAAATTTTCGGATATTTATTAAATAATTGGTCAATTAAAATAAATTATATCATTTTTAGAATAAGTATTTTCACTGTTATGTCTCACATTGATCATTTGATAAAAATTTTAAAATAATAAATTACAAATCATTTTACATGATGAGTTCAAATATAATGTAATTTTTATAAAATTAAAATCCTACATGTTAAAGAAATTAAATAAATTTAAGAGTTTACAAAAGGATAAAAAAATTAGAAGATAAATTATATTAAATAATAAAATGAAATTTCTCAAATTCATTTCATAATAACAGTATTAAAATGGTTTTTAAAATTCATGATTAATTTTTTTCAGTTGAAACTACTCAAACTAAAGATTTATTATGTAATTAAACATATTCATTCTAGTAAAACTAATGACATTTTTATTGTGGTCATATTTAAATAATAGTATCTTTTGGTTCATTTATGATTGGGGTTTCATGTGGGGTACTTGAATGAAATAAGTGTTGTTTTAAAAGAAAATATGAAATATAATCTCATAGATTTACATTAATCACTTATTACAAAAATTGCTCCCTTTGAATTTAATTCATATTTTATAAACCTGATATGTCGTAACATAGTAATAATGTTGGATATAGATTTTATCATTTTATTTAATTTCAATGATATGACTATGAAAGATAGTATAGACGGACCTTCATATGATTAACACTTATAAATGAGTTTCTAAACATTTACCATTGTAGTTGACTGATAAATTCCATATATGTAATTATATATTTAACTCCACCTCACTTATGTTTTAGAAATTCTATTACCATTCATATTAGAAATAGTATTTAATTTTGATGTATATGATTTCTCCATATTCAATATGAATGGTTTCATAATTCCATGTGAATCACTATGATCATCATAAAATTTTCATTCCTAAATCACATAAATGATGTTTTAATGGACTATATGAGTAAAAAATATTGAAAATTAATTCCTACATTCCAAAATAGATGTAGTAAACATAATAAATAATAATAACCAACTTGGATAATCCATCCTAGAAAATCTTCAGAGAAAATATTAATAGTAGAAAAATATAAATTTTAAAATCCCTAATATGGTTTATGAAATTATGATAATATATGAATAGTTTTATAACATATACTTCTAAAATAATTTCATTATTAATCCAAGAAATTCTTTTACCCCTTTATTACAACTATTCCCAAATTAAATATTCAAAAATATATTTGATACTGATGAAATTGAAATTATGTAAAATTCGTTATTGAAATGATTTTCAAAATAAATAATGTCTATAATCGACATCAATACAATATTCCAAAAATATTTTCATAGTTTCATTTCAGTATAATTGATACATTTCAACATATCTTCCCAAAATTCACGTTTTCTATAACTTCTATGTAACTAAATATTATAACAAGTATACTTGGATGCGTTTCATTAATCTACATAAAAAATTAAAATTTAATATAACTACTAAATTAAAATAATATAATCGAAAAATTAAAAACAATTAACATAAATCTATATACATAAATATTATATTCGTCGTTGTGTGATATTCTTCTACTAGGGGATTCCTTCAATGGTTTAATCGATATTCAATATATGAAGTAAGTATTTCTAATAAAATAAAAAACTTAAAATAGTAATTCATAATTACCAAATTTGAAATATAACAGATTTCTAAAAGAATTATTTTAATTTAATTATAATTCACTTCATAATAGTTATAATATTCTGATATATCATTAATTGATACCACAAAAAAATATTAGGGTTTTAATTGATTCATTGGGATTTGTTTTACAACCCCCACCCCCCATATTCTTACTATTAAATGATAATACATTAGTTTATGCTTTTTTACAATCGCCATTATGTCCATGAAGGCCTTTTCACAACATATGTAACAAAAAACAATCCCCCTTAAGAATCTATTGAACAAATTCTTCCAATATTTTTGATAGGTATGGTGTAATTTTTTTTCACCCATGGTCATTATCTACCTAAAAATTAAGGAAAATCCACTTGTCACTCATTCTTGTGAAATTGAACTGTGTTTTGTTTTTTTTCAAAAAATAGGTCCATTTTTGAATAATAATATGATATATCATGGCCAATTCTTTCATACACGGTTTCTATATATGGGCATGGATGTTAATCATAACCTGATTTGGTTTCCTTAATATTCCATTGATCTTCCCAATTATGACACTCAATGTATTTACACTATCAACAAGGTAATCCCTTCATTAACAAGAATTATTTATTCCATTACTTCATCTAGTTATCTCCCCCTAAAAATGAAAATGTACTCATTCATCATAATATAATCATCAATATTAATCCATGGAATAAAACTCCATAAAATGTTCTAAAAACTCTATTGTATTATAAAAATTATTTTGTCAAACATGTTTATCTAAATTTTAGTTCATAAAGGTTTAAATAGACATCATATTATATTTATTTTACCATTTCTAACTCTCATAATATAGATCTGGAGAATACATTTTTCGGTATTAGATACAAAGAATCAAACTATAAATTGTTGTTACGTTTATCATTCTTGGTTACTAATTTGCATATATTATTTTATTTTTAAATTTGAAATTCGAACATCAAATGAAAATAATCAATAAACCTTAAAGATCATTTAATTTTTACCCATTCATTTCATTAGAATGAATTTAATTAATTAAATGGACTCCTCATATGCTCAATAAGTGTTACAAAGAAATGTATGTAGTCATGAGTAAATAAGTAATAATTATCATTGTGGAGTGGATAATGAAAACACATTATAATAAATAAAAAATTAGTTGAAAACACATCCAATTATATTATCAATATAACACTAACAATGATTAATAAAACATAATTCATAAAAAAATGAATTTATAAACCTAGATATCAATGAACTTGCCATTAAGATCTTAGAAAAAATATGATTAATCTTAACATCGTGGTCATAAAAAACACTTTCAATGAATGTGTAGGTCTAAAAAATTATGTATCTAATGTGACCACATGTGTTTTCTCGTGTAAAATTTCAATACATCAATGAAATATTAATAACAAGACACCAGTCATCACTTACACATCCAATTTGTTACACATATATTGAATAATTAATATAATTCAATCTTAAAATTTTATATTAATAAAAACATTATCTTTGATAAATAATGAATAAATAATATTTCATAATAAAAGGAAATAACATTTTAAATAAAATCCAATTAAAAGATATCATATATAATAACTGTATACAGTTATGAAAATATCATTGGAGTGGAAATTATGTCATATGAATCCATTATATATATAATATAGACATGGTGGTGATGATAATGTCAAATGGTATGAAGGAGGGTGATATGAAATTTCATGTTGAGATGGTTAAGGATAGAAGAAAAAATATAAAATTCATGAAATAAGAAAATCAATTAATTAGAAATTATAGTAATTTATTAAAATAGACTATTTCATATATATAAATAAAAAAATGAAAACACTAAAAATACAAATTTTTTTAGTGTTTATAATAACGTTATTATAAATTTAATGTAAAACTATATTTGTTCCATTAAAATGTATAACTATTATATATATTTATATAATATTATAAATTAATATTGCATTAATATTGGTAAGGACCTTTAATTTTAAAACATAAATTGAATCATTTAATGAATACATCAAAATAATGAATTTTCATTATTTCTGGAGATGTCGTTAATTTTTTAAATTTTGTAAACACGGATTCCTTTAACACATTACGTAAAAAATCTGAAATTAACTCATTCATATAATGAAAAAAATTTATTTTAAATTATTGAGGAAAATATCATATATAGATGAAGTTAATAATAAAAAAAATTCATTATAAAAAATAATAATCATTTAGAAATTTTAAATATTGTCTACATGGTGGAAATATAATATCATCAAATATAGAAATATAGTCCATTTTTTAATAAATAATTTCTTTGTTAGTTTTTAATTCTAAATAGAGGGAATAATTTTTTCAGATAACTGAAACCCTGCAAATTACAAGAATATATTAATATATATTGTGACTAATGAAAATAGATTACAAAATTATGACAACATATATTTAATAAAATATAACCTAACATGAAAAGGGGGTGGTGAAATAAATTTTTACTAATTGGTAAAATTTTTATCAGAACAACATAAAAGTTGTAAAAATAAAAAAATTTAATAATATAAATTATGATATATTTTCTATATAACTTAGCATATAGGGAAATTATTTTCCATTGAAAATAAAATAATTTCATAATTTAATACAAATCACATTGATGTGGAGATGAGATGAAATTATATATTCCTCAAGTCCAACTTTCATCTTATGCACTCTTGACATCATGAATAAAAATTTGAACATCATATAATACTAGAGAATAACTGTATTCTTTGTTATCATACCATATTTTATTCACTTATAACATAATATAACATTTTTGTTTATAATTATTTATTGGAAATTTCATCGTCTGTGTTAACTATTTCACTGTTCATTGATGTTTCGTTTCAGTTGGTTTGGACCTAACATCTTGATCTTGGTTTCATAATCTTGTTAATATAAAATAGGAAATAAAATTAATGCTGGTAATGAAAATATTAAAATCATCTAGGAATGATAATCATGAAAAATTAATCACATTTATTTATATTTTCTATTGTCCACACATATGGAAACCATAAATTACCATTTTCAATTGATGGATGGGTAAAAATGTATGTTATTCCCAATATTTTTTATCATAGTTATGTTATCAATATCAATTATTTTAATCAAATCTGTCCTAAAAAAAATCATTTTGTGGTGATGCTATAAGAATTACACATCATTTGAGGGTGGTTGTAGTGGACACATATTAATTATCAATGTATTCATTTCCCAGAGGATGGAAAAGGAAGTGAGTATGGGTGTTTCCATATTTAAAATGGAATTTTATTAAATGAAAGTAAATTATGTAAATAAATTCGGATGTTTATGTCAAAATTCATTATGGATTAAAATATAATTTATTCAAATAAATCAATTATAGTCATTCTTTATATTGGAATTCAATTATTTTATTAAACCATAATCCTTTTATATAATTGGAAGAATTAGGTTAAACCATAATATCACTATAACTATCCTTCCACAATTATTAAATAACATTCCTGATTTATATATGATAATGTTAAGCACCCATGTTCCATATAATGAAATTTGTGAATGATTTCACTGCCTACATACAAATGATATTATATAATAAATGATAATATAATATAATATATACCAAATGCATCTTTTCTCAACAAACCAAACCTTATATGTATAATTAGATTACTAAATAACAAGTTCTAGATATAAAAAAATAAATCCACAAGTATGTAACTAAAGATATCTATGGGTATATTCACATGCAACAACATGAAACCATCCTCTAAATCCACTAAAAAGAGTATCACATGATAGGAGTTAATTGTAAATATAATTCTATTCACATTACATTTATTATAATAAAACAAGATTGAATATGACCAAATGAAAGTATATAAGATTCTGGAAGATATATTTATAAGATTTAACAATGAATCTATTCAATTTCCTTCAATGACCATCACCAACTTATTATAGAAAAACCAATTTATAAAACATTTCTTAAACTAATCAATTACTATATAAAAACTTACATTATTTTTTTCAATATTATTCAATGTTCAAAATTATATATATCATATACAAATAATATAGTTGATGAATTATATTTTTAGAAAAATCGGCTTCAAGAATCACTATGAATTTTTTTTAAAATAAAAATACCAAATAAAAATTAATGTAATGTATCAACAAAGTAGCATTGGTAAATTCAAAAACATGATGGTATATGTAAATAAGAAATAAAAAAAAACTAGTTGAAAAAGTTAATGACTATTGTTTTAGAATTAATTTCCCCATGAAAAGATACCCACATGATATTGTGTTATCATGATAACCTTCCCTAGTGAAACGTACCATCACTAGGGATCAAATATTACTATATTTATCCCATACTCCATGTTATACAAGATATTCTAATACATTACCATAACATTCTTGAAAAAAATCATATTTCCTTTTCATTTTTGAAGGTAAATATATTCCATATCATAGGTATATTTTTCTAAAATATGCTCAATAGAGATCTCAAACACATTCATTCATCAGAAAATTATTTTTATTTCAATACTATCTTTGAAGCATTTTACTAAACACAAAATGTGTATCAATACTATATTCAATAAAAAACAATTTTTAAAAGCCAATTTTATGGAAAATAATGATAAAATTAATCACTCATGGATATTAAATATTCAATTTCATTAGTCAATGAAAAATGGATTTATTAGAACCAAAGGAATTCAAAGAGATAGACCATAATATACAGATTCCTAAATCGAGAGTAATGAAAAAAATTCATTCATTTTCGGTGATTGGAATTGAAAATTCTTGTTAGAAGTACTATATACCTATTTTAGAAAACCTGTATGAAATACGAAATCACCCAAGACCAATAATGAATAGAATAGTAAAATCAAAAACCCCTCCTTGGGAGAAAAATATTTTCATAACAGAGCCTAAATATGTATAGAAAATAGCTTAATCGACAAAATACTAGAAAAGGGATAGAAAAATCCCCTCATCAAGGCCATACACTGTAACATCCCAGGTAAATAAAGAACACGAATGTTTTTGTATTTATTAATATTTGTGAACTAAATATGAATTATTCTTTAAATTAGATGCTATGTTCAATGGTGTACCTGATACGCAACAATGAGTTTCATTGAAATCTTTAGTTGCACACTAATAATATAATAATTTTACTTTAAATGGTAGTTAACACCTATCCATTGTAATGGAGGGAATGAAGAGAACTAACTATAAAATTAATATATATGATTGATAAATGTTTTTACATTTATCCAACAAAAATATCGAGGCTTAAAATGTGAATGAATATAATTTTAAACATAATTTACTTTAAAAGGATCATTTACAACCTTTTATTAGAGTACCTAATTTAAATATAGTTTATTTTACATTTTTATGTTTCATTTGACAGTATAAAATTCTTCTTTAGAATTGGGACATCAAAATTTACTTTGGATAAATTTTAGGTATTTTTATGATAAAATTCATTTTTTATGAATATTGAAAAATAAAGTATTTAATTAAAAGGTTCCTTTTAATATAACTTATTTATATGATTAGATTTTATTTTTAATTGGATTTAAAGTGTAATTATATTATTTTTTTACTATTTAATCCAATTTTGGTCGTTGGAATGAATTTCAATTTGAAATTGGACATAAACAAGTATCAATCATTTGATAGTTATTGTTTCTTTAAAACAAGCTATTTGTTTTGATAACGCGAATTAATTTTAAATGAATTAATGAAACATCTATGTTTTGAATTTTTTAAATTAGACATAATTATTTAATTTGGAATTTCAAATATATCTAGGCTGAATTTTTTGTAGTTTTTCAAAAAACATCAATTTTTGATTAGTAGTGTAACCAGTAAGTAGTAGTTAAAAACTTACATTTTCATTTAAATGATATTTTACCACTTATCTAGTTTGAATTTCAAAAATCTGAGATACATGTTTTTCATTATTAAGAATAATTTTTTTCAATAAGATGAAATTTTTTTGGTGAATATTATCTTTTGACTTTTATTTACCACAGTTAAATGTAAATAGGGTAATTTAAGGTAAATAGAATATTATAATAATACAAAATTACAGTAACATTAGTCCAAAATTTACTGTATGAGTCATGGATGACCATGGGAATCCTTAGGTATATTTTTAGATCCCATGAAGCAATTTGGGAGATACAATGACAATTTAGATTAGTTAATTTAAAGTATAGACAAAAATGACACAAACAAATACCTTTCAGTAATTTAATTTTTACATGGGGTTATATAAGTTATCTTTTCAACTATAAATATTCATTGGAAATATACATATATTTCCTACATCATGGTATTTTTTTTATAAATTTTAGACATCAGATAACGAAAATTATTTCTGAAACAAAAATGATGCAATATTTACCTCATTAATAAATGATTGAAAAAAATAAGACTATAAATATTAAAATAACATCCAAAACCTATCCAATTGTTATTGGATGATTTTATTTCGTCCACTAGTCATCGTATCATCGACTTTAATGAGTTTTGGACCTTTAGAAACCTCATATCATTATAATATTAAATAATATTTTCAAACATTCCTAAAAAGCCCCTCCTTCTCCTTATAAAAAGACCTCACTTCTAACTCATTCGACACACCTCTCAAGTCCCTTGCCTGGTCCAAACCCTACCAGAATAAGCTCTCAAGATCTCTCTATTCCACCTAAAATCCTTACCTTTTGAATAAGTCACATAAAGAAGTCATTTTGGTATAAACCAAAAAGAGTTACCCAAATTAATGGTAACATTTTATCTTATATTCTTTTCTTTTATTTTACATCTTCAACCCCTAAACTCTTTTTATTCCTTTATTTTATAAAAACAATTCTATCGTAAATCTACTAGAATATTTTTGTGATAATTATTGGAACATAAATTACCCAAACCTTTATCTAATGCAAAGAACATAATATTTTTGGGAATTCCAAACTAACACCTCACAAAATGATGATTGTTCGATTATATCCTACCACCTCTCATGGTGGCCATTAAGATTACACTATAATTATATATGATATATATTATGTTTATGTTTTATTTTTTTCTTATGTATTTTTATTTTATATAATACCTTTATGGTTTCTATTATGGGTAAACACGATAATTTCCTATGAGGAAGTGCGGATAACCGCCCCCTCAATGTGATATGACTCATTACTGCCTTATATGGGATGTATAAAGGAGGGATTTAATGATATTATATATGATATTATACTGGAATTATAATACATCTATGTATCATCATATTTTATTTACAAAAAAATATGAAATACAAATGACAGTAGCGTTAATGCGTACATACGACTTACCGTCTCCATGAATGGTGCATTTCATTTCTTACCTCAAAATCTTATGTACTATTATATGTACATGTATATGCTGAATATATATTATATATATGATATCTAAATCATGAATATAATTCTAGATATAAATAACTTTTGGATATGTGAACAACTTGTAATTATAAGAAGTCCATTTTTGACTCAAGTACCAAATATCGACAAAACAAACATTATTAACAAAAATGATTACATAATGTTTATAACATGGTAATAAGTGATATAAAAGGAATAATATACATATAAATGGTTCATAAACATGTATAAATTAACTTTATATTATTATTCAAGAAGAACAAAGAACAAACGAGTCATGTTGGACATGGGGTAAGGGATTTCTTATCTCACTATTAATTTCGTAAGATTTACATTGTTCACCATGAATTTATTGCATGTGGTGTATTGTGTAAATCCATTTGATATATATATTATCCTGATTCATACATATATTAATGATATTCTATGAAAAATTTGGTGGTTATTAACTGTAGGTCATACAAATTGATTGATTACATCGTGGTAAGGGATTTTCCTCTCACTTTTTATTCCTGTGAGATTAATGATATATTTTCCACTATTTTATTTTGTGTGGTGTATCAACAGACCATTATTTTATTAATTGTGTAATATAATTCAATTTATGGGTATTTAGATGTTCGTTTTATGATCCTTCTTTCATGGGTTGTATGTTTCATAAGTTACCAAATCAGTAAGGGATCCTTTTAACGCATTTTCCATTCCTTGGGTTAATCTTGTAATTATTAATTATGTCATGCTATGATTATGTCTGGAATCAATATTTATTTATTTATTTTTTAATATCCACTCCCATTTGTGTGTATATATATTTTATACACCTAATCTTTCCAATGATAAATTCCCATGTCCACTATATGAACTTGATAAGAGTAATTTTAACTCAATTTCCATTCATTAAGTTAAACATCCAAGTAATTGGTTTTTTATTAAGAAGAATGTATGTGAATGTTCTCTGATTGATTTTCATTTAATATACAATCATATTGTGTGTATTTATATTTGTCACACATTATTATGTAATTGATTTATCCTTAATCTAAGGATACTATTTTTATAAGGGATTTCGTGTCAATTTACATTCCATTGAGACTTCATTGTTGTTATGCACCAATTCACATTTATATGGTGTATATATAGTACTTTTGAATATTATATCATGATTAAATTTATTCTCTTGATATTAATTTTTTTTATTTTCATTCCTCAATTATTTGTATTCAATAATCTATCATTTGGTTAATAACTCTATATCAAAAATATTGTTTTATGGGTTTATTATTCTAAATCATTATCATTAATGTCCATATAATCAAAATGGTTTTAATGGTTTCTTTATATGGGCATTAATATTTTAAAATGTTAATTCCTTGAAACACTTCAATGTGGTTTAAGAAAATTTAATTTAAAAATATCTTAATTAAATATTTTAAAGGGTTTTGAAAATGGTTTGATAATGCATTGATTATGTTAATATCTTAAAATGATATTTTGTGATTGAAATTTAGAAATGTTATCTTCCATTATGATTTTTTACATGTTCGAAATATGTAATGTATTTTTGGCATTGTTTACGTATACGGGTGGTCTTGTGATAAACCTAGGGTGAGTGAGCCCTAGATAGATCTCCAATGTATTTGTTAACGTGACAGAGGTCAATGTAATGTTCCTCCTAATAGATTTAGCTAATATACTGTGATGGGTATTCCAAATGTGACTCCCTTTGTAGTTGTGATACATACAATGTATGTGTTTTATTAATTTCATAAGTTACCTTTATAATTTATGTTTTGTTTGTGTTATTCATAAATCTTATGAAATGGTAATGTATATTGTAAAGACGCGGAAATTTCTAGGAAATTATTTTCCTAATTTTATTTCGAATTTTACAAGAACGCAGTTTTGGACGGCGTGTGATTCCAAGCCCCGGTGTGGCTGGAATCATTTTCCGGAGTTTGGCTCGGATACGTTCAGTGAACGGACGAGCGGGTTTTTCTAACTTTTGAACCAGTGCTCGGAATCGAATTCCGAGGGCACCGATGGAACCGTAGCGCCGATAATTTCTTAGGAACTCCATTTCCGGAGTTGCGTTTTCATGGGAGAATATGATAAAAATTGTGGAAGTTTAATTTATAAATTAACAACAATTTTTATCTTAATCTAAGTGTTTAATCCTTTGGATGGAAGTTGGGTACCTACCCAACCTCCCTTGGGAGGTTATGAGGGTGGTGGGGCCCACACGAACCCCACCCCTTCATATCCTCTAACCCCCTCAACTCACCATTAGATTGACGTCGTAAGGCCTCGGCGTAACTACGAAGAGATCCAACTGTCACTCTCGCCTCTAAGGGTCGAGTCACATTGTCGGCATCAGTGTGAGGTAACCAGGTCTCCTCTAGTAGAAATCTCGAAAGTGAGGGTCAAGTCAACAGTCTTAATCAGGACCACTCAGTATCAACCAAACAAAAGGACAAGAAAGCAAACATCTTGAAGATAATTTTCTTTTTAATATTTCAGCTCATAATACAAAGACACGAAGCAACTACAAACAAACATCAACAGAAATAGAAGCAACATGATCAATAGCCTACAGGTCTGGAGCTAGTCCCGCTCCTATCCATCTTCTTCCGAAGCTCCATGACCCTAGGCCTCAGCTTCCTGATGCTGAGCTCTGCCATGTTCTCCTGTCCCCTACAGTCGGGGTGGGCCTCCTGGTGGTGGGGGTGGCAACACCCCGAAGCGTCGTCCACCTCCAACTGCACGAACATCTCCTCTTCCATGGTCGCCTGCTCCTTGCGGTCTGCCCTGATCGAACCTCTGCCTCTGGCTGGGAGGTTCTTCATTTAACTGATGGTCATCTGCATGGTGGGTCGGACAGTCACGTGCCATGTGACCAATTCCGCCGCAGGAGTAACAATGTCCACTCTCGGCACGTCTGGCTCTGACTCCACCCTGGATTAATGTAAAGCTCCGGAAGTTTCTAGGAAATTTTTTTCAAAATTTTCTTTGGAATTTTAAAAGAATGCAGTTTCTGATGGCGCTTGATTCTGAGGCCCGGTGTGTCCAGAATCATTTTCCGAAGTTTGGCTCGGGTACGTTCAGTGAACGGACGAGCGAGTTTTTCTAACATTTGAACTAGTGCTCGGAATCAAATTCTGAGGGAACCGATGGAACCGTAGCACCACTAATTTCTTAGGAACATCATTTCTGGAGTTTCTTTTCCATGAGAGATGATGAAAAAAATTGTGGAAGTTTAATTTATAAATTATCATCAATTTTTATCTTACTCTAAGTGTTTAATCCTTTGGATGGAAGTTGGGTACCTACCTAACCTCCCTTGGGAGGTTATGAGGGTGGTGGGGCCCACACGAACCCCACCCCTTCATATCTTCTCACCCACTCAACTCACCATTAATATTGTTAACTTATATTAATAAACTATGACATTAATGTAGTGAGTTTAATGTGAGTTTTTGAAATTCAAACACATGAATTTCAAAAGCCATGTTGAGTTAATAAATTAACTGTGGCTTAATTTATTTTGGGTCAGTTCCTTTGTTGCTGGAGAGGACTTGGGGTAAAAATAAGGCAAGGAGCTTAGAGATCAACTTATTCATCTTCGACGAAGAACGCGAAGAACGAACGATTTCCAACAAAGAACGCTGAGCCCTCAGAGACCGTTTACCGCGACGCCATACCCGCGACGTGCCACCCTTCATTCTTCTTCCCACATCAATGGAAGGGAGTCAACGTTCCATCTCGGACAATCTCCATCAACGTCTTCGAATCCTCTTTCTGCGACTCCGCTGTTGAAACTGAGGTAGGGGGTTTACGTGATTATCCTTACGTGATTCTCTTCCGTCTTTTATCCACGATATTTGGACCGTATGATGTCAGTTAATGGGAGGAGGCCGGACCGCACAAACATGGCCGTCCCCCTCCCTTATTGTTTTTCTTGTTGTTGCGGATCAAATGAAATTGACGCGGTGACGTCGCACCACACGGGATCGAGCGGCAAGGATGCGCGACATCACAACGCCGCACGGGATTGAGCGGCAAGTATGCACGACATCGACACGCCGCAAATTCAAATTTTAAACTCTCGGGCATGGGTATTTGATTGCAATGTGTTAGTATAATTTATTTTGGATAAATTATACCCTCGTCAATGATTAAAATCATGTGTTTATTATTTTCCAATTGATAACACCTAACGCGGAGGACATGGGCCGAACAAACACGGCCTCCTCCGTAGCTTTTTAATCAATGTGCGGAACAACGGATGACGACGAAGCAGACCGCTATGGCGTTTGAATCCCTTTGCAGTGAAGGTCTGGTCCCGAGAGGACCGTTGGCGAAGACGGAAGGAGAAACGGACCACTGGAGCGCGTCCGGTGGTCTGCGGAAGGCGGTGGCGGCGGTTCGCCGCCAGCTTCAATTAGCGGCAGGGGGGGCTGCGCACCCCGCCCGCGGCTTCCGCTCGACCGCGCTGGCCGAGCCGCGGCGGGCCGGACCGAATAAGTCGGGCCGGGTCATGCCGTCTGGGCCAGGCCAGGCCTAGCCGGGTCGGATCCGGGTCGGGTTGACCGGTTCGGGCAGACCCGGGGGGGGGGGGGGGGTCGGGTCGGGCCGGTCCGGGCCCAGACCCCCCATTTTCGGACCCTCTTTGGTCTTTTGCCAATATCTTGTGCTACGGACCTCCTATCGACGCACCATCAGTTGTGTAGCGATCGTTGGAACGAGACGGTCGTTTCAGTATATCGCACTCAATGTTTCGGAATGCTTTGGGTTCGGCTGGGTTTGTTCGAATACGAAACCAACCGGGCCCTCGGAGCGGAAACACTTATATCTTGAGCTCCGGACGTCTGAATGACGTGCCGTTGACTTTGTTTGATTCCTCTAAGTGAGAAGGATCATTTGTCTTACTCTGCTCGAGGTTTGGATTCCATCGGAGTGCGGTCGGGTTGGTTCACTCACCAAACCAACCGGGCCCCTGGAACAAAAAAGCTAATAACTCACTGACTGTGCGTCCGATTGACGTGTCGTCTATCTCGTTTTTTTCCTCTTGATGAGACGGAACGTTTGTCATACTTCTCCCAAGTTTTAGTTGCTGTTGGATAGTGGCCGGGTTGGTTTGTACCCGAAATCCAATCGGGCCCTCGGAACGGAAAAGCTGTTATCTTTCAGACTGGACGTCCGTTTGACGAACTGTCAGCAGCGTCAGAGATCACGTTGAGAAACGGTCCCTATGAGTATACCCTTTGAGAGTTCGGGGTACAGTTGAGATACGGCTGGGTTGGTTCGTTCACGAAACCAACCGGGCCCCTGTGACGAAAAATATAATAACTCACAAACCGGGCGTCCGATCAACGCGCCGACTGATGCGTTGAGACCCCTATGACGAGGCGGTCCTTTAAGATACTTCTTAGTGGGACTTTTTGATAGTTGGAGTATCGAACTATAGCTCGTGGAGCGGACCCACCAGTAGACGAGCGTATGGAGTACGGAGACCGTGTAGCCGGCTGAGACCTGACGATTGCTTGACCGACTCGACTTGGAGTGAGTCGACTAGCCCAGTGGACGGAGCGCCCAGTATTAGGCGACAGAACCACGGCGGACGGAGTGCCCGGTAGTTGGTCGTAGACTTGCGGTACTCGATAGGAGGAGTACCTCTGTAGGCTATTAGGGGGAGCACCCGGTATTTGGCGACAAACCCACAGTGGATGGAGCGCCCAGTAGTTGGCCGCAGCCCCGCGGTACTCGATAGGAGGAGTACCTCAACAGTCTTAGGTTAGTGAGCAGTACCTCAGAGTCGTGATAGGACCACTGTACACTTCAGAGACGGAGCTATTCAGCAGTTACAATTTCGATAATGAAAATCCTTGTTTGAGCTGAGACTTTTGACCTTTGTGTTTACCTCATGATTGAGATGGGTAACATGATAACTTGGGTATATCTATGGTCATATACCTAGGTAGTGGTTATCTGTTGATTTCATGATCTTGGTGTTTTCCTCATGATTGAGATGGGTTACTTGATATCTTAGATATATGAGTGGGAATATACCTATGTAGAGGTTATATGTTGAGATCTTCTTTATGGTTATCCATGTTGGATTTAGTGAGACCTTAAGGGTCTCGGGGTCCCTACAGAGTATCGTTATACTCACCCATGCATGGGCTATGCCCGCACCTCGTTGTGTTGGTTGCAGATGACGGGCAGTGCGGACGAAGGCCGAGTGTTCGAGGACTGGACGGTACCCGGAGGTGGACTACACGACGAGTCAGTACCCGGAGGTGGACTACATGATGAGACGACACACGGAGGAGGTTGACAGGCGAGAGTGTTGAGGAGGCTATCTGTACCTACCCATCTGGTAGGATCTGTGGTGGACGATCCAAGAGCTGCTCCATCTGTACCTACCCTTCTGGTAGGATCCGAGGAGGATGACCCAGGAGCTGCTTCCTTTCTTCCAGCTATTGTCTTTTTCTATTGTACTTTGTTTAGTTGTATTTGTACTTTCATTTGGGTTTGTATTATGGCCCATTTACCTTTCATCACTTCTCTTTTGTACATAGTGTTTACTTCCGCTTGTACTCTGTAGTGTTTTTTTTACTTTTATAAAGGAAATGCCTTCCTAGTTATCGGGATTTATGCATTTGGTTCTAGTCGCCAGCCCCTGGCCTATGGAAGGTAGGCTTGGGATAGTCACGAAACGGGCCCCGAGGATGGGTCGTGACAAATTGGTATCTGAGGAGTCAGTTCTACTGCAGAACTTATAACTCTGATATTTTCTTTCTATGAAGAAATAGTGTTAAGGGTACTGAGTGTGGTCTTCAGTTCAGGGAATCCAGTGTTGGTGCGGGCAGCCGACGTATCCATACACCAGGACCCTGAAAACTTAATTCCGACTTTGTGCACGAAAAGACTGATTGCATGTGTGTTTCTAGAAGTTTTATTTAAATATCAGCTCAAACTACGTCAGCTCACAAGGTATGAGTCTTTTGACCGTGTCATGTTTGTTTCTTTCAGGATGCATCCCCACGGACGACCACCTAGAGCCCTGAGAGTTGTTCGTACTGACAGCCCGCCGAACGATGTGGCCTCATTATAGGGATCTATTCTAGTTGAGGCACCAGCGGAGGTACCAATGGTACTACAACCCATTGGGACACTGATGCCACCAGCCCCAGTAGTAGAGGGTACACGTCGCTTGAGTGCACTGCACGTGTTCTAGCGCTAGAGGCCACCCATGTTCTGGGGAGAGACGGACCCGCAGGCGGCTGAGGATTGGCTGGAGACTATGGTGAGAGACTTCAGGCTAGTGGGGACGTCGGGAGACTTCATTGTGATCCTTGCTGCCGGCCTTCTTCAGGCAGCAGCAGGCAGATGGTGGAGCCTGATGCTCCAGATGCATGATGAGGCAAAACTTCTTTGGGAAGATTTCGAGAGCCTGTTCCAGGAAATTTTTGTACTAGCCACCCTTCGAGCAGTGCGTATACAAGAGCTACGTCAGCTGCGGCAGGGCAGTATGACAGTGGCACAGTATTCAACGAGGTTCACAGACCACTCGCGCTACTCCACAGATATGGTACGGGACCCGTTTTTCAGGGCCCGAACCTTCGATCAGGGGCTCAGGTGAGTGATTAGAGCTTCTGTTATTTCTCATAGAATTCCGATGCAGACATGGGTGTTGGAGAGAGCCCTCTTAGTGGAGAGTTTCCATGCTAAGTAGTCTCCAGCAGCAGAACCAACCACTGGCCAGCTTGCGGCAGAGTCTTCTGTAGCAGGCAGTACACAGATGATGCAGAGGTCCAAGAGGAACAGACCTACCGGTGGCCGACTGCACGACTCAGGTTCAGTTGTGCGGGGAAACTGGGGTGGAGTCAGAGCCAGACGTGCCGAGAGTGGACAGTGTTACTCATGCGGCGGAATTGGTCACATGGCACATGACTGTCCGACCCGCCATGCAGATGACCAGCAGTTAAATGAAGAACCTCCCTGCCAAAGGCAGAGGTTTGATCAGGGCAGACCGCAAGGAGCAGGAGGCCATGGAAGAGGAGATGGTCGTGTAGCTGGAGGTGGACGACGCTACGGGGTGTTTCCACCCCCACCACCAGGAGGCCCACCCCGACCGCAGGGGACAAGAGGATATGGGAGTGCTCAGCTTCAGGCAGCTGAGGCCTATGGTCATGGAGCTCCGGAAGCATATGGACAGGAGCGGGACTAGCTCCAGGCCTGGAGGCTATTGATCCTATTGCTTCTAGTTTTGTTGATGTTTGTTTGTAGTTGCATCGTGTCTTTGTACTATGAGCTACAATATTAAAAAGACACTTATCTTTAAGATGTTTGATTTCCTGTCCTGTTGTTTGGTTGATACTGAGTGGTCCTGGTTAAGACTGTTGACTTGACCCTCACTTTTGATATTTCTACTGGAGGAGACCTAGTGACCTTAAAGTGATGCCGACATTGTGACTCGGCCCTTGGAGGTGAGAGTGACAGTTGGATCTCTTGGTAGTTACGTTGAGGCCTTACGATGTCATTCATGGCATGAATGCATCATTCATGTCAGGATTGACTGTATTAGGAAATGAATGTGCTTCATCCAGGAGATGCGACCAGATTTCTCTTATCGGAAAAGAAGAAATCATAGCATCTCTTGTGAGACTAGAGAAGGTCCAGGTCATCCAAGAGCGGATGAGGACATCACATGGCTAATAGAAGCCTTATGCTGATAGGACTTGGAGGCCTCTAGAGTTCGAGGATGATGATCACGTCCTTATACGGGTATCACCTCGACGAGGTTTACGTAGATGTGGCCAAGGCGAAAAATTATCCTGGAGGTTAAGTGGACCTTCTTAGGTCCTCAGCTGGGTAGGCGAAGTGGTTTACCACTTGAAGCATCCACCTCTGTTGCACCAGTTGAATGAAGACTTTCACATATCTCAACTAAGGAGATACATGTTCGACCCTTCGCATATCATCGACATGGTGTGCTGGACTTTGGTGATGGGGTGACATTCACGGAGGTTCCAGTGGGAATCGAGGATCGACAGGAGCGGATCCTATGAGGATGGATGATTCCTTGGGTGCGCTTTCACTAGCAGTACGAGAACCTCCAAGTGAGCACATGAGAGCGGGAGGCTCAGATGCATGCTCAATACCGCTTTTGTGACCCTAGTTTGTGATTGAAGCATTATGGGCACGTAAAGCCCTGAGGTGGGTGTAATGTAAAGACCCGGAAATTTCTAGGAAAATTTTTTATTAATTTTCTTTGGAATTTTACAAGAACGCAGTTTTTGACGGCGCCTGATTCCGAGGCCCAGTGTGCCCGGAATCATTTTACGAAGTTTGGCTTGGGTACGTTCAGTGAACAGACGAGCGGGTTTTTCTAACTTTTGAACTGGTGCTCGGAATCGAATTCTGAGGGCACCGATGGAATCGTAGCGCCGGTAATTTCTTAGGAACTCCATTTCTGAAGTTGCGTTTTCATGAGAGAAGATGATAAAAATTGTGGAAGTTTAATTTATAAATTAACAACAATTTTTATCTTACTCTAAGTGTTTAGTCCTTTGGATGGACGTTGGGTACCTACCCAACCTCCCTTGGGAGGTTATGAGGGTGGTGGGGCCCACAAGAACCCCACCCCTTCATATCCTCTAACCCCCTCAACTAACCATTAGTATTGTTAACTTAAGTTAATAACTTATGACATTAATGTAGTGAGTTTACTGTGAGTTTTTGAAATTCAAACACTTGAATTTCAAAAGCCATGTTGAGTTAATAAATTAAGTGTGGCCTAATTTATTTTGGGTTAGTTCCTTTGTTTCTGGAGAGGAATTGGGGGAAAAAAAGGCAAGGAGCATAGAGATCATCTTCTTCATCTTCGAAAAAGAACCCGAAGAACGAATGATTTCCAACGAAGAACGTTGAGTCCTCGGAGACCATTTACCGTGACGCCATACCCACAACGTGCCACCCTTCGTTCCTCTTCCCATGTCAAAGGAAGGGAGACGACGTTCCATCTCGGACAATCTCTGTCAATTTCTTCGAATCCTCTTTTCGCGACTCTCCTCTTGAAACCGAGGTAGGGGGTTTACGTGATTTTACTTACGTGATTCTCTTCCTTCTTTTATCCGCGATATTTGGACTGCATGATATCAGTTAAAGGGAGGAGGTCGGACAACAAAAACACGGCCGTCCCCCTCCCTTATTGTTTTTCTTGTTGTTGCGGATCGAATGAAATTGACGCGGTGTCGTCGCACCGTGCGGGATCGAGTGGCAAGGATGCGCGCCATCGTCACGCCGCGCGGGATCGAGCGGAAAGAATGTGCGACATCGTCACGCCGCGCATTCAAATTTTAAACTTTCTTCCGTGGTTATTTGATTTCAAGGTTTTAATATAATTTATTTTGGATAAATTATACCCTCGTCAATGATTAAAATCATGTGTTTATTATTTTCCAATTGATAACACCTAATGCGGAGGACGCGGGCCGAACAAACACGGCCCAACAACCCTCCGCAGCTTGTTAATCGATGTGCGGAACAACGGACGATGACGAAGCAGACCGCTATGGCGTTTGAATCCATTCACAGTGAAGGTCTGGTCCCGGGAGGACCATTGGCGAAGACGACAAGAGAAACGGACCACCGAAGCTCGTCCGGTGATCTGCGGAAGGCGGGCGGCGGCGGCGGCGCGCCATTGGAAGGTTGGCGGAGGCGGTTCACCGCCGGCTTCAATTAGCGGCAAGGGGGGGGGGGGGTGGGGAGCTGCGCACCCCGCCCGCGACTTCTGCTCAGCCGCGCTGGACGAGCCGCGGTATGTCGGTCGGGCCGGGCCGGGCCCAGCCGTGGCGGTCCAGGCCCAGACCCCCCGTTTTCGGACCCTCTTTGGTCTTTTGCCCATATCTTTGGCTACAGACCTCCGATCGATTCACCGTCAGCTGCGTAGAGATCCTTGGAACGAGACGGTCATTTCGTTATATCACAATAAAGGTTTCAGAATACTTTGGATTCGGCTGGGTTGGTTCGGATACGAAACCAACCGGGCCGTCGGAGCAGAAACGCTTATATCTTGAGCTCCGGACGTCCGAATGACGTGTCGTAGACTATGTTGGATTCCTCTAAGTGAGACAGATCATTTTTCTGACTCCGCTCGAGGTTTGGATGCCGTCGGCGTGCGGTCAGGTTGGTTCGCTCACGAAACCAACCGGGCCCCTGGAATGAAATAGCCAATAACTCACAGATCGGGCGTCCGATTGACGCGTCGTTTGTCTCGTTGTTTTCCCCTTGATGAGATGAAACTTTTGGCATAATTCTCTTGATTTGTGGTTGCTGTTGGATAGTGGCCAAGTTGGTTTTTACCCGAAATCCAACTGGTCCCTTGGAACATAAAAGATGTTATCTTTCAGACTGGGCGTCTGTTTGACGAACCGTCAGCAACGTTGGAGATCACGTTGAGAACGGTCCCTATGAGTATACCCTATCAGAGTTCGGGGTACAGTTTAGATACAGCCGGGTTGGTTCGTTCACGAAACCAACCCGGCCCCTGAGACGAAAAAGCTAATAACTCATAGACCGGGCGTCCGATCGAAGCGCCGACTGATGCGTTGAGACACCTATGATGAGGCGGTCCTTTGAGATACTTCTTCGTGGGACTTTTTGATACTTGGAGTATCGACCTGTAGCTCGTGGAGCGGACCCTCCCAGAGATGAGGGTACAGAGTACGGAGACCGTGTAGCTGGCTAAGACCTGACGACTGCTTGACCGACTCGACATGGAGTGAGTCGACTAGCCCAGTGGACGGAGCGCCCAGTATTTGGCGACAGACCCACGGCGGACGGAGTGCCCGGTAGTTGGCCTCAGACCCGCGGTACATGACAGGAGGAGTACCTCTGTAGACTATTAGGGGAGTGCCCGATATTTGGCGACAAACCCACAGCGGACGGAGCGCCCGGTAGTTGGCCGCAGCCCCGCGGTACTCGACAGGAGGAGTACCTCAGCAGTCTTAGGTTAGTGAGCAGTACCTCAGAGTCGTGACAGGACCACTGTACACTTCAGAGACGGAGCTCTTCAGCAGTTATAGTTTCGATAGTTAAAATACTGGTTTGAGATGAGACTTTTGACCTTTGTGTTTATCTCATGATTGAGATGAGTCACTTGATAACTTGGGTATATGTATGGTCATATACCTGGGTAGTGGTTATCTGTTGATTTCATGATCTTGATGTTTTTCTCATGATTAAGATGGGTTACTTGATAACTTAGGTATATGCATGGGTATATACCTAAGTAGAGGTTATCTGTTGAGATATTCTTTGTGGTTATCCATGTTGGATTTAGTGAGACCTTGATGGTATCAGGGTCCATACTGAGTATCGTTATACTCACCCCTGCACGGGCTATGCCCGCTCCTCGTTGTGTTGGTTGCAGACGATGGGCAGTACTGACAGAGGCTGAGTGTTCGAGGACTGGACGGTACCCGGAGGTGGACTACATGATGAGTCAGTACCTGGAGGTGGACTACACGACGAGACGACACAAAGAGGAGGTTGACGGGCGAGAGCATTGAGGAGGCTATCTGTGCCTACCCTTTAGGTAGGATCCGTGGTGGACGATCCAGGAGTTGCGCCATCTGTACCTACCCTTCAGGTAGGATCCGAGGAGGACGACCCAGGAGCTGCTTCCTTTCTTCTAGCTGTTGCCTTTTTCTATTTTACTTTGTTCAGTTGTATTTTTACTTTCATTTGGGTTTGTATTCTGACCCATTTACCTTTCAGCACTTCTCTTTGTACTTAGTGTTTACTTCCGCTTGTACTCTGTAGTGTTTTGTTTTCTTTTATAAAGGAAATGCCTTCCTATTTATCGGGATTTACGCCTTTGGTGCTAGTCGCCAGCCCCTGGCCTATGGAAGGCGGGCTTGGGGTAGTCACGACACGAGCCCCGAGGATGGGTCGTGACATATGTTATGATTGAAAAGTATGGTTTTGTTGATTTTTAATTAATTATGGACTAATATTTTCCTTCCTTATTTTCTAACCATTAGTAAGATTATTATGATCATCCCATATTTTTGAAATTTTTTCCACGTGACTTAAATATGAATAGGGTCAAGGATGGGATCAAGGAAAAGTCATGTTGTTTAAAACATCTAACTAGATATGTTTCTTTTAAATATTTTTATTTTAAGAAAAAAATGGATACTGAGTAGTAGTGTCTACATGTAATGTTCTAGTTGATATATAATAGTTATAGAATAATTATCTAAAACTCTAAACCTAAAAAGAACTTCAAGGTGAATTATTCTTTTAATTCAGGATTAGGTAATGTTTAAGTTCGGGTCCTTATAGTTGGTATCAGAGGTCGGTTTTGACCACTTTAGGGATTAAGAGTATTCGTTAGACACGTGGTTAGTCCCAATTCCTATTATATCCGTTAAATCACTGTTTTATAACTTTTTCAGATCAGGGAATTTCATTTACAAATGGAAGGAGGAGGATATCATATGACATTCCTATCTCTTCCTGATGACTTTCTAGCAATAATTTTTTGCAAAGTCATGTTCACATGACTGTGAGACTTATTCTAGCATACAACTCATTTTCAAGACGTTGTTTTAGATATCAATCACCTCCAATATACCTCGTTATCATCATAGATCATGGGTCGTATTTAATAAAAATCATATTTTTACAATATTCTCATAATTTCATGAAAGGTAGATATTTTCAAGGAATTTTCAAATATTTTACCTTATAACAACATTTTGAAGCATATTATGATTTTGAAAAAGGAGCTGAAGAAGGAGACCCTTGAGAAACTATTTATATTTTCTTTTTCAATATAGTCTCTCTCCACATACATATTCAATTTTAAATGGACCATTAATTTAAATTTTCAACTAAAATTCGGTTCGACTGTTTTACTGAAATCTTATTTTATCTGATGTTTTGAAATTATATGTCATACATGATTATTTTCCCAAACTGTTCTTCTGTGCACACCCATATCACACATTTTGTACACGTTGTATATAGATGAAGGAAGAAAATGATTTTGAAGGATCTCTAAAACATTTTTTCAATGCATGGACCTTCTACCTACGTGAACAAGATGACAATGAAACCAAAAGGATACCATGATCAAGGTATTATGTTCTTCATTTTCGGTATCTTTTTATTTTATGATGTGGTGGTGAATTAAAGAAATGACAATATATATGACTTCAAGAATTAAGATGTTGAGATCATAATGAATTGAAATGAAAATGAGGGGTATAAGGAAACCATTGAGGTTAAAACATGTCAGGTTTATTATTTAGTTTTATAAAATGGATAACACGTAGGATGGGTGAAAACCCGTCTCATATGGAAAGGCAGCCCGAATAATACCCATAACCAAATGGTGATAAGGGATCATTGATTACCACTTGGCTACATAAATTCCCTGGTTAGTATGAGTTATTATTTTAGTAAAATGATTTTATGGAACAAAAAAAAGTTGATTTTGGGAACATAAGTTTTATAAAATTTAGAAACATAGTATAGGAAAATGATTTGGTGATTAAGTGATAAGGTTTTTTTATTGATGACGTTCTCTATTTTTTGGAAACACTATATGCCTAAGGAGGATATAATACATTGGGATTTAATTTGTGGAATAATGGTTGAAATTTTATTTTTCAAGAATCTATGTTTTTATTGTGGACATATGACGATTTGGATTATTTATGAAAATGAGTATCCTATCATGGTGAACATTTGATTAGGTTAATTACTTTTCAATAAGAGACCATATGAGTAAATGAGGATATTTGGAGATAAATGTAAATGTTTATCATGGAAGACTATATAATTATATCCTTATGAGATTTGGGTTTCCATCATAGATTGGATTACATTTGAAGAATTTTATGAACAATTGTTTATTGAATGGTCTTTGTTGAACATTGGGTTTATTTGAAACGTTTTTGAGATTATGTGTAGTTTTTATTTTCGTAAAAGATTTTCCTTTTTGGGTATTATCTGATCTTGCTGTAACCATTTTTATTTTAGTTGATTTCAAAATAAAATGGAAATATATAGTTATTCTTTGGTGGATTATGTGATTCTCTATAAGACAATTCTTCAGCTTTTTATGTTACCTAGACTTTTTGAATTCCCATTATTTGCAGAAAAGATTAGTTTTTGGTAGAAACTTATTAAAGTATGAAACTTTACATGAAGGTAAGTATAATTCCTTATGTTCTTATTATTTGTAGTAAATTAATACCTAAAAATTATGAAAATTAATGTAAAATAAAAACGTTGTTGGATTGGGTTTCCTACTAGGTAATCAAAGACCATTTAAAACATCATAAGTTTCTAATTTTCTAGTGGTTAACTTTCTTCTAATCATGATTTGTTTCACTCTCTATCAGAACATGACCATTTTTTATCTCTTCCATAACCTTGTTTTTTTACATGGAATCCTAGTATGGGTTATCTCGAGTGACCTTTTTACTTTTATTTCTATCTTTTAAAGTGATAGTTTTACTAACAGTTTTCCGATGTGGGACTTTTAATGATGTTTCCAATCCCAGTTTTAAAATTTTGAGGGAAAAATTCCCAAAATGGGGGAAGGATGTAACATCCCAAGTAAATAAAGAAATTGAAAAATTTCAAATTTATTAATATTTTTGAACTAAATATTAATTCTACTTCAATGGAGATGATATGTTCGATGGCGTACCTGATACGCAACAATGAGTTTCATTGAAATCTTATGTTGAAAACTAATAATATAATATTATTATTTTAAATGGTAGTTAACACCTAGACGTTATAATAAAGGTAATGAACATAAATGACTACAAAATTATTATATATTTTTGTTAAATATTTTTACATTTATCCAATAAAAGTTTGAGGCTTAAAATGTGAATGAATCTAATTTTAAACATTATTTACATTAAAAGGTTGATTTACTGCCTTAAAATGGAGAACCCAATTTAAATCTATTTTTGGTCACTTTTATATGACTCATTTGTCAAAATAATATTATATTTTAAAATCGGGACATGAAATTTTTATCTGGGAAAATTTTATGTATTTTTCTGATAAAAATAATTTTTTAGGAATAGGAAAAAATTTGTATTTAATTCAAATGTTCCTTTTAATATAATTTACTTATATTGTTATAATATATTTTTAATTTGGTTTAAAGTTTAATTATTTTATTTTTTTATAATTTAATCCAATTTTTGTTATTTTAATTAATTTCACACTGAAATTGGACATAAACAAGTATCAATCTTTTGATTGTTATTGTTTTCTTAAAAACATGAAAATTTTTTTGATAACGAGGATTAATTCAAATTAATTAATGAAACTTCTATGTTTTGAATTTTTTAAAATAGACATCATTTTTTAATTTATAATATCAAATATATCTTAGGATGAATTTTTGGTAGTTTTCTGAGAAACATCAATTTTTGATGAATATTGAAACCACTAAGTAGTAGTTAAAAACTGAAATTTTCATTTAAATTAAATTTTACCACTTATTTAGTTTGAATTTATTAAAATCCAACATATATGGTTTTTATTATTAAGTAAAATTTGGTTAAATAAGATGAAAATAATTTTTTCTGATTAGTAACTATAGACTTTTATTTACCGCAGTTAATGGTAAATAGGGTAATTCAAGATAGAATGAATATTATAATAATAGAAAATTACCTTAACATTTTTACTAACCATATTTGATGAGTCATGTCCGACCATGGGCATGCTTGGGTTGATTTCGTGACTCCATAGAGCCACTTGGGAGTGATAATGACACTTTTGATTAATTAATTTAAAGTAAAGGCAAAAATGACAAAAACAAATAACATTAACAAAATAAATTTTACATGGGGTTATATAAGTTATCATTTAGACTATAAATATTTACTAGAGTGATAAAAATAGTTCCTATATCGTGGTATTTTTTATTAATTTTTAGACATCAAATAAATAATATTATTTATGACAAAAATATGATGCAGTATTTACCTCATCAATAAATGATTTAACCAAATAAGATTATAATTATTAAAATAATATCTAAAACCTGTCCTATTTTTATTGGATGATTTTATTTTTACCATTATTCATATTAACTTATACTTTTATTAGTTTTAGACCTTTATAATCCGAATATAAATATATAATAAAATAATATTTTCACACTTTTCAAAAGAGCCCCTCCTCCCACTTATAAAAAGACCTCACATCTAAATCAATCCTCACACCGATCAAGCCCCTTGGAACATAGATACCCTGACAAAATAAGATCTAATGATCCCTATATTATACCTAGAATACTTACATTATGCAGAAGTCACTTCAAGAAGTCCTTTCGGTTTAATCCAAAGGGAGTTTCCCAAATTAATGTTAACAGTTTCTGTTAACTCCTTTCCTTTTATTTTACTTCTCAAACAACTAAAATACTATTATTAATATTTTTTATAATAAAAATAATATCCTAAATATTCTAGTATGTTTTTATGAGAATTAGTTTAGCTACACTTACACACACCTTCATCTAATGGGTGAAGAACATACTGTTTTTTTGAATGGAAAACAAACGCTTCCTGAAATTATGATTATACGATTATCTCCTAACGCCTCCCATGGTGGCAATTAAGATGAAACTATACTTATATATGATAGACATTATGTTTATGTTTTATTTATGCTTCTGTATTTTCCTTTTATTTAATACCTTTATGGTTTCTATTATTGATAAACGCAATAATTTCATTTGAGGAAGTGCGGACGACCGCCCCTCAATGTGATATGACTTGTTAATTTCATATGTGTGTATGTACCGGAATTATAATTCAGTATTATATCATATATAATATCATTAACTCCATCCTTTATTATTATACGATAATCTACTAACACCTCTCATGGCAGCCATTAAGATGAAACTATACTTACGTATGGCTTACCGTCTCAATGAACGGTGCATTTCATTTCTTAAATCAAAATATTATATACTATTATAAATACAGGCACATACTGGATATATATGATATATATTATATCTAAATAATCTATACAATTCTTTATATAATGATATTTTGACTATGTGGACAACTTGTAATTATAAGAAGTCCATTTTTTACAAAAGTACCAAATATCTACAAAACTAACATTATAATTGTAAATGATTACATAATGTTTATAACATGGTAATAAGTTATATAAAAGGAATAATAAATATCAAAAAGGTTCTAAGAAATTAAAATTTAACTTTAGTTTATTATTCAGGAAGAACAACGAATAAATGGGTCAAGTCGGACACGAGTTATGTGATTTCTTATCTCACTTTTAATTCCGTGAGATTTCCATTGTTCACCACAAATTTATTGCATGTAGTGTATTGTGTACAGAAAATTGATATATATTATTATGATTCTCTTTATATTAATGCTATTATGTGAATAATTTGGTTGTTATTAACTTTTTTCATATTAACTGATTGATTACAACATTGTAAGGGATTTTAAAATCACTTTTTTCCCTTGGGATTCATGCTATATTTGCCACTATTTCCATTTTCATGGTGTACGTACTGCCCATTAGTGTATTAATTGTGTAATATACATCTATTTATGAGTATTTACCTCTTCATTTAATGGTCCTTCTTTCAAGGGATTTATGTTTCATATGTTATCAAATCAGTAAAGGAACCTTTTAATCCAATTTATATTCCTTGGGTTAATCACGTAATTCATAATTATGTCATGCTATGATTATGTGTGGAATAGATATTTATTTATTTTTTCATTAATTTACACTCCCCTTTGGGTGTAAATAAATTTTATACACATAATCACTCAAATGGTAATTCTCAAGACACTGATATGAACTTGATAAGAGTAATTTTAACTCAATTTCCATTCATTGAGTTAAACATCCAAGTCATTGGTTTTGAATTAAAAGTAATGTCTGTGAATGTTCTATGACTTATTTAATCTGAATATCCAATAATATTTAGTGTATTTATATTTTTCACACATTATTATGTAATTGATTTATCATTAATCTAAGGATAAAATTTATATAAGGTATTACATGTCAATTTAAATTCCATGGAGACTAAATTGTTGTTATGCACCAATTAACATTTTTGGGTGTATATACTGTAATTTGGAATATTATATCATGAATACATTTATTATCATGATATTATAATGTTATTATTAAATGTTATTCCTCAATTATTTGTATTCAAGTATCTCTCAATTGGTTAAGAACTCCTTAACTAAAATATTGTTTTAAGGATTTATTCTTCTAAACCATTCTCATTAATGCAATTGTTTTCAAAATGGTTTTAATGATTTCTTCATATGGAAATTAATGTTTTTAAATGTTAATTCCTTTAAAGTCATAAAATTGGAATGGGAAACTTTGATTCAAAAATATCTTTATTAAATGTTTTAAATGGTTTTCAAAATGATTTGATAAAGCATTGATTATGTCAATATCTTGAAATGATATATTGTGATTGCAATGTGGAAATATTATCATCATTTATGATTGTTTTACATGTTATAAATATGTAATGGATATTGGGAATTTTTTATGTATATTGGTTGTTCCGTGATAAATCTAGGTTGGGTGAGCCTGAGATATCTCACAAATTCATCGGGTAATGTGACACAGGTAAATGTAATGATTGTCCTAAGAGATTTATGGAATATATAGTGATGGGTATTCCAAATGTGACTCCCTATTTAGCTGTGATGGCTACTATGTATGTATGTCATGAATTCCATAAGTTACCTTTATTATTTATTATTTGTGTGTGTTATTCTTAAATCATATGATTTCATAAGGTATGTTTTGATTGAAAAGTATGGTTTCATTTATTTGTAAATAATTATGGTCTAATGTTTTCCGTACTTATTTTATAACCATTACTGATATTTGTATGGTCATCCAAGGATTTTGAAATTTTTTCGACTAGAATTAAATATGAATTGGGTCAATAATGGTATCAAGGAAAATTCATGCTACAGACAACATGGAACTAGACATGTTTTTTTTGAGAGTTTTTATTTTAAGAGAAAAGGGTAATGACTAGTAGTGTCTACATGTAATTTTCATATTGATATGTAATCGGTATGGCCTAATTCTATAAAACACTAAATTTGAATAGATCCTCAATGTGAATTATTCATTAAATTTAGGATTATGTAATGTTTAAGGCTAGGTCCTTATAGTTGGTATCAGAGGACTATTTAGACAACTTTAGAGATTAGGAGTTTACGTTTGACACATGGTTAGTCCCTATGTCTATTATTTCCGTTTAATCCTTGTTTTATAAATTTTTTAGATCAATGAATTTTAGTTACAAATGGAAGGAGGAGGATCTTAAACGAAATTCCTATCTATTCATGACGACTTTCTTGAAATAATTATTACAATGTCATGTTCGGATGATTGTGAAACATTTTAAAGCATACAAATCACTTGCAAGTAGTTGTTTGATATATCAATCACATACACTATACCTTGTTATCATCGAGGATCATGGGTTGTATTTAAACTAATCATATTTTTAAAATATTCTCAGATTTTCAAGAATGGTAATTATTATCAAAGCATTTTCAAATATTTTACCTTATCACAATATTTTGAAGCATATTATGATTTTGAAAAAGGTGTTGATGATGGAGACCCTTGTAAATCCTATTAATATTTTCTTTTCCAATATAGTCTCTCATCACATACCTTTGGAATTTTACAAGGAATATTTATTGAATGTTTCAACTTAAATTCATTATGACTGTGTTATAGAATTCTTGTTTAATCAGATGTTTTTGAAATTATATTCCATTCATGATAATTTTCCAAAAATATTTTTTTAAGAACACCCACGTGACCCATGTTGTACATGGTGTATTTGGATGAAGGAACCAAATGATTTTTAAGGATATATATCATTTTTTCAATGTATGGACCTTCATTCTACATGAAAAAGATGACGATGAAACCAAATGGACACCATGATCAAAGTATGAGGTTTTTCATTTTTGGGATCATTTTATTTTATCATATGGTGGGGAAATAAAAAAATGAAAATATATATAAGACTTAATTAATTAAGATATTGAGATCATAATGAAATTGTATGAAAATGATAGATATAATGAAACCGTTGAGGTTAAAACATGCTAGGGTCATTTTTTTATAAAAAGGACAACATGTAGGATGGGTGACAACTCGTCGCATCCGGTAAGGCCATAGGAATAAAACCCACAACCAAAGGGCGATAAGGGTGCATTGCCTACCGCTGACCTACATGAAGTACCTGGTTAGTATTTCTTATTATATTAGTAAAATTATTTTATCGATCAAGTATAAGATGATTTTGGGAAATTATGTTTTAAAAAATGGATATACATAGTATAGGAAAATGATTTGGTGATTAAGTGATAAAGGTTATTGTGGAATATGTTCTCTCTTTTTTGGAAACACTATATGCCTAAGGAAGATATTATACTATGGGATTTAAATTTTTGAATAATGGTTGAAGTTTTTAGTTTGGATGTATCTATGTTTTTATTTAGACATGTGATGCTTTGGTTTATTTATGAAAATGATTAACCTATCATGGAGAATATGTGATTATGTTAATTATTTTTCAATGTGATACTTTTTTAGTAATTGATGATATTTGGAGATAAATGTTAAGATTTATCATGGAAGACTATGAAATTAAATCATTTTGAGATTTGGGTTTTAATCATAGTTTGGATTATATTTGAATACTCGTAGGGATAGTTGTTTATTGAATGTTCTTTGATTAACATTGGGTTTTTTTACAAGTTTTGGAGTATAAGAGTAGTTTTTCTTTTTGTAAAAGATTGTCCTTTTTTGGGTATTATCTGATCTCTCACTAATAATGTTTGTTTAATTTGATATCTAAAGACAATTGAAATATGTACTTCTTCATTTGTGGAATATGTGATTCGCTAAAAGAAGATTCTTGGGCTTTTGATGTGACCAAATATTTTTAAATGCTCATTGTTTAGAAAAAAGATTAGTTTTTGGTATATAATTATTAAAGGATATAACTCTACATGAAGGTAATTATATTTCCTTGTGTTCATATTCTATGTATTAAATGAATTCATCAAAATTATGAAAAGTAATGTAAAAAATTTTGTTGGTTTACGTTTTCTACCAGGTAATCAAAGACATTTTAACACGTCATAATTTTCTGATTTTCTAGTGGTTAACTTTATCCTAATCATGTTTCCATCGCTCTCCATTAGAAATTGAACATCTTTTTTCTCTTCCATATACATGTTTTCTTACATGGAATCATAGTATGGGTTATCTCGGGTGAGCATTGTACTTATGTTTCGTTCTTTTAAAGTTATCGTTTTACTAACTCTTTTCTGATGTGGGACTTTAAATGAAGTTTCCAATCCCAGTATTAAAATTGCAAGAATTAAATTTTCAAAAAGGAGGAAGGATGTAACATCCCAGGAAATAAAGAACATGAGATTTTTCAAAATTATAAATATCTGTGAACTAAATAATTATTCTACTTTAAATGGGATGCTATGTTCGAGGGCATACCTGATACGCAACAAGGGGTTTCATTTAAATCTTTTGTTCCACACTAATAATATAATATTATTTATTTTAAATGGTAGTTAACACCTAGCTATTGTATTTTCTGGAATGAAAATAAATAACTACAAAATGATAATATATATTAGTTAAATGGTTTATATTTATCCAATAAACGTTATAGGCTTAAAATGTGACTGAATCTATTTTTAATCATATTTACTTTAAAAGGTGGATTAATTACCTTTTAATGGAGAACACTCACTAAATATAGATGTGTTCAAGTTTAAATGTTTTATTTGACAAAATAAAATTATTCTTTATAATAGGGACATCAAAATATACTTTCATTAATTTATTGATATGTTTTTGATAAAATTCATTTTTTATGAATATTGAAAATTAATGTATTTATTTAAAAAGATCTTTTTAATATAATTTATTTATCTGTTTAGATTATCTTTTTAATTGGTTTTAAAGTGTAATTATATTATTTTTTTACCATTTAATCCAATGTTGTTCATGTAATTAATTTCACTTTGAAATTTTATATAAACAAGTATCAATCTTTTGATAGTTATTATTTCATAAAAACACGCTATTTGTTTTGATAATGCAAATTAATTTTAAGTTAATTAATTAATATTACATGTTTTTAATTTGTTAAAATAGGCATAATTTTAGAATTCTAAATATCAAATATATTTTAGGCTGATTTTTTGTTAGTTTTCTAAAAAAATATAATTTTTTATGAATAGTGAAACCACTAAGTAGAAGTTAAAAAATAACATTTCCATTTTAATGAAATTTTACAACTTCTATGGTTTGAATTTCAAAAATAATAAATACTAGGTTGTTATTGTTAAGTAAAATTTGGTTCAATAATATTATAATATTTTTTGGTGAATAGTATCCTTTGAATTTTATTTATCGTGGTTAAAGGTAAATAGGGTAATTCAGGGTAAAAAAATATTATAATAATACAGAATTACCTTATAATTTGTCCTAACCTTATTGGATGAGTCATGGCCGACCATGGGAAACCTTGGTTCGATTTGGAGACCCCCTGGTGCCACTTGGGAGTGATAATGACACATTTGATTAATTAATTCAAATTGAAGACAAAAACGAAACAAACAAATAACTTTTATTAAATTAATTTTTTAATGGGGTTCTATAAGTTTTAATTTAGACTATAAATATTAATTGGAAAGGTAAAATTATTTCCTACATCATGGTATTATTTATATAATTTTTAGACCTCAAATAAAAAAATAATTTATGACACAAAAATGATGCAGTATTTACCCCATTATGAATGATTTAAATAAATAAGATTATAAATTTTAAAATAACATCCAAAACCTTTACCATTATTTTTGGATGATTTTATGTCGGCCATTATTCATCTTATCTTCGACATTAACTATTTTTGGACCTTTAGAAACCGAATATCATTATATAATTAAATAATATTTTCACACATTCCATAAGATCACATCCTCCCCCTTATAAAAAGACCTCAATTTAAACTCATTCCTCACACATCTCAAACCCCATGTCTCCTCCAAACCCTACCCAAATAATATCTCAAGATCCCTCTCTTCCACCTAGAAGCATGAACATAGGCAGAAGTCACTTCAATAAATCCTTTTGGCTTAATCCAACAGGACATACCCAAATTAAAGGGAATAGTTTCTCTTAACTTCTTTTATTTTATATTTACATCCCCAATCCCAAAACACTTTTTCTTACTTAATTTTATAACAAAAACAGTATAATTAATATAGTAGTATGTTTTTACAAGAATTATTCGAACTACACTTACACACACCACCATCTAATGGGTGAATAATATACTGTTTTGTGAAGGGAAAACTAACGACTCACAAAACGATGATTGTTCGATAATCTACTACTGCCTCTCATGGTGGAAATTAATATGACAATATACTTATATATATGATATATATTATGTTTATGTTTATTTATGCTTATTTATTTTCCTTTTACAGCCTACAGTTATGGTTTCCATTATTGGTAAACGCGATAATTTCATTTGAGGAAGTGCGGACTACCGCCCCCTTAAAGTGATATGACTCATTATTTCCATATGTAGGACATATAAAGGATGGAGTTAATAGTATTATATATGATATTATATAGTAATTATAATATACATATTTATCATTATTTTTTAATTACATTAAAATAAGAAATAGAAATGAAAGAAGCATTCATGTGTACGTACTACTTACCGTCTCCATGAACGATGCATTTCATTTCTGACCTCAAAATGTTTTGTAATATTATTAATACATGTATATACTAGATATATATGATAAATATGATATGAAAATAATGAATATAATTCTATATATAATGAACTTTTGACAATGTGATCAACTTGTATTTATAAGAAGTCAATTATAACCAATGTACCAAATATCGACAAAACGAACATTATTAACTTAAATGATTACATAATGTCTATAACAAGATAATAAGTGATATAAAAGGAATAATAAACATGAAAAGTTTTCATTAGTAATTATTAATTAATATAATTTTATTATTAAAGGTTAATAAGGAACAAATTAGCAATGTCGGATGTGAGGTAAGTGGATTCTTATCTCACTTTTAATTCTCGGAGATTTCCATTGTTTGCCACTAATTTATTTCATGTAGTGTATTGTGTACATAAAATTAAAATATATTATCATGATTATATTTATATTAATTATATTCTATTAATAATCCGGTTGTTGGTCGTACGAATTTATTGATAACAACGTGGTAAGAGATTTTTATCTCACTTTTTATTTCCGTGAGATTCATGTTGTATTTTCCACTATTTCCATTTGTGTGGTGGGCGTACTACCAATTATTGTAATAATTGTGTAATATACTTCAATTTATGGGTATTTACATCTTCATTTTATGATCCATCTTTCATGGGTTGTATGTTTTGTAAGTTACAAAATCGGTAAGGGAACCTTTAAACCCAATTTCCATTCCTTGGGTTAATCATCTAATTATTTATTATGTCATGCCTTGATTATTTATAGAATCAATATTTATTTACTTATTTTGTAATACCCACTCCCTTTTGTGATTATATATATTTTATACACATAATCAATCCATTGATAAATTCTAATGTCACCGATATGATCTTGATAAGAGTAATTTTTATTCAAATTCCATTCATTGAGTTAAACATCCAAGTCATTGGTTTTGACGGAAAAAGAATGTGCGTGAATGTTCTTTGATTAATTTACACTTAATATCGAATCATATTGAGTTAATTTATATTTTTAATACATTATTATGTAATTTATTTATCTTTAATCTAAGGATACATTTTTTATAAGGGAGTTTGTGTCGATTTTCATTCCATTGAGACATCATTGTTGTTATGCACCATTTCACATGTATATGGTGTATATACTGTCCTTTTGCATATTTTGTCATGAATACATTTATTCTCATGATATTATAAAGTATTTATTAAATTTTATTCCTCAATTATTTTTATTACAACATATCTCATTTGGTTAGGATCTCTTTAACTAAAATAATATTATAAGGATTTATTCTTATAAATAATTTTCATTAATGTTCAAGTTTTCAAACTGGTTTTAAGGATTTCATTATATGGAAATTAATGTTTTTAATTTTTAATTCCTTTAAAATATACAATCTGTTATGGGAAATTTTTAATAAAAAATTTCTTTATTAAATTTTTGAAATGGTTTTGAAAATGGTTTGATAAAGCATTGATAACGTCAATATCATGAAATGATATATATTTATTACAATGTGGTAAATTTATTTACATTTATGTTTGTTTTTCTATGTTATGAATATGTAATCGATATTGGGCATTATTTACGTACATGAGTGGTTACCTGTTAAACCTAGGGTGGGTGAGCCCGAGATAGCACTCCAATGCATTGATTAACGTGAAAGTGGTAAATGTTACATTTCTCCTAAGAGATTTTGAAAAATATATTGTGATATGTATTCCAAATGAGACTCCCTATATAGATGTGACAACTACAATGTAATTATGTTATTAATGCCATAATTTACCTTTATTATCTATAATTTTTGTATGTTATTCATAAATCTTATGATTTTGTAAGGTATGTTATGATTTAAATGTACGGTTTCATTGATTTGTAATTAATGCTGTCCTAATGTTTTTCGTCCTTATTTAATAACATGTACTGTTCTTTTTATGCTCATCCTTTGTTTTTGAAAAGTTTTCTATAGGACGTAATGATGAATACGTTCAAGGATGAGATCATGGAAATGCCATGATGTCTAAGTCATGGAACTGTACATGTTTCTTTTTAAAATTTATTTATTTTATGAAAAAAAAATTGATACTGAGTAGTAGTGTATACATGTAATTTTCAAGTTGATATGTAATAGTTATAGCCTTATTCTCTAAAAATATAAATGTTAAAATATACTCATTGTGAATTATTCATTTAATTAAAGATTATATAATTGTTAGGGACATGTTTTTATTGTTGGTATCAGAGGTCAGTTTAGACAAATTTAGGGATGATTAGTTTTCGTTAGACACATGGATAGTCAATATCTCTATTATTTCCATTAAATCATTGGTTTTTAAATTTTTTTTATCCCTGAAAATTTGTTAGAAATGGATGGAGGAGGATCTCAAATGCTATTCCTATCACTTCCTGATGACTTTCTTGCTATAATAATTGAAAATTCATGTTCGGATGATTATGAAACCTTTTCTTGCATACAAATCACTTGAAAGCCGTTGTTTGAGATAATAATAACCTCCACTATACCTCATTATCATCGTTGATCATGGGTTGTATTTAAAAAGAATCATATTTTCAGAATATTCTCATATTTGCAATATAGGTAAATATTATCAAGGCATTTTCAAAATTTTACTTTATCACAATATTTTGAAGCATTTTATGATTTTCAAAAAGGTGTTAATGAAGGAGATGCTTGCGCAACCTATTTATATTGGATTTTAAAATATAGTCTCATAGAACATACCTATGGTATTTTAAAAGGACCATTAATTTTAATTTTCAACCCAAATTTGGTCAGACGGTTTTATAGAAGTCATGTTTAATATGATTTTTTAAATTATATGTCATATATGATTATTTGGAAAAATTGTTTTTCTTCGAACACCCATATGACCCCTGAAGTACAAGGGGTATTTATATGTAGGAAGAAAATGATTTTTAAGGATGTCTAAATCTTTTTTTCCTTTCTTGGACCTTTTACTGATGTGAACAAGGTGACAATGAAACCAAATGGACACCACAATCAAGGTATGATATTCTTCATTTTGGGGATATTTTTATTTTATCCTATAGTGTTGGAATAAAAAAATGACATTATATATAAGACTTCTATAATAAAGATGTTGAGATCATAATGAAGTGTGGTGAAATGAGAGGTATAAGGAAACCATTGAGGTTAAACCATGTTAGGGTTATTTTTGATTTTTATAAAAATGAAAACCCATAGGATGGGTGACAACCTGTCGCATCCAAAAAGTCCGCAGGAATAGAACCCTCAACCAAAGGGAAAAAAGGGTGCTTCCCATACCACTGGACTACTTGATGTCCCTGGTTAGTATGACTTATTATTTTAGTAAAATGATATTAGGGAACAACCATAAGTATAATTTTGGGAACTGATGTTTTATAAAATGGATATACATAGTATAGTAATAAGATTTGGAGATTAACTGACCAAGGTTTTTGTGGAAGAAATTCTCTCTTTTGAGGAAACACTATATGCCTAAGGATGATAGAATACTATAGGATTTCAATTGTGGAATATTGGTTGAAATTTTAGTTTTTAAGAATCTATGTTTTTATTATAGACATATGATGATTTGGTTTATTTATAAAAATTATTATCCTATCATGGAGAATATGTGATTAGGTTAATTACTTTTTAATATGAGACTTTATGAGTAATTGATGTTATATAGAGGTAAATGTTAAGATTTATCATGGAAGAATATGTAATTAAATCCTTATAATAGTTGGTTTTTAATTTTAGTTTGGATTACATTGGAAGCATATTATGGTCAATTGTTTATTGAATGGTCTTTGTTGAACTTTGGGTTTTGTTTGAAATTTTTTGTGACAATAACTGTAGGTTTTATTTTTGTAAAACTTTGTACTTTTTGGGTATTATCTAATATCACACTAACAATTTGGGTTTTATTTAATGTTTAAAGAAAAGGGAAATATATAGATCTTTTCTCTGGATTATTTGATTCTCTAGAAGATGATTCTTGTGATTTTGATGTGACCAAGTCTTCTTGAATGGTCATTATTTGGAGAAAATATTAGTTTTTGGTAGAAAAATATTAAATGATTAAACTCTACTTGAAAGTAATTATATTTCATTCTGTTCTTATTCTATGTAATAAATGAATTTCTCAAAATTATGAAAAAGAATGTAAAACAAAAACATTATTTGTATACATTTCCTACTGTGTAATTAAAGATCGTTTAACACATCATAAGTTTGTCATTTTATGGTTGTTAGCTTTCACCTAATCATGTTTTATATGACTCTCCATCATAAATGAACATTTTTCATCTCTTCCATATCCATGTTTTCCTACAAGGAATCCTAAAATGGGTTATCTCGAGTGACCTTTGTACTTCTCTTTATTTTTTTTAAAGTGAAATTTTTACTTACTCTTTTCTGTTGTGGGACTTTTAATGAAGTTTCAAAACACAGTTTTAAAATTGTGAGGATGCAATTCCCAAAAGAGAGGAATGATTTAACATCTTAGTTAAATAAATACCAAGGAATTTTTCATATTTTTTAATATTTTTGAACTAAATTTAATTCTATATTAAATGGGATGCTATGTTCGCTGGCATACTCGATATGCAACTATGGGTTTTATAGAAATCCTTCATTGCACACTAATAATATCATATTAGAATTTTAAATGGTAGTTAACACCTATCCCTTGTAATGGAGGGACTGAACAGATCTAACTAAAAAATGAGTATATATGTTCGCTATTGTTTTAACATTTATCCAATAAAATTTAGAGGCTTAAAATGTGAATGAATCTAATTTTAAACATAATTTACTTTAAAAGGTCAATTTACCGCCTTTTAAGGGTGAACCCATTTTAAATCTATTTTTTGTTACTTCTATATGTTCTATTTTACTAAATAAAATTCTTTTTAAGAATATGGACATCAAAATTTACTTTTTTAAAATTTTTGTTATTTTTCTGATAAAATTCATTTTTTATGAATAGTGAAAATAATGTTTTTAATTCAAATTTTCTTTTTAATATAATTTATTTTTATGGTTATATTATAATTTATATTGGTTTTAAAGTGCAATTATATTTTTTTTTTACAATTTTATCCAATTTTGGTCATTTTAATTAATTTCAGTTTGAAATTGGTCACAAACAAGTATCAATATATTGATAGTTATTGTTTCTCAAAAACAAGATATTTGTTTTGATAATCAGAATTGTTTTTATATTAATTAATTCAACTTATATGTTTTGAATTTTCTAAAATAGGCATAATTTTTAAACTCGAAATATCAAATATATAATTGGAATAATTTTAGGTAGCTTTATGAAAAACATCAATTTTTGACGTATAGTGAAACCGCTAAGTAGTAGTTAAAAATTAACATTTCATTTAAATGAAATTTTATAACTTTTTCGGTTTGAATTTTGAATATCAGACATATATGATTGTTATTAGTATGTAAAATGTGGTTCAATAAGATAATAATATTATTGATGATTAGTAACATTTGACTTTTATTTACCACACTTAAAGGTACATAGGGTAATTCAAGGTATAAATCATTTATTCTAATAATAAAAAATTATTATAAAATTTGACCTAATCTTATAGATGAGTCGTGGAAGACCACATGCATGCTTGGGTTGATTTTGAGACCCCATGGATCCACATGGTTATGATAAAGACAATTTAGATTAATTAATTAAAAATAAAGAGAAAAATGACACAAACAAATATCTTTTAGTAAATTAAATTTTAGAAGGGGTTATATAAGATATCATTTCGACTATAAATATTTACTGTAAAGATAAAAATATTTCATACATCATGGTAATTTTTTTATAACTTGTAGACATCAAATAAATAAAATTACTTATGACACATAAATGATGAAGTATTTACCTCATTAATAACTGATTTAAATAAATAAGAATATAAATATTAAAATAACATCCGAAACTTGTCCAATTATTATTGGATGATTTTATTTCAACCATTAGTCATCTAATATTTGACTGTAATTAGTTTAGTACCATTATAAACCGAATATTATTATATAAAAAATAATATTTTCACCCTTTGCTGAAGAGCCCCTCCCCCCCATATAAAACTCCCTCACTTCAAACTCATTCCTCACAGCTCTCAAGCCCCTTGGATCATCAAACGCCTTCAAAAATAATCTCTCAAGGTCCCTATTTTCCACCTATATGCTTTAACTTAGGTATATGTCACTATAATAAGTCATTTTGGTTTAAACCAAAGAGAGTTACCAAAAATAAAGGAAACAGTTTCTCTTAACTTCTTTTCATTTATTTTACATCTACAACCCCTAATATATTTTTATTCCATTATTTTAGAACAATAAAAATAATCCAAAATATAAAACTATTTTTTTATGAGAAGGATTTGAACTACACTTACACACACCTCCATCTAATTTTAGAAAAACATAATGTTTTTGTAAATGGAAAACTAAGGCCTCATGAAATGATGATTGTTCGATTATCTCCAACCGCCTCTCAAGGTGGAAATTAAGATGAAACTATACGTATATATGATATATATTTTGTTTATGATTTCTTTATGCTTCTTTATATTTCATTTATAGCATACCTATATGGATTCCATTATGGGTAAACACGATAATTTCATTTGAGAATGTGCGGATTTCGGCCCCTCAAAGTGATATGACTATTTAATTCCATATGTGTTACATATAAAGGATGGATTTAATGATATTATATATGATATTATACTAGAATTATAATATAAATATTCATCATTATATTTTAGTTACATTAAAATAAAAAATATAAATGAAACTAGTGTTAATGTGTAAGTATGACTTACATCTCCATGAAAGATGCATTTCATTTCATACCTCAAAATGTTACTTAATATATAAATATATGTATATACTGGATATATATGATATTTATGATATCTAAATGATGAATATCATTCTGGATATAATAAAACTTTGACTATCTGACGAACATGTAATTATAAAAACGTCAATTTTAGACTCAAGTACTAAATATCTACAAAACGAACGTCTTTATCATAGATGATTACATAATTTTTATAACATGTAATAAGTGATTTAAAATGAATGATAAACGTGAAATTTTTTCTTAAGAAGTAGAAATTACCTTTAGTTTATTATTCAGGAAGAACAGGGAACAAACGAGTCAAGTCGGAAACGAGGTAAGGGATTTCTTATCTCAATTTTATTTCCATGAGATTTCCATTTTTTTCCAGTAATTTATTTCATGATGTGTATTGTGTACTGAAAATTGATATATATTATCATTATTATCATTATATTCCTTCTATTGTGTTAATAATTTTGTTTTTATTAACTTTTGGTCATACGACTCGATTGATTACAACGTGGTAAGGGATTTTCATCTCACTTTTTATTCCCGTGAGATTAATGTTATATTTTCCACCATTTCCTTTTGTATGGTGTATGTAATGCCAAATATTGGACTCATTTTGTAATATAATTCAATTTATTGGTATTTATTTCTCTATTTTATGATCCTTCTTTCATTGGTTGTATGTTTCATAAGTTACCAAATCGTTAAGCTAACCTTTTAACCAAATTTTCATTCCATGGGTTAATTTTTAAATTCTTAATTATGTCATGTTATGATTTTTTCTGGAATCAATATTTATTTATTTATGTTGCAATTTACAATCTCCATTATTTTGATATAATTTTGATGCACATAATCACTCCATTTATAAATTCTCATGTCATCGATAGGAAGTTGTTAAGAATAATTTCTAATCAGTTTCCATTCAATTAAATAAACATCCAAGTCATTGTTTTTGTTGAAAATGAATGTATGTGAATGTTATCTGATTTATTTACACAAAACATCTAATCATATTTAATGTATTTATATTTTTCACTCATTATTATGTAATTTATTTATCATTAATCTAAGTATACAATTTTTATAATGTATTTCTTGTCAATTTACATTCCATTGAGACTTCATTGTTGTTATTCACCAATTCAATTTTATATGGTGTATATATTATCATTTGGAGGATTGTATCATGAATAAAATTATTCTCAGGATATTATAATGTTTTTATTAAATGGTATTCCTCAATTATTTGTATTCAAGCATCTTTCATTTGGTTAAGAACACCTTAACTAAAATTATATTTTAAGGATTTATTCTTCTAAATCTTTCCCATTAATATAAATGTTTTCAAAATGGTTTTGAAGATATATTTATATGGACATTAATGTTTTAAAATGTTAATTCCTTTAAAATCTTCACTTTTGTATGGGAAAGTTTGATTAAAAAATATATTTATCAAATGTTATAAATATTTTGAAAATGGTTTGATAAAGCATTGATTATGTCAATATCTTAAAATGATATATTGTGATTGGAATGTGGAAATGTTATCTCCCTTTATGATTGTTTTACATATTCTGAATATGCATTGAGTATTTGGAATATTTTACGTATATAGTTGGTTCCTTGATAATCCTAGGGTGGGTGAGCTAGAGATAGCTCTCTAATGCATTGGGTAACATTATGGTGGTAAACGTCATGTTTCTCCTAAGAGCATTAGGTAATATACTATGGTGGGTATTCTAAATGTGACTCCCTATGTAGTTGTGATAACTACAATGTAATTATGTTATGAATTTCATAAGTTACCTTTATGATTTATGATTTGTGTGTGTTATTCATAAATCTTATGATTTCATATGGTATGTTATGATTGAAAAGTATGGTTTCATTGATTTGTAATTAATGATGGGATAATGTTTTCCTTCCTTATATTATAACCCATACAGAGGTTTTTATGCGCATCCCATGTTTTTTAAATGTTTTCCACATGGCATAAAAAATAATATTGTCAAGGATGTGATCATTGAAAAGTCATGCTATCTAAAATATGGCAGTAGACATGTTTCTTTTTAATAGTTTTTATTTTATGATAAAAATGGATACTGAGTTGTAGTGTATAAATGTAATTTTCAAGTTGATATGTAATAATTATGGCCTAATTCTCTAAAATTTGAAACGTGAAAAGATCATGAATATGAATTATTCTTTTAAATCAAAATTATATAATGTTTAAGGGTGGATCCTTATATACACTTCTTGAGTAACCACCCCAAGGGGACAGGGAAAAAATATGGGTTTACAAAAACTCAATCCCTTTCTACCTTGACCATGTTCAACCACCCACGGCCTGACTTCCTCACCCTGTAGGCCAACCACAAGCACTAGTCATTACCAATCATTATATCACATGACATTAGAGTCTTTCCACGACCACCACGAAACCTATGGACAGACATAATGGACATGGACCAATGGGAAGACACAAGTATTCCACACATTGGACTATGACCAATATAGAGTTTCTTTGTACATTTCATTTCACATATGAGTTATTATGGAACACCATGACACTATAATAGTCATGATGATGATTTTGTTTTAAAATAGAAAAATGAACTTTTATATAACCATAAAACTTTGAAATTTATAAAATATATATTAACCAATAAAATGTAATATTGTAAACTTACATGTGACCTCATGTGAATCATATATCTCCCAAAAATAAATTTATTATGTAACTAAAAATTTAGAGGGTAAAAAATTTATATTTAAATAGGTAAATTATTTCATAATAAATGCATCACACTCCAATGTCACATGGTTTTCGCTAACACATTACAATTTCACATGAAACAATGGATTCATCCTAAAATACAGAACCTTACTCTATTTTTCTATAATCTAAAGAGGAATTTACATTATTATGGGTTCAGGTTGAATATTAACCTCCACCCACTTGATCATGACGTATTGTTAGGTCTAATACTACTTTTGTTCGGAAAAGTTGAACACATATTAGATAATAAGACTTATGCTATGTGTAGATTAATTGATTATTCCACATCCCATAAGACTCAAAAATATAAAACTATCCAATATAATTATGTGAAAACTTCATTATCATTCCCAAAAAAATAATTTCAATTAATGGTAGTTTTTTAAGACTACAGTTATCAGTAATCAAAAATTATAATAGACTAGGATGATGATTAGTGTATGAATTTTGGTAAATCTTTTTTGTACCTAATAATTTCCTAATAAAATATACACTGTTTTTAATTTTTTTTTGTATGATTCATAGTCTAATCATCGACCATTATGAAAATTATCCCTAATTAAGAGGATATCTACTTGTAATCACATATAACACCTTCAATGTGGCCATATTAATATATTCCTAATATCAATTTCTTAGTAAAAACTCAATGAAGGGTTAATTTTTTCATAATATTCAATGTTGTTAATAATGTATTCCCAAATAATATGTTCCACAATCTTGATTTCCCACTCATGGTGTCCTTATGTATAAGGATTATATGTAGTACTAATATAAAATAGATAAAATTTCTCATCCTCAAATCCACTACAAAATCAATAATTATAGATATGTTACAATTCCAAAAGGATAGTAGTTTTCTCAACATAGATTATACCAGCCTCTAGAATATACAATTTGATAAGGTCTATAACAATTTTGAGTATTTTATATGTAGGAAATGTATATATTTTATTATTTAATCAATTATTTCACATCTCGATTAATTTCCACTATGATTTAATGGTTTTTCAATCATAATGTACATTTTGACGTTAAACAATATCTATAAATGATTTGGTTAAAATATTAGGAAACTAACAAGCCTTTAATGCTCTTCCTTAATCTTGTTGCATATATAGAACTGAGACAGAACATCATTAATTGATCGAAACATTTTTAATTAACACTAATAACATATCATGTCATTGTAAATCATTGAAATTATTGGATGAAAAACTAGTTAGATATGTTCACTTTACATATTAATTACGATCCTAGATTCATTAGAAAAACAATCCTACCATTAACGTGAAATAATAAATCCATACACAATAACCAGTTAGTATTTGCATCCCCAACACAATGATTCATGATGATGTTATGAAACTCTATATCCTCAAACTATCTATGTATAATATGACCAATCAAAAAAGATTAATCTTCAGAACAAGCTATATTAAACCTCCCTCATTCATGATTTCCATCAATTATTTAATCCTAAAATATTATTCTCCAATCATTTGAGACCCCATTTTCATTTTAATATTATTGTATATAATTTCAACATAAAAAGTGTTATGATATTCATCCTGATGTAACTATCTCAAATATAGATCCCTATAAATAATTATATGTATCAATAAATTATGGCTAAATATATTGTAATCTAGTCTATGATGAGGTAGTGTCACCAATTCATATGTTATTTACACGATACATCCAATTCAATATATATAGTTTGGTATAAATTTTTCATGAATGTGAAATAGATGAGAGTTATACGCTACAACTAGTTTTCCAGGAATTATAATTGAACATAAACTGATATGAAATTCATTATAGTAAGAATCATATCCAAAGCATCACTAACGATAAATCAACATTGGAGATAAAAGAACCTCACATTAGACACTATAACATATCTCTAGTGTTTTATCTCTAAAAATACATGAAACCTTTAAGGGTTGAATCAATCATATGAGATGGAATCCATGAGAATTACTTAACATATCTCATATAATAAGAACCCAATTATGAAATTCATTAGATCTCCCACAAAAGTATGACTTCTGACATGTCATCACTATAAGAAGGTGTTGGGATCCGCTGAGACACATCTATCATTAATCACATGAACATGAAATTTATTTGAAAGACTAATTATATTAAATTTCAAGACCTTATCATATTGATGAAGCTCAATCATCATTCAATGTTGATCTTCAGGTTTTAGAAATGATCCTTTTCTAATATTGAATAAATAAACATATCCTTCACAAAAAACAAATTTTAAATACATGAAAAAGTTGTATATCTTATTCGTCAAATCTAAAAATACAATAGAAGCATTTTAAGTGAAACCGTTATTACTAAATACTCAAAATTTTTATTTCCACTATTGAATGTCGGTTATGAGATAATCTTATAAAACTCTTAGACGATTGTAACCCGACCCAAGTCAAATTTTCAAAAACATATGGTCTCTCTTAATACGATCAAAAACAACATAAATAAATAGTAGTGGATAAAAATTAAATATAATAACATGGTTGGGTTTCATATAATCGATATTAAATTTCTCACTTCCACCAACGACTCTAAATAGAGTGATGACAATGAAATTGTTGAAGCTATAGATTTAATATTTTCTTCCCACATAATCCTCGTGTTGATGATTTAATTATCTTAATTTAGTGGGTGTCATATGGATTTCATTTATTGAAATTCTCCATTCCCACAAATAAATTATATAGAAAATTTGGAATCCAATTATGTTGTTAAACTAGAAAAATTTTCAATAAAAACATTTGAACCCTCACTAAACCCATTTAAAATTGATTTCAAGAAATGGATAAATAATATCAACACCAATGTCTTCCATATAACAAGATATCATCTCATTACTATGGAGGATAAGACCCATGGACACTAATAAAAAAACCGAATCACCATAAATGACAAGAGTAAAACCATTAAATCAATGATTATATACATATTTTATAATAGATAATGATTATCAATTTATAGATAATCATGAAATACATAAAAATGATTAGATTAAATATTTGATGATCTAGAACTAAAAACTAGTGTATGGTTCCATATATAGGAATCAATAACTAACCCTTGGGAAATTTTAAAACCATCTTCAAATTCATTATGACAGGGGTTCAATTAATCATAATGAAAGGCATAATCTCTAATCAAAAGACCCAAAAATCAATAATATTGGACAATATAAGGTAATGCTTGTCAATATTGTCAAGTAATTTCAAAAAATTAGAGGTTTTAGTAAAAATATTTTTTATTATGATAATAAATATTACCTCTAACTCCAATGGTCATTACCACACTACATAATGATGGCCATTTTTATCATTCCCTTTCATAAAAAACATATCATCAACATTGGAATAATGCTGACAGACCACCCCTTTTTCTCTTTGATCTAAACTAAATTCATTTTTTAGAAGTAGATTCATCTCTAATGAGAAAAAAATAAATTAACAATAAATGAAGAATATAATCATATTTCCAATATACAATACATACATTAGGTTCTACTATACAATTGGGATTCAGGTGTCCCCATGTCCTACACTAATAAAAGACAAGCAATCTAATACCTAATATCGGTTGTGCATTCCTATAAATACCTCAATGCAGGTCACCTAAATTCCTCTTCTGGAATGAAAATAAAAACTACATATTGTTTTAATTGAATTATAGAAGCATACAGTCTTCTTTACTATATCTACCTCAAATATATCTTCATTATACATAACCCCTAATAATTTATATAGAGATATAAGAACTACTATAGAAATAATTAATTCTATATTACAATATTGAACCCCTAAAAATTAATATATTCATTAAATACATTCTATAGATATATGTCTACCATCTCAGAAAACCATGTAGAGTACTCAAGAACTAATGGATGTCATAACACCCTAGAAATTAATTCCTTATCGATCAGTACATGAAACATCCTAGGAAAAAAATAGATGATTGAATGATTTAATGATATTATTCTATGCTAGATTATCATGATACTAGTCTTTCACATTATATTACAAAAACATTATTTATATCCCTTAATTGTTGTATTCATCAAAGTCGACCATGAAGTCATTAAAAATTAATCGGACGTGAAAACTCTTATCAATTTTCACAGTTAATTCATCTTATTCTAGTATATAATAAATACTATGGATGATTAGTAAGTATTTCTTATTGAATTCCATATAATTTTACACACCCACATAGTTCAGAATTAGATAAATGGATCAATGAATGGAATTTTTAGATAACTTTTTCTACACACACTATGTCCACTAGAGGATTTTCCAATGACGATTTCTCTACAGCTTCCACTATATCATTATTATAAGAACTTCTGGAATGATCGATATTTTATAATGTGATGATAATGAAAGTTATAATGAAAAAAATATGATTCCATTATAACAAATAAATATTTTAGAAATTATTCCAAAAGGAATAAAATATAAAAAAATTCTAGACAACTGAGAAATACCATGGTAACGCGAGGATAGTCATGAATGTGATTTTTCTATAAACACTCAAATACAACCACTCGAGTTCTGACATTCCTGCATAATTTTCATTAATATTTTCGAAAACAAAGTGTGAAATATATTATTATGTTTGGAATATTGTAAAATTACAAAACCCTTTGATACTTTTTTATAACATATGATCCTTGTTCAACCCATAATATCACTCGACCTAGCCTTCCTGAAGGCCCAATGTGAATCATGGATCACCATTGGAACCTGATAGGCAACATGGTATCAAATATATAAAAATTGTATTTTCTTCACAACCAAATATGATATGATAATACAATGTAAAATTTTCTATAATTAAATATATATAAAATGAATCATATAATAGAAAACCAATCCATAAATTTAACATGAAACAATTCTATAACATGGTGTTCATAATAAAATTGAAAGACAACTCTATTGAACCCATAAAAACCAAAGGGTCTATCTCTATTTGGACACATCTCAACACCATCCTAACACAATAAAATTGAAGATCAATTTCGAAGGGTCATTCCTCATATTATTCAATTCTTATTTTCTATATCCTACTAACCCATATCTATTACCATCAAATGGAAAATTAGGTTTTGATAACATCATTGCAGGGATATTCTATATAGAACCACTGCAATGTATATCCACATTATTTTTGTTATTCAAATATAATAATAGATGTCTAAAAATTATAATTTAAATAAATTTCTATATAAATAAATTATTTATTGTTCTATCAAAAAAAATCTATATTCCAATATATAAATATTATGGATAAATATTAATATAAATACAGAATGTTTAAATTTTCAAAATTGGATCAATGAAACTATATATATATGTATATCAACTAGTCAAATAATAATTCATGGATATAATTAACAAAATCTATCAAACAAAACACTAATAGTATTTTTTAAACACCAACTCTACAAGCGCGATGATGGTGATTTATTTATTAAATGTCTTAAGATGCAAGAATTCTCACCACCTAGGATTGATCAGTTTAGTAGTTTTAAGGAACCAAATACATAAATGACATTAATATTACAATTATAATTTCAAATACATAACAAATGAATAATTATTTCAACTTTGATATTACTCATAATAAATTACATAATTTTAGTGGAAAGGGAATGAAAACAATGGATGAATTTATATGCTCAGTATGTGTTACATAAAATAAAATCTATTATGAGTAAATAATAGAAAATATAAATATAAATGAAAAATAACTAAGAAAATACTCCATTTAATAAATAACATAATCATGAAATATATCCAAAGATTAAATCAGTATTGTAATCTCATTGACAATGATATCAAAATTAAAAATAAATGTAATGATTATTGTTGGATGTCATGATCTCATACATCATGTTATCATTACATGAACACCATATTTACAATACAGATCAAATGATGGGTTTGTATACATGAAAACATTATATTCATTTCATTAAAAAAATTAAATTTCGGAGAGGGAATATTATTTTCTTAATATTTAGTTTCAAAAAACAAAATAAAATTCATTAAAAAAATTTGAAAAATATATTCTTTGATGATAGATACAGCCAATAAAAAGAGAAATAATATAATATTTTATTTTATATATTTCATCACTTGATTCATGTTAACAACTGTGTAAATGTTTGAATAAGAGATGGAAATTCCTATTATATCAGGTTGATTATAGTGTTTATATCTATTTTATTTATTAATTATAAAATGTTTTCATTGATAAAAAATGAAATCCAAAAAATAAATTGTCAACTAAATTATTTCAATTATTCTATCATTTTATTCTTGATGAAGTAAAAAATAATAGAAAAATAAATCCTCATTAATAAATTAGTATTTATTTTGAATATAGTTATGGGTTTTTATTTACCCCACATAAAAATAAATAAGTTCATTACACATTATATGTCTTAATTGAATGGAACAGAGGCAAAATCCCTCATTTTAATGTTGAGAGGTCAATAAGAAATTTTGAACTCCTTTATTGTCAATTTACTTTTTTATAAATATAACAATTAACCATATAAATATCTATAATTTTATATATGATCCATTAACAACATCTTATAATGGGGTTTTAACAATACTTTATTACAATCGATGTTTCAGTTATTATCTACATGGTTTGTTAGGATAATTATGGATTAATAGTTCTATTCATTATACATTGATTATGTTTACATAAAATTATAAAATAGAATAAATATTTAAATATAATATATATTGATTAGATATAAAAATTTAGTGCCATATATATTATATATATAGGAAAATTAATTACACCTTTAATGGAGATGGCAAGACGTATATAGACATGAATTTTGTTATCACATTTCAATAGATACATAAGAAGATATGTAAATAAAAATACAACATTCTGGAATTATGATATAATATATTCCATATATATTTGTTAAATATATAATTATTATTATCCATTAAAATCATAATAGAAAAATTATTCACATCTCTTTGTAGAGGTGGTAGTCTTCATGTATGCATGGGTGACATTATGGTCTTCCAACAGATTGGAATCATAGAAGGTACATATAATATTATAATTATATAATAATAACAATTTAATTAATATAATATATATATATGCATATTTATGACCATCCATGTATAATGGTGTTAAAAAATGATTTACCCCACAATGCGGATAATGTAAGCCATGCATACACATGAGAAATGTTTTATCATTATGTGGGATGTAAAAATAGTGTAAATTGGTTATAAAATAATAAAAATAACATCAAAGAATTTTTATAATACTATGATTATAATTTATGTGTGGTTACTATAGATTTAGATGAAGGATAAAAATAAATTCACTTGAAAGGGTCAGTAAATACAATTTCATCTTCTTTTGTCAAGTTCCTTTATTTTAATTCTTAAGGACCCTTATAATGGTATTTTAATAATTACGTGCACTATAAATTTTTTTATAAATATTTTAATAAAATAGTATTTTATGTAAATTATTTTTCGGTCAATTTGATGTATCAACAAATAGAAGGGGAATCATTTTATATATTTGGGGAGGGGAATTATTTTAGTATTTCAAAATATTTAAACATAGTAATTGTACATTCATGTCCAAGTGGTTCCATAATTATATGGAATCATAGATAATGACGATTTTTCCCTTATAAAATCATTGAATATTACTTTCATATCTTTATAAGTCATTTAAAAACATGTATTTCTTATTAACCCCTTTATCAACAATTTTAAACAATGAATGAATAAAAATTTTGGACATTATCACTGCATAATTATTAATATAAATTTAAATTTGGTCATAAATATATAAGGAGTGAAATATCAAACAAAACATTATTTACTTTATATTGGTTAAATTTTTTTATGATAATAAAATATTTTAAAAAATATATTATTTTTATAAAATGACGTGAATTTCATTTATGAAACTATTCATTTAATTTTACAATAACAATGTCAATAAAAGTATAGGATTATAGTGAAATCCTTTTTCACAAACCTAATATGTTATATTTTTCTATAGATTTTCTTTTGGAAAAGTTAATCATAGAAAAAAAATACTTCATTTTCTTTTATTAAAATAATTTACATTATATTACTATTGCAAGAAAAATAAAAGATTCATCCTTGGGTAAGAATTAATGATTATTATTTCCTCATTATAAATTTAAATTAAAATATCTCTAAAAAATAATAATTAATCTTTAATTAATTTTTTTATCTATATATTGTCTATATTCATTATTTTTTAAAATGTTTACAAATATTAGTCTAATAAGAGTGAGATTTGAAATTTTCATCACCGAAAATATTATAAATATCTTTATGAAAAGAAAATGGAATAAAAATTACATATATTTAAAGATATGATGAATATGTTTGAATTAAGCTTATCTAGTAAAATAAATTACCGGGTTGTAAAATTTTTACCGCCTTATTACATTATCTTTATTCTTAATTACTTGATTTACCGCTTTCCAAGGGGATAAATATTAGAACAATAACTATTAATAATTCATAAAATATAAAAGGGATTGATTTATCATTTTTTTAAAATACTAATTAGAAATACATATTAATTTATATTAAATTAACTTATAATGAATTAAAGAAGATAAATGAAAAACAATGCTTTAAAAGTTAATAGAAAACAATTTCTTGAGAAAAAATTTTATTACACCAAAAAACATTTTATATCAATATCATTTAACTTTTTTTAAGGGAGTAAATTAGATTATTATAAGACAAATTTATTTTATATTATTAAAAAAATTGATGTTGAATTTTTAATTATTTTATTTTAATAATATGAATGAATGTTATAAAAATATAGTATTTTCACTACCCATTGAAACATATATCATTTAAGAAAACTCCCCAAATAAAACTTATTGGAGTAGTAAAATTATTGGGAAAATTATATAATATTCACAAATTAACATTTCAATAGTTTGACATGGTTTTTTTAAACACAGAGTTTTTTTTAATTTTACCTATGAATAGAGTTAAATTTATTTAATATTTCATAATATCTGTGGGTTTTATATTATACCCCATTATAACAATTTCACAGTTTAATATTTATCAGAAATATATAATAAAGAGAAGACATTTAGGGATCAACATACCGAAATGTTCTCTTGCATCATCATGGACATTATTCTTTCACCCCAAATAATTGATCGTGAGAGTGGTTCTACTTCATATAACCTTATATATATGATCTAAAATCGCCATATATTATTCTTAATAATAATTTTTTTGCTCAAACAGTATGATCTATGAGTTATATAAAATATTAGATTCATATTTATTATCCAATTGTAGGGATACATGTAACACAACATGTACTTCATAGGGATTCCATGGAAGCACCATGGAACCTAGTAGTTCCCCAATAAGAAAAAAATTTATAAGGGAAAAATATATTGTGTTCTCAATATTTCCTTACATCTGAATATAATAATCTTATTCCATGGATATATTCCCATGAATACATTTCCACCAATATTGAACACTATATTATTCAAATAATTTTTAGGATAACATTGGAATCATTTTTGAGATTCATTTATGTTATACGGAATGTAACTAATATTAAATATAATTATCTATATTTGATTTGGTCCACAAAAAATTCCTTCCCTAACATTTTCATTACAACTATATTTTATTTTACTTCATTTCATATATAGAATAAAAAGCTACAACATAATAATTTAATTAAATATATTTTTATAATAAAATTCCAGCAAAGATATGTGTTTTTCTCAAAAACATATGAAGACCATATAGAATATTCATAATATATATTTTAGAGTTTGAAATCCCTATCAGACGCACTATATTTATGTGGATAATGAGAAGTACTAAAAATCTAATCTGAATCCAAATACTACTAAAGGATTATCTTAAAAATCAAGTTAAACAATGAATATATTTCAGATACAATTTATATTTGTACTCCATTAAATATAAAAACGTCATTAATGGATAACTTAGAAACAAGATAATGAGGAAAATATTCTACAATAGAAATAAAAATTTTCACTTTCAAATGGAAATTTTTACAAACCAACCCACAGTTTTCAATTTTTATATATTTGGGCTGCCCAGTTACTAAATCAGTGGAATTGTTTTCCCGTTTTAATTTTGGATTGTGTGTTTATTGTAACATCCCCTTAAAATAATATCCCTCAACATTATATTCATAACACAATAGGAATATAATTAAATGCTTTTCAGTATCGAAATTAAATTTACTCTACCAAAAGTACTATTTTTTGATATCTATACATCATCATACATCGAGACTGAATATAGAATGATGAATTATTATATTCATAAAACATGTCATTTTTTATTTATAGTATGGATGATACACAATTTTTTTTCTTAAACATATCATTCTTGAATTATTATGGTACAACTAAAGATTATTTATCTCCATAATCTATAATTTCACTTCCTCATTTTGTTCCTTCATTATCTAATCCGGGAAATATTTTTGAACATTAACTGATGAAAGATAAGACATTCTACTGTCTACATGATTTCATTATCCAAATTTTATAAACTAGTAAATATTATTTCTATTTAAATACAAATTTTGGAGAAACTATAAATATAATTCAAACATAGATAAAAATCCACCTGGTAGAAAAATATCAATTGAAGAAAGTCATAAAATAACACTACATAATTATACATATTTATTTATACTAGTTTATTCATTGATGAATAGATATATGTAAAAAATTCTTTTGTATTATAGGAAATTGTATCAAATTATCAATAAGAAACCTTCTTTTCTATTCCTCCAGATTATCCTCCCATTCTTCTATCAACATAAACATTACCCCCTTTTCTGTTTACATGGTTTGTGGATTTGATATTCATGGAAAATTTTACAAAGTGTATATAGAATCTAAATAACATAGGTGAACTACAGATCTTAGTTATTCTCAATAGTCCATCCCATTTCTCAATAACTTCACTAATGTATGGATCCACAAATATACCCTATCATAATATTATACGACCCATGAATGAGTTCATTTTTAGAAAAGTTTCACACTCATTAAATATGGAATATGAAATATCATTCCTTAGAATCATCATTTCATCACAAAAGAGTTTTTTGATTCTAAATTATGTTGAGTCAAATGTTATACATCTTAAATTTCTATTCCTTTAGTTTTTGATATGAAAAAAACATTTTTAAAACATGTTTACTACCCTTTTATGTGCCATATTTTTGTGAATTTATTTTGTAGAAAAAATTATATTATAAAAAACATATTAACATTATTTTGTATTATGAATGTATAAAATTTATTACACAATTATATAATAAACCATAGTTGTTATAAGATCCATTAGATTTATATTTTTTCATATTTTTGGATAAAATTATGTTTTTTCTATATGAATGAAAAATGTAATGACCATTAGACTGACCCTGCTATCGATAAATCATATTAACCACTATTCAGATCCTCATATTGATAAAAATAACGAAGTCCATCATAAATACTACTATTTATAATTTGATGCACATATTAATTGTGTATATTTATAGTGATAACATTTACACTATAATAGTGTTAATAAATATGAAATCATACATTCAGTAAAAAATTAGTAGTCAAGCCCCAAATGTCCAAGTACATTGCAAAAAACACATAAATTTTAACGTTGGGATATTTCCAAAAAATATTGAGTCATTTGAAGAGTTTGAAGATTATTTCATTCGTTACTAACTTTGGATGATTTCTCTAAGTGTACAACTCATTATTAGAAAGTTTAGTACTTTAGAGAGTTGGTAGTTATACAAATTCCTTTTCATGGTTGTTTCCTTAAGAAAATATTCTTTTGTAATCATGTCCTATCATATTTACTATCGACGGATTCTAGGGATATAAATATGGTGATTTTGATCCATATAATTGAAGTATTTCTGGGATATGAATATATTCTATGATCATATTATCAAGGGATTATGAGGATAGGAAGACGAACATTATTTTTATACCTATATAGCGTGTTTTCCGGTTATAGAAACGTAGACTTTAAATTAAGTATAATATAAATGATACCTTTAGTCGGGGTTATTTACTTCTTTACTATTATGGTTGAAAGATATTGAATCTTTTACTATATTTTATAATCCATTCTTACTTCTACAATTTTATTTTTGTCATTTTAGTATTCCATCGTGATTTTGATAGAATGCTATTAAATAAACTCATCTTTCAATAAAATGGTTTGTACCAGTTTTATTTTTAAATATGATAAAAAAAACTACTTTGATTGTAATCAGAACCAAAATGATCAAAATATTTTACTATGTTGTAATGAGATATTATTTGGTTGCTATTTTTATACTATAAAAATTTGACAATGTCTGAGTTTAATAAATATACTTTTGATGGATTTTGTTATTTTAGTGACTTACACTATGTTTTGTTAAAATCACCCCATATTGTATTTGTAACCCTCATAATATACTATTATGATCTTACAACTTACACATAAAATATATAATAATATCACCCATATGTAATATAAAAAACGTTGCTAATGATATTTTTAAAAATTATATACATCAAATAGATGAAGATAAAAAAAGAATTGTGAATTATAAATAGATATTATTTAATTCCTAATGACCAAAGCTCTTATAAAAATATATCCTGGGTATACCCTCATTCATGTTCTATAACTGGAGATAGATATATCGAAGTTAATTCCTAAAAAACTATTGATCTCCTCATAATTAATCAAATTGATCATCAATATAGGTAGAGAGTATATTCTATTATTAGTGAATTTTTTATATTTTTGATAATAAATGAGAAGACACACTAACCCAACATTCCACATAATAAAAATTATATGTTCACCTCATGGTGATACAATATAATATATAAAGACCTTATAAATATTATCACTATTTTTTTTATTAAATTCCATTAATTAATTAGAGACAATAAATATGATTACATTGAAATAGATGTACCATAATGTAAAATATCTATTTAAAAAAACTCTACACAATGATAATGGGGAAGACTAATGATCTCTTCTTGAATGAAATAACTAAAAACTAGTATAATATGTATATTTTGATGTTATTATTTTACAAAACTATTTGTGATAAGTACCACTCTTGAATAAATATTAAACATCCAATGATGAATGTAAATTCTATTGGGACTTTAAATATTTCCTCCCAATGATTGAATACCTTAGGTAGATTTACAATATTGACTATAATATCCTTTAAACCTTAATTTATATGATATTTTTATTGTGATAATAAATAAATTACAAAAATTATATAAAATTGATATTCCAGAAGAATTAAAAACATTTATGATGAAAATACAATGAAACACTTATCAGGGAGGTGTAACATATGTGAGATGTGATCATCATACCCCATCTAGATGTGAATAAAAATAATACAATTACAAAATTTGGTGGGTATATAATAAAAATAAGAATTATTCCAATATAAATGAGTGGGTATAAAATGAATGTAGAAAATTACTTCAATATTGGAAGATATGTTCACCATTCAATACCTCTCTTAGAACATCCACATTTTATATAGTAATTCCATATAATTAGACTTCAAAAATTCACTTTTTCTATAGTGTCTTCCATTGAATCAAACTAAACTAGTGTGATTAATTTCATATCACATTCAGTTGACACATTTTATTACAATGGAAACTACCTTTACCTAAAATTCATTAGGCACATGACTGTAATATTTTTTATGGTTAAAAATTTTGATGCACATCAAATATTTTTTTAAGATATTTCTTTTCACGTTTTTTATCATGCTAATTTCTTAATTCACTTCATATAAATTAATTTTTTTTCTCTTTTAATCATGATAATTATCCGAATTATTCTCTTGGTTTCCCTTAAAGATGCATGATATATATGATTTATTGACTTCATTCTGCAAGTTAATACAATATCACTAAAAGAAATTAATTATTGATAAAATAGATCATTTCAATGACTTAGTTTAATTCCATTGAACAAACCATCAATATTTTATTTGAGATTATGAATTTAGTCTGAATCAAGCCATGATTATCATAGATGTTAGAAACATACACATATACATTGGTTTTAATTCTAATTTAAATTCTCAATTACACTCTGCATTTCAAAATTCTTTTCACAGGGAGAATATTTATTGATGAATATCACATTAAACATTATCCATTCAATTTATCATATATCTTTATCCTATTTGGGTTTATGGATAAATGATAACCATTGAATTGATTATACTTTCAAAAAATACACTAATGGAATAAAAGACTCATATTCATTGAACCCATAATTTGATAATATCATTTTAAGGGATATAACTCATTTTTTAGATACAAATTCATTAAATGATCAATTTTGTGTTTGATGATTCTGTCACATGATGTTTTCCAAAATAGATAAATAATGACACGTAAAAACATGATTCTCTATACATGAATGGTTATTTATCATAACATAAGTTATTTTCTAAAATATATCCACAATCTAAGGAATTTTAAGATCATCTATACTATAATTGTCAGTATGGAAATCCCCACAATGACTAACGCTGTTGATTAATATTATTTGTTAACACACCATAACTAAATAATGGTAGACATTGATTCTTCTCAAAATTACTGTGAATATAGATCCTTAAAAAAAACCCTATAATGGTAAATGTTTTCAAATACTATCTATATTTATCATAATTCCCAAATAATCTATGTTTATTTAACATTTAGTTCTACATGTTTCTACAGGTGTTTCTCTACTACAGACTAAAGAATCCCCGACTCATTTAAAATAGAACCAGTTCGAGCTTTATTATATTAGAATAAGATACTATGAGACTCACTATGAGTGATAGATCAAATTATTTATCATTAAGAGAAAAATACCTTTGAGTCTCTTTTATGAAATTGGAAATATAAAATAGATTGAAAAATAATTATTATTGTTTAGAAAAATTTATTACAAAACCCATCATCTTATCTTGGAGATATGAAAAAACAATAAATATTGATCTAAAAGTGTCATTAAAATTTACATATAGTAGAATCTATCATGAGTTAATAATATATAATAAATATTGATAGGTGAATTACGGAATACACATTCTACTTAATCGATATCTTTATCATGGAATCCATTAATAGATAAAATAAATATAGTAATATCATTAATTATAATAACTGAATTCATACTGATGGAAATTACTGATTTTTGATGTCATGGCCTAGATATAATGATATGATTAATATCTAGGACTTTATCTAAAAATGTTTAATCAATTGGAAATATACAAAAAAAATTTAAAAGTATTGGCTAATTGGTCTGTCTAATATGACATGTAATTTAATTGAGGTAGAATATGTAATTGAGACCTAACCATAACTAAATTTCCACTATATTCCATCAATATTTAATTAAATATACAATTGATAAAAAATTTCTTATCAGTATATATCCATATTTAATATTGAGTAGTCAATATTACCTTCTCCCTAGTAAATATAATGACATACATAATGTAAAACCATTTGTAGAAATGGTATAAGGATTATGAAATAACAAATTCCATGATATAAATAATATATAAATACATAAAAAATGTAATATTAAAGGAAGAACAATTATTAAAAATTGAATGTTCAAATATTATTTTATTTACCACAATGTTAATATTATATAATGTCAGATTATAACTTCCTTGGTAATATAATATTTTTAATTAAATCACGACCTTTAGAATATTTAATGACATAGTTAAAATAATTAAAAATAATTAACAAATAATTTTATTACTCAAAACATTGAAAACATGTAGAAGAAGGTAAATAGTTTCAAATGGATATAGTGGGGGGGAAATTTATTAATGTCTCATACATATATATTAAACATTTATTTTATTCTTTTATAACTAATGTATAAAATGATGTCATTAAAAATTATAAATTCTCATTCAAACCATTTAAAAAAAGGAAAAATTAATTTAAAAATTAATTTTTAAAAATTAAATTTAATTTTGAAAAAATATATATGATATTATAGACATAGAATAAAAATATATTCAATCAAAATATAAAAATGAAAATTATTTACATTAATTATTTAATTTTATAAAAAAAGTTCTATATAGAAAAAAAATGGTTCAAATAATTGAAAGTCCTTAAATATAAATAGAATAAGAAAACAAATTTGGTATATAACGATTATATTATAAAATTCCTCCAATGAAAATAAGTTCTTTCCACACACAAAAATGAGATTGCGAAATTAATTATATCCACTCTCGTATCATTTAAATTAGATCCACAAGACTTATTAAACAATAAGTGAAAAATTAATAATAATTAATATTTATATATATTTTTAAATATATCAAAATGAATGTATATACATCATAAAAAACTAAATAGTATCATAATACCCAATATGATTCAATGGTGTTGAAATTGGTCCAAAATCCCTTGCATCGTGTTTAAAATGTCTCAAAACTGAGGTAATCCTCAAATATAATTAATATATATTTATTACAATAATAATATAAATCCATATAAATATCAATAATGTCATATATGATATATTTATATCATCATACTACCATCTTGTAAAAAATATTTTATTAATTCAACAGTTTTATTTGTTATCTTATTGTATGATCATGAATAATTATTCTTTGGTTTCTCTAGTTGTTGAATAGTAAATATTATTCTAAAATCTCTATTATTTTTATCATGATATAAATATAATATATATTTTTATTATATATATACCCATTATATATATATTCATAAATAAAATTTATTGATAGAAATATGATTTACCACATTCATGAAGATGGTAGATTGTAAGTATGCAAGAATTCTTTTTTCACTTTTCGATGAATCGAAAGAAATAAAGGATAATAAAAATAATCCATTATAGATTTATAATATCATATATATGATATATATTTGTTAAATATATACTTATCACAATCCATTTCATGTTACATATTAAAATAAATTCATGGAGGTGGTAGTCCACATGTTTATATGAGTGACATTATCTATTTCAAACATAACGGATGATAAGAAGATATATATTATTATTTATTTCAAGAATAATAAATTTTTAATAAATATCAAATATATTCATTAGTTCCATCCTTATTAATATCCATGAAATTATTTTATGAATGATGAATTACACCTTTATGTCGAGACAATAATCCATACTCACAACAATGTTTCTGACTTTCTATAGGATGGAAAATATGTGAAAAATGGAATCCCAATAATTGTAAAAAAATTAGAAATATTTATTGTAATTTTAATTTTAATTTAGGTCTGGTTTAATATATTTATAAAATTATAATATGATATAAACATGAATGAGTAGAATATATGATTATTATTCTTCAGTAGACATCCCCTAGCACCAATATTAAGGACATAAGGAATTGTCATTTAGATAGACAAAAACATCGTATTCATTTATATATAATTTTATATGAAATGTTATTATGATTTCGTAGAGATATATACATCAAATTCATGTAATTACAATACTTAATTGAAGTCCTTTTATAATTGAGTGGTGGGGAAATCTTGTAATTTTTCGTAATGTTAAAATATAATAAAATTGCATTTAGAGCCAATTGTTAGAAATATTACACATAATAGAGAATAATTATGATAGGTTTTTAATATAATAAAACAATTAAACTTATTTAGTCTTAGATATCTATATAATTCTTTTTTTCCATTAATACCTTTGTTACCCATTTTTAGACATAGCTGTGTTAAAAACATTTTTGACATTTAAAGGGTTTTAATTGAATATATAATTTGAAATGAGATCACAAATGGTCATCAAATGAAATTTCTGACCAAATAAAACCCCATTTCTTTAGTTAACGATTTTATTATTTTAAATAATTTAATAAAATATTATTCCATATGATATAATTAAAATTTATTTCTAATCAATTCATTTTTTAACATTAAAGTTGTCACGAAAAATATAAAATATAAATATAAAATATAAGAAAAATATTAACGTGTTATATTGGACTATAAATCTCTTTTAAAAATGTGAAACCACTCATAAATAATTAATATATACGTTTTTTAATCATTAAATTATTTTTCTAATGCTTATGGTGGCACTAAGTCATCATTTAGTATATATTTAAGGTATTTGTTTCATAAAAAAATGAAATATAAATTAACATTACTAAAAAAGTAATTAATATTTCAATAAATTGTTTATATTGAAAATTATAATGTAAAATTTCTTATTGATTTTAAATTCTTTTAATATTATTTTATCTTTAATAACCCAATTTAACCTTCATCGAGATGATAAAATTTTCCAAAATCACTATTTTTAATAATGTAAAAAACGTGTCCTAATTAAAAAAATTTATAAACCTAATTCAATATAAGTTATCTATTTTATTAAATTAAATCCAAATAAAATTAATAAAATAATTTTAAAATTAATCTTTAGAATGTGGAAAAACTGTTTCCCAGAATACTGAATTTGTATTCCTAAAAATGAATTCTTCCTGAATAATTTAAATTTGTTATATTAAATGAATAAATTTAATTATAATAAATAAAATATATTATATATAAAAATAATAAAAAAATAAAAAATAGAACGAAACATTTCCATTTATTTATTTAATGAAAAAAATGGAAATTTTTAAAAAATATGTAATTTTCACTTTTCAGTGGAAAATATATTTTCATTGAAAATTTAAAAAAATGACACCTTTTATTATAATGAAATGGGGAAAAATAATACTATAATAACATAATAATATTTCAATAGTTTTTCAGTATTCACTTAAACATTTTATATTATATAAAGAATATTAGGAAAGAAATTGAATTTATTTAATATATTATAAACTTTAATGTGTTAAATAGAAAAACCAAACAACAAAAATGATTAAAAATAATTAAAATAATTAACATTAGTGATAATACAATGAATAAAAATTATATAAAAAATGGTTCTACATATTAGATACCCACTAGAATCCATGGAATCAATAACATGTCCCCTATTTTTATAGCGAAATATACTAAGGATCATATATGTCCAATTTTCCACCATACCCTATGGTATACACAATGTCTCAATAAATAATTGTTACATCTAGAAAGAGAAATTAATTTTTTTAACAATCAATTTACAATGTATAACCTTTATATTTCATGGAAATATTTACACAAAATGTTTTATATATCTATAAATAATGATTTCATGATTGAAAATCCACTTCCATTTCAAAAATAATTTTGAGAGAACATACCAAACACACCATGATTAAAAATGTTAATTTTGAATAAAATATAATTTCACAAATAATATACATATCTATTCAATATCAAATTCAACTTTCATGTATTTCCAATAAAACATGAAAAAATTCACGACTGAAGGGAATTATTATAACAGAGAGGATGGTTTCAGACAGACAAAAGGATAGAGTCATATACCTCAATAGAAAAAAAACATATGAATTTTGAAAAGAGTAATGGGAAATGAATAGATATAGATCACATGGTCCTTCATCGTTATAACTAAGACCAAGAAGATGTAAAACGCCCAGTATCACAACATGATATAATATAAATGTCCAAAACACCTTCCTAGAATAATATTAACAAGCCAATCAAGCCAAAGGGATGATAGTTATCTATTTAATTGAGTTTAGACCTTTCATATTTTTCAACAAATTACCTCGTCAATGTCGTACAAGGAAAGAGAAAAATCCACTAGAAGATCATCTGTCCAATGAGCTTTTAAATAACACAAAATCCGAACCACACCACTATAATACTACCAACCATGGCATGGTTCCCTCAACCAGGAGACAAACCATGAGAACTATCCATGCCATGGATGCAATTCACATGATAATAATGACTGGATAAGACCTTAACCATACAGTGTTTGAGTCGTATTGGTTGTGGTGAAATAGGAAACAACTAACAAGACACACAATTAACCACACTAAGAATTGGGAACAATTATTCTTGTAATTTCATAGAGGAGTCTCGAAGAAACACCAATACATCCACTATGACTGTGGTGCTTCTTATTTCCCCCAATAATTCCAAATTTCAATTCTTACACCACTATATATGACACTTATTAATGTGAAATTAACATACATAAGTCTCAAATGTAAATATACATGTTACCATAGGGGTAATACATTCTTATGATGGTCATATATAATGATAACAACTAATATTTCAGATGGAATATGGTTTACAATTTGTATTGAGATATTTGTAGCTATTTGGAATAATGTTTTTCAATAATATTGTATAAGAGAATCCCTTCTATAATTTTTGTGGGAGTAAAACATGTCAATACAAGAAATAAAAATATATCATATTCTTAAAACCCAATTAAAATGATTCCAAACATCATAATAATTGAATATAAGGATCCCATGATAAAAATATAATTAACAAAAAAATATATACATTGGGATTTCATATTATACCTTACCTTCTGAAATAACCCCTATGTTAATATCATTTAACCTATAATCATTGTAACAATGTTTTTACTCATTATGAGTAATGAATGTTGATTAAAATTTTCCAAAATTAAGATATGTTAATCATGGAATATAGGATCGATAATTTGACACTTACATGATTGATGATATAATATTTATAATATTATATTTAATTATGAAGCATTTTTTTGACATTAAATACAATTTACGGTTAATTTTAAAAATATTTTCCAATCAAAAATTTAATTCCATAAATATATCAATAAAATGTAAAAACAAATTATTTCACCATCACCTATACATTATAATAATTCAATCAACCAAAGGGTAACCATTATGAATTAAAAATAAATTACATCAAATTCTTTTAATTTAACTTATTTTATTTTTATAATACATGTATAAGAAAATTATAAGTGTTTCATATGGCTTTAAAGAAATTATAAAATATCTAATATTAAAAAAAAATCTATACATATAATAATTTATTTTTATTAATGATTAATATATATAACCATTAATATCAACTTTATATCGTTATAACAACATTTTATAGTCACTGAAAGTCTTAGATCATCATTTTATAAATTGCCTCAAAGAAACTAATATAAGAGAAATAATCAATGTAATGTTCAAAAAAGAATCATATTTTTATTTAGAATAGTTATACTCAAATTTAACACATATATTTATATAATTGAATTTTTTTGATTGATTATTGGAGAAATGACCATAGTTTAAATCCTTTAAACATGTTTAACAATAACTATGGTGGTAATCATTTACCAAAGATAATATAAATTAAGACGAAACATGATATTAAATAAATTATACATTTTGATACTCCTATTTCTATATATATTATAAAAATTACATGATTCAATCCAAATAATTTTTAGAAATTATTTTTAATATATGTACCAAAAACACATAGAGAAAAAATTTGAGATCAAATTAATTTTTATAATAAATTTGAACTTACATCCAAACAAAATATAATGTAAAATAATGTGTAAATAAGTAATTTTTTAATCAATGGGATATGAAGTTACTATAAAACAAATATCAACATTACACTATATATTTAAATTACATGATTTAAATAAAACTAATTATCTATTTCAAAAATTATATTTTTTTCCCATTTCACTAAAAAATAAATCATTTCATCAAATTTAAAAAACTTCACTAAATAATAATTTTTAAATTTATAATTCATATAAAATGATTATTTGATATTGTGATTAATTACTATTGTCACAAATTATTTTAAATTAAAAATTCTAAAAATGTGTTAAAATATATTTTTAGAAAAATTAATTTCAACATAGAAAAATAATTTATTCTAATTATTTTATTAATAACAAAAAATATATAAATTTTAACTTTATTTAATGAATTAACTATTTTAATTAATGAACAATTTTCTTATTAATAGTTCATAATTTAGTTATTCATATTCATACACCTTAAATAAATTCCTATGTTATTATTGAAATATTTGAATAATATAATTTCTCAGTTTGGATAAACATGGGGTTTTTCTTCTTTTAAGATATCAATAATTTTATTGCATTAAAAGATAATTAATAAAAAAATGGGAATTATATACCAATGTAAATATACACGGTATCTTGAATATATTATCGCATATGATTTGATGTTAATTCTCCAGCTCTACCAATTCCACTGAAGACATTCAATAAGGATTCAAAGATACAATTTTTTCCTCAGTGACTTGTTAAATGAAAAATACGAAATAATATGTATGTTCATTTCTAGGTAGTTATAATATTAATAAATCAATTTTTTCATTGATTATAAGGAAATTCCTCATCTTTTAAAGTGCATTTCCATCCATTGATTTTGGTTCCTCTTCCAATCCTCCTTGAATTTCATTACGGTGAGAAACAGAAAGTTTATCATGAAAATAATTAGATAGTGAGGTTTCCCCTGTATCAATAAAAGATTATATGACGACTTTTAAAATAATGTCTCTTTATGATAGAAATATTTTTTAATATTATACATTGAGTGTTGATCTACAAAATTTAAGGTGTTAAAGTCAATGATTATTATGGAAATAAAATATTAAATTGGGAAATATGTATGCATCATAGTATAGACTGCCAGATATATCATTTAACGATAATAGATCTAATTTTTTTCTCGATTAATAGATCCATTGATAGATTATTTTTTTTATGATTAAGTAATCCTTTAAATAATTAATTATAATAATTTTTTTAATGATTCAAAATCTTATAAACAATTAGCTAATATTTAGTTTGTAATAAATATACCTATTATCAAATATTGTAGAACATCAACTTAATGTGTAGTATTCATCTATTATAATCAATTACCATAAGTTATTTTTTGATGAGAATAACCCAAATATATGGGTTATTTGTTTGAAATGTTCATTTTCTACATATAGTGAGACCATATTACTTCATTGGGTTCACCATTTTATTTCCATTCATGATCATGATGGTTTTTTCCACAAATTATGAAAACACTAATCCCCTTCAAGAGTGAACAAGGGTATTTCATTGCCTAATTATTGTATATTACAAATTCAACCCATACATATTTACCTTTTACCAAAATTTTAATTATAAAATATAATTACATTGTTTCTTATTACGACCCTGAATTATCAAATCAGAAATAAATCAACCTATATTCATGGATAATTTATGGATCAAAAATGGGTATTTATTAATCATATATTTTAATTATCAAACATTTTATCGCATTCCTCTTTAATGTTATTTTTATTATGAAATTTAATTTCAATATCAGTAGGTCTCTCCTGATTGAAATATTTCCCATTTAATACGATATTAAATATCTAAAATATCATGATCAATATCTCCCCATCAATAACACGAAATAATATTTTTGAAATATTGATTTTCAAATTAATTTAATATTTTCAATATTTTTTGATACACACAACCCCATGTTTAAGCAATTCATAAAATTATATGAAAACAATATTATTGAAAATAATATTTATCAAATAGTCATTAAAATGGAATGTATGAATATTTATATATATATTATTAAAATATATAGTGTACACAAGAATATAAAATTAATTCAAAGGGGACTAATTAATTATAGATGAAAAAAAATATTAATATAAAAGAAATATTTTTCGAAAAAATTCTATTTTTTAATTGCAGTAAATTTCACGTAACAAATTATTTTATTGATTTTATTGATATATGTATATATATTATTTTTATTAAAATTTTTGAAATCCAAATTTTTTTATACAAGATATAAAAAATTAAAAATTTACACTTAAAACTATACTTTTATAAAATATTATTTTGCCAACTTTTTTGCACCGAAAAAAAAATAATTATTGCACAATTTGAAAAGTTATTATAAAAAATTGGATTCATTTTTTAATTCAGAATAACTAAATTATGTGGTTGTTTATTATTTAGATTTTTTTGATAATGAAAAACTTTTATTAACATGTAAAAAATAATTGTTATTATTATGAATTGTCATTATTTTTTAATCTTTATGAAATATTTAATACGGTTTTAAAATTAAATTTAGATAATTTATATATATAATTATCAAATGAAGGTCATTGAAATAGTTTTTATTTTAATTTTTGAAATATTTATTTTAATCTTTTAATCATTTTCCCTATAAAATCCTGATTTCTCATTCAGTCTGTGTGATTAGTTTTAAATTTAAATTTTCAACATAACTATTTGAATGAGGAAAATTTTTATTCTATATTTTGATTCATAATAATTAATATTATCTAATATTGTCAACAGAAAATTTTAACATAATAATTAGTAAAAGTGGTAAATATTATTTACTATAGTAAACAAAAAATTGTGTTTACAGGGCTGTTAAACTATCGATATAAGGGTTAAAATGAAACAAAATTGTAAGAAAACCATTTTATGAATTATTTAAACAATATTTATTAATATAATGATCATTATTGTTTTTGGATCCTTTTAGTATGGGAAAACACATGGGTAGTCCGTTTTCTTTTCAAAATTTATTGGTCTGCCACATCCCAAAATTATAAAATGCCACCCCACTCTTAAAATTATTATAAATTCAATACCTATTTGTTCATATATTACCGACCCAAATAACTATTTTAATTACATATTATCCACATATAATCCATATTATTGATAGAATTCTAAATTTATAATCATTTTGTTGAAAACAAAAAAATTAGTCTGTAAAAGTTGTAACGTCCCAAATCAATATGATTATTTTATTTCTTCCAACACCTGCTACAATTATTATTGGAGACTGATGATAATTTAAACAAAAAATAATACATATGATTATATTTTCATATAATAATATTATAACCTAAATCCTTCAAATCATCCATAAAATGGGATTTTGTAATCATTATTCATGTGTATGGAATTTTACTTCCTAGCGAAATGATGTTATTCATATCCCATCACCTCCTATATTTGCTGGATATACAGTTTTATTTATTTTTTACATATTCTATTTAGATATTATTAATCTTATTTAATCATTATGTCTAATTGTTTTTCTTACATTCCACTCTGTGGGTACATGATGATGTAGTTCGTGTGTACGATGGACTACTACAACACGAAAAAATGGATTTATTCTAGGTTTAAATAGGAATCCTTATGGATGTATTATATGAAATTATTTTATATTGATGAAAAAAGATTAATTATAATTTTTTATTTATAATTTTATATTTCAACCCATTATGAAAACGGAAACAATGTTCATGGATACGTACATCCTACCATCTCCATGTAAAATAATTTTCATTTTATATCTCAATGTTTTATGGATCACACTATATAAATATCTACATAATATATATGATATTTATATAATTATGAAAATTTTAGGTATTATTTACCCATCGTCAATGTAATTGTACCAACAACAATTAATCAAAAGATAGAGAAAAATTAAACAAGTTATTTCTCAAATCATTACATTTACATGAAATTTTTTAATAGCAGCCAATATATGGTCAAATGTAAATCATATATTTTATGATATATATATTTATTTTTATTTAATATTTATATAATTAACTTATATTTATTATGTAAGAGGTTAAAATTTTTAATAAGGAAGTCAAGATTTTTTGTTAGGTAATTTTCCCCCTTTTTAATTCTGTGAGACACATTCAATACTCACCACATAATTACTAAATTTCATGTATAAAAATACAATTATTTTATTTTATTAATATTATCATGATATTAATTATGATTTAAATAATAATTTTATGACCTATATTATTTGAGTTTTACAAATCCAAATATTGTATGATAATAGTATATTTTTGTCTCAATTTTTTGTCTTTGAGACATATGATATGTTTTTCAAAAACAACCTTTTATGAGTATTCAATTAATCCCCATGACATGTAATATCCTTAATTTTTTTATTATAATTATATTATATGTCTCATTTAATGTAACTCTTTTATTAGGGTTACAATTAAATGTTCAAAAATAGTTACCCTTTTATGTTATAATCATATCATTTTTTGAGATTGCAGTTGATTATGCTTAAAATGGTGAAAGAATATAACATATCCCTCAATAAATTTTTTTATTTTAATCTAGTTTGGTTATATAATTATAATAAATAAATATTATTACTTTTTCTTTGTTTATATAATATGAATTACAAACCATAATTGTATGATATAAAAGATAAAATACATAATCATAAATAAAACATAAACATAATATATATCATATATAAATACAGTCCCATTTTAATGGCCACCACAGGAGGCGGTATGAGATATTCGAACAATCATCATTTCAGGAGGCGTTAGTTTTCCATCCACAAAAACAATATATTCTTCACCCATTTGATAGAGGTATGTGTATGTGTAATTCGAATAATTCTCATATAAACATCCTAGTATATTTTGGGTAATCATTTTGGTATAAAATAAAGTAATAAAAAGAGTTTAGGGGTTGGAGATGTAAAATAAAAGAAAATAAAACAAATTAATTTAATACAAATTGTTACCATTAATTTGGGTAACATCCTTTGGATTGAACCAAAATAAATTCTTGAAGAGACTTATTTATAAGATAAGACCTATTGGTGGAGGAGGGAGATATAGGGATCATAATTGGTCTGAGTTTGGATGAGCCAAGGGGATTGAGAGGTGTGAGGAATTGGTTAGAAATGGTCTTCTTTTAAAAGGGGGAGGATGGGCTCTTTAGAAAAGTGTGAGAATATTATTTTATTATATAATGATATTCGGTTTCTAAATATCCAAAAATATTTGAAGTCTATGATAAGATGAATCATAGTCGAAATAATATCATCCAAAAGGAATTTGATAGGTTTTGGATAATATTTTATCCATTATAATTTTATTTATTTAAATGATTTATTATTGAGGTAAACACTGCATCATTATTGTATCATAAATAATTTAATTTATTCGACTTCTAAAACTTATAAAAAAATACCATGATGTAGGAAATAATTTTTTATTTCTATATAATATTTATAATTCACATGATAACTTATTAACCCTATGTAAAGACCAATTTACTAAAAGTTCTTTGTTTATGTAATTTTTTCCTTTAAATTAAATTAATTAATCCAAATTGTCATTATCATTCATAAGTGGCTCCATGGGGTCCCAAAATAGACCCTAGTATTCCCATGTTCGGCCATTACTCATCAAATATGGTTAGGACAAGTGTTAAGGTAATATGGAATTATTATAATATAATTTTTACCTTAAATTACTCGATTTACCTTTAACTGCGATAAATAAAAGTCAAATCATACTATTCACTAAAAATTATTATCATCTTATTGAACCACATTTTACTTATTAATAACAATAATGTATGTTTTATTTTTAAATTTTAATTCACAAAAGTGGTAAATTTTAATTTAAATGAAAAAATATGTTTTTTTAACTACTACTAAGTGGTTTCACTATTCATAAAAAATTGATGTTTTTCAGAATAATAACAAAAATTCAACCTAATATATATTTGATATTCCAAATTAAAAAATGATATATATTTTTCAAAATAATAAACATGGAAGTTGCATTAATTAATTTAAAATGAATTCATGTTGTTAAAATAAATAGCGTGTTTTTGAAAAACAATAACTATCAAAAGATTGACACTTCTTTATATTCAAATTCAAAGTGATATTAATTACAATAACTAAAATTGGATATAATTGTAAAAATATATTCTAATTACACTTTAAATCCAATTAAAAAGATAATATATCCATATAAATAAATTATATTAAAACATGTTTTTAAACTAAAATATCATATTTTCACTATTCATAAAAAATGAACTTTATTGGAAAAATTCAAAAAATTTACACGAAGAAAATTTTGATTTCCCCATTCTAAAAAATGTTTTTGTATGGTAAAATATAATTTATTAATATGACCAAAACTATATTTAAATAGTTTTTTTCATTAAATGTTGTAAATAGACCTTTTAATGTAAATTATGCTTAAAATTAGATTCATTCACAATTTAAGCCTCTAAAATTTATTGGATAAAAGTAAATACATTTAACAAAAATGTATAATAAAATTGTAGTTAGTTTTTTTCATTACCTCCAATATAATTCCTAGGAGTTATCTTCCATTTAAAATAATAATATTATATTATTACTGTGAAACATAAGATTTCAAAGAAAACTATTGTAGCGTATTGGGTACTCTATTGTACATATCCACCCTTTTAAAGTGAAATTAATTTTTAAATCACAAATATTAATAACTATGAAAATCTCTTATTCTTCATTTACCTAGGATGTTACATCCTTTCCCCATTTTGGAAATTTCATCCTCACAATTTTTATTCACTTATCAAAATAAGTGGGGGTATTTATCCATCAAAACATTTTCAGATTCCCATGTTTCCTCTTCATCCATATGGTTTTTTCACAAAACTTTGTCCTGGTGATTTAACTTATTCCACAAAACGTGCTCTCTACGGTCAAGAATTAATGGTTGTTATTCATAAGAGAGATTCTTTTCCAACTAAACTACCTCTGGACTCAAAACATGATATGGATCTAGAATATCCTTTCTCAACATCGAAACATGAAAAACATTGTGTACCTGGGATAAAATGAAGGTAAAGACACTATTTATCAAACTGATCCAACTTTCTCCAGGATTTCATAAGGTCCGATGAGCCTCAGACTCAACTTTCCCTTCATACCAAAACTCATCCCACTTTTCCGAGGAGAAGATTTGCGAAAGACATTATCACCTACCTCAAAAGAAATATCCTTCCTCCGATTATCTGCATAGCATTTCTATTTGATTTTAGCTATTCTCATGTGCCTCTGAATCATCTAAACTTTCCTGCCATCTCTTCTACCAATTATGGTCCCATCAGCTTCCTTTCACCTACTTCATCCCAAAAAGCTAGAGTTCGACAAAAATTTCCATATGATTACTCAAATGAATCCATCTGCATACTAGAATGGAATCTGTTATTATATGAGAATTCAATCAATGAAATATGTTGGTCCCAACTTCCTTGGTAATCTAGTGAACAAGCACATAGCATATCCTCCAAGGCCTGAATTGATTGTTCTGACTACCTATCTAATTTCAGATGAAAATCTGTACTAAACATTATTTTAGTACGTAACGACTTATGAAAGCCTTTCCAAAAGTTATTAGTTAACCAAGGATCACGATAAGATACAATGGGGATGGGAACTCCATGCAACCTGACTATCTCTTTAACATACAACAGAGTAAGTTGATCTATGGAAAAAGTATCTCGAATTGGAAGGAAATGAGAAGATATATTAAATCGATCAACTATAACCCATAGTGCAATATTACCTCAAGATATTTTCACTAATCTGACAACAAAGTCCATGTATATATTGTACCATTTCCACTCTGGCACCAGTATTGACTGTAAAATCCCTTTCAGTAATTGTCGCTCTACTTTAACCTGCTGACAAATCAAACACTTCACAGTAAAACTTTCAATATCTATTTTTGATTCCATCCCACAAGTAATAATCCCGAAGATCATTGTAAAACTTATTACTACTAAGATGAACTGGAAACAGAGAACTATGAGATCCTTATAACATCTCATTATTCAACTGGGAATCACAAAACACACATAATTTCTTCCCAAACCTCAAAACAAAATCATTATCAACGTTAAAATCAGGCAGCCTAACCTTGTGAACCAACTATACTGTTTTATGTAACTCAATGTCTTCTTTATGTGCTTGCTTAATTTTGTCTAGTAGAGATGATTTCACTGACACCTGAAACAAAACAGAAGAATTTCTTGCACCAAAAACTTCTATGCCAAAGTTCATCAAATCAAAAACCAAAGGATCTCATTCCAAACGTAGCATGGTTAATGATGCATTACTTTTTTGAATCAAAGCATCAAAAAAATTATTTTCCATTTCTGTGTGGTAAGGAATCGTGAAATCATAATCCTAGATTAATTCTTGCTATATCCTCTATGTCACATTCAATTCGTTCTGAGTGAATATATACTTTATACTTTTGTGGTCAGTATATATTTAAAATTTTACTCCATTAAAATAATGCTCCCATATTTTTAAAGCAAAAAACAATAGTAGATAATTGCAAATAATGTTTAGGGTAATTTAACTCATGAGGTTTCAACTGACATGAATCATAAGCAATTACCTGATCATTCTGCATTAGGACACAACCAAGCCCCTTCAATTTTGGTTAACTGTAAATAACAAACTCACCATTTCTAGAAGGTAGTATCGAAACTGGAGCATTCACCAATCTTCATTTTAATTCCTAAAAACAATCATCACATTCTTTTTTCCAAATGAAATTAAAATTTGTTCTAGTTATCATAGTCATTGTACTAGATAATCGTGAAAAATGCTCAACAATCCTGTGGTAATGACCTTCCAAACCTATAAAAATCCGGATCTCAGTTATATTTTTGGGTCTTGGCCATTGTTCAACAACATTTGTTTTAGGAGGATCAACAATTATGAATTTTTTTGAAACAATGTGACCATGGAATGAAATTTTTTGTAACAATTATGAATTTCCCATAATGTTTCTTTTCTTTTAAGGTTTGAAAGATCACCCTTAAATGACTTTCATGATGCACTTTAATTTTAGAATAAACCAAATCATCATCATTGAACCGAACCACAATATTATCCAACAACTCACGGAAAATTCTATTCATATGATCTATGAATACATTAGGTACTTAGGCTAACCAAACATGCCGAACTACAAATTCATAATGGCCATATATATTATAAAATTAGGTCTTTGGAATATCTGCTTCATTTACATTCAACTGATGGTACCCGATCTCATGTCAGTCTACGAAAAATACTGAGCTCGCTAGCGCTGATCTAACAACTCATCGATATGAGGTAAAATATACTTGTTCTTAATAGTTATGTTATTCAATGCTCTATAATCAATGAGAAGACTCATTGAACCATCATTATTTTTTAAAAACAAGTCATGAGAACCCCATAGTGATGTGCTAGGTCGAATGAAACCATTATCTAATAACTCCTGAAATTTCTTCTTTAACACAAAAAGTTCAATTTTAGCCATTCGATAAGGGGGTTTTGAAATTGTCTTAGCATCAGAAACAAAGTAAACAGTAAATTCAACTTCCTGATCTAGTATAATACCTGGAAACTCATTAAAAAACTTCTAGGTACAAATTTTCCACTGGCACATCATTAATCTAAAAAGATCCTTTTTTTCAAAAATATGTGCATGGTAACATTCATTCCCATATTTTAATAGTTTCACAGCATCCTGATATATAATAAAAAGAAAGGGTTCATTATTGTACACAAACTGGAAATCATTTTGAAAAGAAACTGCATTAGGTTTTTATTCAATCTTAGCCTGTTAAACAACAAGCCAATACATGCCAAAAATAATATCAAACTCTACTAGACGTAAAACAATAAGGTCTGTAGGTAGATTAATTCCGCACAAAAGAAAGTGATGTTTCTTATGTTTTCTTTTTGTCTTAATATTTATTCCATGTGTTTTTCACATAAGTATCATATTCATATACTGAGATGGAATTCCCAATTCACTTGAAATCTTTTTAGAAATGAAATATTTTTCAGACCCTAAATCAAACAACACATTGGCATAATCCAAAAAAAATATTGTACCTAATAATACTTCATTTGATGGCCCAACAACTTCTGATGTAGTTGAAATGGATTTCAACACCGCTTTCTGCTTGTAGTATGGCTGCTTACCCTCAGTTGAGTTCTTCGCAGGACACTCATTTTCATAATGACCCATTTCATTTCACTTAAAACATCTTACTGATGGCTATTCATTACTTGCATGATCATCTTCCTTATAGTTACGAGCAATATGACCAGACTTAACACACCGAAAGAACTTTCAGGACGTTGATAATAATTCTCCAGGATTCTTATTACCATAATTCTCAGAAGTTGGATATTTAATTTTCTTACCTCCAACCTTCTTTGATTAATTCATTCTATTTGTCTGCTAACTGGACATCTTATTCTATTGTTTTTCAGTGAAAAACTGATCATCGGAAAACTCTATATCCACTGTCTCCACACATCGAACATGCTTTTCATAACTTTTGAACTCACAAGAGGCTAATGCTATTCAATATTGTGGCTTCAGTCCTGAGTAAACTCGATTTATCTTATTATTAATATCTCTGATGAAATTTGGAGAATACCTTGCCAGTCGAGTGATTTTTTCTTCATATGAAGCCACTGAGTCATCCTCCTAAATTAATTCAAGGAATTGTTTTTCCATCCTAATATGAACAACCATAGGAAAATATTTCTCAAGAAAAATACCTTTTAATTCATCCCAATCAAGAGCATAGATCTCTTCACTATCCCTGATATTTTTCACCATCGACCACCACTGATCAGCTACACCTTCAAAATGTTAAACAACAAGACTAACCTTTTGATGGTCTGAACTACCCATGAGATCAGAAACCTTTTCCATTTAATTAATCCACCCTTCTGGTAGCACCGTGTCAGATGACCCTCTGAATGATGGGGGATGTTTCCTCATGAAATGATCCACTACTGACATGTTCCTATGCAGTTGATCTACCCATTCTCATGAATGGATACCACAACCATTTATATCCTAAGTAAATTGTTCCATAACTGCAACAAACAATTAAGTTCCAATTCTGACAATATCAGGTTGCTGATTTGGAAGGTTGTCTTCCTCCTAATGTCATCCCAACATAGCTACCATGTTTACTCGGTGGAAAACCATTCTGAACATAGAAATATCTTATGCGAAGAAACATGGTAATATATAGATGCTGTATCATTTCAATATTACCATAAATTAATTTATGGACATTTGTTTAACAATAACCTAACTCCTAAAGTTGTCTAAACCAAACTCTGATACCAACTATAAGGAGACAACCTTAAAACATTACATAATCATGATTTAAATGAATAATTAACATTATGGATCTTTTTAGGTTTAGAGTTTTAGATAATTATGCCATAACTATTACATTTCATTTCAAATAAAATACAATGTAAAAACTTCTACTCAGTTACCATTTTATTCACAAAACAAGAACTCTTGAAAAAAGAGTCATGTCTATTTACATGTTTAAAATATCATGAAATTTCCTTGATCCCATACTTGACCCTATTCCACATTATGTCTTGTGAAAAACAGTTCAAAAACATGGTATGAGTATAAAAATCTCATTAAGGGATAAGAAAAGAAGGGAAACTGTAAGTCATTGAAAACAACAAGTAAACCACAATAATTTATCATAAGTAATACTTTTCACCTCTATGAAGTAGTAAATACTCATCACTGAATAAAATATAACTAGATAACCTTTTGTAAACAAAAGATTACCATAAAACCCATGTAAACAACACAAAACATATAAAGGTATCTTGGGACATAAACGCACTTAAATGGAATAACCATACTTTCGACTTCCACCCATATCACTAAATGGAATATCCATAAGGCCGACTTCCATACTCAATGCATTGGAGGTTATAATGTAAAACCCATCCTGGTTTATCACAGCACCACCGGACATTTGGTTTATCATGTAACCACCCGTCAATTGTCCAAGTACAATTATAAAATCATAACACATTAAAAATATATAAAGGAAATAAAACATTTCCACATTTCAATCACAATATATCACTTAATTATATTGACTTAAAAAATCCATTATCAAAACCAATTTTCAATAACAAAATACATAAAAGAGTATATATTATTTATTTTCCATGAATAAAACATTACGGCTTGTTAAGGATTCCAAAAAATAATAATACTTGCGTTGGAGAAAAGTTTATTGTCACCGCTTACGTTAAAAGAAACATTCCATTTTGTCATTTAGTAAAACGATTCATAGAAAAATATCTCCGTTGAATAAAATGAAAATTCAAAGGTTTTTATACAGTTTATAAAAGAATGTCGTTTAATAATTCAAAATATGCCTCAATGAAAGATGATTGAAATGAATTCCCTTTCCTCGTGTCGACATGACTCGATCATTCTTTAATATCATGAATAATAAAATAAAGTTAATTTATAATTTATTAAGAGAATTTTTAAAGTTTATTGTTCCCTTTATATAACTTATTACCATGTTATAAAAATTATGTAATCATCCACGTTAATAATGTTTGTTATTTTGATATTTAGTACATGAGTCACAAATGAACACCATATAGTTACACGTTGTTCACATGGTCAAAAGTTCATTGTATCTTGAATGATATTCATGATTCAGATATCATATATATCATATATATCTAGTATATATATGAATTTATAATAGTACATAACATTTGGAGGTAAGAAATGAAATTCACCATTCATGGAGACGGTAAGCCTTAAATACGCATGAAGACTACTTTCATTTCTATTTTTTATTCTAATGGAATTAAAACATAATTATACATAGTTATATTATAATTCAAGTATAATATCGTATATAATATCATTAACTCTATCCTTTATACATCCCATATATGGCATGAACGAGACATATCACTTTGTGGGGGTGGTACTCCGCACTTCCTCAAATTATATTATAGTGTTTACCCATAATGCAAACCATAAAGGTATGCTATAAAAGAAAAAATAAAGAATAATAAAGAAAAAATAAACATAATATATATCATATATAATTACAGTGCCATATTAATGGCCACCATGAGAGGTGGATGGAGATAATCGATCTATCATCGTTTCGTGAGGCGTTAGTTTTACATCCACAGAAACAATATATTCATCACTCATTAAATGGAGGTGTGTAAAAGAGTATTTCAAATAATTCTCATCACAACATCCCAGTACATTAAGGATATTTTTGTAGTAATAAAATAAAGTTATAAAAATACATTAGGGGTTGGTGAAGTAAAATAAAATAAAATAAAAGAAAATAATTTAAGAGAAACTGTTACCTTTAATTTGGGTAACTTCCATTGGTTTTAACCAAAAGTAATTCATGATATGCCTTATTCCTAAGGTAATGTTTTCTAGATCGAGGATAGGGATGTAGGGAGCTTAATTGGTAAGAGGATGGTTGAGCCACGGGGGAAGATATTTGTGAGTAATTGGTTAGAAATAGTATCCTTTTATAAGCTGGAGGAGGGGCACTTTACGAAAGTGTGGAAATACTATTTTATTATATAATGATATTGGGTTTATTAAGGTCCAAAATAAATAATGTCGTAGATATTATGACTCATAGTCTAAATAATATCATCCATTAAGAATTGGACAGGTTTTTGAGAATATTTTAATCATTATAATCTTAATTATTTAAATGATTTATTAATGAGGTAAACACTACATCATTATTGTGTCATAAATATGTTAATTTCTTCAATGTCTAAAAATTAAAAAAATAGCATGATATAGGAAATATTTTTATCTTTCTAACAAAAATTTATAGTCCAGTGGATAAATTATTTAACCTTATGTATAAATTAATTAACTAAAAGTAATTTGTTTATGTCATTTTTGCCTTTACATTAAATTTTTTAATCTTAAGTGTCATTATCATTCATAAGTGGATCCATGGGATCAAAAATCGACCCAAGGATGCCCATAGTCAGCCATTACTCATACTATATTTTTAGAAGAAGTGTTAAGGTAATTTTTAATTATTAAAATATTATTTTTACGCCGAATTACCCTATTTACCTTTAACAGCAGCAAACAGAAGTCAAATGTTCCAATTCCCCAAAAAATTATTTTCATATTATTGAACCACATTTTACTTACTAATAACAACCATGTATGTCATATTTTATAAATTCAATTCATAGAAGTGGTAAAATTCATTTAAATGAAAATTTCAGTTTTTTAACTACTACTATGTGGTTACACTGTTCATCAAAAATTGATGCTTTTCAGAAAAATACCAAAAAATCATCCTAAGCTATATCTGAAATTATGAATTCAAAAATGATTTATATTTTAGAAATTTTTATACATAAAAGTTTCATTAATTAAGTTAAAATTAATTCCCCTTGTTAAATAAAATTCAATGTTTATAAGAAACAAAAACAATCCAAAGATTGACACTTTTTTATGTCCAAATTCAAAATGAAATTAATTCAAATGTCCATCATTGGATTAAATGTTAAAAATAAATTATCATTACACTATAATACCAATTAAAATGATAATATAAACATATAAATAAATTATTTTAAAACATAGTTTTGAATTAAAATACAATATTTGTCAATATTCATTAACAAATGAACATTGTTGGGAAAATTACACAAATTTACAGAAAATTAATTTTGATGTCCTATTTTAATGAATGGTTTTATTTTGACAAATATAATGTATTATTGTGACTAAAACTATATTTAATTTTGTTTCTCCATTAAAAGGTGGTAAATTGACCTTTTAATGTAAATTATGATTAAAATTAGATTTATTCAAAATTTAAACCTCTAACTTTTATTGGATAAAAATAAATACATTTAAATAACTTGTATAATCATATTGTAGTTGGTTTTGTTCATTCCTGCCAATACAATGTCTTTTAGTTAACATCCATTTAAAATAATAATATTATATTATTAGTGTGCAATGTAAAATTTCAAAAAACTCGTTGTTGCGTATATGGTATGCCATAAAACAAAGACACCCTTTTATAGTAAAATTAATATATAATTAAAAAATATTAATATGTATGAAAATAAATTATTCTTTCTTTACCAGGGATGTTACAACTCAGATTCCTAGGGATATTTTTATAGACAACACTAGGTATTTAATAAAGGATATGGCAATGGATGAGTAAAAATATATGAATTTTTTTAAATGAAGGAAAATGATAGATAATGTCGGTTCCATGTAATTACATCCCAATACGGATACTAAAATTACATTTGTTTCCATAAAAAATCAAAATAGGAGTAATAACATTAAAAAGGGTGAATTAATATGAACATGATCATCACCAGGTGCATGACATCATGACTTATTGTATAGTTGGTGTAAACTCCCAAAGTATATCTTTCTGAATTTTAAGAACTCATTTTGATCCATTATGAAGGTTTTAAAAAATCAAAATGAATTAACTAGGATAAATCTAATGTGTAATAGATTAAAAATAAGGATTATTTATTAAATATCATATTAGCCTTTTTTTTAAATTATTTAGATCGACATTATTATTATTTTTTCACACTATTATTTTTAGTTTTAATTAATATAGGGAAACCAATTAAACAGGATTGACCATGAATTTGATAGACAATGTGTTTTTTTGCAACAAAATAGGATGAAAAAATTATTAAAAGATATTGTGATTATAATTATTTTGATCTCACAACATATGATTATCAACTTTCAAGTTAAATTTTTTTTGGAATTACTAATGATGGGAAGGATAAATTTTATTGAGAATTTGATGTAAGAACCCAGATCTTCGTTTGAGGTGTGTTTTCCTTTTTCTGGTGTTTTTGGAAAAAAATGAAGTTTCTGGAAATATTTGAAGTACATGCCGTGTACATTCTGAGTACAAACCATGTACTCTTTCCCCCATCGAAACCATGTGTTGGCTGGGTCCGGGCCACACACACGCAGTGTAGGGATTACGTGGAGGCCGATTTTGGCGGAGTATGGAAAAACCCACTACACGACGTGTACTTTTTTTATTTCATTAATATGACTGGGGTCACACCTAATACTCATAAACGTTTTCTTATCCACCTAATTCCTCCCAGAGCATCCAAGGAGGATGATTCTTCTCCGTGCCACTGATCCTTCACGAGTTATCCGAATCTAACTCTGATGATTGTAGAAGAATCACAGCGGTGAGTTCTTGGTTCTTCTTTGGCCTCGTTTCCTGATTCTTCTTCTCGTGTGAGTTATCTGAGGTTGAATGGTTTAGAAATTTTTGAAGATCTACTCTGTTATAGGACGATTCATCGGCCAAGGTTCATGTATATCGATCTTTGAGGATCCAATAAGGTTGTTTGTTGCCCTAATCTGATGTTCTTTGAGTTTTGGTTGAAAAAGTGCCAGATACCCATGTATCGGGTATCCTGGGTTAAGGATTTTGGTCCTATTGTTTATTTTCCCAAGATTTCATGTCATCTTATGATTAATTTTTGATAACATATGCTTGGTTGTGTGTTTGAGGATAACCCCATGGGTGTTTCTCCCTCTGTTTGGCTATTTATCGTCGTTTGGCACCATTTGCCTGTGAGGCACACCCTATGGCACTTTTTAGTTACATGTTATCTCTCATTCCATGTGTTTCCTGCTATTTAAATTATTTTGATCTATGGTAGCTATTAGACATGTTTTATTAACTTACTTAGAGCTGTTGATAGTCAATTACGCATGACTAGACTGCTCAGGGCTGTGAGAACCTGGTGCGGGAGATCAAAGATGGAATAGACGATTAAGTGCTTCCCTAGAGGGTATGTGGGTTTTAGTTCGTATGTAGGACCTATGGGAATATGACTTTGTGCTTCCCAAGAGTGTTCTTTGTTACCCACGCATCAAGACCAGATGAGGAATTAGACGTAAGTTCTTCCTCAGAGAGACTGTAGCTATCATTGCATGACTATAGGGGAATTGACGTAAGAGCTTCCCAGAGTGTATGTGCCCTGTTTGATTACTGGACTATACGGGTCTGCTATTTTTACCCACCCAGAGAGTCATTGTGAATTATTGATGGTTGGTTGTGACGATTCCACCAAGACAAAGAAAAATCTTGGGGTTTTGTACTGCTTGTGATTAGGTAGTCTTTTGAGATACCTATTGTGTTACGTGATTACCTTGGAATTGAAAGATTTGACTGTTTTCCCCGGTTGTATAATTAAATGAATGTGAATGGTAATTGTTTGGATTATTCACTGTTGTACTCTTAGTCCATAACTGTACTTATTTTTCATTTATTTTTCAATATTACTCACTGACAGTAGGGCACAAATCTTGTGGTTATTTCGTATTGGGATTAGTCTCATACTCTGTATGGGTCCTGCTTTTTGGCCCAAACAGATTATATGGTTTTAGGTGTAGGTAGGGTTTGTGGTCCTTCTACCTGGGGTACTTGATTTTTGGTTGGAGATCGAGAGCATGGGACTGGGATTTGGCTCGGGATGCAGCTGGAGTTTCTGTTTACATTTAGTACTTGGGTTTCAGTTGTATTTCCGCAAGTTGTTTTTTTACTGCTTTCCATGGATACATGTACCATTCTACATCATTTTTATATCAAACATTACTTCTACTTTTAGTTCAATTGTTGTATGCAATTTACTGCTTCCGCGATTGATTATCTTGATTCTTCCACTGCAAACTTTACCAATTGAGGGCATAGTTTCCCCACTCCCTCACCAAGGCCCTTTCTGCTAGTCGGGAGCCTCTAGCATTTGGGGAAACGCGCTTGAGGTTATGTGGAAAACTGGGTATGGGGCACCAGTTATGTGGCTCCGGATTCGAGTCGTTAAAAAGTGGTATCAAAGGAGTTTTGTTCTTTTCTATTGCCTTACTGTTTTGCGACAATAGACAGGGATAGGAAGAAATGGGTAGTTAGTAATTAACTATGCCTGAGAGTAATTAACCTGTGTACCGGGAAAAGCTACATTACCTTGTATTTAAAATTATCAGTTTTTGCAAGTGTAATAGTTTATTATATTTCAGCATTGGGTGATGCACATGTTATGTTCTATTACAGTTTATATGATTATGGTTCTATTTTGTTGAAACCCTATGAGATGAGGGTTTCCCATCTCATGCAATATATATGAACTGGGTAGGAAATCACATGTCATGCATTTTACCATTCCATCTAGGGTGCATTAGAATTTCATGTTTTTGTGATAGATGTCATGATAAATGATTCATTTTTTGTGATAGTTGTTGTGATAGACATAATTGTTGTGCTAATATAGTATTGTTTATTTTACAGCCTATTGAGCATGGACGCCAAGCTCTGGTCTTAGAGGTGTTATGGACATCGAGGATCATAATTTGGTGGATCATTGGATTGTTATGATGGTTCCTTGTTATATGAATTGTTATGATTCCAAGATTCGATTCACAGGGAGTATTGGCCCCCATAGATTGGAATTTGGCACATAGATGTATGTTTTTCAGTGTTTCTGGCGTTCGGTGCAGTTTCTGAGCTACTGCCCAGAAAAACCTAGAATATACGGCGTGTACTTTATTAATACATGTCGAGTAGTTTTTAAACCGCGTTACTGACTGTGTGAACAAAAACATGAGGTGGTGGAGAGTCTTCAGGGACATGCCCTGTACGATATGTACACGTTGTGTAGTTGTCAACCGTGCACCCGGTCGTGTCACTAACAACACAGGTCGGGGAAACTCTTGTAGTACACGCCGTTTTTTATACGAACACGCCGTGTAGTTTTCTTCTGGGTACCCAACCATGTCACTAACAACACGGGTTGGGGAAGCTCGAGTAGAACACACCGTGTTATAAAGGAACAGACCATTTAGTCCTGTCCAGGTACCCGACCGTGTCATGAACAACATGGGTCGATGTTACCTTCTCTTATATAGGCCGTGTTGTTTTTGGAACACGCTGTGTAGTCTCATTCAGGTACCTGACCGTTTCACAAATAACACGGGACGACATTACCTTCTCTTAGACACGCCATTTTGTTCTCGGAACACTCCATGTAGTCTCGTTCAGGTACCCGGCCGTGTCACGGACAACACGGGTTGGCGTTACCTTCTCTTAGACATGCCTTGTTGTTTTCGGAACACACAGCGTAGTCACGTTCAGGTACTCGACCGTGTCATGAGAAATACAGGACGGTGTCACCATCACCTATACACGCCGTGTTTGTTCGGAACACGTCGTGTAAGGTTCAGTCGTGTATACAGTTGTGTGTTTAACAACACGAGTCATCGAAGCCTGGTCTATTACATGCTATGTTTTTTTGAGAATATGTCGTGTAGTCTCATATAAGTCAGACCCTTTGGGTTAGCCGTGTAAAGATACTCGGGTAGGGAAAAAGTATTCCAGAACACGTCGTGTGTGGGTTCAACACGCCCGGTAGTTTGAGGTGTTACACTTCCTTTAGGGAAGATGTACACGCCCATGTCAGTTGCTTAATAAGACACGTCGTGTGGTTTTTATGCACACAGTGTAGTCGTGTTTTGTAAAATTGTGTGTTTTCCTTTCCCATCTCCTGTTTCATACTCTTGTGTTTTCTATCCTTGTTAAACATAAATCTGAGTGTGCTTTTATTTTCTCAAATCTATGGCACCAAGACGTCCTCCCATTGCACGTCATGAACTAGCCAATGACTGTACGCCTGATACAGCAGACCAGGGACTACCTGTAGTTCTTCCAATCGTTCTGGACATGGAACCAATAGTGATTCCAGACACTAGTGTCAATGCTCAGTTCAGAGATGGTTTCATGAGGTTCATGTAGACCTTCCAGGGAGCTCTGCATCCTGCCCCGTCAAGGGCATAGCTGACTCGAGTCTTCCAACAGCAGCATCCTCCCACTTTCACAGGTGATGGAGGACCTCATGCTGTAGAGTCATGGCTAGAAACCATGCTTTCCATCTTCGAGAATCTGGAGACACCCCCAGACATAAGGGTGAAGTTCGTGACATACATGCTATGAGATTCAGCCATGAGATGGTGGGATGTAGTCTCACAGGCAAGGCACTAGTGGAATATGGCTTTGGACGATTTCCTACGTATGTTCTACGACTACATCTATCCGGTGACGCTGAGGGACAACAGTGCTAGGGAGTTCATGAACATGCAGAAGGGTACTCTTTCGGTTATGGAGTATTCCTCCCGTTTCACTGAGTTACAACGTTTCACTCCCGTTATGGGAAATAACGAGCTATTTTTGGAAAGGAAGTTTGAGGAAGGCCTCCAACCAGAGATCAGATCGCAGTTGAACATCTTCCAGTTGACTTCAATTAACCTAATAGTCAACCAGTCGCTAATCACTGAAGGAAATCTAAGGGGGACTAGATCTGTTGACCAGGGTGGTTCAACAACCAAGACTGATTCATTTCATGCTGACAGCCGGAAGCACCACCGAGAGTCCACTCGAGGTGACTCGAGGAAGCGATGTATTTCTTCTGGTAGACAGGATCATCGTTATGGCAACTAGGAGGTGTGAAATCATTGTGTAAAGAGTGGGCATAAAAAGGCTCAGTGCCCGAGAGATCCAGTGGAGTGCCGAGCTTACTGCTAGATGGGTCATCTGCAATGTTTTTGCAGGGTTCCTCTTCCCGCCGCTAGTGAAGGAGGATCGGTTTCTACTCCTCATACAGGAGCAGGATTACCAGTTCGATAGCAGACTAGGGGATGGAGTTATTCAGGTCATTCAGGCCAGGGTATAGGTCGCGGACGCGGTATTCAGGCTCAATGAGGATCAGCTCCGGGATATCAGGCTGCTACACAGGGTCGCGGTACAGGCCAGATGTTTTCTCTAGAGCAGATCCATCGGGAGCATGATCCTAGACCTTCCACAGTTAAAGGTACGATCCTAGTATCCTCAGTGTTATCTTCTGAACTTTTCGATACCGGAGCTACTCATTGCTTTATTTCTGGGCACACTGTGGAGAGCCTTAGACTTACTGTCTTCACTTCTGAGGATAATTTGGCACTAGACACTCTTTTGGGGCATTGAACTACTAGTGTGTGTCAGTTTAAGGAGTTCCCCCTTGAGGTTGGTGGGTGTCACTTCTTGTGGGATATTTATGTCCCTGAGATGATGGGTTATGATGTCACTCTCAGAATGGACTGTCTAGTTCCTTTTAACGCCTTTGTCTATTTTTATCATCGTAGGGTGAGTTTTACGTCACCTGAGGTAGATCATTTCTTCATAAGGGAGAATGGGATGTCCAGGCAAGAAGAGATGGACCAGAGCATCATGGTTTGGGAAGTGTTACAGCCCATATTACTAGTTTATATCTAGATGATCAGGGGACTTCTCAGATTGACTTCCCTCCAGTATTTGACCGTTTTTCAGATGTCATTCCAGAAGACATTTCACGGTTGCCTCCGGAGTGTGATGTAGACTTCTATATTTATTTTGTTCCAGGATCATCACCGGTATCCATACCTCCATATAGGATGGCTACGTTTGAGTTGAAAGAACTCAAGAAGAAGTTGTAGGAGTTGCAGGAGAAGGGTTTTATCCGACCCAGTACTTCCCCTTGGGGTTCTCCTGTGTTGTTTACGAAAATGAGGATGGTACCTTATGGCTCTGTGTGGAATATTGGAAGCTGTAACAGTTGATGGTCACGAATCGATATCATTTGCCAAGGATTGATGATATTTTTGATCATCTTCGAGAAGACATGGTATTCTCGAAGATCGACTTGAGATCCGGCTATCATCAGTTGCGGGTCAGACCATCTGATATACCTCTCATAGGTTTCCGAAGCATGTATGGTCTGTACGAGTTTCTGTTTATGCCGTTCGGCCTCATGAACACGCTAGCTGTTTTCATGGCACTGATGAATAGAGATTACCATCCGTACTTAGACTCTTTTGTCCTTGTCTTTTGGATGATATCTTGGTGTACTCTCACACTCGACACAACCATGCGAACCTTCTTGAGATCGTATTGAGTACAGTGAGAGAGAATAAATTATATGCTATGGTCTCAAAGTGCCACTTCTAGATGGAAAAGATTCACTTCCTGGGCCATGTCATCTTAGAGACAAGAGTATCAGTAGACCTAGAAAAGGTGAGATCGGTAGTTACCTGGGAGAAGAGGAAGAATTTCTTCGAGGTATGTAGTTTCTTGGGATTGGATGGTTACTACAAGAGGTTTATACATGACTTCTCACGCCTAGCAGTGCCATTGAAGGGCTTGACTAAGAACGGTGTGAAGTACGTGTGGTCAGAAGCTTGCGACTCAGCCTTCCATGAGCTGAAGGGGATATTGACATTAGCACCGATTATAGTTCTGCCAGAGTCGGGAAAGAGTTATAATGTTTTATGGGATGCATCTGGCATCGAGCTTGGATAATTGCTTATTTATTAAGATCGTGTTGTTTCGTACGGATCTCGGAATTTGAGTTCACATGAGAAGAACTATCCTACGCACGACGTGGAGTTGGCTGCTGTTGTTCATGCTTTGCGTTATTGGAGGCACTATCTCATGGGAGTGGGATTTGTGGTATATACTGACCACAAGAGACTCATGTATATCTTCACGAATCGTGACATGAATCTGAGACAGCGGAGGTGGGTCGAGTACCTACAGTCTTTCAACTTTGAGCTAGCATATATGCCTGGGAAAGGAAATGTGGTGGAAGACTCATTGAGTAGAAGGACTCAGTTGAAGGCAGTTCGGGAAGCGAGCAGTGAGTGGAAGCTAATGTCTATATTCTATGAGATGCATCTGGAGGTGCACGACAGATAAGTATGGACGTTTCATTATTCTGTAGCGGTCACCTCTACTCATTTAGATCGAGTTTGAATGAGGATTCTCTCAAACCCAGAGGGCCTAGTCCTATTGGAGGTTGTATCAGATGGAGACCCTACTCCAGGGTGGAAAGTGGGCGATGATGATGTGCTATGTTTTCATGGCCACATATGGGATTCAGCAAACATACGTGAGGGGGTGATGCGAGAGTTTCTTGATTCATCTTGGGCATTTTATCCTGGTGTCACCAAGATGTACCTAGACTTTCACTGTCAGTATTTGTGGCCAGGAATGAAGAAGGATGTGGATGGTTTTTTTATGCGGTGTTCCACCTTTCAGCAGGTGAAGGCAGAGCATCAGCGACCAAAATGGATTTTAAAGTATTTTCCCATTCCTGAGTTAAATTGGAATGATGTCACGATGGACTTCCTGACAGGATTACAGAGATCTCCCTGCGGAAATGATGCGGTTTGCGTTGTTGTGGATAGGCTCATGAAGATTCCACACTTCTTACCGATCAAGGATACCATTAGTGTGGAAGAGTTGGGATGGTTGTACATATGATAGATTGTACATCTTCATGGAGTTCAACACTCCATCATTTTATATAGGGATGTGTGTTTCACTTCGCACTTCTGGAAGAGACTATAGAGGGCTCTGGGTACACATGAACTTTTGAGTACAGCATACCATCCCCAGACTGATGGCCAGTCTGAGCGTACAATCTAGGTGCTTGTGGACATGCTCTGAGGTTGCATTCAAGACTTTGGCGGTACTTGGGAGAAGCATATACCTCTGGTGTAGTTTTCCTACTATAACAGTTTTCAGGAAACTATTCAGATGGAACCTTGCGAGGCTTTGTATGGTAGGCCATGCCGATCACCTTTATGCTGTCTAGAGGCAGGAGAGGCAGCTTTACTTGGACCTCGTCCTGTTCAGAAGACCTCAGGGAAGATATAGTTGATTATGAAGAGTATGGATACTCCATAGTCTCGACAGAAGTCTTATGATGATTAGTGGAGATGACCTCTGGAGTTCAAGGTCGGAGACTAGGTTATCCAGCGCGTTACCCCGAGGATGGGACATAAAAGAATTACGAATTAGGGGAAGCATTCACTGAGATACGTCAGACCATTTGAGGGTCTGGAGAGAGTCAGGCTAGTTGCGTACAGATTGCAGTTACCTAGTGGTACCAGGCCATGCACGACGTCTTTCATGTTTTTCAACTTCGAAGATATTTTCCAGACCCGTCTCATGTTTTTCAACCCAAGGATATTGAACTAGACCAGGATGCATATTTCGAAGAGCATCCTATCAGGATGGTTGATCACAGTACGAATGTTCTCCATGGCCAGTCTATTCCTCTAGTACGGGTGTTATGGAAGCACGAGTGAGTACAGTAAGAGACATGGGAGAGGGAGGCCGATGTTTGATCGCAGTGGTAGGAGCTATTTGAGGTTTCTTCTAATACACCTCATTAGAGAAATTCGGGGAAGAATTTATTTAAGGGGGGATGTTTATAAAACCCGGATCTTCTTTTGAGGTCTGTTTTCCTTTTTCTAGAGTTTTTGGAAAAAACATGATGTTTCTAGAAATTTTTGAATTACACGTCGTTTACTTTCTGAGTACACATTGTGTACACTTTTCCCGCTCGATGGAGTGTGTTGGCCATGTCCAGGCCACACACATGGTGTGTAGGGATGACATGGAGGCCGATTTTGATAGAGAATGGAAAAACCCACTACAAGCTGTGTACTTTTTTTAATTTTTTTAATAGGATCGGGGTCGTGCCTAATGCTCATAAATGTCTTCTTCTCTGCCTAATTCTGCCCAGAGCGTCGGGGGAGGGAGATTCTTCTCTGAGCCACCGATCCTTCACTAGTTGTCCGAATCGAACTCCGTAAATTGGAAAATAATCGCAACGGTGAGTTCTTGGTTCATCTTTGGCCTCGTTTCCGGATTCTTCCACTCATGTGAGTTATCTGAGGTTGAACTTTTTAGTTATTTTTTCAGATCTACTCCGTTCTAGCCCGATTCACGGGCTGAGGTTCAAGTATATCGATCTTAGAGGATCAAGGTAGGTGGTTTTTTTCCCCACGTTGATGTTCTTTGAGTTTTGGTTGCAAAAGTGTTGGATACCCATGTATCGGGTATCCTGGGTTAAGGATTTTGGTCCTATTGTTAATTTTACCTTGATTTCTTGTTAGCTTATGATTAATTTTTGCTATCATATGCTTGGTTTCATGTTTGAGGATCAACCCATAGTTGTTTCTCCCTCCCTTTGGTTGTTTATCGCCGTTTGGAACTATTTTCCTGTGAGTCCAACCCTATTGGAATTGTTAGTTACTTGTTATCACTGTTTGCATGTGTTGACTACTATTTAAATGCTTTTGATGTATGATGGACATTAGCCAAGTTGTTTTTTAACTTGCTTTGGGCTGCTGACAGTCGATTACGCACGACTGGACTGCTCAAGGCTGTAAGAACCTCGTGTGGGAGATTAAAGAGGGAATAAATGATTAAGTGATTCCCTAGAGGGTTTGTTGGTTTTAGTTCATACGCAAGACCTACGGGAATAAGACTTTCTGATTCACAAGAGTGTTCTTAGTTACCCACGCATAGAGACCACATGAGGAATTAAACGTATGTTCTTCCTCAGAGAGTATGTAGCTATCGTTGCAAGACCATAGGGGAATTGACGTAAGAGCTTCCCAGAGTTTCTTTTCCTTTTTTGATTACTGGACTATAGGGGTCTTCTATTTTGAGCCACCTAGAGAGTCAGTGTGAATTTTTGATTGTTGGTTGTGACTAGTCCACCATGCCAAACAACAAGCTTGGGGTTTTGTACTGCTTGTCGTTAGGTAGTCTTTTGAGATACCTGTTGTGTTACTTGTTTACCTTGGAATAGAAATAATTTCTAGTTTTACCTAGTTGTTTAATTAAATGAATGTGAATGGTAATTTGTATGATTATTTACTGGTGTACTCTTAGTCTATAACTGTACTTATTTTTCTTTTACTTTTTCTATATTACTCACTTCCAGTAGGGCACAAATATTGTGGTGATTGGCTACTGGGATTAGTCTCACACCCTGTTTTGGTCCTGCTTTTTGGCCCTAACAAATTATATGGTTTCATATGTAGGTTGGGATTTTGGTTGTTCTACCTCGGGTACCTGATTTCTAGTTGGAGATGGAGAGCATGGGACCAGGCTTTGGCTCGCGATGCTGCTGGGGTTGTTGTTTACATTTAGTAATTGGGTTTCAGTTTTATTTCAGCACGTTGTTTTGTTTACTTATTTCCATAGATACATGTACAATTATGCATTGTTATTATATCATACATTTCTTCTACTTTTAGTTCAACTGTTGTATTCTATTTACTGCTTCCACTATTGATTATCTATATTCTTCCACTGCATACTTTACCAAATGAAGGAATAGTTTCTACACTAACTCACCAAGGCCCTCGCTTCTAGTCGGCAGCCTCTGGCGTTTGGGGAAACGCGCTTGAGGTTATGTGGCGAACCAGGTACGGGGAACCCGTTATGTGGCTCCAGATTCATGATGTTACATTTTATTTTTGTTGATTACAGTGGAATGAATATTATATTTCCAAAATGATGCTAATTTCAGTAGGAGAACCCATTTGCTTGTTTTAGAGGAATTAGAAGTTCTATTCAGTGTTGAAAATACGGACATCGAGGAAGTAATTTTATAGGATACATGATTATTTATGTAAGTAATATCGATGAGGATAATGGTCTATAAAATATATCAGTAATTGTTGAGTGTTAAATTTTTTAAATAATGGAAATTATTTAAATCGATGGTCTACGGTAAAATATCACAACGATAATTAGAAAGGCATTAAATTTAATGGTTAAAAAATATATTATTTGGAGATTAATATTGAAATATGAATGGAATGTACTGTTATAATTGAATTGATTATGTTAAACATGAGAATCTTGATTTTATTGTTGTTGATGAATGGTATAAAATGATAAATAATTTTTATTTTACAAATGTGGTATTAATGAATATCATGAGGAATCCTCTTTAAAATATAGAGTATTAAGAGGGTCGATTGATGTTTTTATGTATTGAAATTAAAGAATTATATTATATGAATAATTAAAAATAGACGTATTTTTTAGTATCTTTTTTTGATTAAGAAATGTTAAAAATATTTTTGAATGGTGTTGAGGACCTATAGAAGTGACATAATTAAATGGTGATATTTTGATTAAGGGATAATAAACATTAATATGTTTCTAATCTTGTGAATATAGTTATTATTTTGTACAAAGTAATGATTGATATGAACAATGTAAATTAGATATTATTTTATACCTTTGAAATGATAAATGGTTTTTAGACCATGTTGTTTAAGATATGATGTATTGATTTTAAGTCATGTTATATTTATGGAATATATTCTATAATATATTATTTTATTCATGGAATTCGGAGGTATTCAGGTTTCTATTACAGTTTAATACTAATTATGGTTATTAACATGATTCAAAAAACTATAAGAATAATGAATTCACATATTTTGTATGTGACCAAAAGATAAAATTTATTATATTTTGGTGATTAATTTTATGAAATTCTGTGAACATATTTATATATTTTAAATATTGTAAGGGTTATACGTTTAACCATTTATGGAATTGATTAAGTGGAATTTTTTATAAGACTTTTGTGATTAAAGTATTATTTCACCATATGATTATTTATGTACAACATATGATAATATATTTTATGATAATAACTATAGATATATGGAATTACATATCATAATTTTATTGATCTTATTTAGTAGTTTAGGAGGAAAAAATCACCACATAGTGTAAGACATATGTTGAAATTAATCATGAAACCACCAAATGAGGATATTATGATTATGAAACTAAATAAAATAATGTAATTATAAGGTAGACTAAATATCAAAAAATAAATTACAAGATAATGAAATATATTTTTTCATAATTACTATCTTCTTTATGATATCAATGTACATTTTCAAACCACATGTGTTATTGAATTTCTAATCATTCTTTTTCTCCTATCTACGTACTGTATCAGAATCCAACTTTATTTAAGCGTTACTATTCTTCTCCGTTTACATGATTTAAATTCCAACCAATGTTATTATAATTGGAAACCTATTATTTTTTTTCTATTTTTCCATCGCACAACCCTTTGTAATAATTCAACTTGTTGTTTGATTAACCTGTTATATGATGTGTGATTCCCATTATATGATTTTCCACAATCAAACCCCTGTATATCAAGAAATATTTTTTATAATCGATGTAAATCTATTTTATAGTTTTACAAACTCACAATACCAAGTATAAATGAACAATGACATACTATTTAAATATTATTATTTAATATGATGGGTTTAACCTAAACATTTGAACAGTTTGTATGAATAATATAAAAAATATTTTTAAAATATTTTATTTATATATATATATTAATATTTTCTTGGTGACCAATAAATCATAAATTAAAATAAAAAATTATTAGAAAAAATGAAATCATTTTGTCGAAAATAATTTTTATAAGGAAAACATGCATATCCAAATATATTATAAAATAAATTATTATTTGTATTAATTTCATGAAATTAATATTTTATATTTTGAATGAAAATTTTAGCATTCATCTTGCGTGTTTTCTAGGCATTTTATAAGAATACATCAAATTTTACACTTAAACCATCATTTTTCTAAGAAGGTTTTTTTTCACAGTTGTCGTAATTATTTTTAAAATAGATTTTCATCCATTTTGATAAATTATTAAAAATATTTTCTTCATGAAATATTCATTTAAAAACTATCTTGTATTTATATTTTGGTAATGTTATCAAAATATAGCTTTTTGCAAATAATAAAAAATTCTACTTTTTATTAATAAATTTCATTACATTTAATGCTTTCTAAAAGCATAAAAAATTATTTAATATGGTTTAAAAAATATACTTAGTTCCATTACATATCTATTTTCCAAATTTATGTTTTAATTAATTTAATTTCAATTTTATTAAATAATTACATTTTAATCATATGAACATTAACACTTTGATAACCCGCTTTCATATCATACTAGAGGGTGAAATTTTAAATTAAAATTTTCCAATTCAAGGGATTAAAATTTTAAATATAGATTTAATATTCTTAAAAATAATATTTTATTTTACGCAAGATGTTAAACTTAATTTTAAACAAAAATGAATTGTAAAAACATTGAAAACTATTTAACACGATTACTGTAAAAATGGGTTTACATTGGGTCTGAACTAAGATGATAAGGTTTATAAATTAGCCAAAAAAAGTACATCAAATATATTATGTCCATATAGAGACCTTATCTATACTAGTATTGATAATGGCCTCTTTTTATCCATTTGGTATGTGAAAAATATGTGTGTATCTTTTTATTTTAAAAACTACAACTGTGCCGCTCACCATACTTATAAAAGGACAAGCCATCTCATCTACAAATAACTCCTTCCAAAACCATTTGATCAACTATTAACTAAACCAAATAAATTATAAACAAACCACTTATCCTCAAATAATAATTTTATTTGTTGTAATTCCATCATATGAATCCTTTTTGTGAAACCAAAATGATGTTTTATGAAGAGAATATAAAATCCCTAATAAAGGGTTTTATTATATTTATTCATCTACCTCATTTAATATTTGTTAAATTTTTATTATATAAGTACATAAATAAATTAAATATTTTTATATGATATCATGTTAATGGAATAATAAAAATTCTTATTGTCTTCTTTTATATGGGATTCAAAATCAGTATTTATGTGTATGGTGGACTACCATATCATGAACAAGTGTATTCAATTTCTATAATCACCTCTCATAGATGGATACAATGTTATATATATTTTAACAAAAAAAAATTATATTATTATTCTTATGGTATCTTTATATAACTTGTTTCAACTTACTTTTATTTCGGTGGTAATACGCTGACGTTGTTCATGTGTTCATAGGACAATTGCATCATGAAGCGATGTGATTCATTAAATATTTACATGGAAGGTATAAAGAATTGGTTTAATTAAAATATATTATGTATATGAAAAAGTTATTATTTAAATTTTAATTTATTATATACAATTCTTTCATTGAACCATTAATAATAATTAAACAACATTCATGTGTATGTACGACATACCATATCCATGAATTGTGTATTTCATTTTCAATATCTAATTACTATGGAATAATAAAAATATATATAATTAACATATATGATATTAATACTAGGTCTATAATTCTAGATTATATGGAATCATGGTCAATGTGAATTTAAAAAAATAAGAAATCAAATAATCAATATAAAGATGTAGTTATTGATTAAAACGTGACTTTGACATGGAATGGTTAACAAACACGTAATGAAATATCATAAGTAAATAATATAAATTATTATTTATATAAATATTTATATTTAAAGTATATATGTATAATAAACATAAATTATTATACCTGAGGTCAAATCATGTACGATGGAAGTCGAGACAATTTATTATGTACCTTCATCACACATTTTATGTATATATGAAAAATCTTATATTAACACATTATTTTTCATATGTTGTTTATTTTGTAATGTGAAAAAAAAATTATACAAACGGATGCCCTAGATAGTTCACCACATGTCCTCAAGCCTGATTCCCTATATTCCTATTGATTGTGAATAATAGTGATGGTCTAATATGTTAGATTGGGAGACAATTCCCTTTTTTAAATAATAAGTACAATAGGGAAAATTAATATATAATTATAATAATAATAATAAATAATAACCCATAAAACCCGCCATTACATTTATGATCCCAATACCTATAAAATTACGATAAAAATAGAAGTAGATATGTCATTCCATATGTGACATGTGGCAACTGGAAACCCAATACTATAATAAATTAGCAACTCCTGATCAATTCCCAACATCATATCTAGACCCCCTTCCATTATACATCCCATATTCAAAATCATTGATCTATCATATAAAATTTTACTTTATCCTAACTGGGATATATGTATTCTACGTGGGTACCATTCAATGACACATGTAGGGGGTGAGTATAACTGAAAAGGCTACCAATAACGGTGAGTAAATAAATATTCATAATATAAAAGTGTATGATATTGTATAATGGATATATATAGATATATATATATATATTAGTAAATGTAAATATGGATCACATATTAATAATATTTAATTGACCACATTTCCACTCAGGATAATAGTTAAATCAGATATATTAATACATTCTTTGGCCCATGCTAGAGTCATCACTAACTCTTATATGTACAAAAATTAAATTCACAAGGATTTTCATTTTCAAATTATGTCCAATTTCATTTCACCACCATTGAGTGTTAGTACAGGTACCAGAATCATAAATATATATATTATTTTATAAAAACTACAATCTTAGGTACATGGAGAATAAATCAATCCCAAATTCCATGGCTAAATAGAGTTTCCCTCCAGAAAAAATATTGCATAATTTTTTATAACACACCATGATTTTATGTTATCTTTCTTATTAAATAAGTTACATTTTTCTATATTTTACATTGGAAAAAGTAACCATGATAAATATTAAATACTACTATTGTTGTTGTAATAGTTGTTTTACCATTATGATTAGAAATGCATCTATTAGAATAATAACCTATGCTTTGAATGTATGAATAAAAGTTATTAATCTCTTAAAAGAAAATATGATATATTTATATGAGTAAAAACCTCATCCCTATTTCCGGGGACTCAGAAAGTGAATACAAGGTACCATAGTTCAAAACTTCGTGGATACATATTTATGGGTTAATGTAGTAGTACTGTATTAGGTACTATAGTAGGAACTGTAGCAGACAATGTTCCATACTGTAGCAGCCAGAACTAATAATCTTTTCAGGAATTTGGGCCACTGATTTGGGACTCAGGTCCTGTAAGGCCATCGGGCCCCTAGGGCCTTCGGTCCAGTAAGGATTTTGGGCCACCAAAAGGCATTTGGTCCACCTCAAGGACTTCAATCCACCTTAAATTGTGCTTAAATGATTAGTCAGACTCTACAAAGAGAAGACTCCAGATGCAGATCAGAGTAGGCGCATTCACCAGAGCAGAAGCTAAGTAGATTTTTAATTAAGAGATGGTATGGAATTTACATTTGGTCCAGCCGATTCTTGTATGGATAGCCTATCCAAACTTCCATTCGAAGGTGGAGAGCTGATATCACGATGAAGAAGCTGGGAGGATATGTTCCATGTATAGTCTATTTAATTGCAACAACATATGGTTCATGCAATCTCTCATCCTATGGGCCTTGTAAGGGTTCCCCTCATCCATTAAAATGGGGGTCGTCAAAAATCAATAAAAAAAATAAGGGGTTCAGACTATTTGGGTAAATTATGAAATATTTATATCATAGAATAATTATATAAATGTATAATAAATGGTAAATTATGTGACTGCATTTTTTTAAAATTCAATTTTTTATTTAAATTTTTATAATAAATTAAATTGTATTATTATTATTTTTCATAAAATAGATTCATGAAATAATATATATTTATTATAAATCTAATATAATTTTATGTGACAATAAATTAATTTTTTAATGTTTCATAAAATATCGTATAATATAAAATTCGGAATATTTCAAATAATTGATAATTATAACTAGGAATTAAATATATAATATTTTGAATGTAATTTCATTAAATGTATTTAATTTTTTAAATGTAAATGTTGAAAAATATATAGGTCGTATTTTTTTGATTTTCTGAAGATAGTTGAATTTTTGGGGAATTCTGAAATATGTGGATTTATATTATTTAACATTAAAAGTACATAAATGAATTATTGAGACATGGATGATGTATATATTATTTAAGAAATAATTAGATCTAACTCACATTCTCTAGATACTATATTTACTAATGGGAGTCTTCAATGTTGATATTCATTAGGAAAAATAATAAACAAATGAATAATTCAATCAAAACACACACCTATCCCATATCAATACCACCCCTATTATCAAGCATAAGAATCCACAAATCATTCCATAATTCATTATAATTAAATTACAAATCACCTTCCCAATTTACATGACCTTCTATTCATTCCAAGTGACTAATTATAAGGGTCTTATGGAGGATCCCAATGAGGTGATATTCAAGCAGTAAAATCCACATTCAATCTCTTTTATCTTATTTTCATTTCTTATCCACTCATCACATCCACTATCCAATGTGAAATTATAATTCTAGTATCATATATATAATATTTTTTTTTTATGGAAATGTATTGTTCATCATGAAATAATTTATTAACTTTTTTTATTCTAAAAATTAAAACATCATTAATGATGTGTCAATTCACCACCTTTGTGGATGACAAGTTTTCATTTTACATTATTACCTTCTATGATGGTCATAATATTATTATTACGGTTAAATCATAATTTAATGTCTATAATATAAGTTATATCATGTTCTGTAATATGCTTATAAAAATTATATTAAATAAAATTATTCATGTTTGTGGTGGTCTTAAAAATAGACAAAATATATTAAATCATTTTCATTAAATTTTTATCTAATCAATCAGAATCATAAAAGATACTCAAATGTTATATGAGACTATATAAAAATATGTATGTTCATTAATACTTAATAATTTCACATATGGATTTTTTCTAGACTTTTATAGGAACTCCCATAATTATTCTAATGGTAACCGACTACAAAACAATGAAATGAATGCTCCCTGGACAATGATATTAAACATTATAACCAACCAGAATGCTAGTAAATGAACATAATAAAATTAGAATAAATATAATGTATTTTTAATATGTTCCTGATTATATAATTAATGGATCTAATTTGTTAGTCCAGAACATTAAGTACCACATATGAACACTTTCAAACATAATGTATGGTGTTTATCATGTCACCTTTATTTCAATGAGATATTTCTTATTAACCAATTATTTTTTGTACAGAATGAATACTAAAGTTTTATATGTTATATCATGAATCTCATTTTCTTTATGGTATTTATTGATTCATTATATACTTATTAATTTTAGGGGGAATATAGTTCCAATGATTTTAAAGTTATAATGGTTTCTTGTTTCACATTCATTTTTTTGGGAAATATGTCGTATTCACCACATACTATTTTTATGTACGACCTATTTTTTTATTATAGAAAATCTATGATTATTTCTTTAAAAATAAAATAATAATTCTATTATTGAAATAATTAATTTTTAAGTTGAAAATTATTTTTTATATATTATTTTTTAATTAAATTTTATTTTAACTATTGAAATATTTGTAAAATTGTATCCTCTACTCAATACAGTTATTTTGATTAAGAAAACTGTTCATGAAATAAATCTATGCATGATAAATGTTTTTTATTTTCATTTCTGGGTAGGTCCTGACATTATAAACCCCCTTGATGCAATGACATATCTAACGATACAAAATAGTTAGAGAAAAACCCTCTATGTTTGTTTCCATGAAGAATCATAGAACATTCTACACATAAAATTATACATTTTTATAAATGGTCATGAAGGTAGTGTTACATGTTCCTGACACATGAAATTAAATAATTAATAATTTCCATCATTCATTAATCAATTATTAATATCCATGATATTTTCACTATGAAAAAAAAACAATGGATGAATTTTTCACTCTCAGATTATTGAATAAATAGAATTTTTTTTAGTTATTTAAAATTCCATATTAACTATTCCTTATTGATTAATATTATTTTATTATTGATTCAATTTTTTCTATATTTAAATAAAACTGATCATTTGATCTCATCGTTTTATTTTCTCATTCCCTAGGATATGATGATTAAATCATTGAATAAGTTTAATGGAGGGATTTTATTTTCATTTGTTATGGTATATGTATCATAACCAATGAAATAAGGGATCCATGCATGTATTTAGTTATTCAAGACTAATACACCGAGATATCCACAATGAAGTGATATATTTTATAAATTCCATTTTTATAAGAAAAGTACTGACTCTATGCTATTGAGGTCAATGTTATTATATTTGGTATCTGAGTAGGTTTAGTTGTAACCTTGGGAACTATATGTTAAATAAACATTTGAATTATAATAATTCCTTGTTGTTATTTTTTCTTCATTAATCATTATGATTATAAACTGACTTAGTATGAGGAATTATTTAGTTTCAAATCCTTTTGGTTTAAATGGAAATCAGTACACAAAGAAAATGATGGGATTGTCCCATTGAGAAATTCAACAGAATTGATGTTGCTGCTACGAAGATAAATACTGTATTAGGATATGTTAGTATAGATACGGTGAATAACCTTGCTCTAATTATGAAACGTGATGATTCATGAAATTATAAAGCTTTGATGGAACATCACACTATTTTACTTTTACCAAGTTTTCCAAGAAAATTATATATTACCTTTTTTTATTTAATAATGATGATGTTAGTAAAAACTCATATAGGATGTCGCATTATAGCCAGAATGTTGCATTCAGTCCCCATTAGGACATAAATGATAATTATTTACTGATATTATCCTCATACATGTGGTTTACCTCGATTTAATCATCGGAATGGACTAGAATTAATAACATTATTTGAAAATTTATTTCAACAAGAAGGATATTATGATTTTTGGTTAAAATATATAATATCTTATCTTTAGAACATAAAATTTATCATTTAATTCTTATCCTTATCCACCACCAATCTATTGAATAAATTAAATTCATAAGGATGAAGAGAAAACATGTCTAGGGATAATTAATGTAATATTAAACATGAATATTTACCATTTTTATTTGAATACTTAGATTTATTTTCTAAAGAATTTCCTAGACACCCCCATAAAATAAATTAGAGTTTAACATTGATTTAGTCTCTAATGTAAGACCAATATAAAATTATTTATATAGATTAGCAACTATTGATTTATTATAACTTCTGAAAAAACTATATGAGTGGCATAATAATCGATTTTTCACCCTACAGTTTATCCATTGGATCCCATATTCTCATTGTTAAGAAGAAATATGAATCCATGAATTTATGAATTGATTATAGTGATATCATTGATATTAAAAAAATAATGTGTATGTTGTGACTCAAATTGATGATTTATTTTATTAAATTCATATAGAATAATATTTTTTTTTATGAAAGACCATTGTTCTAAAAATCATCAATAGAAATTAAAGAGTGAAGACATTACAAAGATATATTATTGAGACTAGGTATAGACATTGTGTGATTACTGTAATACAATTTGGATTGAATAATGAAACGAAAATTTTTATGAATATGATTAATAGAGTATTCGTGGAATATATTGATTATTTTTTGTTGTATTCATAGATTATTTTATAGTATATTATAAAATATAGGAAGACCCTAATAATCAATTTAGGATCAATAATGAGAATCTTAGGAGGAAATAGTTATATGTTAAATATAGAAAATGAGAATTATGGGTTTAATAAACATCAAATATATGTAACATTGTCTCTATGGAATCTCAGTTGTTCATATGAAGATAATGGTAACAAGAATGGGGAACAACAAAGATCATATATGAGTTATGTAGTTTCATTGAAATAAAAGTTTAATATCGATATTTATTTTAGAATCATTCCCAATTGGATAACCGATTAACCAAATATCAAACATAATGGGGTTATGCTCATAATGAAAAAACAATGTGCATGATGTTTAGAATAATTTTTGAGATGATTATTTTATGAATCAATTTTAAATGCACCATGACGAAATGATGTGATTCTATTATACAGATATTCCTCCATGAAATTAATGAATTGTGCCAATATAAAAATGATAATGTTATGGGATTTTCATAAATAAATTTGATGATACATGAACAAGATTATCGAACTAATGATCTTGAGTTTGTAACCATATTCTTTTCTCTGATGAATTTAAGACTCTATAACTATGGTGAAGGATGTGAGATAGATATGTATAACAAGTGTTTAAAATATTAATTTATATATAAATAACTGAAAATGAGGAAAACATTATAGATTTATTTACACAAATATTATGATTTCTCAATACTCTATCACTTAAAAAAGGAAAAAGGTAGAATATGGATTATGTAGGAAATATAATATGTTCATGGATATTGTAAAGATGGATATGGGAACAATTAAATTAGGGAAACAATTATTTATATTTAAAATGATTTTGAAACCTTATTAATTTGGGAAAAACACTCACTATTATGATGAAACTTTTCAAATGAAAATTTAATCCATTATGGTGTAATATTTTAATACTTAAATTATGCGGATAGAATTCTAATTTTTAGAAGGAGTTTATCATTTCCATTAATACCTCAGATAAAAGGAAAACTATTATATGATTCTCATAGAATAAATTTCTTTATAAACCATTATAGAACCAATATTTATTGAGATATTTTGGAAAATCTTTTGTGGGATACCATAATGTGTGAAATGGTTGAATATGTGCCGAGATATTTTTTTCAATAAGTGAATACAGAGATAAATTACCCTAGAAGAGTAACCAAATCACTAACTATTTTAATATGAATGTGGGATGAAAATACTATTGAATTCATCACTGGATTACAGAAGACCCCATGAAATAATGATGTGATATGGGTTATTGTTTATTGCCTTACAAAATTAACTCACGTTCTTACAATAAGAGATGGTTTACCACTTGAGTTCAAAGAAACGCTATATTAATTATGTTTTAATAATTCATGGTATACCTCTATTAATTCATTTAGATAAACATCCCTATTTGAGATCAAAATTATTTAAGAGTACTCAAGAAGAATTTTGATAGAGATTTTTATTTGAGTAATTATTGTCACCGAAAAACTAATTGAGAGCCTAAAAAAGTATTCATACATTTTATGACATGTTGATACCATTCTAAATTGAAATTCATGGTATGTGGGGTCTGTTTAGACCTATGATAGAGTATTCCTACAATATTACTCTCGGTTATTTTCTTTAAATGGTTCCACATGAAGAATTATATGGAAAGAGATGTCGTACTCCGACTTTTTTAGATTATGTTGGTTGGAAGAAAATTATAGGGATATATCTTATTAAAAAGGAACAGAAAATGGTATATACAATTCAGGATCATAATAAAAATGGTCAAATAGTGTAAAGAGTTATAATATAAACCAGATAACGGTTTTGTAATTTTTAGTGGAAGACCATTTCAATATAAAATTATCATAATGGAATATCGTAATATTGATTGGTTAGAATGGTAAAATAATCCCATGATATATAATACCACATTAAATTATTTAAAAAAATTTATATATATCTTACTATTTATAAATTCCACCATGTATCTCCAATGTTCATGTTGTCTTCCATATGTCAGTGTTAATAAAGTACAAGAAAAACCCAACACATGCACTCACCTATGATGAAATTGATCTGGAACCAGATTTATCATAGTGTGAAGAGACATTTGAGATTCTCAACAATAGATATAACATATTTAGAAAACATATAATATTTCTAGTAAATGTTCTTAGGAGAAACTAAATACTACAAAAAGCAATGTGGGAACCTTATGATGTTATGAAAAAGAACCATCATCATCTGTTTAGATGTTAATAATAATGGAAATTTTGTTGATGGGTTTTTTTGAAGGAGGGATTAATATAAAACCCCAAAATTTTATGGTTTTATCTTTTTCAATAAATTAAATTTATTCAATAGTTTTTGATTCACAAATGAACCATGATAGACAATGAAATATCAACATGAATGTTGGAATAGTAGTGTGACTCTTATGAATAGTAATTTTTCCACTAGAATTATAAAATAACCTATAAAAGTACAAATAAAATTTATGTAACTGATAAATTAATGTATGATATTTATATATCATAAAATAAGTAAATACTTTTTAAAAAAAATAATATATTATATGTTTTTTATTTTTTTAGAAATGTAAATGATTATTTACAAAAATATAATTAATCAATAAGAATAATGAAATTTTATTCTCATAAAATAGATTCATGAAATTATATTTTTGTTTAATTTTAATTATATGATAATTTAATAGAAAATAATTAATTTTTCATTGTGTTGTAAATCTGTTATAATATTGAAATCAATATTTTTCCAAAAAATGATGATATTAATTAGAAATTAATTATCTCATATTATGAAATAAAATTAAAAAATGGAGCTCATTTTTTAAAATGTACATGTCAAAAATTTCTAGGATGAATGATTGATATTGTTAAAAATACATTAATTTTTTGTGAATATTGAAATACATTAATTTATAGTCGTAAACATTTAAAAGGAATAATTGAATTATTGAGTAAAAGATGACTTTCGGATGACATAAAAATTCATTAGATAGAACTCATAATATTTATATACGGTATTTATTAATGGTAATTAGAAATATTGATTGTTTTTATTGATAATAATATATAATATGAAAATATAATAAAAAACAACCCTCTCATCCCCTATAAATAACACCCCCACCTCCCCTTCTCCTCACAACTTATATCCCATGATGACTATATTAATTTACACCAAATACCTTCCCAATATTCATACCAATGTCTACGACCTACTGGGATTACCAAAAGACCATATCAATGTATCTTAACAAGGTTCTCAAAGAGTTGATATTCAAGAGGTAAAATTCTCATTCTTTCCATGTCATGTTATTTTATTTTCTTATTGTAATCTAAATTCCCCTATCCAAATGGGAGTTGTAATTCTATTATCATATATATACTTTAATTTTATTCTTATAATGGAATATCCATGACATAAAATTTTATCTTCCCTTTTTTATTTCTAAAAATGAAAACATCTACTGTGACGCGTCGATTCACCGCTTTCATGGATGATGGTTTTTTATATTCAGTTACCACCATAAAGGATTTTAATAAAACAATTATTGTGGTTAAATATGTTTTTAATATATATATAAATATTCTAATATATATCATGTTATGGAACCATGATATAAATATAACATCAAATAAAATGACACCTGTTCAAGATGGTCGTAAAAGCTTCCAAAAAGGAATAAATCATTTTAATTAACTTTTTATAATATGAAACATCACCATTCAATATAACCAAATGATATATGAGACAGTTTATAAAATTATTTTTCATTAATAATTTTTAATTTTACCTCTTTATTTTTTGTATTATTTGAAAATAAATCCCACAATTATATGCAACTGAACTAACAAAAAACACCATGAAAGGAAAGCTCATTAAAAAATGAAATTAAACTATATTAATCATTGGAATTTCCAAATATGAATATAGTAAATTTTAATAAATCAAATATATTTTCATAATTTTATAAATTAATTTATTAAATAATCTAATTTGATAATATAGGGAATTATGTAGAAGTGATAAACCCTTTCAATCATATAGTATGCATTTTCTATTCTCACTTTTATCACTATGAGATATTCGTTATTCAACACGTAGTTCTTTTATGTAGTTTATGTATATTAAAAATTAATATATCATATCATAAATCTCTTTATCATCACGGTATTTAATTTTAATATTGGAAAATTGTTGATTCATGGGGTGTACCGTTTAACTGATAACAATGTGTTATTGGTTTTTTATTTCACTTTAATTTCTATGGGGCATATTGTATATTCCTTACTTATTACCTTTTTTAATTCCCATTTTATTTATGATCATAAATAATTAATTATTTAATTAAACATATATAAATATTGTATCATGAATATAATTATCTTCTAATTCTTATACTATTTTATTGAACATATGATATATACATTGATATTTTTTGAACTGGTAAAATATTGAAAAATCCTTATCCTCTTCTCAATAGAGATATTATTATAAAAAAATCAGGAATTCAGTCTATGTATGATGTGTTCTTTTTAATTTAAATGATTTTTGGGGACCAAATTATATATCCACTCAACGCATTGATAGGTATAATTAAATAATCCAATTGGTGGCAAACCCAATGTGCTTGTTTCCAATAAGAATCATTTATGTGTCTACCCACACACCTAATCACTCGTGTGAATATTATTGATAATAGTGGATCATTTTCTAGATAGATGACAAAAAATAATTAATAATTTCATTCATTTAGTATTCATATATTTCTATAATTGATATTTTCACTATAATAAAATATTTTGATGCATTTTTCATTGTCGTTTTTTATTAAATGGAATGTGTTTTTCAGTTATTTACCTATCCATATTGACTATTCCGTATTTATTATTCTTAAAATGTTTTTAATTCATGTTTTTATATTATGTAATAGTTATGGATATTTTTAACTCACCATTTAATTGGTTTTCCTTCCTCCTTTCATGATAATGAACTCATTGAAAAAAATATAGGATGTAGATTACATTTATTTTTTCAGTTCTATGTTTAATTATTGATGTAGTAAAAGTAAATGTAAGTATATAGTTCTTCATTACTACTAAACTAATTAAAACATGGTGATGTGATATCTTATATCTATTCCATTTTAATAATATAATATCTGACATTAAAAATGGGGGTTGGAATTTTTACTCATGGATCCATTGTCCGAAAAATTTTCACATGTATATATTAGGGGACAAGATATTTAGTCTAGCCACCCATATATTATAACCATTATTCAAGAACCAATATATATTTATGATCATATATTTTTCCAATTTAATTATATATAACCCTTTTCTTATTTATTCTAAACCTAATGCAACATTTAATTTTCAATAAAACCAATTAACACTATTTCAACCTTTAATAACTTAACCCAATTACAATGAATCATATTATAAATATTTAGTCATTCAGGGTTATGAAAAAACAATATTTAACAAGATAACATGCCAACACGTTAAAAATTTTCATAATTTCAATAACCCTTTAATTACGCTATATTTATTCTGAAAATATTATTTCATATAAAATTGGCACACCTCATGAGTTTCCATCATGCCCAGTCTCATAATCTTCCATGGATCAAATTACACCATTGAAGGGTCTCTCAAAATCATGTAATTTTAGTTAAAAATTGTAATATCAAATCAAATGTACAATGTTTAAACACATTCATACAATAAAAAAACAAAATAATATTCATGATTATGAGAACTAACGTCCAGACCAGCTACCATAGGTCCATTGATGAACATTTTCCCATCCATATCACATTATTTAATGTAGAAAAGACATAATTTGAATGGCTCTGATGATCTCAAAAAAAACCTATGATCAAAATAAAACAAAATAATATCCATTAAAACCAAATTATAGACCATAAACAACTAATTATTTCTACACTATCCAATTGGATAGAAAGACGGTAGATATAAGAACTAAATAAAAGAATAGATTACATACCAGGTAGAGGTAAACTTTTATATTTAATCAATTATTTATGATAGAAGGATCATGAAAACCCAATGAATCACCTATTAAGCCTTGAAAATATTGGTAAACAATATTATCTAGAGTGTCAGAAATTAAGGATATACTGAAAGGATTATAGCTTTTTATTTAAATAGTGATAAAATTTAATACATTCTATCATGATTTTCTGTATAGTCCATACATATATGAGTAACATTAGTACATAGTCGTGTATCCTATATAATTATTCTATTTTGGGTGATTAATTTTTCAATAGGATTACATTTAACATGATCAAACCATTAAACACTAATCTATTTAACGGCTGGTGGTTTGGGTGCCTAGATGAATGGTTTGTAAAAACTGTGTTCTCCCTCCCGATGGATCAACATGGGCTGTGTATTTATTTGGGGAAAACAAAACGATGTTCCCTAAACATGATCCAACCACGAACAACCATATTTACTTTCTAAATTGGATAAATTCACTTAAAACTCCTTGTAATTTCTTAACTATTGAGTGATAAAAAAATAGGGTATGAGAATACTTACAAACCATTATGATATGTCTCTAGAAAGGGTGGTATCTTACAATATTCTCACCTAATAATTTCTCATCAATTAGCTTTACTATCAAGAACCCTTAATCCTCTTGGGTGAACATGTAGGGAAGTGGGCCCCTGTATCATTCTCCCTTGGCCATTTTTCATCCTAAACATGTCTATGAAATAAAAACACTCAGACCAATGAAATTGTATTTACAAAAAAATCTCACTATGATCTAAAAAAATCAAATGATCATCAATGTATGCATCTACCTCATGATAAACATCATCAACATTGATCGTATAAGAAGGGTCATGTTGATACTTCTAAATATGTGAAACAAGAAAAAAATATGCCATAACACTACAACAATATGGAACATCAAATAAAAATCCGACCAGTCTAATCCTCTCTATAATCATAAATGATATAAAAAATAGGTACAAAAATTCCTTTATTTTGAATCAGATGGGGACACGAATTTTTTGAAACTAGAAGGAATAAAATTTCACATACAATAAACTCAATATTTCAACGAAGATGGTTAGAATAAGACTTCATTCTAATAAAAATTGATTCAATATGATTCTGAATAAACTGAACTTATTCTGACATCTCATATAGGAGACTCGGTCACAACAACATTGAATCACCATCCTCCATCAAAGATAAAATTGATCAGCATTTCCTTCTATAGAGTAACATGAATGGTTCCATCTGAATAGTTTCCGAAAATTTATTTTTATAGGTTATGTAAGATAGTTTTTATTAGTACTCCCATGATCCACCAAATTATAGGATTCATTTCGATAGAATTTTTTTCCGACACCTAAATAATACAATAACATTTCTCATCATTATGTGGGAAAAAATAAATAACTATATTCATCTGATTACTACTAAAATCTATATGGATTTCAGAAAGAACATTGTAGATCATGGAAAAATATTCAAAACAATACTTCATAGAACCTGGTGAAAACACACTCTCCAATGAACATATTAATCCTCAAAATGATCAAGTATAAACATCACCCAAATTAGTTATAAATGAGAAACGTTCTTTAACCTATCTAGAATAACCCGTCAAGAAACATTCATTTGAGGATTGCATGGGGTACCTATCAAAAAAATGGTAAAAACCTGCCACATTTTGTATTGGATAGTCAATAGTCGTAGTAGACCACAATATCATTGACCCACAATTTTCACATGATGACATGAGTAGCATCATGATACAAAACATACAATATTTCATTTCATTCATGGACACCAATATTTAAAAAAAGGAAATGGTACATTTTGTTCAATCCAAGATACACTTCCCATTATAAGGAATTGGACACAATCATCCTCGTTTGTCACATTAATGTAGGCACATTAATAAAACCATAAATATAAAAAATATAATTTTTGTTGATTAACCGATCTAAAGGCATGTTCCTACTATCAAAATTGTCTCCCAACAGCAGAAACTCCATGCCATCATACAACCTCTCCTTTCTCCATAACATATGTGTGGACACAATTGAAAAAGATTTTATTTTATCTTCTCTATTCCATCTTGACATTCTATATGATATTTCTACAATAGTGTAATCACCATCCACTTATAGTTAGACTCTTATATTTCCTATGTCAATATCACATAGGATAAATCATCCACAACATTACTCCAATTTATAGTGATAATGGAATGCTCAAAGTAAAATATATGTTGGTATTCAAGCCATCTCTTTTTCAATATATTTAAATATTACTATTAAATAATGTATTTTATATATTTATGGTTGGAATATACAATAATTTATTTTCCCTGCTGGTAATTCTGCGAACACATTACATTGCAAACCAATACGACCAAATCAAGATCATGCATAGGATAATTAGAATCTTGTGGCCTCAACTATAATGACCCATATTCCTCAAAATGATCTCCCTACATTAACACTTCTCCATGATTTATTCTAGATACATATAAAATGAAGGGTTACCCCTCACCTGGTTAGAGTGGGATCAATATTGGTGAGATTTTCAAAATTATCATTATATTCAAATAGTCATTATCACATGATCCAATGCATTCAATCATGACAACATTCATGGTTATTCTTAATAGTGCTTCTGCCAAATATGGTACTTCTCTGATGAATCGCTGATAATCACCCACCAAACTCAGAAAGCTTCATATATCAAAAACATTTCTCCACATTTTCAATGAAATAACATGCTGGAAATTTTTTGGGTCCATTGAAAAACCTTCCAATGTATGGAATGACCCATGAAATAAATATTATGAATCCATAATTTATGCTTTCATATCATTGTGTATATCTGATCCATTATTATATTACATAGGATGATGTCATTATATTGTTCATGATCATCATTAGTATAGTACTACAACAATATTTATTACAAAAAAACTTCAAAATAATCTATGTAGAGCTGAAATATTCAATTAATCTTCGAAATAATCATAGTTGTGGAATATTTCTATAAAAACATTGTCTTTGAAATCTCAAATAACCCATACATTATTCTAAAATAATACCAATGTATATTCGATGGTCAAACTCTTAGGTGATGAGACTCTGCCCTGAAGTCAGTTTTGGAGTTCACATATTTACACAATATTGAGTTAAAGAGAATGTTGAAACATGGGAGAGGATACCAATTATTCAATTCCATTAAATTGAACATAAAATATATGATATATAAACACAATTTCCAAACATCCTTATTAAAATGAAAAATTGAAGATCTCCAAGGGGTTGTACTTTTGATGGACATGTCACGACCCGTCCTCGGGGCCCGTGCCGTGACTACCCCAAGCCTGCCTTCTATAGTCCAGGGGCAGGCTACCAGCACCAAGGCGTAATTCCCAATAAAAATGGAAGGCATTGCCTTTGTAAAGTAAACAAACACCATATAGCCAGCATGCAGTAGAAGTAAACATTATGTAAAAACTGATACAAAAGTAAGGGCGGGAAATAAGTGGGCCAGTATACAAACCCAAACTGAAAGTAAAGTACAACTGGAAAGGGAAAACAGCAACTGAAAGTAAAGCCGTAGCCTCGAGCCGTCCACTGGAAGTCCCACATGAAGGGTGAGTATAGATAGCCTCCACAGCTCCTCAGGTCCTATCGTCCGCTCCGAGTACATCCCACCGAGTGGTCCACCTCTGGGTACTGACCTGCTCCGCAAGCCTCAACCATGATCAGCGATGTCCGTCGTCTGCAACCAACACAACGTAGTGTGAGCATAGACAGTGCAGAGGTGAGTATAAGCTACTCAGTAGGGACACCGAGACCCCCGAAGGTCTCCCAGAATCCACAAAGGATAATCCACAAAGGAAAGATACAATCACGAAATAACATCCGACACTACTTAGGTATATGACCATACATATACCTAAGTCATCAATTCTCGTTCGGCTCCAACATACAAGGTCAAGTAAAACCCAGTCAACACAAGAAATCACAACCCAATCCACACAAGAAAGCATAACGTAATCCACACAGGATATCAAGTCAATCTTATCGAAGATACAGATTGAAAGTCAAGATTCAACTCACACAGGTATACTTCTTCGTAAGATGATAGAGATGATCAGATATAGCCACAGATTCATCTAAATCGTCGGACCCCCATAGGATCGATAGGTACTAACCCCCGCAATGACCCACAAAGGATCGATAGGTAACTAACCCCTGCAATGACCCACAAAGGATCGATAGATAACTAACCCCAGCAATGACTCACACAGGATAGATAGGTAACTAACCCCCGCAATGACACACAAAGGATCGATAGGTAACTCACCCCCGTAATGACCCACACAGGATTGATAGGTAACTAAACCCCGCAATGACCCACATAGGACCTGACCCACACAGGATCTGTAGGTGCTGGCCCACACAGGACCGCTGAGCGCTGACCCATACAGGATCGGTAGCACTGATCCACGTAGGATCGCTGAGTTCTGTAGTCGTTGCTGTTGAATCCACGAAGGATTTTTGTACTGTAGTCATCGTCGTCGTAGTCCCAGCCAGCTCTAGGGTTCCCGAACAAAGCAAGCTCGTTCGGGAGGGTCCGCTCCATGAGCCAAAGGGCTGATACATCAACTGAAACAAAGTCCAGATTTGATGTATCCAAAAGATTTGTATCGTCAACAGGAACTCAACGTCACAAACGGCGCATCAATCGGATGCCCGGTCTGAGACTTATTGGCTTTTTCGTCCCAGGGGCCCGGTTGGTTTTTAAGTCAAAACAAACCCGATCGTACTCCAAATGCATCCAAACCTCGAGCGGAGTAAGCCAAAAGGTCCGCCTCAGTTAGTGGAATCCAACAAAGTCGACGGCACGTCAATCGGACGTCCAGAGATCATGTTATAAGTGTTTCCGCTCCAAGGGCCCAGTTGGTTTCGTGTACGAACCAACCCTGCCTAACCGAAAATCCTCTGAATCCTTGAGTGCGATATACTGAAACGACCGTTTTGATCCAAGGATCGCATCGCAGCTGACGGTTCATCGATCAGAGGTTCGCAGCACATGTTATAGGCAATAGACCGAAAAAGGTTCAGTATTAGGGGGTTTGGGCCCGGTACGACCCAACCCGATACCCTCTGGGTCGGCCCGAACTAGGTCCGAGTCCGGCACGCTTGGGCACGGACCGGTATGGCTGGCGCGGCCCAGCTCAGCGGCCCGGCGCGCTGGCCAGGTGGCTTAGCCGAACGGCTGAGCCGTTCGGGATGTGGGGGGGGGCTGCCCCCCGCTTATTGCAACTGCGGCCCCATAATGGGTGCTGCTCACGTCCAGTCAGCCGGGGGTTTAAACCCCCGGCTCTTGCACCGTCTTGCCCGCTCCGGCCGGCCGGCTGCTGCCGACTCAGGACAGGCAAGGGCCAGTCCCCCTGCTCCGACGCCAGTGGCCTGGAACCGGCCGCCGGTTCCCCTGCTCCACCGTGGCCTATGCCGTGGCCTTGGTCCGTCTGGCGTGGCACGATGGAGCCGCTCCCCTCCTCCATGGCCCCGCTCCAGCTGCTATGATTTCGTGATCCTCCGGTGAGGTGGAATGGCGCTGCGATATTATTCAACTTCATCGGCACTGCGCGGCGTCGCCAGACATCCTTTCCGCACGATCCACGCATTGCATCGGCACCACCTGATTTTCCTTCGAACCACAATAATACAAGAATAAGGGAGGAGGGTCGGCCATGTTTGTGCGGTCTGGCCCCCTCCTGTTAATCGATAGTAAGAGGAAATGTTACACAAAGAACGATAATAGAAGTAATGAGGATCAACAATTTAAATAAACCCCTACCTCGAGCGTAGCTTGAACGGAGGGTCGTCGCGGAAATAACCGTCACGGAAGGAGGCGTCGTGAAAGGAGAATCGTCGCAGAAGAAGGCGTAATTTGTGTCTCGGTACACATCGTCGCATAGTCGATCTGAGAGGATTCGTCGTTCTTCATCGAAGATCGGTGCGTTCTTCGCGTTCTTCGCGTTCTTCGTGTTCTTCATGTTCTTCGACGAAGAAGATGAAGATCTTGAAGACTCCCTTATCTTTTCTCCCAAACCTCTCAAGCAACAAGCTCCAACCAAAATAAAATATCTTCATCACTTATTTTATTAACATCACTTATGCATTTAAATTTCAAAAGTTGAATTAATTCCCTCAATTAATTAACTCAAGTTGTAAAATTAAAAGAATGGTTATGGAAGGTTAGGGAAGATGAAGGGGTGGGGTTCGTGTGGGCCCCACCACCCTCATATCCTCCAATGGGAAGTTGTGTGGTTTCCCCCAACATCCACCCAAAGCATTAAACCACTTAGTGAAAAACAAAATTGATACTCAATTTTATTTTTCCTTCCACAAATTTTTAACAACATTTCTCGTGTAAACACAACTCCGAAAAAGGTGTTCCTAAACAATTATCGGTGCTTCGAATGCATCGGTGCCCTCAGAATTCAATTCCAAGCACCGGTTCAAAAGTTAGAAAACCCTTCCCGTTTGTTCACTGAATTTACCCGAGCTAAACTTTGGATAGAAATTCCGGGAACACCGGGCCTCGGAATCAAGTGCCTTCAGAAACCGCATTCATGTAAAATCCCAAAGAAAATTAAGAAAAAATTTCACTTGAATTTTACGGGTCTTTACATTACTCCCACCTCAGGGCCTTACGTCCCCGTAAAGATACATCAAAAACTAGGGAAACAAATGTGGGTTCTGCGCATGTATCTGAGCCTCCCGCTCCCAAGTGCTCTCCTGGACGTTCCCGTGCTGCCATCTGATGTGCACTATAGGAATCGACCGTCCACATAGGACCCGCTCAATTCGATCCCCTATATCAACCGAGACCTCCACAAAAGTCGCCCCATCATCAATTTCCATCTCCCCATGGTCAATGATATGCGTCGGGTCGTGCACGTATCTCCTCAGCTGATATACGTGCAAGACGTCGTACACCCAGTGCAACTGAGGTGGTAGTGCCATGTGATAATCCACCTCTCTGATCCTGATGAGGACCTGGAATTGTCCAATGAAGCATGGAGACAATTTTCCGCCTCGGCCAAATCACTGTAATCCACATGGAGGTGAGACCCGCAAAAAGACGTGGTCGCCATCCTCGAACTCCAGTGACCTCCACCTCTTGTCAGCATAAGACTTCTGCTGGCTCTGAGTAGTCCTCATCCTCCCCTGGTTGACCTGGACCTTCTCTGTTATGGCTTGGACCATCTCCGGTACCACAAGTTCTGACTCCCCAGGGTCTGTCCAGCACATAGGAGATCTGCAAGGTCGTCCGTACAACACCTCATGTGGTGCCATCCCGATGGTGGAGTGGTATCTGTTGTTGTACGTGAACTCCACCAAGGGTAGGTGGTCCTCCCAGCTACGAAAAAAGTTGAGGAAACATGGGTAGAGTATGTCCTCAAGAGTCTGAATGTTCTTCTCCATTTGACCATCGGTCTGAGGGTGAAAGGCGGTACTCAGACGTAACTGCATCCCGAATGCCTCCTGAAACCCCTTCCAAAGCCGGGAAGTTAAGCGAGCATCTCGATCAGAGACGATAGATGATGGCACACCATGAATCCATACAATCTTCTGAATGTAGAGATGTCCCAAGCTCTCCACTGAGCCCTGCTCTCTGATTGGTAAGAAGTGATCCGACATGGTGAGTCGGTCGACAATCACCCAAATGGAGTCGTGACCTCTGGAAGTGCATGGAAGTCCATTCACGAAGTCCATATATAACCTGTCCCATTTCTACTCCGGGACCTCCAAGGTCTGTACGAAGCTGGCTGGTACCTAGTGCTCCACCTTCACCTGCTCGCAGGGGAGGCATTGAAAAACGAACTCAGCTACAGGAATAGACTGCAAAGAGCTCTCCCATCAGATAGTGTCTCCACATCTTCAGAATGTAGACCACTACTGCTAACTCCAGGTCATGGGTAGTGTAGTTCTGCTCATGCTTCCTCAACTGATGTGATCCAAAGGCGATCAGGGCCTGATCTTGCATCAGGACACATCCGAGTCCAGTCACTCATGCATCGCAGTAAACTACGTATCCAACTCCCTCCTCCGGCAACCTAAATATACGCGCGCTGATAAAACTCTGTCTCAGCTCTTGGAAGCTCTGTTGACATCTATCTGACCACACGAAGGATTTCCCCTTCCTCCATAACATTTTGCAAAGCTACAAAGATTTCTCCTTTGCCGAAAAGGGAAATCTGGTCTCATCCCCTGGATGAACCACATTCCTTGCCTAATACAGTCAATCCCGTCATGATTAGTTAATTCAGGAAATGGATGACGTCGTAATGCCTCGACACTACTACAAAGAGATCCAACCATTACTCTCTCCTCCAAGGGATAAGTCACACCATCGTCATCAGTGTGTGGTTACTGGGACTCCTCTAGTAAGAATCATTCAAGTGAGGGTCAAGTCAACAGTTTTTACACGGTACCTCTTAGTATTAACATACAATAGAAAAGAAAGCAAACATCACCAATGAAAGTGTATTTTATTACTTCAACTCAAAGTACAAGGACACAAGGCAACAAAAACAAATAATATAGAGGTATTATGGTCAAGGGACTCTATGCCTGGAGCTAGTCCCGCACTTGTCCACCCGCTTCCGGTGCTCCATGATTGTAAGCTTCAACTGCCTGAAGTTGTGCTCTCCCCTGTGGTCGGGGTGGACCTCTTAGTGGTGGTGGTGTTAGAGCCTCAAAATGTCACCCACCACCTACCACTCGACCAGCTCCTCGACCTCGTCCGCCTGCTCCATGCGGTCCACCATGGTCGAAGCTCTGCCTCTGCCTAGGTGGTTCCTCAACCGTCTGTTGCTCCTCTGCATGGTGGGCGGGCAGTGACGAGCCATGTGGCCCTGCCCACCGCATGCATAGCACTGTCTGCCTCTCGAAAGACTGGCTTTGCACTGTGTTCCCCGCACCACTGAGCCAGTGTCCTGAGGTCATCTGCCTGAGGGTCTAGTCTTCCTGGACCCATGAGTCATCCATCGACTACCTGCTGTAGAAGACTCTATTATGTGCCGCCATGCGGTAGGTCTCCCCGTTGATGTAGGCTCAGCAAGGAAGCTCTCGAACAGAAGGGCTCGCTCTAGTACCCCTTCATGAGTCTGAATACTAAGGGAGATCAATAATTCCCTAATCTCATGCCTCAATCACTGCTCAAATGTTTGGGCCTGGAAGAATGGGTCTCGTACCATGTCCGTTGAATAGCGCGAGACGTCTGTAAATCTTGCCAAGTACTGGGCGACCGCCAAGATGGCCTACCACAGCTGAAGAAGCTCCTGGATGCGCACCGCACAGAGGGTGGCTGGGAAGAACTCCGAGCGGAAGAGGATCTCAAAGTCCGTCTAGAGAAGATATTCCACGTCGTTCACCTAGAGAATTATGCTCCACCATCTTCCTGCTACCGCGTGCAGTAGACTCGCTGCGAGGATCACCATGAGGTCTGCTGGTGTCCTCACTCATCAAGAAACCCGAACAACTGCCTCCAGCCAATCCACAGCTGCCTGAGGCTCTGTCTCCCCGTAGAACTTGGGTGGTTGCTGACGCTGAAACTCGTGTAGTGCACTAAGGTGACGTGCATCATCAGCAACTGGGGCTGGTAGCATCGGTGGCTCGGAGGGTAGAGGTACTGCCGGTTCCTCTGCTGTCAAAGGGCCATGTACCGAGGCGTCGTCGCTCGATGGACTATCGTCACATACAACGCTCAGAACCCTAGCTGGCTTCCATCGTGGGGCCATCCTGTAATGAAACAGGTGTGCCACGGTCAACAGTATACCTGGTGAGCTGACACAAAGTCATCACAAAGAAAACATGAACACACATTAAATCTATGTTTTCGTGTATTAAGTCGGAAATCAGAATTCAGGGTCCTCGTATATGGATACGTCGGCCGCCACACCAACAATGGACTACCCGGACTAATAACCACACTCAATACTCTTAACACTATTTCTTTACATAGAAAAAAATCAGAGTCCTGGGTTCTGTGGAAGAACCGAACTCCTCTGATACCAATTTGTCACGAACCGTCCTCGGGGCCCGTGTCGGGACTACCCCAAGCCCACCTTCCATAGGCCAGGGGCTGGAGACTAGAACCAAGGAGTAATTACATATAAAAAGGGAAGGCATTTCCTTTGTAAAGTAAACAAACTCCACAGAGAAAGCAAGAAGTAGAAGTAAACACTAAGTAAAAACTGATACAAAAGTATGTGTGGAAAAGTAAGTGGGCCAGTATACCAACCCAAACAGAAAGTAAAGTACAACTGGAAAGGGAAAACAACAACTGAAAGTAAAGCCGCTGCCTTGACCCATCCACTGGAAGCCCCACCTGAAGGGTGAATACACATAGCCTCCATAGCTCATCGAGTCCAGTCGTCCGCTTCGAGTACGTCCCGTACAGTGGTCCATCTCCGAGTACCGACCTGCTCCGCAAGCCTCAACCGCGATCAGTGTTGTCTGTCATCTGCAACCAACATAATGTAGTGTGGGCATAGTCCTTGTAGGGTTGAGTATAATCTACTCAGTATGGACCCCGAGACCCCCGAAGGTCTCCTAGAATCCATAAAGGTTAATCCACAAAGGAAAGATACATTCAAGAAGTAACATCCGACACAACTTAGGTATATGACCATACATATACCTAAGTCAACAATTCTCGTTCAGCTCCAACATCTGAGCTCATGTACGACCCAGTCCACACAGGAAATCACAACCCAATCCACACAGGAAATCATAACGTAATCCACACAGGATATCAAGTCAATCTTATCGTCGATAAGGATTGAAAGTCAAGATTCAGCTCACACAGGAATACTTCTTTGTAAGACAATAGAGATGATCAGATAGAGCCACTGATTCATCTAAGCCATCGGAACCACACTGGATCGATAGGTACTAACCCCCGCAATGTCCCACAAAGGATCGATAGGTAACTAACCCCTGCAATGACCCAAAATGGATCGATAGGTAACTAACCCCCGCAACGACCCACACAGGTTCGATAGGTAACTAACCCCCGAAATGACCCACAAGGATCGATACGTAACTAACCTCCGCAATGACCCAGACAGGATCAATAGGTAACTAACCCCCATAATGACCAACACAGGATCAGACCCACACAGGATCTGTCGGCGCTGGCCCACACAGGACCGCTGAGCACTGACCCACACAGGATTTGACCCACACAGGATCGGTAGCAATGATCCACGTAGGATCGCTGAGTGCTATAGTCGTCGTCGTCGAATCCATGGAGGATTTTTTTACTATAGTCATCGTTGTCGCAGTCGCAACCAGCTCTAGGGTTCCCGCACACAGTAAGCTCATTCGGGAGGGTACGCTCCACGAGCCGAAGGGCTGATACATCAACTGACACAATGTCCGGATTTGATGTATTCCAAAGTTCTGTATCGTCAAGAGGAACTCAACGTCACAGATAGCACGTCAATCAGATGCCCGGTCTGAGAGTTATTGGTTTTTTCGTCCCAGGGGCCCGGTTGGTTTTTACGTCAAAACCAACCCGACCATACTCCAACTGCGTCCAAAACAGAAGCAGAGTAATCCAAAAGGTCCGTCTAACTTAGAGGAATCCGACAAAGATGACGGCACGTCAATCGGACGTCTCGAGCTCACGTTATAAGCATTTCCGCTCCGAGGTCCCGGTTGGTTTCGTGTACAAACCAACCTGGCCGAACCTAAAGTCCTCCGAAACCATGAGTGCAATATAACGAAACGACCTTCTTGATCCAAGGATCACATCGCAGCTGATGGTGCATCGATCGGAGGTTCGCATACCAAGTTATGGGCAACATACCGAAAATGTTTCGGTATTAGGGGGTTCGGGCCCGGTCCGACCCGGCACGATACCCTCTGGGTTGGACCGAACTGAGTCGACCCATCCCGGGTCCGGGGCCGGCCCACATGGGTGCGGCCCGGCCCGGTGGGCGCGGCTCGGCCCGGCCAGGGGGCAGCCCGGCTCGGAGGCCCGTTGCGCTGGCCAGGTGGCTCGGCCGAACGACCGAGCCGTTCGGGATGCAGGGGGGGTGCCTCCCGCTTCTTACAACCGCAGCCCCATAATGGGGGCCGCTCACATCCATCCAGCCGGGGGTTTTGAACCCTTGGCTCTTCCACTGTCCGGTCGGCCGACTGCTGCCGACTCGGGACAGGCAAGGGCCGGTCCCCCTGCTCCGACGCCGGCGGCTCGGAACCGGCCGCCGGTTCCCCTGCTCCGCTGTGGCGTATGTTGTGGCCTTGGTCCATCCTGCGCGTTGTGACGGCACCGCGCCCCTTTTCCGCGGCACCGCTCCGGCCGCGGTCTTTTCGTGATCCTCCAGCGAGGCAGAACGGCGCTGCGCTCTTATTCAACTTCATTGGCGCAGCGCGACGTCGCCGCACATCCTTGCCCCATGATCCACGTGGTGCATCGTCATCGCCTGATTTTCCTTCGAACCGCAACAATACAAGAATAAGCAAGCAGGTTCAGCCGTGTTTGTGTAGTCTGTACCCCTCCCGTTAATCGATATCAAGAGGAAAAGTTTCACTATGAACGGTAATAGAAGTAATCAGGATCAAAAATTTAAATAAACCCCTACCTCGAGTGTAGCTTGAAAGGAGGTTCGTCGCAGAAATAACCATCACGGAAGGAGGCGTTTTGAAAGGAGAATCGTTGCGGATGAAGGCGTCGTTGGCATCGTGGTATACGGCGTCGCGTAGTAAATCTCCGAGGATTCGGCGTTCTTCGCCGGAGATCAGTGTTTTCATTGCATTCTTCGTGTTCTTTGACGAAGAAGATGAAGATCTTCAAGCCCCCATTATCTTTTCTCCCAATCCTCTCAAGAAACAAGATCCAACCAAAATAAAATAAGTTCATCACTTATTTTATTAACATAAATTAAGCATTTGAATTTCAAAAGTTGAATTAATTCCCTCAATTAATTAACTCAAGTTGTAAAATTAAAAGAAGGGTTATAGAAGGTTAGGGAAGATGAAGGGGTGGGGTTCGTGTGGGGCCCACCACCCTCATAACCTCCAATGGGAAGGTGGGTGTTTTCCCCCAACTTCCACCCAATGCTTTAAACCACTCAGTGAAAAATAAAATTGATGCTCAATATTATTTTACCTTTCACAAATTTTTAACAACTTCTCTCGTGTAAACGCAATTCCGGAAAAGGTGTTCCTAAGCAATTATTGGCACTGTGAATCCATCGGTGCCCTCGGAATTCAATTCAGAGCACCGGTTTAAAAGTTAGAAAAACCCGCTCATTCGTTCATTGAACGTACCCGAGCTAAACTTCATATACAAATTCTGGGCACACCGGATCTCGGAATTAAGTGCCGTCAGAAACCGCATTCTTTTAAAATCCCGAAGAAAATAAGAAAAAATTTCCCTTGAATTTTATAGGTCTTTACAGGACAATTCCTTTATTCTTCATCTCCTACAACTAAATTTTCAGTAATTTATTTGATAAATGTGTCATTATTTTCGGAGGTAATGTAAATAGGGGTATCTATAATAATTAGCTCTATCATAAATTTGACATCACCCTCTGGTGATAGACTTGATATGTTCGTATGGAAAATTTCCCTAAACTGGTCCACTATTGGTGGAATGAAACTAAAAGTAAAACCCACAAATATATAAACTGAATCGCAACATGGGTGGTGTGGTCCACCAAATTATGATGAACTAGCCCTATATATCCTAATTGAACATCACATTATCTATGATGAACATATTTTACAGCCTCAAAATATGTAAATGTTACTTTGAAACCATTATAAAAAAATGGGATCAACATGATACCAAACAATTCATACCCAAAATCAAGTCATAACCTAACATATAGAGTATATAATGAACTAATAAGAAACAATTATAACTAATCATGATGAATTAAGCCTTAAAATATATATGTTTCCTTTGAATACACACCCAATGGTGTTTCGATCTTCATAACCCTTTTAGTGTCGTGAAAACATCACAAAGGGAACTAAATACTCCCACGCTCACTTTTCAGATGGAAGAATGAATACCATAGGTTCTGAAAAGAAAGTGGATTCTAATTTAATTGAATGATTTGGAAGAAACATGATGAAATATTATTTTAAAATGTGTTTATATGACATACCAACCATAACTGAAAAGGGATTGTAGAACGCATGAATCCCAAACCACATGTACGCAGAAGGACCTGGGAGGTGATGGCCCATGGGGTGATAGCTAGAAAACTAATGAATCTATGAACCTCATCATTAGTGAAATCAATCAGAAGAACACTATCTATATACCATCTAGAGAACTAAACAGTTCATTGATGAAGCAAGTTGGTAGGTTTCCACAATAAAGGAACCAAGAACCACAGCCTCCACAAACCCCTATGGACTGAGTCTTATATGGGATGAAATATTCTTTCATGGGATTCCAAATATGGTGCCTCATTCCCAGAGGTATGATTTCCACACTTCTCTGTGCATTGATCTTGGTAAGAAGATGAAGGGGATAGATAATGAAAGCACAACAGAGACCCAAGAGGTTAGAAGAATGAATTTTGAGAGGATTCTGACTCCATTTTTGAATCATTGATGATGTAAAAACCACGAAGCACATTCCCACAATTATAAAAATTATGAAACTATAAATTTAACACACATAATCATAATGGGTAAAACTAAAACCTAAGAGGAGTCATTAAGAACCATAAATTCCCCGCGAACCATAGGTTCCAAGACCATCCATCAATACCGCACTCTGTATAGTGGATTTCTATGCAGATTGAACCCCACACCACGTACTGCATCAATACATAGATGGAACCAAAAGAGGCATGGAGGAACGCATGCAAGATCACATATCAATTTTATAAATGGTGTTCCATTCACAAGCCAACATATCACCTCAGTATGTGGCGATCCCCCTACCCACATAGCACTATGGTATAGAGGGCTATCCCACCCAGCATGAGAAAATAATATGTGAAATGGGGCGTCTTCAGATATCCTTACCTCTAATTCCAATATCCCCCCTCCATTAACATCCATTCCTCCAAAACTCTTCCTCTAACAGTCTATCAGCATCAGGCAAAGCCTCCTCCAAAGTCCACATCACATATATGATCAGATCATCAAGTGATTCAGTGTTCCCCTCAGAGTATACATTCCCATGGTAAGAAGAGTCACAAAGGTTGTCCCCAAAACGGTTCAGTCACTCATGATGTCTATAAGTCTACATTCCCTTGGTAACCTGATGTGAAATCATGGTATGCTAGCTTCATCCTCACAATCCTTGGCATTAATAGAAATCACTTTCTTTTCCATTCAATGAGGAATGATGATTAGTCAAATGAATCATCTTATCTTCTTCTTTTTATGATATGATACATTCCTCTCCTTTCCAAGAGCACATTATAGGGAACTCCCACTGAGTTTAATCCCTAACTATTCATGAATCAAGCCACATGGCCTCTAATGTCACCCCATACTGAAATTTTCATTAATCATCACACTCACATATTCACCTCAGCATCTTTTGTCATAGGACCCACCTCACCCATTAGCAAGAGAGATGGTTTCATTTTTGATGAATCTCTCATATCCCCTTGTTTATAACAGAGCGTATGAATCATATGCAATTAGATACTCTTTTTGATTACAACATCAACACTACAAACCCATCATGAACTACAAGAAATCTTATTACAATCCAAATCAAGATTCGTAGGACACCCGAATTTAGGCCCGAGCTCAAAATGGGTTCCCTTCTGATTGGGTTCACCCACTCATGTCACCCTCAAATGAAAAGATTTCATGTGTAAGCCCCAAGACATGTTAAACTGAAAGAATTCTGATTCATGTTCAAATGAGGATACATAGGTTTACTACATGAAGGCCCAATATAAAAAGTGTGCCCTTCCGTAAGTGTTTAGCAAGTCATGACCCCCCCCCCCCCACAAATGGGTAGCTCCCATGCATAAGTCTCAACCTATACCGAACAACATGGGAACTGATTCCTCAGTTGAGGATACATAAGAATACATTCGTATGGGTATGACCCTAATATCAAATAGCCTTCTATCTCTCCTAGATGATGATAAACTATAGAGCATCTTATCTCTTGGATTATGACAACATTTCCTTCATAGCATCAATCCAATGTATATCTGTGATGATCCTATAAATCTAGGGTAGAACATTGATAAACTCTTCAGAAATAAACTAGGGATTCAAGAACATATAATGATGATTTAAATCTATAAGTGCATCCCGAAATAGGAAATAATTCCCCCAAAAAGGGTGTGATGAGCCTAACCACCCATCATCTTGAACAATATTGTACTTATGTGTCATTGTCCAAATAATATTTCAATGAGCGCTTTCCTTTGGAATGCATGTATAGGAATTATGGATACCAGGGGTGTTGGGTGTTCATAGACTGATGAATGAACCTGCTGGATAACACTTGAGGTGTTCATATCCTAAGAGGATCGATTGAACAAATACATAACCACATGCATTCCCATGCAGAGACCCTTAGACTGTGGAACCTATGTCATAATGTGGAAGGTATAAACATCCCATCCTACATGGGAGAAATACAATTTCCACTAGTGTATAAAAATATGTATATGGTTTAAAAAAATACGGTGATGTGAAATTGTCTATAATATTGGATGAATGCATGTCACACGTCAGACCATTATTGGACATTTTACCGAAACATGAATGTGCACCATCTTTGAGTAAAACAAATATGGAGAACACAAACTGAATCCTCAACCAAGGTGTGTTTTCTACCCCACTCAATCTTGTTTACCTCAAAAAACAGGGGGAATGGGTGAAAGATGAATCATTAAATAACTATATGTTGACGAGATGATAAATTGATGGGTTATTTTTTCTGCATATTTCGTATATATATATATTTTAGGTTAGCTTAGTCCATCCATCATTCCAAATGGAATTCTGACAACTAATTAAGAAATACACCTTGATGATCCCGAAGGCGGCTGGGGCCCTGACTGACAGCAGGACTCCCTCGCCATCACATTGTCTTCAATACTTGGTATCCAACAATTTTATCAAAGTGTGTAACCAAAATTGTATAGTATCTACAATGGAGGCCACATGATAACCCCTCTAAATCGGAAAATCTCGCATGCTTCCTCCTAATCCTTAATAGGCACCCCAACACAAGGCGGCCCTAGTGGTCGTCTCGAAGTGTTTTAGAATCCTATCTCTAGAGAATGATAACAAATAACTCCCCTATCATAGGTAGGTGGATGAAGTCGATAACTATGACATCATCTCGGCTGAAAAATGGTCTTACTCAAAATCCCCTGCCAAGGAGAGTATCCTCCAACACCACGCGACCAGGTATCCTCACTCTAGAGAGGATATTATATTGATGACACCTATTAATTACCAGAAGACGTAGGCCCCAAAGGACACCCTCCGAGGGAGGAATACGTATAATTAGGATGAGGATATCACCCTGATCCCAGGGGAGGAACTCCATCGTAAAAATGCAGCCAAATTGAATGGGAAAACATACATATATTCCCTCTCCACTCAAACCCTCCATTGTAATATGGGTGAATAATAAGAGTATGTGCACATTCCTTTTTAGTGCTCACTGATCCTACCATGTTGAAAAAGCAGAAAATTATAGGAAGATATAGATATATTCTAATGTAGAATAAACCCAACATCAAAAAAGGACAAAAACTAGCTAAAGGCATGCACAGATAGATGTTGATGCATATCAATCCCTACATCCAAATAGAGTGGAAAGAAAATATTAGTAGAGTCAAATTCATTTGGATGCATACGAAGACTTTGAGACAAATACAATAGAATGTGAGAAGATAAAAATTCTCACGTGTGAATATGAAGCCCACGAGTTTAATCTGGTGGCAGCCAGAGATGAAAACTCGAGGAAGACTCGTTCCTCTGTACTTGTACTAGATAAAAGCTAGTATCTACTAGAAACCTACACAGGGCTAGAGCAGGCATAAACACATGCTCCGACATCTAAAAATTCCTTCATACCCATTCCATCCAAAGATTATTTTCACAATATCCTGGAAATGATGTATGATCAGAAGTTGATTCCATACCATATCCTCCATACATGCCATGATATCATTTCATTAGTGGAAACGATGAAGAACTAGACCCACAACCTAGTATCCTCAAATGGAATGACTTAATTGAAAAATTGGTTTGTCATTTTAGAGTAGATATTCTTCCCTACTCCAGTACATGAGGGTCGACGGAAATATCCCACGATACATGCAGAACCATATCGAGATCAAATACGTTTTCCAAATGGGGGATAATAGTCCAACGTGGTGGCCACTCCAGGGCAGACATATATCCCTTCCAGAACTCATTATGTTCGTCTACGTATTTCGATGAAATCATAGGAACAACAGAATAAGGACTAATATATGTTGGTGGTTACCAACAAAAGACATCTCGGGTTACCTGCAATAGAGAACCCTATAATGAAATTCACCAAAGGAAACCAGAAAATGAGGATGACATACATGATCACGTTCTACCGAAATATATAGTTCTTGATGTCCTCAAGAATATATCAATACAGGATCAAGCCCTTGTCATTACATTACCCAATTATGTTTTTTTCAGTATCAGTTGTAAAGGCCCTCCCCGCAATGTTTCCACAAGAAGCAATAAAGGTCATCCCTAGAGCCCCCACGAGGGAATACTCAATGGGCCCGCAATGATCAAACAACAAATAATTTCTCCTGATGCCTGTAAGGGTATCCATCCTTTTGACATAGTGATCAGGTTGTAAGAAGCTCCTACCTTTGTGGTCGTCCACCCTGATGTTCCTCCCCAGATTATACACATCAAATATGCTTCTCCTTGTAGTCGAATGAAAAGTCATCATGGTAGTCCTTTCCATTATGAAAGCCATTTCGATGTCCCTCTGCGCAATGGATGTTGATGTGAATTCCCACCCCATTGCAAAATCAATCAATGAGAAGGTCCTCCCCTCATTTCAGTACCTCTTGAAGGCCCTCCCTTGGATTTACACTACATAAATTATCTCTAAAGTCAGATATCATGTTGTGATAGTAGTCCTCTCAGTCATAGAAATAATCGAGAGGGTCCTCCCTTAGTGAAATCAGCTACCATGAAGGTCATCCCCTAACATTATCCCAACATGAATGTCATTCCTTGGGTACAAGGTGTAGGGACATCTCCTGCGGTCAAGTCGTATGTTTAAATGATAGACCTCTCATTTCTACCAGCAATTGTGAAGTTCCTCCATGCAATCAAAATTACCAATGGAATGAAGGCCCTGCCCTCTGTGGGACAAATATGAGAAATCCCTCATATGTCGAGGCACTCAGAAAAATAGGGTGAAACATGTCATAATCATTTTCTATAATATGTTATATTAATTCTCAACTAGAGGAAGGTCTAGATCCATGCTCATCTTCTGATCCACCCTTGTGCATCTCACAAAATGATGAGGCTCCAACTAACCATGCTTCTTGGAATGAAATTATTAGAAAGTAGCCAGGATGGATATATCAAGTACAATAGTCTATATAAGAAAAAACAAGACATATTTATCATGAGAATATAACTATATAAGAATAATATACAAATGTTCTACTAACCCAAAAAAACTTCTCACTTTGACATTCCACTGTATTTGTGTGAGAAATGTATGCATAATATTTTCCTCAATATCTGTACGTATCCTTGCTAGCTAAAAAAACATCCCCTATGAAGGGTATACAGACAATGTCAATATATTAGGATTAATTTTCCATCTAATTGAACTAGAATCCATACCATCAACATGAAAGCCAAATTTAGAATGATGAAATAATATTTTCAAACTGGCTTTCCTCCATGCACTACACATGTGAATTGCCTCATCAGCGATGCCCGGTCTGGTGTTCGTATTTGGGTTTTGGGAGAGCATGTAGCTCTACACTTCACCCCATGTCCAATCCAGTAGACCTTATTAGAAATGTAAACTTGCATAGATATTACCAAAAGTTATAATTCTAATGAAATCCTTTCTCAGGAAAGGTGGAATGTTTAATAAGATTTTTCCTTGTGTGGTCTCACAAGCATCAGGCCCAACAAGGTCAAGCCATCAATTAATTTTGGGCCAGGAATCTAAGAACATGTAGCAGGCTTACCGCCTAATGGAATTAAACTAGAAAAAAATGTTAATTTCCTCAAAATCCAATAAATCCATAGAAAAAATATCACCATGCTCGTTTCACACCCATATGAGAGTGAGTGAAATCAATATGGTGGAAACAAATGGTGGCTACCACTGCACTATGGGAACCGCCCCAACCCATATGGTTGAATGACATTTTTGATCCAAAATGCCCCCATAAGTGCAAAAAATCCCACATACAGTGCATCAATGGTAGAATAGGAGCAACCCCAGCCAGTAGTGACGGTGGAATTTTAGCTCAAGTTCCCACACAACAGACGTCTATATTCTCTCATATAGGAAAAAAGATAAATTAGGAGGTCACCCATTTAAACATATCTCATGATTCGTACCCTACGAGATGAAGGAATATCAGAATTTTAGATCATGTCTCCATCCATGTTGATCTTTGACATGAATTCTAATGGATGCCAAAGAATGGAAGGTTAGATGTCTAAGAATGGGAACACAAATATATCCTATCATTAAACATCGGGAACACCAAACCCAATGTGGTATGAATTCTTTAAAATAGTAAATATATGTCTTGTGTCTCTCACATGATATTATACAAATTGGAAGAATGTAAGAGAAGATAGTTCCCACCCAGAGGCATCCCATACCGAGCCAGATGGTGTTCATACACAGAAACCGAGATCTTCCTAGAATTTGGGTGCAACCATAGTCACTCCACCATTACCTCAAGAAAAAATCCCAAACAAGTAGAAAAATAAATTCCAAGTCATCTATTAAGCACCTCCATCTCCCTCTGATAATGTCACTAACATGCTCGAGAAAATACTCTCCATGTTAGAGGAAGAAAAGAAAGAGCTCAAGGAAATTAATGTCGAGCTGAGTTGAGGTGGATATCCTTCCAAATGTGTTCCTTAAGAGGAATTTTAATAGGTTCTCCCAAAAAAGGGTTCCATGACACATGAAATCATCATAGTAAATTAAAATAAGCTTGGATTCCCATCCTATATAGCACTAGGACCATCAACTTACCTGAATCTGGCTCGGAAGGTCCTCGTGATTACCCTCCACTGGGGTGGTAGCTAGAGAATATTCAGGTGAACCCACAATGGATTCCCCCATCTGGGTATCCACCACAATTTCTAGCAGTTCCAGTATGTACAACTTTTCCCCCTACGACACCCACCCATGCTCAATTACAGTAGAATATGCATCAAAGACTCTTTAATATCATTAAAAATCTAATATCTTGACTATAATCCATTGAACGACAGTGTGATCTGATAAAACTAGTGAAGAAAACCAAACCGAATTGTGTTGGAAATGTTTTTCTACTGAAAACATTCGGAACCTTGTATTCTTAGTCTTCAATGGTTCGAGAGACCATAAATAGCATCTGATTCACTATGCCTCTTATTGTGACCAATCGATGGGCACCTTAGAGTAGCTAGAAGTAGTAAAACATAGGTTCATCACATGAAAACTAGAGAGTTCAGACTTCATATAGTTTACTAGATTCTTATCTAACTCAATCAAAGGCTTGGAGGACCTCCAGTGACAGTTTCTCATATTTTTCAGTTCAATATTTCCTTCGACAACTATTATATTTTTTAGGAACTGTAAAAAGGGAGGGAATGAGAGAGTTTCAGTATTCATTTACAGATGAAAAGTCCCGATATACTCCATAAATCGGTCACTCCACCAGGATGAAATGATTAATATGTACATTGATAATCTCAATGATGAATTTCAGTGACCGATCATCCTAGTGAAGTACACATGTGGGTTCTGAGATTTCTATACCATTTCCAAAGGATATAAGACTCCTTCCAGTGGACCAATATCAAGTCTGGGGTGGCCCCATCAGCCTTAGTGAAATGAAAGGGAAATTTTACTGACCCGTAAAAATCAAGGGAATTTTTTTTTTAATTTTCATTGGAATTTTACAAGAACTCAGTTTCTGTCAGCACCTGATTCCGAGGCCCACTGAGCCTGGAATAATTTTCTGAAGTTTAGCTCGGGTATGTTTAGTGAACGAACGAGTAGGATTTTCCTAACATTTGAACCGGTTCTCGGAATCGAAATCTGAGGACACCGATGGAATCACAGCGCCTGTAATTGCTTAGGAACACCTTTTCTAGAGTTGCGTTTTCTTGGGTGTGGTAATTAAAATATTGGGTAATGTGAAGAATAAAATAAAATGGTGCAACCAATTTTATTTTTAGTTAATACAGTTCAACCTATGTTAAGTGGTTGGAGTGGGACCCACCATATCCTACTCCACTAGGTAGGATATTTGTGGGGTGGGGACCACACGAGCCCCACCTATTCAACTTCCTCAAAACCCCTCTTTTAATTAGGTAACGCACCCCCCCCCATTAAATGAAAAGTAAACTCATTAATTGATTAACTTATTCAAAGTAATTAATTCTTAAATTCAATTCGAATTTCAAATTTTAAGTTGGCTTCTGTGTTAATTAAATAAGACAATGTCTTATTTCTTTACGTTGGAGTTTTGGTTGTGTGGGAGGAATTTTCAGAGGATTCACTCAAGTCTTGAACTTCAACTTCCTCATTGAAGAACACGAAGAACTCACCATCGCCAACAAAGAATGTTAGTCTTCAACGAAGAACTCTGTCACCGCAAAGGGGAGTTCTTCGTACCGTCTTCTTCCCTCTCTGTAGCCGGTGAGAGATGCCATCCTCGGAGATCGACGACACGATGTCTTATACCGCGATGTCGACGATCCTCCTTCTGCGACGCTGTCTTCGAAGACGTCCCTTCCTTACGATGAACCTTCGTTCAACAACGCTTGAAGTATGGGTTTTTTTCTTCTTCGTGAATACTTTCTCCGTTGTTCATCATTTCCTAATTGAGCCAAATATCATCGTAATAACGGGAGGAGGTCGGACCGCACGAACATAGCCGACCCTCCTCCCCCCTTGATGCTTGAATTTGTTGTGACACGAGCAAGGCAGCGCGGTGCCGTTGCACCGCGCGGAAATACTGAAATATGGGCAGAGAAGCGCATCGCCGTCGCGCCGCACCGTTGAAGTCGAACAAGGTTGCGACGCCGATGCGCCGCGCCGGAGAACCTCGAAGAGGCCGTGGCCGGAGCGGGGTCGTGGCAGAGGGGAACGGCGTCGTCGCGCCACACCGTTTGGACAGGCCATGGCCTGTGGCCGCGGTGGTGCGGGGAGCGGCGACCGGAACCGCCAGCCGCCGGAGCGGGAGGGCGGGACCGCAGTGGTCCCGCGGTGGCAGCAACCAGCCGGACAGACCAGGCCGACCGTTTCAGGTGGAGACTGGGGGTTTGTAACCCCCAGCTAGAAGGAGATCGGCCCCCACGTTGGGGGGGGTTTCAAACAGGGGGGGCAGTGCACCCCCCCCCCCTTATCTGCTCAGCCGTTTCGGCCGAGCCACCTGGTCACGCGGGCTCCACCCTAGTGCCAGGCCAGCAGGGCTGCACGCAGGCCAAGCTGGGCATCTCCCTAATGGGCAGGACCCTGTTCGGGTCGACCCGGGGGTGTATCGGGCCGGGTCGGACCGGGCCCGAACCCCCTATTTTCGGACAGATCCGTTTAAACGCCCATAACATTGTCTACGTACCTCCGATTGACGAACCGTCAGCAGCGATACGATCCTTGGATCGAGACCGCCGTTTCTGTATATTACAGTCAAGGTTTTGGAAAACTTTGGGTATGGTCGGGATGGTTCTAACATGTAACCAACCGGGCCCTCGGAGCGGAAACGCTTATTACTTGAGCTCCGGACGTCCGATTGACGTACCATCGACTTTGTTGGATTCTTCTTTCTGAGACGGACCTTTTGGCTTACTCCACTCAAGGTTTGGATGTAGTTGGAGTATGGTCGAGTTGTTTTTGTCTTAAAAACCAACCGGGCCCCTGGGATGAATAATCCAATAACTCTCAGACCGGGCGTCCGATTGACGCGCCGTATGTCACGTTGTGTTCCTTTCGACATTACGGAACTTTGGGATACATCAACTCTGGACTTCATTTCAGTTGATGTATCAGCCTCTCGGATCATGAAGCGGACCCTCCTGAAACGATCTTGCTGTGTGTGGGAACCCTAGAGCAGGCTGTGACTCCAACGACGATGAAGACTGCATGGGAATCCTCTGTGGGTTCGTCAGCGACGACTGCATCACTCAGCGATCCTATGTGGATCAGTGCCTACCGATCCTATGTGGATCAGATCCTGTGTGGGTCATCACTCAGTGGTCTTGTGTGGGCCAGTGCATAACGATCCTGTGTGGGTCAGATCCTGTGTGGGTCATTGTGGGGGTTAGAACCTATCGATACTATGTGGGTCCGACGACTTAGATGAATCAGTGGCTACATCTGATCATATCTATCATATTACGAAGAAGTATTCCTATGTGAGATGAGTCTTGTCTTTAAATCCTTACCTTCGATAAGATTGACTTGTTATCCTGTGTGGATTACGCTATGCTTTCCTATGTGGAATGGGTTATGTTTTCCTGTGTGGTCTGGGTTGTACGTGGGCTCAGATGTTGGAACCGAACGGGAATTGATGACTTAGGTATATGTATGGGCATATACCTAAGTAGTTTCGAATGTTGCTTCGTGATTGTATCTTTCCTTTTTGGATTATCCTTTGTGGATTCTAGGAGGCCTTCGGGGGTCTCGGGGTCCCTACTGAGTAGCATATTCTCACCCCTGCACAGGCTATGCCCACACTACGTTGTGTTGGTTGCAGACGATGAACAACATTGATCGTGGTTGAGGCTTGCAGAGTAGGTCGGTACCTGGAGGGGGACCACTGGGCTGGATGTACTTAGAGCGGACGGTTGGACCCGATGTGCTATGGAGGCTATCTGTACCCACCCTTCAGGTGGGACATCTAGTGGACGGCTCGACATTGCGGCTTTACTTTTCAGTTGATGTACTTTGTTTTCTAGTTGTACTTTACTTTCAGTTTGGGTTTGTATTCTGGCCCACTTACTTTTATGCACTTACTATCGTACCCAGTTTTACTTAGTGTTTACTTCTGCTTGCTCACTCTATGTGTTTTTTTTACTTTATAAAGGTAATTCCTTCCCTTTTTATCGGGAATTACGTCTTGGTGCTAGTCACCAGCCCCTGGCCTACGGAAGGCGGGTTTGGGGAAGTCACGGCACGGGCCTCGAGGGCGGGTCGTGACAAATTGGTATCAGAGGAGATCGGTTCTACCGCAGAACTCTGAATCTGATCATTCATCTATGCGAAGTAATAGTGTTAATGTTATTGGGTGTGGTTATCAGTCCAGGGAGTCCAGTGTTGGTGTGGTGGCCGACGTATCCATAAATCAGGACCCTGACTTCTGATTTCTGACTTAATGCACGAAAACAATGATTGCATGTGTGTTTCATGTTTTCATTTTGATTAATTTGTGTCAGCTCACCAGGTATACTGTTTTGACCGTGGCACACCTGTCTCTTTTTAGGATGGCCCCACGATGGTATCCAGCTAGGGTTCCGAGTTTTGTATGTGACGACAACCCACCGAGCGACGAGGCCTCGGTGCAGGGCCCTGTTACTGTGGGGGGACCGGTGGTACCACTACCCGCCGAGACACCGATGCTTCCATCCCCAGCCGCTGAGAGGGAACGTTGCCTTGGTACACTGCACGAGTTTCAGTGTCAGAGACCACCCTGGTTCCGCGGGGAGACGGACCCTCAGGCATTCGAGGATTGGCCGGAGGCGGTTGTACGAGTTTCCCGATTGGTAGGGACACCAGAAGACCACATGGTGATCCTTGCAGTGAGTCTCATGCAAGCGGCAGCAGGCATATTGTAAATCTTGATGCTCCAGGTGCACGACAAGGAATCACTCCTCTGGACGAGCTTTGAGAGCCTCTTCCACTCAGAGTTCATCCCAGCCACCCTCCGTGTGGTGCGCATCCAAGAGCTTATACAACTAAGGAAGGACAGCATGACGTTCGCCCAGTACTTGGCGAGATTTATTGATCTCTCGTGCTATTCGACAGACATGGTACATGTCCCATTCTTCTGGGCCCAGAACTTCGAGCAGGGACTGAGGCATGAGATCAGGGCATCGCTAATCTTCCTCAGCATTCCGATGCAGGCAGGAGTACTAGAGTGAGCCCTTCTCATTGAGAGACTTCTTGTTGATCTTACACCAGCAGCGAGACCTACCGCAGGGCGGCACGTAGCGGAGTCTTCTACAGCCAATATTAGACAGATGTCACAGAGGTTCTGGCGGACCATGCCATCAGGCGGACGGCCACGGGATACTAGCTCGGAGGTGCGGGAAACACACAGCAGAACCAGTCTTTATAGTGGACGAATATGCTATGCATGTGGCGGGCAGAGCCACTTGGCTCGTGACTGCCCGACCCACCATGCAGAGGGGCAGTAGACGGTTGAGGAACCTCCCAGGAAGAGGCAGAGGTACAACCGTGGCAGTCCGCAGGGAGTAGGTGGACGAGGCTGAGGAGCTGGTCGAGCAGCTGGTGGTGGATGACATTTGAAGGCTCTACCACCACCACCATCATGAGGTCCACCCCGACCACAGGGGAGAGCACAACTTCAGGCAGCTGAATCTTACAATTATGGAGCTCCGGAAGCGGGTGGACAAGTGCGGGACTAGCTCCAGGCATGGAGGCCTTTGCCCATAATTCCTCTAGCTTCGTTGTTTGTGTTTCTTTGTGGCCTTGTACTTTGAGTTCCATTAATAAAAGACTCTTGCAATAGTGATGTTTCTTTCTTCTCTTTTTTATGTTAATACTAAGAGGTTTCGGTTAAAAAAAATTGTTGACTTGACCGTCACAATTGAGATTCTTACTGGAGGAGACCTAGTCGCCACACACTGATGCCGACTGTGTGACTCAACCCTTCGAGGTGAGAGTAACAATTATATCTCTTGGTAGTAGCGTCGAGGCCTTAAGACATCATCCATGGCATGAATTAACTGATCATGAAGGGATTGAATGTTTTAGGTAAGGAGTGTGGTTCATCCAGGGGATGAGACCAAATTTATCTTTTCGCCAAAGGATAAATCTTTACAGCTTTTAAGAACGTTAACGAAGAATGGGAAAGCCTTTGTGTGGTAAGGAAGATGTCAGCAGAGCTTTCAAGAGCTGAGATATAGATTGACTAGCACACGTATCTTAAGGCTACCAGAGGAGAAAGTAGGGTACGTAGTTTACTGCGATGCATTTGGGACCAGACACAGATTTATCCTCATGCAGGAGCGGGTAGTGATCTCCTATGGATCACGTCAGATGAGGCATCATTAGCAGAACTACGCTACCCATGACCTGGAGTTAGCAGCAGTGTTCTTCGCTCTGAAGATGTGCCGACACTATCTGATGGGAGAGCGCTTTACAGTCTACTCTGACCACTAGAGCCCCAGGTACATCTTCTCACAGAAGGACCTGAACTTGAGACAGTGGCGATGGATAATGTTCCTCCATGACTATGACTTTGAGATAGTCTATACTCCTGAAAAGGAGAATGTATTAGTTTATGCTCTCAGTAGGAGGACGGGCATTCAGCTACTTGGGGAGATGACAGAGTAGCTAGCCCCATTACAGATATCCTTCTTGGATAGTTATGGAGCAGCCTTTCTACAATCACTCACAGTCACTCCTCCACTTCTACAGCAGGTCAGAGAGGCACAGTGTGGGGATGATGACTGTGAGACGCGGCGTGCACAAATATCCTCAGGACAGGCACCTGATGGATTCTTTGTGGGAGGAGAGAATGTCGTCCTTTTAAAAGGACGTACCATGGTACCAGCTGCTTTACATGAGGAGGTTCTGAGGGAGTTTCACACTTCCCCTTTAGCAGTACATCCCAGAGTGGATAAGACGTACCAAGACATCAGACGACAGAATTGGTGGCCGGGTATGAAGAAGGTTGTGGCAGAGTTCGTTTCTCGATGCCTCACCTTCCAGCAGGTGAAGGAAGAGCACCAGGTACCAGCAGGCTTGGTATATCCCTTGGAGGTCCAGGAGTGGAAGTCGGACAAGATATCTATGGATTTTGTGACTAGACTTCCACGCACTTCTAGAAGTCACGACTCCATTTGGGTGATTGTCGACCGACTCACCAAGTCGGCCCACTTTTTACCCACCAGATAGCAGGTCTTAGTAGTGAGCTTGGGACGTCTCTACATTCAGGAGATTGTATGGCTTCATGGTGTGCCATAATCCATCGTCTCCGACTGAGATTCTCTCTTTACATCCCAGCTTTGGAAGGGGTTACAGGAGGCATTTGGGATGCAACTATGTCTAAGAACCTCCTTTTACCCTCAGACAGATGGTCAGACAGAGGGGACCATTCAGACTCTCAAATACATGCTCCGTGCATGTGTCGTCGACTTTGGTAGTAGCTGGGAGGATCACCTACCCTTGGTGGAGTTTGCGTACAACAATAGCTACCACTCCCCCATCGAGATGGCACCATATGAGGTGTTGTACGACTTGATGCATATCATCGACCATGGGGAGCTGGACATTGATGATGGGGCGACTTTTGCGAAGGTCCCGGTGGAGATCGAAGATCGACAGGAGTGGGTCCTACATTGATGGTCGATACCTCTAGTACGCATCAGATGGAATCACAGGAATCTCCAAGAGAGCACTTGGGAGCGGGAGGCTCAGATGCATGCACAGTACCCACATTTGTTCCCCTAGTTTATGATTTATCTTTATGGGGACGTAAAGCCCTGAGGTGGGAGTAATGTAAAGAACCGTAAAAATCAAGGGAAATGTTTTTCTTAATTTTCTCTGGAATTTCAGAAGAACACAGTTTCTATTGGCACATGATTCTGAGGCTCGGTGATCCCAGAATAATTTTCAGAAGTTTAGCTCGGGTACGTTCTGGGAACAAACGAGCGGTATTTTACTAACTTTTGAATCGGGGCTCGGAATCGAAATCTGAGGACACCGATGGAATCGCAGTGCTGGTAATTTCTTAGGAAAACCTTTTTTGGAGTTGTGTTTGCTCGGGTGTGGTAATTAAAATTTTGGGTTAAGTGAAGAATAAAATAAAATGGTGCAACCAATTTTATTTTTATTTAAAGCAGTTCAACCTAAGTTAAGTGGTTAGAGTGGTACCCACCATATCCTACTCCACTAGGTATGATATTTGTGGTTTGGGGCCCACACAAGCCCCACCTATTCAACTTCTTCAAACCCCCTCTTTTAATTAGGTAACACACCCACACCCCCCATTAAATGAAAAGTCAAATCATTAATTGATTAACCTATTCAAAGTAATTAATTCTTGAATTAAATTCGAATTTCAAATTTTAAGGTGGATTGTGTGTTAATTAAATAAGACAAGGTCTTATTTCATTATGTTGGAGTTTTGGTTGTGCATGGAGAATTTTGAGATGATTCGCTCAAGTCTTGAACATCATCTTCCTCCTTGAAGAACATGAAGAACTCACCGTCGCCAACGAATAATGCCGGTCTTCGACAAAGCACTCCGTCACCGAAAAGGGGAGTTCGTCGTACTGTATTCTTCCCTCTCCACAGCCGGTGAGAGACGCCATCCTCGGATATTGACGATGTGACGCCGTATACCGCGACGCTGACGATCCTCCTTCCGCGACACTGTCTTCTGTGTCGTCCCTTCCCCGCGACTAACCTTCGTTCAACAATGCTTGAGGTAGGGGTTATTTTCTTCTTCGTGAATACATTCGTCGTCATTCATCATTTCCTAATTGACCCGCCTGTTATTGTAATAACGGGAGGAGGTCAGACCGCACGAACACGGCTGAACCTCCTCCCCCCTTGATGCTTGATTTTGCTGTGACATGAGCAAGGCAGCGCGATGCCGTTGCAGCGCGCGGAAATAATGAAATATGGGCGGAGAAGCGCGGCGCCGTCGCGCCGCACCGTTGAAGTCGAACAAGGTCGCGGCACCGATGTGCCGCGGTGGAGAACCCCGAAGAGGCCGCCGCCTGAGCGGGGCTGCAGAGGAGGGGCGCGATGTCGTTGCACCGCACCGTTCAGACAGGCCGCGGCCTATGGCCACTGTGGTGCGGGGAGTGGCGGGCAGAACCGCCGGCCGCCGGAGCAGGAGGGCGGGAGCACTGCGGTCCCGCGACGGTAGCAACCGGCCGGCCGGACCGGGATGACCGTTTCCGGGGGAGACCGGGGGTTCGTAACCCCCTGCTATATGGAGAGTATCCCCCACGTGGGGGGGGGGGGGGTTTGTCAAACAGGGGGCAGCCCCCCCTTCTGCTCAGCTGTTTCGGCCGAGCCGCCTGGTCACGCGGGCGCCACCGCAGCGCCAGGCCGGGCCAGGCTATGCCGGTGGGGCCGGGCCACGCCCTTATGTTCCGGACCCGGACACGGTTCAGGTCGACCTGGTTCGGGTCGACCCGGTGGTGGTATCGGGCCGGGTCGGACCGGGCCCGAACCCCCTATTTTCGGACAGATCTGTTTAAACATCCATAACATGGGATACATACCTCGGATCGATGCACCGTCAGCTGAGATGCGATCCTTGGATCGAGACGGTCGTTTCGGTATATTACACTCAAGGTTTCGGAGAACTTTGGGTATGGTCGGGTTGGTTCAAACTCGAAACCAACCGGGCCCTCAGAGCGGAAATGCTTATAACATGAGCTCGGGACGTCCGATTGACATACCGTCAACTTTGATGGATTCTTCTTAGTAAGACATACCTTTTTCTTTACTCCGATCGAGGTTTGGACGCATTTGGAGTAAGGACGGATTGGTTTTGACTTAAAACCAACCGGGCCCCTGTGATGAAAAACCCAATAACTCTCAGACCAAGCGTTCGATTGACGTGCTGTCTGTCACGTTGTGTTTCTTTTGACATTACAGAACTTTGGGATACATCAACTCTAGAATTCGTGTCAGTTGATGTATCAGCCCCTTGGCTCGTGAAGCAGACCCTCCTAAAACGAGCTTGCTGTGCGCGAGAACCCTAGAGCTGGCTACGACTGCAACGATGATGAAGACTGCATGGGAATCCTTCGTGGGTTCATCAGCAAAAACTTCAACACTCAGAGATCATGTGTGTATCAGTGCCTACTGATCCTGTGTGGATCAGATCCTGCGTGGGTTAGCGCTCAGCGGTCCTATGTGGGCCAGTGCATACCGATCTTGTGTGGGTCAGATCCTGTGTGGGTCATTGCGTGGGTTAATATCTATCGATCCTGTGTGGGTCATTGCGGGGGTTAGTACCTATCTATTTGGTGTGGGTCCGATGGCTTATATGAATCAGTGGCTACATCTGATCATCTCTATCATATTACGAAGAAGTATTCCTGTGTGAGATGAGTCTTGAATTTCAATCCTTATCATCAATAAGATTGACTTGTTATCATGTGTGGATTACGTTATGCTTTCTTGTGTGGATTGGGTTATGTTTTCCTTTGTGGTCTGGGTTTTACATGGGCTCAGATGTTGGAGACGAACGGGAATTGATGACTTAGGTATATGTACGGGCATATACATAAGTAGTGTCGGATGTTACTTCGTGATTGTATCTTTCCTTTTGGGATTATCCTTTGTGGATTCTGGGAGACCTTCAGGGGTCTCGAGATCCCTACTATGTATCATATACTCACCCCTGCACGGGTTATGCCCGCACTATGTTGTGTTGGTTGCAGAAGACATATAATGCTGATCGTGGTTGAGAACTGCGGAACAGGTCGGTACCTGGAGGTGGACCACGGTGCAGAACGTACTTGAAGCGGACGGCTGGACCTGAGGAGCTGAGGAGGATATCTATACCCACCCTTCAGGTGGGACTTCTAGTGGACGGCTCGACTTTGCGGCTTTAATTTTCAGTTGTTGTTCTTCCTTTTCCAGTTGTACTTTAGTTTCAGTTTTGGTTTGTATTCTGGCCCACTTACTTTTCTACACTTATTATTGTACCCAATTTTACTTAGTGTTTACTTCTTCATGCTCACTTTGTGTGTTTGTTTACATTAAAAAGGAAATTCCATCCCTTTTTATTGGGAATTACGCCTTGGTGCTAGTCGCCAGACCCTGGCCTATAGAAGGTGCGTTTGGGGTAGTCACGGCACGGGCCCCGAGGGCGGGTCGTGACAGAAACAATTGATTTTATTTTTTCACCCTTAAGCCAAACTTTGTGCCATATTTAGTTTCAAGGCCCCACCAAACCATGTTGGACCCCTGGACCCCCACAAGTAGCCCAACAGTAATAATATGAGTGAAGGGGATCTAAAAGATTTTAGTTCATGTAATGAAGAAATAATTTCTACTCATTATGTGATTGCCAAGTCTGCAAAAACATTATAGCAGCCATGAATTTCAGCACTCTCCAGCGACCAGAGCCAATTGTAGCCGATGAAGTGGGTCTCGACGACCATCCAAATTGTTGTCCCTATAACCGAATATTGGGGGGACACCATCTTGGAATGCTTCATCTTCAAGGATCTCTTACAAATAAATGTGGATTCTAAACAATCCATATTGGGTCCTTTCCCAGCTCATGTAGCGTATCTTTCCACCTTAAACCTGAGAGACGAAGAAGAATGGAATCCAATCACTAACAAAAGGAGAAAAATTTGACAGTTGGATGACTTAGAAATCAGTCAACCAAGCTCATGGAATCCCCATGGAATAGAAGATACAACCAACCATGCCACCAATGTCTCATATTGAAACACATCCATCATCCTCAACCCCCATAACCCTTTGTGTTCCAGAAAGGAAGAAATCCAAAGCATGAAGATGATCCTGCACAAAATATGATGTCAATCAAGACACTTTTAGACATTAGACTAGTAGACATGTCACTACATGCACCACTATACCAAACGATACAATGGGTACCACCTAACCAAACGGTGCAACAAAAACTGGCCCACCAAATAGAAATATCATAAGAATACAATTAGACATAAGAATTATCAGATCAAGAACTGATCACTAGATCCATTAATGGCATTTACATGATTGAACCCTTATCTGATGTAGACAATGCCCACTAACCCTAATTCCCCATGTCCACCCAGACATCTGGAGGAAGTTTCCATAAAGGATGAGGGTTTCCTAGAAAGTATGAACATGGAATAATTCAAATTCACAACTGAAAATTAAATCAGACCATTAATTTTGCGGATACTCATGGAAGAACTCTCTAGTAAACGCAATAGAAAACATATGGTTTCTCATTCCCCTCTAGAAGAAATATGTGACCCATCATCATGGAATATCCATCGGTAGAAGAAAATGTATTTAATCTCCCAAGCCATTGGGATAGACCAACTCATCGAAACTCGAAAAATAAAAAAGTTTCATCAGCTCCTATTATAGAGGTAGGACCACCTACATCCAAAGCTCAAGACCCTGTTGGACAATTGAAATAAAATCTCGGAGTTGGGAAGCACTGAACTTTAGATAATAAATATGATATACTGAAGCACTTGGCCTCCGTAACAACAAATCTATCTAACATGGTTTCCTTGAGTCTATCAGAATACATTAGAGAGGAACTCATTGAAGCCTTATAGTGTCCCCCGGAATTTGGGGCCAAAGTATCAACTACCAAAGTCTACCGGATGGAGTCCAATATCAAAGAATGCCACACTATCATCTCTTTCATTGATTAGGATGAAGACACCATCATTCAAGGGCTCATCAAAAACATATATGTGAATAGAAAAATAAATGGCATTGTTGTTCAGAGAATTTTCATTGTCAATGACTATGGATTTAACCTCCTACCACTGCAAACATATTGTTAGTTGGTATATGATGAGGAAATCCTTACACACTACACCACAACTCATCTAGGATATGAAAAAAATGAGCAGGAAAAATTAGGATGAATGAGGCATAAATGATGTCTTGGTGACCTTGTGTCTAATTATGAGTTTCTGGTTGTGTGTTACATTACGACCTACAATGTCCTATTGGGAAGGCCCTGGCTGCATCAGCATGGGTAGATTCTATCATTAAACAATCAGTTTATCAAATATTTTTTCTCATGGAAAAATCAATAAATTACATGCCGATAAATCACGATTTGAATCATATTATTTGCATTACACAAATGCAATGTTGTATGAACCGAAATAGAAGCAATCATTGGAAAATGATGTTGATTAGGTCACTGAATCAAATGGATTGGAAATTCCTCCTCTCTATCCCCTCAAACAGCTTCGGAATTAATACATATTAACCATCAACCAAAATGATAGTAGAAGATCAATCATGTATATAGATCAGCCTTATGCAAGGTTTCTATTATGGTCGCAATGCACAATGTCATTAGAAAACACACTGGAACCTTCGGTGATACGAAAGTCCCCAATAAAGATGAACATGGCCCATCCTTAGGACCCCATATAGTACCCTCCATATGAACTAATGAAAAAGAAGATATTCTGTCACTATAATAATGCAATGAAAATCCATCCTCTTTAGGGAATTCCCCATTGTCAGTAGGGGGAAAGGTGTTTTTCTGGTTCCCATCAATCGAAGATTCGATTTTTCTCCCCACACTGAAAATTTCATCTAGGGAATCCTCTTTCCATAAAAATATGTATACATGACAATGAAGAAGAATAATAATAATAAGTCCTCCAAGATGTCACTCCCTCATTCGAATAAGGGTTCTCTAACATAATAGATGAACATAGGGAGATAAACCTAGGAACCGAAGATGACCAGTGGCCCACTCTGATTAGTGTGGATATAACTATCAAGGATCAAGGGGTATACAAATCCTTTATATAGAATAATCAATATTTTTTGTAATTTAATTATATATAAATGGTGGGCCATGATCTGAGGGTCTCCACTCACCATCTCGGTCTTCCAGAACACCGCCGTGGCTATAAGCAAGATTCCAAAAGGTCCCAGCTGACATATGCTACCAAAATAGAGGCTGATGTAGAGAAACCAATGAAAGCTATAATAATTTGGAAATTCCAACATCCAATTTGGATGGATAATTAAGTCCTTGTAAAAAAGTATTGGATATATTAATGTCTTCACTGACTTCAAGGACTTCAATCGCCGCAATTCAAAAGAAGACTTACTAGTCCCGATCACATTATTGGTGATCGATGTGACCACAGAATATGAAGCCCTCTCTTTAATGGATGTATATTTTGGATACAACCAGATCCAAATGGACTGAAAAGATAAATAATTCACTACTTTCACGACCCCTGGATATTTTTCATCTATAAATGGATTTCCATTTGTCTAAAAATAAAGGAGATATATATCAGTGCACCAGGAATTTCATTTTTAAGACCTTCTATAGATAATTCAGCGAGTGCTATATTGATGATATTGTGGATAACCATGTTAGTGCTCAAAGCACCTGATAGATCTTGAAACTTTCTTCAACAAAATGTGATAGCACATATTAATGTTGAATCCCCTAAATTTTTCTTTTCGATGTTACCTATGTGAAATTTCACGTCTTCATCTTACTCCATCGTATCATCGATGTAGACCCTATGGATAAAAAAACCATCATTTTCATGTATACACCTTGCAACCTCACCAAATTCATAGGTATTCCAGGGTACCTACCCTACATTCAGTTCTACACAGACAACCTTGCATGGATGTGTTTTTCATTCACCAGGTTAATGAGGAAAGTGGTTTTATATGAGTGGGGTAATGATTTTCATTAATAATTCAACAATCTCCACAGATATCTCATACCCCCACCAGTCCTGATACCAACATTTGGGGGGAAACCACTCAATTTATACGTAATACCCTTAGAAAAGTCATTAGGTTCTTTCCTCGTAGAGAAGAATGTTGCCGACAGTGAGAAAAATTTATATTACCTCATCCAAAAAATTATTGATACTGATACTTATTGTTCATGAAACAGAAATATATACCTGAGAGTAATATTTTCATTTAAGAAATTCATGCATTACCTGTAGCACCATGAGGTCCGTATGGTCTCCCAATGGAACCCACTCATGTATATACTTAGTTGACCCATACTAATTCCATTCCTATCACTATGTAAAGTCATTCTACAATAGTTAGAGATACATTACATGCCAAATAAATCTATCAAAGGACAACTGTTAGCATAATTCTTGGGAGATAACCCCTTTGAATAAATGACTCTGTTGGATACTGATCATCCAGATGAAGATGTATTCTCCATCCTAGAAGTCCCACTATTAAGGGAAATGTACATTGATGGCGCCTTCATATTCTTGATGGGAAAATGGATGGATGACCCAAGATCAATGATGTAAGGGTATGTGTCATAATCATATCCCCAGAAAATTATGTCCTTCCCTACTCTTTCCAGCTTTTAGATGGGTGCACAAGTAATGAAGCCGATTACCATGGCCTCATTGCAGGCCTAGAGTTGGCATGTCATGTGTGAGATGAACACCTAAAGATAAAAGGTGATTAATATCTAGTTATCAATAAGGTCCTTGGTGACTATACCATCAAGAAAAATTTATTGGTACCTTTGATGAACAATGTTTGAGAAATTGATGGATGAATAACCATCAAAAGCATTTTTATCATATGTACCTCGGTAAAAAAATGCTCAAGATGATGCATTGGTAACTGGATATACAACCCTGGATGATCCATACTGGGATGAAATTGTTATAAACATTTCCCACCATTAAATGGTATTGATGTTCATTAAAAACAGTATAGATGAAATCCCTGAAATTAGCCTAATTTTCGATCCTTTTAGTCACACCACCATCTTGATGACTCCCATTGAAAATTACCTTTAGAGGGAGATAATTCGCACTACATAGGGATGAAAGAGAATATATGAATAGGCTGGTAGTCAATATTGTCTTATACAATGGAAAAAACCAAAAAAAGGTTCTCCACAAACTAGTCCTTGACATGGTCCTTCACAGTTGCATTGATGGAGAAGAGATTATTGTCTTCATGAACGAAGTTCATACCGAAGCTTTTGGATTTCACTAATCATCACCCATGCTCTCCCATATAATTTTATTGATTGGATACTTTTGTCCCACAATGATAAAATATTGTGTCACATTCACCAAGATGTGACATTCCTTCCAAGTACATTCCAATTTTATCCACCAACCCACATATCTACATGACATAGCTACGTAATCCAAGGAATTGTTTTATGGGGGGTGGAGGTTGTGGGACCATATCTCTAACCACAGTTAGAAAATTCATGTTCATTCTTATAGAAACCAAATTCATCTCAAAATGGGCTGAATCCATATCCCTTTAAGTGGTAATGAAAAAACAAATGTGAGATTTCTTAAATCCAGCATCATTACCATATATGGTGTCCCTCATACAATATTGACTGACAATGGTGCCAAATTTTTATCTTCTGAGTTAGAAAAGTTATAGAAGGAGTAAGGAATCAAAGAAAACCATTCATATCACTACAATGAAGAATAAAAATAGCAGATAAGTAATTTCAATAAGACTATCTCAAATATACACCAAAATATGGTGGGCATGGATAAGAAATCATGGACATACAAGCTCTGTCATGTATTATGGGATTTCTTGACCATGACCCACATTTCCACATAGACAACCATGTTACCATTAGTATATGAGTAAGAGGTGTTTTTCTATTGAAATCCATGTGCCATCATTTCAGGTGGCCATTTGTGATAAACTGTACATGGATGAACAATTCTAAAATCAGTTTGATGAGTTGGAACGACTTGAGGATAAAAAGCTACACCCATTTCACTATTTGGAAGTCTACCAAAACTGGATCACATGAGCCATCCTAAAAAATGTTCACCTTTAGTATTTCCTTGAAGAATATATGGTATTAGTCCTAAAAACAATGATGAAACTTGGGATGAATCCCCAAATCTTGAGATAATGTGGGAGAGGCCTTATGCCATACATAGGGTCTACTCGAATGGAATATATTCCTTAAGATCAATATATGGACAATTCATCCTAACTTCAACTAATGCATGGTTTTTGAAGAAGTACTTCACAAGATGGTGAATAGTAAGGTCCTCAATGCATGAATCTAAATATCATAGCATTATATCCTACCAGCTGTATGATTTTCCTCATTGCGTAAATCGTCATAATGCCATGATGATAAACTACAGGGGAAAACATTTCCTAACCAAATGACAATAAACTTCATGAATTCCGTCCTAACTGCAAGACATAAAACTGAATGGTTTCCAATTAACTATATATGGTTCAATTCCCATGCATTAGTGGGATACATATCAATGCCTCAACCCTCGATCGTGTCCCAACAACCATACAAAAACAATCCCCTATTGCATCTTCTATAACCCCATACAACAATGAAAACCCTCATCACTCAATGTTTCTCACTTCATGTATGACCCACATGTTCTTAGGATCGGAGATAAGAATACCCTTACATAAAAAACCATAGATGAATATGATATACCGGACACCCATAGAGAATGAAAACAAAATTACCCTACTCATACATCTGAGTCCAACTGGTACATGAATCATTTAAAACTACGTATGGCTTCGTTCACGCCCTTGTAGTATACGTAGTGATACATGAATTTATAATCCACTCCGAACAAAATATTAATGGAAAAAATAACATCGCATTTCCCTACACATGGACAATGCCTCTATATAGAACATTTAGAAATATGAATGGCTTGATTCCTGTCCTTGCAAGATACATAGTGATGTCGGAATCCTCTATCCCGGTCCTGCCGCCCAAATGAAAAAATTCCCCTTTCCCATGTGTACCAGTCTATCATGCCTATCAGAATCCATAAAATATCTTAAATGTATAACATTAAAAAGAATGGTTCCTTAAGAGTCATCTGCAGCCCGATTCTCATCATTATGAGATTTCGGACATTTTCCCAATTTCCTACCCAACAAATTCAAATAGATGATAGAACTTCCATGTTTGAATCCTAACACTCATAAGAAAAAAAACCATGATTATCCCTACATATGAGTCAGATATATGAAAAATCTTCATTAGTATATAGCTATTCATGGTCTGGATATTTCTTATCTTCAAAGACACATCATTCTTTTCTTTCAAAGACCATACTTTAGAAATCATAGATCTCCATAAATATTCACGGCCATCAGAGATTGAAGGCCAGTGTTATACATAAACCATTGTTTGACTATAAAAATAATTCTTGAGTGGCTCTGCATATGTTACCTATAAAATAGCTATAAATCTGAGGAATTATCATCCTCAAGAGAGTCACTTCCTTCCACCATACGCCCAATGGCTTCCAAGCCCCATTTCATTCCTCGTGATCCAATTCCCCCTAGGAATATGGATTGAACCTACTATCAGCAGTAATTTCTATGGAATACCATAATATCCCATCCATGATTAAATTAAAACTATTTATAGTCTCTATGGTATATTTTCTACACAACATGATGGTAATGTGTGATTCTATCATCTTTAATGAACGATGATAAAATGCAAGGCCAAAAGGGTCCTGATTGCGCACCATTAAATTCCATCACTCAATGTAAATGATTAGATTCCTATTTTGTCCCAACTGCCTCAAACTAAATGCATTCCCTTCATGTGTAATGGAAAATCTCCACAAGTAATGTTCACTGTGAATCCTATGTAACATTGTTTCCCCCTTAGAAGATTTGTGGTGCACCCAAAATCTATGATCTGGACCCAACCACAGGTGATATTGAAATTTCCCTTTTCTACACCCAAATCAAATCAAATTATACAATACCCTGAAAATTCTTATCAATAGGTATGAATAAGAGTGTTTGTATTTCCCTTCATTCATGTTAGGATTACACTACATTCACCAAACATGATGATAAATTACATGGAATTTGTCCTTGCTGCATGACATTAAACAACATCGTGTTAGTCTAAGCATAAAATTCTCCATCAAATTTATTATTCCATTATTAAGTAGTGACCCTAAATCATTTTAATCCCTTTTTTCTCACACTGATTATAGATCACGTGATCTTTGGGACATCAGTTCGAGATCCACCATGATATCTCTGAAATAAATCAAGGATTTTATTCCAAGCATTATGTCCCTAAAAATAATTTTATGGTTCCCTTATTCAAAAGAAACCACATGTCCGAGCATTAAGACACAAAAGTATCAGGTACAATAAAAATAGGATGGATGCCTTACCCTATATATGAGTTAGTTCTATGTAGGATTTCACATGATACCATGAGTGAATCTTAGCCTGAGAATTTATAATATATCTGGATACACCCCTTCAATAAATTGAACTCCATGCATTGATTATTATTGAATCTTAATAATTCTCCATAGCTCTCAGAGATAGGATAAAACTATTTTTTACAACATTGTTTGAATGTGCACATCATGCCTCGGTGGATATGCATATGTTGCCTAAAAGTGACCTTCATTCAGATTAAAATTCGTCCTTAGGATATTCCTCTCCTATATTAGTATTCCGAATGGTTCCCAACACTCATGACACCCCTACTTATTCAATAACCCTCAAATTAATTGTTTACATAATCATTCCTACCCACGTTCTGAATATATTATATTATACGTTGCTCAATTCACCTATGGTCTCTCAATGATACAAAAATACAATGATACTCCATCCATGTGGATACATTTGATCCGTGTACAAAAAATATATTTCCTCCACTTATTCCTAGGTTTTAGAGTGACGTTCAGCCAATAAAATGTCCCCTTTCTTTTTTTGTTTGCACCCCATTCCATATGTCATACATCGCATCAAGAAAGGTCACAATCATCATTATCCTTCGAGGAAATTGTAGGTGGAAGGCAATTAATCTGTGGAAACCTTTGATTGACAATGAATATCATGTCCTTGTGTCTTTACATATATTTCCTAAAAGTATAGTTCATAAAAAAGAATATTTGTCCCCATAAGATTCCATTAAAATTTCTATACACCTTCATGTCATTTATGTCCCATCATACTTTCCAGATTTAAAAACCCCTAAATTGCAGCTTACATGTCATTCCTATTTCAAATGACTATACGTGAAAAGAATTTATAATTGAACTAAAAAATCACTTAATCACCCTAAGATTGAATGAAATGATCTACCATAAAAGGGGTCAAGTGTCTTGGTTGTATGATGTTAAATTGTACAATTCAGTAGCCCTCAATTACATAGGTAAAATTTTTGTTGGAGCGGTTTTCCATTCGAAGCTGATACAAATTCCCCTAATAATTTTGGGGATAATTCCCCAAATAGGCCAACCACCATGGTCCCCAACAATAAAACAAATACAATGTGTTTTAAATTTCATAGGACATTAGAGTTGGAAGGCTAGTGTCATGAAAACACAGTTGTTTGACCATGCACATCATGCCCTGGTGGCTCTGCATATTTTACCTACAAAATGGCCTTCTACCAAATGAGTATTCTTTCCCATGAGAGTTATATCCTACCTATCTACTCCTAAAATGAATCACATTCCTCATATTCATCAGGAAATCACATTTTCAGGTCAAGATAAATCCATCATTCATGTTTGAGATTTTTACAGCATTACTTGCTAATGAATCCCAAAAAGGGGCCCCCTACCCCTTTAATTTTTGTCAAAGATGTTCGACCCAAAACATCAGTAATAAGTTATATTAGAAAGTCTAGTAATCTCCAATGAAAAAATGCAAAAATTAGTACTTCGAAAACCCAAAAATTTCACCCATGGATAAAATTCGAGTACCAACTCATTAAATATATACTATGTATGCTATAGTAAATAATATTTAGATATCAAATAATAAAAAGAGACATAAAAATTGTTAGTTTAAACCCCCAAAATGTATAGCCTATGGAAAAGAATATTATACCAGTTAATCCCATAACAAATATAAATAAGATAAAATTAGGTTATTAATGGAAAAGATGAAAAATATCGTATGGTTTTCTATAAATCCTCCGCAATAGTCAAACTACGCTATCTGTGTCCCATGGATCCAACCGAAAATTAAATCATGATTTGATTATATCATTTTAATGGTTTTGAATCACAGTGTATGATTTATACCTTGTAAAAAAAATTAATATATGGTTAATTGTGATAGATTGATATGATAGGAAATGTAATAGAACAAGAAATAGAGTGGAAAAATTGTTCCGTTAAGATATTAAAATGGAGGAACATCCTGATTTCGGAGTCTGTAAATTGTATGATAACAATTGAAGAACAATATCATTTTGGAAATTAAAGTGGGACTCAGATTTCCCTTTCTAGAAAAATAGCATGTGACTGTTGTAGGCCATAAAAATTTTTCTCTAAAGTATCTCTCTATTCTGCTTCATCATTGACCATCAATAACACATGTTCCATAACACTTTTAAGGTCCCACCCTTTATTCTGGATAACATCATAATTTGTACCCGAAGATGTCAGTTGAGACTTTGACCTAGAAATGTGAGCCTCACAGTCTAGAAACTCTTCCATTTGAGAGAGCACCAAATCACAAGCCTTTTCCTCCTTAGCCTTCATGTGATCGAGTTCCTCCAATACATATCGGAAGGTTGTTACCTGATGATGGGAAGAAAATAATCAATAAAGATTATCCTCCAAAGTAGAGAGGTCCTCTCAAGCTATGAAAATACGGTATTTTATAATGTGTATATTATGATATTCAACGACACCATAACCCAATACCCAAAAAAATTGAATGTTGTCTTCCTCTTTAATAAAGCATGATGGAGGTGTTTCTATGGGAAGGTAATGCAACTGACGACATGCCTATTTTCTCAAAAATATATGCCTACTCATAGAATTAAGGAATTGATAATCCTAAACCATAATGGGGATATAGAAGAAATCTTCATTACAGGAGATGAATAGACCTATGATAGGATACCCTACATGAGGGGATCTCCCTCCCCTTGGATGTTTTGACCCATAGAGCAGAACACATTGAACTAGCCACAATGTCTTGCGTATTTGGTTACACTATATTTGGGTCTTCCTCATTGGTACTATGAATAGTATCCACATAAGGGGAGAAGAATGAGTCACTCCCCACTAAAATATGTTGTATAGATGAAGACCCATCCAGATGCAGATGATGTCTGATCAATGGTCTTCTCACCCCAGGAATAGGAATAGAAGACGTAGCCATCACAGTCACCACAAGAAGTGGTATAGATGACCTGACCATCAAGGTCATGAAGGGGTGAATAATGGTAAATGGATTTTTTAACTTGTCAAATTTGTCTACCTAACACCCCCTCAGGGTAATGGTCCACCCTTAGTTTTGAATATTCTAGAGATTGAAGATTTGTTCATGTCGTATTAGGAATGATAACATTCATAGTGCTACCTTCCTACATGATTATAATCCATAAATAGAAAATAATTATGGGATGATATTCTCACCTTAACTAGATAGATGGAATAATCATAGTCTATTAAAGAAACTGAAATTTGATGGGGAATTAGTAAGAGGGGTATGGAAAAAAATATCCACTCGATCAATGCGATCAGTGGGCCTCCCTTACCAATGCGTGATAATGTATGATATATCTTATAAATAACCCCTTATGTCACCCCTTTATGACCCATGAAGGGTATAGAACACCTCCAATGAGAAGCGAGAATAACTTTTTAGAAGCTTGACCTCATACCAAATTCTTAATGTCATAGAAAGTACATCAGTGATGTTCAGAAGAGCAGGCTAGATGTTGGAGTGAGGAAACATCATTTTATGTTGATATTCATTGAAATGGACGTGTTATTCTATCCAACCATAAAGTATTTTAAATGGTCTAGTAATATTATCTGAAGGATTTCCTTCATGTATCTTCCCAAACAACTCCTAAATTTGAGAAATTGTAGGAATGGATGGATTAACTAGTCGACCCTCAACCAAAATAGCCTCCCTCATCAGAGTACAAACACTAACCCCTGTATATAAATAACCTGATGAAAATATCCACCCAATCAAAAAAATTGAAAAGAAACATGCTAATAAATGATCATGTGACATGTCTGGTTGGATCTCATATCCTTAGGTAGTATATCGTTCTCCTTCGAGGGTGGCACAATATAACCATGGGATTTGTCATGAATGATGGGTTGGACGAATTCGACTATGGTAGGATATCAAATTAGTCCCAATCACCTAATAATGACAATATCAAATCATCAAAGAGGGCAATGGATCGATCATGGAGAGGGAGATCATGTAATCCATCTTCCGTGACATGTAAACTACTTCTAAATGGGGACACATGGTTGCTATCATCCAATGTAGAAGCTTCTGAAAAAATTCATCATTCATATTTCCAAGAATAATGAGTCCTCTAAGCTTGTGGTTGTCCCATTAACTGGTCCCGAACAACTCATATGATAAATATAAGGAATTGGTGCTCAAGCACAAGTGGCTCAGCTGCTCGGGAATGATTTTTTTCGGATAGAAAGTTAAAAATTGGGTGACCCAAGACGACTAGTATATGGTAACATCTTCCAACTGATTAGGGTACTCTATATATTATTGATGTACCCATGAATGCATCAGCCCATTCATTGGAGAAGCATTATCCAGCTCGTAGGACTCATTTGGAGATCCAACTATTGTAAAGATTTTTATCAGGAATGGTTGATATTGGAAGTGTACACATGGAAGACTAGTGTTAGGGAAGTTTTTTCAAGCTGTGATTTCCCTAATTCCATGTTGAGACTTCTAATATGAACAAATTCTTCTGAATCAAAGTAGAAATGACTTCTCATATTGAGAAAATCTTTTCTTGATCATGACCTTGGGGTGCTTCCAAGATAATGAAATGAGTGTTTGGGTTAATAAATGGAAAAGGAACGTCATTTGGAAGACCAAATACATAAGGTGGAAACTACACATATAATGGGTAAGCTATAATCTATGGATGAAAGAGATATTTTAAGAAACTGTCTTGAGGAACAATTTATGATCAAAGATGGTCCTCAGTGTCCTTAATCGGGGCTGCCTCAACATGGTATATTTTTTCACAGTCTGTGGAATATCCATTATAGACTACGTAGAAAGATCCAAAATCCCACAAAAAAGTCAGTCCAATGAGGAAATTGTTTGATAAATTCCACAATATTTCCAAATGGGCATAAAAGAGGGTCTGAATGGGGCTCTGCATACAACTCCAGGAAGGGGTATTCAAAAAACAATTCATGATAACTAATGGTACATGAGGACAATTTCCCATGTAATAATGATACGCGGAATACATATCTCACATATATATGTGGTATACGAACATCCCATTAGGCGTTGGCCCATGGAGTGTTGGAAAAAAAATAAAGAGGTTCACAGAAGGAATTAACCGTGAACCAAGGCCTCTCTATGGAGATATTCAATGAATGGTGATGAAGAGTTTATGATCGGTTTATTGCATTTTAAAAGTTTAGTTTCCAGGTTTATATTCAGTGTGCGGAACATGTATATCTCATAAATTTTTCATACAAGAAGTTTCTACTTCAGTTTAAAATTGCACATAGCATTTTGTAAAACCCAAAATCTGTTTAGCTTGTAGATGTAATTGTGAAGTGTTTAATTTATTGTAGATACAATGTTGTTGAAAAATAAGGATTTTTTAAATGATGTGTTAAGCAGACGTATAGGAAGGTGAGGGAGTGTCGATAGAACTTTTCAGCATGAAAAATAGTAAATGAAAAATGACATAGGCCCTTAAAAATTAGGTTGGTCTCCTCTGACCAAACCAATATATTATACTGTGAACCTCTTAAGTTCATGACGGCATGGACATCGGCATAACATCATCTTCGTTCCAAACAGACCCCATTCTGATGGGGGAACATATAGGATTTTGAAAACTGGTCAATTAGAAGTAAATAATCCCAAAATAACATTTCATAAGGAGAATGAATTATCATAGTTCTAATAGGAAAAATTAAATAAAATTGAATTACAAAAATGGGGAGAAATTTGATGATATCAAATTTTAAAGGGTTTTATGTGACCTGCATACAATCACTAGGACGGGTTTTATGAACACATGAATTAAAAACCACTTGTACGCAGAAGTAATAGTGTGGTGCTAGCCCACATTTCAATTTTCAGTGAACCCTAGAAGCCCCAAACCGCATCGTAGGTTTAATAAAGTTCCTGAAAGACATCTTCATACCATCTCTTAAACTCAAAATTTTACATAAAAAAGAAATTTGGTAGGGTTCTGCAAACCAAGAACTGTAAACCATAGCCTTTGCAAACCACTGTTGACCGAGTCTTCTGTGGGATGCGATAGGTCTTCATGAGATTCAACAAACGGTGTCACGTGCATACATATATGATTTCCCCAATTCATCGAAAAAGGATAATGCGAGGATGAATAAGAGGATGGATGAAGAAATCATATAGGAGACCCTATAGGTTAGACGAAAGAATTCATATAGTATTCCAACATCAGTTTCAAATCATTGACAAAGTACAAACCACAAATCATGTTCTTGTTAGTATAACTATCCAAGAACCATAAATAGAACGAAATTATTAATAATGGGTAAACCATGACCCTAATTAGGTACAGGACAATCTAAAAATTTATGGATGATGAATTCCCCATAAACTACGGGTCACATGACCCTACTTCAATATTACACATTGTATAGAGCATTTCCAAATGGATCGAACCCCGCGCTACGAACTTCATGAGTACGTGGATGGAACCCAAAGCATCTTGGAAGACCATGTACCACTTTGGAACACAATAGTCCACTCCCATGCCCCTCACATATCATTGCTATGTGAACAATCCCCATGCCTTCGTAGCAATGTGGTGTGCGAGGCTCCACCAATCCAACATGGGAAAAGTGTACATGAAATGGGGAATCATCGGGTGTTCATCCCCTAGGTTCAAATATCCCCCCTCCAATACTGTCTAGTCCTCCATAGTTCCTCCACTAACTTCTTTACCATCATTAAGATAAATACTTCTTCAAATACCATGGAATTGTATGATCAGATCATCGGGCTTATCAGTGCATCCCTATGAGGCTCCATACCCATGGTAAGCGGAATCTCGAAGACTATCCCCAAAATGATTCAGACACCTGGGATATATGTAAGTATAAATTTCCATGGAAACTAGGATTCCAACAGCGGGATGTTGATGTGAACCCCCCTGTACTATGGATTAAGATATATCACATCATTTTTCATTCAATGGGGAATAATGATCATTCGAAGGAATCTTGCTCGCCTCTTCTTTTGAAGAGATGAGACATTATTCCTATTTCGCAAAGAGCATTATTGGGCACTCCAACTAAGTTAAGTTGATGGCCTTATGAGATAGGAGAGACATGAACTCCAATTTTTTCCCACATTGAATTGTTCATTTCTCCCCGTCGTCGCCAAATGTCACATTGGCTTCATCTGTCGTAGGACCTACCCCTCCCTTTAGAGGGATAGAAGATGTGTGATTTACTAAATCTCCCGCATTCTATTTTATATCACACTGAGAAAAAATCATGTGGGATTATATATTTGTGATGATTAAAACAATCATACAACCTAACCATCTGGAACTGTGATACATCTAATTCCTATCCAAACAGGGATACACAGGATGCATGCTTGATGGCCCGAGCTCAAATGGGGATCTGTTTTGAAAGGGTTCAACTAGTCAAGACCATCTAAATTAGTCAGATTCAATTCATAATCCCCAAACCATTATGAATTATGATAACTATTATTCCTGCTAAAAATTGGATATATAGGATGCCTTCTTGAAGTCTGATATCAAATGTGGTGCAATTCTATATGTGTTCACCCAGTCATGTCCCCACACAAATGGGAAGCTCCAACGTGTAACCCCCAATATATATCGAACTATGTGGGATCTGATTCCTCTCTTGAAAATATATTAGAAACCCGTTATTATGTATCTGACCCCAATATCAAACCATATTTTTTATATCCTAGATGACAATAAACTGAATAGCGCCATGTCTCATGGATTGAGTCAGCATTGCATCTCTATAATGAAACCAATGTATATCTATGATGATCCCAAAAACCAGGGGTAGCCCAAGAATATAATATTAGGGAATGAACCAAGGATTCATAAAAATAACAAAATGAATTAAACTTATACAATAGTCCTAGAATAAGAAATAATTCCCCCCAAAAGGGTGTGATGAGCCTGTCCTCCCTTCCAATCGGGACATGGATTCCTTAAGGGTTGTAGGCCAAGTCATCATTCAACGAGTGCCTACCCATGGAATGAAAGTTCACATGACAAGGATACCATTTCCATTAGATGTTAATGGATCCATGAGTAAACCCATTGGAGACCATAAAAAGAAGCCATAACCTAAAAGGTATGATTTCACAAATATTTCACCCCATGAAATCATATGCGAGGACCATTTGATTGTGGAACCTCTGTCATAAAATAGAATAGAAAAACTGCCTAGCCCCTATGGGGTCAATCAAATCCCCCCTAATGGAAAACGATGCGGATCAGGTCGAAACAACAATGGACACATTATAGTTTCTATAATAGTGGATGAAAGAATGTCACCTATCAAACCTTTTTGTCATTTTTTCCAAACACAAAAGCGTGTCACTTGGGAGATAAACAACCCCATAAACACAATATATTACTATAAAAATACCTTGCAAAGTTCAATAATAGAAAATGAATGTGAGGATACTATATCAGATAAATTGCTATAAATAATAAATGTTAAAATATTGTGAATCTGAATATTTATGGCCTAGACTAGCAGTCCATAAGTGTTGGATGATATATATGTATCTCACATATCTCAATGTCATGTTAATGTATTCAAGGACCGTTGTTTCACACTAATATAGTGATATAGGAACCCATTCACTGATCTAGAATATTTTTTCCCCGACTATGAGGACCATTAGTACACCGAATTCCCTAACGGTATGGGGAAGAAGACCCACTTATCATAATATAAGAAAAACATGCTCTGTCCCCATTTCCCACAAGCTAATGTTTTTTTAGAATATATATACATTTACCCTCTTTATCCTACAATTGTGCTCCACTGATGTTCATGGAAACTTCCTCGGAATGTGACCTGACCTACCACACTAATGGAAAGAAACTCAATTACTTCAGTAAGTAACTGATCCTCCCAAAAGTATACTATGTTTTCCCATGATCTTTTTTACATTACCAAAACAAAACTTCTTTAAATCTGATGATATATTCCCTAGTCATTTATAAGAATATTCTATTCAAAATCTAGAAACCTTCTTTAGGTTTCTACTACAAATTATAGCATAATTCAATACCTCAAAAAACATTTTCAATCAGAAGATATTATCCCACAAGAAAATATCTATTATAGGTATGTCCTAAGACATTATAACTGTATATTATTCAACTAAAATTGAAATCGGGACATAATGATACAAGTTAGTGTAGTGGCCGGCATATTCAAACACTGTCATTATTCCTTTGGTCAACATCATAATATCCTCCACCCTATCATGTGATAATGTCTATAGTTAAAAGTTTTCCAGAAACATCTCTTAGATGACCATTAATACCATTCCCTCAAACAAATCTTCCAAATAAATAATGTCTAATCTCAACATCACTAGTCCATTTAACAATTAGGATTTTTACATGATTCTATTCGCTACTACAGACTCAAAATGATCTTGGAATTTTGTGATAGATTAAATATGTAACCCAACCTCTTCTTGCCCACCCTCTAAAGAGAACATCATAGGGTTTCACTTGTGGATCTCTTAGGTCAGGCCAGACATATTCTACAAAACCATCATTGTTCATTAATTCATCGACTACATAGAACACATCAACCTATCAAATAACTCCTCCTCCACTCCACCACATAGAACTATCGAGGCCTCATGTAACGCCCCGACCCCAGCTACCCAGAGTCGGTGCCTTACTTCGTAACATTGGCATGATCACAAAAGATCAAGTCTCGAAAGACCGATTAGTTTAGTATCCTTGGAAACACAAGATACATTCATAAGTCTTACATTACATCATAAAGTAAAAAAAACTAATAACAAAGTCTTCATAGTCCACACTCATATCCTCTTCTGACTATCCCTGCAGGTCATTCATAAAATACTTCTTCACATCCTGGAAAAAATATTAAAACATTGAAAGGGGTGAGCTCAGATGCTCAGTAAGGTTAACAATATTACGGAAGCTTTCATAAATATACATAAACATTTAAGGCAATGTGTAACTAAAACAAAAGCCTTATTGAACTTGAACATCAACATAATATGGCAAAATTAAAATGAGATAATGTCATTTACTTCTTCACATGGATATTCTACTAGATGAATAATCACATGAAATATCAATAACCACTTTCATAATGAGGGAATGTATAATGCCGGACATTCTGAAACATTTTGTCAAGGCCTCGGACAAGACGTCTAAAATGATTAAGGCCTCGGCCAAAACCATAAATCAAATTGGGAAAGGGCCTCAGCCAATTCCAAGTCTAGTTGTCTCATGAGACCTACCGATGCATCGAGGAGCTATAGCGGGCTCCACCCGTCACTTATTATGTCCAATACATTCCTCATATGAATAGGTTTAAATATATCATAAACCATAACATAATAGTATCACATAAAACATGCTTAAAGGAAAGATAACATTTACACATTTCAATCACAAGATATCAATACAACACATTGATATAATAAAAACGCTTTCAAAACAATTTTCAATACCAAAATAAATGAAAGTTAAAACATTGTATTTATTTTTCATTAAAAAAAGATGGCTTGTAGAGGAAGCCGAAACTCAAATAATGGTCACGACGGCGGAGAAGTCGTTGTCGCCACATAAGTACGGATAGAAAAATATTCCCTTTTGTCGTTTAGAAAAATGCTTCTTATAAAAAAGATTCCTTTTGAATAAACGTAAAAGTCAAAGTGGTTTATACACCGTATAAAAGAAAGTTGTGTATAAAACGAAATATGCCTCAATGAAAGGAGATTGAGACGAAGTCCTTAAAAAGATCATTTTTTTTAAATAAAGTACATCTATAATGTGTATTCACTATAATTACACATAAATAATGTACAAATACAAGATAGGACATAAAAATATCATGACATAATTTGAAAGTAGGAGATTAACCCAATGAATGGAAATTGGGTTAAGAAATTCCCTTACCTCGTGTCTGACTTGACTAAACCATTCTTTAACCTCCTGAATAATAAACTAGAGTTAATATATACCTTATTAAGAACCATTTTTAATTTCATTATCCTTTTTATATCACTTATTACAATGTTATGAACATTATGTAATTATTTAAGTTAATAACGGTCGTTTTGTCGATCTTTGGTACTTGAGTCAACAATAAAATTCTTATAATTACAAGTTGTTTATGTGGTAGAATATCCATTACCTCCAGAATTATATTCATGATTTAGATGTCATATATAAAATATATATCCAGTATATACATTCATTTATAATATTACCTAACATTTGGAGGTAAGAAATGAAATGCACCGTTCATGGAGACGGTAAGCCGTACGTACGCATGAACGCTAATTTCATTTCTATTTCGTATTTAATGGAATGAAATCATAATGATATAAATGTATAATATAATTCCAGTATAATATAGTGTATAATACCATTTACTCCATCCTTTATACATCCCACATATGGCATTAACGATTCAAATCACTTTGAGGGGGCGGTAGTCCGTACTTCCTAAAATGAAATTATCGCGTTTTACACATAATGGAAATCATAAAGTATGACAAAAATGAGAAATACAGAAGCATAAGTAAAACATAAACATATTATATATCATATATAAAAATATTTACATCTTAATGGCCACCTTTGAAGGTGTTATATGAGTGTTGAACAATCATCGTTTCGTGAGGCAGAAATTTGTCATCCACAGAAACCGTATGTTCATTAACCATTAGATGTAGGTGTGTGTAAATGTAGCTCGAATCCTTCTTATAACAACATCCTAGTATATTTCGGATACTGGTTTTGTTACAAAAGAAATGAATAAAAAGAGTTTAGGGGGTTGGAGAAGAAAAATAAACCAAAACAACATTAGAGAAGACATTACCACAAAATCGGGTAACTCTTTTTGATTTGAGCCAAAGGCTTCCTTGAGATGAGTTCTGACCAAAGTGAGGCTTCTAGGAGTAATAGGGGGAAGTTGGGAGAGTATTTGGGCAGAGTTTGGCCGAGACAAATGGATTGAAGGTGTGAATAAGGTGGGAGAGGTGGGGGACTTTTATAAGTGGAGAGGAGGGGCTCTTTTGGAATGATTGAAATGTTACATTATTACACAATGCTTTTCGGATTCTAAAGGTCCCACACTTATATAACTCGTGGATAAGGTGATAAGGGTTCTAAATATACCCATAAAATAGTCTTTGGACAAGTGTAAGCCTTGGATTTTACATTATCTTTTCATTTTATTAAAATTGTTAAATATTGAGGTCATCGCTGCATCATAATGATGTCATAAATAATTTAATTTATCTAATGTCTAAAAATTATAAAAAAATACTATTATGTAGGAAATATTTTTATATTTCTAATGAATATTTATAGTCAAAATGTGGACTTGTGTAACCCCACTTAAAAACTGTTTTAGTAAAATGACTCATGTTTGTGTCAATTTAATTTAAACATTAAATAAATATATATTAATGTCATTTTCCAACTAAAGTGGCTCCATGGGGTCCCCAATTTGACCCATGGGTTTTCTTGGTCGGCCATGACTCATCCAATAGGAGTAGGACAAGTTTCATGCTCATCTCATATTATTAAAACATTATTTGTACCTTAAACTACACTAATTACCTCTAATCGTGATTAAGAACTTAAAAGTTACTATTCACCAAAAAATTATTTTAATCTCATTGAACCACATTTTACTTCTTAATGACGACCATGTATGTCGGATTTTTGAAAATCAAATCACAGAAGTGGTAATATTTCATTTTAACGAAAAATCAGTTTTTTAACTACCACTTAGTGGTTTCACTATTCATCAAAAATTGAAGTTTTTCAGAATAATGCCAAAATTTCACCCTAAGCTATAATTGATATTCCAAATTCAAAAATGATGTCTATTTTACAAAATTTCAAACATATAAGTTTCATTAATTAATTTTATAATTAATTCCCGCTGTCACAACAAATAACGTGTTTTTAAGAAACGATTTATATCAAAAGATTGGCAATTGTTTATGTCCAATTTCAATGTTAAATTAATTATAATGAAAACCATTGGATAAAATGGTAAAAATATATTATAATTATACTTTAAAACCACTCCATGGTATAACTTATCATTACAAATTATTTTGATTAAAAAAGGTTGTTTTAAGTAATTTTCACTATTCATAAAAAAATTAGAAGTTCCCAAATAATTACAAAATATTCAACTTTGGATAATTTTGATATCACGAATACAAAAATAAATTTCATTTTGAAATATAAAATTTCTATAATTTTAAAAAGTGGTCATTACTATTCATAATAGCTACTTTGATTAGTCGCGGTGTTTTAGAACTCGAAGTTGCGTACAATGCAAGCTATTGCATTATTGAATGAGAAGCGTATCGTGGAAGCTCGGGGTTTTACATTCTACCCTCCTTCAATAAATTGTGTCCTCGCAATTTGAAATTTTTCTTTGAAAATAAAAGTTTGAAAAGAGAAAATACCTTTGAGGAAAACCCACATCGGAAATAAGGTTAATAAATATATAACATTAAAAGAAAGAAAGATAAGTACAAAGGTCACCCGATATAGACCATTCTAGGATTCTATGAAAATATGGATATGGAGGAGAAACAAACCATCAAGTTCTGATGGAGAGTTATAGAAAATAGGATTAGGAGAAAGTTTAACCACAAGAAAATCACAAACTTGTGATTGGTTAAACAGTCATTGAATCCCCAGTTGGAAAAGTTAATCGACAACATTTTTGTTTTAAGTTACCTTTTATAATGTTGATGAATTTATTTAGGAGATTTACTAAGAACGTCAGGGAATATACATACTTGTTATGTATACTTTCATTCATTAATAAATTTTTACCACAAACCCAACTTTTACTCCAAATGGTAACGAAACTCAAAAATATTCTATTTATCCTAATTGTATAATGTTACAAATGTTAACACATACCATTTAGATTAGTAAAATTATTTTGTAATAACCAGGGACTTCCTGTAGGCTAGTGGTAGGAAATAAAGCCTTGTCGCACTATGGTTGTGGGTTCGATTCCTACAGCTTTGTCTGACGCAACGGGTTATGCCCCACCCTGCAGGTTGTCCTTTTCCTAAAACTATAGTATCATAATATTCCAAAAATAATCTTCATAAATGCTTTAACATTAAACAATACTATCCATGGTTCAACTTAATCCATTCCAACCTTAATAGTTATCCAAAATACCTCCGTCCAGACTTTCTCTAAAAGGTCTTTAAATTCCAAAATCAATTGTAACATCAGATTCCCCAAACAAAGAAATGTTTCTCTTATTGTCACATACTAAAAATATGATTACCTTAATCATATTACCTTAATCAAAAAGTACTGCAGTACAATCCTTATATACTCCATAATTATTATAACAAGTACATCATTGATACAACACTCAAATTACAAAATTCATTAATAAAAACATAAGAACTCTAATCATTCCTCCTCATCTGTGGTAGTATCATAACTTGATTATTATCCAATAACATCATTTGAGACATACTCAGATGACATGAACATTGGTTTGCGTAGTGTCCCCACTCCTTGCAGATGAAGCATTGTACATTTGAAACCATTTTCTTACCCTTGCAGTCACGCACTCGGTGTCCTTTTTCTCCACACTTATAACAAACTCACATTCCCTTCAGGCAAATTCCAAGGTGTTTCTTCCCACAGTTATCACATATTGGAAAATTCTTCTTTTCCCTCGTCCCTTTATCCATCATTCTATCTTCCATCCTTTTCTTCTCTTTCATCCCTTCAAATCCGTAAGACTCATAGAATTCTCTACTTATCTTATTAACACATGATACTATTTCTTCATATGTTGATAACACATGGGAGAATATTTCCCTTCTAAATGTTGGCTTAATTCCATGAAAGATATGATCCTTCTTACTCTTTGGATCATACATATTGATGGAGTTCACCTTCCTTCTACTGGGCGCCATTTCTATACAATGGCATAAACTAGATTAGTTCATGAATCAAAATACATAATTCCATACTTGTAAAACACTTAACATAAATTGAACTAATTATGGATATAATCCATAATTATAAAAATGTTTTCATTGAGGAAGTATATACTCATAACCCTTCATAGTGGTTTGTAAAGAAAATGGGAATTATCCAAAGAATATCCCCCGGGAGTGTCGTAACCAAGAGTGCAGCAAGGCCCGTTGTCGTGCACCAGTTCCCGTTCGAGTCTAGCTCAAAGCGGTGTTTTCGGGTTTTACCCCTAGATACATCTGTGCCAGAGCTGCCTCTACCTGCTCGTATCCAGACATGGATGTATTGCTCGGAAAACTCACAACATCTCTACAATACCAAAATTCTAGGAAGTTCTTCTATACTAATCCTAAAATTCTATCTTCGGGATATGTGCTCTAATCAGAGTTTATCTAAATCTAGCTTCCAAGGTTTGTACTAAAATGCCTCTGATACCAACTGTAACGCCCCGACCCCAGCTACCCAGAGTCGGTGCATTACTCCGTAACATTGGCATGATCACAAAAGATCTAGTCTCGAAAGACCGATTAGTTTAGTAGCCTTGGAATCACTAGATACATTCATAAGTCTTACATTACATCATAAAGTAAAAAAACTAATAACAAAGTCTTCATAGTCCACACTCATATCCTCTTCTGACTATCCCTGCAGGTCATTCATAAAATACTTCTTCACATCCTGGAAAAAATATTAAAACATTGAAAGGGGTGAGCTCAGATGCTCAGTAAGGTTATCAATATTACGGAAGCTTTCATAAATAAACATAAACATTTAAGGGAATGTGTAACTAAAAAAAAGCCTTATTGAACTTGAACATCAACATAATATGGAAAAAGTAAAATGAGATAATGCTATTTACTTCTTCACATGGATATTCTACTAGATTAATAATCACATGAAATATCAATAACCACTTTCATAATGAGGGAATGTATAATGTCGGACATTCTGAAACATTTTGTCAAGGCCTCGGACAAGACGTCTAAAATGATTAAGTCCTCGGCCAAAACCATAAATCAAATTGGGAAAGGGCCTCGGCCAATTCCAAGTCTAGTTGTCTCATGAGACCTACCGATGCATCGAGGAGCTATAGCGGGCTCCACCCGTCACTTATTAAGTCCAATACATTCCTCATATGAATAGGTTTAAATATATCATAAACCATAACATAATAGTATCACATAAAACATGCTTAAAGGAAACATAACATTTACACATTTCAATCAAAAGATATCAATACAACACATTGATATAATAAAAACGCTTTCAAAACCATTTTCAATACCAAAATAAAAGAAAGTTAAAACTTTGTATTTATTTTTCATTAAAAAAAGATGGCTTATAGAGGATGCCGAAACTCAAATAATGGTCACGGCGGCGGAGAAGTCGTTGTCGCCACATAAGTACGGAAAGAAAAACATTCCCTTTTGTCGTTTAGAAAAACGCTTCGTATAAAAAATATTCCTTTTGAATAAACGTAAAAGTCAAAGTGGTTCATACACCGTATAAAAAAAAGTTGTGTATAAAACGAAATATGCCTCAATGAAAGGAGATTGAGACGAAGTCCTTAAAAAGATCTTTTTTTTAAATAAAGTACATATATAATGTGTATTCACTATAATTACACATAAATAATGTACAAATACAAGATAGGACATAAAAATATCATGACATAATTTGAAAGTAGGAGATTAACCCAAAGAATGGAAATTGGGTTAAGAAATTCCCTTACCTCGTGTCTGACTTGACTCAACCGTTCTTTAACCTCCTGAATAATAAACTAGAGTTAATATATACCTTATTAAGAACCATTTTTAATTTCATTATCCATTTTATATCACTTATTACAATTTTATGAACATTATTTAATTATTTAAGTTAATAACGGTCGTTTTGTCGATCTTTGGTACTTGAGTCAACAATAAACTTCTTATAATTACAAGTTGTTTATGTGGTAGAATATCCATTACCTCCAGAATTATATTCATGATTTAGATGTCATATATATCATATATATCCAGTATATACATTCATTTATAATATTACGTAACATTTAGAGGTAAGAAATGAAATGCACCGTTCATGGAGACGGTAAGTCGTACGTACGCATGAACGCTACTTTCATTTCTATCGTATTTAATGGAATGAAATCATAATGATATAAATGTATAATATAATTCCAGTATAATATAGTGTATAATACCATTTACTCCATCCTTTATACATCCCAAATATGGCATTAACGATTCAAATCACTTGGAGGGTGCGGTAGTCCGCACTTCCTAAAATGAAATTATCGCGTTTTACCCATAATGGAAATCATAAAGTATGACATAAATGAGAACTACAGAAGCATAAGTAAAACATAAACATACTATATATCATATATAAAAATAGTGACATCTTAATGTCCACCTTTGAAGGTGTTATATGAGTGTTGAACAATCATCGTTTCGTGAGGTAGAAATTCTCCATCCACAGAAACTGTATGTTCTTTAACCATTAGATGTAGGTGTGTGTAAGTGTAGCTCGAATACTTCTTATAACAACATCCTAGTATATTGAGGATACTGGTGTTGTTACAAAAGAAATGAATAAAAAGAGTTTACGGAGTTGGAGAAGAAAAATAAACCAAAACAACATTAGAGAAGACATTACCTCAAAATCGGGTAACTCTATTAGATTTGAGACAAAGGCTTCCTTGAGAAGAGTTCTGCCCAAAGTGAGGATTCTAGGAGTAAGAGATGGAATTTGGGAGAGTATTTGGGCAGAGTTTGGACGAGCCAAATGGATTGAAGGTGTGAATAAGGTGGGAGAGGTGGGGTCCTTTTATAAGTGGAGAGGAGGGGCTCTTTTGGAAAGATTGAAATGTTACATTATTACACAATGCTTTTCGGATTATAAAGGTCCCACACTTATATAATTCGTGGATAAGGTGATAAGGGTTCGAAATATTCCCATCCAATAGTCTTTGGACAAGTGTAAGCCTTGGATTTTACATTATCGTTTCATTTTATTAAAATCGTAAAATAATGAGGTCATCGTTGCATCATAATGATGTCATAAATAATTTAATTTATCTAATGTCTAAAAATTATAAAACAAATACTAGGATGTAGGAAATCTTTTTATATTTCTAATGAATATTTATAGTCAAAATTTGGACTTGTGTAACCCCACTTAAAATCTGTTTTAGTAAAATGACTCATGTTTGTGTCAATTTAATTTTAACATTAAATAAATATATATTAATTTCATTTTCCAACTAAAGTGGCTCCATGGGGTCCCCAAGTTGACCCATGGGTTGTCTTGGTCGGCCATGACTCATCCAATAGGAGTAGGACAAGTGTCATGCTCATATCATATTATTAAAATATTATTTGTACCTTAAACTACACTAATTATCTCTAATCGCGATTAAGAACTTAAAAGTTACTATTCACCAAAAAATTATTTTAATCTCATTGAACCACATTTTACTTCTTAATGACAACCATGTTTTTCGGATTTTTGAAAATCAAATCACATAAGTGGTAATATTTCATTTTAACGAAAAATCAGTTTTTTAACTACCACTTAGTGGTTTCACTATTCATAAAAAATTGAAGTTTTTCAGAATAATGCCAAAATTTCACCCTAAGATATAATTGATATTCCAAATTCAAAAATGATGTATATTTTACAAAATTCTAAACATATAAGTTTCATTAATTAATTTTATAATTAATTCCCGCTGTCACAACAAATAGCGTGTTTTTAAGAAATGATTTATATCAAAAGATTGGCAATTGTTTATGTCCAATTTCAATGTTAAATTAATTCTAATGAACACCATTGGATAAAATGGTAAAAATATATTCTAATTATACTTTAAACCCACTCCATGGTATAACTTATCACTACAAATTATTTTGATTAAAAAAAGTTGTTTTAAGTAATTTTCACTATTCATAAAAAAATTGGAAGTTCCCAGAAAATTACAAAAAATTCAACTTTGGATAATTTTGATATCACGAATACAAAAATAAAGTCCATTTTGAAATATAAAATTTCTATAATTTTAAAAAGTGGTTATTACTATTCATAACGGCTACTTTGATTAGTCGTGGTGTTTTAGAACTCGAAGTTGCGTACAATGCAAGCTATTGCATTATTGAATGAGAAGCGTATCGTGGAAGCTAGGGGTGTTACACCTCATGCACCACTACTGGTGGAAAATTTCCTTCAATTCACTCATGTCATCATAAAAAACATAATAGTGGAGGAAAGCCTATAAATTTCCAAACATGAACATAAGGATATATAATATATGATTTACACATTTACATAAGTTATATTAATACAATTCCAAATAAAATCACCATGTTAGCACTCCCCCACATTCAAACCCACGGAACTATCACCACCCTCAACTATAACTAAAATGTTTTATGTCTAGCATAGGGTAATCATATTTCATATTTATAGTTTTTCGAATAGAAACCATTTTGAACCACTTCAAATTACAATACATCAATATCCTTTAATAAGATAAATTAATTATCATGCACCATATCTTTTCAATCATAAAAAAATAGACATGAATTCTCTCTTCCCACATCTCACTAATAACCTCATTTTATATGGGTTCCTAAAATGATCATGGACACATCAATTATTTTCTTTCAAGAATAAATATTATAGATTAAAATCTCACACAATAGAATTATATGAATAAGTTCTTGAAAAATAAAAACCCAATAAAATAATTATTCACCCATGGTTATATAAAATTTAACTATAATAGAAATAATCAATAACAACATTCATTTTATGTGAACATGGGTTCTCTCACACACATGGGTTAGATACTCCATTTCACGAGCTCAGGAAGAAGGTAAGACATTTCTTTTTCACCTATCTACAATTTGATAATAATTATATGATACAAAATTAAACCTGCACTAAAAAATATAGTATCTTCCTTCTCCATGTGACATGTTCTTATTCTCGATCACGTTCACAGCATGACCACATGTCATCGTCCCCATTCATGAGAGACTACCGACTGTCAATGAATGTCTATTATGTTTTTTGGGGAGTCTATAACTGCATTATTAAAGTAATATATCATCATCAATAAATATAAAATATCCAAAAGAGTAATAAAATTTAATTTATTATTACCAAACGTCATCTTTAGAATCCAAAAAATGGAAATTAAGATAAAAAATAAGTTCTTATGTCATTCCATATGTGTAAATTGTCATTTAGAAACAAATATTAATGATAACAAGGCAACTCCCAATTGGGTCCCAAGATCATGAACAGTTCCATCATCTATATTCCTTCATGAATTTGAAAAATTAAATCTATCATATAATATTTTCCCATATCATAAAATGTTAATATAATGTCCTATCATGTATTGATAAACATCCTTAATTATATCTTGGTATTACTTAGTAGGTGACCACGAATGTACTCTTAAGAAATATCCATACTATAATAGTTTTTCTGTTATAAAAGGGATATAAATATATCAATAAATGTAATGATATATCAGATTATGATAATATTTAATTAACCACGTTGTCTTTTATATTAACAGAGATCCTAATACAATCACACAGTCTATGGAGAGTTATGAAGTCTGATCTATCTCTCTTATAGTAAACACTTCCATCTTCATTTCCATACCTTGGACTGACAGTCCAAAAACTATTATCATAGATAATTGGGGCATCATTCCACTATCCTTAACTTAGGTTATTGGTTCATCAGTCCATCAAAAATTTCAGTGGGGTGTAATTATAGAACAAAAATCATTGTCACATAGAGCATACGTCCATTACCATTTCATATGCATGCATCGGGGGACCAAATCATCATTCTAGCCACCCATGTATGTGGTCCATTAGTCCAAAATAATAATCTCTTTTACCATATATGGAATTCTATGTTCTTTGTAAATAACCGTTTAAGAAACCATTCTCAATAGGGTGTAAAACGTCATTTTTAAATCAAAACCTTTAACATCATTTCAACCCTATTATTTTTAACCTAATTACCATGAATAAAATAATATTTCATTAACCTTTTGAGGTTAATCCAACATTGTTTATAATAATTAAACATTCAAAACCATTCATAATAGTTTTGATTTCAAAAACCCTCTAATCAACCTTTATCATTACATGAAAATAATTCAAATGATAATTGTTACACCACATGGGTAACCATCATTAGTAGTTCCATTATATCTAATAGAACAAATGGGATATGAGTAAGGTCTCTCAAAGGCATTTGTATTCAATTATCTTTTGTATTTTAATATAAATTTCATAACATGTAAACACTATGATACTTCTAAAATATCATTATCATGATAATGAAAATGAGAATTAATATATAAAACACCTACCATAAGGTCATTAATGAACACTCAACCATAATTATACCATAATTCAATGTATAAAGGCTAAAGTCAGAATAGAAAAAAATTTATAATATCAACAACTTGGATAGATATCGACGGAAACATGATCCACCAAAAACTATATGTATATTATAAAAAATGAAAGAATACACACTTCTCTAAAGAGATAAAATAATGGGACAGAGGGTAACTAGATCAAATAAGACATCCTATACATGAGAGGGAAAATTACATCCATTTTATATTTTATTCACAATAGAATGGGTCTGAGGACCTAATTAATTTCCTATTGACCATATATAAAATATGGAATCCATATTAGGCCGAGAAGGGGACATTGGGGGTAGAATTGTGGGATTCAAAAAAAATTATTAAATTTTGATAACATTTTCTACATGTGGGAATAGTTTGTAGGAGAGTCCTCATGGTTAGGATTAACAATTCCCATTAATTGGGACCATATATATATATTTTGATTGGGGTGAACAGTTTGTTTATAGAATTACTTTTACTAAGAAACAATCATTCATTACCACTATATCATTGTGTTAATGGTTTGTGGGGATAAACACTTGGTTCATATTAATGGTATACCTCCTCCTAATGGATTAGTATTGGGAACAAAATTCTCTAGGGGATACAATCTCATTTTCCATAATTATTAACTAGTAATGCATTTCCATATGGTCTTCCAAAACTCTCTAAATTCATTTTAATAAAACTCTAGGAAAGGCTTCCTGAATATTTGATCTAGAAAAAGGTAAATGAATTACGAGAATTGAGTACCAGATGACCCCTAAATTGAATGGACCAGGAATATATAATAAATACGAATACATTTTATGAATCATATGATGAATTTTATTTGGATACGAAAAACCCTTTTTGTATCATTTTTATGGGTTTAACTATTCAAATGTTACCATAGAAGTGTGGTTTTTATCACTCAATTTTAAATTATTGATACATATGCTATTTTGTGAAAAAATAATAATTTTTTGAGGTTTATATAATTCACCATTTACTTGTAATATCATGAATTTTTTTATTCTCATGATATTTTACGTTTAATTTATTTGTACTCTTTCATCCATAATACAATTGATTATTACCAAAGTGTTATGTTTTTTATGACACAATATAATTATATATTGAGATTTTTCATTATTATAATTCTAATGATGAAAAAAATATGATCCATATCTCAATAAAAAAAATTTCTTTTTTTCTCGTCTAGAAATATATTTAATGTAAATGTTTTTTATTTATTTTACTCTCTTTATGTAATCAATAGTTTATAATAATATTTTTATGAAAAAAACATCTATATTTCTATATTTAGTCGAAAAATACTTTTCTTCAAAATCTATGTATTCTAAAAATAATTCCAAATAATTTTGAAACATTACCCAATTTAATTATTAATTTAAATTTTTACTATGATCATGTTTTAAAAAAATGTTTGGAAAGGAATATTCATTTCAATTTTTAATAAATTTACATTTTCTTTTTACCAAACATGTCAATGGATAATATTTTTTAACAATAATTTGAATGATTTTTATGAAAATATATTATTGTCCATGGGTTATAAGATGATAAAATTTTTATGAAACCCCCTTCATTTTTTCAAGGATTTTTTTCATTGATAAAATGATGAAATGATTAAGAAACCAGTTATTTATTTCACATGTTATGTTGTGATTATATTTTTAAAAATCCAATTATTTTTCAGGGGATTTTGACAGGATGAATGTTTTATCATCTTTTTCCACACATAAGTATGTTTTATATTTTGTGAGGGGTGGATCCTATATCAATTTGAAATGAATTAGGTGATTCTTTATATAGCATATGATGAAAATGGGAAATAATTCAACGAGCTAGATACATTATGGGAAACAAGTGTGAATTGAACAACTATGATAATGTGTGTGTCAAGATACACATTGTAAAATAGGTGACAGGTCTTGGTTAACTATTTTTCATTGTATTAAATGTAATCCTTCCATAGTAAATGTAATTAATATGTATGATATCTTACCAATATTGTACATGATGTTATGGTTCATGACTTAGTTATGATGATTTATCTCCCTTACATACTAGTTTTTCATCCTGATGTTTTATATTACATGACTTATGATTATGTTTCATGATATTTTGGTTATTAACAACATAATTTGTGGTCATTATCAAATATATTTATGATTATATTATGAATTACTATTTTTATATATTTATATGTCATTCATTTACCCATACTAAGAATATGAGCTCACTCTATCATATGTTTTCTTCCCTAGGATATGAATAATGGTTTAGCTATGTTATTCCATAGATGTTTAATATGTGAGAAGATATTTGTTTTGAATTATGGTTCCCTTTAAAGTGATTATAATATTTTTCCAAATAATCTAAACAATTATAGTCTGAATGACTGTATTTTTGAAATGTTTGGAGTATTCATCGGAAAGGATGTCATATTTATATATGAAAAATTATAGATCAATGTATTGATCTAATTATTATTTTGAATCAATGAAACATTATTGGTCAACCACTCCCTTTAGGTAATATACCATCAAAATAAATTTATTCTTTCACTACTAACCAATGAATGAATTATATTTTCAACCGACTTGAACCATGGTTATCCTAAAAATGTATTAGTAGTTAAACTAAGGGATGGAGTTTCCTATAATATGAAGTTTTATAATATCATATAATCATTCTATGTTTAACAACATTATAGTAACTATAAATTTTAATCAGACATAACTTGAGTGAACTACCATAAAATGTCCACAATCAAATCACCTACAACACTAACCATGTAGATATTCTCATTTAGTAATTATATATATATATATATATATATATATATTATTTTCTATTTTCTATTCCATCTTTTAGGAACCATCCCCAAAAAATGGAACACATTTGATTTCACCATAAAATTATTATTTATGATCAATAAAAATAAATATTATTGTAAATGATCATTAAAGTTTCTACGTGAATGTCATAATTATCAATAATGTTATTGTATTTGAATGTTTAATTCCGACATTTCCATGTAAGCATTATATGATACAAACTATAATAATCCCGCTACCATAAATCAAGAGTTGGTGTTACAATTTTATAATAGTAAAGAACAAAATACTATGAATCCCAGAGAATCTAAAAAAATAGACTTCTGATACTAGATGGAAACATGATTCTCGTAATAAATTGAATAACATGAAATATAATATAAAATTACTTAGATACTTTTATGTTTCCATCTAGTATATTTAAGTAATCATTAAGAGTTATCATCTATGTTACTGAGGGATTGAAGAAAATATGAAATTGGTGGGTTCAACTATTTAGTATGTGGTAACAAATAGTGGAAAATATAATAAACTAAAATGAAATGATTTGTAGGGAAATAATAATTAATTATCAAATATCACATAACCAAAAAAAATCTATGTAATATATCCATGGATAATAAACTACATAATTAACTAAATTTTGAACAATAAATGATATAATATTTAGGGAATTTAAAATATCACACATATTAAGAAAACCTTTGAAGCATCATTCAAGTACAACATAGATAACAACAAGGCTTATTCTGAAGACATTATACATAATTTGGTAAGCGTACCCCAAATATCAAGATTATTATTTCTCATGAGAACATTTGATACATTGAGTTGATATATAATTATAGGACACACCTATCCCAATATAAATATAATATTTTCATTAAATGAGTAAATTATTAAACATTTAAATACATAATCAATATGTTTTATAAATCTATAGACATCCATATTGAAGTATCAAAAATACATAATATAATTATACAATTAGTCAGTAAATGGAATTACATAACCTCATTCCATATTAAGAATGCAAGTGATTGGTATGATTAGATATAAAAAAAAATATTATATGAAAGATTAAATTATTTTGGATTGACAATATATATTTAGAATGATATTAAAATTCTATTAAACAACAAATATAAACTATCAATTTTTTCATATTTAGATTCTAAAAATTGACAAATAAATTAACATTATTTTCCTTTCAAAAACATGGATTCATTAAAATTATACTTAATAATATGGAAAAATCATGATGTATGAAAAAATTGAACATTCATTAAATAATTAGAAATATAATACATTATATATACACTTTTTCAATTAATGAGAAAAAGAACACATAATGATCTCATTAAAAAATCAATTTTATTTCGTTATAGAAATTAATGGATTATGAAAAATGATCTTAAATCATTGTATATATAAATATAATGAGAATTATATCTATAATAATTTATATGGACATATAATTGAATTATTCCAAACATAAAAAATAGATTTGGGAATAAATCCCTCTCTTCTTCGGTAACATATGAATAAAAACATGTTAAATATAAAATAATAGATGGAATTTAAAATAAAATGATTATAAATTGATTCATTGTATCCTTCATAAAATATGTATTATATGAACCATGAAAATAAATATTCTATTGTTATATGAAACATGTCATAATGAATTTGTATTGAGACTAAAAGAACAAATGCATTTTAGTATATAAATTAATGAGAGAATATTACAACTAGATCAAAAAATTAGATAATAATATCTTGTGTTATAATGTTATTCTAATTTATTTCGTTTTATATTATTTGTTTATTGTCATACACTACACATATAATATAAAGATAACTATTTTTTAATTATCTGATTCTATAAATTCTGATTGATTTGTATGTTTTTGATAAAGGTTATTTAAAACACAATTACATTATTAAAATTTTATCATTCCCAATTTAAAAAGGTGTAAGAGAAATTTCTGTTGATTAATTTATATATTGATATTTTTTTCTTGGAAAATTTTTTATCGTAAGAAAGAATTGAATAAATAAAATACCATTTTAGGGTAATTAACCTAAAATAGAAGATTACATTGTGATGATCAATAATTTTTTTTCAATGAAAAAATCATATATATGAATTATTTTTATCCATAATACCTTATATATATATTCATGAAATCTTTTTTTATCTCTATCAATTTATTTTGGCAACGAATAACATTATGCATCATTTGGGAGATAGTTTAGCCACACATAGAAAGATCAATATTTTTATTTTTTCAGATGGTTGGGAGTATTTTTATGAATAAAAATAATTTTATGAGTGTTTCAATGTTTGGAAATGATATATTTGGAAATGGGATTTTAATTAGTCGATGTCCCTACGATTCTAACAAACACCAATGGATGAAAAAATATGAAGGCTACTGAAAATAACCATAGTATGAAATCGATATAATGTATTTTATATACAATAGAAATTCATTTAATTTATTATTTTTAGGGAATAAAAGATATTAAATTCATATGGTTTACACAAAGATATTAAAAATTTTTATATGATACATTTCTTAATTTGTTTCATGTTATAAAATAGATATATGACATGAATTATTGGGTGTTATTTTTGAGATTGGGATAGGAGGGGCTTGACCCCTAATTTTATGACGACCAGGTGGGTGCTTAGGGTCTATTCAGTGACTCCACCCCTCTTATAGGTATTTTAGTATCTTCCTGATTTGAAATCAGAATTGTACATCATTGAGTGCATTATTATCTTAATGGCAGTTCAGTGACTCCACCGAACTGCCTTTTCAATTTTGCATGTCATAATGATTCTATCTTCAGGTAACCAAATTTTACCTATTTAAATGTATTTTTGATACTTATATTCCAACATGTTTCAAATTTAGATAAATTAAATTATTGGATGAGTGGATTATCCTAATCACGATGTAGGTGTTATATAGATGTCACCTTAAATTTTAATTGATTTAAAATAAATATCATTGTACTTCATTTGTGATTTTCATTATGTCCATCTATTATAATGAAACAAAATATGTTTCATATATTACATGACTAAAATATCCTTTGGGAATTAAATTACTTCATTAGAGGTTTTTACACCTATATATTCCACACTTTTTCCTATATTCATGAAATATCATCTTACATAATAAATGGGTTTCATATAAAACCACCTTTGAGAAAATATTAATTATTATGTAAATAAAAAATTAAATGTACTTACTTAGGGTGTGAAATGGATAATTAAGACAATCTATTATCCCCATGTCACCTAATAAACTCTTAAAATGATTTTTTTTGGTTTATATTTAAGTCATTATTTAATTAACTTCATAGTGAACAATTAGACTATTCCATGTAACATTAATAAAAACTTGTATTATCTCATGACCCATTCTATATAATTAGTGAACTATGTATTCCATGGGAGACATTAATTTCCATCATTATATAACACCTAATAAGGTACCATGGTATGCTATATATTATTATATACCATGAGAGACATTAGTTTCTCCATTTCCAAACACTCTGTAAGGGATCATAACATAAAAGAATTATTTTCCATCATGAGTGATACTCGAGTTACTAATGTTCAATGTTATATGTAAGAAGATAATTTACATTCATTATATTATTCCTTGAGTGATAATATGGTATCCTTATTATTTAATTTCTTTTAATGTTACATATGATAGATGACCTTAAACATTCCCTATGTGATAGTGATGTTTCTTTGTGTAAATCCATGGATAGGCTCATAGTGAATTTGCTTGTAATGAGAAAAAATGTGGGATTACTCTTTCAAGAATAGTAAATACGATCTCATAAATTAATATCATTAGATAAATAATTGTTCGGTCCATGGTTTCATCATTATGGAATTCCATTAATGGTATCATTGGATATACAAAATGATGAATATGTGTTTAATTATTCTATAAATGAAGTGTCATTTTATTATTTTGTTGTTGAAATGTTTTACTGAGTCAATTAAATTGATTCTATGGATTATATACCTTATAATAACCATGAACACCTAATTTTCATTTTGATTCATAGGAATATCATCCTATATAAATATTCCATGTCTATAGAGTTTATTGATTGAATTTAATTTTACACATCTGGTACTAAAAATTATTACATAACTACACATATGGATATAATATATTCCTGTAAATATTTTTCATTATATATATGTCTATAAATAAACAAGTATATAAATATATGCATATAGTTACAAAAAATCATTAATTTGTTTCCTTGTTTTGGATCATGTATAGTCATCCAGCTGCCATTGAGGAACATGAGCCCAACTACTTTACATTTTTTCATTCACTTCTTTATTGATATAGTTACACACTAAATTATTTTATAATAACATACTTGTTAGGTACAGACACAATTGATGGATGATACTATCTATATATCATTCCCGGTTCCATATTCCATTACATTATGGTACTATAAGAGACCTTTTTTAAGTATTAGTTTTAAATATTAGGGCTATGATGATCATTTTTACATGAGATATTATGAGCCCAAAATTTATTTGGAAATCATGATTCTCATGGGGATATCATTTGATAATTTGGTTATTTTTCATTATTCACGTACCATATATATTTTTTATCCATCTAAATATTTTCTTTTATAGATTATGTAGCATAATCTTACACACATGGAAGGTTGTATTTTAGGTGCTTGAGGGTTAGTGAATCGTTATATTATGTAATGATATCATTCATTTATATTTATTCTTATATATATTGATTTTTTATCTATTAAACCATTTTAATACTATAATTTAGATGTTATTGTTTCCCAAATATAACCCATTGGACCCTCATTACTATAGGAAGCCTAAGGAAAATGAGGAGGTTCAATTGTGGTCATGTGACCAACTGACTAAGGGAATCGTTTAAGTGGGCCAGGGGACTTTACATTTAATTTTTTATTATAGTTTTTCATATTCATGTAACATCCAATTTTTCATTGATAAACAACATACAAAGAATGTGTCAATACTTGGTAAACAATAATGTTTTGGAGTGATTAACCAACAAAAGGGAAAACCAAAAATGTTAATTGATGGGTTATTGCTTGAGATGTTCATTGTTAAATATGATTATGATTTCTCCATGGGTGATGGAGGTAAATTATTGTTATTTTAATTATCAATATTTAAAATATTTAACCCTTGTCATGCTGTAGAAAGTAAGTATAATTACCTATATCATAATAGGCACATATGGATTCATCTTCCATGCATATTCCATTACATTTAGTATTCATTTTACTTGTTATATTTTTCCTAGGTGTATAACATTAAATTTTTATTTATTCAGTATTCATTTTTATATACCCTGAATCATTGGTTTCATAATTATTTATTTGATTACTAGAGTTATTTTTTAGGTTTGCCGGTATTTTTCACTTTTATTATATACTTATTTGTAATTGTGACATATTATTGGTTATTAAAGTTTTTTTATCATCCTCAATAGTATTTACTAATATATATTTCTGGTGGAACCTAATCTATCATAACATGACATTTTTGATTGACGAACCATTGGTTGCATGGGACGAAACAAACAGTTTATGATTAAATTCTACCGATTTCTCAATCTATAATGTGTATGGGAACTTTATAAATAGGATAATGGTAACACATAAAATCAACCAACCATATATGATATTGATATAGCTTCATTACATTTTATAAATAATAAAATGAAAAATATTAATTTTAAATAAATTGTTTTCCTCATAGAATCTTGTACCTCTTTTTCTAGGGAATGAAAGGTAGTATGGCTTCTTTCTTCATTATAGAAATTAATAAATGTAAGTCATTTGAGGAAAATTTCTTAGGAAATTTTTTTTAATTGAAACTAGTATGTCATTAATTAGTATATTTTTAATGATATAAGAACACTAATTTTTTATTCAAATCATTGAATAATTGATGAGACCCAACCTTTACATTGGCATGACATAACAGTAAATCCCAGGGGGGGTATATTTACACTTTATATAAATGGTTATTTTATGTTTTAGATGCCACTTATATAGGTTATGCATAATTTTATGGTGTAATATTACTAGTTAGATCCACAGTAATTTAAGAAAACATGTTATTTTCTTTTTCGATGTACATATATGAGGCATTAGTTAAATAAAATTAAAATTATAACCTAATGGGTGATTTCATTTACAAACAAGAATTTATATTTTCATTAAATAACCCTATTTTTAAAGAAAATTTAAAAATAAATTATGAATATAATGGTCATTATTTGTTATACTTTATCATGAAATGTTTTTAGACAAATATTATTTTTATAAAATGAATTTTGAAAACACATTAAAATTTCCATATTGTTTTAGTAAATTAAAGTACAAATAAAATATTCATTTAACTAGTACAAGATTTCATCAAATGTGAATGATCTAAATTGTTTAAAAATAACTTAAATATGGTGTGCATACCTCAAACCCCATGTAAGATTTTATAGTTATGTTGTTACAAAAAATTTATTTGTAATGGTAATGTTATCATTTCCATTATATTTATTTTTATACCGGATAAACCAAAATGATAGGAAGTGGATCCTAGTGACCTCTTTAGTGTGACCTATATATATATTTGATTATTTTGTCATTTTTTATAGGGATATCTTGGTGGATGAAGCTCCCTCAAAAATACATCCTTGCAAAATACTCGGATGTGTTTTCAGATTAATTTTTATATTAGGGACTCCTTTTTTCTATATATGACTCTTTGTTATTGAATGACCGTAGGTTTTAAGAGGTAGTCATGTGGTGAATTAACCCACGTTAAGAAAAGGTCATCTCTCTTTTACATCATGTATTATTTTTTCCCATTTCATAGGTTAATGGTTCCATTGGTCCTAAAAATTAAATGAAAATAAATATTCTAGTTGGGGTGTTCTGGAATCATATATTAGTATGCCTCGATATGTTGATCCCCTTATGTTGACAAAAATGGAGGAATGTACCTTAATAATTTTTTGGGGAATTTTTAATCTATGAACTATTACACATTGATAATATTTCATATACTAGGTATAGCGACATGAGTATTAATGAAAATATGACCCTTCCCAATTTATTGGATTATATAGTAAAATCAATGAGTGTTCTAAAACCACCATTCATGTTGGATTTCATTTTACACATGATGTGGTAGAAAACAAGTACATAAATGAGGAGAAGCATCCCACATATATAAAATAGTGAATCTAATATAGTGGTCTATATTGATGTGTATTTATCTCTATTTTAAATTAGGATGTTAGTTGAATTTTTTTTCCATGTCTTGGACCTATGGTCAGAGTTCGATGCAACATGGTCAATTATATGATTTTATGTTCTTGGTTAGCATTGAAGATGATACTCCAATCATGGTGAGCATCGTGTCTAATGGTTTTTTCCATATTCTTCCCTATAGAGGGGACACTAAAATAATTGAGTTTATTGAATGATCATCACTATATTTGAAATCCAAAGGGACTTGTGCGTTAAATAATGTGTTAGTTCATTGAAGGCATCACAATGATGATATGGTGGTCAAGGAACATAACCATTGAAAACATTATTAGTTAGGGATGGATATTATTAGATGTTACATTATATGTTGAAGGTTTTACGGTCTATTGATGATGATGTGTTTGATGATACAGGTGAACTTATTTTGTGATAGCCAACAAGAATTGGATCAACTCTATTTTTCAATGCGTAGTTGGGAACGATTGTTTAGAAACTACATCAAAAACATAATATTGGATATGAAGGGAGTTTTTGTGGTGTTTTTTTGGATGTAAATTATAACAATTTAGTGAACTCGTTGATTATAAATTATTAAACAATCATTATCGATATCGTTCTATGAACACTAGGAGAGTGTAGGTTATTCAGCAAGATAAATTTTTAAAATTCACTTTTATTTCAGTAAAAAGACTTCGTGGAAGTTTCAATTTTTAATGATGGTTTTTTAGAGAGGCGGGTTTAGTCCTGAGGGATTCTTAATATCATGAGTGGGATCATCATGGACAAACACAAAGACATCAACAAACTCTTAACTAGAATTCCATTGTGTTGTATCCATGTTTTGATGAGGGTGGGTTTCGACTACGTAATGATATCTCACATTTAAACATAATAAGGTGGAATACCTTTGATGATCCCCTTGGATTCATTTAAATAATTCATAGGATTCCACAAACGTATAGTAGGTCATGGTTTTAATTAATTTGATTTAGCCGATTCAAGGGTCTTGAATCGAGTATAAACCCACATTTATGATATGTCATGAAATATAAATTAATGTTTGGGTTGGGGAATTCATCTTAATCCAACTACGGTATTTGGTTAGATTCTCAAAAAATGATCGAGTTCATCAGATAATACGTATATGGGTTTTGTGTTGAGGCATAAAATGAAAATTATGGGTGTTTTTAGGATATTCATGACAATGTGGAAAACCATTATTTCTTTTTTTTTTCACAAAATACAGTTGGTTTGGAACTGCATTGAGAAAATTTTTAGGATATGCCGAGTGCAGTGAATTGTTGAATAAGACATATTTTGAGAAGAAACATGGACCAGGACAATTTTTGGTCACTTGGAATGGATCATTTGGCTAGTCAAGAATCAAGAATCCATTATCTATAGAACTGTAAAACACCTTTTCATTGGTCATTTCTAACATTGGGAGTACATTGACATGATATTGACTATCAAGTATTATAAATTCTAGTGGGAGTTCCGTGGGCTATATTTTGAAAGAGATAATGAAATGATCACAATTTAGGCCATAGAGGCTATGTTAAGCATTGTCTGGATGTTCATTATTCAATGTGCGCATTGGGTTATGTTATAACGGTTGATGTGTTGTGTGATTTATGGGACATCATGTAGGTGTGTTGGATGTTTAAATTTAAATATGTCCATTCAAGAAAAATCCTAGCCAATATAGGTTGGATGAGGTTTCATGTTTTTCAAGGATTCATGGGGTAAAGAAGGTATATGATGGGTAGGTTGTAATGTTATAAGTGTTAGACGTGGATAAAATTTCCAAAAACATTAATAATTTTCTAATGGTTGATTTGTTATTTTGATTTTTGGTAATTATAACACGGTAAATAGGTTTTCAAAATCTAGAAATGTTATTTTTATGTGAGATATTATTTGGTTGAAGAACCTATGATAGTGGTAAACACTGGAATAAGAAAATGTAGATGGGCTCTTAAAATAGATATACTACGAAATTTACATTTGGTATTAAATACAAAATTTTAATGTGTTTCACTGATTGTGATCTATGAGTACAATAAATTAAATACTAGGGGTGATTATTTTGGAAATCATGTTGTTTATTGGTTACATGTCTTGAATTTGGTTATTGTTGTGTAATATATACATGATGTAAATTATATAGGTTTCATTTTTAAAAACGTTTTGACAATGCTCAAAACCATATTTCATAATGGGAATGAAGGTTCCCATGGTTTTCTATAGTGTCTCCTCCCATATCATATGAATTTATTTAATTCCCTCATCTGGACTCCAAAATAAGAACAATAGGAAGCATTATAAGAGTAATGGTAAGTCTATGACTCCCCTTCATTCATAGTTTTCCATTCCACAATTAATTATATCATAGGGAGATATAATTCATATTATATTATGATTGTTTGTATATCCATCAATTTTATCTATATTTGACTAAATTAAATTTATTATATTGGATAATTCAACCTTCCAATATCTTATATAAGTGGTATATATATTTTCTCTTAATTTTTCCTTGATTTATAAAATACGTTGTTGTTCCACATCATATATTTCATAATTTGATTACCTTTTTATCATGATATAAATTATATAGAATCTAATTATAGAATTTAATATTCATTTGGAATTAAATTTAATCATTTACGATTTCTCACCCCAACCTAGAGCTCTCCTCATGTGGTCTTCTCAAAAAAACTTTCTTATTTAGAAATGATTTTATAATAAAATAATTGTTGAGATGTGATGAATTATAATATAATTGGATAGTTAAATGACCTTACTCGAGGTACAAAATAGATAAATTCTCCACCATATTATCCATGTGTTACCAAGAGTCCTCCAATATAGTTTTAGTTTAGTTTATATTTAATTTCTAATTAAATTATGCACATAGTTAATATTGATACAATGTTATGCAAATTTTATATGTGCGTAGACTATATCACGACCACTATTATATTATTAGTGAATTTTTTATTCATTGAGGGACATTTTGGATCTTCGTTATAGAGAACCTAATAAAACATCATTAAATTATATATATTATAATTAAAAATTAGTTAGACCCTTTTCCTCATTTCAAAAAACAATGGTTGAGATCCTAAGATATATGATTTATTTTAAACATTGTTCTATATATAGGTTTCTTACGTGGGACTCCTTGTATAGGTAACATGCTAGTTGAATTATATTCATCCTTTATTGATACATTGATTTCTTTATTACAAAACAAAATTGGATGGGATAATATAATATTACCCTTTTTACATGCTCATAAATATATCCTGGATTCTTTTATACAAATCACCATGGATGGGCCCATAGAGAAGTTGGAAGTTATGAGTTATACATGGGTTTCCTCATTAAAAAATTATGAAGAAGATATATTATGTTTAGGAAATTACATAAATACATGGGTGGTAAATAGGTTACTAATTTTAGGAATACATTGATGAGATCATTGGATGAAAATTCCCCTGATTTGAAGCTTATTGATATTGTTCTTATACAATATTTTTATCCTTAATATTCAATGAGATTCCACGGTATGATTTCCCTAATAAAAAACTCATGACTACAATGTTTATGCATGGATCCATATGTTATACCTCATATCCTAGACAATAGTACATTACAATACTTGTGACTACATATGATCCCATGTATATAATTAAGATACATAAACTCATACCTACATAAATACTGATAAATATATATATATCTCTCTCTCTCTATGTGTGTGTGTGTATGTATTCATATGGTGAAACTTGCTCGGAGATATTCTGGATAAGGATGGAGTATGTGTTAGGAGAAAATCTCCCATGATGGTGCTTTTTGGATTATTGTGTTTATTGAGAAGGATTTAGGATTTTGAAGAAGTTTTTTAATATAATAAGTCCTGAATGATTATAATTGATCTTTTATACTGGGAAAAGTTATAATATATGATATCGCAAAAGGGTAAACTTGTTGATTATTTGCAAAGAGTGATTCTCCAATCTTTTGGTATAGTGAACTATTTGATCTCACCATGTTAATTGGTGATATCATGAATGAGAATGCAGTTTGATCTCATTTGTTGTGTGAATGTATGATTTCATGGAAGGGATAACTGTTTGACATCATGAATAGAAAGATTGTATGTTCCCACACATGGGGGAATTTTTTGATTTTGTGAAATGTATTAATGACTGTTCTCACGAAATGGATAATTGTTTGATCATTCTAATGGTGTGTATGTCTTATCATTCCAAGGATCAAATATTTCATCTTGCTAAAGGAAAAAAATGTATTATCTCAAAAATGTGTGAACTTCTTCATATCTCAGAAATCATGATTTTTGATCTCATGTGAAGGTGATAATTTTGATCTCATGGAGCACAAATGATTGAACTGATATCACAGAACATGAAGGTCTAAATTGGTAATGAATTTAGATATTGAAATTCATTTGTTGGAAAAACATTACTTTCAATGTATGTGACAAAAAGATATCAAAAATTTCTCATGATTTTCATTAAATATCATGTTGTACCATGTAAAGACCTGTAAGAAATCTTCACTAAACATTGGAAGACTGACTTTGGTTCTATGGAAGGATATTTTAATGAGAGTGTTAGGTAAATATCTATTATTGTTTAATGGAAGGTTGCACATGATTTTTGGATTTTGGACATGTATTTATACCAATAAATACCCAATACCACAAACATAACAAATGGAAACGTTTTTCATAAAATATTTTTCTGATGGAACATCCAAAAAGTATGTTTTTAGATGGATCATATGAAAAAGTTTCATCATGGAATATTTATAAGAAGGTTTGTTGAGATATATAATGATGGAAAATATGTTATTTACAACATGTATATGTTGTGTATGATCTGAAAATAGTGTCTCATAAATATATAACAGTGACTCCTAGGAATATGTCATTGAATGCATGAAAGGGGACTTATACTTGGATCTCACAATATAATTGAATGTAGAAACACACTATGATCTATCACTAAGAATGAAAGTGGTCTCGAACTAGGATCTCACAAAAATTGTGAAAGTGGTCTACTTCCAGTATCTATTGCGATTTTACGTTCTAGGATCTCTCACAAGGGTATAAACCAATATATCATGAATGTTGTTACATCATAGGGTCTCTTACAAGGTTATGAAACTAGAGTCTTCTTCAAGGTGATACATGCAGAAATTACACTATAAATCATATCATTATGAAATCTTAATTCAAAATAAGAATAACATAGAGTATATAAACCATTCAACAAAATTTGTATATGGATCTTATTCCTAGATAAATTCATTGTAGTGAATGTATGGTTTGAAATCAAATTAATATCTTAACAAATAAGAGGTAATTTTTATTTATATACTAAACAGAAGTATAGAACATTTGATTGCGATGTAGAAGTTTTTCTTCCATGTGTTTTAGCTGAAGTAAAAGAGTAGCCTTGATAGAACATAAACATATCATATACGATAAATTTTGGATTCATTAATTATTTATAATGAAGGGACATACATTTCCTTAGTCATTTTTTGGATACTATAGATAGTAGTGAGTGAATAAAGTCGAAAAAGGTGAACTCTTCCATGGACATTTAGCCATAGAACGAGAGATTTAGACAGAGACCATTAGAAATTAGTGGTATGACCCTAAAATATTGTAAAGGAAGTGTTATTTCACATTTAATTGATCTACACAAAACCTAATTATGGCTGTGAGGCTTGGTTTGTTTTGTACATCGACAAATTACAATAGTATGAATAGAGGAAGTAGCCACTAGACGTTGGACGAAGTAAAATTATTGTATCTCACATTATTTCACTTATTTACATACATCACTAAAGGAAAGGGATAGAATATTTTCTCTATTTAATAATGAAATGGATCCAATGATGAAGTTATTTTAATATCTTATAACGTGATTCACCCATAAGGTTATTTAACCCAGGTGGTCTAACAATTGGTATCATAACATAGGTTTGTTTTGTTGATTTTATTCATTGAAATGTTTTACACTCATATTATAATTAATTTTTTTTATAATGTTAGTGTTCCTTGTAAAAGGGGATTTACACAACAAATAAGTACATTTTTGGTGGACTTTATCACTAAGGAAGTGTCTGAAGAAAAATTGTGATTTTTTTTAGAAAACCAATAATATAGTAAATAATGGTTTGGATGAACCAAAAATCTAAAATATATACATACACAATGAATATTAAGTAATGGGAGAATACTCTGATATTCCTTGTTATGATGAAACTAATTATAATGAAAAATAACCATTAATGAAAAAATTGATGTCGTCCTTGAAGTAAATTTTTTGGATAAAAATTTTTACAAATAAATTCAAGAAAAATATATCTGGATCCATGTGTTAGAAAATGAACCCAACAATATATAATTATTAAATAAAATGATTCATTATTTGTAAATGGATCTAAGAATAAGGAATCATCCCTAATATAGATAAATACAAAAACTAATTGTTCATGATATGGGAAAGAATCTTCACTCTAAAAATTATTAATTTTAAATCTAGAAATGATGATAATTTTACACACATGTCTGAACTGTTTTATTAGGAAAAATCATAAAATAAAATAATGCATGATGTATTGATTCTATTTTATAGATTTATTATATAATAAATGAATATTATGATGTATTGGATAATATCTCCCGATATTTGAGAAATATGATGACTATAAAAAATGTGATGAGATAAATTAATGCTCAACATGAATCAATGTATTTTTAGATTGAACAACTGGGGGAAAATATAGAATCTGTCATGATATAATAAGATCAATCTAATGATAAAGGAAACAGAAAATTAAAGGTTTCATTTAATAAATATTTTCTTTTCCATTCATAGGTGAAAATGAAATGAAATGAAAATTTTTCACATCATAAGAAAAGGAGAAATGGTTGCCTCATCCAAAATGACATGATGTTTTGGAAAGATGGTATATGACATGATGAACCCTGTCCCATGGATGAGAAGAAAATATCAACAAATATAAAAAAATTGGAGAAATTGTGCATATATTTGAAGTAGACCTAAAAATGATTTTATAGGAAGTAATGAAAATGTATTCTTTTTATGTGGGATGCATGGTCATATATCATGTTTCTTTAGCATTGGAATATATTTTAAATCACAAAGATACAAATATTTCTAAAACTAAGAATAATAAGAACTATCTTGAAATGTCTGAATGTAAAGTGTATCCAAAGAAAGTAGTGGTCCAAATCTGTTATTATGGAATACAGGGACACACTATAAGTATGTATCAAGAATCTTGATGGATCAATGTAGGAAGAACCCTTGCTACATCAACAACTCATCCAATAATTTATGAAAAGAGGAATGTCTTTAATATAAGATGTTTTGTATGTTCTATTGATTTGAATTTGGAAAGATGTTGATGCAAAAGAAATAATGATTTCAAAAAGAGACAAGAAGGACGTCTGAATCTCTAATTTGGTATAATGAAATATCCTATATTGGAACACAATATGAAAATTTGAAAAATAATTTTTTTAGAACAAGGGAATCAAACGAAGCTCAAAAAATGTGTATTAACCACATCCCCTATTACACTCCCAAAATATCTCTTGATTAATAATTGAATAAACCTTGAAGAAATAATCCTGAGAGGTTCTAATTTTTATTAAGAATAATTTAAATTTAGTGGAAGACTCGACCATAACAATAATGGGTGACGTGAATCGAATATAAATAAATTAAAAATAATTAAAAAAGTACATAAAATAAAATCATTTTAGGTCACACATTGATAAGTTAAGGAATGTGAATGATACATCAAATTAATGAAAACACAAGAGATGATCACCAGTCAAACGATTCTTCTTCATATATAGATTTGTATAAATGTTATATTAGAGGAGACTCAATGATATAAAATTTTCATAATGTCTTAAATCCCAAAATTGTGATAAATAAAAAGACTATAATAAATAAATATTAGAGGAATACATAACATGTGGGTTATAATTATTTATTCACATGGAATGTAAAGTTTATGATTTATGGGAAGTTTGAAGAACAAAAATTATATTGTGCTTTACCAAAATGTATCAAAACATTAAAACATCTAGATTGACTACATCCTCTTAGTTATTATTACCAATAAACCCCTCCCACTATATATAAAATATTTCACATATCATCAATTTTTTTTTCATACAATATCTTAATAACATGAGATATCTCAATTATAAAAAAATTGTATGAGTTTTTCTGTTCTCTGACATTAAGATGACAGATTGGGGGAGAAGTAGAATCATTCATGTATTTCCTGATTTTCAGTTTTTTCCTAACAATATTTTATCATATTACTATATTCAGGATACAAATAATATATGATAGGGGATAATAAATGTTTTCTATAAGTGGTATCCCTGCCTTGAATAGTAATTCAACAACATAAGTCAACTATGATAATGGTATTATTGATTTATATCAGTACAATGCTAGTGGTTTTTTAGGAGATTGTTTCCAGGACAACAGATAAGAATGACAGTGGAAAAAATGGGACTATTGGAACAGGATGAATTAAGATGGAATATTTATTCATAAAAATGATGATTTTTTTGAAAAGGGTACTCCCAGATATGAGGTATTGATATTGTTGAAATTTTTTCACCTTTTTCATGGCTAGAGACAACAATATTATTTGTGGATGTAGTAGTGCAATAACGGTTCAGATATTTTCATATGGACATCAAGTAATCATTTATGAATGGTGATTTAGAAGAATAAGATTATAATGATAAAACAGATGGTTTTCTAATTCATAATAATCATAAAAAAATTCATCTAAAGAAGTAATTATATGGGTTGATGGAAGCACCACGATCAGGGGATTCAAACACAATTAATTTTTTAAGAATCACTATTCTCATTGTGGTAGATTTGATTACAAAATATATGTAAAAAACGATATTAATCAAAGGATTATGGATTCAGTATATTTCAATGAAATATTATTTGGTAAATGAAAAAAAGAATAATGTAATTAGTTCATGAAATTCAGAAAATTAAATTAGAAATGTCAATGATTGTTGAATTGATATTTTTCATTGGTTTACATGGGACACATGGAATGAATTGAACTTTCAATTTTCATTGTAAATATTCCAATGAGGTTTTGAGAAGATTTGGAATGGATAATTACAATGATATGACGACTCCAGTGTCTACTGAAAGGAAACTATCATGATTTTTTTATGGAAATGATGTTAATTTCATAGAATGCTGCTTATTGAACATGATATTGATAAGAAAAAATATTTTTTTCAAGATATTCAAATAACCATAGAATAAAATCAAGTCAAATTAACACTAGTTATGTTCAATAAAAAAAGTACATTAGATTCTCATGGGGATGGTGGATTTCATATAAAAATTGTTTCTCATTAACAAATAATATAAATTCAATTATAGGCGGTTCATTCAATGTTGGTGGATTTTTTATTTCTTGCATGATGAAATATTTCATTTCATTTATCATCCTAAAAGATGAATATATTTCTAACAATAAATATTGGATTCAATTATTGTGGATAATGCGATAACATGATAATATGGGAGTTTAGGATAAGTATATGATCAGAATCCATTATGTAAATTAAAATGAAATAAATCATATTAAAATATATTCCATAAATAATTTAAAAAAATAAATTAAACTCATGTATCATTTTTTCAAATTTATATTTGAATAAGGTCATGTGATTTTGGATTATGTTCCTACCACACTATAGGTTTTAGAAATTCAAAAAAAAAATACCGAAACAAATGAATGTTTGAAAGTCATCAACATTCTCTTGGAGTTTCGTCAACTCCCTGAACATGAAAAGGTATGGAGGTCAGTCCCCCTCTTCCTAAGGTATGTCATATTTCTTCATGATAAAGAGATCTTTGTTATTTACCATGTTGCTAACAAAATTGAAGTAACCTTAGTGTTATCTACAATGGGTGTGATATTGTGGAAATAAAAGGGGAACAAATTTCATATTCAAGAAGACGGATAACCTTATTGGGGGAGTAATTAAGTATGGGGTTTTTAATCTAATGGTTCTAAAGATGATTGATCAAAGGTTATATATGAATATATATGTAGTTAATGATGAAATGAGATGATCTTCTTTTGAATGATGCTTTTATTGATGAACATTTCATAATAAAGTTATTTCTCACACCGATCAAGGATCATGTGGTCTTAGAGTGTGTTTTGAGTTAATCATTGATAATTATTAGAATCACATGAAGCTATTTTTTTGAATATGGAAGAATCTATAACATGGTTTCCAAATGTGAAGTGTTTTCCAAAAAACACAATGGGGGATACTATTAGACAAAAATCGAGGAATATTGTAATTTTGGTTTAATGTGATTGTTGAAAGGATTTGATAGTGTTGATGATGGATGGTTTTTAATAATGTAATGGATATTCTGCCTGGATGTTTGATCTCATTAATATAAAAAATTATTTTTTTCTTGTGAAAGGAAGAAAATTTTGCTGTCTCAAAAAGGGAGAATGTATGATCTCTCACAAGGGAGAACTATATGATATTATAAAAAACATGAATATATATACATTCAAAGGGCCAAATATTTTATCTCAATTGAAGTGAAAATGATTGATCTCATGCAATGGAGCACTATTTTATCTTGTGAAAAGAAAGAATGGATCATATCATACAATGGAGAATTTTCTGATCTATCGAAAAAAAGTAATTCATGATCTCATGGAAGGGAGGACTAATTTATCTCGAACAATGTTCGAATGATTGATATTGTACAAGGGATTACATATTTGATCTTATTGAAATCATGATTTTCTGATCTCACGAAAGGGAGAACATTTTTATCTCATGAGAACGTGAATGTCAGATTTCGCATAAGGGAGAGAGTTCTAAACATTAAGATAGAGAATGATTGAACTATTCATCTTGAGAGAGAATGTATGAACTGATAAGACATTGGGAAGATGTGAATGAAATGATGAAAAATCATTATGGGAAAAGGATATTGCAGATAGATGTCACAAAACATTCATGATTTTCTTTGGATCTTGCAAAGGATCACACAATGCACTAGATGACAACATCAATATCCATTACAATAGTGAATTTTCATTTCATGAAAGGAGGTTTGTGGAGAGATTTATTTCAATTTTTAATATGGTGGAATGGAAGGTAATCCATTACTTGTGGAGTTATTGTGGCGGATTTATGCCTATAAATACCCCTAACTAGTTTATAATGAAAAATGATGTTTTCATTTAAATATTTATCAGAAACAATGTCTGAGAAAAAGTATCATGGATAGAAAACATGAAGACTGTTCCTTGAGGGATCCAATAAATATATTACACATAGATATTTTGTGAAGGAATATAAATTATTTACATCACATAGGTGTTCATCATTATCAAAAAAATGTATCATGCGAAGCAAAAAATGGTAATCACATCATGATCTCATGAAATTCATGAAAATGAAATAGCGACAAGATCTCATGAAAATCACGAAAGATGTATCACCAAATGATATCATGCAAAGCATAAAAGTTTCCTCGTTGTAGGATCATGATACTAGAATGACGGGGTTTCGCACCAAGATCTCATTCAGTGGTACGCACAAGGATCTTGTGTAATGGTACACACCAAGATCATGTGCATGCGTACGCGCTAGGACCACATAGAATGGATTATTCACCAGGGGACCCGTGAACGGTTTTCACAGTATAGTCTTTCTTAAGGTTATATTCACAAACATTACCTTTGGAATTTTATTATTATGTTATCGAAACATATAAAATGAAGAATTTGGAAGCGCTGAACCATTTGATAATACATTCGGATATATTTTATTCAATAATATATTCAATATAGTGAAATGAAGACTTGTAATCTCACTACTAGAATTCAAGGAATTTGCGACGGGTTATTTGCGATGGGATCTCGTTGCAAATAAGCTTTAGCGACTGGGCCCCATCAGAAATAGCCTGTTGCAAAAAACACTATCACAAATAGGTTTCCATTTTTATAAGTTATATATATATATATGCTCTTTTGTGACGAGCCCATCGCAAATATGTTTTTTAAGAAAAAATTATTTAGACTATTTGCGACGGGATCCCGTTGCAATAGATCCCCTCACAAATAATAAATAAATTTAATAAAAACAAATTTAATAAAATTATGATTAATGAAAAATTAATTTTAATATTATTAAAATAATAATAAAATAAACATTATTTAAATTTTCAATATTTACAAAAAAATATTAAGAAAATCATAAAATATTATTATGATTATTGAAAACATAATTTTAATATTAATAAAATAATAAAAAAAACAAGAAAATATTAAATTTCTAAATATTCAAAAAAAATATTAAAAAACCTAAAATATTATTATTATTATTATTAGTAAATAAAATATTAAAATATATAATATAGAAATAATATATTTAATAAAATTATGATTGATAAAACAAAAGAATTAATATTATTAAAATAATAAAAATATTATAAATATTAAAATTCTCAATATTAACAAAAACATATCATAAAATATGAAAAATTAAATTATATAATAATCACACTAATATAAAAGACAGATACTGTAAATAGTTCATATTACAACTAATTTAAATTCAAATTTGTTTTGACATAAAAAATCACTGGGGGGGTTGTCTTCTAGAGGAGGTGGAGGAGATTAAGGTGTTGGTGGAGGAAACCCCATCCCTAAACTATGAGGCAGACGACACATGTACTCCATCTGCTCGTGATGCTGCTGCTACCATCGATGCATCTCCTCCTCGTGATGTTTCTGCTGCTGCTGCCATCGACACATCTCATTCTCGTACTGCTACTACTACTTCTGCTTCTGACACATCTCTTCTTATTGCTTCTGCAAACTCTATATAAGGTCATTCTGAGCTCGGAAGTCCTCCTGATATTGTGAGCCAGAAGATGATTCCTCTCCACGAGCTCCTCTCGAGCTGGATGCCGACATCGCAACAGTATCATAATAAGTATCAGGAGTCACATGAGAGATGATACCAACTACACGGCCCTTCACAAATCCATAATGAGTCGCCTACAACCATGCCGCCTTGTCGAAATAGTGGACACTGGTCTGATCAGTGTCCTCGTCCTAACCCTCATCCTGTGTCTGAGAAGTCGCAGCCTCATATGACTCCTTCAATTCCAATTTGAAATTAAAATTGTGAAAATACAATATGCAGTTAATTGTCAACCTAAATTAAATAAGACTAACCAAAATCTAAAGTTAGCGATCACCTCTAATCTCTCAGGTGGCTGGATCACTGTACATCTTCTAATAAACATCGCACTATGTAATATCGGGATGCCCGACTGCTTATATGAATATAATATATAATGTTTATATTTGAAGTTATATAAAACATTTTTAAAAAATACATACGAGATGCTCTCTATGCGTACTGATTATATGACTACCAACTCAATATGTCACCTCCTGTCTCCGCCGGTTTTGCGGACCCAATGAAGACCTCTTCTGAAATCCACCACCCAACCAGTGTGCACTTAATCCATCCCAAACCTGAGATGAAATGTACTCTGGTCGATGGGCTCTACATGACTCATCAAATACTATCGCTCCTGCTTTCTTAATGGTCGTATCTCTCAAATTATGCAAAAAACTGACACAAACGCTCACACATAGCCAACTCCCATGCTTCATGGATATCGTCATGCATGCTATCATTGATGGGATACCATAAACCATAAAAATAATTTATATTACCATGTTATTAATAAAATAAATTTCAAAATAAATATTATTTATATACATACCAGCCAATGATTGTACATGCCCAGCTACACATCAACTGGAACCTGTTCCCTTGTGGTCCATGGCTGAGAAAAATAATGGTGCAAGATAGCGCTCCCCTGTCCAACGGCTACTGCAAAAAACTATGAAAAAAGAATAAATAATCGAACAATTAATATATATATATACATAAGTTAATGAAATATAACTAAAATATACAGGTTACCATACCTCAGTATGCGTGGATCAAATCCAAGACGTGGACGTCACTTGGGGATAGGGTCATGAATCATCAGTCGCACAAGACCCCCTCCCCTCTGCGTACCTCCTGAACCACCAGTAAGCTGAGGGTCAGATGATCCCACATCCCCCTCATCCAAAGGTTGCTCAACCTCATCTATCTCATGCAATAGATCAAAGTCCATCTGAAACACAAAATGATTGTTGTTATCAGATAGTTGAAAATAACTGTTATATATATATATATTACTTATGATCATAACCAGTATTTAACAATGAAAATGTTTACCATTATCATCATCTTCATATATAACGATGCCAATGTTTTCATATTCCTCCTCGGCATCATCAATATACATATGAGTTTCACTTTCATCATCTCTTATTATTTCAATTTCATTTTTAATATCATTAACATATTCATCACTATGGTCCCTAAATTGTGGGGTGTCCTCATCGATATTCACATTTTTTGTGGAAAAGATTGATTTTGATTAGTCTCTTGAAAAATTTCAATTTCTTCCACTTTATCAGAATCAGTTTCAGTTTGAGCAAATTGATTTTCCATAGATTTTATTTTTATTATGATCCACCAATCACCAAGGTCTCTTGAATTATCATAGTGCTTTGAGTAATAAATTTGATGTGCTTGTTGAGCCATTAAAAATGGATCATTTACTGCAAGAATAATTTAAAATTTAATATCGACGATTCCATGAGTCGGATGAACAGGAAAGCCTCTCTCAGTATCTAGCCACCGACATTTAAACATCATTATATAATTTTTTCCAAGATAACATAGCTCAATAATTTCATCTAGAATGCCGTAAAAGATAACTTCAGTTTTCCTATGATGTGATCCTCTCAATCAAACTCAACTATTCATTGTGTTTTTTATTCCCCATATTAACATGTATGAAATCGAAAACCATTCACCACATATGCATTATAAGATTTAACAATTTTTGATGGTGGGTTACTCAATATACATAGTGAATATCAATTTTATCAACATGTTGAGACACCAGAATATTTTTAAACAATTATATAAATAATAAATAGTAAACTGAATTGATATTAAACCTTAAATAATTTATGTCACCAACTTTTTAAACCATTGAGAAAAACTTTTTTGTCTATGTTCTTCAAGAGTAGTTTCTGTAATTTGTGGAATGTGTTTATTGATATGATTATCATATAACGAATACATAAAACAAGTTTACATACTGTAACAGAAATTTTAGAATAAGTGATAGAAGCACTCACAATACAAATTTTGTCATTTCTTCACAGTTGAGCAGAACATATGTATGAGCTCTGTGATACTCATCATCAGAAAGCCATCATACTTGAACTCCACCGAAGCCAAGATTTGTAAGAATAAAAACTGATAAATTATTGTCCATTTCATCATTAACATTTCCCTCATTCCATCCCATGTAGTTTTGTTTTGAGGGATATTCAGATTCAAACTAGTGAGAGCAAAAAAAAGAAATTTCCTCTTGGAAATAAGCTTCAGCAATTGAGCCTTTAACGGATGCTTTTTTAAGTATGTTTTTCTTCAATTTCTACATGCATCTCTCGAATGGGAACATCCATCGAAACTGTACTGGAACTCCACATTTAGCTTCATGTGGAAAATGTAATATCAGATGTTCCATTGAGATAAAGATATCATGTGGAAGGATTTTTTCCAGTTTACATATAATTACAGCAACATCTTATTCTAGTTTTCTTAGCACCTCATTGTCAGTTGTTGCTCCACAAATGTCTCAAAAAATATGATATGTCTGTTATCGAATCCCAAATCATAGAATTCATCAAACCTCGGAATCCAATAGGCATAAGTATTTCCATTATAACATGAAAATCATGTCTTTTTAAAATGGTAATAAGACCATTCTTAATACATCTTCCCAAATTGGAAGCATAGCCATCTTAAAGTCTCAACTCTACAATCCACGGAAATAATACTAAATGAATATCTTTGGATAGTGTAAAATAATCTTTTGTCCTTATTAACCTCTGCGATCTGATTTTTTCAAATAGTTCAAGTTCTGGTTGCCTGTAAATTTGGGCAAGATCTAATCATGCTTTTATAGTATCTTTGGTCTTACCTGGTGTATCCAAAACTATATGAAATAAATTATCAAAATAGTTCTTCTCAATGTGCATGACATCCAACATGTGGTGGACCAAAAAATCAGACCAATATGGGAGATCCCAAAAAAAAGATTTGTTTTATCAAATTATGTTATTTCCCAAAGCCATGAATTTTCTGTTGGTTTAATATTGGCCCAAATGTGATAGAAGTTAATGAAAATACAACTGATTTTAACTCTGTACATGAGATCATTTTTGGAGGATCATCTATTCCAATTGTGTCTTTTTGGAAATGAGATTTGTTCCTTCGAAAAGTATGATCGGTTGGAAGAAATCTGCGATGACAGTCAATATAGAAAGGTTATTTTCCATTTATGATCATAAAATCTTATTTGTCTTTCATACTGTAGAGACATGAGTTCGGACCATGTCTACTCCATCCAGATAACATGCCATATACAGGAATGTCACTAATCGTCCACATCAATGTAGCTTTTAATGTGACATTTTGTTTTGCAGCAACATCATTTGTACTAACACCATTTCTCCATAATGCATTTTACTCATCAATCAATGGTTTCAAATAAACATCAATATCCTTTTTTGGATGTCCTGGGATTAATAAGGTCAAAAAGATATAGGGCTCCTTCATAAACATCCATGGAGGTAGATTGTACAGAGTTATAATGTCATGCCAACTTGAATACTGACTACCATAAGAACAAAATGGACAGAAACTGTCAGTAGAAAGACCCATTTGCATGTTTCAAGCTTCTAAAGCAAAAGACGGATGCATCCGATAATGGTTTTACCATGAATCACCGTTAGATGGATGATTCAAGATTTTACCGGTTGAAATATTAGTTTTGTGCCATGAAATCATTGAATCTATATTATGAGACGTAAATAAATAGTAAAGCTTGGGTGTAATGGGGAAATATATCAACTGTTTTACAGGAATCGATCTAGACTTCCCCAGTTGAGCTTCTTTATACCTCGATTGTCCACATGTTGGAAATCTATCCAATGAATCATTTTCACCCGAATATAAGATGCCATCATTTTCACATGCATGAATCTTTTGATAACTACGTCCTATATTAGGAACCAACATCTTTCTATCATAGTAATTTGAAGGCAACACATTTCCTTCAGGTAATATTGTTTTAACCAAATAAAATATCTGATCAAAACAGTTGTTTGAAACTGCATTATCTGATTTAAGAGCCATAACTTTTGCAACTTCTTTTTATTTTCTTATCTTGCAACCAGGATATAATGAATCCTCATCAGACCTCAACAACTCAGAAAATTCGGATGGTGCCAACTCAGGAGTTAAATCAATATCATTGTGAGTTTCAGTTTGTTGAACAGATGGACCTGCAACATCGTGTACTAAATTTTGGAACTATGATGGCTCTGGAATCAAGTTATTAGTATCTTCTCTGGAATAAAATTCGCCATGTTGATACCAAAAAACATAATCTTGTTGAAAACCAAATCGCAAGAGATGTCCCGCATCCTTTTCAAATGTGTTAAACTTATCAGAGCACATTTTTAACAAGGACACATAATTGTGCCTTCTGAAATATATCCTGGTTTTGATGATGCAATTTATAATAATACATCAACAACCTCAATATATACAAGATTTAAACTAGAACCATTTGGATTTCTGCACTGATTTATCGAAGCACGATCATCTAATAATGACTGATGTCGACTTCCTTGTTCAATATTTATCTACAAAATATAAAATCATCACTTTTTTGAATAATTAGAAATTATAAAAATACTATATGAAAAAAGAAGATAAATAATTACGACTACTTTATAATAATTACCATTAATTAAAGGAGACACAATTTCTAGTGTATTGACAGATACTATTTTGTCTGACGTCTCATTTACTTGAATCTTTCTCACACTGAAACCACAATGAAAAATCTAGTATGAGGTATAAATATTCATTCTCATATGCACAATAATGAATATACGTATCTCCGACCATGTTCTTCATTGTGATTTCAGTGTGAGAAAGATGCATGTAAATGAGCTATCAGACAAAAGATCCCCCATTTTGTCGATGAATCATCTTCTTCCAACTTTCACTGCCTGAAAACATTATAAAAAATATGATCCTACAAATACATATCCAATCTCATGTATATGAGATTTAATATGCATATGTAGCAGCACATTTTTCATATTGTTTTGAGTCTATGAGAGTTGAAAGGAGAAAATTCATTGAGTAAAAGGAGTGTCGTCAATCCACTGGAAATTGTGCCAGGTTCTTGGAATTTATTAAAATTTATTAAAATTTCTTTCTAACTGTTCCTAACTAATTATTACTATTTATTACTCTTTATTACTGTTTATTACTATTTATTTCTAATTATTCCTATTTATTACAAATTATTCTTATTTATAACTCATTATTCATATTTATTACTAACTATTACTATTTATTACTAAATGTTACTATTTATTACTAAGTATTACTATTTATTAATATTTTTTATTATTTATTACAAATTATTACAATTTATTATTATTTATTACTATTTATAACTATTTATTACTAATTATTATTAATTATTAAAATTTATGACTAATTATTAAAATTTATTCTTATTTATTACAAATTATTCCAAATTATTGCTAATTATTCTTATTTATTGCTAATTAGTCATAATTATTTCTAATTATTCCTAATTAATATTAATTATTGCTTTTTATTTATAATAATTTCTAATTATTTCTAATTATTCTTAATTATTCCTCATTATTGCTAATTATTACAATTTAATCCTTTTTATTGAAAATTGTTGCTAATTATTGCTAATTATTCCGAATTATTGGTAATTATTCCTAATTATTCCTAATTATTAGTATTTATTAGTAATTATTACTAATTATTAGTATTTATTGGTAATTTTTATAATTATAGCTAATTATTTCTAATTTTTGCTAATTATACCTAATTATTGCTAATTATTCCTAATTATTGTTAATTATTCCTAATTCTTAATATCTATTACTAATTATTACTAAATATTACTAATTAATAGTATTTATTCCTAATTATTAGTAACTATTAGTAATTATTAGTATTTATTCCTAATTATTACTAATTATTCCTAATTATTACTAATTATTCCTAATTATTAGTAATTATTCTTAACTGTTACTAGTTATTCATATTTATTATTATTTATTTCTAGTTATTACTAATTATTGATATTTATTACTAATTATTGCTAATTATTGCTAATTATTACTAATTGGTCCTAATTATTGCTAATTATTATTATTTATATCTAATTATTGCTAATTATTGATAATTATTGCTAATTATTTATAAATATTTCTAAATATTTCTATTTATAGCTAATTATTTCAAATTATTGCTAATTATTTCTAATTATTGCTAATTATTGCTAATTATTGCTAATTATTGCTAATTATTGCTAATTATTCCTAATTATTGCTATTTATTGCTAATTATTAGTAATTATTGCTAATTATTAGTATTAATTAGTAGTTATTACTAATTATTTATATTTATTATGGATTATTACTATTCATTACAAATTATTACAATTTAATACTAATTATTACAATTTATTACTAATTATTATTAATTATTGTTAATTATTGCTAATTATTTCTAATTATTACTAATTATATCTAATTATTGCTAATTATTGTTAATTATTCTTAATTATTTCTCATTATTCCTTATTATTGATAATAATTACTAATTATTAGTAAGTATTACTATTTATAAGTATTTATTCTTAATTATTCGTAATTATTCATAATATTTACTAGTTATTCCTAATTATTACAACTTATTCCTATTTATTTATATTAATTTATATTTATTACTAGTATTGCTATTTATTACTAATTATAGCTAATTATTACTAAATATTCCTATTTATTCCTAATTATTGATAATTATTACTATTTATTTGTATTTATTTTTAATTATTTCTAATTATTCCTAATTATTGCTAATTATTTTTAATTATTTGTATTTATTAGTATTTATTAGTAATTATTAGTGTTTATTTCTAATCATTACAATTTATTACTAGTTATTACGATTTATTATTAACTATTACATTTTATTACTAATTATTATTAATTATTCATAAATAATTATTAATTATTCCTAATTATTGCTAATTATTCTTGTTTATTACTAATTATTCCCATTTTTAATATTTATTGCTATTTATTGCTAATTATTTCAATTTATTACTAATTATTGCTAATTATTCCTAATTATTGCAAATTATTACAAATTATTGCTAATTATTACTAATTATTGCCAATTATTACTAAATTTTGCTAATTATTTCTATTTATTCCTATTTAATTCTAATTATTTCTAATCATTGCTAATTATTCCTAATTAATAATATTTATTGCTAATTATTCATAATTATTAATATTTATTTCTAATTATTTGTATTTATTAGTAATTATTAGCATTTATTAAAATTTATTACTAATTATTACAATTCATTACTAATGATTACAGTTTATTACTATTTATTACAATTTATTACTAATTATTTTTAATTGTTGCTATTTATTTCTATTTATTACAAATTGTTGCTAATTATTACTAATTATTGCTAATTATTCCTAATTATTCCTAATTATTTCTAATTATTCCTAATTATTTCTAATTATTCCTATTTATTTCAATTTATTGATATTTATTACAAATTAGTATTAATTATTAGAAGTTAATTATATACATTATTAATTGTCGTTAATAATTAATAATTACTACTAATAATTAAAAAATATTAAAAAAAATTCATTTTATTAGTACAAATAAATACTACCAACAAAACAATTTAAATTTATTTTAATTAGAACTAATCAACAATAAAAAAAATTAACATAAAAAATGAAATAAATATTAAATTAAAAAAAAACATATATACCTTTAAGACTGATTTTCCATTGATGCAGACGGCTTCACGACTTCTTCGTGAACAATAAAATTAACTTAGAAAAAAATTCTCTCTAAAATCCGAGTTTAGAGAGAAACAGGATCTAAAATTTGAGAGGAATGAGAGGGAAAACTGATGGGGGTATATATACGTTAGATAATTTGCGACGGGATACCCGTCGGAAATAGTATCTTTTGCGACGGGACCCGTCGCAAATACCTACGCCCGCATTAATTACTGTCGGTGGTTAAAAAAAATTTTGCGACGGGACCCGTCGCAAATAGTCCCTTCCGACAAACCTTTTGCGATGGGATGACATCCCATCAAGTGTCCACATAATCCATCCCAAACCTGAGATGAAATTTACTCTGGTCGATGGGCTCTACATGACTCATCATATACTGTCACTCATGCTTTCTTAATGGTCGTGTCTCTCAAATTATGCAAAAAACTGACGCAAACACTCACGCATAGCCAACTCCCATGCTTCATGGATATCGTCATGCAGGCTATCATCGATGGGATACCATAAACCTCAAATATAATTTATAATACCAAGTTATTAATAAAATAAATTTCAAAATAAATATTATTTATATACGTACCAGCCAATGACTGTACATGTCGAGCTGTACATCAACTAGAACATCTTCACATGTGGTCCATGGCTGAGAAAAATAATGGCGCAAGATAGCGCTCCCCTGTCCAAAGGCTACATGCACAAAACTGTGAAAAAAGAATAGATAATCGAACAATTAATATATATATATATATATAGATATATAAATTAATGAAATATAACTAAAATATACAGGTTACCATACCTCAGTGCGCGTGGATCAAATCCAAGACGTGGACGTCGCTCGGGGATAGGGTCATGAATCATCAGTCGCATAAGACCGCCTCCCCTCCGCGTACCTCCTGAACCACCAGTAGGCTAAGGGTCAGATGATCCCACATCCCCCTCATCCAAATGTAGCTCAGCCTCCTCTAACTCACTCAATAGATCAGAGTCCATCTGAAACACAAAATGATTGTTGTTATCAGATAGTTGAAAATAACTGTTATATATATATATTACTTATGATCATAACCAGTATTTAACAATGAAAATGTTCACCAATATCATCATCTTCATATATAACGATGTCAATGTATTCATATTCCTCCTCGGCATCATCAATATCCATATAAGTTTCACTTTCATCATCCCTTGTTATTTCAATTTCATTTGTAATATCATTAACATATTCGTCACCATGGTCCCTTAATTGTGGGGTGTCCTCATAGATATTCACATTTTTGTGTGGAAAAGATTGATTTTGATTAGTCTCTTTAAAAATATCAATTTCTTCCACTTTAGCGGAATCAGTTTCAGTTTGAGTGAAATGATTTTCCATAGATTTCATTTTTATTATGCTCCACCAATCACCAAGGTCTCTTGAAGTAGCATAGTGCTTTGAGTAATAAATTTGATGTGCTTGTTGAGCCATTAAAAACGGATCATTTACTGGAAGAATAATTTTATATTTAATATCGATGATTCCATTAGTCGGATGAACATGAAAGCCTCTCTCAGTATCTAGCCACCAAAATTTAAACATCATTATGTAATTTTTCCCAAGATAACATAGCTCAATAATTTCAACTAGAATGCCGTAAAAGTCAACTTCAGTTTCTCTATGATGTGATCCTCTCAAACAAACTCCACTGTTCATTGTGTTTTTTATTCCCCATATTCACATGTATGAAATTAAAAACCATTCACCACATATGAATTATAAGATTTAACCATTTTGGATGGTGGGTTACTCAATATACACAGTCGAATATGAATATTATCAGCATGTTGAGACACCAGAATATTTGTAAAACAATTATCAAAATAATAAATAGTAAACTGAATTGATATTAAACCATCAATAATTTATGTCACCAGCTTTTGAAACCATTGAGAAAAACTTTTTTGTCTACGTTCTTCATGAGTAGTTTCTGTAATTTGTGGAACGTGTTTCTTGATATGATTATCATATAACCAACTAAAAAATAGTTTACATACTGTAACAGAAATTATAGAATAAGTGATAGAAGCACTCATAGTACAAATGTTTCCATTTCTTCACAGTTGAGCCGAACATATGTATGAGCTCTGTGATGTTCATCATCAGAAAGCCATCATACTTGAACTCCACCGAAGCCAAGATTTGTCTGATAAAAAACTGATAAATTATTGTCCATTTCATCATTAACATTTCCCTCATTCCATCCCATGTAGTTTTGTTTTGAGGGATATTCAGATTCAAAATAGTGAGAGCATAAAAAAGCAATTTCCTCATGGAAATAAGCTTCACCAATTGAGCCTTTAATTGATGCTTTGTTACGTATGTTTTTCTTCAATTTCTACATGCATCTCTCGAATGGAAACATCCATCGAAACTGTACTGCACCTCCACATTTATCTTCATGTGGAAAATGTAATATCAAATGTTCCATTGAGTTAAAGAAAGCTTGTGGAAGGATTTTTTCTAGTTTACATATAATTACAGCAACATCTTATTCCTATTTTCTTAGCATCACATAGTCAGTTGTTGCTGCACAAATGTCTCAAAAAAATATGATATGTCTGTTATCGAATCCCAAATCATAGAATTCATCAAACCTTTGAATCCAATTGGCATAAGTCTTTCCATTATATCATGAAAATCATGTGTTTTTAAACTGGTAATATGACCATTCTTAATACATCTTCCCAAATTGGAAGCATAGCCATCTTAAAGTCTCAAATCTTCAATACACTGAAATAATAATAAATGAATCTCTTTGGATAGTGAAAAATAATCTATTGGATTTATTAACCTCTGCGATCTGATTTTTCCCAATAGTTCAAGTTCTGGTCGCCTGTAAATTTGGGCACGATCTAATCATGCTTTTATTGTATCTGTGGTCTTACCTGTTGTATCTACAACTATATGAAATAAATTATCAAAATAGTTCTTCTCAATTTTCATGACATCCAACATGTGGTGGACCAAAAAATCAGACCAATATGGGAGATCCCAAAAAATGCTTTGTTTTATCAAATTATGTTATTTCCCAAATCCATGAATTTTCTGTTGGTTTAATGTTGGCCCAAATGTGATGGGAGTTAATGATAATACAACTGATTTTAACTCTGTACCTGAGATAATTTTTGAAGGTTCATCCCTTCCAATTGTGTCTTTTTGGAAATGAGATTTGTTCCTTCGAAAAGGATTATCGGTTGGAAGAAATATGCGATGACAGTCAATATAGGAAGGTTATTTTCCATTTATGATCATAAAAGCTTATTTGTCTTTCATATAGTAGGGACAAGACTTCGGACCATGTGTACTCCATCCAGATAACATGCCATATGCAGGAATGTCACTAATCGTTCACATCAATTTATATTTTAATGTGAAATTTTTTTTCGCAGCAACATCATTTGTACTTACACCATCTCTCCACAATGCATTTAACTCATCAATCAATGGTTTCAAATAAACATCAATATTCTTTTTTGGATGTCCTCGGATTAATAAGGTCAAAAATATATAGGGCTCCTTCATCAACATCCATGGAGGTAGATTGTATGAAGTTTTAAAGTCATGCCAACTTGAATACTGACTACCATAAGAACAAAACGGACAGAAACTGTCAGTAGAAAGACCCAATTGTATTTTTCAAGCTTCTAAAGAAACACATGGATGCATACGATCAAAATTTTACCATGAATCACATTCAGATGGATTATTCAAGATTTTACAGGTTGAAATATTAGTTTTGTGCCATGAAATCATTGAATCTATGTTATGAGACGTAAATAAACAGTACAGCCTGGGTGTAATGGTGAAATATATCAACTGTTTTACAGGAATCGATCCAGACTTCCCTGGTTGAGCTTCTTTATACCTCGATTGTCCACATGTTGGAAAACTATCCAATGACTCATTTTCACCCGAATATAAGATGCCATCATTTTCACATGCATGAATCTTTTGATAACTGAGGCCTAGATTAGGAACCAACCTCTTTCTCACATAGTAATTTGCAGGCAACACATTTCCTTCAGGTAACAGTGTTTTAACCAAAGAAAATATCGGATCAAAACAGTTGTTTGAAACTGCATTATCCGATTTAAGAGCCATAACTTTTGCAACCACTTCTAATTTTATTATCTTGCAACCAGGATATAATGCATCCTCATCAGACCTCAACAAATCAAAAAAATTGGATGGTGCCAACTCAGGAGTTAAATCAATATCATTGTGAGTTTCAGTTTGTTGAAAATATGGACCTGCAACATTGTGTACTAAAATTTCGAACTATGATGGCTCTGGAATCAAGATATTAGTATCTTCTCTGGAACAACATTCACCATTTTGATACCAAAAAACATAATCTTGTTGAAAACCAAACCACAAGAGATGTCCCGCAACCTTGTCAAATGTGTTAAACTTCTCACATCACATTTTTAACAAGGACACATAATTGTGCCTTCTGATATATATCCTGGTTTTGATGATGAAAATTCTAATAAAGCATCAACACACTCAATATATACAAGATTTAAAATAGAAACATTTGGATTTCTGCACTGATTTATCCAAGCGCGATCATCTAATAATGACTGTTGTCGACTTCCTTGTTCAATATTTTTCTACAAAATATAAAATCATCACTGTTTTTGAATAATTTGAAATTATAAAAATACTATATGAAAAAAGATGATATATAATTACGACTACTTCTTAATAATGACCATTAATTAATGGAGACACAATTTCTAGTGTATATGACGGATACTATTTTGTCTGAAGACTCGTTTACTTGAATCTTTCTCACACTGAAACCACAATGAAAAATCTGGTCGGAGGTATAAATATTCATTCTCGTATGCACAATAATGAATATACGTATCTCCAACCATGTTCATCATTGTGATTTCAGTGTGAGAAAGATGCATGTAAATGAGCTGTCAGACAAAAGATCCCCCATTTTGTCGATGAATCATCTTCTTCCAACTTTCACCGCCTGAAAACATTATAAAAAATATGATCCAACAAATGCATATCCAATCTCATGTATTTGAGATTTAATGTGCATATGTAGCAGTACATTTTTTATATTGTTTTGAGTCGGTGAGAGTTGAAAGGAAAAAATTCATCGAGCAAAAGGAGTGTCGTCAATCCACTAGAAATTGTGCCGGGTTCTAGGAATTTATTAGAATTTATTAATATTTCTTTCTTATTGTTCCTAACTAATTATTACTAATTATTACTCTTTATTACTGTTTATTACTATTTTTTTCTAATTATTCCTATTTATTACAAATTATTCTTATTTATAACTCATTATTCATATTTATTACTAACTATTACTATTTATTACTTACTGTTACTATTTATTACTAAGTATTACTATTTATTAATATTTTTTACTATTTATTACAAATTATTACAATTATTTACTATTTATTACTATTTATAACTATTTATTACTAATTATTATTAATTATTAAAATTTATGACTAATGATTAAAATTTATTCCTATTTATTACAAATTATACCAAATTATTGCTAATTATTCCTATTTATTGCTAATTATTCATAATTATTGCTAATTATTCCTAATTAATACTAATTATTTCTTTTTATTTCTAATATTTTCTAATTATTTCTAATTATGCATAATTATTCCTCATTATTGCTAATTATTACAATTTAATCCTTTTTATTGAAAATTGTTGCTAATTATTGCTAATTATTCCAAATTATTGGTAATTATTCTTAATTATTCATAATTATTAGTATTTATTAGTAATTATTACTAATTATTAGTATTTATTAGTAATTTTTATAATTATAGCTAATTATTACTAATTATTGCTAATTATACCAAATTATTGCTAATTATTCTTAATTATTGTTAATTATTTCTAATTATTACTATCTATTACTAATTATTGCTAAATATTACTAATTAATAGTATTTATTCCTAATTATTAGTAACTATTAGTAACTATTAGTATTTATTCCTAATTATTACTAATTATTCCTAATTATTACTAATTATTCCTAATTATTACTAATTATTCTTAATTATTACTAGTTATTCATATTTATTAATATTTATTTCTAATTATTACTAATTGTTGATATTTATTACTAATTATTGCTAAATATTGCTAATTATTACTAATTGGGCATAATTATTTCTAATTATTATTATTTATTTCTAATTATTGCTAATTATTGATAATTATTGCTAATTATTTCTATTTATTGATAATTATTTCTATTTATTTCTAATTATTGCAAATTATTAGTAATTTTTCCAAATTATTGATAATTATTGATAATTATCGCTAAGTATTGCTAATTATTCCTAATTATTGCTATTTTTTGTTAATTATTAGTAATTATTGCTAATTATTTGTATTTAATAGTAGTTGTTACTAATTATTAGTATTTATTATGGATTATTACTATTTATTACAAATTATTACAAATTATTACAAATTATTACAAATTATTACAAATTATTATTAATTATTGTTAATTATTGCTAATTATTGCTAATTATTACTAATTATTTCTAATTATTGCAAATTATTGCTAATTATTCTTAATTATTTCTCATTATTCCTTATTATTGATAATAATTACTAATTATTAGTAAGTATAACTAATTATGAGTATTTATTCCTAGTTATTCGTAATTATTCATAATATTTACTAATTATTCATAATTATTACTACTTATTCATATTTATTAATATTTATTTATATTTATTACTAAGTATAGTTATTTATTACTAATTATTTCTAATTATTACTAAATATTCCTATTTATTCCTAATTATTGATAATTATTACTATTTATTTGTATTTATTGTTAATTATTTCTAATAATTCCTAATTATTGCTAATTATTGTTAGTTATTTGTATTTATTAGTAATTATTTGTAACTATTAGTGTTTATTACTAATCATTACAATTTATAACTAGTTATTACAATTTATTATTAACTATTACATTTTATTACTAATTATTATTAATTATTCATAAATAATTATTAATTATTCCTAATTATTGCTAATTATTCCACTTTATTACTAATTATTCCCATTTTTACTATTTATTGCAATTTATTACTAATTATTGCAATGTATTGCTAATTATTGCTAATTATTCCTAATTATTGCAAATTATTACAAATTATTGCCAATTATTAGTAATTATTTCTAATTATTGCTAATTATTGCTATTTATTTCTATTTATTGCTAATTATTTCTAATCATTGCTAATTATTCCTAATTAATAGTATTTATTGCTAATTATTCTTAATTATGATAATTTATTTCTAATTATTAGTATTTATTAGTAATAATTAGTATTTAGTAAAATTTATTACTAATTATTACAATTTATTACTAATTATTACAAGTTTTTACTAATTATTACAATTTATTGCTAATTATTATTAATTATTGCTATTTATTTCTATTTATTACTAATTGTATCTAATTTTTACTAATTATTGCTAATTATTCCCAATTATTGCTAATTATTTCTAATTATTACTAATTATTACAAGTTATTAATATTTGATCCCACATATTCCTAATTATTACTAATTATTCCTAATTATTTCTATTTATTCCTAATTATTTCTAATTATTCCTATTTATTACTATTTATTGATATTTATTACAAATATGTATTAATTATTAGAAATTAATTATATACATTACTAATTGACGTTAATAATTAATAATTACTACTAATTATTAAAAAATAATAACAAAAATTTCAATTTATTAGTACAAATAAATACCAGCGGCAAAACACTTTAAATTTATTTTAATTAGAACTAATCAACAATAAAAAAATTAACATAAAAAATGAAATAAATAATAAATAAAAAAACATAAATACCATTAAGACTGATTTTCCATTGATGTAGACGGCTTCCCAACTTCTTCGTGAACAATAAAATTAACTTAGAAAAATTTTCTCTCTAAAATCCGAGTTTAGAGAGATATAGGATCTAAAATTTGAGAGGAATGAGAGGAAAAACTGATGGGGGTATATATACGTTAGATAATTTGCGACGGGATACCCGTCGCAAATAGTATCTTTTGCGACGGGACCCATCGCAAATACCTACGCCTGCATTAATTACTGTCGGTGGTAAAAAGTTTATTTGCGACGGGACCCATCGCAAATAGTCCCTGCCGATAGACCTGTTGCGACGGGATGACATCCCATCGAAAAAGCGATAAACTGCCGCTGGTTATTTGTGACGGGGCCCGTCACAAATACTTAACCATTTGCAACGGTTGGATCCCACTGTCGCATATAACCTTCGCGCGGTTTGGCGCGCTATCCGCGCCAAACTATTTGCGATAGGAGAAATAATCCCATCGTAAATAGTAGGTTATTTGCGACGGGCCATTACCCTTGTCGCAAATAACCTCTTGGACAGACCTTTTGTGACGAGAATTATTCCTGTCCAAAAAGGCCCATCACAAAACGTCCTTTTTCCCGTAGTGTCCTGGGAAGATCCTTCCAAATGACATGTAAATTCTGTTTCTAAAGAAAATGTATGTGTATTCTATTTGTTTGGAAAGTGGAAGTCTTTTATCATGATTTTTTAATATAAGTGAAGGACCATCTCATAAAGAACTATTATAGAACATCTAATTGCAATTGAGGAAGCATTGATTATTGAATATGAAGGGACCTACATAAACCTAAACTATGTGTGAATCATTTTCTAATTAGTGAGAAATGGAAGTGGAATATGATGATCTATTCCACCATAAGTGAGCCATAGATTGTGAGATTTCAGGAGTGACCCTTGGCAAGCAATGAGATACACCAAAATATGGATAAGGTTGTGAGACTAGGCATAGAAGTGATCTTTCCAAAACCATTTTTTTGCAGTGAGGTTTATTGGATTTGGTACATCGATAAATTACAGTTGTATACACCTTGAATGTAGACCAATGAGGTTGACACATGAAATTTTTATTTGTTCCATGCATTCTTTTAATTACTAGTCATACATTGATAAGGGAAATAAAGAGTTAACAATGAATCAATATCATAAGGGGGGTTTTGTTAAGCAGTCATATACCAATTCACCCCCATTACAGTGTTTTACATAATTGGGATAAGAACATGTATGTTGGGTTTCGGTTCCTTGATGAACTTGATCCTGACTACTATACATTTACACTGTCAATGCTTTATCGATATACATACAGACTATTATATTTTAGACTCAGATGTTGAATACTTCTAAACAATGTATGTAGTGGCATACTGAATACATCTCACACCCTTTATAGGCCTCCATTTCAATGTGTTAGCCAATCAAATTCCACATTTTATGGTACATGTTTATAGATTATTCTTGGTCTGTTCATTTGTACATGTCATTGTAAAAGCATATGATGGAGATAGGGCTCTTGACACTCATGGGGATATACATATTCAATATTATTCAATTTCATTATTCATATAATCTACTACATTATTTCTTATACTACATGTTAATCACCTTATATTATATATCCTCATATGGACATTCATTAATGGTTATATATTTTTAATTGACCAGTTTGATATATATTATATTATGTTTGTCTTCCGTATTTTTAAATGGACTCCACTTTCTATCTTTTTTTAATCTATTATACCATTTTGATAATATAATAACAAGGTTGTGTCCCCCCAAATTTATATCCAATGACCATTTGTACTTATCAACTGTATTTGTAATATAGCGAGGAGCGTATGAGTCCATGTGTCATACCAGCCATGTAAACTATTTATGTGACTATTGGATCAAAATGATACAAAATAGGTTTGATACCTTCATTATTAAATTATTTAATATCAAATAAAATAGAAAATAAACATGATTTAGTAATTGATAAACATAATTATGAAAATAGAATATATATATATATATATATGGAATGTCGTTACTTCATCTGTAGAAAATTTTATTAACTTCATCATGTTTTGTATTAAGAAACACAAATAATTTTATCATTATATCATAAAATTATAAAACAAAAGAAATCAATAATGTATTTTGATATTGTAGAAAAATTCATTTCAAATGTATTGTAAATTGTGTTTTAAAACAAATGAAACATCATATCCATTTACGAATTATTAAAAAATTAATGTTATAAGGGAAAAATTATTATGATTAAAAAATGAAATACCCATGAAAACTACATTTAATTGAAAATTATTTTCATCAGGAATGGAAAAGTTTTCAATGTATAAAATTTTAATAAAAAACATTCATTTCCCTCCTTTTTAGTGAAACGATGATTGATAATTTTGTAACTCATAATAAAATTTAAATTTAAACAATTTTAATGTAATGTTTAGGAAAATATATAATGACCATAACTAATAATATAAATATAAACAATTAATTTTATAAATCAAAATTACTAATATTATTTTTAATGAGAAAAACTCATATGTAAAATAAGTGGCGATTGAAAAGAAACCACTCTTCATTAGAAACACTAAAATCAAATCACATTGAATGTAAAAAAATTGAAATAATAATACCATGTATATATAGATATATTTTATATCTAGTTTTTAATTTTATATAGGTACACATGGAAAATTTATATTGGAGACTAATATGAAATACCTCTCAATATACTGAAATAAAGATGAAAACCCCTTCCTTTTTTTCCAGATATTCTAAAAACACTTTGATTACTTGAATGAAAAAATCATCATTTAGATAATTTATTTATAAAAAATATTTATATATATTAACTTTTAGACTATTAAATTACAATAATTATGTATATATATTTTAGCAACGTAATGTTTATTTTCATCATTGATAGTATGAAATTTAAAATATTTCATACTTTGTTTTTAATGGCGATGTCAGAAACCATTATTAGAAAACAATTCCCAAAATTAATTTCGTAAGTGGTGTTTAAATTGAATTTTTACAACTTTTTCATTCCCATGTTAATATGAATGATATTATGGTAACTTTTCATGATAATTGAATCAATAATGAGATTGTTTCATGTAATTTATTTATTTCACAAATTTCTGTATATTTATGTTTTATTAATATTTATTACTTTAAAAATAATATTTTTGACACATATTAGTTCTTCATATCATATATATTCATTATTTTTTATGAATAGTAAATTTAAGTTGGAGATGAAAAACAAAATGCATAAATTGTGGAGCTCTTTTTATCAGCATAACAAGAGCCATGTTTAGTTTTTTTAATGGATTGGATGAAGTTTGAAAATAATTAATCATACAGATAAAAATTATACAATTAATATTTATTGCAATGAAATTTTTTATTGGATGATTATATTTTCAAGAATTATTTGAAGAATGAAAATAATTTATATAAAAATGTAGTGATTATGAGTTCTCAGCATACATCTAACGAAACATCCTTGAGTCATGGATTATTTATCATTTTATGATTCAAAAACATCAAAAATATTTCTAGAAGTGTGGGGGAGGTCTTTTAATATATCATGGTCAAATAAATTTTTTTTGTGTATAACCGAAATGGTGATTGACTATTTTTATAAGTGATAGGCATAACATTTTTTTAAATACTCATTAGTTTATTTTATAGGGATTTACATATAAAATGAAATTAGATACAATATAGTAAAATAATTGATATGGAGTATGTTTTGGCATATTATCCTATAATACAACCAAATAAAGGACATATTTAGAGGTATTATAGTCCATTTATATTTAATTATACATTCTATCCAAATTTAAATCTTACACAATATGTCGTGGTCTTAAATTGGAAACTTTTTTATGATAAAAATTCCATATAAATTTTTTTATAATTTCAAAAATTATAATTTTAAATTTGAAACATATTTTCAAATATTCAAAAAATTATAGGTTGAGGAAATTAATTCTAATTAAAGAAACCATAACAAAATAATTATTGTAATTAGAAAAAATTCATTTTCATGTATAAAATTGTATTTACACCAATATAATATTGAATATTTATTCAAAATATATGTAATTTTAAATGTATAAGAAAACGATTGTAATGCGAAATTAAAAAAATCAAAAACATGATGGATCATTGTGAATAATTAAATAAAATAAAAAAATAAAAATAGTTTTTTATTATATCCACATAAAATATATATTCTAAAAAATCTTGTATTGGTTTTGAAATTTAGAATAATATTTTAAATGAATTAGTATCCACCATAGATACATATTTTTCATTTAAAATGTATTTATAAAAATTTATTTATTATGATAGCTGTATGATGTCATAATTTATTTAATTTTTTTTAAATGTAATATTCTAAAATTCTACAAAAAAATAATATTTTTAAAAAAATCCATGAAAATTAACCTAATATAAATTTAAAACTACCAATTAAGGAGATATTTTAATTTTTTTAAGTACATGTTCGTAAATTAATAAATTTAAAATCTATAGAGAATAATTGATAACTGCTATTTCCTATTGGATATATTGTTCATAGTGAAATATGATTTCAGGTTTAGTGTATGCCTATTATAATAGAGTCACATAACAAAATTGGTATTTTAAAAGAATAATGAGTTACCAAATGATAATTGTTATTTGTTTTGGATTTTAGATGAATTTTATGGATAATATATATATCTGGTTCATGAATTACAATGTAACCATTATGATGAAATTTTTTTGCATAATGAAGTTATGAAAGAACATATCAATGATATATTGCAATAAGAATTTAATGGATAGGAAACTTCATATTGTACGAGGTCAAAATTTGTGGAGATCTATAAATAAATAATGATGGATCACATGATAATGGAAGAGTCTGTATTTATTTATGTTTCCCTAGAGTAGAGAATTGTTTCACGAAGGATTATATATTTCTTCAACACATACTAGAAACAAAAAATATATATATATATGGCCTTTTATGTTTATATTTTAATATTGATATATGTTCCTAATTTTAATATAAGATTATTGATTAATTAGTGTCAAAATGTAATAGAGGTTTTCATTTCATAATAATATGTAAAATGTGATTTTTCAAATTTCTATTTTGATCATAGTAAATCTCGATAAATTTCATGAAATTGATGTGATGTAGTTTGAATATCAAAATAAAAAGGTGTATTTTTATATTTGGTACATTGTATTTACATGTATATTTTAATTCAACCATGTTAAAACATATGATACATGTACAAATTCGTTGAACATGATATGGAATATAGTTGATTTTTTCTCATGATTGAAGGCTCGAAGGTTTGAAATCAATACCAATATTTTTTCTAGAACATGTAGATGAACAACCATAATTAGTCCTTATTTTTAAATTAATAATGTCCATACAACCCTTATAGATGATAATAATGGTGATAAAAAATATATCATTATGAGATCATCCTTATAAAAAAATAGATTTATAGTACATAAATTTGACCAATTGATAAAAAATAGGATGGTGCATTATCATATATCCATAAAATAGAGTTTTAACTATATTTACACCTAACTAGTATGCATTAAATTAATGATTAGACATAGGAAATTTTTCCATCCCATAATATATTTTGAAACATCCTGAATAGTGTTCAAATTATTAAACCTGATCATAACTATAAATTAGGAGTATTTTTCAATAATTGAAATGTAGATATTATAACACTTTCTATGATAATGGGAAAACTATCATGCTACGCCTATTTTATATGATCATTAATAGTACCGTTTCCATGAATCATCAATCCTAGATGGTACCTAATGATAAATTCACTTTCAATTAACCCTTCACGACAAGATCTATAAGTTTAATGATTATTGTTATGGGTATAAGGGATCACGTTGACCGTGTAACCAAAAAACCTGTAACATGTAGTTATAATGGGTGGTTTTTTATGGAAATTTTTTTCATGTAGTGAATGAGAATATTATACTCTATATATTCCCCCAACAATAGAAGATATTAGTCATAGGGTTATGCATTATATGTATTTTGGGAAATGTGTATATAATGGTTTTTGAAATTTTGGTGGGATTCCCAGAGATCCATTATCAGATAGCAGAAATATCCCTTAGAATTAATCAATCATGATATAAGATATCCATATTTTAAAAATATTCAATGAAGATGTGGTTGATTAACCCATCCAATAATTTAATACCCACGGTGATGTCAAGAACATTCTCGACGAATGATTCTAACTAAAAAAATAGAAATTCAAGTGTCACATTATACTGCATCATATTGATTATTAAAATTATCTTCTAGAAAAAATATATCACCAATAATAAAATTAAATTAATAATTTTTAATGATATGATTAACAAACTTGATTTAAGAATACTCATGTTAGTAGAGAATAAAATCACCCCTTCTAACATCACACTTCTATCTTATTATTATAAGGCATTCAGATATATGAAAAATTTCAGAGTTACTATTAATATTATTAATTATATTGAATACATAGATATAATATCATTCCAAAATTTAATGTTATTAAATATTTCTAGATAATTATAATCCTTGATTAGGGTTTTTAATGATGTCAATAATCAATATCTTCTGTAATCACATCCAAAACTAGTATCACTTGAATGAAAAGATAGATATATTATGAGTTGTCCTTCTAGAATGGAATGGTTTATATTAATATGAAAACAAAGGAATTACTTTCTATGATACATAGTTATTCTTAGTGGTTTTAATAGATACAGGATTTCATTTTTTCTGATGTAGAGGGGAATCTAGAGTCATTTATTATCTTCACTAGGAATAGTGTGTCTAAAGGGATTAGCCTATTAGAACCCCCATGACAAATTTTCCAGCATGTTATGGTATGTGCGATCCAAACCCTCAATATGATTAAAAAATAAATATGTTTTTATAAATTCATCTATTTTCCTATGTGGCAGTGAATCTCCCAATTTATGTACCATAATAAATTAGGTAAAATATTCATTATTATTATTAGAACCATTTTGGGGACATTGATTTCATAGATTATAATTGTTGTAGTGGATGTTAGTAAAATTTGGATCAATAAAATTACAGTTCTAACTAAATGGACCCTAACATTTAAATCTGTGGAATATTTAAAATAATATATTCATAAGTCTATTATTTAATAATTTAATAATCTTCTCATTTAATGGGGAGCATCGAGAAACTCGAAAGGATGATCTATCTGATATAATCATATCTATAATGTAGTATCATGCGACCTCTAATCGGGATATATTTTGAATATATCAAAATTTATCTTCAATAAATTTATTATTTACCCACATCAGTTTTCATATTTCTTGATTATATCAATAAATTATTTGATCTATTTCCCTTTCCCTTTAAGGAAATACATTAATAATTTTACAATGTCTAAATATATAATACCTGAAAGACTAGATATTACATTTAAAGGATACAACATTCTAACCCAAATCATATGGTAAATATTACTCCAGATATCATCTAACGAATGTTTCAAAAGTCTTGGTGTATAGGTATCCCCTTTATTTATAACATGGGTATATTTTATCTAAATGAACCATTAACACATGATAGAAAAAAAATCAAGAGGAATAACAAATAAATATAATTAATAGAATATAACTAATAAGTCTAAATTTTTAATTCCCATCAATAATGTTTTCAAATCCAATTAATCACAAATATTTTACATGAACATTCTTAATATGATGTAGGCGCTATAAACCATTGTATCTAAATATTACACCATCCTTGGACTTAATAAAAATTAAAAATGAATATTTTTTCCATATTTGATGCAGTGCCACTCCTATGATATGTATATGTGTATCAATGTTGTAAAACTATAATTTATGATCATTCATATATGAATTTTTGGATAAATTTTAGATACAAATAGGGTTGACATACCACAATTAATGGGGATGTTAAACTTTTCTACTGATTATAAGAGATTTACCAAAGTATTTTCTAAAAAAAAGAACCCCCATTCTTGAAATACTTTATAACTAGAATGATATCAAACATTTTTACATCCTATGAATAAATGTTAAAAATAGAATGGGATTTCTTATTGACTGAAATGAATATCTAAATTATTATTATTGATGTATTCTATGATTTTTTCACTAAAGGGATGGTATAAATCATCGTATTAAATAACTAATTCCTAATCTATGATATATTCTTGAAAATATTTTTTAGTGGTAGATTCGTCATGACACCACCAACTATATTCTTGGATATTTTAGAAAGAAAACAGAAATCATTTCTTAATATTACGTAATGAATATTTATGTAATGAATGAAAAAAAAATTGTTTTTTAATATCAGAAAGAAATAAATAAATATTTTTGACTCCCACCATGACCTAATAAACTCTATATTTTTCACGATCCACCCAAATATTCCAAAAAATAATTAGTGACCTGATATTAATTGCATATCATGATTACTATTATATTTTTTTCATATAATATCCTAAGGTTTCCAAGGTTAATGAGTGTTGTAGTATTCTAGGATTACCAATATGAGGTTAAATTAGGTCCACATCCTCATGGAAGTCTATGTATAAAATAAATTTCGTTATAAGATCCATTGAGGTAATTTCTCTAGGATATTTTTGATAAATTTAACATAAGTGTAATAATAAAACCTGAAATTGGAAAACCATGGTATTATTGGATATGATCTCTTGAAGACTATGTGGTATCTTTTATTATCCTTAAACAACAATCAATATACTTTCATGTTCACATTTATATAGATGTCTTTAATTTTATTTCTCACTAACAACATGTAAAATGGAGTAGTGTTCACTAAATTTTTGACTCTGTTAATTATTATAGTAGGTTTCTCTAAATGTGAACAATAAATATGTGTGATAGAAGGTTTATGGAAAATAGAGATACAAAAAGTTTTTTAAGAGAACCTACCCAATAATCTGTATGTTATCTTAGTTCATGATTTACTAACAAACATAAGTTAAATAAATCTTCATTATCCTAGATAGATTTATACCATTTTCCATAAATTTTTTTTTAAAATTTGACTTCCCCAAGGAGGTCAACCCAATTTTCCCCTTGGATTGGTCCAGAATAGAGATATGGTGTCATCCCTTAAGAACAGAATTAGATCCAAATTTAAATGGTCACATGTCACACTATAGTTATTCTATTTCATTAAAATCACATTTAGAATAAATGGTTTCAAAATAGCATGTTTGATATCTACATTCCTAAATGTTTTTAATTTTTTTATAAAATGAGATAATAACCCCCCTAAATAGTGTCTTGACTTATGAAAAATATATGACCATTATATGAGAAAAATGAATGATATTATTTTAAAAAAATCCAGAATGAGAGAATTTAATGAACTATGAATTTTTTGGGTTAAGTCTTTAATAAGGGATAAACTCTTAATGAATATATTTTCATAGGCATGAATGTAAAATTTATCTAGCATGATGATACTTATGTAATTAAAAATATTAAAACAAAATAACAATGAAAGGGAAGAGAATATATTTTTTTACTTTTGAAATATCCCATGATGGGGATTCCATAGCTCTAGAAATACTACTCATAGTCCTAGACCAATTTTAATCTCTATATTTTCTCAAATTAGGATATCCATTATCCACCATTAAATTACCAATCAATGTGTTCGAATCCTGGTTCATTCACTCTCAAATAATGACAAATTTAATATTTATATATCCCTGTAATTGATGTGGTGTGATATTTTTTATTCTCATAAGGTAAATATAATGTTTCACCCATCAATTATTTTTCATAGTAAAAAATGTTCTGATTTGTTTGAAATAGAGAATGATTTACAGTCATTAAAAAGGATTTAACCCTAAGGAGAAGTAGAGAATTTCTATGAAAACATTCTAGGGTACCCCATCAGCATAATGTGAAATGAAATATATATTGTAACATAAAATCATAGAGATAGAATCATTAACTGGTAGATGATGGTGATGTAGTTACATATGAAATGGAATCTCCACAATGATCTATAATGTAGAATACTAATAGGTTTAATTTAAATAATCTATAATCCATTTCCCTAATCAATCTCCTTGAATAGTTTTAGACCTATAAGAACATCCAAAATATCAATAGTATTATAATTAATTTGAAAAAAAATCAAGATAAACTGATAATCAACTATAATTAGAGAATTTTTGTGATTTTAAATTACTATTTATGGAAAAAATATTGAGAATAATTTGGAATTATAAAATTTCTCTTGGAATTCGATTACACATGTCCATAGATATTTGAAATTAACAAGATTTCCACTCTATAAATGATTATAATAATTTACAATAATGTAATGAAAGACACATCATGAATGATAAATCTTTTGGGAAATGGAAAATAGATATCCATTTATAAATATATCATCACTTCCTTGGTGTGTTTCAAAGAATTCATCATTTTATCGATACTAAATAAATAAAGAATATATCAACCAATAACATTTAGGATTGAAGGATTATATATGGTGAGTGGATGGCTCACAATTAATAAAACAATACAATGACATGGGTTCACATCCTCGATGGTGTTCTATAAGACTCAGAAACAACATAAACCATGATATTTTGTGAACCTATAATTCAAAAATCCATGTTTCATTGATATTTCATCTAGATATATATTGGATGATAAAAGACCAAAAATTCTGATTAGATATTGATGTTATATATAATATTTTTCGTGATGTAGTGATGATTAAATTTCTCATAAGTATAGGTTATCAATTAAATAAAATCTAAATCAATGACCATCTATGATAAGACACAACATCATCAAACTCATTTAATGCAAGGGAATGTATTGGTCTATCATAAAATAAAAATTATGAATTAATATCAATGTTGATTCTTGGAATTGATGGCAGACCCATAGGAAATTATCATGAAGAAAATGATACAAGGACTTCGTTAAAGGATGGTATTGGATGTTAGGTTCTCCGTTATAGATGGTAGAGGATATGCAGAAACTAGTAGTGCATCCAACTTAATAGCCTTATGAAACAATGTTTCCATCACCCTAATAATTTTGGGAAGATACATAATGATTTATTAGGAATAAAAATTAAATATCATATTGAATTTATGAATCTCATTAATATAAAAACTATACATTTTTGTAGTGTGAAAATATTTAATAGTATAAAATTTATAAGTATCTCTTAGAGATTTGTTGTTTATAAGATAAAAAATGAATGAAAAAGAGATGCTTTCATATTATCATCTTACATGCTTATGGAATAATCATTGATCAAGATGCATAGATACTTAACAGTTTTTATGAATACTAAGTAGAAAATAATGTATAATATAATCAAGTAATTAATTTCATTAGTAATTGTCATTTATTATTATTACGAGAGTGTTGAGTTCTCTATTCAATACTCACATTGATCCATAATTATTATCTGTCCTAGTGAATAGTATATCTATTATGTTGTTTTATGTTTACAATTATTTTTTTAATTTTAATAAACAAATATTAAGTATCTTATTTCAACATTGAAAAAACATTATTTTGTAAAAAACGAGGAATATATTTTTAATGCAGTGCATTGTCGAGGAAGAGATTGTAGTTGTCAATAGATGAAAGTGACTTATAGATACAAATTGATTAAAGGTAGTATGTGTTTCCATGGAATGACAATTCCAAAAAAAGAATATAGAAAAAATATTTCATATTGTTGTATTTTTGTAACCATGTACATCGTCACATGTAGAATACATTGATTTAATTGAATTCTTGTAATCTATGTGAATCCTATTAATTATTTTTTGTCACATTTATTCACAATATATTGATATTAACTTAGAGTGTGTGAGGGTGAAATTTAATAAATTAGTTTTTCTAAATGATGAAATAAAGTCAAATGATGGGATATGGTTAAATTTATAATGTTAGAATCGTTCATATTAAGGTTATACATTTACTCAAAACTCCTCAAGGAGAATATAAACATATATTATTACCCACTGGTCCTTAGAACACTATACTATTCAATGAAATGACCATTTCTATACTAATTTTATATATTTTTAGGATATAAGACTCTCCAAAATTTTATAGGAGTGCAAGATATCAAGATATTTTTGATGAAATTATACATCGCCCATTTATCATCTATATAATAAATTGATCTTTTTATATCTCCAAATATATATTATCACATAATTTATAATTAAAATTATAATATATAATATAAAGTGGTAATTGAACACACGTGATCAAAAAAATTTGTATTACTGACTTCGATAAACATTCAAGGCATAATACAGGTAAAAATTACCTTAATAGTGTTTCTTTATCATAGGGGGTGGAAATTAAAACCTCTATAATAGTGACCCATATATTATAAACATATTATAACATTATTTCCCATATAAATTTCTAATAAAAACCACACCCCAATTTAGAGGAGTTTTTTTATGTTTATTTTCATAATACATATGAAATTTTATATAAGTATAATAACATTACTTCTATTACATAATGCACACCTATATCCCTTTTGACAAAATGGTTAATATATAATAGAATTTGGTTGAGTATAAATCCCATTAAAAGAAGAAACTTGTTAAAAATTACTAATATATAAATCAAATGATGTATCATTATATAATAAGAGTAAAATAACATGAATGATAACATTAAGGAATGAGTTATGTTTTTTTTAATTCATTAGATCAATGTCTCAAAAGAATTTTTAAAAAATATAGAACATGAAAAAATATCCAATGTCAAGGATAATCACAAATAAATGAACACTTGTTGGATACAACAACATCACATATTATGTTTAATCCCTAATCATATATAAACTATATCATGAGAAAACAAATTGTTTTATTCCATCGAGTTCTATATGGGAACACACATCATTACATGTTCTTGAAAAAGAACTCTATAGAGTTGAATTATACAAAGTTCATTGTCATAATAGATACAAACTGAATGAACTAGGCTACCTAATCAAGCTGCAAACCAATTTAAATCTATATTTAATAATGAATACAATGGGAATAAGGAGTTAATTATTAATTATGTTAATATATTAGAAAATAATAATAGGTAAAAAATATAGTCTCAATTGGTAAAATATATGTTTCATGTTAGTATATAATATGTTTTTAAAATAAACATGTAATAGAATTTTGTAAAATAATGATTATATATATACAAATGATATAATATGAAATTTTTATTGAAATTAAAGAGAAAACCAGAATGGATATCCCAAAAAATATTCCTTTTTTAAACATTATGTCTGAGAATGTGTAATTTAAAACATTTTAATACGAACTGTTAATGGGATAGACATTCACCCTTAAACGAGATTGATTTTATAAAATGCTTCATGAAATTAACATATGTAATGTTCAACCCCAATAATATAAGGAATAACAAGATAGGTAAATCTATGAATAATTATTCAATATTTAAGGGAATCCCAAAATATCAAACATAAATATTAGATGATTTTCAAGGAAAATGTTAGTAAAAATATAAAATAGGGTGATTATATGTGTTTTGTTATCAATGGTCATGAATCATTCGGAATTTTCACTTTTTATCCTTAATAATGAAATTGGATTAAAAAATTACGTGATTTAAAACCATTTCCATATATGTTTTTTTTGAAATTTTTATTATATCAATTTAATGTATTTTTAATGCGATATGATGTGTAATTTCATTTTATTAATAGTGGTTGTTTTATTGTTCGTTTCTTGGATAAGTTGGGAGTAATTATTATTTTTAAGTGGTACTAAAACAATATAAGTGTAATGAAATTTTATTAATCTACATAATAAAATTTAAAATGTCAAAAAATATCAATATATGTTCATGAATATGGTTGGTACATTTAGTATAAATCTTTTCACAATACGGATAGCTCCTCTATAAGATTTTATATACAATCATGAAATATTATTTTTTTCAAAATTAATAGTTTACAATGATGTAAATAAGTTATAGTATACTTATTATCATCATATGTATCCATAATAATATTTTTAAAACCATAATTTAAGATGATAGAGATAAAAAATAATTTTCTCCATGGATGCAGTGAAGCCAACAATAATATGCGCAACATTTTTTTTATAATGAGGGATGAATATGAATGAATGTATGATAGGTATTATATTAAAAAAATAAAATTAATTAATATTTATTATACTAGGGTTATTATGTCAAGTTGTATGGATTTTTTGTAGGATGAGGAGGATAAAACAAAAAGGCATTGTGGGGGGTATTCAATTCTCCATTGGAAATATCCTCTTTAGATTCCCTTTATGGAACCATATATTGGTATTTTAATGATATAATGGCCTCTAGGGGTGTGGGGTGGAGATAAGTAGACATATTTCTACTGATTTGGTTTGATAATGATGTTAAAATTTCTGGGAATAAGGGGTGGTGAGGTGTGGTAATTATATGGGGTGGATAGGGGTGACATTGAATATATTGTTGATTTTTTTTTATAATAATATAAACTATTATTTTATTATATATTTTTATAATTTTTTAAAATTTGATATATCATAAGGCGATGGCTCCGTTTTCTCATGGTGCTCTCGCTTGAGCGCCCCCCTCCTCCTTCGGGGTTTTCCCACTAGGTGATGGAGGCACCTTTCATCTCACTTCCTGGAATCACAATTTTATATTTCCTACTTTTTAATCCCATTTTTCCCTTATTTGTTTGACCTCTTCCCTTCATTTGACCTTGTATAACCTCATTTTCACTCAATTCTATCTATCCTTTTACAATGTTGATTTCCCCCCTCTTTTTTTCCAGATCGTGCAATGATCTCGGTTTTTTTCCCTTCACCTCCTTCAAAATTTCCCATGATCTTGTTCTATATATTTTTTGACTGTCTGATTTAATTGTTTCTGTTTCAAGGGATGTTTGATGATTAATATGATGCATTCTCTCGTCATTTGATGGTTTTTAAATTGTTTTTATTCAATTCTGTTGGTGCATGTTCGACGAAGTAGTTTTCTAGGGGGTTTCTAGTACTAACGTCATCGCGACTCGCACTGGAGGCCCTCTCCACCCTTACAATGTTCTGGATTCCTTTTCCATTTCTACATAACATTCTGGGTGGGTGATATAGTTTCTGAAGGTGTTTTTCGTTGTGTTTGTGGGGGCGGTAGGGTGTTCTTGGAGGCGTGACATGCGATGGGTTTTCCCTTTATTTTGGTTATTTCGGTGATTTTTCATCATTTTGTCTACTTAAATTTTTTATGATGACTTTGGTGTGAATATTCTTCATGGTTTGTGGGTTCTTGTTCATTTCTCATGTATTTCATGAGTATGCTGATTATTCTATTCTGGAGGTGCCGATGTCGGCCAGCATTTATGCTAGACGCTCGGTTCTTGCAGGATGCGAGGAACGATCTGTTTGACTTAGGGCTTGAGGTTCCTAATGCACGAGAGGATCAAAATATTCAGTGGACGGAGGCGGTGTTTGAAAATTGATATATAAATCTTGAAAGGTGCACATTATGTTATGAATAAATGCAGCTCGGAAGGAAATGATTCATGGTGGTGGTTATAAGAGATCCATTTGAGGTGGTGTCGTGCATTTGATGGGTGAGTGTGATGGGATCATGGCTCGATCAATGTGTGCGATGGTCATTCTATTTAAAAATTTGAAATTTGAATTCTCTTTTTCAAATTTGAATACTACTTTTCTGATTTTTGTTTTGGTTTTAATGGGATGGTTTGATTGTGTGGGTTTGGACTTCCCTATTTAAAAGTGGTTTGAAAATAACAAAAAAAGTCATTTTTGAAGAATTGAAATTAAATTCTTATTGTCAGATCCATTACCCAGAAAGTTAGTCAGATGCTAACCTACGACCATTTATTAAATTAAATGAATAGTCCAGTATAGAAGAACCCAAGCCCAAAAAAACAACTAGAACCCATCAGAACCATACCCGTCACCACACCCATGATAGAAATCATCTTCTGCAGTGGCTGATTTCCATTCTGAGCTTTCATAATGCTTCAGGACTTTGGCATATTTCCTCCACAAATTAAACCCCTCCTAATAAATAAAAGCATTAGGAGATTTCATACCTTTACGTAGACCTACCCCGCCTCCCTTTTTTGTCGATGACCTCATGGACATCGGCTTTGGAAAAGGGTAGTAATCCTTCCTCGGTCGCCTTCATGGTGAGGTAATCTTCACCTCCTAGTTCTCAACTACCTTCACCGTCCCCCTTGTACAATGTTGCTATACGAGTGCCTCATAAATCCACCAATATTTTCTTTATCACTCTTAGAGACCTCCCCCCATTTCCTAGGAATGACCACATTTTTATAAAATGCTGGATTATTCTCTGAAGCCGAGAATTAGCATCAAATGTTGCTAAGAAATGCGGCTGTTCAGCTATTTCATGATCTTCATACAGCACCAGCCACCTTTATTCATTTTCAGCAATATCCTCTTGAGACCCATTCTCCGCATTGACACCAGTGTTTCTTGGAATAGCCACATATGCATCCTATTATTCCAAAACATGAAAACAATTGCTTTTAGGATTTGCAATGAGGATCCCTCCATCATCTTTGTTCCAGCCAATTTTGTCAACACATCCCTCCGAAGGCCCCACATCAAGTCCATCCTGCACTGCAGGACCTGTGTTTTCCACTGCCACAGGTTGCACACCCTCAACCCTACTGCTAAAAGCCTGATCATTACTTCTAGCATGTTGATCCCCTACTTACTTTCTCATATTAAAATCTTCCTCCACCTCTTGATGGTTTGCAGCAATGTCATAGACCAGACCAACATTAACCCCAGCATTTGATGCCACTACATTCCGATTTTCCAAGACATTATTCCTACCAATTTGTAGAGAACTGCAATTCTGTGCTACCCCTGCAACTGTAGTAGCTCCTGGAGGATCTTCTAAGTCCTGTCTCAACCTTTTGAAAATTTTAGTAACCCTCGGTTTAGGAGGAAACACCCATGCATGTTGTTTCCTTGCCGCTACACTTACAGAACCACCATAGTCTGCACTTTCAAATCCCCTAAACCCATCTTCCAATTAATCATCAGTGACTTGGTACACCCAACATCAGGAACAACAGCAGGGCCAATTGTGACCCGGGATTCATGATCAGTTGTTGTGGTCTGATCACCCTTTTGCCCATCACCTGGGGTTGCCACACCTAAGATCCCAACATGTACGACACCCCCAGCCTTCTTGCGACAACTAGATTCATCATGTCCCTGCCTGTGACAACAGGAATAGAAGGGAGTCCAAGATTCATAAACAATATACTGAGCATACCTATATACATTTTGAACAACAATCCAGAAAATCTCCGGTGGAACTCTCAAAAGATCCATTTCAATACAGATTCTCACAGTCAGCGGATGCGTCATCGATGTCGTCCTTTGATCACTACATATAAACCGCCAAATGGAATTTCCAATTGACTTCAACAACCCAAGGATCTCGAATGACAGGGGAAGACCAGGCAGTATGATCAATATCACCAAATTGGGTGAGTCTCGATTCGTATGATCATAAAAGGACCACCAAAGATGATGGAAAGAGGAACCAGAGAACGATTTCCTATTTCGAGACCAAGCCCTACCCAAATCTTCTTCATCAGCAAATATAATAAGAAATTTCTGCAGCCCCAGAATACCTACTATTAGACGATGCTTCAAACCCCATTTTCCATTGGCGGCCTTATCAAAATCCTATAGAAGTGGACACCGCCACACGAACCTCACAATCAGAGCCAAGGAGAGTAATAACGATGCTTCATAGAACTCCTGACCTTCGGAGGAACATGGATTTCAGAAAAGAAGAAACCTGCATCAGGAGAGGACTGAAAAAGATAATGATTAGGAGGCAGACACCCCCCTCCTCCATGGGAGGAGGCGTCGCGATGGCCGTCATCGTCGTAGGGTTAGGGAGTCGCCATCAGGAGCCTGCGCGAGAGCTCCTCTAACTTCCCAAGGATAATAAATAATTCTCTATTGCTAGATTCATTATCTATGAGACTATTATACATGTATTTTATCATATTTCTCAAATTATTATATGGTGTCACACTTGACTATGTATTTTATTTTAAAATATTTTTGAATCATTGCACAAATCACTAATACAATTTTTAAATATTTCAATTCATATCATTTAATTTATTTTGTGAAACTATTTTCATAATATATAAAATATTATTTAAAAATTAATCCATTTTTCATTTCAAAATACCAATTTTAAAATTATGATCAATTTTAAGAATCCGTGTAAATATGATTATTCATAGGAAAGCAATATATTATGATTATAATTAATAAAAATATTTTTATATAATATCTATATATGGATATTTTATCATATAAAACAAATTGTATATGTTTTAAAAAATTAAAAACAATTATCTTGTACCTTTTGAAAAATAAATTTTTAATATCATTGCGTAAATATTGAACAAATTAATTTTATAAGATACCATTATTATAGTATCATATCCCAATGGTGGGGATACTTTTCCAATATACATGATACTATTCCTAACAATTATATTTATATTCACTTGGATTGATTAATACTTCAATTTTCAAATTTTCAATTGTCATATGGGATCTAATGTATTTATAAACACATCATAATTAATTCAATATTTATCCTTGTATAATTTCCCAAAATTTTATATATATTTCCACTCTAAAAATTAATATAGAATTAATAATATAAGATTTTATTTCTATAGTAATTTTTGATAGTGCGATTATTATACGAGGTCAAGCATAGAAAAAAAATTAAATTATTGTTATCTAATTTTCAAATTTTGGTACCACTATAATACATTCTATTCATATGGGTTTTTTAGTTCTCAAAATTAAATACAAAATGTTATATTGAGATATTTTTTTCATATCATGTGGTGGATGTGCTTAATATAATACAACATAAAAATATATTTCATAATTTTATAATCAAAATGAAAAACCACAGATAAATTTCCAGGATGTTAAATTCTTCCCCAATAATGATATTTCTCACCAAAATTATAATTTCGAAAGTCATTTTATAACTGGTGATGAAACATCTACTTTATTTCTTTTTATGAATCTCATGCCTCCCCATCAGACATTAGAATTTATAATAATTGTTTTATGAGGTGAGTTTTCATGTTGTTCCATGCCTTTTCTGGATTGTCTAATATTTTAACAAGTTGTTCCTTATAGGGTAGATTATCCCCCAATAGTAAAATATATGGATAATGAACATTGTAATGATTAGCTATAATATTTATCAATTGGGATACATGGATCACTTTATTTACTTGGGACAAAGTTGGTGGGAGAGTTAGTTGATCAGTTGCATCTTTTATGATATAAAAAATATCAAATGGTTTATTGTACAAAGAGAATTCATTTCCCTTCATCCCATATCATATAGATCTATTATATAATTATATGTGAAGGAAACATTTATCCCAAACCCCAAATTCTATGTATCTATAAAAGATATCTGTATAGATCTTTTTTGAACTATGATTTTCATAATATGATTCTAAATGGGATTGACCATTTATACCATTTACTCAACCATATCAGTTTCAAATAAAATGGTTTGAAAAAATTATTCTAAAAATGAATTTTTCTTATATCTCTTTACAATAATGTCCTCATTCTGATCCATTTGTATTCTTGAGTGAAACATATCTCCCCCAAACCGATCAGAAAGCTTCTCATAATTTCTTGACACATGAGAAAATATTAACTAAAAATTTAGAACATGTTGGTGCCTTTTATTGAAATTTGAGGTAGTATGTAGATCCCAATCATTTACAATTAATGTTGTTGTTAAATTTAGTCAAACTATATCGATGATGTATACACATATATAAAAATTATGTGATAATATCTCATCAATTTCTAAGAAGTGATAAGTCATTTAATGTTGATCCACCATAACTCATATAGAATTGACCTCATTGGACGACCATGGGGTACCCATGAAAAAAATCATATTTTTATCTTCCAATATCCTCCTGTGTATTGGTTTTGGATCTATCATCAACATGTATGTTTTTTCTCATTCATTACTTTCAGAAAAACTATCCACATTATTGTATATTATTTGAAAATATAATTCGTATTCTCCAAAATATATTTCCATTGGTGATCTTGATACATCTTTATACACCATGGGTGTATAGAGAATATTTATATATTTAAATCATTCATGATATCTTTCACTATAATAATATATTATGGTAATCCTAGTCCTGAAAAAAATATGAAAAATCCCAATTCATAAATTTTTAATAGTACACATTACCAATTTCATATACCAGACTCAATATTATGTTTTTATTCATAATCAATATGAGAGTCATTTTTATTCTATAAAATGGATGCTTGAGCATTCATTTGAGAAATGAATGATGGTTTTATTTCCTAACTCACTCACATGTTAATAATTATCTTTTCCAACAAGATTGGGTCCTTATGAATTTTAATATAATATAATGGTACATGATCCTTTTTAATTATATAATCTACCACATTATTTCCAATTCCCAATGTATAGTGTATTGAGAATTCATAATCCATGATCATCATTAACAAACATTTCCAATTTATACTGAGATCCTTTTATGTGAATATATAATTGAGGCTCTAATGACACACATATGTCTCAGAATAACATCGATAAAGAAAATAAACCTATGTAATTATTTTTATGCTCATTGAATTTAAACTATGACAAGTAATTTTGTTGTTCTATTCATTAATTACCAACTAACATAAGGCGTAGGCTATTAATTTATGATTTCTCATTAATAAATAGTTTAACAGATTCATTAAAGCATCGATATATAAAATGAAAACATCCAATATAAGAATGGTCTGTGTAGTAGTGTTCTGATATGACTATATTTTAATAACATAAATCGATCCTCATGTTCATTGGTCTAGAAAAGCCACACCCCTTTTGGATTATCTTATATAGAATATTTTACATCCAATATACGTTTCCCAAAAGGCTATCTATAATAACAAAAAAGACCATGGAAAATCTATATATCCATTATATATGATTTTCCAAGACTGTAGAAACATGGATCTTCTTATCAAGTATGTTTTTCTCTTTTTATTGTTTTTGGGAAAAATAGTTTTTTCTGGAAATTTTTGAAGTACACACCATGTACATATATGTACACACAGTGAACTCTTTTTCTGCACATAGCCATGTGCTGGCCATTTTATGACTGAGCACATGGTCGTGTGTGGTGTCCTAGAGACCGCCTAATATGGGGCTCAGTAAGTGAAAGTACATGCCATGTACTTATAAAGTACATGCTGTGTACTTTCTTTTTTTATTAAATGAACTGGGGATGTGTATAATTGGAAGAAGTGTCTTCTTCTTCACCTTCTTTGACCAACATTTTTCGTACTATGCCAATCCTTCCCCAAGACCCCGATCGAGAAACGGTTCTATGAATCAAACTCTGGTGGCTGCATTGGGATCCCATCGGTGAGTACCCTACCCTTCTTGAACATTGTTTCCTGATTTCTCTTGTCTCATGAGTTATCCTTGGTTGAATTTTTTCGTTTTTTTTAGATCTACCATGTTCAAGGTCGATCCAAAGACCGACGCCATTGTATATCTATCATATGACATTGATGTAGGTGGTTTGTGCCTTTTAGTATATTGTCTTTGAGATATATGGGAAAAAGTTCCCAAGACCCTTGATCGGGGTACTGTGTGTATATTTTTTTAACCCTATTATTGCCTTCTATGATTTATAAGCTTGAGTATAGGTCAATTGAATGTAAATAGGGTTAATTATTATGCTATTGATGTATATACCGGGCTTGTAATGTGTATGACTATTTGGTCTCACTTAGCCTATTAGTATGCTTGCTTTCCATTCCATAAGGCTGATAAGATAGAGTAATATTATTTATCTAACATATTTTTATGTAGTAGACTATTTATCTAAGTTGTTCATTTGGTATACATTGGTCGTTATATATCACTGTTCTCGATTGAATTGCACAGGGCCATGAGAACCTAGTATAGTGGAGCGTAGGGAGAATGGATGTTGAGGGCTTTCCCAGAGAGTTTGTTTACTGTTATGATGTGAGACTATACGGGGAATTGACGTAAGTGCTTCCTCCAAGTGTATGTAGTTCCTCAATGTGGGCCACAATTGGAATTGTACATTGAGCGATTCTCCACAGTTCCTTTCTATTTCTGATATGAGACTATAAAAGGAATTGATGATTAGTGCTTCCTTATAGAGTGTGGGAAAAAGTTGAACCAGAGGGGCTAGACTGTGTGTACATCCCAGAGGGTTTCTTGTGTTATTTTTGTTAGAACAGAGGGGTTAGGCTATGAGTACATCCCATACGGTTACCTATTTTTGATTATGTGATTACATGATATATGATAATTTAATTAATTTGAAACTGTATGATTGTTTACTATTGAGTACTTCCTTGTTTACATCTTAATTTGAATAATATCCTTCCATATATATTCACTGCCTATTAAGCACAAATCATTGGGTGGATGCCTATTGGGATTTAGTCTGACACCCTGTTTGGGTCCTTCTTTTTGACTCAAATAGATTATATTTTTATAGGAACAGAAAATGGCAAGCGCCCCTCTACATCAGGTAATTGATTATTGCAGAGATGGGGAGCAAGGGACAAAACTGAGGTTTGCAATGATGTGAATTTTGTTTTTCTATTTTCTGTTGAAATTTGGTTTAGTATTGTATTCCAAAATTTTAACTTTTTTTGATGCCTTCTTAGACATATGTATCTGGAATCATATATATATATATATATACGTGTTTGTTCTCCAGTTGTTCATTACTTCATGTGTTTACCAAATGCATATTTTACAGCTTCTGGTATTTCTATTCATTTTACATATGATGTGTTACTCTACCAATAAAGCCACAGTTTCCCCACTATCAAACCCATGACACTCGCTTCTAGTCGGTAGCCTCTGGCATTTCTGTAAATGTGCTTGTGGTCATGTGACCAACCAAGTACGGGGGTGCCACTCGGTGGCATCCGAAACCGGGATGTTACAATGTGGTATCAGAGGAATTCTTTTCTTATTTTATTACTATTTGGAGCCTATATCCAGGGATAAGAAGAAAATAGGTACATGGTAATAATCTGTGCTCGGGAGTAGCTAACCCGTGTACAGGGAAAAGCTAGTTTACCTTGATATAACATTTTTCATAGTTTTGCAATTTTATAGTTGCTATGATATCACTGTTGGGTGATTCACATGTTTTTTACTTTTATCATTGATATTATTAAAGTTATATTTCTATTTCATCCAGATAATTTGAGGGTATTCCATCTCATGCATCATATATGCACTTCCTTGAGATCACATGTCATGAATTCATTCCATGACATCTAGGTTGCATTTGGGATTGCATGTTGTTGTGATAGATGTTGTTCTAGATATGTAAAATGTTGTGATAGATGCGTTGATAGAATACCTACTTTTGATATGGAATTGTGTTGTGTATGGTTTCATTTTAAAGAATGTAAATCTTTTGTTCTTGAGTTATTATGAACCCTCATGGCCCGTAATTTGGGGGATCATTTCTCTGTTATGTTTATATATAACATGTATAAGATTCTAATATTTGATTCGCAGCGAGTATGGGCCTTCACAGATAAGAATTTGGAACCAAATTTTTTGTTTTAGTGTATTCTAGGTTCCGGAGTAGTTTCTCAGGCTTACTGTCTAGAAGAACCTAGAATAAACTATGTTTAATGATGAATACATTCCATGTGTCCTTCTGTTCGGGAAGGAACTATTTTTCTTGAGTACACACCCTGTATTGTATATACACACCGTGTAGTCTCTAATGGTGTCACAGACTGTGTAGGTAGAGACATGACGAGGAGAAATTTTTGGTGTCACATGCCATGTACTTGATGTACACGCTGTGTTTCATAGACCACGTGTCCACCCTTGTGACTAACTACACAGATTGATGAAAATATTAGTTTTACACATCATTTCAAGATTGAACACGCCCTGTAGGGTAACCTATGTATCCGGTAGAGTAACTAAAAACACATTTCGGTGAGTTTCGTCTAGTACACACTATGTCTGGAAATAACACGCCATGTATTCTTGTTCTATATTTTTAATCTCATATAGGAATTTTTGGTTCCCTTCCAGGAATTTATCAATGTCAATCATTGTAGGGTGAGTTTCAACTCACCGATGGGCAGATCACCACTTCATAAGGGTGAATGGGATGTCCAGGCTAGCAGGGTGGGACCCGATTATCATGGTATGGGAGGATTTACAGCCCAGAATGCTATTATATATTTGTATGACCAATGAAATTGATATATTGACATTCTTCTAGTGGTGGATTGGTTTAGGGAAATCTGTCCAGATGACATTTTAGGTTTTCCTCTGGAGCAAGATGTGGACCTTTATATCCTGATTATGCCAGGAGTGGAACTAATGTCCATTCCTCCTTATAATATGGATACACAAGAGTTACATGAGCTTAAGAAGTAGTTGTGGAGTTGCAAGAAAATGGTTTCATCCAACCCAATACTTCTACATGTGGTTCACCTTTCATGTTTTCGAAGAAGGTGGATGGTACCCTCATACTTTCTATGGATTATCAGATGTTGAACCAATTAACGGTCAACAAATGATATCCCTTTCTAAGGATTTATGACCCCATTAATCATATTTGAGGATTCCGAGTGTTCTCGATGATTGACTTGAGATCAGGTTATCATCATTTTCATGTTAGACCATCAGATATATCTCTTATAGCCTTTCAGAGTAGGTATGATCTATACGATTATGTGCAAATGTCTTTCGGTCTCACGAATGCACCTGTAGTTTTCATGGAACTAATGAACAAAGCGTTCCATCCATATTTAGATTCATTCATGGTATTTTTTGTGGACGATATCTTGGTGTACTCTCACACTCGACACGACCAGGCCACACATCTTGAGATCATTTTGAGTACAGTGACAGAACATCTGTTATATGCTAATATCTCTAAATTCCACTTTTGGATGGACCAAATTAAATTCTTGGGTCATGTTATCTTAATGGTAGGAGTATCAGTATACCCATATAAAGTGAGAGTAGTAGTTTCCGGGGAATTCCGAGGAATGTCTTTGAGGTACAATGTTTTATTGAGATGGCTATTACTACAGAAGTATTATTCAAGTATTTTCACACTTAGCTGTGCCACTGAAGGGCCTGACTAAGAAGGGTGTAAAGTACTTGTGGATAGATTCATGTGATTCAACCTTTCAGGAGAAGAAAGGGAGCTTGAATTCATCACCAATACTAGTATTTTCAGAGCCTCAAAAAGATATACTGTTTATTGTGATGTATATTGTATCGGGCTGGGAGCTATACTTTTGCAGGGAGATGGAGTCATTGTGTAAGGTTCTCTACAGTTGAGGCTACAAGAGGGTAACTACCTAACGTAGGATCTCGAACTGGCTACAGTTCTTCACACGTTATGCTGTTGGAGACATTATCTCTTGGGAGAAAATTTTGTGGTTTTCACCAACCACATGAGTCTCAAGTATATATTCACTCAATGTAACATAAATTTGTGATAGAAAAGGTGGGTTGAGTATCTTCAGTCCTTTGACATTGAGCATGCCTACATTCTTGGGAAAGGCAATTTTGTGGCGGATTCGTTGAGAGGAGGACTCAGATACAAGCAGTACAAGAGGCTTGTAGTGAGTGGCAGCTTATAGCTATATTCTCTGAGATGCATTTGGAGGTGCATGATAGGAAAGGGTGGATTTTTATTTCTTCTGTATCTGTTACCTTGACTCTACTTGATCAAGTGTGAATGAGGAATTTATCAGATTATGAAGTCCTAGTCATACAGAAGAGTGTTTCAGGGGAGGACCCTATTTTTGTATGGACAATTGGTGGGGATGAGATCTTGAATTTTCATGGACACTTGTGGGTTCCAGTAGGAATAGGTGAGGAGTTGATGTGAGACATTAATTCATCAGTTTGGGAAGTTCATCTGGGAGTCACGGAGGTGTCTCATGATCTACACCATTAGTACTGGTGGCCAGGTATAAGGAAAGATGTTTATAGTTTGGTCATTATTTTTTCCACTTCTCAGCTGGTGATGGCGAAGTATCAACGACCATAAGGGATTTTTTCAACAGTTACTCATTCCCAAGTTGAAGTGGAATGACGTCATGATGGATTTCGTGACAGGTTTACCGAGGACACCTCGAGGTAATGATGCAGTATGGGTTGTCATTGACAGACACACGATGTTTTCTCAATTATTACCGATCAAGGATACCTTCAGTGTCGATGAGTTGTGAAGGTTATACATTTAAGAGATTGTGTATTTACATGTATTTACACAGTCCATTAATTTAGACATGGATGCCCATTTTACTTCTTGGGCCTGGTAGGGACACATTGGGTACACAGTTAATTTTGAGTTCAACTTACCATCCCATGATAGATGAACAATCCGAGCATACGATTCATGTAGTTGAGGACATGATTCGAGGGTGCATCCTGAATTTTGGAGGATCTTGGCAGAAGCACATGCCTCCTGTGGTGTTTTCCTAAAATAGTAGTTTTCCGGAAACTATTCAGATGGAACGTTATGAGGCTTTGTATGGTAGGCCATGAAAATCACCCTTATGATGGCTGGAGGAAGGAGAGGTAGATATGTTAGGACCACAACTTGTACAGGAGACCTCATTTTATATAAAGCTAATTCAGAAGCGGATGGCTACTACACAGTATCTAGATAATTCTTCTGTTGATTGAAGGATAAAAACTCTGGAGTTCAAGGTTGGGGATCATAATTTTCTACATGTCACACCGAGGTTGGGACACAAGAGGATTATGAGACAAGGTAAGCTTTCACTGAGGTACGTCAGACCATTTGAGGTTTTGGAGAGATTTGGGACAGTTACCTATCAGTTGCAGTTACATCAATGGTATTGGTATATTCATGATGTCTTCTATGTTTCTCAGCTTCATCGTTACTTCTCAGACTCGTCTCATGTTTTCCAACCCAAAGAGGTAGAGATCGAGGTGGATGACTCATCTATGTATCATCCTATCCGGATTGTTGAACGAAGTACAAAATTTCACCATGGCTGGTTTGTTCCACGGGTAAGAGTGTTATGGAAGCACGTACGATTATAGGACAAGACCTCGGAGAGGAAGGCTGATGTACGATCACAGTGGTCAGAGCATTTTGAGGATTATTCTTCTACTATACCTTGCTAGGGAAGTTCAGGGATGTATTTCATTAAGGGGTGAAGTTTTAAAGAACCTGAATCTCCTTCTTATGTATTTTTTCGCTTTTCTAGTGTTTTTGAGAAAAAGAAGTGTTTCTAGAAATTTTTTCTATACACGCCTTGTACTTATATGTACATGTCATGTACTATTTTGCCGCACGTAGCCGTGTGTTGGCCATATAACGGCCGAGCACATAGAAGTTTCTGCTGACCTGAAGACTGCCTAATGCGGGGGCCTGTAAGGGAATGTACACACCATGTACATCTATAGTACATGCCATGTAATATATTTTTTTCATTAAATGGAACTAGGTCATGTAAAATTTGAAGAAGTTTCTTCTTCTTCTCCTTCTTTAATCGAGAGTGTCCATACGACGCGGATCCTTCCCCGAGCACCATATCAAGTATTTGTTCTCTGAATTGAACTCTGTCAGACACATTGGAATCACATCGGTGAGTTCTGTCTTCATCTTGAACCTCGTTTCCGGATTTCATTTCACTCTTTAGTTATCCTAGTTTGAACATTTTAGATGTTTTTGTAGATCTATTACATTCTATGAAGATCCAAGGGCTGACACAGGGGTATATCAATCATACAATGCTAAGGTAGGTGGTATGTGACTTTATGTAGATAGTCTTTGAGTTATATGTGCTAAAGTTCCCAAGACCTTTGATAGGGGTTTTGCGTGTTTATAGTTTTAACCATATTATTGACTGGTATGATTTATATGATTGAGTAGAGGTAAGTTTAATGTAAATAGTGTTAATTGTTATTTTATGGATGTCTTTGCCTTGGTTGTATTGTTTAAGACCATTTGGTCTTGCTTATCGTATTTGGCATCTTGTTTTCTATTCCTAATGCTGATATGATGGAGTAATATTATTTATATGACATGTTGTTATGATGTATACTATTTAACCATGTAGTTCTTGATGTATACATTGGACCTTATATATCACTATTCTCAATTGACTTACACAGGGCTGTGAGAACCCGGTGTAGTAGACCACTGGGAGAATGGATGTTCAGGGCTTCTCCACAGTGTCTGTTTACTGTTACGATGAGAGAACATCGGGGGAATAGAAATAAGTTCTTCGTCAAAGTATCTATACTTCCACGATGCGGTCCATATAGGGGAATTGGAAATTGAGTGCATACCAAGAGTGGATTTTAGTTATTTTTACAAGACTATAGGGTAAATTTATGGTGAATGATTCCGCAAAGAGTCTGTGAAAAAGCTGAACCAGAGGGGTTTGTCTGGGTGTACATCCCAGAGGGTTTCTTGTGTTGTTTTTGTTGGACCAGAGGGTCTAGGATGTGAGTACTTCCCAGAGGGTTACCGGTTTGTGATTATCTACTTAGTTGATATCATATAATTGAATTCATTTGAAATAGTATGATTGTTTACTTTTGAGTACCTCCTGGCTTACTGCTTCAGTTTGATTATAGCCTTCCATAGATATTAACTTACTATTAGTCACAGATTGTTGGTTGGTTTCCTAATGCGATTTAGTCTCTCACCCTATTTAGGTCATGATTTTAGGCCAAATTGATCATATTATTGCTAGTATAGATAAGGTCAAATGCCCTTCTACTTCAGGTACATGATTGCTGGGGAGCTGGGAACATGGGACCAAGTGGAGGGTTGCAATCCTAGGTAGTTTTTTTCTATTTTCTGTTGAAATTTGGTTTAGTATTGTATTCAAGCATTGTGAGTTGTTTGGAAACTTTCTTAGTCATATGTATTGTGCATCATATATATTTATAGGTGTGTGTGATCCAGTTGTTCATTACTTCCACTGGTTACCTATTGCATGTTTTACTGCTTCCGCTATTACTATATTTTTTACATCCGCTATGTTACTCTACCAATGACGGCATAGTTTCCCCACAATCACACTGACGGCCCTCGCTGCTAGTCTGTAGCCTTTGGCGTTCGGTGAAATGCGCTTAAGCTATGTGACCATTCAGGTACAGTGTGCCACTAAGTGGATTCCGGAACTTGGACGTTACAAGGACACTCCATAATTTCCTTTAGCTTCTAGTGTTCCATGGATGCCCTCTTTTATGGTAAAAAATTTCCCATTATTTATATAATATCAATCATAATATCAAATTTACAAATATTTTCATATTGATTGTCTTTTTGAAATTTATATAACTGTGTATTCAGATGATCAAAAAAGATGCACTTAAATTGAAATTATATCTATAAAACATCTATAAATTATACTAAAACATTAACTAATTTTTTACCAAATATTCTATCTAGCAGGTCTATTAATATTATTGGAGCACTATTGGAACCAACGGTCATCACCGTAACTCCCTTAATTGTAAAATAATAAAATTTTATTCATTAACATCTATGACACAAGAAAACTATCATAGAATATAATATAAAACCACAAGACATTAAAAAAATTATTTTCAGAAAAATTAACTCCTTTAATATATTATAATAGGCACAACAATGAGCTTCTTTAATATTTTTCATTATATGTAATCCTCATTTTACACAAGAACAACAAACTATTAATATTATTATTTAATATGATATATATCACATAGCTGTTCAAATGGTCGGTTTGAATAGGATTCATTAAATTAGTGAAATTTATATTATTAATTTTTTTAATTATATTTTTATAAAATATAAATTTTTGAATAATAAAAAATAAAAATGAAATGTTTTCAGAATAACGACTTTTTTCTAAAAGAATATTTTATCAGGATTTTCGCAACAAATATTAGTGTTTACCAAATTGTATAAACCATTTGGAACAATATAATTCATTTTTAAAATAATAATATTAAAAATATATTATGTTTAATTTTTGGTCCTTTTTTAGAATATTAAATTTTGATAAATAGTTAATAATACTGAATTTTAATTGAAAACTAAATTTTTTATTAAATAACTTATAATGATAAATTATTATTTTATTGATATTAATATAAAATTAGATAAAATTAATATATATTAAACTAATTTGGATCATTTTAATTATTTTATTATTAATTTTTTAATCTAAAATTTCTGTAATCATTTGGACATTTTCACATTAAACCCCTTTGTTCTCGTCATTAATGTAGTATTTTTTAAAAATTACATTTCCCAATACTGCTAATTTAAATTAGAATAAAACATTTAATAGTCATATTCACTATAATTGATAATTATTCATAATATAATCTTCCTTTATGATAAAATAAATACTGAATGGATAAAAAATTATTTCCACTATTAAGGTAAAAGTAATTTTTCTAGAGGACAAATTAAAAAAATAATGTTAAAAATGCCATATAAATATTCCTAGATTCTATTTTTTTATTAATATTTAGAATATTTACGTCAATATTTGGATATTGGTCTATTTGTTCTCTTTTGAAACATGAAATTCTTGGGATCACTCAATTCTAATATAGAAAAACATATGTGTCATCTACCCCACTTATAAAAGGAAACCACAATTATTCCCTTTATCTCACTTTAAAAACAATAATGTTCAGACAATACCTACCAAAATTACTATTAAAATTTCTTCAACCATTCTTAAAATTCCTAATTTTTTTAGGAAATCCAACAAAAGAAGTATTTAGTGCTATCGTATGGATGATACATACAAAAAGGTAAGGTTCCTTAATGTGCATTACTATTTTATTTCTTTATATACCTCCTTAAAAAAATTTAATCAATGAATATATAATATCAAAATTATCACTTATATAATTATATTTTCTAAACATATGTTGATGACATAAAACCATCTCCACTTCCATCAAATGGTTTATGAAACTATCTTTCGTATGTAGGGAAGACTACCACCTCGCGAACTAATGTTGTTTGTTTATCCATTTTTACCTCTCAATGATGGGTAAGATGATGTATACAAATTATAATTAAAATATTTAATTTATTTATGAATATTGTGTCATAATTTCATATATATATATATATATTACCTTCCTTTTTTAGGATATATGATAGAATCACTTGTGTGTATGTCAGACTACTACATTTTATTGGGATTTGATGCTTCGTTGACTTACACTTCTATTGGATGGTGATAAAGATAATGTTAATCTCCATATGTGATATAAATAAAATAATTATCTTTTTAATGAAATAATTATAAATATTTAATATATATATATATATATAATTTTATATCATTACTTTTCACTCATGTAATGATAATAACGTCATTTGTGTTTGTGTCAACTACCACATTCTAGAAGTGATGTGAAAATATTTTCATCCCCACACCACATGGAAGTCTAATAGAAGTATATAATATATTATGTTTTATAAGATTACCATTTATAATAGATAAAATATTATTTACCTTCTTTATATGATTATTATTAATAAATCGATATGTTACTCATGTGTATGTACAACATACCATCACCACGATCCTAACATATTACATTTTTTGTAACCAAAATTTATAATTTTGTAGGAAGTAAAATCCAGGTAAATATTTTATAATTATATTATTATTATAATGGAGATTATATAACGACATAATCATTTATGTTCAAACACTAGAGATAAAAACATGGAAATTAACACACCCAATAAAACTAAAATAGTGTATAATTACTAGTCAATGGGTTATATGTTGTTATAGAAAGATTTTATGTTATATTTTTTAAATATTATTATGTCTCTATAAAAATTAATTGTGATGTTTGAAACTATTATACAATAGGTTAAGTCATGTTCGGCCAAAAGGAAGTGTAATGTAAGGGATCACATATCAATTTAATTTTAATTATGTATATTGTAATGTTTGTAGTTTATTATAAATGTTGTGTATACATCACCACTAACATGTAATATCATTAATAATTAATTTTTTTGGATATTTTTTTACAATTTTAATAATTTCATCAAAGTAAATTTGAAAAAATATATACGATGTGGTAATGAATTTTGTGACTTAATTTGTTTTCATTGTGTTATATTACCTCTTCGTTGTCTTTTATATTATAACATTATGTAATTATACAATGTTTGTAAATTATGTCTTAGTTATATATTTTTAAGAGAATTTATATTTTATACAAATAATTGATTCACAAATTAATTACTACATTGACATTATGGCCATTATAAAGTTATATTTCATAATTTCATTTTAATTGAGATAATTTATTCTTGAATTTCAGTTGACAGAAATAATTTTAATCTTTATTATTAAACTAATTATATTATAATATCCTATGGTTAATAAAGATATTATCATTAAATAGCACTATTTTTCTACTCTTTGGTTATTAATTTTTTTAGAATGTTTTTTTAATAAAATATAACTTCATTTCTCTGCTCGGTCCGAAACATTTCTTTTTCAATCCCCAATTTTACAAATAAAATGTTAATTTTTTTAAGATTTAATAAGTGATTACCTAAATAGTTTTTTAAAAATTCATTATTCTTTAAAAAATCTATAATAGTTTATGTTATTTTCAATGTATTTGTAGTTTGGCTTTTTTGGAAAATTTGAAACAAATCTTCTTATCTTTTTGAAATCAATGTACTTTCATATTTTTTTTATAGTGAAAAAGATATATTTTATTTACATTTTACATGAGTAATATAATAACCATAAATCATTACATTTATTTAAAATTATCATCATTTAAAATTATATGATATTCATTTTAAGGTAAATGTTATAAAATATTCTTTTAATAGAAAATTACATTCATAAATCATTCTCTATATGAATATGATATTTTACCAAACAATATTTTTTATGATATTTTTATCAAATTTATATTCAGAAATAAAAAATTACCTTTATTATAATTCCCATGGGAATATATTGTATTGATACCAATCTTAATCTTCTACTAGATGGTTTATGATTATTTTCACCACAAAAATTATTGAGATTGACATTATGAATTTATTTATATAGTCAGTAACATTCCCCTAAGATATTCGAATTTATATGATTGTTGAGAATTTTATTTCTATAAATATACATATTATATATCATGGAAATTTTTTCTGAGAATTATATCAATTCTACATATGATATTCTACATTGAAATTCGGTTTCATATTTGGGGAAGTATTTCTAAATACTAATTATTTTATCAATATAGAAATTTTATGATAATGAACATTGTCCATGAATTACATTATTTGTCCTTTTTTTGAGGGATCCTTTGGACATGATGTTAAAGGGGGTCGATATATTAAATTCCATTGATAAATTAATATGTCTCATGAGATAATCACGTAAGGTTATCCTTAAATGGATTAATACCTATAGTTGAAATAATCTACTGAAAGGACATTCCAATAAATATATCATGATTCAGGAGATAATGTCATCCATTAATTATGAATTTCCTTCCTTCAGCTTTCAATTATTATTATCCATGAAATTTTCACTATAATATTATCTCTGAATGATATTTCTAGTAACTTTTTTATTAAATAGAATACACCCTTCATTATTTATGTTTTCATACTTATTATACCTTATCATGTTATTTATATTTAATGGGTGCTTATTTATTTTCCTTTTACTTTTGAAAATTCATACAGATTTTTGATATATTATGTTTGATATTAACCTTAATAAGAATTTGATATCGCCGTTATTTTTGTTTTTCATTTACAAGGATTCCATGAACATTATTATGACTGATTTGGAAGGATAATCTATAGAGAATAATGTTGTTATGGTAAATAAATATGATATTTTACTTTGATTTAATGAATGAGTCATTTATCTATCTAGTTTAATAGTGCTACTAAACTATTTATTCTTTTGAAATGTGATTCCTTGTATATTATTCTAATGTAATAATGAGTGATCTGGATCTAGTATACTAGGGTTATGGATTCTCGGTTGGTATCAGATAAACATTATTTGAAATTCAAGGAATTAATGTTATGAATAGTATAGATTTGGGATCATAACTATATTATATAAATTGAGGATAATAATTGAAGAACATCATATTATTTGGTATTAAATAAATTATTTGGTTCTTCTAGATAATACATCACTATCTGAAAACTAATTGTGGATATTATTGGAGAATAGATATATCTAGAGGTAAAAACTAGGAATATCATGAATTAGTATAGAATAAATCATAAATTTGTTCATGACTATAGGGCATACTACACATCTATTTTGAAACTGTAGGGGGATATACATATACTAAATAAAATTTAATTTATTATCCATTATGAAGGATTTAATTAGATGTTGAAAATCAATAACATACATAAAAATTAAGGTGAAATATATTAAAACATGGTGGATAAATAGAATAAGACAATTCATTATGTGTAGAAAATAAGGTCATAATTAATATTATTTCATTTAAAAAACTAAGAGTATGGTGGAAGGAAATAATTCATATCATAGGTATAAAGTTATATTTGTATCCTTAAATTTTTATATGTGGGACAATTTTCGACTCAATTCATTCTTCTATAGGTGAACTCCTTAACCAAGAAAGGAGCTGGTTGAAATATAATGAATGATGTATTTTTTAAGATTCTAGAATTTTATTATGTAATTATTTTTAACAATGGGTTTTCTGGTATAAAAAGCAAGATACAATTAAGGATTGTGATAAATTTTATAATCATTTATGCCCCCACAATCGTAGGAGTAAGGTAAAACTTTGTGTAATTATTGAGTTATTATTTATCATATGTTCAATGTCCTAAACACCAATTTTATGTATTATGTGATGATATTATACCACGATTTATGATATTTTTGGAGAAATTTATTCAGTCTATCTAACAGGTTTACTAGTTTTTTACTGATAATTTTATTTAATGAATAATTCAATTAAAATATACTTACAAAACTTTAATGTTATTGATAATATTTTCTATTGATATCATCATTTATGACATTATAAATATATTCAAATAATATTGTTACATTTTTAGAAGAAATGATTTGAATTTAAAACCCATGAAAAGAGTTTATTTCATGTTTAATTAGTTTTAGGGGTGAATATATAATTTATGGTAAAGTTGTATGAATTATATTAATTTAGTTTAGGAAATGAAAAAACCAAACCCTAGGTGATAACCCACTACATCTGGAAAGGTCGCCTGGATTTTAGCCATGACCAATGGATGATAAAAAATTTTCCCCTACTAATGGACTATATATAGTCTTAGTTATAATGACATTTTTTAGTTAAACAATTTAATGAATTAATATTAATGATGAACCAACTCTATTAATTTTGATTTTCCTTGATTAATGTATTAAATTGGATAAAATGATCTATCAATACTTATTTTTGAAAAGTAGTTATAGACAGATTTAATGACTTAATTTATTGGATCTTACAATCTATTAAAAGTTAATATTAGTTCATTATAATTAATAAAATTTATTTTCTATAATCTTTTTATTGAGTTATGGTTGAATTTGATATTTATTAAAGCACAGGAACATATGAAACTATTATTTTCAAATTTAAATTTATAAATAAATTATACATCCTTATATTCATTGAATGTAAATAAATTACTCAACCATGGGAAATGGATATTTAACCAATAAACATTACATATTACCTTCATTCCTAATTAATCATATGGTATTTTAGATCATCACATATTTAGGGATTTCTGGCCTAAACATTCTATTTCTCATTCACTAACAAGGGATCAATGATCTAAATTAGTCTCTATATTTATTTACACATTCCAATCATGTCAATGTTTACATTTATGACAGATTTCCTCCAATATTTAAGCCTCATTATGTGTTATTCTATATTACTATTGTACATATTTTTCATTATTTAAAAAGTAATTTTTTTAACCCTTTTATGATTAGATTTTTTCAATACTATGTTATTTAATAGTCTAACACTAGAATACCTATTTCATAAATAAATTGTGAGGATGAAATTTATTTAAAGGGGGGAATGTGAAATTTATACATTTTTTTAAAAAAATACATTTTATTACATAGCTTTAATGACATGAAAAATCTAAAAACATTTCTCCATTGATAAAACATACTCCCACCCAATAACATGGCCATCATGTCATAGCCTACCAGGTTCAAATAGTTTCCCATAGACATGTGGTACCTACCTTGGTTCCCACCCAAATGAATGGATGGGATATTATACTAATGAATACTCCCATTAAAAACCCAAGTTCTTTCTAGTTTTATTTCTTGTCAATAACACACAACCAGCGAAACATCCTCGATGGTCACCCATCTTGAATACTACTCAACACTAAAAACTCTTGAATTTAGATTTCTACATAGTTAATATTCAAACAATAATAGTGAAACTCATCAATATGAGTCATATAATTTTGTAATTTAATGCATTATCATTATGAGGTGTTATATTCACCCCCTTTTGATCACAATACCCATGTTGTGGACCCAACATCTCAACTCAGGTAGTGCATCACATGTATGGATGGGTTTTTACCCTGATATAAATAGTAATACCTATGTCCTATTGAAAACACATACATGCCTCCATAACATGTGTGTTAGGTCATGGCCACCCATGTATCCCCTATTTCCCTGGATACACATGGTCCCCACCCGGGGCCCACTAATGTGCCCGAACAGGTCATCAAAATAATGACTGCCCTCATAACCCAACAACGGTTATTTACAGTTTTTGTTTTCATTACCCAGAAATGCCAAGGAAAGAATCCCATAATGGCACACATCATTATCACTACTCAAGTCCAAGAACACTTGACATTGGAGTTCTAATCTAGTAGGCTAGCGAAACGAAATGTGCACATTGTTGGCACGAGTCATATAATTTAGACACCTAACATTTATTATTATGGGGGGATATAAAAACCCAATATTCATTGATAATATAACTCTATAAATATTTATAATAAATTTATTTTAGAATAAATATTATACAATATATTTATTCTGATACATTCAACAACTGATTTATTCAATATCACATGTAAAACTTGAACCTATGATTTACATAAGAACAATATAATATCAACATTATTATTTAATATGATAGTTATCAATTAGACATTATAATTGAAGGTATTAATAGGATTAACTAAGTAATTAACATATATAGATTAAAATATTTATTAATTATCATTTTATTATAAAAAATTCAGAATCATTAAAAAAAAGAAATGTTTTTAAATTTGAAAATATGCATCTTTAAAAAATGTTGTTTAATCACACATTGCGCACATAATTATAAATTTATATTTAAACAAAAATAATGTTTATATAAAAAATAAAAATAATTAATTTTTGGAATATCACAATCTTATGAGGGAGGAGTATTGGGAATTTCTGAGATGTTTTGTTTTTTTATGAATGATGATAAATATACAATTTTAAATGAAAACTATCCATTAATTTAATTAAAATATAATGTAAAATTATATTTTGATTTTTTTTAAAAAGGAAAAAAATTATATATATATTTATAAATTTATCTAATTTTTCTAATTTTAATTATTTTAGAGTTGAATATTGAAAACAAAATGTTGTTAACATTTGAAGAAATTAACAATAGAACCTGCTATATCATCACATACATGGAATTTTATTAATATTAATTTTGATACGTACGTGACTGGAAGATGAAAAATATATTAAAATGTTTTGTGAAAGAATATTATATATTTTATTACAAGTAAATGACATGTATTTATCAAAATTAAGAGTGAATGCATTAAAAAATAATTATCAAGGTTAATACAAATTGAGATTACCGTGACATTAAACATAAAATATTAGACTAGAAATGAAGAATAAAATTGCATAAGACCACTTTTATTTATATATTTATATCATTAAACCTTTAAGAACTTATAATGGTCAATTTTGGATCCTTTTCAAACATTATAAGCATGGGATCACTCAATTATTTTTAAAATTTTAATATGTGTCCTCACCCCCACTTACAAAATCACACCCACTCAACTCTTCCATCACACATTAAATCCAATATTTTTATTACATTAACAAAACAATAAATTCCCCAAATCAATTAAATAATCCAAGAAACCGTATTTTGAGTGTAAATACATCCCATGATTTCATTAGTGATATACTAAGGATAATAATTAAATATGATATAATGTACTTCAATGAGATTATTTGTTTTAGTTCATTCACCACCTCCTTAAATTATTTATACCATTTCTATATAATAACCAAAATATCATACATATATTGTAATGCTTTTATAACATATTATTTTCCCAAAAATATATCCATAAACATAGAATAGGTTATGAAATCATTTTTTGTGTGTAATGTATACTACCACATCTCAAACTAATGTTATTTTTTTCATTTCTACCTCCAATAGTAAGTTTATATGAGGGATATAAAGTATATATATGATACATATGACATATTTATACTCATTTAGTCACAATGTCAAATATATATATTTTTCATTCTATTATATAGAATATTTGATAATATAGATAATGTATATGACAAATTACAGCCTCATGAAGCGACTTCATTATTCATTCAACAACATTTCACATGAAATTTTCTAATGACATATTTAATAAATAAATAAATTAATAATTATATTAAATCCATTTTTCTCATTCTGAAATGTTCATGTAAATATTTTTTTATATCTTTCCTTCTCACTCATGTAAATATGACAACATTGTTTGCCTATTTGTGGACTATTTCCATCATATAGTGATGTGACACTATTTTCCTAACAAAAAAATGTGTCATATATATATGTATATGATGTTTTATATATTAAATTATGATCATTATTTAAATGTAATATATTACTTACCTCTTCAACATTATTATCATTAATAAATAGAAACATTACTCATGCATACCTATGTCATGTCGTCTCCATGATCACAACATACTTCATTTTCCATTACAATTAATCATGATTAATTTGAAGAAAACATTAAAGTGAAAAATTATAATAATTTCATGATTATTATTCAATATATGATAGAAATATTAAATATTTACAATAACAAGATCATTCATTATGAAACACACATGAGAGAATGCAGAAATTTAAACACAAAATAATGGAAAGAATGAAATATTATTAATGAATGTGTAAAAATATGTAATAAAATGTTTATATATGAAATTATAAATATTAATATGGTTCATATATATGTTCATAACATTACTAATCAATTGTACATTAGGTTAATGAAAATTATATGATTAGGGAGTGTAATGTAAACCATTTTGTATCAATTTCATTTCACGGAGGCATATATCAATGTAATGTATGTAGTTTCTTTTAAATTTTTTATATACATCCCATTTGATAGTAAATATGATTAATAATTATTTTTTTATGGTATAGTATGGTTTAGTTTAAATTATATTTTAAAATTATATTTTATATACATGTTTCCAAGAGGAAATAATTTAATAATACCATTCATTTTCATTAGGTTATATTGCATATTTTGTCATTGGTATTATAATATTATGTGTTTAATTACATTATAATAACTAAGGTTGTAGTTACAGTTGTTTTATGTGTATTTGTGGTTGATGGAAAGAATATATTCATTTATTAATTCTCACTTGGATATTATGATCATTGTAAATGATTACTTCGCAATCCCATTATTATCGAGATTGTTTGTTATTAAATTTGAGTAAAAGGAAAATATTTGAATATTTCATAAAAACAAATTTAATTGTAATATAATTATTATTCATGATATTTTCATTTAATATTACATTTTTCTATTATATGTTACATTAAATTTTTTAGAATATGATTTATTAAAAATCAGAAAACATTTCTTTCTTCATTCATAAATATGTTCTGTTACAAAATATTTTTTTATAAAAATTACTTAAAAAACGATTCTTACCTGTTCAAAATGATTTATTATAGAAATTTGTAAAATTATTAAATTTTTATGATATATTTTCTAATTTATATTATTTATTTCTCAAAGTAATTTTGTTATGTATTTTAAAGAAAATATGACTAGAATGTTCTTATAAAATAAGAACAAAGAACAATCATAAAATTTTATTGTGATAGTGTAAGGTTCATTTTACCATGTAATGAATTTTCAAAATTACCATCTATTATTAAAATAATTTCATTTATTCTAACATTACATGTGATTGAGGTAATTTTAAAAAAAATGTTTTTAAAATAAATATTCAATGAAATTGATGTTCAACAATATTTTTCTAAATGAATAATATATTTTAATCACTAATATTTTTATGATATATTTATTTTATTTTTATTCAACACTAAAAAAATCCTAATAGTAATATTGTAATGGAGATATATTATATTTTTACTATTCATGAACGTCCTATGGACATTTTAAGATCATTTTGAACCAGGATTTAATTGAAAATCACCTTCTAGTTTTAGTTATTATTCAACCACATTCACTTGAAATATAGACTTTCTTAGGATCACCAGTCATTAATTTATATATATTTTCTTTTTAATTTTGAGGAATTACTTTTTTTAATTTTCAGCATTGTGCTTATATTTGGATATCCCATTGATTATTTAACCAAAATTGAGATTATAGGATTGAAAGTATGCGGAACATAGTTTTAGAATCAGAAGGTAAACGGTGTGCCTTACCTATGAAACCGTACAGAAAATTGGAATTTTTGGATAGTGGGAAACCACAGGTTTACTAAAAGGATTTTAAAGGTGTTCCATGATTTATGTTTGTGATGAGAAAAGTGTCTTTGAATGGATTTTATATGTGTACGGCTTAAAATTTGTTTTTAAAAATGAAATTTTTTTATATCAGGTGTGCCCATTTTTTTGATTCTATATGGTGTTTCATAAATTATGAATGTGGTGTAACAATTTTAATAAGTTTTGAGAAACATGTTATTTAATGGTTTTACATATTATGTAAAATTTTAATATATTTATTATGATAAATGGTGGATTTATATGTGTATTTCATTTTCATGTTCTATTATTTGATGGTGGAGATATATATGACATGAGAATTATAAATTGAGAAGAAAGGGGAACTGATGGTATCATTGGTGGGAAAACTAGAACTAATACAATATTCATTCATAAGATGAATTCTTGTATTTTTCTCATGGCTTTTGTTGATTATACTGAAATGTGGAAAGTCCCAAATTCACATAGCATGATTTATGATTACAACACTTATTAAATTATGATGATGACTGGATTCCAATAAATCATTTGAGGGATTCTTCTCTAGTGTCTCATGCATTGGGATGATGTGGGTTTTGGTTTCTATAACAAATTTCACTGATACATGAGGTTTTTAGTTTACCTTTTTATTTAGTGCCTATGATGTTTTCCTGTGACATAGTGCACTCTTGAGATATTGCACTTACTGTCAAATAATTAAAAAAAATTATTACATGAAATGAAAATAATGTTTACTTCCTTTAAAAATAACTTCCTTTAAATGTAAATTTACCTTTTATTAAAAACTTATATTTTATATTTTATTATAATAGTTCAACATGAAATTTTTATTTTTTTTTTGTAATGCTACTTGAATTTTTATCACACCCTTCATACAACTTTGGGTGTATGTTGACCCTGAAATGTTTGAACCTGGTAGAGAAAAGTTTTTTATTGTTGATGGTGGATCTAGTTTATAGTTTTCCACATTATGAATATGTTTATGGTTTGTATTAAGGATGATATTCCTCTTCTATTGTGGAGGTTCCTATGATAGTGTCATTATTCCCAGTCCCATAGAGTAATTTTGGTTTTTTATTAGAGCAATAAACACTGAATCTAAAAATTGTTTTAGAATCACTGGTTATTATTATTAAGTCTTGTGATTTTTATTATTATGAATGTTTTATGATGATATAAATGGGTCATATAGTTTAAATTATTTTTCTTGGTTCCCAAGTACTATTATCCCACCTCTGTGGATTGTGAAGTCCATTCGTGATATGCCAAATTCTAGGTCAGGTGTTGGGTAACATGGAAAAAAGGCATGGTTCATGAAAAAATGGTTTTAGATGGATGTTACACACTTTTTGGTTCATTTTATTTGGGAAAGAGAATGGATAGATAAGAGATGGGATTATTGGGTCCTGAGGTTTTGGTTTTGAGTAGGGTTCTGGGCCATCACACCTCATGATAGAACATGAGTTGCCTCTGGATTTTTAGAATGGATTATTCATATCATTCAGGTGATTCATGCATGTGGAATAATATATTAGGAAACTTGGCGGTTGAGTTTTTTTATTGTCTTGTCATTGTGATGTATTTGGTTATTCTTTTATATGTATAAGTTCTGGATATTTTGTTATGCTACTGAGAATTTTAAGAACTGTTTTATATATAGAGTTTATTTGGGATTGTTGCTTGTTATAGAATTAAACCCTACATATAGACTCTTTGTGTAGCAGTGGAATGTTGTTGAAGAGAGTTCCCCCTCACTAATTGATCAATGTTATTATTTCATGAAGTGGTTTAAGATGTCCATTATTTGGGAAAGGAGCAGGCTAGTGTCCAATTAATGTTAGTGAAGCTGAACTGGGTCCTGCTATAGAAAAAATCACAAGAGTTCCCCAAGAACAAACCTCATTATTTCTGGGTAGCATGGAACCCTAGGAAGCAGAGAAGTGGATTTGGAAGATATAAATGGTGATAGTGTTTCTTGAAACTCATGGGGAAGTATATGTAAAATGTGCTTCATTCATGTTAAATGGTCTCATTCATAAGTGGTGGGACTCACTGGTGAAATGCAATGCCCATGAATATGGGATAGAATGACTATAAGGCAATTTATATGATCATTATTATCTTGAATAGTTTTTCATATGAATAATCGTAGGAGTTTTTGGAGTTGAACCATAGAGACTGATCTATGATAAAATTTTCTAATAGATTGTATGAATTAGTTTTGTACATGCCTGAACTTGGATCCATCATGAAAACATAGGCTCAACGGTTATGGGGGGGGTATGAGGATTAAAACCAGAGCTTAGAACGTCTTTTTTAAAATGAATATTATGGACGATGTTTTTTATTATTTCATGAAGGTATAGATTGATTGTAGTGACTATCCTGGTTACCATGGATTACTGTAAGCTATGGGTAGCGACATTTCATTAGAGAATAATATGTTTTAAGGTGGAAAGAATAAGAAGGGGGTGTTTGATTTTGTTATGTATCACATTACTCATCATATGAGGATTCCGATGATAGTTATGTTTTTTTCTGTTAGTATGGGAATGTAGGGCACATATAATCTTTATGCACATCTCCTCCCATAACATTTCTCCAATGTGAAGCTATGGGACACTTTCAATGGTATTGTAGGAGCTCATGTCTTTATTAGATTAGTACAAGGTCTGTAGATTCAAGGAGAATATCAATTATGTCATAGCCATCCATGATAGTGGGTTCTCAGTTTGGAAGTAATGGTAGAAGGGATAGATCAAATTTCTGTAATACTCCGTTTAATGAAGGGCTTCATGCTAGTGGTTGTTATTAGGCTCAGGCCTTGACAAGGAATCTTCTTATGGTGGATTGAGCATTAGTGGAATTGGATATAGGGCCAACCTAATTTCAAGGTACCATTATTATTGGATCATCCCTATCTATTTCTCTCTTTCATAATAGTTCTTCTATTTCATGGGTATCTTAATTTCTTTTTGATGTGATGAATTTTACAATTGAGCTTATGTCGTATGTGATGGATTTCGTAAATACGGTTGGTATGAATCAAGAGTAGTTTTTCAAAGGTCCGCCTTATGAACTCACTCTCTCAGGGTTCTATTTGTAAACAAATTATCTTTTTATTTAGATGGGCATATTTTACATAATCCATGGTATATATTAGATGTAACTCTTTTAGAATAAAATCTATTATTATAATAAAGGATTGATATTTATGTTACCTGACAGTAGTACCCATGTTTGGGTTGGTAAATTCGATCATCAGTCCTGTCATGTTGGACCACCACTCTTGGAGTTGAGAAATGTTTTTTATATTATTAGTTTTCTAAGATTGGTTGATGATTATGGTGCTCCCGATGTGAAATTATCTCCAACAGTGGATGTGTTCCTAGAGTTTTTTCAAAATAATTTTCTATGTTTGCATCAAGAGATGGATGTTGAGTTATAAATTGATTTGGAACCGAGAAAAAAACCAATATCTCTTACATTATAATGTATAACCCCCATTGAGTTGAGTAAAATAAATGTATAGTTGGATGATTTGGGATCCAAAGGATTCATTTTAATGTGAATATGACCTTGGGGAACACCTGTTTTATTTGAATAAAAGGTAGAGGGATCTTTCTATTTGTCCATTTATTACCAAAATTTAAATAAGTTGACCTTATAGCTTAAGAATAATTTTCCCCATATTGATATCTTTTTTACCAACATAGGATGGAAATGTAGTTTTAAAATTTTTATTTACATTATTGTTACCACATAGTCAGTGTTACAGTGGTGAATGTCCCAAAAATATCATTATAAATTAGGTACCTCCATTTTAGTTGTTGATCATGCTCTTGGGGTTGAAAAATTATTCAATGGTCTTTATGGTTCTTATAAATCAGATGTTCCTTTAGTAACTTGATTCGTTTTTACTGTATTTTGGGATGATGTCCATTATTATTCGATGAGCGAGGAGGAGCATGAGAATAATTTGAGAATTGTGTTGGGTACTCTTTGGTATCATTATCACTATGAAATATTTTCATGTTGATCCTTATGGATTAAAGTGGTGAAGTTCTGGGGACATGTGATCTCTGACAAAAGGGTTTCTATGGACCCTGATAAAATTAGCGTTCTGATATCATGGTAACATCTGAATATTGTTTTCGAGATTTGTATATCATTTGCCATAAAAATGTATTACTAGTGGTACATTCAATATTTCTCTAAGCTATATTTTCCTCTGAAGTCTCTCACATTGAAATGGGTAACGTTTTATTTGAGCACGAAGTTCAAGATCCATTTTATTATTTTAAAAAAGACGGTGACCACAACTCCCATTTTGAAATTTTTATAATCACGAAAGGGATATGTCATTTCATGTGGTGCCTCTTGTATGGGAAATGGGTGTGTGATGCTAAAAAATGACCATGTGGTGAATTATAGTTCTCACTAGTTGTGACCACCTTAAAATAATTACTCAACCAATGACTAAGAGTTTGTAGCAGTTATGCATTCAATGAAGATGTGGCACAATATTTTTTTAAACAATTTTTGTTCATTTGTATCAAAAAATAATAGACCATTATTTCACCTTGAATAATATAAATATATTGTATAGTTATTGGGTTTAGTATCTTTTGGGGTTACATTTTGATATAGTCTATAACCATAAAAATGTAATTTTGTGGGTGATTCATTCAGCGAATGATGTGCCAGTGCGAACATGGAATGATTAATGTTATTTGTTGATATTGATGGGAATTATTGTTCAGACTCACATGGGGTCCAAGCATCATAATGGAGTTCTCCTCTTTTCTAGTGTTCAGGTGGAAGCATCTCTTTATGATTTGATTCAGTGGGGGCATCCTAGTGATGATTTGTGCCAGTAGTTTATGTAGTTCCTTCATTGTGGGAAGACACCTTGTGATTGTTCACTATCTCCTAAATGAGATTTATAATTCAATGATATATTTGTGGTATCTTAATCAATATGAAAGGTAGTGATGCAGGATAACCACAAATATTAGTGGGTCATTCATCCTGAACCACCAAGACTATTTACGATATGCATCAGAATTTTTGATGTACATAACAGATTTATGAAATAGTTACATTTTTATTGAGGTGTTATACATGTCTCTATGTCAAGGCATAAGTCCAAAGGCCCTTATGTTTTATTTAGATGAAAAAAATTCCTATATAGATGTGGGAATATACCAATATTACAATAACTTTTCTCTTACCTCATACACCCAGGGGATAAATTCTATTTTAGTAGTGATGCATCATTTTAAAAAATCTGCCCATTTCATTCCAATCAGTCATCCAACCAAGTCGGATGAGTGTGGTCCATTATATGCTAAAGAGTTTATGAGGGTTCACATTGTTCCATAGATAATAATTTATGTTAGGGAACCCCATTTCACCTCATTTATTTGGGAATGAATTAAGAGGAAAATGGGGTCACATGAAATGTTTTCAATGACATTCCATCCTCAAATGGATTTTCAAATAGAATGGGCTACTCATATTCTAGAAATAAAATCACCAAAAATGTGTTCAAAATTATAGTGGTTCATATGATATCAATTTGGTATTTGTTGATTTTTAATATAAAAGTAGTTACTAATCATAAATTCTAATGACTATTTTTGAGGCGCTTTATACTTAAACGTGTGGGTCTTCATTGTGTTGGACTAAGGTGGGTATAACTTTATTTTATGGACCAATCCAATTGAAAGAGACCTCTAATAAAGTCATAGGAACAAGGAATAATTTTTTGATATCTAAGAATAACTATAAATACTATTTTAAGAAGCGTAACTTGACATTTGGGTTTTCCAAGGGTGACTAGGGATTTGGGAAAGTGGCACCGTTCTTAGGTCTTCCTCATTTCGGTAATCAAGGACTGAAAATTCAATTGTATGTCTAGAAATTTTAGATTTAAGAGTAGATTGACAATGTGAAATACATGTGATCTTTTTCTTCTTTGTTATCTTCAATTATTGACGTGTTCCATGTCAATCTGTTTAAAATTTCTAACCCATATATACCTCATGTGTTGAATTGGAAAGAGTTGGACTTGGAGCCTGATTTGCCTATGTTTGATTAGAGAGTGGAGATTGTAGATTCTTAAGATAAATATATTACATATACATATATTTAGTTTTTATATGTTCTTTTGAATCTTATTAATTATTATCATTTCATTTTGGATAAAAAGTCTTCGGTGGAGGCGAAGTATCCCTTATTTTCTATAATCAAGCTTCGGGTTGACTTTTCGAGGACATAATGTTTTCATGGTGGGGAGAATTGTCAGTTGTGTATTTTCATTTTGATGTATTAAATTTCCATTTTTATTCTAGTTATTATACATGGTTTTATATTTGATACATTGATTAAAAAAATAGATCTTGGTCCTAACAGTAGGTGGAACACAGTTTGTGCACAGTTATGGGAAACCATAAACCATGCCCAGAAAGCTGTGCGACTGATTGTCATTTTTGGAAAATGGACAACCACACAGTTTCCACATGGTTTTCAAACCACGTGAGGTAATTATGCATCTTTATCCTCCTAGGTAGATAGTGGTTCATGACTTCTACATGGTTTGGAAAACCATCCGGGAAAACCATGTGACCTGTCCATGTCAATAAAAAGTTTAATTTTATATTTATGTCCTATTCAATTTTAACTTCAAATTCACCCTTCATCATCAAATTTGAGCTGCCCAACCTAGGTACCTTCTTATCTGTCTCATGGATCCCTTATAACCCCTTAATATTGTTTGTTTTTTAGGATACTCTTTGAAAACATCAATTTAGTCTATATTCATTCGATTACTTATTAATTATATGGTTCTCATTATTATTTATTAAGATCCCAATTTTTAGTGAGTTGTATGACCTAATGAGGTGTTTCTTTCGTTACTATTCTGTTATATCATGATTTTTTATGTTAAATAATTTTTATAGGGTATTTTGGTGGTGACGATGTGGTTTCAACCTAATATCTAATAGTTCCAAACTGTGATTTAGGTGGTTAAATGCTTGAACATTTTTTGATGATTTGGAAATTATTTCTATGACTTCAAATGGTGTTCCAAGATATAAGTGTGTGGTAAAAAGGTGTTTTTAATGGTTTTGTGATTCATATGTCCTAAAATTTATTATTATAATGGGAATTGGTTGTACTTAAAATTTTATCATTTTCTATTCTTTTTAGAGTTTTTTTATAGAATGAGAATGTGTCTTAAAAAATGTAAATGAGGTGAATTTTTTTAAAAAAAGGGATTGGTTTTGAGTGAATTTGAAATAAGTTTTTATGATGATAAATGGTGGTTTTATTTGTGTATTTTCATTTCGTGTCTGTGAATGTTACTGTTCTAATATATATTACAAGAGAATTAAAATTTTACACAAAGGGGAAACCAAGGTATCTAGGTGGGAAAACATGAACAACTATTATAGTGACTCAAAAGTTGAAATACCCGATTCCTCTAGATGATTGATGCTAGTTAAAATATATGCAGAAAGTCTTAGAGTAAGTTATTGTGATATATGATTAAATCAATAACTATATTATTATGATTATTTTATAACTCTGGAACATTTGAAGGATTCCTCACTGGTGGATCAAGAATAAGGTTGATGTGGGTTCTGGTTTCTATACATTATTTCACTGTGTCATTACGTTTCTATGGTCCAATCAAAGTCACACCCTATGTCTATTCCCATGTCCTAGTTCTCTCTTGAGATATTTTATTTACCTTAATAATACAATACTAATTTTTAATTATATGATAATCAATGTATGTTTAAATCAATTAAAAGTGTTTTTCTATAAAAGTAATTTTTTAACTTTTATTTAAAACCAAAATGTAATAATGTCTTATAATATATCGATATGGAACCATTATTTTGGGGTGGTATCCCAGTTTTCATTTCTCACACAATATATACAACATTGGGTTTATGATGGTCTTCTTATGATTGACCAATGTAAAGGAAATATGTAACGTGATGATAGTTTATCTTGTTGCTTGTGTTACACTTCATGTAGGTGTTAGTGGTGGTGGTGGAATAAGTATGTTGTACATCTTGTTTTATGGTGGTTTTTGGGATAGCTTCATTGTTCCCATTCTATCATAGTACATTTAAGAGTTATATCAATCTATAAATTTTTTATTTTAAAATTATTTTATTATTTATGGTTATAATTATTCATCATTGTGATGTTTATTTTTATTGGTGGATTATGATTTTATAAATGGGTGAAATCAATAACATATTGTATTGTTGAAACATGTGCACTAGTTTCCTTCCCTTGGGGATAGGGACCTTCATTTGGGATGGGCCACAAACCAGCTCAGGTGTTAGGTTATATGGTACTCTAACATTGATCACACAATTAAATTTCCCAAAATATCCATATTAAATATCAAGTATATTTTTTTTTGTTTAAAATATTATTCTTTTATAAATATGGTTTTATATATTGAAATTAGGTTTTTATAAGGAAATATTGATAAATATATATTACTTAATCAATAATTATATTTGATGAAAGGGCACATTTTTTATGGAAGAAATAAAATATCAGATATTTAAGGATTGATTTTGACATGTTGTGATGGGTTGGACACTATATAATATATATCATAAATGAATCAGAAGGTATCATGATACAATCATTTTATGCAAGAACTAAGCATGTTTTTTCTATATACTAAAACTTCATGTGAATGGTTTTGATGTATAGGTATCATGATTCATCCTATCGCGACAACCAATAATTAAGAATTACCATTATTAATATTTCTATTATTAATATCCAAGATATTTTAACTATAATATTATATTTAGATGCATTTCCATTTTTTATTAAATGGCCTCTGGTTCTGATTAATTTTCCTTTCCATATTGATTATTCATATCTAGTAATTTAAATGGAATGTGTGATCAGTTATTTGACTTCCATCATTATCATGACTATTGAATCCTGAGTGATTCTCCTTTACATAACCCTGACTGAGAAATTGATATCACCCTTATTTTTTCCCAATCCATAGGATTCCCTGACATTTATAAGGATTGGTCTATAGAGATTTTACAAAATGTAAAAGAGTTATTCTAACTAAAAATATTTTTAATTTGTTTATAACAATTTAATTCGATACAAATGTATGTATCTATTTTGTAATGAACCATATATTTCAATGTAATTTTTGTATTATATGGAATTATAACGAGTCTTTGAAAATTGACGGTGAGTGATTCTGATGATTCGTGTTCCTCGAATAAATTTCTGATAATTTTATAGTACGTTCAGTAAACACACGAGTGGAATTTTCTAACTTTTGAGCTGGTGATCGAATTAAAAATACAAGGGCATCCTTGAATCCATAGCATCAAGATTTTCTTATGAGGGGTTCACATCGACTACAATATGTATGGATAAAAAGTCAGGTTTTGGGACTTTTTATGAACATAAACAACATAACATTGTTATTTTGTTTCCTTTGTTTTTCCTCCAACATACAAGCGGCCGCATGGGACCAGTGACGTGTCAAACTAATAAATGGCTTGACCTTTCAATCCTAAGTCAGAACAATATTGGGGAATTAGGAAGGTTATCAATTAATGAACCCCTATTATTTCCACGAATGTTTCTCACCCTCCCCCTCTCCTATTTATAGGGAGTTTGGGGGGGTATCAGCACTGCATCACAAAGTAATGAAGTGCTGACAATGTGACGAGATTCCAACACCTTGGAGGACAGAGACAGATCCGAAAATTGGTGAGAGTGACACTGAAACCCTTAACTGAATATCATCGATTGAGTGACATCATTGGAGGCTAGTTGCAGGGAATGACAAACACCAACCCACTTCTTCAACCACGTGTGTTTCTCCATCATTCATGAGGTAGGGGTTTATCTTGTTTTAAATTCCAAGATATTGTTGAACCCTTTAATCCTCAGTAATTACAACAAACTAACGTGGATGGTGCGGGGTTAACAAACCCATTCCAGACCCCGAGCTACCTTTATAACCTTGTGTTCTCCATGACACATCGCATGTGCGATGGAAACAACCGGTTACGATAGAGGTGGTGCGTAGTCGCACGCCGCAATAAGAGGTCATGACGTTCATCAGAGCACCCGACACCGGCTGACCACTGAGGAGGTTCAGCGCACCGTCGCATGCCGCCAGTGAACAAGGGTCCATGACCGAATCCACGATAGGTGATGGTGGCAACCGATAGTGGTCACGCATGAGGAAGGATGGTGGAACATGTGCACCACCGAAGGAACCGTCTGCGCCTCTTCAGCTGCGGCCGCGGGACCCAAAGTGCGTCCTGTGGGTGATATGGAAGCACCAAAAGGCATTGTCGTTTTCCTTCAGAATGGGGAACCCCCCCCCCTCGCACAAGCTATGGCATACCCTTCACCTAGGACACGCCCCCTATGGACCGCACTCCGACATGGGTTGTGCTCCACAGCGGGTCGGGCCATCCCCCCTTGCGGGCCGGGCTTCCCCCTTACGGGTCGTGCTTCCCGCTTGCGGGTCGGGATTACCCCCTTACAGGTCAAGATGCCCCCTTTCTGGATGAGCCTCACCCTTGTGGGCTGGGTGGCCCCCTCGGCGGCGTAGCGGCGCCCTTGCGAGTCGGGCCACCCCCTTAAGGGTTGCGCCAGACCGCTGCCCAGCGGGCCCATCCCACCATGGCCCAGTCCTCCCGGGTCAGACCTGAACCAAGATGGGTCATCATGAACTGGGTCGGGTCGAGATGAATAGGGTTAGGTCAAGCTTAACTGGGTAGGGTGGGCTCAGCTTGGGGTTTGGCTAGGTTGGACTGGACCCATACCCAACCAGGTTGAGTTTCTCTTAAAGGGCCATAACATGAGAATTGGGTGTTCGTTTGATGAACTGTCTGGTGCAATGGTACCCTTAGAGCGAGAAGGTCCTTTTGGTATACTCATGTGAGATTATGAGATAGTTGTTGTATGTCTGGGTTAGATCGAACATGTATCCAACCATCCCACCGGAACTAAAATGCCTAAAACTCACAGACTGGGTGTATGATTGACACAACATCTGTCGTGTTGGAACCCGTACAACATGGAAGTCCTTTGGGTTAGTACTTTTTATATATTAGTGGTGTTTGAGGTAAAACTGATATCTTGAGGTGAAGATTCTATGGAACTCGAGTGCACCGGGTGCATGGAATCCTGTGGAAGGATATAATGTGAAGAAAAAACATTGATCATATGTGGGTCTACATCTCTCAATTACGTCTGGGTCATCATCTATCATATCATGTCTGGGTCAGTGCTCAACAATCTTGTGTGGGTCAGCACATACCGATCCTGTGTGGGACAGATCCTGTGTGGGTCAGCGAAGGTTGTACCTATCGTTCATGTGTTGGTCAGAAGAAATGCCTCTTAACAGAATAAGATGATCTAGCTTGTGACTAATCATCTGTACTTATGTACTTATGTTATAACTAATTGTTGGTTGAGTCATTTACCTTCATGGTTTTATCTTCTTGGTGTTACCTATGTGGTACTTCAATCTTCATGGTCTTACGTGTGTGCTACTTCTACATTCATGGTGTTGTCTTCGTGGTGTTACATGTGTGGTACTTTATCTTCATGGTGTTACAAAAGTGTTATTTATACCTTTGTGTTATTACCTTTGTGGAATTCTTAACTCACTTATGATATGATTATATATTGATAACATAGGTATACATATGGGAATATACATAAGTATAGTTGAAGTCTTGAAATGTGGTTTTTCCATCCTAAAACTCTAGGAGACCTATGGGGGTCTCGGGGTCCCTACTGAGTATCATTATACTCACCACTGAACTCGATATGGCCGCACATTGTTGTGTCTTAAGCAGACAAAAAACATCATGGATCGAGGATGAGGGTGAAAATTCTAGATGGTACTCAGAGGTGGACCATTATGCGTGATGTGACACAGGGACTACTAATGATGAGATATACATACCCTTAAGGTTTGATACTTGGTGGAAGATCCAAGATCTATTTTGTATTTTCAGTTGTATTTTTACTTTTTAGTTCAACTTGTACTTTTCATTTGTGCTCATATTCCAGCACCATTACATTTTTCACACTTTTACTACAGTTGTATACATTTTGGTTTCTTTTTGTTGTGTTCATGGACTGTGTGTATGTACATGTTAAAAATTAAATGTTTTCCCGTGTTAGGGATACATCATTACAGTTCTAGTCACCAGCCCATGTCCAATGGAAGGTGGGATTGGTGTAGTCATGGCACTGGACCTGAGGGATGAGTTGTGAAAAAGTGGTTTCAGAGTATTCGTTTATATCGAAGAACTTGGACTCTGATCTTTGCTATGTGGAAATAGTGTTAAGGATTATGAGTGTGGTTTTCAGTTTGGGGAATATAGTATTGGTGTGGTGGCCGGCGTATCTATACATGCTGACCCTAAATTCTGATTTCCAACTCAATGCATGAAAACACTGATTAAGCGGGTTTGGGAAAAGTTTTTCTACTGATTTCTTGGGATCAGTTCACCAGGTATAACTTATTTACCATGGAACACCTGTGTTCTTTTAGGATTCCTCCACATAGATAGCCATCTACGATTCCCAATAATGTACTTTTTGACATCCCATCAATCAATAAGGACTTAGTGCAGGGCCCTCTTATGGCGTTAGAACCTCTTGGTGGTGTACCAGTAGCACCACTACCCATTAGGAAGTCATTCTAACTTGACCCACAAGCAAAGGATGCACAACTATTGAGCGTGTTGCATGAGTTTTCATGGAATAGGCCTCTGAGATTCTCAGGCGAGACTGACCCGAAGGCATCTGAGGAATGGATGGAGGTTTTGGCCAATGGTTTTCACTAAGTTGGGACACCAGCTGAATTGATGGTGATCCTAGCTACCAGTCTCTTCCACAGAGCAGATGGAAGATTTTAAAGTTTGACACTCCTGTTACACGATGAGGAAACCGTCATCTGGGAAAAATTTGAGTTCCTTTCATGGGTAAAGTTCTTCCCCGTGACTCTACTCTCAGTGTGTATAAAGGTGCTATTTCACTTACAGAAGGCCAGTATGAATGTGGCTTAGTACTCGGTGAGGTTCGCTGATCTCTCCTGCTAGTCCATCGGCTTGGTACGAGACCCAATCTTCAGCGCCTAGAAAATTGATCAGGGTCTCCTATGGGAGATTAGAGCATCGATGATATCTCTTAGAATTTCAACATAGGATGAGGTGCTGAAGATAACAATTTTGGTGGAGAGCTTCCAAGCTAAGAAGTCACTGTCAGTGAGAGCCACCACAAGACGTCAGGTAGTAGAGTCATCTGCAGCAGGCAATACACAGATGATCCAGGGCACCAAGTGGGCCAGACCTTCTAGTGGACGACCTTAGGATACATGGTCAGTGGTTAGGAGATCATGGGATAGAGGAGGACAATTGAATATCAGGTAGTGCTAATCATTCGACGGGAAGGGTCACATGGCTCGCGACTGCTCGAACTGCCGTTCAGACGACTAGTGGACAGTCATGAGACCGCCAAGGTAAAGGATGAGATTCAATCGAAGAGGTCCATAAGTTGCAGACAGATATGGCAGAGAAGATGGTTATGTATTACGTTGTGGGTGGGGATTCGAGGTTCTACAATCACTACCTCTAGGTGGTCCACACCAACCACATAGAGTAGGAGGGCAAGGACGAGGTCAACTATAGGCAGCTGAGGCCTACAGTCACGACGCTCCTAAAATGATTAAAGGTTCAATCTGTGTCTACTACACCATAGCTAAAATACTTATAATCACATGGGGTAGTCACTCTTTTATTTGTATGGCCCTCGTTTATATCATGGAGATTTTGGTGGAGTTTTTGGATTTATCTTTACGATTAGAGACTTCTATGGGAGTAGATTCGACAATTAAAAAATGGTTTCAGTAATGTTCACTTACTCTAGGAGGTGATCACATTGGATGGGATCTTCCAGTAGCAGTGTTGAGGACATAGGAAGTATTCTAGGGTATGTATTGGTAATCCACATTCTATGTTTTGATTTACTGTAAGAAGCACAATGTTCGGTGTGTCCGTGAGGGTGGGACCATGTTTTACTTCAGTGGCAAAAAGGGATACTTTGCAGCATAGGATGGACTTTCCTCGAGGAGGGTGATGCCTATCACACACCAGTTTGCTAGCCTTACCCTCAGAGTATTAGATTTTAAGAGTCTGAGGAACCCTTTAGTGGGGGAAAATTATGATGATGTCTTTCATGATGATGTTCCTGGACTACGTCCACACAGAGAGGTAGTAGTTTAGATTGAACTGTTCCCTGGGATAACACTGATATCAAAACTAGCATATTAGATGGCTCCCATGGAGATTCGTGAAATATGGGTATATTTGGAGACCTGTAGAGAAAGGGGATCCTATGGACCAGTATTTATCAATGGGTAGCCCCAATTTAGTTTTCCAAGAAGGTAAATGGGAGTTTGTGACTCTGTGTGAACTATAGTCACCAAAATTAGGTGATCGTGAAGAACATGTATACACTTAATAGGATTGACGATATTTTTTATCAGCTAATGGGAGATGGTTGGTTTTGAAAGATAGTCCTCATATTATGTTATCATCAGCTTTGGGTACGAAATGAGGATGTGCAGAAGACAACCTTCAGAAATAGGTATGGAAACTGTGAGTTCTGGGATATGCCATTTGGCCTAACCAATTACCTATAAGTGTTCATGGGACTCCTACAAATGATCTTCCATCCATACCACGATCCCTTTGTGGTGGTATTTATCGACGACACCTTGATATACTCAACATCATAGGAGGAGCATGCCAATAATCTATAGATAGTTCTGGATACACTCCGAGAGCACCAGATTTATGGCAAGCTCTTGAAGTGCCAGTTTGGGATACTAGTGGTCCACTTTTTGGGACACATTATCTCGGAGGCTAGAGTTGTAGTGAATCCATTGATGATAGAGGCTGTACTTGCTTGGGATCCACTTAGGAGTTTGACCGAGGTGTAGAGTTTCTAGGGTTTGGCTGGATACTACTTGATATTTTTTCCAGACATTTAAAGTATCATGGAACCCTTGTCATCATTTATGAAGAAGGGTCAGCCCTTCATATGGATGGAGAGATGCCATTAGAGTTTTTAGGAGTAGATGTAGATACTGACGAGTGCCCCCATGATGAGTTTACCAAAAGAATAAGTTGTGTTTGTAGTCTACTGCGACACATCAGAGACCATACATGGATATGTCTTGAGGAAGGAGCGAGCAGTAATCTCTAATGGTTCGCTACAGCTGAGACAACAAGTGTAGAACTATGCAAACCATGACCTGTAATTAGTATTAGTTGTCTTTTCCTTAAATATGTGGTGAAATTACTTGATGGGGAATGTTTTATAGTCTACTCTAATCACAAGAGTCCTAGTTATATCTTCTATCAGAAGGACCTGAACCATAGACAACGGTGATGGATAGAGTTCCTCTAGGACAATTTCATTGAGATATAATATACTCCTTGGAAGGGAAACATGGTAGCAGATGCACTCAGTATGAGGTCTGGTCTATTTTTTATGAGTTAGGAGATAGATAAGTAATCCGCGTTGTAAATATCCTTTGTTTATAGGGATGGAGTAGCCTACCTCCAATATTTGACAGTCACTCTTCCACTCATACAACAAGTCAGGGAGGCACATCTTGGAGACATTGAATGAAATGCTCAATGTGCTTATATATCCTCAAGACATGCACATGATTGATTTTCTGAAGGTAGGGAGCAGATCATCCTTTTCAGAGGACATACCATGGTACCCATGGTGGTATGTGAGGAGGTGTTACGGGAGATCCATATGTCCCCACTGGTCGTACATCCTTGAGTGGAAAAGATGTACCATAACCTCTGATGTCTGCACTGGTGGCCATGGATGAAGAAAGTAGGGGTAGAGTTTGTTTCTCTATGCCAGACTTGTTAGCAAATGAAGGTCAAGAATCAGGTTCCATGAGGCATAACACAGCCACTAGAGGTGAAAGATTGGAAGTGGGATGAAATCACCATGGAATTTGTGACAGGGCTTCCATGTACGTCCATGAGAAATAATTCCATCAGGGTGATCATTGAATGACTCACCAAGTTGGCCCACTTTCTACATATCTAAGAGAGGGGATCAGTAGAGGGTCTGGGACTCCTCAATGTAAATGAGATTGTCAGACTTCATTGGGTTCCATCGAAAATCATGTCTGAGCATGACACATTTTTTACATCCCAGTAGTGGAATATATTATAAGAGTCATTCAAGACACTGCTATGTTTGAGCATTTTCATTAATCCTCAGACGGATTGTTAGCTAGAGCAGGCCATTCTGACGCTGGAGGACAAGCTTTGTGCATGCATCCTATATTTTTTCCATACTTGGGAGGATAACTTTCCCTTGGTTAACTTCTTATAATACAATAGTTATCACTCCACCATCGATATGGAACCATTCTAGGACATGTACGGTCAACCTTGCATATCATCTCGAAGTTGGAAAGACCAGGGAGAGTAAGCACTTATGGTTATAGTGTTGGTATGGGATACCATTGAGAAGATGAAGATCATCCAAGAGTGGATGAATACTGCACAGATAAGATAGAAGTCTTATACTGACCAGAGTTGGAGACCTTTGGAGTTAGAATAGGGGGACCACATATTCTTGAGAGTATCTCCTTGACAAGGTTTACAGAGATTTGGATGAGGTGAAATGTTATTGCTGAGGTTTATAAAACAATTTTTTATACTTCGGAGGATAGGCGAAGTGGAATACCACTTTCCACATCCACTGTAGTTTGAGAGGGTGCACGACATTTTGCACAATCCTCAGGTGAGGAGATACGTGCATGACCCATCTCCCATCATCGACCATGGAATGGTGGACTTTGATGATGGGGAAATGTTTATAGAGGTTACAGTAGAGATTGATTATTGAAATGAGTGAGTACTTCATGAGCGATCGATGCCTCTGGTGCGCATTCTCGGGAAACAAGGGAACGTCCAAGAGAGCACATGGGATTGGGAGGATTAGATTCTTGCTCAGTACCCGCATTTATTTCTTAGTATATGTTGGGGAAATTGGGGAAGAAAATGAATAAGGTGGGGAGAATGTAATGTCCCAGATATTTCCATGTATTTTTTTATTTATAAGGAATTATTATCTGTATGTAAAAATTGAATGTGCATGATTCTGAAGCCTGGTATGCAGAGAATGAATTTCTGAACCTTTTTTAGGGTACGTTCAGTAAATGTGTGTGTGTAGTTTTCTAACTGTTGAATTGGTTCTTGGATTTAAAATCAGAGGGCATCGTTGAATCGAGAGCGTCGGGATTCGCTTAAGGGAGGATTTAAATTTATCATAGTAGGTCTGGAGAAAATGTTAGGTTTTGGATATTTTTAAAATAATAAACTGAATAACATTGTTATTGTGTTTCCTTTCTTTTTGATCCAACATACAACCGACAATGTGGGTCAAGCGACGTGTCAAGAGAACAAATGCCTTGAACATTAAATCCTAAGTAACATCACTGATGAGGATTTAGGAATGTTCCCAAATAATGAGCCCCTATTATTTCCACGAATGTTTCTCAGCATCCCCCACTCCTATTTATATAAAGTATGGGGGAGATTTCAGAACTGCTTCACCAATCAATGAAGTGCTGACAATGTGTCAAGACGCCAAAACCTTGGAGGACAGAGCTGGTTCTGGAATGTGGTGACGAGCGACACCAAAACCCTAAAATCGAAGATCAATGATGAAGTGGCATTGTTGGAGTCTATTTGTGGGGGACGGAGAACACCGACCCACCTCCTCAACAGTGGGTGTTTCTCCGTCATTATTGAGGTAGGGGTTTATCTTGTTTTAAATTCCAAGAGATTGTTGAACCCATGAATACTCCCTTGTGATTACAAGAAAACACGGATTGCATGCGCGTAACGAACATGGTCCAAAACCTCGAATACCTTTCTACCCTTTCATTCTCCATGGATGACCACCAGCACGATGGAAACAACCGGCTACGATTGAGGAAACACACCATCACGCGCCATAATAGGAGGTCACGACACTAAGCCCTAGCGGTCATCGGAGTGGCCAGCACCGGCCGACCATGGAGGAGGTGTGGCATTTCATCGCGTACCGTAGGTGAGCAAGTGGTCACAGCCGATACGACGATGGGTGAAGGTGGAGGTGGGCAATATCCGACCATGTGGAAGGAGGGTGGCATACACTTGCCGCCGGAGGAACCAGACACAGTTCGTTAGCCACAGTGGATAGAGGAAGCAGTTGGCACACCGGCCAATTGTGGAAGGAGTGGGAGGCACAACCCATGTTCCGCTGCAAGAGAAGAGGCTCCAATGTAATGGAAGAAAGACACACATCAGGGCCTGGGGTGATCTGGAAGAACCAAAAGGCACTGCCACTTCGCCTTCAGAACGGGGGACCCCCCATCCCTCTGCGCCATCTCGTGCAGACCCACACCTTAGGAAGCGCCACCTACAGACCGCACTCCACCACAGGCTGGGCCGCCAGCCTAGTGGGTCACGAGCATGTCGGGATGTGCCCCCATATGGTCCGAGAGACCACCTTGCGGGTCAGAATTCCCCCTTGCAGGTCGGGCTGCCCCTTACGGGCCGAACTTCCCCTCTTGTGGGACGAGACTCCCCCTTGTGGACGGATCCTTCCCCATGCAGGTTGGGATACACCCCCATTGAGTGTTGTGTCATTCCCCCATTGCAGGCCCAGCCAGACCACTACTCAGCTAGGCGAGCCTGCTGCAACCCAGTCCAGCTAGGCCAGGTAGGTCCAACCGGGTCAGACCGGACCCGAACCCAACCAAGCCTTCTTTATCATTAATAGTCATATCTTAAGAACTATGAATCAGTTTGATGAGCCTTATATGAAGCTAGAAACCTTAAAGAGATACATTAGTTTTGGTATATTCTACTAGAGTTTTGTAGGATGTTGGGGTACGACTGTGTTGGATCGAAAATGAATCCATCTGGGCCCCAGGAACTAAAATGATTATAACATACAATCCGAGCGTCTGATTGACGCACCGTCTCTCACGTTAGAACCCTTACAACATGGTATCCATTTGGGTTACTCCTTTATGGAGATTAGTGGTGACGGTGATATGACTGATATTCTATGGATCTTGAGTGTAGCAGGGCAAGGAATCTTTTGGCAGGCAGTAACATGATGAAAAACATTGATCCTGTGTGGGTCTCATCTATCGATCCTGTGTGGGTAAGCATCTACTAGATTCTCTGTGGGTTAGCACTCATCGTTCTTATGTGGGTCAGCACATACCAATCCTATGTGGGTTAGCTCCTGTGCGGCTCAGCGGGGGTTAGTACTTATCGATCATGTGTGGGTTAGAAGCAGTGCCTCCGAACAGAATAAGATGATCTAGCTTGTGACTAATAATCTGTAATTATGTACATATGTCATACCTAATTGTGAGCTAATTCATTTAACTTCATGGTGTTATCTTTGTGGTGTTACCTATGTGGTAATTCTATATTTTTGGGGTTACCTTTGTAGTACTTCTCTCTTCTTAGTGTTGTCTTCGTGGTGTTAGTCGTGTGGTACTTCTATCATCGTGGGGTTACGCGTGTGGTATTTTCTACCTTCATGGTGTTACATTTGTGTTATTCTTAACTCATTTATGAGATGTGTATATCTTGATATCTTAGGTATATGATTGGGCATATACATATGTAGGTTTGATGTCTTGATTTGTGGTTTTCCATTTGTGAAACTCGAGGAGACCTATGGGGGTCTCGGGGTCCCTACTCAGCATCCTTATAGTCACCCATGCACAGGTTATTCCCGAAACTTGTTGGGTATTTTGAAAACGACCAACAACATTGATCGAGGATGAGGGAGCCAGGACTTGATGGTACTCAGAGGTGGACCATTTGGTGTGACGTGATGTAGGGACTACTGATTGTGAGTTGTACCTACCCTTCAGGTAGGATCCTCGATGGACGATCCTGAAGTTGGTTTGTACATTCATTTGTATTTTTAATTTTCAATTGTACTTGTACTATTCAAATGGGCTTATATTCCTGACCCTTTACATTCATCAGAATTTTACTATAGTAATTTACATTGTGGTTGCTTCTTGTTGTGTTCTAGGACTGTGTGTCTGTACAGGTTAAAAATGCAATGTCTTTCTGTATTAGGGATATTCCTTTCCAGAGCCAGTATGTAGCCCCATTCCTATAGAAGGTGGGCTTGGCATAGTCACGTTATGGGCCCCGAGAGATAGGTCGTGACACATTTTACCAATACTACTAAATTACTTAGTCCCTGAAGATGGCATTCCTTAAATATTATTCCAATGTAATGTAATCAACATCTCTATTCACTTTTGAGGTCAGGATTCCATTAAAATTGTGAAATGACAAGGATTGTACATTTTTCTAATGGTATAGTTTTGAATATCTTCATTATTCACATTTAATTATTGATTACAAGATTGAAGGGATACTATAGTGATGTACTGGGCTCAACATTATTGATGAATAAATTGATCAATCGGTGTAAGGGGATGCTTTCTATTTATAATGTTCTCCATGAGATTGTAATAATAAATACATTAGAACATTAACCAATTTGACATTATAATAAATATGATAGGAGAACCCCATATTAATGAAATCATTGATGTAAAATAATTTTCCTTAAATTCCATATGATTCTTCTTCAGTTATTCATACAAGATAATGGTCATTCTATATGTATTCATTGATTTGGGTAGTTCAATAGGTATATGTTCATACTAGAAATCAAACACTTTTTTATAATGTATAATGTAAAAGTATTAATTGATTATTTCAATATATTCTTTATTGTATTGATAAATTTGGCCATAATTATATGTTCTATCTCAACCATTTGATCAAGACATGAATCTTCCTAAGTTGATAATATCCATTTTTCATAACAATATTCTTTAAAATATTAATTCTCATTCTTACACTTCCACAAAATCAAAGGGAGACCCAAGAAGTAATGATTTATATATCTCTTTAAAATATGATATTGGATTTATATAAGGATATACAATACTTTACCAATATAAAATACAATTACAAAAATAAATGTGTGGCCTTATTTTTGGGATTTTCTATCAATTGAAATTCACTAGGGTGGAGTTATATACCTGTGATGAAAAAAATTATCCATTTTTCACATATTTTAATCAATCTCTATGTTGTGTGGTTTAATTTATAAAGTCATACAAATAAATAAATACATATAACTGAGTGTATAACCAAAATTAAATAGTATGTTCAATATTCAATATTTAATTACCACTATACCAATGAACACATCATTGTTGGGATCCATGTTAGAATTAGAGATCTCATATACAATTAATATATCTCTGTGTCCTATATTTTTTTGACATTTATTATCATTAAAAACGATTATCCTAAAGTATTAGTATTAAAAATTTCACAAATTCATAAAAGATGAATCATATGACTGCATGAGGAGTGTTAATCAAAACCTTAATTTAATTCATTTTATTACATGTATTCTTCAACTAAATTCATCATTGATTATCCTAATTTACAAATTTTATATACCTGAATCATATATGTATTCTCTTGGAATAGTTTTTGATTATCTTCTTCCAACATTAATAACTTGTGTGTATTCAATTTTTAGTTCACCCATTGTATTTTTACTATGCCCCCTGAATTAAGCTTTATTTTATGATTTTTATCCCCATTCATGTGTGTATAATGGGATTCACAAATATCTATCTTGACCATAAGGGTACAATAAGAAATACATTAATTTTCATCAAATTCATGAATTTATAATTCATCTAATATACTACTATAAAATCTTCTATATTGTTGATCCACCATAATTTTTACATGTCGATGATAAAAATTGAGATATACCATGTAATACATTTGATGTTGTTATCATTTTTCCTCATAGACTCATAAAGATTTTTTTATTCCATGTAACAAATTGTATATTTCAAGATGGATAGTTAAGGGAAAATATATATTTAGAAATAATTTTATTTAATACATTCTGTTATGTTTAATATATTTCCTCAAGGGTATTTATGTTGTTGTTTAATGACTTCCACAATTTAGTTTCCCCCTTCTAGGAAATAAAATTCAGGTATTATCATGGAATTTATGTATTATTTTTATATTTTATAATGAATTATTACTAAACAAGGTGTTCAGATGGTGTGTGATTGTTATTCATAGACTACATAGAAAAATTTCATGAAGAATATTAAAATATTAAATAGAATTTGTGTGCATTTTTTTTGAAAATGTGGAATAAAATCTAAAGAATTTCCCGAATCAGAAATATAAGGGCACGATTGCATTCAGAACAATGACATTACTGTAAAAAGGTCAAAAAATCGACAGGCGTGATTCGAATATGAAATGAAAATTTTGTACAATTAAAGAAATTAAAGAAATTATGTTTTATTTTATTTATTGTTACGCGGAAATTCACAAATGATATTATTCATAATAATCCATGATATAAATTTAGGGTTATCGTCATAACCCTGGAATCTCTATGAAAGGTGGAGAAGGGGAACTCTCTAACAAACACCAGTGGATTGAAGATCAGTGATGAAGAAACCTCTGTTCTTATTCAACAATAGATCAAAACTATATGTTGGGTTATTTTTTTTATTGTGATTCCTATGTTCATAATTTAAACGACTAACACGATCTAGTCCAGAAACTGATTAGCCACAAACCAATCATACGTTGTGGGAGGGATTAGATTCTAATTAAAGGGATTCGACTTCTTCTGTTTTCTAACCCAAATCCCCTGGATCTTGATCGTTGGACAAGAACGCTAGGCCGAAAATGATAAAATATTTTATATGTTAATCACTCCCTCTGTTATTTACATTTAAGATTTTGGAACCCTATATATCCCATTTCAATGTTTCAATGTCATTCCCAGAATGATCGGACCGTAGAATTTGAAGTGAGATGTCAAAAGGGCCCACATTTGGGTAGATCAGGTCCCAAAGATCCGGGATCTATGATCATTCAAAATACTAGGCATCATAGGACGCTCAACAGTCCATAGAAGAGACCACCATTACAGGCCCTAAATTGTGGTATATTGAGGAATATTAGTGTTGTTTGTGAGGGGAGGCAGTGATAGATAGGGTGGCATGCGCCAGCTAGAGCAGCAATAGATGGAGGAGGAAGCGTCCAATGGTTAGTGGAGGGAGATCGGGACGTGGGAGACAAATTGTGTGGGAGACGTGTGCTGATGTGACTATGTGGCATGATGAGGCCAATGAGGCCATAGATGAACCGTGGGTGGCGGCCGTAGATTGCGTGTGATCCAGGGATGTAGAGGCGGAAACCGTATGGGTTCCACAGGTCAACAGGGTGTGGCAGACATAGCCGGGACGCAGAGCTAGAGTGGGTAAGAGCAGCTCACTAGAGCGACCATCGGGCAGAGGCAATCTAGGTGAGAGTTGAGTTGGCCTAAAAAATGGTGCTATCTTGAATGGTGAAACATCCCTAGTGGTTTGGGTTAACCTATCAGATCGGGTCAGACCCCAGTCAGTTAGACTTGGCCATATTCAACTGTGGTGGTTGATCGAGCTACGACGCAGTGAGGACAGCTGGTGGATGGTCGACCTCTGTGCTGGATTGAGCTTCTATGGTGAGGGTGACTGTGTGGGAGGCCACACCGTGTGGCAAACCATGGAGGTCAACTGCCACAGCTGGTGGATCAGCTGTACGGTTGGTCCAAATTCCCATTGGCCTCCCCGCTTATGAAATTTTCATATGCTTCTAACATTCAAACCATATGTCCAGTTGATGAACTATTTGTGGTGTTGGAGCCCTTGTAATGAGGTAGTCAATTTGAGATACTCCAAGTGAGTATTTTATAATTTTTCCAAATTAACTAAACATGAGGAGTGAGTTATTTTGGAAAGTGCATTTTTTAGAGGAATCATATTGTTGGCTATGAATTTGAGACTACGTGACATTCTGAGACAACGTGACTTTGTGAAACTACATGTATTACAGAGAATAACTGTCTTACTGATTCTATGATTTTTCTCGGTACTGAGTACCTCATCGGGTCTACGTGTCTTTTCGATACTGGTTGTTTTGTATATTACGTTATATAATCCAAATTTACATACTACAGACATGTACCTTTGTTAGTGACTATGTATCTTTTTTTTGAAATATTTATTGTACTTCACTATGGTAGAAATGGTATATTTATTGTTGGTATGAAAAATTTATTTATTCATGGTGTACTTAAAGTATTTTTTATTTGTATACATCATTGATTTCTCAGTGGTATTCATTTTTGGTTTTAGGGTGTCATATTGAGTACGTTTTCACTCAATCCTGCATGAGATATGCCTACTAAAGTCATGTATTGTGCAATATATCAATACATTTATTGATTCCTAGGTGACTAGGATTAGGTGGGTGTTAGGGATACCATCGAGTCTAGGTATACTCTAATAGCTTCAGACAACTATTCAGTACCCTGCCATTCAGGTAGGGTTTTCTACAAATGAGTTTCAGGAACTTGTGAATTATCATTTCCAGAATCCTTTTTGGGTGGGATTGTATCTTGGACATATTTAATTTCTAATTTTCTTTTATCATACTCTATATTGTGTACCTTAGTTCAATTAACTATTTTTTACTTATTGTATATCATTTTAGCATTTTGTTTTTGGGTTTGTGTGTGTGTGTAAAGGTACTTAGGATGATTTCTTCCATTTGATGGATATGCCTACCTAATGTAAGTATCCAGCCACTATCCTATTAGAGGTGGACACATTGTAGTCATGACATGGGTCCCTCCATGATGGATCGTTACATAGTCGTATTAGAGGATTTTGTTCAATGTAAGGACTGAGAATAAGTGATATTTGTTTGGGAAAACAGAGTTAAGTGTTTATAGTTCGTATTTCTAGAATGGGATACCAGTGTTGGTGCAGTAGCTGACATATCCATACAATAGGACTATGAATTCATCATTTTGAATTATTACATTAAAACACTAGTTTTAGGGAAAATAGTGGTACATTAATCATATATGATTTGTCTTTGTTCTCATGTACTTCTAGTGTCATCTCACCAGGTATACTCTATTGATCATCATACATATTGTATTATATCATGATACCACCACATAGAAAGACAAGAAGGATTCGATATCATGATAATAAAGATGATATTCCTAGGGAAGAGTCATTAGTATAGGGGAAATGAATCAAAGATAGAAACCCTTGTTATTTACTAATGATACCTCCACATGTCGAGTAGTACTTACTACCTGCACTACCTGTTGAGGATGCACGTAGGTTGAGTGAATTTCATCAGTTACAAAGATAGTGACCTCCCATGTTTCTACATGAGAGAGACCCCTAGTAAGTTAAGGATTGGATGGAGGCAGTTTCACATGTCATCCTCCTTGTGTAGACACCTCTCGACTAGATGGCAGTCCTAGATGCAAGTCATCTTCATGTCTCAATAGGATGATGGTGGAGCTTAGTGACTTAGACACACAACGAGATGACTCTCTATTGGGAATAATTTGAGATTATATTCATAGAAGAGTTACTTATAGATATATTATTCTCAGTAAAAATATAGTAGCTTCATCATTTATTATAGGGAAGTCACATAGTTGGGAATTATTCAACGAGATAAATTGAACTTTCTCACTACTCCAAAGTAATTGTATGTTCAATGTTCATCATATCATGGACATTTGATCCGAGATTGAGTTAGTAGATCATGGAATCCGTGATATCCCTCTGAATTCCAACATATGATGGGGTAATGTAATGCGCTCTTCTAGTGGATGGATTTCGAGCGTATTAGACACTAGTAGTTGGTGATACCACCAGGCACCATTTAGATGTGACATCAGATATAGGTAGATGATTGCAGTCGTATGTACCCAATAGGGTATTGAACTCATGGGGATGACCCCATGACATAAGATATATAGTGTGGGGTTCCTAGGGAAGTGTGAGTTAGCTAAATTACATGTTATGTTACTCATGCGGCGGTTGGGGACACCCGGCTCGAGATTTCCCAAACCATTATATGAATGACTAAGAGAATGTCAAGGGAGCACTCAAGAAGAGTTAAGGGAAAGAATAGGTTGGTCTGCAAAGAGGAATATGTGGTAGAGGAGTAGGCATGATAGTAGAAGATGGGTAGAGGTTCGATGTATTACCACTACCACCCATCTGTGGTCAGTGAAAGTCTTAGAAAGCAACTGGATACAGTTGAGGAAATATTTAGAATATAGAGACGTATGACCCCATGTCTACATTGATGATTATAGGTATGAGCTATTTATTTTCATCCTTATCTTGAGTTTTTATTGACATAGGATGCAATCATTATTTTCATTCCATGATCTTTATTTGATATTCAAATATTTTAGTGGAACCATTAACTTAACCCTTACGTTTAAAGACTCCTACGAGTGAAGATTCAATGATCAAACACCAGTGATGAAAGTGTGACCATACTCATAGAGGCTATATTTTTAGTTCGCATCTATGGGTAACAAATTCGAGGATTTACTATATCATTCTCGAAATGGAATGGTTATCCATAGTCCATGGTCAGATTTATTGATTTGGGAAGAATGAGTCATGTCCTCATTGATGGGAACAAGGTTTTACTTTTTTAGAGAAAAATAAACCCATGAAGAACCTGATGAATACACATATAGGGAAGTGCGGATGATCATGCATAATTTGGATAGCCTAAGACTCAGATATATGGATGAGATCAGTGCCAAGTATCATGCAATGGTAGAAGAATATGAGGACATCATTCATGTGGATGTTCTAATATTAACTCCCCAGTGGGAGATAGAATTCTGCATTGATCAATTCCCTAGTGTGACACCAATATCCACACTTACATATTGAATGTCTCCCACAAATCTTCATGTACTGAGAGTACAATTGGAGGACCTATAGAGGAAGGGATTTATGAAAACACCTATTTCACCATTTGTAGCCACAATTGTTTTAAGATGTTAGACGTTAGATTGAGGTTATGTTTGGACTTCCAAATCATAAACTAGGTGACCGTGACGAGAAATTATCCACTAATGAGGATTGACGACCTCTTATATAATTTGAAAGTGGTTTGGTGGTTCTCAATGATATTCCTCAGATATGGCTATCACCAACTTCGAGTAAGGGATGAGGATATATAGATGATGGATTTTAGATTTCATTATGGAAACTATGAGTATTGTTTTATTTCCATCATCATAATGAATTCCTCAGTAGTGTTCATGTTACTCATGAACTCGATATTCATGTCATATAATGGTTCATGGTGGTATTAATTGATGTAATACTAATGTACTCGACATCTGAGATGGAGACCACAATAATCATGAGGGTGGTTAGGGATATACTCTCAAGAACAACATTACAAAAGGCTCTTGATGTGTCAGTTCTGGATTTGAGAGGTCCATTTTATAGAAAACAACATTACAATATCTGGATTTGTGGTGGATGAAATGATGATAGAGGTAAGGATATCCTATAATCCAAACAAGAGAGTTACTGAGGTACATTGTTTCCATGTGCTTGTTGGATACTTTTGTAGGCCTGTACAAAAATTTTCTAGAATAGCAGCATCCATGGAAACATTGACATGAATGGATAAGCCTTTCATTAGGAAGAAGATGTTCCAAGATAGTTTTCAGCAGCTATGGTAAATATTGATATGCACTCCCATCATGAGATAGCTACAAGACAATGTTGAGTACATGGTGTTCTATTATGCATCTGGAACTGGGTTTGGTTGTGTCCTGATGATGGGGAAAGAATTTATTGCCTATTATTCATGATAGTTGATATCACATTAGAAAAACAACATGACCCATGATCTTGTGTTGGTAGTGTTGGTATTTAAATTGAATATGTGGATATACTACATTATGGGAGAGTGAATTATCATCTAATCTGACCACAAGAGTCTCATGTATATCTTATTTTAGAAGTATACTAACATGAGATATATGAGATGGATAGAGATCTTCCAGGACCATAACATTAAGATTTTCTATACTCCTGTGATGGGGAACATAGTGGAAAATTCTATTAGTAGTACATAAAGTTGACCATTTCAGAATGAGGTGTTTGTGAAATTAGCCTCATTAAAGTTATCCTTTTTGGATGGGGATAGAATAAAATACCTCTAGTTGATGGATATCACCACTCCACTTTCACAATGAGTTAGGGAGGCACTACGTGGAGATACTGATTGTTAGACTTTACAGGATTAGATGACCACATGGAATTACCCTTATTGATATAGGAATGATGGGGAGCTCATAGTTCTATGTAGAGGATTCACAGTGGTACTAGTGGAATTACAGGAGGATTTCCTGGGGGGTTTAAATAAACCCCCATTGGAGGTACATCCTAGTGCAGCAAAAACATACCAAGACCTCTGAATTCATTTCTTATGGTCAGGGATAAATAAGTCAATGACATAGTATGATACTAGATGTATCACTTTTCATCATGTAAAGGCTAAGAACCATCTTTTATTAGGTTTGACTCAAGCCCTTTGGTTCCAAAATTCAGGTGGGATGGGATATAAATGGACATCGTCAAAGGGTTACCACCTACATTTTGGGATCATGATACCATTTAGGTGATTCTTGACCAATACACCAAGTCGACCCACATTCTAGTGATTTAGTAGTATATCATAGCATAGAGATTGGGAATCCTCTACAAGAAGGCTATAGTTAGACTCCTTGGAGTCCCATTTTAGATAATCTTAGATCATGATGGTCGATTTACACCAGTATTTCTAAAGGGATTGTAAAATGAATTTGGGACTCATCTACCCTAGAGCACTACATTTCACCGGCAGACAGACGACCATACTGAGAAGACCATTCTGATTATGGAAGACTTTCTACGTGCTTGTATTCGGGATTTTGGGTATAGTTGGGAGGATCTCCCACCTCTATTGGAGAAAATTTACCACAACATATACCATTCCACTATCAATATAGAACTATTCAAGGCATTGTTCACGAGACACTACAGGTCACCAATTTTTTGTATGCACCAAAGATATTCCACACTCATGGGCCCAGAGATGGTGCAGAAGACTATAAAGAAGGTGCATGTCATCCAGGATCAGATGAAGAATTCATAAAACCATCATAAGCCTTATGCTGAATAGTGACGTACAACATTGTTGTTCGAGGACAGAGACCATGTATTCTTTTAGTTCTCTCCTGGATGTGGGATACCCATATTTTTCTAGGGTGGTAATCTATCTACATGGTTCATTGGAGATTTCTAGATACAAAAAAGTGCAGTTGAGTTCACATAAGGCTTAGATCATCCTCCATAGTTCGAGTGGTTGAACCACATCTTTCACATGCCACAGATGTGGGGATAGATACATGATCCATCACACGTAATTGACTGGGGTGAGAAGAAAATTGATGATGGGGTATCATTTATAGAGTACCCATTAGAGATTTTGGGTCTACCAGAGATAATCTATCATGGGTGGATGATTCCTCTAGTGCATGTTTAGTGGATGAACATGCATCATTAAGAGATCACATGGTACATAGAGGGATTTTGTTCTTGTTAGCAGCATTAGATTTAATCTAATTTCTAACCAATATCTATTGGATATTGGACATTTTCCAAGAACACTTTTAAAATGTGTTAAAACCTTTTCTATGTGATTTTATCTCTCCGTTCATCTTGTTATTTTCTTTTAAAACCCCACATTTCCTGGTTCAACATTACCAGTTGTTTACGAACACTACCGAATCCTTAGATTCAAGGATAACTGACATAAGAGGCTGTATCAGGGTATATTAGGTCACGAGGAACCTGTGTGTATGATCATACCATAGTATGGGCAACGGAGGAGACCCATTGGTCTACAGAAGGGGCCAACGATACTGTTATAGCATAGCAGACCATTGAGGCATGAATACGGCACTAGAACCAACAAGGGGAGGTAGTGGTGACTGGAGCGGTGTGTAGAAATGGTTGATGGTAGAGGAATATGATATTAATTGGAAGATTGGTGGGATGAGGTAGGAAGAACTCATGGGAACTTCAAGGTGCGGTGGATGTGGGACACAGTGAGGCCAACATGGATCGTGTAGACCCATGGGAGCCTATCGTAAGTGTGTGGGAGTAGGGGTGAAGAGAAGAAATCCATATGGGATACACACGCCAATGAGATAGTTCTAGATGGGGTAGTGGAATAGATCATCTAGCGAGATGAGGTAGGCTAGGATAGAGTGGAGAAGGATGGGACAAATGAGTTGGTCATTAAGGTTGTTCGGGGCTAGATGGATCGGGCCCGGGCCCAGTGGTCTAGGTCAACCATTCAGATCTGGTAGGAACCCGGGCGGATAGACCATTCCATGGATGAACTTAGTGGTCAACCGTGGTAGGTTGGGATTCCATAGTGTTGTCGATATCCATAGTTGGTGCAAAGGCCCAGTAACCTTTTCCCTTCTGAAATATTCTATCAATAATAAAATTCAAACCGTGTGACCTTTTTACAAACTTTTTGTGGCATTATGACCCTTACGATTAGATGTTCATTTTGGGATACTCTATGTTAGAATTTTTTTTGAATGTGTGTATATTAAATAATGGATTGAGCATTGATTTATCCATGAATGATAATGATTTGAGTAGAATCATTTGGCTGGATTTGACTTTGAGACTACATGATATTCTGAGAGTACGTGACTTACCGAGACTACGTGTGTTACAGAGACTACACATATTACCAAGACTGTGTGGCTTAGTAAGATGACATGTCTTATCAGGAGGTAATTTCTCACCAATATTTTGTTTCTTATCAATACTGGGATTTTTTTGGATTACATTAGATAATCTTGTATTTCATACTATAGACATATACATGTGTGAGCATACTATGTAACATATTTATGGTATACTAAATGAACTTTTTTTTGGTATACATATTTCATTTTATTGTGGTATTCTTCTTGTATTTCTTCTTAGAATACATCATTTATTTATTTATGGTATACGTAGTGTATTTCATAGTCGTATTATTTTATTGTTTTGGGGTTTCCTTATGAGTATTATTTTACTCACCCATGAATGGGTTTTGCCCATACGTGTTGTGTCTTATGCAGATGATCAATGATTTGACAATGTAATAGGTGGACATGGACATTGTGGTACATAAATAGACTGGATCGTCGATGTGTGCTCCTACATCATCAGATAGATCTTCAATATCATTCCATTTGTGTAGGTTTTTCTAAAAATTATCTTATGAATCATGTTCTTTAGCTTTTCTAGAATCCTTTTGGGTGGGCATATATTCTGGCACTATTAACTTTATTTTTTTATACTATATTACTCTATTGTTAGTATCTTAGGGGTATTCATTATTTATTACATAGGGTTTTAAATTTCATAATTTTGGGCATGGAGGTGTGTGCATGTGTATAGGTACTTATGAAAATGCCTCCCATTTGTGGGACATTCCTACTCTTTGCTAGTCGTCAGCCCTAGTACTATTAGATGTTTTATTATCTTATTCATGAAACGGGTCCCTCAGGGATTGGTCGCGACAATTCATGTATAATTTTCACATGTTGAGACCAATGGTTGACAAATAATATCACCTCATTGGTGTTAATCTATTATACCATTATGATGTGATAATAAGATCTAATAACAGTTGGATTCTTTTTATGAATTAATAAATTGACCACGACATGCTACTTTTAATGAGAATGAGGTTTTTCATCCAAATTACTGTTATAAATCATATCTAGAGTAATTTGATCAGTTTTGTCATGATGTTCTTTGATACCGATCCCGCTACGTTTGGAATATCATTATGAAAATCATCACATTTTTTTATCACATTTGTTTTTGTCATGACCTCTCATATTTTCCGCCCATTCCTTACATAATGTAAAATTAGGGATCATAATACAAAATATAATATTCACATAAAATGAAATACTATGATTACAAAACTAATGACATATTTATGAAATTTATATCCTATATTATGTGTTATTCTATTTTAAGAATGTATTTATATGGTAGTTGACATATAAAATTCTATTCTAGAGTCTCAAAAACTTTTATTATCTAGGTGGGGAAGTAATTTCTAAGCTAACCTTCGCTATATAATACCACAAAATTTAAAAATTTTCTTATAATAATACCTATCTCTTTGGTTGTCACTCATGTAAACTAGTCCTAGACATCAAAAAATATACCATTATTTGATACTAATAGTGATGATATAGGTCTTTTACCCATATTATTACATTATTTTTAACTTAAATATCTATTAAACACATTACCAAAATCCAGATTCCAACATTCCTTGAATAAATATGTTCCTAATAAATTGATATGAAACAAAAAGCATAAAATATTTCTTTATAATAAATATTAGGGGTGAATATTTATTTTATCATCTGAAAATGTACAGTATAACCTACATATAATTTAATATAATTGGGTGAGTTATAAATTTTATTCATGGAATAAAAATTATAATGAATGAAAATATACAAATCACATAAAATTTCATGATATCATCAAAGACTATTTACAAGAATTTTTATTTCTATGTATGATATTAATTTATCAAAAACAAATTTCCATGTTATAATTACAATGAAGAAACAACATGGAAGAGGGAATGAACATAAGAGAAGTCTAATTTCCCTGTAAATATCACATGGTTGATAGATTCAAATCATGGGTTAGGCTTACACACATGTTGTATACATATCACCTCTCAAGAAAAAACATTATCCAATAAAATATATTAATATATGGGAACCCCAATCATATCATGTAAATTCATGCATGTTCCACATAAATGAATGAAAAAAAATTCATTAGTGTAATAAATACATCTATAATTAAATTGTCTACAATGTCCTTCGTTGAATCAAAATCTAAATAAAATTCATTATTATTCTAAATATAATAATGAAAAAAATATTTTTTCTGTTTATTTATAATTAAATATCCATCTATTACAAATATGGTGTTCATTTTGAATAATTTCATGAATATGGAATGAAATTTATGTATAGAGATGGACTTTTAAAATGATTTTATAGGAAATTGGTTAAAGGGATTTTATGAAAGAATGAATGTCATATTTTTATGAAAAGACAGAAGATAACAAGATTTTTTATCCTTAAAATATTGTTTAATTTAATAAAATAATGAAAACAATTAAATATGTTATAATATTGTTACATAAAAGGATCAACAAATGTCAATGTACTTCTTGATCGGGTTTGATTTTAAAGAGGACATAGAGATATAGGCATAATGAATGTATAAATCCATCAATAGATGTAAAAATATTATAATTCTATAATTAATATATATATATATACATATAGGATTTGTAGATATTTTATAATTATTAATAGATAGATAATGTTAGTTAGAGTGAAAGTAGTCACAACCCAATGTAATGGGGGTGTTTTGTAGAGTTCCTTTTCCTTTGATCCATGAATAATCTACTTGTGAAACTAACATAGTTAATAATAAAATTATTTTCATTAATAACATAATTAATAACCTATTCCACTAATATTTTATTTTTTATAGTCATATTATTTCTATTTAATGCAATTTAAATGAGATATACTGTTTAGTTTTAATGTTCCAAAGAAACTCGTTTCATGGTTCCTAGGATAGATAAATTATGGATAATTATAAATGTTATAATTAATCGGTCAAACAATATTGAATTAAAATTAAATGATATTAATATAATTCAAAAAATTAAATGTTTTAAAATACAAATATGTGTTATGAAACCATTATGATTCATATATTATATAAAATTTCTTTTTATGGGTAGTTGATTAATGCAGTTTTAAAAACTATCATGAAAAATATAAATTATATTTAATTCACAATTTAATAAATAATAGCTTAATAACAATACAATTATTATGTACTTATTTAACTGTAATAAAATTTCTATAAAAAATCATTGATGTTGATTGTGAAAATGATATAAGTTCTTCATAGAGGGGTTGAACCCATAATAACAATAACAACGATTTTCATTCTTAAAGAGTAAAATAGAATAGGATAAATGATATGGATTGCGTTAATGTAATAACACATATTTAATATTTATGACAAGATATTTTTTATTTCATTTTTTATGAAATTTATTTTTAGGATGAGGATGAAGAAAAATTTAATGTATTTTTTGTGGGCATTACCTTTTACCTATGGAAATATCCTCATTGTATTCCCCTTAATGAAAATTGGATTTGTATTCTGGTAATACCAAGGCCTCTTGTGTTTTTGGTGAAAAAAGGGCATACATTTTTCAATAAATTTGTATCTTTTGTAGGATAGAATGTTTTAATTGAAGAAGTGCTACGGTGTGGAATTAATATAGTGAGGGGAGGTGTGTTTTGAATATAATATTGATGAGTTTATTTATAAGACTCCACTATACAAATATTGATGAATTATGTGATCATGTATAAAATTTAGTCCATTTAAGAAAGAACAAATGGTATCATACATAATCTATGAAACATTTCTTTCTGGTTTTTTATTATATTGTAAATTACTGTATTTTTCAAAATTTCAATATTGACAAAAATACACAAATTGTATAATAATACCAACAATTCATCCAATTTATTAACATATATCTTCAAAAAATGATTTAAAAATTAATAAAATAATTTCATAAATATGATGAATTATATATTATAATTAAATATTTTTTTTCTAAAGTTCTCATTTGAATATTATAATACAGTTTCTGAACATTTGAAAAAGTACATGTTCCCTCAAAAAAATATTATAATGAATTTTTTTTATGAACATAATTTCTGTAAGGACGTTATTTTTAAAATATTATTCATTTTTATAAAAATATTGATAAAATATATATGAATTAAAAAATAATAAACAATTATGTCATATTTTTTAAAACATTAATTTACATGTATAATGATATAACTATTCAATATATTCATTTTTATTTAGATGAATAAATTTTATTTTAGACATTCAGTCATGAGGATACAATTCTAGTAGTCATGTTATGTTACATAATGATTTGATTACTTTTCCAATGGTAATACTACTATCCCAATGCATATATTTTTTCAATCATATTGGTTATCTTTTTTTTTGTAAATATAATGTGGTAATTAACATAAGAAAACGTATTCGGTAACATAATTCATGGAATGTGCTTTTTATAATAATACATCACTAAATATGAAAAATTATATGAGTGGAATGAAAATTCTATATATTAAATTATTTTTCCATATATTCTTCACCCCTTAATAAATTTTATCAGGGAAAATTTATTTTACATACTATGGTGAAAAATTTTAAGTGTATGGACTATTGATTTCTTCCTCTACTTCCCATCCCAAATCCTCAAAACTATTATTCCACCACGATAATTGGATTATGATATCTACAATGATATGTATAAAATTTTCTCAAAAAAATATATATTTCAATGGATGATCCTCATATGATATAATATGAACCAAATGTAATATAATTATATTGGGTACCTATGTGTGATTTAGTATATTATTTATTTATCGGGATACATGGAATACATTATATTCCTGACAGTGGGTTGGGGGAGTGATATTAAATTGGATATAGTTCTAATGGGATAAAAATTCTAATAGTGGATCACATACTTGGGAATAATTCCTCTATTACTCTAAAATACCATGTCACTCTCCCATGGGGATATTAAAATGAACTAATTATCTCTAAAATCAGAATCTATGTCCCTCTGAATGTTAACATAAAATCTAGTTTGTAAACTTCGAGATCTCTTGATATGTTGGGAATTGTTATTGAGTTTTCCTTTATTCTGATTGACCATTTTGGGTCCAATAATAATTTTTTCACAAAATTAATAACAACATGTTGGTATTCTATTAAAATTTTAAAATGTTTATCATATGGGAAAATATGGATGATTGAGTGAATTTTATTTTTGAATGACAACATGAATAGATTGAATTATGGAAACCATTCTTCTTTGATGTCTATTAATAATTCAATAATACTATCTTGAAGGTTATAGATATGATTCTTATATATTCCATTAGTTTGGGGGTTATAAGTAAAACTTCCAATAAACCTAATGGGTGGAGCCAGTGGATAATTTTATAAGAAAATATAGCTAATCAAAATAACTCAATTAGACATAATTGATAGTGGGTTTAAATATATATTCACAACATATCTTATGTATATTAATGCAAGTTGATAAATTAATAATTCTTCTCCAAATTTAATGTAGGTATCAATTTCAATATGATGATCCACTACAACCGATATATAATTATTCCAATTAAATTTTATAAGAAGTCCTCTAAAAAATCAGTAGTGACTTGCTCCTAATTCCATATGGGTATGGGTAATTATTTCATCTACCCCATTGCCTATTTCCTTCCACCCATACCTGGGTGATATAAAATTATTATCTATATCTATTATATTATTTACTTATTCATATTTTATAACTAGTAATTCCATCTATGATATTTCTAACTGGGTTAATGTGAATGGTTGAAATATGTTTATCATTAAAAATATCCTTCATTGACTAGATAATTTATATAATACATATACTTAAACCAAAAGTAATAAATCATTCTTCAAAAAAAATTAACTCTTAGAAATTCCCATATCATATAGAATCCTTTTCTTATTTCAACATAATCACTTGGTTAATACCATATAATTTATTGATGGTTGTGGAATAATTTTTTAATGGAATGAAGATGTTCCTTTTTTATTATCACCCTCTTCCATCATTTTCATATATAATATGGTAGGATCCATCTCAATTCTCATTATGGATAAGGATACATTATTATTTTAATGTAGAGCCTCCACTACATTAATATACATTATCGGATGGTTGTGGATTTGATGTCATATTCATTGATCACCTATAAAAATCATCATCAGTTAATATTAAGCTATTTTTATATGAATATAAAATTTAGGATCTCATTATATATATATCACAATTCCCTTTGTCATTATAATTTCTCAAAATCATCAAAGTAATGAGAACTAAATCCAACAAAATATCATATGTTTTTTAGTTATATTCATGAAAATTAAAATTATTTTTCATATAGGATATCACATTATAACATTACATTAGACATTAATTGAAGAATTATTATATACCATAAAAATGATCATCTTGAGATTTATTTGAGTACTAGTGTAGTGAGGAGAATATTTTTCAATTCCTTGATTATCTCTTCACATTAATTGGTCAAGAAAATAGCCAATCCTATTCATTTTATATTGGATTGTGAGACTAACTATGTCTAGATGTTTATAAAAATTAATCAGTAAAATTTAGTTTTTAAAATGAATGTATAGATCCCCATTACTAATGTTATTTTATACCACATATCAATAAAAATTATCTAATATGGGTCTTAGGAATCCCTATGTTGATAATAACATGAACCAGGAAGGATAATTCACACATACAAGAATAAAAAAAACTATGAATTAAATATATCTTCACCTTTCACAATGTTATTAGAATAGTATTCAAATGATCCTTACGACCATCATTTATTTTGAGTATGTCATAATATCGTATAGAAAGACTACCAAAAAATTCACAATATAATCTCTAAAAAATATATTTGTCTAGTCGGGGATTCCTATATGTGTATTATTTGAATATAAGTGAATTACATTGAACTCATAGTCTATAGCTTATTTATAAGTATGATAATAATCCTCCATCATCAAAATTTGGAGACATACCAACCAAATGTCTTTCTGAGATAATTATGGGGTCGCATGAAATTTATAAAGCAGCTCCACAATCAGTGACAAAGGATACTTATTTATGGGAATATTCAAGTTGAGTTCATAATAATGAATGAGGAGGTAAATTTAGACCTCATTACTCCTAATGAATAGGACCAAATCATCCCATAGTAAAGAACATGGAGGTATAATATCATTATCCAACTTCAAATTTAACCAATTCATTTATTATTATAAATAAATTTCTGAAATTATTTATATATTCACTGATATAGGAAATAAACATATTAAATGTTCATTTGGGATCCGAAAATGAATCAATCAAGAATTTTAACATGAAACTATTCTATAAAATATATCTGTATATTCCCCCACAATATACATTTCTTCAATCATGAACCTAAAAGTTCACCTAAAATTTTGAGTTATATAATCTATCCCATTGGAAATAATGTTCATACATTATATAGGAATACAAATGATATTCATTAACCACATTAAAAATCTTTGGAAGTAGTTGATGACTGATTATGTGAAGATTAATGTCTATGTCTTAACGATGTATGTTTTGTTTTTATAATGATAGTCAATCCATATACAATATATATTTTAATAACAATAATGGTAGTATGATATGATATACTGACAGTTATAGTAAACAAACATTAAATGGGAAGGAGTTATATACATGGGATGAAATAATTTCTCACTTTCGAATTCTTATTGAAAGCTTGACCACCATGATTTCTTGTGATTATAAAATTGTTATATTTAATCCTAATATATATAAAAATGTGTATGAATAAATTCAAATAATATGTTCTACATCATTGAATTTATAACCAGATTACATATCGCCACATCATTGATAGGTCATCCATTTTAATAGATATATAATGTGATATTTCTTTCTCTCAATGATTGGGTGGAAGTTTTTATTGATTTTCATCAAATTCCCATGTATTGGGGAATTTTAATTAACAATGCCCTAGTTCCTAGAATTTTATTCCATTAATAATATCATGAGTATTGATCAATACCTTTATTTCATCAACCACATTTACAGAAGCCTTTATCTCCTGCCAGGATTAATTAAACTGATTCCCCTATTTTAAACACATTAATAATTCCTTTATTCAATTTACCAAGTTTGGGAGATATCACTTCCAATATTAATAATACAATTGTTATTGTGTTTTCATAAACCTATATGAATTATTTCGTCATCCAAAATAATTAAATATATTTTATTCTTCATTTCATCATCACTAGGATGCAACTAGGAGTCCTAAATATCTATCCCAATCAAAATAGAACAATAGAGAATCAATTTTTTCCTATCCAAGTCTCAAATAAATAAATAATATCACATAATTTTATAAAACCAACTAAAGGTATTTTCTACCCTATATTTGATGAAGATATAAATAAAAGAGGTATATTGTGTAGGTGTTGTAAGGATTATCTCATTTTCCTAAATATACACATATTAATTATTATTATTATTTATATGTAACTACATTTCATATTAAATATTAGTGTTTAGGAAAAAAATTAATTTCTTTTATTAAATTCATTTTATTCTATAGAATTTATTTCATCCTTGGGACTCATTTTCTTGAGAAGGGTTCATCACTGATCTCCTCTGCCATATATTCAACAAACAGAAAGTATGAATCTAAAATATCCTAATAAATAAAAGATAGAAAATATATTCTAACATATTTTAATCAATTATTATACCATTAGTGTATCATAACATTCCCAAAAAAGTAGGTTTCCTTTATTCCCTAAAGGACACAAAAAAATTATGATTTATAATATAATTATGGTGTGATGCAAGATTCATGATATTATTTTTTAAATTACTTTTAAAATATTTCCACGATGTCCTCAGATCACAATCCTATCTTGTTTGGTTTCATATTAAGAATATCATCCTATATCCAATAAAATTGATATTGCTATATATTCATCGAATTTCATTACAATATATAAAATAATGATAATTCATGGATTAGAAGACAATAAACTGTAGACATATAAATTTTTAATTAATAATCATTGAAGTAATAAAATATAAATAAAATGAATTTACTTTGTTCTGAGTCACCAGTTATCATCATATTGTAATATTTTACATTTCTTTATATCATTACATTATATTAAATTCCTTCATAATGGTTCATAATTATTTTTGGAAAATAAAAAATATATCCCACAGTGTTGAAAAAATGTCAGTCATAATGTCCCGTTCATGATAAATAATTTATATATTTAGTTAATACCAAATGATCCCATTTAGGGTTGTTACCCATTGGTGTATCAATTCTATTTTAACATCCATAAATAGTTTCTGTACATGTATGTCATTACCTGGAAACTACTCCCTCTATACTGAACAAATATTTTATGATATATTCATAAAATTAGACTTCTCTATTTGGTTTTCAATAATGTATTCTACTATTAATCCCTATAAATAAGTATTAATTTATCTGATACAACTATAGTGAACCATTCCTAAAACACATGTTATTTCAATATTTCATATATTAATTTCCAATAATCATATATCAAAAATCATAAACCCTATGGAATTTAGAATGTTCACTTTGTAATACATGTACACAAAACTAAAAATGAAACATCATTTTTTATATCAAATATTGGGATACAAGATCAAATTTATATTATAAAAAAACAAAGATCAAATAATATAAAAAATAATGGGGTTAGATGTAAATTATAGTAACAAAATAATCATGAAAAAGATGAATTTCATTAGATTAAAATTTCATATAAAAATATTATAATCGGTATATTAAAATAATGATAACATAGTAAAATTAAATAAATATGAGGGAATCATACGATTATGGAATCATTGTAATTGGGTAGAATCATATTACATGACATGATCATAATTCAAGGATAATCAATGAGAAAATATCACATGGTGGACAGATTCTGATTGGGGATAATGGATAATCCATAATCTCATATGGAATTTATCATGTGAAAAAAATTATGCTCATTAATTAGAACACTATATAGATGCACTAATCATTACATGTACATGATTATGTGTTCCACAAAATAGAGAAAAATATATCTTATATGTAAAATAAATAAACATGGAAGTAAATGGTCTACATATAATTAAATTATATAAAATTACATGGATTTTTCAAATGACTCCAAAGAGATAAAATAAATATATACTGTAGTAATTTAGATATTATTAAATAATCATAGGTATCAAATATGTTTTTCTTTAGAAATAAATGTATTTAGAAAGTGTTTTGAATTGGATATATAATAATAATTAAATATTGAGTTTTAAGGAGTCAATAAATGACTTTTGTACAAATAAATAATAAATAATATTAATTAATATCCAATGGTAAGAAAAACAATTTTCCCAAAAATATTCCATTATTTAATGAAATAATAATGTTTTAAAAATAAATTGAAATATGTTTAAATTAAAGGATAAAGGAATATTAAAAATCTCCCTAATCAGGTTTTATTTTTAAGAAGTCATTGAGAAATGAAAAGAAGAAATTTATAAAAAGTTAGTTATATATGAAAAATTAATTAATATGGATTTATAGTTAGAGAATAATTTAAAAAATAGGGAAAAGTGGGTTAGAGAAGGACTGTTCTTAACCATATGAAGAGAGGGTGTTTCAGAGTGTTCCATTACTATATGTCCATAGTCACCTTCCACATTCAATTAAAATTCTAAATAATAAAATTATATTCATTAATTAATCAATCCATTTACTTTTCCATCTATATATGAATTTTTATAATTATATTATGTTCATTTTCTAACTATAACAATGAAATTTAATTGTTAATTTTTTTCTAAGGGAATTAATTTCATCATTACATTTTCATATGACCTATTGACACTTATATATGTTCTTTTGAAATATGAATATAACTGTATAAGTGTAATGAAATGATATTTATGTTTTTATATAAATTTAAATGGTCCAAAATGTATATATTTTTTCTTACATTTAGATTATTCATTTGGTATATATGTTATATTTACACACATTATAAAACTAGGAGGTTTTACCTACTATCATGAACAATATTAGTTTTATTTAATTAATAAATTTTATAGAAAAAAATAAGATTTAATATAATTAATGTCACCATATTTATCCATATTAACATTTAAATATCAAGTTGAGAAGTTGATCGATAAAAATGATGCTTGTTTTTATGGAGTTGTCAAATCCACCATAATATGAACATTTTTTTTTGATTTTTAGAATTAACCTGAAATGATAAGATGATGGATGATATATATTTTATTAAAATAGTAAAATTATAGTATATTTATGACATCTTAGTACTTATATCATGTTGGATGGATTTTTTTCTCAGATGGGGAGGATGAAAAATAAAATGGATTGATTAACGTTTTCACTATCTCTATTGGATGTATACTCTTAGGATTCCCCTTAAAAAGCCATGGATTCTACTTCTAAAGAGGACATGGTTTTTTCAAACATGGTGGTGATATGTGAGAAATTTTTAATGAAAAACTATATGATAAGGATGTTATAATGTGTGGGGAGAAGGGGTGTTGAGCAGTGGAATTTATTAGGGGAGGAGGGTTGTGTTTTTTAATATAATATTCCTTATTTTATTATTTTGGTTCAATAATACTATTAATCATGAATATTATTAATATTTGAAAAAAAAACTAAATTTTATGTCGATTCAATTATTAATTAAATTGGTTATGAATAATTTATTCATATATGTTTCTTATTTTTCAAATTATCATATTTTTTCAAATTTCCATTTTGATTAAAAATTTAAACTATTATTGAAATATAATAAAACAACAACATTAAATATATTCAATGTTTATATTCTAAAAAAATATATAAATTTTTTAAAAAATCATTTTCATAATTGATATATAATATTTTCAAATAAACTCATTATTTAATTTAAACAAACCAGTTTTCCTTTTATGATCAATTTTTTTAATATTTAAAATCTTAATTAGGGACTCAAAAAAAATATAATTTTTTATTCTTATAATACTTAATACTTATTTATAAAACAGTATAAAAAATAATTTTTTTAAATCCTTATATTTATAATATAAATCGTATAAAAAATATACGCTTTTAAAATTTCAAAAATATATATTACTATTTTCAGATCATTAATTAAAATGTATTTTTATATAAATATGTGATGTATTAATTTTAATAGGAATATATATATATATATTTACAGTTCAATAATTATTTATATAATTATATTGATCAATATATTATTCATAAAGATTATTTTACAATTCCCATGGTTATATTACTATTCCAAAGACAAAACTTATTAATGTATTATGGGTTCATTAGTTTTTGAAAATGCCTCATGTTTCACCAATTCTAAATTAACATATATTTTATGTAAATTATATATATAATTAAAATTTTATAAATGATTATTTCACTATTATTGTTTTTTTTCATCTCAATAGTGTTGTTAATGATTATGAGTTTTATATGGGACTGAGAAGATGCAAATTTTTATTTAATTTTATTGTCATTTAGTATATTATTTCCCATAAAACACAATAAATTTTTATTGTTATTTTAATTATCCAAACATAATTTTCAAAATAATAAACTAAAATATTTTTGATATATCATGGGGTGAATTTTATTTTTATTATACTTCAATAATAAGTATTTCAGCACTATATTTCCAAAAGTGATGTTTTATAAATAAAAATAAATATCATTAAAATTTGTCTCAATGTGAAGATACATGATTATTTGACTAAATTTATATATAAATGATACAAGGGATGTATGAGACATAATATTTACATGAATCATCTATAATTTGGACCTTATAAAATAGATATCAATCCATGTAGTTTATATTAAAAAAACAACAGTAAAATATCTATCAACACTCCAAGTTATTGAATAGAAGACCATAAATCTTGTAATATGTATATTATAAAAATTTATATTATATATGTTCATAAGAAGTATGAAATGAGATATGTGGGAATAAAGGAAGACCAGGGGATAACTCGAACTAGAAATGTGAAAAACAATAATAACTCTAAATCTAATATTGAAATAAATAATTCTCCGATGATAAAAATGAATGATTGATCTTGAAGACCCTAAAGAAACAAGGGTACCATTATTTAAGTAATAATCATAATTTGATATATTATATTACATAATGTGTCTAAATAATTTGTGAGAATAAATAAACTATAGGAAAACGCTAATGGTGACCTAACCTAGTAGTGAGAATGGTAATATTATTGAACTAATCTACTCATCTTCATACATTAATCAAAAGAGTATTCAAGAATAAATACAAATTATTGGAAATTATAAATATAGACAATATATATATGAATCAACTAAATCAATAAATCCCTATGTCGATACGGTCCATACCATTACTCATTACTTTTTTTCAAAACCCAGAATCTAAAATTATTGCATATGTCATCCTCTAATGGATATCGTTTACATATCTATTAATAAATTTTTAGGACCTAAATGCCCATCCCAAAAATTCAAAATTATATATTATATATTAGGGACAAATATTACCTTATATAAGAGGGTATTGGTATATTCTATTTTGGTAAAAAATCTATCTATTTTTAACAATTACTTCATTGTACAATGATTTTACTTAAATAATTTATAATAGTAACATTTAACAACATCAATATATAATACCATTAAATTAATTAAGATACATTGTGATAAAAATTTCAATAAACATCACCATTCAATAATTGTTTATACATCCCTTTAGTATGGACCACTATAAATAAAAATAGTATCTAGGATATATAATTTCTGTCCATAATATCATTGATCGTGGAATTATAACAGTGTGATTGAATTCATTTGAAAAAATGAAACAGTAACCATGATCCTGATATAATCTATCATATTATAATTGATATATAATATTAACAATAATGGAATATATTTTATAATTTATGTGTTTAACTATTATATTAAATTTTTATAGTCATTGTGTATTCAAATACCATTGAGATATTCTAATGAAACTGCATTGGTTTGATAAAAATGCAACCCATAGTACATAAATGGGACGTAATAATTAAGGTATTAATTTTTTTAATTATTCAGACAATGTGTACATTTAGAAAATGTGTTTCTACACTAAGGATCACTATTACTAGTTCATAGGATAAGAGAGAAAATCAGATCCTATAAATAGTGGAGTAAATTTTTAATAGAATATTTAATTTTACCATGTATGTTCAATGTCCCTTTTATAAAAACATACAATATTAAAGGGTTTAAACAAACATGATATGTTTGAAAACAATATTTACGTAAATATTATCAAAAATAATAATGTGTATTCTATGGAAGACATATTTTTTATAAAAAATATGAAAAAGATAGCATAAAAAATATATGAATCTAATTTAGAATAAATTTTAAAAAATAAAACATTCTCAATGAAATATTTTAATAAAAATTGTGTAATCCCTTATAAATAACCTTACTATTTTCACATATAAATACTGTATAATATGATTTCCTTAATATTTTCTTGATGAGTCACATCCTTCAACTTTAAAAACCCATATTTTACATCAATATTGATGAAATTTAGAACCCATATGTAATGCATTCACTGTTATCATATTTAATGTTCACGATTAAGAGGTAATTGGTGATCCCTATTTATGACTTCATTGGGATATAATGGAATGGATATTAGTTATATAACAAATAATGAAGATTATTTTGAAAAATGTAAAACCTAAATTTTACAAGATATCATTGAAATATATTAAAACTAACATTTCACAATGAAATAAAATTGTATCCCATAACCAATATCAAATGAGTAGTTAATGCAATTTGTAGTAAAATATATTCATTCATGGATTATATTACATTATTTGGCCCTATAGTCATGGGACAGTCATAGAAAATAATATTTAAAATTAAAATATCTATACGGTAAAACCATGTTTAATGAATTTAAGTTCATAATAAAAATATACTGTTTTTTCATTATATTTTACAATATAATATTTTCACATTTTATAAAAATATAATCCAATCCAAATCATTCATTTATGTAAAATAAAAATAGGATCCATTATTAATTTTCAAATACTATAGGTATGAATGATGTTGGAACATCTTGATAATCCTCTGTTTAATAGGGGCATCCAACCCAATTATTGTCATTGATAAATAGTATATCATACCACCATGGAACTATACAAACACCTAATAAAGCAAATTATAATTCTATAATTGTACATAACAAAATTCTTATAATTAATGAAAAAGTAATCCAAATGTTGATCCCATTAGGTGCACTAAAGTAATTATAATTTCCCAAAATAATAATAAATTAAAATTTTAATAGTCCTAAAGAATACTTAAATATGATCTCCAAATGAATAAACCATTATTAATTTCATTGTGAGTTCAAATTCTATAAATGTAGTGTGAAAGAGACTAAAAATCACCATCATTGGACATAATTCACAAAAAAATGACAATGAAAATTGTTTTATGGGATTTCACAATTCCATTTGTGAAATCCGTAATTAGACAATCCTTTAAAAAAGTATAGAATGCAAGAGATAATGAATATAGAAGAGTAGACGGACCTACCAAAACATAAACATCTTGAATTTTAACATGATTTTTCTTGTAAGTAATGAATATTTTTCAATATTGAAGAAATCGAATAGATAAGGGATAAAGGATCCATACTATTTTATTAATAGGATTAGTTTGTTAACTGATACGAGCTAATCGTGATTAATTATGTGGGGTAAAACCACAATTTTTAAAATTTATAAAAATATTTTTAATAAAATTCCTCATTCCCACCAGAGTTCCCATAGATTTCAATTAGATATATAGAAAAATATTTACCATGATACATTTAATGGATCCTAATCCACTATCCCCATTTCCATTTATTCATTTAACATCCACTAATTGATTCATTAAAATTTATTATACCCCATCTAAATGACAACATAAAACACTATAATTCAATCAATCCTAACATTTCCCTCATCCTAAAATAATTATATAAATATAATTCTAAAAACATTATTCAATTTTTCTTAGGATTCCAAAAAAAAATGTTAGGCATTGGTTATAAAAAAAATTAACTATAGGAATTATAAATATTAATCAAATCACAACAATATGAAAATTTCACACTAAAAAAATTCTTATTTGCTGAAACATTTTACTATGTTCATTTTTTTATAAAAAACATAAAATATTTAAAAAATAATTTTATAAGAGTAGAAAGCATTATTGAACTATCATTTAGGAGAAAATAAAATTGTTAGAAACCATTTCATTTCCCTTTAATTGATCATTAATTTTTTATAAGGATTATACGCCTATTTATTTTATATTACATGTGGAATCCATATAATTATCATAATTTATAATCTTTAGTAGTACCTATCGATTTAAAAACTAGGATATAATGATATACTATAATATTGATCATTTATACTCTAAGTTTCATGTTCCTTAATATATCAAAGTTATTAAATATAAATAAATATATTTTTTGGGGTTTTAAAGCTCAATGTTTCATGTTTAACACTTTATCTATTATAATGACATTCTTTTAGAATTTTTTCACATTCTCCCTATATTAAATAAATTTTTTCCTCACAATTATTTTTTACAATAAAAAATATTGGATTGATATTTTAAAACTGAATTTTTATTATCCATATTATTAAATGCGTTGATAAAAAATATTTTTAATAAGAGGGAAAGAGAGGTATACGGGTCATATCGAATAACACATAATATATTTACAAATGGGATAATATAGGTTGGATGTGAAAAAATATAAATATAATTCAAAACTAACATCTAGATACAGATGTAGAGTGGTAGAGAACATGGTCTTGTGGAAGTTAATGTATTCAAAGTTTAAAATAAAATAGATATGAAAAGGCTAAATGATATCATAAAAAATTTCAATATTTGTACAAAAATTTTGTTATAAGATCCTTTTCCTTGTGTAGAGAGTTAACTTACTCTATATGAATATAAATAAATATACAAAATTTGTATATTATTATTTAATTTGGATAATTTATTCCCATGGGTGCTCTTTGATCAAATTAAAATTCATCTCCTATTATAAGAGATGAATTTCCCAATGTAATTGTTTTTATAGAACTATAATAATTCAATTTTAATGGATATAAAGATACAAAAATGTATTTAGTTATTTCAATTTACATTTAACTATTTTCTTAAACCAATATGTCCAAAATTTGTAATCCAACATAATGAATTGATATTTCTTCATTTTCCATAACACCATGGGATTATATTTAATAATTATAATTCAAATAATTTACTTATAAATATTGATTTATTTTTATGTAATCAAGTCAGCCAATGGTATGTCCCAATCCCTTATTTCCATATGGTTCTGGGTTCAATCCTAGTGGTTATATTAGACGACATGGGATGTGACAGGACATGTATTTTGTTCTCCATATAAATAAATATTATTATTATTTATAAAATGATACAAAAAATGATTAAAATCATATAATTATATTTCATCAGTAAATAATCAATTTAATAAGGTTTACAATACAATGTATTTTTTACAAAAATGATAATAATTGTCTTTAATTGTAATTAAAATTTAAATATTTCATATATTTTCCTAGAAGTTTAAAAATAGTTTTAAACCAATGTCTATAAAATTTAATGGAATTATTCATGAAATAAAAATTCCATTGAAACCTATACTTTCCATAAATTTTGGTCAAAATTTTCTTGATCTTGGTATAAATTCATCATAGAAAATCTAAAATGTTATTTTTAAGCATTGAACTTATTATCAATCATATACTTATAATCACATTATAGTATCAATAACTATTATATTAATAGATACACCTATTTTTTTAAAAACTGCCACAATTATTTGATGATCATTATTCTTATAACAAAAATATCATTGATGAAATTACAATTTAATTTAAATGAAGAATCAAAAAACATTTATAACTCGCATATTTTATTTAAATAGTAGTCTTATTATGTTCTATGGGATATCCATTAGAAGAGTGAATTGACTTGGATAGTGAATAGATTCTACACATTTAATGGAATGAATAAAAAATTCATCCCATGGATGTGATTTACTTGGTTTAGTTTTATTATTAATTTATCATTGGTAATTCATTAATTTATTACATTCTCTTCCAGAAATAAAAAATTTTCAAATTCATTTGAGATACATTATTTTAAATATAGTACATGATAGGGTTCGCTAATGTTACTTTTTCATCTTTTATTCAATTTATTAAATATGGTTTATATTGAAAATTTGAATCATCTAAAGAATATCTTGAGGGAATGTAAAAATAGCATTGTTGTAAAGACAATTTTCAAGCATTAGGTGAAAATTGGTTCATCCAAATGCACACAATTTAGAGGTATTACCCCTAGGTACATTGTTTCAAGAAACCCGTCAACTGGCAGTATCCCGACATGTATGTATATCATAGAAAACCCATATTATCTACTTCATAACAAAAAATTAATATTACCATTTATTTGTATTCTCAAATTATACCATAGGGTTATGATCACAAATTGATGTTTTCCCAAATAGATATATAGTAGTTTCTACAAAACACAACTGATATGAAAATTAACAAAACCGATTCTAGAAACCCATAGTTTTTTCCTGCCTTATTACATTGGAATAAAAACAAAAGGTCAAACCCTAAAGTACTGATCGGTTTATTATTATTTATGAACCAGATATATAAATGATAACCATATTACTTTAGGATAAAAAATTCTAACACAATACCAAAAAAATTATAAATATCATTGAAAATTCCCTCCATGTTTTATTCTTTATATCATAGGGAAGGGGAAAAAATAATGGTGAGCTCAAATACATAGTAATATTTTATTAAAAATGAATATATAATGGTTCAATAAGAATATTATTCTAGGAAAGCTAAATTAATGAACAAAAATTTCAAATAATGAAAATGACTATCATGATAATATAGTTTACTATCAATATTGAGATGGACTTAACTGAAAACTAAATCCATTAAATAATTAACAGAGAATGAAATGCATACAAAGATAATATCTTCCAAAAACCCACATGGATAATAACAATTTTTATATTCTCAATGAATTAAATTATTAATTTTTAGACGTCATGTTGTCTTGAATCATTATACTAATACCATAATGATATTTCATAAGAAAGTTTAAAATACATTTGAAAAAGTGTCTAATTTTGAAAATTGATTCGTCTTATTGGATTTACATAATTATCTAGGGCCTATATATTAATGGGCTCACCCATATCATCATATCCAAAGTACTCCTCATATATCCAATAATCAATTTAAATTATAAATAGTATTCATTATTATCATATATCTGTATTCATTAAAAATAAATATTAAACAATACTTTCAATAATCATCAAATAAAATAGAATTCATAACATCCTATGTTGAAATGATATATGATTTCATTATTAAATATATCCGTGATAAATGAATATGAATATTTACTGGAAATTTAATGCCATCATTAAATTGAATAATTTCGGGAAATGATAATGACTATAAAAATTAATAAATGAATTAAATTTTAGAAATATCATTTCTAAAATGATCATAAACCATCTAGATAATGAATAAGGTTAGTTCCAATATAACCCATACACATTGGTGTTTGAATAAAGGATTTCTATCATTTATGAATAGAAATACCATAAAAATATCATTAAAATTATTATTAAAGAAAATATAATTTTAATTATGAAAATAAATTTTAAAAAATAACAATACAAAAAATAATTAAAAATATTCAAATTATAAAATAATCTTTTATAAATATCATTTCCCATAAAAATTGGAAACTCTAATCCTATCGCACATGATAAAATAAAAATTCATTTAAACTTTTATGTAAAATCCAATTGCGAATTGTTTTGAAAATTATAGAAAGATTCCATTCATGGAAAAATTTTAAAAGTAAAAATAGTAAAAAAAATTCCTAGAAAACATATTAATGGCTGAAGAGAAAAACCAAGTCATATATTCATAAAAACTTTTCCAAAAAACATTTTATGTACAAAAGAGTAGAATAAATGGTAATATTACTAGAAAATATCATGAATAAGAAAATGATAATAAAATTGAATTGGATTATTAGTAAATTGTCAAATCATATCCTTCAACTAAAATTTATAAATGAACAATATAAATTTGATTGGTATTATGAAATAAACATGTAAATGATCATAATGTTATAGTGGGATTTATTAAATGAAAATATTATTTGAAAATCATCAATACACATAAAAAATAGGAAATAAATCATAATATTTAGAAAATTCAATAAATAAATAATTATTTAATATCAGTGACAATGGAGACCCAATATAACCTAATTAAATAAAAATGTGTTATTACATTATTTACCACATAAAACAACTTCATTCAAATATTCATAGATGAAATAAATCATATTCTAAATTAAAATACCAAAAATTATTAATTAATAATTATATTAGTAGTAAAATAAGTATTATATATACCGTATAAAATAAATTATTTGTAAAATATTCAAGTATGATTTAGTGAAGGGAAGTTGAGATCTATATACTGGATTTAGTCATTTTATTAACATTGAACATCACTATATTTATACTTATATCATTATATATGATACTTTTATATAATATTATCCCTAATTTGTTTATAATTAATCATAATTTAATTTGTTTCTGTTGTTATTTTTGATGTTTTCTTATTCTTGCTCTATCATGAATGTTCAAGTTAATGATCATACAATTTATTTTCATCAAGTCGAGAATAATAATAATGAAATATTTATAATATATTAAATTGTATTTTAATATTAAAAGAAATCATGAAGGATGATTATTATAAATTAGGTATGTTACTATCATAGAGACAATATGTCAAACATACACATGAGCAACATTTTCATTTTTCAACGACCATTATAAAATTGAGATAGTAAATATATTATATTCCCCGATTGATCAAAATATAATAAATAAGATATTAATTATTTAAATAGACAAGTAATTATAAGATACAAGTTATGTGGGAATTAAAAGAGTCACATAGCATTATGAAGGGGGTAGTTCCCATGAACATCATTGTTGTTATCAACACTCAATGAAGGAAATAGTAATATTGAATATGATATATAATAAATACATAATTAAAAATATGTCAAAAAAATATTAATTATTTCACATATATATAAAATATATTCATTAAATGTGACAATATTACCTTCCTTGTATAAGGTTATTGAAACAAATCACATCACTTCATAAGGTAGTGGTCATTCGTACAAATGGGTGATATAAGGCCCCAGCCTTATAACCTTACTTAATCTTGAGTTATTACAAGATTACACATTGAGGATCTTTTCAGGTTTAGAGTTTTAGAGAATTAGATCATGAAACTTGCATTACATTCCACATTTAAACAAAGTGGTTACATAAAAGACATCATTCATTCTTCCCATCAACGGAATCATATTTAAATTATAACACGGATTATTTCTTGACACATCCTTGACACTATCATCACATCATGTACCTTTCCCTTGACCTGTGAAAAACATTTCAAAAACTTGGGATGAGCATAAAAAGCTCAGTAAGAGTTATAAAAAATATGGAAAGGAAACATGAGTTCATATATACATTAGAATGAAATCACACTTTACCCATAAAACATAGGCATATCAAATCATGAATAAATCATAGAAAACATAAGACATAAAGGTAACCTGAGGCATTCATAACATTCTTACGTAGGAAGTAACCCTCTTGGTTACGTTTGGAATACCCATCACAGTATATTCCCTAAATCTCTTAGGAGAAACCTTAACGTTTCACTCCTTCGCGTTACCCAATGCATTGGAGAGCTATATCGGGCTCACCCGCCCTTAGTTTATCATGGAACCACCCGTTCTTCATAACAATGCCCAAGAACCATAACATAATCGTATCACATAAACAAGAATAAATGAAACATAACATTTCCACATTTCAATAACAATATAACATTTTAGGATATTTGAAATAATGAATCCATTCAAAAAGAAACCATTTCCAAAACCATTTAAAACATTTAATAAAGAGATTTTTGAATCAAAGTGTCCCATACCACCATGAAGCTTTTATCATTTTAAACCATTAATATCCATATAAATAAATCCTTAAAACCATTTTGAAAACATGGATATTAATAAGAAAAAATAATTAAAACATTTAAAACGATATTTTGGTTAAAGGGGTTTTACCAAAATTAGAGACACTTGAATACAATAATCGAGGAATAATATTTAGTCAGAACTTTATAATATCATGAGAATAAAAGTATTCATGATATAATACTCCAAAGGACAGTATATACACCATATAAGAGTGAATTGGTGCTTAACAACAATGACCCCTCAATAGAAATGTCAAATGTGATAAAATCCCTTATAAAGAATGTATCCTTAAATTAAGGACAAATAAATCTCAAAAATATGTGTGAAAAATATATATACACCCAATATAAGTGGATATTAAGTGTAAAACAATAAAAGGTCATTCACACATATTCAATGTATGACATATTCAATGACTACAAGTTGAACCCAAAGAAATCAAAATTGGGTTAAAAAGTTCCCTTGACAGCCTAACGGCATCACATCAAAATTAGTTGATGAGAGATAAAAAGTGCATCTCATCACTTGGACATAAAATTTACATCAATAAGGATGTATGAGAACATATCCCAACATAAAAATATGTAAATTAAAAGACCCAATAAAAGAATTCTTTTAAAAAAGAGGAGGGTGAAAGGTTCCCTTACCGACTTGGGTATCTTTCAAAACATACACCCCATGAAAGAAGGACAATAGATCATTGATGTAAATACTCATAAATGAAAGTATATTACACAAAGAGTAGAATAATGGGCAGTACATACCCCACTTAATGGAATTTGTGGCAAATTTAGCATAAATCTCACGGGAATAAAAGTGAGATGAAAAATCCCTTACGAAAACTCGGCAGCCTAACGGCGCCACATAAAACTTCCGAATATGGATTGATGAGATCAAATAGAGTATCTCATCATATTACAATAGAATTTACAGCAAGTGGAATATAAAAGGAAATCCCCCAACATTGCAAGGAGAAGTTTAAAAGAAGTGACATAAAGGAGAGTACTTAAAAAGAAAGAGAGAGGTTAGATCTCTTACTAAAGTTCGGCAGCCTAACGGTGCCACTCAAAACTTCCAAAATGGATTGATGAGAGAGAATAGGGTCTCTCATCACATGAACATAAAAATTACAGTAAATGTAATATAAAAGAACATCCCAATCATAAGAAATATGAGCTTAAAATAATTGACATAAAAGAGTGTACTTAAAAAGAAAGAGAGTTGTAGGATCCCTTACCTCGGGTCCGACTTGACTCGATCGTTCTTTAATCTCCTGAATAATAAACATGAGTAAATTTCTAATTACTTAAGAACATCTTTCAAGTTCATTATTACTTTTATACCACTTATTACCATGTCATAAACATTATGTAATCATTTAAGTTAATAATATTTGTTTTGCCGATATTTGGTTCTTAAGTCGAAAGTGGACTTCTTACAATTACATGTTGTTCGTGTGGACAAATGTTTATTATATCCAGAATTGTATTCATTAGGTAGATATCATATATGTCATATATATCCAGTACATGCATGCTTTTATAACATTACATTATCATTTAGAGGTAAGAAATGAAATGCACCGTTCATGGAGACGGTAAGCCGTACGTACGCATGAACGCTACTTTCATTTCTATTTTGTATTTTATATAATGGAATAATAATGATATAAAGGTATATTATAATTCCAGTATAATATCATATATAATATAATATTTCCATCCTTTATACATCCCACATATGGTATTTAACGAATCAAATCACTTTGAGGGGGCGGTAGTCCGCACTTCCTTAAATGAAGATATCGCGTATACCCATAATGGAAGCCATAAAGGTAAGAAAAAAATGAAAAATACAGAAGCATAAATAAAACATAAACATATAATATATCATATATAAAAATAGTGACATCATAATGGCCACCTTTGAAGGTGTTAAATGAGTATTGAACAATCATCGTTTCGGGAGGCAGAATTTCACAATCCACGGAAACCGTATGTTCTTTAACCATTTGATGTAGTTGTGTGAGAGTGTAGCTCGAATAAATATTATAACAACATCCTAGTATATTGAAGATACTGGTGTTGTTACAAAAGAAGTAAATAAAAAGAGTTTAGGGGGTTGGAGATGCAAAATAAAACAAATGAACATGAGAGAGTGAATTACCTTTAAAAGTGTAACTCCTTTTGATTTGAGCCTAAAGGCTTCCTTTGAAAGGATTATGCCCAAAGGGAATCCTCTAGGATGAGGAGAGGGATGTGGAGAGAGTAAATGGGAAGGGGTTGGCCGAGCCAATGGCTTGAGGAGTGTGTTAAATGAGGTAGAGGTGGGGGATTTTTATAAGAGGAGAGGAGGGGCACTTTTGGAAAGTAAAGAAATATTACTTTATTGAAAATGTGTTTCGGTTTCGAAAGGTCCCACATTGATATAATTCGTGGATAAGGTGATAAGGCTTCTAACTCCACTCATCCAATAAGTTTTGGACATGTGTAGTTCATAGATTTTACATTATCATTCCATTTTATTTAAATCGTCAAATAATGATGTCATCGCTGCATCATTATTATGTCATAAATAATTTAATTTATGTAATCTCTAAAAATTATAAAAAAAATACTATGATGTAGTAAATCGTTTTATCTTTCCAATGAATATTTATAATCAAAATTATGACTTGTATAACCCCACTTAAAAATTGTTTTAGTAAAACATATCATGTTTGTGTCAATTTTACTTTTACATTAAATAAAATGTTATTTATGTCATTTCCCAACCAAAGTGGATCCATGGGGTCCCCAAGTTGACCCATGGCTTGTCATTGTCATCCATGATACAAAAAAGGAGGGTAAGACATGTTTCAAGCTCATCTCATTTTATTAAAGCATTATTTTTACCTTAAACTACACTAATTACCACTAATCGCGATTAAAAACTTTATAAGTTACTATTCACCAAAAATTATTTTAATCTCATTGAACCACATTTTACTTCATAATGACAACCATGTATGTCGGATTTTTGAAAATCAAAACACAATGATGGCAAAATTTCATTTAAACGGAAAATCAGTTTTTATAAGTACTACTTAGTGGTTTAACTATTCATAAAAAATTGAAGTTTTTCAGAAAAATCCCAAAAATTCACCCTAAGCTATATTTGATATTCTGAATTCAAAAATGAAGTCCGTTTTAAAAAATTAAAAACATATAAGTCACATTAATTAATTTAATAATTAATTCCCATTGTCATGACAAATAGCGTGTTTTATGAAACAATAAGTATCAAAAGATTGACACTAGTTTAAGTCTGATTTCAATGTGAAATAGATTCCAACGACCACTATTGGATTTAATGGTAAAAATATTTTCTAATTTCACTTTAAAACCAATTCAAAATATAATCTAATCATATAAATAAATTAGATTAAAAAGTGGTTTTTAATTAAAATACAACATTTTACACTATTCATTAAAAAAAAGAACTTTATCGGGAAGATACAAAAAATTTACACAAGGTACATTTTGATGTCCTGATTCTTAATAAGAGTTTTATTTGGTCCAAAAGAATGTTTAAGAGTGAACAAAACTATATTTAATGACAGTTCTTTATCAAAAGGTGATAAGTGAACCTTTAGTGAAAACTAGGGCATATACGCCTAAAATCGAATTCTTTCCGTATTTTAAGCCTTTATCTTTTATTGTATAAATGTAAAAAAATTTAATAACATATATAATCATATTTTAGTTATTTCTATCCATTCCCGCCATTACAATGGCTACATGATAACTACCATTTAAAATAATATTATTTTATTATTAGAGTGCAACGTAAGATTCCCAAGAAACTCGTTGTTGCGTGTTGGGTACGCCATCGAGCATAGCGTCCCCTTTAAAGTCATATTAATATTTTATTCACAAATATGGATAAATATAAAAATTTCATATTCCTTATTTACCTGGGGTGTTACATCCTTCCCCCCTTTTGGGAATTGCGTCCTCGCAATTTTAAAATTGCGCTTGGAAACATCCTTGAACGTCCCACCTCAGAACAAGAGTCGGTAAAACAATCACTTTAAAATAAAGAAAGATAAGCACAGAGGTCACCCGAGTTAACCCATAATAGGATTCTAAGTATGAAAATATGGACATGGAATAGAAAACATAGGGTCATGTTCCGATGGAGAGTGATAGAAAACATGTTTAGGAGAAAGTTAACAATAAGAAAATCACAAACTTGTGATGGGTTAAACGGTGTTGGGTTCCCCAGTAGGAAACGTTAATAGACAACATTTTTGTTTTAAGTTACTTTTTATTGAGGAATTTATTCATAAGTAAGCATAATCACTTATCATGTTGACTTTCAACTTTTACTAGATTCCTTAGTCAAACTCATATTTTTTCCAAAAGACGAGTATTTAGGGAGACTTGTTCGCGTTAAGAGTACTATAATCAACTTCTAGAGAATCACCTAATCCCCAAAAGAGAAATATATACATCCCGCGTATTTAGGCTTTAACCAAACCAAAACCAAAAAGGTTAGTAGAAGATCAGATAATCCAGAAAAGGATAACCCCTTATAAAAAGAAAATCTATTCTTAATCTCCAAAATTTTTCCAACAAAACCCAAAGTTCAACGAGGACCATCCGATAAACAATTTGTCCATAAAATTCTTCAAAGTAAACCAATATATGATTGAAACCCAAATATTTGAAGGATTTAGTCACATAGTCTTCCAAGTTAAATCATAACATTTATCTCCAAACAACATCAGTTGCTCCTAAAGTCTCACATTGAAAAGTAATTATCCTAATCACATATCCTCCAAAATCAAGTTACTCTTAATTCATAAAATCATATAACTAAAAAGAATCCGTCAAACTAACCAGGGACTTCACGTAGACCAGTGGTAGGTGATAAATACCAGTCGCACTTTGGTTGTGGGTTCGATTCCCGCAGCATTGTCCGACGCGACGGGTTGTCACACGGTCTGCGTGTTGTCCTTTTTCCAAAACTATATAATTCTCAAATCATTACCCAAAATGGGATAAAATCATAAAAATTAACCATAACATAATTTAACCTCAATTTTATCTCATGCCTTTCACTTCAATCATAACATATGGTAACCCATAATTACCTCAAAAGTAAGGATCATATAAACCCAAATGGTTCTTTATAACTATGTCCACAAAAGAAAAGATAACTATTACTTGAATAAAATTTTCCTATATTAAACATCCGGGTTACACATAATATAAAAAGTCTTATAATGTAACCCCATCATCAAAAGAGACTTAATACTCTTAAGAATTTCCCCCTAACTCTTGAAGCTCTTATATGTTGACATCTTACTCATTCAACATTCTTCATGATCCATTATCCATTCCTTTCCAACTTATTCCGAAATACCTCTTTACTACAAACAAAATCATGAATCATATCCTAAGATTCCAAAATAAGAAAACAATAGTCATGAAATAGTACATACCTTTGATTGTTCATTGTCAGTTTCTTCATCCTCAATCGGAATGGAATTAGGTATTGGTAAACGAATATTGGTACGCTCTTGGTGACCCCATTCACGAAACTTCTTCATAGGACATGTGTTTGCATAATGACCATGAACACCACATTTAAAACATTCAATTGATCCCTCAGAAAGAACTTCTTTCCATTTCCTCGAGTCAACTGGATGCTTCCTTTTTACATGGCAGGTTCTTGCTTTATGACCTTCATTTCCACATCTATAGCATATTTCTGTCCCTTTGAAACATTTTCCTAGGTGTTTCTTTCCACATCTTTGACACATAGGTTTTTGAACACACTTACCTTTATGATTATTACCTGTACTTCCGTAGGGATTTGTTTCTTGCATATATGACGCCTTAGAGAAATATCCAAGGTTTAGGTGCTCAATCATGACTCAAGATAGTTGGTTTAGGATAATCAAAAGAGTTCTCATTGCAGCTCCCATATCATTCAGTTGCTTGCTCAAAAAACTGTCACAGTTTCCTTCACATCCACTGTTACTTTGATGCCTGCTAGATCCAGCCATTTACTAAAACCAAAATGGTCAGTGTGAGTATATCAAAAAAACCATCATTTACTAATGAGTAAGATAGACAATAAGATATACTTACTCATTCACTTTATCTAAAACTAAGACTCTTTCTGAAATCCTAACCATTATGGTAATTGTCAATTATGCTAAAAGAATACCCTAACCTCTAAAGTTATCTAAACTGACCTTTGATACCAACTATAAGGCCCCAGCCTTATAACCTTACTTAATCTTGAGTTATTTCATGGTTACACATTGAGGATCTTTTCAATTTTAGAGTTTTAGAGAATTAGATCATGAAACTTTCATTACATTCCACATTTAATCAAAGTGGTTACATAAAATACAGCATTCATTCTTCCCATCAACGGAATCATATTTAAATTATAACACGGATTCTTTCTTGACACATCCTTGACACTATCATCACATCATGTCCCTTTCCCTTGACCTGTGAAAAACATTTCAAAAAATTGGGATGAGCATAAAAAGCTCAGTAAGAGTTATAAAAAATATGGAAAGGAAACACGAGTTCATATATACATTAGAATGAAATCACACTTTGCCCATACAACATAGGCATATCAAATCATGAATAAATCATAGAAAACATAAGACATAAAGGTAACTTGAGGCATTCATAACATTCTTACGTAGGGAGTAACCCTCTTGGTTACGTTTGGAATACCCATCACAGTATATTCCCTAAATCTCTTCGGAGAAACCTTAACGTTTCACTCCTTCGCGTTACCCAATGCATTGGAGAGCTATATCAGGCTCACCCGCCCTTAGTTTATCACAGAACCACCCGTTATTCATAACAATGACCAAGAACCATAACATAATCTTATCACGTAAACATGAATAAAGGAAAAATAACATTTCCACATTTCAATCACAATATAACATTTTAGGATATTGAAATAATGAATCCATTCAAAAAGAAACCATTTCCAAAACCATTTAAAACATTTAATAAAGATATTTTTGAATCCAAGTTTCCCATACCACCTTGAAGCTTTAAACATTTTAAACCATTAATATCCATATAACTAAATATTTAAAACCATTTTGAAAACATGGATAATAATAAGAACAAATAATTAAAACATTTAAAATGATATTTTGGTTAAAGGGGTTTTACCAAAATTAGAGACACTTGAATACAATAATCGAGGAATAACATTTAGTCAGAACTTTATAATATCATGAGAATAAAAGGATTCATGATATAATACTCCAACGGACAGTATATACACCATATAAGAGTGAATTGGTGCATAACAACAATGAACCCTCAATAGAAATGTCAAAAGTGATGAAATCCCTTATAAAGAAGGTATCCTTAAATTAAGGACAAACAAATCTCAAAAATATGTGTGACAAATATATATACACCCAATATAAGTGGATATTTAGTTTAAATCAATAAAAGGTCATTCACACATATTCAATGACTACAAGTTGAACCCAAAGAAATCGAAATTGGGTTAAAAAGTTCCCTTGACAGCCTAACGGCATCACATCAAAATGAGTTGATTAGAGATAAAAAGTGTATCTCATCACTTGTACATAAAATTTATATCAATAATGATGTATGAGAACATATCCAAAAATAAAAATATGTAAATTAAAAGACCCAATAAAATAATTGTTTTAAAAAAGAGGAGGGTTAAAGGTTCCCTTACCGACTTGGGTATCTTTCAAAACATACACCCCATGAAAGAAGGACAATAGATCATTGATGTAAATAATCATAAATGAAAGTATATTACACAAATAGTAGAATAATGGGAAGTACATACACCACTCAATGGAATTTTTGGCAAATGTAGCATAAATCTCACGGGAATAAAAGTGAGATGAAAAATCCCTTACAAAAACTCGGCAGCCTAACGGCGCCACATAAAACTTCCGAATATGGATTGATGAGATAAAATAGAGTATCCCATCATATTAAAATAGAATTTACATCAAGTGGAATATAAAAGAAAATCCCCCAACATTTCAAGGAGAAGTTTAAAAGAAGTGACATAAAGGAGAGTACTTAAAAAGAAAGAGAGAGGTTAGATCTCTTACGAAAGTTCGGCAGCCTAACGACGCCACTCAAAACTTCCAAAATGGATTGATGAGAGAGAATATGGTCTCTTATCACATGAACATAAAAATTACAGTAAAAGTAATATAAAATAACATCCAAATCATAAGAAAGATGAGCTTAAAATAAATGACATAAAACAGTGTACTTAAAAAGAAAGAGAGTTGTAGGATCCCTTACCTCGGGTCCGACTTGACTCGATCGTTCTTTAATCTCCTGAATAATAAACTTGAGTTAATTTATAATTACTTAAGAACCTTTTTAAAGTTCATTATTACTTTTATACCACTTATTACCATGTCATAAACATTATGTAATCATTTAAGTTAATAATTTTTTTTTTCCGATATTTGGTTCTTAAGTCGAAAGTGGACTGCTTACAATTACATGTTGTTCGTGTGGCAAAATGTTTATTATATCCATAATTGTATTCATTATGTAGATATAATATATGTCATATATATCCAGTACATTCATGCATTTATAACATTACATAATCATTTAGAGGTAAGAAATGAAATGCACCGTTCATGGAGACGGTAAGTCGTACGTACGCATGAACGCTACTTTCATTTCTATTTCGTATTTTATAGAATGGAATAATAATGATATAAAGGTATATTATAATTCCAGTATAATATCATATATAATATCATATTTCCATCCTTTATACATCCCACATATGGTATTTAACGAATCAAATAACTTTGAGGGGGCGGTAGTCCGCACTTCCTTAAATGAAGATATCGCGTATACCCATAATGGAAGCCATAAAGGTAAGACAAAAATGAAAAATACAGAAGCATAAATAAAACATAAACATATTATATATCATATATAAAAATAGTGACATAATAATGGCCACCTTTGAAGTTGTTAAATGAGTATTGAACAATCATCGTTTTGGGAGGCAGAATTTCACCATCCACGGAAACCGTATGTTCTTTAACCATTTGATGTAGTTGTGTGAGAGTGTAGCTCGAATGAATCTTATAACAACATCCTAGTATATTAAAGATACTGGTGTTGTTACAAAAGAAGTAAATAAAAAGAGTTTAGGGGGTTGGAGAATCAAAATAAAACAAATGAACATGAGAGAGTGAATTACCTTTAAAAGTGTAACTCCTTTTGATTTGAGCCTAAAGGCTTACATTGAAAGGATTATGCCCAAAGGGAATCCTCTAGGATGAGGAGAGGGATTTGGAGAGAGTAAATGGGTAGGGGCTTTCCGAGACAAAGGCTTTAGGAGTGTGTTAAATGAGGTAGAGGTGGGGGCCTTTTATAAGAGGAGAGGAGGGGCACTTTTGGAAAGTAAAGAAATATTAATTTATTTGAAAATGTGTTTCGGTTTCAAAAGGTCCCACATTGATATAATTCGTGGATAAGGTGATAAGTCTTCGAAATCCACTCATCCAATAAGTTTTGGACATGTTTATTTCATATATTTTACATTATCTTTCCATTTTATTTAAATCGTCAAATAATGATGTCATCGCTGCATCATTATTATGTCATAAATAATTTAATTTATTTAATGTCTAAAAACTATAAAAAAACTACTATGATGTAGGAAATATTTTTATCTTTCCAATGAATATTTATAATCAAAACTATGACTTGTATAACCCCACTTAAAAATTCTTTTAGTAAAACATATCATGTTTGTGTCAATTTTACTTTTACATTAAATAAAATGTTATTTATGTCATTTCCCAACCAAAGTGGATCCATGGGGTCCCCAAGTTGACCCATGGCTTTTCTTGGTCGACCATGATACAACCAATGAGGGTAAGACATGTGTCAATATCATCTCATTTTATTAAAGCATTAATTTTACCTTAAACTACACTAATTACCACTAATCGCGATTAAAAACTTAATAAGATACTATTCACCAAAAATTATTTTAATCTCATTGAACCACATTTTACTTCTTAATGACAACCATGTATGTCGGATTTTTGAAAATCAAAACACAATGATGGCAAAATTTCATTTAAACGGAAAATCAGTTTTTATAAGTACCACTTAGTGGTTTCACTATTCATCAAAAATTGATGTTTTTCAGAAAAATCCCAAAAATTCACCCTAAGGTATATTTGATATTCTGAATTCAAAAATGAAGTCCGTTTTACAAAATTAAAAAAATATAAGTCACATTAATTAATTTAATAATTAATTCCCGCTGTCATGACAAATAGCGTGTTTTATGAAACAATAAGTATCAAAAGATTGACACTAGTTTAAGTCTGATTTCAAAGTGAAATTGATTCCAACGACCACTATTGGATTTAATGGTAAAAATATTTTCTAATTTCACTTTAAAACCAATTCAAAATATAATCTAATCATAAAAATAAATTAGATTAAAAAGTGGTTTTGAATTAAAATACAACATTTTACACTATTTATTAAAAAAAAGAACTTTATCGGGAAGATACCAAATATTTACACAAAGTAAATTTTGATGTCCCGATTCTTAATAAGAGCTTTATTTGGTCCAAAAGAATGTTTAAGAGTGAATAAAACTATATTTAATGACGGTTCTTCATCAAAAGGTGATAAGTGAACCTTTAGTGAAAACTAGGTCATATACGCCTAAAATTGAATTCTTTCCGTATTTTAAGCCTTTATCTTTTATTGTATAAATGTAAAAAAATTTAAGAACATATATAATCATATTTTAGTTATTTCTATCCATTCCCGCCATTACAACGGCTACATGTTAGCTACCATTTAAAATAATATTATTTTATTATTAGAGTGCAATGTAAGATTCCCAAGAAACTCGTTGTTGCGTGTTGGGTACGCCATCGAGCATAGCGTCCCCTTTAAATTCATATTAATATTTTATTCACAAATATAGATAAATATGAAAATGTCATATTCCTTATTTACCTGGGGTGTTATAGGTGATTTCATGTTATTCCCTATTGAATGTAGAGTACTTTTTCAATATTATATAATTTGTCTAAAGTTATAATTTTTTACATATTATATATATACTTTATATAAAACATCATAACCAAATGTGAGAGTTTTTAATGTAAAAATGAGTGATATTGGTTCGCAAGGTGGTAGGATGTCTTAGACACAAATGATGATTTATTAACCCATTTGATATAATTAAGGACAGTTACAAGTTGAGATATTTAAATAAAAAATATGTTTATAAGCATAACACAAATGAATGTATATTTTAATGGTTTAAAATTATTGATTGATGTGGATAATGAGATATCATAAAAACACGCATGGAAAAAAGATGCCCTTTTTTGGTGTCCTCCATAGGATTTCAACAAAATCCTTACTAGGCTAGATTTATACCAAATGTAAGGATTTAGGTTAAGGAGATGAATGTTTATAATTGGACATTTTATTTATTGGACGATATTATATGGTGTGAAAGTGTGATGATTAGAGGAGATGAACTCTCATTTTATTAGTGAGGTGAGTGGAAGAAAATGGTATTTTAGAATGGGAAAATGGGTAGCCACATTTTTTCTATAAAAAAAGTGTCCAAAAGGAACTATTAGTTTCTATATACCACATATGGTCACAAAGGTAACATAAAATTGATTTTAGAGATATTTTTTTTCTTCATTTTACCATTTTATTTTTTGTTTATCTCATAGTAATAATTTATTAATATGAACATGGTAATTTTTGTTCTTTATTTTCTATTTAATTGAGAAAAAAATTATTTCTACCTTGTAGTATAATAAAACTGTTTATTATTAAAAATATTTAATCCAATTATCCAAATTCCATTCAAATTATTTGATAAAAATAATATGGAAAACCCCCATAGACATGATGAGAATGTGGGTTTTTATGAGAAAATGATCAAATGTTTAAAATGTATTTAGAAAAAAATTAATATGAAAAATATAAGAAACTGTTTTTTCAAATGAGGTGAAGATCAGTAATTTTTCAGTTGGAATGTTTATATAAGTTATAATATTAATTCTATTAGAGTTTATAGAGGTATTAGGCATGTCTAAGGAATTTTGGGAGCCAAAAACCATGTTTATATGTGAAAAATGGTATAGTGCACTGTTATAATGAACTATAAAAGGAATTCCTTATGGTTAGACAAAAACATGGGATGAAATACAAAGAAAAAGAATTTGTTTCACAGTTATATGAAACTATTGGATTTTCCGTGCATGGTCGTATGACCATGTATGCAGTTTTTAAGGTGGGGTTCTGCATGGTTTTTACATATTTTCTCAAAAAATGTGTACTGATCGTGTTGGTTCCCCATACATAAAGAAAAACATTCAGGATTGGTGTGTGGTTGTTAAAACCATGTAGTGAAATTGTGAAACACCTTAATTTTTGGAAAATATCTAATTGAAAAATTAATTAAATCTAATTTAAACCTAAATTTTCATTTCCTCCAATGGAAAAAAACATAAACCCTTGGATTAACACATCAATGACTATTCTTGGATTTGAGATACACTCTATGTCTGATCATCGATTCAAGCATCGTTTGTCTCATTGGATCTTCATCGGTGAGTAATCGATTAATATTTATCTTTTCACCATTCTTCTTAGTATTAGGTTCACTATTTAGGTGCAAGAAAATTTTCCATAATTTCACGTTCTTTGTATATTCATTAGTTTTATCCTAATATAAGTTGAGTTAGGATTTGATAGTGAACATTCTCTCTACTAATGAGATATGGATGTTGGTATAGAGATTTCCATGAGTTTTTTTCTTAATATGGATATATTTTATTATTTATCATACTATACTCTCTATCGTTACCCCAATATAAATCTTTTTATTTGAATTTTATGAAACTAGACCTTTTGGGGATGCCCTTAGGGTCATTTCTAGTGTATTTTTTTCCTTTAATGCACCAATTGAGTTCCACGGGGAGTTCTATATGAACTCAACTTTTTTATTACTTGTTAAAACATTCATGGGATGTTTTCTCATGAATTCTGAGTTAGAGGATGATTAATTGCAATTAAATGGAGTCATATATCTTCCTTACGATATGTAATGTGTCCCATTCCATGTGATTCACTTTGATAACATTTATAAATTGAATTTTATTTTGTTATATTGAATGAGCGGGTATACGCATTGATTTTTTTAATTATGAGATTGTGATACATTAGGTGTATACTCATGAGATGTTTTGGGATTGGACATGACTAATGAGTGGGTATACTTAAATGTATTGAACGGTATTTCATATAATTGATGTATATTTTATATAGATGCTATGTAATTTTATCCTAAGAGCCTATAAAAATATAGTGGAGACCATGGATAGAGTATTCTTCATGGGTATTGATTCTGTGGGATTTTGTTGGCCTTACAACTAAATGGATCCATCTTTCGTAGACTCATGCAGAACATATATGGATGATATTCCATTATTACTCCAACTAGTTCTTAACTGAGTTTCTATTTGTATGATCCCGAGGCTCAGTGTGGATTCCCTGGTCTTCTACACCTTGTATCTGGCACTTCATTGGATAGAAATTTTATTATAAGGCTTGACCACATGTTATGTGATATTATTGGTTGTACTAAATGGGAGTGTGTTTTTGAAACTTAAATTTGCATGAAAAGTCTATGTTTGACATGAAATTATTGGATAAATAAAAAGAATTTATTTTTATATTACATATTTTTGGTCATTTTCACGATTCTAGAGATTGAGAATCTTTTGAAAGGGTACTTGGGAGGCAATTTTAGTGATACTGGTTTAATAGATGCATTCCATAGGCATCCTTGTAATTATTTAATACGTATCAATTTACATACACATTTCATAGGTTGTTATGTCATACAAACTTAACATGTCTAGATATTTAGGGGGTTACCTACCATGATTTTATCTCACACCATGTTCGACCTACTATTGTGTAACAAAATATTTGGATTCATGTACAGATTAGGGAAAGCATCCACAATTCAAGGGTTTATTTTCTTCCATGCATAGGATTATGGGAGTATAGGTTCATGATTAAGCTCATGATGCAATACTGAGATATAAATTTACTGTAGTTTTGGTATTTTGGATGCATGTATTGTAATATACTACTATGTACCTATATTGGTGGCTTTGTAGTGGCATGCATCATCATCGTCATATATAAAATACATCACAATTATTCCACAATCATATCTTATTATCGATAATCTATTTATTTTTTACAACTTATTCTTCATGTTTTTTACTATTATTCCATTGTGTTACTTTCTAGTAATGACTGTATAGAATACCCAAGGGAATTCCCAGTCCCTTACTTCTATTTATAATCCTATAGAGATTAAGGATGTGCACTTCATTCCATGTGACCAACTAGGATACGGGAGCTATTGAGTTTTGTCTGGGTTCATGTTATTACAAAGTGGAATCATTGAATTATTTTCCAGTTATCCTTACTGTTGGGAATCTATATGTATTTATCGGATGTTATTTGTTTTTGGTAATGAGTTTTCATTGGTCAAAACTAAACCATGTCTAAGAAAATGTAATCTCCCTATTTTTTCATATATTAATTTTAAATATTATATAGAATTAATGAGAGAGAATTCAATGAGACAACATGCGATTCCATGGCCCAGTGTTCCTGGATGAAATAATTGAATAATATTAAAATTCTCAATTAGAATGCACATGTAGTTTTCATGAATAATCAAAATATAATCTAAATGGGAGGTCAGATAAAAAATATAATGGTATCATTTCATTCAGAGTAGTGGATTTACCCAAGGTGTGGCCTAACATCAGCCAAATTTGGTTGGTTTTGAAAAGTAGTTTTCACACTTTTTAATGAATAAAATAAATTTCAGATTTATTTTATAATATCTTTACGTTGATGTAGTGTCCTAGTGATACTATATCATTTAACTAAATTTCTTGGAAGGGACCAGTGGTTAGACTCAAAAAAACCGAATGTCCTTTAGAGGATCTTGAGAGAATCCCCAAAGAATTATCTTGGTGTACAAAGACAAGACATGTACTGGAGATCATTATTGAAGGAACTCCAATGAAAATCAATATTAACTAGTGAATGATCCTATTCCAATGTACAACATGTTTTTTATTTATCATTCCACATTATTGAATGAAATGGAAAACATGGACCAACCAATGAACATGTTTATCCACATTTCAATTTTTCTTTTTGATATGGGTTTAATTATAGGTTTATCATGGTTTATTATTAAATTAATTTTCATTGTTTAATTTTCATTGTTTAATTTTCTCCATTGATAAAACATACTCCCACCCAATAACCAGGCCATCATGTCATAGCCTACCAGGTTCAAATAGTTTCCCATAGACACGTGGTACCTACCTTGGATCCCACCCAAATTTATGGATGGGATATTATACTAATGAATACTCCCATAAAAAACTCATGTTCTTTCCAGTTTTATTTCTTGTCAATAAAACACAACCAGCGAAACATCCTCGATGGTCACCCATCTTGAATACTATTCAACACTAAAAACTCTTGAATTTAGATTTCTACATAGTTAATATTCAAACAACAATAGTTAAACTCATCAATATGAGTCATATCATTTTGTAATTTAATGCATTATCATTATGAGGTGTTAATTCACCCCCTTTTGATCACAATACCCATGTTGTGGACCCTACATCTCAACTCAGGTAGTGCATCTCATGTATGGATGGGTTTTTACCCTGATATAAATAGTAATACCTATGTCCTGTTGAAAACACAAACATGCCTCCATAACATGTGTGTTAGGTCATGGCCACCCATGTATCCCCTATTTCCCTGGATACACATGGTCCCCACTCGGGGCCCACTAATGTGCCCGAACAGGTCATCAAACTAATGACTGTCCTCATAACCCAACAATTGTTATTTATAGTTTTTTTTTCATTACCCAGACAACCAAGGAAAAAATCCCATAATGGCACACATCATTATCACTACTCAAGTCCTAGAACACTAGACATTGGAGTTCTAATCTAGTGGGCTAGCGAAAGGAAATGTGCACATTGTTGGCACGAGTCGTATAATTTAGACATCTAGCATTTATTATTATGGGGGGATATAAAAACCCAACATTCACTTATAATATAACTCTATAAATATTTATAATAAATTCCTTTTAGAATAAATATTATACAATCTATTGATTCTGATACATTCAACAACTGATTTATTCAATATCACAAGTTAAACATGAACCTATGATTTACATAAGAACAATATAATATCAACATTATTATTTAATATGATAGTTATCAATTAGACATTATAATTGAAGGTATTAATAGGATTAACTAAGTAATTAACATATATAGATTAAAATATTTATTAATTATCATTGTATTATAAAAAAATTCAGAATCATTAAAAAAAGAAATGTTTTTAAATTTGAAAAACTACATCTTTAAAAATTGTTGTTTAATCACACATTGCACACATAATTATAAATTTATATTTAAACAAACATAATGTTTATATAAAAAATAAAAAAAAAATTAATTTTTGGAATATCACAATCTTCTGAGGGTGGAGTATTGGGAATTTCTGAGAAGTTCTGTTTTTTTATGAATGATGATAAATATACAATTTTAAATGAAAACTATCCATTAATTTAAGTAAAATATAATGTAAAATTATATTTTGAATTTGTTTCAAAAGGAAAAAAATTATATATATATTTATAAATTTATCTAATTTTTGTAATTTTAATTATTTTAGAGTTGAATATTGATAACAAAATGTTGTTAACATTTGAAGACATTAACAATAGAACCTGCTATATCATCCCATACATGGAATTTTTTTAATATTAATTTTGATACGTATGCTAATGGAAGATGAAAAATATATTAAAATGTTTTGTGAAAGAATATTATATATTTTATTACAAGTTCATGACAATTATTTATCAAAATTAAGAGTGAATTCATTAAAAAATAATTATCATGGTTAATAAAAATTGAGATTACCATGACATTAAACATAAAATATAGGAGTACAAATGAAGAATAAAATTGTATAAGACCACTTTTATTTATATATTTATATCATTAAACCTTTAAGGACTTATAATGGTCAATTTTGGATCCTTTTCAAATATTATAAGCATGGGATCACTCAATTATTTTTAAAATTTTAATATGTTTCCTCTCCCCCACTTATAAAATCACACCCACTCAACTCTTCCATTCACACAATAAAACCAATATTTTTATTACATTAACAAAACAATAAATTCCCCAAATAAATTAAATAATCCTAGAAACCGTATTTTGAGTTTAAATACATCCCTGGATGCCATTATTGGTATACTAAGGATAATAATTAAAGATGATATAATGTACTTCAATGAGATTATTTGTTTTAGTTCATTCACCACCTCCTTAAATTATTTATACCATTTCTATATAATAACCAAAATATCATACATATATTGTGATTCTTTTATAACATATTATTTTCCCAAAAACATATCCACAAACATCGAATAGGTTATGAAATCATTTTTTGTGTGTAATGCATACTACCACATCTCAAACAAATGTTATTTTTTTCATTTCCACCTCCAATAGTAAGTTTATATGAGGGATATAAAGTATATATATGATACATATGACATATTTATACTTATTTAGTCACAATATCAAATATATATATTTTTCCATCTATTATATAGAATATTTGATAATATAGATAATGTATATGACAAATTACGGCCTCATGAAGGGACTTCATTATTCATTCAACAACATTTCACATGAAATTTTCTAATGACATATTTAATAAATAAATAAATTAATAATTATATTAAATCCATTTTTCTCATTCTGAAATGTTAATGTAAATATTTTTTTTATATCTTTCCTTCTCACTCATGTAAATGTGACAACATTGTTCGCCTATTTGTGGACTATTTCCATCATGTAGTGATGTGACTCTATTTTCCTAACAAAAAAATGTATCATATATATATATGTATATGATGTTGTATATATTAAATTATGATCATTATTTAAATGTAATATATTACTTACCTCTTAAACATTATGATCATTAATAAATAGAAACATTACTCATGCATACCTATGGCAAGTCGTCTCCATGATCACAACATACTTCATTTTCCATTACAATTAATCATGATTAATTTGAATAAAAAATTAAAGTGAAAAATTATAATAATTTCATGGTTATTATTAAATATATGATTGAAATATTGAATATTTAAAACAATAGAACATTAATGATTAAACACACATGAGAAAATGCAGAAATTTAAACACAAAATAATAGAAATAATGAAATATTATTAATGAATGTGTAAAAATATGTAATAAAATGTTTATATATGAAATTATAAATATTTATATGGTTCATAAATATGTTCGTAACATTACTAAACAGTTGTACATTAGGTTAATGAAAATTATATGATTAGGGAGTGTAATGTAAACCATTTCGTATCAATTTCATTTTATTGAGGCATATATCAATGTAATGTATGTAGTTTCTTTTACATGTTTTATATACATCCCATTTGATAGTAAATATGATTAATAATTAATTTTTTATGGTATAGTATGGTTTAGTTTAAATTATATTTTAAAATTATATTTTATATACATGTTTCCTAGAGGAAATAATTTAATAAGTCCATTTATTTTCATTAGGTTATATTGCATATTTTGTCATTGGTATTATAATATTATGTGTTTAATTACATTATAATAACTAAGGTTGTAGTTACATTTTTTTATGTGTATTTGTGGTTAATTAAAACAATATATTAATTTATTAATTCTCACTTGAATATTATGATCATTATAAATGTTTACTTCACAATCCCATTATTATCAACATTGTTTGTTATTAAATTTGAGTAAAAGGAAAATATTTGAATATTTTATAAAAACAAATTAAATTTTAATATAATTATTATTCATGATATTTTCATTTAATATTACATTTTTCTATTATATGTTACATTAAATTTTTTAGAATATGTTTTATTAAAAATCAAACAACATTTCTTTCTTCAGTCATAAATATGTTCTGTTACAAAATAATTTTTTATAAAAATTGCTTAAAAACGATTCTAACCTGTTCAAAATGATTTATTATAGAAATTTTTAAAATGATTAAATTTTTATGATATATTTTCTAATTTATATTAATTATTCCTCAAAATAATTTTTTTATGTATTTTAAAGAAAATATGACTAGAATATTCTTATAAAATTAGAACAAAGAACAATAATAAAATTTTATTGTGATAGTGTAAGGTTCATTTTACCATGTAAAGAATTTTCAAAATTACCATCTATTATTAATATCATTTCATTTATTCTAACATTACAAGTGGTTGAGGTATTTTTTAAAAAAAAAATTTTAAAATAAATATTCAATGAAATTGATGTTCAACAACATTTTTCCTAATGAATAATATATTTTAATAAATAATATTTTTATTGTATTTTTATTGTATTTTTATTTTATTTTTATTCAACACTAAAAACATCCTAATAATAATATTGTAATGGAGATATATTATATTTTTACTATTCATGAACGTCCTATGGACAATTTAAGGTCATTTTGAACCAGGATTTAATTGACAATCACCTTCTAGATTTAGTTATTATTAAACCACATTCACATGAAATATAGACTTTCTTTGGTTCACTAGTCATTAATTTATATATCTTTTCTTTTTAATTTTGAGGTATTACTTTTTTTAATTTTCAGCATTGTGCTTATATTTGGATATCCCATTGATTATTTAACAAAAATTGAGATTATAGGATTGAAAGTATGCGGAACATAGTTTTAGAATCAGTAGGTAAACGGTGTGCCTTACTTAGGAATCCGTACCGAAAATTGGAGTTTTTGGATAGTGGGAAACCGCAGGTTTACTACAAGGATTTTAAAACCATTTTGGGTAATTTTGAATCTTTATCCTCTTGGAAATATAGGGGATCAATGTTTTTCATGGTTTCGAAAATCATGAGACAAATTTATATGACATATCCATGCCATTGGAAAATATGTTTTTACCTATTTCCCATCTTCGAATATAAACCAAAGTCCATCGTTTCGCTCCACATGCATGTCCTTCATCCCCATGAACCTCTATATCTCCCTATTTTCTCCCATAGACCCACTTTTGTTGTTTTTGTGTGTATTATCTGAGAAACAATCATGTAATACCCTCTACCATTGATGACATCCTTCTTCTAGGGTCTCTCATATTTATTTAATCAATTCCTAATTTTTATTCTGTCGTATAAGTTATGGAGTGTTAGTTCACCAAATCTATTGTGATAAAAGGTGTTTGATGTGAAATAATGTATATATAGAGTCTTTTTTTATTATGAGATTTAACTAATTTGTGGTTGTATCCAAAGGAGACATAAGTACTTTCATGATTATGAATTATTTCATAAATTTTTTATGTTATCCAAGACTTTTAAAGGTGTTCCATGCTTTATGTTTGTGTTGAGAAAAGTGTCTTTGAATGGATTTTATATGTGTACGACTTAAAATTCGTTTTTAAAAATGAAATTTTTTTATATCAGGTGTGCCCATTTTTTTTATTCTAGATGGTGTTTCAGAAATTATGAAGGTGGTGTAACAATTTTAAAAAGTTTTGAGAAACATGTTATTTAATGGTTTTACTTATTGTGTAAATTTTTAATATGTTTTTTATGATAAATGGTGGATTTATATGTGTATTTAATTTTCATGTTCTATTATTTGATGGTGGAGATATATATGACATGAGAATTATAAATTGAGAAGAAAGGGGAACTGAAGGTATCATTGGTGGGAAAACTAGAACTAGTACAGCATTCATTCATAAGATGAATTCTAGTATTTTTCTCATGGCTTTTTTTGAGTATACTGAAATGTGGAAAGGCCCAAATTCACATAGCATGATTTATGATTACAACACTTATTAAATTATGATGATGACTGGATACTAATAAATCATTTTAGGGATTCTTCTCTAGTATCTCATTCATTGGGATGATGTGGGTTATGGTTTCTGTAACAAATTTCACCGATACATGAGGTTTGTAGTTTACCATTTTATTTAGTGACTATGTTGTTTTCCTGTGACTTAGTACACTCTTGAGATATTGTACTTACCGTCAAACAATAAACAAAATTATTATATGAAATGAAAATAATGTTTACTTCCTTTAAAAATAAATTCCTTTAAATGTATATTTCCCTTTTATTAAAAACTTATATGTTATATTTTCTTATAATAGTTCAACAGGAAATTTTTATTTTGTTTTGTAATGCTACTAGAATTTTTATCACACCCTTCATACAACTTTGGGTGTATGTTGACCCTGAAATGTTTGACCCTGGTAGAGAAAAGTTGTTTATTGTTGATGGTGGATCTAGTTTATAGTTTTCCACATTATGAATATGTTTATGGTTTGGCTTAAGGATGATATTCCTCTTCTTTTGTGTAGGTTCCTATGATAGTGTCATTATTCTCAGTCCCACAGAGTAATTTTGGTTTTCTGTTAAAGCAATAAACACTGAATCTAAAAATTGTTTTAGAATCACTTGTTATGATTATTAAGTCTTGTGATATTTATTATTATGAATGGTTTATGATGATATAAATGGGTGATATAGTTTAAATTATTTTTCATGGTTCCCAAGTACTATTATCCCACCTCTGTGGATTGTGAATTCCATTCGCGCTATGCCAAATTCTAGGTCAGGGGTTGGGTAACATGGCACAAATGCATGGTTCATGAAAAAATGTTTTTAGATGGATGTTAAACACTTTTTGGTTCATGTTATTTGGGAAAGAGAATGGATAGATAAGAGATGGGACTATTGGGTCCTGAGGTTTTGGTTTTGAGTAGGGTTCTGGGACAACACACCTCATGATAGAACATGAGTTGCCTTTGGATTTTTAGAATGTATTATTCATATCCATCAGGTGATTCGTACATGTTGAATAATATATTAGGAAAATTGGGGGTGGAGTTTTTTTTATTGTCTTATTATTGTGATGTATTTGGTTATTCTTTTATATGTATAAGTTCTGGATATTTTTTTTTGCTGCTGAGAATTTTAAGAACTGTTTTATATATAGAGTTTATTTGGGATTGTTGCTTTTTATAGAATTAAACCCTCCATATAGACTCTTTGTGTAGCTATGGAATGTTGTTGAAGATAGTTCCCCCTCACTAATCGATCAATGGTATTATTTCATGAAGTGGTTTAAGATGTCCATTATTTGGGAAAGGAGCAGGCTAGTGTCCAATTAATGTTAGTGAAGGTGAACTGGGTCCTGGTATAGAAAAAATAACAAGAGTTCCCCAAGAAAAAACCTCATTATTTCTGGGTATAATGGAACCCTAGGAAGCAGGGAAGTGGATTAGGAAGATAAAAATGATGATAGTGTTTCTTGAAACTCATTGGGAAGTATATGTAAAATGTGCTTCATTCATGTTAAATGGTCTCATTCATAAGTGGTGGGACTCAGTGGTGAAATTTAATTCCCATGAATATGGGATAGAATGAGTATAAGGCAATTTATATGATCATTATTATCTTGAATAGTTGTCATATGAATAATCGTAGGAGTTTTTGGAGTTGAACCATAGAGACTGATCTATGATGAAATTTTCTAATAGATTGTATGAATTAGTTTTGTACATGCCTGAACTCGTATCCGTCATGAAAACAGAGGCTCAAAGGTTATGGGGGGGGTATGAGGCTTAAAACCAAAGCATAGAACGTCTTTTTTAAGATGAATATTATGGACGATGTTTTTTATTATTTCATGAAGGTATAGATTGATTGTAGTGACTATCCTGGTTACCATGGATTAATGTAAGCTATGGGTAGCGACATTTCATTAGAGAATAATATGTTTTAAGGTGGCAAGAATAAGAAGGGGGTGTTAGATTTTGTTATGTATCACATTACTCATCATATGAGTATTCGGATGATAGTTCTGTTTTTTGCTGTCAGTATGGGAATGTAGGGAACATATAATCTTCATGCACATCTCCTCCCATAAAATTTCTCAATTGTGAAGCTATGGGACACTTTCAATGATATTGTAGGAGCTCATGTCGTTATTAGATTAGTACATTGTTTGTAGCTTTATGGAGAATATCAATTATGTCATAGCCATCCATGATAGTGGGTTCTCAGTTTGGAAGTCATGGTAGAAGGGATAGATCAAATTCGTGTAATACTCTGTTTAATGAAGGGCTTCATGCTATTGGTTGTTATTAGGCTCAGGCCACGACAAGGAATCTTCTTATGGTGGATTGAGCATTAGTGGAATTGGATATAGGGCCAACCTAATTTCAAGGTACCATTATTATTGGATCATCCCTATCTATTTCTCTCTTTCATACTAGTTCTTCTATTTTATGGGTATATTAATTTCTTTTTGATGTGTTGAATTTTACAATTGATCTTATGTCGTATGTGATGGATTTCATAAACACGGTTGGTATGAAACTAGATTAGTGTTTCCAAGGTCCGCCTTATGCACTCACTCTCTTAGGGTTCGAGTTGTAAATAAATTTTCTTTTTATATAGATGGGCATATTTTAAATAATACATGGTATATATTGGATGGAACTCTTTTAGAATTACATCTATTATTATAATAAAAGATTGACTTTTATGTTACCTGATAGTAGTACCCATGTTTGGGTTGGTAAATTCGATCATCAGTCCTGTCATGTTACACCACCACTCTTGGAGTTGGGAAATGTTTTTTATATTATTAGTTTTCTATGATTGGTTGATGATTATGGTGCTCCTGATGTGAAATTATCTCCAACGGTGGATGTGTTCCTATAGGGTTTTCAAAATAATATTCTATGATTGCATCTAGAGTTGGATGTTGAGTTATAAATTGATTTGGAACCGAGAAAAAAACCAATATCTCTTCCATTATAATGTATAACCCCCATTGAGTTGAGGAAATTAGATGTATAGTTGGATGATTTGGTATCCAAAGGATTCATTTTAATGTGAATCTGACCTTGGGGCACAACTGTTTTATTTGAAAAAAAGGTAGAGGTATCTTTCTATTTGTCCATTTATTACCATAATTTAAATAAGTTGACCTTATAGCTCAAGAATAATTTTCCCTATATTGATAACTTTTTGACCAACATAGGATGGAAATGTAGTTTTAAAATTTTTCTTTACATTATTGTTACCACATAGTCAGTTTTATAGTGGTGAATGTCCCAAAAATAACATTATAAAGTAGGTACCTCCATTTTAGTTGTTGATCATGCTCTTGGGGTTGAAAAATTCTTCAATGGTCTTTATGGTTCTTATAAATCAGATGTTCCTTTAGTAACTTGATTCGTTTTAACTGTATTTTGGGATGATGTCCTTTACTATTCGATGAGCGAGGAGGAGCATGAGAATAATTTGAGAATTGTGTTGGGTACTCTTTGGTATCATTATCACTATGAAATGTTTTCATGTTGATCCTTATGGATTAAAGTGGTGACGTTCTGGGGCCATGTGATCTCTGACAAAAGGGTTTCTGTGGACCCTGATAAAATTAGTGATAGAGCAAATATTTTCAATTAATTTATATTGAATATCATTGTTTATACTCCCAAAAAAGTGTTATTGGATGGGTAATTGTCATGTTTTTAGGTTTTAGTGTTATTTTGAACCCAAATGTGAAAAACGACTATTTCGGGATTTTTGACAGATTTTTAAGTCAGGGGTATTTCGGTCATTTCTGGAAAAATAAAATTCCAAATTTTATGATTAAATTTTTTTTATAATCCTTATTGAATTTACTTCATTTTTTTCTTATGGACCAGGAGCTGATTCGGCCATCTAAAGGGTATAAAAATTCAATGAAGTTTGGAATTTTTTCGGGCGGACAGGGTGGACCCACCCAACATAATGGACATCAAAATCGGCCTACAATTATCTAAATGATGTGTTTCCACATGGGCTATGACGCGGACATATATTGGCGACTCTACAAGAAATTTGGGGAAGTTTGGAAGTCATTAAGGAGTCCAATAAACGACATACATTTGGAGGAACCATCCTGGAAACATCATCCAGAAACAGAAATCGAGAATGAAAAATTCATAACTCCTCCATCCGGTTTTCAAATGAGCTGAACTTTTGGGGAGAGACGGCCATGGAAATTGTGCACAACATTCATGAATTGTGGAACGCGTGAAGAGGTCATTAATGGGGCCTAAAACGCTCAATCTTTCGGGGGGTCCAATTCTGCCTATAAAAGGAGGAGAGCTCCTCCCCCTCAAGACATCCCATTCTCCACCCCATTCCTTCTCGGGCACCCAGGAGAAGAACTTCTCATATTTTTCTTTTATTTCTTTTGTTTTAAAATGTCTTTCCTCTCCCGAATTCTCTCACTTACCCCATCAATGGAGGGGTAATTTCATTTGAGTGATCGGAAAGAGGGGAGGCTGGACCGATGTGTTGTGCTTGAGTTTTGTGCTTGAATTGAATAAAATGTGTTCTTATTTCTTCTACTGGTTCCAATTCATAATTCAGTATTAAATTCCGAATGCGGATGTGTTATTGTTTTTATTCTGAAATTATAAAATGCTTTGGTCGATGATCACATCTCCCTCCACCCAATTCTAATCTGTATACGGTGGAACATGATTAGGGTTGGGTGGTGATTGCTTGACGGTTGTCAAGCACGTGTGTAGGATTGTATGTTGAAATCTTGGTTTATTAGGGAACAATAATTTCAGGTCTAGGATTTCTCTAATTAATCAAGAGACCTTCTACAACCCTAAACACATTGGAAGGAGGATAGACCAATCTAAGGTTTTAGAAAGGAAAATTCTCGTCACATCCCTCTTACCAGTTTAAGGAAGAAGAAGATACAAAATTTGGAAACCATCACGGCACAACACTAAGTCTAGCCGAACCTAATCCGATCACCATCTTTATAATTTGTTAAAATCAATAAATTTCTGTTGTTTTAGTCATTCATATTAATTAAAACCAATCTTTTTAAGAAAACCAACAAAAAGTGACAACCTTGTTTTGTGTGCACTCCTCTTCGGGAGAATACCTAGGATCAACTGCTATACTATACATAGGTAAATAAAATATTGTTTTGCCGCGCCCCACGATAGGTGTGCGTCAAACTTGGCGTCGTTGCCGGGGAGGCAGTGCCTCAATGCTTTTTTTTTAAAAAAAATTCTCTTTTGAATGACCCGTAGTTCAAATAGAAATTTATTAGAATTCGATCCAGAAATTGAGCGCACAATAACCAAATTGAGAAATCAAAATCTTCCAAAAGATTTCGTAGAAATCAATCTCACTGATTCAAGTGATACATTGAGTGGAGACTTTGAACCTTTAATAATGGCTGTAAATCCCAACCGAACCCTACGTGACATCTGTGCACCTCAATTTGTCAATCAAAATTATCCACTTTCAATTCCTGCCTTAGAAAATGATTTTGAATTGCGAATTAACATGATCCAAGTGCTTCCAAAATTTCATGGTCTTGCAGGTGAAGACCCAAATCGACATATTCAAGAATTCACCTATGTCTGCTCCAGCTTCAAACCTCGAGCAGTCGCGGAAGAGCATGTGAAGTGGAGGGCCTTCCCCTTCTCACTAGAGGGAGAAGCAAAGGAATGGTTGTACAATATACAACCGGGGGAGATCAGTGACTGGGAAGATCTAAAAAAACGATTTCTACAAAGATTCTTCCCAACATCTAAGAGCACTGAAATAAAGAAGGAGATTTATGTCATCCATCAATCAACTGGAGAAACACTCTACGAATACTGGGAACGTTTCAAGAAGCTTTGTGCAAGTTGTCCACACCAAGAAATAGAAGAGGACCAATTCCTTGTGTGATTATACCAAGGATTGCTTGACAATGACAGGAATCTACTAGATGCCTCGTCAGGAGGAGCCCTCATTGATAAATCACCTGCAGATATATGAATTCTGATTGAAAAGATTGCACAAAATTCACAGCAGTTTGGCACTCGAGGTACGATCACCAGAGGGATCCATGAGGTAAGAAAATCTGATTCAGTAGATTTAATTAGGAATGAAATGGGTGAACTCACAAGGTTGGTGCGACAAATAGCTGTGAACCATGTGAAGGAACAACAAGGACCGAATCAGGTATGTGGTTTATGCTCTTCTAATTCTCATTACACTAACCAATGTCCGGAAGTGCATGGGATAGAAAGTTGTGCTGCAGCCTATCAACAAGGGCAATACCAACCGCAAACCCAACCAGGGTATGGGTTTCAACAGAACCAAGCTAGAGCACATTTTTAGCAGAAATATCAGAATCTGATAGCATTCCAACAACCTTATCAGAAGCCCTTCCAACAACAACAAACTTTTCAACCACCACCTTTCCAGCGGAAGAATTATGAGTAACCATCCACAAGTGCACCGACAAATGAAGACCAACAAATGAAGACAAGAGTTGCAGGAATAGAAGATAAGATGGACAAGCTAGATGATCAATTTGCAAGCATTATGCATGCTTTCACCAAGAACCAAGGTAAGCTTCCTGCACAAACAATTCCCAATCCGAAAGAGAATGTTTGTGCAATCACAACCCAAAGCGGGAAGGAGCTCAAACCACTAGAACAATATGAGGAGGATGAATCTAGGGAACCTGCTGAAGCTCGTCCCGTCCAACCAAAATATGGAGTCAACAACAAAGTAGAAAGAACAAGGTTCAAGAAAGAAAGACTAGAAACACCATTGCAGAAACAACAAAGGGAGAAAAAGGATATTCCAGCACCATTCCCATCAGCATTGGTTGAGTCAAAGAAGGGATAAGAAGAACTAATTCAACGGGAAATTCAAGAAACATTTCGAAAAGTTGAGATTAACATTCCAGTACTGGATGCAATCAGGAAAATCCCTAAATATGCAAAATTTCTGAAGGAGCTATGTACTAAAAGAAAGAGGATAGATGGAAATGAAAGAATCAACTTAGGAAGAAGTGTCTCAGCATTGATCACACCACCGATACCGCAAAAATGTCAAGATCCAGGGACTTTCTCTATTCCCTGCACTATCGGTTCATTAAATTTTACTGATGCACTATGTGATCTTGGAGCTTCGATAAATGTGATGCCTCACTCTGTGTTTTCATCTTTGCAGATTGGAGAACTAAAATCAACTCGGGTGGTGGTACAATTAGCAAACAGATCCACTGTTTTCCCAGCTAGAGTCGTTGAAGATGTACTTGTAGGAGTGAGAGGATTAATCATTCCAGCAGACTTTTATGTCCTTACCATGGAGGAAGACCGAGCACCATCCCAATCTCCCATCATCTTAGGGAGACCATTCCTGAAAACAGCAAGAACAATCATCAACGTGCATGAAGGAACCCTCACCATGGAGCTCGGAGATAGTATGGTACACTTCAATATTCTTGATACGATGAAACACCCTTCCAGCAATCACTCACTTTATGAAATCTCCCATGATGAAGGTATAGAACCAATTGAAGACTCAGGTATGCTTCATGACTTGTTATCTGTGGGAGAACACTCTTCATTTAAATTTTATAACTCCCATGAACATGAAAATTCTGATATCATGTTGGAGGATGAGGTAAAATCTGATTTTTTCGATGATTTGTTAAGAGGAAGTAAGATTATTCCAGAGAAATCAACATTAGATGTAGGAAACATAAATGAAATATCATCCCTTGAACAACCCCCATGTTTAGAACTGAAGCCTTTGCCATGTGACTTGAAGTATTCTTACCTAATGGAAGAAGAGAAATTGCCAATAATAATTGCCAATAACCTATCCCATTTACAAGAACAAACATTGATTGACCTTCTCAAAAGGAATGTTAAAGCTGTAGGATAGAGTTTAGGTGATATTCCTGGAATCAACCCTAAGGTTTTCTCTCACAGGATATTTTTAGAAAGTGAATCTCGGCCAGTTAGACAACCTCAAAGAAGAATCAATCCCACAATCATGGAGGTCGTTAAGAAAGAGATTGAGAAATTTTTAGCAGCTGATATCATTTACCCAATATCTAATTCTCAGTGGGTCAGCCCAATTCATGTAGTCCCCAAGAAAACTGGCCTGACCACTGTCACAAATGAAAGAAATGAACTGATCCCCATGAGAATACAAAACAGCTGGAGAGTGTGTATAGATTACAGGAAGCTAAATCAAGTTACCAGAAAAGATCACTTTCCTATTCCATTCATTGATCAGATGCTTGAATGGTTAGCTGGAAATACTCATTACTATTTTTTAGATGGATTTTCAGGTTATTTTCAGGTACCAATTGCACCAGAAGACCAGGAGAAGACAACCTTCACCTGCCCTTTTGGAACATTCGCCTACAAAAGGATGCCTTTCGGGCTATGCAATGCCCCAGGTACATTTCAACGGTGTATGGTGAGTATTTTCTCGGACCACGTTGAGGATTTCTTGGAGGTGTTTCTTGATGATTTCACAGTTTTTGGAATTTCATTTGACCATTGCTTGGGAAATTTGAAAAAAGTTTTGAAAACATGCATTGAAAAGAACCTTGTCTTAAATTTTGAAAAATGTCATTTCATGGTTGAAAAAGGGATAGTGTTGGGGCACATAATTTCACAAAATGGGATTGAGGTTGATAAATCAAAAGTTGATGTAATAAATTCCTTACCATATCCAACTTGTGTCAAACATGTTATATCCTTTTTAGGGCATGCAGGATTTTACAGAAGATTCATCAAGGATTTCAGTAAGATTTCTCTCCCTCTCTCAAGATTACTTCTAAAGGATGCTAACATTAATTTTGATTGTGCATGTAGTGAATCATTTGATGAATTAAAGGAAAGGCTGATAACGCCACCAATAATGCAGCCACCCAATTGGGATTACCCTTTCGAGATACTTTGTGATGCATCCAACCCAGCAGTGGGAGCCGCTCTATCACAGAGAATTGATAGCAAGCCTCAAGTCATCTCCTACGCATCAAGGACCTTGGATGAAACACAAATAAATTACACAACCACAGAGAAGGAGTTCCTTGCAGTCATTTTTGCACTAGATAAATTCCGATCATATCTTTTGGGCACTAAAGTTGTTGTTTTTTCTGATCATGCATCTCTTAGGTACTTAATGAAAAAGGTGGATGAAAAACTACGATTGGTGAGATGGATGCTACTCTTACAAGAGTTCAATTTGGAAATCAAAGATAAGAAGGGGACTGAAAATCAAGTGGCTGATCATCTGAGTCGACTACCCCACACTGCTGAAACAGAAATACCAAAGCAGAATCCACTTAATGATGAGATTCCTGGAGAACAACTCTACATCATCAACAGTGAAGTGCCATGGTATGCCAACATTGTCAACTATTTGGTAACATCTCAGGTACCCTTTCATCTAAGCTCTCATAAAAAACATAAGCTTAAATCTGAATAAATATTTTACATTTGGGAAGATCTGTTTCTGTGGAAAATTTGTAATGATCAAATCATTAGAAGATGCCTGCCAAGAAGTGAAATTGAATCAGTGTTTGAATTTTGTCATAAATTATCTTGTGGAGGCCACTTTGGACCTCATAGGACTGCCCGAAAAGTTTTAGAATCTGGACTCTACTGGCCCACCTTATTCAAGGATGCATATGAATTTTGTAAAAGATGTGAAAAATGCCAATTTTCTGGTAACATATCCAAACGACATGAAATGCCACAAAAACCAATAACCTTTTGTGAAATTTTTGAAGTTTGGGGCATAGATTTCATGGGACCATTCCCAATGTCATTTGGAAATTCATATATTCTTTTGGCTGTAGACTATGTTTCAAAATGGGTGGAAGCAAAAGCAACCTGAACTGATGATGCAAAAGTTGTTTGTGATTTTGTTATGGCTAACATTTTCTATAGGTTTGGCGTGCCTCGAGCAATCATCAGTGATCAGGGAACTCATTTCTGCAACAGGAAAATGGAATCATTGCTGAAGAAGTATGGGGTACATCATAGAACATCTACCCCATACCATCCCCAAACAAATGGCCAAGTATAAGTCTCTAATAGAGAAATCAAATCCATTCTGGAGAAGACTGTTAAACCCAACCGGAAGGACTGGAGCCAAAAGTTAGATGATACATTATGGGCGTACAGAACGGCCTACAAAACACCGATAGGGATGAGTCCCTATAGATTGATCTATGGAAAGAGTTGCCACCTTCCTGTGGAGTTGGAGCATAGAGCCTACTGGGCGGTCAGAGAGATGAATCTGGACCTTGAGAAAGATGGGAAAAAAAGAAGATTGCAGTTGCAGGAGTTAGAGGAAATTAGAAGGGAATCTTTTGAAAACTCAATGATCTATAAAGAGAGAACAAGGATGACCCATGACAAGATAATTCAACCAAGAACCTTCAACCCTGGAGATCACGTGTTACTCTTCAAATCCAGACATAAGCTTATGCCAGGTAAACTTCGTTCCAGATGGGAAGGCCCCTTTACTGTTACTCATGTATATCCCTTTGGTGCTGTGCAGATTCAAAAGGAAGGAGGAGGAAAACCATTCACTATAAATGGGCAGAGGCTGAAGAAGTTCCATGGGACCGTACCTCAAGAACCAGTGGAGGAGATCACACTCCTTCATCCTGAATACAAATGAACACCTACCAGGTTGCATCATTCCTTTACACTTGATTAAATGCAGTAACTCCAACTTTTTGAAACATACATTTACATGCATTGATGACACTGCATAAATTAAGTGTGGGGGAGGAAATCTTGAAGTCCATGAGATTTTTCAAAAAAAAAATTGTTTTGTTTTGTTTTGTCGAGCCAACGACATTAAACAAAGGCGCTACCGGGAGGCAACCCTCATTTTCCCCCGTTTTCCACTTGTCTTCTTAGTCATTTACTAGCTTGATTGAACGGGCCTGCACTATCAATTGTTTTCATTTTTTTTCAGGTCCATTAATGAAGAGGGTGTTGTGGGATTATACGTCGTGAAGAAAAGGATCCATTTGATAGGGGAGTATGAGTTTCAAATCTATATTATCCGACTTTATTCCCTACTTTTTTAGTCTTTTAAAAAAAATTAATCAAAAAAAAGGCATGAACACGCTTGAATTCATGTTTTACTTGACTTATCTAGGAGACATGAGTTTCTTAAGAATCTTGTGATTCCTTGTTTTAGATTTCATTGTTAATGAGATTGAATGATTAAAATGGATAATTGGATGATTAAAGTGAAGCAAGGATATTGAAATAAGGACTCATGATTTGAGGGAATTAATTGATTCATGTAAATGAAATTTCCCTTCCATTTTTAATTCTTTGAATTTCTGAAATTCATGTGAATTAATTTGTTATTATTAATCATGCCATGAGTGATTGTCCAATATCATATTCTCATTCCTGAGAGAATTTCTAGACCAAATATTTCCTATTTTATCTTGAGCATATTTCTTGAGTGATCTTGGGACGTGCCACCTACTAGAACATGAATTGAAACTTGTCAAAGCTATGACTGTACAAAACCACATTTAAAATGATTGAGGCATCTCTTTGGCTAGCCACATTTTATCCTAAGACCCACCTTTACATTTATCCTTCGTAAGCCCTTAGATGCCATGAATTGCCTTATAGGTTTAAGCCACATTACAATCTAATTTTTCCTTACCTACCTGCCCTTTTAGTATTTTTGCATGGTTATTTCAAGTTTGAGTGTGGGGGAAGGTCCTTTCGTGTGCGTTCCATGGGATATGTATCATTTTTGGGTGGTGTAATGTGTGCGTCATCATTTTGGGCAATGTATTATTAGAAAATTGGGCATGAGTCATCATTTCATTATGCTTCTTTCATTTCATCCGGTTCTCCATAAAAAAAAGAAAATAAAGCTGTTCCTTTCTGGAGCTTTACAAAAAAACAGGGAGAACTTGGATGATATCATTCTTTGTAATCATTTATTGACTCATGACCCATGTCATTGAAAGGGGAGTGGTGTTGTGATTCACATTTCAAGGGGATTTGAGTGAGGTTCATCTTGTGTTTTCACTTTATTAATCATGCATTGTACTTAAGAGTAAAACCTCCTACTTCTGGCCTTAAATTATTTCAATCATTTACCCACCAACCCTAAGCCACAGAGTCATTTGAACCTTTATTTCAAGTCCTCATGATTTTATGTGTGTTTTGTCTTTACAAAGTGGAGAAAGTAGTTACTTTACAAGCCTATGGGTAAGGAGCATGTTCTCATGATATGAGCATAACTCCACTATTAATTGTATCATGAGTGATAAGAGAAAAGATTCATAAGTGAGGTAGATCATGATTTGGCATGTTTAATAATAATAAATTGAGAAGCTTGAATGGATGAAAGGAGAAGCTTCATTATTTTTCAAAGGGGAAAAGTAAAATGCATGAATTGATTTTTTCTTTGAAAAATGGGAAATTAAATTGTTATTTTTGTGGAACTGGAAACTTTTATTGGACATTGATAATCATTTGATTTTATTCCCTTTGAAATTTAAATATTGGTGACATTGGTGTCCTTTGAATTCCATGTTGAGATTTTGTGCTTGAGGACAAGCATAGTTTAAGTGTGGGGGAATTGATAGAGAAAATATTTTCAATTAATTTATATTGAATATCATTGTTTATACTCCCAAAAAAGTGTTATTGGACGGGTAATTGTCATGTTTTTAGGTTTTAGTGTTATTTTGAAACCAAATGTGAAAAACGACTATTTCTGGATTTTTGACAGATTTTTAAGTCAGGGGTATTTCGGTCATTACTGGAAAAATAAAATTCCAAATTTTCTGAGTAAATTTTTTTTATAATCCTTATTTTATTTCCTTCATTTTTGTCTTCTGGACCAGGAGCTGATTCGGCCATCTAAAAGGACTAAAAATTCAATGAAGTTGGAAATTTTTCTCGGGCGGACAGCGTGGACCCACCCAACAAAATGGACATAAAACTCCGCCTACAATTATCTAAATGATGTTTTTCCACCTGGGATATGACGACGACATATAGTGGCGACTCTACAAGAAATTTGGGGAAGTTTGGAAGTCATTAAGGAGTCCAATAAACGACATACATTTGGAGGAACCATCCTGGAATCTTCATCCAGAAACAGAAATCGAGAATGAAAAATTCATAACTACTCCATCCGGTTTTCAAATGAGCTGAAATTTTGGGGAGAGACGGACAAGAAAATTGTGCACAACATTAATGAATGGCGGAACGCGTGAAGAGGTCATTAATTGGGTCTAAAACGCTCAAACCTTCGGGGGTCCAATTGTGCCTATAAAAGGAGGAGAGCTCCTCCCCCTCAAGACATCCCATTCTCCACCCCATTCCTTCTTGGGAACCTAGGAGAAGAACTTGTCATATTTTTCTTTTATTTCTTTTGTTTTAAAATGTCTTTCCTCTCCAGAATTATCTCGCTTACCCCATCCATGGAGGGGTAATTTCATTTGAGTGACCGGAAGGAGGGGAGGCTGGACCGATGTGTTGTGCTTCAGTTTTGTGCATGAAATGAATAAAATGTGTTCTTATTTCTTCTACTGGTTCCAATTCATAATTCAGTATTATATTCAGAATGCGGATGTGTTATGGTTTTTATTCTGAAATTATAAATTGCTTTGGTCGATGATCACATCTCCCTCCACCCAATTCTAATCTGTATACGGTGGAACATGATTAGGGTTGGGTGGTGATTGCTTGACGGTTGTCAAGCACGTGTGTAGGATTGTATGTTGACATCTTGGTTTATTAGGGAACAATAATTCCAGTTCTGGGATTTCTCTAATTAATCAAGAGACCTTCTACAACCCTAAACACATTGGAAGGAGGATAGACCAATCTAAGGTTTTAGAAAGGAAAATTCTTGTCACATCCCTCTTACCAGTTTAAGGAAGAAGAAGATACACAATTTGGAAACCATGATGGCACAACACTAAGTCTAGCCGAACCTAATCCGATCACCGTCTTTATAATTTGTTAAAATCAATAAATTTCTGTTGTTTTAGTCATTCATATTAATTAAAACCAATCTTTTTAAGAAAACCAACAAATAGTGACAACCTTGTTTTGTGTGCACTCCTCTTCGGGAGACTACATAGGATCAACTTTTATACTATACTTAGGTAAATAAAATATTGTTTTGCCATGCCCCACGACAGGCGTGCGTCAATTAGTGTTCTGATATCATGGTAACATTTGAATATTTTTTTCGAGATTAGTATATCATTTGGCATAAAAAGGTATTACTAGTGGTACATTCAATATTTCTCTAAGATATATTTACCTATGAAGTCTCTCACATTGAAATGGGTAACGTTTTATTTGAGCATAGATTTCAAGATCAATTTTATTATTTTAAAAAAGACGGTGAACACAACTCCCATTTTGAAATTTTTATAATCACGAAAGGGATATGTAATATCGTGTGGTGCCTCATGTATAGGAAATGGGTGTGTGATGCTAAAAATGATCATGTGGTGAATTATAGTTCTCACTAGTTGTGACCCCCTTAAAATAATTACACAACCAATGACTAAGAGTTTGTAGCAGTTATGCATTCCATAAAGATGTGGCACAATTATTTTTTTAAAAAATTGTTGTTCATTTGTTTCAAAAAATAATAGACCATTATTTCACCTTGAATAATATAAATATATTTTATAGTTATTGGGTTTAGTTTCTTTTTGGGTTATATTTTGATATATTCTATAACCATAAAAATGTAATTTTGTGGGCGATTCATTCATCCAATGATGTGACAGTGCGAACATGGAATGATTAATATTATTTGTTGATATTGATGAGAATTATTGTTCAGATTCACATGGGGTCCAAGGATCATAATGGAGTTCTCCTCTTTTCTAGTGTTCAGGTGGAAGCATCTCTTTATGATTTGATTCATTGGGATCATCATAGTGATGATTTGTGCCAGTAGTTTATGTAGTTCCTTCATTGTGGAAAGACACCTTGTGATTGTTCACTGTCTCCTAAGTGAGATTTATACTTCAATGATATATTTGTGGTATCTTAATCAATATGAAAGGTAGTGATGCAGGATAACCACAAATATTAGTGGGTCATTCATCCTGAACCACCAAGACTATTTACGATATGCATCAGAATTTTTGATGTACATAACTAATTTATGAAATAGTTACATTTGTATTGAGGTGTTATACATGTCTGTATGTCAAGGCATAAGACCAAAGGCCCTTAAGTTTTATTTAATGAAAAAAATTCATATATAGATGTGGGAATATACCAACATTGATATAACCTTTTTATTACCTCATACACCCAGGGGATAAATTCTATTTTAGTAGTGATGCATCATTTGACAAAATATGCCCATTTCATTCCATTCAGTCATCCAACCAAGTCGGATGAGTGTGGTCCATTATATGCTAAAGAGGTTATGAGGGTTCACATTGTTCCATAGATAATAATTTATGTTAGGGAACCCCATTTCACCTCATTGATTTGGGAATGACTTAAGAGGAAAATGGGGTCACATGAAATGTTTTCAATGACATTCCATCCTTAAATGGATTCTCAAATAGAATGGGCTAATCATATTCTGAAATAAAATCACCAAAAATGTGTTCTAAATTTTTGTTGTTCATATGATATCAATTTGGTATTTTTTGATTTTTAATATAAAAGTAGTTACCTATCATAAATTCTAATGACTATTTTTGAGGTGCTTTATGCTTAAACGTGTGGGTCTTCATTGTGTTGGACTAAGGTGGGTATAACTTTATTTTATGGACCAATCCAATTGAAAGAGACCTCTAATAAAGTCATAGGAACGAGGAAGAATTTTTTGATATCTAAGAATAACAATAAATACAATTTTAAGAAGAGTCACTTGACATTTGGGTTTTCCAAGGGTGACTGGGGATTTGGGAAAGTGGCACCGTTCTTAGGTCTTCCTCATTTCGGTAATCAAGGAGTGAAAATTCTATTGTATGTCTTGAAATTTGAGATTTAAGAGTAGGTTAAAAATGTGAAATACATGTGATCTGTTTCTTCTTAGTTATCTTCAATTATTGACGTGTTCCATGTCAATCTGTTTAAAATTTCCAACCCCTTATATACCTCATGTGTTGAATTGGAAAGAGTTGGACTTGGAGCCTGATTTTCCTATGTTTCATCAGAGAGTGAAGATTGTAGATTCTTAAGAGAAATATATTACATATACATATATTTAGTTTTTATATGTTCTTTGGAATCTTATTAATTATTATCATTTCATTTTGGAGAGAAAGTCATCGGTGGATGCGAAGTATCCCTTATTTTCTGTAATTAAGCTTCGGGTTGACTTTTCGAGGACATAATGTTTTAATGGTGGGGAGAATTGTCAGTTGTGTATTTTCATTTTGAGGTATTAAATTTCCATTTTTATTCTAGTTATTATACATGGTTTTATATTAGATACTTTGATTAAAAACATTGATTTTGGTCCTAACAGTAGGTGGAACACAGTTTGTGCACGGTTATGGGAAACCATACACCATGCCCAGAAAGCTATGCGACTAATTGTCATTTTTGGAAAATGGAGAACCACACAGTTTCCACATGGTTTTCAAAACACGTGAGGTAATTATGCATCATTATCCTCCTAGGTAGATAGTGGTTCATGGGTTCTACATGGTTTGGAAAACCATCCGGGAAAACCATGTGACGTGTCCATGTCAATAAAAAGTTTAATTTTATATTTATGTCCTATTCAATTTTAACTTCAAATTAACCCTTCATCACCGAATTTGAGCTGTCCAACCTAGGTACCTTCTTATCTCTCTCATGGATCCCTTATAAGCCCTTAATATAGCTTCTTTTTTAGGATACGCTTTGAAATTATCAATTTAGTCTATATTCATTTGATTATTATTTATTATATGGTTCTCATTATTTTTTATGAAGATCCTAATTTTTAGTGACTTGTATGAACTAATGAGGTGTTTCTTTCTTTATTATTCTGTTATATCATGATTTTTGATGTTAAATAATTTTTATAGGGTATTTTGGTGGTGATGATGTGGTTTCAACCTAATATCTAATAGTTCTCAACTGTGATTTAGGTGGTTAAATGCTTGAACATTTGTTGATGATTTTGAAATTATTTCTATGACTTCAAAAGTTGTTCCAAGATATAAGTGTGTGGTAAAAAGGTGTTTTTAATGATTTTGTGATTCATATGTCCTAAAAGTTATTATTATAATGGGAATTGGTTGTACTTAAAATTTTATCATTTTCTATTCTTTTTAGAGTTTTTTTATAGAATGAGAAAGTGTCTTATAAAAATGTCAATGAGGTGAATTTTTTTAAAAAAGGTATTGGTTTTGAGTGAATTTGAAAGAAGTTTTTATGATGATAAATGGTGGTTTTATTTGTGTATTTTCATTTTGTGTTTGTGAATGTGAATGTTCTAATATATATTACAAGAGAATTAAAATTTTACACAAAGGGGAAACCTAGGTATCTAGGTGGGAAAAAATGAACAAGTATTATAGTGATTCAAAAGTTGAAATACCCAATTCCTCTAGATGATTGATGTTAGTTAAAATATATGCGGAAAGTCTTAGAGTAAGTTATTGTGATATATTATTAAATCAATAACTATATTATGATGATTATTTTATAACTCTATAACATTTGAAGGATTCCTCACTGGTGGATCAAGAATGAGGTTTATGTGGGTTCTGGTTTCTATACATTATTTCACTGTGTCATGAGGTTTCTATGGTCCAATCAAAGTCACACCCTTTGTCTATTCCCATGTCCTAGTTCCCTCTTGAGATATTTTATTTACCTTAATAATACAATACTAATATTTAATTATATGATAATCAATGTATGTTTAAATCAATTAAAAGTGTTTTACTGTAAAAGTAATTTTTTAACTTTTATTTAAAACCAAAATGAAATAATGTCTTATAAGATTTAGATATGGAACCCTTATTTTGGGGTGGTATCCCAGTTTCCATTTATCACACATTATATACAACATTGGGTTTATGATGGTCTTCTTATGATTGACCAATGTAAAGGCAATATGTAACGTGATGATAGTGTATCTTGTTGCTTGTGTTACACTTCATGTGGGTGTTAGTGGTGGTGGTGGATTAAGTATGTTGTACATCTTTTTTGATGGAGGTTTTTGGGATAGCTTCATTGTTCCCATTCTATCATAGTACATTTAAGAGTTATATCAGTCTATAACATTTTTATTTGAAAATTATTGTATTATTTTTGGTTATAATTATTCATCATTGTGATGTTTATTTTTTATTGGTGGATTATGATTATATAAATGGGTGAAATAAATAACATATTGTATTGTTGAAACATAGGCACTAGTTTCCTTCCCTTGGGGATAGGCAACTTCATTTGGGCTAGGCCACAAACAAGATCAGGTGTTGGTTATATGGTACTCTAACATGAATCACGAAATTAAATTTCCCAAAATATCCATATTAAATATCAAGTATATTTTTTTGTTTAAAATATTATTATTTTATAAATATGGTGTTATATATTGAAATTTGGTTTTTATAAGGAAATATTGATAAATATATATTACTTAATCATTAATTATATTTGATGAAAGGACAGATTTTTTATGGAAGAAATAAAATATCATATATTTAAGGATTGATTTTGACATGTTGTGACGGGTTGGACACTATATAATATATATCATAAATGAATCAGAAGGTATCATGATACAATCATGTTAAGCAAGAAGTAAACATGTTTTTTCTATATACTAAAGCTTCATGTGAATGGTTTTGATGTATAGGTATCATGATTCATCCTATCGCGACAAACAATAATTAAGAATTACCATTATTAATATTTCTATTATTAATATCCAAGATATTTTCACTATAATATTATATTTAGATGCATTTCCATTTTTTAATAAATGGCCTCTAGTTCTGATTAATTTTCCTTTCCATATTGATTATTCATATCTAGTAATTTAAATGGAATGTGTCATCAGTTATTTGACTTCCATCATTATCATGACTATTGAATCCTGAGTGATTCTCCTTTACATAACCCTGAATGAGAAATTGATATCACCCTTATTTTTTCCCAATCCATAGGATTACATGACATTTATAAGGATTGGTCTATAGAGATGTTACAAAATTTAAATGAGTTATTCTAACTAACAATATTTTTAATTTGTTTATAACAATTTAATTCGATACAAATGTATGTATATATTTTGTAAAGAACCATATATTTCAAAGTAATTTTTTTATTATATGGAATTATTACGAGTCTTTGAAAATTGACGGTGTGTGATTATAATGACCAGTGTTCCTGGAATAAATTTCTGAAAATTTCACTGTACGTTTAGTAAACATGCGAGTGGAATTTTCTATCTTTTGAACCGGTGATTGAATTAAAAATACAAGGGAATCCTTGAATCCATAGCATCAAGATTTTCATATGAGGGGATTCACTTCGACTACAGTATGTCGGGAGAAAAATTTAGGTTTTGGGAATTTTTAAGAACATAAAAAACATAACATTGTTATTTTGTTTCCTTTATTTTTCCTCCAACATACAATCGGCCGCATGGGACCAGCGATGTGTCAATCTAATAAATGGCTTGACCTTTCAATCCTAAGTAAGAAAATTGTTGGGGAATTAGGAAGGTTATCAATTAATGAAACCCCATTATTTCCACGAATGTTTCTCACCCTCCCCCTCTCCAATTTATAGGGAGTTTGGGGGGGTATCAGCACTGCATCACAAAGTAATGATGTGCTAACAATGTGATGAGATTCCAACACCTTGGTGGACAGAGACAGATCCGAAAATTGGTGAGAGTGACACTGAAACCCTTAACTGAATATCGTCGATTGAGTGACGTCATTGGAGGCTAGTTGTAGGGTATGAAAAACACCAACCCACTTCTTCAACCACGTGTGTTTCCCCATCATTCATGAGGTAGGGGTTTATCTTGTTTTAAATTCCAAGAGATTGTTGAACTCTTTAATCCTCAGTAATTACAACATGCTAACATGGATGGTGCAGGGTTAACGAACCCATACTAGACCCTGAGCTACCTTTCTACCCTTGTGTTCTCCATGACACATCGCCTGTGAAAAGGAAACAACCGGTTATGATATAGGTGGTGCGTAGTCGCACGCCGCAAGAAGAGGTCATGACGTTCATCAGAGCACCCGACACCGGCTGACCACTGAGGTGGTTCAGCGCACCGTCTCATGCCGCCAGTGAACAAGGTTCCATGACCGAATCCTCGACAGGTGATGGTGGCAACCGATAGTGGTAAGTCATGAGGATGGATGGTGGAACACGTGCACCACCGAAGGAACCGTCTGCGCCTCGTCAGCTGCGGCAGCGAGACCCAAAGTGGGTCTTGTGGGTGATGTGGAAGAACCAAAAGGCATTGTTGTTTTCCTTCCGAATGTGGAAACCCCCCCCCCCCGCACAAGCTATGACATACCCTTCACCTAGGCCCCGCCCCCTATGGACCGCACTCTGACATGGGTTGTGCTCCACAGCGGGTCGGGCCATCCCCCCTTGCGGGCCGGGATTCCCCCTTACAGGTCATGCTTCCCCCTTGCGGGTTGGGATTCCCCCCCTTAGAGGTCAGGATGCCCCCTTTCTGGATGAGCCGCACCCTTTCGGGCTGGGCGGCCCCCTCGGCTACATTGTGGCCCCCTTGCGCGTCGGGCCACCCCCTTAAGGGTTGCGCCAGACCGCTGCCCAACGGGCCCATCCCACCATGGCACAGTCCTCCCGGGTCAGACGTGAACCAAGATGGGTCATCCTGAACTAGGTCGGGTTGAGCTGAATAGGGTTAGGTCGAGCTTTACTAGGTAGGGTGGTCTCAGCTTGGGGTCTGGCTAGGTTGGACTAGACCCATACCCAACCAGGTTGAGTTTCTCTTAAAGGGCCATAACATGAGAATTGGGTGTTCGATTGATGAACTGTCTGGTGCAGTGGTACCCTTAGAGTGAGAAGGTCCTTTTTGTATACTCATTCAAGATTATAAGATAGTTGGTGTATGTCTTGGTTAGATCGAACATGAATCCAACCAGCCCACCGGAACTAAAATGCCTAAAACTCACAGACTGGATGTCGGATTGACACAACATATTTCGTGTTGGAACCCTTACGACATGGAAGTCCTTTAGGTTAGTCCTTTGTATATATTAGTGGTGTTTGAGGTGCAACTGATATCTTTAGGTGAAGATTCTATGGAAGTCGAGTGCACCGAGTGCGTGGAATCCAGTGGAAGGATATAATGTGAAGAAAAACATTGATCACATGTGGGTCTACATCTCTCAATTATGTCTTGGTCAGCATCTATCATATCATGTTTGGGTCAGTGCTCAACAATATTGTGTGGGTCAGCACATACCGATCCTGTGTGGGTAAGATCCTGTGTGGGTCAGCGGGGGTTGTACCTATCATTCATGTGTTGGTCAGAAGAAATGCCTCTTAACAGAATAAGATGATCTAGCTTGTGACTAATCATATGTACTTCTGTACTTATGTTATAACTAATTGTTGGTTGAGTCATTTAACTTCGTGGTGTTATATTTTTAGTGTTACCTGTGTGGTACTTCAATCTTCATGGTCTTACGTGTGTGCTACTTCTACATTCGTGGTGTTGTCTTCATGGTGTTACATATGTGGTACTTCTATCTTCATGGTGTTACACTAGTGTTATTTATACCTTTTTGTTGTTGCCTTTGTGGAATTCTTAACTCACTTATGATATGATTATATATTGATAACATATGTATACATATGGGAATATATATAAGTAGAGTTGAAGTCTTGAAATGTGGTTTTTCCATCCTAAAACCCTAGGAGACCTACAGGGGTCTCGGGGTCCCTACTGAGTATCATTATACTCACCACTGAACTGGCTATGGCCGCACATTGTTGTGTCTTATGCAGACAAAAGAAATCATGGATCGAGGATGAGGGTGAAAAGTCTAGATGGTACTCAGAGGTGGACCATTATGCGTGACGTGACACAGGGACTACTAATGTTGAGATATACATACCCTTAAGGTTGTATTCTTGGTGTAAGATCCAAGAGCTATTTTGTATTTTTAGTTTTATTTTTACTTTTTAGTTGTACTTGTACTTTTCAGTTGTGCTCATATTCCAGCCCCATTACATTTTTCACACTTTTACTACAGTTGTATACATTTTGGTTTCTTTTTGTTGTGTTCATGGACTGTGTGTATGTACATGTTAAAAATTCAATGTTTTCCCACGATAGGGATACATAATTACATTTCTAGTCGCCAGCCCATGGCCAATAGAAGGTGGGATTGGGGTAGTCACAGCACGAGACCTGAGGGACGAGTTGTGAAAAAGTGGTATCAGAGTATTCGGTTATACCGAAGAACTCGGACTCTGATTTTTGCTATGTGGAAATAGTGTTAAGGGTTATGAGTGTGGTTTTTAGTTTGGGGAATCTAGTATTGGTGTGGTGTCTGATGTATCCATACATGCTGACCCTAAATTCTGATTTCCAACTCAATGCATGAAAAAACTGATTAAGAGAGTTTGGGAAAAGTTTTTCTAGTGATTTCTTGGGCTCAGTTCACCAGGTATAACTTATTTACCATGGAACACCTGTGTTCTTTTAGGATTCCTCCACATAGATAGCCAGCTATGATTCCCAAGAAAGTACTTTTTGACATCCCATCAATCAATAAGAACTTAGTGTAGGGCCCTCTTATTGAGTTAGAACCTCTGGGTGGTGTACCAGTAGCACCACTACCCATTAGGAAGTCATTCCAACTTTTCCCAAAAGCAAAGGATGCACAACGACTGAGTGTGTTGCATGAGTTTTCATGGCATAGGCCTATGAGATTCTCAGGCGAGACAGACCCGAAGGCAGCAGAGGAATGGATGGAGGTTGTGGCCAATGGTTTTCACTAAGTTGGGACACCAGCTGAATTGATGGTGATCCTAGCTGCCAGTCTCTTCCACAGAGCAGATGGAAGATTGTAATGTTTGACACTCTAGTTACACGATGAGGAAACCCTCATTTGGGAAAAATTTGAGGTCCTTTCATGGGTAAAGTTCTTCCCAGTGACTCTACTCTCAGTGCGTATAAATGTGCTATTTCACTTACAGCAGGCCAGTATGAATGTGGCTTAGTACTCGGTGAGGTTCACTGATCTCTCCCGCTAGTCCACCGGCTTGGTACGAGACCCAATCTTCAGTGCCTAGCCAATTGATCAGGGTCTCTTATGGGAGGTTAGAGAATTGATGATATCTCTTAGAATTTCAACATAGGATGGGGTGATGGAGACAACAATTTTGGTGGAGAGCTTCCAAGCTGAGCAGTCACTGTTAGTGAGAGCCACCACAAGACGTCAGGTAGTAGAGTCATCTGTAGCAGGCAATACACAGAAGATGCTGGGGACGAAGTGGGCCAGACCATCTAGTGGACGACCTTAGGATACATGGTCAGTGGTTAGGAGATCACGAGATAGAGGAGGACAATTGAATATCAGGCAGTGACAATCATTCGACGAGCAGGGTCACATGGATCGCGACTGCTCGAACTGCCGTTCAGACAACTAGTGGACAGTCGTGAGACCGCCAAGGTAAAGGATAAGATTCAATCGAACAGGTCCATAAGTTGCAGACAGATATGGCAGATAAGATGGTTATGTAGTACGTTGTGGGTGAGGATTCGAGGTTCTACCACCACCACCTCTAGGTGGTCCACACCGACCACAGGGAGTAGGAGGACAAGGACGAGCTCAACTATAGGCAGCTGAGGCCTACAGTCATGACGCTCCTAAAATGATTAAAGGTTCAATCTGTGTCTACTACAACATAGCTAAAATACTTATAATCACATGGGGTAGTCACTCTTTCATTTGTATGGCCCTCGTTGAGAGCATGGAGATTTTGGTGGAGTTGTTGGATTTATCTTTACGATTAGAGACTTCTATGGGTGTAGATTCGACAATTAAACAATGGTGTCAGTAATGTTCACTTACTCTAGGAGGTGATCGCATTGGATGGGATCTTCTAGTAGCGGTGTTGAGGACATATGAATTATTCTAGGGTATGTATTGGTTATCCATATTCTATGTTTTGAATTACTGTAAGAAGCACAATTTTCGGTGTGTCCGTGAGGATGGGACCAGGTTTTACTTTAGTGGAAAAAGGGATCCTTTGCAGCATAGGATGGACTTTCCTGGAGGAGGGTGATGCCTATCACACACCAGTTTGCTAGCCTTACCCTAAGAGCAATAGATGTTGAGAGTCCGAGGAACCCTTTAGTGGTGGAAAATTATGATGATGTATTTCCTGATGATGTTCCTGGACTACGTCCACACAGAGAGGTAGAATTTTACATTGAACTATTCCCTGGGACAACACTGATATCAAAACTAGCATATTATATGGCTCCCATGGAGCTTCGTGAAATATGGGTATATTTGGAGACTTGTTGAGAAAGGGGATCCTATGGACTAGTGTTTATCAATTGGTAGCCCCATGTTAGTTTTCCAAGAAGGTAAATGGGATTTTGTAACTCTGTGTGAACTATAGTCACCAAAATTAGGTGATCGTGAAGAACATGTATACACTTAATAGGATTGAAGATCTTTTTGATCAGCTAAAGGGAGCTGGTTGGTTTTCAAAGATAGTCCTCATATTAGGCTATCATCAGCTTTGGGTAAGAAATGAGGATGTGCAGAAGACAACCTTCAGAAATAGGTATGGAAACTGTGAGTTCTGGGATATGCCATTTGGCCTAACCAATTACCTATAAGTGTTCATGGGACTCCTACAAATGATCTTCCATCCATACCACGATCCCTTTGTGGTGGTCTTTATCGACGACACCTTGATATACTCAGCATCAGAGGAGGAGCATGCGGATAATCTATATATAGTTCTGGATACACTCAGAGAGCACCATATTTATGGCAAGCTCTCGAAGTGCCAGTTCGGGATACAAATGGTCCACTTTTTGGGACACGTTATCTCGGAGGCTAGAGTTGTAGTGAATCCAGTGATGATAGAGGTTGTACATGCTTGGGAGCCACTCAGGAGTTTGACCGAGGTGTAGATTTTCCTGGGTTTTTGTTGGATACTACTTGATATTTGTGCCAGACATTTACAATGTCATGGAACCCTTGTCATCATTTACGAAGAAGGGTCAACCCTTCATATGGATGGATAGATTCCATTAGAGTTTTTAGGAGTAGAGGTAGAGACTGACGAGTGCCCACATGATGATTTTACCAAAAGAAGAAGTTGTGTTTGTAGTCTACTGCGACACATCAGAGACCATACATGGATATGTCTTGAGGAAGGAGCGAGCAGTAATCTCTAATGGTTCGCTACAGCTGAGACAACAAGTGTAGAACTATGCAACCCATGACCTGTAATTAGTAGTAGTGGTCTTTTCCTTAAATATGTGGTGAAATTACTTGATGGGGAATGTTTTATAGTCTACTCTGATCCCAAGAGTCCTAGTTATATCTTCTCTCAGAAGGACCTAAACCAGAGACAACGGTGATGTATAGAGTTCCTCTTGGACAATTTCATTGAGATATACTATACTATTTGGAAGGGAAACATGGTAGCAGATGCACTCAGTAGGAGGTCTGGTCTATAGTTTATGAGTGAGGAGATAGAGAAGCAATCCGCGTTGTAAATATCCTTTATTGATAGGGATGGAGCAGCATACCTCCAATATTTGACAGTCACTCCTCCACTCATATAGCAAGTCAGGGAGGCACATCTTGGGGACATTGAATGAAATGCTCAATGTGCTTATATATCCTCAGGACATCCACCTGATTGATTTTCTGAAGGTGGGGAGGATATCATCCTTTTCAGAGGACATACCATGGTACCCATGGTGGTATGTGAGGAGGTGTTATGGGAGATCCATACGTCCCCACTGGTCGTACATCCTGGAGTGGAAAAGATGTACCAGAACCTCTGATGTTTGCACTGGTGGCCAAGGATGATGAAAGTATTGGTAGAGTTTGTTTCTCGATGCCTGACTTGTTCGCAAATGAAGGTCAAGAATCGGGTTCCATGAGGCATAGCACAGCCACTATAGGTGACAGATTGGAAGTGGGATGAAATCACCATGGAATTTGTGACAGGGCTTCAATGTACATCCAAGGGAAATAATTCCATCAGGGTGATCATTGAATGACTCACCAAGTTGGCCCACTTTCTACATATCTAAGAGAGGGGATCATTAGAGGGCATGTGACTCCTCTATGTAAAGGAGATTGTCAGACTTCATTGTGTTCCATCGAAAATCATGTCTGAGCATGACACATTTTTTACATCCCAGTTGCGGAAGAGATTATAAGAGTCATTCAAGACACTGCTATGTTTGAGCACTACCATTAATCCCCAGAGGGATTGTCAGACAGAGCGGGCCATTCTGACGCTGGAGGACAAGCTTTGTGCATGCATCCTATATTTTTTCAGTAGTTGGGAGGATCACTTTCCCTTGGTGAACTTCTTATAATACAATAGTTATCACTCCAACAACGATATGGAAACATTCTAGGCCCTGTACGGTCGACCTTGCATATCATCTCGAAGTTGGACAGACCAGGGAGAGTAAGCACTTATGGGTCTAGTGTTGGTATGGGATACCATTGAGAAGATGAAGATCACCCAAGAGTGGATGAATACTGCACAGAGCAGATAGAAGTCTTATACTGACCAGAGTTGGAGACCTTTGGAGTTAGAAGAGGGGGACCACATATTCTTGAGATTATCTCCTCGACAAGGTTTACTGAGATTTGGATGTGGTGGAAAGTTATCGCCGAGGTTTATAAAACAATTTTTTATACTACGGAGGATAGGAGAAGTGGAATACCACTTGCCACATCCACTGCAGTTTGAGAGGGTGCACGACATTTTTCACAATCCTCAGGTGAGGAGATACGTGCATGACCCATCTCCCATCATCGACCATGGAATGGTGGAATTTGATGATGGGGAAATGTTTGTAGAGGTTACAGTAGAGATTGATTATTGAAATGAGTGAGTACTTCATGAGCAATCGATGCCTCTGGTCCGCATTCTCTGGAAACAAGGGAACATCCAAGAGAGCACATGGGATTGGGAGGATTATATTCTTGCTCAGTACCCGCATTTATTTCTTAGTATATGTTGGGGAAATTGGGGAAGAAAATGAATAAGGTGGGGAGAATGTAATTTCCCAGATATTTCCATGTATTTTTTTATTTATAAGGAATTATTATCTGTATGTAAAAATTGAAAGTGTATGATTCTGAAGCCTGGTGTGCAGAGAATGAATTTCTGAACTTTTTTTAGGGTACGTTCAGTAAATGTGTGTGTGGTGTTTTCTAACTGTTGAATTGGTTCATGGATTTAAAATCATAGGGCATCGTTGAATTGAGAGCGTCAGGATTCGCTTGTGGGAGGATTTAAATTTATCGTAGTAGGTCTGGAGAAAATGTTAGTTTTTGGATATTTTTAAAATAATAAACCGAATAACATTGTTATTTTGTTTCCTTTATTTTTCATCCAATGGACAACCGACAATGTGGGACAAGCGACGTGTCAAGAGAACAAATGACTTGAACATTAAATCCTAAGTAACATCACTGATGAGGATTTAGGAATGTTCCCAAATAATGAGCCCCTATTATTTCCAAGAATGTTGCTCAGCCTCCCCCACTCCTATTTATATGTAGTATGGGGGGAGATTTCAGCACTGCTTCACCAATCAATGAAGTGCTGACAATGTGTCAAGACTCCAAAACCATGGAGGATGGAGCAGGTGCTGGAATGTGGTGACGAGCGACACCAAAACCCTCAAAACAAAGATCAACGATCAAGAAGAATTGTTGGAGTCTAGTTGTGGGGGACGGAGAACACCGGCCCACTTCCTCAACAGTGGGTGTTTCTCCGTCATTATTGAGGTAGGGGTTTATCTTGTTTTAAATTCCAAGAGATTGTTGAACCCATGAATACTCCCTTGTGATTACAAGAAAACACGGATTGCATGGGCGTAACGAACATGGTCCAAAACCTCCAATACATTTCTACCCTTTCATTCTCCATGGATGACCACCAGCACAATGGAAACAACCGGCTACGATTGAGGCAACGCACCATCACGCCCCATAATATGAGGTCACGACACTAAGCCCTGGCGGTCATCGGAGTGGCCAGCACCGGCCGACCATGGAGGAGGTGTGGCATCTCATCACGTACCACTGGTGAGCAATTGTTCGCAGCCGGTACCACGATGGGTGAAGGTGGAGGTGGGCAATAGACGACCATGTGGAAGGAGGGTGGCATACACTTGCCGCCGGAGGAACCAAACACAGCTTGTTAGCCACAGTGGATAGAGGAAGCAGTTGGCACACCAGCCAATTGTGGAAGGAGAGGGAGGCACAGCGCATGTTCCGCCATAGGAGAAGAGGCTCCAATGTAGTGGCAGAAAGACACACATCGGGGTTTGGTGTGATCTGGAAGAACCAAAAGGCACTGCCACTTCGCCTTCCGAACGGGGACCCCCCATCCCCCTGCGCCATCTCGTGGAGACCCAGACCTTAGGCAGCGCCACCTACAGACCGTGCTCCACCACAGGCCGGGCCGCCATCCTAGTGGGTCACGAGCATGTTGGGATCTGCCCCCATATGGTCCGAGAGACCACCTTGTGGGTCAGAATTCCCCCGTGCAGGTCGGGCTGCCCCTTGCGGGACGGACTGCCCCTCTTGCATGACGAGCCGCCCCCTTGTGGATGGATCCTTCCCCATGCAGGTCAGGCTACACCCACATTGAGTGTTGTGTCGTTTCCCCCTTGCAGGCCCAGCCAGACCGCAACTCAGCTGGGCGAGCCCGCTGTAGCCCAGTCCAGCTAGGCCGGGTAGGTCCAAGAGGGTCAGACCGGACCCGGACCCAACCAAGACTTCTTTATCTTAAATACTCATATCTTAAGAACTAAGAATCTATTTGACGAGCCATCTATGACGCTAGAAACTTTATATAGATACAATAGTTTTGGTATATTCCACTAGAGTTTTGTAGGATGCTGGGGTACGACCAGGTTGGATCGAAAATGAATCCAACTAGGCCCCAGGAACTAAAATGCCTATAACATACAATCTGAGCATCTGATTGACGCACCATATCTCACATTATAACCCTTACAACATGGTTTCCATTTGGGTTACTCCTTTATGGAGCTTAGTGTTGATGGTGATATGACTGATATTCTATGGATCTTGCATGCAGCGGGGCGAGGAATCTTTTGGCAGGCAGTAACGTGATGAAAAACATTGATCATGTGTGGGTCTCATCTATCGATCCTGTGTGGGTCAGCATCTACCAGATTCTCTGTGGGTCAGCGCTCATCGTTCTTATGTGGGTCAGAGCATACCGATCCTATGATGGTTAGATCCTGTGTAGCTCAGCGGGGGTTAGTACTTATCGATCATGTGTGGGTTAGAAGCAGTGCCTCCGAAAAGAATAAGATGATCTAGCTTGTGACTAATAATATGTAATTATGTACATATGTCATAACTAATTGTGAGCTTATTCATTTAACATCATGGTGTAATGTTTGTGGTGTTACCTATGTGGTAATTCTATATTTTTGGGGTTACTTGTGTAGTACTTCTATTTCTTGGTGTTATCTTCATGGTGTTAACCGTGTGGTACTTCTATCATCGTGGGGTTACCCGTGTGGTATTTTATACCTTCATGGTGTTACCTTTGTGTTATTCTTACCTCATTTATGAGATGTGTATATCTTGCTATCTTAGGTATATGTTTGGGCATGTACATAAGTATGTTGGATGTCTTGATTTGTGGTTTTTCATTTGTGAAAATCGAGGAGACCTATGGGGGTCTCGGGGTCCCTACTCAGCATCCTTATAGTCACACATGCACAAGTTATTCCCGATAGTTGTTGGGTATTTTGAAAACGAACAACAACATTGATCGAGGTTGAGGGAGCCAGGACTTGATGGTACTCAGAGGTGGACAATTTGGTGTGACGTGAAGTGGGGACTACTGATTGTGAGTTGTACCTACCCTTTAGGTAGGATCCTCGATGGAGGATCCTGAAGTTGTTTTGTACATTCATTTGTATTTTTAATTATCAATTGTACTTTTTCTATTCAAATGGGATTATATTCCGGACCCTTTACATTCATCAGAATTTTACTACAGTAGTTTACATCGTGGTTGCTTCTTGTTGTGTTCTAGGACTGTGTGTCTGTACAGGTTAAAAAGACAATGTCTTTCCGTATTAGGGATATGCCTTTCCGGTGCTAGTATCTAGCCCCATTCCTATGGAAGGTGGGCTTGGCATAGTCACGGTATGGTCCCCGAGAGATAGGTCGTGACACATTTTACCAATACTACTAAATTACTTAGTCCCTGAAGATGGTATTCCTTAAATATTATTCCAATATAATGTAATCAACATCATATATTCACTTTTGAGGTCAGGATTCCATTAAAATTGTGAAATGATAAGGATTGTACATTTTTCTAATGGTATTGTTTTGAATATCTTCATTATTCACATTTAATTACTGATTACAAGATTGAGGGGATACTATAGTGATGTAATGGGCTCAACATTATTGATGAATAAATTGATCAATCGGTGTAAGGGGATTCTTTCTATTTATAATGTTCTCCATGAGTTTGTAATAATAAATACATTAGAAAATTAACCAATTCGACATTATAATAAATATGATAGGAGAACCCCATATTAATGAAATCAATCATGTAAAATAATTTTCCTTAAATTCCATATGATTCTTCTTCAGTTATTCAAACACAATAATGGTCATTCTATATGTATTCATTGATTTGGGTAGTTCAATAGGTATATGTTCATACTAGAAATCAAACACTTTTTTATAATATATAATGTAAAAGTATTAATTGAATATTTCAATATATTCTTTATTGTATTGATAAACTTGGACATAATTATATGTTTTATCTCAACCATTTGAGCAAGACATGATTCTTCTTAAGTTGATAATATATATTTTTTATAAAAATATTCTTTAAAATATTAATTCTCATTCTTACACTTCCACCAAATAAAAGGGAGACCCAAGAAGTAATGATTTATATCTATCTTTAAAAGATGATATTGGATTTATATGAGGATATACAATAATTTACCAATATAAATTACAATTACAAAAATAAAAGTGTGGCCTTATTTTTTGGATTTTATATCAATTGAAATTCACTAGGGTGGAGTTATATACCTGTGATGAAAAAAATTATCCATTTTTCACATATTTAAATCAATCTCTGTGTTGTGTGGTTTAATTTATAAAGTCATACAAATCAATAAATACATATAAGTGAGTGTATAACTAGAATTAAATAGTATGATCACTATTCAATATTTAATTACCACTATACCAATGAACACATCATTGTTGGGATCCATGTTAGAATTAGAGATCTCATATACCATTAATATATATATGTTTCCTATATTTTTTTGACATTTATTATCATTAAAAAACATTATCCTAAAGTATTAGGATTGAAAATTTCACAAATTCATAAAAGATGAATCACATGACTGCATGAGGATTGTTAATAAAAACCTTCATTTAATTCATTTTATTACATGTATTCTTCAACTAAATTCATCATTGATTATCCTAATTTACAAATTTTATATACCTGAATCATATATGTTTTCCCTCGGAATAGTTTTTGATTATCATCTTCCAACATTATTAACTGGTGTGTATTCAATTTTTAGTTCACCCATTGTATTTTTACTATGCCCCCTGAATTAAGTTTCATTTTATGATTTTTATCCCCATTCTTGTGTGTCTAATGGGATTCACAAATAACTATCTTGACCATAAGGGTACAATAAGAAATACATTAATTTTCATCAAATTCATGAATTTATAATTCATCTAATATACTACTGTAAAATCTTCTATATTGTTGATCCATATTAATTTTTACATGTCGATGATAAAAATTGAGATATTCCATGTAATAAATTTGATGGTATTATCCTTTTTCCTCATAGACTCATAATGATTTTTTAATTCCATGTAAAAAATTTTATATTTCAAGATGGATAGTTAAGGGAAAATATATATTTAGAAATAATTTTATTTAATACATTCTGTTACGTTTAATAGATTTCTTCAAGGGTATTTATGTTATTTTTTAATGTCTTCCACAATTTAGTTTCACCCTTTTAGGAAATAAAATTCATGTATTATCATGGAATTTATGTATTATTTTTATATTTTATAATGAATTATTACTAATCAAGGTGTTCAGATGGTGAGTGATTCTTATGCATAGACTACATAGAAAAATTTCATGAAGAATTTTAAAATATTAAATAGAATTTTTGTGCAGTTTTTTTTTGAAAAGGTGGAATAACATCTAAAATATTTCCCAAATCAGAAATATAAGGGCACGATTGCATTCAGAACAATGAAACTACCGTAAGAAGGTCAAAAAATCGACAGGCGTCATTCGAATATGAAATGAAATTTTTGTACAATTAAAGAAATTAAAGAAATTATGTTTTATTTTAGACACTGTTACGCGGAAATTCACAAATGATATTATTCTTAACAATCCTTGATATAAATTTAGGGTTATCGTCATAACCCTATAATCTCTATGAAAGGTGGAGAAGGGGAACTCTCTAACAAACAATAGTGGATTGAAGATCGGTGATGAAGAAACCTCCGTTCTTATTCAACAATAGATCAAAACTATATGTCGGGTTATTTTTTCATTTTGATTCCTCTGTTCCTAATTTATATGACTAACACGATCTAGTCCAGAAACTGATTAGCCACAAACCAATCATATGTTGTGGGAGGGATTAGATGCTAATTAAAGGGATTCAACTTATTCTTTTTTCTAACCCAAATCCCATGGATCTTGATCGTTGGCCAAGAATGCTAGGCCAAAAATGATAAAATATTTTCTATGTAAATTACTCCCTCTGTTATTTACATTTTAGATTTTGGAACCCTGTATATCCCATTTAAATGTTTCAATGCCGTTCCTAGAATGATCGGACCGTAGAATTCGAAGTGAGATGTCAAAAGGGGCCACATTTGGGTAGATCAGGTCCCAAAGATCCGAGATATATGCTCATTCAAAATACCAGGCATCATAGGAGGCTCGATAGTCCATAGAAGATACCACCATTATGGGCCCTAAATTGTGGTATATTGAGGAATATTAGTGGTGTTTGTGAGGGGAGGCAGTGATAGATAGGGTGGCATGCACCATCTGGAGTAGCAATAGATGGAGGAGGAGGCGTGCGATGGTTAGTGGAGGCCGATCAGGACGTGGGAGACAAACTGCATGGGAGCCGTGTACTGATGTGACTATGTGGCATGCTGAGGCCAATGAGGTCATAGATGATCCGTGGGTGGGGACCGCATATTGTGTGTGATCCAGGGACGTAGAGGCGGAAACCGTATGGGTTCCACAGGTCAGCAGGGTGTGGCAGACATAGCCAGGACGCAGAGCTAGAGTGGGTACGAGAAGCTCACTAGAGCGACCATCGGGCAGAGGAAATCTAGGTGAGAGTGGAGTTGGCCTGAAAAAAATGGTGCTATCTTGAATGGTGAAACATCCATAGTGGGTTGGGTTGACCTATCAGATCCGGTCAGACCCCAGTCAGTTAGACTTGGCCATATTCAACTGTGGTGGTTGATCGAGCTACGGCGCAGTGAGGACAGCTGGTGGATGGTTGACCTCTGTGGTGGATTGAGCTTCTATGGTGAGGGTGATTGTGTGGAAGGCCACACCGGGTGGCAAACCACGGAGGTCAACTACCACAATTGGTGGATCAGCTGTACGGTTGGTCCAAATGCCCATTGGCCTCCCCGCTTATGAAATTTTCATATGCTTGTAACATTCAAACCATATGTCCAGTTGATGAACTATTTGTGGTGTTGGAGCCCTTGTAATGAGGTAGTCAATTTGAGATACTCCAAGTGAGTATTTGATAATTTTTACAAATGAACTAAACATGAGGAGAGAGTTATTTTGGAAATTTCATTTTTTAGAGGAATCCTATTATTGGCTATGAATTTGAGACTACGTGACTTTCTGAGACAACATGACTTTGTGAAACTACATGTTTTACAGAGAATAACTGTCTTACTGATTATATGATTTTTCTCCGTACTGAGTACCTCATCGGGTCTGCGTGTCTTTTCGATACTGGTTGTTTTGTATATTATGTTATATAATCCAAATTTGCACACTACAGACATGTACCTTTGTTAGTGACTATGTATCTTTTCTTGAAATATTTATTGTACTTCACTATGGTAGAAATGGTATATTTATTAGTGGTATACAAAATTTATTTATTCATGGTGTACTTAAAGTATTTTTTATTGGTATACATCGTTGATTTCTCAGTGGTATTCATTTTTGGTTTCAGGGTGTCATATTGAGTAAATTTTCACTCAATCCTGCACGAGCTATGGCTACACAAGTCATGTATTGTGCAAAATATCAATACATTTATTGATTCCTAGGTGACTAGGATTAGGTGGGTGTTAGGGATACCATCGAGTCTATGTATAATCTAATAGATTCAGACAACTATCCAGTACCCTGCCATTCAGGTAGGGTTTTCTACAAATGAGTTTCTGGAACATGTGAATTAACATTTCCAGAATCCTTTTTGGGTGGGATTGTATCTTGGACATATTTAATTTCTAATTTTATTTTATCATACTCTATATTTTGTACCGTAGTTCAATTAACTATTTTTTACTTATTTTTTATCATGTTAGCATTTTGTTTTTGGGTTTGTGTGTGTGTGTAAAGGTACTTAGGATGATTTCTTCCATTTGATGGATATGCCTACCTAATGTAAGTATCCAACCACTAGCCTATTAGAGGTGGACACATTATAGTCATGACATGGGTCCCTCCATGATGGATCATTACATAGTCATATTAGAGGATTTTGTTCAACGAAAGGACTATGAATAAGTGATATTTTTTTTGGGAAACAGAGTTAAGTGTTTATAGTTCGATTTCTAGAATGGTATACCAGTGTTGGTGCAGCAGCTGACATATCCATACACTAGGACTATGAATTCATCATTTTTAATTTGTACATGAAAACAATAGTTTTAGGGAAAACAATGGTACATTAATCATATATGATTTGTGTTTGTTCTCATGTACTTCTACTGTCATCTCACCAGGTATACTCTGTTGATCATCATACATATTGTATTATATCATGATACCACCACATAGAAAGACAAGAAGGATTCAATATCATGATAATAAAGATTATATTCCTAGGGACGAGTCGTTAGTATAGGGGAAATGAATCAAGGATAGAAACCCTTGTTATTTACTAATGATACCACCACATGTCGAGTAGTACTTACTACCAGCACTACCCATTGAGGATGCACGTAGGTTGAGTGAATTTCATGAGTTACAAAGATAGTGACCTCCCATGTTTCTATATGAGAGATAATCCTAGTAAGCTAAGGATTTTATGGAGGCAGTTGCACATGTCATCCTCCTTGTGTAGACACCTCTCGACTAGTTGGTAGTCCTAGATGCAAGTCATCTTCATGGATCAATAGGGTGATGGTGGAGCTTAGTGACATAGACACACAATGAGATGACTCTCTATTGGGAATAATTTGAGCTTATATTCATAGAAGAGTTCCTTATAGATATATTATTCTCAGTAAAAATATAGTAGCTTCATCATTTATTGTAGGGAAGTCCGATAGTTGGAAAGTATTCAACGAGATATATTGAATTTTCTCACTACTCCAAAGTAATTTTATGTTCCATGTTCATCATATCATGGACATTTGATCCGGGATTGAGTTAGTAGATCATGGAATCCGTGATATCCCTCTGAATTCCTACTTATGTTGGGGTAATGTAATGCGCTCTTCTAGTGGACGGATTTCATGTGTAGTAGACACTAGTAGTAGGAGATACCACCAGGCACCATTTAGATGTGACATCAGATATAGGTAGATGATTGCAGTCGTATGTACCCAATAGGGTATTGAACTCATGGAGATGACCCCATGACATAAGATATATAGTGTGGGGTTCCTAGGTAAGTGTCAGTTAGCTAAATTACATGTTATGTTACTCATGCGGCGGTCGGGGACATCCGGCTCGAGATTTCCCAAACCATCACATGAATGACTAAGAGAATGTCAAGGGACCACTCAAGAAGAGTTAAGGGAATGAATAGGTTGGTCTGCATGGAGTAATATGTGGTAGAGGAGTTGGCATGATAGTAGAACATGGGTAGAGGTTCGATGTATTACCACTACCACCCCTGTGTGGTCGGTGAAAGGCTTAGAAAGCAAAGGGATACAGTTGAGGCAATATTTAGAAGATAGAGATGTATGACCCCATGGCTACATTTATGGTTATAGGCATGAGCTATTTCTTTTCTTCCTTATCTTGAGTTTTTATTGACATAGGATGCAATGATTATTTTCATTCCATGAACTTTATTTGATATTCAAGATTTTAGTGGAACCATTAACTTAACCCTAACGTTTAAAGACTCCTACGAGTGGAGATTCAATGATCAAACACCAGTGATGAAAGTGTGACTATACTCATAGAGGCTATATTTTTAGTTCGCATATATGCGTATTGAAGTCGAGGATTTACTATATCATTCTCGAAATGGAATGGTTATCCATAGTCCATGGTCAGATTTTTTGATTTGTGAAGAATGAGGCATGTCCTCATTGATGGGAACAAGGTTTTACTTTTTTAGAGAAAAATAAACCCATGAAGAACCTGATGAATACACATATAGGGAGGTGTGGATGATCATGCATAATTTGGATAGCCTAATACACAGATATATGGATGAGATCAGAGCCTAGTATCATAAAATGGTAGAAGAATATGAGGACATCATTCATGAGGATGTTCCAATATTACCTCCCCAGTGGGAGATAGAATTCTGCATTGATCAATTCCCTAGTGTGACACCAATATCCACACTTACATATTGAATGTCTCCCACAAATCTTCTTCTACTGAGAGTACAAGTGGAGGACCTATAGAGGAAGGGATTTATGACAACATCTATTTAACCATTTGTAGCCACAATTGTTTTAAGATGGTTGACGTTAGATTGAGGTTATGTTTGGACTTCCAAACCATAAACTATGTGACCGTGACGAGAAAGTATCCACTACTGAGGATTGACGACCTCTTATATAATTTGAATGTGGTTTGGTGGTTCTCAATGATATTCCTCAGATCTGGCTATCACCAACTTCGAGTAAGGGATGAGGATATATAAGTGATGGATTTTAGATTTCATTTGGAAACTATGAGTATTGTTTTATTTCCATTATCATGATGAATTCCACAGCAGTGTTCATGTGACTCATGAACTCGATATTCAAGTCTTATAATGGTTCATGGTGGTATTCATTGATGGAATACTAGTGTACTCGACATCTGAGATGGAGAACACAATAATCATGAGGGTGGTCAGGGATATACTCTCGAGAACAACATTACAACAAGCTCTTGATCTGTCAGTTCTGGATTTGAGAGGTCCATTTTCTAGAAAACATCATTACAAGATATGGATTTGTGGTGGATGAAATGAAGATAGAGGTAAGGATATCCTATAATCCAAACAAGAGAGTTACTAAGGTACATTGTTTCCATGGGCTTGTTGGGTACTTTTATAGGTTTGTACAAAAATTTTCTAGAATAGCAGCATCCATGGAAACATTAACATGAATGGAGAAGCCTTTCATTAGGAAGAAGAAGTTCCAAGATAGTTTTCAGCAGCTATGGTAAATATTGATAAGCACTCCCATCATGAGATATCTACAAGACAATATTGAGTACATGGTGTTCTATTATGCATCTGGAACTGGGTTTGGTTGTGTCCTGATGATGGGGAAAGAATTTATTGCCTATTATTCCTGATAGTTGAGATCACATTAGAAAAACAACATGACCCATGATCTTGTGTTGGTAGTGTTGGTATTTAAATTGATTATGAGGATATAATGCATTATGGGAGAGTGAATTATCATCTACTCTGACCACAAGAGTCTCATGTATATCTTATTTTAGAAGTATACTAACACGAGATATAGGAGATGGATAGAGATCTTCCAGGACCATGACATTATGATTTTCTATACTCCTGTGATGGGGAACATGGTGGAAAATTATATTAGTAGGACATAAAGTTGACCGTTTCAGAATGAGGTGTTAGTGCAATTAGCCTCATTGAAGTTATCCTTTTGTGGATGGGGATAGATGAAAATACCTCTAGTTGATGGATATCACCACTCCACTCTCACGGTGAGTTAGGGAGGCACTACGTGGAGATCATCATTCTATTTAGAGGATTCACAGTGGTACTAGTGGCATTACAGGAAGATTTCTTGGGGGGTTTCAATAAACCACCTTTGGAGGTACATCCTAGTGCAGCAAAAATGTACCAAGACCTCTGAATTGATTTCTTATGGTTGGGGACGAAGAATTCAATGACATAGTATGATACTAGATGTATCACTTTTCATCATGTAATGGCTGAGAACCATCTTTGATTAGGTTTGAATCAAGTCCTTTTGGTTCCAAAATTCAGGTGGTATGGGATATCAATGGACATCGTCAAAGGGTTACCACCTACAATTTGGGGTCATGATACCATTTAGGTGATTATTGACCAACACACCAAGTCGCCCCACATTCTAGTGATTTAGTAGTAGATCATAGTAGAGATATTGGGAAACCTCTACAAGAAGGATATATTTAGACTCCTTGGAGTCCCATTATAGATAATATTAGATCATGATGGTCGATTTACACCAGTATTTCTAAAGGGATTGTAAAATGAATTTGGGACTCATCTACCCTAGAGCACTACTTTTCACCCGTAGACAGACGACCATACTGAGCATACCATTATGATTATGGAAGACTTGCTACGTGCTTGCATTCGGGATTTTGGGTATAGGTGGGAGGATCTCCCACCTCTAGTGGAGAAAATTTACCACAACATATGCCATTCCACTATCAATATATAACCATTCAAGGCATTGTTCATGAGACACTACAGGTCACCAATTTTTTGTATGCACGAAAGAGATTCAACACTCATGGGCCCAGAGTTGGTGCATAAGACTATAAAGAAGGTGAATATCATCCAAGATCAGATGAAGAATTCATAAAACCATCATAAGTATTATGCTGAATAGTGACGTACGACATTGTTGTTCGAGGAAAGAGACCATGTATTCTTATAGGTCTCTCCTGGATGTGGGATATAGATATTTTTCTAGGGTGGTAATCTATCTACATGGTTCATTAGAGATTTCTAGATATAAAAAAGTGCAGTAGAGTTCACATAACTCTTAGATCATCCTCCATAGTTCGAGTGGTTGAACCACATCTTTCACATGCCACAAATGTGGGGATAGATACATGATCCATCACACGTAATTGACTGGGGTGAGAAGGAAATTGATGATGGGGTATCATTTATAGAGTACCCATTAGAGATTTTGGGTCTACCGGAGATAATCTATCATGGGTGGATGATTCCTCTAGTGCATGTTTAGTGGAAGAACATGAATCATTAAGAGATCACATGGTACCTAGAGGGATTTTGTTCTTGTTAGCAGCATTCGATTTAATCTAATTTATAACCAAAATCCCTTGGATATTGGACATTTTCCAATAACACTTTTAAAATGTGTTAAAACCTTTTCTATGTGATTTTATCTCTCCGTTTGTCTTCTTCTTTTCTATTAAAACCCCACATTTCCTGGTTCAACATTACCAGGTGTTTACGAACACTACTGAATCCTTATATTCAAGGATAACTGACATAAGAGGTTGTATCAGGGTATATTAGGTCACGAGGAACCTGTGTGTATGATCATACCATAGTATGGGCGACGGAGGAGCCCCATTAGTCTACAGAAGCGGCCAACGGTACTGGTTTAGCATAGAAGTCCATTGAGGCATGAATATGGCACTACAACCAACAAGGGGAGGCAGTGGTGACTGGAGCGGTGTGTAGAAATGGTTGATGGTAGAGTAATATGATATTAATTGGAAGATTGGTGGGATGAGGTAGGAAGAAATCATGGGAACTTCAAGGTGTGGTGGATGTGGGACATGGTGAGGCCAACATGGATAGTGTAGACCCATGGGAGGCTATCATAATTGTGTGGGAGTAGGGGTGAAGAGAAGGAATCCACGTGGGAGACACATGCCAATGAGATAGTGCTAGATGGAGTAGTGGACTAGATCATCTAGCGAGATGTGGTAGGCTAGGATAGAGTGGAGAAGGATGGGACAAATGAGTTGGCCATTAAGGTTGTTCGGGGCTAGATGGATCGGGCCCGGGCCCAGTGGTCTAGGTCAACCATTCAAATCTGGTAGGAACCCGGGCGGATAGACCATTCCCTGGATGACCTTAGTGGTCAACCGTGGTAGGTTGGGATGACATAGTTTTGTCGACATCCATAGTCGGTGCGAAGGCCCAGTAACCGTTTCCCTTCTGAAACATTCAATCAATAATAAAATTCAAACCATGTGACCTTTTTACAAACTTTTTTTTGGCATTTTGACCCTTACGAATAGATGTTCATTTTGGGATACTCTATGTTAGAATTTTTTTGAATGTGTGTATATGAAATAATGGATTGAGCATTGATTTATACATGAATGATCATGATTTGAGTAGAATCATGTGGGTGGATTTGACTTTGAGACTACATGATAATCTGAGAGTACGTGACTTACCGAGACTACGTGTGTTACAGAGACTACAAATATTACCAAGACTGTGTGGCTTAATAAGATGACATGTCTTATCAGGAGAAAATTTCTCACCGATATTTTGTTTCATATAAATACTGGGATTTTTTTGGATTACATTAGATAATATTGTATTTCATACTATAGACATATACATGTGTGAGCATACTATGTAACATATTTATGGTATACTAAATGAAATTTTTTGTGGTATACATATTTCATTTTATTATGGTATTATCTGTGTATTTATTCTTAGAATACATCATTTATTTATTTATGGTATACTTAGTGTATTTTGTAGTCGTATTATTTTATTGTTTTGGGGTTTCCTTATGAGTAATATTTTACTCACCCATGAATGGGCTTTGCCCATGCATGTTGTGTCTTATGCAGATGATCAATGATTTGATGATGTCATAGGTGGACATGGACATTGTGGTACATAAATAGACTGGATCGTCGATGTGTGCTTTTACATCATCAGATAGATCTTCAATATCATTCCATTTGTGTAGGGTTTTCTAAAAATTATCTTATGAAACATGTTCTTTCACTTTTCCAGAATCCTTTTGGGTGGGCATATATTCTGGCACTATTTACATTCCTGTTTTATACTATATTACTCTATTGTCAGTATCTTTGGGGTATTCATGATTTATTACATAGGGTTTTAAATTTCATAATTTTGGGCATGGAGGTGTGTGCATGTGTATTGGTACTTATGAAAATGCCTCCCATTTGTGGGACATTCCTACTCTCTTCTAGTCGCCAGCCCTAGTACTATTAGATGTTTTATTATCTTATTCATGACACGGGTCCCTCGAGGATTGGTCGTGACAATTCATGTATAATTTTCACTTGTTAAGACCAATGGTTGACGAATAATATCACCTCATTGGTGTTAATCTATTATCCCATTATGATTTGATAATAAGATCCAATAACAGTTGTATTATTTTTTATTAATTAATAAATTGACCACTACATGCTACTTTTAATGAGAATGAGGTTTTTCATCCAAATTACTGTTAAAAATCATATCTAGAGTAATTTGATCATTTTTTTCATGATGTTCTTTGATACCGATCCCGCTAAGTTTAGAATCTCATTATGAAAATCATCACATTTTTTATCACATTAGTTTTTATCATGACCTCTCATATTTTCTGCCATTTCCTTACATAATGTAAAATTAGGGATGATAATACGAAATATATTAATCACATAAAATTAAGGACTATGATTACAAAACTAATGACATATTAATGAAATGTATATCCTATATTATGTGTTATTCTATTTCAAGTATGTATTTATATGGTAGTTGACATAGGAAAATCTTTTCTAGAGTCTCATCCACTTTTATTATCTAGGTGGGGAAGTAATTTCTAAGCTAACCTTCGCTATATACTACCACAAAATTTAAATTTTTTCTTATAATAATACCTATCTCTTAGGTTGTCACTCATGTAAACTAGTCCTAGACATCAAAAAATATACCATTATTTGATACTAATAGTGATGATCCAGGTCTTTTTCCCATATTATTACATTATTTTTAACTTAAATATCTAATAAACACATTACCAAAATCCAGAGTCTAAATTTCTTTGAATAAATATGTTCCTAATAAATTGATATGAAACACAAAGCATAAAATAATTCTTTATAATAAATATTAGGGGTGAATATTTATTTTATCATCTGAAAATGTACAGGATAACCTACATAGAATTTAATATAATTGGCTGAGTTATAAATTTTATTCATTGAATAAAAATTATAATGAATGAAAATTTACAAATCACATAAAATTTCATGATATCATCAAAGAATATTTACATGAATTTTTATTTCTATGATTGATATTAATTTATCAAAAACAAATTTCCATGTTATAATTAAAATGACGAAACAACATGGAAGAGGTAATGAGCAAAAGAGAAGTCTAATTTCCCTGTAAATATCACATGCTTGATAGATTAAAATCATGGGTTAGGCTTACACACATGTTGTATACATATCACCTCTCAAGAAAAAAACATTATCCAATAAAATATATCAATATATTGGAACCCCAATCATATCATGGAAATTCATGCATGTTCCACATAAATGAATGAAAAAAAATTCATTAGTGTAATAAATACATCTATAATTAAATTGTTTACAATTTCCTTCATTGAATCAAAATCTAAATAAAATTCATTATTACTCTAAATATAATAATGAAAAAAATTATATTTTCTATTTATTTATAATTAAATATCCATCTATTACAAATATGGTGTTCATTTTGAATAATTTCATGAATATGGCATGAAATTTATGTATAGATATGGACTTTTAAAATGATTTTATAGGAAATTGGTTAAAGGGATTTTATGAAAGAATTAATGTCATTTTTTTACGAAAAGACAGAAGATAACAAGATTTTTTATCCTTAAAATATTCTTTAATTTAATAAAATAATGAAAACAAATAAATAGGTTATAACATTGTTACATAAAAGGATCAACAGATGTCAATGCACTTCTTGATCGGGTTTGATTTTAAAGAGGACATAGAGATATAGGAATAATGAATGTATAAATCCATCAATAGATGTAAAAATATTATAATTCTATAATTAATATATATATATATACATATTGGATTTATAGAGATTCTATAATGATTAATAAATAGATAATGTTAGTTAGAGTGAAAGTAGTCACAACCCAATGATATGGTGGTGTTTTATAGAGTTCCTTTTCCTTTGATCCATGAACAATCTACTTGTGAAACTAACATAGTGAATAATAAAATTATTTTCATTAATAACATAATTAATAACCTATTCCACTAATATTTTATTTATTATAGTCATATTAATTCTATTTAATGCAATTTCAATGAGATATAATGTTTAGTTTTAATGTTCCAAAGACACTCGTTTCATGGTTTCTAGGATAGATAAATTATGGAAAATTATTAATGTTTTAATTAGTGAGTCAAACAATATTGAATTGAAATAAAATGATATTAATATAATTCAAAAAATTAAATGTTTGAAAATACGAATATGTGTTATGAAACCATTATGATTCATATATTATATCAAATTTCATGATATGGGTAGTTGATTTATGCAGTTTTAAAAACTATCATGAAAAATATAAATTATATTTAATTCACTATTTATTAAATAATAATTTAATAACAATACAATTATTATGTACATATTTCAATGTAATAAAATTTCTATAAAAAATCATTGATTTCGATTGTGAAAATGATATAAGTTCTTCATAAAGGGGTTGAACCCATAATAACAGTAACATCGATTTTCATTCTAAAAGAGTAAAATAGAATAGGATAAATGATATGGATTGCGTTAATGTAATAGCACATATTTAATATTTATGACAATATATTTTTTATTTCATTTTTTCTGAAATTTATTTGCAGGATGAGGATGAAGAAAAATTTAATGTATTTTCTGTGGGCATTACCTTTTCCTTATGGAAATATCCTCATTGTATTCCCCTTAATAAAAATTGGATTTGTATTCTGGTAATACCAAGGACTTTTGTGTTTTTGGTGAAAAAAGGGCATACATTTTTCAATGAATTTGTATCTTTTGGAGGATAGAATCTTTGAATTGAAGAAGTGATACAGTGTGGAATTAATATGGTGAGGGGAGGTGTGTTTTGAATATAATATTGATGAGTTTATTTATAAGACTCCACTATACACATATTGATGAATTATGTGAGCATGTATAAAATGTAGTCCATTGAAGAAAGAACAAATGGTATCATCGATAATCTATGACACATTTCTTTCTGGTTTTTTATTATATTGTAAATTACTGTATTTCTCAAAATTTCAATATTGAAAAAAATACACAAATTTTATAATAATACCAAAAATTCATCCAATTTATTAACATATATATTTAAAAAATTATTTAAAAATTAATAAAATAATTTCATAAATATGATGAATTATATATTATATTTAAATATTTTTTTTTTCAAAATTACCCATTTGAATATTATAAAACAGTTTCTGAACATTTGAAAAAGTACGTGTTCCCTCAAAAAAATTATTATAATGAATTTTTTTTATGAACATAATTTCTGTAATGACGTTATTTTTACAATATTAATAATTTTTATAAAAATATTGATAAAATATATATGAATTAAAAAATAATAAAAAATTATGTCATATTTTTTAAAACATTAATTTATATGTATAATGATATAACTATTCAATATATTCATTTTTATTTAGATGAATAAATTTTATTTTAAACATTCAGTCATGAGGATACAATTCTAGTAGTCATGTTATGTTCCATAATGATTTGATTACTTTTCCAATGGTAATACTACTATCCCAATGCATATATTTTTACAATCATATGGGTTATCTTTTTTTTGGTAAATATAATGTGGTAATTAACATAAGAAAACGTTTTCGGTAACATAATTCTTGGCATGTGCTTTTTATAACAATACATCACTAAATATGAAAAATTATATGAGTGTAATGAAAATTCTATATATTAAATTATTTTCCATATATTTTTCACCCTTAATAAATTTTATCTGGGAAAATTTATTTTACATACTATGGTCAAAAATGTTATGTGTATGGACTGTTGATTTCTTCCTCATTTCCCATACCAAATCCTCAAAAACTATTATTCCACCATGATAATTGGAGTATGAAATCTGCAGTGATATGTATAAAATTTTCTCAACGGAATATAAATTTAAATGGATGATCCTCATATGATATAATATGCACCAAATGTAATATTATTAGATTGGGTACCTATGTGTGATTTAGTATATTATTTATTTATCGGGATACATGGAATACATTATATTCCTGACAGTGGGTTGGGGGAGTGATAGTAAATTGAATATAGTTCTAATGGGATAAAAATTCTAATTGTGGATAACATACTTGGGAATAATTCCTCTATTACTCTAAAATACCATGTCACACTCCCATTGGGATTTTAAAATGAACTAATTATCTCTAAAATCAGAATCCATGTCCCTCTGAATGTTAACATAAAAGCTAGTTTGTAAACATCGAGATGTCTTGATATGTTGGGAAATGTTATTGAGTTTTCCTTTCTTATGATTGAACATTTTGGGTCCAATAATAATTTGTTCACAAAATTAATAACAACATGTTGGTATTCTATTAACATTTTAAAATGTTCATCATATGGGAAAATTTGGATGATTGAGTGAATTTTATTTTTGAATGACAACATGAACAGATTGAATTATGGAACCATTCTCCTTTGATGTCTATTAATCATTCAATAATACTATCCTAAAGGTTCTAGATATTATTCTTATATATTCCATTAGTTTGGGGGTTATAAGTAAAACTGAAAATAAACCTAATGGGTGGAGCCAGTGGATAATTTTATATGAAAATATATCTAATCAAAATAACTCAATTAGACATAATTGATCGTGGGTTTCAATATATATTCACAACATATCTTATGTATATTAAAGCATGTAGATAAATTAATAATTCTTCTCCAAATTTAATGTAGTGATCAATTTCAATATGATGATCCACTACAACCGATATATAATTATTCCAATTAAATTTTATAAAAAGTCCTCTAAAAAATCAGTAGTGACTTGCTCCAAATTCCATATGGGTATGGGTAATAATTTCATCTACCCCATTGCCTATTTCCTTTCACCCATACCTGGGTGATATAAAATGATTATCTTTATCTATTATATGATTTAATTATTCATATTTTATAACTAGTAATTCCATCTATGATATTTCTAACTGGGTTAATGTGAATGGATGAAATAAGTTTATCATTAAAAATATCCTTCATTGACTAGATAATTTATATAATACATATACTTAAACCAAAAGTAATAAATCATTCTTCAAAAAAATTTAACTCTTAGAAATTTCCATATCATATAGAATCCTTTTCTTATTTCAACATAATCACTTGGTTAATACCATATAATTTATATATGGTTGTGGAATAATTTTTTAATGGAATGAAGATGTTCCATTTTTTATTATCACCCTCTTCCATCATTTTCATATATAATATGGTAGGATCCATCTCAATTCTCATTATGGATAAGGATTCATTATTCTTTTAACGTAGAGCCTCCACCACATTAATATACATTATCGGATGATTTTGGATTTGATGTCATATTCCTTGATCACCTATAACAATCATCATCTGATAATATTAAGATCATTTTATATTAATATATAATTTAGGATCTCATTATATATATATATCACAATTCCCTTTGTCATTATAATTTATCAAAATCATCAATGTGATATGAACTAAATCCAACAAAATATCATGTGTTTTTTAGTTCTATTCATGAAAAATAAAATTATTTTTCATATAGGATATCACATTATAACAATACATTAGACATTAATTGAAGAATTATTATATACCATAAAAATGATCTTCTTGAGGTTTATTTGAGTACTGGTGTAGTGAGGAGAATATTTTTCAATTCCTTGATTATCTCTTCACATTAATTGGTTAAGAAAATATCCAATCATATTCATTTTATATTGGATTGTGAGACTAACTATGTCTAGAAGTTTATAAAAATTATTCAGTATAATTTAGTTTTTAAAATGAATGTATAGATCCCCATTACTAATGTTATTTTATACCACATATCAATAAAAATTATCTAATACGGGTCTTAGGCATCCCTATGTTGATAATAACATGAACCATGAAGGATAATTCACACATACAAGAATAAAATAAACTATGAATTAAATATATCTTCACCTTTCACAATGTTATTAGAATAGTATTCAAATGACCCTTACGACCCTCATTTATTTTGAGTATGTCATAATATCGTATAGAAAGACTACCAAAAAATTCACAATATAATCTGTAAAAAATATATTTGTCTAGTCGGGGATTCCTATATGTGTATCATTTGAATATAAGTGAATTACATTGAACTCATAGTTTATACCTTATTTATAAGTACGATAATAATCATCCATCATCAAAATTTAGATACATACCAACCAAATGTCTTTCTGAGATAATTATGGGGTCCCATGAAATTTATAAAGCCACTCCACAATCAGTGACACATGATACTTATTTATGGGAATATTCATGTTGAGTTCATAATAATGAATGAGGAGGTCAATTTAGACCTCATTACTCCTAATGAATAGGACCAAATCATCCCATAGTAAAGAACATGGAGGTATAACATCATTATCCAACGTCAAATTTAACCAATTCATTTATTATTATATATAAATTTCTGAAATTATTTATATATTCATTTATATAGGAAATGAACATATTAAATGTTCATTTGAGATCCAATATTGAATTATTAAAGAATTTTAACATGAAACTATTCTATAAAATATTTCAGTATATTCCCCCACAATATATATTTCTTCAATCATGACCCAAAAATTTCACCTAATATTTTGAGTTATATAATCTGTCCCATTGGAAATAATGTTCATACATTATATAGGAATATAAATGATAATCATTAACCACATTAAAAATCCTTGGAAGTAGTTGATGACTCATTATGTGAAGAGTAATGTCTATGTCTTAACGATGTATGTTTTGTTTTTATAATGTTAGTCAATCCATATAAAATATATATTTTAATTACAATAATGGTAGTATGATATGATATACTGACAGTTATAGTAAACAAACATTAAATGGGAAGGAGTTATATATTTGGGATGAAATAATTTTTCACTTTCCAATTCTTATTGAAAGCTTGACCACCATGATTTCATGTAATTATCAAATTGTTATTTTTAATCCTAATAGATATAAAAATGTGTATGAATAAATTCAAATAATATTTTCTACATCATTGAATTTATAACCAGATTACATATCACCACATCATTGATAAGTCATCCATTTTAATAGATATATAATGTGATATTTCTTTCTCTCAATGATTGGGTGGCAGTTGTTATTGATTTTCAACAAATTCCCATGTATTGGGGAATTTTAATTAACAATGCCCTAGTTCCTAGAATTTCATTCCATTAATAATATCATGAGTATTGATCAATACCTTCATTTCATCAACCACATTTACAGAAGTCTTTATCTCCTATCAGGATTAATTAAACTGATTCCCCTATTTTGAACACATTAATAATTCTTTTATTCAATTTACCTAGTTTGGGAGATATCACTTCCAATATTAATAATAAAATTTTTATTGTGTTTTCATAAACCTATATGAATTATTTCTTGATCCAAAATAATTAAAACTATTTTATTCTTCATGTCTTCATCCCTAGGATGCAACTAGGAGTCCTTAATATCAATCCCAATTAAAATAGAACAATAGAGAATATATTTTTTCTTATCCATGTCTCAAATAAATAAATAATATCATATAATTATATTAAACCAACTAAAGTTATTTTCTACCCTGTATTTGATGAAGATATTAATAACAGAGGCATATTGTGTAGGTGTTGTAAGGATTATCTCATTTTCCTTAATATACACATATTAATTATTATTATGTATGTGTAACTACATTTCATATTAAATATTAGTGTTTAGGAAAAAAATTAACTTCTTTTATTAAATTAATTTTATTCTATATAATTTATTTCATCCTTGGGACTCATTTTCTTGAGAAGGGTTCATCACTGATCTCCTCTTCCATATATTCAACAAAAAAAAGTATGAATCTAAAATATCATAATAAATAAAAGATTGAAAATATATTCTATCATATTTTAATCAATTATTATACGATGAGTGTATCATAACATTCCCAAAAAAGTAGGTTTCCTTTATTCCCTAAAGGACACAAAACAATTATTATTTATAATATAATTATGGTGTGATGCAAGATTCCTGATATTATTTTTTAAATTACATGAAAAATATTTCCACGATGTCCTCACATCACAATCCTATCTTGTTTGGTTTCATATTAAAAAAACCATCTTATATCCAATTAAATTTATATTGCTATATATTCATCGAATTTCATTACAATATATAAAATAATGAAAATTCATGGATTAGAAGACAAAAAACTGTAGACATATAAATTTTTAATTAATAATCATTGAAGTAATAACATATAAATAAAATGAATTTACTATGTTATGAGTCTCCAGTTATCATCATATTGTAATATTTCACATTTCTTTATATCATTACATTATATTAAATTCCTTCATAATGGTTCATAATTATTTTTGGAAAAAAAATATCCCACAGTGTTGGAAAAATGTCAGTCATAATGTCCCATTCATGATAAATAATGTATATATTTAGTTAATACCAAATGATCCCATTTAGGGTTATTACCCATGGGTGTATCAATTCTATTTTAACATCCATAAATAGTTTCTGTGCATGTATGTAATTACATGGCAACCACTACCTCTATACTGAAAAAATATTTTATGATATATTCATAAAATTAGAATTCTCTATTTGGTTTTCAATAATGTATTATACTATTAATCCCTATAAATAAGTATTTTTTTATCTGATACAACTATAGTGAACAATTCCTAAAACACATGTTATTTCAATATTTCATATATTAATTTCCAATAAACATATATCAAAAATCATAAACCCTAAGGTATTTAGAATGATCACTTCGTAATACATGTACACAAACCAAAAAAAGAAACATCATTTTTTATATCAAATATTAGGATACAAGATCACATTTATATTACAAAAAAACAATGATCAAATAGTATAAAAATAACAGGGTTGGATGTAAATAATAGTAACAAAATAAACATGAAAAAGATGAATTTCATTAGATTAAAATTTCATATAAAAATATAATAATCGGTATATTAAAATAATGATAACATAGTTAAATTAAATAAATATGAGGGAATAATATGATAATGCAATCATTGTAATTGGGTAGAATCATATTACATGACATGATCATAATTCAAGGATAATCAATGAGAAAATATCACATGGTGGACAGATTCTGATTGGGGATAATGGATAATCCATAATCTCATATGGAATGTATCATGCGAAAAAAATTATTCCCATTAATTAGAACACTATATAGATGCACTAATCATTACATGTACATGATTATGTGTTCCACAAAATAGAGAAAAATATATCTTATATGTCAAATAAAAAAACATGGATGTAAATGGTCTACATATAATTAAATTATATAAAATTAAATAGATTTTTCAAATGACTCCAAAGAGATAAAATAAGTATATATTGTAGAAATTGAGATATTATTAAATAATCATAGGTATCAAATATGTTTTTCTTTAGAAATAAATGTATTTAGAATGGGTTTTGAATTGGATATATAATAATCATTAAATATTGAGTTTTAAGGAGTAAATAAATGAATTTTGTACAAATAAATAATAAATAATATTAATTAATATCCAATGGTAAGAAAAAAAAATTTCCCAAAAATATTCCATTATTTAATGAAATAATAATGTTTTAAAAATAAATCGAAATATGTTTACATTTAAGGATAAAGGAATATAAAAAAATCTCCCTAATCAGGTTTTATTTTTAAGAAGTCGTTGAGAAATGAAAAGAAGGAATTTATAAAAAGTTAGTTATATATGAAAAATTAATTAATATTGATTTATAGTAAGAGAATAATTTAAAATATAGGGAAAAGTGGGTTAGAGTGGGACTGTTCATAACCAAATGAAGAGAGGGTCTTTCAGAGTGTTCCATTACTATATGTCCATAGTCACCTTCCACATTCAATTAAAATCCTGAATAATAAAATTATATTCATTAATTAATCAATCCATTTACTTTTCCATCTATATATGAATTTTTATAATTATATTATGTTCATTTTCTAACTATAAAAATGAAATTTAAATGTTAATTTTTTTTCTAAGGGAATTAATTTCATCATTACATTTTCATATAACTTATTGATACTTATATATGTTCTTTTGAAATATAAATATAACTGTATAAGTGTAATGGAATGATATTTAGGTTTTTATATAAATTTAAACGGTCCAAAATGTATATATTTTTTCTTACATTTAGATTATTCATTTGGTATATATGTTATATTTACACACATTATAAAACTAGAAGGTTTTACCTACTATCATGAACAATAATAGTTTTATTTAATTAATAAATTTTTTAGAAAAAATAAGATATAATATAATTAATGTCACCATATTGAACCATATTAAAATTTAAATATCAAGCTGAGAAGGTGATCGATAAAAATGATGCTTTTTTATGGAGTTGACAAACCCACCATAATATGAACAATTTTATTTATTTTTAGAATTAACCTGAAAAGATAATATGATGGATGATATATATTTTATTAACATCGTAATATTATAGTATATTTATGACATCTTAGTACTTATATCATGTTGGATGGATTTTTTTATCGGATGGGGAGGATGAAAAATCAAATGGATTGATTAACGTTTTCACTATCTCTATTGGATGTATACTCTTAGGATTCCCCTTAAAAAGACATGGATTTGACTTTTTAAGAGCACATGGGTTTTTCAAACATGGTGGTGATATGTGAGAAATTTTTAATGAAAAACTATATGATAAGGATGTTATAATGTGTGGGGAGAAGGGGTGGTGAGCAGTGGAATTTATTAGGGGAGGAGGGTTGTGTTTTTAATATAATATTCCTTATTTTAGTATTTTGGTTCAATAATACTATTAATAATGAATATTATTAATATTAAAAAAAACTAAATTTTATGTCCATTCAATTGTTAATTAAATTAGTTGTGAACAATTTATTCATATATGTTTCATATTTTTCAAATTATCATATTTTTTCAAATTTCCATATTGATAAAAAATTTCAACTATTATTGAAATATAATAAAACATCCACATTAAAAATATTCAATGTTTATATTCTAAAATAATTTATAAATATTTAAAAAAATCATTTTCATAATTGATATATTATTTTTTCAAATAAAGTCATTATTTAATTTAAACTAACCGGTTTTCCTTTTATGATCAAATTTTTTATATTTAAAATATTAATTAGGGACTCAAAATAATTATAATTTTTATTATAATAATACATAATACTGATTTTTAAAACAATATAAAAAATAATTTTTTTAATTCCTTATATTTATAATATAAATCGTATAAAAAATATACGCTTTTAAAATTTGAAAAATATATATTACTATTTTCATATAATTAATTAACATGTATTTTTATATAAATATGTGATGTATTAATTTTAATAGGAATATATTTATATATATTTACAGTTCAATAATTATTGATATAATTATATTGATCAATATATTATTCATAAGGATTATTTTATAATTCCCATGGTTATATTACTATTCCAAAGACAAAATTTATTAATGTAATATGGGTTCAGTAGTTTTTGAAAATGCCTCATGTTTCACAAATTCTAAATTAACATATATTTTATGTAAATTATATATATAATTTAAATTTTTTAAATGATTATTTCACTATTATTTTTTTTTCATCTCAATAGTGTTGTTAATGATTATGAGTTTTATATGGGACTGAGAAGATGCAAATTTTTATTTAATTTTATTGTCATTTAGTATATTATTTCACATAAAACACAATAAATTTTTATAGTTATTTTAATTATCCAAACATAAGTTTCAAATTAATAAACTAAAATATTTTTGATATATCATGTGGTGAATTTTATTTTTATTATACTTCAATAATAAGTATTTCAGCACTATATTTCCAAAAGTGAAATTTTATAAATAAAAATAAATATCATTAAAATTTGTCTCAATGTGAAGATACATGATTATTTGACTAAATTTCTATATAAATGAGACAAGGGAGGTATGAGACATAATATTTACATGAATCATCCATAAGTTGGACCTTATAAAATAGATATCAATCCATGTAGTTTATATTAAAAAAACAACAGTAAAATATCTCTCAACTCTTCAAGTTATTGAATAGAAGACCAGACATCTTGTAATATGTATAATATAAAAATTTATATTATATATGTTCATATGATGTACGAAATGATATATGTGGGAATAAAGGAAGACCAGGGGATAACTCGAACCAGAAATGTGAAAAACAATAATAACTCTAAATCTAATATTGAAATAAATAATTAAACGATGATAAAAATTAATGATTGATCATGAAGACCCTAAAGAAACAAGCGTACAATTATTTAAGTAATAATCATAATTTGATATATTATATTACATAATGTGTCTAAATAATTTTTGAGAATAAATAAACTATAGGAAAACGCTAATGGTGACCTAACCTAGTAGTGAGAATGGTAATATTATTGAACTAATCTACTCAGCTTCATACATTAATCAAAAGAGTATTCATGAATAAATAAAAATTATTGGAAATTATAAATATAGACAATATATATATGAATCAACTAAATCAATAAATCCCTATGTCGATACGGTCTATACCATTACTCAGTACTTCTTTTCGAAACCCAGAATATAAAATTATTTCAAATGTCATACTCTAATGGATATCGTTTACATATCTATTAATAAATATTTAGGACCTGAATGCCCATCCCAAAATTTCAAAATTATATATTATATAATAGGGACAAATATTACCTTATATAAGAGGGTATTGGTATATGCTATTTTGGAAAAAAATATATCTATTTTTAACAATTTCTTCATTGTACAATGATTTTACTTAAATAATTTATAATAGTAACATTTAACAAAATCAATATATAATACCATTAAATTAATGAAGATACATTGTGATGAAAATTTAAATAAACTTAAACCTTCAATAATTGTTTATACATTCCTTTAGTATGGACCACTATAAATAAAAATAGTATCTAGGATATATAATTTCTAACCATAATATCATTGATCGTGGAATTATAACAGTATGATTGAATTCATTTGAAAACATGAAACAGTAACCATGATCCTGATATAATCAATCATATTATAATTGATATATAATATTAAAAACAATATAATATATTTTATAATTTATGTGTTTAACTATTATATTAAATTCTTATAGTCATTGTGTATTCAAATACCTTTGAGATATTCTAATTAAACTGCATTGGTCTGATAAAAATGCAACCCATAGTACATACATGGGAGGTAATAATTAAGGTATTAAATTATTTTTTAATTATACAGACAATGTGTAAATTTAGAAAATGTGTTTCTACACTAAGGATCACTATTACTAGTTCATAGGATAAGAGAGAAAATCAGATCCTATAAATAGTGGAGTAAATTTTTAATAGAATATTTAATTTTACCATGTATGTTCAATGTCCCTTTTATAAACACATACATTATTAAAGGGTTTAAACTAACATGATATGTTTGAAAACAATATTTACGAAAATATTATCAAAAATAATAATGTGTATTCTATGGAAGACATATTTTTCATAAAAAATATGAAAAAGATAGCATAAAAAATATATGAATCTAATTTAGAATAAATTTTAAAAAATAAAACATTCTCAATGAAATATTTTAATAAAAATTATGTAATCCCTTATAAATAACCTTACTATTTTCACATATAAATACTGTATAATATGATTTTCTTTAATATTTTCTTGATGAGTCACATCCTTCAACTTTAAAAACCCATATTTTACATCAATATTGATGAAATTTAGAACCCATATGTAATGCATTAACTGTTATCATATTTCATGTCCATGATTAAGAGGTAATTGGTGATCCCTATTTATGAATTCATTGGGATCTAATGGAATGGATATTAGTTATATAATAAATAATAAAGATTATTTTAAAAAATGTAAAACCTAAATTTTACAAGATATCATTGAAATATATTAAAACTAACATTTCACAATGAAATAAAATTGTATCCCATAACCAAAATCAAATGAGTAGTTTATGCAATTTGTAGAAAAATATTTTCATTCATGGATTATTTTACGTTATTTGGCCCTATAGTCATGGGACAGTCATAGAAAATAATATTTAAAATTAAAATATATATAAGGTAAAACCATGTTTAATGAATTTAAGGGCATAATAAAAATATAATGTTTTTTCATTATATTTAACAATATAATATTTTCACATTTTATAAAAATATAATCCAATCCATATCATTCATTTATGTAAAATAAAAATAGGATCCATTATTAATTTTCAAATACCATAGGTGTGAATGATGTTGGAACATCTTGATAATCTTCCATTCAATAGGGTCATCCAACCCAATTATTACTATTGATAAATAGTATATCATACCACCATGTAACTATAAAAACACCTAATAAACCAAATTATAATTCTATAATTGTACATAACCAAATTCTTATAATTAATGAAAATGTAATCCAAATGTTGAACCCATTAGGTGCACTAAAGTAATTATAATTTCCCAAGATAATAATAAATTAAAATTTTTATAGTCCTAAAGAGGCCTTAAATATGATCTCCAAATGAATAAACCATTATTAATATCATTTTCAGTTCAAATTCTGTAAATTTATTGTGAAAGAGACTAAAAATCACCATCATTGGTCATAATTTACAAAAAAACGACAATGAAAATTGTTTTATGGGATTTCACAATTCCATTTGTGAAAATAGTAATTAGATAATCCTTTAAAAAAGTATAGAACGCAAGAGATAATGAATGGAGAAGAGTAGACGGACCTACCAAAACATAAACATCGTGAATTTTAACATGAGTTTTCTTGTAAGTAATAAATATTTTTCAATATTGAAGAAATCGAATAGATGAGGGATAGAGGATCCATACTATTTTATTAATAGGATTAGTTTGTTAACTGATACAAGCTAATCGTGATTAATTATGTGGGGTAATACCACAATTTTTAAAATTTATAAAAATATTTTTAATAAATTTCCTCATTCCCACCGAAGTTCCCATGGATTTCAATTAGATATATAGAAAAATATTTACCATGGTACATTTAATTGATCCTAATCCACTATCCCCATTTCCATTTATTCATCTACCATCCACTAATTGATTCCTTAAAATTTCTTATACCCCATCTAAATGACAACATAAAACACTATAATGCCATCAATCCTAACATTTCCTGTAACGCCCCGACCCTAGTTACCCAGAGACGGTGCATTATTACATAACATTGGCATGATCATGAGAAAGATCAAGTCTCGAAAGACCGATTAGTTTAGTAGCCTTGGAATAACTAGATACATCCATAAATTTTTACATTACATCATAAAAAAAATATTTTGTCTTCATATCCCCTCATACTATCCCTACAGGTCATTCATAAATTACTTCTTCATAATCCTGGAAAAAAAAACATTGAAAGGGGTGAGCTCGGATGCTCAGTAAGGATAACATTATAGCAGAAGCATTCATAAATAATCATAAACACTTAACGCAATTTATAACTAAAACAAAAGCCTTTGAAACTTGAACTTTCAACATGGTATGGCATAAATAAAATGAAATAATGCCATTTACTTGCTCACATGGATATTCTACTAGTCGAATGATCACATGCAATATCAATAACCACTTTCATAATGATGGAATGCATAGTGCCAGACTATCATAACCACATAGCCAAGGCCTCGTGCCAAGACTACAAATAAGATTTTGCCAAGGCCTTGTGCCAAGACACTAGTTTGTCTCATGAGACCTACCGATGCATCGAGGAGCTATAGCGGGCTCCACCCGTCACATATTAAGTCCAATGCATTCCTCATATGAATAGGTTTAAGCATAAAATAAACATTCGTATTAAAACTAGCATACGAAATGTCAATACTTTAACCACAAACCATGAATGGTATAAAAATAGAACATCCACAGTCAAATATAACTCATTTGATACAATATGGATGATTTTATTGTATCACATTAACCTCAATCATGAATAATGAAGGATGTTGACATAGATGAAAATAATCATCAAAACTATTTGAGAGAAATATCCCCCTTTTCTTGAAAACATTTAAAAGTCACACTATTTGTCAAGAAGCCATTTAAAAATAGATTTTTGAATCAAAGTGTCCCATACCACTTTGAAACCTTTTAAAAGGATTTTTAATTTCTAAACTTTAATGTCCATATAAATAAATCCTTAAAACCATTTTTAAAACATGGACATTAATGAGAAAGATTTAGATCAATAAGTCTTTAAAACATTTAAAAATGGTATTTCAGTTAGAGATTCTAACCAAAAGAGAGACACTTGAATGAAAATAATTGAGGTAATCAAAACATTGTAATATCATTAGAATAAAGGGAATTCATGATATACTATGTCAAAGTACATTATATACACCACATAAAAGTGATTTGTTGTATATCAACAAAGAAGTCTCAATGGATTGTAAGTTGAGATGAAATCTCTCATAAAGGTTGTATCCTTAGGTTAAGGATAAATCAACGACATAATTATGTGTGACAATTATAAATACACTAAATATGATTGGATATTCAGTGTAAATCAATCAAAGGATATTCACACATATTCTTGTAAAAACAATACCAACGAATTGGATGTTTAACTCAACAAATGGAGAATGAGTTAAAATTACTCTTATCAAATTCATATCAATGAATTGAGAATTATCAATGGAGTGATTATGTGTATAAAACTTATATCCACAGGAAGGGGAGTGGAAATTATGACATAATCAAATGAATAGTGATTCCACACATAATCTTGGGGTAATATAATCAATGAAATATGCGTAAAGCCAAATGAGTGGAAATTGAAATCTCAAATTCCCTTATTGATTAGGTAACTTAAGAAACAAACACTAATGAAAAAAAGATCATAACATGATGATGTAAATACCCATAAAATAAAGTATATTACACAATGAATACAATCATGGGTAGTACGCATACACCACATGCAATAATTAAGTGGTGATCAATGGAATTCTCACGGAATTAAAAGTGAGACAAGAAACCCCTTACCACGTTAATCAACTGAGTCGCATGGCCAAAAGTTAATAACCACCAAATGATTTACAGAATAACCAGAATATAAAGTGAATCATGATAATATATATCAAATGGAAGTACACAATACACCACTTTCAATAATTTAGTTGCGAACAATGGAAATCTCACGGAATTGAAAGTGAGATAAGAGAATCCCTTACTTTGTACTTTTTCCTTGGTCGATGGTAGGTTTACCTCCTGTATAATGGTGAAATAATTGTTATTGAATAATACAAGAATAAGTTACTTTAATATGATATCATATATGATCTTTTAACATTGATTTGTTAATAATATATTAGAATTATCGTCATTTCAGGTGTTAACGGGTTCATTTTACTTTATATTCTTTGTTATGTGAGCCATATTCGTTATTAATGGGATGTATATTATCCATATCCAGAATGGTATCAAGTCCTTAAACATCATTTTTAAATCATCAAATGATAATTATACTTGAATGGATACGATGGAGAATGAATCACATCGCGTTCGTGGAGACGGTAGTCCGTACGTACACACGAATGTTACTTCCATTTAATTTTTATTTTAAACGAATCGAATCCAAATGATACATAGGTATATTACTATTCCAGTAAAATATAATATTCTATATATGTTACTTACGTTCATTAACACCATCCTTTATACATTCCATGTGTGGAATGAACGAGTCATATCATTTTAAGGGGGCGGTAGTCCGCACTTCCTCAAATGAAATTATCGTATGTATATACAACATGAAACGAATAATTGTATGAAATAAAATGGAATTACAGAAGCTTATATATAAAATATATATCATTAATATCATATTTAATTACAGCGCCATCCTAATGGCCACCATGAGAGGCGGTAAGATGTATTTGAACAATCATCGTTTCGTGAGGCGTTAGTTTGCCATCCACAGAAACATTATGTTCATCATCCATTAGATGGAGTTGTGTGAATGTGTAGTTTGAATCCTTCTTATAACAACATCCTAGTATATTGTGGATACTGGTGTTGTTACAAAAGAAAGGAAATAAAAAGAATTTGGGGGTTGGAGAAGAAAAATAATTGAAAATAATTTAAGAGAAAATGTTACCTTTAATTTAGGTAACTCACTTTGGTTGGAACCAAAAGACTTCTTGAAATGCTTTCTGCCTAAGGGAAAGCTTCAAGGAGGAGCAGAGGGATGTGGGGAGCTTAGTTGTGCAGAGTTTGGACGAGCCAAGTGGCTTGAGAGGTGTGACGAATGAGTAGAAGTGGTCTCCTTTTATAAGGGAGAGGAGGGGCTCTTTAGGAAAGAGTGAAAGTATTACTTTATAATATAATTATATTCGGTTTATAATGGTCCAAAAATCATTGAGGTCTAAGATAAGATGACTAATATTCTAAATAACATCAACCAATAAGAATTGGACAGGTTTTAGATAATATTTTAATCATTATAATCTTATTTATTTAAATGATTTATTAATGAGGTAAACATTGCATCATTATTGTGTCATTAATAATTTAACTTATTTGATGTCTAAAAATTATAAATAAAATATCATTATGTAGGAAATCGTTTTAGCTTTCTAATGAATATTTATAATCGAAAATCCAACATGTATAACCCTATTTAAAAATTGTTCTTTTAAAAGATGTAAGCTTATGCCATTTTTGTATTCATTTTAACTTAATTAAAATAAAGTGTCATTATCACTTACAAGTGGATTAATGGGGTCCCATAATTGACCCAAAGATGCCCATGGTAGACCATGTATCAACCAATAGGGTTAAGACACGTTTTAGGGTGATTTAGTATTATTATAATATTATTTTTTTAACCCTTATTTACCGGATTTACCCTTAACCATGGTAAATAAAATATTTACCGCAGTAATTATTCAAAATGTCTAAAAATAAAAGTTACCTATTTACACAATTTGAACATCCTGATTCCAAATATGGAATCCATTTTTCTAAATTCAAAACACAGAAGTGGCAGAAATTAATTTAAAATTAATTCCCGCTGTCAAAACAAAAAGCGTGTTTTTAAGAGATAATAACTATCAAAAGATTGACACTTGTTTATGTTCGGTTTAATTGTAAAATTATGTCCAATGACCAAAATTATATTAAATGGAAAAATATATTCTAAATATACTTTAAAACCACTCAAATTCATAATTTATCACTATTAATTATTTTGATTAAAAAAGTTGTTTTTAATTAAAATTTAGTAATTTTTACTATTCATCAAAATATGAAAGTTATCTGAAAAGTACCAAAATTTCACCTTAGGCTAAATTTGATATTCCGAATCCAAAAATGAATTCCATTTTGAAATATAAAATATATATAATTTCAAAAAATTAAGTATTACTATTCATAACGGCTAGTTTGATCAGTTGTGGTGTGTGTTAAAACTCGAAGTTGCGTACAACAAACGCTACTGTTTTATTCAAAGGAAAGCGTACCGTGGAAGCTTGGGATGTTTTATTTTAAATTTTTTTATGTCCCCATTTAGTAAAAAAGTTTAAAATATTTTATTTAAAAAGGGTTCACTATTAAAAGTTGGTAAAACTACAATACTGAAGATGAATTTGTTCTTACATTATGTCTAAGAAACTCATAATATGGATTCTAAAATTAGAAGGATTATATAAAGTTTAAAATTTAGTTAATACTATTCATAACCTTTTTTGAACGGCTTGTTTGGTAAGTCATGGTGCGCTTGAACTCAGTGTTGCGTGTAGTGCAAGTTATTGAATTATTTTGAAGAAATAACACACTATGAAATCTTGGGGTGTTACATTCTCCTCTCCTTCAATAAATTGCGTCCTCGCAATTTGAAATTGTTCTTCGAAAATAAATGGTTTAAAATAGAAAATATATTTGTGGGAAAACCCACATCGGAAATTGGTTTACTAAAATTTAGTCTTTATATGAGGAAAACAGAAATGAAAGGGTCACCACCAATTTATGATCTCGATTAGGAGAACATTGGTGGCAATTAGAGACATATAATTGGAGGAAAAACGTAAATATTTATAGGTAGTGGTTGAGGTCATCAATCACAAACAAGTATAAAATTGAGGTCCTTAAACTCATCAATCTATAATGATTTGAAGTACCATCGGTTCAACAAAATATAGGGTATTGGGATCACACATTTTTGACATTTCAAAATATCTTAGTTGAAATCCCACATCAAAAAATGAATTAATGAGGCCTCTATTTAAAATAAAGAGTGGAAAGTATGAAGATTACCGAAAATAACACATACTAGGGTTCCATGTAGGAAAATATGGATATGGAGGAGAAATCTAACCATCAATTATCTGATGGAGAGTGGTAGAGAACATGGCTATGAAAAGGCCAACAATCCCAAAGCCATAAATTAGTGATGATTTAAGGTACCATCCAGGACAACATATTTTTTTTTAAGTTACATTACATAAGGAAGAGGAATTAATTTATGATATTGACTAAGAACATTATGAGATATACTTAAATTTATGTAGATTTTCATTCTTTAATAAATTTCCACCACTAACTCAATTTTTTTAAACGATGAGTTTTCAAGAAGACTTGGTCACACTGGAAGAGCTAGAATAAACTTCTATAGAATCACATGATCCATGCAGGATAAACCATATATTTACATTGTCTTTGAAGATTAATCAAAACCAAAATGGTTAGTGAATGATCTAATGATCCCCCAAAAGGATATTCATTGAGATAAATATGCACTAATCTTAATTTCTAAAATTAAACCAACAATACCCCAAAGTTAAATAGATACCATTCAATAACCAATTGTCCTTAAAATCCTTTAATATAATCCAAACTAATATTGAAACCCAAAACATAGAAGAATTTGATTATGTAGTCTCCGATGTTACATTGTATCTCCAAATGACATCAAATACTCTTAAAGTCACATACTTAAAAGTAATTAACATCATCACATATTCTCTGTTATAGGTTAATCATTTCCATAAATAACCCAATTCACTATAAATCAACAATAAAAAAGTAGATAAAAATCCACCATTACTCTACAAATGAAACCTCATTGTATTCTATTTTCCTTGGGCATATAGTGTTCCTAACAAAACGAACATCTTCCAAAATAACATTTATCACTTAATCACCAAATTATTTTCCTATACCAAGGGTATTCATTTGATAAGACGTAAGAACCCAAATCATCTTATTATTGATCAATAAAATCATTTAACAAAAAAAATAGTCATACTAACCAGGGACTTCACGTAGTCCAGTGGTAGGCGATAAATCCCAATCGCACTTTGGTTGTGGGTTCGATTCCCAAAGCTTTGTCCGACGCGATGGGTTGTCACACGGTCTACGTGTTGTCCTTTTTCAAAAACTATATTCTATAATATTACCAAAATGAGATAGATTTTTCAAAATAACATAATTTAACCACAAATGTTATATCATACTTTGCATTTTCATCCCAAATTATAATAACTTATCATTTTCTCAAACCCCAATGATCATATAAAACCAAATGGTTATTTATACCTATATCCACAAGAGAAGAGACAATTATTCCTCAAATATCATTCTCACATGGCAAACTGAGGGGTTACAAATACAAGAGAAAATTATTCCAAAGTAAACCCATCAACAAGGAGTGCTAATACTTTTTAAATTTTTCTCCAACCATTTATTTCCGCGTAGCTTCTTCTTTGAGCAAGAAAATATCCTATAAAATAGGACATTCACTCGGGTAATGGCCAGGTCCCCTACATTTACGGCAAATGACTGTAATGGACTCTTGGGACCATTTTTATCTTCTTCCATAGTACTCTTCATTTTTCTTCGGCAATTCTTCACTTTATGTCCTTCCTTCCCGCACGTAAAACATTTCGTTGTCCCATTGAGACACTTTCCTGGGTGTCTCTTTCCACAATTCCTGCATGATGAAAATTGAGGTTTCTTTTCTCCATGGTCTCCATTGCTGGAGATCTTATCATTTATCACCTTTCTCTTCCTTGTTGAGTCTGGGAGTTGGTTAATATATATGTTGTTGATCATATTTTTGGAAAACTGATTTGGCATAAAGACGATATCTTTTACGCCTATCAACATTCCATTTTGTTGCTCATTTCCACCACCGTTCCCACCTTGTACATCATTCTCAAAGTCACTATGACTTCCTTGGAATCCAGCCATTGACTAAAACCAGAAAGCATTTTGTGAGTAATAGTAGTCGTAAAATCATTTAGAGATTAAAATGTCACCATATTCTCAATTTGAAACATATTAGGATTAACCAAGGTCATTTACTCTCATCTTATGTATATATTACTTAAATCGGTTTGTAAAGGAAATGTAAATTATCCTAAGAATATCCCCCGGGAGTGTCGTAACCAAGAGTGCAGCAAGGCCCGTTGTCGTGCACCAGTTGCCGTTCGAGTCTAGCTCAAAGTGGTGTTTTCGGGTTTTACCCCTAGGTACATCTGTGCCAGAGCCGCCTCTACCTGCTCGTATCCAGACATTGATGTATTGCTCGGAAAACTCACAAAATCTCTACAATACCAAAATTCTAGGAAGTTCTTTTATTCTAATCCTAAAAGTTCATCTTAGGTCTACGTGCTCTAATCAGAGTTTATCTAAATCTAGCTACCAAGGTTTGTACTAAACTTCCTCTGATACCAACTGTAACGCCCCGACCCTAGTTACCCAGAGACGGTGCATTATTACATAACATTGGCATGATCATGAGAAAGATCAAGTCTCGAAAGACCGATTAGTTTAGTAGCCTTGGAATAACTAGATACATCCATAAATTTTTACATTACATCATAAAAATTTTTTTTTGTCTTCATATCCCCTCATACTATCCCTGCAGGTCATTCATAAATTACTTCTTCATAATCCTGAAAAAAAAACATTGAAAGGGGTGAGCTCGGATGCTCAGTAAGGATAACATTATAGCAGAAGCTTTCATAAATAATCATAAACACTTAAGGCAATTTATAACTAAAACAAAAGCCTTTGAAACTTGAACTTTCAACATGGTATGGCATAAATAAAATGAAATAATGCCATTTACTTACTCACATGGATATTCTACTAGTCGAATGATCACATGCAATATCAATAACCACTTTCATAATGATGGAATGCATAATTCCAGACTATCATAACCACATAGCCAAGGCCTCGTGCAAAGACTACAAATAAGATTTTGCCAAGGCCTTGTGCCAAGACACTAGTTTGTCTCATGAGACCTACCGATGCATCGAAGAGCTATAGAGGGCTCCACCCGTCACTTATTAAGTCCAATTCATTCCTCATATGAATAGGTTTAATCATAAAATAAACATTCGTATTAAAACTAGCATACGAAATGTCAATAGTTTAACCACAAACCATGAATGGTATAAAAATAGAACATCCACAGTCAAATATAACTCATTTGATACAATATGGAAGATTGTATTGTATCACATTAACCTCAATCATGAATAATGAATGATGTTGACATAGATGAAAATAATCATCAAAACTATTTGAGAGAAATATCCCCCTTTTCTTGAAAACATTTAAAAGTCACACTATTTGTCAAGAAGCCATTTAAAAATAGATTTTTGAATCAAAGTGTCCCATACCACTTTGAAACCTTTTAAAAGGATTTTTAATTTCCAAACTTTAATGTCCATATAAATAAATCCTTAAAACCATTTTTAAAACATGGACATTAATGAGAAAGATTTAGATGAATAAGTCTTTAAAACACTTAAAAATGGTATTTCAGTTAGAGATTCTAACCAAAAGAGAGACACTTGAATGAAAATAATTGAGGTAATCAAAACATTGTAATATCATGAGAATAAAGGGAATTCATGATATACTATGTCAAAGTACATTATATACACCACAAAAAAGTGATTTGTTGTATATCAACAAAGAAGTCTCAATGGATTGTAAGTTGAGATGAAATCTCTCATAAAGGTTGTATCCTTAGGTTAAGGATAAATCAACGACATAATTATGTGTGACAAATATAAATACACTAAATATGATTGGATATTCAGTGTAAATCAATCAAAGGATATTCACACATATTCTTGTAAAAACAATACCAACGAATTGGATGTTTAACTCAACAAATGGAGAATGAGTTAAAATTACTCTTATCAAATTCATATCAATGAATTGAGAATTATCAATGGAGTGATTATGTGTATCAAACTTATATCCACAGGAAGGGGAGTGGAAATTATGACATAATCAAATGAATAGTGATTCCACACATAATCTTGGGGTAATATAATCAATGAAATATGTGTAAAGCCAAATGAGTGGAAATTGAAATCTCAAATTCCCTTATTGATTAGGTAACTTAAGAAACAAACACCCATGAAAGAAAGATCATACCATGATGATGTAAATACCCATAAAATAAAGTATATTACACAATGAATACAATCATGGGTAGTACGCATACACCACATGCAATAATTAAGTGGTGATCAATGGAATTCTCACGGAATTAAAAGTGAGACAAGAAACCCCTTACCACGTTAATCAACTGAGTCGCATGGCCAAAAGTTAATAACCACCAAATTATTTACAGAATAACATGAATATAAAGTGAATCATGATAATATATATCAAATGGAAGTACACAATACACCACTTTCAATAATTTAGTAGCGAACAATGGAAATCTCACGGAATTGAAAGTGAGATTAGAGAATCCCTTACTTTGTACTTTTTCCTTGGTCGATGGTAGGTTTACCTCCTGTATAATGGTGAAATAATTGTTATTGAATAATACAAGAATCAGTTACTTTAATATGATATCATATATGATCTTTTATCATTGATTTGTTAATAATATCTTAGAATTATCGTCATTTCAGGTGTTAACGGGTTCATTTTACTTTATATTCTTTGTTATGTGAGCCATATTATTTATTAATGGGATGTATATTATCCATATCCAGAATGGTATCAAGTCCTTAAACATCATTTTTAAATCATCAAATGATAATTATACTTGAATGGATACTATGGAGAATGAATCACATCGCGTTCGTGGAGACGGTAGTCCGTACATACGCACGAATGTTACTTCCATTTAATTTTTATTTTAAAAGAATCGAATCCAAATGATACATAGGTATATTACTATTCCAGTAAAATATAATATTCTATATAAGTTACTTAAGTTCATTAACACCATCCTTTATACATTCCATGTGTGGTATGAACGAGTCATATCATTTTAAGGGGGCGGTAGTCCGCACTTCCTCAAATGAAATTATCGTATGTATATACAACATGAAACGAATAATTGTATAAAATAAAATGGAATTACAGAAGCTTATATATAAAATTTATATCATTAATATCATATTTAATTACAGTGCCATCCTAATGGCCACCATGAGAGGCGATAAGATGTATTTGAACAATCATCGTTTCGTGAGGCGTTAGTTTGCCATCCACAGAAACATTATGTTCATCATCCATTAGATGGAGTTGTGTGAATGTGTAGTTTGAATCCTTCTTATAACAACATCCTAGTATATTGTGGATACTGGTGTTGTTACAAAAGAAAGGAAATAAAAAGAGTTTGGGGGTTGGAGAAGAAAAATAATTGAAAATAATTTAAGAGAAAATGTTACCTTTAATTTAGGTAACTCACTTTGGTTGGAAACAAAGGACTTCTTGAAATGCTTTCTGCCTAAGTGGAAGGTTCAAGGAGGAGGATAGAGATGTGGGGAGCTTAGTTGGGCAGAGTTTGGACGATCCATGTGGCTTGAGAGGTGTGAGGAATGAGTAGAAGTGGTCTCCTTTTATAAGGGAGAGGAGGGGCTCTTTAGGAAAGAGTGAAAGTATTACTTTATAATATAATTATATTCGGTTTATAATGGTCCAAAAATCATTGAGGTCGAATATAAGATGACTCATATTCTAAATAACATCAACCAATAAGAATTGGACAGGTTTTAGATAATATTTTAATAATTATAATCTTATTTATTTAAATGATTTATTAATGAGGTAAACATTGCATCATTATTGTGTCATTAATAATTTAAATTATTTGATGTCTAAAAATTATAAATAAAATATCCATATGTAGGAAATCTTTTTATCTTTCTAATGAATATTTATAATCGAAAATCCAACATTTATAACCCTATGTAAAAATTGTTCTTTTAAAAGATGTAAGCTTATGCCATTTTTGTATTCATTTTAACTTAATTAAAATAAAGTGTCATTATCACTTACAAGTGGATCAATGGGGTCCCAAAATTGACCCAAAGATTCCTATGGTCGACCATGTATCAACCAATTGGGTTAAGACACGATTTAGGGTAATTTATTATTATTATTATATTATTTTTTAACCCTTATTTACCGGATTTACCCTTAACCATGGTAAATAAAATATTTACCGCAGTAATTATTCAAAATGACTAAAAATAAAAGTTACCTATTTACACAATTTGAACATCCTGATTCCAAATATGGAATCCATTTTTCTAAATTCAAAACACAGAAGTGGCAGAAATTAATTTAAAATTAATTCCCGCTGTCAAAACAAAAAGCGTGTTTTTAAGAGATAATAACTATCAAAAGATTGACACTTGTTTATGTTCGGTTTAGTTGTAAAATTATGTCCAATGACCAAAATTATATTAAATGGTAAAAATATATTCTAAATATACTTTAAAACCACTCAAATTCATAATTTATCACTATTAATTATTTTGATTAAAAAAGTTGTTTTTAATTAAAATTTAGTAATTTTTAATATTCATCAAAATATGAAAGTTATCCGAAAAGTACCAAAATTTCACCTTAGGATAAATTTGATATTCCGAATCCAAAAATAAAGTCCATTTTGAAATATAAAATATATATAATTTCAAAAAATTAAGTATTACTATTCATAACGGCTAGTTTGATCGGTTGTGGTGTGTGTTAAAACTCGAAGTTGCGTACAACACACGCTACTGTTTTATTCAAAGGAAAGCGTATCGTGGAAGCTTGGGATGTTTTATTTTAAATTTTATGATGTCCCCATTTAGTCAAAAAGTTTAAAATATTTTATTTAAAATGGGTTCTCTATTAAAAGTTGGTACAACTACAATACTGAAGATGAATTTGTTCTTACATTATGTCTAAGAAACTCATAATATGGATTCTAAAATTATAAGGATTATATAAAGTTTAAAATTTAGTTAATACTATTCATAACCTTTTTTGAATGGCTTGTTTGGTAAGTCATGGTGCGCTTGAACTCGGTGTTTCGTGTAGTGCAAGTTATTGAATTATTTTGAAGAAATAACACACTATGAAATCTTGGGGTGTTACATTCTCCCCTCCTTCAATAAATTGCGTCCTCGCAATTTGAAATTGTTCTTCGAAAATAAATGGTTGAAAATAGAAAATATATTTGTGGGAAAACCCACATCGGAAATTGGTTTACTAAAATTTAGTCTTAATATGAGGAAAAGAGAAATGAAAGGGTCACCACCAAATTATGATCTCGATTAGGAGAACATTGGTGGAAATTAGAGACATATAATTGGAGGAAAAACGTAAATATTTATAGGTAGTGGTTGAGGTCATCAATCACAAACAAGTATAAAATTGAGGTCCGTAAACTCATCAATCTATGATGATTTGAAGTACCATCGGTTCAACAAAATATAGGGTATTGGGATCACACATTTTTGACATTTCCAAATATCTTAGTTGAAATCCCACATCGAAAAATAAATTAATGAGGCCTCTATTTAAAATAAAGAGTGGAAAGTATGAAGATTACCGAAAATAACACATACTAGGGTTCCATGTAGGAAAATATGGATATGGAGGAGAAATCTAACCATCTATTATCTGATGGAGAGTGGTAGAGAACATGGCTATAAAAAGGCCAACAATCCCAAAGCCATAAATTAGTGATGATTTAAGGTACCATCCAGGACAACATTTTTTTTAAGTTACATTACATAAGGAAGAGGAATTCATTTATGATATTGACTAAGAACATTATGAGATATACTTAAATTTTAAGTAGATTTTCATTCTTTAATAAATTTCCACCACTAACTCAATTTTTTTAAACAATGAGTATTCAAGAAGACTTGGTCACACTGGAAGAGCTAGAATAAACTTCTATAGAATCACATGATCCATGCAGGATAAACCATATATTTACATTGTCTTTGAAGATTAATCAAAACCAAAATGGTTAGTGAATGATCTAATGATCCCCCAAAAGGATATTCATTGAGATAAATATGCACTAATCTTAATTTCTAAAATTAAACCAACAATACCCCAAAGTTAAATAGATACCATTCAATAACCAATTGTCCTTAAAATCCTTTAATATAATCCAAACTAATATTGAAACCCAAAACATAGAAGAATTTGATTATGTAGTCTCCCATGTTACATTGTATCTCCAAATGACATCAAATACTCTTAAAGTCACATACTTAAAAGTAATTAACATCATCACATATTCTCTGTTATAGGTTAATCATTTCCATAAATAACCCAATTCACTATAAATCAACAATAAAAAAGTAGATAAAAATCCACCATTACTCTACAAATGAAACCTCATTGTATTCTATTTTCCTTGGGCATATAGTGTTCCTAACAAAACGAACATCTTCCAAAATAACATTTATCACTTAATCACCAAATTATTTTCCTATACCAAGGGTATTCATTTGATAAGTCGTAAGAACCCAAATCATCTTATTATTGATCAATAAAATCATTTAACAAAAAAATAGTCATACTAACCAGGGACTTCACGTAGTCCAGTGGTAGGCGATAAATCCCAATCGCACTTTGGTTGTGGGTTCGATTCCCACAGCTTTGTCCGACGCGACGGGTTGTCACATGGTCTACGTGTTGTCCTTTTTCAAAAACTATATTCTATAATATTACCAAAATGAGATAAATTTTTCAAAATAACATAATTTAACCACAAATGTTATATCATACTTTGCATTTTCATCCCAAATTATAATAACTTATCATTTTCTCAAACCCCAATGATCATATAAAACCAAATGGTTATTTATACCTATATCCACAAGAGAAGAGACAATTATTCCTCAAATATCATTCTCACATGGCAAACTGAGGGGTTACAAATACAAGAGAAAATTATTCCAAAGTAAACCCATCAACAAGGAGTGCTAATACTTTTTAAATTTTTCTCCAACCATTTATTTCCGCATAGCTTCTTCTTTGAGCAAGAAAATATCCTATAAAATAGGACATTCACTCGGGTAATGGCCAGGTCCCCTACATTTACGGCAAATGACTGTAAATGGACTCTTGGGACCATTTTTATCTTCTTCCATAGTACTCTTCATTTTTCTTCGGCAATTCTTCACTTTATGTCCTTCCTTCCCGCACGTAAAACATTTCGTTGTCCCATTGAGACACTTTCCTGGGTGTCTCTTTCCACAATTCCTGCATGATGAAAATTGAGGTTTCTTTTCTCCATGGTCTCCATTGCTGGAGATCTTATCATTTATCACCTTTCTCTTCCTTGTTGAGTCTGGGAGTTGGTTAATATATATGTTGTTGATCATATTTTTGGAAAACTGATTTGGCATAAAGACGATATCTTTTATGCCTATCAACATTCCATTTTTTTGCTCATTTCCACCACCGTTCCCACCTTGTACATCATTCTCAAAGTCACTATGACTTCCTTGGAATCCAGCCATTGACTAAAACCAGAAAGCATTGTGTGAGTAATAGTAGTCGTAAAATCATTTAGAGATTAAAATTTCACCATATTATCAATTTGAAACATATTAGGATTAACCAAGGTCATTTACTCTCATCTTATGTATATATTACCTAAATCGGTTTGTAAAGAAAATGTAAATTATCCTAAGCATATCCCCCGGGAGTGTCGTAACCAAGAGTGCAGCAAGGCCCGTTGTCGTGCACCAGTTCCCGTTCGAGTCTAGCTCAAAGCGGTGTTTTCGGGTTTTACCCCTAGGTACATCTGTGCCAGAGCCGCCTCTACCTGCTCGTATCCAGACAGGGATGTATTGCTCGGAAAACTCAAAAAATCTCTACAATACCAAAATTCTAGGAAGTTCTTTTATACTAATCCTCAAAGTTCATCTTAGGTCTACGTGCTCTAATCAGAGTTTATCTAAATCTAGCTACCAAGGTTTGTACTAAACTTCCTCTGATACCAACTGTAACGCCCCAACCCTAGTTACCCAGAGACGGTGCATTATTACATAACATTGGCATGATCATGAGAAAGATCAAGTCTCGAAAGACCGATTAGTTTAGTAGCCTTGGAATAACTAGATACATCCATAAATTTTTACATTACATCATAAACAAAACATTTTGTCTTCATATCCCCTCATACTATCCCTGCAGGTCATTCATAAATTACTTCTTCATAATCCTGGAAAAAAAAAAAAAAACATTGAAAGGGGTGAGCTCAGATGCTCAGTAAGGATAACATTATAGAAGAAGCTTTCATAAATAATCATAAACACTTAAGGCAATTTATAACTAAAACAAAAGCCTTTGAAACTTGAACTTTCAACATGGTATGGCATAAATAAAATGAAATAATGCCATTTACATACTCACATGGATATTCTACTAGTCGAATGATCACATGCAATATCAATAACCACTTTCATAATGATGGAATGCATAATGCCATACTATCATAACCACATAGCCAAGGCCTCGTGCCAAGACTACAAATAAGATTTTTCCATGGCCTTGTGCCAAGACACTAGTTTGTCTCATGAGACCTACCGATGCATCGAGGAGCTATAGCGGGCTCCACCTGTCACTTATTAAGTCCAATGCATTCCTCATATGAATAGGTTTAAGCATAAAATAAACATTCGTATTAAAACTAGCATACGAAATGTCAATACTTTAACCACAAACCATGAATGGTATAAAAATAGAACATCCACAGTCAAATATAACTCATTTGATACAATATGGAAGATTGTATTGTATCACATTAACCTCAATAATGAATAATGAAGGATGTTGACATAGATGAAAATAATCATCAAAACTATTTGAGAGAAATATCCCCCTTTTCTTGAAAACATTTAAAAGTCACACTATTTGTCAAGAAGCCATTTAAAAATAGATTTTTGAATCAAAGTGTCCCATACCACTTTGAAACCTTTTAAAAGGATTTTTAATTTCTAAACTTTAATGTCCATATAAATAAATCCTTAAAACCATTTTTAAAACATGGACATTAATGAGAAAGAATTAGATGAATAAGTCTTTAAAACATTTAAAAATGGTATTTCAGTTAGAGATTCTAACCAAAAGAGAGACACTTGAATAAAAATAATTGAGGTAATCAAAACATTGTAATATCATGAGAATAAAGTGAATTCATGATATACTATGTCAAAGTACATTATATACACCACATAAAAGAGATTTGTTGTATATCAACAAAGAAGTCTCAATGGATTGTAAGTTGAGATGAAATCTCTCATAAAGGTTGTATCCTTAGGTTAAGGATAAATCAACGACATAATTATGTGTGACAAATATAAATACACTAAATATGATTGGATATTCAGTGTAAATCAATCAAAGGATATTCACACATATTCTTGTAAAAACAATACCAACGAATTGGATGTTTAACTCAACAAATGGAGAATGAGTTAAAATTACTCTTATCAAATTCATATCAATGAATTGAGAATTATCAATGGAGTGATTATGTGTATCAAACTTATATCCACAGGAAGGGGAGTGGAAATTATGACATAATCAAATGAATAGTGATTCCACACATAATCTTGGGCTAATATAATCAATGAAATATGCGTAAAGCCAAATGAGTGGAAATTGAAATCTCAAATTCCCTTATTGATTAGGTAACTTAAGAAACAAACACCCATGAAAGAAAGATCATACCATGATGATGTAAATACCCATAAAATAAAGTATATTAAACAATGAATACAATCATGGGTAGTATGCATACACCACATGCAATAATTAAGTGGTGATCAATGGAATTCTCACGGAATTAAAAGTGAGACAAGAAACCCCTTACCACATTAATCATCTGAGTCGCATGGCCAAAAGTTAATAACCACCAAATTATTTACAGAATAACATGAATATAAAGTGAATCATGATAATATATATCAAATGGAAGTACACAATACACCACTTTCAATAATTTAGTAGCGAACAATGGAAATCTCACGGAATTGAAAATGAGATAAGAGAATCCCTTACATTGTACTTTTTCCTGGGTCGATGATAGGTTTACCTCCTGTATAATGGTGAAATAATTGTTATTGAATAATACAAGAATCAGTTACTTTAATATGATATCATATATGATCTTTTAACATTGATTTGTTAATAATATCTTAGAATTATCGTCATTTCAAGTGTTAACGGGTTCATTTTACTTTATATTCTTTGTTATGTGAGCCATATTCGTTATTAATGGGATGTATATTATCCATATCCAGAATGGTATCAAGTCCTTAAACATCATTTTTAAATCATCAAATGATAATTATACTTGAATGGATACGATGGAGAATGAATCACATTGCGTTCGTGGAGACGGTAGTCCGTACGTACGCACGAATGTTACTTCCATTTAATTTTTATTTTAAAAGAATCAAATTAAAATGATAAATAGGTATATTACTATTCCAGTAAAATATAATATTCTATATATGTTACTTAAGTTCATTAATACCATCCTTTATACATTCCATGTGTGGTATAAACGAGTCATATCATTTTAAGGGGGCGGTAGTCCGCACTTCCTCAAATGAAATTATCGTATGTATATACAACATGAAACGAATAATTGTATGAAATAAAATGGAATTACAGAAGCTTATATATAAACTATATATCATTAATATCATATTTAATTACAGTTCCATCCTAATGGCCACCATGAGAGGCGGTAAGATGTATTTGAACAATCATCGTTTCGTGAGGCGTTAGATTGCCATCCACAGAAACATTATGTTCATCATCCATTAGATAGAGTTGTGTGAATGTGTAGCTTGAATCCTTCTTATAAAAACATCCTAGTATATTGTGGATACTGGTGTTGTTACAAAAGAAAGGAAATAAAAAGAGTTTGGGGGTTGGAGAAGAAAAATAATTGAAAATAATTTAAGAGAAAATGTTACCTTTAATTTAGGTAACTCACTTTGGTTGGAACCAAAGGACTTCTTGAAATGCTTTCTGCCTAAGGGGAAGCTTCAAGGAGGAGGAGAGGGATGTGGGGAGCTTAGTTGGGCAGAGTTTGGACGAGCCAAGTGGCTTGAGAGGTGTGAGGAATGAGTAGAAGTGGTCTCCTTTTATAAGGGAGAGGAGGGGCTCTTTAGGAAAGAGTGAAAGTATTACTTTATAATATAATTATATTCGGTTTATAATGGTCCAAAAATCATTGAGGTCTAAGATAAGATGACTCATATTCTAAATAACATCAACCAATAATAATTGGACAGGTTTTAGATAATATTTTAATAATTATAATCTTATTTACTAAAATGATTTATTAATGAGGTAAACATTGCATCATTATTGTGTCATTAATAATTTAAATTATTTGATGTCTAAAAATTATAAATAAAATATCATTATGTAGGAAATCTTTTTAGCTTTCTAATGAATATTTATAATCTAAAATCCAACATGTATAACCGTATGTAAAAATTGTTCTTTTAAACGATGTAAGCTTATGCCATTTTTGTATTCATTTTAACTTAATTAAAATAAAGTGTCATTATCACTTACAAGTGGATCAATGGGGTCCCAAAATTGACCCAAAGATGCCCATGGTCTACCATGTATCAACCAATAGGGTTAAGACACGTTTTAGGGTAATTTAGTATTATTATAATATTCTTTTTTAACCCTTATTTACCGGATTTACCCTTAACCATGGTAAATAAAATATTTACCGCAGTAATTATTCAAAATGTCTAAAAATAAAAGTTACCTATTTAAACAATTTGAACATCCTGATTCCAAATATGGAATCCATTTTTCTAAATTCAAAACACAGAAGTGGCAGAAATTAATTTAAAATTAATTCCCGCTGTCAAAACAATAAGCGTGTTTTTAAGAGATAATAACTATCAAAAGATTGACACTTGTTTATGTTCGGTTTAATTGTAAAATTATGTCCAATGACCAAAATTATATTAAATGGTAAAAATATATTCTAAATATACTTTAAAACCACTCGAATTCATAATTTATCACTATTAATTATTTTGATTAAAAAAGTTGTTTTTAATTAAAATTTAGTAATTTTTACTATTCATCAAACTATGAAAGTTATCCGAAAATTACCAAAATTTCACCTTAGGCTAAATTTGATATTCCGAATCCAAAAATGAAGTCCATTTTGAAATATAAAATATATATAATTTCAAAAAATTATGTATTACTATTCATAACGGCTAGTTTGATCGGTTGTGGTGTGTGTTAATACTCGAAGTTGCGTACAACACACGCTACTGTTTTATTCAAAGGAAAGCGTACCGTGGAAGCTTGGGATGTTTTATTTTAAATTTTTTGATGTCCCCATTTAGTCAAAAAGTTTAAAATATTTTATTTAAAAAGGGTTCACTATTAAAAGTTGGTAAAACTACAATACTGAAGATGAATTTGTTCTTGCATTATGTCTAAGAAACTCATAATATGGATTCTAAAATTATAAGGATTATATAAAGTTTAAAATGTAGTTAATACTATTCATAACCTTTTTTGAACGGCTTGTTTGGTAAGTCATTGTGCGGTTGAACTCGGTGTTGCGTGTAGTGCAAGTTATTGAATTATTTTGATGAAATAACACACTATGAAATCTTGGGGTGTTACATTTCCCTCATCCTAAAATAATTATATAAATATAATTCTAAAAACATTATTCAATTTTTCTGAGGATTCCAAAAAATAAAATTATTGGCATTTGTTATACAAAAAATTTAACTATAGGAATTATAAAAATGAATCAAATCACAATAATATGAAAATTTCACACTAAAAAAATTCTTATTTGCTGAATCATTTTACTATGTTCAATTTTTTATAAAAAAACATAAAATATTTAAAAAATAATTTTATAAGAGTAGAATGCATGATTGATCTATCGTTTAGGACAAAATAAAATTTTTAGAACCATTTCATTTCTCTTTAATTGATCATTAATTTTTTATAAGGATTATATGCCTATTTATTTTATATTACATGTGGAATCCATATAATTATCATAATTTATAATTACTATTAGTACCTATCGATTTAAAAACTAGGATATAATGATATACTATAATATTGATTATTTATACTCGCAGTTTCATGTTCCTTAATATATCAAAGTTATTAAATATAAATAAATATATTTTGTGGGGTTTTTAAGCTCAATGTTTCATGATTAACACGTTATCTATTATAATGATATTCTTTTGGAATTTTTTTACATTCTCCCTATATTAAATAAATTTTTTCCTCAAAATTATTTTTTACAATAAAAAATATAGGTTTGATATTTTAAAACTGAATGTTTATTATCCATATTATTAAAAGCGTTGATAAAAAATATTTTTAATAAGAGGGAAAGAGAGGTATACGGGTCATATCGAATAACAAATAATATATTTACAAATGGGATAATATAGGTTGGATGTGAAAAAATATATATATAAGACAAAACTAACATCCAGATACAGATGTAGAGTGGTAGAGAACATGGTCTTGTGGAAGTTAATGTATTCAAAGTTTAAAATAAAATAGATATGAAAATGTTAAATGATATCATAAAAAATTTCATTAATTGTACAAAAATTTGGTTATAAGATCCTTTTCCTATTGTAGAGAGTTATCTTACTCTATATGATTATACATAAATATACAAAATTTGTATATTATTATTTAATTTGGATAATTTATTCCCATGGGTTCTCTTTGATCAAATTAAAATTCATCTCCTACTATAAGAGATGAATTTCCCAATATAATTGTTTTTCTAGAACTATAATAATTCAATTTTAATGGACATAAAGATACAAAAATGTATTTAGTTATTTCAATTTACCTTTAACTATTTTTATAAACCAATATGTACAACATTTGTAATCCAACATAATGAATTGATATTTCTTCATTTTCCTTAACACCATGGGATTATAATTAATAATTATAATTCAAATAATTTAACTATAAATATTGATATATTTTCATGTAATCAAGTCATACAATGGTATGTTCCAATCCCTTATTGCCATATGGTTCTGAGTTCAATCCTAGTGGTTATATTAGACGACATGGGATGTGACACAACATATATTTTGTCCTCCATATAAATCAATATTATTATTATTTATAAAATGAAACAAAAAAATGATTAAAATCATATAATTAGATTTCATCAGTAAATAATCAATTTAATAAGGTTTACAATACAATGTATTTTTTACAAAAATGATAATAATTGTCTTTAACTGTAATTAAAATTTAAATATTTCATATATTTCCCTAGAAGTTTAAAAACAGATTTAAACCGATGTCTATAAAATTTAATGGAATTATTCAAGAAATAAAAATTCTATTGAAACCTATACTTTCCATAAATTTTGGTCAAAATTTTCTTGATCTTGGTATAAATTCATCATATAAAATCTAAAATGTTATGTATAAGCTTTGAACTTATGATCAATCATATACTTATAATCACATTATAGTATCAATAACTATTATGTTAATAAATAAACCTATAGTTTAAAAAACTGTCACAATTATTTGATGTTCATTATTCTTATAACAAAAATATCATTGCTAAAATTACTATTTAATTTAAATGCAGAATCAAAAAACATTTATAACACACATATTTTATTTCAATAGTAGTCTTATTATGTTCTATGGGATATCCATTAGAAGAGTGAATTGACTTGGATAATGAATAGATTCTACACATTTAATGGAATGAATAATAAATGGATCACATGGATGTGATTTACTTGGTTTAGTTTTATTATTAATTTATCATTGGTAATTCATTAATTTGTTACATTCTCTTCCAGAAATAAAAAATTTTCAAATTAATTTGGGAAACATATTTTTCAATATAGTACATGATAGGCTTCCCTAATGTTATTTTTTCATCTTTTATTCAATTAATTAAATATGGTTTATATTGAAAATTTAAATCATCTAAAGAATATGCTGAGGGAATGTACAAATATATTTGTAGTAAAGGCAATTTTCAAGCATTAGGTGAAAATTGGTTCAGCCAATTGCACACAATTTAGAGGTATTACCCCTAGGTACATTGTTTCAAGAAACCCATCAACTGGAAGTATCCCGACATGTATGTATATCATAGAAAACCCATATTATCTACTTCATAACAAAATATTAATATTACCATTTATTTTTATTCTCAAATTATACCATAGGGATATGATCACAAATTGATGTTTTCCCAAATTGATATATAGTAGTTTCTACAAAACACAACTGATATGAAAATTAACAAAACCGATTCTAGAAACCCATAGTTTATGCTTGCATTATTACATTGGAATAAAAACAAAATGTCAAACCCTAAAGTACTAATCGGTTTATTATTATTTAAGAACCAGATATATAAATGATACCCATATTACTTTAGGATTAAAAATTCTAACACAATACAAAAAAAATTATAAATATCATTGAAAATTCCCTCCATGTTTTATTCTTTATATCACGGGGAAGGGGAAAAAATAGTGGTGAGCTCAAATACATAGTAATATTTTATTAAAAATCAATATATAATGGTTCAATAAGAATATTCTTCTAGGAAAGATAAATTAATGAACAGAAATTTCAAATAATTAATATGACTATATTGATAATATAGTTTACTATCAATATTGAGATGGACTTAACTAAAAACTAAATCCATTAAATAATTAACAAAGAATGAAATGCATACAAAGATAATATCTTCCAAAAACCCATATGGATAATAACAGTTTTTATATTCTCAATGAATTAAATTATTAATTTTTAGACCTCATGTTGTCTTGAATCATTATACCTATACCATAATGATATTTCATAAGAAAGTTTAAAATACATTTGAAAAAGTGTCTAATTTTAAAAATTGATTTGTCTTATTGGATTTACATAATTATCGAGGGGCTATCTATTAATGGGCTCACCCATATCATCATATTCAATGTACACCTCATATATCCAATAATCAATTTAAATTATAAATTATATTCATTATTATCATATATCTGTATTCATTAAAAATAAATATTAAACAATACTTTCAATAATCATCAAATAAAATACAATTCATTTCATCCTATGTTGAAATGATATATCATTTCGTTACTAAATATATCTGTGATAAATGAATATGAATATTTAGTGGAAATTTAATGCCATCATTAAATTGAATAATTTAGGAAAATGTTAATGACTATAAAAATTAATAAATGAATTAAATTTTAGAAATATCATTTCTAAAATGATCATAAACCATCTAGATAATGAATAAGGTTAGTTCAAATATAACCCATACACAATGGTGTTTAAATAAAGGATTTCTATCATTTATGAATAGAAATACCATAAAAATATCATTAAAATTATTATTGATGAAAATATAATTTTAATTATGAATATAAATTTTAAAAAATAATAAAACAAAAAAGAATTAAAAATATTCAAATTATAAAATAATCATTTATAAATATCATTTCCCATAAAAATTGGAAACTCTAATCCTATGACACATGATAAAATAAAAATTCATTTAAACATTTATGTAAAATCCAAATGCGAATTTTTTTAAAAATTATAGAAAGATTCCATTCATGGAAAATTTTTAAAAGTAAAAATAGTAAAAAAAATTTGTAGAAAACATATTAATGGCTGAAAAGAAAAACAAAGTCATATATTTATAAAAACATTTCCAAAAAACATTTTATGTAAAAAAGAGTAGAATAAATGGTAATATTACTAGAAAATATCATGAATAAGAAAATGATAATAAAATTGAATTGGATTATTAGTAAATTGTCAAATCATATCCTTCAACTAAAATTTATAAATGAACAATATAAATTTGATTGGTATTATGAAATAAACATGTAAATGATCATAATGTTAGAGTGGGATTTATTCGATAAATATATTATTTGAAAATCTTCAATACACATAAATAATAGGAAATAAACCATAATATTTAGGAAATTCAATAAATAAATAATTATTTAATATCAGTGACAATATAGACTCAATATAACCTAATTAAATAAAAATGTGTTATTAAATTATTTACCACATAGAACCACTTTATTCAAATATTCATAGACGAAATTAATCATATTCTAAATTAAAATACCAAAAATTATTAATTAATAATTATATTACTAGTAAAATAAGTATTATATATACCGTATAAAATAAATTATATGTAAAATATTCAAGTATGCTTTAGTGAAGGGAATTTGAGATCTATATACTGGATTTAGTCATTTTATTAACATTGAACATCACTATATTTATACTTATAACATTATATATGATAGTTTTACATAATATTATCCCTAATTTGTTTATAATTAATCATAATTTAATTTCTTTCTGTTGTTATTTTTCATGTTTTCTTATTCTTGCACTATCATGAAAGTTCAAGTTAATGATCATACAATTTATTTTCATCAAGTCGAGAATAATAATAATGAAATAATTATAATATTTTAAATTGTATTTTAATATTAAAATAAATCATGAAGGATGATTATTATAAATTAGGTATGTTACTATCATAGAGACAATATTCCATACATACACATGAGTAACATTTTCATTTTTTAACGAACATTATAAAATTGAGATAGTAAATATATTATATTCCCCTATTGATCAAAATATAATAAATAAGATATTAATTATTTAAATAGACAAGTAATTATAAGATAAATGTTATGTGGCAATTAAAAGAGTCACATAACATTTTAAAGGGGGTAGTTCCCATGAACATCAATGTTGTTATCAACTCTCAATGAAGGAAATAGTAATATTGAATATGATATATAATAAATACATATTTAAAAATATGTCACAAAAATATTAATTATTTCACATACATATAAAATATATTCATTAAATGTGACATTATTACCTTCCTTGTATAAGGTTATTGAAACAAATCACATCACTTCATAAGGTAGTGGTCATTCGTACAAATGGGTGATGTCATGTTATTCCCTATAGAATGTAGAGTACTTTTTCAATATTATATAATTTGTCTAAAGTTATAATTTTTTATATATTATATATATATATATTATATCTAACATCATAACCAAATGTGAGAGTTTTTAATGTAAAAATGAGTGATATTGGTTCCCAAGGTGGTAGGATGTCTTAGACACAAATGATGATTTATTAACCCATTTGATATAATTAAGGACAGTTACAGGTCGAGATATTTAAATAAAAAATATGTTTATAAGCACAACACTAATGAATGTATATTTTAATGGTTGAAAATTATTGATTGATGTGGATAATGAGATATCATAAGAACACCCATGGAAAAAAGATGCCCTTTTTTGGTATCCTCCATAGGATTTCAACAAAATCCTTACTAGGCTAGATTTATACCAAATGTAAGGATTTAGGTTAAGGAGATGAATGTTTATAATTGGAAATTTTAGTTATTGGACGATATTATATGGTGTGAAAGTGTGATGATTAGTGGAGATGAACTCTCATTTTATTAGTGAGGTGAGTGGAAGCAATTGTTATTTTAGAATGGGAAAAAGGGTAGCCAAATTTTTACTATAAAAAAGTGTCCAAAAGGAACTATTAGTTTCTATATACCATATATGGTCACAAAGGTAACATAAAATTGATTTTAGAGATATTTATTTTCTTCATTTTACCATTTTATTTTTTGTTTATCTCATTGTAATAAGTTATTAATATAAACATGGTAATTTTTTTCTTTATTGTATATTTAACTGAGAAAAAAACTATTTCTACCTTGTAGTATAATAAAACTGATTATTATTAAAAATATATAATCCGATTATCCAAATTCCATTCAAATTATTTGATAAAATTAATATGGAAAACCCCTATAGACATGATGAGAATGTGGGTTTTTATGAGAAAATGATCAAATGTTTAAAATGTATTTAGGCAAAAATTAATATGAAAAATATAAGAAACTGTTTTTTCAATGAGGTGAAGATCAGTAATTTTTCAGTTTGAATGTTTATTTAAGGTATAATGTTAATTCTATTGGAGTTTATGGAGGTATTAGGCATGTCTAAGGAATTTTGGGAGCCAAAAACCAATTTTATGTGTGAAAAATGGTATAGTGCACAGTTATAATGAACTATAAAATGAATTCCTTATGGTTAGACAAAACATGGGATGACATACAAAGAAAAATAATTTGTTTCACAGTTATATGAAACTATTGGATTTTTCGTGCATGGTCGTATGACCATGTATGCAGTTTTTAAGATGGGGTTCTGCATGGTTTTTACATATTTTCTCAAAAAATGTGCACTGATCGTGTTGGTGCCCCATACATATAGAAATACATTCAGGATTGGTGTGTGGTTCTTAAAACCATGTAGTGAAATTGTGAAACACCTTAATTTTTTGGAAATTATCTAATTGAAAAAATAATTAAATCTAATTTAAACCTAAATTTTCATTTCCTCCAATGAAAAAAAACATAAACCCTTGGATTCACTCATCAATGACTATTCTTGGATTTGAGATACACTCTATGTCTGATCATCGATTCAAGCACCATTTTTCTCGTTGGATCTACATCCATGAGTAATCGATTAATATTTATCTTTTCACCATTCTTCTTAGTATTGGGTTCACTATTTAGGTGCAAGAAAATTTTCCATAATTCCATGTTCATTGTATATTCTTTAGTTTTATCCCAGTATAAGTTGAGTCAGGATTTGATAGTGAACATTCTCACTACTAATGAGATATGGATGTTGGTATAGAGATTTCCATGAGTTTTTTTTCTTAATATGGATATATTTTACTATTTCTCATACTATACTCTCTATATTTACCCTAATATATAACTTGTTTTTTGAATTTTATGAAACTAGTCCTTTTGGGGATGCCCTTAGGGTCATTTCTAGTGTATTTTTTGCCTTTAATGCACCACTTGAGTTCCACGGGGAGTTCTATATGAACACAACTTGTTTATTACTTGTTAAAACATTCATGGGATGTTTTCTCATGCATTCCTAGTTAGAGGATGATTAATTGAAATTAAATGGAGTCAGATTTCTTCCTTACGATATGTAATGTGTCCCATTCCATATGATTCATTTTGATAACATTTATTAATTGAATTTTATTTTGTAATATTGAATGAGCGGGTATACGCATTGATTATTTTAATTATGAAATTGTGATACATTAGGGGTATACTCATGAGATGTTTTGGGATTGGACATGACTAATGAGTGGGTATACTTAAATGTATTGAACGGTATTTCATATAATTGATGTATATTTTATATAGATGCTACGTAATTTTATCGTAAGAGCCTATAAAAATGCAGTGGACACCATAGATAGAGTATTCTTCGTGGGTATTGATACTGTGGGATTTTGTTGGCCTTACAACTAAATGGATCCATCTTTCGTAGACTCATGTAGAACATATATGGTTGATATTCCATTAGTTCTCCAACTAGTTCTTAACTGGGTTTCTATTTGTATGATCCCGAGGCTCAGTGTGGATTCCCTGGTCTTCTACACCATGGATTTGGAACTTCATTGGATAGAAATTTGATTATAAGGCTTGACCACATGTTATGTGATATTATTGGTTGTACTAAATGGGAGTGTGTTTTTGAAACATAAATTTGCATGAAAAGTCTATGTTTGACATGACATTGTTGGATAAATAAATAGAATTTATTTTTATATTACATATTTTTGGTCATTTTCAAGTTTCTAGAGATTTAGAATCTTTTGAAAGGATACTAGAGAGGCAATTTTAGTGATACTGGTTTAATAGATGCATTCCATAGGCATCCTTGTAATTATTTACTACGTTACAATTTACATACACATTACATAGGTTGTTATGTCATACAAACTTAACATGTCTAGATATTTAGGGGGTTATCTACTATGATTTTATCTCAAATCATGTTCTACCTACTATTGTGTAACAAAATTTTTGGATTCATGTACTGATTAGGGAAAGCATCCACAATTCAAGGGTTTATTTTCTTCCATGCATAGGATTATGGGAGTATAGGTTCATGATTAAGCTCAAGATGCAATACTGAGATATAAATTTATAGTATTTTTGGTATTTTGGATGCATGTATTGTAATATACTACTATGTACCTATATTGGTGGCTTTGTAGAGGCATGAATCATCATCGTCATATATAAAATACATCACAATTATTCCATAATAATATCTTCTAATCGTTAATCTATTTATTTTTTACAACTTATTCTTCATGTTTTTTACTATTATTCCATTTTGTTACTTTCTAGTAATGACTGTATAGAATTCCCAAGGGAATTCCAAGTCCCTTACTTCTATTTAGAATCCTATAGAGTTTGTGGATGTGCACTTCATTCCATGTGACTAACTAGGATATGGGAACTATTGAGTTTTGTCTGGGTTCGTGTTATTACAAAGTGGAATCATTGAATTATTTTCAAGTTATCCTTACTGTTGGGAATTAATATGTATTTATCGGATGTTATTTGTGTTTGGTAATGAGTTTTGATTGGTCATAACTGAACCATGTCTAATAAAATGTAATCTCCCTATTTTTTCATGTATTATTTTTAAATATTATATAGAATTAATGAGAGATAATTCAATGAGACGACATGCGATTCCATGGCCCGGTGTTCTTGGATGAAATAATTGAATAATATTAAAATTCTAAATTAGAATGCACATGTAGTTTTCATGAATAATCAAAATATAATCTAAATGGGAGGTCAGATAAAAAATATAAGGGTATCATTGCGTTCAGAGTAGTGGATTTACCCAAGGTGTGTCCTAACAACAACCAAATTTGGTTGGTTTTGAAAAGTAGTTTTCACACTTTTTAATGAATAAAATAAATTTCAGATTTATTTTATAATATTTTTAAGTTGATGCAGTGGCCTAGTGATTCTATATCATTTAACTAAATTTCTTGGAAGGGACCAGTGGTTAGACTCAAAAAACCGAATGTCCTTTAGAGAATCTTGAGAGAATCCCCAAAGAATTATCTTGGTGTACAAAGACAAGACATGTACTGGAGATCATTATTGAAGGAACCCCAATGACAATCAATCTTTACCAGTGAATTATCCTATTCCAATGTACGATGTGTTTTTTATTTATCATTCCACATTATTGAATGAAATGGAAAACATGGACCAACCAATGAACATGTTTATACACATTTCAATTGTTCTTCGTGACATGGGTTTAATTATAGGTTTATCATGGTTTATTATTAAATTAATTTTCATTTTTTATTTTTCTTACGCAAATAGATCGACACTGGAATGAAAAATTGTCGATGTTCCTTCCTCGGGTTTGTCGCATGTAAATTTTTTTCCCTATTTTATTATATATGTTATTCATTTTTCATGGGTTATGAATGAATGTTTTTTTTGCAATTGTTTCCCAGTGCAATGATATGATATTGATGATCCAACACTAGGATGGCCTTGTGGTGCTGAAAAAATTGATGGCAATGGAAAAATCGAAGAGATTCATGAGATAACATTCTACGATTGGTTTTCGTCTAATTGATTAATAGATAAATTACAAGTCGATTGAAGGTCCATAACACCTTTATTTAATGATAGAGTGTTTGGGAGACCCTCAATATAGATTTTCAAGGGGAAAAATCATGAGAGATGAACCGAAAAGCTTGGTCGATGCATGGGAGGAAGAAAATTGCATAATGGAAATTATAGAACACATGTAGTGTAGTATGGGATATATGGTGTGTGTTCATGATTTTACAAATTATTGTGCACTATTGGAGTACACATGAATATGTGGAGTAAATGATTTTCTTACTCAGAGGGTACCCCACCACATGCCATGACTTGGACTGAATACAAATGATAACTCGTGTATTAGAACAAAGGCATTAATACACTAGTTTACGTAATTTACTGGAACATGAAAAAGGTACAAAAATAGACCCTGGATGATAGTATAATTCATGTGATGACTTTTACATGTTGTGTAACTCCAATTCTACATGACATGTTCTGATAACACAGTCCATTGTAGATGGGATGCACCCGGGGTTATGGGACATGATGTGTGACTCTATTAAACAGTGTGTATTCCCTTTAAATGTGGATGGAACCATTGGTCCAATGTATGCTGGATATGTTTATTTAGGGACTACTCCTTTTATCACTTCCCGGCAGGTGGGTGATCATTGCTTCCTTCTCATATGAGTATGATCCCTTCAGTTAGAAATCATTGATAGAGTCATTGGAATCCCTTGATAGGGCCAGAGTGGGATCCTCTATTCATTCATTGTTACTTATGTTGATTCCATGGTATTGATATGAACAACTTCACCTGGCATCGATCCTATACATAGAGGGTTAATTAAAAAGGAGTTATTTATATCAACCCATGGACCAAGATGTGATCCGCATATGTTTATCTGATCATTCTCTTCAAATATAGTTTAGTATATCTTTATTTATCATGATGGATGCTGAAAAATAATAATTCACAAATGGATTTCATCAGTCTATCAGACTCAAGAGTGTGTTCTCCTAGATTTTTTCTTTGTGGAATCTTCAAGATGGATCCCCTGTATTGTTATGTGATAGTTAATACTTTCCTCTAGTCTATGTTTCCTATTTTGAGTATATCTGGATATTCTTGTTATATGTGTTGTAGACATATAATTTGATGAGCTGAATATAATTTCTCTTGTATATTTCATTTTGGTTTTGGGGTGTCCTAATGAGTATTGTTATAATTACCCCTACATGGGCACTAAATAAAGACGACGTGGCTTGTGCCGACAAGAGACCTTTTGGCAGAGTTTTAGGTGGAATAGGATTAAAGGGAGAGTTGTGAGTTCAGAAAGGTCGAGCTTTGTTTCTATGGCTACAAACTGCATTCTCAATACCTTTTTTACATGTCGGACATCATCGATTAAATAATCTTTCTTTTTGGTGGGTTTTTTTGGACCAATTTTACTTTACTTTAATTTCCATTTGCACTCTTTTGGTTGGGATATTGTTGTATGAATGCATTTATTTCTAAGTGATTCTTATATTTCATCATTTTGGGGTCATGGAGTTGTGTGTGTATAGGTATGTAGGATTTTCATCTCATTTTACTGATATTCCTACCAAAATCTATTAACCATCCACTATCCTATTGAAGGTGGCCTTGGGGAATCATAGCATGGGTCCCGCTAGGGCATGTAATGATAGAGTGTTACCAGAGGTGTTCAGTTTTACTTTTTGACCATGTGTCTATAATATTTCTTTAGGGAAAATTGTTACTTGTTTTTAGTTCAGATTTTTGTCCAGGTACCTCAGTTTTGGTACAGGAGACAGACATATCCATTCAATGGGGCATTCATCATAAAGATAATAGGGCATTCATCATATAGATATGGGGCATTCATCATATAGATATGGGTTGTGGTTTCCATGATTTTTTTGAATAATATATCCAGATATGGTTACTAATCATGGTATATATGTTTTTACTAGATGCCTCCGAGATGCATAACAACTACGATTCATCATTTTGATCATGAGAATGACCCCCTTATTGATTAGGCACTAATACAAGGAAAATATAAATAGATATCACTTATAGGTGGTGCACGAACCATTAGGCAACATGTGGATTAGTAAGTTGTATCTTCATTACTAGTAGATGAAACACATAGATTGGGAGTGCTTCACAAGATTTAGAGACCGAGATCCATCATGTTCCAAGGTGAGCCTGACCATTATGTGTATAAATACTAACTTGAGGTTGTGAACCAGGTTTTCTGTCAGGTCAGGACACCATCAGATAATATGGCGGTTCTGGAGATGAGCCTTCTATATGCCTGGTCAAGGAAATGGCAGGGTTTGGAAATACATACTCGGGATGAGGTGACTCTTTTAGGGAAATAGTATGGGAATCTCTTTAGAGAGTATTTATATCTATTTACGCTAAGTGTTGTGGGTATACAAGAGCTTATTCCACTTTAATATGGAAGCATGATTGTGGTAGATTATTCATCGAGGTTTACCAACCATTCTAGGTACTTGATCGATGTGGTAAAATATAATTACTTCTTTGTTTGGTCCTTCGAGTGATGTATGAATAAGGACATCCTTTCCAAAATTATATCTCTATGCATTCTGAAATATTATGGGGATTTTGAGAAATCATTGTTTCTTCAAAGATTAATGGATACACAAATACAATCGATGATAATCAGTAATGGAAAAACATGCGTAGAGACCTTAGCAAAACTGAGCTGCTGTGAGTATCAGGGATTCGTATGTGTAAGATGTTATTGGACATGGTCCATGGATAGAAGACCTACAATTAAGGTCTCACTTGGTGGGTCCAGCCCCCCGATAGATAGGCACTGTTTTTCATGTGATGATATGGGACATCTCGCTCGGGATTGTCTGACCTATCTTCTTACTGACAGGAAAATAGTGGATGAACCACTAAGGTTGAGACATCAACATGATCAATGGGATCTACATTGTAAAGGATGTGGAAGAGGATATCGGAGAGCAGTGGGAGGTGGTAAATATTTTAAAAAATTACCACTACCACCCCCATGTAGTCCATTCCAGATTTATGGAACTGGAGAACATGGGTAGGGAAAACTTTTTGTGATCGAGGAATATTACCCAGGTGATCTTGGAATTATTTTAGGAAGACATATTTCTTTTCTACATTAGTTTTAATACTGATAGATATAGGTTCTATTAATTTCATTATCTCTACATATCTTTTTTGAGACCTATATATTCTGGTTTAACTGTTGAGTCGAACCTTATGCTTGGAGAGACATACTGGAGAAGACTCAGTGATCATAAATTTGGGCCCACAGTGTGACCTGACCCTAGGAGGAGAGAGTTTTAGTTGGAAACCCTATTATAGAAGCGTTGAGGACTTATGATTTCATTCATGGCACAGATTGTTAACCGAGAGTCCAATACCATATTGATAGTTTTGGGTGAATGATGTTGTGTTTCCTTAGAAATAGAACAATGTTTCCCTTCGTTGGTGAAAAGGAAACCCATGAAGCACAAGGGGGACTAATGCATCTGTGTGTGACTCAGATTACTCATCAGTTAGATAGCCGGATATGTGGTATACTATATGTTATGATATTCCAGTTTCTAGTGGCGGTGGTCGAGTATTCTAACATATTTCCTGATGACGATCCATGATGACCTCCATATCGAGAGATAGAATTATGCATTTATTTACACCCTGGGATGACACTGATATCAACACTAGCATATCAAATTTCTCCCACAGAGCTTTTCGAGCAGAGGGTGAGGTATGATGACTTGTAGAATAATGGATTTGTGAGATGCGGTGTTTCACCCTAGGAAGTCCCAGTGTTGTTTTCAAAAATGGAATATGAGAGCTTGATGATGTGTGTTGACAACCGGTTCCATAAAAGAATGACCGTAATTAACAAGTATGCACTACCATGTATCAATGACCTCTTTGATCATTTGAGAGTGTCACAGTGGTTCTAAAAGGATGAACTTTGATAATGATATAACCACCTGTGAGTACTGGAAGAAGATATACTAATGTCTCCTTTCATATGATGCTACCATCACTATCAATACATGGTGACTCCCTTTGGCATGACAAATTCCCCAATAATGTTCATGTGACTCATGAAACAGAACATTCATCATTATTTAGACCAGTTCATGGTAGTCTTCATCGATGATATCCATGGGTACATAGCCTCTGAGGAGGAGTATGAAAGACACATAAGGATTATTCTGTATAAACTCTGAGTGCTCTAGTTTTTTGGGAAACTCTAAATGTGCCAATTCTAATTTTAGGAGGTCTAGACTCAAGGACATGTTATATTTGTTGATGGAGTGGTTGTGGACTTGACCATTTTCCAGGTAGTGTAGGTAAAGGATAAAACGAAGAACATGATGGATTTTCTGAGCTACCTCAGGCTAACAAGATATTATCAGAGTTCCATACCGAATTTCTCCATGATATCATCAATGATGACATTTTTCCCTGAAAGGGGATACCTTTCATTTAGAAAAGTAAGTTCTAGTATGCCTTTCAGGAGTGGGGGTTGAGCTTGGGTAGATCTATGATCATGATATTGTCGAAGGAGAGTGTTCAGTACATAATTTACATTGATTCATTAGGGATTGGGCATGTTTTTTTAATTATAGAAATGTTGTGATTCCATAGGGTTTGTGCCACATGAGACCACATGAGTAGAACTATGTGGCCAATTCTCTTTAGTTAGCATCATTAGTCTTCACATTGAATATGGTTCTACACTACTTGGTGGGAGAGTAGTTTATCTCATACTCTAATCGCATGAGTCGCATGTATATCTTCTCTCAAAAGGATCTGATCTTGAGAAAGAGGAAATTGATAGTGTTCTCAAAGAATATAAATTTGATATTGTCTATACCCCTGAGAAGGAGAACATGGTGGAATATTCTCTTAGTAGACGATGTAGTTCATAGTTTCTAAATGAAAAATCAAAGTAGTTGGAATCATTACAATTATCCTTAATGGATGGAGATCGAGTAGCATACCTCCATTTGATGGTTGTTAGCATACCGCTCCTATAGCGAGTCAGGGAGAAATAACTTGAGGATCCCGAATGTGAGACTCTACGTGCTCAGATATACAATGGAATTCCCTTGATGGATTTCCATTAGGTGGGAAGAATATAATTATTTTCAACAGATGTAAAAGTAGTGCTAGTGTAGTTGCAATCGGATGATCTGAGGGAGTTTCATACATCCCCATTGGTGGAAAATTCATGTGTGGGGAAAATGTACTAGGACCACCAACATTATTTTTGGTGGAAATGAATGGAGAAGGTAGTTTTTGATTTTTTCTATTGATTCCTCACTTTTCAATAATTGAAGTTTGATTACCAGGTTTTAGTGGGTTTATCTCAACCCTTGAGGTGCCAAAATGGATGTGGGATGGAATATTGATCAACATCATGATAGTTTTACCAGGTACATCTAGGTGATACCATATTTTTGATCATTGACTAACTCAACATGTAATCCCAATTCATAGCAATGTGGGAGAGAAGATCATTTGAAGGATTGAGATGCCTCTACATTCAAGATATTGTTCAATTATATGGATTTACATTGATGATCGATTCATATAGTTATTCTTGTTTTACATCTCAATTTTCAAATGGATTTCATGATGCATTTGGAACCCAGTTAAACAATAACACATCATTTCACCCACATGTGGATGACCAGAAAGGGAAGACCTTTCATGTCCTAGAGGATATGTTGTGAGATTTCATGTTGGAAATCTTTTATAGTTGGGAGAATCACCTAAAACAGCTGGAGATTTCCTACAATAACATCCACCATTAGACCATTGGGATTGAAACATTTGAGGCTTTTGATGAGAGAACCTTTTGGTCACCACTTTTTTGGATTGACCTTTCAGAGTCCTCACTCATGGTCCTAGAGTTGGTACGAGATAAAATCATGAAAGATAAGATCATCCAAGAGTGGATGAAGACTATATAGATCCATCAAAAATATTAAATTGACAAATTCTGGAGGGAATTTGTGTATGAAGAAGGAGACCATGTTTTCTTACAGGTTTCACCTCGAATTGGATTATGAAGATTTCTTTAAGGGTGGTAAGTTATATCTGAGGTTCATCAGCCCTTTCCAGATACTACAGAGATTTGGTGAGGTGGCATTCTGAATAGCACAAACAATATTGTTAGACTTGAATTATGATGTCTACCAAGTATCATACCTAAATAAGAAGGTGCATGACACATCACATTTCATTGACCGGGTAACGATCAACACTGATGATGGAGATACCTATATTATGTACCTAGTGGGGACCATTGAATCAAATAAGTGTATCATTTGTGGGTTAGTGATTCTTTTACTTCATTTATCGTGGTTGCACGAGAAACTCCAGGAGAGTACTTGGGATCATAACGCTTAAGTGCATGCTCATTACCACCATCTTTGGGATTAGCCATTTTTTTGTATTTTCAAAGATGTAAACCCAAATGTGGGGGAGAATGTAATGCCCTGATAATCAATGGATTCATTTTAAATATTATTTCAAATTAATTCGAGACCACCTTTGAGGAATCGTGTGGTTAGAAGGCCCGGTGTGACTGAGATACATGTTTGAATAATATTTACATATTAATTGGCATGAGTTCATTGTTTTCCAGAAAAAATTTAATTACTTCCTAATTTTTGACTAGATAAGAAATCTGAGGGCAATGAGAATTTTAGAGTAGTGACATTGCCATAGGCAATGTATATTATCTAATGGTGTGGGTTATCTATGAATATTAGTTTTATTTTATTTTAAGGAATAAAATAATTGACTGAATTATTTTATTTTAGCATTACACTGATGCAGTGATGAAGAGACGTAGTTTCATTTAGATAAAAAGATAGGTAGGTACCCAATGTTATAATAATAACCCCAAAAGTTCCCTGGAGGATTTGGAGAGAATCTTTGGAGAAATATCTCAATTGACGAAAATGACACCGGGATCAAAGATTTTTCTTAATAGATCATGAAAAATAATCAGTCTTCATCAGTGAACAATTGAATTTCCAAAGCAACAAATGTAGTTTTGATATCTCTTTCCCCATTCATAGACACAATGAATAACATGGCCAACAAATGAACATGTTGATTTGTGATTCGATCATTCTTGTCGGATGAGTTTAATTGTAAAATTTTTTAGGATGATTATTATATGAATTTCTATTTTTGATCATTTTCATAGGAATATAATGAGGTGAAAACAAATGATTGTTGAGGATTGCTAGTCAGGTTATTTCCTTGTGAAGATTTTCCCCACCATTTTATTCTACATGTTCTTCGCTCTTCATGGGTTATGAACCAATGAACATTTCACCTTCATTTCATATCCCAATGACCCGAAAATGAAGATCCAATACCAATGAAACCTAAAATAGAAATCAAAGTGATAGTGATAGATGATTCAAAGAAATTTGGGAGATATAGTTCTTCATACGGTTTACATTATATGTATTTAATTAATTTTCCTAAGATGATTGTAGGCATAAAACACCTCGATTTGATGTTATGGTGATTGGGAAACCCTAGATCTTTTTTTCTAGGTGAAAATATCCATGGAGGGAATCCAAAACATCAAAAGATATACGAGAGAATGAACATGGAGTTCATTAAATTCTAGATCACATGACATGTAGCATGGGATACACAATATGTGTTCATCGTTGGACCACTCGGTGTGTACTCTAGGAGTACATCATCATGGGTAGAGTACACAAGTTGGCTATATGAAATGTACCCAACCATACAACATGACCTATACTATTTACATGTGTTATCCCATGTACTAGTACACAATTAGGCATACATGAGTTGAAATCATGCATTGGTACCTGAACAGAGTGCATGGGTAGACATGGATGATAAGACAAGGTGTGTGATGCCTTCTACATTCCGTGTACCTCTTTTTCTATGCAACCTGTTATGATGGCACGTGCCGTAATACATAGTTTGTACCCAGGGTCAAGGGGAACATCATGTGAATATAATATACGTTGTGTATTTCCTTTACACATATCTTGTGACACTTCTACACCGTAGCTTGGAAATGTTTTGTTATAATTTGTTCCCTTAATATCATTCTTTATGGTTGGTGGGAATCATTTCCTACTCAAAGGAGTATGATCCCTTCATCTAGAATACCTAGATAGATTTTTTGGAATCCACTTAGATGCTTAATGATGATTCATATATTCATTCTTTAAGCCCATGGAAGAGTCAATTGTATTAACATGACTAACATCACTAGGTGTTGATACTGTACATAGCGGGTAAATCTAGATGGTGTTGTTGCTATCACCACATGACCCTAGTTTGGATTATCATATTTTGTATCATATATTTATCTAAAGATCAATCAGTGTATCTCCCTCTCTTGTGATGGTTCCCAACAAACAATACATATATGACAGATGTAAGCAGTGATATCAGATTCAAGAGTTTTTTCTCCGAAATGAGTATTCCTTGGAATCTTCGAGTTGGATCCCTAGTGTTGGTATGTGGTAGTTATGACATAACTCTACAGTACCAATCTTGGTTTGAGTATATATGTATATTCTTGTTATGTGTGATATATATAGATATTGCACATAGCTAACTGTACATTCCATTATGTATTGCTTTGTGGTTTTGAGGTTTCCTAATAATTATTGTTAGACTCAACCCATGCATGGTATTTTCCAGAAAGGGTCATGTATTGTGTAGATGAGGGACCTTTTGTGGAGTCCAAGGTGAACCGGGACCAGATAGAACATTGTGAGTTTAGGTGTTCTGATGTGTATTCCTAAAGCTATAGACAATAGTCCGAGAACCGTTTTTAGAGGTTCAAATTCATATTTTATAAAATATTTATTTTTTAGTGGGATTGTATTTGGACTAGTATCACTTTACATTACATTCCAAGAATACTTTGTTCGTTGAATTTTAGTGGAATGCATTCATTGTTTCCTTAATGGTTTTTACATTTTAGAATATTGTGGGCTTTGAGATGTGTGGGTGTTGATACATAGTAAATTTCATCCATGTTAGTTATATGCCTACTAAGTGGTAGTCTATAGCCCCTGGCCTATTAAAGGCTGTCTTGGGGCATCATGATCTAGGCCCCACTGGTATGTGTGGTGGCAAAAAATAGAAATAGCCAGAAATTAAATTTAAATTTTCTATTTTTTAACCATTACAATGGTTTTTATTCAATTTTTGGATAACATACATTCATTTTGATATTAATATAGTTACAATTGAGGGTATTATATTTCAACCCAAGGAGATAAGGGTATTATATTACCCATATTATTTCATGCACTTTACAAGAATTACATGCCACAAATTATGCCATTACATTTTTGATGAATAGCTTGTTGCAAGTAGTTTTGATTGGTGTTTGGATAGTTATACATTCTTGAACATTCTTCTAATGAACCAAAACATGGAGCATTATATGTGTAATGACCTAGAATAAATAGTTTTTTACTTCTATTATTCAATTGAGCTACGAATACAGTTATTTAATTTTTCTGGAGTATTTCTTTGACATTGCAGAATAATTCCACCATGTTAGCCTCCATTTCTATTCCAGGAGGGTGGTGATGATCATGATACATAAGTGGTGTTCCATGTTCTATTGGTGGAACTACCTTTAGTTCCATCTTTGGAAACAACTATTTTCCGTGTATAAATGTAGAGGAATAGCTTTGTGAGGGATTCAATAACATCATGATAAATTTATAAGGGGCCTCACAAGATTACTTGTCAATGGATAAGCTCTTGGGTGTGTTCCAATAATAGGATCCTCTAATGATTTAGGGGTATTTATGTCCATAGGATTTTGAGATGTGATTGATACAAAGCTATCAATCTTTTTGCATCTAGAGACACATCCAAAGAGGAGAGTGAAGCTCGCATCATATATGCTTAATGGGACACAAAAGCGGTAATGGGATGTTTTATACCAGGTTGAGAGGATGAAATATATGATTTGGGTTGATTTATAATACATGTTTTATGAATATTTTTACCTCGAGGCTTTATAGAAAGAACATTCTATTATGTACATGTTTTTCGAGTAGGGAACTATGACGGTCATGGATTACCGGGTACTCTTTAAAAATTTTCTACATTTTTCATAAACATATATTTCCGGTGAGTTATCAATTGTGAGATTCATTGTTGAATATATCTAACATGCTATAATATCTTTGGTCAAGGAGTTTAGATTGACCTTTATTACTAAAAATGTCAAACCAATGCTGATTATAGAGTAGATTTTGAGGGATGATAGTGGTATAGTGTTGTCCATAAGAATCTTTAGACCTATTGGTTCAGTGTATTATGATTGGATGTAAAATTTTGAATCTTTCTATGACATGAGATCTTGTTAAAATGTGATCACAAGTATCTAGGTGTTGAAGTAGGGGCCACATGATTAGTCAATGTGATATAAAATGAGTTGATCGAAAAACATGCACCAGGATGGGCCATGTGTAATGTTTCTACATGACCAAGCCACTATTTGTGAGTAGTAAGAGGTCAGATATGAAAATAGTTTCATGTAATATTTTATTAGCACTGCATCAAGAAGATAGCTAGTGCAGTTCATGTCGATTAGGTTGCGGATGTGGTGGTCTTGGTAGTGGTAACCATACAAACGCAACACCATGTCATTAGAGTGGGTCTACTTTGAGAAATAAGGTTTATTCTCATGGAAAATTTTCATGCCAAATATTTTCAATACAGACAACACCTTATGAGTGGGGTGTCAGACAATCTTCTATGATAGTTATGATTTTAGCCGCATAAACTATTGAATTTTCACTATTTAATACAAGTGCATCACATAGTTTCAAATCAGTACCTATGGTAGAAATTATTCTGTTTGTTATATAGTTATATGGGGGTGTTATAAAGATAGAAACGTTGTTGGGAATCAGAATAGATTATGTAAACCAGGTCATGAAGTTCCCCCATTTGGTTGGTGGGTTTCATTTTTTATGGGATCTTTTTTTCCTCAAGATTTAAAGTTTGATGTCATACTTGGGATGGACTAACTAGTAACTTATCAATCATACATTGAATTTTATCAATAGAGTGTGACTATAAAATCACTATAGGGTGTAGTTTATAGTCATAATTTTGAATGGGATTTCAAGGCGAGCCGAGCTAGACTAGAGCATCATGATATGGGTGGTATGACAGTCGATATCTATTGTTGGTATCTAGATTATGAGGGTGATCATTAAGAGTGAATCCCTATTTTATTTAATGCTTCAGTAATGACTTTCCTGGTTAATTTTGTAGTTTAACTCATATTATATTGGATGAGTTCTCCATGGAGTTAGTTCCAGGATATGCAATGGTATTCATTACTCCTTATAGGATGGCTACGAAAAGGTTTCCTGAGCTCTAGAAGTATCTATTTGATTTGGACGAATAGTTGTTTATTCAACCCAGTACATCTCCATCGGGTTCACCAATAATTTTTTAGAAAAATATAGATGGTACCCTTAGGCTATGCTTAGATTATTGGTTGTTGAACTAGATGACAGTTATTAAATGTTATCCCATTCCATAAATAGATGACCAATTTCAACATCTTTGTGGATCCTAGGACTTCCCAAAAAAATATAGATCTGCATATCTCCAGGTATGTTTTTGACCAAAAGTCATATATTTTACATTCTTTTGTAGTTGGTATGATTTTTGTGAATATCTGTTTATGTATTTATACCTCATGAATTTCCCAAATGTTTTCATGTTTCAAATTAATATAGTATTACATACTAGTATGTATTCATATATGGTGGTTTTCATGGATGATATATTAGTTCATTCCTAAAATTCACACGACCATTTCAAACATATTTACATCCTATTGGATAATGTTATGGAACATCAGTTATATTCTAATATCACAATGTGCCATTTTTAGATAGAGTAGATTCACTTGAAGGGTCGCATAATCTTAGAGTCAAGAATATCAATAGTCCCTGAAAATGTTAGAACTATAGTTTTATGAGAGCATCCAAGGATAATTTTTCACATACAATGTTTCCTAGGGTTGATAGTTACAAAAGGTGTTTCATACTAGACTTCTCATTATCATGAGCACCACTGACATGCACAAATAAGAATGATGTGATGATTGTATGGTAAGAATAATGTAAAATTCCTTTTAAGGGATAAATGGGATATTGACTGGAATACCAATCCTAATACTTCATTTATAGGGTAGGATCTACATTGTGTTCTTAAATGCATTAGGTATCAATCTTGTAGTAGTTCTTATTTTTGGAGATAGAGTCATGGAATAGAGGTCTCAAAACCTAAGCCCACATGAGGGGAACTACCTAACGAGCAATATGTAGTAATCCAAATTCTTTCATGCTCTGCACTGTTGGATACAGTATATAATGAGAGAATATTTTGTAGTGTAAACATACCAAAAAATAATCAAGTACATATTTTCAAAGACTGATTTGAATCTGAGACTGTGAAGGTTGTATTAATACCTATAGTGTTTTAAACTCTCTCATTCCTATATTCCATGGAAAGGAATTTAGTGGCTGATTCACTGATCTAGTGGAGATAGATACAAGTACAGAATATTGCTTGTCGAAATTGGATGCATGTGGATTTTTTTATCAGATACACTTGTATTTTCATGAAAGTCAAAATGACCTTTATATCATCCACATCTATGACTTCAACCCTTATGTATAGAGATAGTATGAGGCAACTATCAGATTTAGAATCCTTTTCCTAATGTAGAGTTTGGCAGGTGAGGACCCACATCCTAGATAGAATAGAGGCATGGAGGAGGCTATATATATCCATGGTTGTGTTTGGTTTCTAGTTGAAATATGTGATAAGTTAATGTGGGAATTTCATGCCTTAACAAGGGATGTGAATCCCTATTTCAAAAATACGTACAATGAATTTTGAGGTCACAACTGGTAGTAGGGTATGAAACGAGGGGTAACTATTTTTTTATGCAGTCTTCCAACTGTCAGCAGATAAAAATGGATCATCAACGACTAACCAATGTTTCACAGTACTTACCCATTTCTGAGTGGAAATTGGATGATGTTTCAAAGGATTTGATGACTAGATTACTGAGGTCACCTCAAGTTATAGATGTAGTATGGGTTTATGTTAGCATGCTTAGAAAGGTTGCACATTTATTTTTAATCAAGGACACCTTCAGGGTGGAAGATCTTGTTGGTTGTATATCCATGTGATATTACGAATCAATAGGGTCCCAGACAATGTTGTTTCAAATAGGTATTCTAATATTACATCATGTTTATAGAATATATTTTTGGAGGGATATTGGGTACACATGTGATTATATGATATGTATACCACCCCTAAACTGATGTCCAATCTGATCATACATAAAATGCACTTGAGGACATGATTTGATCATGTATCCATGATTTTCAGGCCTTTTTGTAGATGAATAGACCCCTATTTCTGTTTTCCTAAAATAAGTTCTATCTAATGATGAAATATATGGAACTTTATGAGTATTTATATTGTATTCCATGATGATCACCCATGTTATAGATAGAGGAATGTGATGAATCTTTAATGAGACCATATCTCATCTTGGAGATTGATGAGAAGCTCCAGTTGATTCAGATGTAGCTCCATACTGCACAAACATGTGAATTCTCTTTTTATATTCTCCAAATATGATCTATAGATTTTTAGTTTAGGGATTGGGTATTTCGATTTAATTTACATGGGCTGGTACATAGACGTATTAGGATATTAGGTAAGCATTCAATGTGATATGTCGTCTCAATCGTGATTTTGGAGAGAGATTGGTTGGTAGCTTACTAGTTGAAATTAACTAAGAGGTACTGAGTGATGTAGGACATCTTCCTTGTATCCCATATTCTGCATTATTAGTTGGACAAATCACATGAATTTCCACTAGAGGGTGTTGGGTTACCATATTATGTGCACTTCGAGGATCATCCTTTTCATTTCGTTGATAGGATCACTAAGGTTCTCTGAGACCGGTTAGTTCCTCTATTACATGTGATATCGAAGAATAGATAATTAAATGATGAGACATGGGAGTGGGTGGTAAATAAACATACTTATTATTTCTAGTAATTACCAGATGAATCATGACCACCATAGAGAGGGAAGTTTTGGGGAGAATTGCTTTCAAGGGAGAGATTGTATCAACTCGAGTTTTTTTATAAAGTAAGAATCCATTATTTTCCAGTTTGAAAGTTTAAATATGGCCTAATGTAAATTTTATTTGAGTTCAAAGATGTATCGAGTGTGTCTAGGGATTTTACAGAGCCTGTAAGCTAGCATTTATGTTGAAATTCATCTAGCGCACATTTATAATAAATCGTGTAGGGAAACATGTACGATAATATAAAATTTTATATGATTGGATTGATATACGTTACAAACCACATGATTAGATCAAACCATGTGATATGGGGTTAAAGGTCACGCAAACATGTCTAAAATTACGATACTATGATTTTTCAAGATTTGTTTGTGGTTAGTTAAACAATGTATACAAACCATGCTAGTACCCTTCCCTAAAAAATAATGTACATGTTTGGAATACAATTTTTCATACCACATACTCAAACCATTTCATCCATTTTTATGTAATTTTATATTTTTAAATTAAAATAAATCTATTTTAAACCAAAATTCTCATTTACTTTAACAGAAAGAAACTCATACCCAAAGAATCTCTCCTCAGTGACTATTCATGGATTTGAGGCACAATCTCAGATTCATGCACCATAGATATTGTTTAATATACATCATTGAGTAATAGATTCATTTTTATCCATTATTAATTCATATTTGTATAATCTATGAAATTTATCTTCATGATGATTTTCCTAAATTTATTTTTCATCATCAATTATTCATTTTCTCCCGATCTGAGTAGAATCAGAAGTTGTTGATATATGAGCAATATACTAATGAACTAAGGTAGGTTATTTATAAAATTTACATGATTTTTTTTTCTTTATATGGATATATTCTATAGTTCCACGTACCAAAATTTCCATTATGACCTTGAAATTGAACTGATTAATTTCAAATAAATGAAATCGGTCCTCCTAAGGATCCCCTTAGGATTATTCTATACGTATTGGTGGTCAATCCCCACCCAAGACTACCCATGGGGCATTCCATGTGAATTCACCTTGTTTATTCCATTTTAAACCATACATGGGATGTGTTATCATGATTTAATAGTTTGAGGAAGATTAATTATAATTAGATATAATTGGATTTATTATTTATGAAATATACTACATCTATTACCATGAGATACATGTTAATAACTTTTATATGTTGAATTTTAATTAGTTTTGTTTAATGATTGGGTATAATCATTTTTTTCTTTAGATTCTGATATTCTGATACTTGAGTGGGTATACTCATGAGATGTCATTGGATGATACTAGAATAATGATTGGGTAAACAAAAGTTTTATGAATGGTCACATCATGGAATTGAAATATTAGTTATGTAAATTATATTGGGACTTTTGTTGTGGGTGTAGAACTAGATACTAGAAGACATGGATAAAGAATGATCATGGGGGTTTGATTACATTATATTCTATGGGAATTAATACCCCTTGGACCTTGCTTTCTTGGACTCATGTATGACATGTTTTGTAAACATACTCCCTGTACTCTAACCAATGCCTAACCGAGTTTCCATTGAGATGATTCTAGGACTCGATGAGGATGCATTGGTTAAATAAATCTTGGATCTAGACCTTCGTGCTCTGACATGTTGATTATATGGAATGAACGTGGGTAATGTGATATGAATGGTCATATTGAAAGGTCGTAGATGTTATGACAGTTCATGTAGTACGGCAATGCCTTGTTTGTCATGGAATTATTGGATGAATGACATGGATATATTATTTATTTATGTATTGTCTGACTCTAACTTTTCATAAGATCTTGACATTATATTACAGGGTTCCTTGAGGGGAAATTTTAGGGTTACTAGTTTATTTATCACAATCCATGGGAATCTTTACTTTTGTTTAATTCTTACCATTTACAATCATATTTCCTAGCATGTTAGATTGAATATCCAAGACCGGTATAGATCCTTGTGTTCTTATCTAATATGATTATATCTCGAACCCAATTAATGATGGCATTGGTTACCCAAACAAACTATTTAGATAATGTAAGAGACAAGTGAAAGAACCCACATTTAAAGGGTTGACATTGTTATATGCTTAAGAGTAGGGGAGAAAGGGATTGAGCTGAGGATCATGATGTTATATAGAAACAAAAATTTATTTCTGTTTGGTATTTTGGATCCTTGTAATTTTTTTTCTACTGTGCACCTATTTTATCTACATTTTATGGACATGTATCAATATCAGTAAATTGTGATTGCATCCGGATTATTTCATATTCAGGTCATGTAATAATTTAAATTGTTAATTTTTTTACCATTTTCCTAACATAACTATTCCAAAATTAATCTATGTTATACTCTAGTTATGAGGGAATTGTCCCTATATGGACACACCAAGGCCATTATTTCTTGTTGGTACCCTCTAGAGCATGGGGAGATGTTCTTGAGGCCGTGTGCCCAACCATGCATGGGGGTACTGTTGATTGGAATTTGGGTCTAAGATTTACAAAAAAATATTGAAATGACCTAAATTTTATTAAAAGATATATAATTTCAAACATCTAAATTTTTTTTAAGGAAACACTGTACTTAATAACGTACATGATACGTGACGCCAAGAGTAAAATAAAAAACTAAATATTCACATTTCCATTGACATAGTTACGAATATAATGTTAAATTAGTAAGTATGAATAAGAATAACTAATTTATAAAAATAAATATATATATCCCAATAAATATATATATATATTGATAAATTATTAGAAAAAAATAATTTTTTGGGAAAATCCATTTAAACCATCAGAAATTTGATTCCTTCAAAAATGTTTTTTATTGAAAACTATAATTATTTCTTCGATGTTTTAGAAAATGTATCTGATAAAAATAATATAAATTTTCAAATTAGAATATAAATTTGCTTCTATGTTGAAATTTTGGGTATTTTCTGAAATGTTTAATTTTCAATTTGTATTATAAAAATAATGTTTTTTTTCGAAATACCGTATTTTTTATGATAGCATCAATATATAACTATGATATATAATATATTAGATTAATGTAATTACATAAATTTTTATACTATAAATGAAATAATATGAAAAAATAATTCCAGATATTTAAATTAAAATTTAGATCATGACATGTATAAAAATCATTGTCAATGCCATCATAATGCCTGCGAAACATTGAAAACAATTAAATTTGTTTTCTTGAAGATAATAATTGACTGTAAAAAATAATTTCCGTGACATTTATTTAATAATTATGTATAATTTATGTTTTTTGATGTTAATTTATATTTTTAGTGTTACATTACATGTATCTTATCCAAATGACTGTGGAATTATGGCATATTGAATGAAAAGTAAAAGATACAATTTAATAATGTTTTTTTACATGGAACTGAGTAGACATATAAAATTTATTTTTATAAAATATGATATTGAACCTAATTAAGTTATTTTTTTGATATTAATATATATATATATATATAATTTTAATATAATACATTATTAAATTTAGTTTTTATTCAATGATGATGCATTGCTCGTGGAAGAAGAAGAAAACAAAAAAAAATGATTAAAATTAAAATTATAAGAACTCTTAAATAAACTGATAAATTTGATTAACATTTATGGATGTGTACGTTTTTGAAATAATATAGTTTTTTTCTAATTTTGTATCTTTTTTTACTTGGATTACTTTACACCATCTATTATATTTTATTTAAATGAAAGTCATGTTGTTCACACTATGGATTTTAATTATTATTATATATATTTATAATGTTTTTCAGAAGAGTTTTTTTGCCATTAATAGTTTCTTGAAATCTATAATATGTATATTAATCAGGATATTTATATTAAATTTCCATGAAACAAATAATTACTATAATGGATTGTCCAAGGATGATACAATAATTATAAGATTAAACGAAAAATAAAATAATTTATATTAAAAATACTAAAATTAATAATATATGGGATAATTAAGATGATACATGAATTATATATATAAATATGAGATTTATAATACATAATAAATATTTTAGTTTAAATTTTAATCTTTTTGTGATGTTTTTAAATTCATTTTTATTAATATTTTGAAATTTTACAGAGACTATATTTCATGATTAAATAGTTAATTAAATTTTATAAAATTCAAAAAAATATTTAATAAGGACATATTTGATATTATATGGTTTAAAAATTATCCCCCTTTAGGTATTTAGGATTTTTGGATGTCATCAACCCTAAAATATCATTAATATGTTTTAAAATCATATGAAATTATAAAATTCATGCTCACATCAATTATAAATTGGAAATCATTAATGTAACTAATTTTATCACCATGGGAACTATTTATAGACTACACTCCTAAATATTGTATTATCATTATCCTTTTCCACATTTTAGTGTTTCTGGTTAAGATGAAGACGAATTCCAAGTTCTCAAGAGGTTATTATGGAGAAATATTCAAGTGGAATGTTTAACAATTTATTTTAAATTATTTCTCACTTATTCTATATCCCCAACCCCTATCCAATATTTCATGATATCACTAATATCATATTTATATTGTAATTTTATTTTTCTAATGGTATATACATCATAAAATCACATATAATCTATATTTGTTTAAAATTTTACTTATGGTCCTTGGTATGATGCTTCCCCACCTTCATGGATAATAAGTTCTCTTTTCTCTTTACTGCATTCATAGAAAGTTTAAATTCACATATAATTTTGTGAAATGTCCTAAATTTATATAATATATTGTGTCATCTTCTGGAATTAATATATGCATCTAATATTGAAAAAAATAATCCTTGATTGTTATTCTAAAAAAACAACTATAATAAACTATACATTTATCCTAACCATTTTACCAAATTAATAGTAATAATTATAGAAATAAAAATGATTCATGGGATCATTTAATCATTTATAGGTTTTATAAAACAATATATTTAGTATTTTAGAGACATATTTATTTTTTATAAAATAATACCTATTGAACCAACAATGAAACATTGTATCAAATAGTGGAATAATGAAGATAACACAATATTATCAATAAATGGGTGGTATGATCATTTAAGGTATTATAAATGTGAAAATAATATTGGAATAAATTAATAAATAACTTTAAAAAGTTATATACAATTTATTAAAAGTTTTTGAAGAATTTGATCATGACGTAAGGCACTCTTTAACTAAAACATTGGTTTATATGTTTTAATGAGTTTTCCCCTAAATAATTAAATTTAATATCCATGTTTCGATAATGTTTTTTAAAATTATATTTTTATGAATATAAAATTTTTAAAATATGAACCTTTTAATTTATCTAAAATGATTATTGAATTGGATTTTTTTGTTCTTTTAAGTAACAAACATTCTATTTAAAATCATCATAAATGCATCTTTTTATGAAATTCAAAAATATAGTTTTTCAAAATTCTATGGCATGAGAGGATTTTCTTGATTTCATGATGCGACTTTTTAATTATTATTTTCATGATTTCATGGTTATTTAAAATAAAAAAAATTTCCTTTCCATGTGTGTATAATTCTCTTAAGATAAGTTATTTTCCATATTGAATTCTTTTTATGATTCATGTATTCCTGTATTATGATTATATACATGTTTTGGAGAATTTTTTATGATATTAGGTCTTTATGTTATAAATAAAATATTTTTTGGTCCATGATAGTCCTCCAATGAAATGGGTATGTTGGAAGTTAATCGTAATGGTTATTCCAAGTATATCTTCGATTGTTACATCCAGAGGTAGCCACAGATGATAAATTAGAAGGTATCATAAGGGTTTCAAATCATATGGTATTCATAGGGGTTAAAATCATATGTATATATGGAATAAAAAGGATTTAACAAGTCACCTAAATGGTTTGGGTTATGATATTTTTGTTTTATTTAAAAATCATGTTTTCACAAAGTATGTATACGTTACATTTTGCGTTGAAAATATTATAATTGATGTGTTAGTATGTATTCAGGGAATAATGGTTTTTCTCAATCAGTTTATGTTCATAAATATGGTTTCTTTATCATTTAATTTTTTTAATTTTTTTTCATATGGATTATGAATGGGTTAAATAAATGAATAATTTCCGTTTAATGTCATGATGATTGTTGTCGAAATAATGGATGTTTTATTTTCAAAGTATCATATAATAAAAAATGGATATTTAGTAGAATTATATACATTGTAATATAATATCTTTTATGTATATTTTATCACCAAATAATCCCAAACTCAAAACCTAATAGATCATTAAGATTTTAAAAAGTGAATTCTAGGTGAATTTACTGGATTAGGTAATCATTATGTCCAATTCCTTATAAATGGTATCAGATTAATGGTTATATTTTTATTGCGATTAGGATATTTTATTAAGATATTTTCATATATCATAGATTTATAATTTTATGTTTTATCATAAAATTAATTTAATCGAAATCAATTTTGAGGCAATATTTGTTGAAATATTATTTCGACAAATGGTGTTTTTGGCATCATTTAGCTATTACATTCTAATGAAAAATGAAATGTATAAGATATCCAATATGGTAATATATTTTTGATACTTTAAAATAGTTAATGGTTATTTATGAGGATGTTTCTATGATTTATATGAATGTTATGGATGTGGTTATAAATAATATAGGACAACTCACATTTTGGGAGACAACCTATCCCACCTGGAAAGGCCATGAGAATTGAACCCGCAAATGAAGGGTGACAAGTGTGAATTTCTTACCACTGACCTATGGGATGTCCCAGATAGTATAAAATTATATTTTGAGTTAAATTATTTTATATAGGAATAAAAAATTGATGTTAGGGACATATTTATTATCACCAAAATCACAATGGGATTTATAATAGATTTGGTAATTCAGTGATTATTGTTATATCATAACACGTTAAATTTTTTGGGAATCCATTATGATTACGGTAAAAAGAATATTTGTGTGACTTTGTTTAAGGACTATTGTATTTTTTTATAGAGTAATGTATTATTTTACTAAATATTGGTGGTGATTTAGATCATTTACAGAGATAATTATAATTTATTTGAGATTATATGATTTGGGAAATTACATTTTCATATGAGACTTTAAGATTGATTAATGATGTATGTGGATAATTGGTAATATTATATTGGAGGTCATTACTATTGTTTTTTAATTATAATCATGAATATTTTTGATGAATTTATAGAATAGTTACATATACAATGTTCTATATTGATCTTCGGGTATTACTGTTGAATTTTGGGGATTAAAACATTATTCACCATTGAAAGGATTACTATTTTGGGGGATTTATCGTATATTGAACTAATAATTTTATTTGTAGTTAATTCTTCATGATAGTATATATAGATAGATAATATTTTATGTATTATTTTATTCTTTATAATTTTATTCTACAACTTCATTAATGAAAAAACCATACACATCATTGGAGAAAATGACGAGTTCATGGTGGAGACTAATTAAAGGTTGAAAATATAATTTTATTGAATGTAAATTCCCATATGATTTTATTATGTTCATTAAATTAATGACATAACACTAGAAATAGGATCATTAAATAGAAATTAAATTTTTCACTATTCTTATAGTGTAATCCATGTCTTCATAACCTATTAATAATTTAGAGTTTTGTGGTAATTGGAATTATCAAGAACCTCTTCTATCTCACTATTTATTATTATTTTATAGTTAATTTTCACTTACATATCAATTTTTAACTACATGAAAACAAAATATTTGATACTTGAGGAGATCTTAATAATTTATTTTATCTCTTATTTAGTGGAAGTTTCAATAATCATTTTTAAGATGTGGGGTTTTTGTAAAGGGGGATTTAATATTAAAACTAATGTTACAAAACCCAAGTTTAAATTATAAGAATAAATTTTATTAAATGGGGTATAATTTCCTATCCCGCATTTTTTAAAAGAAAAGACTATGATTAATAACATTCAAGATAAAAAACACCGAGCGTAAAAAGAATAATTAAATATTATTGTTTTAAAAGTGAATGTCATAACATAACCATTAAATTTTGGGATATGAATAGTAGTAACTAATTTATGAATGATATATATTAATATGACTAAATATAGAAATATGTGTAATTTATTACAAAATAATGACAATATTATTCTTGAAAATTCATTTTTATCTTCAGAAATAAGCTTTCATAAAAAATGATTTATTTTATTTTTAATAAATGAATATTATAATTATTTAATGGAAGTTTTATATAATGAATTTTTAAAATAAACTCACTTTTAAAAATAATAAAATCAACATTAGTCTATGGTAAAATTTAGGGACATTTCTAAAAAGTTAAATTTTTGGTGAATAAATTTTTTTTTGAAAATATAGTATTTTTAACATCATCAAGAGATAAAAAATTGTTTGAAATATTATATTAGACTAAATTAAGAAATTAAAATATAATTATTTTACACAAATAATTCAAGACATTTAAATTACAGTTTTTTTGATGATAAGTATATAAATCATTGTTAGTGTCAACGCATTGTCGACGTCGTATTAACAAAGTCAAATTTTGTTCTTTATAGATAAAAATTGATTGATATTAAGCAATTTTATGAAATTTTATTTATTATTATTTATAATTTAGTGTTTCTCTGAAATTTTTTAATTTTATTGTTATATTACATAAATTCTATAAAAAAATTTATGCAAAAGCTTGCACAAGACATGAAAAGGAAAATTAACTAATTAAAAAATCTTGACATGAATATGAGTGAATATACACAATCAATGAATCAAAATGATTGTATGTAATAAAAGTATGTTATTTTCATGATTTTAATTTAATGTTAATTTTTATATATGAAATAATTATATTTAATTCTTATACAATGTCGATGCAGTTCGTTTTCAAGTAGATGAAAAATAAATAATTTTTTTTAATTATAATTGTAAGAAAAAATAAATGACATTAAATTTTGAATAATTTATTTTTTAATGACTAAATATGATCAATTATATTATTTTTTATAAATTTTGGACTTTTTGGATCCACATGGATCACATAAAGCCAATTATAATATTTTATTTAAATAAAATTCATATGATTCAAGATATGGATTTAAAATAATATTACATTTTAATGTAATTTTTATGGATGTGTTTAAAGATAATAAATAGTTTATAAAAATACAAAATTATCAATTTAATAGTAATTTTATTTATTTTTACGATGAAAATAAATACCATAATGTCATAGACAATGATGGTGAAATAATCACTAAATCAATTGAAAAAATCAAATAAATGATCATAAATATATTAAAAGAACCATAATGTGAGATAATTTATCTAATATATGAATTCTTTAGATAACTATGACATTTATATTATATAATAAAATATATTTATTTAATTTTAATGATTTTCTGATATTTGTAAAATGCTTGGTTATGAATACTATTGAATTTCTTAAAAAAAATATTTCATAAATTTAATATTTTATTACATTTTTCAAAAATAAAAAAAAAATCGTTATTAAGAATAAATATGATATTATTTGGTCAAAAATGGAATCCAATTTAGATTTTTATGCTTTTTTTAATTATTTATCCCTAAAATATTTGTATTATATTTTAATATTGTATATAATTTCTAAATTTCCCTTCACCTCAATTATTATGATATTTTATTCAATCATTTAATTTCATCACCTTATTCCTTATTGTTAAATTTTACTTTAAAAAATATCCTCTGCTCATACATATCTACATATTAGTGTTTCTGGTCTCACAAAAAGGGAAATTCAAAGTGCCTAAGGAGGTTCTCAGGAGATATAATAATGAGGTAAATTCCTCCCTTTAAAATTCTTCACACATATACCATATCCTCACCCCATTTCCAAATTTATAATGATAAATTTATTTTGACATATCTTAAATTTTATTTTATTTTTTAATGTTATATAAATAACCAAATAACTTATTTTCTATTTTTTTCTTAATAATTAAATCATCATCCATGGAATAATAATTCATTCATATTATGGATAATGAGATTTTGTTTCCCTATACCTCATTCATAACGTATTTAAATTTCCTTATACTTTTTATAAATTCCCTAAATATATCTATTATTTATGGCCTCACATTTTTGAAATAATAAATTTCCATAATACGAAACAAAATGAAACTAGTTCATGATGGTCAAAAATTCTTCCCAAATAAACTAATCATTTATCATTTACATTTTCTAAAATAAATAATCCTAATTGTAGAATGAAAAATTAAACATGGGACCATTTAAAAATCTAGATATTTGTTATGACCATTTGTTACTACTTCTAGAATATTAATTCCATCTTAAATGAAAATCCATTATAGACCAACCATGAAATAATGAAACAATCACACCCTAAACCATGAAATAAAGATATATTATTAATAAATGTGTGTATAGATCATATAAGGTTTTATAAATATTAATATTGATCTAGAATAAATTAATTGATTTCTTTTTACCATTATATAGTTGGTATTAACCCTTTTTGATGAATTCAATCCCGCGGAAAGGGACACTATTACTAAAAAAGTTTCTTAAATGTTTTTATTATTCATTCTTGTAAATATTTATATTTCATGTAAAATTTCTCAAAATGGGTTTTAGGAATATAATTATATGTCCATAAATGTTTTAAAATTGTTTTTTTTTTCAAATTTCAGTCAATTCCCTTTAAAAAATGTATCTCTTTCTTGTTTAATGTAATAATAGTAATTTTTTTAATATCATTTTAAATAAATATTTTTAAAAAGTTAAAAAAATCATTTTTATATTATATATAATGAAAAATATTCCTAATTCATGTATTATTATTAAATACATCTTATTGGGAATTTTTTATAATGAAATTTGGTTCTATTATAATCCAAAAATGGGTGAGTCTGTGATATCCATCAAATGTGTTGGGTGTATTGGAAGTTGACCGTAATGGTTATTCAAAGTGTAACAATGATAGTTACATCAAAAATTATCCATGAGGGTTACACTATAAGGTGGATGTGAGATTTATAATGATTATTATGATTGGTTAGATTATTATTCCCCTATATAGTTAAATGGGTTTTCTTATTTCTATTTATTATAGAAAATTCACGTTTTGAAAATGTAAATATATGTTGGTTTAAATAAATAATTGTTTATTAATCAAGTGTTTGTAAGTATTCAAGGAATAATGGTTTCATTCCTTATTTTTATCATCCTTAAAAATATTCTTGTTCTCATCTAATGATTCAAAAAAATTTCATAGCATTTTTGAATTGGTAAAGGATAGGAAGAATAGAATTTTTAATTTATTCTGTTTCATACAAAAATATTGCATGTTTTGATTTATTAATATCATATTTTCAAAAAAATTTATTTTGAGTATAAGAATATACATTATAATATACTTGTTTCTAAATATATTCTATTACTTAATTCTCTAAAACTCTAATCCAAAAATCACTTTGGTAATTTTTTTAAAAAAGTGAATTTAATTAATTTTACTATATTTTGTAATGTTTAAAATTGATTACTTTACTAATTTAAATTAATATTATTTTAAATAAAATTAAAAAAATATACTCATTATAAATAATTTAAACAAATTTTTTGTTTTCAATTATAATTCAGTGTTGTTCAGAATTCATAAAAAAAGATTTTTTTTAGAAAAATAAAAGAAGTGACACAATTATTGTTTTTATATTTTGAGGTAAAAATATATTTTCCCATGGTAAACTAAAATGTAAAATTTCATAAAAACTAATTTTAAATTATAAGGGAAAAGTAGGATTAATTTGTCCTTTACAGAATACCGAGTTATATGATAACAATATCTTTATAAATTAAATGATATCAATTTTATTCCTAATAAATAGATAAAAAGATAATTTGGTTTGTAATATGTAAACTATATATATTTCATAATTTAGTTATTATTTTTCATACACACCAATTTGACATCATTTTATAACCTAATACTAAATTATAGGTCATTTACACATGGTGTAGTGTGTTCTACAAGTTATCAATGTTATTGTATCTAATAATTTATTTTTAGGTGTATTTATGATCATTTTGAGTATTTCATTCACTATCGAAAACAAAACTATTCTTTTTGAATTTGATGGGGATAACAATTCACTAAATTAATATGGTTCGACGGATAGTATTATTATAATATTTATTTAATATTCATCTAAAATGATTCAATATTTACATATAAAATACTCAAGACACATTAGCTTATCATAGATAATGATTAATTTATTTTTATATATTATCTTTTGTAGAATATAATGAGTATAGTTCCATATATATAATATTATCTCATGTACATAAAATTAAAAATATATTTATTGTTTTTACATATCAATTACCTTTTAGGATTATTGATTTATAGAATTAGAAAAAATCATTAAATAAAAAAATGATCATTATATGAAGTTTATATTTATCCCAATATATAATAAACTACATAACGTAAATTATTATATAAAATATCCCACACATTTGAATTATAAGAAATTATTCAATCATGTTCACACTTTTCTTATAATTATTATGTTTGGAAATTGAAATATAGGAAAGCATTGAGCTCATATGGTCAGTAAGGGTAATCATAAGTGTTGAATTTTTTTTTCATTGGCATAATATAGGAATATTGGTATAATCAATATACATAATATAGTTACACCATTAAGGTATGTACCATAAATCAATTCATAATGCATATCTTAATAGTATACATAAATAAAAATAGTGTGTAAATCAAAACAATGTTATAAATAATTTAATAATAAGTTTCTATGAGATTATACCATATTTTTATGAATATTCATAAATCAATGAAATATATTTTAAATATAAAACAAAACCTTTTATTATGTTAACATTAGATTAACGATCCGTACCCTAATTTCATGTTTTTAGGAATAAAAAAAGTATTTGGGGATAGTTAGAACATAATATTTAATGCATAATGAATGAATTAGATGGAAATATAATACCCATATAATTTTTATACATACTTATGTGAAAATCATAAAAAACATTCACTTATCATATCAAAAAGAACACATGGAAACAATATGGATTAAAGAAACATTAAACTGAAATGATTAAATTTTTATAGTAACAATATTCCATGGAAATAAAATTGGTCTCATTCAAAACATAATATTAAACTGATGCAGTGAAAATGGGATTCATTCACAACATTAAATATAACAAATTAAATAAAATCAGATTCATGTACTTTTAAAATGGATCACATTATGATATAATATAAATGATAATATGATGGAAAAAATGTATATAAAAATATATTTATTAACTTTTCTAGGTAAATGCCCTTAAATAATGATATTATATATTTTATATTCATGACATAGATAAATGGTACAACGTTATGTCAATAATATTCCTCATAAAATGGTTAATGGAATCTTGGTGAACCCCTTCAATCAATTGAAAGAAATATTTTGATTTTATAATGAAAGCTATTTCTATTAAATGATATTGATATTCATGGTTTATGGTTAAAAATAATATGGTTGAGATAGAAAAAATATTTTATATAGTGTAATATTACATAAGCCATCCATTTAATTAAAATTGAAGGTGAAAAAATAATATATCCTAAACATTAATAAAATTAACTAAAAATGACGTTGACAGAGTGAAAATCCCTAAAAAGAATTATATTCATTTTAGTAAAGAAAATGTGATCAGTAATCTACTTTATTGATACCATGTCTAAAATCCAACAAATTATGTGTATATTTATTTATTTAAAATAGAATAAATATTTTCTCCTTACTCACATGTGGGTAAATAATCATGACTAATAAAATAATAATTACAGTGAATCATAATATATATTTTATAATTTTTTTTCATTTTCATATAACATAAACATAGAATTCAAAATCTAATCTAAACATTTTAATGGGGAACTTAAATATTTTTTTTAAAGATTTAGATTTATAAATAATCCCCAATAAAAAATCTTTTTAAATTACATAATGTTTTTTATTCAAAATGTGGAGGTAAATATAATTTATTTTACAATGAAATTAAATAATGATTTTTACTATTGAAAACACATAGATCACATAATTATTATGTATTAAAAATCATTTTTTAAAATAAGAATAAAAAATAACATATGTATAATATTAGGGAGGAAGAACCAAATAAATTTTAAAAGTGAAACATTACTACTAAATGAATAATATTGGAGTTACTAAAATGCATTACAAATAAGTTGACATTTGGATCAATAAAAATAAGAAAAAATTGAACCCACTTAGCACATTTTTTACAATGAATAAAAAAATTTGATAATGAATTATTAATGAGAATTAAATAAACCATACTATAAGAAATAGTTTTTATAAAATATATATGACGCTATGAATTATTTTTTGAGATAGTGAACCATTTACCTAGGTTTTTCCTTTTTCAAAATATCCACTTTCCACATCTAAAAAAATTTACTATTTTTATCACTATTATTAGAACTTATTTCACATATATAAACTTTTATGATCTTCATTTAAAGTTATTCACTACCAGGATAGTAGTTATTAATTATCTTTTTTCTATATAATGTGTTAGTAGCATCAATCATTCTGTACTAGATTAAAAATAATAGAGTGGTTATTAATTCCTATCTAAAATTTCTTCATTTATATATCATGATATCTATTAAAATAAAATATTCAAAAATATTTATAATTTTATAATTTCATTATATGGGATATTAGATTGTTTTATATATGCATTTTGTGATGAGTAAGTTTCGATTATTATTAGTGAAAAAATGGTGGTTTCACAAATAATCTTGTAAGTAATTATAGTAACATTACATAACAAAGATTATTAATTATTTTAGTATTTATAAAATATATTACATGGAATTTAATTATCATTCTAATTATTGATATAAATTTATTGTATTGTTCATGTTGGTTGTTAATCTATTTCAAACTATAACATACCACGATTAATCATGGATTTTGATATGTTTTATTTTTAATATCATCATTCCAACAGAATGGTGATCTTATTTAGAGTAACTGGTGTTATATTCCCAAAATAGATTGATGATGATGAATAATATAACATATAATATTTTATTTTGTTGACTGATGAAAAAAAGGTTTTTTATTGGACCGTTCTCTTGGATAGTTAAATATTCCATTTTTCTTTATTACACATATTGTAAATAGGTTATAAAATTATTTCTAAAAAAAAATAAATTATTAAAAATAATATTTATAAATTGAAATACATCTTAATATAATATATTTATAGTTTTTATGAAAATATATAAGATATTTTATAATTTAATAGAGGTATTAGACCACATAGATGTATGGATTATGATTTATTTTTTCAAATAAAGGGAGAGATGTGTAACGTTATATATAATTTTAGAATTATATCTATGTATATATAAAATAATTACATGTTAAATTCCATTTTTTCATACATATATTATAAACTATTAAGTAAAATATACAAGTTACTTCACCATGGTGGTAATCCATATAATGCATGAATAATGGTTCCATTTTCCATTAATGAAATGGGGAAGGTTGTAAATTCTTACAAAAATATTAAAAAAAATTAATGTATATGTATTATACCATGGATAGGATTGTATGATGGTGTAATGGAATTTTATGAAGAAAATTTTGAAATAATGATGTTGAAAATGGAATTGATATGTTAATAACTTTCACCTTAGTTAATATATTGTGTTATTTTTTAAGGTTATTGAACCTTACATGGATAGTCATTTGAAAATTCAAGAACATATTATTGGTGTATAATGTTACCCCCCCCCCTCTATGTTCAGTAGTTCTAATCTAGGGATTTGTAGGACATCATACAATACTCTCTATTAAAAAGTATCTTCCAACTGGAATCAAATTTAAAACAACCCATACATTTTATTCAAAAATTAGAAATCTTATTAGTAGAATATATATTACATTAAAATAAAATAATTGAAAAAACAATGTATTTCTTAGTTTTTTTACACTACATAACGAATATTTTAATTTCATGATATATATATGACATCTCCTTTAGCGTCCATATATTTTAAGATGTTATTTTTTTTAAAATTATTCTCTTTAAAAACATCCAATAAACACAACCCTAAGTGTTAATGAACATTAATATGTTTTAGCATTATAAAAATTATTATTAATTTTTTGGTATGAATAATAATAACTTAATTATCATAACTTTATGGTGTAGACATCTATAATATAAATTCATTTGTTATCAATTGATTTAATTAATAAAAATCATTTGAAAGAAAAATAACATTTTTTTCTCGAAAAACTATTTAAATGAATATAATGTGTTTTTTAATAAATATCTATGTGGTAAAAATAATAATCATATTTTTATATTTTCTTTCAAATAAAATGTTTAATTATTCCACTTTTTTTCCCTTGTCAATGGATATGAATTAATCCACTTGTATTATTGAAATGACATTTTTATAAAAATTATCTTCATTTCATTTTTTGGAAATTATATTGATACCCATATTATTTTAATTTCTGAGAACATAAATTATAATATGATGTAAATTTTCAAACTCAACCAGTAAATTTTTTAATAGATTTAATTTATTGTATTTTTTTGAAAAGAATAAATATTTGGGAAATAATGAAAAATACACATTTTAATTTAAATGTTTTATCACTTCACGAATATAAAATGTTGACTTCTTTATTCAAATTAATTTTAATAAAAAATTATTTAAATTAATATTATGTGAATTATGGATTTGGATTTTTTTAGTGTATTTATAGAAAATAATATTATACTAATGAAATTTTTTTCTAACGAAAATAAAATCTTATCATGTTTTTGGGTATAATTTTAATTTTAATTATACTTCTTATTTAAATTTTATTAGTTACAAAATATTCAAAATTGGTAATAATCATAATTAATATAATTTAACTAGTTTAAATTGTGTTTGCATCTCTATGAAATGTAAAAAATTATAAAAATATATTACAATACTTTTTTTTAATACCTCTTTACTCGGGGGTAATCTAAATTCATAAATAATAAAAAAACATAAAAAAATTCTAAATATATTTTGATTTGTTATATTTTGACCTTAACCCTACAAAAATAGAATATAATCCGTCTTTGTCAATTTTACATCGAAAATAACATGACATTATTATAAACATTTCAAAATTATATGAGTTCCGCTCACATAAATATCTAAAGGAAACCCATAATCAACTAATTTTCACAAATAAAAAGACTTTGTATTAATAAAAATCATAAACAAAAAAACATACAAACATCCTGGTAGTTTCGGACATAGTGGGAACATATAATGGATGGTGATATAGTAAAATGTTATTTAATAATCATTGCTTGAAACCCTGGTTAGAGATCACACACATAGAATTAATAATTAATTAATATAATATTTGAATAAATAAAGAACTGAGATTAAAAAAATTTACCATCGGGGACATTTGATCTATAAAAAAACCCTTTCATATTACCTTCATTTCATTTTGAGGTTCCAATGATAAAATCTCTCAAGTTTTGATCTACAAAAGCGCATTTAATATCTAAGTAACACCACTCAATCTCTAGGTGCTATCATGGGGAGTTAAATGAATTGAGTTTTTCATTCTTGATCACTCTGTCATTGGCCAAAAAGAATCCGCTCTTTCTCTTCCCATTTATTGGGGATAGAGAAAAGGGATTTGAGAGAGAATTAGTAGTGAACAACAATTCTGATTCTCAATTTTTGGATGCTCTACACAATAGTCCTAGACAACTATTTATAAAGTTAGTATTTAATTTCAAATATTATTTAATTTCAAAATTTCCATTAAATATAAATTATTACCATTAATACACCCCATACAACATACTAATAATTATTTAATTTTTAATATGTGTCTTGAAAAAACTTGGTCATCAAAAAATATTATATAATGGTCTTTTTATTTTGTATTTTTCAACGGACTCATCTAATTTAAATATAAACTAATATATAATTTATTGAACAATGAAAATTTTATTTTATTCAAAATTAAATATTTTGTTCACAATATATTGAATATATATTCATCAAAATATTCAATAAATATAATCAATACTTTATCCACATGTTAGAGAATGAATATTTTTTAAATTTATGCAATCAATATAACTTGAATAATATTATTCCTCACACATAAGAATAGATGATTTTATATAAATTAATCATATATATAATTTATTGATGCTCAAAAGAGACACATTATGTGTGAACCTCTAGGATTATTTCTTATTAAAATTAGATTGGCTTGCCTAAATTCCAAGATTATTGTCAATCCATCTATCTTGGGACATAAGATAAAGAACATAATGTCTTGACATCAAAACCCACATATAAATTATCATTGTGTAGTATAATCTCATTGTCCCTGTATATACTCATGCATTTTTTACATGCATGTCATCAACCTATATGCTTTATATTTCATTCAATGACTATATGATGTAAATTCATAACAAAAACATGGTAATTGAATTTAATGTGATGGTTTTATTCCAATCAATGTGATGGAATACCAACTTCCATAATGAATTAATGGGAAAATCACTCACTAACTTATTTTTTAATGAGATGAAACTCATGACACACCCATTGTATCTCACTTATCCATGAACACCTCTCAAGATGGATTATAAAATTCATCTATGTAGGTGAGCCGTCACATGTATTAATTTAATATTAAAGTCTAAGAACCATAAAACATGATAACAAATAGGAATATTGGATGACAAAAAAACATGATCAATTCCTACTAGTGAGTCTTCCAATCGTCGATATTACCATGTGGAAACTTCATGAGAATAATCCAAAAATTCTTATGAGTAATCACTCTTAACATGGTATGCAATATGTTTCATATTATAGTACGTTATCCAAATACATAATATTATATGAGAAAATCATCGTAGGACATCATGTTTATCATCATATAATGGAACTTTTATGAACATATAAATGAAATGTAGAATCTATAAGATTATTATATTACTTTCATGCAGATAAAAAACAATATTTAATAAGATATTTTATTAGTATTAAATATATTTACTGTACATGTATGAAAATTAGATATAGATGTTCCTAGAACACCAAATATAAGAAACTACAACTTGTACTGGAGACAACTACCTATGAACTTCAGTCCACTAGACATCACATTATAGTAATGTTTCTGATTAGTCATGGATTTGGTTAAGGTGTCCTCAACATTGTCTTCCATAGAAATAGTGTTCACTGCTACTTCATCAGTCTGAAAAAAATCACCCAAGTAATGATAGGTCCAATGATTGTTTTTAATTTATCGATGTTATATTGGCACTATTTCAAGAGACACTGTTGTAGTATTATCATAATATAGTGTGCCCATATATTAACTTGTGATAAAACATCAATATCATGGAATACGTTACAAATCCATTTTTCATCTTTAACAACCTCAAAAGCCACAATATACCCGGAATCAACTATCAAATCTGACTCCATATCATTTTTGGTGTTCTTCCATATTGCTTGACCTCCAATACATGTTAATATGTTTCCTATTTTGATTTTATGTCATCAATATCATTTTGAAAACTAGAATATACATATACTCTGAGGAAAATATCATTATTTAATCTATAAACTAGCAATATATACTTCAAACATCTCAGATAATTTTGGATAGTATTGAATACCATACAATAGGATACACCTGGATCAGTTTGTCCTCTAACTAAGTCACTTATTCTATATGGTACATATATCATAGTGAAAAACATAACATACAGAACTAACCCAATCACCAATGCATATGTAATCATTGTCATTATATTTCTTTCCTCAGGTGTGTGAAGACTTTTTTTCCTAGAATGATAAATTCCATGTGATGATATTAATAATCTAATGTTGGATTATTCCTTAATTAATATCAATAGTATCTTGTCAAGGTATGTACATTGTTATAGGAAAATAAGCCTATTGGATCTATAAAGACATAACTTGATGCCAATAATATATTCTACATATCCCAAGTCTTTAATATAGAATAATTTACTAAACCACCCATTAATATACTGTATGATCACTTATAATGAGTAATATTTACTCACCATATACTATTAAAAAACTATTGTACTCAATCAAAACTATTTATTAACACATGACTAGAATTCATTTTTTTATGAAGCAATATTTGTTTATTGCCTCCTGAAAACATATTTCCATTAACCCAGATACTTTCTATAATCCATTAATTGATCATTACAACATCCATAACAAGTTAGAATTCTTTGGAGTTACAAAACCTTCAGGATGTATCATATAGAATTATTCATAAAGGATCTTATTATGTATATTTAGTGTGACATCGATTTTTTAAATAACATAACAATTGAAATCCACAATGTCATATAGATTTTAGGTTGATTTTTTCATTGAATATATTGAATAAGTTTTATCATAAGAAATATGTTTACATTCATTAAACCCTTTAGAAACCCTCTATGCCTTATAGGTACAGACTTGTCCATCAATAGAATGTTTCTTCAAATATAAAAAATTGAAATCAATATTATTTTGACCTAATGGAGGTTCTTCAAAAATAGAGACATGGTTTTGGTATATATAATTCATTTAAAAATTCATGGATACTTTCTAGTAGGAAAATTCTATTCCACATAAAACTTCCTTGTATGTTGGATGATCATTATTATCAACTAATAATGAATCACTATTCGGATTTTAAAGAAATTCATATTATTTGTGTTCTCTAAAATCTCTGGTAATCTTATACTATAACTAGGCATTTTAAAAAAAAATATTCATCCACATGGATTTGCAGGGTTATTTACCATGCCATCTCTTCTTTATCTTAATCCTAGAATTCATCGAAGTCTATCAGAATCCCACTATCTCTTTTGGAGATTATTTCATCATCACTAAATGTATAATTATGTAAACCACAACCATTTTTCTAATAGATTGTATTTTTATAATCCCTTTGTTTCGTTAATATAACTTATAAAGATACACATTGATCTATGGGGTGAATTTTTATTACCTAATAAGGAATTAACAAATTATTTGAAACCCCGTATATGAATGAAAATTTACCCAGGTTTCTTTATATTCCATAATTGGTATGGTATTCCATCAGTTTCATTAGATGAAAATTAGTATAGTATGTATGATACAGCTTGTAACACATACCCCCAAAAAGATAATATTATACTTCCATATTAAATCATTGATATCATCATGTTCAACAAGGTGTGGTTCCCAATTTTTCCTAAATTACTCAAATGAAAAATATAAGGACGAGTTTTTTTAGATAAAATACACAAATCTAATAAATAATCAATTAATTATTGATTAAGATATTTCCCACTATGGTTTAAGCAATGTTAAATAATTTTCATACCCAGATGGTTCTCGGTTTTGTTCTTTGATTTATTTAATTTATCAAAGGAATCTGACTTATTCCTCCTTATGTATACATATCCATATATACTAAAATCATTTGTAAATGTTATTAAGTACAAGTAATTATGCATTTATTCAATGTAAAATGGTCAACCCACATTAGTATGAACTAATTCACTATATTTTCTAGCCTATCACTTTTACCAATAAATGGTTGTTTGTCTATTTATCTAAGTAAACATACATGAGAAACACTAATTGGTTTTATTTAAAAACAATATAAATATCCATGTTGAGGTAATTTTGTCAATCTATTTTAATTTTCATGACCAAGATGATGATGCCAATGTTTGGTGAGGTATGAATCCTCTGAAGTCAATTTGTTATTGATCTACATTATTTGTTTCGTGGAATCCAACATATATACACCATTATTTAAATACACCTTACCATAAAGTTATATATTTATAAAATAGAAAACATTTATACCCATAAAGTAGAATAAATCCATCTATATGAAGTATGGATACAATAATTTTCGGAAACCGAATGCATATTATAATACCCGTTAAATCCAAGATACTTTCAGTCATATACGTGAGGTGGTGTCCTTGATTGATACAAATTTATGTTTTGATCTATAGGCTGCTCAATGAGCTTTCTGCCCTTAGTCAATAATTATTAATCTAGATGGTTGTTGTATTTTTATATATATGAAAGAAACATATGATATATCTAACTACATATGTTTTGAAATAGATAAGTATCACATGATAACAAATTCACACGAAGCATCCACTTTCTTCATTGGATGGGAGTAGGTTTTCATCTGATGTACCTTCATGTCACATACGAAACAATAATCATCATGTTCCCCTTGCTTTTCAAATATTCATTCACTTACTTCAAGGTAATAAATAAGATTTGGTCTTAAAGATCTTCATTATCCCATTATATTTTTTAACCATAAGTATGGATAGTTCATTACAATTCGTATTGTTATCATCATTCCAAACAACTTTAAAAGGATTATATATATACTTCTCAATGTTGTTTATATTTAAACTCTCTACCATGATAGAGAATATTCAAGGGAGTGATACTAGAATATGTTCAGTACCATGTTCATTAAAGAGTATAAATTATAGATCCTATAAGATATCCAAGTATCAAATGAGAAAGAATATATGAGGCCCATATGTGGAACCACCTCCAATAATTCTCTTAAAATGTGCCATGTAAATATCAAACCATTCCTTTATATCTCTCTCTTGGTAAAGACCATAGTGTTTCTCAAGAATGCTATAAACATCCATGTTTTAGTCGGAATTCATTGCGTCACTAAACATCAATGAAAGAATCAATTATTTAACATTGACCGCGTCTCTCAAATGTTTTCATAGGCATGTAGCTCTTCATCAATCACCTCATTAGAATGTGGATAACATATTGATGTTTCTAGCACATAATATTTCCCGTCATGACATTGCACAACCCAAAGGTGTCTAACCCACTCCTATAAGTTACTTTTAGAATGGATATTATCTTTCGCAATTATTGATCATAAGGATAATGTGGTTGTTGAACATCCTTTTATATTCTAAAAACAAATATCACATTTTCTTATTATTTTTTATTGAAAAATAAGATAGATAAAAAAAATTAAAGGTTTATATATTTATTTATTAAATCTAAAACTATTTTATCAAGTCTCAATTTAACTCACTATTGAACATGGAATGTCTAGTTGCGGTAAAATTATTGTGGAAATGGTCCCCATTAAATTTCATAATGATTCCAACATTTTCCATGAAACCATAATAATGTATTTAGGTAGGCGGTCTTTCAAAATTCAGACACGAAACTCCTTTATTCATTTATTTAATTCTTTTATCTTGATGCCTTGAAATGGATTTCATTAAAGAATTCCTCCTATTTTTTTTAAACTGAACTTTTACATCCAAAAAAATAAAATATCAATTATAACAACCCAAAACTAACAATTGAACTCCCTCATTAAATTGTGTGTCTATAATTTGGCCATGTACTACAAATTGTTCTATAAATTCATTATAATTCCATTAATGGAATTATTAGTATGAATTAATATTTAATTGAGGAAATTTTAATTAATTATGCATAAAATATATCTTATTTCATCATTTCCATTTCACATTAATATTCGGTGTATGTTACATAATAAACTAACAATGTTGGATAATTTTTTTCGAAATTAATTAATTTACATTCCATCATTTCAGATCAATTAATTTATTTATGTTATCATGGACATACATCTATAAAATAAATAACTGAATAAGATGAAATAAATAATTAATTAAATGACACATTCATGATATTTCTATAAATATTGATATAATGAGTGGACATTAAATCAATTATTCACACTAGGAATTAACTCCTATTGTTGATCTTGGAATATGTAACAACATTCCACCTATCTATGGGTGAATCATCTGGGACATAATCATTATGTTTAAATCATCGACCTTCTTAATGCGCCTTAGGATTCTACATTATTTAAAAATAATTATTACTCACTCACATGCGATTGAAACAAAAAGATTCGTTAATATAGGGATAACAAAAATTCCTATGAACACATAGGCCTAATATAATAATGGAATATGCTGTGACTCAAAGGACAACATATAAATAAATATTATATAAATTTAAACTAGTGTAATAAATTAATTTAAAACGTCAAAAACATACAATGTTCTTGGTTTATCTCCTAAATGGTCATACATGATATGAGAAATCAAAATTTTATGTCTAGATTTCATTTATTTTTTCATTATTTTATTTTTTAAGATAATTGTGCTTGGATTAATTAAGTAATTAATTTTTTTTCGTCTTAATGATCATCTGATCTTATTCATAGATACCCATAATTAATGAACATCATGAAAAATAAACTGAATAACCAACGATGACTTATAATTTACAATAATTTATTTTTTTAAAATAAATAAAACCATTATAAAATTTAAAATCACACAATGATGTTCCAGTAAATAAAATTTGGTTTCAATATTTCAATTTTAAAATTTAATGTGAATTTAGTATTTTTCATTAAGGGGGGACTATGTCATGTTTAAATCTTTCTTCACAATATGTACCTTGATTCATTTATATCCAAGTCATGCACCTCAGGCTAAAGCATGGAAACTCAGTAATACTAAAAATATTTCATGCTAGGAACACAGCATGTATCCAAATTCCTTATTACATGTGCGACCAATCAATACCCAATGTGAAATAGAAACACCACATTTAATTAATCATCTTAATGCATCTATATTAAATACTCAAGGGTATAAGTTGTGTGTTATGACAAACTGTCCTGTAACATAGTTTTACCACCCAACATTTTGGAACATCCGGATAGAATCTACAATCAATCATAACTTTTTCTTAAAACTATTATAAAATGAATAATCAAACGAGTATGACTAAAATATGAATAACATGTTAAATAAAATTTGATTAAGTAAAATGATAACATGAAATTAAAATTTAAGAACATTTGATTATATATAAATAATAAAATAAAAAATTATAAATTTATATTTGACCACTCTGATACCACATAATGGTAATGGATGCAGTAGATGCTTTCTAAGGTTGGTGATATATTAATATTTATTTTAAACTTATTTACTGAAATTAAGAGATAGAAACTTTAATGTTAGATTCTATTTTAATATACATAATATACGACTAAATAAATAATTTTTCTTAGGAACATTCTTCAACTGTGAATGATGATCACCCAAAAAGTTTGTTTTGAAATACCTTTATTGCACTAGGAGGATCCAAAAGTGCAACTATGATCACTAAGAAATATTGATCAATAAATTATTGCAAGAATCAAGAGTCCAGTGTCTTTAGTTTTTCATTCACGATCACACATTTTTTGATCTTGAAGAAATAATTCTTTCACATCTAGTTATTGAGAGGGACAAAGAAGGAGTATTTGAGGGTGAATTCATTGTGCTCAACAGTTCTAATTATAACATTTTGGATTCTCCACTCAATTGATGATAGATTTCAATTTATAAAATTATATGTTAAGTTAAAATGTTGTTCTTCCCATAATATACATTAAATAACATTTATCACCATTAATAATACCCATGCCACATTATAATAATTTATAATATTTATTTGTTGGCATGTTCATACATACATAATAAAAATTATCATGCAACATTCTGGTTAATTAATATTTGTCACCGGACTCAGTCTTGGCCAGCTAGAACTACTCTATATGTTATTGAACAACTGAATACATATTTCATTCATATGTATATATTTTATTCACAATGCTGTGAATTAATAAATTTATAAATACTAAACGAAAATAACAAATATTATATTTAAAATATGTGAAATACTTATTTACATAATTTATGTGATCAATATAAAATGAATAAAATTATTCATCATACATGACAATATTATTAAATCCATTAATTATAATCAAATATAATTTAATCGAGACCAATATAACCCCGTAGTGTGTGACCCTCTATGATTGTTTTGTGGTGACATTAGGTGCTCTTACATTGAGTCTATGTTTATGTTATAAAAACGAGTCAGGGAACCCATGAGAAATAATTTAATGTCACAACATCGACAACCACATACAAAATCTCAGTATGTAATACAATACAATTTTAAAAATATCTCATAAAACATGTAGAAAAATCTGGTAACAAACCAATATGATAAATATGTGTTTCATAGACTATCTAAAATAAATGCGTCATTAGACCATGGTAATGGAATGTAATTTTAAGGTTCTATTAAAATAAAGGGGTCAATGTTTTAACTTAAATAAATTTAGAAGATAAATGTCCTTCCTAGAAATTTCCATTAATGATATGACACTTATGACAACCCAACATATTCATCTTCACTATGAATTGATAAAATCATGGTTTACCAAATACATAAAATTATGTGAGTTGTCAAATGAATACATAAAAATCATTTTTTCTAAGGTCCATCACACATGCTAGTATATAGGAATATCAGATGACACAAAAACCTGTGAAATTACTACTGGTGGTTCTCTTTTTAGAATCCCCATTATTGGAGATTACCGTGGGAGAACATCATGTGAAGAACCCCAATTTTTTATATGAGTACTTGAACTAGATAATATATGAAATTTGTGTCCCTTAATACTATATTAAAAAACCACATAAAATTATTTGGGCACATTGTAAGGGATAATCATGGTTCTAATCAATGTAATGAACTGTTATGACATTATTAATGTGATTTATACTCAATTATATTATTATATTAAAGACATGGTTAACAAAAACCTATATCTAATAAGAAGATTTATTATTATTCAATACATTTTATATGTATGTAATCATTGAAAAAATAGTTTCTCTAAGGAATAAAACTCTAACATATCCCTTAAAAATACCTAGGATACATGATATGTTTACAAAACAATCCACAAAAGACATTATATGTAATCCTAAAAATGGTTTATGAAAAAGTTTTATAGTTTTTAAACATGAATTTTCAGATTATTTATATATATGACTACATAAATTATTATCAAATTATGATGAAATAATAAAACAATTATATTACATTTTTGAGATGTTTTTATTTTAGTTTCATAACCCATACCCAAATCCCATTCAATAAAATGTGAAAAAAACCATCAATCATGTTTACGACGAACTACCACCTTGCAATTAAATGTATTTTATTTTCCATAACTTCCTCTCATGGGTGTATATAATGATGTATTCAATTTATATATAGTATATTTATGAAAATATATTACTTATTTAATATTTTATAATAGATACCTTCTTACTATCCAATCTTATGGAAAATGATACCCTCGCTATTGCATTTGTGTGGACTACCACCTCTATGAAGTGATGTGATTCATTTTTTGTTTAAAATTTTCATGGATAGTTATAAGTAAAAAGTTAATTATTATATATGATATATATCATACAATAAATTTTTTTTAATATTGTATTACTATATAATTTTTTTTCTTCTATCTATCTAAAAATGTTGAAAGTGTTCATGTATACGTATGACCTATGGTCTAATTCATATTCTCTATGTAGTTTTTATAGATTACAATAAATATTTTTCTAATGAATATATATTATATTTATATCATGACTATGATTTATTTTATGATACACCACGATCAATATACAAGGTCTAATATTTCTAAACCAAAACATAAATGGAAAAGATGATGAAGTTATTAAATGAAACAAGGAATTTCATAAAGAATTATTAATAAAAAAGTGATAAATTTTTATAAGTATATCATATGTGGTTTAAAATATATTATGATGGTTCCGGAATATACAAATTTCTACTTCATATTTAGAATTCATGGTGTTAAAATACTTTTGATGGAAATCATACCTAGGGTAAGGGTTAATTTCATAATATCATCATTATTCAAGACTGTTTATGTTTATGACTCCACTATGAAATATTTAAATTATTTATTTATTAATTCCAATAAATTTAATTTTAGAACAGTTATTTCTATAATTTATATATTTCTATTCAATTTTAGTTAATTACATTCTCATGAAACAAAAATAATATTTTAATTGAAAAAATTCGAGTTTTTTTGACACTGTTGGGAATATTAATCTATCATATCCATATTTATTTTTAAATATATAAAGTGATTTTTTATAAACAATGATTTATTAATGATATTTTATACAATGAATTATTTTTTAAAAAAAATTTACGTTGAATATTCTTGATTTTTTAGAAATATATTATTATTGTGATTTTTATAATAGTGGTAAAGGAATATTTTTGCCAACATATATGAAATCTATAGAATTACCCTCCTTGAGGACTTATCAATGATTATAGTCATCAATTATATGTTTTAAATTTTATTTTCCATTACCTTTTCTTGTATTTTAGACATTCAATATTTTATTTCAAATGAAACTATAATTTTCTACAAGGAATAGTATAATGGCCATTTAAAGTATTTTCATCCATTTAATTAGCCTTATTTTAATTCTTATATATATGATTTTATCAAATTATACCATCCACCTAACATCTTAGAATGATATATGATTATTTTAATTTGGGAATATACTGATATTTTTCATGATTGTTCTTCTAAATAAGAATCTATTATTATATTTATTGACATGTTGATTATGATATATTTAATTTTCCAATGATGAATTAATATGAGTATTTATGGCATCAAAGGTCCCAAGAATTACATAACCACTTGATGAAATGGTAAGTATATTTCATAATCAGATATGGCCTTAAACATTTATATAAGTTGTCTTAATACATGTACACAATGATATGTTTCAGATGTTTGGTATTATGAATTCCATCAATATGAAATCATTTATTGATATCCATATGATTATATCAATAGTTATTAAATCATAGGGTATGTTTCTAGACCATGTGGTTATATATATTTATATAATTATTTTTGTCATTATTTATTCATTCCATATTATTCATTACATATTATCTTATGTCGTATGGATATCCTGACATGGAATCTGAACTCACCAGATTATTATGTTTCTTATACTTATGATATTAATAATTGTATAATGATTATTATGTAGGGATATTCTAAAAGTAATATTGGTGTTCTCAAATAAAGTATTATTTCTAATTTATTTATTGAAATGTAATTTATATGTAATTTATATTTCTATTGATAATTTATTAATGTCACTTCTTAATCTTTGTTAGTAGTCTTGTGTTCTTTTCTATTTGTATCATAAAATGTTTTCTAGAAACCATGGGAACTAGATATAAGGCCCCAGCTTAAACCTTACTTAATATTGAATTAAATGAAAAATTCACATTGAGGATCTTTTTAGGATTAGAGTTTTAGAGAATTAGGACATAACTATTACATCTAAAAAGATTAAAAATTAATCACTTTTACTAAGTTCCCATAAAATAAAAAATCTTAAAAAGAATGATGTCTAGTTCCATTTTTTATATATCATGAATTTACTTTGATCCCATCCATGAACCTACTACACATTATGACCTGTGAAAAACTTTTCAAAAAAAATATGGGATGAGCACAAAAAGCTCAGCAAGGGATACACAAAGAATGAAAACTGTTATTTTTTCAAAACAACAAGTAAACCATGTATACTTGATAAATTAATACTTTTCCACTTTATGAAGTAGTAAAAACTCTTCAATGAATAAAATATCATTACCTACCCTTTTGTAACAAAAATATTACCATAAAACCCATATACATAACATATAAAGGTAACTTGGGATATAAACATACTTAAATGTAATAACCATACGATCGACTTCCACACATATCACTTAATGGAATAGCCATACGGTTGACTTCCATACCCAATGCATTGGAGGATATTACGTAACCACCCATCCTGGTATTCACGACACCACCCGTCATATGGTTTATCACGTAACCACCCGTCAAATGTCCAAGTACCATTATAAAATCATAACACATAAAAAAATTATAATGAATAGAAAACATTTCCACATTTCAAGCACAATATATCACTTAAATATATTGACATAAAAAATCCATTATGAAAACCATTTTCAATAACAAAAAAGAGTATATGGTATTTATTTAATTTTAAAAATATAACGGCTTGTTGAGGAAGCCAAAGATCAAATAATACTCGCGGCAGCGTAAAAGACATTGTCACCACGTATGTTAAAAAGAAACATCCTTTTTTTCATTTAGTAAAATTCATCGTATAGAAAAGATTCCATTCGAATAAAATTAGAATTCAAAGGGGATTATACACCATATAAAAAAAGTTGTGTATAAAACAATATATGACTCAATGAAACGAGATTGAGACGAAGTCCCTTATAATGTTGGTATCCTTAGATTAAGGATAAATCAATTACATGATTATGTGTGAAAAATATGAATACACCAAATATATGTGGATATTAATTGTAAAACAATCAGAGGTCATTAACACATAATCTAGGAAAAACAAAACCAATGACATAGATATTTAACTCAATGAAATTAGATTTAGTTATGATTTCCCATACATGTTCGTCTAAATCACAGAAGAATTTATCAATGAGATGACTACGTGTAGAAATAGTATATCCACACAATGGTTTTTGGAAATTACCACATATAGATTCCACGCATAATCTTGGAATAATAAAATCAAGAAGTAGAGGATTAATCAAATGAATTTAAAGTGGGTTAGGAAGTTCCCTTACAGAAATTCGATAGCCTAACGACATCTCTTCAAAATTCAGAAAATGAGTTGATGATAGATAAAAACGGTATCTCATCACTTGTACATTAAATTTACAGAAATAAGTATATATAAGAACATATCCCAACATAATAAGTTGTAATTTAAAAGACATGACAAAAGAAGTATTTTTAAAGAAGAGGAGGGTGAAAGGTCCCCTTACCAATTTGGGTAACTTTCGAAACGTACACCCCATTGAAGAAGGGTCATACAATGAATTTGTAAATACCCATAAATGAAATTATATTACACAAAGATTATAATAATGGGAAGTAAATACACCACTCAAAGGAAATGGAGGAAAATGTAGCACAAATCTCCTGGGAATAAAAGTAAGATGAAAAATCCCTTAAGAAAACTCGGCAGCCTAACCGTGCCACTTAAAACATCCAAAAATGGATTGATGAGATAAAATAGGATCTCTCATCATATTAAAATAAAATTTAAAGAAAGAGGAATATAAAATAACATCCCCCAACATAACAAAGAGGATATTAAAATAAGTGACATAAAGGAGAGTACTTAAAAAGAAAGAGAGAGGTTGGATCTCTTATGAAAATTCGGCAGCCTAACAGCGCCACTCAAAACTTCCAAAATGGATTGATGAGAGAAAATAGGGTATCTCATTATATGAAAATAAAACGTACAGTAATATTAATATAAAATAGCATCCCAATAATAAGAAAGATGAGCTTAAAAGGAATGACATAAAAGAGTGTACTTATAAAGAATGAGAGGGGTACGATCTCTTACATCAAGTCTGACTTGTCTTGTTCATTTCATTATATTCCTGAATAATAAACATCGGTCAATTTATAATTTTTTAGGTTCCACCTTTAAATATTATTATTCAGTTCATATCACATATTATAATGTTATAATAATTGGTTAATAATGTGAGTTCATATCAGACGTTTTTTTCGATGTTTGGTACATGAGTCAAAAATAAACATGTTTGAAAAGGATTGTCCATGTAGTTATAAGTAAATCATCTCCAGAATAGAATTAATGATTTAAATATCATATATATCCAGTACATATTCATTTTATACTATTCTATAAAATTTAGAGATAAAAATAAATGAAATACACCGTTCATGGAGACAGTAGGCCCTACGTACGCATGAACGCTACTTTCATTTCATTATCATATTAATGGAATTAAAAATATTTGAGAGATATATATATTATAAGTACAGTATAATATATATGTTTTATAGGTCACATAAGTTCATTAATTTCATTATTTATACATTCCATGTATTTCATGAACGAGTCACATCACATGAGGGGGCGGTAGTCCACACTTCCTCGAATGAAATTATCGCATTTGCACAACATGTAAAGCATAATGGTATGTTTTAAATATAAAATAAAGAAGCATATGGAAATAATAAATACCATATATATCATATATGAAATACAGTGACATCATAATGTCCACCTTTAAAGGTGTTAAAGGAATATGGAACAATCATCGTTTCGTGAGGCAGTAATTCACCATCAACAGAAACAGTATGTTCTTTAACCATTAGGCGGATGTGTGTGTAAGTGTAGCTAGAATCCGTCTTATAAAAACGTCCAAGTATATTGAAGATAATTTTTTTGTTAAAAAGAAATGAATAAAAAAATTATAGGGGGTTGGAGAAGCAAAATAAAACATAATCACACAAGAGAAGACACTACCTTTAAATCGGGAAACTCTTTTTAATTTGATCTCAAAGGCTTCCTTGGAAAAACTTCTACCCAAAGTGAGGCTTCTAGGAGTAATAGAGGGATGTGTAGAGACAAAATGGTCTGTGTTTGGCCAAGACAAAGGCTTTAGAGGTTTGGGTAAGGTGGTAGAGGTGGGGGGCCTTTTATAAGAGGAGAGGAGGGTCACTCTTGGAATGTATTGAAAAGTAACATTATTATAAAATGATTTTCGGATTTTAAAGGTGCCAAAATTATATATATCGAGGCTAAGGTGATTATATTTCTAAATACACACATCCAATAGGTTTTTTACAAGTTTAGGTATTATATTTTACATTATCTTTTCATTTTATTTAAATTGTTAAACAATGAGGTAATTGTTGCATCATCATGGTGTCATAAATAATTTAATATATTTAGTGTCTAAAAATTATAAAAAAACTATCATGATGTAGGAAATATTTTTATATTTATAATGAATATTTATAGTTAAAAATATGACTTGTATAACCCCATGTAAAATTTGTTTTAGTAAAACAACACATGTTTGTGACATTTTAATTTTAACTATAAATAAAAAGGTATTAAAGTAATTTTCCTACCAAAGTAGCTCCATGGGGTCCCCAAGTTGACCCATGGATTTTATTGGTTGGTAATGACTCATAAAATAAGGGAAGGACATTGTCAATGTTATTTCATATTATTAAAACATTATTTTTACATTAAATTACACTAATTACCTCTAATCGTGATTAAAAACATAAAAGGAACTCTTCACCAAAAAATTTATTTTAATCACATTGAACCACATTTTACATCCTAATGACAACCATGTATTTTGGATATTTTAAATTCAAAACAAAGGTGGTAAAATTTCATTTAAACAAAAAATCAGTTTTTTATGTACCACTTAGTGGTTTCACTATTCATCAAAAATTGAAGTTTTTCAGAAAAATCCCAAAACGTCACCCTAAGCTATATTTGATATTCCGAATTAAAAAATTATTTCTATTTTACAAAATTAAAAACATATATGTTACATTAATTAATTTAATAATTAATTCCCGTTGTCAGAAAAAATACTGTGTTTTTATTAATCAATATATATCAAAAGATTGACACTAGTTTAAGTCCAATTTCAAAGTGAAATTAATTCCAACAACAACTATATGATTATATGGTAAAAATATATTCTAATTTCACTTTATAACCAATTAAAATGATAATATAATAATATAAATAAATTTGATTAAAAAGAGGTTCTGAATTAAAATACAACATTTTTCACTATTCATTAAAAAATTAACTTTATCGGAAAAATACCAAAAATTTACACAAAGTAAATTTTGATGTCCCGATTATAAAGATGAATTTTATTTGGTCTAATAGAATGTATAAGAGTGACCAAAACTATATTTAATGACAGTTCTCCATCAAACGGCGATAAGTGGTCCTTTTGTGAATATTAGAGTATATATGCCTAAAATTGTATTATTTTGGTATTTTAAGCCTTTATCCTTTATTGGATAGATGTAAAAACATTCAGCAAACATATATAATCATATTTTAGTTATTCCTATTCATTCCCTCCAATACAACGGTTACTTTTTAACTACCATTTAAAATAATATTATTTTATTACTAGTGTGCAACGTAAGATTTCAAAAAATCTCTTTGTTGTGTATCGGGTACGCTATCGAACATAGAAACCCCTTTAAAGTAAAATTAATATTTAATTCTCAAATATTAATAAATATGAAAATATTTTATTCTTTATTTACCTGGGATGTTACATCCTTCCGCCCTTTTTGGAAATTGTGTCCTTGCAATTTTAAAATTGGGCTAGGAAACATAATTGAACCTCCCACATCGGAACAAGAGTCGGTAAAAAAATCACTTTAAAAGAAATAAAGAGAAGTACAGAGGTCACTCGAGTTAACCCATACTAGCATTCCATGTAGGAAAACATGGATATGGAAGAAAAAGAAAAGGGTCGTGTTCTGATGGAGAGTGATAGAAAACATGTTTAGGAGAAAGTTAACCACCAGAAAATCACAAACATGTGATATGTTAAATGGTATCTAATTCCCCAGTAGGAAACGTTAATAGACATAATTTTTGTTTTATGTTACTTTTAATTGAGGAATTTATTTTTGATCTTATGGAAACATAGTTACTTGTCATGTTGACTTTCAAATTTTACTAGATTTCTTACACAAACTCATACTTTCCCCAAATGATGAGTATTTAGGAAGACTTTTTCACATTAAGAGTACTATAATCAACTTCTAGAGAATCACTTAATCCACAAAAGGGAACTAAATACTTCCCATGTATTTACCAAAACCAAAATTGATAGAACAAGATCAGATCATCCATAAAAGAATAACCCTTTATAAAAAGAAAATCAATTCATAATCTCCAATATTTGTCCAACTAAACCCAAAGTTCAACTAAGACAATTCGATAAACAATTTTTCCATAAACTTATTCAAAGTAAACCAAACTAAGATTGAAACCCAAATATTTTAAGGATTTAATCACATAGTCTTCCAAGGTACAAATTAATAGTTATATCCAAATAACATCAGTTGCTTTTAAAGTCTCATATTGAAAAGTAATTAACCTAATCACATATCCTCCATGATAGGTTAATAATTTCCATATATAACCCAAAATCAACTTACTCTTAATTCACAAAATCATCTAACTAATAATAATAATTCATATTAACAAGGCACATCACGTAGTCCAGTGGTAGGTGGTAAATACCAGTTGCACTTTGGTTGTGGGTTCGATTCCCGCATCTTTGTCCGACACGACGGGTTGCCACACGGTCTGTGTGTTGTCCTTTCTATAAAACTACAAAAATAACCCTATCATGTTATAAACTCAATAGTTTCCTTATAACTCTCACTTTAATCCATATTAATTACTCTCTCAACATCTTACTTCTTGAAGTCTTATTTCACCACCATAAGATAAAATAAAATGATTCCCAAAATTAATAACATCATACCTTGATCATGGCATCCACTCGGTTTTATCTTCATCTTGTTCACATAGGTAGAAGTCCCATCCATTACAAAAATGATTTATAGATCCTTAAAAATCATTTTATTCCTCCAACCAAAAACACCTTGTACAACATGGGTCATATGGGTGTTCACAGAAAAACAGTTTTGGAAAATAATCATGTATGAAATATAATTCCAAAATATCTAATAAAACATGATTTCAATAAAATAGTCAGACAGAATTTGAGTTGAAACTTTCTTGTATTGGTCCTTTTAAAATACCGTAAGTATGTGCCGAGAGAATATATTTTAAAATCAAATATAAATATGTTGCACAAGGGTCTCCTTACTCAACACCATTTTTAAAATTATAATATGCTTCAAAATCTCCTTATAAGGTAAAATATTTGAAAATACCTTGATAATATTTACCATTATTGAAAATATGAGAATATTGTGAAAATAGTATTTTTCTAAATACAACCCATGATCTAGGATGATAATGAGGTATAGTGGAGGTGTTTGATATCTCAAACAACTCCTTGCAAGTGAGTTGTATGCTATAAAAATTTTCACAATCATCCAAACATGACTTTGCAAAAATTATTACAAGCATGTCATCAAGAAGAAATAGGAATTTCATTTGAGATCCTCTTCCATCAATTCATAACTGACTTTACATGACCATAAAAAGGTTATAAAACAAGTATTTAACTAAAATAATAGATATATGGACTAACCATGTGTCTAACAAAAACTCATAATCCCTAACGTTATCTAAACCGACCTTTGATACCAACTATAAGGCCCCAGCCATAATCCCTCCTTAATATTGAATTAAATGAATAATTCACATTGATGATCTTTTCAGGTTTATAGTTTTAGAGAGTTAGGACATAACTATTACATCTCAAAATATTACAAAGTATACACTTCTATTAAGTTTCCATAAAATACAAACTCTTAAAAAGAAACATGTCTAGTTCCATGTTTTATATAGCATGACTTTCCTTTGATCCCATCCGTGACCCTACTCCTCATTAAGAGCTATAAAAAAATTCAAAAAAACTTGGGATGAGCATAAAAAGCTCATCAAGGTATACACAAAGAATGAAAACTGTTAGTTTTTAAAATCAAAAAGTAAACCATGTATACTTGATCAAAGTAATAATTTTCACCTTTATGAAGTAGTAAAAACTCTTCAATTAATAAAAGATCAATACTTACTATTTTTAACCAAAATATTATCAGAAAACCCATATACATAACATATAAAGGTAACTTGGGACATAAACATACTTAAATAGAATAACCATACGGTTGAATTCCATACATATCACTTAATGGAATAGCCATACGGTCGACTTCCATACCCAATTAATTGGAGGTTATAACATAACAACCCGTCCTGGTATTCGCGACACCACCCGTCATATGGTTTATCACGTAACCACCCGTCAAATGTCCAAGTACCATTATAAAATTATAACACATAAAAAAATTATAAAGGAATGAAAACATTTCCACATTTCAAGCACAATATAACACTTAAATATATAGACTTAACAAATACATTATCAAAATCATTTTCAATACCAAAAAAGAGTATATGGTATTTTTTACTTTTAAAAATATAACGGCTTGTTGAGGAAGCCAAAGATCAAATAATACTCACGGCAACAGAAAGGTCATTGTCATGGTGTATGTTAAAAAGAAACATACTTTTTGTCGTTTAGAAAAACGCTTCGTATAGAAACGATTCATTTCGAATAAAGGTATTAGTCAAAGGGGTTTATACACCATATAAAAGAAAGTTGTGTATAAAACAAAATATACCTCAATGAAAGGAGATTGAGACGAAGTCCTTTACAAAGTCGGTATCCTTAGATTAAGGAAAAATAAATTACATGATTATGTGTGACAAATATTAATACACCAAATATAAGTGTATATTAAGTGTAAAACAATCAGAGGTCATTCACACATAATCTAGGAAAAAAAACCAATTACATAGGTATTTAACTCAATGAAATGAGATTGAGTTATGATTTCCCATACAAGTTCGTCTAAATGACGTAAGAATTTATCAATGAGATGATTATGTGTAGAAATAGTATATCCACCCAAAGGTTTGTGGAAATTACAACATAGAGATTCCACACATAATCTTGGCATAGTAAAATCAAGAAGCATAGGTTTCACCCAAAGAATTGAACGTGGGTTATGAAGTTCCCTTACAGAAATTCGACAGCCTAACGGCGTCACTTCAAAATTCAGAAAATGAGTTGATGAGAGATAAAAAGGGTATCTCATCACATATACATTAAATTTACAGAAATAAGGATATATAAGAACATATACAAACATAATAATATGTAATTTAAAAGACATAACAAAAGAAGTATTTTTAAATAAGAGGAGGGTGAAAGGTCCCCTTACTGATTTGGATAACTTTCAAAACATACACCCCATTGAAGAAGGGCCATTCCACGAATATGTAAAAACCCATAAATCAAATTATATTACACAAAGAGTATAATAATGGGAATTACATACACCACTCAAAGTAAATGGTGGAAAATGTAGCATAAATCTCACAGGAATAAAAGATTGATGAAAAATACCTTATGAAAATTCGGCAGCCTAACAGCGCCACTTAATACATCCAAAAATGGATAGATGAGATCAAATAGGGTCTCTCATCATATTAAAATAAAATATACAGAAAGATGAATATAAAAGAACATTCCCCAACATAAAAAATAGGAGATTAAAATAAGTGACATAAATGAGAGTAATTAAATTGAAAGAGAGAGGTTGGATCTCTTATGAAAATTCGGTAGCCTAACGGTGCCACTCAAAACATCCAAAATGGTTTGATGAGAGAAAATAGGGTCTCTCATCGTATAAAAATAAAAAAGTACACTAACAGTAATATAAAATAACATCCCAATCATAATAAATATTAGCTTAAAAGGAATGACATAAAAGAGTGTACTTAAAAAGAAAGAGTGGGGTAGGATCCCTTACCTCAAGTCTGACTTGTCTTGTTCGTTTCTTTATATTCCTGAATAATAAACTTTGGTCAATTTATAATTTTTTTAGTTCCTCCTTTAAAGATTATTATTGAGTTCATATCACATATTATAATGTTATAATAATTGGTTAATAATGTGATTTCATATCAGACGTTTTTGTAGATGTTTGGTACATGAGTCAAAAATGAACTTGTTTGAAAATGATTGCCTGTGTAGTTATAATTAAATCATATCCAGAATAGTATTAATGATTTAAATATCATATATATACAGTACATATTCATTTTATACTATTCCATAACATTTTGAGATAAAAATAAATGAAATGCACTATTCATGGGGACGGTAGGCCGTACGTACGCATGAACGCTACTTTAATTTCATTGTCTTATTAATGGAATTAAAAATAATTGAGAGAGATATATATATATTATAATTAAATTATAATATATATGTTTTATAGGTCACATAAGTTCATTAATTTCATTATTTATACATTCCATGTATTGCATGAACTAGTCACATCACTTGAGGGGGAGGTAGTCCACACTTCATCGTATGAAATTATCGTATTTTCACAACATGCAAAGAATAATGTTATGTTTTAAATATAAAATACAGAAGCATATGGATAACTTAAATACCATATATATCATATATAAAATACAGTGACATCATAATGGCCATCTTTAAAGGTGTTAAAAGAATATAGAACAATCATCATTTCGTGAGGCAGTAATTCGCCATCGAGTGAAAGAGAGTGTTCTTTAACCATTAGATGGATGTGTGTGTAAGTGGAGCTCGAATAATTCTTATAACAACATCCAAGTATATTTAAGATACTGGTTTTGTTACAAAAGAAATTAATAAAAAAATTTGTGGGGTTGGATTAGCAAAATAAAAACTAAGCACACAAGAGAAGACATTACCTTTAAATCGGGTAACTCTTTTTAATTTGAGCTCAAAGGCTTCCTTGGAAAGAATTCTGCCCAATGTGAGGCTTCTAGAAGTAAGAGAGGTAAGTGGAGAGACAAAATGGTCAGGGTTTGGCCGAGCCCAAGGCTTGAGAGGTGTGGGTATAGTGGTAGAGGTGGGGGCCTTTTATAAGAGGAGAGGAGGGGACTCTTGGAATGTCTTGAAAAGTTATATTATTATAAAATGTTTTTTGGATTTTAAAGGTCCCGGAAATATATATTTCTAGGATAAGGTGATAAGAGTTATAAATCCTCACATCCAATAGGTTTTTTACAAGTGTAGGTCTTATATTTTACATTATCTTTTCATTTTATTTAAATCGTTAATTAATGTGGTAATTGATGCATCATCATGGTGTCATAAAAATTTAAATTATTTAATGTCTAAAAATTATAAAAAAAATAATGATGTAGGAAATAATTTTTTATTTCTAATGAATATTTATAGTTAAAAATATGACTTGTATAACCCCATGTAAAAATTGTTTTAGTAAAACAACACATGTTTGTGACATTTTAATTTTAACTTTAAATAAAAAGGTATTAATGTCATTTTCATACCATAGTGGCTCCATGGGGTCCCCCAGTTGACCAATGGATTGTCTGGGTCGGTCATGACTCATAAAATAAGGGTAGGACATGAGTAAAGGTCATTTCATATTATTAAAACATTATTTTTACCTTAAATTACACTAATTAACTTTAATCGCGATTAAAAACATAAAAGTTACTATTCAGAAAAAAATTTATTTTAATCCCATTGAACCACATTTGACATCCTAATGAAAAAAATGTATGTCAGATTTTTGAAATTAAAAACACATAGGTGGTAAAATTTCATTTAAATGAAAAATCAGTTTTTTAAGTACCACTTAGTGGTTTCACTATTCATCAAAAATTGATGTTTTTCAGGAAAATATCAAAACATCACCCTAAGCTATATTTGATATTACGAATTCAAAAATGATGCCTATTTTAAAAAATTAAAAACATATAAGTTACATTATTTAATTTAATAATTAATTCATGTTGTCAGGACAAATAACGTGTTTTTATGAAACAATATATATCAAAAGATTGACACTAGTTTAAGTCCAATTTAAAAGTAAAATTAATTCGAACGACCACTATTGGATTAAATGGTAAAAATATATTTTAATTTGACATTAAAACCAATTAAAAAGATAATATAATCATATAAATAAATTATATTAAAAAGAGGTTTTGAATTAAAATACAACATTTTTCACTATTCATTAAAAAATGAACTTTTTCGGAAAAATACCAAAAATTTACACAAAGTAAATTTTGATGTCCCGATTCTAAAGAAGAAATTTATTTGGTCCAATAGAATGTGTAAGAGTGACCAAAACTATATTTAATGATGGTTCTCCATCAAAAGGCGATAAGTGGTCCTTTAGTGAATATTAGAGTATATATGCCTAAAATTGAATTCTTTTCATATTTTAAGCCTTTATCCTTTATTGGATAAATGTAAAAACATTTAAAAAACATATATAATCATATTATACTTATTCCAATTCATTCCCGCCAATACAATTGATTTGTGTTAACTACCATTTAAAATAATATTATTTTATTACTAGTGTGCAACGTAAGATTTCAATGAATCTCTTTGTTGCGTATCGGTTACGCTGTCGAATATAGAAACCCCTTTAAAGTATAATTAATATTTAATTCGAAAATATTAATAAATATGAAAATTTTTTATTCTTTATTTACCTGGGATGTTACACTAGATTTATGAAAACATATATTATCAAATATAACTCCCCGACTGACAGTTAGGATTTTTTTTATTGTATTTGATAATATCCTAATGTTTTGGAATGGTAGATATAATGTGTTTCTCCTATCAATAAATTCCTATATTGTTACTCTGAATTTTATCATAGATTAATCTTAGAGTAATAACCTTTAATTGAGTTGGTTTGAGTACATCTTGACCATCATATATATTAACAATGATTGTATACTTACAACACTACCATTTTGACATACTTGGGGGATATTCGTGGGTTAAATCACATATTCATTTCAAACCATTATGACAGAATTGAATATATTTATTTTTATCTAGAATATTCCAAATGATTTTTTATCATTATATGATTATTTATATATCAAATTTTCAATATATGTTATGGGGTTCCAATGTTTTGAAATTATAAATTATGATTACCAATTTTATTATATAATATAGTGTAATACATTATTTCAAAAAAATAATTGTAAAATGATTTAAAACTATAACAATGCATGTATTCCATTTTGTTATTTCCAGATAAATTTCATGATTTGGGAGACAACAATCAGTTTCCTGGTCAAGTGGGTAACATAGCCTCAAGCACACATCCCCGAAATCCTAAGGATGAAGTATAATAGTGATGGTCTATTGGAGTATAGTGGGGAGACTATATCCTTATGATCATAGTAACACGTTTTTATAATTTTTCAGGGAACAATCGATACATAATATGAATTACTGATATAAGATAGTATCTAGATAATAGTAATAACAATAATACAAAAAAATACGATCATATACAATATGATGATTATGTCGTGTCACTATAAAAATGGTAGGCAATACATAGAAACAAGCTTCACATACATTACATGTTGAAAAATAAAATAATGAAAAAAAACAATTATCTCCATATTGCATCATCATCATATATCATTTATAAAATACCGTGGATCTAATCAGAATAACAATAAATCATCAGAGAGTGTTAAAATTCCCCTTCCAGTACATATATTCATGCGGTCTCTCTATTTACCCAATGGTATCTTAAATATGGTGTGAGATAAAACTCCTTAGGTGATTATCAATGGGGTCTATAACTTGTCTAGTTGGCGTGTGGACAATGAACATGTGTTTATTTTAACATTGGTAAAACATTAATAAAATTAAATTAAAAAATATCATATGTTATCCAGTACAACATAACTGATATCCCTATGAAAAATAATCACAAACAATAAAAAATGGATAATTGTACATTATAAACAATCTATATGATAATATCGTGTATAACCACAAAAATTAGATAACCCTACCAGTACTATCTATAAAAAATGTTCACCATTTATTTTGTTCTATGATGAGTGATGTTGCTTTAGTCAGGAATATATGAGATCTAATTTATATATGATAAAGGAATAAACTATGATTAATTTGAGAATATCTATGAAAAATATGAAATGAATTGGGTGGAATCCGAGGAGATACATTATATAATTCAAATAAATCCATATACAAGTAATTGAAATTTCCTTGGAATACAATTGAATCATGATCCATGGAGACCGTCCAGGACATTCTCTACCATAGATAATATATATCCAGGTATTAGAAATGTCCATGGTATCCAATAGAATAAGTATCAAAGGATAATAAATGCCAAAGGAATCTAAATCAATTATGAAGTTCACAGATTTAAAAATCTCCATGTAACCCTATTGAATTAAGATATGAAAAGTAGAAATGTCTATAGAATGAAATATAATAATCAAGTCTTTAATCATTTTCTAAAATCATTTCAAAACCACTCAGATTCAAGGAGTTTATTAAACTCATATTCAAATTTTCCGTAAGATCCACTGAATCATTGGAAAGAATATCAGAACATGTATTCACATTGAAAGGATGAATAAGCCTTCCCCTCTTTATTGACTCGATTTTCATTCAGTTTATTATGGCCCACAAAAAATCCATCGAGCTCGCACACATCCAATATGGTGGAATATCACAAGGAAGATACATAAACACAGATCAATAGTTGAATATATTTATTATACAATCCTCGAACAATATAATCAAAGTCGTGGGCATTCTGAAAATGTATTAAACAATTTCAATAATATATTCAATTGTTTTAGTTGATACATTGGATGGACTGGTGTGTGTCACTATAAAATAAAGTCATATAAACACAAAACATAACGAAAATGTATAAACCACATAATATATTCCTGTGCAAGAACACTCATCTAGTATAAACTATTTAATTGATCGAAAATGGAATAAAATGGACAATCAAATGAATACACTTCAAATATGTAATATTATCTTCAACCAAAATAACTATTTTGGGGAGAATGTTAATGTTGGAAGGTGTAATATGAATTGGGAACTCACCGTCATGAATCTAACGAGACTAACAGAAGAATAGTCATAGACAAGATTTTCAAAACAACACCAACGCCTAGGGTTAGTCTTTAAGTGATACTCCTTCAGTGGCAAAACTGTGCGTGTGGGAGAAATAGTTATGGGATAGGTGAATATATCAAAAATAGAGAACATGCCAATTAATTTTATAAAAATATAACACAATGAGATTGAACATAGTGTATGATCTATATGCTATATAATTGTAGAGTTTCCCCCTATAGTGAAAATACATTAAATATCATGAAATGTTCTTGTCATGCCAATAGATGGCGTGTATTGAGAACATGTCGTTTATTCCAAATACACGAAATGTACATTCATGCATCTAACCTTTATCCCCATTTTTTATTTTTTCCAAAATAATCCCAACCATTCCAGGGGACAAAAATTATGGTCTATTCCAATATGATAACATAATATGATTGTAACATGAAATAAAAGATATATACCTCACTTCAAAACATTTTTTCTTATATCCACCAGGGAAAAAATATAGCATGATCTATATCATAAAAAATTATATCATTATTTTGTATTAAATATCCGGTTATAGCCAATAACCTTTCCTATATAGAGAATGAATAAATATGGTACCATTGTATCATATATTAAATAAATAATTTGTAACGTCAATTGATGTTATCATATATTATAATTTTATTTAATAGATCACTAGAATCCTTCTTAAGTATTTTTTTCTAAATCATATATTAAAATATAAAAATGCATATAATATTAATGAAAAAAATTTCAAAGAAAATGACAATTAGAAATTTTATAAAAAAATTTAAATCAGTGATCTGTCATGACGGCGTAATGTTTTTTTTCAATTCAATGTATGTTAAAAGATAAAATTTTATACATTTTTTTTAAATCCAAAAAAGTATATAATAAAGAGATAGTCCACAAGGATTACTTAAAAAAATTATATAAAAAGTTTATAAATATATAAAAATAACTTTAAACTAACATATTATTTTAATATAAAATATTTTTAATCATTTTTCTAAAAATGTTAACTTGTTAGAAAAAGTATTTTCTATTGATTTGTAAAACATAGTTGTTTTTCCTTAAAAAAAATTTCAACCTCATGAGTATATAAATAGAGGAAAATGAATGGAAAATATTTATTTTATTGAATAACATTATTTTAAGGTAGTAAAATGTTAATTTATTATGTATCAAATAATTGACTTACTCTAAATTCAGGCATAAAAATATCATCATCAAAATATGATTAAAACAAAATACCCTTACCTCAAGTCCATATATCATTGTGCATGTTTGAACTTCTTGTATAATTATTTTTTATAATATCATTACAAAAACATATTCATGTCTATAATACCATTTTTTAATTACATGTGACATATTAAAAATAACTAGTTAATATTTCATTTTTAATATCAGTGTTCTGTGTGATAACTTCTTTTTTCAGGCATGTTTTCTTCAGTATTAAAACACACATATTGTTCATGTATCAATCATAAAAATTATATTAATCATTATATTAATATCATATTTATTTAATATATTTATTTATATTCATCTATAAAGTGCTGAGATAGAATAAATTAATTATATCATTCATCCACATGACATGTCATACATATAAATGAACATTGATTCCATTATTTGGAGGATGGTAAAAAAAAGAAAAAATAATAATTCCACATCATAAATTATTTAATATATCATATATATCGTACATATTCATTAAAAAGATCTTTTTAACAATCTATATCAAAATACAAAAAATTAATCTCATCACATCGTGGAGATGGTTGTTCACATGCATGAATGAACAACATTATTTTTCTCTAATGGAGGGAAAAATATGAATGATGATAATACATTATATATTTATATGAATATTTATCACATAAATAAAATTTATTTATAACAAATACATCATTATAAAAAACAATTTAATAGAGTTATAAAAAATTTATTACACAAATAGGTGGAGAAGGTAACTCATATGTACGAATAAGGAATATTGTTTTCATTGGATACAGAATAGGTGAAAACAAATGTACCTTAATCATAATAACATGTTAATATTTTTATGGTAAAAAATTAATTATTAATAAAATTTTAACATATATTTTAATAAGTTATAAAAATATATAAAAAAGTAAATTCTCTATTACGAAATATACCACTTTAAAAATAATCCCCTTTCACCTTACCCATTAAAAATTAAAGGGATGCTACTTTTGGAGGAAATGAATATCTTAAACGTTTTAAAGAAAAATAATGAGGTATTATTATAGGTTTATCCAAGATATAATGTAAAAACATTTTCCTAAAAGAGTGGATAATTGGTACAATTTAATTTGTTAAACGATGAATGAATTGGAATTTAAAAAATGGAAACAATATTATTGAATAATTCTATTGAAAAAAATCATCCAAATGTCTATAGATTAAATTAAAATGATTATATGATTTACATATAATCAAAAAATGAAATTTGAAATAATTTTGGGGTCATTATAAACAATATATTTTCATTAACTCATCGGTTAACCAATTTTAACCTTTATAGTGATAATGAATTTTAATTACTATAGTGTTATAATTTTATAAATATGGTGAACATTGAATCCTAAGGGGAAATTTGATTCCATTTAAGTTCAATTGTTATAAAAATTATAATCAAGAATTATTTTTACTATCTTTATATAATTTAATAAAATATTTTTTGATGAAATATACATAATGTCATTTCTAAAAATAATTATTTAAATTTTCATTAATGTCGAAAAGAAAAAAAAATATATTTGAATCTCAAAATGTCATAATCTCATCTATGAAATTTGAATGTAATAAAATGCTGGAAAAAATATGTTAGTAAAATTACTTTATATATCATATTTTTTAAATTTTTTATTTTATTTTTATATTATCTAAATTAATCTTTTGTTTGAATTGTATTAGATATTAAAGTAATTATTCTATAACACATATATTCGATGTAATAGATATTAAATATAAAACATATTACATATTGATCATTTGTATTAATGGATTAAATATAATATTTTCAAAGATTATTTTTGGCATAGATAAGGTCAAGTCAATTACCCACTATTATTACATCTGGGATGTGATATAAAAATATTCATTATATAGTTTTGTGGATATAGCATAATATGATGGAATACATAGAAATTAATATGTTAGGTGTGAGAACTCAAAAGAGGCAGAGACTTCTTCTCCTGAAGCTTTCACTTGGTAATCTCCAATATTTGAGATTATGAGAATAGATCATTCAGTAGGAATTCGACATGATTTTTTGTAATCATATATTCCTATCCATGAGGGTGTGTAATTTTCTTTATTAATTATTATTATAATTAATAACTATTATGACACTAACACTTCAATTAACATACAGAAATAATCATGATATATGATGGTGGGATGTATGGTATGTTTGGTGCATCATAATAGTCATTTAATTTATGGGAAAGAAGATGAATTATTTTTTTATCCGCCATTATGAATGTTGACAAACCAACCATTTGATTCATATAATACTATCACAAAATTCCATTTCCATGTTGTACCGATGAATTTAAATCATATAGTCTTGAAATATGTATCATGAATACAGGTTGATGAAATCATCATGTAAACCTCATGATGATATCATATAAAAACAACATTCTATTACATAGAGATCTCTTATATTTTGTTGTATTTATTGTGACATTATGTTATTTCAAGTGGGTTCCATGACGAATTTTAGATATTAATTTTTGTGTTTAGGCATGTCTTTGTAATTCCAATTGGAATGAATCATTACCATGACCCGCTTTCTTCAAGATGTTGGAGGGGATAACAAAGTGCCTGGAAATTCCTTCCTCATGTTGAAGAAGATATAATGACATTTGAGTCCCACCGTTGTTTGGCCATGGAGTAGTGTCTAGCACTAAGGGTATAGAATATCACATAGTATAGAATGAATTACACTTTTTAAACAACATGATCGGTAGATATGATGGTCAATCCAAAGAAAATTCGAAAACTAGATGTCAAACTAATTCCAGAAATAGATTCCCACATTCATGTTCAAAAGTAAAGAAGATAAAAAGAACAGAAAAGTAAAAATACAAGTACCAAATAAAAAGGAGACTAATAATAAACATCAACAAATCCCAATGCTCGATCTAGTAATGTCCAACACGATCCTCAATGTCTTATTGGAAAAAAATGGTTTATATACGTTGGGTGAGAATAATAGTATACTCATTGGGGAAACTAAATCCCCCCATACACTACTGAGGAACAAACTAACATACCTATGAGAAATTAGTAGAACCTAAAAGTTTCCCTCAAAAAATAATAACCCAAATAGCCTCACCAATGGGCCATAACCAAAAAATTCAGTTCAAGTAACGTAGTAGTATAAGCACATCGATATTTGAGTACCCTGTAACTCTTTCCCACTAGTTAACTGATCATCCCTAACAACTAACAAGATGATTATACCACTATTCAGATATAGAGTCCTCCTGCCACAACCTGCCTAAATATTTCTCAGCCTCAAACCACACAAAATCTCGCACGTAGACACCTAGTCCACAACAACCATGCCTCTCACCGGAAGACACCTTGGCCTCATCCAGATGACACTAGTGAAAACAATCCTGGACCGCAACCACCTAGGCCCCATATCAACAACAAACCATTGTACAAAGGATATCGTAATATGTTAAGCCTCAAGACAATACAATCGTCCCATATATGCTCGAGCAGTAAGAATACAGATGATGGTTCGAGGAAGAAACTCAGTAACTAGCCATCCATCCTTCCACTGGGATGTTGGGAAAGTATTCCTCCCCCATCAGATGTAGATGTTTGGCACATAGTTTACAAAAAGGGTGGGGTGCATATCGAAATCAGAGGAAACTACAATTTATCTATGTATAGGTAAGAAAACACTCATCCCACCCTATAGGATTCAATAAACCAAACAAAAGAGCCCACCAGTACCACCTTTTCTGCTACCCCAATATGAATAACCACACTACACCCCCTACCAACACTTATCCCAAACCATTTTTATTTAACCACTTTCCGTTTATTTTTTAAGGCAGTCACTATAATTTATTATAGCACTACTGGGAATCTACCAACACAAACCATACCAAAACAAAAACCAAACAAGATTTCTATTCCCACTGCTCAACCCTATTAAACCACTTGAAGCTATATTTCTTCAATGTTATACACAAAAATCCTTCTCTCACAAAAAATATATATATCCATACTCCCAAAAAAATTCCAGATACAATCCCACTGTGTAAAAGTTTATAACCACCCAACAACGTCGCTACCCAGTGTTGTTTTATGGCCATGACACAAAGGAAGATCAACTGCCTACAAGATCATCTATTCCACAACCAATCATTCTATCAAACAGGGATAAAAATACACCCCCAGTACTGCCCCACATTCAAATCCCACAACAAATTATCCTAACTCACAGTCTCGATGTACACACATACCACACCCTTCTCATGGAACCATCTCCTCTATCCAACTTTGCGCACACAACGATGTTCTCAACAACAACACCACACAACTCAAACAATGTTACAAAATTCAACATAACACAACACTCAGACACACATGTCAAAAGGATATATATATTTATATTTAGATTTGGTAATCACTTTTCTTTAGTACTTTGATAAACAATGGTGAACATACAAGGGTTTTCATCATGGGGAATCCATTTCAACTAACTAATCATATGTGTTTATGTAGTTTTCATGTTATGGAATATTATCAAACATTATAACAAAAAAATGTGTCACCACCAATGTGCAAGAAAATACCACCAAAATCCAGGATTATTATACAAAATAAATCCCCAATAAATTCAAAAATAATCAAAAATATAAAAAAGAAATCATGCGATCAAACATAAATCCGTTGTGATTTTTTACTTCATTACCCCCACCATCTTTTGATCATATTCCCTTATTATTTATTTATTTATTTAATAAATTATTTACATATTCATCTTAATGAATAATTAGTAATCCCACCTCGCATGATGACAAATTAAATAGTGACTGATGGAATTCTACCAGATTATCAAAGTATCAATTTTCCTCTGTGCACTAAGAACATGGGATTACACGAGCAGTAAGAAACTCCATGAAAGATGAACCAAAGAGCTCTAGTCCAAGTGCATGAATCTTCTAGGGAGGAAGTCTCTAGGAGCACCAAATGTGAAATTCCAAACACATGAGGAAGGGAAGATTTCGATATTAAATAGACGGATCATATTTTAATGGAAGAATAGTTTCCAAAATATTTTAATCGTAGGATCATGGTTAGGATCACACTGTTTGGGTATCTCAAATAATCCATGATATTAGGATAATTAATTGTATATTTTATATCTTTCAAAAAACACTTAAAAATTCCCAAACAAATATTTAATATCATTTTACGTCAAATAAGACGTAAGAGGGGAAAAACAAGAAAACTGTGAAAAACTAGAAAAAATTGTTAATGAGTCACTGATGGGTGTCTCACCGACGTGGAGCCACCGATGGGTGAGGTATCGATGTGACCTATTGATGTTGAACCACTGATTAAAACCCTCCAAACCCAATGACCTACCAATGCAATGACCTACCGACACCCTAACCTACTAAATCCATGACGTACCGAAGCCTTAACCTACCGATGCCACGACCTACTAATGCCCTGACTCACCCATGAACACACCCCAGACTCATAGATGCTGACACCCCTTACTCACCGATGCCTACAACCCTGACTCACTAATTTAGATGTTGTTGACTAACTAATACTGATACACTGACATGTTGATGCACTGACATTCCAATGCACTAAAATGTCGATGCACTGACATGCCAAATAAAAATTTATTAATTTTGCAAACTCTTGAAATGGGCCACCATTTCCTCAAAGAACACTGTAATTTCTAGATTTTCACAAAGTATGGTCTTGGGGAAATATGGGTTATTACACCATATACTTCTCAAACTATTCTCATCCTAGAGAATTTCAAAACATATATAGAAGAAAAAATGTTTCCGAACAACCACACCTTAAGACACCCATCAGGAGAAGCCACATTACATTATTTTTAAGGCTATAATGAAAACAAAAACATCCCATAACACCTCCTTCTCATCAATATATTGAAAATCAGTGCAAAAACATGAGCAAAACACAGCCCCAAAAAACCACACAACACCAATTTTAACATTTTTTAGGAACATGGATTAGATATATCATTCCTCCTTTCAATGACACTATCTGCTTTGGGAGGAATTATCACACCCACATAGGCTTAATAACATCTTCGTTAATTTTTTTGGATTAGTGATCTGGTCCTCACCACCCAATATTTAGTACTCTTCACCCAAAATCATAGAATAGTGAAACAACTTATCATAAAACAAGAAAAAAAATACATTTTATTGCATGAAATATAAAAATCAAAATAAAAAATAAAACTTAGGACATCTCTGGGTACTAGGAACACATCTGTGCTTCTCACAACTATGTACTCTCCATGAGGTAACAATGCCACCATAATGTATTAACAAAATGAATGGTCCACCCATGAAGAACCTTCTCCTTATGATCCTCAATTCTAACCTGTCTCTCCATGAAGTTTGTGTCATCAAAGAAATACAACTATCCCCATCCTATGACATGGAAATCATCGTGTATATACTGATGAGGCTGATATGCATGGAAGACAACGTGGATTCTGTCCAACTTTGTTGGCAATTCCATTTGATATGCCTCATCGCCAACATGTCCCAACACCACTAAAGGTCCGATGAACCTGGGAAAAAGCTTTCTTTAAAAAAATTATGATGCCCATGCCAAGAGGAGACATTTATGAACATGTGGTCGCCAACCTCTAACTAAAATAGCCTACTACTATAATAGGAATACGACTTATACTCGTCTTGAGCTGCCTTAATCCTCTAATGCACAATCTAAACCTTCTTTTTTATGCTCAGCACTACCTCTAGTCGAAGAAGGGCTACATCCCCTACCTATGTATATTATACAGGTGAATGACAAGATCTTCCAAAAAAATTGAATAGTTCCATTCTAATGGTAGAGAGATATATAATATTGTATGAAAACTCTACCAGGGGAAAGTGTCACACCCACAATTATCCAAACTCTAGATAACACACTCGTAGTATATCCTCAAATGTTTGGATGGTCCACTCTGTCAACCCATCCTTCTGAAGGTGGAATTTAGTACTAAGGCTTAACTAGGTGCCAAAGGAATGATGAAATCCCCTCCAGACACATGATGTAAATTGTATATCCCGATCTGAGACAATGGATCTTGGAACTCTATTCATTCATAACACCTCATCCACATACCACCGTGTTAAGGCATCCACTCCACTCGACTCCTTTATTTCTATGAAGAGAGATGATTTCAGAAATAAATCCACCACTACCCTAAGAGGATTTCATCCTCCCTGAGAACTAGGTAATCCTATGATGAAATCAAATGAGATGTCATACCACTTCCATTGCTGACATATAAGGGCTGCAACAGACCTCAGAGAGCATGATGCTCAGCCTTCAACTGCTAACACACTATGAATCATTCCACAAATTCTTCCACTACCCACTTTATCTAGGGACACCCAATATATTTCCCCAAACCTCAGTACATCTTCATAAAATGTTAGCGTAACATCAAGGGTGAGCTATGGAAGTCACATAGAACCACCACATGCATTTCCACTGGGACAAACAGATTCCCTATATACAACATATGATTCGGAAAATCCTCTGACCATCCCTCTAGGTAATCACCCTGGACTATGGGATCATGCATTACTTCACCCTCTGAGTGTCCCCAATGTGAATCCAAAACATGTCGCACTAAAAAAGACTACACTGTCATTTGTAACAGATATCCTCTGCCAATGCCCACTTCAGCGTCTAAGAAAAATGCTATGAACTCCTCCAATTCCATCCATGAGTTCCTGGATCCTCAAACTACATCCTTTTGCAACATCGTACAGAAGGCATAAAACATCATATTCTTATTCCCTATGATGTAATATAGTTCAATGTCTTAATCCTTGAGTGATTCCTTTCACATTTGCTTCCACAAGTTCAGGTATCCGTAGGAAAAGTTATATCTCATGTATTGTGATCTGTAAAGACTAAAGAATGCTCCCAAATGAGGTAATGTAGCCACAACATCAGCGTAAACAAGACTATCGCAATATCTATATCATGGGTGAGGATGTAAATTCCTAGACCCATAAACGATTGCACCATCCCACTGCATCAAAAAACAACCCAAGCCTAGGGAGAAAGTGTCATAGAACTCCACAAACATCACCCCTTCCTCTAGGAACCTATGCACATGGGCAATGAACAGATTCCAATTTAGATAGATAAAAGCATCATGAAAATGCTCGCTCCACCCAAAGGCCTAGTCTTTTCTTGTCAATGATATGAATGAAGTCTTAACTGGAGAGAAGTTGGGTTCAAAACACTAGTAATATTCTACCAGGCCTAGGAAGCTACAAAACTATGACACATTCTTGGGTTCTACCAATGAAAAAACTACTTCAAACTTTGACGAGACCACCGCAATCCCCTGCCGAGACACCACATTTCAAAGGAAGTGTACCTCTTGCATGCAGAAATTGCACTTGGACAACATTCCATAGGGATGGTGGTGTCAGAGGACTTCCATGATAGTCCTCAGATGGCCAGAACACTCTTACTCTAATATTGAGTAGACTAGGATATCATTGATGAACATGATGACGAAGTGGTTTAGGTATAAATAGAGAACATAGATCATGATCCCCATGAACACAACTAAAGCATTTTTGACACCAAAGGGAACGACCACAAACTCAATGAACTTATGCCAGCACCTGAATGTAGTCATTGGGATTTCACCATCCTTCACCATCAACACGTGATATACAAAAAGTAGGTCGATAATAGAGAACAAACATGCCCCCTTTAACTGGTCAAAAAGATCATTGATTCATAGAAGGGGGTAATGGTTCTTGACCGTCACCTAATTCAGTATCCGGTAATATATGAATAGTCATATACCACCATCATCTTTCATTGTGAAAAAGACTACGTCACCCCATGTCAGCAAAATTGGCCGGATAAAATCCTTCTCCATCATGTCTTCAATCTGAATCTGTAACACTCACAACTCTGAAGGATCCATCTGATAGGGAGCCATCTAATCATACATGCACTGTTTTTCAATTCTACACCGAACTCAACATCACGTCAAAGGGGTAGTGTCACAAATTATTCAAGGAAGATATCCAAGAACTCACTAACTACCCCCATAAAATTCACCATCAATCTTTCTTCATAATCCAAAAACATCTCATCTAAAAAATAATGAAGAGGCTCCACACACCGACTGCTCTCCTAACAACTATGCTCGATAATGAAATTTACGCACTAGATTACCATATATGAGAACATTAACCTTATCTATATGTATTTGATAACATCATGCATTGAAAACAACCAATTGATTCCTAGGATTGCATTCTATTGATGATTCTTTGGAATAATTACATCCCCATTGGACTAATGCATTCCTATCATTATTCTATATTCCCAGCAAACATCAAAGAGACTAAACTGACCTCTAACTAGTGTTCTCAACACCAAGGGTATTGTAAGTATCTGTTTGTTTGTAAACATATCATGGGTTACATTGGGTGAAAATAAGGAGTGTGAAGCTCTTGAATCAAATGAACATTCCAGAGTACTAAACATGATGATTGTATATCGAAAAGCCTCTAGACTAGAAGGAACTACTACCTATATGGTGTGTAAATTCCCACACAAAGCTCATATCCCTCTATGCTATTGACCACCTCCCTGAAAAAACCCTAGTTGAGGTATCATATGAGAAAAATGAGGTAGTACTCTCACAGAACTGTCCACCCAAGGTAGAAAGGGAGCTCGCTTCCCCTGCTGTTGGAAGGGCCTGACTCGGAACTACTACTATTTTGGTGGTCACTAAAATAATCCACTCCAATGTATGATGAATAAACTAATCCTTGGTTATGAAGATACTTGCGGCCTCCACAGATAAATCACCTTGGTCACGTGCCCATGGGGAATGTGAGAGGACTATGAGATAGAAACTAGAACTGATGGGGCCCACTTTCTGCTAGCAGAAACCTGGAAGGCCCTAATGTCTGATACCTATAGCTTAATGCTTTCCCCTTCGAATAAATCGTTTGGAACCCCTCTTGTGGCACACCACCTTGTGATTTCACCATATCCACATCATCGACCTTATTATGAACCTCTATGTATGTTATTAGAGTGAAAGGGGAAACATCACACTGAAGAGAAGGTAGGAGAGCTTCCAATAAGAGTCTCTCTCAGGACTCCTCATCCATAAAAAGATCCAGTTCCAATCTTAGGATATCCACGAACTAGATCCATAGTTCCCTCTCCAACATACTCCCCTACTGGAAGGATAGTTTTCCATGTTTCTTCTCAACCTTAATTGTGGAAGAAAGAAATCCCACCATGAACCCCTTGTCAAAGTCATCCCATAAAACATCAACATCCTTTCTCTCCTTAAGGTAGAGATTCCCACACTTTTGTGATGCTCCTCACATCTGGCTTACTACGAGTGGAACCCAATACTCTTTTGGAGCTTGTATCAGGTTGAAATCGATCACTTGCTCCTTGTGCCAACACTTCAACGCCATAAATGAGACGTTGCACTCATACATCCACATACTAATTTACCGAAAGGCACAAAGCATATTCTACCACTGGTCATCTTACTCCTCTCGATCGGACTTCCACTGATCAACCAGGTCAACCTTCTGGGTCTCAACTGCTCATACCACATGTGGATGACATCTGGGTATTATAGCTAATAGGGTAAACAAGGAACTCAGATGCCCAAGTAGTGTGAAATCATTATTTTATTTTTCAAAGCATCATTTATTTTAAATTCACAATAAAAAAATGTTATATACGATCACAAGTCATTATGATTAATGTACCATTCCTAGTGTACCTACCCTATAATCTATTTATCCTCACATGGTTGTTTAGTAGGACCGGAGTCCTTGCATCGTATCACGGGGGGCCCTAAAATCTCTTGTACTAGCCAATATTCTCTGACCTATTTCATGCACCATGATTGCCTAACACTATTTCCATATTATCCCATGAAATTCTCACTATGATTAACTATAAAATACATCCTACCCCTCTACCTCCCTCTAATAAAATTTTTCACTAGATTCCTTCTTCAAGATGAGGAATGGGGAAACAATGTGACATGCCTGCCTTCCTTGAGTTTAAGAGAGATAATGAACCCCGAGCCCCACCATCAATTGGACCGAGAGTTGTTACTATGACCTAGGGTATATAATCTCACATAGTATAGATGTCATTATCCATTTTATATAACATGAATAGGAGATCAGATGGTAAATCCCATGAAACTCCAAAAACAAAAAATACATGTAAATCCTGAAATCCATTCCAACATGCATGTTACATAGTAAAGCTAATACAAAGTACACAAAATGTACAAAACATTGTGCCAAAAGAAAAAGAAACTAAGATAAAACAAAAACTAATCCCATGTACCATTCTAGTAATGTTTATCAAGCTCCTCAATTTCCTCCTAGAAACCTAAAATCAATTTATATAAGTAGGTTGAGCATAATAATATACTCCATAAGGAAACTAATGACCCCCTTGGATATGTGGGGGAATATATTGACGTCCCGATTAGAATGTTGTAGAACCTCAAAGCACCTACCATGGAATACTGACTTTCCAAGCCTCACCAAGGAACACTTACTAAATAACTCATTTCATGTAATGTATTAGTATAAGAACATCGATAATTGGGTACCCCACACCACTTTCCCACTGATTAACTACTCATCCATAATGGCTACCATGTTGATGTGACCAATCACACTATACGAATTCCCACTACCACAAACCACACACACACACACACCTGGGATTCAAACCACACACCATCATGCTCTTAGTCTCCTGGGTAACAAAAACCAAGCCCCTCGCCCGAAGACACTAGGGCCTCTTCTCGAAGACAGATGGGAAAAAATAATGGCCCACAAACCACTAGGTATCTCATCTACAACAAACACGTTCCCAAATGATCATGGAAAATGGTAAACATCAAGCCTTTATAGATTTCCCGAATACACATGGGTGGTAAGAACCCAATAGAGGGTGAGAGGAAGAAATTCTGTAACCAGCTACCCTTCCTCCAACCACGATGTTGGGAATGACCCCCCCCCCCTGAGATGTTGGCGTTCATAACATAGTGCTCACCAAGGGTAGGGTGCGTATTTAAATCATAAGAAACTAAAATTTATATATATTTATATAGTGCTATGAAAACAATCAACCCAACCTACAGGATTTAAACAACAAAACAAACAAGCCCACTGGTACCACCATTACAGCTTTCCCTATATACATAACCACACAACACCCACATAAAAGAGTAATCCCAACACCTTTTTATTTAACCAATTTACATTTTTAATTTAAAGGATTAAATTTAATTTATTATAATGCTACTTGGAAACGGGAATCCATAACCATACCAAAACGAAAAAAATGATTTTCAGTCCCACTAATCATCCCCGTTCAACAAATATAAACAAACATTATTCATAGTTATACCTCAACATACTTCTCTCACAAACCATATCTACACCCCTAATATCCAACAATTTTAAGATGAAATCACACTACATACAAGTTCATAACCACCCTACATCCCCACTTCCCAATGTCGTTCAACATCCCCGACGCAAACAATGACAGTTTAGCTTCCAACAAGTCCATCCATTCCACAATCAATCAACCTCACAAAATGGTATACCAAAAACCCATCTACTTCTCCACAATCAAATCCCACAACCAATACTACGAATCCACAACCCCGTTGTACACATATTCCACACCCTTATCACAGAATTGACTCCGCGGTTCAACATTGCACCCACAACTATGCTCCCAACAGTAGAACCACACAACTCACACAAAGTTACAAACCTCAACAAAAAACAGCACTAAGACACACCTATAACCGGATGTGTAGTTATATATATTAGTATTTTGAAAACACCATTATTTAGTCCACTTGATAAACATGGGTGATCATATAACGATTTTCATCATGGGGAATCCATTTCAATTAACCAACTCTATATGTTTAATAATTTTTCATGTTATGGCCTATTTTAAAACATTATAACAAAACAAACGGGACAACACTAGTTCACATTAAAACAACACCAACATTCATGATTTTTAAAAGTCATACAACAACAATCAATCCATAAATATACAACGAAATTAAAAAAATATGTGGTAAAGCAGTAATCCACTTTCAACCCATTATTTCAACACCACATAATATTTTGATCATATTCCCTTTTTTATTTACTTATTGATTTATGAATTTATTTAGATGTTATTCTCAAGGAATAACTAGTACACCCAACCCATATGATGCACAATTGAAGAGAGACAATAGGAATCCTTACTGGATGATCAGAGGATTAAATTTCTTCCTTGAAGCATGAACATGGGATCACACAAGCTGTAGTAAACACCAAGAAATGGGAACTGGAGAGATATAGAATATGCACAAGAATCATATATGCCGGAAGGATTAAGGAACACCAAGGGGAAATGTAAAAATTAGAAGGAAGGGAAGATCTCGGATTTGAAGAGCCAAATATTACTTTAAATGAAAAATGTTTTCCAAAAGCTATTAATTTTGGGATCGTAGTTAAGATCACAATTGCTGGTTATCTCAAATCTCCCTAGACATTTGGATAATTAAATATATAATTGATATCCGTAAAAAAACTATTAAAAACTACAAAACAATTCATTCAACTCATTTTACATGAAATAAGACATAAGAGGTGCGAAACTGGTAAACTGGGAAAACTATGAAAAACATCAAATGTGTCACTAATGGGTGATTCACCGATGTCAATCCACCAAGGGGTTAGCTACCAATGTGACCTACTAATGCCGAACCACTGAAAAAATGACATATTGATGGAATGAACTACCGCTTTCCTGACCCACCGGCGCCATGACCTAATGACGCCCCAACCTACTGACACGACAACATATTGACACCCTAACCCACCGATGTTGATTCCACTAGCTAATCAACGTTGATGCCACTAACTCACCAATGCTAATGCATTGACCTATTGATGCATTGAGATGGTGACTCACGAACATGCTAGAACACTAATACACCGACCCACTGACATGCTAACGCACTGACTTGCCGACTAGAAAACTAGAAATATGAAAACCGTTTGAAATGAGTCGTCGTTACCTCCCAGAACACCGCAAACACTAGATTTTCACAAAGTAAGGGTGTAAGGAAATATGGGTTATTATAATCAAAGAGGGTCACATACTATGTGTTTATGTTGATATTAGTAAAATTATATTTTTATTCAGTTAATGTAATAAATATCATACTAATTAATAAGGAATAATTTTATTCAAATTATATTGATCACATAATGTTCATAAAAATTTATTCAATAACATTAGAATAAAAAAATATTAAATAATTTTATTGAATACTTGGTAAATATTTCTTCATTGTTATGTGGATTAATTATTTATTTAAGAGAATATGACATTGTATTCATGTATTGAATAAATACCGAGGAGTTTGAATAGACCATGACAACCCCATGTATGAAAATTATTATTTACAACATGTCAAATATTATTTACCATTATTTAGAATTTAGTGCACCTCTATATAATAATATTATAATTTTGTTTTATTGGGGGTTTTAAAGTTTATATTATTCAATTATGTTATTTATGGAATACTTTTATTTTTTTACCTAAATTTTATCTCAATAAATAGAATATTATATCAATTATGTAGGATATCAATTAAAAAATTGAGAATATAGAATTAGTGCGCACAATGAATACTCTTTCAAATACTTATACTATTTCCATCTCAATAATGAAAAATTTATAAGATATTACTTAAATACAAAATAAAGAGACACTAGGAACAATCAATGAAAGACATATGATTCAAAGTGGCAGTTCTTGACGATCTAGTAGTATATATTAGAGAACATTGGAGCAAGTGTGGTTCCCCGCTTGAGTGACTCTATCCTTTGATCCTCACAACACAATGAAAGAAATATGAATAGTCATTTTGAATTATCAATATTAATCCATGTATAATTTTCCCAATTGTAGGTATTTATTTCGTTATATATTAGATAAATTAATTATAAATATGTTGTGTAAGTTCCTCTCACTTGGTTTTGGGAATGTTTATTATAAAAGATAAATATATATCCCACCACATAATATTTATGATGTTCCTTGAACCAACAACTTGTATAACAAAAGTAACATGTTATTTGATAATTATTTATTTTTTTGCTGATCTAGGGGAAAATGTTCTTATATTTTCGTTTCATAATTTTTATCCTTTAACCATATTTAAATTAACATTCTTAAACATATTCATCATATTCATTCATGTGTTTCATTTTAAAAATTGTTTATGAAAAAATTATGAAGAAACATATATTCCATCGATAAGCTTCTAATTTTATGCTGGTAATGTTGGGATACATTCCATGTACTAGGCAGTAAATTTCATCTACCCTAGTTTGAAGCATCTTGATTCATTAACAGAAACCATGTGCACCACATAGTAAATACACCCTGTGTACATTGTGTATTGACCACCCACCCTGAAACACTACTTTTGGATAACACGACATATATCAATATACATGAAATGTAGTCTACACCAGTTAGTGGCATAAGAAACACAATCTGTGTGGTCATTATATGTAGTCAAAACCACATGAGACTAAAAACAAAATAATTTATGATATACAATACATGCATGTAGTGTAAGTAGTATGTAGTTCATTATTTTCTTCATCTAAATAAAAAGTCACGTTACTGAGTGAGAAAACATAAAAATGGATCAAAAAATAAATGGATTTTAGTTCTCATGTACACATCGTATAGACCTCCCATACACATGTCAAAGACTCAGGCATGTATCTGGGATAAATGGAATGTGGAACATACTGTGTGTATCTTGTCATTACATGACATGTAGTCCTTATTAGGTACACAGTGTAGACTATGGAACCTACCCTAGATACATGATAACCAAGATTCATGGAATGTAACACCCATGTTGTCTCCCAATAATGAATAGAATTAAATATTACATTAAATTGAAAATTTTTATAATTAAAGCCACACTTTATTGATTGGATCACAATTTCATATTTGAAATTTTAATATTTTTTTTCAAGATTTTAAATAGTCAATAAATTTACTGTAATAAAAATTTCATTATTGGATCTATAATTTAATTTCCCAATGTTACATAATTGATTGGTATCTCTAATTATGTTAAAATGATCAATAATATGAAAAGAATTAATTATTTCTTAAAAAAAATTCAAGATCATTCATCATATATATAAAAATGAATAATGTATTGAATGTTATCCAATTTCTTTTTTCCTATTAATTACATGTATGATCGTTCATGAGATTGACTAATACCATTTTATTTGTGGGTTGTTTTAATTTTATTTATTCCATGTGTTTTCAATTATTTAATATAAAATTAAATGATTAACAACATTTCATACATCCCTCCATTATTATGTAGGTCATGTATTTCCACATGCATTGATGTAAACCCCATTTAACCAATCCTTTGGTTACCATAACAGATGATTGAGTAAAAAATACATAAAATTAATAGTATATAACAAGGGGTGTATAGGAAGATCATGAATGAACCATTAGGATTCCAACATTGGTGATAGACATTTGTACAACTCTAATGATGTAACTCATTTAAATAAAAAAATGGAATTATTCTCGTTGGTCATTGGTTGATATAATGTCTGGTCAATAAATAAACCATTAGATAAGATCATGATCATGTAATTTTCAATTTTTTTATTTCATACTTCTATGGTTTATATTTAATATATATGCAAGATAATGATATCATGAATAAATAAGTAAATGTGAATAGGAAAAAATTAATCTAATGAATTGTATATAATTTTGTATTCCAGAATGGTTTATTAATTTACATCTACATAATATTATGATTATATTCAATGGATGAAATATGATAAATTTTATGAATACTAGATTAAAATACCTCAATTCAATTTTTTATCAGACATTTTATTTCAATTACAGGATTATGAATTACACAATATAAAATATGTTTTCCGAAAATCTTTGTTGGGAAGCATAATTTTATACAAAGAGTTGTTGGGAAGGTTTTGGGTTGACTTAATAATTTTACATCTAGTGGTGTGGATCTTTAAGACATTGTGTAATTTAAGGCATTATGTTGGGGAAATATTTGTTCAGATGTTAGGATAGGGGATTCTTCTCAGTAGGTCGTGGATCTGAATTTCCACAGTTGGAATATAAATACCTAACTAAATAGTTTCATGTATATAAACCAAAAATTGGTGTGGTCTAGTGATGTGGATTACATATTATTTCAATAATAATGTTCAAGAACATAGACATTCTGACATCAATGGTGAGGGCTATTAGAACATTATATAATTGAGGAGATAAAATATTTAATAATATAAATTAATTTTTTATATATAACCTAAAATGTAATCATGAATTTTACCAATAATACGGTCTTTTAATTTTAAAATAAAATAGAAATATCCACGTACTAATTACCCCAATGTTCAATATTGGATATGTACAAATTATTAACTAGATGTATCAAACAAGAATGGAACAAATGCCTTTGGGATGTGATACATTATGAATGAGAATAATACATTCATGAATCATCATTTCATAATCTGCATGCTTAGGGGGAATGTAATGACGAGTTCATTGACTATGAGAAACATATGGTTTAAGTGGTTGATATTCATTGTTTCATACATTCATTTTCGGGCTAGTGGACTCATGAAATAATGTTAAAACATGGATGTGTATAGAATGATTAATCACCTCCATGCAACTTACCTAGAGATATCTAGACATGAACTATTTGATATTTACACAGTGTTAATTCAATGAAATATTAGTGACAGATCCCTAGATGGAGCTCATGTTTTTAGGATCATTAGCTACATTGAGTGACTATAGGTTATATAGTTTGAAATCCCTGATGAATGGGGGAAATATCATTTCAATTTCAATCCCCCATAAATTCTCCATCATTGCTGTTAATTTTAATTTTAAAAACATTGATAGGTCTCTATCAGATCATTTGAATGTTCTTCTCCAAATAGATATGTTTATGAAACATGAAAATTATTCCAACCTCATAGAGAAACAATAGAAAGGGAAGTAGATTATATTTGTTATATAAGTTTCAATTTTTCATTCCATGTAGTCGAATATTATGCGTGAAGTAGTGGAACATGCTTTTGTATGTTTCACATGCGGCAAAAATTCCCATTAGAATAAAAACATCACTCATCCAATGAAGCAATATAATGTGTCAGTTGTTTTTTCTATCGAGTGAGGTTTATTTTTCTGAACAAATTTGGAATTAAATGTAATATATAGTTCTCAATTATGTATTCAAATATAGGGACCATATACTTTAAGAATGATTCTCCAGTTTTAGATAAATCATTAAGTATCCAATTGAATTAAACATGTTTTTTAGCTATTGGGGTATACCACCTCACATTGACAAATAGAATTATCATGGTTTTTTAAAGGATTTAAATATGTTCCATATGACACAAAAATAATTATTTCTATATCTAGAATTGATACTGAGCGATAAATTTTCAAATTTGTGAATAATTTTTGTTTCTTTTATAATGATATAATATTTTTTGGTAAGGAACATTTAAATTACCATATTTTTGTAATGATTACATGGACCAAGTAATATAAATTGATAAAAAGATTAAATCACCTCGATAAAACCAAACCAACCATTAACGTCACTAACATGGTCATCCAAATGAAATGATATTGAATAATTTACATCAAGAAGTATATTTAAAAAAAATTTATCTATAACCACCTAGTGAAAGTATCACATGTTTATAAATAAAAATAAACAAGCCCCCATTTAGTAGGAAATATTGAGGGGTTAAAGATATTCTTGAATTTGTTCATACTAATGTATGTGTAAAATTTCTTGTTGATGCATGGGGTTGTTACTCAAACATCATACCTGTTGAATGGCCCGAAGGCCTTATTTTTTATTGATTTTATTATAACCCCCCATTCAAGGGATGGGGGAACTATTACAAGGGCCGTAGGCTTAGGAATTACATTTATCATATGCGTAGAGACATTACACAACCTGTAGGTCTTAAGGAACTCATATAGACTATGACTACTTGAAACTCCTCCTCCCAAGCACCTGCACTGTGATCAGCTCTCCACCTATGCATGACTGTATGGCTAGAATATCCATGTGCAAGGGTGCACATGTTTTGTACTGATGGAAAATTCCATACGCTCTCATTATTCAGTGGATATTGATATGTATACATAATGATTTATAAGTTGGATTATTTTGTTAAAGGATCGAATGAGATCAATGATGATTCAAGAGTGTCTTAAATTTTTATTTAGTGGATACAATATAAAACAAATCACATACATGGAACAAGGTACCATATAAATAGATTGATTTAAGAAGAATATGAATTTTGGAGTGAAAATATACCCATATTATTGAATTTACTTGTGTGAGGAATGGAAGAATTTATTAAATCCTCTTTTGGTAAAAAAAATGTTCACATTAAGGAAAAAAGTGCACCGTTATTGGATACTCTAAGGAAACAACGTGATATAACCTATACAACCAGATAGAAAAAAATGTAATGGTGGGAATAAATTACATATTCAATGAGAAATAGAAAATCATGAAATGATATGGTGGATGGAAGATGGGCTTCGATGTTGTTGATGATAAAGACACATAGTAGTTAGTACATAAATAGATTCCACCATGAACATTTCAAGAAAAAACTGTTCATGAGACACAAGTACTATGCATGAGTACATTTGAGGTTATATAACCCTAATTTTTTTAAATTTTTGGTAATTATAGATGGTGACTTATTATTATTATATAATAATGATCAGCTATCATAAATGGATGTAGAAAGTGGTATAGATGTTTCCATGTGGAAAAAAAGAAATGAATTCTAAAATGGAGTCCATGTACCAAAACCAGGTATCAATGTTTGAAGATCCTCAAGTAGATGTAATTACCGTTGATTAAAATTTGTATTCTAGAAGAATGTATACAACGAAGAGAAATTTAGTACTGATATGAAATTACTGGTATTAAAAGGGTTTAAACAGAATCTAGGAACAACAAATTATTTAATTCCAAAAGAATTGTAATTCACATTTTGTCCTTCCCTAATTGTGAGATTTTGTAAATATATTTCAAATAATATTTCTTTAATGTGAACCTTGAAGAAGATGTGTATATCATACAATCCAAAGGGATTGGGACTCAAAAGGATTCAAGAAAGGTATTCAAGTTACAATGATCAATTTTACAAATAGAAAACGCTAACTAGAACTATTTTTTTTCATTATTAATCTTAAAAAAACTCATTAATTCATTTTATGAAGTTTAAAAAAATGTAATTAAATGAAGTAGTCTAATTTAGAAAAATTTATAAAAAATTTCAATTTATTGACATTTATAAACATCTCTAATTAATTAGGTTTATAAAATATGATAAATTACCGATGTTTATAAATATTTCTATTTAGTGACACAACATTTAATAAATATTTTTAGAAACATTGGTATATCAATGACTCTTAAGGGGAATCTTTTAGAAAAAAATTTATTTAGAGAATCCTCATTTACCTATTTATTTTACAAAAATCGGTAAATCAATCCTCATTTAGGAAAATTTTTAATAAATTTCATTAATTTTTTTAAAAATTTATAAATTTTTTAATAACTATAATATTTTTTAATAGAATTTTATTTATATTACATCAGTACCCCCCCACAAACAATAATTTCAGAAACCTCTTTTACTGCAATCTTTTTAGATCTTCGGTAACTGAAACCTCATTACCTAACCTTTTTGAAATATGTTGCTATTTTTTTTTGAAATTTATATTGTTGTTTCAAAATATATATTATATTTCTAAATTTTTTAAAACAAATTAATATTTTACAGAACACCACCAATCACTCCAATTCGAAAAATGTAATTTTTTTATAACAAATTATAATATATTTTTATAATAATAAAATAAATATTTTCTACCATAGCCCCCCTCTCATTAGAGACACCTCATATAATGATGTCTCTATGAAAATATCATTAATTTTTTTAATATATATTTTTTTAAAATTTCACATATTTTTTTATATTAAAAATAATTATTTTACACCACACTCCAATATTCTCCTCCACTCGTCACATATACACTACTATTAAGATTTTTAATCTTTTTTACAATAAATAAATCAAATTTTTACACCACACACAACATCAACCAACCCTCATTCCTACACCCCCATCCCATGTTCCACATCCAATCTCTCCCACTACACTCTGCTCCCACAATACACATCCAATACCTCCATCCTCACTTATTGACATTGCCAAAAAATTTATTATTTTATTTTGAAAAAAATTGCAATTTTTTTTAAAATTATAATATTTTGTTATAAAAATAATTATATATTTTACATCATCCTAAAAATCAACCCTACTCCCCATGCCTATATTTTTTTTCAAAATATAAAAAAAAATTTATAAAAAAAATTAAATATTTTACACCACCCCCAATTCAATACGTATCTAATACCTTCCTCCTCACTTACTAACATTGCTAAAATCATTGTTAAATTTTTATAAAAAATTATAAATTTTTTAAAAGTTAGTATAACTATTTATACTAAAAATTAAATATTTTACACCACACCAACAATCTATCCTACACCCAATGCCTATTTTTTCAAAAAAAAATATAATACTTTTTTACAATATAAAATTATTTATTTTACACCACAACCCCAATCTATATGAAACTGATTCCACCCTACTCACTTAATAATGTTGCAAAAATCACAGTTATTTTTTAAAAAAATTAATTATTTAAAAATTTATATTAATATTTTATAATAGAAATAAAAATTTTAAATAACACCACTAATCTATCCTACTCCACAGGCATACAATTTTTTCATAATATGTAATAATTTTTTATAATAAAGAATAAAATATTTTACATCACACCCCCAATATCTCCCACTCCCGCAGCCTACCCCTCCCCCCCCCCCCCCACACCCACCCTCGTCCCACACTCCACATCCAATCTCTCACACTCCCCACCCACTACCAAGCTATATAATCAATCCCTCCCTCCTCCATCACTACACCCCCTCACACAGGCACACTACCTCCCTAGGAATTTGATCCCATAAGCAGATGGGTTATAACCCAACGACATGACCAACTGACCATTATCAATTAAAACTATAAAATTGTCTTCTATTATGTTTTAATAAATAAAAATAGAAATACTAATTAAAAAACTAATATTATATTATAATATAGATATAATAATATATATATGTTTGTATTTGTGTTTTATATTTTATGTTTATACATATATATAAGTTTATAATATTAAATATATATATATATGTTTATCTTTTACATATATGATTTTATTATATATACATATATATGTCATTACATATTTGTATGTCTTTATTTTTTAATATATTTATATAGTTATATTTTATGTTTATATATAGGTTTATATGTCTATATAAAATAAATATGTTTATATCTTTAATATATTTTTATCATATAAATATATCTATGTTTATACATATATGTTTTAATTTTATATTATATATATATTTTTATATTTTATATTTATATATATTTATGTTTATATTTTACATTATATATATATGGGTTTATATTTAATGATTCTATATATGTTTATATTATATATATATATATAATTTTATATATGTTTATGTATGCATATGTTTTTGTGTGTGTGTTTATAAATATATACAAATGTGCATGTATACATTTATATGATTATAATTATAAATATATACAAATAGACACATTTTAAATACCTTAAATTCATTAATATAGAAATGTTTTCTTAAAAACGAGACTATGTTAAAAATATGAACTATATATATATAATTATATTTTTATATACATTTATACATTTATATATTTGTTTGTGTGTGATTATATATATATATATTTAAATACATGTATATATATATGTGTGTGTGTGTGTGTGTTTATATATATATATATATCTATCTATCTATTTCTAAAAATAACTATTTTAGTTTATTTATGTTTATAGATATGTGTCAATATTTTAAAAAAGTAATATATTATATATTTAATTTTATAAATTAATAAATAAATATATATATATATATATATTATATTTTCTTCGTAATATTTTTTTGTTTATATCCATAAATTCATATTATAATTTACATATATGTGTTTGTATTTTACATATATGATTGAATATTATATTATATATATATCATAATATATCTATATATTTTTATGTTATATTATATACATATGTTTATATTTTATGTTTTTATTATTTATATGTATATGTTTGTAGTTTTTATATCAATTACCTATAATATATATATATATAAGATAATATATATGTGCGTCTGTATCTTTATATATATATATAAGTGTATTTCTACATATATATAATTATACATATAAATATATATATATATAACTTGCTATTTTTTAGAACACTATTAAAAATGTCACTATAATAGCCATGTTTTCTTAAAAATGTGACTATATATATATATATATATATATCTCTGTGGGTGAGTGTATGTGTATATGTGTGTGTATATTCATGCGTCTATGTATATATATGGTAATATATATATATATATATATATCTCACTAAAAAAATATTTACATCAATTCATGTAAATGAGAAATGTAACTATATTTTTTTATGAATTTTTTATCAACAATTTCTCCACATTTTTGATTTCTTTCATGAAAAAAATTTCTACATTAGTGAGAGTTCCTAAAAAATGTTGCAAAATTAGTGATATATCATAAAAATGTCACAAAAATAGCGACATTTATGAAAAAATACACTAATTTTTCCATGTTTTTAAGGAATGGACGTTATTTTAGTGATTGTTTAAGAAAAATCTCTATTTTTTATGATATTAAGAAAATGTTGTTTTTAGAAACATTTTTTCCAAAAGGCCTATAATTTAGTGACATTTATCACATTTATTATCTAATTTAGCGGGGTTTATAGTAAAGATCTCTATCATATTTACATTTTTAAAAAACATCACTAAATTAGAAACAATTTTGAAGAAACATGGATTTTATATATTTTATTTCATTAAACATAGCTTATTAAGAAACATTTTTTGGAAATTTCTCTAATTTTGAAGATTTTCTTCAAGATATATCACTAAATTAATGATTATTTTAATTAAAAGAATTTTAATTATTGACTTTAATTAGATGATGATAAATTAAGAAAATTTTCATGAAATTCCTTTAAAATAGCGATGTTTTTAGGATGCCTCATTAAATTAGTTACGATTGATGAGGATGTTTGCTAAATTAAAATATGGGCATCATTTTTTAAAAATTTCACAATAAAACATTGTTAAGATGACAGTTTTTGTAGTTGTTGTTCATTTACACCACCATCGATGTTATGAAATATTTCATCTTATGTAGGAATTGTTTAATTTTGTTTTATACAGAATAAACTCATGATCTGTGTCGATAAATAATTTAGAAGGGGAATAATAGATTTCTTAATAGTAGTTGTAGATGGAATATCTCTCATAATAACTAAAATACCATTCTTATAGTTTGTTAAGATGTGGTTTAATAAATTGTACTACATGAACTATTATGTATGTAAGAATATATAATTGAGATCAAGATCTATCTAGGTAAATCCAATCGATTGATCATGTTTTGTCAAGGTAAAAAAAATTAATGATAATGAAAAGAATCATTATGAAAAAAATCCAATATAGGAATATTTCCAGTGTCATATGGAATATATCTTTTGAAGAAAATATGTCCTCAGAAACATGCAAAATAAAACAAAATTCAATGGATTCTATGAATATCAACAATTGGGTCGATCATATAAGATATTCTATGTACTATGGAAAATGATTCTTATGTGGTGAGAGTGGTAAATGGATACAACGATGATCTTTGTGTCACTAATTATATGGTAGTGAATAAAATCTTTAAGACTGTAAGGAATTATATGGATATGTTCCTACATTACGAATAATATGGGGAACCATTCATAAGAGGAAAATCAGATACCATATATAAAAATGATTAATATGAAATCAAGTCACAAATGACATACATCTTCACTTTGATTGTAGGCGCTGTGTGTTGGACGATCTTAACTGAAGTTATGGTCAAAGACATTATATCAATGTCTACGTATATTTTGGATTATGAGGGAGGTTTGAATGATATATTGATGTAAAAAATCATTCAATATCTTGATGTGCTACCTAGTAGAAATGATCATATCAGAATCTATTTTGAAAATACTAAAGAGGTGGTATCACCAAAGGGATAATGTAAAACAAGTTGACAAAGAATATACTTTAGAAGTATCATCACGTGAGAGATTTTAAAATAGTGGTGATGTTGTAGGGAGAGTTATTTAAATATAATACAATATGAAATACCCCTTCACTAAAACACTAACTCCGAAAAAATATGATTATCACGGGGGTTGATGTGGTCATAAGGTTGTAGGTTGTAGGCTCTTGTCCAAGAGGTGTTTATTTTAGAGATTGTGTCCAAGGAAAAACTTATTGTACATTGATTTAACAAATATTATATTAATATAATATTTATTAAATAAATTATTACACATTGTGCATTTTTCAGAATGTATTTAATGTAATATTTTCCTAGAATATTTTTTTAATTAGTAATGACAAAACTATTTCCCACAACAATAATATCCTTGATGGGGTATGAAAATATTCATAACATATGTTTTCTATTGAATTACATATATTAAGGGGAAATATAGAATTTAGACCATCATTTTAAAGTACTCATATGATGATGTGGATTATTTTCATTATAATCTCACATGGTAAAATCCAAGGCAAGATATTATGAGAACTATCCCGCTAGTAGGAATTCTGTATGATTTGGGGGAATGCAATTTCCTAATCTGTTAGCATGTTTAAGGGTCCTTAATATTAATATTCTCAATCATAAATTTCATAACCTGACTACTTATATATACTAATAAAAACTATTACCCCATATGTGAGAATGATTTTGGTTACATTTGGTTTGTCATGATTGACATGTAATTTATGGATAAGTCGAGAAAGGGTTTTCCCTTATATATTAATAAGTGTTGATATCTTTGCAATTTTATTGAAATATAATGGTAGAAGAAATTTCATAGTACTGGTGTAACAAACTAAATATTTAATATTGTGAAAGAATTTCCTACAAATAATATATGTTGAGGAAACCTTCGTGATTTGATATTGTTAAAAAATTATTTTATGACATTGTAAGTATTCATATATGGTTTTAATCATTTTTCCATTATGTTCATTCTCTTGGGTGACATAACCCATTTCTACATATTATTCTTGGAAATTGGTCGTTCCAGCCGAATGTTGATGGGAAATATTCCTAGAAGGTTACACACGAACATTGTTAATTTATATTGGATAAACTATATGTTAATTTTATTAATTTAATAAAAATTATTCTCATGATTGTTGAATAATTTCAATCTGGTTAGTTTGATTATTGAAATTTATTAAATATATTTTCACCTTCCTAAGAATAAATATATATTTAAATATTATATAGAATTTTTAATAAATGTATATCCACCTTTATATGAATAAAATATTTATTAAATAGAATTAGATAGTTTATTTTGGAATATAAAAAAAACCATGGATATTGAATTGTCAAAGATGATATCTAGCGATAAATTAACAATTGAAAACAAGTAAATAATTTTTTAAAATTATCCACAAGATGGCGCACCAAATAATATTATTATTATTATTATTAGTAAAGGGTTTTATTAAATTTTAATGTATTATTTAATGGAATGCATGAAGTTAAATTTATATTTTAACATAAGCCCTAGCTATATAAATATATGGTAATGTCTATTTTATAGGGTATCAAATCCAAAATTGAGAATATGGATTTGTTGCAAACAAATAATTCATTATTGAATCATATCTCTAGCTTGAGAATGAAAATCCTAACAGATATATAATAATGATCGAATAAGAAGTGATCTATAATGAACAATGCATCGGTATTTTATTCTCTACGTGATAAGCTAGAGATCATGTGGTGTTTCTTATAGATGATTGGTTAATATGACGATCACAAATAGATGGTTTATATTCATGGATCCTCAAAACATAATGAATCAAATCAAAATGTGTCTTTTTGGATGATAAAATTCATCAACCATGATTATTCTCAAGCTTATGTATTTATTTATTTATACATTAAATAATATAATTATAAATATTATGTGAAATATCAACCCTCATTGTTTTGGAAAATGATTTTAAAGTGATATTTTATCATATCACCCACCATCAAACTCTTATGAATCACATATATCCAACAAATACAAGCATTAGAAACATATAAATATTTTTTAATATTGGGATTTATGGACCTGGTGGTTTCTCAGGTGATCAGATGATATTTGGGAGCATTGGGAATCAATAATTTTATTTTATGAACCATAAAATATAAAACTTTTTTGGTCTTATGGTAAGGGTAGATATATGCACAACACCATTGAAAAAACATGCAACCGGTATTGTATAGGGAAATAGTTTGATTAAATTATTTGGAACAACAAGATAAGGATTTTAGATTGGTTCTGAATTGATGGGGGTGTTTTAATTTTTGTTATAACTATGAGAGAAGATCATGGCTATAAAGGAAAAATATAAATAATGAATATATGATCCTCATGGGTTGTGCATGTTTCTAAAACTATACACCTGGCATAAACCCGTATTTCCCCATTGGCATTGGAAACACGCCGTTGGTGAACTAATTTCAATAATATATAGGAAAACCATGTGGTATATTAAATGGAGTGATTTAATAGTTTTGAACTTATATCCTTATTACATTTCTCCTCTATTTTCCCACATATATCTATGCAAACCAACACTCTCATGGGATCCCTCTTCATTTCCTCTAGGCATCAATGTATCTCTTATGTTTGAGCTATAAAAAAATCCTTATTGGTGTGAAATAAATGTATTTTTATTCTCTCAAAACCTATACCATATTATTTCATATTCATGCACCATATAAAATGAAAAATCAAACAGAGATAATTCATCCTATGTTCTATTCATTATGATTTTCTAATCTTTTGTCTCTAATCGTATCAAATCAATGGTCAATATTAGAAAACTGGACAATCATATTCATGTGGTGGGTGGTCAATGGATTATTCAATAATTTTTCATTTATTAATAAAATGAAACAATGTGTTTCATCCCATGTTTCTAAATAATATCCCTTAAAAAGATTAAGTATTTAAAGGAAACACACATCCTTAAATTGTATAACCCTTTTTCCACAAACTCAAAAATTGGAGAGAAGTTGAACTGAATAAGGAAAAAATAATTTGCGTTGTGTCTCATTCATGTATTGTCCCATACCTGCAACATTTTTCATTAAAATAAAACATTTAGGAGGTTCGATTACATTCTATCAATGGAAATTGTAAAATGATGTAAAATGATTTGTTTCGGATTTAGAGAAATGAGCATTATCAAGATGAACAATTTTCCAATAGATGCTTCGATTTTGATTTATGATGTTATTAAATTTAAAATGGTTAAATTTAATGAGTGAATTGTAAAATGAATGGGTCTTCACATGACCTTCTACGTTACATATGAATAAAATTTCCTTCATGATGTAAATGAATTATATTAGAACATGATTAATAAACATATCCCATGAATTTTGTTTAATGTGTATGGCTATTAAATTTATTTATATTTGGAAAATTTATCCCTCGCAACATTTAAAATATAGTAAGACATCCCATTAATGTGATACATGGGCATGTAATCCCCTTAATGTGATAAAGGGGAAGAGAGTGCCTTGGGTATGAAATCCATCAGAAATTTGGATATTCCATAATGGAATCCCACATGACATGCGATACACAGTCATGGAATCCCATTAATTCAATACTTATGAATGGATTACCATTAATGTGATTCATGAGAATGGAATCTCTTGGGTATGGTGTATCATATATATTATTATAATGGGGAACAAATTTCATCTTGACTTTTCATAGCCTGACATGGTATACCTTTAATTTGATTAACGTTCATGGTATCACTGAGGTATGGAGTCCCTTGTAGATTATAAATTTTTTCCCAGGGTGTCCAGATTGATTTATGATAGATGGAAAATATGTCCCATGTTGATTATGAATATTTGTAATTTAATCACATGGAGGTCTATGAGAAACATACTAATATTAATGGATACCTTTGTTAGGCATCATGTACATGGTAGATTAATTGTATATATATAGAAATAAACATCACATTTTTTACAGTCCATATATAAATACAAATCATTATACTAGTTTTTACTTGTTAATAAGTATTACAACTATGGTTTAACTATGTATGGTTAGTCTAGCATATTTTGAGGAACTAAATCCCGACTTATTTATATTTATTTCTATAATGCCTTATTATTAGATCAGTATTCTATTATAGTTGATACTAATGGTCGATATAGAATTAGAAACCATTGATGAAGTCCAAATAAGTTTATCTCACATCGAGTTTCAACCACCATTTCACTAGGTCTCCTGAACATATATCATTGTTTTAATTTCAGTTACATGGATTATGCGTATGTTGTTAAATAATAAATCATATAACTGGATCACAAGATTATGTCAGAGACCAGGATGAATATAGGGATAGATATTCAGCCTTTTTTTATTGTTTTTTATTTTTATATCTTATTCCATATATACATGTTTCCCCTTTAGTATTGATCATTTTATGCAGAATACATTTTATAGACATAGCCTTTTATTATTATAATTACCTTCATGTGAATAGTAATTTATATTTATTACACTTTTTTTATCTCTTATACCATTATGAAACAATGATCATTTTTCTATAATCTCCCTATCACACCTATTTTAGACATTCAATTATGTTCTGTAGCCCTTTCATATAGGGAGGAACACTTGAATCCGTGTGAATACAAGAGTAGGGTATAGAATCAGTTGCTACATTGGTGGTATGACACCAAATAGTATCATAAGACTTATTTTTCAAAAAATTTAATGTTCGGGGATAGTATACATGAGACTAAAATTGTGTCAACTAATGGTAATTAGAAGTGTCTATGTGTGATCAACACACATTTGGGGAAAATACCATGTGGCTTGGGATTGGACTGTTGTTCATGTTGTGTGTTACTATAGTTGATTATTATTTCACCTTGAGTGCTTGATGTATTTTATACTTATTCTTATTTTATGAGAATTATGATATTTCACACATGGATTGGTATTTCACGGGGGGTTTTTATGCATCACTATAGGGAAAAAGATATTCATATGTCTTGCATATTCCATGTAATTTCAGATGCATTACATGATTTCCTAATACGTGTATGATGTTTTTTTTTATTTTAAAAAATATTTTTACTAGTTGATCATGTTTAGGTGATTTTTTAGGAATCCTTTCTTATATATCATGATTCTATCAGTTCTACATAGTAGATCTATATTCGTTTCATTATTTGTAATGATTTCCTTGTTAACATTTTTTAATTGTGATTTGTTGTTAATATTTCAACATCATCAGGAATGGTTTTTCCCATATAACATGATAGTGTAACCTTAATTAATAATCCATTGTATGTTTTTTAAATGTACCATTTTTAACATCGTTGAAAAATTTATTATTGCGATTAAATGGGTTCCAAAAATAGTTTGTAGGTTTATGAGATCAAATTAATTGTGAATGGTAACCCAAATAAAGAAATCATCACATGAACTCATTATATATTCTAAAATCAAAGTTAAAACCCCAGTTTTACCTCATTTCAATGAAAATTTATTTTATAAAAGAAAGTGCACTAAAATATTGGGATGGTTATTCACCTAACTAAACTATTTTAGGTTTTATATTAAAATAATCAAAAAAATGGATTACATTATTAAGGGTTCTTCCACTATGTTTGGGGGGGATTAACCATATGACCTAATCCTTATATGTTATTCTGTAACATTTTATGTGAGTTTATGTATCCTAAGAATTAATAATATAATCAATTTTGGAGTATTTTTAATCAATTAATTTAAGTGTTTTTTATGTACTTAACTGAACTAAGATTAGTGTGATGGGACCCTTATATGACACCTTTATTTTTTATGTCATAATACTAAACCCTATAGGCAAATTCTCATGACACATAGGATTCATAATATAAAGATTTCACAACTACTTATATTTTTCACTATATAAATGTATATTTACATGTTACTTCGAATGTCTGCACGTAACAATTTGAGACCTGGTGTCTTCTTTTGAGAAATGCTTATTTTAGGTGTTACTAAAAATTAACAATTACAACCAAAATAATGTCCTCATCTATATGTTTGAATTGAAATTTTCATTAAGTTATCCCAATAATCAGAACATATGGATATATAAAATTGATAATGTTAATTCATTGGATAAATTTCATTATTGTTTAATATAACTTATCTATATATGTAATTTTTGAAATGATATTAATAAAATATGACTATGTTACCATGTGGAATTAGTGATATCGAGTACCACATATAGTTTTCCATTATAACTGATACTATATTTTCTTTCATCTGACCCTATGAAAAATTTAAATTTAAAATAAGAATTAGTGAAATGGATTGAATGAACAAATTTACTTATTTTCTTATCCTGGATCCTTGTATAAGTGGTTAGTTTAAATTTTCATTGAGATATTCTTTGAATGGGAATAATAACATTACCACTAGTTTTATTCATCAATATTATTATATGGGTTTATATATTTGTATGTTTACCCTACTGACCTTTTTGGAATGATCTAGGTAAAACGTAGACAATTCTTCCATAGTATGGTGATATCATAGGTTTTTAACACACTAAAAATATAAATATATTCTAAATTCATATTTGTTGTTAAATGATATTATGTTTCGTCCGGGAATTGTTGTCTGATTTTGGAATATTAGCTTTTAAATGAAATCATGAGATAGACGACTTGTCATACAATATGTTGATCATTTTTATGGTATGATCATCATAAAATAAAAAAATTAAATATGATATGAATTACTAGGGGTGATATCACTTTAGGTTGTGTTTCACTATATTTTCATTAGCGTGAGAGTCACTAAAGTTTAAATATTATATTTAATAGTCATACCGATAATATTATTTTATGTTAAATTTTGTATATATGCCATCAGATGATGGGATTGATAGGGATTATAGGATTTTGTAATGTATAAATTGGTGTACCAATATAATGATGAAACATTTGGGTTGTACACATTGGTACCATAGTTACCCATATAATTGGTAAAATATTGTAGTGACAGATATATTTTATATAGGAATATTTAAATCATTGAGATGTTATACTATGTTGTGGTAAAATGACCAGGTTTTATAACACCACATGTCTGTTGCACTGGAATTATAGTCCTAATGATGAGGAAACAAGATTATATAACTCTAATGGATTTTCCCACATACATATAAGATTGATATTGATATGGTAAACTTTTAAAACGATGATTTACGTCTCATTGAAATTGATTTATTCTTAAATTTTTTTGTCAACATCCATAAATGGTGTTTGATAGTTGATGGATAATATTCCATGGTAAGAGTTACCATTAATATAATGTGGTTACATAAAAAATACAATGATATAGAGCATCCCTACAATTATTTATGGCACATCCTCCAATTTATAGGGAGGGAAACCATAAAATAACACTTTGGAGTGGTTGCACATTTCTTTTGGAATATTTGAATCTATTATATTTTGTTATCTATTCAAATTCAAAATACTCAAAATAATAAATTTTTATGGTTTATTATGGAGTTTGGGTTATAGATTCAGAAATGGGTCATATTAGTGACCTAGGAGATTTAATGATTCTACGATATTTTGGTACATACAAGGCAGAATGATGATAAAATTGTTGGTTGGGTATGATGAATTTAAGAACACCATGGTTATAAGTTTTATTGTGGCGATGTTTTTCGATACTGTTATAGAATGTATCATTAGTTAGGGAATATTTATTAGTTAATTATGACACAAAGGGAAGTGAATCAGACTAATCTGAAAGACACATTCTAGTGATGGTTTGGCTACACTATTTTTATTTGGTAATGGTTGTATAAAACCATGTTATTTTCTTCTTCAGGGATATTATACGAGAATAATGTGCCTTAGTGTTAAAATCATTTAATTACTCTGGGTGTACCCATGGTACGAAGACTCTCATACACCTACCTTAAAATCATCTAGGGTACAAAAAGAGAGTAGAAGTTAGTCACATAGGTAAAGGAATAGAATTACCAAACATGATGATCGGATCTGAAAAATATGTGGAGTTAAAAATTGGGAGAAGGGTTATCTATGGAATCCCATATTTTCCTTAGTGATACTAGGATTTCTATAAAGGATGCTTGTAGGCAGACTCATGGTCACCATCTAGTTCTCTGAATCAATCGCTTGGTGGGACACCGTTAAAGGGAAAATTCACATTGACACTTTGGTTATGTAACAATGTGAAACATGTAAAAGATAGAGTATATAATACCATGGATAATTTCCTTTGAACTATGTATTTGATTCCAATATTACCCAATACTTATAGTCAGTGTTGAATGAAATGTTTTGAGATTGATGATATGAGTGTAATGTACTGAGTAGACGCCAATATTCATGTTGTAAAATAGTGACATAAATAAATGTTTGGTAGGTGGAATAATTAGAATCTACATACATGATTCAGTGAGAATGGCCAGAATAAAACAAAAAATTCATTACGATAATGGAATTGTACAGAGGTATCAGATGCATCTACTACATAAGCATATCATTTTCAGGGGATGGTATTTTTGTCGGCAGTTTGAACATTTATAGGAAGAATCATATATCCATTAATGCCCTTGATACTAATTCTATAACAGTATTCAATACCCTTATCATATAAGGTATCAAAACATGGACAACTATATACATCATACTCAAATGAAAAAATTTTATGAAAAATACCATGGTTTTTCATCATACTTGGCAAGAAGGGAACCCAGTGGTGGAATTCTAGATTCATTGGTTAATTATGAAGAATATGTTACTATTTTATTAGGTCTTGGGCCATATCTAGGGGAGGGGAAAATCATGTTATCAATGACACTCATGTTCTTCCCAATTAAAATATGTAAAAATTCCTAATGTGAGAGGCTTTTGTATTCCCATTTGTTAGAGAATTTATTGAACATGGTCTGTACCTTTGATGGAAATTTTTTAATATACTAAAAAGTGGGTTTGGGAATGTAACTTTATCTCAAGCTAGAAAATATCTAGTAATGTTATTCTTGATGTTTAAATATAAACATTATAATTTATCATGTTTCAATGTATTATGTGTGTTATTACCTATATTTTGATTAGATGAGCCTTGGGAAATTTGAATGGAAATCAAAAAATTTGAATGAACCTTCATTAACTGAGTAGGTCATTTTCATTTTTTACTATTCCCAAATGTTTCTCATGGATGACATGTTCTATGGTATAGTGGTTGTAAGACCATGTGTTTTTTGGACGTGGTAAATTTCAATGGTATTTAACTTCTTCGATTTGATGTATGGATGAATTTTGAACCACACACCAAAAGGTATATTTGAGCATTAGAATATATAATATTATTTTTTATAAAAGAGATTATGGTCTAGAAGGGGTCCAAGGTGATTATGTGATAACTAGTATCCTCATGAAGTGAAAAATAAATTTCGGGGGATCCATAGAAGGGTGAAAAGAAGGTACATGGTTACGGATAACCCTAAGGCATAACAAGGAATCCAATATTATATTGTTACATTATTTTACTGAAACATTTACCCCTCTAGGATAAACTGTGAGACAAGTTCCAGAGTTTTTGGGGTGTCACACTGTATTGTCTAATTATGCGACAGAAGGTGCACTATTGTGTGACACATCAGTGGAGAAGTAAAAATGTGATCTTCCTAGACTTCACTCAGTTTAGAAAACCATGTGCCTATCCTAGACATTTACATCCACATAGATTTTGGAACCGCTTTATTGGTACACTATTATCCAATCAATGTGGTCAAACCAAGTGGTTCATTAAATGGGAGGGGTGATTTTATGGTTTCCACAATTTCAATATTTCTTTACCATTAATTTAACTACCATCTATGGAATTTTTCCTCTCAGGGGAGACCAATTCCCATCATCTTGGCATTGATACATCCCCTCTATTATTGATCCAAATCAAGCACCATCAGGTGTGTTGGAAGTGTATATGTAATATTGTAATTCCTCTTATTTTTTACGTAATTTTGGATCACAAGATGGATTAAAAAATATATGAAATCTAAATTTCATTATTTATAAATATTTTCTCAATTTCAACAATTTCTATCAATCCATGTTTAATATTGTCGTGATATTTTTTAATTGGACCATCTTATGTTTGAGGATGTATGTTTTTAGCCTTTAACATATTAATTTTTTATTTATAGAATATTTCAATTTTCCACATGATAGGTTTTTCTTTTTTCTCACTTAAAATGTTGAATTATTTATATTGACCATAATTTCACAAATTAAATATCCCTTTTCAACTAATTTATCAATTGGAGGTTGTTAAACTCACCTTAAACTACCTATTTTGGGGTGTTTCTTTTATATTACTTGGACCATAAGCACTATATTTGGAATTAAAAAACTCATTGATCATGTTAGATTACATTAAATCAATAGAAATGAAAAAATGGAGTAAATTAAATTGATAGTCATCGATTCAAATGAGATATATCTTGGGGAAATGTGGTTGACTATTTTCTCCCCAAGTACTCATGATATTTATGAATTATAAATTTTCAAATTGAATGGTGGAATGATAAATAGAATGAGTCTTCCTATGACCTAATTAGTTAAATTACTATTATATGAATCTAATGATAAAAATGATTTAGACATTAAAATTATTACAAAACATGGTCCTCGAATTTTTTTTTAATAATCATTCTTGTAATTGATTGAGATATCATGGCATCTAATCCCAATTGGCCTGTAAAACATAGGAATGATTTCCCATTAAAGACAAATATGTAAAAGGTTCAACATTAATTTGATTATTAGGAATGAAGTACCATGTTCATGTCCTTCCTTGCATATTATTATTTTAGAGCATGGAATCACTCATGAATTGTGATACTCAGGCATGGAGTTCCATAATTGAGATACATGGAAACGGTGCCCCATTAATTTGAATCATATACGTGGAATCCCTTAGGAATGGAATTCAGTATAGACTATCATATCCAGTTATGTACTCCCTATTGATTTATTATAATTAATCATAGTTTCCCAATTATTTGATTCATGAGCCTCAAATCCCATGATAATGGAATCCCTAACAGATTATGATATATGAGAATATAATAACTCTGGATTTATGATTCATTGAATGATGTTGCCAATTGATTATGATTTTCATGATTGGTTCCCCTTGATGATATATTAGAATCATACTACTATCCTTTGAGGCCTATGATACACAATATGTACTATCCACTTGTTTATATATATATATATATAAATAAACACCACTAAATATATAAACCACAAACACACATATATACTTTCATATACTTGTTTTTACTTGTTCTTTGATATTTCTTATTTGGATGAACTATGTATGTTCCATCAGTTGTCCTTTGAGGAACCCTAACATAAATCATTAATCATCACTTACATATTTTAATATTGATTTAATATCATGCTACGTAATTTTATACTATCAATCTAGATAGAATTAGAGATAAGTGATGGTGGTATACTATATTTATCTTACACCCATTTTAGGCCACCATTGAATTTGTTTACCTGAAAAAAAATCATGGTTTCAGTTTCAAGTTAATTAATAATGATTGTGTTATTACATTATACATAGGATACTAAGATCATATTATTGATCTATAGATTATGATTATCATAGTGGTGTCTATTGAGGCATTTATTCATTTTTCATGCATTTTATGTATTCTTCCATATGTTCCAATTTCCCATTTAGTATAGAAGTTACAAATTTTTTGAAAAATGTAATTTTTTGATTTGTATATATATTATTATTATCATTAAGATATAAGTTATTTCCATATAATTCAATATTTTTTTCTATTATAACACTGTGCTACACTAAAAAATAGGGTATTGTCTTCGGAAATAAACACTATTTTACCCCCATTGCATGTTAGTAGCCTTTGGTATGTAGGGAGGAGCGCTTCAGGCCTCACTGATACAGGCTCGGGGAACCATTTTTGTATCACAATTAATGATATGATACGCATATAAAAAAATAATTTAACTACCAAACCAACATTTATAATCTGGTCTATCATATTTTTTACCATATGTAAAAAAAATTATAGATATTAATGTCAAGGGATTTAAATTTTGTATTTATTCCTTTCCAAAATAAATATTAAATTCACATAAATATTTTCCCATTATAAAATATATTAGATAAATGGATATAACTGACTAAAAAATACTCAGAATAAAATATAATCGTTTATTTTAGTTAGATTTAATATAATTATCCCAAATATTTAACCATTCATTAATTATTTAACAGTTATTTTAGAGACAAAAATTTATTAAAGGTATTAGTTATAATGACAAAAAATAAAACAGATCAATTTACCTCATCGGTATATACACATAAAAAATATGAAATCTATTTTTTAATATTAAAATAATTTAATTTGTATACATTAATTTTAAAATATATTTTCAAAATGTAAACAAATATGTTATAAAAATTACTTTTTAAGAATAACACTATATTTTTTCCTATAACATGGATATAAATAGAATTAATTTTATAGAAAAAATTAAATAGAATTAATTAAAAATATATTTCATCAAAATAATTCAAAAAAAGTGTTTAATTTAATTAATTATTTTAATAAAACACTATGTACATTGAAATAATTTTTAGAAAATAATTCCTTTACTTTCAAGATGTTTTTTACTTTCATTTATAATCGGTTTATTACTAATTATTAAATTTTATAAATATGTAAGAAATAAATAATTCATAACATTAGTATTATTATTCACACATATCATCTTATGGCTAGGAGAGAAATGGTATTTTAGTTTTTCAAATCTCAATAGTATGTCATGGGTTTTTTTAAACTCAATTATACATTAATTGAAAAATATAGATGAAATATAAAATGTTTATATGGAGATATATTATAAAATCTTGGTGCCTTACATTTTACCCCAATTAAAATGGATTTAAACCTAATAATTCAATAACAAGGATTATAATATTTTGGATTTCAATGTTTTATCAAATCCTTATTTTTCCATGATTCTTATTCAAATTTTTGAGTTCTCATGAGAAAATTAAATATGTGAGTCTTATAGGTCTATAGAACATTATCACTATGAATGATCATTTGTAATAGTTTTTGACCAAATGAGAGAATATTCTCCAATTTAATTAAATATTAATTAAGTATATTTGATAGATTAGGTATATAATTCCTTATGGGATACAAATAGACCACATCATTAACATGATATAGGTTTTGTGTAAATGAAATGTATTATTTTTCATTGTTTTGATGGATATTATTGATCAGTTTATATCATTTATTACTACTTCCAAATAAACTCACAAAATTGACTCTGAATGGATCTATACTCCATTATACATATGAATGAGAGAAAATTTCATGTAACTAAGGAGATAGTGAGTTAACACACCTCTACATACACTGAAAAACATGATATAATGTTTTGTGATCTATAGTGGAGTATTGAATAAGGGAACATGATACAAGTTGGTGGAAACTTATTTAGTGATAGATTATGCCTCCCGACCACTAAAGTTTCATGATAAAATTTACGAGACTAATTATTTTTATTTTTCTATAGTAAATTTTTTATTAACAATATGTGGAAATAATAATTATGGTGATAGGTGTAAAACTATTTATAATTATTTAAGAATAGTGTATATATTCTACTAGAAAGAGTTAAAATGAACAAATGAATAAGGTTTTAGTTGACTGGAAATTTTAAATTATCAAAACATCAGCACCATTGGAATGTGAAAATGATGGTTGATGAATTAAATTGAATGTTATATTCTATATTATCAAGGATGGGTATTTAAAAATATCCAATATTTCATTATTTCCATTGTATATATGTGTAAATATTTACGTACAATATAGATTTTTGTATTTCTTGAATAGGTGTACTACCATCTACCCAAGAAATGATTAAGTGAAACATATTGAAAATATATAACTAAAAATCAATGTGAAAAATGTTCCAGTTGTAATCCTTGACAATGTTTGGATTATTGAATTCAAGAAACTGTTATGGGTTATTTCAATCCAAATTTTGAAAATGGAGGTATTGGTTGAAGATTATATTTCTTAATTTTATATTAGTTTTAGAAAAAAGATTATGTATAGAGATCTTAAAGAGTATTTATGGTGGGGAAACTAGAAGATAGACATTGAAGCATATGTATCTTGTTTCATGGAATTTTAGAAAGCTATGGCTGAGATACATGAGTCTATGGAGATGTTAATCCCATATCCCAAACTAGAATGGAATTTGGAAAACATAGATTTATATATATTCATCGATATCTCCAAAACATACAAAGTACAAAATACAATTTGGGTTGTAGTTGATCACCTTATAAATTCATATTACTTCATTTATATAAAAGGAGATTTGTCTTTTGGATATATTTTATGAATATACATTAAATATATAGTATGGTAGAATTGTGTACCAAATTATATTCTATTGGTTCAGGATGTTAGGTTTACCTCAATGTTCTGATGTAGTCTTATTTGTTTCATTTATTAACAGTTATTTTTAAGAATTTATTAACATCCTCAATAAAATTCCCAACTGATAAAACCATATAAATCATACAGTATGTGTTTAGATATTATGTTCTTTATTAAAATTTGGATGTGATAAAAACCTCTTATATATTGAGATTTCATGTAGAAACTTACTTCACTCAAGAATTCAGATAGCCTCTTATGAGCCCCATATAGAAATATTTTTATTGATCTAATGTCCATGTATTAATTTATAAAATTTGATCTCTTGAGAAATATGTTAATAGAGGGAATGACAAACAATGCTAGAGTCATTCAGTGGAATAACAAGGAACCTCGTAGTCAATATAAAATTAATGCTAACAATCATTAGTAAATTCTAGAATTATGATATGGTTAGATAGTATTGTGATTTTTTATCAACAGATGTACTATACCATAATTATAAATTATTGGTTTTTAAGCTATGGTACATTTTCCCCGTTTATATTCATGATCAATTTGGGACTCTACCATATTTCTAAGCTCTTCCACCGAACCACTATTTTTTCCATGATTTTCTCCATGTATTAGAATACAGGAAATACATATCAAATATATATCATGTAATGAATTATGTTGTTTTACCTCTAGTGTCTGTTCTTTTTTATAAGAAATTTTCTTTAGATATCATAGATCATATATATAATGTTATATGATACATGACTACTCACCTTGTTAATATTTTCAGTAGAATTATGATGTTATAATAATTATTGTGGGAACATAAGGATGTTATAAAAGAGATATATCTTTTATTATTTATATTAAAGAGACAGAACATAATTTTATTAATCTATTTTATGGGGGTGGGGGTTAATGTAACACTAAAATATTTTATGATATATATCGCTTAAAATGAATTTAATTTTATTGATTTATTTTGATAAATGATTACCTTAGTTTAAATGAACAATAATATAGTACAATATTATAACTTAATTATTAGATAATTTGAATGGATATATATGACCTAATTTTGAAAATTATGTATACATTTTTTATTTAAAGAGTTTATATTGACAAATATGTAAAAAATGTTTTTTAATGTTTAAAAAGGCTCTTAATGAACATTTTTACTTAAAAATTATTATTTTTTTGTTTTTTTAAGATAAAAATTTCATTAATATCTAACCTATTTAGATAATTTAATTGAAAAATTTAACATTAATTGGGAAATCAACATCACAAAATTTTCTATTTTTTTTTTGAATAATTTTAAATGAAAATTTAAATTTAAAACAATGGATTATTTTAAATAATTTAGAAGGGCACGTTTGATTTTACAAATTATTAAAAGAAAATTTATTAAATCAATATTATTAATAATAAAATTTATAAAATAAATAATTTTTTCATTTTTGAATAATTTCTTCTTATACTTATTAAATCATTTGATCTGGATAACTAATTTTCATGGATTTGTTTTGGGTTTAATGTTAAATTTTACCCAACCACATCTTTTAACGAAATTTTATAAAATAAAATGTATATTTTTAATTTGGATTATAAAAACATTTTAAAATTATTACAATATTTTTTTCTCACAATCTAAGAGGGGGTTTTATGAAACTCAATAACTAGCCCAACCCACATGCCCCAAATGGGTATCCTGATACCCCTGGACTAGAAACTAGTGGCTGACCATAATAAATACACATTGGGGAATGATTTCAACCATGATAAATATTCGAAAACAATTTTCAAAGTAAAACCTCATACAAATGTCAATATCCAAAATTCAAGGATGTACAACAATTCCACATTAATCATATACAACATTAGCCATAACTAAGGTTATCTAAAATGGAAAGGGATTCAACATTACTATAACACAAAACACTCTATACAATAAGAGGTCAATCAACCTATATCCACCAAAACAATCAACTTCAAAAGAGTACAACTAGAAAAAAGATCTTCCATCACAAAAATGGAAAATCTTACCTTTACCGAGGTTATAAATTTTAATGTCTACAAACATCCATGGTTTTATGTAAGGTGTGATCCAAATACCAGTTGGTTTCCACCAAAAAGAATGATTCACTTCCCTAGAAGGAGAATAAAAATTAACATTAATGTTTTACAAATGGATAACAATTTTTTTAGGAATTATGTTAGGGACCTCATTTTAGGGAAATCATTTCCCAACGAATCGTCCCTTATAATTATAATGAATGAAACATCTACTGTATGATGACGGTGACCACAAAATCCCAAGTTGGCCCCATGTCCCAAGATATCACCACGTCATGGGAAATACCAATAGGACCTAAAAATAGTAGGACCCAAGGATCCTCATATCTCGGTGAAATGTTGTATATAAACCATAACCCAGCACATCACCATGCATGATCCACTAGAGGGGTATCTATCCCTTGCTATTGTGGTCTCAAAACATCATCAATTTTTGTGAGTGTTGTACAATCATTTCTTCAATGAGAAACCATCCTCAGTCATGTGGATCCAACTAGAATACTAGTCCATGTCTGTCATCTGAGATGTGTTGGATTGCCTTTATTCCACACTCCCATTCCACATGTTACATCAATTACCTATTTCAAATACAAATAACAATCAAAATAATTACACATGAAATCCATCATTTTACATAAACAATACTTCATTAAAATAAATGTGTACTGTAAATCAATTTGAAAACTTGCATCACATCACTTAAATATATTATTAAACTCATTTATAAAGAACAACAAGGATTCAAAAATTAATTTCAATCCATTTAAATTCTAAAACAATATTTCAACAAATACACACCTCAAAACAATTTGACAACACAGTTCACAACTTTTAAAAACCACATAGAATACATTCAAGAACTGAAATATGAAATAAAAATTCTTCTAATAATGCTAAAGCATGGAATGGCCTACCTCAAGCTTGGAAACATCTGGAATCTGGTGGAAATCCTCAACATCACCTCAAAATAACCCTATAAAGGAATGATCAAACACATAAATTTATTATTTAACAAAAAACATAATATAGAACCCTTATTAGGTCAAACAACACACTAGAAAAGAAGAACCCCTAGAGGGAGGAAGAGTAACCCTAGAATAAGGAAGGGATCAATAGAAAAGAAACTTATCTAATGATTCTCGAATATACAAAGTGAAAGACACCCAAAAAGTGAAGGTCTGTGGGATCGAAGAAGAATATATGAGGCTCATAGGTATGAAAATCCCTATTGGATCGGATTTTTGGTTACATCATGTTATAATATGTAGAGGATAGATCTATAATTCACATTTTTTATGACTTGGAAAGACCGCATTGTTTGATTTCACAGGTTTCTAAACCATGTGGAAAACATGGTTCCCTCTCTATCTAAGGGGAACTAGGCCACACAATTTCCTTGGAGATGTCTCATGCATGTGCAGATATTTATGTGACCTAGAGTGTACAACTGTTCAAGGCGTACATTTTCCTCTTGGTTGGCGCATGGTTTAATCTAACAATGAACCGTCCATATACAACCTGATACTAGTACCAACAACTCAATATTTACCCAGAAATTACTGGGAAAACTATGGTGAGAACAAATGACCAAAAAAACTAGGAAATACCTCAAAATAAAATCATGTATGTGAAATCTCTCCACACTATGGAATCATTTTGTCCCTGGAAAGTCAACTTGATGTCTGTTGAATGAAAAAAAATTGGTGATTCTTTTTAATTTTTGATTTCCACTTCAATATATCATGATAATCATTATCATGATTACAATGAACTTGGACCAATGATATGGACATCCCACAAAGCACATTATCCTTAGAATCCCAAATCCATAGAGTTCGTTCATACAAAATCAAATCAGATTCCATATCAAATTCTTCCAAATTGAAAAAATGTTATAGATATGTATTATTATTTTAAATCTTGAAATGAAGAAAAAAATAATGAATTTATTTCAAATGAAAAGTCAAAGATAACTGGTATACCACTATACCAACTTTTTTAGTAATCTTTTGGGGTCTGACATAGACAAACATTATCTTTCTTTTATTACAATTAATATGGTGACACAAGTGAGGTTCCACGTTTTGAAACATTCAGTCACCCATATAAATTTACATGGATCATAACTCCTAATCAAAATATGATTTATGGTGAATTTTTATTTTCACACTACTCTTATTCACAAAATTATATTTATTAGACAATTCCTACAATACATTCTGTCGTAATAGCAATCTGTCACCTACCTTATCCCAACACAAATAGAAATGAAACAACTGACCATAAAGGGCATCAAAATGAGCCGTTCATATTGAGTATTGATATCTTTTATTATTTTAAAACTCGAAAAACCCCAAATGGTTATCCCATGATAATCATAAATCCAACACACATGCTTGAAAAATGTCATCCAGAGTCCGATTTTCTAACTCCATCTACCCAACCATTTGTAGATGGTATGTCATGCTCCACTTTATTTGTGACCCAATTTAATTTTGAATCCCTCCCCAATTGAGAGGAAAAATCAGGGGTCTCTATCTGAAAGGATTTTGGATGACATAACATGAAGCCTCAATATCTCTTGAACATAAAACTGACCCAACTCATCCATATTGGATAAATCTATGAATGTAATCAAATGGTAAGAATTGGTTAGACAATAAAACATTTCTTGAATATAATTCCTTCATATAGGATTATAAGGAAAACCAATAATGAAATCCATGAAAACCTCATCCCACTTCTCGATTGGAATGTGTAGTGGTTGATGTAAACATGAGGGTCTTGGGTTCTATACATTATCCTTTTCAAAAGAATAACGTTGTAATACATTTTCATCTATGTCTCATATAAAACCCAAAAACCATAACCAATGTCTCACATCATAAAATATATTGATTTTACCAAGGTGGAAAATAAATTAAGTCTTGTGAAAATCATACATAACAACATTTCATAGTGAAAAAGTGACCCAAAAAAGACCCTTGAAACACATAACTACATCAGGAGATATTGACCATAAAGATAGAACATCCCCAACATTTAGGGACTTCATAAGATGTTGGCAGAACTCATCACTAAGTTTTTTGGAAGAATCATCATTTGAAGGTAAGGTGTCAACTAAACATTTTCCAAGAACACACCTCCACTATGACCATTATTATCCATATGCAATTGGTAAAAAGGAACAATCATAGTCCAATAATAATTGGACGACTTCAACTCTTACACTTGAACTTTCCTGCTCAATTTGAATTCACCCCTATTACATTATCCCTATGTATAGAGTATATCAAAATAAAACCCATAAAGGTTATAAAACCAATAATGTTTCCTTAAATTCAAATCTGTCTAGGATCATATTTATGCAAAATTATAGTTATCTGAATAAACCATAAACTTTTCATCTAAAATAAAATGAATTAACAACCTAAAGGAATCAATCACCACTATTTAATCCATATCATGAGTTGGGAACTTATTTTCATGTGGTAAGAGTTGGTGAGAACCATATGTGACCACTTGATCAAATTACATCAGCAGATAGTAAAGAATCATACTAAAGAATACCAGTAGAATATATATCTGTTTCAAAATTATGTAAATAAAAAAACATGGACTATTTTCCACTGATTCTTAAGAACATTGAAATTGTTTTTACATTCTAGGATCCATTCAAACTTCTCCCCTTCCATGTGAGTACTGGAATGGACAAAAAAGATGAAGGAAATATCTAAATAACTTCCTATAATACCCTACTAGAACTAATAAACTATAAATCTAGAAAACATTCTTTCTCTTATCTCATGAAAATACATTTTATATCATATCAGTTACAATCAAAACCACTCGTTCTACGATCACATGACCAAGAAACATCAACTTCCAAATCCATATGGTACACATGGGCCACATCGTGTCGAGGCAATGATCCCGAAGAGTTCCAAAAATGATCCTTAAATGATACTTTGAACCTTGTTGGTCTCTGGATAGTAATATATGACATCAAAAAATACAATGATAATGTTTTCGAGATACTGGTTGATCCCAATTTTCATATGATTCATATGAACCTCTATCAATTTTTTCAACTTAATGTTAAGAAAAAATAATCAAAAAGGACATAACTACATTTGAGGGATCTTTTATTAACATCTACTTCTCAAACACTTACATGGTAATACATGGAACACAAATAGATCATATAAATACAATTTTAACCCTCCTACTGGTCGAAAAGGACATAAATGTGGGTAAGGGGTTTTTTTTCTTGGTCATTACCTTATAAAGATTTCAGTAATCAATACCCAGTGGAAGAGATTCATTGACCTTCTTAACAGATAGGAATGGGGAAGTCTGAGGTAAGATGGTCAGATGACTGAATAGTTTGAATTCCAAATAATCCATTAAAACTATTAATTCCATAAACATATTGGGGGTCATTTGATATGAGTTTATAGATATTGGTGGTGTTTTTGGGAGAAATCAATTGCGACATCCATGTCACTCTATAGAAAAAAACATGGAAAATATTATAAAAATACATATGGGACCTCATCTACCACATGAGGTAATCAATAATAAGGGACACTACCATCATCATCCAATTTGAGCTATAATATCTGGAATGTGACATTTCCCAATTTCAGAATTAGAGGTCCCATACATCCTGATCAAGGATACCATTCACCATGACAAACATGGGTACTCCCATAAGGTTACACGAAAACCACTCTCCAATGATAAAAATTTAAATTCATGAAAAACTCAACAAATAATCTATTTTGTACATCTTTTAAAATAGTTACTGTAACAACCCATGATTTTATAAGATATATTCGTTTTAATTTCTTTCATATCTTATGTTGTATGCTACACCAAGATTATCTTGCACTATATGCAACACCGTATTTGCTTGCAGTATACCCAACACTAATCATGGATCGTGTTACACACAATTTCATGTTTGTTTGATAGTAGTTATTCTATAAAACCTTGAGTATATATATATATATATTGAAGTTATTTTGTTATACAAAACAACAAAGGATTCGTGCACTACACGCAACCCTGACATGGCTTGCATTACACGCAATCACGACCTTACTCGATAGCGTGTGTTGTACGCAATACCGGGTTTTACTAAACAACGATATATTATTATAATATTATTATGAACTAGCAGTTATTAATAGTATTAACTAAATTTTTAATTTTATAACATTATTATTCATCTTACACATTTTCTAGAACTTGGTATAAGAACAAAATAAATTTTTCGGGTAAAATATGTATTTTTCAAAAAATGCAGTTTTGCCTCCTTTTGATGGCGCACCCGCTTTAAATCTACTTTTTGAAATTTTTATAAGTTCAATTTGAAAAAATAAATTCTTATTTCGAATCAAGAAATAAAAATTTACTTTGGATAAATTTTTCATATTATTCTGGAAACTTTCATATTTTGATGAATAGTAAAAACACGCTATATTTTAATTAAAAACAACTTTTTTCATCGCAATAATTTAAATCGTTAAATTATAATACTGAATGGTTTTAAAGTATAAATTGAATAAATTTTTACCATTTAATATAATTTATGTCATTAACATTAATTTTACATGTAATTCATAGGTAAAAATATTTCAATCTTTTGCAATGTTATAGCTTTTAAAACACGTTTTCTTAACAACGGGATTAATTTTAAATTAATATCTACAACATCTATGTATTGAATTTAGAAAAAATGATTCCATATTTGTAATCAGTGGGTCGAAATTGTGCTAATAAGCTGCTTTTTTATTTTTGGGCATTATGCATAGTAACTACGGTAAATTTTATTTACCTTAGTAAAAGGTAAATCGGGTAATTAAGGGTAAATATAATATTATAAAATTACCCTAACTCTTGTATTAATATCATTGGATGCTTATATTTTTTCCTGAGTTATATTTGGGTCGAAATTGAATCCATTGGAATCTACTTGGAGGTGAATAAGACCTTTACTGTGTTTTATTTAAAGGAAAGTAAAATATGTCTCACTCAACTTTAATAATTAAATTATTTTTAATATAAATTTATACAGAAAATAAATTAAATTATAAATACTCATTTGAAAGATAAAATTTTTTTCATTATCATGGTAATTTATTTGTAATTTTTATAAATTATTTAATTACCTTATTATCTTATTAATTCATTATGCAAAAATTATTTATTTTGTAAAATATCAATAATATAGTTTTTATTGAAACAGTAATACATATAAAAAGGCCCAAAAATCTGCACAAAACTTATAATTAGTGTATATATAATCCCTAAGCATCCACTGGACGAATTTTTGGCCATTTGGATCCTTATTAAGGCGATTATGACACTTATAATATTTTATTTTAAATGATTTCAAAGTTGTCGCTTTCATAATTTAGTAAAGATAACAATTTACATGTTGTTATTTTTAGATGATAAATTCGAGTAAAATTATTATTATAAATGATTTTATATTTATATTCTTCCAAGGATTTTATTTTTAATTTTTATGCAACAAATAACAATATTAAATAATTATACAAAAATGGTGTACTAATTATTTTATTAAGAGATTTACCAAATAAATGGTTTTAGAAATATTAAAATAAATATTATATGAACTGTTTAATGTGATACACGAATTTTCTAGAAAAATTGGACATGTTAGAAATATATTAAATATTTTAGTCTCAATATATCATAGGTTTAGATTTTATTTAAATTAAAATAAATGAATAGTGTCAAAATTGACACTATTGTTATTTATAAAAATAACATATTATTAAATTGTTTAAAAATCACAAAGATATTTAAAAACTATAAATTGAAATTTATATATTCTAAAATTGAATAAATTATCGAATTATATAAAATTAACAACAGATAAGTGATTATTTATAACCATTTAATATTTAGAATTTTATTACCACAAATAAACTTAAATAGATTAAATAAGGATAAATAAAAATGATAAGGATTAAAATAAGATCAAAACATGTATAAATTTTATTGGTTGATGAGATTACAACCCTATCTCATATAATATTAGAATTGAGTAATTTTTGTAGGTTTTTATGTGGGGATTGAATTTATATTAAACTAATATTTTTGAGGATTCCAAAGGCGCCCCTCTCATCCCATATAAGAGGGCACCTCCCCCCTCTCCTCCTTACACCACATTGAGACTTCAAGCTCGGCCAAACCCTTCCAATTTCATCTCCCAACTTCCTTAGAAATCTACTAGAGGTACTGGTCTTCTCAAAAGACCAACTCTAGTGCCCTAAGAGAAAGATTAAACGAGGCACTTCGAGAAAGAGGTAATACCTTCTACCGTTTTCTTCAAGTTCCCTTCTTCTTATACTCCCTCTTCTTTAGTTGTTTCATTATGAAGTAATAACATACTTATCCCTCATATACTGATATGTTATTATAAATATGAAACAACCCTATTTCACTTTCTATCCATCCTATAGAAAAAAAATCATTGTGCGTGAGAACGTACGGAATATCGTCTCCACGCCGCTGTGTAATCTATTTTTCCACCAACACCATACATGGATGGGTTAATGGTGTTAAGAATAACTATACATGGTTATTATAATATCATACTGATTCTGATATATTATACAATCCACTCCAATTCTATTCAATAATTATGGGAACGATATCATCGCTCGTGCGTACGTACGGACTACCATCTCCACAACGCGATGAGATTCATTATCCATGTTAACCATACATAAATGATCATAAAGTTTATATTATGAATAATAATGAAATATATGAAATAATAATGCAAATGGATTTATGTATATATACATGTATGTCATCTATTTTGTTTCATTCAATTCAATAAGGAAACGAAAACATCATTCATGCGTACGTACGACATACCGTATCCATGAACGGTGTATTTCATTCCTTTTATAGATCTATAATATATATGTATATGATGAATATATGTTATATATATGTCATTTTTTACATTCTGTAATTATGTAAATCAGGATATAAGTAACAATATCAGGAACAACAAGTCGAAACACATACGATAAATGAAATGATTTTACCCAAAACACTGCTTTAACATGGAATTTACAAAAGAAAGGGTAATATAAAGTCATAAGTGAAACATATATGATATCATAACAATGAATATGATTATTTAATAAGTCAATGACATTATTTAAATCATTATACATGAGGTTCAGATCCATACGAAGCATATCAGACCTAATGTAAGGGATAATTTTTCAAATCTCATTTTTATCTGAGATTGCTTATACGTATCTCTTTACTGGGTTTGTTGTTATCATCCATGTACATGTTTTCTAAAAGTGTTTTTATGTATGTTTAATGTCCTTTTTACCCATTTTCACTTTTAATACATGGTATGTAAGGAATCTATCTTTTGTTTACGTTACGAGGTACTTTTTGACTTTTCCGAAAAAAGAACGAGGATAATGTTTTTTTAACTTATACGACATGAAAGGATTTTCACCGTTTTATAAAGCCTTATTTTCATGAAGCTTCCTCCTAAATATTTCATGACTATATCAAAAAATATATATTTCTTTTAAAATTTCATGACGTTTTGTGGAAAGAAATTGATTTTTAAGAAGAAAGGATATTTTCCTCAAGAATTCATTTCATGTGTTTTATCAAAACCATTTTTCCATCTAAGATGAAATTATTTCATATGTGTATGTTTCATGTTTAATGTCTCTATGATTTACATGTTTTCACTTTTCTTATGATGAAATGATATCCATTTCTTTTATATGGATTATGTGAAGATGGGATGATGTTTATGAAACCCATTTTATTTATTGGGTTATTATGAATGATGTATGTTTATTTTTTGGCAGAAGTAAGAATGGTTTCATTATGAGATGGTTGGTACCTATATATCCCTCCAATACATTGGGTAAAGATTTATATATCATGAGATAGACATGGCTGGAATGGTAAGTTAATCCGGCTCAGTGTTACAGGACTGAAACGAGGAGTGAACTCGATTTATAAAGGGACTTTGTCCACTAAGATGGTCTTGACAGCAATTCCTTGGCTACTATGGAAATCATAACATGTTCTGAATGGTTTCCAGAATTAAATGTTTTATTCCCATTATATTTTATCATGGTTGATGTTCCATTAAGGTATATGACTTATGTACTTCCATGATTTATTTCTTTGCTCATGATTTTGATGTTTAAATTTCATGTTCAAGATTTTTCTTTCAAATGTTTATGGATTGTTTTATGTTCTCTATGTTTGCCATTACTGAGCATTTGAGCTCACCCTTTTTATGTTTTATTTTCCCCATGAAATAAGGAAAGGATTTATGCAAGGAAACAAAAAGGGGAAGATCATTATGGGAGTTGTTGAAGATCTTTCAACATGATTAGAAGTTTATATTCCATGTTTCCAAAGATACAAAACTATTACGATCCTTGTGTGTCTATTTTTGTTATGTATTAAGTATTCCAAAAAGTAATTTAATGTCCATGTACGGCAAGATTTTGGCCTCTACAGTTGGTATCAGAGGAATGGTTTACTCAACCTTTGGAAACTAGGATGCAAAAACGTTAGTGAGATCCCTAGAGATATTTCTAAGGTATGTATAGGGATGTCCCAAAGGATAAGTATACGTATAGGATACAGTCCTAGAACTACGGTAACGATCTTAGAATTTAACCTAAGATGTTAGATATTGAGGGTACTCCCCCTTTCCTATGTTTTTTTCCCTAGCCTTATTTTTTCCTCTCACACTACTCTTTTTGGGTTTTAGAAAATGGCTGGAAACATGAAGATTCACAATAATGGAGGATATGATGGACAATGGAATGATATTCTTCATGAGAAACCAAATGAAACGGTATTTGGAAGTCCAAAAATCGTTATTATTCCTAATCAAAAATCTCTTAATATGATCAATAATCTCAACTTTTGTAAGTTTCCTGACTTAGATAATAAGAGAAATATAGAGTTTCATGATGATCATAGAGGAAAGAAAGTTAAATTTCCCTCATGTAAATCATGTTGGAAGAGGCATCTGGGAGATTGTTTCAAAGGAACTGGAAGATTCTTTGGGTGTGGAAAAGAATGACACAAATCAAGTAAGTGCAAAAGAAAAGGTTCAGTTAAAACCATGGACAAGGATAATGGTATTGCTACGACATCAACAATGATTAGATGTTTTAAATGTGGAATGTATGGGCATTATACAAACCAATTCCCTAAGAGAAAATCTCATGAAGGGAATCAGCATGGTCATATGAGTAGTATTTATGTGGATGATGATGAAGAGACTACAAATGAAATATGAGATGAAAGAAATGATGAAGCTCAGTCAGTGGTTTAAGAAGTTAATGGAATGATTGTATGTTTATAAAGAATAATGCATGTTATTATGGAATAAAGAATCATCTAAGGATTGATACAATATTGTTTTTACTAAATTATTTAAAAGTATATGTTGAATGGTACCCATAACCATGTAATGTTATTCATATATTTTTGGAAAGTAAATGATATGGGCATAATGAAGGGATATGAAGATAATGAGATGTTTGATTGTATTCATGAGCTCATGACTGATATAAGGACTAAGTGATATTATGGTTTCATTATATAGATTTTTTTGGATTTTGGTATGTGGAATGAGTTACTTTTAGACAGTATTCATGTTTTCACTAAGAATCTATGGTATTTTATGTTTCAAGAGTATATATGACTAAGGTATTCATGTGTTTGGAAGGCAACCAAAAAAGATATATCTTATGATATATGTAGGATGAATGCTTTTATTCACATTCTTGGTAGATAACCTTTCTAGTAATTGTTTTATTTATTCTATGAGCTTGGACCGATGTATTTTAGATAATCCTAAAGATTGTAATGTATTATGTTGGACATAAGTTGGTATTGTTTAAGGATAGATGTTTGTTCGATATTATTAATGAGATATTATAGTAATGTAGTTTTAGAAAAAGGATAACCTACAGGATGGGTGACATCCCATCGCGTCAGACAAGGCTGTGGGAATCGAACCCACAACCAATGTGCAACTGGCCTTTATCGCCTACCACTGGCCTATAGGATGTCCCTGGTTAGTAAAATCTAGTATTATTTTATTAAGCGGTCTTATATATAAAGTATAAGATCATTTTTGGAATCGTATATGATTAACCTCACCATAGATGGACTTATGTATATTTGGTAACCTTTTCTAACCTTTTTTTGAAACAGATGGAATGACCTATCATTATATCACAAGATCTGTTAACACTTCACGAATAACAAATTCAACTTCATTTCTTTAAGAGATGAAGTGGAAATTGTTCAAAGCACGAACAACAGTGATATTTTACCAAAATCAAGCAAGTATTTCTTCTAATTAAAATTTTTCACCTTTAGGGAAATGATATTGAAAACCAAAAATGTTGTCCTAGTGCTCTTATATCCGATGAATCAGATGGTACCATATACCATCTCAAATTTATGGCATTGTGATTGATGGCTTTTTCATAGCCATGTTCTCTACCACTCTCCATCAGAACATGATGGTTATATTTTTCTTCCATATCCACAATTTCATGTATGTTCTCATATATGGAAACCCTGTGATGTGTTACTTTTGGTAATCGTTACATTTCTTACTTTAGTTATTAAAATTATGGTTTAGTATTTCTTTTTACGATGTGGGTTTCTATGAATAGTAAATGATTTATAACCCCGACGAATTTTGAGGGCGAAATTTATTTTAAAGGGGGTAGAATGTGACAACCTGAAATTTCATAAGATATATTCGTTTTAATTTCTTTCATATCTTATGTTGTATGCTACACCTAAATTATCTTGCGCTATACACAACACCGTATTAGCTTGCAGTATACGCAACACTAATCTTGGATCGTGTTACACACAATTTCAAGTTTGTTTGATAGTAGTTATTCTACGAAACATTGAGTATATATATATATATTCAATATATTTTCTTATACGTAACAACAAAGAAGTCATGCACTACACGCAACCCTGACTTGGCTTGCATTACACGCAGTCACGACCTTCCTCGATAGCGTTTGTTGTACGCAATACCGGGTTTTAATAAACAACGATATATTATTATAACATTATTATGACCTAGAAATTATGAATAGTATTACCTAAATTTTGAATTTTATAACATTATTATTCATCTTACACATTTTCTAGAACATAGTATAAGAACAAAATAATTTTTTCGGGTAAAAAATGTATTTTTTAAAAAATGATGTTTTGCAACCTTTTGATGGCACACCCACATTAAATCTAGATTATTACATGATTATAAGTTCAATTTGACAAAATAAAATTCTTCTTTGGAATCAAGAAATAAAAATTTACTTTGGATAATATTTTCATATTATTCTGGTAACTTTCATATTTTGATGAATAGTAAAAACAAACTATATTTAAATTAAAAACAACTTTTTTCATCGCAATAATTTATATGGTTAAATTATAATATTTAATGTTTTTAAAGTATAAATAGAATATATATTTACAATTTAATATAATGTATGTCGTTAACATTAGTTTTACATTGAATTCATAGATAAAAACATTTCAATCTTTTGTAATGTCATAACTTTTAAAACACGTTTTCTTACCAATGGGATTTATTTTAAATTAAATTCTGCAACTTTTTTCATTGAATTTAGAAAAATGGATTCCATATTTGGAATAATTGGGTCCAAATTGTGTTAATAAGCTACCTTTTATTTTTGGGCATTATGAATAGTAACTACGGTAAAATTTATTTACCATAGTAAAAGGTAAATCGGGTAATTAAGGGTAAATATAATATTATAAAATTACCCTAACACTTGTCTTAATATAATTGGATGCTTATATTTTTACTAATGCATATTTGGGTCGAAATGGAATCCATTGGAATCCACTTGGAGGTGATTAAGACCTTTATTTTTTTTTTATTTAAAGGAATGTGAAATATGTCTCACTCAACATTAATAATTAAAGTATTTTTAATATAAATTTATACAGAATATAAATTCGGTTATAAATACTCATTTGAAAGATAAATTTTTTTTCTTTATCAGGTTCATTTATTTTTAATTTTTAAGAGTTATTTAATTTCTATATTATCTAATACATTAATGATGCAGAAATTATTTATTTAGTGAAAAATCAATAATATTGTTTTTATTGAAATAGTAATACATATCAAAAGGCTCAAAAATCATCAAAAAAACTTATTATTATTGTATATATTAAACCTAATCATCCACTGGAAAAATGGTTGACCATTTTGATCATTATTAAGGCGATTATGACACTTATAATATTTTCTTTTAAATGATTCCAAAGTTGTCACTTTCAACATTTAGTAAAGATAACAATTTACATGTTGTTATTTTAAGATGCTAAATTTGAGTAAAATTATTATTATAAAATATATGATATTTATCTTCATCAAAGGATTTTTTTTAATTTTTTTGCAACAAATAAGTATATTAAATAATTATACAAAAATGTTGTACTATTTTTTTATTAAGAGATATACCAAATAAATGGTTTTGGAAATATTAAAATAAATACTATATGAACTGTTTAATGTGCTCCACGAATTTTCTAGACAAATGTGACATTTTAGGAATCTATTTAATATTTTAGTTCTAATATATCCTTGGTGTAGATTTTATTTAAGTTCAAATAAATGAATAGTGTCAAAATTGACACTGTTGATATTTTATAAAAATAACATGTTATTAAATTGTTTAAAAATCACAAAAATATTTAAAAAATATAAATTGAAATTTATATAGTTGAAAAGGGCCTAAATTATCCAATTATAGAATATTAACAACACATAAGTAATAATTTATAACCATTTAAAATTTAGATTTTTATTACCACAAATAAACTTAAATATATTAAATAAGGATAAATCAAAATGATAAGGATTAAAATAATCTTAAAACATGTCTAAATTTGATTTTTTGATGAGATTACAACTCTATCTCATATAATATTCTAATTGAGTCATTTTTTTAGGTTTTTATGTTGGTTTTGTATTTATATTAAACTAGTATTGTTGAGGATTCCAAAGGTGCCCCTCTCCTCCCTTATAAAAGGGAACCTCCTCCCTCTCCTCCTTACACCACATTGACCTTTGAAGCATTGAAATCCCTGACCATTTTACCTCCCCACTTCCTTATAAACCTACTAGAGGTATTGGTCATCTCAAGAGACCAACTCTAGTGCCCTATGATGAAGTTTAAAGGAGGCACTACGAGAAAGAGGTAATACCTTCTACCGTTTTCTTCAAGTTCCATTCTTCTTCTACTACCTACTATTTAGTTGTTTCATTATAAAGTAATAACATAAGTATCAGTCATATATTGATATGTTATTATAAATATGAAACAATCCTATTTCACCTTCTATCCATCCTACGGAAAACAAAATCATCGCTTGTGCGTACGTACAGAATACCGTCTCCACGCTATGGTGTAATCTTTTTTTTCCACCAACACCTTACATGGATGGGTATAATGGTGTAATGGATAACTATATATGGTTATTATAAAATCATACTGATTCTGATATATTATACCATCCACCCCAATTCTATTCAATAATTATGGGAACGATATCATCGCTCGTGCGTACGTACGGACTACCGTCTCCACAACGCGATGAGATTCATTCTCCTTGTTAACCATACAAGAATTATCATAAAGTTTATATAATTAATAATAATGAAATATATAAAATAATAATGCTAATATATTTATGTATATATATATGTATTTCATCAAATTAGTTTCATTCAATTCAATAAGGAAACGAAAACAGCATTCATGAATACGTACGGCCTACCTTCTCCATGAACGATGTATTTAATTCATTTTATCGATCTATAATATATATGTATATGATAAATATATATTATATATAAATCATGTTTTACATTCTGGAATTATGTATATCAGGATATAAGTAATAATATCAAGAACGTCAAGTCGAAACACATATGATAAATGAAACGATTTTACCTAAATCGATGCTTTAACATGGAATTTACAAAAGAACAGGTAATATAAAGTCATAAGTGAAATGTATATGATATAATAACAATGAATATGATAATGTAATAAGTCAATGACATTATTTAAATCACTATATAAGAGGTTCAATCCATACAAAGCATATCGGACCGAAGGTAAGGGATAATTGTGCAAATCTCATTTTTATCTGAGATTGGTTATATGTAACTATTTACTAGTGTTATTGTTTTCATCCATGTCCATGTTTTATAAAAGTGTTATTATGTATGTTTAATTTCCTTTTTACTTATTTTGACTTTTACTACATGGTATTTAAGGAATCATTCTTTTGTTTACATTACGAGGTACTTTTTGACTTTTCTGAAAAAAGTACGAAGAGAATGTTTTTTTAACTTATACGGAATGAAAGGATTTTCACAGTTTTATAAAGCCTTATTTTCATGAAGCTTCCTCCAAAAGATTTCACCACTATATCCAAAAAAAAATTCGTTCTTTTAAAATTTCAGGACGTTTTGTGAAAAGAAATTGATTTTGAAGAAGAAGGGATATTTTCCTCAAGAATTCATTTCAATTGTTTTATCAAAACCATTTTTTCACCTAACATGAAATTATTTCATATGTGTATGTTTCATGTTTAATGTATCTAGGATTTAAATGGATTCACATTTCTTATGATGAAATGATATCCATTTCTTTTATATGGATTATGTGATGATGGGATGATGTTTATGAAAGCCATTTTATTTATTGGGTTATTATGAATGATGTATGTTTATTTTGAGGCAAAAGTAAGAATGATTACATTATGAGATAGGTGGGACCTTTATCTCCCTCCAATGCATTGGGTAAAGATTTATATCCCATGAGATAGACATGGCTGGAACAGTAAGTTAATCTGGTTCAGTGTTACAGGACTAAAACGAGGAGTGAACTCGATTCAGAAAGGGTCTTTGTCCACTAAGATGGCCCTAGAAGCAATGCCTTGGCTACTATGGAAATCATAACATGTGCTGAATGGTTGCGACAATTAAATGTTTTATTCCAATTATATTTTATCATGGTTGTTGTTCCATTATGATATATTACTTACGTACTTCCACGATTTATGTATTTGCTCAAGATTTTGATGTTTAAATATCATGTTCATGTTTTTTCTTTCAAATGGTTATGGATTGTTTTATGTCCTCTATATTTTCCCTTATTGAGCAGTTGAGCTCACTCTTTTTATGTTTTATTTTCCCCAAGAAATAAGGAAAGGTTTTAGGTAAGGAAACAAAAAGGGAAAGATTGTTATTAGAGTTGTTGAAGATCTTTCAACATGATTAGAAGTTTATATTCCACGTTTCCAAAGACACTAAACTATTACGATCCTTGTGTGTCTGTTTATGTTATGTATTAAGTATTCTGCAAAAGTAATGTAATGTCCATGTACGTAAAGCTTTTTTCCTCTATAGTTACATCTCAGAAATCGGAAATTCCGAGAATACCTTAACCCATTACATGGTGAATGCACAATATCAACACATAAAACAATTCTCTTGCTTCTTACCAAGTAGTGAAACCAAGTAAAACTCATGTGAAACAAGATTTGTTACACTTTTATACAAAAAAATAAGAGTGTGGAGTAAAAGAAATAAATTCACCAATGTTAGGAAATGAAAAAAAAGGATGATAAAATAGGAATTGTACCTAGAATTTTGGTCGATCCCACATCAGATTCATTTTGTGCTTATTCAATATCATGAATATTTATTATATCTGTGTGATCCTAAGAATGGACACTTACTTATGGCTATACTCTATACTGACTCTGTCCAAATGAATATCTAGCATTACCTCCATGACCACCACACCCAGAAGTAACATTTATAGCTAGATATCAATTGGATGACATCACCTAGAAGATATAGACCTATCTGCCACCTGAATATGGGTGTGTAATCTAGTAAAAAAGATACACGTATCCCATAGTTCCATATTTAAGGAATGTTCAAGGTGGATCTAAGCATGTAGACTGCATGTTCCCCACCTTTCTAAATTGATAACACAATACTGACAATAAATATCAAGCTATAGAAAATGAAACCCTTGAATGTTTTCATGAACTACAACATTCATTTTTCTATTTCCCATTTAGATTCCTCTTCTACATAGTTGATCATACACTACCCTATTCCTCTTCCCACACTGAAATAAAGACTATATAATTTACATTATGATTAGTATCCACAATCAACGAATGATAAAAAACTATAGCATAAGTCTTCAACAGAAATAAGAAGATTTATGATTGGATTTCTAGTCAAATAACCATTTCAAATTTTTTATCCATAATTATAAATTATAAAACAATTCATGTGTGAAATGAATAAACTCTATAATTAGATTAACATAATTTATCACGGTATGGTCCCCATGTGAATTCCCCAAATTCACGAGCCCTTACGAATTCCAACATAAATGGGAAACACTTCTAGTTGAAGAAGACCTCAATATCCTATCAACACATCTTAGCATTATTCCCACCTTGATGTATAGTTTCCCACAACCATCGACTATGAACTTCAAATAGTAATACAGAACATTTCACCATGACTTTTTTAGGAGTGTCAATCTACTCGAAGATCCTCTTAATTTTCTTCATCCACTCTTCTACTTCCTAGGGGCATGTGTTGTGCTAAAAAGAAAGATTATTTCCTTGATGGAAACTTAAACCTTATCATTTTCTAGATATGGTTCGCTTCCCTGACATGTGCAGGTCCAGATCCATATCCCTCACCTAAGGATTGGATAACCCAAACTACAACTTCTACTAGCGTCTAGTCAACAGGTGAAGGAATACTCTTTCCAGTATCATTCTATATCTTCATATGAAGTATCAGGGGAGGAATCATGATACAATTAGAAAAAAACACCAGGAAAATACATCAATACACAATTGTGAAAATTTTCAGCATTAATAAAAAATTCAAATCATTTTCATAGATAAAAGAATCCAAAAATAAATGCCCTAAAATACAAACCAATTTACCCCTTCCCAGTGTCAATAAATATTCTCGAGCCGATATATCTCACCTAGATGAGAAGTAAAACAAGACTCCCAACATCCCATAGAGACTCTCGAACATTCATGAACTGTATTGGCCAAAAACCCAACTCACAAATAAAGACTCAAGCCTTGAAAATATTTTCTCTAGTGTTTTCATACTCTTCAGAATTTGAATACCCAAATAATGAGAGAAATCCAAGTCTGATACTATTTCATCAGGAACCAAGCCTAGGATCCATCCATCCCAACACATAACCTGAACTATGACATGGAAAAATGTGAATATTTGAACCCCACAAGCTAACATCTAGTTTTAGGTTATCATAAACTCATTTTTGGGAACTATTTAACTAATGATAATTAATAAAAAACAATTATCAACGTAATTCCACAAACATTGGTCAATATCCATATCAGAAAGAGGTATAATAATTACATGTCAAACATTTTACATCTTTAACCAAAAATCAACAGTACAAATATATAAATAAAATTAAATAGTTAATAAAACAAAAACTTCTATGAAATAAGAATACCATCACTCTCAATATACATACACTAACATCTTCAAGAGAGAACTACTAGAAACATGATTTACCATCACCTCCAAAAAAAATATCATTTTCTTGGTCATATGTATCATAATCTACAAGAACCCAATGGATTATGTATGGTGTGAGATAAATACATGTAGGAAAACACAAAAATTAAATAATCTGTACCATAAAATTATAATATAAATTGACATGACTGTTATAAGAAATGAAATATAAACATTTGTAAAGAATTATTGTAGTGGAATAATTTAAATAAGAAAATTTTTAAAATTACTATGATTTTAATTATAAACCATGGTCCACTATATTCCAATAGTGAGAACCACATCACAAGAGAGAACCATATCACAAGACAGAACCACATCACAAGTGAGAACCCCATAATGGGAAATCCCTATATGCTCTAGCACCAGTGGGACCCTAGGAAGCTCATATCATGATGAGACATGGTATAAAAACTGTAACCCAATTTTCCATCATGCACAATCCAAAAGAGGGGAATCTATCCTAGGTTATAGTGGTCTCTAAACATCATCATTTTTAGTGAGTGTTGTATCTTAAGATCTTCTTTAAGAAACTAAAACTCAGCCCCATCGATCCAACATGATACTTCTTCCAGTCTTCCTGCCTAGACAACTATGATTCTATTTGTCTTCAATTTATATTCCACATATCACATCAATCACCATTTTCACATCTACATAATAATAAACATATTTTCATTTGAAAAACATAATTTACATAATCAAAACCTATTTCAAATTCATATGCACACTAATGCCATGTTAGAACATGATTCAAACCATTTGAATATTTCATAGAACACATTTTCAAATCCCAACAACAAAATACACATGAATTAAAGTAAATTTCATTTAAAAAATATTTTTTTAACAAATAAGAAACTAAAAACTCTTTAAAAACACATTTAGAACCATAATCACAGTGTATAGAACACATTCATCAACAAAAACATGTACACTAACATAATGTAATAATGTTAAATCATGGAATCGCCTACCTCAATCTTTACAATTTCCCTAAGTTGATGGAAAACCACAATCACACCTTAAAATAACACAATAATGAAATTATAGAACCAAAACATCGTTTCATCTTCAAAAAAATAGGATCAAACCATTATTAGTAAAAATAATCCATTGAAAACGAATAACCCCATGATATAGAAAGAATAATACACCAAGAAACCATAAATTGAATAAAAATAGACTTACCCGATGATTCAAGATGATACATGTTCAAACCCACCCAGAAATTGCAAGTCTATAGGATTCAAGAAGAATTTTGGGGGCTCCTAGAGCTAAGAATCATGTATGGTTTGAATTATGGGTGATTTGTAGTGAACATTGGTGTTGGATAGAATAGTAATTCAATACTTTTATGACTAAGATAGGCCACATGATTATCCCACATTGTTTCCCAGACCTTACATCAACCATGCATTCCTCTCATTACCAGGGGGAAAGGACACACAATTTTCATGGTGGAGGTTTAAGGCTCATATGGGTATATATGGAGCCTGGTTAATTACACATCCCATGGATCGCTATTTCAATTGGGCTACATCAATGTTTCCTATATATATGTTCCAATAGTTCACCACTTGTGTCTAGATCGAAAGCCCTATTTCTCAACAAAAGTCACCGAAAACCCAAGGGGTAACCATGATACCAAAAATAAAAAATGGTATACAAAAAATTAATATCACATTGGTGAATTTTTTGTTCATAATTAAGAGAAATAAGAAAAAATATTATTTCTCTGGTTGAGGTAAAAAACATGTTTATCGCAAGTAATCCCAATAGATAAGGGGAACATTTCTAACTAAACATGTCTAAATCCTATTTTATTTCCAATTTTGACCTTTTTGTATCAAAATTTAGGACCTTTTTTCACTGTGAATATATTTTCTTGAATAATATATCAGTATATTTTAATCTTTTTATAAATTCCAACCATTTCCTATCTCATGAATATAAAAGGAAAGACATATTTTCTATTATTTAAACCACAATGAAAAATCTATATCAACTAAAACCAACCCAGTTATCTCATAAACACTACTACACATGAATTTCTGTATTTATCATTTAATAAGACCATTATAATGATCCTTAATAATGAATCAATAGGAAACATCCCAAATATGATGTAATCATCATACAAGGACTCTATAAATTTGTTTCGTAATGTCACATTTATAATTCTATAGTTTTAATTATAAATTATTAATATTAGTATACCCAATATACAAAAATTTAATAATGAATATTTAACCACTAGTATTTTCCCACTTTCTCATTAAATGATATCAAAATTATCACTTGTGCTTATGTCTAGTGTACTGCATCCACTATGAGATATTGTTTATTTTTTTTCAATGTATTTCATGAATGGTTACTACAATTGATTTTATATTTATGTCTGATATTTAGGAAATAAAAATAATTCTATTATTATAATTTTACATCTTTTTAATTACATTCCAATCTTTTAGTAAATGATAATATCAGTCGAGCATATTTGTAGATTACTTCCTCCACAATGTTTTCTGATAAATTTTTCACATCAACAACACATGGATGGTAATAAAATATCAATTTAATATATATGATCTAAATTATATATTAATTTTTTTATATATTATGATTATTAATTAGATTCTATGATTCCACCTATTAGAATATGAAACTAATTTTCATTCTTACCTACATGATATCATCTCCATGAATAGATTACCTCAATTTATTATCACACCCTTTTATAGATGTAGGATCAAAATATGATGTAGAGGCTCAATATACAAGAGGGGGTGAATTTTATACATTAAAAAAATTCTTTTGAAACTTTTAAAGATGGGATCGAACATCATATTGTTTAAAAATGTTAAACAAGGTAAATTCATAGGACCACTTAGTTCTATAAACATGCTTGATTATGAAAATATGGTTCCATAAATGAAACATAAGAAAATTTTACAAGGAAAAAGATTTTACCTTAAGAGTATAGAATCTTACTAATAAGAGTAGAAGTACAAGAAAATATAAAATAGTTATACATTACTTTTTAATCAAAATGTAGTGGAAAAAAAACTTTAAACAATAAAAGTAACAAGTAAGAAATATTATAACCTAAAGTGTAGGGTATCCAACAAACTCGGATAAAGGTCCATTTGCTTATACTTTCATGAAATTCTATTTTACCCAAACCATGGTATTCTCTCGATAATAATATCATAGTTGATCTTGTTGTCCCTACAAGGCTTCAATCATCAAGGTAGTTGGAACCTCCGTCTTCGTTATCAAGAAAGTCCTAGAACATTAAGGTACTCAGTACCTCTGTCTTTCTATCCTCAGAAGCCATCGATTGTACATAACAAAAATCGGAGTCTCCCGAAGAAATCTGAACAAGATGTTCAGTATGAAATAAGCATGATTGTATCTCTCTCTAGAAATCACTTTAGCATGTAATCTCTAGATTTGTAGAACAGTCATCAAAGTTAAGTGTATTTTGTCCTCATTCAAAATAGGTGAATTTCCAATGGTATGTTCCCTCCACCAACGATCATATTTTTCCTTGAATTTTAGAGGGACCTATAAACATGTCCCTCAAACAACGGTTGGATAGAATAAGAATTAATGAGATCATTTTATAAAAATTACAAGGGTATGTAAAATATGGTTTCTCAACCAAATCCTTTTTTCTGAGTCTAAGGAAAATTAAGATCAGAGTCTAAGAACATTCAGACTCTATATTATATGGATATTCAGATTCTATTTTCCATAGAATTCGGAATCATAATTCCTTAGACTTCGGAGTCTAAATTCTGAGGACTTTAGATTCTAAATAATAAGTAGTTCGGAGTCTGAATTCTATGAAATTTAGAGTGATAATTATAAGAAATTCAAATATTGAATTTTAAGGAATTGAGATTTTGAATTTCAGAGAACTTGTAGTCTGAATTTCAGAGAATTCGGAGTCTGAATATTAGAGACTTCAGAGTCTAAATTTCAGAGAATTTGATGTTGGAATTTTAGAGAATTTAGAATCTGGATATCAGAGAATTTAGAGTCTGAATTTCAGAGAATCTGGAGTCTGAATTTTAGAGAATTTTTAATCTAAATTTCATAGAATATAGAGTCTGAATTTCAGGGAATTCGGAGTCTGAATTCCAAGGAATTCGGAGTCTGAAATCGGATCTCGAAAAAAGAATACACTATATATGAGTATATATATAATTATGATCTATTAGATGTTAAACTAAAATTTTCACTTAGTAATTAAACGAGTTATATTTAAGGACACTAAAATATGAACAATTAAAATCAAGGTATGTATAAATTTCTATGGAGAAGGAAATTTTTTTATTAAGATAATACTTATGGAGAGAAATTATCCTTGAGATGGAGTGTTAATTAATTTCAGAACATTGAGGAATGGAAAATTCATAAGGAAACCTTATTGACTCAACAATATCCCCCTTTTTGGAAAGTAAAAACATCCTAATTAAAATGAATACAAGGATATTGAAATTTCTACGATCTTACAAAAAAATTTATCTCCTTATACTTATGGATCACAGTGAATATGAACCCCCTAGCTTTGGAAACCCTATGGATCGTATTCTTGATTTCCTAAATGAGATTTTACATTTTCTTGCATATGAAAATTTAAATAATAAATAACCCCTGGATGAACTCTCCCTTACATAGGGAAATTTAATATTTAATAAGTAATGTTTTTGAAATTCTTTCATCCCCATTGTGAATTTTAAAAAGGAATAAAGGGAATGGAAATGAAAATATGGTACCTAAAATATTAGTAAAAAACAACCAAAAATATGAATTTCAAAAACAATTTCATTATGATCGAAATAATTTTTAAAAAAATATACAACGAAAGATTGGATTCAGAAAATATTATCCTTCCTTCTCCTTCGACATCAGCTTATTCACTATGTTTTTTAACATCTTGATCTCCTAGTGATCCTCTTCTTCACACTTGATAAATTGATTCCGATTTTCCGTTTTCTTCACCATGGCTTTATGTTTCTATTCCTGAGCCTTAATAGATTCTGCCTGGGCCTTGACAACTTATTCTTGCTTAGAAAGCTTCTATTCAATCTCATTTTTTTATCCATTTATCCCTTAAAATTCATGGCCATGGAACTTAGCTTCCCATTCAGATCCTTAATTTCATGCTTCTAAGAAGCCTGTTCAATAGATATCTTTCCTCAAAACTATTAGTGAGATCCTTGATCTTCATGTTTTCTGTGTCAAAATAATTCTTGACACTATCTTGAAATTAATCAAACATTCTCATATCTTCTATTTTATTACTTGGACAACATTTCATCTTCTTGAAAGATATTTTATGATCCAAATAGATAATGAGAATGGTCTTGATGTATTCCTCGATATTGACACATTTTTCCATCACCAAGGATACTGGATATTCTTTTTGATTTAACATTTGATGAAGTATCTGGTATCTTGAGACTATACTTGGTAATATTGGAATAGTCCCAACCAGCTTCTTCAAAAACTGAACACCAATGTCCTGGCCAAGAGAATATGATTCTAAATCCGATACATTGGTTGGTGAGGATTTTTTTTTCATTTTAGACAACCTTACTCTTCGATGAAGCACTGACTTGTTTCTTCTGTACCACAGATCTGCTAGGTGTATCGACTACCACCTATTTTACATTATCATCCTTCTGAATGATTTCTTCTTGATTATGTGATTCATGTTCACATTCTGATATCTAAACAATTTTATCTTCATCAACTTCTTCTTTCTCGGCTCCTACCTCAACATCCTCTTGGTGAATGAAATCATGATTGCTAATTTCATTTTCAGGAAACATATTCACTACTTCCTGACCCTTCTTATCTTTTATTGGGGTAGAATGTTTTGAAGACTCTACTTAAAGAGTTTGAATTGATAATTTTTTATAAGGCCATTCCATCTCTTGGAAATCCACTACATGATTTATCAAATCCTTAGTACCACCACTACCTTCTTCTTCTTCTTCCTCTTCTTCTTATTACACTATTTCTTCTTCTTGAAGCCATTCTAGAATCACTAAATTCTTTTCCAAAGTCTCTAGTAATGGTTATATCAAAAAGAATTCTGGTACCATAATTTGTGTAGAGGATTTTTGAGTAGCCATCATAAGAGATTGAATGACTTCAGTTTCTTGAAAAATTGTCCTGTGCTTCTTTTCATTTTCTTGCTTTTCAATATTCTTAGAAACTTTTTCCTTCAACACTTTTTCCTCATAAGGGTCCAGGCCAAACATAGGCTCATTTTCCTTCTTTTTCTTCTTATTATCTCTCGACATAGCCACTACCTCATCTGGATATGCTTTGTTCTTCATTGGCTTCAGAGGTGCGGACTGAGTATCCTTTGCCACTGGGTTTTTTCTCTCTCTTATTGTTCCTTCACCTTCCTTTTCCTTTCACCCTTTTTAGAAGTTTCAAACACTTCCAACTTTTTTTATAGATATTCCACTTCTTCGTCCATAAAATCATTAAATTCAACAGATTTAATATTAAATCCAATATTCATCCTCCTTATAGTATCATCACCCAAAAGCACCATCTTTATAATTTTTGGCATAGAACTGTAAGGAATCTTGAATGTCTGAAGACAAAGAACATTCATCTTTGAATAAATGGTTGGATTCATGATGATATGAGACTCCAGATTTCCATTATTTATATTTTCAATTGTAACCAATATATTCTTAACCATGTTTATCATTCTTTTGTTCACTGGGAAATCCATAACATACATATCACTTTTCGTCAGAATATCCCTATCTCCTTTTTTGAGAATGAGAAAAAATTAAACCCATAGCTGAAGAATATGACGATTTGTAGAGAGATGAATAATTTTCGGAGACTTTACCTATGAAATACCAAGACAAGATAGAGCATTTTTATTGTCAAAATATCATATTTAATTAGGTATCTTGTGTGATCAAAACTCTAGTTCTCCTTCCTATGGAATTCCTTTCATATTTGCTGCCATGATTTAAGAAAGAGAGTACATCATTCCATATATATTGAAAGAAAATTTATCTCTTCCTCCTTTAATGAAAAAACTAACTGTCTCATTGAATTCAGTGAGTAATTCTAGATACATTGGATCCTATGCTCTTGGTTTTGATATACAAACACTCTCCCAACTATTCAGCTTGATATTCAAAGAAACAATGGAATCATGCTTGATATAAAACCTTGGATCGACTAAAATTTCTTGGTAGATAATCCACTCAGTGATTTCCCTAACAGTAGAAATTTTATTCTGAGAAGAGGATTCAATTGATATTCTGACATAAAAAAACATTAAAAAACTAGAACAAAATTAAAAATAGAGGCAGAGCTTCTACACACAATGGCTTGGAATTTGTTGTGGGATAACCATTGGGGATACTTTATATAGGCAATTGAAACGACGACTCAGCTTATCTGATTAATCCAACGGTTGAAAGCTTCTTGAGAAGATCTGACAGTTGAGATGATTTCAGAAGAAGGATTTTGATATATTCTGATCTATTGAGGTTTTTAATATAAAACATTCAGATTTAAGGAAAAGTGAATCTGAATAGTTTAAAAACAAAAAAGAAAATATCAACAAGTAAAAGAAGATTATGAAAATTTTGAATAAAACATACCTTTCTAAATGCTAGGAAGATTATTCATAATAATGAAAAATATAGTTAAATAACTTTATATTCAAAATTTTTGAATAAGAAAAAATTTTAGACTATGAAAATTTTGACTATGAAAATTTTGATAATGAAAAATATTGACTACAAAAATTTTGACTATGAAAATTTTGACTACGAAAAATTTGACTACGAAATTTTTGATTATGAAAATTTTAAACTAAGAAAAAAATTTAAACCATGAATGATGAAAAATTATCTATTAAAAAATTTGTCTACAAAAAATTTAACTACCAAGAAAATTTACTCCCCTGAGGAAAAATAGTTTCTTAATTTAAGGAGATAAGTTTCAAAAAGAAGTTAATATAGAATATTACCTTATATTTATCATTCCTAACTTCTGATTAATGTATTTAAATATTTTACGTGGTAATGATTTTGTGATAATATAATCAAGTTGATATTGCGTTCTGATAAATTGATGAATGATATCTCCTTTTGTGTGTGATCCATAAGAAAGTGATTTCTAATATCTATGTGTTTTTTATGAGAGTGATGTGCATGGTTTTTTCTAAAGGCAATGGAACTATTATTATTACAAAAAATTAATTTTTTGGTAAAACTCATACCATAGTCTATGAGTGTGTATTACATCCACAATATGTGATCATTACAACTTCAAGCTACTACATGTTCAGTTTCAGTAGTGGAATGTGCTAATAAGTGTTGCTTTTTGCGTAAACATGAAACTAATGAATCTCCTAAGACATGGCATGTTCTTGATATAATTTTCTTATCCATTCTACATCCACCAATTTCAGCATCCGAAAAAAATGTTTTAAAACAAATTCATTTACAGAAGTATAGAAGAGTCCTAGATCCATGGTTCCCTTTATGTGGAGAAAAAAATTCATTTCACTACCTTTAAATGAGATTCCTTATAATTTTATTGATATCTTGCACATAAGCATACCGAAAACATTAAGTCTGGATGACTATCTGTCATGTAATGTAGTCTTCTTATCATACCTCTAAAAGATGTTTGATCTACAGGTTTACCAGCTTCATCATGATCAAGTGAATTTGGGGTACCAATGGAGGTACTTATACTCTTAGTGTTTTCATATCACTAATTTTTAAGAAGATCATTAATATAATTTTGTTTGGATATATAGATTCCTTATGGTTTTTGGGATATTTTAAAACCAACAAAAAATTTAAACTCACCCATCATACACATTTCAAACTCAGATATCATTAGATCTGCAAATGAATTAGTTAAAGATTGCTGAGTTGAACAATACATAATGTCATCCACATAAATGTGAACAATAAAAACATTTTTCTTATCTTTATTTATAAAAAGGGTTGGATAAGGATTTCCCTTAACAAAATTGTTATAAAGAAAAAAAAATATTGTTAGTCTATCGTACCAGGATCTCGGGGCTTGTTTAAGTCCATATAATGCTTTGGTAAGTTTAAAAACATGTTCGGGATGTTTTTTATCTTCAAAACTAAGAGGTTGTTCAACAAAAACATCCGTTTGAACATAAGCATTAAGGAAAACACATTTAACATCCATTTGAAAAGGTTGTAATTTAAATAATTATGCAATGGAATGTAGAATATGAATAGATTCAAGTCTTTCTAATGGGCTATAGGTTTCTTTATAGTGTATTCCTTCTTTTTGATTGTAGCCTTTAGTAACCAGCCTAGATTTATTTCTTACAATGATTCAATTTTCATCACAATTATTTCAGAAGACCCATTTTACTCCAATAACAGAAGTTTCCTTTGGACTTTAATCCAAGGTCTAGAATTTATTCCTTTCGAATTCATTTAGATTGTCCTTCATAGTTTTTATCCAATCATCATCACCTAAAGCGTCATCAATGATTTTTTGTTCTATTTGGGAAAGGAAAGATTAATGTTCTATTTTATTTCTTAAGGAACATCTAGTCCATATAGGTTGATTTACATCACCAATGATACTATCACTGGGATGATTCTTAAGAAACAATGGATTTGGATTTTGTAAAACATGTTCATAAACGTGTGGTAGGAAGTATTCTCGGGTAAATGCTTCAGAAACATTTTCTAGAACATTTTAAATATCAGAAGGACTTTCTATCAAGGGTTGATAATCAGTTTTTGAAAACACATATGAATATATAGGTTGAGGTTGTTTAAAAACCGAAGGATCAGTTTCATTGAAATTAACAAGTTCTGTTTCTTCAACAGTAAAATTATTTTTATTGAAAACTCTATAAGACGTAGAAGTTGAGTAACCTAAGAATATTCCTTTATCAGATTTTGGTGAAAATTTGTGTAGCTTATCTTTAGTATGATGAATGAATACCATGCAACCAAAAACCATTAAGTATGAAAGTCTTGGTTTTCTACCATTTCATAACTAATAACGAGTTTTATTAAGAAAAGTTTTTATTAAAAAATGATTTATAGTATAAAAATATTACTTACAGCTTCAGCACAAAAATATTTGGCTATAAAATATTCACTCGAAATGGTTCTTGTTATCTCTTGAATAATTTCGTTTCTTCTTTCAACAATCACATTTTTTTGATGTGTTATTGGTGGTCAGAAGTTATGAGTAATGCATTTTCTACTAAAAAAAGTTTCAAAATATGAATTTTGAAATTCTACTCCCTGATAACTATGAATAGTTATCAATGGAAGGTTTTTCTTGTTTTTAAATTGGGCTCTAATGAATTTGAAATATGAAAAAGAATCAGATTACCTTTCTAGAAAATAGACCCACATAAATCTAGTTTAATCATAAACTTTAACAAATACATAATACTTGCCTCAATTGTTCTAGTTTTCGTTATACCTAAAAGATCCATATGCAGTAACTGTAATGCATCAGTAGTTGAGACATCACCGATTTATTTAAAACATGAATTATGTTTTTTTCCATATTTTCAAGAATCACAAACTTTTGAATAATCAAATCTATACTCTGGTATATCCTAAACTAGTCTTTTCTTAAAGAGTTTTCATATGTTCTAAGGTTACAGTGTCCTATCCTTCTATGCCAAAAGGACAAATGATATTCCACTTCACTAAGAAAAATTAAATATTCACTTCTGAGGTTTTCTATGTTCAATGTGTATACATTCACTTTCTTATGGGAAGAAAGTATAAACTCTTCCTTGGAATTTAGGACTAAAAAATTGTCATTCCTAAAATTAACAAGGTAACCTTCATCACATAATTTAATAAATCTAATAAGGTTTTGATTAAGACTCTTAATAAATATAACATCTGAAATTAAGGTTTTTCCAATAAGAACATTGTTACTTAAAGAAATATTTTCTCTTTGATCATTATCTCTGAAAGCTACTTTTACTCCCTTCATCTTTCTAATAATTTCAAAGAAGTTTTTGTTAACAGTAATGTGCTGAGAAAGTAGACTATCTATGTACCATATATTTTCGTTGGTACTATATTTACTTTCATGAAAACAAGAGTGTTAGACTTATAGAACCCAAAATTTCTTGGATCCAAAAACATCAGAATGAAATTTTTTATAAATTCACATTTTCTTTGAAATATATTATTTCTGAAAACCAAAAGACTGAGTTTTTTTTAAGGACCAATTTTTTCTCAATGCCCACCACACTGACACTTAGTTCAAAATAAAGAACTTTGAGGAAAAAATAATTTTTACTAAAAAACGATTTTTAATGAGTATAACCAAAACCATAATTATTCATTAGTGGTCAAATTTGGGAATAAATTTTATTAATTTTTTCATTACCTATGGTAATGTTTGACAAACAATTCGTCTGGGAAAATATTTTTTACTTCAGTCTAATAACTAACTTGTTGTCCTAAAAACAATAGTTTTATCACTAGAGTTTGTCTCAAAAACATTTTTTATAGAAATTACATTTTTCTATATCCTTAGAGAGTTTATCCTTCTCAAAATTAACTTCCTCAAGGGTTTTTGAAATAATTTAAAAATCATATAAAATCATTTATCAATATCATTTGAATGATCTAATATTTCCTTTGTAAGAATAGAAATCCTAGAATTTTCCATATCAATCTTTACTTTTGAATTTTCATTCTCAAGGAGCATAGAAAACCTAGACACATCATCATAAGTAGCTAACGTATTATATACATTTGAAGAAGATTTTTCTTCTAAGGATTCATAATAATTACTATCACTATAATTAGAATTCAAGGATACATTGGTAATGGATTCCAAATTGTGTACCTTAGCATTAAAAATTATTATCAATAGGTAGCTTGAATAATAGACCAAGATTATTATCACCAGAAAATACTTAGTCTAAGGATTCTACAAAAGTGATTCCTCCCGTGGAACTCCAGGTGTGGTTGTATTTCAAAACATTTATAGATTTATCCTTGTATTACATATTTCTACTCCTACCAGAATTATTTTACTTTCTACATTTTCTCTTATTCATAGGAAAATATGGCCATATATTCCATGCTCTCTTTCATTCATAATTAGTGACTTTAGAGTCATTCATGTCCTTTCATTATTTCTTATTGTATCTATGCTGAATGTATTTCTTCCCAACTATCTTTTTCATCCTTCAAGCAATATTAGCAAGTTTATTCTCAGAATTTTTACTTTCACATGATTCAGATAAAACGTTGACCTTCTTTGATTTAGATCTTGTAACTCTATCAGGAGACTTTTCATTCATATGATTTCAAGTAGTTGTAAAAGAAACACTTCCATTCCCATTCTTATTTTTATTTAGATCAGTATCTCTTTTCAATATTGTCTCATGTTGATGAAGAGTTCCAAAAAGCTCATCAAGAGTAATTTGTGAGACTTTCATATTCTCATCAATAGTTTTTCTGTTTGATTCCCACTCATTAGGCATGATATCAATAATCTTTTCCACAAGTGCCTCATCATCTAAACCTTTTTCACCCATTCATTGTAAAATGTTAACAATGGTCATAAATCATTGTTGTACCTTACACACTAGTTCTCTATAAGGAAATAAAAAACCCATGATATTCAACTCTAAGCATAACTCTTCTTGTTTCGATAACTTTAGAAGTTCCAAAATGAGTAGCCACCAATTTCATCCAAATACAATTTGCATCATTACAAGAAGAGATCGGGCTATATGTATTCCTGTTCATAGAACACTAAAAAGTCTTTTGTACCTAATAGTTAAGTTGATATTTTAACAATTCTTGATATGAAACAGTTCTGACTTCCATATTAGAAATATTGTAATCTCCAGCACACATTAAAAACTTTTGTATTCCAATATTAATGAAAAAAGTCTTCATACAATCTATCAAATATTCATAACCATTCCCATAAAAAATAGTTGGTATAATAGGATTATGATTGTCAATCGAACCAACATTAATTCCTTCCATTTCAAAGAAAATATCATTCTACACAATCTTTTTAGTAATCAATTTTTGTAAACAAGTATAAAAATATTATCCCTGGAAAAATAGAACAAAGGAAACATGAGGAAAAAAATTATTTGTGAATATTAGGATTTCAGAGACCTCCACTGATACCAATTGTAGGATCAAAATATGATGTAGATGCTCAATATACAAGAGGGGGGTGTGAATAGTTTACTTTAAAAAATCCTATTGGAACTTTTAATGATCATGTAAACCTTCCTACTGTTTAAAAAAGATAAAAAAGGTCAATTCATAGGACTTCTATGTACTACAAACTTTCTAGATTCCCGAAATATGGTTCCGGAAATGAAACATAAGAAAATTATATAGGGACAAAGATTCTACCTTAAAGAGTATAGAATCATAATAATTAGAGTACCTGTACAATAAAGTATAAGATATTTTTACTTTCCTTTTTAATCTAAATGAAGCGGAAAAAAACATGAAACAATACAAATAACAAGTAAGAAATATTTTAACCCAAAAAGTAGGGTTTCCAACAACCTTGGATAAAGGTCCCTTGATTTATACATTCAAGAAAGTCAGTCTTACCCTAACCTGGGTAATCCCTCGATAGGAATATCAGAGTCGGTCTTGTTATCCCTGCAAGCCCCCGCACTTCAAGTTAGTCGTCACCTCTGTTCTCCTTTTCAATAAAGTCCTCAAACATTAAGGTAGTAAGCTCCTCTGTCTTACGATCCAAGGAATCTCTCGATTGTACACATCAAAAAATCAAAGTCGCATGAATATATCTAAACAAGAAGTTAAGTATGCACAAATTAGGAGAGTATCTATCTCTAGAAATCTATTCATCATGTAATATCTAGAGTTGTAGAACAATAATCAAGGTTAAGTGTATTTTGAGCTCGTTCAAATGAGCTCTTATTTACAGGCGCATTTCATGCAGTCGGATCCCTCCTCCAATAGTCTTATTTTCCCATGAATTTCTGAGAGACCCATACACATGTCACTCAAACAACGATAGGTTAGAAAGAGAATGCATGAAATCATTTAATAACAATAACATGGGTAAGTAAAATATGGTTTAACAACCAAATCCATTTTTTAGAGTCTAAGGAAAATAAAGTTTGGAGTCTAACAAAAATCATATTCTATATTATATAGATATTCGAATTCTGTTTTCCATGGAATTTAGAATGATAATTCTGTAGACTTCGGAGTATATATTCTGAGCAGTTCAGAGTCTGAATTCTGAGGAATTCAGAGTCTGAATTCTTCGGACATTTGATTCTGAATTTTAAGGAATTAGGAGTCTGAATTCAATGAAATTTAGAGTCTGAATTTCAGTGAATTCAGAGTCTGAATTTTAGAGAATTCCGAGTCTTAATTTTGTAGAATTCAGAGTCTGAATTTCCTAGAACTTGGAGTCTGAATTCAAAGGAATTCAGAGTCTGAATTCAGATCCTGAAAACAGAATACTCTATATCTTGGTATTTATAGAATTCCTAGGTTTTAAATGTGAAACCAAAATTTTCAGATAGGAATAAAAAGAGATAGATTTAGAGACACTAAAATATGAACAATGAAGAGCATGGGTAAGGATAAAGTTCCTTGGGGATGGACAATTTTCCCTATTAAGGCAAAACTTATGGAGAGAAATTTTCCTTGAGATTGAGTGTTAGTGATTTTCAAAACATATAGGAATGGAAAAGCCATAAGGAAACCTTATTGACTCAAAAATAGATGAATCTATATATATATATATAATGAATATATATTATATTTATATCTTTATTAAAATTAATCTTTTTATGGAATCATGATAAATGTGAAAAGACTATAACAGAACATCTTATGCTCTTATGAAAATAAAAATGTTATCTATGAGAAATGATGATTTTAATATGTGATTATTAATATATGGGAAATAAATATTAAAATTGGATAATATATGATATTAATATTATTTAAATAAATAAGTAATTAAGTTAAATATAATTTTAATATATCATGTTGATTTTTATAGTGCTTTTGATGTTGGTAACACTCGAGGAAACAAATTTTTGTTATAACTTCATTTTTTTGAAATATTGATTATGATTATGATTTTCATAATGATATTTTAAAAACATTAAAAATATAGAATGTTTTTTATCATAAAAAATATTTATTTATTCACATTAAATGATTCACCATCTATTTCATCACATTATGAAATCAAGATAAAAAAATATTGTTTTTATAGTTTATCGACTATAATTAATATTTATAATAATATGTTTTATATTCCATATACATGATTCAAAAAAGATGTTCTCTAGATTTTTATCAATATGTCAATATTTATTTAATTTATTTTTTAAAATTTATTTATATTTTAACAAAATGTTTTAATATGAATATACTATTCATCTAATAAATGATTTTCTTAATATTTTTATCAAAAATGTGGATGGAATTATTACTTTAACATATATCACAAATAAACATTTTCCAAAAACATGAGCACTATATTATTTGAAGAATATATTTTGGGTTTTCAAATTTATTTTTAGATAAATTATTCAATATAATAATTTTTTATTATCGTAATTTATCTAATTTCATTCAAATTGAGAATCTTTTTTTCTTATATAAATGTTTCATTCATCATTTACTGGCATGTTCCATCAATAATAACACCCAGTTCTATTTCATATTTCCTATAACAGATATAATCTAATTACACCGATGACATTACCAATTATATATATTATTTAATATGTTTTATGTGTGATTTTAGGAATCTAATTTCATTCCCATGGGTTAATAATGTTATGATATATCTTTTATGAATGACATTAATTTTCCATTGTTAATGGTATGCAAGTACCAAAAAATGATTATGAAACATATTTCCCATTCATGTATTATGAAATGATTAATATTTTATGATCATGGGGAATTATATTTCATAATTTTTAAAATGAAATGGGTGGGACATAAATTATATATCTCTCCAATGCATTGGGTAATGATAGATATCTCATTAGTGAGTTATGATTTTAATGGTGAGTGCACTCAATTAAATAAGGGACATTACCCATAGTGTTTTCATAGTACTGAACCATGACTATGGATATGATTGATTGGTGAGTGAACCCATCCCAATCGAATATTCAAGAAAATGAGATGTCAATGATGAAATTATATTGTTGGAAGGTTATTAATTTTGAATAAAATAATAGGAGTTGATGTAGATCTCTTTTGAAAAAGATTTTTATGTATCCATGATTCTAAAGAAACATAACCAACATGATTTTAAAATAGATCATAATTATGTATAATTAATATTAATCCTATTAGATTATATATATATATATATGATAATTATGGTAAATTATCCTTTACTAGAAAAAATAACTACAATATATCCTAACACATATTTACTATAATGGATAAACATTCCAATATTCAAACTAAATAACTCATTCTATAGAAACAAAAAAAATCTTATATATGATGATACCTATATCATCCCATTTAAAAAATATATAATTAACCTTTCATGATATCTTTTTTGAATAATTTAAAAAAAACAATGTTAACTAATTTATATAGAATAACAACAATATAATAGATCATAAAAATATCATATTAGGGGAACATATCATGACATAAATGTACCAACATCCATCATAATCAATGTACGCATATAAATAAACATTTAATTATCATTTCCACATAATCAACTCTCACTTTAGTATTCAAAATAAAAACCAATACAATATATTAATGAATTTTATGCATTCGTCCCCTCTATCCACATCATTTACACAATGACATATTAATATCATACTATTAAAATATAACCAAAATATCGATAAAATCATTTTCAAAAAACTAAACAAGATCATCATAATCCAACTACCATGTTAACTAATCATTAAGAAAAAGTAATCATATAAAAATTATATAATTAAAATAGTAAGAAAAATAGGTCAGTAATCATCAATCCAGAATAGAAGAAGAATTAAATTCTAGGGTTATAATTACATAATTTTGAATAATTGGTTTCATTCTAAAAATAGTAATAATAAATATATCAAAAAAATTTGTTTATTATAATAAATATAAACTTTTAAATCACTAAAATATAATTATTTTCACATTTATTATATATAAAAAATTCAAAAAATATCATAAATGAAAAATAATGTAGAATATCCAAATCCTTTTATAATATCATAAATTATTATACAAGTCATTTAATGACAAATAGTTTATATGTTATTATTTTTATCACATTTCATAAAAATAAATTATAAAATATAGTAATAATAAACATGTTGTGTACCACACTTAATTAACATATATTAACATACTCCTCATTTTAACATAATGATTTATGTGAAATTTCACCAAGTACATTTAATCTTTTATCACAATGACTCAATATATTATATATTTTATGGAAAAATAATTCATTATTTAAGAATTATAGTTTATCAAATAAAATTTATTTTCATCATTAATTTCAAGTAATTGAAATTATAAGTTGTGCACACAAGCTGTTTCATTTCATAATGAGAAACTTAATTATATAAAACAAAATTTTCATGAATTTCAATCAAATAATTCTACTTTATCAATAAATATAACAACCCATAATGTGAAAATATAATAATAAACCTTTTGAGACATGTTTATTCATATATTTGACATTCTGGTCTCTAATTTGTTTTACAAGTAACTAATCAAAATGGAAGAATACTATAATACTAACCATAATATTATAATCAAATGTATACATTTAATTTATTACATTGTATCAATTAATTGAATAGAAATTATAAAACAATAATTTTGTTATTATTAAAATAAAATTCAAGTAAATAAATCATTTAATGAGTTCTTAGAAATTTCATAAAACTATAATAGGTCAATTTATTAACAAATAAATATTTATTATTATGAAAATATAGTTATAGAAATTCACAATAGAATATGTTACCAAAATAACACCATTTTAATCTATGTATTTAGCATAAATTAATCTTATAATAATTCAAGAACCCTTAAAAAATATAATTCTCTAAAATTAGTTAATTATTTAATATAAAATATAAAAATTATTACCAAATCATTATTTTTTATCATAACCATTATTTGATATTTTTTTTATTTTATTCATAGCGGAATCCAAAATATCCTCAGTTGATTGATTCATCTTACTTATTGAGGTGATGTATATTATATTTAATAATAATAATGACTTTTATTTAATGACATTGAGTATTATATTTATGAATAAAGTAATTTAAACTAAATTTAATGATTTATTTTATGGGATTAAGTAACAATGACATTGATATTTTGGAAATAAATAATAGTATGTTCAGTGTGTGGATTTTCCATTATATTTTGGGGATTAGTTTTGATTATTGAGGATTATAATTATTTGGGTGGTATCTAAATTTATATCCCTAAAATTCACTAAGTACTAAAAAAGTATTTTCGGGGTGTTAATGAAGTTTAATAATATTTTTAGGGATATTTTTTTGGATCATGTTATATTGGTTTGTGGATTTTTTATTTTCATAGTGGAAAATATAATGACCAATTGGTTTTTACCTATTTTGAGGATACGATGGTGAGAGGCTTTCAGGGATAGGAGAATTAAAGAACGGTGATCCCCATTGGTGTTTCACGGTAATATGAAACCTCTATTTTAGGAAAAAAATATTTTGAACAATTGGATTTAGCAATTTTCTTAATTTAATCTCAAACCCTATATGGCTGAAGCAACATTTAATTATTGTAATTATCCATTGAAATCAATAAATATAATCCAAATTTATTTGGAATAAAGTTATATCCATTTTATCTATTTTCTATTCTTTCCTATGAATAAATATTTTTCTATATATTTATAATACGATTAATATAATGTTTTCTAATTTTATAGAGTGATTGGTTGTATTTCATTAATAGTTAATTATCGGGGTGATTTATTTGGTTTTTAGTAGGTTAATAATGGGGATTCACTATGGTGTGTTCATCTAGATTAATGTAATTATATTATAGTGACCATTATGGATTCATTTCATAATAGAGGATTTAATACATAAAATGAATGACTTTTCATTCATATAATATTAGGAAATAAATAGATGAATATAACAAAAATATTGATGTAAATAGATGGGAGAATATATGTTTTCACATGACATTATTATATGATTCATGATAATGGTTTTATGTTATCCATATGAATTATTAATGGATCACTGTTTAGAAAATTTTATTTTCATAAATTTTTTATCAGGTTTTTTTAATGGTTAAAAACATAATGATGGTAGATAAATATAAAGTTTAGTTTTGAAATGGTAATTGATATTGATTAAGAAAACAATTTACTATAATTATTAATAATTTTTTTATTAAATTGAATTATTTTTGATATCTTTAATTGTTTTAGTCGATTCAAGAACCTATTTTTTCAATAAAATGTTTTATGATTTCTTATCATAGTAAAATTTACTAATAATCAAAAAACTGTAAAAGAAAACATGTTTTAAATTGTTTTATTGGTTTCTGGGATTTTAATGCTAGATTAATTTTTTTCATTTGTTAATTTAGTTATTATTATTTAAATAGTATAGTATTAATTATCATATTAGTAACCATTTTATTATTAATTTAATTTGGGTACGTTTAGTATATTATGGTGAGTATTTTTCTAATAAAAATTTATTATTTGTAATATTTATGAGATTGATTATAGATTATGTTGATGATGTTGATTAGTGATATGGAAGAGGTTATAATGGATGTCATGTGTTTTTTTTACTTTTTTAATTGTTGTTCCAGGTGATTTTTCAGTGTTATTGATTATAAAAAATGAATTAATATTAGTAGTTTCTTAGGTCTTTAATGGTAATGAACGAATGGCCCGAAGGCCTTCTTTTTTATTTTATTATAGATAATCCCCCTTTTAAGTTATTAAGGGGAACCCGTACATGACCCGTTGGCCCAAGGCACAAGGCCCGACATGACTCGCAATACATGAACCAAAGGTCGAGAGGCATACTATGACCAATACATGACCCGTAGGATCAACCCGCACGAACTGCCCCTCCCCTAGCTATTGAATCATTTATCACCTACCTCACCACCTTGCATTTCTGATCTACTAGCATTACCTCATACAAAGATACATGGTGCCTGGTCCCGATGGCGATTGGCATACCCTCTCATTCTTCCAATCTGGTAGCTCTACTTTTGGTGATTGCTAGTCTTGTTGTTCTGATCCTCTTTTGGGGCCTTCTCTATGTGAACTGGGCTACTCCATAGACATTTTGGCCCATATTTCTTGAGGCTCGATGACCATTGAAGACCCAAAGGACCTGGAGACCCGTAGGCCCTAACCTATGGCTCGATGGCCCAAATTGGGTGAATAGTTCTGGATGCTACATTACTAAATAGTACTTGCTACAGTACTTCTACAGTGTCCTAGAATCTCACCTCCACCTTACCACTCGGGTATGGGATCATTGGCTTTAATGGTAATGAATTAATAAATTAAATATATGGATTTTTTTACGATGATAGAGTGATGAGTGTGTATTGATTTTGTTAATAATCAGATTAATTTATCTTTATGGGTATGATAAATATTAATATGTTCATAATGACTATGTAAGGGATAATTTGATTCTTTAATAATCGAAATAGAGATATTGAATGGAAGCAACATTGTTAAAAAGTAATTTTAGAAATTTTATATACCCTAAATCAATGAAATTTAGAAGTTATATTGTAATGTATGAACTAATGATATATAATTTTAATTATAATAGAATAATGATGACAAACATTTATGGTAGTTGAAAATTGTCCAATATTATGTGGAAAAATCATAAGATTTTTTTTGAATTTTAATCGAAATTGAGTTGTTATCAGGTTATTATATGATTATATTTGAAGGTATATTGTTATTAAGTAATGATAGTTAATGATTTCGAATAGTTTATTTTTTATCTTTCATGTGATATTTTATATTAATTATTGTTTTTTTATATTTATGTTCTCTACCACCTGAGTTATGTGAGATAATTTATTCTTATATAAATACTTTGGATCATTGAATTTTTCACCCCATCAACGACAGATAGTTGCTGAATGTTTTACTACAATACTAACACCACTCTCCCTTTTTGATATACTGTGGTTTAAAAATATTACTAATTATAATAGATTAATGTTATAATATATATATATGTATACTAGTTGAAAATTAATACGATTGAGGTAAATTTTTTATTTGGTAACAAAAAGATTACGATTATTATACATATTTGAGTAATACTTAATGTATTATGGTATTCATGTGTTTGTTTTTCTGTATGCATGGGAAATAATTTCTTAATATATTATTTATATATTTCTATTTTAATTAAAATAATATATAATTAATGATGAAACTGATATATTATTTACATTATTATAATTATTTAGCTATTTTTGGGATGTGAATATTGGATGTGTGGAATGTTTTGGAATGAATTCTCTATGACATGAGAGCGGTATGATGTTTTTCATAGGTTTATAGTTCAACCCATTGGTAGAAAAATATGATGAATTCTGTATTTTATATTAGATTTCATTCTTATACACTATTATCATACTATTGTTATAAATTTGTACAGGTTAGCTTCGTAGGGAAAAATGATTATTTATATTACATGGTAGAATTAATGGGTTGATCTCATAATTTATTCAACAATGATTAATTTTTATTATACAATATTTTTGTTATAAATATTATAGAGGATAAAATGAGTATACTTATATTCTCACCAATATATATATATATATATATCGTTTTGTGTATTTGGATGTGTTTCAAGTCTACTGGAGGGATTTGGTGGTCTATTAGGATGTCACTAGTTGAAGGATCTTGTTAGTGTAATCTGGTGTTGGAGGATTTACTAGTAAAAATAATATTTTTTTGATATTGTTTTTAAACATTTTTTTATTTCATCAATGATATATTTGTATATTTATTATATTATTTAGCTTATTAATTAATTTCAATAATTTAGATATGATGGTGTGGTGAAATACTCCTAATAATGAGCTTAAATTCATGTATTTCATGTCACAAACTCGTAGTCTATTGTATATTGGCATTGACAGTCACACTTATCTATATTAGAAATAGAGGAGGGTTTCTGTTGGTGGATTTCCCTGATAAAAATGATGAATGGGGACTGTATAAACAATATGAACAATAATATTAATGTTTTGATTTTAAATGGGGATAATATTGGATAGTCATTGAGACTATTGAATTAAATTGATAAATTTTACATTATTTAAGTTATCCATATTAGTTTTAACCACGTAAATTTTTAGGGGTTAATCGTTCATTAATTCTATTTTTAAAAATACTAATTAAATGAAAATATTCTTTTAGGAACAACCATTTTGTGGTCCCATTCAATTATTTAAGTATGAAATCATTCAAATATATCATATTCTCACATTATGTTTCAAATAAACTTTTTATGAACATAAAATTTCATAAACACACATATTAGTGTCAGTTTTCGATCATCATTATTAAAAAGTTGTAATATTGGATTTTTTTAATTGTATTAGAAATTCCATCAATAAATGGAGAAACAGAATTCCCAATTTCATCATAATCAAAACAAATAGTATATGTTGGAATAACCTCTTTATATATATTTTTTGTTTTCAATGGATTTCCAATATTTTTTTTGATCACACTAATGAAAAATTGATAAATATTCTTTAATACCTATTGTTATATGTTATATAGTGATAATGGTTCACAAAACATCTGTCATGTGTTGATGATATGTTATTTTTTAGTTAAAATTCCTTAATTTTGTTTACTAACTAAAAGTTATATCTATAATATAATAATTATTCTTCATATGATTGTCACTACATATGGGTTAGACACGGACATTATATCTTTCTTCTATTGAGAGGGAAGATCAATGGAAAGCATCTTCTTTCCTATCCAACAAAAAGTCAATAATTTTGGGATATTATTTCTAAAACATGTAAGATACCTGTATTTGAGGTTTAGTCTAGGTATTAAATTTTATATATCCACAAAACAATGAACAAAGTTGATGAATAATAATATCCCATTATGATACAACATAATAAATAGATATGATAATGTGAAAATTAATCCACGTGAAATTGTTCTTAATTTTCCCACATTGAGTAATGACTCAGTATAATACACATAGTGATGTGCGGGTTCACATGAATCACTAAAAGTGCATTACATTTTTGTGAAATTTTATGTTATATTCACTGTACAACATTGATTATATCTATGATTTTTTTCTCTACTACTATCCTTATCAAAAAAATAACTACACATCTAGTGACACATTTTATTTTCCAAGCACAAATGACATGTGATTATACATAGATGAATGTATAAATAAATTATATCATTTTTACATGTCAAAATATATTCCAATTTAGTCAATTTATTTATAAATATTGCAATACTTATCTTTTATTCTAGATATCATATTTCCAAAAAACCTCTTATCAATATAATCAAAATTTCATCATCATCTTATTTCCTATTATAAGATAAAATACAACTCAGTTGTCTCAAAAAATAATATACCTGATTAAATTGATAAATATAATTATGTTTTCTAAAATATTATTCAGAAAAATGGCCCTAATTTTCCTTGAAATTAATGTATTAAATTTTCTTTTCTGATCACAAAATACATCATGAAAATGATCAATTCAAAATCTTGAAAAATTATCAAATTGATAAAATCACAATGTGACCACAACCACCAATGTACTATATCACTCTTGTATAAAAATTAGCACACAAACCAAATCAAACTGTAGAAACATGTAATGATGGTTCTTCTAAAAAACACAATCATTCATTATATCACATGAAAACTAACTCTACACAATAAAATGGCCCATTATAATTGGAAAAGACTCAAGTGCACAATTTTTTTTATTCATTTTATTCAAAAAAAGTACACATAATTAAATAATATCCTCAAATTAAAAATTACAGTTTCTTCAAGAGAATAATTCCTATATTAATTTCAGAATAATCCTCAACCATCATAAATCATAAATCTTACCACCCACAACATGGGATACATTAAATAATCATGGAGTGATAATAAATTTATTACATCATAATTTAATTTCTATAATATTAGACTTCATGAACATCTGTTAAAAATATTAAAAAGTCCTTTAATAAATTATTGTGTTTTTCATATATCATTTATTGTATGAATCACTAGTTTTAGTTATTGATAGAACACAAAATTAAAATTATGATTTCTCTTATCAGTCAATTCTATTATATTGTAGATAGTAGTCAAATGAATTTATATTATTTTTTAATAAATTCCATACAAAAATATAACACCTCCATTTATGTGTTTAAATTTTTTTGGGATTTTTTATTGGGATTTATCTCATGTGGTTTCTTTGATGTTTTGGTGAGTTTTAAAAGTTTTTGATAGGTTGCAGGCTAGAACATGAATTAGAGAAACTGAATGGAATGTCTATTTTAACGTGTAACACCATGATAGAGACTAGTATGACGAACAAAAGTTATTCAAATATATGATGAACTATATAAAAACCCCTAAAAACCAATTGACATGGGATAAAGGTAATTCAATGGATCAATGCCATGTTTGTCAAAATATGGATTGAAACCGTATGACATGATGGTTTTGAGATAGTGGCAACTACATACTTGGTGTAATATTTGGTATAAAGTGTGTCTAAACCCTTTGATTTTATTTATTAAATATAAATTTTGTTTTTATTAGTATAAATTTTTTGAAAACATTATTTTCAAATTATTGTTCAAGGATATCTAATTGATGGGTTCCTCAATGAATGTTTAGTGGTTTTATTTTACCGAGACAAAATATCAATTAATTAATGTTAATTAAGACTAGAAAATAATTTAATATCTCCCACTTATCGCTATATTTTAAGATTCAGTATTTCTACATGGGAATTCTAGTGGTCGGTAATTTTTTAAATGAAATTTGGATTGAATGAATAAATATATTATTAGATAATGATATTATGGTTGTCAAATGCACTATGTTGGTTATGTTTTCACATTATATCATATAATATTTTAATGACCATTAATAATCATTATTGTTGGTAATAAATAAATTTACGAGTAATTTTAATTTTTAAATATGTAATGGTTTATGAAAATGTCATAATAAAATAGATTTCCGAAGGGATGAACTTAACTTATTGTATCATACTATATGAAACCATTTATATGAGTTTCTGAGGGAGATAACATCATTTTGAACTTTTTTGAATAAACCAATCTAATATTTAAAAAATAAATCTAAATAGAAACTGTTAATATTATATACTTATTCTGGTTGATATCTTTACCCAATCCATATTCACCGAACAACCAAAAGAATTGAATTTCATCATACACAACTCCCCTAGGGAATTCACTAGTGTAATATATTAAAATGTATCTAAGATAAAAATAGTATGTAGTTATATATATTATTTTAATTATATAATAAATATATTTATCCATTTACAATATGTCTTTTTAATGACTAAATATTATTTTAATTAAAAAAATTTTTTCTTCAAATATGAAAATAAAAGTGTATTTATTATTTAAATTATAGTTTCCATCTATGCCCTAGTTTTTATGTGCGTAAAAATTAATGAGATAAATTATATATAAATAATTTTTTAGTAGATAATATTAATAAAATATATACTTTAACATAATTATACATTGGAAAATGTAATCTTTAAATGGATCATAAAAATTTTATCATCCATAAGTAGTTCATATTTCAATAAATGGGTATTTTGTTTAATGACTACATTGCAATATTTAATTATTTATTAATAAAATTGATATTATATTTGGAATCATCATGGGATAATTAACCATTTGTGACTTTTTATTTATTTTCTCAGATAAACAAATTTTCAGGTAAAAAATTTAAAAGAAAAAAATATTCGTTATGAATGATTAATAAAATGAAAAAGTGATGTAAACTATTAAATAAAAGGAGAAATAAATAATATAAGGTTCCACTTTCAAATATTTTTTTAATATTTTTTAATTAATTATACTAACCATTAATGATTCCTCTAGAACCTAAATTATATTTTATGGCTTTAAAATAAATTAATCGTAATCATGACTCACATCCAGATCATTAAGGGAATTATATAGATGACACCAGTTCTTAAAAATGAATAATTATTAAAACATTACCACTTTGGATGAAAACATTAGAAAAAAACATGGTATAGTTTCTTTTTTGAATAAATTTATTATAATGTTCCGAAAAAATATGTTTCGAAATTAAAAAAAATTATTCTACTTTATTCAATATTAACCAACCCATGATCCCATTCATGTTCACCCATAACTCAAGGGGGAAAATACTCTAGGAAAACATCTATAAATTCCACCTTATTTACCTCATTTTAGCAACCAATTCCATTTTCATATAATTTTACATAATTTTAATCATAATTATACATCTGAGTACAAGCCAATGATCCTAATGTCTAGTGTCTTGGAATACTGGGTAGATAAAACGGATAACATGGAACTATGTAAAAAAATTCCTTATTTAATCTCAAAATTTAGCTCATAACTTACTTTCTGCTCAAACATCTATATTGGGTATCCATAGGGAACACATGAACAATGGGATGAGTAAAATATCCTAATAAAGGAAAAACTATAAGAACAAAGCATTCAAACATGGTATAGAAGGCATGGAATGATTATATAAAATGGAATGTAACATATGGAATCAAAACATATAAACATGGAATCATATAAACGGGGAGCCATTATAATGTTTTAGAAACATAAAACATTACTTTAGAATGAGTCAAGGCTAACCCCCAAGACCATTACACATGGTATAACAAGCCAAGGCTAACCGCCATGACCATCGCACATAAAGTCTCATGAGTCTCAACATTACCCAATTCATTTGAGTTCTATCTTGGAGCACCCATAATAAATTTTCATGAATATTTTTTCCACGTAACTAATCATACATAATCAATATTACATAAACATAAGGGTTACACATGGAAAGAATTGATACCAAAATCATGAGAATGGGAGGATCCCTTACATTATGTCAGATGACGATCTTTGTTTAATCTTAATGACAATAATAATCAAATTAGGTCAATTAATTAATAGTTAAAAACCTATTTTACTTGTAAATTATTTGTTATAAACTTTTAAAGTTCATTTGTTTCCTTTTTTTATTGGTTTTGTGGTTCAATTTCATAGTTCATGTCCGTTTGTTTCTTTGGTTTTAATGATCAGTTCACTTATATCCTCGTTCGGATACACATGTATGATTAGAGTGCCTATCCAGAATTGAATTTATATGACATTAGTGAACCTAAAAATGATTATATGGTAATATAAATTATTATTTATTATTTGGAGGGAGGGTGAATCTTTATATATTACATTAATGATAAGTGATTGGATTAAAATAGTGATTTTTCTTACAATTAAATTGTTTTGTATTATTATTTTACATCATGTGTGAAAACATATTATATGACATCAAATAATATTAAATAAATAAATTATGATAGGATTCAACAACAATATTTTTTTCAGGACCATTATAGAAGACGATAATGAATATTGAAAACTCGTCGCCCTTGAATGTGATAAATCAACACATCTCAGATGGTGTTTTATTATTAGTATAAATAGAAGGGGGATGATATATTATGATAAAATAACCCATTTGAGTAATATAATTCTAGTGAATTTATGTTACTAGAGTTATAATACCATTTGGGAGATGGAATGTGAGGAAATAAAAATGATAAATGAAAAGAACATGAAAGAAAATAAAAGAATCAGAAAGAGGACATTACCTCTTGATCTTATCATTTTTGAGAGCCTCTTAAGGGGAGATAATTTTGTCTTCTGAGGAGACCAAGGGCTGATAGACATGGGAGAGGATTTTGGGGGGGATATTTGGGCATAATTTATGGAACAATACTTGAGATGATTGAATTGATGAAGGGAGTGTAGGTTGATTTTATATTAGAGGGGAAGAGTGTTTTCTTAAAATTTAATAACTAGTTTATTATTTTTCTATAAGGCAGGAAAGAATAATGAATATTGTGAAAAAAAAATTAAAATGTTCATGTCAGTTTGAATCTATGGCTATTTATATCATCTATGAACTCAAGTATGATCCTTAAATTCAGGTTTTTTCATTTATTGTGAATTATCGTATTTTACCATTCATAAATAATACAATTATTTTAGATAAATAAAAAAAATCTCATCATAATTTTCTGTGACATATAGAATCCAAAATTTAAATCCATTTTTCGAAAATATTTTTCTATATATCTTTAATTTAATTTTTATGTAAAATCATAATTTACATGAAAATAAAAAATTTTAAAATATAACTAATTTTATAATGCTTTAAAATATTATATTAGTTATTATAAAATTATATTAAAACAATTATAAATATAATTTTTAATATATGAACTCCTTTTAGGAAAATGAAATTTCATTTAAATTAATTGTTTAATTTTAAATAATTATTTATGACTTAAAAGAACAAATACCATTACTATATTTATATTATCACTTATAATGTCCATACATTTAATTTATACATTCATTGAGGAAGTTACTATTATTTTAGATGATTTATTATTCATAAGGTTCGTATTATTATACAAAAGGTTAGGTTACAATTCAAATGGTTTGGTTACTATTCACAAAAAATTATGTTTTTTCCATGAGTCCCCAAAAAACACCCTTAGCACAATTTTGTATATCAGATTTTCGAAATCCAAAACATAAAAGTGAATAAAATATGCTTAATGGTCAAATAGTACATAGTATTTCATTGTGTTCTTATTTTATGGGATTATATAACCTAATTATAAGAATAGAATTTCCATTGATAAAACATTGGGTCGTTACATTATTTCCCTCTTAGGAAAATTCCCCCTCAAATTTGTTTTACATTCGAAGCCACAAATAGGCGTGGGTACTTTTCCATCATTTCCTCTCATGTTCCCATGTTTCCACTTTATACATACGGTTCCACCACAATACTTTGAACAGATGAATAGTCTAGTAACATAAAACTTTATCTATATGATCCAATATCTCCACTGGATGCTCCTCGTTAGAATGATAAATATCCATCTATATCACCTATGAAAAGATTAGATATGAAGGGTCTGTTATATAATTTATTAATAGGGATACATTAAAGACATCGTCTACTTTGGGAATGTCATGTGGAAGTACTCGTCGATAGGACATATCCATAGCATGATCAAAAATCTCAAAGGGTACTATGTACCCGGGACTTATCTTATCTTTTTTACAAAATCTCAGGACCTTATTCCATTTATCTATGCATAGAAATACCAAGTCTCCAACAATGAACTCATGGTTTCATTGATGATTGTTTTCATAACTCTTTAGTCGACATTGTGATGGATTGATGTGATGCTGAATGGATTGCTTTTTTCCCACTATTTCGTCCTCCATTTCAGTTCCTTGCAGCTTACACTCATCGAGATCATCCCAACATTCTAGTTTTCTGCACCATTTCATATAGAGGGCTTTTTATGGTGCCATTCAGTTGTTTGAGTGGAAACTATTTTTGTATGAGAATTCAACCAGTGGAAGATTTTGGTCCCGTCCTCTTTTAAAGTCAACTGAATATTCCCTCAATATTTTTTCTAGTTTCTGAATAGTATCCTTAGAATTTCCATCAGTTTAGGATGATATTTCTTAATAATGTTTAGTTCCTTTCTTAGAGAATGTTTTATTCTTTTCCATAACATATAGGTGAATTTCAGATCATGATAAAATACAATATATAGTGGTACTCCATGTATCCTTATAACCTATTTCATATATACCAATGAAATTTGATTCAATAGGAAGACCTATTGAATTGAGATAAGGTGAGATTTAAATGTAAGATGATCCAAAATGAGCCATATAGAATTGTTTCTTCTATATTACCTCAGATGTCCTGTGAAAAAAGTACATGATGATGTTCTCCCACATCCATGTTTTTATGGGTAGTTGTTACATCATCCACATAGACATCTATCTTTTTGCCTTCTCTTGTTGTTTTACCTGGCACATTGATGTATACTCAACAACCTAATTCAGTTTAATGTCCTATGAAAGGTTCTCTCAATGATTTTGATACATCTTTGTGATTCTTGTGTTTATAGAGAATGTTGAGATATGTGAATCATTCAAAAGGTTCTTCTTTGTCTTTGGATTGGATGGTTCACATAAACGTGACCCAAATATTACAATTCCTTCATCATCAATCATGAGCTCAGATGATTTCCTATTTTTAATGTCTTACACCCTTTTTTTAATTTCCACTTCTTTTCTTTGAGAATCTGTTATTTTCACCCTGAGGGATGGTTGAGAAATCATTTGAGAAAAGAATTAATGATATTTTCCACTTAATTATTCTCATTTCTATCCTTTTCAAATAAATGAATATTGTATCTTTTTCAATTGTCATAATTGATAATGATGCATGATTATAAGGCCCCATCCTTAAACCTAACTTAATCATGAGTTATTACAAGATTACACATTGAGGATCTTTTCAGGTTTAGTGTTTTAGAGATCTAGATCATAAAACTTGCATTACATTCCACATTTAAACAAAGTGGTTACATAAAATATAGAATTCATTTTTTCCCATCAACAGAAACATATTTATAATGAAACATGGATTCTTTCTTGAAACTTCCTTGACACTATCATCATATCATGTAACTTTCCCATGACCTGTGAAAACCATTTCAAAAAAACATGGGATGAGCATAAAAATCTCAGTATGGGTTATAAAAAATATGGAAAGGAAACTTGAGTTCATATATACATAAGAATGAAATCATACATTACCCATAAAACATAGGCACATTAACATACCTCATCAAATCATGAATAAATCATAGAAATAATAAGACATAAAAGGGATCTTGAGGGATTCATAACATTCTTACGTAGAGAGTAACCCTCTTGGTTACGTTGGGATACCCACCACAGTATATTCCCTAAATCTCTTCGGTGAAACCTTAACGTTTCACTCCATCGCGTTACCCGATGCATTGGAGAGCTATATCGGGCTCACCTGCCCTTAGTTTATCACGGAACCACCTGTTTTCATAACAATGCCCAAGAACCATAACATAAATGTATCACATAAAACATGCATAAAGTAAACATAACATCTCCACATTTCAATCATAATATAACATTTTAGGATATTGAAATAATGAATCCATTCAAAAAGAAACCATTTTCAAAACCATTTAAAACATTTAATAAAGAGATTTTTGAATCAAAGTGTCCCATACCACCTTGAAGCTTTTAAAATTTTAAACCATTAATATCCATATAAATAAATCCTTAAAACCAATTTGAAAACATGGATATTAATAAGAACAAATAATTAAAACATTTAAAGTGATATTTTGGTTGAAGGGGTTCTACCAAAATTATAGACACTTGAATACAATAATTGATGAATAACATTTAGTCAGAACTTTATAATATCATGAGAATAAATGGATTAATGATATAATATTCCAAAGGATAGTATATACACCATATAAAAGTGAATTGGTGCAGAAAAACAATGAAGTCTCAGTAGAAATGTCAAATGTGATGAATTCCCTTAAAAAGAAGGTATCCTTAAATTAAGGATAATTCAATCTCAAAATTATGTGTGACAAATATAAATACACCCAATATAGGTGGATATTAAGTGTAAAACAATAAAAGGTCATTCACACATATTCAAAAGATGAAATATTCAATAACTACATGTTGATCCCAAAGAAATAGAAATTGGGTTAAAAAGTTCCCTAGGTAAAATTCTACAGCCTAACGGCATCAATTCTAAACTTAGAAAATGAGTTGATGAGAGATAAAAAGGGCATCTCATCACTTGTACATCAAATTTAAATCAATAAGGATATAAAAGAACACATCCCAACATAATAGTATGTGAATTAAAAGACATAACAAATTAATTCTTTTAAAAAGAGGAGGGTGAAAGGTCCCCTTACCGAGTTGAGTAACTTTCGAAACGTACACCCCCTGGAAGAAGGGTCATACAAAAAAGATGTGAATACCCATAAGTTAAATTATACTACACAATCTGTATAATAATGGGCAGTAAAATCACCACTCAAATGAAATTGTGGCAAATGTAGCATAAATCTCACGGGAATAAATGTGAGATGAAAAATCCCTTACGAAAACTCGGCAGCCTAACAGCGCCACTTAAAACTTCCAAAATGGATTGATGAGAGGAAATAGGGTATCTCATCATATTAACATAAAATTTAAAGCAAGAGGAATATAAAATAACATCCCCCATCATAACATAGAGGAGATTAAAAGAAGTGACATAAAGGGGAGTACTTAAAAAGAAAGAGAGAGGTTAGATCTCTTACGAAAATTCGGCAGCCGAACGACGCCACTCAAAACATCCAAAATGGATTGATGAGAGAGAATAGGGTCTCTAATCACATGAAAAAAAAATTACAGTAATATTAATATAAAATAACATCCCAATAACGAGAAATATGAGCTTTAAAAGGAATGACATAAAAGAGTGTACTTAAAAAGAAAGAGAGGAGTAGGATCCCTTACCTCGGGTCCGACTTGACTTGATCGTTCTTTAATCTCATGAATAATAAACCTGAGTTAATTTATACTTCCTTAAGAACCTTTTCTAAGTTCATTACTCCTTTTATATCACTTATTACCATGTCATAAACACTATGTAATCATTTAAGTTAATAATATTTGTTTTGCCGATATTTGGTTCTTAAGTCGAAAGTGGACTACTTACAATTACATGTTGTTCGTGTGGCCAAATGTTCATTATATCCATAATTGTATTCATGATTTAGATATCATATATATCATATATATCCAGTATATTCATGTATTTATAATATTACATATCATTTAGAGTTAAGAAATGAAATGCACCATTCATGGAGATGGTAAGCCGTACGTACGCATGAACGCTACTTCCATTTCTATTTCATATTTAATGGAATTAAAAAATAATGATACATAATATTATTTTAATTACAGTATGGTGTCATATATAATATCAGTAAATATATCCTTTATACTTACCACCTATGGTATTAACGAATAAAATCACTTTGAGCGGGCGGTAGTCCGCACTTCCTTAAATGAAGATATCGTGTTTACCCTTAATGGAAACCATAAAGGTATGCCATAAATGAAAAATAAATAACCTTAAGTAAAACATAATAATTTTATAAATCAAATATAAATATATTGTCTTCTTAATGGCCATCTTTGATGGTTTTAGAAGAATGTTGAACAATCATCGTTTCGGGAGGCAGCAATTCGCCATCCACGGAAACAGTATGTTTTTTAACCATTAGATGTAGGTGTGTGTAAGTGTAGCTCAAATCCTTCTTATAAAAAAATCCTAGTATATTGAAGATACTGGATTTTTTACAAAAGAAAAAAAATAAAAAGAGTTTAGGGGGTTGGAGAAGTAAAATAAAACAAAAGGACTCAAATGAAGACATTACCTTAAAATCGGGTAACTTCCTTTCATTTGAGCTCAAATGCTTCCTTGGAAAGGATTCTGCCCAATGTGAGGATTCAAGAAGTTATAGAGGGATGTGGAGAGAGAAAATGGGTAGGTTTTGGCAGAGCCAAAGTATTTGGATGTGTGGGTAAGGAGGTAGAGGTGGGGGCATTTTATAAGAGGAGAGGAGTGACACTCTTGGAAGGTAAAGAAATGTTACTTTATTTTAGAATAAGATTAAGATTTTAATGGTCCCACATTGATGTTTTTCTAGGATATGGTTATAATGGTTCGAAATCCACCCATACAATAGGTTTTGGACATGTGTAGGTCTTAGAGTTTACATTATCTTCCCATTTTATTTAAATTGTTAAATAATGAGGTCATCACTGCATCATCATGATGTCATAAATAATTTGATTTTTTTAATGTCTAACAATTATAAAAAAATACTATGATGTAGGAAATAGTTTTATCTTTACAATTAATATTTATAGTCCAAAATATAATTTATGTAGACAAAATTAAAAATATTTTACTTAGGTGATACATTCTTTGTTACATTTAACATTTTTTAAAAATAAAAAGATAAAAAGTCACTTTCTCACAAAATTGATTCCATGGGGACCCCAAGTTTGGCACAAGGCATCCCATGGTCGGCCACGAGACAAACAGTAGCCTTAGGACACATTTTGTGGTCATTTTTTATTATTATGATATTATCTTATTATCTTTAACTACCCGATTACTCATTAATCAAGATAATTAAAGATAATTACCATCGTTACTATTCATAATGTCCAAAAACAAAAGAGTCTTAATTACATAATTTGGACCTTATGATTCCAAATATTTATTTCATTTTACCAAATTCTAAACACATAAATTGCAATAATTAATTTAAAAAAACAACCCATTCTCAAAACAAATAGCGGGTTTTTTTTGAAACAATATTTATGAAAAGTTTGGCACTTGTTTATGCCTAATTCCAATGTGAAATTAATCCCAATGACCATAATTGAATTAAATGGTAAAAATATATTCTAATTACACTTTAAAACAAATTAAAAATATAATATAAACATATAATTAAATTATATGAAAAAACAATTTTGATGTAAAATGCAGTATTTTTCACTATTCATTGAAAAATGAACATTGTCAGAAAAATAACAAAAATTAACCCAAGGTAAATTTCAATGTCCCAATCATAAATAATATGTTTATTTTGAAAAATAGAGCTTATAAAATTGTCAAAAAGTGTATTTAATAGGGGTTCTCCGTCAAAAGGCGGTTAATCAACCTTTTAATGTATATTAGAATGTTTACGCTTAAAAACTGGATTCATTTGCATTTTTAGTCCTCTAAAATTTATTGTAAAGAGTAAAAATATTTGACAAACATATATAATCATTTTTTAGTTAGTTTTTTTCATTCCCTCCATTACAACGGCTGGGCGTTAACTACCATTTAAAATAATATTATTTTATTATAAGACTGCAACGTAAGATTCCCAAGAAACTCATTGTTGCATATTCGATATGCCATCGAGCATAGCATCCCCTTTAAGGTAATATTAATATTATATTCACAAATATGGATAAATATAATGATGTAATATGATTTATTTACCTGGGGTGTTACATCCTTCCCCCCTTTTGGGAATTGCGTCCTTGCAATTTTAAAATTTGGCTTGGAAACATCCTTGAAAGTCCCACATCGGAACAAGAGTCGGTAAAAAAATCACTTTAAAATAAAGAAAGATAAGTACAAAGGTCACCCGAGTTAACCCATACTAGGATTCCATGTATGATAATATGGACATGGAGGAAAAAAACAAAGGGTCATGTTCTGACGGAGAGTGATAGAAAACATGTTTAGGAGAAAGTTAACCACAAGAAAATCACAAACTTGTGATGGGTTAAATGGTATTCGATTCCCCAGTAGGAAAAGTTAACAGACAACATTTTTGTTTTATGTTACTCTTCATTGAGGAATTTATTCATAAGGAAAGATAATCACTTATCATGTTGACTTTCAACTTTTATTAGTTTCCTTACACAAACCCATATTTTCTCCAAAAGACGAGTATTTAGGAATACTTTTTCACATTAAGAGTATTATAATCAACTTTTAGAGAATCACCTAATCCACAAAATAGAACTATATAGTTCACATGTTTTTGTACTTTAACCAAAACAAAAACCAAAAATGTTAGTACAAGATCAGATAATCTAGAAAAGGATAACCCTTTATAAAAATAAATTCTATTCTTAATCTCGAAAATTTGTCCAAAAAAACCCAAAGTTCAATGAGGACCATTTGATAAACAATTTGTCCATTAAATTTTTCAATTTAAACCAATCTAAGATAGAAACCCAAATATTTGAAGGATTTAGTCACATAGTCTTCCAAGTTAAATCGTAACATTTATCTCCAAACAACATCAATTGCTCTTAAAGTCTCGTATTGAAAAGTAATTAACCTAATCACATATCCTCCATGATAGGTTAATAATTTTCATAAATAACCCAAAATCAACTTACTCTTAATTCATAAAATCATCTAACTAAAAAGAATCAGTCAAACTAACAGGGGACTTCACGTAGTCCAGTGGTAGGGGATAAATACCAGTTGCACTTTGGTTGTGGGTTCGATTCCCGTAGCTTTGTCCGACGTGACGGGATGTCACACGGTCTGCGTGTTGTCCTTTTTCCAAAACTATATAATTCTTAAAACATTCCCCAAAACAAGATAAAATCTTCAAAAATAATCATAACATAATTTAACCTCATTTTTATCTCATGGCTTTCATTTTCTAGCATATCATATAATAACCCATAATTACCTCAAAATTAAGGATCATATAAACTCTAATGGTTACCTTTATAATTATTACTTGAACTTCCACATCGATTGGTTATCCCGTACATGATGGATTACAGAACATACCAAGGTTCAAGTGGTTGACCATGACTCCTTGATAGTTGGTTTAGAAAAACCACGAGTTTCCTCATTGAATCCCCTATTTTATCTAGTATCTAAATCAGAGAACCACCACAGTTTCCTTCAAACCTGTTGTCTCTTTGGTGCCTTCTACATCCATCCATTCACTAAAAACAGAAATTTCAGTGTGAGTATATCAACAAAACCGTCATGTACTAATGAGGAAGATAACCAGTAAGATATATTTATTCACCTTATCTGAAACTAGGACTCTTTCTGAAATCCTAACCATTATGGTAATGTCACTTATGCTTAAAGAATACCCTAACCTCTAAAGTTATCTAAAGCGACCTCTGATACCAACTATAAGGCCCTAGCCTTAACCCTTACTTAATCTTGAGTTATTACAAAATTACACATTGAAGATCTTTTCAGGTTTAGAGTTTTAACGAATTAGATCATAAAACTTTCATTACATTCCACATTTTAACAAAGTGGTTACCTAAAAGATAGTATTCATTTTTACCCATCAACGGAAACATATTTATAATGAAACATGGATTCTTTCTTGAAACTTCCTTGACACTATCATCATATCATTTACCATTCCCTTGACCTGTGAAAAAAATTTCAAAAAAACATGGGATGAGCATAAAAAGCTCAGTAATGGTTATAAAAAATATGGAAAGGAAACATGAGTTCATATATACATAAGAATGAAATCATACTTTACCCATAAAACATAGGGACTTTAACATACCTCATCAAATCATGAATAAATCATAGAAACCATAAGAAATAAAAGGGATCTTGAGGAATTCAAAACATTCTTACGTAGGGAGTAACCCTCTTGGTTACGTTTGGAATACCCACCACATTATATTCCCTAAATCTCTTCGGAGAAACCTTAGCGTTTCACTCCTTCGTGTTACCCAATGCATTGGAGAGCTATATCGGGCTCACCCGCCCTTAGTTTATCATGGAACCACCCGTTTTCATAACAATGCCCATGAACCATAAAATAAACGTATCACATAAAACATGCATAAAGTAAACATAACCTCTCCACATTTCAATCACAATATAACATTTTAGGATATTGAAATAATGAATCCATTCAAAAAGAAACCATTTTCAAAATCATTTAAAACATTTAATAAATAGATTTTTGAATCAAAGTGTCCCATACCACCATGAAACTTTTAAAATTTTAAACCATTAATATCCATATAAATAAATCCTTAAAACCACTTTGAAAACATGGATATTTATAAGAAAAAATAATTAAAACATTTAAAGCGATATTTTGGTTAAAGGGGTTCTACCAGAATTAGAGACACTTGAATACAATAACTGAGGAATAACATTTAGTCAGAACTTCATAATATCATGAGAATAAATGGATTCATGATATAATATTCCAAATTACAGTATATAAACCATATAAGAGTGAATTGTTGCATAACAACAATGAAGTCTCAGTAGAAATTTCAAATGTGATGAATTCCCTTATAAAGAAGGTATCCTTAAATTAAGGATAATTCAATCTCAAAATTATGTGTGAAAAATATAAATTATCACGACCCCCTCCCCACAAAGTGTACCCCTCCTGGTCCGGCAATGTGAGAAGGGAGAAAATGACCCCCGAGTCCCACCTCCAGTAGGCCCCGGGTTGGCGACTAGCACCGATGGTATAATACACACACAAATGGAAGGCATTACCCTCTAATTAAACACATGCAAAAGAGAGAGATAGAATAGACTCCAACCAACTCCAACTCATAACTGAAAAATAAAATAAACCCATGTACATATGTGAAATTTCATGCAAAAGTACTACAACTGGAAGGGGAAACTAAAAGTACCCAAAAGAATGTAAAACGGCAGCGACCACAAGCACGAACAGCTCCTCCTCCAACCGCAAGCTAGTAGTAACCATCTTGATCTCCAACCTGCTCCAAGTGACCAGAAAAACAGTTTATATGTACATAGGGTGAGTATAACAGTATACTCAGTAGGATCCTACCCAAGCCTCTCGTGCAAAGGTAAAGAAAGCATGCTAAAGCCCAGTGAACAACAAGTGAAACTAACTCGTCACCTAAACTGGTATACTATGTTCCCAACCTCACCATGGCTACTCTCACCAAGTAACGCATACAAGAATATAGCATATAGTAAAGAATCTCAAGGGTACACTGCTACTACTTCCCCACTGGTTTGCCGCTTTTCCCCAACGACATATGTCATGTGTATCTCTCTCCAAAGGCTTGCCCGCAGACACCTGGGCTAAGCTCCACAATATGCACCTCGTGCACCAAATAGGCTTGCTTGCAGACACCTGGGCGAAGCACCACACCGTCCTCACAACCAAAAGTAACCAGGTAATTTCCGGGAGCCACCAAAGCTCGCATAACGTGTATCATACGTCGGGTATAATACCTCAAGACATTACAGCCCATACACCGAGTAAGGATCCCCAAGTCATCATAGCCTATACACGTTACACCTATAGTAGTCCATACGATACTATATCCAGAATATATGCGTGTGAATAACCACAAGCCATTACAGCCCTCTACACACATATAAGGGGTAACTAACCGTTGTGCCTCATGGCACAAGTATCTACCAAGAGAAGAGAGCGGGGCCAAAGGGGGTAGTCAGCCATTCAACCTCCCATCAGAATATTGGGGAAAACACCCCCATAGGGCTCAGAATCTCCGGGGTGTCAGTTTCCCTTACCGTCAGGGTGGAGTAGCATATAGAAACACAAAAAGTACAAAATATATAAGTAACTCACATCCACACTATGGGCATTCCCTAGTTTTAGATAAAACTGCAGCTAATGTCTCTCAGACTCCAGGCTGCTACTTCTAAGACTAGGTATCCTATAAGCACACAAACATTTGAAGATATTTTTTAGATTACTCCATTCTCATTTTATTAGTTCCACTGTATATTAATTAATTCTTTAAACATTAATTAAGAATGAACAATTCCACATTAAACTGAATTGGCATCACATTCAAAAACAACTGCTCCTTTTTAAGATTCACATTACCTTTAAATTCCAGCATCTCCATCCCCGTGGATTTTCACCATTTAATCAAAAATTCATTACAGAATTACTTTTCCACATTCCCAGGAATTCTAGAAAAACATCCTATGCTTCTAAACACAAAGGAGGCTCAACACGGTGAATAGATATACTACCCGTCGAGTCTTTTCCGCCTATAGAAAGAGAATATACCCATTCTCCCTCGAGATGCTAAACACGGAAAGCACGTGGCATACCCCGCGCGTCTTCAACTCCTTCGGAAGAAGGGTATCAAGACCAGCTACCTTGAGCAGTGGGGAAAAGCAAAGCAGATTAACATTCAAGAAAACTGCAAGCAACCAGTAACCACATCCATCCTATTCCATCACCCCTGGTGTCCTCCCCGACACCACATGCATAAACTGATGCATCTCACCACTCTAGGCGTCATCTGCTTCCATAACCACAAGGCCTCCATGCCTCCACATATCACAACAACCATCCAGTTTCACATCACAGCACAAGCAGTAGGAAAACAAACATCACAAAATGGGCTCTCGACCCTTTAACAAGGCATTTAGCCTTCATACAAAAATGAGCACTCAAGCTCCAAACCACAAGGCATTCAGCCTTACAAGCAAGCGGGTAACTCAGAACCCTTTTGAAATTCCCACATAATCGGTTCTCTAATCCATATTGAATTAACAAATTTGTTATTCGTAGGTTCCAATCATGGATACCTAATCAGCAAGCTATCATAATTAAACAACCATGCTTACATCCCTAATTTGATTATCCTCAAATTAGAACAACTACAACAACGACAATAACCAGATTAATTTACATGCCTCTTTATCTTTAGCCAATTAATTAACAATTAATTCCGGCTTTACGTTCATTATCAACTTCTATCATGAACGAACAACAAATCAAGAAAACATAGATATCACTATATCTAGGAAAACATGAGGCAAACCGTTATCACTGTATAAAGAAACAACATGCGATCTACCAATTCTTTTAATCCGGTTCAAGTATTTAATTTGGTTAATTTCATTGTGATCCAAAGGGATAAATCACGCTAATTCTACGATTGCACATATACAATTAGAGAATCCATGAATCCCCTACCTCAAACAGTTCCTCACGTTCTTTATCCACACAACAGGTCATGATCCTCCCCTCGTGACAACTGCATCCACTAGAGGATGCTGCGGTATGATAGTACCAACCAACCCCAAGAAAACCCATTAGAATCTTGGAAATTACATGGTATAATTATGGAAAAGAGGATAGGAGAAGATGAACCCTAAAAGAACGATGATACAACATACCTTATATCGAAGATTGATCGACATGGCTCAGTTGTATCCAAAACAGAGCAGAACCAATCCTAGGAGTAAAGATTGATTGTGCAACTCCTACGGAAAGGATTGAAAGGTTCTAGTGCCTCCTAATCCAGAACAAAGGTAAAGAACAAGGAAGAATGATATCTAGTCTGTTTTTAAGATTTAATGGGGCGACGGTTTAAGATCCAGTTAATTCTCCATTAAAAACGGACCGCATTAACCCACACGGTTGACCCAGTAAAACATTCCAAGCCTTAGGAATAATTAATATAAGATTTATGGAATTTTAAACAACCGTAAGAGCCCTTAAAATAAGGATTTAAATGTATTTTACGTCAAAGGAAACGTCAAAAGGGGAAAAACTGTAGGAGTCTGGAAACACTGTTCTCCCACTGTTACTGTACATGAAACCGATCTGTGAAACCGATCTGTGAAACCGATCTGTGAAACTGATCTGTCACACTGATCCGTGAAACCGATCTGTGAAACCGATATGTGAAACTGATCTGTCAAACCGATCTGTGAAACCGATCGGTCAGACCGATCTGTGAAACCGATCTGTCAGACCGATCTGTGAAACCGATATGTCACACCGATCTGTGAAACCGATCTGTCAGACTGATCTGTGAAACCAATCTCTCATACCGATCTGTGACACCGATCTGTCACACCGATCTGTCAAACCGATCTGTCAGACCAATCTGTGAAACAGATCTGTCACACCGATCTGTGAAACCGATCTGTCAGACCGATCTGTGAAACCGATCTCTCAGACCGATCTGTGAAACCGATCTGTCACACCGATCTGTGAAACCGATCTGTTAGACCGATCTCTGAAACCGATCTGTCAGACCGATCTGTGAAACCGATCTGTCACATCGATCTGTGAAACCGATCCGTCAGACCGATCTGTGAAACTAATCTGTCACACCGATCTGTGAAACCGATCTGTCAGACGGATCTGTGAAACCGATCTGTCACACCGATCTGTGAAACTGATCGGTGATACCGATCTGTCAGACCGATCTGTGAAACTGATCGGTGAGACCGATCTTTCAGATCGATCGGTGAGACCGACCTGTCAGACCGATCTGTGAGACCGATCTGTCAGACCGATCGGTGAGACCAATCTGTTACAGTTCATAAAACTGGAAACACTGTTCACAGAACTGGAAAATTGGAAAAGTGTTGGGAATAAGTCCCCTTAGCCTCCCGGAACACCTCCAACACCAAAATTCCACAAAGTAATGGACCGAAGAGGTCTGGGCCATTACATTAGATACCTCTCAAAACATTCTCATCCTCGAGAGTTAAAAACCAACCCAGAAGAAAAGAGGGGTCCGAACAACCACCCCATATGATACCTCTCAGGGGAAAACCACCATGAGTTGTTCGAAATCTGGAGCAAAACTACGACATCCGGGAGTATGGGAACAAACAATCCATACCCAAACAATTAAAACATAACATAACATCAAAGGTACATAAATAAAACATGAAAGATCTAACCAGAGAGGAAACATCATTACATGAAAGGATTTAAACATTGAACAACTCTGGGTACTGAGCACGTATCTGTGACTCACGCTCCCAGGTACTATCCTCCATGCCACCGTGTCGCCACAAGACACGAACTAAGGGGATAGAATGCCCACGCAACACCTTCTCCTTATGGTCTTGGATCTCCACAGGTCGCTCCTCGATGGTTGCATCATCATCATTATCGATCTCTCCCCAATCGATAACATGAGATTCATCATGAAGATAACGACGGAGTTGTGATACATGGAAAACATCATGTATCCGACTCATCTAAGGGGGAAGTGCTACTTGATATGCCACAGCTCCAACACAAGCTAACACCTTGAAAGGCCCAACAAACCGGGGAGAAAGCTTACTTCTACATCCAAACCTTCGCTGCCCACGACGGGGAGTCACCTTTAGAAACACATGATCCCCAAAATTAAACTCTAACGGTCTCCTTATTTGATCAGCATATGATTTCTGACGATCCTGTGTTGTCTTCATTCTCTCACGAATCACCTGAACCATATCTGTTGTATTCTGCACTAGTTCTGGTCCAAGAATTGCTGACTCTCCGACCCCAGTCCAGCACAACGGAGAACGGCATGGCCAGCCATACAAGTCTTCAAATGGTTCCATACCGATGGTAGAGTGAAAACTATTATTGTAAGCGAACTCTACCAAGGGTAAGTGCTTCATCCATGATCCTCCAAAATCAAGAACACAAGAGCGCAACATGTCTTCAAGAGTCTGGATGGTTCGCTTTGTCTGACCATCCGTTTGAGGATGAAAAGCAGTGCTAAGGCATAATTGAGAGCCAAAATCCTGTTGGAGACCTCTCCACACCCTAGAGGTAAAATGAGGATCTCGATCATAAATGATCGTCTTAGGAACTCCGTAAAGCCTCACCACCTCCTCCAGATACTGCCTTGACAAAACCTCCACTGAGCTCAACTCCTTGATTGCTATGAAGTGGGACGATTTAGTTAAATGATCCACTACCACCCATATAGCATCATGTCCTCCCGGAGATCAAGGTAAACCTGTAACAAAGTCCATTGAGTTGTCCTCCCACTTCCACTGAGGAATCTCTAAGTGCTGGAGAAGACCACCAGGAACACGGTGTTCGGCCTTCACCTTCTGGAAAACTAAACATCGAGACAGACATTCTGCAACTGTACGCTTCAGCCCAGGCCACCAAAACTGACTCCTCAAGGATCGGTACATCTTCGTCATACCCGTATGTACCGCCAAGGGTTAACTACGGAACTCTCGGAGATCCGTCTCGTGCATCGCCAAGGGAACAAAAAGACTGCCATGATACAACACTCGGTGTTGTTCATCCTCCGACCAACCATCAGGGGCCTCACCACATACAACTCTGTCTCTCCAAACTTCCACCTCTACATCACCCAACTGAGACTCTTCCACCTTCTGCATCAGGGATGACTGCACCGTCATCAGTAAAAGACAACCTCTTCCCCCAACTTCTCCCATATCAAGATGCAAAGCTGATAGCTCTTCCATCACTCTCCAGGAATCACCATATTCACGTACAACATCATTACGTGACTTTCGGCTCAGTGCATCAGCAACAACATTTCCCTTCCCAGGTGTATACGATATTTCGAAGTCGTATTCCGGCAAGAACTCCATCCACCGACGCTGCCGCAAGTTCAAATCCCGCTTAGAGAAAACATACCTCAAACTCTTATGATCGGTGAAAACCAAAAAGCGCTCTCCAATGAGGTAATGTCTCCACAAATTTAGCGCAAACACCACGGCTACCAACTCAAGATCATGGGTGGCATAGTTGCATTCATGGGGACGCAACTGCCGAGACCCATATGAAACAACAGACCTCTGCTGCATGAGAACACAGCCTAGCCCCAGATTTGAAGCATCACAGAAAACATCAAACTGGACTCCCTCAGCTAGAAGACAAAGGACTGGAGCACTTACCAACTTCTATTTAGATACTCGAATGCTGTCTGACACTGATCAGTCCATATGAACGCTTGATCCTTCCTGGTCAAAGCTGTCAGAGGAGTCGCAACTTGGGAGAAATTAACCACAAACCACCTATAATATCCTGCGAGAACAAGGAAACTTCACACCTCTGACACGGTCTTGGGGGCTGGCCAAGACACCACTGCTTCTATCTTCGAAGGATCCACAGCTACTCCCTGTTGGGACACAACATGTCCCAAGAAACGAACTTCTCGAGCCCAAAACTCACACTTGGAAAACTTCCCAAACAGTCAATGTTGGCGAAGAACTCCCAAAACGGCTCGTAGATGCTCTGCATGCTCTTCTTCAGATGTGGAGTACACAAGGATGTCATCGATGAAAACCAAAACAAACTTGTCCAGGAATTCACAGAACACAGCATTCATCAACCCCATGAAAACAGCTAGAGCATTCGTGACGCCAAATGGAATTACAACAAACTCATAATGCCCATGATGGCAACGGAATGCCGTCTTCCGGATATCCTCATCCTTTACACGCATTTGATGATATCCTGACCGCAAGTCGATCTTTGAGAACCAACTTGCACCCTTCAGTTGATCGAATAGGTCATCAATCCATGGAATAGGATAGCGGTTCTTTATTGTCACTTTGTTTAAGCGACGATAATAAACACACAACCGTAAACTACAGTCGGCCTTCTTCACGAACAAGACTGGTGCACCCCATGGAGACACACTTGGCCGAACAAAACCGCACTTCAACAGAACATCAAGCTGAATACGTAGCTCTCATAATTCAGAAGGGGCTATTCTATACGGAGACATAGAGATAGGAGACACTCCCGGCTGTAGCTCGATCCCAAAATCGATCTCTCGTCGAGGGGGTAAGGATAAAATATCTTCTGGAAAGACGTCAGGGTACTCCTCTACGACCCTAGGAAACGCCAACTGTTGAACCTCTGATGAACTCAGCATCAACCCATCCATCATGGATGATAAGGATGAAACTCGTCTATGACTCATTCGAGGATCTCTATCACCAAAAAACACCACTTCCTCTACATCTTCACCAAAGAAAATGACCTTCTTCCTGTAGCAATCCACAATATCCTGCACTGAATACAACCAATCCATGTCGAGGCTGACATCATATGGTTGTATTCATAAACATAGGAAATCTCCTCAAGAGCGGTGCTGCCCCAACACTAGCTCACAGTCTCTACATACTTCAAACAAGCTAGCTCGACCTCTAACTGGCGTAGTCAACGCCAAGGGCACTGGAAGCCTCTCTACCTCAAGTCCCAAAGCGTGGACAAGGGTAGGGGATATAAAGGAGCGTGTCGCTCCTGAATCAAACAAGGCATACACCATGGTAGAAAACAAGCAAAGGGTACCTCAGACGACGTCTGGATCGCCTGGAGGTGGCAACGCTAGAGCATGAAGCTGACCACGACCACCTCCACGGCCTCTCTGTCCCGGATGACGACCACCACCACGGCCACACTCTTCTCTCTGAGGACGGGGAGCGTCATGGGGCTGTCCTCTGCCTGCTCCATCTACCCTCTAGTGATCTAAAGCTGGTGCAACCTGCTGCTGCTGCCTCGGCTGGAACTACCTCAACGGAGGAACCTGGAGTGGAGCGCCTGGTGCACGATGACTGCTCTGAAAATTCGGGCACTCCCGCTGCTGATGACCAGGACCACCACAAGAAAAACAAGCACCTGATCCCTTGGAATAGGCCTGAGAGTTGCTGCCTCCAAGGAAACGAGATGTGAAGGGCTGGGACCTACCCCCAGGTGAACGGAAACTCTTCTGTCCTGAAAAACGGGAACCCCGGACCACAGCTCTGCTTCGTGGGGAATCCCGACGATTCCCCTCTCATGACGATCCGGTCCTGGTCAAAGTCCTTTCAACAACCTCTGCCCTCGCCAGCACCTCACGATATGTCTTCAGCATAAATGGGGTGACCTGGTGCTGGATCTCTGGACGCAAAGCCTCCTCGAAATGCCTTGCCCTGGCCTCATCATCTGGTAATAGTTCTGAAGCATATCGTAGAAGGTTCCTGAAACGGATTCCAAACTCTCGAACACTGGAGCTCCCCTGTCGAAGGGTGAGTAGCTCCTGGTGACTGGACGCCTTCGCAGTCGATGAAATAAACTCGACTCTAAACCTATCTCGAAACTCCTCCCATGAGATCGTTGACTCCTCACGATCCCCGAGGAACAAGAACCACCACTGTCTCGCTCCTCCACGCAACATCGTCACAACCAAGGACACCCAGTGTTCCTTCCGAGCACGAATCGAACTGAATCCTATCTCGACCTCCTCCAACCAGTCTTCTGTGACTGCATCTGAAACGGAGCCCTCGTACTTCTGTAGACTCTGGCGCTGAAACTCTCGGAGTGTCTTCCTCCAATTGTCATCGTAAACTTAAAGGTCCGTGCAACAGATCATAGGGGGCCCTGAACGCCTATGTCTCTGTCGGTCTCCAGTGTTCACCCCACTTGTTAAACATGAATGACATCGTTGCCCTACAATCCCATGCATCCTCACCTGTGCCTAACCCCAAACTCCATCCTATCCCTCAACAGAGCTCTGATACCACTCTTTCACGACCCCCTCCCCACAAAGTGTACCCCTCCTAGGCCGAAAATGTGAGAAGGGAGATAATGACCCCCGAGTCCCGCCTCCAGTAGGCCCCGGGTTGGCGACTAGCACCGAGGGTATAATACACACACAAATGGGAGGCATTACCCTCTAAGAGAACACATGCAAAAGAGAGAGATAGATTAGACTCCAACCAACTCCATCTCAGAACTGAAAAATAAAAGAAACCCAAGTACATATGTGAAATTTCATTCAAAAGTACTACAACTGAAAGGGAAAACTAAAAGTACCCAAAAGAAAGTAAAACGCAAGTGACCACAAGCACGAACATCTCCTCCTCCAACCGCAAGCTAGTAGTAACCAGATTGATCTCTAACCTGCTCTAAGTGACCTGAAAAACAGTTTATATGTACATAAGGTGAGTATAACAGTATACTCAGTAGGATCCTCCCCAAGCCTCTCGTGCAAAGGTAAAGAAAGCATGCTAAAGCCCGGTGAACAACAAGTGAAACTAACTCGTCACCTAAACAGGTATACTATGTTCCCAACCTCACCATGGCTACTCTCACCAAGTAACGCAAACAAGAATATAGCATATAGTAAAGAATATCAAGGGTTCCCCACTACTACATCCCCACTGGTTTGCCGCTTTTCCCCAATGACATACGCCATGTGCATCTCTCTCCAAAGGCTTGCCCGCAGACACCTGGGCGAAGCACCACACCGTCCTCACAACCAAAATTAACCAAGTAATTTCCGGGATCCACCACAGCTCGCATAACGTGTATCATACGTCGGGTATAATACCTCAATCCATTACATCCCATACACCGAGTAAGGATCCTCAAGCCATCATAGCCTATACACGTTACACCTATAGTAGTCCATAGGATACTATATCCAGAATATATGCGTGTGAATAACCACAATCCATTACATCCCTCTACACACATATAAGGGGTAACTAACCGATGTGCCTCATGGCACGAGTATCTACCAAGAGATGAGAGCGGAGCCAAAGGGGTAGTCAGCCATTCAACCTCCCATCAAAATGTTGGGGAAAACACCCCCCAAGGCTCAGAATCCCTGGGGTGTCAGTTGCCCTTAACGAAAGGGTGGAGTAGCGTATAGAAACACAAAAAGTACAGAATATATAAGTAAAGCACATCCACACTATGGGCATTACCTAGTCTTAGATACAACTGTAGCTAACGTCTCCCAGACTCCAGGCTGCTACTTCTAAGATTAGGTATCCTATAAGCACACAAACATTTGAAGAGATTTATTAGATTACTCCGTTCTCATTTTATCAGTTCCACTGTACATTAATTAATTCTTTAAAAATTAATTAAGAATGAACAATTCCACATTAAACTGAATTGGCATCACATTCAAAAACAACTTCTCCTTTTTAAGATTCACATTACCTTTATATTCCATCATCTCCATCCCTGTGGATTTTCACCATTTAATCAAACATTCATTACAAAATTACTTTTCCACATTCCCAGGAATTCTAGAAAAACATCCTATGCTTCTAAACACAAAGGAGGCTCAACACGGTGAATAGATATACTACCCGTCGAGTCTTTTCCGCCTATAGAAAGAGAATATACCCATTCTCCCTCGAGAGGATAAACATGGAAAGAACGTGGCATACCCCGCGCGTCTTCACCTCCTTTGGAAGAAGGGTAGTAAGACCAGATGCCTTGAGTAGTGGGGAAAATCAAAGCAGATTAACATTCAAGAAAACTGCAAGCAACCAGTAACCACATCCATCTCATTCCATCACCCCTGGTGTCCTCCCCGACACCCACATGCATAAACTGATGCATCTCGCCACTCTAGGCGTTATCTGCTTCCATAACCACAAGGCCTCCATGCCTCCAAATATCACAACAACCATCCAGGCTCACATCACAGCACAAGCATCAGGAAAAAAAACATCACAAAATGGGCTCTCGGCCCTTTGACAGGGCATTTAGCCTTCATACAAAAATGAGCAATCAAGCTCCAAACCACAAGGCATTCAGCCTTACAAGCAAGCGGGTAACTCAGAACCCTTTTTAAATTCCCACATAATCTGTTCTCTAATCCATATTGAATTAACAGATTTTTTATTCGTAGGTTCCAATCATGGATACCTAATCATCAATCTATCACAATTAAACAACCATGCTTACTTCACTAATTTTATTATCCTCAAATTAGAACAAATACAACAACGACAATAACCAGATTAATTTACATGCCTCTTTATCTTTAGCCAATTAATTAACAATTAATTCCGGCTTTACGTTCATTATCAATTTCTATCATGAATGAACAACAAATCACAGAAAACATAGATATCACTATATCTAGGAAAACATGAGGCAAACCGTTATCACGGTATAAAGCAACAACATGCGATCAACCAATTCTTTTAATCCGGTTCAAGTATTTAATTAGGTCAATTTCACTGTGATACAAAGGGATAAATCATGATAATTCTACGATTGCAAATATACAATTAGAGAAGCCATGAATCCCCTACCTCAAACAGTTCCTCACGTTCTTTATCCACACAACAGGTCACGATCCTCCCCTCGCGACAACTGTATCCACCAGAGGATGCTGCGGTACGACAGTACCAACCAACCCCAAGAAAACCCATTAGAATCTTGGAAATTACATGGTATAATTATGGAAAAGAGGATAGGAGAAGATGAACCCCAAAAGAACGATGATACAACATAACTTATATCGAAGATTGATCGACACGGCTCAGTTACATCCAAAACAGAGCAGAACCAATCATAGGAGTAAAGATTGATTGTGCAACTCCTACGGAAAGGATTGAAAGGTTCTAGTGCCTCCTAATAGAGAAAAAAGGGAAAGAACAAGGAAGAATGATATCTCGTCCCTTTTTAAGAATTAATGGGGCGACGGTTTAAGATCCGGTTAATTCTCCATTAAAAACAGATCGCATTAACCCACGCGGTTGACCAAGTAAAACATTCCAAGCCTTAGGAATAATTAATATAGGATTTATGGCATTTTAAACAGCCTTAAGATCCCTTAAAATAAGGCTTTAAATGTATTTTACGTCAAAGGAAACGTCAAAAGGGGCAAAACTGTAGGAGTCTGGAAACACTGTTCACCCACTGTTACTGTACATGAAACCGATCTGTGAAACGGATCTGTGAAACTGATCTGTGAAAAAGATTTGTCACACAGATCTATGAAACTGATCTGTGAAACCGATCTGTGAAACCGATCTGTCACACCGATCTGTGAAACCGATCTCTCAGACCGATCTGTGAAACCGATCTGTCAGACCGATCTGTGAAACCGATCTGTCACACCGATCTGTGAAACCAATCTGTCAGACCGATCTGTGAAACCGATCTGTCAGACCGATCTGTGAAACCGATCTCTCACACCGATCTGTGAAACCGATCTGTCAGACCGATCTGTGAAACTGATCTGTCACACCGATCATTGAAACCGATCTGTCAGACAGATCTGTGAAACCGATCTGTCAGACCGATCTGGGAAACCGATCTGTCACACCGATCTGTGAAACCGATCTGTCACACCGATCTGTGAAACCGATCTGTCACACCGATCTGTGAAACCGATCTGTCACACCGATCTGTGAAACCGATCTGTCAGACTGATCTGTGAAACCGATCTGTCACACCGATATGTGAAACCGATCTCTCAGACCGATCTGTGAAACCGATCTGTCACACCGATCTGTGAAACTGATTGGTGAGACCGATCTGTCAGACCGATCGGTGAGACCGATCTGTCAGACCGATCTGTCAGACCGATTTGTGTAACCGATCTCTCACACCGATCTGTCAGAAAAATCGGTGAGACCGATCTGTTACTGTTCATAAAACTAGAAACACTGTTCACAGAACTGGAAAATTGGAAAAGTGTTGGGAATAAGTCCCCTTGGCCTCCCAGAACACCTCCAACACCAAAATTCCACAAAGTAATGGACCGGAGAGGTTCGGGCCATTACATAAATACACCCAATATAAGTGGATATTAAGTGTAAAACAATAAAATTTCATTCACACATATTCAAAAGATTACATATTCAATAACTACATGTTGATCCCAAAGAAATAGAAATTGGGTTAAAAAGTTCCCTTGGAAAAATTCGACAGCCTAACGGCATCACTTCAAAATTCAGAAAATGAGTTGATTAGAGATAAAAAGGGAATCTCATCACTTGGACATAAAATTTACATCAATAAGGATATAAAATAACATATCCCTACATAATATTATGTTAATTAAAAGACATAACAAAATAGGTCTTTTAAAAAGAGTTGGGTGAAAGGTCCCCTTACCGAGTTGGGAAACTTTCGAAACATACACCCCATGGAAGAAGGGTCATAAAATGAAGATGTGAATACCCATAAATGAAATTATACTACACAAAGTGTATAATAATGGTCAGTACATACACCACTCAATGGAAATTGTGGCAAATGTATCATAAATCTCACGGGAATAAAAGTGAGATGAAAAATCCCTTACGAAAACTTAGCAGCCTAACAGCGCCACTTAAAACGTCCAAAATGGATTGATGAGAGGAAATTGGGTATCTCATAATATTACCATAAATTTACAGCAAGATGAATATAAAATAACATCCCCCGTCATAACAAAGAGGAGCTTAAAATAAGTGACATCAAGGAGAGTACTTAAAAAGAAAGAGAGAGGTTAGATCTCTTACGAAAATTCTACAGCCTAACGGCGCCACTTAAAACATCCAAAATGGACTGATGTGAGAGAATAGGGTCTCTCATCACATCAACATAAAAATTAAAGTAATAGTAATATAAAAGAACATGCCAATAACAAGAAATACGAGCTTTAGAAGGAATGACATAAAAGAGTGTACTTAAAAAGAAATAGAGGAGTAGGATCCCTTACCTCGGGTCCGACGTGACTCGATCGTTCTTTAATCTCATGAATAATAAACTTGAGTTTATTTATAATTCCTTAAGAACCTTTTTGAAATTCATTATTCCTTTTATATCACTTATTACCATGTCATAAAAATTTTGTAATCATTTAAGTTAATAATATTTGTTTTGCCGATATTTGGTTCTTAAGTCGAAAGTGGACTTCTTACAATTACATGTTGTTCGTGTGGCCAAATGTTCATTATATATAGAATTTTATTCATGATTTAGATATCATATATATCATATATATATAGTATATTCATTTATTTATAATATTACATAACATTTAGAGTTAAGAAATGAAATGCACCGTTCATGGAGACGGTAAGCCGTACGTACACATGAACGCTACTTCCATTTCTATTTCATATTTTATGAATTTAAAACATAATGATACATAATAGTATTTTAATTCCAGTATGGTATCATATATAATATCATTAAATATATCCTTTATACGTACCACATATGGTATTAACGAATCAAATCACTTTGTGGGGGCGGTAGTCCGCACTTCCTTAAATGAAGATATCATGTTTACCCATAATGGAAACCATAAAGGTATGCCATAAATGAAAAATACAGAAGCTTAAGTTAAACATAAACATATTAGATGTCATATATAATTATATTTTCATTTTAATGGCCACCTTTTAAAGTGTTAGAAGAATGTTGAACAATCATCGTTTTGGGAGGCAGAAATTTGCCATCCACGGAAACAGTATGTTCTTTAACAATTAGATGTAGGTGTGTGTATGTGTAGCTAGAATCCTTCTTTTAAAAACATCCTAGTATATTTAAGATACTGGATTTGTTAAAAAATAAAATAATAAAAAGAGTTTAGTGGGTTGGAGAAGTAAAATAAAACAAAAGGACTCAAGTGAAGACATTACCTTAAAATCGGGTAACTTCCTTTGATTTGAGTTAAAAGGCTTCCTTGGAAAGGCTTCATCCTAATGTGAGTCTTCAAGGAGTTAGACAGGGTTGTGGAGAGACAAAATGATCAGGATTTGGCCGAGACAAAGTCTTTGGAAGTGTGGTTAAGGAGGTAGAGGTGGGGCCTTTTATAAGAGGAGAGGAGGGGCACTCTTGGAAGGTAAAGAAATGTTACTTTATTTTAGAATGAGTTTCGGATTTTAATGGTCCCAGATTGATGTGTTTATAGGATAAGGTGATAAGTGATTGAAAACCACCCATACAATAGGTTTTGGACATGTGTAGGTTTTAGATTTTACATTATCTTCCCATTTTATTTAAATCGTTAAATAATGAGGTCATCGCTGCATCATCATGATGTCATAAATAATTTGATTTATTTAATGTCAAGAAATTATATAAAAAATAATATGATGTAGAAAATAGTTTTAGCTTTACAATTAATATTTATAGTCCAAAATATCATTTATGTAGACAAAATTAAAAATATTTTACTTAGGTGATACATTCTTTGTTACATTTAACATTCTTTAAAAATAAAAAAGATAAAAAGTCACTTTCTCACAAAAGTGATTCCATGGGGCCCCCAAGATTGGCACAATGAATCCCATGGTCAACCATGAGACAACTAGTAGCCTTAGGACACATTTTGTGGTCATTTTTATTATTATTATATTATCTTATTATCTTTAACTACCCGATTACTCATTAATCAAGATAATTAAAGATAATTACCGTCGTTACTATTCATAATGTCCAAAATCAAAAGAGTCTCAATTACATAATTTGGAACTTCTGATTCCAAATATGTAATTCATTTTACCAAATTCTAAACACATAAATTTCAATAATTAATTTAAAAAAACTTCCCGTTGTCAAAACAAATAGCGGGTTTTTTAAGAAAATATTTTTGAAAAGTTTGGCACTTGTTTATGCCTAATTCCAAAGTGAAATTAATCCCAATGACCATAATTGAATTACATGGTAAAAATATATTCTAATTACACTTTAAAACAAATTAAAATGATAATATAACCATATAATTAAATTATATGAAAAAGAAATTTTGATGTAAAATGCAGTATTTTTCACTATTCATTTAAAAATGAACATTGTCAGAAAAATACCAAAAATTTACCCAAGGTAAATTTCAGTGTCCCAATAATAAATAATATGTTTATTTTGAAAAATAGAGCTTATAAAATTGTCAAAAAGTGGATTTAAAAGGGGTTCACCATCAAAAGGCGGTTAATCGACCTTTTAAAGAATATTGAAATGTTTACGCTTAAAAACTGGATTCATTTGCATTTTTAATCCTCTATCATTTATTGTAAATAGTAAAAATATTTGAAAAAAATATATTATCATTTTTTAGTTAGTTTTTTTCATTCCCTCCATTACAACGACTAGGCGTTAACTACCATTTAAAATAATATTATTTTATTATTAGAGTGCAATGTAAGATTCCCAAGAAACTCGTTGTTGAGTATTGGGTATGCCATCGAGCATAGCATCCCCTTTAGAGTAATAATAATATTTTATTCACAAATATGGATAAATATAAATATGTCATATTATTTATTTACCTATGGTGTTACAATGATTCGTTCTACTTAGAGAATCTGCCACCTGGATTTCCTTACTAGGATGGTAGTGGATTGACCAAACATAATCCTTAATGTGATCTATCCATCTTCACTGGAGCATATTATGCACTTTTTGTGTGAATGTATATTTGAGACTCAAGTTATTATTATATATCTAATACACACTTTATCCAATAGATATAATGCAGCCATATTTTCTATGCAAAGATCACAGGTTCCCACACTTGATCATGTGTAGGATAATGTTATTAATGATTTTTTAGCTGCTTTGATGCGTAGTCTTTCTTTTTTTAATTTTGAATCTTCACAAAACCCAATTCCTTCTTTGAAGAATCACTGTATAACCAAAATAGTTCTCCACTTATTGGGAGTGTGAGTAATGGAAAAATGATTAGTCTCCTTTTTTTAACATAAAAAAAGTCTTCACATTCTTGAGTCCAGCCAAACTTTTCACCCTTCCATGTCATCTTGGTCATTGGGTATGCATATCATGAGAACTCTTTCACAATTCATCGATAATACCCAGCTATACCTATAATGAAGTGGATCTCTATTACAGATATTTTCCTAGGCCACCCTTCAATCTCCCTTATCTTGTAAGGGTCCACAGATATTCCATTGCTAGTGATAAAATGCCCCCATAATGAGACATCCTCTACCCAGAACTCACATTTACTATAAATTTCATACATCTTCCCCCTTTACAATTTATTTAACATGGTATTAAAATTATCCTCATCTTCCTCCTTTCACATGGAGTATATCATAATATTTTCTATAAAGACTACCAAAAATTAGTTGAGGTAATTTATAGCGACTCTATTTATTATATCCATGAAAATTTCTGGATCATTAGTTCGTCCGAAGGGAATCACTATGAACTCATAGTGTCCAAACATCTTTCAAATGGAATTCCTAGGAATCTCTTCATTCCTCACCTTAAGTTGTTTATATCCCAACTGAAGTTCTACCTTAGAAAAACAACTACCCCACAAATCTAATCAAACAAGTCATTTAGCAGGGTCATGGGATACTTGTTCTTTATTGTGGTTATATTGTTCTCATGATAATCAATGATGATGCACATTTATCCATCCTTAATCTTGATGGAGAGGACTAGAGCACCCAATGGTGAGGCACTCAGGCTTATAAAAACTCTTCTCTAGATTCTCTGGAAACTACTTCATTAGCTCTTATAGCTCAATGGTGGCCCTTCTATAAGGTGTATTTCATATAGGTAGAGATCCAAGAATATGTTCTATTATGAACTCAACCTCTCGATCAATAGGTAGACTAGGAAACAGTTCAAGGAACACATTAGTGTAATCCCTCATGATAGGTATATCTTCGAGAAAGATTACCTCTTTTGTCTAATTAATCTGAGATAGACATGCTTTCTCATAATGAATTCATATCCTCACATGGGATAATGATTCTATAAGAGATTCATCATCCTCCATACACTTATATGGAATTGCAGAATGCTCCAGGATTTGAAGAGTGATTTCCTTTTATTGAATTTTGTTTTTGGATTTGTATAAAGATACCCAATCCATGTCCAATATAACATAGAACTCCACTAATAGATGCATGATAAGATTTATTGGGATGTTCAGTCTCAAAAAAATTTACCAAGGATGTGTTATATACCTTGGAAGCAATAATTTCCCCATTTGTTGTTCTCACAGATATAACATACTCCATACTTTGAGGTGGTGTTTGAATAGTTTTACTAAACTTTCACGATATGAATTAATGAATAGAACTAGAATAAGATAGTACAAACACGATTCATGAATGAATAAGTAGTGTACTTGTCCCCACATCATTGTCTGGATCCACCCAAATAGTAGTTATAGTATAATCACGTCCTTGTTTCCTTGGAGAATTTTGTTGATTTCGTCTGATAACCCATGACTTAGGGAAATGTTTCACATAATGAACATGCTCATTGCAGTTGTGACACATCTCTATAGGTTGAGTGTTCATATAAACCATCCTTATTAATGATTAGTGGGATTATTCATATCCCCTATCTAGTTGTTAGCCTGATGTTTTATCTTTCCACATTTGAATCATTTCCTCAATCCCTTTACACATTTCATAGGATGATTCTTTCCACAATGATTACCCATGGAATGATCGGGCATCTTTATATCATGGAATTTATTTATAGGACCTCCCAAATTAGATTCAATTTTCCTCTCATTTTCTTTTGCCCATGATACCACTGAGAGTCTCCAATCATCATTTCAATCTTAAGGGCACAACATAAAATCTCTTTTTTGTTGATGAAGTCACAAATTTGAAAAAAAAATTCATAGACTTAGCTTTAGTCTGCTAGTGAAGCGATCTTCCTTGCTTTCAGTGTTCAGGAAAATTCCATAGTCATACCATGAATGCCTTGTAATGTTTGATCCATACACACCGATCGACTTATTTTTCTTCTTCATGAGTATGAGAAACTCTCTTTTCATCTTGAGATGGATAATTTGGGGGAAATATTTATTGGAAAAAATTCTCTTGAATTACTCCCCTTCCATTGAATCTATTTTATCGTGAGGATTCATAATCTTCATCAGTTTCTACCACTTATTAGCTTCCCCCATAAAATAATTGACTGACAGTATGACATTATCTTATTCTGGGAACTAGTGGAATGAAAAATTATTTTCAATGGAGTAAATATACTATTCTGTGAGGAGAGGATAAGAAGATCCTCTAATCATTGGAGGAATTTTCCTCATGAATCATTCAATGTAAAAATTTTATTTACATGGAAGATGAGGGTGTTCCATATGATTTATTTTATTATTCATAACATGTGCCAGCTGGGCATGTAATTTCATAGTGGTCTGAAACCCCATTCCCATCATATGAGGCATATAATTATGCAATTCCTCATATTCCTTATCACTTTTATTATTGGTGTGTATTCTTATATTTTCCACCATTAACTACCAAATACAACGTACAATTAGAAGTATTGAATACTCACCTATTTATCATACAATGGAAAAAATATAAATAAATGGATAAAATTGAAAAGGAGAATAATATCCTCAATTCTGATTCCCAATGTGTCAATCGGGTTTATCCTTGATCTATTTTATATCTAATATTCATACGGGATTTTTCTCATTCCCTTAATATTGGTTTGTACCAAGATCATGAATTTACCAAATCATATCCACCGGGAGTGTCGAACTATGTGTGTAGCATAGCCTGTTTTCATGAACCAGTTCCAAAGTGGTGTTTTATGGGTTTACCACTAGATACATTTATGCAAGTGCATTCTCTAACATTTTTAGACAAACATGGATGCATTTTCATGATAAACCACATAGTCTAAACGTACCAAAATTTAATGGTGTTATAGTATACATAGTCTCATCCTTAGGGTATATTACTAATGTTTTCTATTCTAAAACTCCAAATATTACTAGACTATCATATGATACTAAATATATAGACCCTATCATTTTACATAAAACATTACAAGATTTTAAGAATAATAATACATCAGAGTACTAGATAAAGATTGTAATGTGTATTGTCTTGGAAGACTAGGTACCTAAAATTTAAAAAATGGAACAAAATAAAATATTTGTTTATTTAATCATCATATTGAGATCCTAACATCTATTTCACTCAAACATCTGTCTAGGGTTCGCTGGGGAACACATAAACAATGGGATGAGCAGAATTGCCCAGTAAGCGAATAACCATACGAACAAAGAATTAGTAAATGGGATAGAAGGAATTTCATGATGATATTAAAAGTCATGTATCAAATAAAAAATAACAAATAATCATGGTTTCATAGTATTATGGAAATATAAATCAAGACATTATCACGAGTCAAGGATAACATCCATGACTGTTACACATTGTAGCACAAGTCAAGCCAAACATCCAGGACCATTGCACAAAATATATCTTGAGACTAAACATTACCCAATTCATTGGAGATATATTTGGGTTCAACAATAACATGTTTTACTGAATTTTTTTCCACATAATGAATTATACATAATCAATCTTACATAAACATAAGGGTTACCCATGGAAGGAATTGGGTACCATAATCATGTCAAAATACATAACTAAGGGTCATATCATAAATGTTTTCATGAAATAAAGAAACTAAAATATACATGGATGTTCATACGCAAATATAGTCAAGTATCATGTTAAATGATTTTATGTATAAGTGAGAACATGCAAGAAAAGTATTTCAAAAAAAAATTCATTAAAACATTTTTGTGCAGTTTTATTTAAAATATTATAGAGAATTTAAAATCAGAAAGCGGAAAATTACTTACATAAAAACATATGTGAACCAAGAAGGATTTCATAATAAAATTAAGGATTTAACAGTGACAGTGGTGTCCTAAAACAGAAGATAGAGTGCACCTGAAATTAGGTAAGAATTTGGAAAGATCCCTAAAAAAGGTCTTCTTATCGGGGAAATATTGATGATATAATCACTCAAAAGAATATATTTATCTGAAATAAAATGAGGTATTAATCGTGAAACATGATTTTAGAGAATATAAACAGTATTTATAAGTTTTACACAAAACGAAAATACATCTTCATTTGGGTAAATAGAATGATAGAGCAACCTGAATGAATAAATGTGGTTCAGGTATAGTCCCTTATAGAATATAGACATGGTATCAGTTGTACCTAGTAGTTATTAATGAGATATAAATGGATTTATCATATTTTATAAATCTTAAGGGAAGAATATTTATGGTGAAAAATCATACAATGTTATTTGGAATTACACGTAAAAGTGTATAACATGGAAGAGATTCTTGAATAAATGTGAGAAAGAGGGGACCCTTACCCTAAGTCCCATGGTGATCACTGATTAATCTTAATGACCTGAATAATAAAATTAGGTGCATTAATTTAAAATTTCAGAACCAATTATATCTTTAAATTATTTATTATTATATCTTTATATTCATTCATAATGTTTTTTGATTGGTTTTGATGTTCAATTTCATTGTGCGGGTCCATTTGTTTCCTCGGTTTTAATGACTAGTTTACTTATATTCACGTTCGGATAAATGTGTATGATGATAGTGGTTTTCCACAATTGAATTTATATGAAAATAGTGAACATACATATGATTAAATTCTTTGAAAATTCATTTGGTTATTTGGAGTGAAGGTGAATATTTATACAAAACATTAATGATAGATACTTCGATTAACTTAGAGTTTTCTCTCAAAATTAACTTGTTTGTATTATTATTTTAAATAATATGTGAAAAATAATTAATGAACATAACATAAGATAAGATATATATAAATTATTATATGTTTCAGACATTAATATGGTTTCATGACCAGTCTCGAAGAGGGTAATGAAAATTGAAAACTCGTCATCCTAGAATGTGAAAAATCAGCACATCACAAATACTATTTTCAATTATAGTATAAAAGGATGGGGAAGAAGGTATCATGAAAAACTATCCCATCAGCATAATAAAATTTCATTAAATGTATGTTATTGAAGATATAATACCATTTGGGTGAAGGGAGGTGAGGAAAGAAGAAAATAAAAAAAAGAACTTGAATGAAAATAAATGAACAACAATGTGGAATTTACATCTTGAGTTTATCTCAACTGAGAGCCTCTTAAAGGGAGTGTATTTGGTCTTTTGAGGAGGCCAAGGGATGATTGACGTGGGTTAAGAACTTGGGGGGATATTTGGAAAAAATTTAAGGATTTCACAAGGATTGGTATTAGTGAATAGACGAGAGGACTGTGGGTATCTTTTGTAGTGGATGGGAGGAGTGTTTTCATAATATTTTAATAATTAGTTTTTTATATTTTTCCATAATAAAATATATATTAATGATTCATGTTACCAAATATAGTAATATGTGAATTTTATTTCGAAAATATAGCCATTTACATCAGCCATTACTCATCTATGATTTAGAAATTTAGGTTTTAGCATTTATTGTGAATTATCGTATTTAAGTATTAATAAAAAATTCATGTAAATTCAAAAAATCCCATAAATTTACTCTACCAATTATTTGATGTTCAGAATAAAAAAAATGAAATCCATTTTTCAATAATAATTTTCTAGATAAGAATAATTTAATATTTAATTAAAATCATAATTGTTTGCAAAAAACAAATTTTAAAACTACAAATGATTTTCTAATGCTTTCAAATATTACATACAGTATTATAAAATTATCTTTATACCAGAAGACATAAAATTTCTAATTTTTTAACAACTTTTATGAAAATTAATTTTATTTTAAATTAATTGATTAAATGAAATCACATTTTTATGACATTCAAAAATACCAATTCTTTTACTATGGTCATATTGTCACTTATATGATGCATAAATTTTATTTATACATTCATGGATGAGGTTCAAATTATTTTATATTTTTTAATATTCATAAGGTTCATATTAAAATTTATTTGGGTAGGTTACTATTAATAAGGGTATGTTACTATTCACCAAAAAATACCTTTGTTCCATCAGACCCCAAAAAAACCATGAATGCAACCATATATGTCAGATTTTCGAAATTCACAACACCAAAGTGACAAAACTATATTTACACGTCCAATCGTACATAGTAATTCATTGTGTTTTGATTTCATTTGATTATATTACATAGTTATAAGAAGTTAATTTCAATTGATAAAACATTTGGTCATTTAATCAATGATCTTATGAATATCTTATCAATCATTTAGAAGATCTCTCCCAATGAAAGAGATCATATTCATCTCCTATTTTTTCAAACACCATATCTGTTCTATTTACATTATGTTTCCCATTATTCTAGTTGTGGTGTATTATCTCATACACATCTTTCATTCCAATTGATTTAAATGTGACATCATTCCCCATTCACTCTAATAAAACACTTCTACAAATATTATTGTAAACATAATATGATACCAAATCCATGTTGAGAATTTTAATTCTAAAAATTTTATGAGTGTATTCAACTCAAATGTAATTACCTAGATAAAACTATATTTTTTTAATTGGGTAATTCAAAGAATTTTCTGTACACTTCATAGTAATTGGAATAATAGTGATGAAAGTTGTTCTTATGTTGTATGATCTATGTGGAACACTTATGAACGTAAAAAATATTCACTGAAGGTGTGCTCAAGATTATATATCCCTATAGTTCATTTGAAAAACTTTCAGTCTCATTATATTCTATGTATTGGGTGTGGGATATTATCAAATTAATAATATTTTTTTTCTAGGAGGATATAATTAACATTGTTTATGATTTCATGTCTTATATTGTGTCCACATAATCGAATTATGTTTTTGAAATCATGTTATATAATGTCCTGATGTTCATGATTACGATTCTCATTTCAATTATATTACATTGATATGACTCCTAGATTACATCTACTTATTTACCATATTATATTCTAATATTATTCCCATACCTGGATTTATATCTCACCTATTTCATATATACATCTATAGGTTACCCAATACAGGTTTACAAGTGCAGTGGAATTTTAAGAAGAATATTATTGATGCTTTTAACAATTCTATTGTATTATGGATTCATGTTTTTTTGATATATACCTAATTTCATAAAAAAACTCTTCATGATCTATTAGGATTGTATTATGACTACCTTAATGTTTAAATAGTGAATGATGTTGTATTAATGGTGTTGGTTTTCATATTTAGTATTAGAGAAAATATTGTAATTTTGGGATTAGGATTAGAAAATACTATTTAATGACATTAGGATAATTATAAAGATATAAAAAATCACTAAATTTTGGAAAATTATATTATATGTCACATATGTAAAAATAATTCCTCTTATTGATACTACATGTAAATTTTGCTATAAGACATATGCACATCAGGGTAATAACCCCAAAAATATAAAATTAAGGTAGAATCAATAATTTCATAGTGCCAGTCAATAGGTCATGATACAATTATAGATTTTTAATGAAATTTAATATGTCATAGGATGTTCATAAGCTCTCTATGCATCATTATTAAGGGGAAAATAATTTTCCATTATTTATTACAAAAACCGATCATGGATAACCTCATCTTAGAATTATAAATTTATATGTTATATAACAGATTTAATTTTTGAGTTATCAATTTAAAGTTCTTGGTCTCCCATTTATTTCTGTAATTGTTTAACAATTCACATCTCTATTTATATATTATATATTATAAATCATTAGGAAAAGTATCAAAATACTGAAAGGAAGGCTCATCATCCATGGTTAAATGAATTAATTCATATCACACAAATTTGGTATTATTATTCATTTTTCTCCTCAAAAACTATAAGATGAGTTATTAGTGAATATATTAAATAAGAAAACTACATAATCACCAAGTATATATATAATCCACTATTTTTATTTTTATGATTCTTTTCAAAAATTACCTTGTGATACTCAAATTTACAAATGTTGATGCACTTTTTTACATGGATTTGATTTTCATTTGTATATAAAACATAAATTGATGAGTTAAGGAAGTCACCCACTATATCATGATTCTCCATTCGATTATATATAAGTGAAAGTAAGGGTATGAATCTTATTTGTCAACATATTATCATGAATGTATTTTAATTTTTTGAGGGACTGCATATTCAATTAATGTTATTATAGATAAATAAATCATCATACATAATGAAATAATATTTATAAGGGAATTATTCAATGTCGTTATTGAATAATTTCCAAGATTTAACCAGAGTCGTGATGTTGATTTTTCTATCGGGGTGATTCCAAAATCATTTCCTATTTCAAGAAATCTATAAATAATAGAAATAGTTAAACATCAAGATCAAAATAAACTAGTTTGATATGATAGAGATAAATATTGTGTACACCCACTTGATTCACCATGTGGTTCACTGGTCTTCATCATCAATATGATTTATTGGTTAATGCAGTTATGCCTTCATTATCAAGAGCTCAATATGATCACGATAAATAAAATGTATACTTCATAATTGATTAATGAATTTCATGATTAGCTTCATGTAGCCAAATACATCTCAAATGATTATCTATGATAGGGATATTACCATGTAAAAGGGAAGTGGCAGGATATCCATTCAACTACTTTCCATACAGGGTACAAGTACTATTACTTCATATTGAATCCATTTAGACTCAAAATTCTATAGATATATTCAGGGAAATACTAAAAATATACTTTATCGATTATCTTATTATATATTTTTTTATAGTTGATATTTTCATATACAACAAATAATCTAGGTACAGGAGGGGAATTTGAAGGTTTAATTGAGGAGTACATGAATTAAGTGTTGTATGTTAATAATTTTAAATATGATGTTTGGATGGAGAATGTCACTTTCTTATATCATTTTCAAACCGAAAAATGGATACTCATAGATCTTTAAAAAATAATGGTAATTGTAGGATGGCCAATATATATATCGGTGAGGTGAATCCATAGCATTCCTAGATTAGTAAAGTGTTATAATTGATTTTTGAGAAATTTACCTTCCTTTTTAATCCCAAAAATAAAGTGAACTTTGAATAGAGTCAATATTTCCAAGACTGATTCATTTCATAAGATATTTAAACCATTGTAGAAAACACTAGTTAATAAATATATGCTCACTCTACCAACTAGTGGGGATGGATTTGCGATCATTAATGATGAGTCCAAAAAATTCAGGTGTTTTATACACATATAGAATGATATATTGATAGTTTTTCCTTATATTAAATATCCATGGGAACAACTACCCATTTCATAATCTAGAATTTGATACAGTGATAGTTGAATTGACTAAGGTATTGAATTACATCTTCAGATAAAAATAGGAAAAACAAACAGAGCATAAATAATTCAAATCAATATTCACACATAATTAAAATAATATTATTCCAGAAATGTGGGTAAATAAAATCCAGGATTAATAATGTTTAATACATTACTATACTATGATGACAAACAAAATAGTGAATGATCTAAAGAGAAAGGATTCAAAAACCCAGTGTACAATTCGTATTGAAAGGGCTACCTATATAATAGACATGAAATGTATATATATGGTAATAATGAAAGTATCATAATAATATCATACTCAAATAACTACCCAACCATCCATTATTTAGACGATCAATGAGCCTTATAAGGATTATAGATTATACAGAAGATGGTTTTGAATATTACTAAGATTATATTTTGATGGTTCCCAGATATGAATACCGTTACAGAATTAAATAAATAGGGAACATTTGAATGAAATATAATGAAATACATTGTTATTTTATATTATAATTACCATTATGTAGAGATATGTGATGGAAAACATCGGGTTGGATAACATGATGGGGTAGATTATAGGGTTTGTATCATGATTATTGATATGAAAAAAATTCATGGTGGGGAAAAAAGTGTAAGGGTATAATAAAATAATTTCACATACTAATATTGAAATGGAAAAACATATACATGAATTTCATAATTGGACATCCAAGGAAAACAAATAAAATAACACCATCGATGTGGTTGTCAATTAATTTAAAAAGATGGAAAATTAAATTTCTATAAGGAACGATTTTTCATCAGACCAAATCCCCATGATATTCATAAGGAAACTGTTAGTACTGTAAGAAGTTTATATATCTATATTTTTAGATAGAAATATATGATTTACATCATTGTTCTGTAAAATCCTTTAGTAAGTATTGGATATTGAATTGATCTTCGTCATTGCATATCACCCTCAGACTAATGGTCAGTCTACAATAACCATTGAGACACATGAGGGTGTATTGATATCATATTCAGTATATTTCTATGGATGTTGGGACAAACACCATCCACTAAAAGAGTTATTATAAAACCTCATTCTTCTATATTGTATTCAAATAGATGTTTATAAGTTACTATATATTAAGATGTGTCATAATTTGACATGAATGTATGATGATAGAGATAAGAAGTTAATTGGAAATGATCTTATACAAAAGATGATGTAGATGTTTTAATCAATTCAGCATCATATGAAATCCTCCAATGTGGGTAAAAAACAAAAACATAAAATCATTGATGTTATAAAGAGTGTAATGTAAAACATAATGTGTTCCTTAGAATATCTCCATGGAATAATATCATGAGTATTCGGATGAAGTGAATGATTATTCCATGATACACCATCCCCATTGAGTTCATTTATCTCATTACATTGTGATATATCAACCAGAACTCCCACCTAAACTTTCTCTAGTATAAGATGTGTCCTATGTATCCCTCTTGAATAATTTCTTACAAATAACACATATTTCATTAATCTAGATGTGGTACATATGGATATATATATATATATATAATATTAGGATAAAAACTTGATGATTCATGATCATAAATACGAGTTTTTATGATTCTTGAATAATCAACTAGACAAAATGATATCATCGAACCACAAGTTTTAAAAAGAAACATGGGAACCTAATGGGGAAATGAAACATAAGTTCCACTGACTATCTTATTGTAAGTAATAAAAAAATAAAGGGTTATGTTACATAATAGGGTAATAATTTAACCACATATACTTATATTAAAGGAATTCCCTATTTCTAATTAAATAAATACATTATACATTACTTATTTTTAGAAAATAAATGAACTACTGTAGTATTTTTTAAAATGTTATATTGTTTCAGATATAGAATATCATTAAACATCTATACCATGTATAATTTATCAATTGAATAGTGATTGTATTAGTAGTATATATAATGTGTAATGATAAATTCCAATTGACACAGATTAATGATATGATAACATTGACTAGAATGATGGTAATATAAGAATCTCGTATATCAAGAGCTTCCAAGGAGATCTAATGATTATAATTATCACTTTATCATTCCCAATATGAGATTTAGTAATAAATTCTGGAATGAAACCATTTATAATATACATTCAATCTCATCAAGATCACGACCCAAATCACGTAGATTTAATCACCGAAAAAAATCTAATCATCACAAACGTTACCAATAATGAATTATTTGACATAACAATGGTCTATGTATCAAGACCAAACGAATATGAATTACTTTGTTTTATTTTAATCAAACAATGATAATATTTAATCATTTCATATATTACTTATTAAATGATTAAATTTTGGGTTTGCTAAAAATTATATCCTGATAAGACGAAACAAAAAGTGTATGCTTTTTGGAAATACATATTTTCAATCAAGACATAACTTTTGATGAATTTATGAATTTATAATATAAAATACAATTTAATAATGTATTATAATTTAATACAATTTATTTAATATAAATGCTATTATAATTTTATAATTTCAAATATAAATGTTATAATGTTTATAAAAATGTTATTGAGAAAAAATTAATTATCAATAGAAGAGTATATAGATTTAAAAGTTTATATTATATAATTTAAAATTTTATTTGAATAAATTAAAAATATTTTTTTCATCAATTAAAAATTAAAAAGCAGTGATTTTCTCATAATTTTTTTAGACGGTTTACTTTTTAGGTAAATATAAAACTTAGTAGAAATATATTGTTTGTATTACAACATTCAAATAAGATACATGTGATCTAATATATTCTTAATAATGGGTCCATGAACAAATAAAAACCTCCTAACAATTAATGTGTTATTTTGTTTATATTATTTATTTTATAAAACCATACTGAATTCCCCAAATCCTATATTATAAGATATGGTTTTACTGACAATTATTCATAAATTTGACTTAATTCCACATCACTAATGTTATTAATTAATAATATTGGTTATTAAAAATTTAAATATTCAGAAACACATTATATTTTAAGAAAAAATAGGAATTTTTTTAGTTTATGTCCATTTTTCATTATCATATATAGTTCAAAACATTTCTTCAGAAATTAATAAAAAATTATCCAATATATTTATATTTATAAAATCAATCTATTTTATTCATATTAACCCAAAAAACCTAACATAAATATAACACTCTATCATTACCACTAAATATTAATCACATTGTTCCACTATGTTTTTATAATCTCTAACAAATAATTTATATGTTCCCACAAAAGGTAAGGGATATTATCCTTATCATATTTATTAATGAACAATGTTTGATTTAATACATTAATTACCCATTGATTATTATTTTCTATCATCATAGCTACAACAATTAGTTAAATTGTTATTTAAAACCTATTAGACAACCCATTCATTTTAATTTAACACCTCTTTGAGTATTTATGTTCTGCCATTATACTATTGAAAACATCCTTAAATTAATGCCAAAAACATTTTCTTCATGAAGAACCATTCCCATTTCCACTAAACGGTATTCATCTATATGTAAATATAAATAATGGATCAAAAATTCCATATATATATATGTGTGTGTGTGTGTGTTTGTTTGTTTATATCATAGTCCAAAGTCATGAGATTAAAATTGAAGAAATACATTATTATATTGTATGATCCCTATGGCTCACATATTCATGTTTTGTTATAAATATTGTTAATGGGTTCAGAACTATATTGGCATCAAATGAAATGTTTTTTATTAATATCTTGAGATGAAAAATATTATTGTTTGTGAGGTTATCCTAATTGCAATATGTAATATTTTTATGGTGGTTACCCTTGACATACGATTATTATTTCATCTTTAATTGTCACGACCCGCCCTCGGGGTCCGTGCCGTGACTACCCCAAGCCCGCCTTCCATAGGCCAGGGGCTGGCGACTAGCACCAAGGCGTAAATCCCGATAAAAAGGGAAGGCATTGCCTTTGTAAGGTAAACAAACACCACAGAGTAAGCAAGCGGAAAGTAAACACTAAACTAAAGCAGAGTACAACTGAAAGTGCGGAAAAGTAAATGGGCCAGAATACAAACCCAAAACTGAAAGTAAAGTACAACTCGAAAGGGAAAACAGCAACTGAAAAGTAAATGCCGCTACACCGAGCTTTCCGCTGGAAATGCCACCTGAAGGGTGGGTACAGATAGCTCCTCTGCTCCACAGGTCCCACCGTCTGCTCCGTGCACGTCCCGCCCAGTGGTCCACCTCCGGGTACCGTCCCGCTCTGCAAGCCTCAGCTAAGGTCAACGCTGTCTGTCGTCTGCAACCAACACAACGTAGTGCGGGCAAAGCCCGTGCAGGGGTGAGTATAAGCTACTCAGTAGGGACCCCGAGACCCCTGAAGGTCTCTCAAATCCACAAAGGATAAACCACGAAGAAAGGTATAATCACGAAGTAACAACCGAAACTGCTTAGGTATATGCCCATACATATACCTACGTCATCAATTCAAATACGCTCCAACCTCCGAGCCCAAGTACAACTCAGTCCACACAGGAAAGTAAACGTATTCCACACAGGAAAGCAAAACGTAATCCACACAGGATTGCACAACACAATCCACACAGGAAAGCAAAAGGATTCAGCTCACACAGGAATACTTCTTCAAGGACGATAAAGATGATCTCTGATCCATCTAATTCGTCGGACCCACGAAGGATCGATAGGTAACTAACCCCCGCACAGACCCACACAGGATCAGGCCCACACAGGACCTGTAGGCGCTGGTTCACACAGGACCGCTGAGCGCAAAGACCCACACAGGATCGGACCCACACAGGATCGGGCCCACACAGGACCTGTAGCACTGATCCACGTAGGATCGCTGAGTGCTGTAGTCGTCGTCGTCGAATCCACACAGGATCTCTGTACTGTCGTCGTCGCAGTCACAGTAGCAGTAGTAGCAGTCACAGCCAGCACTAGGGTTCCCGCACACAGCAAGCTCGTTCGGAGGGTCCGCTCCACGAGCCGAGAGGCTGATACATCAACTGTCACAAAGTCCAGAGTTGATGTATCCAAAAGTTCCGTATCGTCAACAGGAACTCAACGCAACAGACGGCGCGTTGATCGGACGCCCGGTCTGAGAGTTATTGGCATTTTCGTCCCCGGGGCCCGGTTGGTTTTTAAGGAAAAACCAACCCGACCGTACTCCACCTGCGTCCAAACCTCAGGCAGAGTATTCCAAAAGATCCTTCTCACTAAGAGGAACACAACACGGCTGACGGCACGTCAATCGGACGTCCGTAGCACAAGATATGAGCGTTTCCGCTCCGAAGGCCCGGTTGGTTTCGTGAACGGACCAACCCGGCCGAACACAAAGTAATCCGAAACCTTGAGTGCGATATACCGAAACGACCGTCTCGATCCAAGGATCGTGTTGCCGCAGACGGTTCGTCGATCGGAGGTCCGTGGCTCATGTTATGGACAAAAGACCGAATCTGATCCGAAACGGGGGGGTCCGGGTCCGGGCCGACCCGACCCGACCCCCCCTGGGTCGGCCCGAACCGGGTCGACCCGACCTGGCCGGCCGGCGGCGCGGCGGCGCGGGGGCCGCGGCGGCCTGGCGCCGCACGGAGGCTGCACGCGGGGGGGCGAAGCCCCCCGCTGATTGGGAAGGGCGGCGGCGGCTACATGCCGCCCCCCCCCCCCCCCTTTTTTTTAAAACGCCCCCCCCCCCCCCCACGTGGGGGGCCTGTTTGTGAGGAACCGGGGGGCCGGCTGCCCCCCCCCCCCCCCTCAAGAAAACGCTCCCCCCTCATAAAGTGGGGGGTTTTTATGTGCTGGCCGGGGGATTAATTCCCCCGGTTTAATGCCATCCGTCCGGCCAGCTGGCCGGCCGATTTTCTCCAACGGGACCGGAAATTCCGGTCCAGCCTTCGGCTTCCGACGCCGGCGGCCCGGCCGCCGGTCTTCTCTTCCTCCGCGGCCCGGAACCGGCCGCGGTTTTCGTCATCCGGCGCGGTGCGACGGCACTGCGCCCCTCCGCCGCATCTTGATTTCTTCAACGCGGCGCGACGGCGTCGCGTTCTTGATGTTTCTTCCTTGGCGCGGCGCGACGGCGTCGCGCAATAAGGATTGGGCGAATATCCCCGTGGTGCGTCGGCACCACGCCACCTTGATTCATCCACCCGCAAGCAATTCAACAAGAACAATGGAGGGGGGTTCGGCCGTGTTCGTGCGGTCCGGCCCCCCTCACGTTAAATAACAACACAACATAAAATATTCAAATTCCTCACGTTATTCATGCGATCCACGAGCAAGAATAGAATAATTAAACAATAAACAAAAACCCCAACATTGGGTATATGTTCGAGGATTTGCCAACGTCCGCGGAAGTCGACGTCGCGGAGATCGGGCATCACGGTCGTCGTTCGTCAATTCCGTTGACGAAGAGATGTGTCCGATGTGATACGTCGTTGGCGAAACCTCTTATGTCGACGAAGGGAATCCGAGGAGGAAGCGGCGTTCCCTCTCGTTGACACGGAAGACGAAGAAGAGCGGAGCGGCGTTCTTCGTCGGAGCTTGATCGTTCTTCGTCAAGATGAGCGTTCTTCGTCAGAGTTGAAGAAGAAGAAGAAAAGCTCCCAAAAGCTCTCAAGGTGGCCAAAGTGTTCTAACCCAACCAAATAAAATAAGAGTTTATTTTATTTACAAACCTAACAAAAGAATTTCAAAGGTTTGAATTTCAAAAAAAAATTAACTCCAAAATTAAATGACTCATGTCATTTAAAGAGGGGTTAAGCAAGTTGGGAGAAGATGAAAGGTTGGGAGCTTCGTGTGGGCCCCACCACACTTAATCCTCCCAAGGGAGGTTAAGTGGATGTGGGTCCCACTTTCAACCCCCTTTGGTAGGATTTATCAAGTTAAAATAAAATTTGTTCTTCACGAATTTTATTTAACTTAAACTAAAAACCCAAAAACTAACTTTCAACCCGCAACAAACGCAACTTCCGAAAAGGTCTCTTTAAGCGAATATCGACGCTGCGAGTTCATCGGTGCCCTCGGATTTCAATTCCGAGCACCGGATCAAAAGTTAGGAATTCCCGCTCGTTCGTTCACTGAACGTACCCGAGTCAAACTTCGGAAATTGATTCCGGGCACTCCGGGCCTCGGAATCAGGTGCCGTCAGAAACCGCGCTCTTGTAAAAATCTAAAGAAAATTAAGAAAAAAAAATTTCCCTTGAATTTTACGGGTCTTTACATTACTCCCACCTCAGGGCTTTACGTCCCCGTAAAGATACATCCAAAAACTAGGGAAACAAATGAGGGTACTGAGCACGCATCTGAGCCTCCCGCTCCCATGTGCTCTCCTGGAGGTTCCCGTGCTGCCATCTGATGCGCACAAGAGGAATCGATCGCCCACATAGGACCTGCTCCTGTCGATCCTCTATCTCCACCGGGACCTCCGTAAAAGTCACCCCATCGTCAACGTCAAGCTCTCCATGGTCAATGATGTGAGTCGGGTCGTGCACGTATCTCCTCAGCTGAGATACGTGGAAGACGTCCTGCACCCGGTGCAACTGAGGTGGTAGAGCCAGGCGATAAGCCACCTCGCCAACCCTACTGAGGACCTGGAAGGGTCCGATGAAGCGCGGAGATAACTTGCCGCCTCGGCCAAATCTCTGAATACCACGTCAAGGTGAGACCCGCAAGAAGACGTGGTCGCCATCCTCGAACTCAAGTGGCCTTCGCCTCCTGTCAGCATATGACTTCTACCGGCTCTGAGCTATCCTCATCCGCTCCTGGATGACCTGGACCTTCTCTGTCGTGGCCTGGACCATCTCTGGTCCCACCAGTGCTGACTCTCCGGGGTCTGTCCAGCACAAAGGAGATCTACAAGGTCGGTCGTACAATGCCTCGTACGATGCCATCCCGATGGTGGAGTGGTAGCTGTTGTTGTACGCAAACTCCACCAAGGGTAGGTGGTCCTCCCAGCTACGACCAAAGTCGAGGACACATGCGCGGAGCATGTCCTCGAGAGTCTGAATGGTCCTCTTCTTCTGACCATCCGTCTGAGGGTGAAAGGCTGTGCTCAGACGTAGCTGCGTCCCGAACGACTCCTGTAACCCCTTCCAAAGCCGGGAGGTAAAGCGGGCATCTCGATCGGAGACGATAGATGATGGCACGCCGTGGAGCCGCACAATCTCCTGAACGTAGAGACGTCCCAAGCTCTCTACTGAGCCCTGCTATCTGATGGGTAAGAAATGTGCCGACTTGGTGAGTCGGTCAACAATCACCCAGATGGAGTCGTGACCTCTGGAAGTACGTGGAAGTCCAGTCACGAAATCCATAGATATGCCATCCCACTTCCACACCGGAACCTCTAGGGGCTGTACCAAGCCTGCTGGTACCTGATGCTCTGCCTTCACCTGCTGGCAGGTAAGGCATCGAGAAACGAACTCTGCTACAGCCTTCTTCATGCCCGGCCACCAGTGCTGTCGTCTGAGGTCCTGGTACATCTTCGCCACTCCAAGATGTACCGCTAAAGGAGAAGTGTGAAACTCTCTCAGCACTTCCTCTCGCAAAGTGACTGGTACCATGGTACGTCCTCGGAAAAGGATGTCGTGCTCTGCTTCAAGGGAGAAACCATCAGGTGCCTGTCCCGAGGATATCTATGCACACCGTGTCTCACAGTCAGCGTCCTCACGCTGTGCCTCCCTGACCCGCTGCAGTAGTGGTGGAGTGACTGTGAGAGACTGAAGGAAGGCTGCTCCATCTCTATCCACGAAGGATATCTGCAAAGAGGCTAGCTGCTCTGTCGCCTCCTCAAGTAACTGAATGCCTGTCCTCCTGCTGAGGGCATCGGCTACTACGTTCCCCTTCCCAGGAGTATAGACTATCTCAAAGTCATAGTCCTGGAGGAACTCGAGCCATCGTCGCTGTCTCAGGTTCAGGTCCTTCTGAGAGAAGATATACCTGAGACTCTGATGATCGGAAAAGACTGTAAAGCGCTCGCCCATCAGATAGTGTCGCCACGTCTTCAGAGCGAAGACCACTGCTGCTAGCTCGAGGTCATGGGTAGCGTAGTTCTGCTCATGCGGCCTCAACTGACGTGATCCATAGGCGATCACTGCCCGCTCCTGCATCAGAACACATCCGAGTCCGGTCCCTGATGCATCGCAGTAAACTACGTACCCTACTCCCTCCTCAGGCAACCTCAAGATAGGTGCGCAGGTCAATCTATGTCTCAGCTCCTGGAAGCTCTGTTGACATCTTTCTGACCATACGAAGGGTTTCCCCTTCTTCGTCAAAGCTGTGAGTGATGCCACAACTCTAGAGAAGTCTGGCACGAATCTCCGATAGTATCCTGCTAGTCCCATGAAACACTAAACCTCAGTCACGCTCCTGGGTGGCTCCCAAGCTAACACAACCTCAATCTTCGCGGGATCCACTGCAACTCCCGCCTTAGAGATAACGTGACCCAAGAAGTGGACCTCACGTATCCAGAACTGGCACTTCGAGAGCTTACCATAAAGCTGGTGCTCTCGGAGTGTGTCTAGTACAACTCGCAAGTGATAGGCGTGCTCCTCCTCTGACGAAGAGTAAATCAGAATGTCGTCGATGAAGACCACGACGAACTGATCGAGGTATGGCTGAAAGATCCTATTCATGAGAGCCATGAACACTGTTGGAGCATTGGTTACACCGAAAGGCATAACCAAGAACTCATAGTGGCCATACCGACATCTGAAGGCCGACTTCTGCACATCCTCGTCTCTGACTCTGAGCTGATGATAGCCTGACCTGAGGTCTATCTTCGAAAACCACCGTGCCCCCTTGAGCTGATCAAAGAGGTCATCAATCCTCGGTAGCGGATACTTGTTCCTCACTATCACCTGGTTCAGGTGACGATTGTCAACACAAAGTCGCAAGCTCACGTCCGCCTTCTTGGCGAATAAAATCGGGGAAGCCCAGGGTGAAACACTGGGTCGGATGAACCCCTTGCCCTGCAAGTCCTCCAACTGTACACGTAGCTCTCGAAGCTCAGCGGGGGCCATCCGATATGCTGGAGTGGATATCGAGGCTGTCCCGGGGTACAAGTCAATATAAAAGTCTACCTCTCTGCGAGGAGGTAGCCCTGGAACATCGTCAGGAAAAATGTCCGCAAACTGATCCACCACTGCAGGAAAACCAGGACTCCGCACGTCAACTGCTCCAAGGATAAGGCTAGCCAACTGATGAGTGATGGGCTATCCTCTCCTCCGCGGAAGTCCATCCTGTGCTGCTAAGGCTCCCTTCTTTCCGGAGAAGGTGAACCTGCTCCCGTCGGTGCGTACACATCGCACCTTGCGCCTAAAACAGTCAATATGTGCATGGACCGTAGATAGCCAATCCATGCCCAAGATGACGTCGTAAGGCCTCGACGCTGCTACAAGAAGATCCCAGCTGAAGCTCTCGCCTCCTAGAGTAAGGTCACACTGCCGGCACCAGTGCGTAATCGTCGAGTCTGCTCCCGTGGGAGTCTCTAGCCGTAAGGATAGAGCCAACGGCTCTGTCGGAATCTCCGAGCTCTGAACAAGGGCAGCGGTTATGAAAGAGTGACTCGCTCCTGTGTCTAAAAGAACTGCAGCAAGGGTGGAATAGACACAGATAGTACCTCGAATCATCTCGGGTGCGCCGTGGTCGTAGGCCTCTGCTGCCTGGAGTTGTGCCTGTCGCTGCCCGCCAGCTCCCTGTGGTCGGGGTGGACCTCCTGGTGGTGGTGGTGGTAGTGCCTCAAAGCGTCGGCCACCACCGGCTGCTCGTCCAGCTCCTCTGCCTCGTCCGCCTCCTCCCTGCGGATTGCCACGGTCGACCCTCTGCCTCTTCCTCGGTGGTCCATCAACTGTCTGCTGCTCCTCGGCACGGCGGGTCGGGCAGTCACGAGCCATGTGGCCCTGCCCGCCGCACGAGTAGCACTGTCTGCCTCTCGTAAGACTGGCTCTGCGCTGTGTGCCCCGCACTGCTGAGCTAGTGCCCTGAGATCGTTTGCCCGAAGGTCTGGTCTGTCTGGACCCCTGAGTCATCCGTCGACTGCCTGCTGCAGATGACTCTACCACGTGCCGCCCTGTGGTGGGTCTCTGTGCTAGTGTAGACTCAGCAAGGAAGCTCTCGATCAGAAGGGCCCGCTCCAGTACTCTTGTCTGAGTCGGTATGCTGAGGGAGATCAGCGATGCCCTGATCTCGTGTCTCAAACCTTGCTCGAAGGTCCGGGCCCGGAAGAATGGGTCCCGTACCATGTCGGTCAAGTAGCGCGAGAGATCATTAAATCTCGCCGAGTACTGATCGACCGTCATGCTGCCCAGCCGCAGCTCAAGAAGCTCCTGGATACGCACCGCACGAAGGGTGGCTGGGACGAACTCCGAGCGGAAGAGGCTCTCAAAGTCCGTCCAAAGTAGAGATGCCTCATCGTGCACCTGGAGCATCAGGCTCCACCATCATCCTGCTGCTGCGTGTAGTAGGCTCGCAGCGAGGATCACCATGAGGTCTGCTGGTGTCCTCACTAGCCTAAACACTCGAACCACTGCCTCCAGCCAGTCCTCTGCTGCCTGGGGATCCGTCTCCCCACGAAACCTGGGCGGTCGCTGGCACTGAAACTCATGCAGTGCGCTGAGGCGACGTGCATCGTCAGCGGCTGCTGCTGGAAGCATCGGGGGCTCGGCGGGTAGAGCTACCGCCGGTGCCACTGCTGACAAAGGGCCCTGCACCGAGGCCTCGTCGCTCGGTGGGCTGTCGTCACGCTCGACTCTCGGAACCCTAGCTGGCTGCCGTCTTGGGGCCATCCTGAAAAGGAAACAGGTGCGCCACGGTCAGAACAGTATACCTGGTGAGCTGATATAAAGTAATCACAAATAAAACTTTGAAACACACACGCAATCAATGTTTTCGTGCATTAAGTCGGAAATCAGAAGTCAGGGTCCTGGTGTACGGATAAGTCGGCCGCCGCACCAACACTGGACTCCCTGGAATGATAACCACACTCAATACGCTAAACATTATTGCTTCACATAGAAAAGATCAGAGTTCGTGGTAGAACCGAACTCCTCTGATACCAATTTGTCACGACCCGCCCTCGGGGTCCGTGCCGTGACTACCCCAAACCCGCCTTCCATAGGCCAGGGGCTGGCGACTAGCACCAAGGCGTAAATCCCGATAAAAAGGGAAGGCATTGCCTTTGTAAGGTAAAAAACACCACAGAGTAAGCAAGCGGAAAGTAAACACTAAACTAAAGCAGAGTACAACTGAAAGTGCGGAAAAGTAAATGGGCCAGAAGACAAACCAAAAACTTAAAGTAAAGTACAACTCGAAAGGGAAAATAGCAACTGAAAAGTAAATGCCGCTACACCGAGCTGTCCACTGGAAATCCCACCTGAAGGGTGGGTACAGATAGCTCCTCTGCTCCACAGGTCCCACCGTCTGCTCCGTGCACGTCCCACCCAGTGGTCCACCTCCGGGTACCGTCCTGCTCTGCAAGCCTCAGCTAAGGTCAACGCTGTCCGTCGTCTGCAACCAACACAACGTAGTGCGGGCAAAGCCCGTGCATGGGTGAGTATAAGCTACTCAGTAGGGACCCCGAGACCCCTGAAGGTCTCTCAAATCCACAAAGGATAAACCACGAAGAAAGGTATAATCACGAAGTAACAACCGACACTGCTTAGGTATATGCCCATACATATACCTAAGTCATCAATTCAAATACGCTCCACCCTCCGAGCCCAAGTACAACTCAGTCCACACAGGAAAGTAAACGTATTCCACACAGGAAAGAAAAATGTAATCCACACAGGATTGCACAACACAATTCACACAGGAAAGCAAAAGGATTCAGCTCACACAGGAATACTTCTTCAAGGACGATAAAGATGATCTCTGATCCATCTAAGTCGTCGGACCCACGAAGGATCGATAGGTAACTAACCCCCGCAAAGACCCACACAGGATCGGACCCACACAGGACCTGTAGGCGCTGGTTCACACAGGACCGCTGAGCGCAAGGACCCACACAGGATCGGACCCACACAGGATCGGGCCCACACAGGACCTGTAGCACTGACCCACGTAGGATCGCTGAGTGCTGTAGTCGTCGTCGTCGAATCCACACAGGATCTCTGTACTGTCGTCGTCGCAGTCAGAGTAGCAGTAGTAGCAGTCGCAGCCAGCACTAGGATTCCCGCACACAGCAAGCTCGTTCGGAGGGTCCGCTCCACGAGCCGAGAGGCTGATACATCAACTGTCACAAAGTCCAGAGTTGATGTATCCCAAAGTTCCGTATCGTCAACAGGAACTCAACGCAACAGACGGCGCGTCGATCGGACGCCCGGTCTGAGAGTTATTGGCATTTTCGTCCCCGGGGCCCGGTTGGTTTTTAAGGCAAAACCAACCCGAACGTACTCCACCTGCATCCAAACCTCTGGCGGAGTATGCCAAAAGATCCGTCTCTCTAAGAGGAACACAACACGGCTGACGGCACGTCAATCGGACGTCCGTAGCTCAAGATATGAGTGTTTCCGCTCCGAAGGCCCGATTGGTTTCGTGAACGAACCAACCCAGCCGAACTCAAAGTAATCCAAAACCTTGAGTGCGATATACCGAAACGACCGTCTCGATCCAAGGATCGCGTTTCCGCAGACGGTTCGTCGATCGGAGGTCCGTGGCTCAAGTTATGGCCAAAAGACCGAATCTGATCCGAAACGGGGGGGTCCGGGTCCGGGCCGACCCGGCCCGAACCCCCCTGGGTCGGCCCGAACCGGGTCGACCCGACCTGGCCGGCCGGCGGCGCGGGGGCCGCGGCGGCCTGGCGCCGCACGGAGGCTGCACGCGGGGGGGCGAAGCCCCCCGCTGATTGGGAAGGGCGGCGGCGGCTACATGTCGCGCCCCCCCTTTTTTTAAAAACGCCCCCCCCCCCCCACGTGGGGGGCCTGTTTGTGCGGAACTGGGGGGCCGGCTGCCCCCCCCCCCTCAAGAAAACGCTCCCCCCTCATAACGAGGGGGGGTTTTATGTGCTGGACGGGGGATTAATTCCCCCGGTTTAATGCCATCCGGCCGGCCAGCTGGCCGACCGGTTTTCTCCAACGAGACTGGAAATTCCAGTCCCGCCTTGGGCTTCCGACACCGGCGGCCCGGCCGCCGGTCTTCTCTTCCGCCGCGGCCCAAAACTGGCCGCGGTTTTCGTCATCCGGCGCGGTGCGACGGCACCGCGCCCCTCCGCCGCATCTTGATTTCTTCAACGCGGCGCGACGGCGTCGCGTTCTTGATGTTTCTTCCATGGCGTGGCGCGACGGCGTCGCGCAATAAGGATTGGGCGAATATTCGCGTGGTGCGTCAGCACCACGCCACCTTTATTCATCCACCCGCAAGCAATTCAACAAGAACGATGGAGGGGGGTTCGGCCGTGTTCGTGCGGTCCGGCCCCCCTCACGTTAATTAACAACACAACATAAAATATTCAAATTCCTCACGTTAGTCATGCGATCCACGAGAAAGAATAGAATAATTAAACAATAAACAAAAACCCCTACCTTGGGTATAAGTTCGAGGATTTGACAACGTCCGCGGAAGTCGACGTCGCAGAGATCGGGCGTCTTGGTCGTCGTTCGTCAATTCCGTTGACGAAGAGATGCGTCCGATGTGATACGTCGTTGGCAAAACCTCTTATGTAGACGAAGGGAATCCGAGGAGGAAGCGGCGTTCCCTCTCGTTGACACGGAAGACAAAGAAGAGCGGAGCGGCGTTCTTCGTCGGAGCTTGAGCGTTCTTCGTCAAGATGAGTGTTCTTCGTCAGAGTTGAAGAAGAAGAAGAAAAGCTCCCAAAAGCTCTCAAGGTGGCCAAAGTGTTCTAACCCAACCAAATAAAATAAGAGCTTATTTTATTTACAAACCTAACAAAAGAATTTCAAAGGTTTGAATTTCAAAAAAAAATTAACTCCAAAATTAAATGACTCAAGTCATTTAAAGAGGGGTTAAGGGACTTGGGAGAAGATGAAAGGTTGGGAGCTTCGTGTGGGCCCCACCACACTTAATCCTCCCATGGGAGGTTAAGTGGATGTGGGTCCCACTTTCAACCCCCTTTGGTAGGATTTATCAAGTTAATATAAAATTTGTTCTTCACGAATTTTATTTAACTTAAACTAAAAACCCAAAAACTAACTTTCAACCCGCAACAAACGCAACTTCCGAAAAGGTCTCTTTAAGCGAATATCGACGCTGCGAGTTCATCGGTGCCCTCAAATTTCAATTCCGAGCACCGGATCAAATGTTAGGAATTCCCGCTCGTTCGTTCACTGAACGTACCTGAGCCAAACTTCGGAAATTGATTCCGGGCACTCCGGGCCTCGGAATCAGGTGCCGTCAGAAACCGCGCTCTTGTAAAAATCTAAAGAAAATTAAGAAAAAAAAATTTCCCTTGAATTTTACGGGTCTTTACATTAATTTAGTTGAAACATTTTTATGGAACATATATTATATCAGTTTGTCACATTTTTTCATGATTATGATTCTCACCAGTCATATGATTCCTTGAAATGCCTCATGGAGTCCATTTAAAACGTTACTTTATTTTATTCATTGATTATTCTCTAAATGGTTTTTATATCTCACAAAATTCTTATGTACATAACTCGGTTATCTCGTGTATCATTAATAGGGGGATAGATTAATAATATCATTTTATTGAATTTTTTAATAAGGAAATTATATTCTTGTTTTATATTTTTGTTCAATATATATAACTACTCTATGAAAAAAGGATTTTTGAAATTTATGTATTCTATTATATGTAAATGTTTTACAAAAAACATGATTTTTTTGTACTAATGATTTTTTATTCCATACGAGTGTCCTGATATCAAAACTATTACACTATTTTCTATTTGTTTATATATTTTTTGATGTGAAATTTTGAGATTTATTAATGCAATACAAAGAGGAACCCAAATATACCAATATAGCTATGAATTTCGTCTAGAAATTTTTCCACTTTGATGTAAGTGGATTTAATTTCTCTATATGTCTTCTTTAACATCAAGGATTTTTATTTCCAATACAGATTCAAGTATTTTTATTTCAAATCCCTTGATAGAATATTTATACACTTTGTCAAGGTCATCTAGTTATAAAACTATGGTTTTAGTGAAATGCGTAAAAAACATCACTTAAATTGATAAAAGATATGTTTTAATAGGTTTCAGATAGAATTGTGAATCTATGAGATTCAATGTATTCGTAATTTTATTATGAGGGATATTGTTTGATTAAGATTTTTCGTCTTATAGAAATTGCAGCATGTGGGTACATATTCAATTTTGTACTTTGTAGATAATTTTTGTTTCCACTCATGTGTAATGGTACTTTCACCATGGATATATAAATTCATGCATGATTATGTAAAAAATTTTATTCCAATAAATAAATAACAAAGAGGTTACATATTAAATTTATTTTTTATAAACCAGTTATAGAAATAATTTTACATGATAATTTCATTACAAATCAATTAAATACAACTTTTTTCTCCTATATGAAATACCATTTATCAATATTTTATGTAATTCCTATAATTTATAATATTTTTTAATGTTTCCATATATATATATTCAATTTTTTGGGAAGCGATTGGTATATTTCCAATTATGTGGGATATTCACCCACAACATATACACATTGGTGTGTACACAAATTTCCTTTCTCATAACATTAGTATATAGAATATTTTACACTTCTCTAGTTGAACACCATGGATTTATAGTCATTAGTTGAAGGTTTTTGGGGTTGGTCTATAATTAGAGTCTAATACAGTAAAATAATTGTACACAGGGCTTAGAGTTTTATTATTTTATGAATTCACCTTTTTATTTTACTAATTTCTATGAATCCAATTTATCAATTTTAACTATTTCTATTTTCTTATTTACTATATTTATTCTTTTAGTATGATGTTGTTTATATTATTCTATTTTCGATGATGTGTACATTAATGGGAAAATCTTCCCCACATGATATCATAACACCATAGAAGTTATTTCAAACTTTCTGTGTCTACGGGAAACCCCCTAAGGTTGGTATCATATCTACTTATTCTATATCCAATAACTTATCAGTGTTGTTATATATATTATCACATTTGTATGTTTAATCCATTAATATAGATGATATAGAGACATGACATGTCAAATAATGTAATATACAAAATAAAAATGAGTAAATATCAACTTTAAGAAGAAAAACAACCTTTTTGGGTGCTTTGGGAATAATGTTTTTCCTAAAATCCTTTTCGATTTCACTGACATCATATTTATGCATTTTCTTATGGTATTGAATATTATTAATTATTAGAGGGACATTCCATTGGTATTAAATTATCCACTATGTATTTGATTACTGTTGATGATATATTATAGATAATATTAATAAATATATCTAACATATCAGAAGACGTATGTTTAAATTTAATTGTATTTCTATGAGATATTTGGATATAGTTATAGAGATGCCTATCCAGTTTGAGGTTTGGGTAATGAACAGTAAGACACAAATCAAACGACAGTTCCACCTTTACTACTAGTAAACCAATTCCTCATTCAATATATAGATCAATAATTCCATGATATTGATAGGGGAATAAAAATTCAACATCATAGATATAAAAATCCACTAGTGAAACTTCAAAATCCAAAGTATCCAATACTTTAGAAATATAAAATACTAGAAAATTTCAATGTTTGACTTAGTTAAACTAATGATAGAATATATTTTAATTGAATCCCAATGGTGATCTAGGTAAAATTATTGTATATATATTTTCATGGTAGTTATGAGGAAATTGAATGATGTAGTAATTATAACTATGAAAAACCAAGAATAAAATTGTAAATATTTTTTACGAATTATTCAACAAAAAATTCTAGCCTAAAAAAATTAAGATAAATAAGATGTCATATATCATTAATATCAATATTGAATATCTATTTATGATAGAATAAAAATAAATATTATTAAAACTATCTTCTTATTCTCTATAGATCACAGCTAAGAAATATATGAATGTTTCTACCCTTAATTTATTGTTGCAATAAAAATAATGGTCTACTATATACATATTCTATATCAATGATTGTATCGAGATTTTAATTCAATCAAATATTTTAAAAAATCCATCGTTGGATCATATTGGGGGATTCAAATTTAACTCAATTTGAACAATTGTGAACTACTTTGATGGAAATAAGAAAAAAATTGAATAATAATATCTGTAGAAAAAAACCCTAGGTAAACAATCAACTAGGTGGTTACTTTTTCACCACATTTTTACACCAAACTATATTGTTTTCTATTTGGTTCACATGATTATTGGATAAGAGATGGTATAAATCCATCCTAGAAGTGAAATAATTATTGTCCTATGTAAAATTATGATAATTATACATTTAACACACCATGTTATATTAGAGCATGTATCTACAATGTGTCACAAGCTTTATAGGTTCAAATGGATTGATCTTATTTGAGACATTCATGACCATAGAATAGAGTGAGGAAAGGTTATTCTTGTAACACCTCAACACCATATATAATTGCACATTAATAGTGAATAATATACTATTTAGTGGAACATGTATTGTAGTTTTATAGTGTATGGAATGTATCATTGGATGATCAATCAATGTCTTCGGTAGTATGAGGGACCACCCTTTTGAACTCAACACTTATGCATTTTTTTGTCTGATATTGGAACATGTTATCATTTATTTAATGTTGGTTCATAAATCACACATTGTTAAATGCTAAAAAATTTTACTCATGATATGAAAAATATAAAAACCTAATTAATATTGCTGTAAAAATTATATAAATATCCAAAACATATTATCATTTTTTATGGGTCACAATTTATTGTGGGAATTTTCAATTTGGACATGGAAATTCTTGATCCATTTATAGGAATGAACTAGTTGATATCAGTGAAATTTCACTAAATTATTATTATATTAATGATGATTTTTCAATCCCCAATTGGGTGGATAATCTCATTATCGTACATATGTATCTAAATGATGTATGATAATGACATATAGTGGTTATGGTTGGGTCTGTATCTTATCAGTTTTTAGGAATTACAATAGAATCCAATAATGTAGTCTATAAAAGATAATTTCTCCTATTGTAGTTAGATATCATTATGTATTATATTAAACCATCAATGGTATTAGAATTGAAAAAAAAATGAAATTTTAAATTGATTTTTTTATTGAGAACAAATCAAATTTCCCATACATCTTACAGGATGGAACAAACATAATTAAATGAATTGATAATATAGTTTATAGAGATTAAATTTAATGGTTGTAAAGGATGTTGTAACCCACCATGGTGAAATATGATTATCTTTTTTAAATCATTGATTAATTCTATTATACATTGTGCAGAATACCATATTATATATCCAAGTAATATAAAGAATCTATATCCACATCCAGAATTAATGGTATATTCATTCAGCTAATGGGATTAAAATTGTTCATTAATATTGATGTTTTATCAATGAATCATTAAGTACATTTTTTGAAGGATTATATTCCAATTAAATATTTTAGGATTCCTTATAGTAATTATGAGTACCTTTTAATTATGTATGGTATCATGAATTCCTTATATGATTTCACGGTATTGATGAATATTATCTTCTAGATTATACATGATTCAATTTTTGAATTATTTTATAATAATATGTTGTGGAATTCTCGTACTAAAAGTGTACATGAAGAATAATTATAGATAGTATGATCACTCAATGGGATCAATGAATTTAAATTAAATTATTTATGTGTAACTTTTGGGTACACGAGGTACACTTCCTTGTACATTTAATTTCTTTGAATTTTGAATCATTATATTTCAATAAGAGATACATTTATATATTTAACCTACCACCCCCGAATGAAATTACTATAGGTATATTTCTAAGCATACCAAGATATTTTCATTGATTATTTCTTACCTTTCCAAATATTCAATATATGCAGAAAATTTTGATTATTAAATTTATTCCATTACAATTTAGTTATATATGTATAAATTCTTCTGAAAAGTCTATGTATAAACTCCAATTACAAACTATTCATATATTCCTATAATCCTGGAAATGTGACTTATTATTTGGGATGTTTTATGTTCTGTATTTTTTATGTGTTCTCAAATCAAGAGATCATGAATTTACTTATACATGATAGTTATAATGGAATTAAATAATTATATAATACATGATCTAGTATTATCCATAGTAGTTAATTCATTAAAGTATTCTTTTATATTAAAATAAAATTTTATATTTTGTATTAATCATAATAGTTTGAAATTAAAAATATCTCAAATAGATTTTATCATTTAGAAATATTTATGTATATAATATATAAATATTTTTAACATGGAAAAACTATATAAATTATTTATAAGTAATTTTCTAAGTGATTGTCAATGTCAAAATTCATATATTTAGTTAGTCAAATTATCTCCGAATGGGTTGAAATTATTGACTATGATTAGTCACATGCATTTTAGTTGCGCTTAAAAAGATAATCATGTAGTCTTATTTCTACTACCAAATGTTCCTAATATTGCTGGGAAGATAAAATATTATCGATTATCCTACATGGATTATAAATGAGGTCGATGATAAATGGAAGGGAGTTCATTATTGGCTGGATAGATGATGTTTAATTAGTGTTATATTATTTATCATAATAGTGGTTCATCTATCCTATCAGGAAATGATTAATTCTTATTATCACTATTAAATATTATATATTCATCCTAGAATCAGAAATATATATGAGGAACTATGAACATATTTCTAGTTGATGCATATAAAAGGGATATTTTTTAAATATGTTTCCAAATATTAAATTTTTAGGTAGTTAATGATTTATATAAAATACTAGTTTGTAGGCATACAGTTATACCTATACATGTATAAATGTTTTTTTAAAATATCAATGGATATTGAAATTAGATCATTGAAATAGATTCATAGACATGATTTTATCTTCTTTATTGTAGTAAAACAAATAAATTATTCACATGAATTTTATTTATAAATCTAATATGATAGAATATCTGAGAAAGGATTATAACCAAGATGCAATAATATTTTATATTGAACTGGTTACAAAAATAAATCAAAAACATAATTTTTATACCTTGATTTTGGTTTCCATTATAATAATACATAAAATCCAACTCACTGTGATCATGTAATATGATCCTTAAATGTATGGACAATTAGAGTTTATGATCCAAAAAATAAAATACAATCTTTAATATTATGTTTTGGATATTGGTGGCATAGGGGGTGGTAATTTACAAATAGATATATTTAAAAAAATAGTTATTATAATACAATACATGTTGATATATATTATGAATGGTATGGAAGTATTCCAAGATTTTCACTTTATTGGGTAGAGGTTGGGGAGAAATCAATAATGAGACCTATACATGATTGTAAAATAATATATATGATTTTTATGGAATAGAAATAATGGTAATTGATCAAAGTCATTAATAATATAGATTATAATAAAATCACTATAATTTAATATTATCTATTGGGTACTATATTTTAGTGATTTGATCTCAATGGTTGGGTCATTATCATTTGGGTAGGAAGTAAAATTCAGATTCAAAAAATATCGAAACAATTTTTATACAAGATTGGATATGTGATGTGCTTTATCTAATTGATCTTCCTCCAAGGATCAAAATAGTTAATTATTCTTTTCATTTGTTTCCACTAAAAATAAAAAAACAAAACCATTTTAGTTTACTGGATCAAGCTAATCATTAGATAGATGATATATATACCTAATAACATATAAAAATTTTAGATATATAATATAATCTATTTCATGAAAAATATATTTTTTTAGTGTGGTTATAATGTAAAAATGTTCAATATTGGATTTAGTTATGTGTCTATGAGGAAATCTTGATGTCTCAATGGCCATATATTTTTAAATCCACCCATACTATCCATATTTATGTGGATAAATGTCTCAATGGTAGAGGGAATGTTATAACCCCTGACTTGTGGTATGTAGTGAACACTTGTTTATGATGTATGATTTCATTGGTCTTAGTCTCTGGTGATTTATAGTTTGTTTTATTGAGTTTATATGTTTTTTTAGAGGTTATACAATTTTAATATTGTTATGGGAAACAATATAGATTCTCAAAGTAACTATGTGGTATCTGTAAATACTCTAAGAGTATGTTTACTATTGGTATATATTTAGGGTACACCATAAATATTTACCTATGATATTTTTGAAATGAAATAGATAAAATTTATAAGGTTTTACAATCAGTTCTTTCATAAATAATAAGGCGTTTTAGATTAATATTCAACACATATGATTATAAAATATAGCCTAGAATCATAAATTTATAGAGTTTATAGAGATTAAAACACAAATCGTCTTATTTCTATAAAAATATTCAATGTATACTCAATATATCTTCTCACATAATACACATAATAAAATTAAATTATAATGAGATGAGAATTTATAAGTTAAGTTCCATTTATAAAAAATAAATTCTTAAATAAACTATTTTACATAAAGAAAATAGTTCCAATACATTAGTTAATTTTTTCAATTTTAGGTAATACCGTATCATATTTAAAATACCATTTCACAAAATAAATATCAATAATATATCCATTATGTTGTGATATTAATCGTTAGTATATTTTATGTGTTATGAAAAATCAAATTGATATTTATAAATGATGATTGGGCCATGATTAGAAGGATCATACCCTGTTAAGACCATTTATTAGTGATATCAAGACATATATCATAAATATGATTTTTCATGGACAATGACCAAAATTATATTGAAAAAAAATATCATGAGATATAAAATTTATTGGACAATATAATGTTTATCATGTTCATGTACCAATAAAGGTTCATCAATCCTCCTACAAAAAATATCTTCTTTTCACACCTTTAACATATAGAATACACTAATATAATTAGGGTTTATATTCCATGATTTGAGTTGTATAAATTTATATTTTTTAATAATGTACTTATTATATATTTCATCTTTAATATTATAAAATTATAAATATTAAATAATATGTTTTATATAAATTTAACTTTGATAACCTGAAAAAAAATTGTATTTTATGAAATATATAGATTCAATCATGGAATTCTTATTCATGAAATTAAGAAATTTCTAAATAAATGATATTAAAAAAGTATATATTTTTTATTAATCATGAATCAATTAAATATAACCAATAGAATTATTTTAAATTTTATATATAATAGCCTTTGAAAATAATGAAATCCCCTCCATTTTGGAAAAATCCCTTGGTAAAAAAATAGAAGGATTTGTTTTTGATTACATTATCTTATAGGGTATAAAATCTATGGTTTGAAATTACTAATGAATTCTCCCCTTCTATGATATATAAACCGTACCAACTACCCATTCATATTTACTAAAAACAGATAGGTCCCGGTTAAATTGTAACCTTCTAACTCTAGCTACCTATCATGGTTCCCCAAGATTGTATAAATAGTTTCCTAATATTTTTGATGTCCCTATAATTGTAAGGTATATGATCATACTCATATATATTGAATCACCTCATTTTTTCATTTTTTTTATTTAGATATATTCTTATTGGGGAGTTTTTTTTTTGAAAATATATATAATTTTAATTATCATTCCACATAAATGAGGGACCCCTTTCTCTATCACATTCCACTTCTATAAAACATTATTTACACATGTTTTACTTCTAAAAAAAGCTTGTTATTTTAAATGATACATATTTATATAGAGATTGTAGTTATCCATTTTTACACATGGTAAGTCAAAAAGATAGCAATATAGATTATTGATTGGGGATTTACATATATGTAACCAACACTCCTCAATCATGTGGTTATAATTTATGAAAGTTATACTTATATATTATAATCATTTTAGAACACTTATTAATTTACATTATATGAATTAGAAAAACATGATGAGATATATATACCACCAGTTCATTAGTTAATGTTTTAATATCTTGAGATTCAATGTATGTTGCAAGGTGAGGTTATACTAAGAACACTATGTTATGTTTTCATAGCTGTTAGCCTTGACTTATATTTAAGATGTCATGTTTTATATTCTTTTCATATTCATAAGTTTTCATTAACTTATCATTAAATATCAACAATCATTGTTAAAAAATTTAATTATCACCCCTATTATATTACACTAATATGAAACATGGATGAAATATACTATTTAACATTATACAATATTTTTCTATTCCATTATTGTACATTATCTCCCTCCCATTTCTTATTTCAATCCCTAAATTATCCTATATAATTTTAGAAGATTCATGGAATATAAGTGAATGAATGTTATATTTTTTTAATAATGATGTTATTACAATGTTTCAATTAAATGTTATATATACCCAAGATCATAATGAAACATGGGATCATGATCTAATAGGTTTGTATTAATAGTATATTTAGGTAAAAAATCCTAAATTAAGGTTTGATAAAATAAGGGTTGTCATAGATATTACCATGAAAATGAATAGTTGTTTGGGGTATTAGGATTATTAAACCCTAGTGAAATCCTATGCGATAAAACTGAAAGTATGAAAACATATGTAAATTATGTTAATGTTTATATTTTTTGGATTCCATGAAAATATCAAAATATATGTGTACTATAACATGATGTGGTTCAAGCATAGTTGAACATTAGTGTAATATCTCCATTATGGGATGATGGAGTTAGAATAAATATTCACAAAGTGAATGATAATAGTCCTTGATGAGAGAATACTTCAAAAATCCTAAGGGGTATGAATTGGTAAATTTAAAAGATAATTATGAACAATTATTATTGCAATAAAAACCCCATTAGTAAAATGATATGAAAAAATAATGGATAACCTAATTTGAAACCTAGAAATTAATAGTGTAAATAATAACGTGTTACCCATTTGATATTCATAGTTTTCATAATTAATTCATTATTATTTAAAAAAATCATCACCCTTATTTTGTAAATATTTTAGGGAATGGATAGAAATTAGAGAATCTTAGTCAACAACCATTATCTAAGACAATGAAATGACTATCCTAATTAATTTTACAATCCAAAGAGAGATGAAATCATGATCTTAAAAACAATATATTTTCAATTTAAATAGGATTTGAATAGAAACATTAATTATGAGGAATGAAAAAATCTCAATATGAAAGGGAAATATTTAATTCGGGCCTTTATGTGAAAAGGTCTCCAACATTGAATGGATATTATAATCCCTTTGTCATGGAACATTTTATCTAATCTATTCAAATTGTCTTATGTATCAATTAATAAAATAATAAAGGTATGTTTATGATTGTTTTTTGTCGTATAGAATGAGATTATAGTCAATGGTGGATGATTTTTAGAAATATGAATCACAAGGAGGATATTGATGAGTTATAGTGGAAAAAAATTACCAATTTTTTTTCAATATATAATATTCATGCACACTCTAATTTAAAATGGATAGAGACATCATTAACCTCATAAAAATTGGAAAATAATCAATTAGGGAATGAGAGGAAAACCTTACATGGCTTGAAATATATTCCTATGACTTTTTTCATATTACTTGAATATAATGTTGTCTTAATATTTAGTGGGATGTTACTATGATTATGAAAATATTTATCTATTAAAAACATTCAAATCTATGTGGAAATAATTTTTTTAAACTCAATGTCAAAATTGTGATTGGAAATTCTGATGTGTATCTTAGTACTGGAGATTATAATTCTTGATTGAATTTTTTTATAATAGTGATGAAACAGAAAAAATATCTCGATGTTTAGAATTTATATCCTACAGATAAAATGTGTGGGAAGAATAATCACAAAAGTTTCCTAATGGGGACAAGAAAATGATTTTGGTGTGTGATTTAATGACAAATAGAGTGAGATTGTGGATAGGAGAACCCCCAAAATGTGATGGTCTGATAGATTTTTATATTCAAACCACATATACTAATCCATTATTTTAAATGAAATTAATTATGACATTATTGAAATAAATTCCATATGCCACGGTTTGTCGATACTGATAGATGAAAACAAATTCCTAGGCCTTGACTACTTGGTTAAAAATATTTCATCCTAACTACTAAGGTTGTATCCTACAACGAATTAGTGACATGAAATCTAGATAATTAATTGATGATATAGAATATACTATTTAATTCAGTTCCTTTTCATTGTTTCATATTAATATGGATTATTAGAACTATTAAAATACCACCTAAAATAGATATCATGTTTTCATTGTAGATAGATAATGTGAAAATTATTAAATCCAAATAATATAAATCATAACTTATCAAAAGGATTGGTTTGGATTTCCCATATAACTGTAGTATTCTACCATTATAATAGTTTTGGGATTTTCTAGGAATGTTATAGAATTCCTTGTAAAGGTCTAAAACAAGTTACATGGTGAAGGAAGTCATCATCTACATTGAACATTGGTATCAGGTTCAATATATTCTCAAGAAGTATAATTAATATACTTTGCTAAAAAAATATCAATCATCAATATAATATACTTTTGAAAAAGCATATATAGATATATTCATCATGAATAAAGAGAAGATAATCACTGATGACCTAACCTTTGTAAGGGAATTCACATATATGCTTCTCGAAAACCATTAGGACATCCTCATAAACGAGATTTTTACATTATTATTATGATCATTTCAAAATATTCACCAATACCCATGAATCTAATAATAATTCCATTATTTGAACAAGTTTATATGAAGAATAAATTATAGTAGAATCTAGTTAAGGGGTTTATACTCCCATGTGTTTCACCATGCGGTGAATCAGTTCCCTTATCAAGAATAATGATGCATCATTATGCATATTCATTATTTAATGTGAGATCAATAAGATCATAATAATGTATAAGTATCCTCTTCCATTTATTTACTTTTTTTGGTTAGTTTTAGGGAGACAATTAAATCACTAAGTTTAATATTAGTTCAGTTAATTATCCAATAACTGTGAATAAAGAGGATATCCCAAAGATTACTATTTATACATGGTACTAGAGGTATGTTTTTATATTTATAACATTTATTGTATCTTATTGTCTATTAATCTATATGTTCATAAAAAATAGTGTCTATAAATATTACCTACAAGAAATTGAGTTACTCTTTTATATATTATATTCATATATACACCAAATTCAAGGAGGATCATGATGAGTTAATGAATGTAGTATTGTAGAACTTGTGGAAAGAATATTTTTATGCTATGTATAGTATCTTAGATATTTTATTAGGGAAATTAAATGTTTTAGTGAATTTTTTCACTAAAAATGATTTTTAGGGATCTTAATAATCTAATGAAAATAAATGGATTCCCATATCCCCATCTATGACAAAAATGTGTAGATCCCTTGGATTAGATAGTTATTTTCAGTAATTTGGGAGGTAAATCCTATCATTTTAATTACCACTGACCAATATTTCCATAAAGGGACTAATGTTTTTCTGGGTTTTTTATTATGAATATTTTATTAAGGAGCTTATGAAGAATATAATCACTATACTTACACTCACATTACCCACCAGTGGGGAGTGATTTTTCTTGAACAACGATGTATAAAAAAATGGATTGTGTTCTGAACTCATAAATGGGAAAAATTGTATCATATTCCATCCAAAAATTAATGGTCTATGATAATAAATAACAATTACTTGATTTATAATAATATTTACAAAACATTATGCTGGTTATTTTTAAATGTTATATCATTGGATAAAGGTTGGGAATATATACCAACTATAAAATCCTAAATAAAATATAATTTTTTTTGATAATAATATGCGTCATAAATATTTTTTATATTACATCACTTATTATTATTTTTCAACCCATTACTATCATAGGAAGGAAACAAATTTGGCCAATATTATATATAGATATGATAATGGATTCCTATCTAGGGTAGGGATGGAAAGGGATCCAATATATATGGATATATGAGAAATAAAAGAATCTTCACACAACCCAAATTATATAAATATTCAACACACTTTTATTTGGAGGATCAAGAATTCCTAGAAATATTTTCAGTATATAAATATAAAAGTAGTGAATATTTTAGAGTTTAACTTTTCTAATTATAGGTTTAAAAGGATGGGATCTAGGAAATGGGTCCCATTTATAAAATAAATGATGTGTTAATTTTTTGATGATGTGCAAAGATCATATTTCTCTATTTATATGGGATTCACTATTATGTATAGGGATGTGATGAAAAACAACTGGTGGAATAACATGGAAAGGAAGATTTCAGAATATGAACCTCAATTCAGATTATCACAATATTTCAGGGATAAATGATATAATTTTATGGGTATTATGAAATAATATCCATTACCAGTATAGAAATTAAAAATAATAACCATTTATTTCTTCATAGGACATCCTACGACACCAAAAGGGAATGACACCATCTGGGTGGTAGTCAATCCCCATACAAAGAAACCATACATCATTTCTATCATGGAATTTTTCCCTAATGATATTGTAAACAAGGTATGCATTAGTTATGTGGTAAGATTTTATAGACTTACCAGATCTTACTTGTGTATTTGAGATCAAATATTGTCCATTAATATTTTTAAATATTTTCCTAGGAATTTAATAAAAAATGTGTATCAAAATTGCTTATCAACCTTTGGAGGACGGTCATTGTGAATGGACCATTCATGCTCTAGATGATATGTTGATATCATTATCATTGGATTTCTAGGGATGTTAGGACCAAAAGAATTCCCTTGTGTATTTATTATAGAATAATAGTTCCCATTATAGTATTCAAATGGATCTTTATGGGGCATTTTATGGGATAAGGTTTTTGAATATAACATGATTGGATGTAGTAAGAGAGAAAAATAAAATGAACCTGGTCTTATCCAATAAATGAAAATATGATTTCTGATTTTTAGGGTCGTATTAAATTTTCAAAATGTCTCTATTAAATTGATTTATAAATTAATAGACATGATCATGATTTTAAGGATCAATATAATTCTTCCATCATGATTTGTTTCAGATAAAAATCATGAGGTTTGAAGATAATGAAGATAATAGTCCATGATACATTGATACTATTAAAGTCACTAATCTTCATATATTGTTGACCTATAAACTAAAAATCACTACTAACCTATCACGTATAAATGGTTTTTTCTAGGTATCTCTCATGTGTGGGCACAATCCAAAATCATCACATTTATCGAATAGAATTTTTTTATTATCATTGAATAACCATTATTATAAGGGGGAGCTAGTGAATAACTGAGACCATAGAGAAGACGTTCAATGAAAAATGACAATTAACCTAGTTAAAGTAATGTGGTAGAACAAAATGGTCAGAGAAGAAACACAATAAGAGCATGTGTACGTGGAATAGATATAGGCTCACCAATTTTATAGTATGAAATAGAAATTTCAAAGGTGAAATTTCTAAATGGGTTGAATGTGATTTTCTAATATTTTATAAATTAATTTCCTTTTTATTAAATTAATACTTTTTCAATGTAAAGTAGTTATAGAAAATAATCACTACTATGGTTATTTTAAATAGTTTTGAGTTATATATTATCATATATTAATGGTTTTTATAGCACATATAAATTATTAATATATCCAATATACAATGATAATAACCGTTATTATATATTAAGGGTTATGAAAAATCCACTTTTTAGAGATTAAAGTGGTGATGGGATTGACTAATAAGATCATATCATATGAACCTAAATTATTAGAACATCTTAAAGAGATTGATTTTTTGGTATATTTACCAAAACAAGATTAATCCAATACTCAATATCTCATGTATGGTGGATTTCATCTATTAGATAAGTTAAAGCCTATCAACATCACCACCCAAACCAAGATCACTAAACCACCTCAATAAAATCACATTGCCACACACCTTACCCATAAGGAATACACATGTGAAATAAGTGGTTTTGTATTTTTATCCCAATATTATGAATTTTATTATTATTAGTTTTTATAAAGTAATTATTTTATTACTCATATTTATTATTATTTTATGAATATAAAATAATAGAATTATTTAAAATATTATTTTTATAAGTTAGAACATAAATTTCATTTGTGGTAAATATATAGTTTCAAACCTAAAAACCTATTAAATGAAATCAAGAATTATGTAAATAAAGTGTATTTAAATTGAATATTATAATCATTTAAAATAAAAAAAAATCAAAATCAAAATATGATTTCATGATTTAAAATATTCTTTTTATAAGGGTCTAATAACTGTTATTATCAAAAAAAACATGTATTTTTAATAATTTGAAATTATATTTAAAATTAAAAATTATAAAATTTTATGAATTGATTATATAAATTTAATGTTATTTTATGAATTAGAATATCAAAATAAGTAAATTTTAATTTTTTTCTTATCATTCTAATAATGCCGAATTTTATGATAAAAATTATATATGATATAAATATATTGTATGTATTATGACTTAATAATGACCCAAATATGATATAATATATTTCATTAATGGTATCAATGGAAAAATATATTTATCCATTAAAATAATTTCTTATTATGTTATTTTAATTAATTTTATAAATCATAAATGAATATTCTAAAACCAATATTATATTTTATAGTTTTAAATTTATTCAATTTTATATATGGATCACTTCTATAACACCAAGAGAAATTTTTATATGTTTTATATTTATGCCATTATTAAATAATTAAAACCTCTCTTAATTAGTAGAAAACATTGGAATAACCACTGGTGGGTTTTTTATGATTACATAATCATTGAATGTCCAAATCCAAGGTTTAGAAATTAATATATAATTCTCATCTCAGTAGATATAGAAACCAAAACACCTCCGCATTCCATTTCACTAAATGATATTGGATTTCTATAGTACAATTACATTCCCACTTTATATAGTTCTAGTTTTTTCAAAATATCATAATTGGATCCTTCCAATATTTTTAAATCTTCCACTCATGTTAAAGAATCTTTCTATTCCCCTTATTAATCACACACCATCTATATACCTTGTATTTTATCAAAATATTCTTGTTGGTATATGATTTTAAACATAATTTTTAATATAATTATGATTTATATTAAATTATAATCATATTTCTCTCATATTATCTCCCAATATGAGTCTTTGTGTATAGAAATTATGTTGGTAAATTATTATATGAATTTCCATGCCAAACATTCCTTCTGTAAATACCCATTTCAATCTCCACTCAAGGGTATTCACATAGTTCTACCAATAAATAATATAATTTGGATTAATATGTGGGTAACCCATGCTACATAATATTGGGGATACAATTTTTATATAAATTACTTGATGTCATATTCCTATGATTTTAATATGGAATTATCATATAACATTCCTCATTATTCAAAATTATGAATTTCACCAATATTATTTTACAATTATACTACCTTTTGAAATCATTTTATAATTCACCATATGATATGTATCATTTTTTCAATTACTCTGATTTATATCCCTCCCTTCTCTTATGTAGATCACCATGTTTTCCCATATCTTTTTGAAAGATCCAACGAATTTTGGAGCATGTTTTTAGGATATCATAAAATATTTTATTATACCCTTGTTTCATGATAATTTTATATACACATAATTTCACAAGTAAATTATAAATCACTATAATATAGGATTGTATTAAGGTATCTATATCTAAAAAACATGAATCATGTATTAATAAAATATTTTTTATCACAGAACCTTCATAAAACATTTTGTTATAACCCAAGGAATTGAAATAATAGAAATGGTGAGATCGGATGCTATATAATGAAAACAACTAGATATATATATATCAATGATAATATGTCAACAAAATTTAAGCATATGATTCTAGGGACTGGATCATGACATACAATAATCATATATAATAATTCAGGTAAGAATAATCATAAATATGAGAATGAGTCATTTTTAAAAAAATCCTAAGAATATTTAATTATATTTCCATACACATATGCATAGAAAATTATTATTATAGTCATGGATCAAAGCTAACACAATCCTAGTTGATTCATTTCACTACACAATCTATAATTTCAATAGACTGGTTTTTATCTCAAGATTATCATAGTGGATAAAGTCACATTCTAAATGTGATTCACTCCCCATTAAAGACCTTATTATCTAATGATATATCCATCAATACAGTATTCATTAGATGGATATAAACTTTTCACCCCACCTATCTCATGATTGAAATCAAGCATATGTGTTCCACGAGTTCATGAATCATTCCCCCTATCATCATATCATAATCTAAGGAAGGTAAATTGGATTGATATAAATTTATTATTTAATAATAACACATCCAATAAATATGAAATATTTTATTATAAATATTTAATCCTTTTATTGTAAAGCAACTCATAGAAATGAAACATGTTTCATACAAGTTCTATCCTAATGTTATAAACCCCATAAAATAATTTTTTTCAAATATTCATCATTAAATAATATTTATCATAAGACATTTAGAGAATTGAAGTGAATTTTATCAAATGATCATATTCATATAGAAACATGATATTCCAAAATGTATGTTGACATATATGAAATATATATATATATATTATAATTCAATATATTCATAGATAACATATAAAAAAATCCAATACATTTATGTGTATTTCAACTAATAATTCCTAAAACATAGGGAAAATATTCTTTGATAAACATTTTCAATGAAATAAGAAGTTAAATAATCTTATAAATGAATGGTAAAAACAAAGGAAATTTTATAAATATTTTATAAATTAAAAGAAAACATTCCATTCAAACATTTATAACAAAAATTAAATATTTATTTATAAAAAATTTTAAAATACTACATTTTAAAATATTGAAAATATTTTAAAAGGTAATTAAATAGACCAATTTAAACATTTATTGTATTTATAGGAACATTTATAAAAAAATTACAATGAGTAAGTAAATAGAATAATAATTTTTTTTGAAAAAAGTGTAAATATGGTTGGATTTTATTTAAAAATATTTTATTAGTCATTTTAGTTTCCAAGATGAGGTAGATTATAATTATACAAATAACCCCATAAATATCCATATGATAATAAAATATATGGGGTTTAAAGATGAAGATCTATTTTATTTATCTCAATAAAAATTAAATAATAAAAATATGGATTAATATTAAATTGATTCATATTTCAAATATTAAAAAATTGTGGTTTTTAATAATTTATTTATTTTTTAAAAAATGTATGTTATTTTATATTACTTGAAAAAACAGAGTCTCTTTAATAATTATGTTTTATTTATGGTGAATATATATAAATTTTTCAATCAAGATTTGATGGCTATATTACTGTTGGTCAAATATAACTATTGGTTAATACGAACATTATAAAATGCAGTCATGGTAATAATTTTACTGTTATAGTTAGTGTTTATATGTAGTAATGAAAAATGATAATAGATACATAATGAGAATCTATGTCCTCAACTAGAAGAGTTAGGTCATTTGAATTCTATTTATATGAATTTAGGAGAGATTTATCTTAATAGGGGTTTGACCTTCACAAATACCATGACGATATTCAACAAGAGACGTTTCAAAGATATTTACTAGGGAAGACATTCATGTTAGTGGAGATTTCTTCTCAGCCGATATTATCCAAGGAACCCCACAAAAATACACCATTGCACACCTTACCCATAGATCTCATGTGAGTGAAATCGAGCTTTAAATGTCCATAACATTGTTACATATGGTGTAATTTCCATTATTTAAATTATTTTTCCCATTATTACTTTCTAAGATTATTTTTTCTTAATAAAATATATTTTAACCTAGATGAATTTAATAATTGATTTTTTGATTAAAATAAAACGTAATTATAGTATCTATAACATATATAAATAAATATATATATATATTTAATAACATACCATGGTATTATTAATAGTATATATTTTAATAAAATAGTCTTCAAATATATATATATAACTAATAAATGATAATTTAATTTTATAATGGCCTATGAAATTTTCTATAACTCTAATAAATTTTAAAATTACTTTAAAACTACATTAAAAAATACATATTTAAAATTAAAATCTATCCTATTTGTGGAATTTTTATGATAAATTAAATGTAATTTTTGAAATCATAACTTAGAAATTAGGTTAGGTTGAATTTATTGCAACTTTAGAGAATACATTATTTTATCAGGAATAGTAAAAAAATAATGTTTTAGGGTTTCAATAAATTTTGGGAAATAATACTTATATAAAAATGATTTAATAAGTTATTGAACATAATATAATTCTTAAAATGTGTTATTTAATATATATTAAGTATTCTTATATTTTTTATATAATTTTAATAACTATATGATAAATTCTAGTATCTATAAATTACAATTTGAATTTTGAAAACATTACTTTATCGAAATATTATTTTCGCATCCAAAAAGAATAAATATATCATGATTTCTAGCTTTGGTGGATTAAAATGACATAATATTTGACCCAAATTTCCAAAACTATGATAGTAAACCATTTTTATGCCATTGGTTTTCCATTTTCCAAAAACTAGTTTTCTAAATCTTACATGTGGCCATTATTAAACAATTTCACCACTTCTCATATAATATCTAACCCATTTCACAATTTCAATTCACTCTAAATCCACACTCTAGGATGTTATGGTGGTTTTTTCCCATGGAGTCCCATGAGGTTTCATTAAGGCCCTGAGGTACTGTCCTAAATATTTAGTAACTACACTTTAAGGTAAAGTAAATATTCACTACTATTTTTTTCAATCATGTCCACTTTTTATGTGGTATGTAATTCAATTTCCAAACTATTTTCATATGTCAAATTCATTTTGTCACGTTAGTTTAATAGTATTATTTTGTTAATTATACACCCTTTCCCCCACCAATTTTCCATTTTCTATAAAAATTATATATACACATCATGCAACCAAGTTTTCTTCTAAAATTTTCTTCTTTTAAAATCAAAATTCGTTTTCCCTTTTTTTGAATACCCAAAACTATTTTATTTTCAATGTGTAATTGGAAAGATATAGAAATTAATTTTGATTATATTATTTAAATACATAAAACTCACTTTTCTAGACATGAATTAAAAGTGATGTAATTATAATAACTTTTAAGAAATTTTTTAAAACATGATTTCGATAAGAATCCCATTTTTTCATGGATTGTTTATTAAATTATATTTTATAATATTTGTGGAACACATGAATTAAATAATTTTTAATTTTTTCCCCTAATAGCGCTCCAATGCATTGGGTAAATAATTTAGTCACCATTGGTTACATGTTTTAAAATATATTGGTGAATAACTATGGTAATTTTCATTTATGAAACCTTGGTGATAATCCATAGAGATATAATTATGAAGGTCACATTAAAATTATATTGCTGAATTTCAATTTTATTAATAATGTTCTTTTTATTATTACATTCTTCTTTTTTAAAGCATTATCATTATTGATTATGTTCTTATTATTATGTCTGAATATAAAATGTTATGTGCCCCTATTGTTTATTTCCCTACAAGGGCTCATGCTAAACCCCTTCCTTTGTTTTATTTTTGTAATATATGAGAAGAAAGAATATAACATATGGTGAACCCATGTCTATTTTTAGGTGTATTTAAAATGCAATTTTATTCGTTATGGTATTACATACCATGTTTCCAGGAAACAAAAAATTAAAAAACCTTTGTTTAAAAGAATGTACTAAAATCTTATATAATAAAATGATGGTATTCCATAGTTGGTATCAATACTGTTTTATAATTTTTGTAAATTTTTACATTAAAACATTAAGATGAACCCAATGGAAAAATCAGAATGTTGGAATAAGTCCTAAAATTGTGGTGAAGTATTAATTCTGATTGGTTGAAAAAAATAAATCCCTATCAGGATTCGAACACGTGGATGTGGACAAAAAAAATACAAGTATGTGTAACCCCAAAAAACATCCCATTGTGATAAAGTTGATTGTGAAAAATTTCAGTACGATGATCCTTTCTTCACTCATAGATTGAAACTCTTAGGGGGATATCTTTTGTTAATCACATGGTTTTTTCTGAACCATTATATATGATATTAAAAATAAGTAACTATTACTAGAAGATATCCATAATAAATTTATGAATGTTGTCTTAAGGAATGAAATCCCTTTAAAACAATAATATTTTTATAAGTAACACAATTTTTATAATGTTTTTATAATTTTACCAAAATTTCGAGTGATTGGAAGAACCATGTAAATGATGAGTGCAACGAATGATGAAGTCACATCATTTATATGGACGTTGGAATGGAAAACATCACGAGGATCTTGAGTCAACTAACTTGAGTTATGAATAATAATTTTAATCAAGTTGTGATACCAGATTTACCATGAGGGAAACCAATATTTATTGATTCCTTTATGCGTTAATGACCACTTTCTTTCATTGGATATATCTACCAATTAATAGCAGATCAACGGGAAAGCTATATATTAATAATCATTTTTACAATCCATTTTATAGAATATCACAAATCCTCCTTGGATGTTTACTTCTTAGAAGGAGAAGATTATCAGTTGTGGACACTGATAAAAAAATAATCCCAATTAAGGAAAAATAAACTATGGAGTGGGAATTATTTTGGGGAATATTTTTCAATAAATATTTCCCTCATTTTAAGAGATAAGAATCAGAGAATGAATTCTTATTTCATATATATATATGGAAAATGAATCTATGAGATTCTATGAGATGATCAATAAAAGGATTTTTTGATACACCTCTATATTCATAATGTAACGAGATAGAAAGGTTCATATTTTCTTCGCCGGACAGAGACCCCATATTTGGAAGAATGTAGAAAATTGTGACAATGACCTCTATGAAGAGTTATTGTGTAGTGCTATGATGGTTGAACTAGTATTTAGAGAGATGTAGTTGTCACGCAGATTTAATGAGGAGAATATATCTACAGATCTAAACACAGGGAAAATTTAATAACAGAAAAGGTGGAAAGATAGTAAAACCTCTCACATGAAAAAATACGCAATGAATCATTCCTGGATCTACATACACGAGGGTGTAAATTACTACATGTGCAGACGAGATGGCCATATAGCATGAAACTATCATGGTTAGGTCAAGGATTAACTTTTCAACACTAATGAAAAATAGATGATGGTGTAGGCTCAACTAGATATTTAATGCATCGAGTGTGGATAGTCTGGGAAAATACCTAATCAATTCCCATATCAGAAGATAATGGAGGGGAACCACCATCAAAATCATCATTTGATAAGGGTTAAGGTTGGTATATTTCTATCATGATGAATGATGTAGAGTATCTGAATGATGTGATTGAAGGTACATTGATTGTTCTCTCAGAGAAAAAAGTAATTTTTTTATTCTCCTTATACTCATTCATTTCATTAATCCATTTTTTTAAAGAACAAAGAATCCATCCCTAACCTACTATAAGTAGAGTAATCTGTCAAAACTCTTGGAGGTATTATCCTTGCATAAAAATGTATATGAACTGGTTTATAAACATTTGTGTGTATAATTTCATTATATATCTTGTTGTAATTTCAATGGTGTTATTTTATATTATACTAGTTGTGGACTTTCTCTCAAACAAAAATAATAAGATTGAAATAAGAAGAAATTAAATATATATATTATTAAATTGATAGTATATAGTTATTTTCAATGGATAGATATCCTGACTAATGATTTTTCATGAATCAATTATTATTTCCATCTTTGTAGACAATACCGGTGAAGAGGGAGAAACAAATGGATATATAAATATAAATAATGTTCCTATCATTCATGGATAATTTTATGTAGTTCCTAAAGAGTTACATGAACCTTCCCTTGAACATGATGTATAATTCTCCATTGAACAAATTCATATATCCAAGAATATATCAATGAACCCATATAGAATATAAAATAACGTGTTCTATGAATTAAAGAAACAACATCATGATCAATTGTAGAATGGGGTTATTTAGACAAGTGTGTCTCTTTAGGGATCACATATTCTCATATGAAATATAGATCAATTCAGCTATATATTCATTATAATGAATTTAACAGGATCATATTAAATAATATCTACCATCTCCCAATGATTAATGGTTTATATGAATAGATTCATGGGGATAAATTATTCTCCATCATTGAAATCTAACCTAGGTATAATCAACTGAGGATGAAGTAAAAGGTTTTCTAAATGTGTAACTTCAAAAAAACGTATTAGAATTATGAGTTTTTTCTTTTCCATTTTCTAGACTAATACTCCATCTATATTAATGTATTTTATGAATATAATCATTAATTACATCATTGAAAAATTCATATTAGTTATTACTGATGATAATTGTGTATGTTCCAAAAGTTGTTACAAGCATTATCATCATTTAAAGGATTTCTTCAGAACTCTATGGATGGTTAAGATATTGGTAAAATTGAAAAAAAGTAAATTCAATTTTAAATAAGATACATTCATGGGGAAAATTATAACTAATAAATAAATCATAGTTGAACCAAAAATAATAATGTTTCAATAAGAGAAGCCTCATCCTACAATTGTAACTATGATTTGTTGCTCCTTTTATTTAAAAATATATTTTAGGAAGTTTGGGAAAAAATGTTCATGAAATTCTAATACACTAACAATGTTAACTAAAAAGGGGACATGTTCATCTAAGAAAACTAGTGTGAAAATTGTTTGTAAGATCTGAATTAGATATTTACTACTACTCTTTTGTTAACACTACTCTCTATAGAAGAAGGATTCAGTATTTATAGCGATGAATATTTGATATGTCTTGGCTAAATCCTCATGAAAATTGTCATGTAAACTGCTTATGAATATCAATAATTAAATCATCATGAGAATAATTATCCTACACAAGACATGGTGTTAGATGAAGTTCTTTTTTCTAAAAAAATAGTGTGGCATAATCTTTATGGGGAGAAATGATATATATATATAATCCAACAATATTTGAATAATATTTTTCACGAAAAATGAATTGAACATGAGGAAAATAACATTGTTGTAATTACTTCAATACAACTACATATCAATTAATTATCACCATAGAAGGGAAAACAAATTCATGAATGCATTATGTAGGAAATACACTATTTTGATGTAAAAGATAAGGATGCATTGTATCCTTTGATCAAGGTCCTAGTAATTCTAGACATTGAAATTGTAGGGGAAGTGAAATCATTAACCATATCCCAAATTATTTCTCTACAACATTTATTTGAAAAGATGATGTAATCTTAGAAATAATATCCAATATTACAAAAGATTTTACGGGCTGTGTGGAATTTGAATTTTCCTATGTTCAATATTTATTAGGAAGGTATAATGAAATTTCATTCTTGGTTATGTGACCCATATATTATTGAGATAAATAAGGAGATTATAGATGAATCTCATAAATCTACATTATCTACACATTCTAGAATCTTAAAAATGAATATAGTCCTTTGAGATCATTTTTTGTGGGATAATATGTGAAGGGAGATTTCTGAAAATACTAAAATTTGATGTTATTTTTGGAAGTGAAGGTAGATTGGTAACATCCTAAATGTGTATAACATCCACTACCCATAAAAACATGGATTTGAGACAACATCAATATATAATTTTTCATTGGAATCCCATGAACATCCAATGGAAAATAATTGATTTGGGTATTAGTGGATCATCTAACCACAAATTCCAATTTCATTTCTTTTCTATGATTAATATCTGGATAAAAATTCCATGATATATTTAAATAATTTCATTAGGTTTTATGGGGTAACAATTTCAATAATTTTGAATTTTGATCCAAAGTTCACTTCTAAATTCAGCAGAAGTCTCCAATATTAATTGAGTAATGAAATAAATCTTTGTACATCCTATCACCCCAAAACTGATGTCCAATATGAAAATACAGTTTAGACACTTGAGGTAATTCTATGAAAATATTCAATGAAATTTAAAGGAATATGGGATTAAAAATTTCTATTAGATGAGTTTTCATTGAAAAAAACTTCCACTCATGTATTCCATTGTTACCATATAAAACTCTATATAAAAAGAAATGCCAAACTTGTTCTTGTTGGGATGATGTTGGTTGGAGGGAATATTGTGGGCTAGATATTGTGTAAGAGGTTCTATAAAAAGGTCATTCCATCCCCAAAATATAAAATATTATCATAGAATATAGAAGAGATAGGCTAACATTCATCGAAGGTACTTCAATTTTATTTTTGTGGATAATTTTCTCTTTTAGAAATCACTATGGAACTGAGTCATGCTATTTTGTAAGAAATGTAAGATTTTTCCTATATTCATTTCCCCCTAAGAAATTATTGTCCTTAATAGACAAGTGGCATATCAGATACAACTTCCACTGAACCTCTCTCAAGTTCATTATTTATTCCATGTATCTCTATTATAGATGTATGTGCCTGATCCATCACCTGTACTAAATCTAAAGGTGGTATAACTACAAAATAGCTATCTTATGTGGATAATATGATGGTGATCATGCATCCAAGATAAAATGATCAATGAAAAAAAATTACCCACCTCATATAAGTATTGAGGAGGACCCATATATATAATGAATCATTATGGAAACAAGGGGAGAAAATGATATATAAGTTCCCACACCTTTACTCAAATAAGACATTGAGTTGAAATTTCAGATATGAAATTTATTAAGTATGGGAGAATATAAAGGCTTGAAATTTTTAAATGATATTTTTTTTTTCAAAATGTGTAATAATTTACCTTACACAATAAAACCATGTAACTTTAATAAGGATGTATTATTTAAAGTGTATAATGGAAAATGTTACAATCAGGATTTGATAGTTATATGTCTATTTTCCAGAATGACTGTATGATAATACGACTATTGGAAACAATAGTCTTTGAAATAATTTTATGGTAATTCATAATTATTATATGTAGAAATGAATAATGTTAATTAATATTTAAATGGATAATGGATGGCCTCCACCAATATAGTACTGTATTTTGAAGCACATTTGTTCAATCTTTGGAGGGTTTAATCGTCATTGGGGTTTCCCATTGACCAATACCAAGATGAGATTAAAAAATTTAAGGTTGAATAAAATATTATACAAGAGAATTTCATGTTAATTTATACTACCACTTGGTCGATGTCGGTTGAGGTACCCCATGACACTACCACCAATACACACCTTACCCTAAAATCGTATGTGCGTGTAATAAGGTGTTATCAATCAAGAACATAGTTTTGTAATGTGTAATTTAATTTTTAAAAATAATTTGTGTTCCCATGAGTTCCTTTTATTAATATTTTTTTCATTACAAAATATATGCCTTATTGAGATGAATTTGATAATTTTATTTTTCGACACAAATAAAACATAAATTTTTTCTACATAAAATATATAATTTTTTTATATTAATCCACGTTATTATAAATATTATTACTTAATGAAATAATTATTTAAAACACATTAATGTAAATAATTAATTATACCATTATTTTATAATGGCTTGTGAATTTTTTTTAAGTTTCAAAAAATTTATTATTCCTTATAAAATTATATTTTTAAATAAAAAATAAATTTTATATTGACAAGTTATATATCTAACATTTAGATAATTTTTATTATAAAATAATTTTTATTTTTTACATCTTCACACTGAAATTATGTAGGGTGATTTTATTTCAATTATCTAAAACATATTATATTTCAATAATATTAAATAATACATTTTATGGTCTCATTGTATATTATAACATCCTACATATTTCATAATGTTTTAATATTTAAATAAAGATAATTCATGTCTAAAAATATTTTATTTTATTATTATTATTTACAATTATAGGTTTTATTCATTTTTAGAATGTATATGTTATTAAAAAAAGTATAACAGGAAAAATTTAGATTTCTTTAAAACAATAGTTTCTATAAAATGTTTACTTTACTATGAAAAAGATGTAATTAATTATGTTGTTCAGATATGGTGGGTTGTAATTAGATATGCTAAGACCCTAATGCCCATTAAAATGGTTAAAACAAATGTTTAATCTAAAATAATTTCAATTTCCACAACATAGTTTTATAGGACCTATATTTAGATATTATTAAATATATCATATACTTCTGCTATAAATACCCACCCATTAAAACATTTCCATTAACTCTAAATACATCCTTAGTGAATTTAAATGGATTATTCCCAAAATGGTTTCCCCAAAATCTTTTTTCAATCACCCAAGAACCTATCATCATGTTTTATAACCTAATCTTCAAGGTAAAATAAATCATCACTTGTCTTTTTTAGTAATGGCCCCATTTTTTGTAGGATGTCCTCATATTTCCAAGATATGTTCTTATTTCCAAATTTATTTTATCCTGTCACATTAATAATTTTATTTTATTAATGGAATACCATTTTCCCTTTCTATATTAGATTTTCTAAAATTATGTTTTATACATATCATGCTGCAAATTTTCTTATCTAATGTTCATGTTTTACCTGAGAAATTATCTTTTCCTTTTTTTTAATTACCCAAACCCATTTTCTTTTTATTGGGTAGTCAAGTAGATTTAAAATGGACTTTTAGTCAGGTGTTTACATATATGAAACTCGTATTTACATTCAAGGGATAAAAATTACCAAATCATCAACTATTTTAATGATTATTTTTACTTCATGATTTTGATAAGAAACTGATTGTTTATGATCCACAGAATAATTATACACTGATTTATTATGATCTATGTGGATCATGTGAAATTAATACATATAATTTGTGCACTGTAATACCTATCCATGAACTGTTAAAGAGTTTAATTTATATAGATGACTTGTTTTATGATACATTGTTGAATAACCATGGAAATTTTCATTTACAACACCATTGAGATAATCCTTGGTGATTTGGTTATGAATATCTCATATAAATGTAGTATTCACATTTATATGTTATTTTTAATTCTACTATTATTATTAAATACAACTTTTTCATTCCTAATAATTATTTCTTATTTCTTATTTTGATATCTCAAGATCCCATGTTGTATGTATATATTGATTATTCCCGTATTGTGCTTCATCCTCACCCCTTTCCATTATTTTATGTCCTCATGTTATGCGATGTAGTTATTATATGTTAAGGTGAACCCAAAATATGTATTTTAAGAGGATTTAGACAAATGTTTTGTAATTATATATACTAATTACCATATTTCCATTGAACTAATCATGGGATGATACAATTATTTGTACCATATAATGAAAATTTATGATTGAAAATGTGTGACTCAATACACATATACCAACTTTTGTATTCATATATCTTCAAATATCATTTATACTAATGATTGATTTATTATAAATATATTCTAGAATAATTTTCATTCATAAATTACTATGAATAATTCAAATTATTGTTCCCAATTATCAATTTATTAACAAATTATTCAGTAATACAAACATTTATATAAAAAATTTTCCTTTTTCCATTTGATATTTATTTCAATGGTTTTGGTACTAAAACCGTGGTTATTTTTTAATCATTTATATAATATTAATCTTCAAATATGTATAATGTTTTTTCATTATATCAACTTTTATTCTTAATCATATTAATTTATTGCGAAGAAATAATCAAGTCATTTGGAGGAGGCAGTAATCCACATGTTATTACAAGTCATGTTATCATTTATGAGAAAATTTATGGTCAGATGTTAGATAAAATCATATATCCCCAAAATAAGATTTATTTCATAATTATATTATATAAATATTAAATTAATCATAATAAGAATACTAGAAAGATGGTGATGTAAATTGAATCATATTACTATGTGGAGGTTGTAGTACACACATAACCACATAACATACTTGCAACTACCATTTGATGAAAATGACTGTAGAAATTTTTTATTCGAGATAATAATAATAAATTATATGTATGATACTTAATATATTATTTTATAATTGATAAAATTGATTTATGTACTTTTGATGGATAAATAAAATTGAATGTAGTCTGTAAATAGTTATAACACTTCATTGAGAAACAGCATTTGAATTACACATTAAACATTAAATGAATGGAAGTCTGATCCAAATGTGATTTCAAGGATGTTCTTAGGGATATTTTGAAGGTATTATGGATTTTATTATCTGATATATATATGGGTTATGATGTGCAAGGAAGATAATATATGTGGTATCCTTTTATATGTTTTTTAGAGGTCACACTTATAATTTATAAAAAAATTAAATATAATAATGTATTACTAAAATCAGGATTCCTAATAATTAAAAAAAAGAATAATATATAAATTATGAGGTAGAAATAACATTTTTTATAAAAAATCAATTCTGGTTTTTTAAATTTTCATCTTTATCATGTATTAATAATAAAAAGAAAATTAACATCATTACATGTCTTGTGAAAAAAATTAGGAATGATAAATGTTTTTAAGGAATATTTTATCTAAAGTTTTTATTATAATCTATCATTTAAAGATATTAACATAATTTATGAATATAAAAATTATTTCCAGAAAAATAATTTTCCCCAAAACATAACATTTTAACTATAATGTTCTTGTATATTCATTTATAATATATTCATAACCAATGAATTATTTTATTAGAAGTATAAATCATATATTTTCATAAAAAATATAGTAAAATTAATACCCAATAATCAAATTATTGAATGATGATTGTTATATTAAATAATAATATTGTAATAGTATATAATTGTTCATATAAATTTGGTAGTGTGTGTAAAAAATATAGCAAAGGAAAAATATTTATTTATTTGAAATATATTACAAAATCATAGGGTATTATATTATATTCGTGTATATGAATTAATATCTTACCACCCTAAACCCAGACTCCCATTTAATATAAAAATATAAAATCCTAACTTTTCTAGCATTGATACCGATAAATGTGTCCCGAATTTATCATTTTATAACAATTATCATTAATATAAATTATTAGATCGCTTATATACCCTAGAAGCATTTATGATTATAAATTAATTGAATTAAGTCACACTCTTACATTAAAGCATGGATAAATTAAAAAATATTTCATAAAATTCTACATAATATCCAACTATGTTCTTCAAATATAGAATCCATATTTTGAATAGAATACATAAAATATTTCTTCGCATCCTAGTGAAGAGTAAAAAAGAGGTGTCTGCATTAATTATCATTATGGGTAAATATTAGAATTAAGAACTGAATTTATTTTTTTGTCATATGATGATAATAATGGTGTGGTGATGTAATCAATCTTCATGAGCATAACACAAGAGAATCCATACCCATCAAAACATGGATCATAAAACATGTCACATGGCATAATGCATTAACATAATACAATTTTTTCACATCCATGACTTCTTTTAATGGGTTTTTAGTTAATTATCATTCATTCTTTGTTGTTGCGGTTTCCCATACTTTTTTGCAATAAAGTTCAGTTTCAATGATTTAGGCCAAACAGTGAGCCCATTTCCAGATTTTAAAAACATTTTTTTTATTTTATAACACTTTATTTTTTCAACATTTTACACCCATTCCACTTCCAACATTTCCTAACATAACCTATCAAATCCACAATAAAATCCTGGACACTAGGGGAATCCATGATCATGGTGGATGTGGGATTTTATTTAAGGAATTGGTTCATCCCATAAGCACATTCCATGTTAAATTATTTTAATATATTTTAATTTTTTTTTCTTTTTTGGTGATTCTACCTCTCACTAGATGAAAAAATCCCAAGGAGTTACCCCATATAAATATATTCCTCTTCAGAGCTCATTTCAATTGTAGTTTAGGGTGAAATATATCACGATTTCTCAAATCATCTATATTTGACGAGGTGGTTTGTTTCCTTCACAAATATAACATTTTTCACCCTTTTTACCCCATTAATGTTCTTAAATGACCTCCTCATCCAAAATTGTAACTCAAATACATTTTTGTAAGTTTTGAAATTCGTATTCTAGTGTATTTGGGGAGTTTTATTCAAGAAATCTCAAATAAGTGTGTTTCCTCTCATGTTCCCACCATTTTCTTTGGGTTTATTCCATTTTCATGATGTCATAAAATTCCATAAGCTAGTGATAATACATAGGGTTTGATTTTGTTTCATTTTGGTGGAATCTTGTGGATTAATTTTTTATTTTACATCCTTGTGGTGCAGTGGTGGTGTGATTGATGATTCACATAATATTTTAGAGTTCCAGGCATAAATAGTTGGTGATTCCTTGTGTAAACACTATTTAGATGAGGTAGTTTTGATTGATATATATTTTTAGAATTATTATCTTACATCTTTTTTGGTGAAAAAATTATATTTTGTATCATTTCATATGAGGTTGGTTATAATGTTTCTTTTTTGTGCAAAAATGATTACTTTTAGTGCGTATTCCATGTTGTGTACAGTGGGGTTGTTTTATAATTCATAGAATTGTTTTATTAAATGATTTTATGGATTCCAATTAGGTTTTTATGTGATATTGATATTATTTTGATCATTAATATGGGTTTTAGAAGGTTTTTAAGTGAAAAACATGGATACAATCTTGGGAATTGTTTTATATAGGTTTTAAATGTTTTTTGGATTTATGTAAGAGATGAAACTATGTTACCAAAATGTTTTAGTCGGACTATTTTTTTTTAAATGTTTGATTTTAAAGTGAATGTATTTTTATGTGATGTAAATTACCTTTTAATGGTTATTTTAAAAACAAATTAATGGATTTGTTGAAGTGTGGAAGAGAGGTGAAATGTATTATGGGCTGTTTTTCTGTGAGTATGACTTATAAAATGATTTTTAAAGGAAAGAGGGGATCAAGTTAAATGTGTGTGGGGTGTTTGGTGTGTGTAAATTTTAAGTGGTTTTTTCATGTGAAAATTTTATTTAATGGATTGTGGAACTTATTTGTGAACAAGAGTGAACACCCGAGTATCTAGGTCGGTGGATGTGTACTAGTATACTAGTTATCACGTGGAGTTTGGCCCCTATTTAATTTAGTAATTTTGATGATGAAAACAAAAACTAAACTATGATGATGATGATTATGATGTTGGGGATCTAATAGGTTATGGGTATGATCCCTACTAGTGGATCATGTTCACACGAACATATATTTGTATGGTTACCTTCCTAGTGTGTGAGGTACTAGAGACCCACATCAAGCTAGTGCCTATGGTTGTTTCCTATTTCTAGTGATCATTATTTTTCTACTCATATCATCGGCATATGGTATGTCTGGATGGAGACATATTGTAGCTTTTTATTTCTACTTAAATTTGTTGATTTATTTTAAATTAGCCCACTTAAAAGTTGTTTTTATTTAAAGTATCATCTTTTATAAATTTTTATTAGCATTTCTTTTTTACAAAAAAAGAAAGAATTTTCTATTATAATGATTATCATATGGAATATTTTGTGGTGGAATCTTATATGTATTTTTCTAACACCCTACTTACTCATGGGGTGTATGTTGACTTGGTTATTTTGTCTAAGGTTTGGATAATGTTTTAGTTTCAATGGTTATAGTTTCTAGAAGATCTTATTGGTGTAGTGTCATGGAGATGGCTTGAGGGCGGTGCCACATTCTATATAGAGGTTATTAGGCTATACTTTTTGATTTTTTCCCTTATTAATAGTAAGTAAACATTGTCTAAAATTTTTTAATTCAATTATGATATTTTGAAAAATATGTTTTGGTTTGAAAATTAATTATTTTTTTAAGTGATTAAAGTGATGTTTTAAATTTATAAACTCAGCTAAAATATTTCCCAAATTTTATTTTACGATACTCAGACACTTTTTCAAACATGTGGGGATGAGGAATATTCTTAGAGACATTCCACGGGCTGGGTTGGGTGCCGTTTTTATGGAGACCAGATCTGGTTTGTGACAAAATGGAATTAGAGGGGTTAGGTTCACTATTTGTGTCATGTTATTTTGGGAAGAGTCAGAAAAGTCTAGATTTAGGATTTTTAGGGACTGACATTCCATTAAGGAGTAGGGTGCGTAGCCAACACAGCTCATGATGAGATTCAAGTTTCTATGAGAAGTCGTGTTTTATCTGACTCCTTTGTTTTCATGGGTCATCAATGATTGGGGAAAAGAAACGAAATTTGGGTAAATATTCTTTCTAAGCTCGCAGGGCCTGGAAAGCCATGTGGGGATTTGGGTATTTTCCTAGAACATTTTCAATTATGGTTAATTTATTTTCTTTTAGCCTCTAACCATATTTCCATGTCACCAAAAAAATAGTTTCCTCTCGCATTCTCATGTGTCCTTTTGTTTTGGAATTATAGAAGCATGGTTTGAAAAATATAAATTAGACTTCATTTATGAAATTTGAACATTTATGCAATGATGTCTCAGTAAAGAAGTAGTTGATTGATTTATAAAATAGATGAAATGAATTTTCAGAACTATTTTGAAAATGTAAATGGTGTTTTTATACCTCTTTTAAATGAATGAATTATGTTAGAGTGGGTTTTGAAAATCCATTTCAAACAGACTATGCTGAATTATTGATAAGTGTTTTGAGTTGAATGGGGTGTTTTGGGAATTTATGAGAGGTCATTAAAGATAAATTTTTATTTGGTAACTATTAAACATTTGAAAAGTTATATGAATAACTGTAATCTTGTTTAAATAAGAAGATATGGGTTTTAAACAGATAGTTGTTGATGAAATGGAATTTTTTCATAAAAGTGGGAGTGTTTTGAAATGGTATGAAATGTTTTGAAATTAATGTATGGATTTATTGTGAGTTTTTTTAATTATTGGTGATTTATAAATTTTTTTGTAAATGTAAATTAGGTTTTTATTCTATTATTAATGGTTTTGAGGAAATGGGATGTGTCCTTTGATTGTTTTAGTTTTGAAAAATGTAATGAGATTTTGTTTTAACCTTATTATTTCCATGAGATACCACATGCATGGTGTTATATGGAATGATGGATGGTTAATGGAATGAGTGGATGATTGACGAGATGGATATGAGGATGGTGACTAGTGTGTCATAGAATCATGCATGTGTGAGGCCCATAAGACACCATTGGTGGGTATGCTAACCACCAACCAATTTATTTTCAATGAACTAAAATATTTTAAAAGAAAATCTGATATCTTGATAACCGCTTTAGGTGGTGTGTATTATTTTTCTTTGGTAATTATGTTATTGACGGATTTTTTGAGTTCAAGAAGCACTCTTGTTTGAATTATGATTTGGGTTTGTGTTTGGTTAGTATGTTGGGTTGATGGGCTCGTTAGTGGTATCTTATTAGAAAAGATTGGGAGGCCTTTCTGGTGGCTCCACTCATGTGTTCAGTTCTGACTAGTGATTTTTTTACCAATTGAAAAACTTTATTGGGTCATTAGGTTCCCTATAAGATAGGTTATGCCACCATAATGTCTTAATGTATGATTAGAGGGAATCCCAGATATATTATTCATTCGAATGTCCTCTATATGATCATTTCAAGGATTCGTTTTATAGAGATTTGGATGTTGAGTGTACACCATTTCCTTTCTTGGTTATCTGGATCCTCTTGTTGTGGGAGAGTACTCATGGAAGGTTAAAAGAGACCTTAGTTTCATAAGTTACCAAATTCATAGATTGTGAAAGTAGTTTGGTGTTGTTAGTGTGGATGGTGTATAAGAGGGACTTTGGTTCCTTCATAGTCTCTTCAATGCAGGGGTTCATGATAAACCACCAGCATAGGAAATTAGTTCACGAGAGGATTTATGGATAGTTGATAGAATTGTGTGTTGTTTGGGTACTTGGAATAAGGTACCATTCCATTTATATTTTCTATCTGTCACAAGGGCCAAGTTTGGTGATACCATGTGATGTCATGTGCTTGTTTGACTATAAAAGTGAAGATTGTTCAATTTTCTAACGGTCTCTATTTGGTTGGAAGTGTTCCACCCTTTAAAAAATATTAACATCCTTTTTTTAGAGGATGGTGGTTTCAAATTTCATTTCCTCTTTACATTTTTCTTCCTATGAAATAAAGGGGAATTTTTGTTCAACTTTAATGATCTTGTTTCGGAAAAATTTTAGGGTTTCATAATGTGTGTCTGGATTATGTTTTGTCTAATTGAACCCATATAAGACCACAGTGTAATTGTTTTTGGAACCTAAAGAAGATGTTACATTTAGGGATTTCACAAGGGTTGACTATGGGGCTAAATATTCCTTGATCATACGAGCTCCATTCATAGTTCTCACCATGAAGAAGACGCTTAGTCCCAGAAAACCAGGGTCATTTAAAATTAATGGTCTAATTCACATCCTCAGTATGCAAGATGGGAACAGTTTAAACCTATAGTATTGACGTATTTCTACAGTTTTTCTCATTCGGTCGATAGAGGGGGGGGGGGAATCTCATTCCCACATTATCTCTTATATTCATTCTTTTTGCTCATTGGATTTCCTTTAGTTTTTAGAGTAAAAATAAAAATTGGTCTAGAATGAAGGTAGCTCACAGTTTGGGAAAATTTAGTAGTAACTGTTAGCCAACCTAGTAAATAGTTTGATAAGTGATAGTAGATACCACATGGTCTTCTCATGGACAAGCACATTGGTCCATGTAACCATTAAATGTTTCCTGTTTGGATAGAATGCTCTGCATGGTTAGCCCATAGTTTCCCATACTATGCGCACTAACTGTGCGGTCATGCCAACTCTTTAATTTTTGGGCCCTTTTTTGTCATCCCATGCTAGTTGGTTAAGATGGTTGGTTTTTATGGTGGGGATACCCCCTATATATCTCATATATGTTATTTTGGAAAATTATAATGAATGTATACCCATTATTCTATGGAGTCAGTTCGGGCCTCCCGCTGCTAGTGTCCCAATTCTATCTTGGGAAAAATTGAGTTTCCACTTATAGAGGGGTGACTGTTTGTGTTTCCTCGTATCCGTAACTTGTATTTTTACCTAGTTTGTTATAATAATAGGTATTATCATTCAAATTTATTTAACCACCAAATTCCTCCTTGAGTAAACATTGGGATTAGAGTGCGCCCAAAAGTTTTGTTGAATTAAGACAGTAATGACCTCGTTTGTTCTCATTGTTAGTTCTAGTTAAGTTTCTTTAGTCTTGTTTGGATAGTGTTTGAGGTGATTTGTTTAGGGATGTAGTTTTAATATTCATGGTTGTTTTATGAAGTGGAGTATGTTTTTATTTGCTGAGATTATTCCATCTATTATTGATCAATTTGAGGAGTTTTGTGCATTTGGGGGGTTGGTGAAACATGGAAGCATAGTCCATTCAACCATTCTGTTGGGTTTGGTTTTTTCTTTTGGCCTTTCTGTGGCATTCTAAGGGCGGAATGTATTATGGTGGGGATAATTTTCACATCCTATAACTATTTTAAATATATTAATCATTTAATTTATATTATTTCTTTTTGTGGTGGTTTCCCATTTTTTTTAGGAAAGAGTGAGTTTTCATGAATTGGGCCAAACCGTGAGCCCATTTCCAGATATAAAAACAAATTTTGTTTCTTTTATAAATATTTTAATTATCAAAAAACTTCACCCATTACACTTCCAACTTGTCCTAACAAAACCAATCAACACCACAATATAAATTTGGACCCTCTAAGAATCCATAATCAAAGTGGATTTGGATTTTTATTTATGGAATTGGGAGATCCCATAACCCTTTTCATGTGTTAAAAAAATTATTTCATATCGTATTTATTGTTTACTCTATTTTAGTGATTCCACCTCTGACATGAATCGATCTAACCTAGGAACACCCCCATATTCGTGTCTCTACCTTTTGAGATCATTTCCGTCATGTATTATGGAAAAACATATCAATATTTCTCATATCATCTAGACATGAAGAGGGAATTTGTTTCCTTCATAACTCTTTCATTTTTCACTATGTCCCCCCATTCCAGTTCATATATTACCTCCCAAGCCTTATTCGAACCTCAATTTTATTTATGGCTGTTTCTTATTCTGTTACCGGTGTATTTGGGACGTTTTATTGAAGATATCTCATGTAAGTGGGTTTCCTCTCATGTTCCTCCCATGGACATATGGTTTCTTCTACTTATCATGATGATCTAAAATGTCCAAAAACCTGAGTTCAAACCTAGAGTTTTATTTTATGTTATTGTGGTTAAATATTGTGTATTAGGGATTCCTTTCACTTTATTGCGGGGTGGTGGTGGTGTGATTGATGTATCGGAAAACGGTTTGGGTTTTTTTTGGCACACATGGTAATAGATTTAATGTTTAAGAATTATTGGATGAGTTAGTTTTTTAATATATATTTTTAGCATATTTTAATACCATTTTTTGTGAAAAATTATAGTAGGTAGAATTCTTTATGATGATGGTTTTTAAGTGTTTTTTTTTTGAAAAACTCAATATATTTAGTGTGTATTCCATGTTCTGTTCATTGGGGTTGTTTTATGATTTGTGGAATAGTTTTATTAAATGATGTTCTGGTTGCTAATTCTAGTTTGGCATGATATTAGTATGATTTTGGTATTAAAGGAGGGTTTTTAGAAGTATTTTATGTAAAACAATGGATACACTCATTGGATATGTTTTGTGAGGGTTTTAAATGGTTACATGATCAATTTAAGATGTGCAACTACGATGAAAAAATGGTTTGGTAGGACTATATTTTTGAAATGTTATATTTTAATGATAAAGGGGTGTTATGTGATGTGTACTATCTTCGAATGTTTATTGTAAAAAAATTAATGGATTGGTTTATGTGTGTGAGAGAGGTGAAACTTTTTCGGGGTTGTTTTGGTGTGGGTATGATTTAAAAAATGAATTTTAATTGAAAATGGGATCATGTTACATGTGTGTGGGATGTTTGGTGTGTCTGAATTGGATGTGGTATTTGAATGTGAAAATTATATTTTGAGGGCATGGGGAACTTGTTTGAGTACAAGAGGGAACACCCAGGTATCTAGTTGGGTGGATGTGTACTAGTATTCTAGTGATCCAATGGGGTACGACCCCTATTTCACATACGAGAGTTTGACTTTGACTACACTAACTAAACTATAATGATAATTATATTGTTGGGGAACCACTATGTTATATGTATGATCCATACCTGTGGATCTTCTGCACGAGAATATATATATGTACGGTTACTTTCATCGAGTATGAGGTACCTGGGGCCCAGAGTGAGCTACTGCATATGGTTGTTTCCGATTTCTAGTGATAATTAGATATTTTATGATTACCTTTGGAATATGGTATGTTTTGCTTCATAAATTCAGAATATTTTTCGTTATACTAAAATTTGTTGATATATTTTAATGTAGCCCACTTAAAATCTCTTTTTATTTAACGTTTCATCTTTTAGAAGTTGTTCCAAGCATTTCTTATTTACATAACATTCCTGATTTTTTTTCATATAATTATTATCACATGGAATTTTTTGTGGTGGCATCCTATTGGGATTTGGATCATACCCTACATACACCTTGGGTGTAAGTAGACATGGTTATTTTGTCACAAGTTTGTGTAAAGCTTTTAGTGCCAACAGTTCAGGTTTCAAGCTGTCCTTGTTGGTGCAGTGTCATGGAGATGGCTTGAGGGTGCTGCCTATTTCCACGAGGAGGTTCTAAGGCTGTCCTTTTTGGTTTTTCTACTTGCTAATAGTCATTACACATTGTCTAAAATTTGTGTAATTTAATTCAATTAACTATTAAATTATGATTTAGTTTGAAAAATCTAGAATTTTTTTTTGGGATTGACTTATTGTTTTATGTTTATAAGATCGGGTATATCATTCTAGATTTCATATTATGACACCCGAGCACATGTTGCTGCCCATGGGGATCGAGAATGCCTTTTGGGCCTTTCTATGGGCCTAGTCGGGTGCCGTTTTGAGGGCGATCAGATCTAGTTTGTGACAAAATTACACTTAATTAAAAAATAATGAGTAATTTGAATACAAATTCATAGGTAAAGGATCCACAAGAATAATATGACTACATAAATAAGACTTGTTTTTAACATGGAACAAAATTTTCAAATTACTCTAACTAACACACAGTCTAATTGAATTACCTTCTTGGAAAATTTGAAAAATATTATAGGGGAATCCAATAACATATTTTCTATTTATATTTACCTAATTAATTATATTTAAATATCGTCATATTTCCTCATTATGATGGATCACTATTTCTCTTTTCTTCATAAACAATGTTCTCTTACTATAAAATAATAAAATTTTCAACAAAATAATAATTGATGTTTTTTCAAAACAATTGTTTCAATTTCCAATTAAATAGATTCCATGAAAATATATTTTAAACAATCTAATACATATATAAAATATAATAAAGACTATTTCAATAAAATATATACTCGTTTTATTAGAAATAAAATCAGGGGTTGTAGATATTGATCAATAAAAATACATAATATGATCATCAAAATAATTATTTTGTAAGATACTTATTCAACAATGAAAATCCCTTTAAAAATTTCATAGAATATTGTGAATTTCACTTTAATTTTAAAAAACAAGAATCATAAAATAGAATATAAAATGAAAATATTCGTAATGATTGGAATAAGACTATTCATGTCATAAATGATAATAAAAAATTTTAATTTAAAAAAATTTATAGAGTTAAAATATACCGACATGCAAAATAATTGAAAATTTCTGTTTTATAACTTTTTAAAGAACATAATATATCATTAAGAATAAATTTAAGGAATAATTTATATTTATAAAATATCGTTATTTATTTTTTTTGGAAAACATGAAAATGAAACATATTCATTTTTTATCTAAAATATGATAATATATTAGCATAACTAAAATAAAATTAGTGTATCATTAAACAATTAATGTGTAAATAACAATATAATATATAAATGACATCTATTTCATAAAGATATTGAAAGGGTTGTTGTTTATGTGAATACAATCATTATATTTAGCCTAAAAGAACTATTAACACAAGTAGTCTCAATATGAGAAGAGATTGGAACATAAAATCATTACCATAATGGTAACATTTGTAACAAAGTCCATTAAAACTTATTTTATTATGGATTTATAAATTCCATGAATATCATGAATTAATCATTAAAAATTATTTCATTAGGCATTATGTAATGAATAAAATGAAATCATGTTACATAATATGAGATATGTATGGTGAAAATGAAATTGAGACAAAGAAAACATATACAAATATCATAAATATTGATATCTTAATTAATCTAGGTTGTGATTATGATGATGAATAAAATCCACATTATAAATTCTTTCTTACATAATAAACCATTTTTTTATTAATTATGATATATTTATAACATTATAATTTCAATTTAGTAGAAGTATAACACAATGAATTGAAATGGAGTTTAAAAAACCCTTATTAAATTTTAACATTAAATTTAGATCTCGTAAGATGAATATATTTGGAGTTATAACATAAAATAACATGGATATTCAAATATTAATGATATAAAATTTCATTCATCATTCTAAACACCATATAAATAAAATTTGTTGTATCACATTAAAACATTACTCAATGAAGTGAAATTGATATGAAATATTTTACGTTGAGTCTAGAAATGAAACATATGTTTTTAACACCTATGTAATGAAATTAATTGGATTAATTTATATAATAATGAAGTATTACAATTTTTCTACATTATTCTTTTCCTGTTTAATTTCTCAATTTAATGACATATATAATGATATAACCGATTAATACCACATCATGAGTTTTTGGGTTGTTTTGATCATAATATCAAAAACAATTTTATATGTTCATCATGGTCTGCTGAATAATTATTTGATAAAATAGAAAATGTATTCATAAAATATTTAAAAAATTCCTTCATTAATTTTTATTTTAACAGAATCCATTAAATATGATCATTAATAATTAATAACCATAAAATCAGGGAGATGTTGAGATGTACATATATATAAGTAATGTTTTTCATTTTCCTGACATCATGATGGTGAGATGTTAATAATATTTGTATCCTTATAGAATGACTATTATATATTAAATAAACATATATATTCCATCCATGTTTTTTTAATAAAAAAGTATCACATCCTTTTGGAGAGTTGGTAATCCAAACATATGCATGAACAAAAATGTCAGTTTGAAATGGTTAGAGATGTTTTAAAATTATACATATTATATATATATATATATATTATAATTTAATAAATATCATCTATTCACATTAAATTCCTAATTATAACCATTCATGAGATTTTATGATGTAAAAATAATTACACTATTTCATGAGATAGTAATCTTCTGTATAGAAAAATGATCATTCAATTTCCTATTTGAATAAAGAAGACATTGCTTTATCTCCATCCAATTACTTAATAAACAATAAATATATTGATGATATTGACATTAATATCTCATCATGGTTTAAATATAATTTAATGATATAGACAAATAAATAGAATTAAAATATCTCATTATGCACTTTACCTTTTCATAGGAAAACTAATTCATTTTAAAACTAAAGCATTTATATAATGGTTTTCTTAATAAAATATTCTTTGGGAGAAGGATATTTTATTACATAATTTTATAGGTCATGGATGAACCAAAATTTCCTTGTGTGTGGAGTGTTATGGAGATGATATTTTTTTATATGTTGGTGAGAGGACACCAATGAATTTTTTTAAATTATTAATGTATTTTGTTCTCATACTCTAGAAAAAACTCTAAAATGTGCCCTAAATAGATATGGGATTATATATAGAAAAAAATAATTGCATAAAATACACTTTAATAAATTTTAGGTAAATTTAACAATTATCTATTTATTTTTAACACCTTGTTAAAAAAATTAGTAACCTTATTCGTGGTAATAGATTTTCCCAAATTTTATTAATCATTTTTCCCAAAATATTTGTTGTAATTATTACATATACTTATTTATGATGATTCAAATTAAAGGATTTATTTTTAAAAATTATATACAAAGAAGAGGTATCTTTTAAATTAAATGTAATTCCACAAAAAAGGATTAATTTTTTTTCCAATAATAAACATTTTTTTGTAAAAATGACTTTTAATAAATTCAATTATAATGTTGATTCCAGTAATATGTATTAAATTATATTTAATTAAATTGAAAAAAATAATAACAGTTCCTATATATAATATGATAATGAAAATTCATGAAAAGAGAAAACAATTCAGTATAATTTTTGGTTCTTAACAATTTTTTTAAAACTAAATTTTTGGAATAAAATTATCAACAAAATTGTCTTAAGAAAATTTTAAAATTATATGTTTACATATGATATATATTTTATCCAATAAAATTAATAAATGTTACATAATATTATAATAATTTTATCAGACTAAAAGAAATAAAATTCTTGTTCGAATAAAAATTATTTTAACACAGTAAAATAAAATTAAAATAAATTGAGATATTATTTTGTAAGCATATATCAATAAATGATATATTTATTAAGAAGTTTTAGTATTTTTCATAATTAGTAGAATTATTTTTTTACCAATGTGTTTTAGTACTTGTTTATAATGGTTATATTTAAATAATAATTACTAACTGTCTGATTCTGTGTAGTGCGGCATGTCATATACACTATAAAAATTATAATATTTTAAAAATACAAGGTTATTACATTATCTCAAACCCCATTAATTATATTTTACACCAAATTTTATCTCGATCATGGTAGTCTATGGTTTTTTATTTTAAAATACATTTTTTGAATCCCACATTATAAAAATGTTAATAAAACATTATTTTGATATGATGGAAAGAGAAATACCAAGTTAATATGAAATAACACATAAATAGGATCTAAATAGTTTAAATTTAGTTGTATGTAAAAATATTGATTTAGGAAAAAAAATGATTTATTTCTAATGAATGTAGGATAACAACAGTTAGCGTTGATCATAATAATGTGAATGGTCATGATAATTATAATTACCAAAAATGATAAATTAAGGAGGTTCTAAAAAGAAAAAAAATAAAAAAAAATTAACAAGATCTAGTAATTATTTTAATATCCCTTGTTTTAATTGAGTAAATCATTTAACATCTGAGACAAAAACCAAAGGAAATGTACTTACATGACATGTATAATTTTTTCAATTAATAGATTTCAATCAAATTATTATAAATTTATCTTAAATTAAGAGTGTTTACGATCAAATTTTCTTATTGGAAGAACTAAAATCCATGTTATATAGATCACAGAATTCAAAAGGAGTAAAAATATTAACCACTATTATTTATTTATTAATGAAAATGAAAATTTTCATCAAATATTATGATAATATCTAAAATTTATAAGCCATTATGAAAGAAATAATTATTTTGACATAAAACTTTTAAAACATGGAAAAAAGGTTCACAAAAGATCATTCCTTTATAAAAGAACATAATATCCCAAAAATCCACCATAAGATACACATTAAATAATGTTTTAACCTCAAATGTTAACTAATTAATTTTATCTTACATTCCCTTAAATGTAGTTGTATTATTCTAAAATCATCATTCATATTAAACCTATGGGTCATATAGAATTCATCCCAATATAAAATCATAAAAAATTATCAATTTTTATCTTAATAATACATCACATGACACTTAAAAATGTGTTTTTATCATTTTATCTTATGATAATATTATATCTAAAACACTAATTATGGTATCCATTACTATTAATTTTAAATTCGTTAAAACATAGAAATTTCTGAAGATTTCTAAAAGCATCCTATGATACGAACTATAGAATCCTTTAACCCCCTCACCTAGCTCTAGTGTTGAAACTTTCTCTTTATATTTATTGATATTACATGGATACTGGTGGCCAAATTTTGACTATTAAAATTAGTAACCTCAAACCGAAATATTGAATCACCATCATTCCCAAATACATTTCAGGTTTATAGATATATAAAATTGGAACAAATTATTACATAGAAACAATAATTCAAAAACAATTAATTCATAATATTTTACATCATCACTAAATAAGTTATTCACATCTAATAACCTTATTAGAAATATAATACATTTAAAATTTATTCACAACCATTGGAAAGGAAAGATAATATTACTGAGATGAAATTGACAGTAAGAGTAAATAAAAATATTAACAATTTAATGTCACAATTGAGTATAAGATGAGTATAACTGTATGATTACATAAACAAGTCACATTATCAAAATACTGTATAATTCATACCAATCAACAACTCATTCATAAAAAAACGATACATGGAGTAATGGTTTAATATAAAACAAGTTTAAAATAATTTAATATTCTAAAGCCATATAAAAACAATCACTATGAAAAATTTCAATTATAGCCTGATCTAAAAATGTATGAAATATAACGGTAAAATGGAAGAAAATTTTCATATCACTCTTATAATAAATATTCAAATTGATAAATCGTATAAAATAAATTCAAAAATATAATGGGAGAAACCTAAAATTGGTTAACATAATCCCTTAACTAATTTGATTATAGTTCCATATCAGGATCACCAATCATCATGAGATATATCAGTGACCTAATTCATCCTATAAAATTTCCCAAAAATGTAACAGTCCAAATACATGAATACTTTCATTTTTCAACATAGTAATAAATATTTTCATTTCATTTCATGATTTATCTATGTAAAGGGTATTTATTATATTAAAAATAATTCAAATATTAATAGTACATCTTGTAAAACAATTTGGATGGTAACATTTCATTAAATCCCTAGAGGGTTATAATTAAAATCAAGGGTTATTGTAAATAATGAATAAAAATACCATATTAATATCATTAAATACACTTTTTATTATAATAATATTCTAACAATTAAACTAACATCAAAATTATCCAAAAGTATACTGAAAGTAATTTTATTTTCATATATCCATTAATACATATAAAGTAATATTAAAAGTAAATAACTGTCATGATGGAATTAAGGTCTGATCATGTTGTAAACTTTTTAAAAATTTACCCATATAGAATATTATAGGAAATTCATATTTAAAATAATGTCACATATCACAAAAAATTATTTCAAACAACCATTTCTATCTAGAAAATAGAATTCATGAATGAATTTTAGAAAACATGTATAAATAACATAAATATTCTCAATATAAATGATTACACATGAATAATATCACTCAAAAATAACCTTTTTAATGAATTGTTGATCAATAATTCATGAAATGGAAGCATAACTATCAAACCACATTCCTAACCAGTGTAGAGGAAAATATATGTGGTTTAAAAAATAAAAATTATATGTGTTTAGTAAAAACCCAGACTCTAGTAATGTATATTTACATTTTAAATTATTACATTACCCTAAGATAAAGTGGAAGTCATCCAAATGAATCATTAAATTTTTTAGTATTCAAATATAGTATAAACACATGATTTATTATTACATTGAGAACAAATTGTAAAAAAATGAGAATTATTTGAATTTCAGAATTTCATTGAAGGATATATTCTTCATATCATTATTAAGTGAAAAATAAGTACGAGGATACATTCATAGTAAGGGTTAAACAAAACAGAATATATTTTGAGAAAATAATGAATATGAAATATCTAATAGAAAAAATCACTTGACAAAACTCATTTAATCAATTTATTTATTCAATGAGAATCCATGGGTCATATTAACATTGTAAAAGGGATAAAAATAATTAAATTCTGAATTATGGAAATGAAAAATTTTGGAAACCATGAGTGCAGTCATCAGGATATATTTACTGCTAAGACTTTCAAAAATATTGGTTTAACTACTAGTAGGAAAAAACTAAAAATCAATTTAATATGGGTAGAAAAATAATTGATCTCATGTGACATCGCAACATAGAGGTGATACACCATTAAAAGTACCATACATGACTAAACGTCCAATCCATTTCTCATATAATTATTGATCAATTTAATTCATGAAAAATATTAAGTATAAAAAAATGTACATATTTTTATTAAAATATAGATTAACAATATTTTTCAATTCACTCAAGTAACACTAAATATAAAACACCATGTGTAGAAATGTGGTACTATTTAAGAAATATCATATTACTGATGTAATCAATAATTACACTTATGAGAAATATAATTTACAACGAATAATTATCATAACAATGTTAATATTACAATTGAATTTTAATGAATAAATAATTAGGAAAAGATAATATATAACCATCATATCATCTGAAATATTGGTTTAATAATAAATTTATGTTCATTGGAAAATTAATGACAATTGGTTAAAAATAATAATTGAAGCTTTCAATAATGAATTTTTTATAAAACCATTTACCACTAATTGAACAATATAAATTATGTAAAATGGATTTGGAGGTGATAAAATATGGTAATTCCATATATGATAAGAATAATTTATTATTTATTTTTTGTATATGTTGTTAAAAATGACCATTTTTTAAAACTATAGAGATATTTTATTCTAATATTTTAAAAATTCATGGTTAACATGAAATATTTTTTTATTATACAAAGAGAATTTTTTAAAACATTATTGAATAATATGGATATAGTAAAAACAATATTGATAGAAATGAGAAATATTATTTGACATGTAGATACAAATGCTTCTCATACATGTATAATTAGTCATTTTAGATTTAAGGCAACCACGCCCTTTGATACACATTACTTCATGATTTGTTACATTATATTACACGTAAAACAACCTAGAAGATCGATATGTATAGTATATTTTTCATGTAATTACCTTACATAATATCTTAAAACATGTAATACATCTTCATTTTTTTAATCTTCCTTGACATTATCATATTATTCCATCTTACTTAAAACTTTATGGGATAACCTAGGGAAATAAAGTTACATCCCCGGTTATTATAAAATTAGAACTTTTCATATATATTAATATTTAGTAATATTATATTATTTTTACATTAATTTTTATTCTTTGTCTAATAGCATACCCACTATGCAACAATGGGTTTCATCAAAATATTATGTTTCACACAAGACAGAGTTATCGAGAAAAATAATACAATATTAATATTTTTATTTTAAATGGTTCTTAACTCATAGGTTTTGTATTTAAGGAATGAATGTGACTAACTATATCATTATTACACAAATTATTTACATGTTCTTACATTCATCTAATATATTTTATAATTTCTAAATGAGAATAAATCCAATTTGATGCGGAAAATACTGTAATATTTTTAAAAGGTAGTTTTACAGCCTTTGGAGGGAGAACCCTTTTAGCTATAAATTATTTTATTCTATTTATTTATTTTAGAAAATAAACTTATTATTTAAATGTGATACATAAAAATTTACTTTGGTTCATTTTTATATTTTTTTTATAAAATTCATATTTTAATGAATAGTGAGAAATACTGCATTTAAATTCAAAACAGCATTTTCTAAAAATTTGATTATATAATAATATTATCAGTTTAAAATTGTTTCAATGTGTAATTAGATAGAATTATTATTATTTAATACAATTTAGGTCATCAAAATCAATATAACATAAAAATTTATTAAAAAACCATAGGAACTTTTGAACATTTTACATAAAATAAATGTTTTCGCAATCTATCAACATGATTGATTTTTAATTACTTTATTCCAATTATGATTTTTGAAATTTGAAAAAACTGATTCCATGTATGGAATAAGAAGGTCTAAATTATTCAAATAGGTATCTTTTATTTTTGGACACTATAAATACTTAATTTAGTAATTATTTTTACTAACCATGATTAAAGGTCAATTGGGTAATTAAGGGAAAAAATAATATCATAATAATATAAAACAACTGAAATTATTATCATATTATTATTAGATGAGTTATACATGATGAAGAAAATTCTTGGGCCAATTTTATGTTATTTGAAATCTACTTGGGTGTTATTATGAAATTTATATCTTTTAATTTAAAATAAAGGAAAATGTATCATAATCATGTCTCTAATTATTAAAACAATTTTAATAGATTTATTGAAGGATGAATAAATAAATTATACCAATAATATTAATATATAAATAATTTGAACTAATTGATATCATAAATAACATTTATTGGTGACTATGACATATTATATGTCCATTAAAATTCCTCCTTTGGTGTTATCATTTGGTTTTTTAAAATTTTTTATATATAATGAAATAAATATTGTCAAAATTGACACTATTGATATTATATAAAAATAATATTTTATTAGATTATTTAAAAATCCAAAAAAAAATTAAAAAATTAAAAACTAACTAATGTAAAAATGTTCATAAAGTATCCATTTATAGGAAATTAAAACCATATAAGTAAAATGTATAATCTGTTAATATTTAAAATGATGTCATAATAATTAAAATTTAAAGACAATAATTATTGGTCAACTGAAATGATAAGGTTGAAAATAAAATCCATACATGTATAAATAAATTAATGAGAATACATAGAAATATCATCATCTTATAATCAAAATTAATTAGTTTTAGTTCATTTGGAATCGATATTGAATTTATATTAATTTGATTCTTTTAATAATTCCAAAGTTCCCCTACCATCGACTACGAAAATGAACACAATCCCCTCTATTAATCACACATTCAGAGACTCTTGGTTCAGTCATGTTCTACCAAAATGCTTCCTAGATTCCATCCCCATATACATTAAATCATATTTTTGGATGAGTACCCTCTTTATAGGTGTGAAGGTTTTCTTCACAAGTGATCACCCAAAGAAGAGGTATAGTTTTCTCTATGTTTTTCTGTTTTATATTTTCAACCACTTCCATAATATATTCTTCCTACTAAAAGAAATAATAACTCTAGTATCCTCAATATAAAGAGATTTTATTATGATAACATCATCACTTAAATCCATATCCACTTCCATTAATGTGGAAATGAAATTAATCATTCATGCATACATGGGAACTATCACCTCCACGAACCAATCTAATTAATTTTTCATAACTATATCTCATGAATGGTTATAATAATTAAATTAATGGTCATAATAGATAATAATGATTTATTAATTATTTTATAATAATAATATATAAATTAAATTTTTACTTGTTGTGAGCATAAAAAGCATAATGTCGTTTGTGTGTAAGTGTGAACTATCAAATCCACAAAGCGATGTGACTCGTTTTTATTCATTATATGAGTGGAATAATATATAAGTATATTTAAATGATTAATATTATATTAATTATGTTTTTATAATTATGAAATGATAAAATAATACTTTACTTCTTTTCATAATGATAAATGAAAAATGGGAAATGTTATTCATGTGTGTAAGAACCCAAACCTTCTATTCATATATGTTTTTTCCTTTTTCTTGTGTTTTATAATAAAAAGAGGATTATTTAGAAATTTCTAAAGTACACGCCATGTACTTTATAAATACATGTTGTGTACTCAGTTACCATGGGTATTCGTGTGCTGACCATGTAGCGGCCGTGCACATGGTCATGTGGGGTGACTTGGAGAATCCCTAAAGCGAAGTACAGAAAAGGAAAGTACACGTCGTGTACTTCTAAACTACATGTCATGTATTTTCTTTTTTTTTTCATTAAACACATTGGGGACGCATATGACATACCAAACCTCTTTCTTCTAGGTCTGGTTCGTCCGAGAGATTCTGTACGGCCGAGATCATTCCCCAAGCCCCCGAGCCTCCATCTGTTCTATGATTCGACCATCATCGATTGTGTTGGGATCACCTCAGTAAGCTATTCATTCTGATTGAGCTTTAATTCTGGATTCCTCCTATTTCTCACATTATCCTCCATTGAAAGTTTCTAGATTTGTGGTCGATCTATGGTGTTCATTGGCAATTCAAGCCTTGAGGTTCATGTATAGAGACCCCACAAAACTGAAGTCTGTGGTTTGTGACTTTCTATCGAAAATCATTGAGTTATATGTGAAAACATCCCAATACCCATGAACGAGGTATTTCATGTTTACTGTTTTAGCAATATTGTTTTCCTTCTATTATTGTATGCTTGAGTAGAGGTTCATTCCCTATGAACAGGGTTAATTTCAATGCTTTGGTGGTGTTTTCCCATGCTTGTTTTGTTTATGGTTGTTTGGTTCTACAGAGCATGTTAGGCTGCCTTGTTTTCCCACCCATAGTATTGTAGGATGGTGTGACTATTGTTTTGACATGTCGATATGTTGTAGACTACTATCCATGTAGTTCGTGAAGTTTACTTTGGCCGATACGCATTTTTGTACTTTCTTGACATACAAAGGGCCAAGAGAACCTGGTGTAGTAGACCATAAGAAGAATCGACATAAGGGATTCTCCAGAGTGTTTATTTTTCTGTCATGATGTGAGACCATAGGGTTAATTGGCGTATGTCCTTACTCAGAGTGTATATTGTTCCTTGATGCTGGCCACAGAAGGAATGTGATGCAAGTTCTTCCCTAGAGCACCTTTATTGACCGATATGAGACTATAGGAGGAATTGATAGTGAGTTCTTCCTCAAAGAGTCTATGCCTAAGCTAAACAAGTGGTTATAGACTAAGTGTACTGCCTAGAGGGTTTTTTATGTTTCTAGTTAGGACCAGAGGGGATGGGCTGTGAGTACTTCCTCGACGGTTACCTTTTGTGTTTAGCTATTTGCGTGTGCTGCTAGGTAAGACCTTTGGGGATGAGCTGTGAGTACTTCCTAGAGGATACCTGTTTGTGATTACCTGATTTGATTAGCTGTTGCTTGAGATATGATACTGAATGCATTGAATCTTTGTATTGTTTTTACTGAATACTTCCTTCTTTACTGGTTTCGGTACATATTTCTTGCCATATATTCACTAAATGTTAGGCACAGATCATTTGGTGTTTGCCTACTGGGATTTAGTCTCACAACCTATTTGGGTCATGCTTTTGGACCCAAACAGATTATATTACCTCAGGTATAGATAAGGGTAACCAAACATCTACTTCAGGAACTTGATTGCTGTGGAGCTGGAGAGCATGAGACCACGCTTAGGCTTGAAATGCTGAGGTGATGTCATCTATTTTATTTTGTACTTTTTTTAGTACTCTTTGTATTCCATCATTGTGATTTGTTTGGATGCTTTCTGAGACATATGTATCATGCATCATTCATATATATATATATATATATATATATATATTTCTTCTTGAGTTTATTAGTTCCAGTCATATGATGATTACTTTTGAATGGATTATTACTTCTTCAGCTATTTCTATTTTTTTCTATCATTGTTTTACTCTTCCAATGAGGTCATATTTTTCCCAATATCACACCGATGGCCCTCGCTTTTAGTCTGTAGCCTCTGGCATTCATGGAAATGCGCTTGAGTCCATGTAACCAAATGGGTATGGTGCACTTCAGGGTGGCTTCCAAAACCTTGACATTACAAAGTGGTATCATAGGTGGTTCTATTCTTCATGACTTACTGTTTGAAGACCCTAGTTATGTATAGGATGTAATTGGTACTTGGTAATAAGATGCACCCAGTAGTAGCTAACCTATGTATAGGTAAAATCCAATTTATGTCATTAATGCAATTTTTTGTGTTTTTCAATTTTACAGTTGATTTTATTTTCACCATTGGGTGACTCACATGTATTGTGCTGTTATTGTTAATATTATTTGAAGTTATATTTATATCATAACCTGATAAGATGAGGGTATGTCATCTCATGCATCATATATGAATTAATTAGAAGTGACATTTCATGCATTTTTTCAATACCTTTTGGGTGAATTAACGATTTCATGTGGTTGTGATAGATGTTGTGTAGAATATGCATGTTGTTGTGATTGATTCCATGATACAATACCAACTATTGATAGGGTATTGTTTTTGTATGGTTTTGTTTGAACGAACTCCAAACGTTATTTCTTAATGTGTAATGGGCCCTCATAGTACAAAATTTGGTGGATATTTGGCTTGATTACTTTGTATATAACACGTATGAGATGCGAAGCTTTTATTAGTGGGGAGTATGGGCCCTTCGAGATAATAATTTGGGACCATAATGGTTTTTTGTTTTTATCTGGGTTCCAATGTAGTTTCAAAGTCTTACTCTCCTGAAAAACCTAGAATACACGGCATGTAATTATAAAGACACACCATGTGTTCTTCTGTTCGGGATGAAACGGTTTTTATTAAGTACACGTTATTTGCTGGATTTACATGTCGTGTAGTATTTAAACGTGTCTCAAACTATATGGGCAGGGACACGGGGTTTAGAATCATTGGTAGTAAACGCCGTGTAGAGTATGTACACGTTGTGTTGTAGAACCAGGTAACTGGCTGTGTCACTAACAACACGGGTCATTTGATTCTTTTCAAATACACGATGTGTCCATTGGGAACACGTCGTGCAATTTCATCCATGTTGTTGACCATGTAACTAACAGACACGTGTTAGTGAATCTCGTATAGTACACACTGTGTCGGGAATGAACACGTCGTGTAGTCTTCTTCTAGGATAATTGTGTGGGTTAGTGATGTAGAAGGACTCGGGTAGGGGAAGAGGATTCAAGTACACACCATGTGTTAGGAAAACACATCGTGTGATTGGGGTGTTACATGACCTAGATTGGCAGGAATACACATCCATGTGAAGGCTTAAGGTAACACATTGTATAGGGTTTATAAATACCATGTAGTGATGTATTGAAAAATATGAATTCTTTCTTTCTGTTGTTCCCTTCTTACACATCTTGTTTATAGTCCTTGATAATCATGATCTCAGGTGTGAGTTGGACCTTGCAGAGTCATGCCACTGATACGTCCTCCAGTTGTATGCCAATTTCAAGGTGGTGATTAGACATCGGATATGGCTGGTTATGAAAAAAAAAAGATCCTTCAGTTGTGCCAGTCTAGGCACCAACATTCATTCCGGACACATGTGTTGCCGCACAAATATGAGAAGGCTTTATGAGGTTCAGGCATACCTTATCTGGAGTACCACATCCTACCTCATCTATGGAAGAGTTGATGAGGGTTTCGCAGCAGCATCCTCCTCCCTCATTCACAAGGGAAGGAGGAACTCAGGCTGAAGAGTCATAGTGAAAAGCCATGATTTCTATCTTTGAGCATCTGGAGACCCCTCCAGAGTGGAGGGTGTATCTAGCTACCAATATTCTTATGGATTCTTCCAAGAGATGGTGGATTGTGATCTCATAGATGGGGAACAAAGATGTTATGTCTTGGGATGATTTCAAGCATTCCTTCTACGACTACGTCTACCCCGAGACTTTGAGTTCTAATCACGCCCGAGAGTTCATGTGTTTGGAGCAGAGCACTATTTCTATTATGGAGTATTCTTCTCACTTCCCAGTGCTGCAACACGTCACGCCTATTCTAGGAGGTGATGAGTTATTCCATGAAAATATATTTGAGGATGTTCTGAGGAACGACATCTGATCATACGTGAACATATTAAGGTTGAATTCTATCACTTCAATCGTCAACCAGGCGCTGATTTTAGAGATCAATATGAGGGATTCTGGAGTAGTGATCCCAGGGAGCTCGGCATATGGATTTAGTATTCCTTCTACTGACAGTGGTAAGTGCTATAGAGAATTTATGCGCATAGATCTGAGGAGGTGAGTGATTTCTTTTGGTAGCCTGGTGGTGTGCTACCAGTGCGAGAAGAGTGGGCATATGAGGCCACATTTCCCTTGAGACCCTGTGGAGTGATGATCATATGGAAAAATGGGAAATCTTCATCACATATGTCATATCATCTCACCTGAAATCGGTGACTGGGGATCTTCTATAACTCTGTGTTCTAGAGCATCACCACCATTTTCTCAGTATTTTGGGAACTGATGTTCTTTCGGCTATTCAGGCTGAGGTGGATGTTGTGGATGCTGTATTCAGTCACCTAGTTTTTATAGAATACATGTTGGATCAGCTCAGAGTGGCCATGAAGGGTCACAGAGCTGCGGTACAGGTCAGACATTTGCATTTGATCAGACTCATTAGGAAGAGGATGTTGGACCCTGTATAGTTCGAGTTACGATCTTAGTAGCCTCAGTTTTAGCTTCTTCTCTTTTCGATAAAGGGGCTTCCAATATCTTTGTATCTTTCGTTGTTGTGGATATACTTTGTCTCTACATATTTTCTTATACTGATATATTGACACTAGAAACTCTGTTGGGGAATAGAACGACTAGTGTACGTTAGTGCAAGGAGTGCCCTCTAGAGGTTGGTGGGTGTCACTTCTTATGGGACCTATATGTCCTAGAGATGGCATGATTTTATTTCAATCTCAGAATGGACTTTCTAGTTTCTTTCTATTCATTCATCTATTGTTATCAGCATAGGGTGAGTTTCACAATACCATAGGGTGGGTATTTTCATCATAAGGGTTAATGGGATGTCCACACAAGAAGAGAAGGACACGAGCATCATTGGTTGGGAAGAGTTACATCCCAGATTTATAGTATGTATATGAATGAACAAGGGTCTTCACATATAGACTTTCCTCTAGTGGTGGATCACTTCAGATATGTCTTTTGAGAGGATCTTTCAGGTTTTCCTCTTGGGCTAGAGGTGGAATTTTCTATTGATCTTGGGAGAGGAGCGGCCCTGGTTTTTATTCATCGCTATTGGATGGCCACACCAGAAGTGCAAGAGCTCAAGAGGTAGGTGGAGGAGTTGCAGGCGAAGGATTTTATCCAACCAAGTACTTCTCCTTGGGGTTCTCCTTTCCTGTTTGAATAGAAGGCATATGCTACCCTCAGACTTTGTGTGGATTATCGGATGATAAACCAATTGACGGTCAAGAAGCGATATCCCTTACCAAGGATTGGTGATCTATTTGATCTGATTCAAGGAGCCTGGGTGATCTTGAAGATTAAATTGATGTCCTTTTGTCATCAGTTTTGTGTTAGACCATATGATATACCTCTGATAGCCTTTCGAAGTAGGTATGTTCTATACGAGTATGTGGTTATGTCATTCGGTCTCACGAACGCACCTGTAGTCTTTATGGAACTCATGAACCGAGTGTTCCATAAATACTTGTATTCTTTCGTGGTAGTATTTATAGATGAAATGTTGGTTTACTCTCACACTCTACATGGCCATGCTACCAATATTGAGATCATTTTGAGTACACTTATATGCTCTCAAAATTCCAATTTTGGATGGACTAGATTTACTTCTTGGGCCATGTTATCTCAGAGACATGATTATCATTAGACCTAGAGAAAGTGAGAGCAGTAGTTTCCAAGGAGTAGTTGAAGAACATCCTTGAGGTATGATGTCTTAGAGGGGTATCTGGTTACTACAAGTGTTTCATATAAATCTTTTCAATCTTAGCAACACCACTGTTGGGTCTAACTAAGAAGGGTGCAATGTTCTTGTGGTCAGATTCTTTTTACTCATCCTTTCAAGAGCTGAAAGGGCGGATAACATCAACATCGATGATAGTTTTTCTAGAGCTGGGAAAGAGCTATACTATGTACTATGATGAATTAGGTATCAGGCTGGTAGTTTTGCTTATTTAGGGTGAAGGATTCATTACGTACGGGTCTCGGCTGTTGAGGACACCTTATCGGAATTACCGGACACACAATCTTGACCTGGCTATAGTTGTCCATGCATAACATTGTTGGTGACATTATCTTTTGGGAGATAATTTTGTGGTTTTTACTTACCAAAATATTCTGACGTACATCTTCACGCAGAGCGATCTGAATTTGAGACAACAATGGTGGGTAGAGTACCTTCATCCTTTTGACATCGAGCTTGCCTACACGCTAGGGAAAGGAAATGATGTGGCTGATACACTGAGTAGGAGGACTCAGATACAATTAGTTCAGGAGGCCAATTGTTAGTGGCAGCTTATGGATCTATTCTCTGAGATGTATTTGGAGGTGCATGACAGATAGAGGAAAAGTTTTCTTTCTTCTGTAGCTATTACCTCTACTCTACATGATCAAGTGCGAATGAGGCATCTATCAGATTCAGAAGGACAAGTCCTATGGGAATGTGTGTCAGAAGAGAACCTAATTCCTAGATGGACAATAGGTGTGGATGAGATCATGCACTTTCAGGGGCACATATGGGTGTCTGTAGACATATGAGAGGAGATGATGCGGGACTTTCATTCCTCAGTTTGGGAAGTTCAACCTCACCTCACCAAGATGTATTATGATCTACACCATTAGTATTGGTGGCGAGGTATGAAGAGAGATGTTAATAGTTTCATAAGGAGGTGTTCCACATGTTAGCAGGTCAAGGTGGAGCATCGTCGACTACCATGGCTTTTATAGTAGTTACCCATTCCCTGGTGGAAGTTGAATCATGTGGCGATGGATTTCGTGACAGACCTTCTGAGGTCGCCTCAATGGAATGATGCAGTTTGGGTTGTCATTGAGAAACTCACAAAGGTTTCTCACTTCTTTTCGATCAAAGAGATATTCAATGTTGATGATATGGGATGGTTTTACATCTTTGAGATTTTATATCTGCATAGATTCCACACTCCATTGTTTCAGAAAGGGATGCATGTTTTACTTCTTGGGACTGGAAGGGGCTTCAAAATTCATTGGGTACACAAGTACTTTTGAGTATAGATTACCACCCCCATACATATGGCCAGTTCGAGCATATGATTTAGGTGAGTGAGGACATTCTTCGAGCATGCATCCTTGATTTTTGAGGTTCTTGGGACAATCTCATAACTATTTTGTTGTTTTCCTACAAAAATAGTTTTCATGCTACTACAGATATCGCACCTTATGAGGTTTTGTACGGTAGGCCATGATGATCTCCCTTATGTTGGCTGGAGGTTGGAGAGGCAGCTATATTGGGAGATCATCTTGTTCAGGAAACCCCAGAGTAGATAGAATTGATTCAGAATAGGATTAATAATACACAGTCTTGACAGAAGTCTTATTTTGACCAGAAGAGACAACATCGAGAGATTGAGGTTGGGGATCATGTTTTCTTTCATGTCACACTGAGGTTAGGAAACAAAATTATTAGGAGATAGGGTAATATTTCCCTGAGGTACGTCAAGCTGTTGGACGTGTTAGAGAGTGTTTGGACAGTTTCTTATGGGTTGCAGTTACCACAGAGGTATCGGGCTATGCATGACTTTTTCGACGTTTCTCAGCTTTGACATTACTTCTCAGACTTGTCTCATGATTTTCAATACGAGGATGTTGATTTGGAAGTGGATGCATCATTCGAGGAGCATCCTATCTGGAATGTTGATCGAAGTACGAAGGTTCTTTGTGGCAGGTCAGTTCCTCTAGAACGAGTGCTATGGAAACACGGGTGAGTATAGGAAGTGACATGGGAGAGGGAGGCCGATGTACGATCACAGTGGCCAGAGTTGTTGGAGGTTTCTTCTTCTACAATTCCATGCTAAGAAAATTCAGAGACGAATTTTGTTAAGGGGGTATGTTTGTATGAACTCGTACCTTATTTTTAGGTATGTTTTTTTTCGAGTGTTTTTGAGGATAACGAGGAGTTTCTGGAAATATCTTATGTACACATCGTGTACATTATATGTACATGATGTGTAATCGGTTACCGTGGGTAGCCATGTAGTGACCGTGAACACGGTTTTGTGGGGTGACTTGTAGACCTCCTAAAGTGGAGTAAGGAAAAGGAAATACACACTGTTAACATCTAATGTACATGATGTGTAGATTCATTTTTCATTAAATGCACTGGTGTCGCATCTGATAGATAGTGCCTTTTACTTCTAGGTCTGGTTCATCTAAGAGAATTCGTACGGTTCTGATAATTCCCTGAGCCCTCAACCCTCCTTCCATTCTCTAATTTGACGGCTATCTATTGCGTTAGGATTTCCTCGATAAGCTCTTAATATTCCATGAGCATTATTTATTGTTTCCTCTTATTTTTCATGTTATCCTCAGTTGAATGTTTTAGTAATTTTTTATGATATACGGTGTTCTTGGGAGATTCATGACTTGATGGTCACATATATCGATCTCCCAACACTGAGGTAGGTGGTTTGTGACTTTCTGTCAAATTTCATTGAGTTATATGTGCAAAATACTCAATAACCATGAATGGGGTACTCCATGTTTACTATTTTATCCTTATTGTTTTCCTGATATGCTTGTATTCTTGAGTAGAGGTTGATTTCATATGAATAAGGTTAATTTCTATGCTTTGGAGGTGTTTTCCCATGCATGATTGATTTATGGATGTTTGGTTCTGCTTATCTTTTTAGGATACCTTATTTTCCCATGCCTAGTATAGTAGGATGGTTTGACTATTGTTCTTCCACGTCGAGATTCTATAGACTACTTGCATAGTAGTTCATGAAGATTAATTTTGGTGATACACTTTGATGTACTTTCTTGAATTACACAAGTTTGTGAGAACCTGGTGTTGTAGAGCATAGGGATAATGGATGTAAGGGCTTCTATAGTGTTTCTATTCTTCGGTCATGATGTGAGACCGTAGGGGAATTGATGTAATGCTTCATTTAAAAGTATGTAGTTCCTCAACGCAGGCCACAGATGGAATGTGACATAAATTTTTCCCTAGAGCCCCTTTAGTTACCAATACGAGACTATAAAAGGAATTGACGATGAGTGCTTCCTCATATGGTCTATGCTTAAACTAAACCTGAGGGGTTAGACATAGTGTATTTCCCAGAGGGTTGCTTGGGATGCTAGGTAGTACCAGAGGAGATGGGATGTGAGTACTTCCCAGAGGGTTACCATTTTCCTTTAGCAGTTTGTGTGTGCTTCTAGGTAGGACCAGAGGGGATATGCTATGTGTATTTCCCATAGGGTTACCTGTTTTTGATTACCTTCTTTGACTATCTGTTTCATGATATATGATATGGAATGCATTGAAACTATTGATTTTTCCTGCTAAGTACTTACTTGTTTATTGTTTTTTGTACTTATTACCTGCAAAATATATTCACTGACTATTAGGAATATATTTTTGGTGGTTTCCGGCTAGGATTTAGTCTCACAACTTTTTTGGGTCATGCTTTTGGACCCAAATAGATTATATTGCCAAAGGTATAGATAAGGTCAAGCGACCTTCTACTTCTGGTACTTTATTGATGTGGAGATGGAGAGCATGGCACTATGTTGCGTCTTGCGATGATGAGGAGCTGTCATCTGTTTTCTCTTGTACTTTGGTTTCATACTATTTATATTCCAACATTATGATTTGTTTGGATTATTTCCAAGACATATGTATCATGCATCATTTCTATATATATATGTGTGTGTGTGCTCCAGTTTTTTATTTCTAGTCTTCCGCTATTTAATTTTGAGTGGATTATTATTGCTTTCGCTATTTCTATTGTTTTCTTCTGCTATGTTATTCTTCCAATGAGGGCATTGTTTCCCCAATATCACACCCAAGGCCATCACTGCTAGTGGGAAACCATTGGTATCCGTGGAAATGCTCTTGAGGTCATGTGACCAACCGAGTACGGGGCACCTCTAGGTGGCTTACAGAACTGGGACGTTACAATGCCTATGTATCGCTTAATGTCTCTATGAATATAATGTCATTGATTTTTCATAACCATAACTTTGGGTATTATTGAAAATTAAATTTTATGTCTAAAATTGGGAAAAATTTCATGAATATTATTCTAGTGTTTATGGACTTATGACCACATGGACTAGTGACATCATACCATGTTATTTTGAGACTCATGTACCAAATATCTACAAAATAGATGATATTAAGATAAATTATTATGCGATTTTATAACAAGGTAATAAGTGATATAAAATAAACAATAAGAAAATATTTTTCTCATCAAAATATTAATTTTACTATGTTTTTTATTTAGAAGTATGATGGTTTTACAAGACCAGCTGAACTCAAGAGAAAGGACATCGTCTCAATATCCATTAATTAAGAAACATTTTGAAAATATACAATTCATTATTTTATATGGTGTATAATCAACCCCTTTGACTTTTAATTTCATTCAATGGTTTTCAAGATGAATATTTTAATATGAAGTATTTTTTTAATGGAAAACTGAATGTTTTCAAGGAATGAGGTGACAACAAATTCTCCATCACAATAACCATTATATGATATTTATAATCTAATATAAGCCTTAATTTTTTTAACGTTAATAAAAATCCTATAATACCTTTTTGGGTATTATTGTATTCAAAATGGATCTGAATGTGGATTATCTTTTTTAATATCATGAAATGATTTCTTGTGAATACAAATAAAATTTTATGAGTGAAGTGTTGATAATTGTAATCTTTTATTTGAAATGATTCTGTAATGGTACGTTGAAATTTTTCAGGTGTTAACATGATAATTCAAAAATGTGTGGTTATGTGATAAACCAAAGATTGGTGGTTACATGATAAACCATGGATGGGTTGTAAAATTATAACATCTAATTTATTGGCTATGGAAGTGGACCATATGGATATACCATTTATAAGAGTAATATGTGTGGAAGTGAAGGGAATTGTTATTCCATATATGTATGATTATTTCTCAAGAATACCTTATCTTATATGTTTTTTTCTATGGGTTTTAAGGTTATACGTTTTTTTAAGGGATACCAACGGGCTTATATTCGGTGACATGTAACTACTACTCAATATTGAAGCTGAAATATGGTTGGTAATTAGATTCTCATGAGTTAAAAATGTTTCAAAAATATTTCTAATGTAGTGAGAAGATAGCAATAGAGATTCATGAGGATCATGTGTTCGATGAGAGTAAGCAAAAAAATGTGATCCCATTAGCAGGAAATGGGAAATCATTCATCAAATAAGATTGGAGGTAAGAAAACTAAATATCCATCTTATGAGAATCGTTGTAAAAATAATCCTTTGGAATTTCGCTCAATGTATGAGAAGGGACTCTAAGGGGTTAATACTGGTCATATTGTGCAAGACTGCAATGGATATGATCAAGAATGTAGTGGAATTCCAGCAATAAGATGATTTATTTGCGATGAGTTAGGGAATTATGTCAATTTGTGCCCAAAGTTGATTACCCATGGTAAAATCATGCGTGGTCAAAAGCATATGTGTGTGGTTGAATCATTGTATACTACTACAGTTGATGTGGGACCATCAAATAAATTGAAGACATGTATGTTATAGGTTGTTTTTGAAATATTTCAATGCTCTGTTTGACTCTGGATCATCACATGCCTTCATTTCTTTGATTTTACAAGTAAATTAGAAATATCACCTAATTGATGGGATGTATAACTCTCGGTAAAAACATTAGTTGGAAGTATTAAAGAATCCCGGATTTATAGGAATCATACTATTTTCAATAGTTGGATGGTCGTTCCATAAAATCATGTAGAACTTACCATAGTAGAATTTCATATCATTTTCAGTATAGATTGACTTCCAGTTTATCATGAAAAAATATATTGTAATGAAAATACATTTTTACTCATTTATTTAAAAACATTTATAACATAAAAAAAGGTAATATTGATGTGAATTTTATCATTCTTATGTTGTTGAAAATAAAGAAACATTTTTTATTTGTGACAATCCAGTAGTGAATGAATTCACAAATTTATTTCCTGATGAGTTCTCTATTATTTTTCCTAATGAGGAGGTTAAATTTTGTATTTGTTTAGTTCATATTACAAAGCCTAATTGTAAATCCCGTTATCGAATGTCTCAATTAGATTTTCTGGCAATGAGAAAATAGTTGAAAATTTTTGATTGATAAATGTTTCATTTGATCAAGAACCTCACCATGGGGTGTTGCTGCTTTTTTTTTTAAAAAAAGTTTGTTCTATGATATTTTTTATTTATTAAAGATCCTTGGAAGACATTACTATTATGAAAATGTATCATTTTCATCATATCTATGTTTTTAATCATATTTAGGGAGCTCAGTAAGTTTCAAAGACTGATTTGTGGTTTTGGTATCATTAGTTGAAGGTGAATGAGGATCACATTCCAATTACAGCGTTACGATAAGGATATGGGCAATATAAGTTTTTAGTTTTGCCCTTTGGGTTATCTAATTACCCTAATGTATTTATGAATCTCATGAATGGATCCTATAATTAGATTTTGGATCAGTTTGTGGTATTTTTTATGGATGATATTTTGGTATATTATAAAGGTCATGATGGACATGGAAGTCAAATAAAGATTGCTTTTCAAACCATAAAATAAAATAAACATTATGGAATGATAATAAATACTGAATTTTTGTTGACACAAATATCATTCCTTGGTCCTATTTTTTTTAATAAGGCATAACCTGGGACCCGTTTAAAACAAAAATTGTCGAAGAGTGAGCCATACCTACAAATATTATAGAAATACATTGTTTTCTTGGATTAGAGGGATATTACAAAAAAATTGAAAACAGTTCTCAGTTATCTATCCCACTAACTAAGTTAATGCATAAGCTAATTAATTTTATCTGGAAAAAATTATGTGATGATTGATTCATGGAAATTAAAAGATGATTGATAAATGCTAATGTTTTTTCCTAGCCTTCCAGAAATGTTAAATTTATTATCTATAGTGAAGCATCATCAAATAGAATTGGCGATGTCCTGATGCAGAATGATCATGTAATTTCATATTCTTTGCATCATTTGACAACTCAAGAGTCAAATTACCTTACACATGATTTTGAATTATCTATTGTTGTTTATTCATAAAAAATTGGTGGAATCATTTATATAGAGTAATGTGTAGAACATATAAAAATCAAAAATATTTGATGTATATATTCACTAAGAAAGAAATGAAAACTAGAAATATAATATGTATGGAATTAATAATGTATTATAACTGTATGATTAAATACCAGCCATGAAAATAAAATAATGTGGATGATGCATTGAGTAGAAAATGCAATACTACATTAACCATGATTCTTTTATAATGAGATATTTTGGTTATTAGCATGAGGAATGCTGGACTTTATGTTGTTGGTGTTGGAAATTAAGATTTTTTGGTTTTGGTGGTAGTGAAATCATATATATTAGTCATAGTTAATCCATAATAGAAGGAAAATGGTGGATTTTCTAAAAAAGATATAATTGGTTCATAAGTGAAAGTAACATTTAGTTAAAATTGATAAAGATTGTTTTATGAGGATTTGAAAGAGGTTATTTGTTCTTTGTGATTCATAGTTGAAAAATATTTATTATTTAAATATCATATTTCTCATTTTTCAATTCATCCAAGAATAAATATGATCTACAAAGACCTTCACAAATATTACTGATGGGATGAAATGACAAAGGTTGTCTTTAAATTTAGCCTGAGATATTTGATTTTTGAAAAATTTAAAGTAAAGCGACCGTTACTACAAGGTATGTGTTAACTATATCCAATGCCAGTGTGGAAGTGTAAAAATATATCCATGGAATTTTAGTGGTATTACAAAAGACTTCTCAAGGTAACAATGCTATTTGGGTAATTATTTATTGACAGACTACATGTTATCATTTTCTTCTAATTCGAGGTGCCATTTCTCATTATAAAAATTCTAAGTGGTATATTAATGTGATATTCAGGTTGCATGGATTTACCCTTTACAAATTATATAATCATGATCCCAATTTCACTTCTATCTTTTGGAAAGGGAATCAAATGATGTTGGGTAAATAATTAAATTTCAGTACATAATATCATCCTCAATCAGGTGTTCCATCAGAATGAACAACTTAGATGTTGGAGGATATAGTATGTTCATGTTCAATAAATTACTAGTGATTTTTGGATGAAATACTTATTATGGTTGAGTTTTATTAAAATAAGTTCTTTAAATCCAGTATACAGATGGAACCATTTGAGTAATTAAATAAAAAAAAGTGACAAACTCTAGATTTTCGGGATAAAGTGGGTGAAAGCAAGTTGATCAGACCAAAAGTGTTTGTGGAAATGGAAATGAAAGATCATTTAATTCAAATACACATTAGGATGTCAAAGAGAATGTAGAATCGTAATGTGGATAACCAGAGGAAGGATCTTTTTTCAATGTAGGTGATCATGACTTTCTCAAAATTTCACCATAGAAATGTGTGATGCATTTTAGTAAAAAAACTAAGCTTCTTTCGATATTCATTTTACCCTATAAAATCATAGAGAATGTTCAGTTTCCAACTGATTAAATTTTCCTCCTAGTTTATCCAGGTTCACAATTTTTTTCTTGTGTCAATGTAATAAACTATTTACCAGATTCATCTGAGATTGTGAGTCCATAAGATGTTTAGTTGGAAAACAATATAACTTATGATGAACATCCAATCTATATTATTAATTGCGGAGAAAAAATATATTAAAATAATATGATCTATCAGTTTATGGTTTTTTGGAAAACCCATATGGGTTAAGAGGCAAACTGGGCATCTGAAAATTCAATGGGGGAGAAATACCCCCGTTTATTTGATAAGAAAATAAAATTGAGGGGACATAGTTTCTGAACGGGGGAGGATGTAACAACCTAGGTAACTGTAGAAAAATGTGTTTCCATATATAACAATATTTATGAATAAGATATTAAATTTATTTTGACGATTATTCTTAGTCTGATAGAGTACCTGACACACAACGATGGGTTTCTTTGAAATATTATAATACAAAAAGACTGGTTTACATTGAAAAATAATATATTGTTGATATTATTATTTTAAATGGTAGTTTACACTTATCCTTGGTATTGTAGGGAATAAAAAAAACTAACCATATATTGTTTATACATGTTAATTAAATGTTTTTACATTCATCTAAAAATTATTAGTGGCATAAAATGATAATATGTTCAATTTTGAGTAGAAAATAGTATAATTTTTTTAAAATGATGTTTTACCACATTTTGATGGAGAGCCATTTTTTAATCTATTATTTTTCACTTATAAATGTTATTTAATAAAATATATATTTCTTATTTGAAAGAGGGACATAGAAATATACTTTGGATAATTTTGTTTTGAATTTTGATGATAAAATTCATATTTTATAGAATAGTGAAATATATTGCATTTTAATTCAAAACCACATTTTCTTATTGTTTTTTATATTATTAAATTATCCTTATAATTTATCTTAAATAATAATTAAATAATTTTTTTATCATTTAATACAATTTCAGTAATTGGAATAAATTTACCAGTGAAAATGAATATAAAAACGATGTGATCTTATGATCGATTTACCTTAAAAACTCATTTTCTTATTATGTCAATGAGATAAATTATAAATTAATTTATTACATTTATGGGGTTTGAATTTATAAAAATGGGACTCATATATGGAATCATATATCCCATGTATTGAAAATATGCCTCTTTTATTTTTCGGCACTATGATTAGTAACTCTAGTAATTACTTTTCTTTACCACAGTTAAAGATAAATTGCCTACTTAAGGGTAAAAATAATATTATTATAAAATAAAACTACCCTAAAACATTTCATAATAATATTTGATGAGTTATGGCCCATAAATGAAACCCCTGGTATTATATTTTGGCCTTTGGAAGTCACTTGGGTTTGATTATGACATTTATAAAATTTAATTTAATGTAAAGTCAAATATATCATAAACTTGCCTCTTATTTTTTATATGGTGTTATATAAGTGATATATTAGACTATATATAGTAACTAGATAGCTAATAATATTTCCTATATAATATATATTTATTTATAATATTCAAAAAAATATATAATTAATTGTAATTATGACACAATGATGTGGTAATAATCAATTTATTAAAAAAAGAATCAAATAAATGATATTAATAATATTAAAAATAAATATAAATTGAAATAAGGATGACAGTGAAGACATTTATAGGTGATTATGACCTATTATAAGACCATTCAACTGATATTTTTTAAATTATATCTTTGTTTTGGATTTATTTCAATTCTATGAAATAAATGGAGTCAAAATAGACAAAAATGATATTTTATAAAAAATATATTTTATTAAATTATATAAAAGACATAAAAATATATAGAATTTAAATGTTACTATGATAATTTATAAATGTTCATTAAGTATCAATTTATGGGAAATTTAACATATATAAATAATATTTATAGGATCATAATATTTAAAATGATGTTACGAAAATTAAAATTAAAAAAGAATAATTAGGGGTAAGAAAAAAATATACTGATTAATATAAAATCAATACATATATAAAAATTATTCTATTACAGTATAGAAATGAATATTTATTTTATCTTCTAAGTTAATGATATTTGGATCATTTGGAATCAATCATGTATTTATATAAATTTAATACGTTTTGTAATTCCAAATGTGCCCCTCACCTCTAATATAAAAAGGCACCCTTTCTTCTGTATTACACACCATCAAAAAACCTATTTTTTGGCCAATATATACCAAAAAAACTTCTATGAATCCATCTCCCAATTCCTGATTACAAAATTTAGGTATTAAACTATCCTTACAAGTATTAAGGTGTTCGTCAAAGGTTATAAAATGAAGGATATCTATTTTTTATTTAAGTATTTCAATATTGTTTTTTCATCGACATCCTTCAAATATTTCTATTTTAAGAAAATATTATAAATTAGTTATTCGAAATATAAAGTTATTTTTTTATGATAATAAAATCACCTAAATCCATCTCTATATCCAATAAATGGTAAATAAATGAATTATACATGTGTACGTGTGAACAATCACCTCCACAGACCGATCTAACTCACTTTTCAAAATTGTCTCTCATGACTGGTGATAAAATTGGAATTAATATCCATATTAGATATTAATGTAATATTTATCATTCTATGATAATACTATATAAATTATTTTCTCACTTCCTATAAGTATAAAAATGATAACATCGTTCCTGTGCACCTGTGAAATATAAACTCCCCGAAGCGATGCAACACATTTTTATTATATTTTTCCTATTAATGATATAAATAAGATGATTTAAATGATTAATATGATATTAATGGTGTTATAATAATTTTTAAATGATAAAATATTATTTACCTTATTTCTATAATGATCAATGATAGGTGGAAAATGTTACTCATGCGTATGTCAGAGTTACTATCCCTATGAATATAAAATTGTTTGTTTATCATAACCATAATTAATGGTTTTATTTAAAATTAAAATATATGTATTAAAATAATAAAAATTTAATGAATATTATTATATAGATAAAGGACTTATGGCCACATGGACTAGTGACATCAAACAATGTTCGTTTTTGACATGAGTACCGAATATTCCCAAAACTTCTAATTTGAACTTAAATAATTTTTTAATATTTATAATGTTGTAATATGTGATATAAAATAAATAGGAAACATGAAAAATTTTATTATGAAAGTTGAAAATAAACCATGTTTACTATTTAGTAATATAATGGTTGTACGTGACTAGTCAGACTCCCGGTTTTTGAAAAGAATATTTTTGAAAAGAATATTTTTAGCTATTAATTTCATTCAACGGTTTTTGAAAAGAATATTTTTATACGAAAAATTTTACTTTTTTTACAAACATGAAAAAGGAATATATTTAATGTATGCAACAACAACTTTTTAGCTACCATTACTAATATTTGATATTTGGAATCCTTTATAAGCAATAATTCTTTTAAAATTAAAAAGAAATACCTTATTTTCATTTTGTATATTTGGTTATTGAATATTGTTTTGAACATGTATTGACTATTTCCACATATTGATTTCATTTCATCTGATTTCAATTGTTATTTTATGACTAAATTTTTGATAATTTAAATCTTTTATGTGATATGGTTATATAATGGTACACAGATATTTTATGGGTGGTTATGTGATAAACCAAAAATAAGTGGTTATGTGATAGACCAATAATTGTTTAATTCATTATAAATAAGGATGGGTGGTGAGGTTATAACCTTGAATGCATTGGGTATGGATGACAATAGTATTGGTACTCTATTTGTAAGGGTGATATGTGTGGAAGTCGACCGTATGGTTATTCAATTTTTGTATGATTATGTCACAAGATACCTTTATATGTTATATTTTTTTATATGAGTTATATTTTTATATTTTTATTGAAAAAAATATATAATGATATTTTTTTCAGTGAATTGTAATTACTAAATCATAAAGGTGAAAAGTATTAGTTTATGATAAAGAATTAATGGTTTACAGGTTTTTGAAATATTAACAGCTTTCCTTCATTTTGAATCCCTTGCTAATATTTTTATTCTCATCCCACATTTTGAAAAAAAATATAATATTTATTTAATAATAGTGTCATGAATGGGATTATGGAAAAGTGCTTATATTTAAACCATAGAAAACCCATGTTTCCTATTAACTATTTTTTATATTTTATGAAAAATATGGATAGTGAGTAGATGTGTCTAAATTGTAATATTAATGTAGTTATGTGTGAGTTATGGCCTAATTACTTGATGTTCTATGCCTGAAAAGATCCTCAATGTGATTGAAAGTCAAATAAAAGACATAACTAAATATTAATTAATGTTTAAGGCTAGGTCATTATAAATACTTAAGAAATGGGTTATGTCTAAATCTTATAAAGGGAATACACATGTATTTTCATGATAAATGAAATACATGTTTAAAAATAGTCATATTTGGGGCTGATAAAAGAAGTGAGAATCAAAATAATGAATAATTAGGCTTGATAGGCAATGATAATCATAAATCCATCATTGGAAAATTGGGAACAACATAAAACATTGAATCATAAAAACACTGAAAGGATAAGGGCCAAGACATCATGAGGGGAAAAGTATGATTATAAGAAAATATAACACCCTAATCCCTTGAATGACATATAATGAGACTTAAACATTTACCAATTCAATGGAGAAGAGTTTAATTATTGGTTCACCCATAAAAATCATTTCATTTTCATTTTTAATTTTTACATATAGAATATAAAACATGGAATCATTAATTATCGCATTTTATTCAATGATAAAATATTATGGGTGGTATTCATATAATTTTCTAACAAAAATTTATAAGTGAATAATTGTAAACACCATTGATAGGAAATGGGTATGAGTATTCACTATCCAAATGGAATTTATCCATTCATGTTTATAGATATATGATAAAGAATTGTAGATCACAAAAAATGAAATAAATGAGAAGTAATCTCTATCGATATATATTCCATCTACCACAAGATATGTCTTGATTATCACTCATGTTATGACTCTTTTAAATCCACTACCATTTTTCATTGTTTAGTTATATTTCTATCCATACCACCTCCAAAATTATCACGTTCTTCGCTTTCTTATGATCAAAAAATCAATGACTCGCCTCACAATCTTTGACTTTCTCCACTGCATAATTTTTTAATAACATTTGGATTAAATTAATAGAAAAAAATTATTACTCAAATATAGGTTATGTACTAGTTTTATCACCACAATAATTTTTTCTCATATCCCCATTAGTCATAGCATGTCTATTCAAAAATCATTTTCACTCCACAAGAGTCTAGAAATTAACGATTTTATTTATGTATGTATGACATAACATTATATTAAATGAACAATCCATAATTCAAATTTAGATAATGAAAAAATTAGAAAATTATATTCCTTGAAAAAAAAAATATCTTCGTTGGGCATTATCTAGTGATCAAACTATTGGTACACTGAATCGTCTGTCATGGAAGAGAGTCATCATCGGATAAAATTTCATTGTTAAATCATTTGATTCGATGGAAGATGAAATAGAAAAAACATCCTTCAATATATCTTGACTTTTTTCATCAAACATAATTGTACTAATAAACTTGTATATTCTAGAACTTGTAAGGCTAGAAGTACATTTATTAATTATACAACTGTTATTCATGGAAAATAACTGTGAAGTTTTCAGAGAAAAATGGTGGGGTATAAATTATCATGGAATGGATTAATGAGAGTGAAATGGTTATGTAATCAATTATTCATTATCGGGTTAGTAAGGGTGATATAAGAGAACATATTCCAACATTAATAAATTGAGATATAATTCATAATATAATAGATATTTGTTAATAAAGTGGAGAATGAGGGGATCCCTTACAAAATTTTACAAGGTAACAGGTTTCCAAAATGATACATGTTATGGATCAATGAGAGTGTAAGTAGTATCTAATTATATTGAAATAAAATGAAAATTAATGGATATATTTATTAATATATCCCACCATGAGAAAATGGACATTAATAAGACCAACCAGAAATAGGAGCTTGAATAAAATGAATATTTTGAGATCCCATACATTTTTTATAGTAACATGTGTTCATAAAGGTCCTTGGGAGGGATTAATGAGGGTTAAATGGGAATATAATCACATGGTAATAAAACTATTGGAAATAAGGTTGTAGAAAAACATTCTGATAAAATGAAAAATGAAAACATAGATGAATAATTTAAAAGTGATGCTTGGTTAACAAAGAAGAAAAAAAATATCTTTCCTTGAATGAGTGATTGCAAAATATTTTAAGGATCTTCTTGAGATCATAGAGGAATATTGGGAGGACAATATATAAGTTATTTTAAAGTAATTGTGTTCTCCATGTGTTTTAATTGAATATAAATGGTGTCTTTGGTGTGTATATATTGGATAAGTGAGGGGAGTTACTTATTAATACCCACACAAAGGTTTTGGACTCTATATAATAAAACAAAAAAAATCGTGACATTATTTAGGAACATGTTTTATGAAAAATAGGGGTATTTTTAGTTATTTGATAAGTCCATGGGCCGATCATATTGACCTAAAACCCTTTCTGATGTGGATGTGAGTCGTGATAATAGAGAAATGATTTTAAATCATTAAAACATATAATAGGGTTTTAAGGATTGACAAAAGAATTATAAAATAAATAAAATTAAAAAATATATGTTTTTATTTTATATGGAAAACAACTATTTGGTCTTATTTTCCTTTTATAGTACTCACTTCATCATTTATGGGTAATTATGATTTCATAATATACACTATATATTTAAACTGTATTTAGATTTTTCCCAAAAATTCATATATCATTCAAAACTATAAAAACTCACCATATTATAGCTTTGATGTTATGATTGAATGAATAATAATAATTTATCAGAAAAAATTTATAAATATCTTATTTTTATAATTTTAAAATCTAATCGACTTTTATTGTGAAATGCTTTGGTTTTTTTACAATATTGGTTTTTAAACACTTGCAAAAAATTACATTTGAATTAATTAAAACGTTATTATAATAAATATTTAATAATAATTATTTAGTAATATTATTTAATTAAAATATTATTTATTTCATTAATGAGTTAATTTAATAACTGAATTTACCAATTAAAATTTTCTATAATTAAAAAATAAAAACTCTTATTTTATCATTAAAAATATAATTTTAATCAAACTGAATACATAATCAGATAAAAAAACTATAAGGAATAAATATAGTCACTATCTCCATTAAAATAAAATATAGATATTTATAATTTTATTATTAATTTTTTTCATTATGTGATAAGTTATTTTTACCATTATTTAACATATTTTCTTTTTAACAAGGTAATAATTGTTTACAGTTATCACTATTAATTATGTTGAACTTATTATGTAATAACAATTAATATGATTCAATATATCTAACTATTTTTATCAAAATAAATTCATATTCGTGGGAAAATTTAATTTAATATAAATCCTACAAGCACGATGGAAAACAGTTTTCATAAAGACACAATTTATTAAGGAAAATAAGTTGTTACTTTACTATATAACTAAATATTTTAACTATATGATCATTAATTCATATATATAAATATATATAATTAAAAACATAATTTTTTCATTTTAAATAATGTGATATTTTAATTAAATAAAATGTAGAAACATTATTTGTTTTAAAATAGTTTTTTGAAAAACAAAATTGTATTCATAAAAATATTTTTTTTAATCCTATATAATTATTATTTTAATGTTTTTAATTTAATAATTATAACTATATAATATTTATTTAACCATGAAATTAAACTATGTTAATAGTTAGACATTTAAAGTAATCGAATTTTTGAATGAAATGATTACTTTATATAAAAATGATATTTTTCTTTGTTCAATGAAAAATATTTATTTTCATTAAAATCCAAAATCCTAACCCTATGTTAATATTTGATATATTCATATAAAAACTTGTGGTAATTTTATGAAATACACTTTCTAAATGATATAGTAAATGATCATCATATTTGTAAAAATAAATAAAAATCTTTTGTGAAGAAAATAAATTTTTAATAATGGAATACATTGCCCAAAAATGATTTATTATTTAATAAGAATTTACCTGTATATATATAATGTATAATTAAATAATTTGATAATCCTAATTATATATTTATATTTAATTAATGTTTAAAATGGTTATATTTAATTATCCCTCTTCGTTTTGGTTTAGTGTTACCTATTAAATATGCTTTTTAACATAGTTTTCTCTTTCAAAAAACACATGGTGTTACATTATTCCATCATTCATTAGGCGAGTCCCACATTTTAAAAATGAGAATATAAAAATTGAAAACCCACATAAAAAATATAGTTAGTAAAACAACCTCTTGAAAAGATATAAAATAATGTATGAAGGTAAACACATAACTATGATTCTGAATTAGAGAATTGTAGTTGGATTTGAAAACACGGAAATTGAAGAGAAAACTAACAAGAAATAACATATTGAGTGTTACATGGAATATTTATTGGGGAAATAAAATTATGACAAAACCATACATATCTGATGGATAAAATGACCATAAATTCTTATGAAACGATCATAATATGAAATCATTTTTAATTGAAGAAAAGGTTCCCATATTAAAAGAATTTTTTTATTATATAGAATATGACCACAAAATATTATACGTTCATGAAATGTATAAAGTCATCCATTAATTATTTTCCATTATAATCTCACCATTTTTTCGAAAGGATGAAAACATAAAATAATTGTTTTATATCATAATCCCTTGAATATGAATTGATTGAATCAAATGATCCACCAAATAAAATCAATATATTCGTCTTATTTCCATAAAATCTATAGAATAATGTAAAATTTAGTGGATTTTACATTTAATCTATTAAACAAAAAAACTAAAAGTCAATTTAAATTAAATGAACAAACAATAAATGACATGTATTTCCTTAACAAATAAATTTCTAGGATTCAATTTATGTTATCTATGATTTATTTCTTATAATATCCTTTTATGGACAGTTTTTCCCCTAATAAATATTCTTAATGAGCTTGTGTATATAACAATGTTTATCCAATGCGTGTGTCAAACCAATTGTGTAGAAAGACCCTTTTTTGTGAACTAGTTCTTGGTTGAGTCAAACTCAACATAGAGTTTTTGCGTTTTACAACAATGTACATTTACTCTAGATACACATATAGTTTTAGTATCCATATTGAGACTTATTTTATTTATAAAAAATTAATCCATAATTTTAATAAAATATGGATGGTTTATTATACATAGATTAATCCCTAAGGCATTTATTAGATTTTTATAATACTGATCCCAAAAATATATAAGCACTAATTTGATACCAACTCTAACAACCCTACTCGCTAGTATACATTATTTAATGATTAATTACATAATATTACATATAATAATACCTTGATGATTAATAAGTTTAGTTTCTTTGTAAATTAGGTATCAAATATAAAAACATAAAACAAAGCATACATCCCTATTATTGAACACATCCTTAAAATTCTTGTATTATTCCAACGTACTAAATATTGCTTGGGATAACCTATGGTCATAAAAAAATGTGGTGATCTATAAATCCATGTAAGGGAATAAACATGGCCAAAAATGATGAAATTAATACATGATAGATTATAAAATAATAAATGGAAAATAAAACGGGTGATAATTATAAACATGAACAATGAGAAAAGATATAGCATGATATTCAAAAATGAAATTGTGAAATGTGGGGAAAAATAATAGAATTAATATAAAAATATAGAAATGATAAATTTATATAAATTAATTTGGAAAAAGTCTTATTATACATTAGGTTCACACTATTATATTTTTATGATGTCTCAATATAAAAAACATTTCTTAATTCATTGATGTGCTATATAATTTTTAAAACAACCAAAACATTTCTTTCATTCTCATGATTACATGTTCCACATAGATAATAAATCATTGAATAATTTTCCATCAAATTTTACTCAAAGATAATGTTTTATAGAAAAAATTCATGTGTGTAACGAATTAAATAAGAATAATTTCTTAATGGTGTAAACCATACATATAAAATTCTTATGTAGATTCACAACCCTTTAGTTATTCATGGATAATCATAGAGAATTTTTTTGTAGCATAACGGGGGTGTATAAATTTTCATGGAATGGAGTAACGAAATTGAAAGGGGTATCTCAAAATTTAGTCATCATTGTGGTAGTAATAGGGATTTGGGATAACATATCCCAACCTTAGTAAATGTATATAAAATGAATAATAATATGGATATACATGAATAAAGAATAAGAAGAAGACCCCTTTCTAAAATTTGGAATTGTAATGGGTATACACAAAGGATCATGTGACAATATAATGAGATTGAAATGGTTATATGATAATTTATAAATAACACGGATACTATTTATGATATTGAAAAACATATCCCAAACTGAAAAAATGGATGTTACGGGGCCTAAAATAAAATAGGTGGTTAAAAATTCTGAGATATAACATATAAAATTTTGGTATTGTAACATGTGTTCATAAAGGATCATGGAATAAAATAATTTCAGTGAGATTGATCCATAATAATTGGATAATTAAAATAATAGATATAATTTTTTGGAAAACATTTGTTTAAACAACAAAATATAAAATAATAGGAATAATATAAAAGTTATTCTTTGATAAAAAAGAATTGAAAAATCTCATACCCTGATATTGTTCTTCAAAAATCCTAGGTGGAGCTTCATGATTGGATGGGGTAATATTGAGAGTAAAATATAGTAGGATTTCAATTTGTGGATGTGATCCAAGGTTTTTGAATGCATAGAAATAAAGTATTTGGTGTGTTCATAGAGGAAAAAATATGTGATTTCTTTTTTACTACCCCAAATCATATATTTAATCAATAATATTAAATAATAAAAACCATAGTCCATTTCATTGTTTATGAGTATGGTTTCTACCCAATAGGATTGGTTTTCATTATTTAATAATTTATATATTGATTCATATTAAAATATTTTACTTTCAATTGTGCATGTGTTTCATGTTTATATGGAAATTATTTTACAAACATAAAATATATTAAATGTTTTTATGTATATATGAAGGGTTAATAAAATTAAATAAATAAACAAAAAATTATATTATTTCAAATATAAAATATATATTATGTTCCTAGAGAACCATTATAGTATTTATTAAATAATTTATGATTTGTTATGATGTCATAATACACACCATATATTTATACCATATGTTATTTGAAAAAAAAATTGATCATCATAGAAAATTATAATAATTTAAACGTAGGACATTTTCTATGTTCTGATTCCTAAAGTAATATTCATTTTATCAAAATAATATTACAAATATATGTATTTTCACATTTAAAATAGAATCTTATAATATTGAGAATTTATGTGTTTTGAGGAAAAAACTGTTTTCGAACACATATAAAAATTATATTTGACTTCATAAAAAATATAAGATCATTTATATTTAATAAAAATAGTTAATAATAAAAATAAATTAAAATATCTATTATTTCAATAATCTAATAATTCATAAAAATTAATTAATTAATCTAAATTTCATATTATTATAAAATAAAAAAAATTATCATTTTAAAATGTATTTTTTATCAAAGAGATTAATTAAAACATTTGTTAAGTAAAAACAATATGAAAAAATACTAATTATTTCAATAAAATGAATATATATATATTAGTAATTTTATAGTTTTGATTTTTGTAGTCGTTGATAAAATATTTTTATCATTAATTAATCTATTTTCTACTTGTCAATGTAATAATTTTTCCTGTACTTATTTTTCAATAAGTTAAACATATAAGTTCTTATTAATTATGATTATTACAAACCATCCCTTGGTTCCATCCAACTCAAAACCTGAACTGATCTGAGACATAAACTCAAGTGAATTCAGGATCTCCATGATTGGAAACAAGTACCATGAGTTAAAGTAAAAACAAGGAGAAAATTGTTTTCCCAACGAAACGAGGATAAATAAATACGCAGAACATGTATAATAACTAACAATAACTAAATATGAATAAATATACAAAAAATATGAATGAAACATCTATACAAAAAACATTATAAATAAAAATCTAGGATTTAACCACACAACACAATATCTATGCCAACTCTTAGTCACCATGATCAATAAGACCATCCCACTCCATGAGAAACTGAACTCGAAGCCTGAACCTGAAAACAGCTAGGGTCAACCAAAATCAAATGGTACATTTAAGGTGTGACCTAAAACAACTCAATATGAAATCACCATAGAATCTATACAATTCCTTTCATCAAACTATCTATAAACACTAGTGTTAAACCCCAATATAATATCACACTATTAATCATTTAATGACACCAAACCCAACTTCAACAAGATAATTTTTTAAAACAATACAAACAAACCATTTTTTGTTATAAAATAATTTAACGATTAATAACCATTTTTAATTCCATATTCCATGTAGAAATATATACCATGTAATAATATGGGGATAACCAGAAAGTGAATGAAACAAAATCCAAATGGCATAAACTGGAAGGGATGAATTCTAAACATGTTGTAGAAACAAATAGAATATACATACTGTGATTCATGAAGATTTTATAAACATCAATTGAGAGAACCCTAGACGTATTCTGTTAGGCCTCACCTACTAGTGAATTGTGTAGATCTATTATAAATAACCAAAATTCTATTATAAACTAGCTAATCTAGTGGCACGTCCCACCTAGCCCTATAAATTCAGGGGCATACCAACCTATCTTATTATAGTTGCAAAGAATCCATCATGTGACCCTCTGAAATATGATCATGAATATAAGGATCACAATTGAAAAACCCTGTGAAAAGGGAGCCCATCAAATGGATGGCTCACCTGACCCACAACCACTGGACTTTCCTAACAAAACCAATAACACCACTCATGTGATAACCCATAGTAGGGAAGTCTCCCAATGTTTTACACTTGTCATTATGATTCATACTTAAGTACCAGTCTGGCCACCATATCATATTGGTATCAAAATCCATATTACCTAAAATTTTAAAATATCAACCATTCCATCACATCAAAAAACATCAAAACTATCCTTTCCAAAAAAATCAAAAATTTAGCAATGGGCCTTTAAATTTTCCAATTAAAATTAATATATATATATATATAAACATTTCAAACTACAGTAAAACATAAAAAAATATGAAAAGTTCTAAATGGAGATTTATGACAATCATTCACCGAAACATATCTCAAAATGACATATAAGAAATGATCTAAGGGAAATATTAGAATCCAAATGTACATTCAAAAGGAAAACTAACACACCATTTGAAACCATGGTATATTTTGAAGAAAACTAATCACTCTTAAGTTTCATCATCATTTTCATTCCAATCTATGTCTTCACCCTTTGAAAGCATGGATGTTCTTACATCCAATGATATAATTTTATTTGAATTAAATAATTCAAGAACAATTTTCATAAAACACCACTTTCCCTTATACAAATACAACAGGGCACCCATAAACATCACACTATACAAGTCATAAATTTCCACAAACATGGTCCAAATTGCACTCCAATGCCTCCATAAAAATATTACCATGTACAATAAGCACTTAAAGAATAAAATTTCACTTTAAGTGAACAATGAAAATTTCAATAAACCCCTAGTGTGAATACCTATATAACATTATTAATGAATACCATTTAAATCCTCTTCCACAATTTTTTTTCATACAAAAAAACACCTTACCAAGAAAAACAATCATTACAAAAGAATGAGACACATATTTTTATAATATTTAAAAATACTCAATCATCGAATGGAATTAGTCAAAAATGAACTATATGGAAACAGTGACCTCAAGGATTTTCTAACACAATCAATCGTCCGTAGGTGGAAGATACAATAACTAGAGACAATCAACACATCAAAACTCTTACCCTTAATCTGGTGTTTATAAAAAAGAGTAAATCTACCTAGAACTACCTTGTAATAAGCGATATATATGATATAAAGTTTATATTGTCCTATAATGGGAAGGAAAATCATTGTAGAACCTTCAAGGTGATTCAAAACAGATGGAGGGGAGACGATGAACTTTGAGGATACCAAGGTGCGCCTAGGATAAACATGGGAGGAAAATACCTAGTTATGTTTTAAATATCATAGGGGAAAAAAGGATGTTAAATTTTATTAATAATCAAGGATACTGATCTATTTTGGATGCATGGTTTTCAAACTCATATGTAAATTATGAGGTCACCACTTCCCATATGAACATAACCAAACACACTATTGCCGCACGTTTTCCAAAACAATGTGCAACCATTGTGACTTACCCCTAGACTTGAAAACATACTGCACAATTACATTCTCAACGATGCAAATATAATCCTAAGTTTTCACTAATCGTGTGCCCCTTGCAGCAAAGTTGCAAACATCCATTTTTCAATAGAAACTAAAAAAATTCAAATACGGACTATACTCGAACCTCAACCAGAGAATCCAAGAAAATTAAAAGAATAAGGTAAAAATGATTTAAAACATTGAGGAATGAAAAAAAAATCTCAAAATGGAATACATTTTTTTAAATGAATTCATAAGTGTGTAACTATTTAATTTCATATAAACCCTCCATGCATAATGGAATGAGGTTTTTACGAAAGATAATTTTCTTAGAATATATGATTTCAGTTTCACTCTATAAATGGTAATAGTCATTATATTAATTTCAATTCACATGGTCGGATATATAAAATAACAATATAATTTTTACCATTTTACATTAAGGGTAATTTTAATTAATTAAATGGAGTAACATTATTCATTTTTTATCAGTTTTCTAAAACATTCATTATAAATCACAAAAATAAACATGTATTAAAATCTAATTTTATGATGATTTAAATGCATTTAATGAAAATAAATATAACTATAGAAATTTTATCTTACATTTAAATATATTTAAATTAATTTCTGTGCTTTTAATTTTATACATTTATTAAATGAAATGATTTATTAAATAAAATCAATATTTTTCATTATTCACAAAAAAAATCTGAAATATACCAAATTTTTACCATAAGGTAATACTTGAGATGATGTTATCAAAAATTTAGTTTCTTCAATCAAATAATTTTTATAATTATCCATTAATTTAATTATAAAATCTATATAAATAAATATTATTTTTTTATGAAAAAAAATATTTTTATGATCGAAAGACATTACCATGATTTTATTGATTATTTTCTAAGCAATTATCAAAATATTATATATATATATATATATATCATCACTTATTTAATACTTATAATATTAATTGATTTGGTTAATTATTAAAATGTTCATTTTTAAAAATCATTTTCAATTTTGGTTCAGTGTTATGTGTCACACACTCTATCAAACATTTTTTTCTCTTTAAAAAGCTTCAGGAATTACCTACTTCCATATTTTAATAAATTTAATCTTATAAATTAAAACCCAAACATGATATGAAATGGTATGATACATCATAAAAACTTTTTTGTAAACCCATATTATAATATAGTTTAAAAAATCCTCATTGAAATGATAGAAAAACACATTTAATGGTCATCACATAACTAGGATTCATAGTATGAGAACATTATTCGTATGTAAAAATATGGACATGGAAGAGAAAATAAACCAACAATCTAATTGATTGTGATAGAGAACATTGTTAATAGAATGTTAATTACCCTAAAACAATATTGTTTTGAAGGATGGACTGACAATCAATTCATCATAAATGATCATAACATGGAAAAAAAATTGATTCATTATTTTTTAAATGAGTTAAGGAATTAATTTATCATCTAGACTAGGAACATAAACAAATATACTTTATTGGAAAGAATAATTTCATCTTTTCATTAATTTCCACCATAATAACATATTTATCTCCAAATGATTAGAACAAAGGATAAGTTGTCTTAATGACGGATTCCCTAGAAGAAACATCTATATAATCACATAATCCAAAAAATATTAATAATATATTACTACTATTTAATAGTATTTATGATTATAAAGGTAAAATTCTGAAACAATACTTTTAAAATTTAAAAAAAATCGAATTAAAATTAAAGATTAAACTTATAAATTTCATATATTTTTTTAAATAATGACATTATTGGATTAAATCTATGTTATTTGTGATATGGTTCCAAACATATAATCTTTAGGGGATTATTATTTACTAAATAAAGGTTTATAATGAAATTTCGAATTTAACAATTCATATCCCCCATTTTTGTAAAACAAGGTGTCAAACGAGGAACATTATTATGAAACAATTATCACTGATAATAAAAAACTAATGATAAGGAAATATAGTGGATTTGTAAATTAGGTACATTACAATACAACAGAAAACAATGATTACATCATCATTATTGAAAACATCCTTGACATGCTGATATTATTCCATCATATATAAAATTGTAGATGATAACCTAAAGAAATAAACAAGAAAGTCCTAAACAATAAATCTCAATAACAAAATAAGAATAGAATAACACGATGAATGTAATACATGATAGAAAAGATGTATATCAATTGGGAATAAATGTATTTAAAACCTTAAATATGAAAAATAAAAATAAAATAACATGATAGTCATAATGGAAACACGGGAAATGTGAAATCAACTGAAAACATTATATCACAAACATAGTGAAAGGATAACTACAAAAAGACATGATGTAAAATGTCTCGTGATGGATTAGGATAACTCATTAATCTCTTTAATGATGTATAATGAGAGTGATTAATGAGATTGGAATAGGTATCTTATAAATTGGTAATCAAATATAAAGTCATAAATTTATAGGTAAACATAACCAAATTACCACAAAACGAAACTAAGAGTCAAAAAATAAAATAGTTGCTTGAATAAAAAAAGGGGGGAAATCCACTACCATGATAGTGTGATTTGAAAAGCATTGGTGGAGCTTCAAGAGATATTGAGGAATCTTTTTTGGACAATAGATAATGTATTTTTGATTAAGGAAGTGATCCATGGTTTACGAGAAAAGAGAAATACAATATTTTATATGTTTATATAGGAAAATAGATAAGAGATCATTAATATTCCTAACACATATGTATCAGGATCTATATAATATAATAACAAAAACCAAAATCATTAACATTATATAAGAAAATGGTATATTAAAAATCATGGTGGTATTCATTATATCATAATTTCATGTTTTGAACATAGTAAAATAATATCATTGTTGATGTGGAAGTGAGTCATGTTTATAAAGGAATGATTTTAATGCCTTAAAATATATTACATCTCTTAGAGGATTCATAAAGGATTTATAAATTTTATTAAATATATATAATATTAATTTTTTTAAAAGTTAATGTATATATTTTTTCCATGGATATCATTTATAGTTTTTATTAAAAAAACTTCTGTCATTATGATTTTTTAATAGAGACTGTATACTTCATACATTATGTAAATTTAATCGAATATTTTTTTAAGAACCCGATTTTTTCTATATAAGACTTTGGAATTTTTTTATGTTATTCCAGTGCAGCGTCTTCAGACGGCGTATGATTATGAGCCCCGGTGTGGATAGAATTAAATTTTAAGTCTGCTCGCACTGGGAACACCAAGTTAAGGAAATAACTCTTAAACAGTAGCTTGAACGGGAACACCAAGAGCACCGTTGAGTCCAGAGCATGACTTTTACCCTAGGATGGGTGTAACTTTTGTGGGCATGGGCCCTCTAATTAAACACAACGAGGGGTGTTTTTGTAATTAAGTTGTCTCAGACGTTAGATTTTATATCTTTCAAACAGAGCGTCAGATTAAAATTATGAGGCCACCATTCTGCTCGAGAGGTGGTGTTTACCCTAGGAAAGACCTAACATTCACTGCATTTGGGGTTTTGAACGCGGATTTAAATTGGGTTGAGTTTTTCATGAATTATAGTTTTAATTAATTTTCTTTATTTAATCTCTTATTCTTCCTCCCACCCTCTCCCTGGAGAAAACCATCTCATTCCTCTCCCATGAAACTCCCCTCCTCACATTCTCTCTTCCTCCTTCACCTCCTCCTCCTCCCTTTGGCGGATGATGACAAAAATTCGAATCGTGGCGAGCACATTCTCCATCATTGATGATCGCTCGAAATCCAGGTAGGATTCGTCAATTTTTGGTTTTTGTCCCTTTGATTTATAAGATTTGTCATTGATTTTTATCTGCTTCTTATCAGTGATTATCATTCTTCACACAATCCCTTTTCTGATTAATTATTTTTATAACAATTAATCTTAGTTGAACGTTTTAACGGCGATGAACCGATGTTCGTTCCTCAAAATTTTCAATTGTGATTTGATTCTTCGCCCTTCGTATGTTCATCGTCGACTGTTCTTTTAACCGGAGGATCGGTAAAACATGCGATAATAAATTTTTCCGGAATCAATCCTTGATGCAATAAACCTTTTATGCGAACATAGATTTGGGTTTAAGAGCACTAGATAGGTTCTATATGGTTTGAAGGGAGTTTGAAAATAGATTAAAGACCGAATCAAGTGTTTCATGTGTAGTCTAGAAAAGGGGAGGTGCGATACTCGGATGGAGATTCTTGAGTCGATCGAGTGGTCAGGATCTGACCACCAATCACAGATTGAATGGTCGACATGAGATAAATGGCCGAGGTCACTTTGGATGCCACCGTTTGATCAGGGCACAACACGGGTGTTAATAGTGTGTTTTGTGGTGGTAGTCGGGTGATCTTCAAATGAAGCCCTAACTATGTGAGGGGAGGCCTCTAGGGATGTAGAATGGTTGTATGTGATTTGAGTTAAGATACGACTAATGAGAAGGATTATTTATTTTATAATAAATGATATTAATTTTAATCAATTTAAAATAAAATTAATTAAAACGGTGTGATTCTTGAAGACCTTGGATGAATTGAGGTCTTTGATTATCATATATATATATTCTAATAATAAAAAATAGCTTTTCTTTGAGATGAGGCCTTGGCCCATGGAGAGTTGGTGTCTTGAGAGAAGAGAGAATAATATATGGGATAATAGAAGGGAGATTGGTGAGATAGTAAAAAAAGAATAAAATATAAAAAATAAAGGGAGAAGGAAATAGTGGGGCGTGACCCACCATTGTAGCTTTAGGCTCATGGGGGAAGGGGGAGGAGTGACCCACATTATTTTGTATGTATTTATGATTAAAAAAATAATATAAAATATTATTATTGTTTTTTTTTGGAAAATTATCTTATCGGTTATATCTTTTAACCCACGCATCTATTTGACACGTTGTTTGCGGCAGAGTGATCCTGACCTTGAGACGGTATTTTTGAGTCCAATATCGGATACTTGATTCGTGGCTGAGGCATGGGCCCCATGGGCCGTTGTTCGAGTGGGTTGTGACTTTTTATAACTTTTTCATCGAACGTATGTTCGGGTTGAATGGGTAATCAATTCGTGGTGTACCGGTAGAGGTTTTTCCCACAGTGTTTGCAGGGAACCCATGGCGTGTGATCACCTTCACTCCTGTGAGAGTGAAGTAAATGTTTGAAGAGGTGTGGTTGGCCATGCTAGGGCTGTGGTGGAAGCAAGTATTGAACTTACGTTTTTTCCCTTTTTGCATTGACGTTGGACATCATGGGCACGATAGCCTTTGGGCTGAAAATTTGATATACTCTGAGAGTATACGAGAACGCTTGGAGGCACTTTTTATAGTTTGTACATGAGAACGTTTGTTCTTGGTTTTTCGATGTGTTAGGTTCACACATCGTGTGGGACCCATGTACGTGGTTGGATTTTGTAGCCTAGAACCAACTATGTTGTACATTATTCATTAATAAAAGCCTTATCACATATTTATTGTTCATCTGTGTAAAAATGCATGTGATAATGTCCTAAGGATAGATGTGGCATTAAAGGGTCATAGTGGATCCATGCTATGATGACAACTCAGAAGTGCCATAACACTATTCTTGAATTTTTGTTTTAGGTATGGATGATATTATTTAGGGGACACAAATAATACAGGCCATTAGGGGTGAGGACTCATAAAACATTGAGGCACCATATCATGGTGTGCGCCCTTGGTAATATCCAGGAGGATATTATGAGAACGAGACCTGCCAGTAGGAAATCCACATTTCATAGTGTCATTAGATGTTCCTATCTGCAGATGTGTGTATTGATCCTTGGACATTAATATTATTATTAATGGTTTTTACAACTCACACACTTACATGTATTAATGAAAACTGTGACGACACAATGTTCGTTGCGAGGTAGGATAGATTGGGTGAATCACGAGTAATACTGAATAAATAGATATTATGAGAAATGAGTTGTCCCTTATGTTCCATAACGGAAGTAGATATCTTAGGCCCTATGATGGAATAGATATAGACTAAATAAATCCATGGCCATGGTAAGGAATGGGCGAGTTCGCTTCTGGAAATTCAATGAACGAATAATCAAGAACGTGGGTTGATGACACTAGCATGAAACCCGCTTGATTCTAGATATCATTAAAAGGGGATTAAATTACACTATAAGCATTCGTATGAGGTGGCACATCATTGCGGCGTTAACTTCTTTCTCTATGGGTTCCTTGGCTTGTTTCTTGACGCTTACCTTAGACTTTATTCAGGCTTCGCCTAATGCCCCTGAGAAAGGGGCCTAGAGGGTCACACACTAGGTCTGTCAAGGTATCTCAGTTAAATATTAATTTAACAAGTTAAATAAAGATTATTCCCCATTGTTGTTTAATAATTATTTATGTATGCCTGATCACATTTATTTTTACACTAGTTATAAGAGATAATATATTTTAGACAAAATAATATTTATTAGCAAGTAATGTAGTTATATTTATTTAATAAATAAATATCCATTACTCAAGGTCTAATAAATGTGGTGGAGGAAATGAAGGAAAGTGGAAAATAAAAGTACACGTTGTGTATATTAATTATACACACCCTGTAGTTTTATGTAAAACAAGTACACGACATGTATTAATGATTACACGCCGTGTAGTTTTACCAATCTGGATTTAGAAGATATAATTTTATTTTATTAAATGATATTTAATATAATGAATGTTGGTGCATGTCATGGAATTAATAATTCGACATGGGGTTTTTAATAAGAGTTAATTAAATAAATAAAACACGTAACTCATTTATTTATTTTCATAACTCTATAACCTCAAACTCGATTATAAATATCCTCACAACCCCAACAATTTTCCATAACATGAAAATCATTGTACACAACAATTCTGGAGAATTATTTCAATCCTGAAAGAACTCTTTCCTCCAAGAACGCTCTCAAGACCGAGAGATCAAGGAGATCGAAGGAGGACATCGAAAGCGAATTTTCTTCCGCGCTAGCTCCCATAGATCCCTTTGGTGATGTCCGAAGATATGTGTCACACGTGTGGATCACCGCTAGAGGAATCCTACAGTTGGATTCTAGGACCCAACGACGAATCACATGATCGTGACCAGAGACATCAACGAAGAAAGAATACCACCAAGGTAATTCTTGTGAATTAATTAAATTAATTATAACCAACATATGATGATCCTATCTATGTGGTTCTGGGATTCCATCTTATGTTTTTTGTTCTTCGTTCCATTCCATTGATTCGGCATTTAATATCCTGATGGAGCTCAGATTAAACATTGATTAAACGTTAAAATTAAATTTAGGAAAACCCACCAACGCACTTCCACTGCACCCGGAACCTACAAGTGGTATCATAGGGGTCATATCATTGATTATAATTATTTTGTTTTTCTTTGATGTTTTACTCATTTAACAATTTAGTTGTTTCAATTCAAGTTTAATCGTTCTAGAAATATGATTCTCGATATTTTTTCCTCCTCCCTTGTTCCTTGTTCACCTCACATAAACGAATTTTTCTTTTAGTTTTTATTAAAATAAAGTAGAGGAACTCATCCGGAGGAGCCAAACATTTCTAGTCGTACAATACCATAATACACGTCGTGTATTCGGAAGTACACGTCGTGTAGTCTAGGTTCAATGAATTGACTGATCCACCAAATTCGGTCGTGTATTGGATCTTATCTAAGTCATTAATGACACTGTGTGTTGACTAGGAACATGTGGCACACGGTTTCCGAATTACACGTCGTTTGGTCCAATGAACATTGCGTGTAGTCCCTTCACGTTTCGGTTAGACCATGTACCCCATACACAGCTTGCCCGGCTGGAAACCGTGTAAAACTGAAACTACACGGCGTGTGTCCCACTGAACACAGTGTGTACTCTGAAAATTTCTGAAGTACATTAACACGCCATTTTCCCGGGCGTGTAATTCAGATGGACATTGAAAAAAAGTACATGTCGTGTAGTCAGAACTACACGCCGTGTACTCGTTCAAATTACGCAATGAATGAGAATTCACCGGTTTGCCTCCAATGTACAAGTTACATACAAGGATAATTTTAAATGAATTTATTTGTTTCATATTATGATGGATGAGAATACCAAGGAAATTCAGGGAAATGTTTTAAGATAAAATGATTTATTAATTAAAGATAATTAATTAATTCGAGTGTGATATATCTTAAAGAATAATGATTAAAGAATTGAATGATAGTTTTATTTATGTGTAAATATCGCTGCATGTATAGATGATCATGATCTAGATCGAGACCTTTGTATGTGAATGGTTTCTTTTAATTTATTTAATTAAATAAAATTTATTGGCGTGTGAGTCGTCTCCTCGTTAATATGTAGGGCATGTGCACCCAAGGATTCTTTTAGGTAAAAACGTATTTTTACCCCTCACCTGCGTGTGAGATAAATTCATATGTAATGGATGGAGCTCCCAAGGTAGTGGAGGCAGCTCATGTCAAGAGCCAAGGTGAAAACCAATCCAAGGAGATACAAAGGTGGGCATGTGGGAAGCTATAAACATGAACCCGAAAGGTTCAAGGTGTTTCTCCTCTTGGTATTGGGTTAGTTTATCAACCGTTAGATAAACTAACCAATAGAAAAATTTAATGATCATACCATTTATTTTATTTCTTTCAGTTGCATGGTTTATTTATTGTGGGTGTTTTGTCACGATCACACAATTAATGAATTAAATGAGCATGCAAGATGGGTCTAAAATAAAACCAGCTTATACGTAAATATTATCTTAGACACAGTTAATCACTTAATTATAAAAAACTTAATAATATAATGCATGTAATAAAAGATAAGAAATTGGAAATTTACGCATAAGGATAAAATCTCTCAAAAGAAATATTATGTCGGTATAGCCTTCCATAATCTTTGTTAGAATTGAACCATAGTTCAAAAAGCTAGACCAACCCTAGTTGGGGTGATTTCAATTATTGGGGAAATATAATTCAAGGTTTTGGGCTGAATTGACTTGGTTAGAATTAAGGGTTGACTACCACAGCAGGACTTGGTGTGACCAAGAGGCAAAGGTTTAGGAAATCCAAAAATAAAAGGATTTCAGGATTGGGGAGTCCACTCAGCGGATCACCGAGCTACGAGTTAATGCAGTTGGCCTTTGGAATGCCTAACTAAAACCCTTCATGTTGCTTGACCAACCCTAGTTGCGGTAATGCGAAGGGAAATATGTATCCTTGCCACAAGAATATTCAGGCAACATAATATTCTGAAGTCAATGGTGAGTACTATTGGATTTCGATAAAATAGTGGGAGACTAATAAATTTCAATAAATTTATTTTTCTCAGTTTTTTAATAAATTAAAAACCATTTCTCATCTTAATTTGTACAAATGAAAAAATTACTTCAAACATATCATTGTGAACCTAACTCGAGAAGGAAAACCTTCTCACCGGCACCGATTTCCAAGAATGGCAGTGGCGTTTACGCGTCATCCTTCGCCACGAAAGGAAATTGTATGTGCTGGAAGAGCCTATTCTAGTTGCGCCTGGGAAAGAGGCCAGGGATGAGGAATTATCTCTCAATATGAAAAACATTGATGATTCCATAGATGTCCAATGTTTAATGCTATCGGTCATGTCTAATAAGCTCTTGAAGCAACATGAAAACATGGATGCGTATAACATGATGTCTCACCTTAAGGATCAATACCAAGAGAATCTGAGACAGGAGATGTATGAGATCTCCAATGCATTGTTTACAAATAATCATGGAGATTATGCACCAGTTGGGCCTCATGTAGTCAAGCTTACTGGCTACATTAAACGCTTGGAAATCATAGGGATTAAATTCCCAAATGAGTTTCATACAGATCTCATCCTATCGTCACTTCCTGAGACCATCTCTAGCTTCATTGTCAATTATAAAATGAGCGGAAATGAGCAGATTCTATCAGAGCTTGTAACCTTGATTTGCCTAGTAGACAAGGACATGGGGCGTGACAAACCCACATTCCTTATAGTGAACATGAAAAGTACGGACAAGGAAAAGGGGACAAAGACTTATAAACAGTCTGAAGCCCCCGAGCACCATCCCTCCAAGAAGGGGAAGATCTAGAGGCAGGGCAAGGAACATGAGGCGGTGTGTTTTTCAAGTGGCAAGCAGGGCCACTGGAAGAGAAACGGCACCCAGAAGCATGGGGACGCTAAAGGTGAGTTTTTTATCGAGTGTAATCTTTCCATTTCTACACATTGGGTATTAGATACTCCTTGTGGGCCTCACATCTGTATTCAAATGTAGGAACCAAGTAGATTTAGAAAGATTGCTAAAGGAGAGTTGGATTTTTGAGCTTCCAATAGCGCAAGGATGGCTGCATTGGCTATTGGTGATTACCACCTCTCATTGCCGACTAGAATGATGTTGGTTTTACATAACTGTTATTATTTACCTAGTGTTACCAAGAAAATAATTTTCGTATCTTGTTAGGATATGGATGTATTTATTTTCTAGTTTGGAAATAATGGTTTTCTCTTTTATACGAAGAATGTATATAATGGTATGGAACATTTAAATAATGGTTTGTATGAATTACATTACGAAAACCAAGTGTTGGAAATCGATAATGAAACAAACTCAAATGACTCATGCATCACCCAGTTGTGGAATCACCATCTTAGTCATGTGAATGAGAATTGATTATCAAAGCTCTGCCAAGATGCCTAATTAGACTTTACTGAGCTAAAACCATTTGATAGATGTCACACTTGTTTACAAAGAAAAAATGACCAAGCCACCTTTTGGTGGCCAGGGTGAAAGGGACATAGAGCTTCTAGGATTGGTACACTCAGATGTGTGTGGACCATTTCTAGTAGAAGCTAGAGGTGTATATTCTTACTTCATTACTTTTACTGATGATTTGAGTAGATTTGCCTATGACTACGGGAGTCTGGGATTCTATCTCAGCTCACTCCCCCTTATACACCATAGTGGAATGGTGTTACTAAAAGGAGGAACCACACCTTGTTGGACATGGTGAGGTCGATGATTACTCATGAGGATCTTCCATTATCCTTTTGGTGATATGGATTACAAAATACAGCATACACATTAAAACGATCACCAAATAAGGCGGAAAATTGAATTCCCTCCGAGCTGTGGAATGGAAAGAAACCCATTTTGTTGCACACACGAGTATGGGGATGCGAGGTGTTTGTTAAGGCCTCCTCAGGAAACAAACAAGCACCCCCGGGCACGAGGTGTATCTTTATATGATATCCCAAGGAAACAAAAGTATATTACCTCTATAACCCTTCAGACAAGAAAGTGACTATCACCAGACAAGTCGTCTTTTTTGAGAGGGATAACATTCTCAAGATGGATAGTGGAAGAAAGAATGACTTCGATGAAGTTGATTATCAAGATATACAAGATTTGGTACAGGAACAAGCTCCACAGGCCCCCATGGAAGAGGTTCCAAAAACACAAGTACTGTATAGGATCTCAAGAGAGGTAAGGGAACCAGAGATATTTGGTTTCCTAGTCATCGTGGATGGTTAATCATTATTTTTGGACAATGATGAACCTTTCTCCTGCAAGGAAGCAGTAGAAAGCTCCAAAGCTGCAAGATGGCTAGAATCTATGAATTCTGAGATGGATTAACTATATCTAAACCAAGTCTAGGTTCTGGTCGTTGAGTGATTTGATGTAAATCCTGTTGTATGGAAATGGGTATTCAAGAGAATGCTAGATATTGAAGGTCAAGTTAACAACTATAGGGAAAGGCTAGTGGCTAAAGGGTTCAGAAAAAGTCATGGAATTAACTATGAAGAAACCTTTTTGCCAGTTTCCATGTTTAAATCCATAATAATCATAATTTCCATAGCAGATTAACATGACTATGAGGTTTGGCAGATGGAGGTCAAAACAGCATTCCTTAACGGGAAACTTCAAGAAGATGTCTATATGACACAACCAGAAGGGTTTGTGACACCAGGTGAAGCCAAATGGGTTTTCAAGTTGTAGAAATCCAATTATGGATTAAAGAAAGCATACAGGTCAGGGAACATTCGATTTGATGAAGCCATAAAGGAGTTTGGTTTCATTAATAATGAATGTGAGCCATGTGTTCATAAGCGGTTTAATGGGAATACGATCATTATCCTAGTAGTATATTTTGACGACATATTTCTTATTAGAAACAATGTACTAGTCTTACAGTCAGTTAAGGATTGGTTGAACAAGTGTTTCTCCATGAAGGACTTGGGTGAAGCAGCCTACATTCTTGGGATCAGGGTAATTCTTGATATATCCAAGAGGCTTCTTGGACTATGTCAGGGTACATACATTGACCAGATACTAAAGAGATTTAGTATGGAACAATCCTAGAGGGGATTAGTTCTAGTGTCACGTGGCCTACATCTGTATAAGAAAATGTGTCCTCAGAAAAAATAAGAGAATGATTGAATGAGTATGATCACATACGCTTAGGCTATAGGATCCATCATGTATGCCATCTTATGTACTAGGATTGATGTTTCATATGCACTGAGCACGATAGGAAGATATCAAGAAGATCCCAGAGAACAGCATTGGACTGCTGTTAAGACTATCCTTATGTATCTAAGAATAACTAAGGATATGTTCCTAGTGTATGGAAGAGACAAGGAGATTGTCATTAGGGGGTATGCTGATGCTAGTTTTCAGACATATCAGAATGATCTGAAGTCGCAATCTGGATATGTTTTCTATCTCAATGGATGAGCTGTGACCTGGAAGAGTTCAAAGCAGCCAATTGTCGCCGATTTTAGAGTAGAGTCCGAATATATAGCAGCTTTTGATGCATACAAGGAAGCCTTCTGGATTCGGAACTTTTTCCAGGAGCTTGATGTGGTGCCTAGTAGTAAAGATCACATTACATTGTATTGTGATAATACTGCAACGGTGGCTCTTGTGAAAGAACCAAGGTCACATCAATGGACAAAGAATATAATCTGAATGTATCACCACCTGAGGTATTTATATCAAATGGGTGAAGTTGAAGTGAGTAGAGTGTCCATAGAAGATAACGTGGTGGACCCCATGACTAAAGGCCTATCTCAACTGATGTATTAATATCATTTGACAGCTAGCTGGTTACAGGTTGTTAGAAGTTGGCTCTAGTCCAAGTAGAAGCCTGTGGGATTTGGTGGCCTAGAACCAACTACTTTGTACTTTATTCATTAATAAAATCCTTATTACATCTTGATTTTTATTCTGCATGACAATGCATCTGATAATGTCTTAAGGATGGCTATTTTATTAAAGGGTCGTCGAGGATCCCTGCTATGATGAGAACCCGAAAGTGTCATAACACTGTTCTTGAATATATGTTCTATGGCCAGATGATATTATTTGGGGGACACAAATAATACATGCCATTAGGGGTGAGGACTTATAAATCATTGAGGCACCATCTCATGGAGTGCTCCCTTGGTAATATCTAGGAGGATATTATAAGAACGAGACCTGCGAGTAGGAAATCCATATTTCATAATGTCATTGGATATTCCTATCGGGGGATGTGTGTATTGATTTTTGTACTTTAAGATTATTATTAATGGGTATTAAAACTCGCGCACTTAGATGTATTGACAAAAACTGTGACAAACCACTGTTCACAGTGAGGTGGGTTACGTTGGGTATGTCACGAGTAATACTACATTAATAGATAATCCGAGAAAGGATTTGTCCCTTCTGTTCCATAATGGAAGTAGATATCTTAGGCCCTTTTATGGAATTGATATAGACTAACTAAATCCATGGCTATGGTAAGGTATGGGTGAGTTCGATTCTGGAAATTCAAAGAAAGAATAATCGAGAACGTGGGTTGATGACACTAGCATGAAACCCAGTTGATTCGAGATATCGCAACAAAGGGATTATATTACATGTTAAGCGTTCGTATGAGGTAACACGTCATTGCGGAGTTAACTTGTTTCTATATGGGTGACTTGGCGTCTTGCTAGACGCTTACCTTGGACTTTAGGCAGGCTCCGACTAATGCCACTAAGAAAGGGGCCTAGAGGGTCACGCACTAAGTGTGTCCATGTATCTCAGTTAAATATTAATTTAAAAAGTTAAATAAATATTATTCTCGACTATGGTTTAATAATTATTTAAGGATACCTAATCGCATTTATTTCGACACTATTTATTCGAGAAAATATATTGTGGAAGAAATAATATTTATCAGCGAGTAATGAAGTTATATTTATTTAAGAAATAAATAGCCATTAGTCAAGGTATAATAAATGTGGTCGAGGATATAAAGGAAAGTATAAAATAAAAGTACACTCCGTGTATATAAAATATACACACCGTGTAATTTTATGGAAAATGAGTACATGTCGTGTATTAATGATTACACGTTGTGTAGTTTTTCCAGTCAGGATTTTGAGGATTTAATATTTTTTTATTAAATGATATTTATTTTAATCAGCGTGGGCGCATGTCATGGAATTAATAAATCGACATGGGGGTTTTCAATAAATGTTAATGAAATAAATAATATGTGAAATGTGTTTATTTATTTTCATAACTCTATAAACTAAACCCCGATTATAAATATCCTCACAACCCCAACACTTTTCAATAATAAGAAAATCATTGTGCACAACAACTCTGGAGAATTATTTCAAGACCGAATGAACTCCTTCCTCCAAGAACTCTCTCAAGGCCGAGAGATCAATGCGATAGAAGGCGGGCATCCCAAGGGAAAGGATCTTCCACGCTAGCACCCGGAGATCCCTTCGGCGACGTCCGGAGATATGTGGCACACGTGTGGATCACCGCTAGAGGAATCCTACACTTGGATTCTATAATGTAATGACGGTTCACAGGATCGTGACCGGAGACATCAACGAATAAATAATTACACCAAGGTAATTTTTGTGAATTAATTAAATTAATTATAACCAAAATATGATGATCCTATCTCTTTGGTTCTGGGATTTCATCTTAAGTTTTTCGTTCTTCGTTCCCTTCTGAATATTCAGTGTTTTATATCGTGATGGATCTCAGATTGAACGTTGTTTAAATGTTAAAATTAATGTTGGTAAAACCCAACAATGTGCTTCCGCTGCGCTCGGAACCTACATACGTGTCGTGTTCTACTTTACGTATCTTTGAACTATCACAACATAGAGGTTCACTCTGTTCTCAATGGTTTTATTAGCAGAGTTGTTTGGGTTCCCCTGTTCCTTTAGCTATGAGTTATTTCAGTATCATGACCCTTCGTGTTCCCTGGTATGGTCTTTGTGGATTCGATGTGACCAACACATTACGAGGTCATCAATCCTCTACCCTGGAGGTCGTTTCCAGTAGGGTGCAGAGCCCTAGTGAATCATGGGCGTAGACTCCCTAGCTGAGTATCGAGATCATATCTTCCTTCTGCGATCTACTGTGACACGTTTACATGGGAAGAGTTCCAGGTATCGGTGTGACCCACACTACACGAATGCTGAACCTCTACTAGGTGATTTTTTCCGTAGTTGGGTTCTTTCATGATACATGCTCCGTGTACCGTTGGCCAGTATTGTACCATCTAGTCGGGATGGCCAGATCAGTTTTGGGTTTACCCTCTAGTGGGGCTGGGCTGTGGGTTGACCATAGACTTTATAGGGATTACCCTCTAGCAGAGACTGGGCAGTGAGTTACCTGACGACCTCTTAGGGTTACCCTCAAGCAGAGACCGGGTAGGGGGTTACCTGACGGTCTCTTAGGGTTTACCCTCCAGTAGAGACAGCACAGTGGGTTACCCGATGACCTCTTAGGGTTTACCCTCCAGCAGAGACTGGGAAGTGTGTTACCCTACGACCACTTAGAGTTTACCTTCCAGTAGAGACTGGGCAGTGGGTTACCCGACGGCCTCTTAGGGTTTACCCTCCAGCATAGACTGGGTAGTGGGTCACCCGACGACCTCTTAGGGTTTACCCTCCAGCAGGGCTGGGCAGTGGGTTACCCGACGACTTCTCTCAGACTCAGCCATTTCTACTAGGCTTGTTTGTGTATTTTTTCCATGATTACCAGAGCAGAACCATTGGTTATATGGGTCGGTGTTGTGACAGCTTTGACTTTGATGATATCTCTCGACTGTGGGACAGTGAAGAGTAGTGGTTTTACTTTCCCCAGAACTCTCAAGAACAAGGGTAACACTCCCCCCCATGACGCGTCCATGTGATGCGACCTAAAACCATGTGGGAGAGTCAGTGCTGCCTAAAGAGGATAGTTTCAAGGTGCAGTAATTTGATCCCCTTGACTTGCAGTTCTGTGCAGACGTGCGGGATGCTGGGCATCGATTGTGTTTACTTCTAAGACTGTTGGTTACTCCCTTTCTTGGGATGAGATATGAGATGGAGTTCCCCTTACGATCTGGTTTTTGTTTACTGACTGAGCATATATATATTTATACCCTGTTCCAGTACCCACTCTTTGGGTTTTGGTTACTCTCCTCCCAGGAGAGGTGAAGATGCATGGGGTATGCCATGTGATTTACGTGTCTAGCTTATCGTGGTTAGACGAGTCTACTCTCCTTCTATAGGTAGTGAAGGCTCGAAGAGATGTTCATATTCTCACTATTTCAAGCTCCTTGTGTTTGGATGAGTCTACTTCGATTATGTTGATAGGGTTGAGTTTTACTCTTTACTTCACTCTCTGTTATACTCCTTTACTATTCTCTGTTCAATCTACTACTCATCTCTTTAGTATCTCCTTTGTTTCTCTGTGGAGCCTTCCGGGTATCCTACTTAGTGTTTTTATACTCACCCCTTCTTGTGATTTTCCCGCACCGTGTGTTCCCATACAGACAACGGACAGGTTGGTCATGACTACCGAGGAGCTTAGGAGTTTAGTAGCTTGGACCACGTACAGTGGTCACAGAGGGGTTTACAGGTGTGAGACTCTCAAGTTGTTTACTTTTGTTTACCTGTTTCTAGGTTGTGGAAACTTTCTGGTTGGGCGCGTATTTTTTCGATTTTCTTTTCAGTTTACCTTCAACAATTAATTTGTAGCGTTTAGAGGTCGATGCACATTTGGGGTTTATTTATATCAGTGAGTACTTCACATTTCCTTTTACTCTGCACTTCTGCATTGAGTGGGTTGCGTGTGTGTGTGTACAGGTACTTAGGCAAAGGCCTCCCTGATTTTTTGTGACTTCGTCGCAGGTCACCTTCCCCTGGCCTATGGGGGTGGGCTTGGGGTAGTTGCGGCTCAAGCCCAGGTAGGGTCATGTCGTGATAATTTTATTACATAGATAATTTGTAAAAATTGACAATATGATAGGATTTAGGTTATAATTTGAAAAATAAAATTCATTTTATCCCATTAATTTTCTATTTATATCATTTTTATCATTTAAAATATAAATGACTTTTATTGAGAAATGATGAGTTTTTTTACAATAATATATTTTCAACAGCTATAGAAATTAAACATGACATCATAAAAACTATATGAACATTTATATTATAAAAAATTATTTAATAAATATAATTTATTTAAATTTAATTTATGATAAAATTCTAATAATTATTCAAAAGGAATGTAATAATTAAAATTTTTTATAACTGAAAAATTTAAATTTATGTATTATCATACCAAGATATAATTTTTTCCAAACCTATTATTTAATATTATTAATGTTAAAAAAGTAATGGATAAAAAAATAATTATTAAAATAATATTAAGAAAATATATTTTTAATTTATTTGTTTCTTTATTTCTTTTCTTTTTTTAATTATTTATTACCTCAGGTTGCCTATTTTATATTTACCGTGGTAATACATTTTTACTATACTTACTATTCATTATGTAGTAATTATTTCCAATTTATAATTATGATGATTCTAAATATAGAATCAATATTATAAAAATCAATTGAATAGGTGTAAGAATATAATTCAATAAATACTCTAAAACATGATGGAAAAGTGTTTCTTGAAAGTAACATTTTTAAGGAAAATATGATTTTACATTAACTCTAGAACAAGTAATATTAATTACATGAGTATAATTAAATAAATATAGATATATAATATATAAATATAATTTAGTTAATTTCTTATTATGGTTAATTATAAGTAAATACAATTAGAAAATATTATGTATTTGCGAACTTTTATTCATAGAAATATCTTTTAAAGATTAAAAATAAACATCTTTTAAAATCTATTGTAAAGATGATTTAAATGTAATTAATTTAAATATATGTATCTGAATAATACTTATGTTACATTTAAATAAAACTAAAATAATAGGTGGTAATTAAAAGTAGATAATTTATTGAAATAAATACAAAATTTATATAAAAACATTATTTTCCACCATTCAATAAAAACACACTTTATTCTAAAAATCCCAATTTACCACCCTATGTTAATTTGTGAAAATTTCAAGTAAAAAATAGTTTTTTAACAATTAAAATTTATAACTATTCTAGAAATTAATAATAATATTTAGAAAATGAAATAAAAATAATTTTTAAGAAATTTTCTTTTCAAGAATGAAATACATTAACGAAAATTGATTTATTATTTAATAATCATTTATCAATATATATATATATATAGGATATATATATATATCATAAATTATTTGATCTAAATCGTATACAAAAAAATTAATGAATGGTTAAAATGATTATATTTAATATTCATTTTTTGTTTGTGTTTATTGTAACATATCATATACACTATTGAACATACTTTTCCCGTTTGAAAAGAATGTTATTGAATTGTTCCTCCCTTTAAAAAAAATTTTCATCATAATTAAAAGAAGATACAAGAATGAAATGAGGAAACATGGTCATAGAAAGAGTGAAAAGGAGGTTTCATTGTCATCACATAACATGTTTTCCCAGCAAGAGAACATTAGTTGAACGTGGAAACATGGACATTGAAGGGAAAACCAAACAAGAGAAATATGAAATTTCATAGATAACATGGTTGTGATATGTTTAATGGCCACAAAACCATTAGTATGTGAGGGAAAAATGACCAACAATTCATCAAAAATGATCGTAATATGAAATCATTTTTTTATTAAATGTTATTTTCCTAGAGTTTAGGACATAATTTAACATATAGAGTATGAAAATAAAAGAATTTAATTTCATTAAATGTACAATTTTTCCCATTTTATAACCTCCACTCTAATATTGTTGTTTTTTCTAAACAATGAGTCCATAAGATAAAAAAATTATGCATGAATCCCTAGAATAAAATTCTAGAAAATCACATAATCCACCAAATAATATCAAGATACTCCTAATATTTCCTCAAATTGAATATAATTATAAGAAAATAGGGTATGTTTAAATTAAAAATATTAAACAGACAAATGGGAATTCCATTAACATTAAATGTATAACTTATAAATGATGTGATTTTATATTGCATATGAATATCTCGACTTCAATATATAGTATCCATAATCTAGATCAGAAAAATTACTCTATTAGAATTCTTTTTTTCATTAGTAATGGTTTGTAATGAGGTTATAAATTTACCAAAAAATGTCCTAATGGCGTGTCAAATTAGGTCTGAATCATGGCTTGTTATCATGATCCAGTTCTATATCAAGTGTATCTCAACTTAGTTTTTTAGGGATTAACCCATATGTACATTTTTTCAAGGTCCACATCCACTTTTAGTATTTAAAAAGGGGTTCACTTGTTACAATCCAATTACTTGATACATTAAAAAAATTTAGGGATATATTAAAATGCATATTTTTATCCCTATGGATTTTAATAGACATTTATAATCCTAATCTCAATAATATATAGTGAATACTAAGATACAAACGTCAAAATTCATTTTGATAATAATAATTTATTCCATGATTTATTACTCAAGATTACACATAATTAATCATGGAAGATATATATGTATGAGGTATCTAGGAATTAGGTGCCATACATAAGAACATAAAATAAGGAATACATCAATATAATTGGAAAATTCCCAGAAATGGTCCTACTATTCAATCATACATAAAACGAAATTGGATAATTTTGAAATATACTTAAGAAATAGGTGTAATATAATTCCAATTAAGGGAATAAACATTGAATGCCATGAAAAATAAAATACATATTATAAAATAGGCATATCATTTTTTCATAATAAGGGGGAGAATAATAAACATGAACATTGAGAAATGATAAAACATGATAATCATAAATGGAACATGGGAAATGTGACAACAATATAAAAATATGCATCATAAACTCCATGGATGGATAAAATCCATGAAAACCTAATGGAAAATTTTAAATTATAGATTAGTTTAACTACATTACTTCTAGCATGACATATATTTAGACTAAAAAATTACCCAATGAATTGGTCTGGAATATAATTGTAGTCAAACCCGTCACATTCATTTAATTTTCGTGCATAATGTTTTGACATGGATTCTAAAACACAGACTCATATATCATCATAATTTTACATGATTGTAAGGTGTGGAATAAATAAATGTAATTCCATAATAAAAGAAATGTTTGTTTATTAATTTCAACACCACTGATATGAAATTGGTATGGGGATTCACTGTATAATTTTTTTGGCATGGGAAATGATGGGGAAGTTTTGGATGCAAAATAGGGAATATAAATTTTCATTTTATAAACCCAAGAATTATGTACATGGAAATTAAAATTTTTTTAAAAAATAAATAATATGGTATATAAATAGATGATCAAATCTTGTATTAGTTTAGGGGATTTGGAAAATTAGAACACAATATTCTAATTTGGTGAAATATATTCAACATATCCTATAAAGATCTTACCCTTTTTCCAACATAAAACCATTATTTATATCCATGGTAAAATAAAATAAATAAAAAAGGTGAGTTTAGATTATCTGTAAGGGTAAACAAGGAATATTTTAAATAGAACCTAAACATAATAATGTAAAAATAGGAAAATAGATTTTTAGAACCATACCATGACTAACATATATAATAATATGGTGTCATGAAATAAATCATGGAGATTCAAGATGATTAAATCAAAATGAAACATGAGCCATGAGAAATTTTCATTGGAATAAAACATAGAGTTGTGGAAAAAACAGAAGAATAGTAAATCATTTCCATATTAGAAAAGTATCATTTATAAGATCGTTATATTTGAAAATTTACATTATTGAAACATGTTAACCCCTCATTCTTTCTCTATATTACTGATATGATATTACTTACCTTTCCATCCCTAAATTACCAAACAAAGGTCATTAACCATTCCATTCATGTCTATTTAATTAGATATAAATTGTTACCAAATGAATTGTAGGTACATATAGGTACCACCCATGTCATAATAAAAAAATTCAAACGAATGACACAAAAACATAAGTCATTAATCATAAAATAACCTAAGGAATAAAATGGGTTTCTTAAACATTATTTCACCATAAGATAAATGATGTAAAATAAATGAATGTTATAAATATCAATTCATCATAATCGCAATAGAAAAATCTGGATAAAAGGTATAGTATACTATAAACATAATTATATTAAATAATTATTTTCTATATTGAATATAATTTTGATAGATATCTCAAAATTAATTCTTAATCAAAATAACCTTTCTTTTTGAAAAATGTTTTTTTCTCAAATTTAATTGAAATTTTAATATAAAATAATTTATTTTAAAATAACCATTAAATATTGCAGAGGAGGATTTATAGAAATAATTTCTTATTAAAGTATAAAAATCTGTTCATGCAATATATTTTAAAAAAACCTTTATTCTCATAATTTTTTCATTTAAGTCAAAAATTATCTTTTTTGTAAAAAAAATAAATATTATTTTAAATAAATATAGTAAAAAGAAAAAAATAGGTAAATATAAATTTCAAAATCAATAGGGAAATATTATACCGTTTTATGAATGACTTTTTAGAAAACATTGAACTGAATAATAAAAAATACCCAATAAATAATAATATATAAATAATCTCAAATAATAATGAGATTGGGAAATAATCACTTATCAATTTATAATTAGTTTAACAATAATCCTCTTAAAATAAATAAAAGTATATATATATATACATCATAACCCTGATTATAATATTCATAAAAAAATTCGTGGGTAGTATAAACACAACACACAAAAACAGGGGGTGTATAAGACATATGTCCCACACAAATAAATGTGAGACAATATAAACTTTTAACATTGGATTGGGTTCCTTAATATGTGTCTAAAAATTTTAAATAAGGGTTTAAATTTTTTTATTTATTATTCTAGAATCATATTCAATTTTATGATATCATAAGTGATCATATTATGCTATGTTTTTTAATAACATTATTACTTTTCATTCAAGTATTAAATTCATTATTTTCATACACATATTTTGTCAGATATGATTATGTTCTTCTTGTTAGGATATAGTTATATAATTTTCAGAATTATATTAATCTAATATATTTTATATTTTTTAATTATAATTATTTATATAATCATGGTTTAATGAGGATAGTGTCGAATGAATCGCTTCGCATTTTTGTTACGGTAGATCGTACGTACACATGGGTGATAATATTATTAATATAATTGTGGAATGGTATGGAAGTGTATGTAATATGTACTATTAAAAATTAAAAATCATGTTATAGTATTCATATATAGTAGTTTTTTTATCATTATACCCATGCATGTAATCTGGTGGTGAAAAATAGATTACACTATCCTGTAGAGAGGGCATGTTGTACGCTTGAATGGATGATGATTTTGTTTTTCATTGGATGGATAGTAGGTGGAATATTTTGGTTACATACCCTTAATATCATTTCATAATATGGGTGATACTATGGTTATTTAATTATAAAGGAAAAAGATCTAGAAGAGGAAGTGTATGAAGTAATGAATTTGAAATAATTTGGAGAGTAGATTACCTCTTATTCGATGAGCTCCCAACTGGATCTCCTCTTAATGGCACTTGAGTTGGTCTTTTGAGAATACAAGAACCTATATATTGATACTAAATAATTTTTTAAAAGAAATGGTAAGGTTTTAGTTTATATTTATGTCTAAATTTGAACTGATGTTGTCAGGGAGGATGTTCTATTTTATAATTATTGTAAGGGGCACATTTTAAATCTCCAAAAATATTAATTTATAATATATTAAAAACCGATCCAACAACATCCAAAATGACATAATTTATAGTATTATAATATATAAGCTTGTTATATCATCAAAAAATAAATTTTAGGCAAGTCTCTAGTCTTCATTAAAAGAAGTCCATTTAATTAACACTTAGTTATTCTATTTAATCTGTAACTAAGGTAACAAGTATATTTATTTTAACAAAATGTAATGTTTACTAATATGATGTATATTACACCATATATGAATACATTATATCATTTTATACAAAATAAAAATTATTATTTATATTTTGGAAATTGTTTTATGATTTTCAAATAACTTAATAATACATTATTTTCATAAACAATCAATATTTACAATTGTGAAACTATTCAATTTATTGATTTTTTAAAATATCAAGATAATATTTTATCCAAGAACAAAATATTTTATTATATCATTATGGGTCAAGGAATACTAAAATAATCATTATATATATATAAAATAAATAATTGTATTTATTTTAATATATCTAATAACATTAATATGATATTTGCATTAATAAAATATTTACTACAGTAGTTTTTTAATAATTTTATATAACTATTTGTTGAATAAAATTGAAAAAAATATCTTTAATAAAAATCCATTATATTTCATAATAATACTTATTGTAAAACATATCTTCTGGAAAATCACACATAAAAAATGTTAAAAGTATTAAAACATGAGTTTTAAAACATTAACATCACTTAAAATACAATATTATATGTGTTATAATCTTTTCCAAATTGCTCAAATTGGTATCCAAATCATCTCGTGGATTATGATGGTAGATATATACTATAGAAACAATACTTTCTCATGTTTTTTAGTCATTTAATGGTTACTATAATTTAAATAAAAAACTAATTCCTTTATTTTTCATTAATTAAAAATTTTTGCATCATCAATTTATAAGCCTTTGAGATGTTCATTTATTTCTTAAAAATTAAAGATAAATTACAATATTACATAAAATAATTTTATATTTTGAATAATCATTTATAATTGATATTTATTTTTGGTATAACCTTATATTAAAAATGATGTTGTTTTTAAAATTTGTGTAACGTCTAATTAACATTTAATAAAATAAAATAACATGGATGTCCAAATATCATCCAAGTGGCTTCCAAAGGATATCATTTATACCCAAGGATGAATTATGTAGCAACACACTAATAAAATGTTATTACTGAATGTTTAATGGTAATTTTATAATATATTTTCATTCCCTTAAATACACAATTTTACCTTTTACTATATTAATAAATATAATCGAAAATATTGTTCGTAATGGAAAAAATAAAAGAATGATATTTAAAAAATTTACACCCACTATTTAAAAATATAATATTTATTATTCAAAATTATAATCACCTAGGTTTTAGTAATTAATTTATATGTGTTCCCATGGTTGGTATGAGAAAAAAAATTTTAAAAGATAAAACTTTTCAAAATATTGAAATGTTTTAAAATAAAAATACAGTATTATATAAATTCAAATAACATAAATTATACCAAATGACAAATTATAAACAAATTATATTTTAAATCCATTAAAAAATATTACTTAACAATATAATTTTTTTTTTGAAATATGATTTTTTAATTAAAATTTTGTATATTTTTACTATTCATCAAAACATGAAACACACTATAAAAACATTAAAAAATAATCAAAAATATTTTTTCCATATTCAAATGAAGAAGTTTTTTTTAAATAGAATATTAAAATGAGATAAAAACATGATTTAAAATTATTCTTCCATCACAAGTTGGAATACTACATTTTTTAAATAATGGTTCTTTTATCCAAAAAATAGTATTTGTTATTATATCAATTTTAGAAAACGTTTAAGATGAATATTAACAATTATATTGAATATATTACATATAAATTAATAAAATCCTTGAAGGTTGAATTTATTATTTTATAAACTCACTGATTTTTATTTAAATAGTCTTTTAGAAAATCATTTCATTTAATTAAAATTAGTTTTATGTTTATTTACATTTAATTTCCCACAAAATAATTAATTATATATATATGTAAAGAATATTTTAAATATCCAGTCACTACTCTTCATATGTTCCATTATACTAGATATGTTATAAGCTAACATATTAATATTTATCTCCTCCCTCACTATTCACCGCTAGCTGACAATGACATTGGCATTAGGGGTAGTGAATCTAGATCCCCCTTCCACTTTGGTGGGGGGAGGCCCCTCTTATCCTTCATTCCGACCCTTCCACATTCCATTCCATCAATTCTCATACCCTAGAACACTTCTGAATCTCCCAGAAATCAATCTCAGACCAAAGGTAGTTGACCTATTTGAGGGCTCTCCTCCTCTTCCTATCTCGCTTTTGGAGTTCACCAATGCCTCATGTCCTTTTAACATAACACTGGTAGCTCGTTTCCAGCAATGAAATCGATCAATTTATTATATTGATATTTTTTTCTTTGACTCATCGAGTTTAAAGAAGAAAGATTTGGTTGGGCTTCTCAATTGCAAGCAATCATTAGGCTTGCACATATGCATTTTCATGCTATTGTGTGGTCCAGGTCACCCTGCAAACACAACAGATGCTTCATTTGCATCTTCCACTAGTCCATAGATTTTCACATGAAGAGGGATGCCCCAATGACTATGATTCTGGTAAGCCTCTCAGAACTCCCCCTTCAATTTCATAACACTTCTATCTGGAATGTTATCAGAAACATTATAGGACAGTTTTTGTGTTCCGATATTCGAAAGGAATAAGTCTGCCACCCCGTTTCCCCCCGAATCTGGGTTGAGGTTGTTTTGTCTAAGGTTCTATTTGATTGGGACTGGAATTCTATTGGTGATGAATTTATGGGGAAGAAATATTTCATCAATGAAACCAGGCATGATTTCAATATCTCTTTGTGTCGGCTGGGACATCTCATCCATGTGTGTCGTTCTGGGTCTCGAATCAGACAAATGAAGTTGGCGAAGCAGATGAGTAACATTGATGAAGTCCATGGAGATGTTCAGGTCAATCATTCCAGATAGGTTATTCATGAAGTTGTCCATAAGAGGTCAGTACTTCTTCTACGTCCCCATTTAAATATGCTTCAGTCGAAATTTCTCTCACTCAGGGTGAAATTACCATTGAGGGTGATCATATGTGTACTGGTGGGATTTCCCATCCTATCCAGCATAATGAATCCATGGGGAAGGAAATAAGGAATTTCAAATCATAAATCTTTTGCTGAGGTTGTAAAATATATTGGTGATTCATTGAATGGGAAGGCACCAGGGGACCAGGTGTTAGAGGCAGGCCTTCTAGGTAAGAAATAGGGTAGTGGATCGTTAAAGGCCTGGGATGAATTGAGGGTCTCCAATGCTTTCAAGTGCTTGAAAACTGGTTTTTCTGTCCTTTATTTTTTTCATTGGTTATATTGTTTATGATGAAGTGAAACCAAAACAATAACTAATTATTATTGTTATTAGTGAGAATTAGGGTGTGGAAACACTAGAGATAAGGTCACATTTCCCTATCAGGGAACTATTGGACCAAAAAGTATAAAATCAAAAGAAAATTGAATTTTATAAGAAGGATACCTCAATTCCTCTTAAGATTCATAACCAATTTTTATCTTTAGCATGAAGCGAGGAAAAAGATCAAGATCATGAAGTTTGTAAGAAAGTAATTCTAAAAAAGTAAAATAAATGGGGTGAATCAAAGTCTGTCGAAAACACCAAGATGATTGATAGAGATTGTGTCTACCAACAAGATACATAGTATGTGAATGAATTCTTCGAGAATATGAATGTTGGATCAAAAATAAGCAAGGGAAAATAATGAAACCATTAATCTTGAAATTTCTCAATTTAGAAGGGATGGAAGAAATCTATACCCTCCAATATTTATTCTCAACTCTCCAAAAAAATTGTTACCATATCTTCATGTATGAAAGGAGAAGTAGATATAGGAGGTACTGAATTTTAAACCACCAAAGGGAATCCGAAATGTGGAGAAAAAATCAAGGAAATAAGAAACGTGGAAGAAGACAAAGGAAACCCTTTGGATATCCTCCTTTATTCAAAAGAAGAGATTCTTGAATATGTTGTTTAGGTCAATGCCTCCAAATAGGACGTTAAAAATTTGTATGAAAGAATGTTGCGATTTGATAACAATGTAGAAAAGAAGAATGGATAAACTATCAAGACCGAATACTCGTGTGGGGATTCAATAATGGTAAAATTCACATGAAGGAATTCATGTAGTCAATAGACATAATTTCAAATCATTTTGTAGTTCATCTCAATGAGGATACAAATCTTAATGTCAGTTCACTTTAATGGGAGTTATATAAAGTTCACCTGTCAAACAATTTTGTCACGTTTTTAATAATTTTTTTAACTCTTTTAGTACGCAGTTCCTCAACTATGTTGAATGTTGTTTCCCACTTCTCTTAAAAGTGTTGTTTCAATAAAAAATTATATTCTTTCATAAAAATATAATAATAGTTTTTCATATAATAAAAGTTATGTTGGTGTTTCATGCCACACAGGATTATCATGGTGTGACATGAATTACAAGATATAAAATAACTATATCTCATAAAAATATCATGATGATACATTCTACCCCCCAATAAAATGAATTTCGATATATAAATTATCCTTATTATAAAATAATTAATACTCTAAAGTCATTCATAGAGACCGACATAAACAACACAAATAATAAAAATTAATTTTTAAAACGGAATTACAGAAACATTACAGTTAACCAAATCCAATAATTACTAGGTTTAAACATAATAGAATGTAGGTGGAATTTGAAAACATGGATATAAAAGTGAAATTGAACAATCATGTTCTGATGGAGTGTGATAGAAAACAAGATTTGGTGAAATTTTACAATCAAAAGACCAAAATTTGTAATTATTTAAGGGGCCAATTGATTCACCATACATGAAGGTAATAGGATGTCATTTTTAGTTTTAATATATTTTTATTACAGTTAAAAAATTATATGAACTAGTTAACTGATTTTTTATAATCTCTTCATTTCCTTGTTCTATTATCAATTTGCACTCCATATCTTATTCCAAGAAATTATGTTTAATTTTTTGGGCATTATCAAATCATGTGATCCATAAATATGATGAAATGTAATTATGTATATCTAAAAAAGGGTTTCACATGTTATCAAATATACATATGTTCACCTATGTAGATATTATAAAACATCATCTAATTTTATATTAAACTTTCTATAAATTGATAACCTTACAATCATTCTAATTGTTGAAAATCAAATATGTAATAAAGTGGTTCTGTAACTCAGCATAATATTTATCCCCCATATATCATAAGGTTTCTATTTTTTTCACATTACAATAATTTGAAAGCCTTTATCATGTATTTTCATGAAACATGATAATAACTTGAATTACAGAAGAACTTTACTGAAAAAATGCATTCATTCAAAAATTAACACATTCCACATACTATAAATCCCAATAATTAAGTACACTCAATCCATGATATCATAAATCCCACTTTTATCATATCAATCCCATATTAATTAATGATATAAAACATATCATTATTACTTATCCTAACATGATGCACATATTTTGGGTAATATTTCCTTTAATTCCTATCCCAAGAAAACTATCTAAATCAATTAGCATGGTTACCTGTACCACTAAAAATATACTCATAAATAAAAAATAAAAAAACAACAATGGACCGATACACATATATATTATTATTCTATAATTCAATAAATGTTATACTACAAAATTATTATTAAATCCTATTATATAATAACCAAATCATTCAACATCATTTTTCCGTACTCCACATCACCAATAGTGATATGATGTGATTTTAACTTTTCATTTTCCTTAAGTGGTTTTTGATGTCCATCATCTTCACTAACCCATTGATTTGGGTATTGGATAGAATAATTCCCCATCTAATGGAAATTGAATCATTGAAGTGTGGGATGTGATTTTTTTTTTGTTTCTCTTGTTACATCATTATCTATTTTTTTCCAATACAATGTAACTCAATATCTTGATGTACTTCTTTTACAAAAAATACATTTACTAGTCCCTCTATGACTGTAACACCCTAGGTAAATAAAGAATACGAATTTTCATATTTATCCATATTTGTGAATAAAATATTGATATGACTTTAAAGGAGACGCTATGCTCGATGGGGTACCCAACACGCAACAACGAGTTTCTTGGGATTCTTACGTTGCACTCTAATAATAAAATAATATTATTTTAAATGGTAGTTAACATGTCTCCGTTGTATTGGTGGTAATGGATAGAAATAACTAAAATACGGTTATATATGTTTTTAAATGTTTTTACATTTATCCAATAAAATATAAAGGATTAAATATGGAAAGAATTCAATTTTAGGCGTATATGCCCCAGTTTTCACTAAAGGTTCACTTATCGCCTTTTGATGGTGCACCATCATTAAATATTGTTTTTTTCACTCTTATACATTCTATTGGAACAAATAAAACTCTTCTTAAGAATTGGGACATCAAAATTCACTTTGTGTAAATTTTTGGTATCTTTCCGATAAAGTTCATTTTTTTAATGAATAGTGAAAAATGTTGTATTTTAATTCAAAACCTCTTTTTAATCTAATTTATTTATATGATTAGATTATCTTTTGAATTGGTTTTAAAGTGAAATTATAATATATTTTTACCATTAAATCCAATAGTGGTCGTTGGAATTAATTTCACTTTGAAATCAGACTTAAACTAGTGTCAATCTTTTGATACTTCTTGTTTCATAAAAACATGCTATTTGCTCTGACAGCGGGAATTAATTATTAAATTAATTAATATGACTTATATGTTTTGAATTTTTTAAAATATACTTCATTTTTTAATTTGGAATATCAAATATAGCTTAGGGTGATGTTTTGGGATTTTTCTGAAAAACTTCAATTTTTGATGAATAGTGAAACCACTAAGTGGTACTTATGAAAACTGATTTTTCTGTTTAAATGAAATTTTTCCATATTTGTGTTTTGAATTTAAAAAATATGACATACATGGTTGTCATTAAGATGTTAAATGTGGATAAATGGGATAAAAATAATTTTTTGGTGAATAGTAACTTATTAAGTTTTTAATCGCGATTAGAGGTAATTAGTGTAGTTTAAGGTAAAAATAATGTCTTAATAAAATGAAATGACCTAGACACATGTCCTACCCACATTGGATGTGTCATGTACGACCAATACAATCCATGGGTCAACTTGGGGACCCCCTGGAGCCACTTTTGTTGGGAAATGACATAAATATATTTTTATTTAATGTTAAAGTAAAAATGACACAAACATGGGATGTTTTACTAAAAAAAAATTACATGGGGTTATACAAGTCAGATTTTTGACTATAAATAGTAATTGGAAAGCTAAAAATATTTCTTATATCATAGTATTTTTTTATAATTTTTAGACATTAAATAAATTAAATTATTTATGACATCATGATGATGCAGCGATGACCTCATTCTTTATTGATTTAAATAAAATGGAAAGATAATGTAATATCTAAGACATAAACATGCCCAAAACCTATTGAATGAATGGATTTAGAACCCTATCACCTTATCCTCGAAATACATCAATTTGGGACCTTTAAAATCCGAAACTCTTTTGAAAATAAAGTAACATTTTGTAACTTTACAAGAGTGCCCCTCCTCTCCTCTTATAAAAGGCCCCCAACTCTACCTCCTAACCCACACTCCCAAAGCCTTTGTATCGGCCAACCCCTTACCATTTTGTCTCTACACTTCCCTATATTAATCCTTGAATCCTAACATTGGGAAGAAGTCTTCCCAAGGAAGCCTTTGAGCTCAAACCAAAGGGAGTTACCCGATTTTATGGTAATTTCTTCACTTGTGTCCTTTTGTTTTATTTTGCTTCACCAACCCCATAAACTCTTTTTATTCATTTATGTTGTAACAAATATAGTAACTTCGATATACTATTATTTGTTTATAAGAATGATTCTAGCTACACTTACACACACCTCCATCTAATGGTTAAAGAACATACTATTTCCGTGGATGGCGAATTTCTGGCTCCCGAAACGATGATTGTTCAACATTATTCTAACACCTTCAAAGGTGTCCATTAAGATGACACTATATTTATATATGATATATAATATATATATTTTTTCCTTAATCTTATGTATTTTTCATTTATGGCATACCTTTATGGTTTCCATTATGGGTAAACGCGATATCTTCATTTAAGGAAGTGCGGACTTCCGCCCCCTCAAAGTGATTTGATTCGTTAATACCATATGTGGAATGTGTAAAGGATATATTTAATGATATTATATATGATACCATACTGGAATTAAAATAATAATATGTATCATTATGTTTAATTCTATTAAATATGAAATAGAAATGGAAGTAGCGTTCATGCGTACGTACGGCTTACCGTCTCCATGAACGGTACATTTCATTTCTTATCTCAAAATGTTATGTAATATTATAAGTACATATATATAATGGATATATATGTAATATATTACATCTAAATTATGGATATAATTCTGAAATTATATCATATATATATCTCTCTCATTTTGTTTCAATTCCATTAATATGACAAAAAAATCAAAGTAGCGTTCATGCGTACGTACGACCTACCGTCTCCATGAACGGTGCTTTTCGTTTTTTATCTCCAAATGATATGGAATAGTATAAAATGAATATTTACTGGATATATATGATATTTTAATAATTAATAATATTCTGGAAATTATTTACTTATAACTACATGGGCAATCTTTTTTCAAAGATGTTCATTTTTGACTCATTTACCAAACATCAGCAAAAACGTCTGATATGAACTAACATTATTAGAAAATTATTATAACATTATAATATGTGATATGAACTGAATAATAATCTCTAAAGGAGTTATTTAGTCAATTATTAATTGACCAAAGTTTATTATTCAGGAATATAAAGAAACGAACAAGACAAGTTGGACTTGAGGTAAGGGATCATACGCCTCTCATTCTTTTTAAGTACACTCTTTTATGTCATTCCTTTTAAAGCTCATATTTCTTTTTATTGATATGTTCATTTATATTACTCTTACTTTAATTTTTATGTTCATGTGATGAGAGACCCTATTCTCTCTCATCAATCCATTTTGGAAGTTTTGAGTGGCGCCGTTAGGCTGCCGAATTTTCGTAAGAGATCTAACCTCTCTCTTTCTTTTTAAGTACTCTTCATTATGTCACTACTTTGGAGCTCCTATTTGTTTTGTTGGGGGATGATCTTTTATATTCATCTTTCTAAAAACTTTATGTTAATATTATGAGATACCCTATTTGATCTCATCAATCCATTTTTGTAAGTTTTATGTGGCGCCGTTAGGCTGCCGAGTATTCGTAAGGGATTTTTCATCTCACATTTATTCCCGTGAGATTTATGCTACATTTGCCAAAATTTCTTTTGAGTAGTGTATATACTGCCCATTATTCTACTCTTTTTGTAATATACATTCATTTATGAGTATTTACATCAATGATGTATTGTCCTTCTTTCATGGGGTGTATGTTTTGAAAGATACCCAAGTCGGTAAGGGAACCTTTCACCCTCCTCTTTTTAGAAGACTTCTTTTGTAGGGTCTTTTAATTTACATATTGTTATGTTGGGATATGTTCTCATATATCCTTATTGATGTAAATTTTATGTCCATGTGATGAGATACACATTTTATCTCTCATCAACTCATTTTGATGTGACGCCGTTAGGCTGTCAAGAGAACTTCTTAACCCAATTTCGATTTCTTTGGGTTCAACATGAAGTTATTGAATATGTCATCCTTTGAATATGTGTGAATGACCTTTGATTATTCTGAACTTAATATCCACTTATATTTGGTCTATTCTTTTGTCACACATAATTATGTAATTGATTTATCCTTAAACCAACGATACCGTCTTTGAATGGGACTTCGTCTCAATCTCCTTTCATTGAGGCATATTTTGTTTTATACACAACCTTCTTTTATACGGTGTATAAACCCCTTTGACTTTTACATTTATTCAAAAGGAATATTTTTTATACGAAGCGGTTACTAAACGATAAAAGGGAATGTTTTTGTCGTACGTATGCGGCGACAACGACTTCTCCACCACCATGACCATTATTTGAGTTTCAGATTCCTCTACAAACCATAGCATTTTTTATAGAAAAATAAATACCATGTTTTACTTTTCTTTTATTTTGGTATTGGAAATGGTTTTCATAATGTTTTTATATCAATGTGTTGTATTGATATCTTGTGATTGAAAGGTGGAAATGTTATGTTTGCTTTATGCATGTTTTATGTGATACGATTATGTTGAGGTTCTTGGGCCTTATTATGAAGACGGGTGGTTCCGTGATAGACTAAGGGTGGGTGAGCCCGATATAGCTCTCCAAAGCATTGGGTAACGTGAAGGAGTAAAACATTAATGTTTCTCCAAAGAGATATAAGGAATATAATGTGATGGGTATTGCAAACATAACCAAGAGGGTTACTACCTACGTTAGAATGTTATGAATGCCCCAAGTTACCTTTTATGTATTATTATTTCTATGGTTTATTCATGACTTGAGGTGGTATGTTAATGTGCCTATGTTTTATGGGTAATGTATGATTTCCTTATTATGTATATATGAACTCATGTATCCTTTCCATATTTTTATAACCCCTACTGAGCTTTTTATGCTTATCCCAAGTTTTTGAAATGTTTTTCACAGGTCAAGGGAAAGGTACATGATGTGATGATAGTGTCAATAATGTTTCAAGAAAGAATCTGTGTTTTATTTTAAATATGTTTCTGTTGATGGGAAGAATGAATACTGTGTTTTATGTAACCACTTTGTTTAAATGTGGAATGTAATGCAAGTTTCAGGATCTAATTCTATAAAACACTAAACCTGAAAAGATCCTCAATGGGTAATCTTGTAATAACTCAAGATTAAGTAAGGTTTATGTCTGGGGCCTTATAGTCGGTATCAGAGGTCGGTTTAGATAACTTTAGAGGTTAGGGTATTCTTTAAGCATAAGTGGCATTACCATAATCGTTAAGATTTCAGAGGGAGTCCCAGTTTTAGATAAAGTGAATGAGTAAGTATATCTTAGTGTTTATCTTCCTTATTAGTACATGATAGTTTTGTTGATATACTCACACTAACATTTTTAGTTTTAGTAAATGGATGGATCTAGCAGGCACCAAAGTGACAATTGGTTTGAAGGAAAATATGGTGGCTCTCTGATTAAGAGACTGGATGAAATGGGGTTTTCAATGAGGAAACTCGTGGTTGTTCTAAATCAACTATCAAGGAGCCATGATCAACCACTTGAACCTTGGTATGTTCTATAATGCATCATGTACGAGATCACCAATCAATGTGGAAGTTCAGGTAATAATTATAAAGGTAACCATTAGGGTTTATATGATCATTACTTTTGAGGTAATTATGGGTTTTTATATGTTATGATTGAAGTGAAAGGCATGAGATAAAACTGAAGTTAAATTATGTTATGGTTATTTTTGATGATTTTATCACTTTTTGGGGAATGATTTGAGAATTATATAGATTTGGAAAAAGGGACAACATGCAGACCATGTGACTACCCGTCGCATCGGACAAAGCTGCAGGAATCGAACCCACAAACAAAGTGTGACTGGTATTTATCGCCTACCACTGGACTACGTGAAGTCCCTGGTAAGTTTGACTGATTCTTTTTAGTTATATGATTTGATGAATTAAGAGTAAGTTGATTTTGGGTTATCTATGGATATTTATTAACCTATCATAGAGGATATGTGATTAGGTTAATTACTTTTCAATACGATACATTAAGAGAAACTGATGTTGTTTGGAGATAAAAGTTATGATTTAACTTGGAAGACTATGTGACTAAATCCTTCAAATATTTGGGTTTCAATATTAGATTGGTTTACTTTGAAAAATTTTATGGAAAAATTGTTTATCGGATGGTCCTCATTGACCTTTGGGTTTTTTTGGATAAATTTTGGAGATTAGGAATATATTTTCTTTTTATAAAGGGTTATCCTTTTCTGGATTATCTAATCTTGTACTAAACTTTTTAGTTTTGGTTAAAGTCTAAAGACATAGGAAGTATATAGTTCTCTTTTTTGGATTAGGTGACTCTCTAGAAGTTGATTATAGTACTCTTTATGTGAACAAGTCTTCCTAAATACTCGTCTTTTGGGGAAAGTATGAGTTTGTGTAATAAATCTAATAAATGTTCAAAGTCAACATGATAAGTAATTATGTTTCCTTGTGAATAAATTCCTCAATAGAAAGTAACTTAAAACAAAAATGTTGTCTATTATCTTTTCCGACTGGGGAATCGAATACCGTTTAACCCATCACAAGTATGGGATTTTCTTGTAGTTAACTTTCTCCTAAACATGTTTTATATCACTCTCCATTAGAACATGACCCTATGTTTTATCCTCCATGTCCATGTTTTTATACATGGAATCCTAGTATGGGTTAACTCTGGTGACCTCTGTACTTATCTTCCTTTATTTTAAAGTGATTGTTTTACCGACTCTTGTTCTGATGTGGGACTTCCAAGGATGTTTCCAAGCTCAATTTTAAAAATTGCGAGGACACAATTCCCAAAAGGGGGGAAGGATGTAACACCCCAGGTAAATAAAGAATATGACATTTTCATATTTATCCATATTTGTGAATAAAATATTCATATGACTTTAAAGGGGACACTATGCTCGATGGGTACCCAACACACAACAATGACTTTCTTGGGAATCTTACGTTGCACTCTAATAATAAAATAATATTATTTTAAATGGTAGTTAACATGTAGTCATTGTATTGGTGGGAATGTATAGAAATAACTAAAATATGATTATATATGTTTTTAAATTTTTTTAAATTTATGCAATAAAAGATAAAGTCTTAAAATACGGAAAGAATTCAATTTTAGGCGTATATGCCCTTGTTTTCACTAAAGGTTCAATTATCGCCTTTTGATGGTGAACCGTCATTAAATATAGTTTCTTTAACTCATATATATTCTATTAGTCCAAATAAAACTCTTCTTAAGAATTGGGACATCAAAATTTACTTTGTGTAATTTTTTGGTGTATTTCCGATAGAGTTCATTTTTTAATGAATAGTGAAAAATTTTGTATTTTAATTCAAAACATCTTTTAAATCTAATTTATTTATATGATTAGATTATCTATTTAATTGGTTTTAAAGTGAAATTAGAATATATTTTTACCATTAAATCCAATAGTGGTCATTGAAATTAATATCACTTTGAAATCAGACTTAAACTACTGTCAATCTTTTGATACTTATTGTTTCATAAAAACACGCTATTTGCTCTGACAGCGGGTATTAATTATTAAATTAATTAATGTGACTTATATGTTTTGAATTTTTTAAAATAGGCTTCAGTTTTGAATTTGGAATATCAAATATAGCTTAGGGTGAGGTATTGGGATTTTTCTGGAAAACATCAATTTTTGATGAATAGTGAAACCACTAAGTGGTACTTATAAAAACTGATTTTTCCTTTTAAATGAAATTTTGCCATCTTTGTGTTTTTAATTTCAAAAATCCGACATACATGGTTGTCATTAAGAAGTAAAATGTGGTTCAATGGGATAAAAATAATTTTTTGGTGAATAGTAACTTATTAAGTTTTTAATCACGATTAGAGGTAATTAGTGTAGTTTAAGGTATGAATAATGTTTTAATAAAATGAAATGACCTATAAACATGTCCTACCCCTATTGGATGTGTCATGGCCGACCATGAAAATCCATGGGTCAACTTGGGGACCCCATGGAGCCACATTGGTTGGAAAATGACATAAATATCTTTTTATTTAATGTTAAGGTAAAAATGACACAAACATTAGATGTTTTACTAAAACACTTTTTACATGCGGTTATACAAGTCATATTTTTTACTATAAATAGTCATTGGAAATATAAAAATATTTCTTATATCATAGTATTTTTTTTATAATTTTTAGACATTAAATAAATTAAATTATTAATGACATTATGATGATGCAGCGATGACCTCATTATTTAACGATTTAAATAAAATAGAATGATAATGTAATATATAAGACCTAAACATGTCCAAAACATATTGGATGAATGTATTTAGAACCCTTGTCACTTTATCCGTGAAATTCATCAATGTGGGACCTTTAAAATCTGAAACTCTTTTGAAAATAAAGTAACATTTTGTAACATTACAAGAGTGCCCCTCCTCTCTTCTTATAAAAGGCCCCCACCTCTACCACCTTACCCACACTCCCAAAGCCGTTGGATCGTCCAACCCCTATCCATTTTGTCTCTCCACTTCCCTCTCTTACTCTTTGAAGCCTCACTTTGGGCAAAAGTCTTCCCAAGGAAGCCATTGAGCTCAAACCAAAGGGAGTTACCCTATTTTAAGGTAATGTCTTCACTTGTGTCCTTTTGTTTTATTTTGCTTCTCCAACCCTCTAAACACCTTTTATTAATTTATTTTGTAACAAATCCATTATCTTAAATATACTAGTATGTTTTTATAAAAATTATTAGAGCTACACTTACACACACCTACACCTATTGGTTAAAGAACATACTGTTTCCGTGGATGGCGAATTTCTGGCTCCCGAAACGATGATTTTTCAACATTCTTCTATCACCTTAAAAGGTGGCCATTAAGATGACACTATATTTATATATGATATATAATATGTATATTTTTTCCTTACACTTCTGTATTTTTCATTTATTGCATACCTTTATGGTTACCATTATGGGTAAACGCGATATCTTAATTTAAGGAAGTGCGGACTGCCGCCCCCTCAAAGTGATTTGATTCGTTAATACCATATGTGGTACGTGTAAAGGATATATTTAATGATATTATATATGATAACATACTGGAATTAAAATAATATTATGTATCATTATGTTTTAATTCCATTAAATATGAAATAGAAATGGACGTAGCGTTCATGCGTACGTATGGCTTACCGTCTCCATGAACGGTACATTTCATTTCTTATCTCAAAATGTTTTGTAATATTATAAGTACATATATATAATGGATATATATGTAATATATTACATATAAATTATGGATATAATTATGGAATTATATCATATATATATATCTCAAATTTTGTTTTAAATCCATTAATAGGACCAAAAAATGAAAGTAGCGTTCATGCATACATACGGCCTACCATCTCCATGAACGGTGGTTTTCATTTTTTATCTCCAAATGATATGGAATAGTATAAAATGAATATTTACTGGATATATATGATATTTTAATCATTAATACTATTCTGGATTTTATTTACTTATAACTACATGGGAAATCTTTTTTCAAACAAGTTCATTTTTGACTCATGTACCAAACATCGGCAAAAACGTCTGATATGAACTAACATTATTAAACAATTATTATAACATTATAATATGTGATATGAACTGAATAATAATATCTAAAGGAGGTAATTAGGAAATTATTAATTTACCAAAGTTTATTATTCAGGAATGTAAAGAAACGAACAAGACAACTTGGACTTGAGGTAAGGGATCCTACGCCTCTCTTTCTTTTTAAGTACACTCTTTTATGTCATTCCTTTTAAAGCTCATATTTCTTGTTATTGAGATGTTCATTTATATTACTCTTACTGTAATTTTATGTTCATGTGATGAGAGACCCTATTCTCTCTCATCAATCCATTTTGCATGTTTTGAGTGGTGCCGTTAGGCTGCCGAATTTTCGTAAGAGATCTAACCTCTCTCTTTCTTTTTAAGTACTCTCCATTATGTCACTTCTTTTGAGATCCTCTTTGTTATGTTGGGGGATGTTATTTTATATTCCTATTTCTATAATCTTTATTTTAATATGATGAGATAACCTATTTTATCTCATCAATCCATTTTTGTATGTTTTATGTGGCGTCGTTAGGCTACTGAGTTTTCGTAAGGGAATTTTCATCTCACTTTTATTCCTGTGAGATTTATGCTACATTTCCCACAATTTCTTTTGAGTGGTGTATATACTGCCCATTATTCTACTCTTTGTGTAATATACTTTCGTTTATGAGTATTTACATCAATGATGTATTGTCATTCTTTCATGGGGTGTATGTTTTGAAAGATACCCAAATCGGTAAGGGAACCTTTCACCCTCCTCTTTTTAAAAGACTTCTTTTGTTCGGTCTTTTAATTTACATATTTTTATGTTGGGATATGTTCTCATATATCCTTATTGACGTAAATTTTATGTCCAAGTGATGAGATACACTTTTTATCTTTCATCAACTCATTTTGATGTGACGCCGTTAGGCTATCAAGGGAACTTCTTAACCCAATTTCGATTTCTTTGGGTTCAAAATGTAGTTATTGAATATGTCATCCTTTGAATATTTGTGAATGACCTTTGATTATTTTACACTTAATATCCACTTATATTTGGTCTATTCGTTTGTCACACATATTTATGTAATTGCTTTATCCTTAAACCAAGGATACCGTCTTTGTATGGGACATCATCTCAATCTCCTTTTATTGAGGCATATTTTGTTTTATACAAAACCTTCTTTTATACGGTGTATAAACCCCTTTGACTTTTACATTTATTCAAAAGGAATATTTTTTATACGAAGCGGTTACTAAACGATAAAAGGGAATGTTTTTGTCGTACGTATGCGGCGACAACGACTTCTCCACCACCATGACCATTATTTGAGTTTCAGATTCCTCTACAAACCATAGCATTTTTTATAGAAAAATAAATACCATGTTTTACTTTTCTTTTATTTTGGTATTGGAAATGGTTTTCATAATGTTTTTATATCAATGTGTTGTATTGATATCTTGTGATTGAAAGGTGGAAATGTTATGTTTGCTTTATGCATGTTTTATGTGATACGATTATGTTGAGGTTCTTGGGCCTTATTATGAAGACGGGTGGTTTCGTGATAGACTAAGGGTGGGTGAGCCCGATATAGCTCTCCAAAGCATTGGGTAACGTGAAGGAGTAAAACATTAATGTTTCTCCGAAGAGATATAAGGAATATAATGTGATGGGTATTGCAAACATAACCAAGAGGGTTACTCCCTACGTTAGAATGTTATGAATGCCCCAAGTTACCTTTTATGTATTATTATTTCTATGGTTTATTCATGACTTGAGGAGGTATGTTAATGTGCCTATGTTTTATGGGTAATGTATGATTTCATTATTATGTATATATGAACTCATGTATCCTTTCCATATTTTTATAACCCCTACTGAGCTTTTTATGCTTATCCCATGTTTTTGAAATGTTTTTCACAGGTCAAGGGAAAGGTATATGATGTGATGATAGTGTCAATAATGTTTCAAGAAAGAATCTGTGTTTTATTTTAAATATGTTTCTGTTGATGGGAAGAATGAATACTGTGTTTTATGTAACCACTTTGTTTAAATGTGGAATGTAATGCAAGTTTCAGGATCTAATTCTATAAAACACTAAACCTGAAAAGATCCTCAATGGGTAATCTTGTAATAACTCAAGATTAAGTAAGGTTTATGTCTGGGGCCTTATAGTCGGTATCAGAGGTCGGTTTAGATAACTTTAGAGGTTAGGGTATTCTTTAAGCATAAGTGGCATTACCATAATCGTTAAGATTTCAGAGAGAGTCCCAGTTTTAGATAAAGTGAATGAGTAAGTATATCTTAGTGTTTATCTTCCTTATTAGTACATGATAGTTTTGTTGATATACTCACACTAACATTTTTAGTTTTAGTAAATGGATGGATCTAGCAGGCACCAAAGTGACAATTGGTTTGAAGGAAAATATGGTGGTTCTCTGATTAAGAGACTGGATGAAATGGGGTTTTCAATGAGGAAACTCGTGGTTGTTCTAAATCAACTATCAAGGAGCCATGATCAACCACTTGAACCTTGGTATGTTCTATAATGCATCATGTACGAGATCACCAATCAATGTGGAAGTTCAGGTAATAATTATAAAGGTAACCATTAGGGTTTATATGATCATTACTTTTGAGGTAATTATGGGTTTTTATATGTTATGATTGAAGTGAAAGGCATGGGATAAAATTGAAGTTAAATTATGTTATGGTTATTTTTGATGATTTTATCACTTTTTGGGGAATGATTTGAGAATTATATAGATTTGGAAAAAGGGACAACATGCAGACCATGTGACTACCCGTCGCATCGGACAAAGCTGCAGGAATCGAACCCACAAACAAAGTGTGACTGGTATTTATCGCCTACCACTGGACTACGTGAAGTCCCTGGTAAGTTTGACTGATTCTTTTTAGTTATATGATTTGATGAATTAAGAGTAAGTTGATTTTGGGTTATCTATGGATATTTATTAACCTATCATAGAGGATATGTGATTAGGTTAATTACTTTTCAATACGATACATTAAGAGAAACTGATGTTGTTTGGAGATAAAAGTTATGATTTAACTTGGAAGACTATGTGACTAAATCCTTCAAATATTTGGGTTTCAATATTAGATTGGTTTACTTTGAAAAATTTTATGGAAAAATTGTTTATCGGATGGTCCTCATTGACCTTTGGGTTTTTTTGGATAAATTTTGGAGATTAGGAATATATTTTCTTTTTATAAAGGGTTATCCTTTTCTGGATTATCTAATCTTGTACTAAACTTTTTAGTTTTGGTTAAAGTCTAAAGACATAGGAAGTATATAGTTCTCTTTTTTGGATTAGGTGACTCTCTAGAAGTTGATTATAGTACTCTTTATGTGAACAAGTCTTCCTAAATACTCGTCTTTTGGGGAAAGTATGAGTTTGTGTAATAAATCTAATAAATGTTCAAAGTCAACATGATAAGTAATTATGTTTCCTTGTGAATAAATTCCTCAATAGAAAGTAACTTAAAACAAAAATGTTGTCTATTATCTTTTCCGACTGGGGAATCGAATACCGTTTAACCCATCACAAGTATGGGATTTTCTTGTAGTTAACTTTCTCCTAAACATGTTTTATATCACTCTCCATTAGAACATGACCCTATGTTTTATCCTCCATGTCCATTTTTTTATACATGGAATCCTAGTATGGGTTAACTCTGGTGACCTCTGTACTTATCTTCCTTTATTTTAAAGTGATTGTTTTACCGACTCTTGTTCTGATGTGGGACTTCCAAGGATGTTTCCAAGCTCAATTTTAAAAATTGCGAGGACACAATTCCCAAAAGGGGGGAAGGATGTAACACCCCAGGTAAATAAAGAATATGACATTTTCATATTTATCCATATTTGTGAATAAAATATTCATATGACTTTAAAGGGGACACTATGCTCGATGGGTACCCAACACACAACAATGACTTTCTTGGGAATCTTACGTTGCACTCTAATAATAAAATAATATTATTTTAAATGGTAGTTAACATGTAGTCGTTGTATTGGTGGGAATGTATAGAAATAACTAAAATATGATTATATATGTTTTTAAATTTTTTTAAATTTATGCAATAAAAGATAAAGTCTTAAAATACGGAAAGAATTCAATTTTAGGCGTATATGCCCCTGTTTTCACTAAAGGTTCACTTATCGCCTTTTGATGGTGAACCGTCATTAAATATAGTTTCTTTAACTCATATATATTCTATTAGTCCAAATAAAACTCTTCTTAAGAATTGGGACATCAAAATTTACTTTGTGTAATTTTTTGGTGTATTTCCGATATAGTTCATTTTTTAATGAATAGTGAAAAATTTTGTATTTTAATTCAAAACATCTTTTAAATCTAATTTATTTATATGATTAGATTATCTATTTAATTGGTTTTAAAGTGAAATTAGAATATATTTTTACCATTAAATCCAATAGTGGTCATTGAAATTAATATCACTTTGAAATCAGACTTAAACTACTGTCAATCTTTTGATACTTATTGTTTCATAAAAACACGCTATTTGCTCTGACAGCGGGTATTAATTATTAAATTAATTAATGTGACTTATATGTTTTGAATTTTTTAAAATAGGCTTCATTTTTGAATTTGGAATATCAAATATAGCTTAGGGTGAGGTATTGGGATTTTTCTGGAAAACATCAATTTTTGATGAATAGTGAAACCACTAAGTGGTACTTATAAAAACTGATTTTTCCTTTTAAATGAAATTTTGCCATCTTTGTGTTTTTAATTTCAAAAATCCGACATACATGGTTGTCATTAAGAAGTAAAATGTGGTTCAATGGGATAAAAATAATTTTTTGGTGAATAGTAACTTATTAAGTTTTTAATCACGATTAGAGGTAATTAGTGTAGTTTAAGGTATGAATAATGTTTTAATAAAATGAAATGACCTATAAACATGTCCTACCCTTATTGGATGTGTCATGGCCGACCATGAAAATCCATGGGTCAACTTGGGGACCCCATGGAGCCACATTGGTTGGAAAATGACATAAATATCTTTTTATTTAATGTTAAGGTAAAAATGACACAAACATTAGATGTTTTACTAAAACACTTTTTACATGCGGTTATACAAGTCATATTTTTTACTATAAATAGTCATTGGAAATATAAAAATATTTCTTATATCATAGTATTTTTTTTATAATTTTTAGACATTAAATAAATTAAATTATTAATGACATTATGATGATGCAGCGATGACCTCATTATTTAACGATTTAAATAAAATAGAATGATAATGTAATATATAAGACCTAAACATGTCCAAAACATATTGGATGAATGTATTTAGAACCCTTGTCACTTTATCCGTGAAATTCATCAATGTGGGGCCTTTAAAATCTGAAACTCTTTTGAAAATAAAGTAACATTTTGTAACATTACAAGAGTGCCCCTCCTCTCTTCTTATAAAAGGCCCCCACCTCTACCACCTTACCCACACTCCCAAAGCCGTTGGATCGTCCAACCCCTATCCATTCTGTCTCTCCACTTCCCTCTCTTACTCTTTGAAGCCTCACTTTGGGCAAAAGTCTTCCCAAGGAAGCCATTGAGCTCAAACCAAAGGGAGTTACCCTATTTTAAGGTAATGTCTTCACTTGTGCCCTTTTGTTTTATTTTGCTTCTCCAACCCTCTAAACACCTTTTATTAATTTATTTTGTAACAAATCCATTATCTTAAATATACTAGTATGTTTTTATAAAAATTATTAGAGCTACACTTACACACACATACACCTATTGGTTAAAGAACATACTGTTTCCGTGGATGGCGAATTTCTGGCTCCCGAAACGATGATTTTTCAACATTCTTCTAACACCTTAAAAGGTGGCCATTAAGATGACACTATATTTATATATGATATATAATATGTATATTTTTTCCTTACACTTCTGTATTTTTCATTTATTGCATACCTTTATGGTTACCATTATGGGTAAACGCGATATCTTAATTTAAGGAAGTGCGGACTGCCGCCCCCTCAAAGTGATTTGATTCGTTAATACCATATGTGGTACGTGTAAAGGCTATATTTAATGATATTATATATGATAACATACTGGAATTAAAATAATATTATGTATCATTATGTTTTAATTCCATTAAATATGAAATAGAAATGGACGTAGCGTTCATGCGTACGAATGGCTTACCGTCTCCATGAACGGTACATTTCATTTCTTATCTCAAAATGTTTTGTAATATTATAAGTACATATATATAATGGATATATATGTAATATATTACATATAAATTATGGATATAATTATGGAATTATATCATATATATATATCTCAAATTTTGTTTTAAATCCATTAATAGGACCAAAAAATGAAAGTAGCGTTCATGCATACATACGGCCTACCATCTCCATGAACGGTGGTTTTCTTTTTTTATCTCCAAATGATATGGAATAGTATAAAATGAATATTTACTGGATATATATGATATTTTAATCATTAATACTATTCTGGATTTTATTTACTTATAACTACATGGGAAATCTTTTTTCAAACAAGTTCATTTTTGACTCATGTACCAAACATCGGCAAAAACGTCTGATATGAACTAACATTATTAAACAATTATTATAACATTATAATATGTGATATGAACTGAATAATAATATCTAAAGGAGGTAATTAGGAAATTATTAATTTACCAAAGTTTATTATTCAGGAATGTAAAGAAACGAACAAGACAACTTGGACTTGAGGTAAGGGATCCTACGCCTCTCTTTCTTTTTAAGTACACTCTTTTATGTCATTCCTTTTAAAGCTCATATTTCTTGTTATTGAGATGTTCATTTATATTACTCTTACTGTAATTTTATGTTCATGTGATGAGAGACCCTATTCTCTCTCATCAATCGATTTTGCATGTTTTGAGTGGTGCCGTTAGGCTGCCGAATTTTCGTAAGAGATCTAACCTCTCTCTTTCTTTTTAAGTACTCTCCATTATGTCACTTCTTTTGAGATCCTCTTTGTTATGTTGGGGGATGTTATTTTATATTCCTATTTCTATAATCTTTATTTTAATATGATGAGATAACCTATTTTATCTCATCAATCCATTTTTGTATGTTTTATGTGGCGTCGTTAGGCTACTGAGTTTTCGTAAGGGAATTTTCATCTCACTTTTATTCCTGTGAGATTTATTCTACATTTCCCACAATTTCTTTTGAGTGGTGTATATACTGCCCATTATTCTACTCTTTGTGTAATATACTTTCGTTTATGAGTATTTACATCAATGATGTATTGTCATTCTTTCATGGGGTGTATGTTTTGAAAGATACCCAAATCGGTAAGGGAACCTTTCACCCTCCTCTTTTTAAAAGACTTCTTTTGTTGGGTCTTTTAATTTACATATTTTTATGTTGGGATATGTTCTCATATATCCTTATTGACGTAAATTTTATGTCCAAGTGATGAGATACACTTTTTATCTTTCATCAACTCATTTTGATGTGACGCCGTTAGGCTATCAAGGGAACTTCTTAACCCAATTTCGATTTCTTTGGGTTCAAAATGTAGTTATTGAATATGTCATCCTTTGAATATTTGTGAATGACCTTTGATTATTTTACACTTAATATCCACTTATATTTGGTCTATTCGTTTGTCACACATATTTATGTAATTGATTTATCCTTAAACCAAGGATACCGTCTTTGTATGGGACATCATCTCAATCTCCTTTTATTGAGGCATATTTTGTTTTATACAAAACCTTCTTTTATACGGTGTATAAACCCCTTTTACTTTTACATTTATTCAAAAGGAATATTTTTTATACGAAGCGGTTACTAAACGATAAAAGGGAATGTTTTTGTCTTACGTATGTGGCGACAACGACTTCTCCACCGCCATGACCATTATTTGAGTTTCAGCTTCCTCTACAAGCCATAGCTTTTTTTTTAAAGAAAAATAAATACCATGTTTTACTTTTCGTTTATTTTGGTATTGGAAATGGTTTTCAAAATGTTTTTATATCAATGTGTTGTATTGATATCTTGTGATTGAAAGGTGGAAATGTTATGTTTTCTTTTATGCACGTTTTATGTGATATGATTATGTTGAGGTTCTTAGGAATTATTATGAAGACAGGTGGTTCCGTGATAGACTAAGGGCGGGTGAGCCCGATATAGCTCTCCAAAGCATTGGGTAACGTGAAGGAGTGAAACGTTAATGTTTCTCCAAAGCGATTTAGGGAATATAATGTGATGGGCATTCCAAACATAACCAAGAGGGTTACTCCCTACGTAAGAATGTTATAAATGCCTCAAGTTACCTTTTATGTCTTATTATTTTTTTGTTTTATTCATGACTTGATGAGGTATGTTAATTTGCCTATGTTTTATGGGTAAATTATGATTTCATTCTTATTTATATATGAACTCATGTTTCCTTTCCATATTTTTATAACCCTTACTGAGCTTTTTATGCTCATCCCAAGTTTTTGAAATGTTTTTCACAGGTCATGGGAAAGGTACATTATGTGATGATAGTGTCAAGAATGTTTCAAGAAAGAATCTGTGTTTTATTTTAAATATGTTTCTGTTGATGGGAATAATGAATACATTCTTTTATGTAACCACTTTGATTAAATGTGGAATGTAATGCATGTTTCATGATCTAATTCTCTAAAACTGTAAACCTAAAAAGATCCTCAATGTGTAATCTTGTAATAACTCAAGATTAAGTAAGGTTTAAGGCTGGGGCATTATAGTTGGTATTAGAGGTCGGTTTAGATAACATTAGAGGTTAGGGTATTCTTTAAGCATAAGTGGAATTACCATAATGGTTAAGATTTCAGAGAGAGTCCCGGTTTTATATAAAGTGAATGATAAAGTATATCTTAGTGTTTATCTTCCTTATTAGTACATGATGGTTTTGTTGATATACTCACACTAACCTTTTTGGTTTTAGTAAATGGATGGATCTAGCAGGCACCAATGTTTCAATTGGTTTGAAGGAAACTGTGGTGGTTCTCTGATTAAGAGACTGGATGAAATGGGGTTTTCAATGAGGAAACTTGTGGTTGTTCTAAACCAACTATCAAGGAGTCATGATCAACCACTTGAACCTTGGTATGTTCTATAATGCATCATGTATGAGATGACCAATCAATGTGGAAGTTCGGGTAATAATTATAAAGGTAATCATTATGGTTTATATGATCCTTACTTTTGAGGTAATTATGGGTTTTTATATGTTATGATTGAAGTGAAAGTCATGAGATAAAATTGTGGTTAAATTATGTTATGGTTATTTTTGATGATAGTATCTCTTTTTGGGGAATGATTTGAGAATTATATAGATTTGGAAAAAGGGACAACATGCAGACCATGTGACTACCCGTCGCGTTGGACAAAGCTGCGGGAATCGAACCCACAACCAAAGTGCGACTGGTATTTATCGCCTACCACTGGACTACGTGAAGTCCCTGGTTATTTTTGACTGATTCTATTTAGGTATATGATTTTATGAATTAATAGTAAGTTTATTTTGGGTTATCTATGGATATTTATTAACCTATCATGGAGGATATGTGATTAGGTTAATTACTTTTCAATAAGATACATTAAGAGAAACTGATGTTGTTTGGAGATAAAAGTTACTATTTAACATGGAAGACTATGTGACTAAATCCTTAAAATATTTGGGTTTCATTCTTAGATTGGTTTACTTTGAAGAATTTTATGGAAAAATTGTTTATCAGATGGTCCTTGTTGAACTTTGGGTTTTGTTGGATAAATTTTGGAGATTAAGAATATATTTTCTTTTTATAAAGGGTTATCCTTTTCTGGATTATCTGATCTTGTACTAAACTTTTTAGTTTTTGTTAAAGTCTAAAGACATGGGGAATATATAGTTCTATTTTTTGGATTAGGTGACTCTCTAGAAGTTGATTATAGTACTCTTAATGTGAACAAGTCTTCCTAAATACTCATCTTTTGGGGAAAGTATGAGTTTGTGTAATAAATATAATAAATATTCAAAGTCAACATGATAAGTAATTATGTTTTCTTATGAATAAATTCCTCAATAAAAAGTAACTTAAAACAAAAATGTTGTATATTAGCTTTTCCTACTGGGGAATCAAATACCGTTTAACCCATCACAAGTTTGTGATTTTGTTGTTGTTAACTTTCTCCTAAACATGTTTTCTATCACTCTCCATCAGAACATGACCCAATGTTTTCTCCTCCATGTCCATTTTTTTCTACATGGAATCCTTGTGTAGGTTAACTCGGGTGACCTCTGTACTTATCTTCCTTTATTTTAAAGTGATTGTTTTACCGACTCTTTTTCTGATGTGGGACTTCCAAGGATGTTTCCAAGCTCAATTTTAAAAATTGCGAGGACACAATTCCCAAAAGGGGGGAAGGATGTAACACCCCAGGTAAATAAAGAATACGAAATTTTCATATTTATCCATATTTGTGAATAAAATATTGATATGACTTTAAAGGGGACGCTATGCTCGATGGGGTACCCAACACGCAACAACGAGTTTCTTGGAAATCTTACGTTGCACTCTAATAATAAAATAATATTATTTTAAATGGTAGTTAACATGTAGTCGTTGTATTGGCAGGAATGGATATAAATAACTAAAATATGATTATATATGTTTTTAAATGTTTTTACATTTATCCAATAAAAGATAAAGGCTTAAAATACGGAAAGAATTCAATTTTAGGCGTATATGCCCCAATTTTCACTAAAGGTTCACTTATCGCCTTTTGATGGTGAACCGTCATTAAATATAGTTTTGTTCACTCTTATACATTATATTGCACCAAATAAAACTCTTCTTAAGAATTGGGACATCAAAATTTAGTTTGTGTAAATTTTTGGTATCTTTCCAATAATGTTCATTTTTTAATGAATAGTGAAAAATGTTGTATTTTAATTCAAAACCTCTTTTTAATCTAATTTATTTATATGATTATATTATCTTTTGAATTGGTTTTAAAGTGAAATTAGAATATATTTTTACCATTAAATCCAATAGTTGTCGTTGAAATTAATATCACTTAGAAATCAGACTTAAACTAGTGTCAATCTTTTGATACTTATTATTTCATTAAAACATGATATTTTATCTGACAGCGGGTATTAATTATTAAATTAATTAATGTGACTTATATGTTTTGAATTTTTTAAAATAGACTTCATTTTTGAATTTGGAATATCAAATATAGCTTAGGGTGATGCTTTGGGATTTTTCTGAAAAACATCAATTTTTGATGAATAGTGAAACCACTAAGTGGTACTTATAAAAACTGATTTTTCCGTTTAAATGAAATTTTGCTATCTTTGTGTTTTGAATTTCAAAAATCCGACATACATGGTTGTCATTAAGAATTAAAATGTGGTTCAATGGGATAAAAATAATTTTTTTTGAATAGTAACTTATTAAGTTTTTAATCGCGATTAGAGGTAATTAGTGTAGTTTAAGGTAAGAATAATGTTTTAATAATATGAAATGACCTAGACACATGTCCTACCCTCATTGGATGTGTCATTTACTACCAAGAAAATCCATTGGTCAACTTGGGGACTCCATGGAGCCACTTTGGTTGGAAAATGACATAAATATCTTTTTAATTAATGTTAATGTAAATTTGACACAAACATGAGATGTTTTACTAAAATTCTTTTTACATGGGGTTATACAAGTCAGGTTTTTGACTATAAATAGTCAGTGGAAATATAAAAAGATTTCTTACATTATAGTTTTTTTTATAACTTTTAGACATTAAATAAATTATATTATTTATGAAATCATGATGATGCAGCGACGACCTCATTATTTAACGATTTAAAAAATGGAATGATAATGTAATATATAAGACCTAAACATGTCCAAAACCTATTGGATGAATGGATTTAGAACCCTTGTAACCTTATCCGAGAAATTCATCAATGTGGTACCTTTAAAATCCGAAACTCTTTTGAAAATAAAGTAACATTTTGTAACTTTACAAGAGTGCCCCTCCTCTCCTCTTATAAAAGGTCTCCACCTCTACCTCCTTACCCACACTCCCAAATACATTGGATCGGCCAACCCCTGCCCATTTTGTCTCTCCACTTCCCTCTCTTACTCCTTGAATCCTCACTTTGGGCATAAGTCTTCCCAAGGAAGCCTTTTATCTCAAACCAAAGGGAGTTACCCGATTTTAAGGTAATGTCTTCACTTGTGTCCTTTTGTTTTATTTTGCTTCTCCAACCCCATAAACTCTTTTTATTAATTTATTTTGTAACATATCCAGTATCTCCAATATACTAGTATTTTTTTTATAATAATTATTGGAGCTACACTTATACACACCTACATCTAATGGTTAAAGAACATACTGTTTCCGTGGATGGCGAATTTCTGGCTCCCGAAACGATGATTGTTCAACATTCTTCTAACACCTTCAAAGGTGGCCATTAAGATGAAAATATAATTATATATGATATATAATATGTATATGTTTTCATTAATCTTCGGTATTTTTCATTTATGGCATACCTTTATGGTTTCCATGATGGGTAAATGCGATATCTTCATTTAAGGAAGTGCGGACTACCGCCCCCTCAAAGTGATTTGATTCGTTAATACCATATGTGGTACGTGTAAATGATATATTTAATGATATTATATCTGATACCATAATTCAATTAAAATAATATTATGTATCATTATGTTTTAATTCCATTAAATATGAAACAGAAATGGAAGTAGTGTTCATGCGTACGTACGGCTTACCGTCTCCAAGAACGGTACATTTCATTTCTTATCTCAAAATGTTATGTAATATTATAAGTATATATATATAATAGATATATATTTAATATATTACATATAAAATATGGATATAATTCTGGAATTATATCATATATATATCTCTCTCATTTTGTTTTAATTCCATTGATATGCCCAAAAATGAAAGTAGCGTTCATGCGTACATACGGCCTACCGTCTCCATGAACGGTGATTTTCGTTTTTTATCTCCAAATGATATGGAATAGTATAAAATGAATATTTACTGGATATATATGATATTTTAATCATTAATAATATTCTGGAAATTATTTACTTATAACTACATGGGCAATCTTTTTTAAAACAAGTTCATTTTTGACTCATGTACCAAACATCGGCAAAAACGTCTGATATGAACTAACATTATTAAACAATTATTATAACATTATAATATGTGATATGAACTGAATAATAATCTCTAAAGGAGTTACATAGGAAATTATTAATTGACAAAAGTTTATTATTCAGGAATATAAAGAAACGAACAAGACAAGTTAGACTTGAGGTAAGGGATCCTACGCCTCTCTTTCTTTTTAAGTACACTCTTTTATGTCATTCCTTTTAAATTTCATCTTTCTTGTTATTGAGATGTTAATTTATATTACTCTTACTGTAATTTTTATGTTCATGTGATGAGAGACCCTATTCTCTCTCATCAATCCATTTTGGATGTTTTGAGTGGCGCCGTTAGGCTACCGAATTTTCGTAAGAGATCTAACCTCTCACTTTCTTTTTAAGAACTCTCATTTATGTCACTTCTTTTGAGCTCCTATTTGTTATGTTGGGGGATGTTCTTTTATATTCCTCTTTCTATAAACATTATTCTAATATGATGAGATGCCCTATTTGATCTCATCGATCCATTTTTGTAAGTTTTATGTGGCGCGGTTAGGCTGCAGACTTTTCGTAAGGGATTTTTCATCTCACTTTTATTCCTGTGAGATTTGTGCTACATTTTCCACAATTTCTTTTGAGTGGTGTATATACTGCCCATTATTATACTCTTTGTGTAATATACTTTCGTTTATGAGTATTTACATCAATGATGTATTGTCCTTCTTTCATTGGGTGTATGTTTTGAATGATCCACAAGTCGGTAAGGGAACCTTTCACCCTCCTCTTTTTAAAAGACTTCTTTTGTTGGGTATTTTAATTTACATATTGTTATGTTGGAATATGTTCTAATATATCCTTATTGATGTAAATTTTATTTCCAAGTGATGAGATACACTTTTTATCTCTCATCAACTCATTTTGATGTGACGTCGTTAGGCTGTCAAGGGAACTTCTTAACCCAATTTCGATTTCATTGGGTTCAACATGTAGTTATTGAATATGTCATCCTTTGAATATGTGTGAATGACCTTTGATTATTTTACACTTAATATCCACTTATATTTGGTGTATTCGTTTGTCACACATAATTATGTAATTGATTTATCCTTAAACCAAGGATATCGTCTTTTTATGGGACTTCGTCTCAATCTTCTTTCATTGAGGAATATTTTGTTTTATACACAACCTTATTTTATACGGTGTATAAACCCCTTTGACTTTTACATTTATTCAAAAGGAATCATTTTTATACGAAGCGGTTACTAAACGACAAATGGGAATGTTTTTGTTGTACGTATGCGGCGACAATGAATTCTCCACCGCCATGACCATTATTTGAGTTTCGGCTTCCTCTACAAGCCATAGGATTTTTTAAAAGAAAAATAAATACCATGTTTTACTTTTCTTTTATTTTGGTATTGGAAATGGTTTTCATAATGTTTTTATATCAATTTGTTGTATTGATATATTGCGATTGAAAGGTGGGAATGTTATGTTTCCTTTATTCATGTTTTATGTGATACGTTTATGTTGAGGTTCTTGGGCATTATTATGAAGACGGGTGGTTCCGTGATAGACTAAGGGCGGGTGAGCCCGATATAGCTCTCCAATGCATTGGGTAAAGTGATAGAGTGAAACTTTAATGTTTCTCCCAAGCGATTTAGGGAATATAATGTGATGGGTATTCCAAACGTAACCAAGAGGGTTACTCCCTACGTAAGAATGTTATGATTGCCTCAAGTTACCTTTTATGTCTTATTATTTCTATGGTTTATTCATGACTTGATGAGGTATGTTAAAGTGCCTATGTTTTATGTGTAAAGTATGATTTCATTCTTATGTATATATTAACTCATGTTTCCATTCCATATTTTTATAACCCTTACTGATATTTTTATGCTCATCCCACGTTTTTGAAATGTTTTTCACAGGTCAAGGGAAAGGTACGTGATGTGATGATAGTGTCAAGGATGTGTCAAGAATGAATCCGTGTTTTATTTTAAATATGTTTCTGTTGATGGGAATAATGAATACTGTCTTTTATGTAACCACTTTGTTTAAATGTGGAATGTAATGCAAGTTTCATGATCTAATTCTCTAAAACTCTAAACCTAAAAACATCCTCAATGTATAATCTTGTAATAACTCAAGATTAAATAATGTTTAAGGCTAGGGCCTTATAATGACAATCTCCTCCAATATTCATTCCACACTTTGAGCATAAGGAAATGCACATATAATTTTCACCGTTGTTTTGATATTTTACCTTGAAATTAATCTTACTTTCATTTTCAAAACCATGACATTGATATGTAACCCAAACATGCATTTCCAAAATAATAAAACAATACACAATAACTTCATATATACATAAGGTTCGATGGATAATTCCCTTTTATATATTTTGTTTTATGCCACTGAAGAGTCTCTCCACCCTAATTTTATGTTTAATGATATTTCCATAATCATACCGTGAATGTCTTTTAAAATTGTACATATCTGTACAAATAGATTCATCATCCTTTTTTGTAATCCCATGTATCTCCTTCTGCATATTCAGACAAAGAATATGAGGAATGTAATTATTAAAAAATAATATCATGAACTCATCCCATTCCATTAATTCAATTTCATCTTGATGTGTTATGTTCTTGATTATAGTTTACCACTGGACCACTTTGGCTTCTAAATAATATACATCCAAAATGATTTTATAATGATTTGAACATTGAAGGATGGACAATATCTTATAAATTGTACTGATCCACTATTCAGAAATAGGTGGAACTTGAAGACCCATTAATAGGAGGATAGTGTTGCCACATGAATGAATCAATAGAATTTTGTTCCATTATGTACTCATTTTGATGCCCAGAATGATTTATAGATTATGTAATTATTCAGATAAATTTTTCATTTAATTTAAGTTAACATTTTCTTGTTTAGGAGGAAAATCATTACATTTCCCATATAATTCATTTTTAACAAGGTTATTTTAGGTTCCAACCTCTTTCTAAAACCTAAAAAGAATAGTGTGAAAGGAAATTTATTCAAGTAAAACAACATAACCGTGGGGAAGTAAACTCTATATCAACAATCTTATGTATATTCCTATGTTATCCATGGTCATGACCAAAATTAAATGATTGTAACTGATACATTGACCTACCCTTTGGGATATCCCTAGACATATCTTTATATTGATTTATAGGGATGTCACGAATGATTTCTCATCCATGTTTTCCTGGGATGAATAATTATTTTATTTGATAAAAACTGTACATACCCATGGTTATAATACACAGACATTATATTAATTTTTCAGAATAATTATTACTTCACAAAAATAGATTCCCAAAGAATATATTATGTTATAGCCTTTAGAAACTGGGAACACGTTATTCTAATTTGGAGAATTATTTTTAGCATCTCCCATAAATATCTTCCAACATAGTTTTCCAATGAAAAACATTTCTTTATATTCAAGATAAAAAACATATGAAAAGGGTATGTCTTGTGTTGTATGCTACACCAAGATTACCTTGCTCTATACGCAACACCGTATTAGCTTGCAGTATACACAACACTATTCTTGGATCGTGTTACACACAATTTTGATAATAGTTATTCTACGCAACATTGAGTATATATATATATATATTCAATGTATAAATGAAATATGGTTGGATTCTGTTATACAAAACAACGAAGGATTCTTTCACAATACGCAACCCTGACTTGGATTTCATTACACAACATCGTGACCTCCCTCGATAGCGTGTTTTGTACGCAATACCGGGTTTTACTAAACAACGATATATTATTATAATATTTTCATGAACTAGCTGTTATGAATAGTATTTACTAAATTTTTAATTTTATAAAATTATTATTTATATTACACATTTTCTAGAACATGGTATAAGAACAAAATAAATTTTTCACGTAAAATAAGTATTTTAAAAAAAATGCAGTTTTTGTCGGATTTTAATGGCTTACCGACTTTAAATCAAGTTTTTGACATGTTTATAAGTTCAATTTGAAAAAATAAAATTCTTCTTTGGAATCATGAAATGAAAATTTACTTTGGATAAATTTTTCTTATTATTCTGGTAACTTTCATATTTTGAGGAATAGTAAAAACACGATATATTTTAATGAAAAACAACTTTTTTCATCGTAATAATTTATATGGTTAAATTATAATATTGAATTTTTTTAAAGTATAAATAGAATATATTTTTACCATTTAATATAATGTATGTCATTAGAATTGATTTTACATTGAATTCGTAGGTTAAATCAATTCAATCGTTTGCAATGTTTTAAACAAAAACCTGTTTTCATTCGACAACGGGATTAATTTTAATTAAATTTATTAAACTTCTGTGTATTGAATATGAAAAAATGGATTCCATATTTGGAATCATTGGGTCCAAATTATTTAATAGGATACTTCTTATATTTTGGAATTATGAATAGTAACTACGGTAAATTTTATTTACCATAGTTAAAGGTAAATCTGGTAATTAAGAGTAAATATAATATTATAAAATTACCCTAACACATGCCAAAATTCTATTGGATGGCTAAAAGTAAACCCATATCAACTAATGGTCAGATTAGATTCATTTTATGGACTTTTGACCATGAAAATAATTTATTTATTATTAAATCCAAAGAAAGTGACTACATGCCACTCTCTTAAATCTTATAAGTATAATAATTTTAATTTAGTGATAAACATCATAAAACTTCGAACATGAATATTATCCAAAAATATAATCAAATTATATACATCATGATAATTTATTTAGAATTTTTTGGGATTAAATAATTGTCATTAATGGTGATACATTAATGATACAGAAAATAGATATTAAGCGGATAATAAATAATATAGTTTTTATTGAAATAATAATACCCATTAAAAGGCCCACAAACATGACCAAAACTTATTTTTAGTGTATATATACACCTTAATCATCCGAATAACTAATATATAACCGTTTGGATCCTTATAAAATTGATTACGACACTTATATTATTTTATTTTAAATGATTCCGAAGTTGTCACCTTCATAATTTAATAAATATAACAATTTAAATAATGCAATTTTAAGATGATAAATTCTAGAAAAAGTATTATTGTGAAATTGAATAGATTTATCTTCATCATATTATTTTATTTTAAATTTTTCTCCAAAAATCAGTATATTAAATAATTATACAAAAATGTTGTTGTAATTATTTTATTATGAGATAAACCAAATAAATGGTTTTAGAAATAATAAAATAAATATTTTATGAACTATTTAATGTGATACAATACTTTTATAGATACATATGACCTTTTATGAATCTATTAAAGCTTTTAGTTCGAACATATCTTCTGTATATATTTATATTTAAATTCAAATAAATGAATAGTGTCAAAATTGACACTATTGTTATTTTATAAAAATAACATATTATAAAATTGATTAAAAATCACAAAAAAAATTAAAAATTATTAATTTAAATTTATATGGTCTATAATGTTATTAATTAAACAATTATGGAAAATTCACAACAAATAAGTAATTATTTGTAATAATTTAAAATTTAGAATTTTATTACCACAAATAAACTTAAATAGATTAAATAAGGATAAATCAAAATGAGAAGGTTTAAAATAAGATCCAAACATGTCTAAATTTTATTTTTTGATGAGATTAATACCCTATCGCATCTAATCTTCAAATATTGGTCATTTTTGGTGGTTTTTAAGTGGGGTTATATTTATTATAAATTAATATTTTTAAGAATTCCAAAGGTGCCCCTCTCCTCCCTTATAAAAGGGCACCTCCTCCCTCTCCTCCTCACACCGATTTGAGCCTTCAAGCTCGGAAAACCCTTGAAAAATTATCTTCTACACTTCCCTTGAAGAATCCTAGAGGTTCTGGTCTACTTTAAAGACCAATCTTAGCGCCCTAAGAGGAGGTTTCAAAGAGGCGTATCGAAGAATAGATAATTTCTTCTCCCGATTCTTTCAAGCTTCTTTCTTCTTCAAATTATTCTTATTTAGTTGTTTCATTATAAAGTAATAAAATCATTATCACTAATATAATTATTTGTTATTATAAATATGAAACAACCCCATTTCACCTTCTATCCATCCTACGGAAAATGAAATCACCGCGCGTGCGTACGTACGGAATACCGTCTCCACGCCGTGGTGTAATCTATTTTCCCACCAACACCTTACATGGATGGGTATAATGGTGTAAAGAATAACTATACATAGTTATTATAACATCATACTGATTTTGATATATTGTATCATCAACTCCAATTCAATTCAATAATTATGGAGACGATATCATCGCTTGTGCGTACGTACGGACTACCGTCTCCATGACACGATGAGATTCATTCTCCATGTTAACCATTTAAGAATGATTATAAAGTAAATATAAGCAATAATAATGAAATATATGACATTATAAAGCTACTAGATTTATGTATATATGTATGTCATCTACATAATTCTATTCAACTCAATAAGGAAACGAAAACAGCGTTCATGCGTACGTACGGCCTACCGTCTCCATTAACGGTGTATTTCTTTCCATTTATCGATCTATTATATATATTTATATTATAAATATATATTATATATAAATCATGTTTTACATTCTGGAATTATGTAATCGTGATCTAAGTAATCATATGAATAATTACAAGTCAAAACACAGACGACAAATGAAACGATTTTACCCAAAACACTCAATAAATGGAATTTACAAAAGAACGGGTAATATAAAGTCATAAGTGAACCATATATGATATCATAACAATGAATATGATTCTGTAATAAGTCAATGACATTATTTAAATCATTATACAGGAGGTTCGGATACATACAAAGAATATCAGACATAAGGTAAGGGATAAATTTTACAAATCTCATTTTTATCCGAGACTTCTTATTCGTAAGTATTTACTGGGGTTATTTCTATCATCAATGTCCATGTTTTATAAAAGTGTTATCATGTATGTTTAAAGTCGTTTTACCCATTTTTTACTTTTTGACTTTTACTACATGTTATTTAAAGAATCTTTCTTTTGTTTATGTTACGAGGTACTTTTTTAATTTTTTTGACAAAAGTAAGAGAAGAATGTTTTTTTACTTATACGACATGAAAGGATTTTTACGGTTTCATAAAGACTTATTTTCATGAAGCTTCCTCCAAAATATTTCATTACTATTTTCAACAAAATCTCTTTCTTTTAAAATTGCATGTCGTTTTGTGAAAATAAATTGATTTTGAATAAGAAAGGATATATTCCTCAAGATTTCATTTCATGTATTTTATCAAAACCATTTTTCATCTAAGATGAAATTATTTCATAAGTGTATGTTTCAAGTATCATGTCTCTATGATTTAAATGGTTTCACTTCACTTATTATAAATTGATATCCATTTCTTTTATATGGATTATGTGATGATGGAATGATGTTTATGAAACCCATTTTTTTATTGGGTTATTATAAATGATGTATGTTTTTTTGTGGCACAAGTAATAATGATTTCATTATGAGATGGGTGGGACCTATATCTCCCTCCAATGCATTGGGTAAAGATTTTATATCTCATGAGATACACATGGCTAGAATGGTATGTTAATCTGGTTCAGTGTAACAGGACAGAAACGAGGAGTGAACTTGATTCAGAATGGGACTTTGTCCACTAAAATGGTCTTGGCAGCAATTCCTTCACTACTATGGACATCATTACATGTTCTTAATGGATGCCACAATTACATGTTCTATTCCCATGCTATTTTATCATGGTTTATGTTCTATTATGATCTATGCCTTATGTACTTCCATGTTTTATGTCGTTGCTCAAGATTTTAATGTTTAAACATTATGTTCATGTTTTTAAGTTCCAATGTATATGGTATGTTTTATTTTATCCATGCTTACCCTTACTGAGCATTTGAGCTCACCTTTTTATGTTTTATTTTCCCCCAGGATCAAAATAAAGGTTTTAGGCCAGGAAACAAAAGGTGGAAGATCTTTATGGGAGATGTTGAAGATCTTTCACCACAATTAGAAGATTACGTTCCAAGTTTCCAAAGACACTAAACTATTATGGTCCTTGTGTGTCTGTTTTTTTATGTATTATGTATTCCGAAAAAGTAATGTAATGTCCATATATGTCAATCTTAGGGTCTCTACACATAAATTTTTCAAATCATTTCATATAATATATATAATAATATTGAGTAATTAAATAAATCTTTGAATTTCATATTGCATAAATCATAATAGAACAGAGCTATTTGAAAATAGAATTGGAATAAAAAATTGAATTGTGGAAAACACATAAGCATATAAAATCATTTCCATGTTATACAATTTTCACATCTAAGATAGTAATAGTGTAAAAATCCCTTTAATGAACCGAGTTCACTCCTTGTTCCAACCCATTATTTCTGAACATGGTTTACTTGCTGTTAAATCCCTGTATTAGTGAACCAAGATCATTTCCTATTGAATACATATATATCTCAGGATATATAAATCTTTTCCCAAATAATTGGATGATTATATAGGTCTCACCAATCACATAATGATATCATTCTTACGTGTGACACAGAAACATAAATCATTCATCATATAATAACCCAATTAATAAATTGCGTTTCCTAAACATAATTTCATCCCATGAAAATCCATGTAAATCAATTAGATTGTGTAAATATTATTCCATAATAAAAAGAATCAAAAAATATGAATAATACTGATATAATACATGAAACATATCTCTTTTAATTAATTAAATCTTATATAGAAAATAATTTTGAAATTTAACCTAAAATTAATTCATGAGGAAAATATCAATTTCTTATGAAAAATATTATCTTTTATGAAAATTCCATTTCCATTTAAAATAAGAAAATTTATTTGAAAATAATCATTATTTCCTATAATGAAATATTCATAGAATTATGGATTGATGAAAATATGAAAATCAATTCATTTAATATAATATAAAAACAATATTCTTCTCATACATTTTTGGATAAGTGAAAATGTACCTCATTCGATAAATAAAGGAAAGATTCTTCTCAAACAGTATAGTAAAAAGTTAAAAATGAGTAAAAATGTCTTCAAATCCCTATTTGATAATAGTATGTCATTTTATGAAATAATTTTTAGAAAACATGGAAATTTATGATTAAAAATCCCCACTAAATACATTGATATAAATACTCTCAGATAATAATGAGACTGTGAAATTATCCCTTACCAAATTATAATCAGTATAATAATATACATCCTAAAATAAATAATATTACATCTATATGTAAATATCATAACATTTATAATGAGAATCATCAAAAAATTGGTGGGTAGTATATAAAACCATACAAAAGAAATAGGTGGCGTATAAAGCATAAGTACAATAGAAATAAAAGTGAGACAAAATAATCCCTTACCATAAGTCTGGGTTGTTTTGTACATGTCTAAAACTCTAGTATGAGTATTTAAAAAATATCAATAACATATTCTAAAAAAATATTCATTTTTTATTATATCATAATTGATCATATTACTACATGTTTGTCAATAACATTATTACTAGTCATTATAGTATTAACTGCTTTATTTTCATATTCATGATTTGTCGGATAAGTTCATGTTCAACTTCACAGGATATAGTTATGTCATTTTCAGAATTATATTAATATAATTTATACATTTTTTATTCATTCTAAACATCTAAATAATCATTATTTTGTGAGTATAATGTAGAATAAATCACATCACAACATGGAGGAGGTAGGTCACACGTACGCATGAGCAACGATATCACACCATTAATTTTGAAATGGTATTGTTGTGTATGGCTTATACTTTGTAACAGAATCAAAATATTGTTATTATGATCATATATAGTTATTATTTCCCTCATTTTTAGGTGGTGTTGATAATGTGTTTAACATTTTGTGGAGATGGTGAGTTGTACGTACGCATGTGTGGTGATTTCATTTTTCATAGGATTGATAGATTGAGGAATTAACATAACCCGTCCCATTGGGTCTTTTTCTTTTACTCCCATTACTACCTCTAATAGGAAAGGGTCTTGTGACTTGATCTGAGTAAGAAAATCACTAACCTGGGAGGCATTGCCTATGTACTTTTACGCGCACACACATCTCCAAAACCACAAAAAGCTAAAATGTAAAAAACCACTATGAACCAAAATGAATGAATACCACTATATCACAACCATAGTATGATAGGAAAGTAAATTGAAATAATTTAAATACGGACAGACACCAAAAAATAAGTTTATAACCACAAGTCCAACCTATAAGAAGAGGTACTGGGTCTACTGTTTGTAGTTGTAGGAACACACCCGAGACTTTCATATAACACAATGTAATTCCTAGTCCTGGTTAACCTAGGACTCTATAGAAATGTCTATTATCCAAAAAATACATGATACATGAGGGAAATTTATGTGCATGGGTTAGTATAACAATACTATGTAGGGTACCCTGAAACCGTAAAGTAATATACAAAGGAATTTACAGCCACTTCTAAAGAGTATATGACTAAAAAATATAAGAATATCCATATATACTAAATCCTAGACATGTATTCTAGAGGAAATTCAAAACTACCACTTATAGACCCTAGGGATTGAGTCCAATGATTCCCTGAAGCAATCATCTGGGAGAACACCCCCATGAGTCTGATAGCACTGATATTGTCCATCTAATAAGTAATATTTATTGGGAACCATCTTGAGAGAGATATACACTGATATATATTAAAGGAAAGATACACTACAACATTTTAGGATCACAACCAACGACATGCGGTGATACCAACAATTCCATTTGGAATAACCTTCTGAGTAGAGGATTGGTGCCTAGTGAAGTTGGTCATGACAATTCCAAGTAATCTACCTATGGAATGAAGAATGAACAAAGGATCCAACACCGAGCCTCTTAGGGAACTCCAACAACTCTATCCATGATTCCTGTCTTAATGGATCAAACATAAATGTGTTGCAATCAATGCCAAAAAACCATCAGGGAAGTGATAAAGAGAACAAAACCTATTGAAACTTGTCCATGATACAGTGGAAAAGTGTTTCAATCTTGTTAAAAGTGGATTCATGTTTTATAGTAGAGTCACAGGTCATGTCCCTTAACCCCAGGCACTACCTGTGTACAATGAACCATGTCATTAAAAATATAATTTTGAAATGGTGGTAAATTTAATGCAGAAGGAATCACATGAAATTTCCTATTATATGGGGTCTTCCTATGTACTTTGACCTTGTTCTAGTACATGATGTCAACCCATGAATGCATTCCCATGTACCAATACACGGGGTAGCCCATGTATCCAGTCCATGTCATGTCATGTTGTGGGCTAGATGTTGTGTAAGAAACTTGTGTACTCCACCTATGCATATGTACACCTAGAGTGCATGTTGAGTGCTCCAACTATGAACACATGTTGTGAATCCCATACTACATGTTAGGATATGGATGTATTTATTTTCTAGTTTTGAAATAATGGTTGTCTCTTTTATAAGAACAATGTATGTAATGGTATGGAACATTTAAATAATGGTTTTTATGTATTAAATTATGAAAACCAAGTGTTGGAAATCGATAATGAAACAAACTCACATGACTCATACATCACCCAGTTGTGGAATCACCATCTTGGTCATGTGAATGAGAATTGATTGTCAAAGCTCTGCCAAGATGCCAATTTAGACTCTACTGAGCTAAAACCATTTGATAGATGTCACACTTGTTTACAAAGAAAAAATGACCAAGCCTCCTTTTGGTGGCCAGGGTGAAAGGGACATAGAGCATCTAGGATTGGTACACTGAGATGTGTGTGGACCATTTATAGTAGAAGCTAGAGGTGTATATTCTTACTTCATTACTTTTACTGATGATTTGAGTAGATATGGCTATGTCTACGGGAGTCTGGGATTCTATCTCAGCTCACTCCTCCTTATACACCATAGTGGAACAGTCTTACTAAAAGGAGGAACCACACCTTGTTGGACATGGTGAGGTCGATGATTACTCATGAGGATCTTCCGTTATCCTTTTGGAGATATGCATTACAAAATACAGCATACACATTAAAACGATTACCAAATAAGGCGGAAAATTGAATTCCCTCCGAGCTGTGGAATGGAAAGAAACCCATTTTGTTGCACACACGTGTATGGGGATGCGAGGTGTTTGTTAAGGCCTCCTCAGGAAACAAACTAGAACCCCCGGGCACGAGGTGTATCTTTATAGGATATCCCAAGGAAAAGAAAGTATATTACCTCTATAACCCTTCAGACAAGAAAGTGACTATCACCAGACAAGTCGTCTTTTTTGAGAGGGATAACATCCTCAAGAAGGATAGTGGAAGAAAGAATGACTTCGATGAAGTTGATTATCAAGATACACAAGAGTTGGTACAGGAACAAGTTCCACAGGTCCCCATGGAAGAGGTTCCAAAAACACAAGTACTGTATAGGATCTTAAGAGAGGTAAGGGAACCAGAGAGATTTGGTTTCCTATTCATCGCGGATGGTTAATCATTATTGTTGGACAATGATGAACCTTTCTCCAACAAGGAAGCAGTAGAAAGCTCCAAAGCTGCAAGATGGCTAGAATCTATGAATTCTGAGATGGATTAACTATATCTAAACCAAGTCTAGGTTCTGGTCGTTGAGCGATTTTATGTAAATCCTGTTGGATGGAAATGGGTATTCAAGAAAATTCTAGATATGGAAGGTCAAGTTAACACCTATAAGGAAAGGATAGTGGCTAAAGGGTTCAGAAAAAGTCATGGAATTGACTATGAAGAAACCTTTTTGCCAGTTTCCATGTTTAAATCCATAATAATCATAATTTCCATAGCAGATTAACATGACTACGAGGTTTGGCAGATGGAGGTCAAAACAGCATTCCTTAATGGGAAACTTCAAGAAGATGTCTATATGACACAACCAGAAGGGTTTGTGACACCAGGTGAAGCCAAATGGGTTTTCAAGTTGTAGAAATCCATTTATGGATTAAATCAAGCATACAGGTCAGGGAACATTCGATTTGATGAAGCCATAAAGGAGTTTGGTTTCATTAAGAATGAATGTGAGCCATGTGTTCATAAGCTGTTTAATGGGAATACGATCATTATCCTAGTAGTATATTTTGACGACATATTTCTTATTGGAAACAATGTACTAGTCTTACAGTCAGTTAAGGACTGGTTGAACAAGTGTTTCTCCATGAAGGACTTGGGTGAAGCAGCCTACATTCTTGGGATCAGGGTAATTCGTGATATATCCAAGAGGCTTCTTGGACTATGTCAGGGTACATACATTGACCAGATACTAAAGAGATTTAGTATGGAACAATCCAAGAGGGGATTAGTTCTAGTGTCATGTGGCCTACATCTTTATAAGAAAATATGTCCTCAGACAAAATAAGAGAATGATTGAATGAGTATGATCACATACTCTTAGGCTATAGGATCCATCATGTATGCCATCTTATGTACTAGGATTGATGTTTCATATGCACTGATCATGGTAGGAAGATATCAAGTAGATCCCAGAGAACAGCATTGGACTGCTGTTAAGACTATCCTTATGTATCTAAGAAGAACTAAGGATATGTTCCTAGTGTATGGAAGAGACGAGGAGATTGTCATTAGAGGGTATGCTGATGCTAGTTTTCAGACATATCAGAATGATCTGAAGTCGCAATCTGGATATGTTTTCTATCTCAATGGAGGAGATGTGACCTGGAAGAGTTCAAAGCAGCCAATTGTCGCCGATTCTACAGTAGATTCCGAATATATAGCAGCTTTTGATGAATACAAGGAAGCCTTCTGGATTCGGAACTTTTTCCAGGAGCTTGATGTGGTGCCTAGTAGTAAAGATCACATTACATTGTATTGTGATAATACTGCAACAGTGGCTCTCTTGAAAGAACCACGGTCACATCAATGGACAATGAATATAATCTGAATGTATCACCACCTGAGGTATTTATATGAAATGGGTGAAGTTGAAGTGAGTATAGTGTCCATAGAAGATAACGTGGTAGACCCCATGACTAAAGGCCTATCTCAACTAAAGTATTAATATCATTTGACAGCTAGCGGGTTACAGGTTGTTAGAAGTTGGCTCTAGTCCAAGTAGAAGCATGTGGGATTTGGTGGCCTAGAACCAACTACTTTGTAGTTTATTCATTAATAAAATCCTTATTACATCTTGATTTTTCTTTCTGCATGACAATGCATGTGATAATGTCTTAAGGATGGCTATTTCATTAAAGGGTCATCGAGGATCCCTGCTATGATGAGAACCCGAAAGTGCCATAACACTGTTCTTGAATATATGTTCTATGGCCAGATGATATTATTTGGGGGACACAAATAATATAGTCCATTAGGGGTGAGGACTTATAAATCATTGAGGCACTATCTCATGGTGTGCGCCCTTGGTAATATCTAGGAGGATATTATAAGAACGAGACTAGCTAGTAGGAAATCCATATTTCATAATGTCATTGGATATTCCTATTTGAGGACGTGTGTATTGATTTTTGTACTTTTGGATTATTATTAATGGGGTTAAAACTCGCGCACTTAGATGTATTGACAAAAAATGTGACAACCCACTGTTCGCAGTGAGGTGGGTTACGTTGGGTATGTCACGAGTAATACTGCATTAATAGATAATCCGAAAAAGGATTTGTCCCTTCTGTTCTATAATGGAAGTAGATATCTTAGGCCCTTTTATGGAATTGATATAGCTTAACTAAATCCATGGCCATGGTATGGTATGGATGAGTTCGATTCCGGAAAGTCAAAGAAAGAATAATCGAGAACGTGGGTTGATGACACTAGCATGAAACCCAGTTGATTCGAGATATCGTGACAAAGGGATTATATTACATGTTAAGAGTTCGTATGAGGTAACACGTCATTATGGAGTTAACTTGTTTCTATATGGGTGACTTGGCTTCTTGCTAGACGCTTACCTTGGACTTTAGGCAGGCTCCGACTAAGGCCACTAAGAAAGGGTCCTAGAGGGTCACACACTAAGTGTGTCCATGTATCTCAGTTAAATATTAATTTAAAAAGTTAAATAAATATTATTCTAGACTGTGGTTTAATAATTATTTAAGGATACCTGATTGCATTTATTTCGACACTATTTATTTGAGAAAATATATTGTGGACGAAATAATATTTATCAGCGAGTAATGAAGTTATATTTGTTTAAGAAATAAATAGCCATTAGTCAAGGTATAATAAATATGGTGGAGGATATAAAGGAAAGTATAAAATAAAAGTACACTCCGTGTATATTAAATATACACGCCATGTAATTTTATGGAAAACGAGTACATGCCGTGTATTAATGATTACACGCTATGTAGTTTTTCCAGTCAGGATTTTGAGGATTTAATATTTTTTTATTTAATGATATTTATTTTAATCAGCGTGGGCGCATGTCATGGAATTAATAAATTGACATGGGGGTTTTCAATAAAAGTTAAGTAAATAAATAAAATGTGAAATGTGTTTATTTATTGTCATAACTCTATAAACTGAAACCCGGTTATAAATATCCTCACAACCCCTACACTTTTCAATAATAAGAAAATAATTGTGCAAAACAACTCTGGAGAATTATTTCAATACCGAATGAACACCTTCCTCCAAGAACTCTCTCAAGACCGAGAGATCAATGCGATCGAAGGCGGGCATCCCAAGCGAAAGGATCTTCCACGCTAGCACCCGGAGATCCCTTCAGCGACGTCCGGAGATATGTGGCACATGTGTGGATCACCGCTAGAGGAATCCTACACTTGGATTCTATAATGCAATGACGGTTCACAGGATCGTGACCGGAGACATCAACGAAGAAATAATTACACCAAGGTAATTTTTGTGAATTAATTAAATTAATTATAACCAAAATATGATGATCCTATCTCTTTGGTTCTGGGATTTCATCTTATGTTTTTCGTTCTTCGTTCCATTCTGAAGATTCAGTGTTTTATATCATGATGGATCTCAGATTGAACGTTGTTTAAACGTTAAACTAAAGTTGGGAAAACCCACCAATGCGCTTCCGCTATGCTCAGAACCTACATATGTGTCGTGTTCTACTTTACGTATCTTTGAACTCTCAAAACATAGAAGTTCACTCTGTTCTCAATGGTTTTATCAGCAGAGTTGTTTGGGTTCCCATGTTCCTTTAGCTATGAGTTATTTCAATATCATGACCCTTCGTGTTCCCTGGAATGGTCTTTGTGGATTCGGTGTGACCAACACATTACGAGGTCATCAATCCTCTACCCTGGAGGTTGTTTCCAGTAGGGTGTAGAGCACTAGTGAGCCATGGGCGCAGACTCCCTAGCCCAGTATCGAGATCATATCTTCTTTCTGCGATCTACTGTGACACGTTTCCATGGGAAGAGTTCCAGGTATCGGTGTGACCCACACTACACGGATGCTGAACCTCTACTAGGTGATTTTTTCCGGAGTTGGGTTGTTTTATGATACATGCTCTGTGTTCCGTTGGCCAGTATTGTACCATCTAGTCGGGATGGCCAGATCAGTTCTGGGTTTACCCTCTAGTGGGGCTGGGCTATGGGTTGACCATATACTTTATAGGGATTACCCTCTAGCAGAGACTGGGCAGTGAGTTACCTGACGACCTCTTAGGGTTTACCCTCAAGCAGAGACCGGGTAGGGGGTTACCTGACGGTCTCTTAGGGTTTACCCTCCAGTAGAGACTGCACAGTGGGTTACCCGATGACCTCTTAGGGTTTACCCTCCAGAAGAGACTAGGAAGTGTGTTACCCTACGACCACTTAGGGTTTACCTTCCAGCAGAGACTGGGCAGTGGGTTACCCGACGGCCTCTTAGGGTTTACCCTCCAGCATAGACTGGGTAGTGGGTCACCCGACGACCTCTTAGGGTTTACCCTCCAGCGGGGCTGGGCAGTGGGTTACCCAACGACTTCTCTCAGACTCAGCCGTTTCTACTAGGCTTGTTTGTGTATTTTTTCCATGATTACTGGAGCAGAACCATTGGTTATATGGGTCAGTGTTGTGACAGCTTTAACTTTGATGATATCTCTCGACTGTGGGACAGTGAAGAGGTGTGGTTTTACTTTCCCCAGAACTCTCAAGAACAAGGGTAACACTCCCCCCCCCCCATGACGCGTCCATGTGATGCGACCTAAAACCATGTGGGAGAGTCAGTGTTGCCTAAAGCGGATAGTTTCAAGGTGCGGTAATTTGATCCCCTTGACTTACAGTTCTGGGAAGACGTGCGGGATGCTGGGCATCAATTGTGTTTACTTCTAAGACTATTGGTTACTCCCTTTCTTGGGCTGAGATATGAGATGGAGTTCCCCTTACGATCTGGTTTGTGTTTACTGACTGAGCATATATATATATGTATACCTTGTTCCAGTACCCACTCTTTGGGTTTTGGTTACTCTCCTCCCAGGAGAGGTGAAGATGCATGGGGTATGCCATGTGATTTACGGGTCTAGCTTCTCGTGGTTAGACGAGTCTACTCTCCTTCTATAGGTAGTGAAGACTCGAAGAGATGTTCATATTCTCACTATTTCAATCTCCTTGTGTTTGGATGAGTCTACTTCGATTATGTTGATAGGGTTGAGTTGTACTCTTTACTTCACTCTCTGTTATACTCCTTTACTATTCTCTGTTCAATCTACTGCTCATCTCTTTAGTATCTCCTTTGTTTCTCTACGGAGCCTTCCGGGTATCCTACTTAGTGTTTTTATACTCACCCCTTCTTGGGATTTTCCCGCACCGTGTGTTCCCATACAGACAACGGACAGGTTGGTCGTGACTACCGAGGAGCATAGGAGTTTAGTAGCTTGGACCATGTACAGTGGTCACATAGGGGTTTACAGGTGTAAGACTCTCCAGTTGTTTACTTTTGTTTACCTGTTTCCAGGTTGTGGAAACTTTCTGGTTGGGTGCGTGTTTTTTCCATTTTCTTTTCAGTTTACCTTCAACACTTACTTTGTAGCGTTTAGAGGTCGATGCACATTTGGGGTTTGTTTATATCAGTGGGTACTTCACATTTCTTTTTTACACTGCACTTCTGCATTGAGTGGGTTGCGTGTGTGTGTGTACAAGTACTTAGGCAAAGGCCTCCCTGATTTTTTGTGCCTTCGTCGCATGTCACCTTCCCCTGGCCTATGGGGGTGGGCTTGGGGTAGTTGCAGCTCGAGCCCAGGTAGGGTCAGGTCGTGATAATTTTATTACATAGATAATTTGTAAAAATTGAAAATATGATAGGATTTAGGTTATAATTTGAAAAATAAAATTCATTTTATCACATTAATTTTCTATTTATATCATTTTTATCATTTAAAATATAAATGTCTTTTATTGAGAAATGATGAGTTTTTTTACAATAATATATTTTCAACAGCTATTGAAATTAAACATGACATCATAAAAACTATATGACCATTTATATTATAAAAAATTATCTAAAAATTTTGATTTATTTAAATTTAATTTATGATAAAATTCTAATAATTATTCAAAAGGAATGTAATAATTAAAATTTTATATAACTGAAAAATTTAAATTTATGTATTATCATACCAAGATATAATTTTTTCCAAACATATTATTTAATATTATTAATGTTAAAAAATTATTGGATAAAAAAATAATTATTAAAAAAATATTAAAAAAATATATTTTTAATTTTATTGTTTCTTTATTTTATTTCTTTTTTGAATTATTTATTACCTCAGGTTTCCTATTTTATATTTACCATGGTAATACATTTTTACTATACTTACTATTCATTATATAGTAATTATTTCCAATTTATAATTATGATGATTCTAAATATAGAATAAATATTATAAAAATCAATTGAATAGGTGTAAGAATATAATTCAATAAATACTCTAAAACATGATGGGAAAGTGTTTCTTGAAAGTAACATTTTTAAGGAAAATATGATTTTACATTAACTCTAGAACTAGTAATATTAATTATTTGAGTATAAATAAATAAATATAGATATATAATATATAAATATAATTTAGTTAATTTCTTATTATGGTTAATTATAAGTGAATACAATTGGAAAATATTATGTATTTGCGAACATTTATTCATAGAAATATCTTTTAAAGCTAAAAAATAATCATCTATTAAAATCTATTGTAAAGATGATTTAAATGTATTTAATTTAAATATATGTATCTGAATAATACCTATGTTACATTTAAATAAAACTAAAATAATAGGTGGTAATTAAAATTAGATAATTTATTGAAATAAATAAAAAATTTATATAAAAACATTATTTTCCACAATTCAATAAAAACACACTTTATTCTAAAAATCCCAATTTACCACCCTATGTTAATTTGTGAAAATTTCAAGTAAAAAAGAGTTTTTTAACAATTAAATTTCATAACTATTCTAGAAATTAATAATAATATTTATAAAATGAAATAAAAATAAATTTTAAGAAATTTTCTTTTCAAGAATGATATACATTAACGAAAATTGATTTATTATTTAATAATCATTTATCAATATATATATATATGATATATATATATATATCATAAATTATTTGATCTTAATCATATACAAAAAAATTAATGAATGGTTAAAATGAATATATTTAATATTCATTTTCTGTTTTTGTTTATTGTAACGTATCATATACACTATTGAACATATTTTTCCCCTTTGAAAAGAATGTTATTTAATTGCTCCTCCCTTTAATAAATTTTTTCATCATAATTAAAAGAAGATACAAGAATGAAATGTGGAAACATGGTCATAGAAAGAGTGAAAAGGAGGTTTCATGGTCATCACATAACATGTTTTCCCAGCAAGAGAACATTAGTTGAACGTGGAAACATGGACATTGAAGTAAAAACCAAACTAGAGAAATATAAAATTTCATAAATAACATGGTTGTGATATGTTTAATGGCCACAAAACCATTAGTATGTGATGGAAAAAATGACCAACAATTCATCAAAAATGATCGTAATATGAAATCATTTTTTCATTAAATGTTATTTTCCTAGAGTTTAGGACATAATTTAACATATACAGTATGAAAAGAAAAGAATTTAATTTCATTAAATGTACAATTTTTCCCATTTTATAATTTCCACTCTAATATTGTTGTTTTTTCTAAACAATGAGTCCAGAAGATAAAAAAATTATGCATGAAGCCCTAGAATAAAATTCTAGAAAATCACACAATCCACCAAATAATAACTAGATACTCCTAATATTTCCTCAAATTGAATATAATTATGAGAAAATAGGGTATGTTTAAATTAAAAATATTAAACAGACAAATGGGAATTCCATTAACATTAAATGTATAACTTATAAATGATGTGATTTTATATTGCATATGAATATCTAGGCTTCAATATATAGTATCCCTAATCTAGATCAGAAAAATAACTATATTAGAATTTTTTTTTTCATTAGTAATGGTTCGTAATGAGGTTATAAATTTACCATAAAATGTCCTAATGGAATGTCAAATTCGGTCTGAATCATGGCTTGTTATCATGATCCAGTTCTATATCAAGTCTATCTCAAATTAGTGTTTTAGGGATTAACCCATATGTACATTTTTTTCAAGGTCCACATCCACTTTTAGTATTTAAAAAGGGGTTCACTTGTTACAATCCAATTACTTGATACATTAAAAACATTTATGGATGTTTTAAAATGCATATTTTTATCCCTATGGATTTTAATAGACATTTATAATCCTAATATCAATAATATATAGGGAATACTAAGATACAAATGTCAAAATTCATTTTGATAATAATAATATATTCCATGATTTATTACTCAAGATTACACATAATTAATCATGGAAGATTGATATGTATGAGGTATCTAGGAATTAGGTGCCATACATAAGAACATAAAATAAGGAATACATCAATATAATTGGAAAATTCCCTGAAATGGTCCTACTATTCAATCATACATAAAACGGAATTGGATAATTTTGAAATATACTTAAGAAATAGGTGTAATATAATTCCAATTAAGGGAATAAACATTGAATTCCATGAAAAATAAAATACATATTAGAAAATAGGCATATCATTGTTTCATAATAAGAGGGAGAATAATAAACATGAACATTGAGAAATGATAAAACATGATAATCATAAATGGAACATGGGAAATGTGACAACAACATAACATTATGCATCATAAACTCCATGGATGGATAACATCCATGAAAACCTAATGGAAAATTTTAAATTATAGATTAGTTTAACTACATTACTTCTAGCATGACATATATTTAGACTAAAAAATTACCCAATGAATTGGTCTGGAATATAATTGTAGTCACACCCGTCACATTCATTTAATTTTTGTGCATAATGTTTTGACATGGATTCTAAAACACAGACTCATATATCATCAAAATTTTACATGATTGTAAAGTGTGGAATAAGTAAATGTAATTCCATAATAAAAGAAATATTTTTTTATTAATTTCAACACCACTAATATGAAATTGGTATGGGGATTCACTGTATAATTTTTTTGGCATGGGAAATGATGGGGAAGTTTTGGATGCAAAATAGGGAATATAAATTTTCATTCTATAAACCTAAGAATTATGTACATGGAAATTATATTTGTTTAAAAAAATAAATAATATAGTATATAAATAGATGATCAAATCTTGTAATAGTATAGGGGATTTGGAAAATTAGAACACAATATTCTAATTTGGTGAAATATATTCAACATATCCTATAAAGATCTTACCCTTTTTCCAACATAAAACCATTATTTATATCCATGGGAAAATAAAATAAATAAAAAAGGTGAGTTTAGATTATCTGTAAGGGTAAACAAGGAATATTTTAAACAGAACCTAAACATAATAATGTAAAAATAGGAAAATAGCTTTTTAGAACCATACCATGACTAACATATATCATAATATTGTGTCATGAAATAAATCATGGCGGTTCTAGATGATTAAATCAAAATGAAACATGATCCATGAGAAATTTTCATTGGAATAAAAGATAGAGTTGTGGAAAAAACAGAAGAATAGTAAATCATTTCCATATTAGAAAAGTCTCATTTATAAGATTGTTATATTTGAATATTTACATTATTGAAACATGTTAACCCCTCATTCTTTCTCTATATTACTGATATGATATTACTTACCTTTCCATCCCTAAATTACCAAACAAAGGTCATTACCCATTCCATTCATGTCTATTTAATTAGATATAAATTGTTACCAAATGAATTTTAGGTACATATAGGTACCACCCATGTCATAATAAAAAAATTCATACTAATGACACAAACACATAAGTCATTAATCATAAAATAACCTAAGGAATAAAATGGGTTTCTTAAACATTATTTCACCATAAGATAAATGATTTAAAATAAATGAATGTTATAAATATCAATTCATCATAATCGCAATAGAAAAATCTGGATAAAAGGTATAGTATACTTTAAACATAATTATATTAAATAATTATTTTCTATATTGAATATAATTTTGATAGATATCTCAAAATTAATTCTTAATCAAAATAACCTTTCTTTTTGAAAAATGATTTTTTTCTCAAATTTAATTAAAATTTTAATATAAAATAATTTATTTTAAAATAACAATTAATTATTGCATAGGAGGATTCATAGAAATTATTTATTAATAAAATATAAAAATCTGTTCATGCTATATATTTTAACAAAACCTTTATTCTCATAATTTTTTCATTTAAGTAAAAAATTATCTTTTTTGTAAAAAAAATAAATATTATTTTAAATACATATAGTAAAAAGAAAAAAATAGGTAAATATAAATTTCAAAATCAACAGGGAAATATTATATCATTTTATGAATGACTTTTTAGAAAACATTGAACTGAATAATAAAAAATACCCAATAAATACTAATATATAAATAATCTCAAATAATAATGAGATTGGGAAATAATCACATATCAATTTATAATTAGTTTAACAATAATCCTATTAAAATAAATAAAAGTATATATATATACATCATAACCCTGATTATAATATTCATAAAAACATTCATGGGTAGTATAAACACCACACACAAAAACAGGGGGTGTATTAGACATATGTCCCACGCAAATAAATGTGAGACAATATAATCTTTTAACATTGGATTGGGTTCCTTAATATGTGTCTAAAAATTTTAAATAAGGGTTTCAATTTTTTTATTTCTTATTCTAGAATCATATTCAATTTTATGATATCATAAGTTATCATATTATGCCATATTTTTTAATAACATTATTACTTTTCATTCAAGTATTAAATTCATTATTTTCATTCACATATTTTGTCAGATATGATTATGTTCTTCTTGTTAGGATATAGTTATATAATTTTCAGAATTATATTAATCTAATATATTTTATATTTTTTAATTATAATTATTTATATAATCATGGTTTAATGAGGATAGTGTCAAATGAATCACATCGCATTGTTGTTATGGTAGATCGTACGTACACATGGGTGATAATATTATTAATATAATTGTGGAATGGTATGGAAGTGTATGGAATATGTACTATTAAAAATTAAAAATCATGTTATAGTATTCATATATAGTATTTTTTTTATCATTATACCCATACATGTAATCTGGTGGTGAAAAATAGATTACACTATAGTTTAGAGATGGTATTTTGTACGCTTGAATGGATGGTGATTTTGTTTTTCATTGGATGGATAGTTGGTGGAATATTTTTGTTACATACCCATAATATCATTTCATAATATGGGTGATACTATGGTTATTTCATTATAAAGGACAAAGATCTGGAAGAGGAAGTGTATGAAGTAATGAATTTGAAATAATTTGGAGAGTAGATTACCTCTTATTCGATGAGCTCCCAACTAGATCTCCTCTTAATGGCACTAGAGTTGGTCTTTTGTGAATAGAAGAACCTATAGATTGATACTAAATAATTTTTTAAAAGAAATGGTAAGGGTTTAGTTTATATTTATGTCTAAATTTGAAATGATGTTGTCAGGGAGGATGTTCTATTTTATAATTGTTGTAAGGGGAAAATTTTAAATCTCCAAAAATATTAATTTATAATATATTAAAAACCGATCCAAGAACTTCCAAAATGACATAATTTATAGTATTATAATATATAAGCTTGTTATATCATCAAAAAATAAATTTTAGGCAAGTCTCTAGTCTTCATTAAAAGAAGTCCATTTAATTAACACTTAGTTATTCTATTTAATCTGTAACTAAGGTAACAAGTATTTCTATTTTAACAAAATGTAATTTTTACTAATATGATGTATATTACACCGTATATGAATACATTATATCATTTTATACAAAATAAAAATTATTATTTATATTTTGGAAATTGTTTTATGATTTTCAAATAACTTAATAATACATTATTTTCATAAACAATCAATATTGACAATTGTGAAACTATTCAATTTATTGATTTTTTAAAATATCAAGATAATATTTTATCCAAGACCAAAATATTTTATTATATCATTATGGTTCAAGGAATACTAAAATAATCATTATATATATAAAAATAATAATTGTATTTATTTCAATATATCTAATAACATTAATATGATATTTGCATTAATAAAATATTTACTATAGTAGTTTTTTAATAATTTTATATAATTATATGTTGAATAAAATTGAAAAAAAATATCTTTAATAAAAATCCATTATATTTCATAATAATACTTATTGTAAAACATATCTTCTGGAAAATCACAGATAAAAAATGTTAAAAGTATTAAAACATGAGTTTTAAAACATTAAAATCACTTAAAATACAATATTATATGTGTTATAATCTTTTCCAAATTGCTCAAATTGGTATCCAAATCATCTCGTGGATTATGATGGTAGATATATACTATAGAAACATTACTTTCTCATGTTTTTTAGTCATTTAATGGTTACTATCATTTAAATAAAAAACTAATTCCTTTATTTTTCATTAATTAAAAATTTTTGCATCATAAATTTATATGCCTTCGAGATGTTTATTTATTTCTTAAAAATTACAGATAAATTACAATATTACATAAAAATATTTTATATTTTGAATAATCATTTATAATTGAATTTTTTTTTTTGTATAACCTTATATTAAAAATGATGTTGTTTTTAAAATTTGTGTAACGTCTAATTAACATTTAATAAAATAAAATAACATGGATGTCCAAATATCATCCAAGTGGCTTCCAAAGGATATCAATTATACCCAAGGATGAATTATGTAGCAACACACTAATATAATGTTATTACTGAATGTTTAATGGTAATTTTATAATATATTTTCATTCCCTTAAATACACGATTTTACCTTTTACTATATTAATAAATATAATCGAAAATATTGTTCGTAATGGAAAAAATAAAAGAATGATATTTAAAAAATTTACACCCACTATTTAAAAATATAATATTTATTATTCAAAATTATAATCACCCAGGTTTTAGTAATTAATTTATATGTATTCCCATGGTTGGTATGAGAAAACATTTTTTAAAAGATAAAACTTTTCAAAAGATTGAAATGTTTTTAAATAAAAATACAATATTATATAAATTCAAATAACATAAATTATACCAAATGACAAATTATAATCAAATTATATTTTAAATCCATTAAATAATATTACTTAACCATATAATTTTTTTATGAAATATGTTTTTTTTAATTAAAATTTTGTATATTTTTACTATTCATCAAAACATGAAACACACTATAAAAACATTAAAAAATAATAAAAATTATTTTTTCCATATTCAAATGAAGAAGTTTATTTTTTTAAATAGAATATTAAAATGAGATAAAAACATGATTTAAAATTATTCTTCCATCACAAGTTGGAAAACTATATTTTTTAAAAAATGCTTCTTTTATCCAAAAAATAGTATTTGTTATTATATCAATTTTAGAAAACGTTTAAGATGAATATTAACAATTATATTGAATATATTACATATAAATTAATAAAATCCTTGAAGGTTGATTTAATTATTTTATAAACTCACTGATTTTATTTAAATAGTTTTTAGAAAATCATTTCATTTAATTAAAATTAGTTTTATGTTTATTTACATTTAATTTCCCAAAAAATAATTAATTATATATATATGTAAAGAATATTTTAAATATTCAGTCACTACTCTTCATATGTTCCATTATACTAGATATGTTATAAGCTAACATATTAATATTTATCTCCTCCCTCACTATTCACCGCTAGCCGACAATGACCTTGGCATTAGGGGCAGTGAATCTAGCTCCCCCTTCCACTTTGGTGGGGGGAGGACCCTCTTATCCTTCTTCCCGACCCTTCCACATTCCATTCCATCAATTCTCATACCCTAGAACACTTCTGAAGCTCCCAGAAATCAATCTCAGACCAAAGGTAGTTGACCTATTTGAGGGCTCTCCTCCTCTTCCTATCTCGCTTTTGGAGTTCACCAACGTCTCATGTCCTTTTAACATAACACTGGTAGCTCGTTTCTAGCAATGACATCGATCAATTTATTATATTGATATTTTTTTCTTTGACTCATCGAGTTTAAAGAAGAAATATTTGGTTGGGATTCTAAATTTAAAGCAATCATTAGGCTTGCACCTATGCATTTTCGTGCTATTGTGTGGTCCTGGTCACCCTACAAACACAACAGATGCTTCATTTACATCTTCCACAAGTCCATAGATTTTCACATGAATAGGGATGCCCCAATGACTATGATTCTGGTAAGCCTCTCAGAACTCCCCCTTCAATTTCATAACACTTCTATCTGGAATGTTATCAGAAACATTATAGGGCAGTTTTTGTGTTCGGGTATTCGAAAGGAATAAGTCTGCCTCCCCGTTTCCCCCCGAATCTGGGTTGAGGTTGTCTTGTCGAAGGTTCTATTTGATTGGGACTGGAATTCTATTGGTGAGGAATTTATGGGGAAGCAATATTTCATCAATGAAACCAGGCATGATTTCTATATCTCTTTGTGTCGGCTGGGACATCTCATCCATGTGTGTCGTTCTAGGTCTCGAATCAGACAAATGAAGTTGGCGAAGCAGATGAGTAACATTGATGAAGTACATGGAGATGTTCAAGTCAATCATTCCAGAGAGGTTATTCATGAAGTTGTCCATAAGAGGTCAGTACTTCTTCTACGTCCCCATTTAAATATGCTTCAGTCGAAATTTCTCTCACTCAGGGTGATATTACCATTGAGGGTGATCATATGTGTACTGGTGGGATTTCCCATCCTATCCAGCATAATGAAACCATGGGGAAGGAAATAAGGAATTTAAAATCATAAATCTTTTGCTGAGGTTGTAAAATATATTGGTGATTCGTTGAATGGGAAGGCACCAGGGGACCAGGTGTTAGAGGCAGGCCTTCTAGGTAAGAAATAGGGTAGTGGATCGTTAACGGCCTGGGATGAATTGAGGGTCTCCAATGCTTTCAAGTGCTTGAAAACTAGTTTTTAGGTTCTTTCATTTATTTTCATTGATTATATTGTTTTTGATGAAGTAAAACCAATACAATAACTAATTAATATTGTTATTAGTGAGAATTAGGGTGTGGAGACACTAGAGCTAAGGTCACATTTCCCTATCAGGGAACTATTGGACCAAAAAGTATAAAATCAAAAGAACATGGAATTTTATAATAAGGATACCTCAATTCCTCTTAAGATTCATAGCCAATTTTTATATTTAGCATGAAGCGAGAAAAAATATCAAGATCATGAAGTTTGTAAGAAAGTAATTCTAAGAAACTAAAATAAATGGGGTGAATCAAAGTGTGTCGAAAACACCAAGATGATTGATAGAGATTGTGTCTACCAACAAGATACATAGTATGTGAATGACTACTTCGAGAATATGAATGTTGGATCAAAACTAAGCAAGGGAAAACAATGAAACCTTTAATCTTGAAATTCATCAATTTAGAAGGGATGGAAGAAATCTATACCCCCCCAATGATTATTCTCAACTCCCCAAAAAAAATTGTTACCATATCTTCATGTATGAAAGGAGAAGTAGATATCGGAGGAACTGAATTTTAAACCACCAAAGGGAATCCAAAATGTGGAGAAAAAATCAAGGAAATAAGAAACGTGGAAGAAGACAAAGGAAACCCTTGGGATATCCTCCTTTATTCAAAATAAGAGATTCTTGAATATGTTGTTTAGGTCAATGCCTCCAAATAGGATGTTAAAAATTTGTATGAAATAATGTTGCGATTTGATACCAATGTGGAAAAGAAGAATGGATAAACTATCAAGATCGAATACTCATGTGGGTATTCAATAATGGTAAAATTCACATAAAGGAATTCATGTAGTCAATAGACATAATTTCCAGTCATTTTGCTGTTCCTCTCAATGAGGATACAAATCTTCATGTCAGTTCACTTTAATGGGAGTTATATAAAGTTCACCTTTCAAACAATTTAGTCATGTTTTTAATATATGTTTTAACTCTTTTAGTACGCAGTTCCTCAACTATGTTGAATGTTGTTTCCCACTTCTCTTAAATGTGTTGTTTCAAAAAAGAATTATATTCTTTCATAAAAATATAATAATAGTTTTTCATATAATAAAAGTTATGTTGGTGTTTCATGCCGCACAGGATTATCATGGTGTGACATGAATTACAAGATATAAAATAACTATATCTCATAAAAATATCGTGATGATACATTCTACCCCCCAATAAAATGAATTTCGACATCGAAATTATCCTTGTTATAAAATAATTAATACTCTAAAGTCATTCATAGAGACTGACATAAACAACACAAATAATAAAAATTCATTTTTAAAACGGAATTACAGAAACATAATAGATAACCAAATCCAATCATTACTAGGTTTAATCATAATAGAATGTAGGTGGAATTTGAAAACATGGATATAGAAGTGAAATTGAACAATCATGTTCTGATGGAGTGTGATAGAAAACAAGATATGGTGAAATTTTACAATCAAAAGACCAAAATTTGTAAATATTTAAGGGGCCAATTGATTCACCATACATGAAGGTAATATGATGTCATTTTTAGTTTTAATATATTTGTATTACAGTTAAAAAATTATATGAACTTGTTAACTGATTTTGTATAATCTCTTCATTTCCTTGTTCTATTATCAATTTGCACTCCTTATCTTATTCCAAGAAATGATGTTTAATTTGTTTGGCATTATCAAATCTTGTGATCCATAAATATGATGAAATGTAATTATGTATATCTAAAAAAGGGTTTCACATGTTATCAAATATACATATGTTCACCTATGTAGATATTATAAAACATCATCTGATTTTATATTAAACATTCTATAAATTGATAACCTTACAATCATTCTAATTGTTGAAAATCAGATATGTAATAAAGTGGTTCTGTAACTCAGCATAATATTTATCCCCCATATATCATATGGTTTCTATTTTTTTCACAATATAGTAATGTGAATGCCTTCATCATGTATTTTCATGAAACATGATAATAACTTGAATTACAGAAGAACTTTACTGAAAAAATGCATTCATTCAAAAATTAACACATTCCATATACTATAAATCCCAATAATTAAGTACACTCAATCCATGATATCATAAATCCCATTTTTATCATATCAATCCCATATTAATTAATGATATAAAACATATCATTATTACTTATCCTAACATGATGCATGTATATTGGGTAATATGTCCTTTAATTCATATCCCAAGAAAACTATCTAAATCAATTAGCATGGTTACCTGTACCGCTAAAAATATACTCATAAATAAAAAATAAAAAAACAACAATGGACCGATACACATATATTTCATTATTCTATAATTCAATAAATGTTATACTAAAAAATTATTATTGAATCCCATTATATAAAAACCAAATCATTCAACAACATTTTTTCATACTCCACATCACCAATAGTGATATGATGTGATTTTAACTTTTCATTTTCCTTAAGAGGTTTTTGATGTCCATCATCTTCACTAACCCATTGATTTGGGTATTGGATAGCATAATTCCCCATATAATGGAAATTGAATCATTGAAGTGTGGGATGTGAATTTTTTGTTTATGTTTCTCTTATTACATCGTTATCTATTTTTTTCCAATACAATGGAACTCAATATCTTGATGTACTTCTTTTACAAAAAAAACATTTACTAGTCCCTCTATGACTGTAACACCCTAGGTAAATAAAGAATACGAATTCACATATTTATCCATATTTTTGAATAAAATATTGATATGACTTTAAAGGAGACGCTATGCTCGATGGGGTACCCAACACGCAACAACGAGTTTCTTGGGAATCTTACATTGCACTCTAATAATAAAATAATATTATTTTAAATGGTAGTTAACATGTCTCCATTGTATTGGTGGGAATGGATAGAAATAACTAAAATATGATTAGATATGTTTTTAAATGTTTTTACATTTATCCAATAAAAGATAAAGGATTAAAATACGGAAAGAATTCAATTTTAGGCGTATATTCCCCAGTTTTCACTAAAGGTTCACTTATCGCCTTTTGATGGTGCACCGTCATTAAATATTGTTTTGTTCACTCTTATACATTCTATTGGACCAAATAATACTCTTATTAATAATTGGGACATCAATATTTACTTTGCGTAAATTTTTGGTATCATTCTGATAAAGTTCATTTTTTAATGAATAGTGAAAAATGTTGTATTTTAATTCAAAACCTCTTTTTAATATAATTTATTTATATGATTAGATTATCTTTTGAATTGGTTTTAAATTGAAATTATAATATATTTTTACCATTAAATCCAATAGTGGTCGTTGAAATTAATTTCACTTTGAAATCAGACTTAAACTAGTGTCAATCTTTTGATACTTCTTGTTTCATAAAAACATGCTATTTGCTCTGACAGCGGGAAATAATTATTAAATTAATTAATGTGACTTATATGTTTTTAATTGTGTAAAATATACTTCATTTTTGAATTTGGAATATCAAATATATCTTAGGGTGATGTTTTGGGATTTTTCTGAAAAACTTCAATTATTAATGAATAGTGAAACCACTAAGTGGTACTTATAAAAACTGATTTTTCTGTTTAAATGAAATTTTTCCATCTTTGTGTTTTGAATTTCAAAAATATGACATACATGGTTGTAATTAAGAAGAAAAATTCAGATCAATGGGATAAAAATAATTTTTTGGTGAATAGTAACTTATTAAGTTTTTAATCGCGATTAGAGGTAATTAGTGTAGTTTAAGGTATGAATAATGTCTTAATAAAATTAAATGACCTAGACACATGTCCTACCCTCATTGGATGTGTCATGGGCGACCAATAAAATCCATGGGTCAACTTGGGGACCCCATGGAGCCACTTTGGTTGGAAAATGACATAAATATATTTTTATTTAATGTTAAAGTAAAAATGACACAAACATGAGATGTTTTACTAAAAAAAATTACATGGGGTTATACAAGTCAGATTTTTGACTATAAATAGTCATTGGAAATATAAAAAGATTTCTTATATCATAGTATTTTTTTATAATTTTTAGACATTAAATAAATTAAATTATTTAGGACATCATGATGATGCAACGATGACCTCATTATTTAACGATTTAAATAAAATGGAACGATAATGTAATATCTATGACCTAAACATGTCCAAACCCTATTGGATGAATGGATTTATAACCCTTATCACCTTATCCTAGAAATACATTAATTTGGGACCTTTAAAATCCGAAACTCTTTTGAAAATAAAGTAACATTTTGTAACTTTACAAGAGTGCCCCTTCTCTCCTCTTATAATAGGCCCCCGCCTCTACCTCCTTAACCACACTCCCAAAGCCTTTGTATCGGCCAACCCCTTACCATTTTGTCTCTACACTTCCCTCTATTACTCCTTGAATCCTATCATTGGGAAGAAGTCTTCCCAAAGAATCCTTTGAGCTCAAACCAATGGGAGTTACCCGATTTTGATGTAATTTCTTCACTTGTGTCCTTTTGTTTTATTTTGCTTCTCCAACCCGATAAACTCTTTTTATTCATTTATTATGTAAAAAATACAGTATCTTAGATATACTAGTATTTTTTTTATAATAAGGATTCGAGCTACACTTACACACACCTACATCTAATGGTTAAAGAACATACTATTTCCGTGGATGGCGAATTTCTGGCTCCCGAAACGATGATTGTTCAACATTCTTCTAACACCTTCAAAGGTGGCCATTAAGATGACACTATATTTATATATGATATATAATATATATTTTTTTCCCTTAATCTTCTGTATTTTTAATTTATGGAATACCTTTATGGTTTCTATTATGGGTAAACGTGATATCTTCATTTAAGGAAGTGCGGACTACCGCCCCCTCAAAGTGATTTGATTCGTTAATACCATATATGGAATGTGTAAAGGATATATTTAATGATATTATATATGATACCATACTGGAATTAAAATAATAATATGTATCATTATGTTTAATTCTATTAAATATGAAATAGAAATGGAAGTAGCGTTCATGCGTACGTACAGCTTACCGTCTCCATGAACGGTACATTTCATTTCTTATCTCAAAATGTTATGTAATATTATAAGTACATATATATAATGGATATATATGTAATATATTACATCTAAATTATGTATATAATTCTGTAATTATATCATAAATATATCTCTCTCATTTTGTTTCAATTCCATTAATATGACAAAAAAATCAAAGTAGCGTTCATGCGTACGTACGACCTACCGTCTCCATGAACGGTGCTTTTCGTTTTTTATCTCCAAATGATATATAATAGTATAAAATGAATATTTACTGGATATATATGATATTTTAATCATTAATACTATTCTGGAAATTATTTACTTATAACTACATGGGAAATCTTTTTTCAAAGAAGTTCATTTTTGACTCATTTACCAAACATCAGCAAAAACGTCTGATATGAACTAACATTAATAAACAATTATTATTACATTATAATATGTGATATGAACTGAATAATAATCTCTAAAGGAGTTACTTAGTCAATTATTAATTGAACAAAGTTTATTATTCAGGAATATAACGAAACGAACAAGACAAGTTGGACTTGAGGTAAGGGATCCTACGCCTCTCTTTCTTTTTAAGTACACTCTTTTATGTCATTCCTTTTAAAGCTCATATTTATTTTTATTGAGATGTTAATTTATATTACTCTTACATTAATTTTTATGTTCATGTGATGAGAGACCCTATTCTCTCTCATCAATCCATTTTGGAAGTTTTGAGTGGCGCCGTTAGACTGCTGAATTTTCGTAAGAGATCTAACCACTCTCTTTCTTTTTAAGTACTCTTCTTTATGTCACTCCTTTGGAGCTCCTATTTTTTTTTGGGGGATGATCTTTTATATTACTCTTTCTATAAACTTTATGTTAATATTATGAGATACCCTATTTGATCTCATCAATCCATTTTTGTAAGTTTTATGTGGCGCCGTTAGGCTGCTGAGTTTTCGTAAGGGGTTTTTCATCTCACTTTTATTCCCGTGAGATTTATGCTACATTTTCCAAAATTTCTTTTGAGTGGTGTATATACTTCCCATTATTCTACTCTTTTTGTAATATACTTTCATTTATGAGTATTTACATCAATGATGTATTGTCCTTCTTTCATGGGGTGTATGTTTTGAAAGATACCCAAGTCGGTAAGGGAACCTTTCACCCTCCTCTTTTTAAAAGGCTTCTTTTGTAGGGTCTTTTAATTTACATATTGTTATGTTGGGATATGTTCTCATATATCCTTATTGATGTAAATTTTATGTCCATGTGATGAGATATACTTTTTATCCCTCATCAACTCATTTTGATGTGACGACGTTAGGCTGTCAAGAGAACTTCTTAACCCAATTTTGATTTCTTTGGGTTCAACATGTAGTTATTGAATATGTCATACTTTGAATATGTGTGAATGACCTTTGATTATTCTGAACATAATATCCACTTATATTTGGTCTATTCTTTTGTCAAACATAATTATGTAATTTATTTATCCTTAAACCAAGGATATCGTCTTTGAATGGGACTTCGTCTCAATCTCCTTTCATTGAGGAATATTTTGTTTTATACACAACCTTCTTTTATACGGTGTATAAACCCCTTTGACTTTTACATTTATTCAAAAGGAATATTTTTTATACGAAGCGGTTACTAAACGATAAAAGGGAATGTTTTTGTCGTACGTATGCGGCGACAACGACTTCTCCACCACAATGACCATTATTTGAGTTTCAGCTTCCTCTACAAGCCAAATCTTTTTTTTAAAAGAAAAATAAATACCATGTCTTACTTTTCATTTATTTTGGTATTGGAAATGGTTTTCATAATGTTTTTATATCAATGTGATGTATTCATATCTTGTGACTGAAAGGTGGAAATGTTATGTTTCTTTTATGCATGTTTTATGTGATACGATTATGTTGATGTTCTTGGGCCTTATTATGAAGACTGGTGGTTCTGTGATAGACTAAGGGTGGGTGAGCCCGATATAGCTCTCCAAAGCATTGGGTAACGTGAAGGAGTGAAACATTAATGTTTCTCCGAAGAGATTTAAGGAATATAATGTGAGGGGTATTCCAAACATAACCAAGAGGGTTACTCCCTACGTAAGAATGTTATGAATGCCCCAAGTTACCTTTTATGTATTATTATTTCTATGGTTTATTCATGACTTGATGAGGTATGTTAATGTGCCTATGTTTTATGGGTAAAGTATGATTTCATTCTTATTTATATATGAACTCATGTGTCCTTTCCATATTTTTATAACCCCTACTGAGCTTTTTATGCTCATCCCAAGTTTTTGAAATGTTTTTCACATGTCAAGGGAAAGGTACATGATGTGATGATAGTGTCAAGGATGTTTCAAGAAATAATCAGTGTTTTATTTTAAATATGTTTCTATTGATGGGAAGAATGAATACTGTCTTTTATGTAACCTCTTTGTTTAAATGTTGAATGTAATGAAAGTTTCAGGATCTAATTCTCTAAAACTCTAAACCTGAAAAGATCCTCAATGTGTAATCTTGTAATAACTCAAGATTAAGTAAGGTTTAAGTCTGGGGACTTATAGTTGGTATCAGAGGTCTGTTTAGATAACTTTAGAGGTTAGGGTATTCTTTAAGCATAAGTGGCATTACCATAATGGTTAAGATTTCAGAGAGAGTCCCAGTTTTAGATAAAGTGAATGTCTAAGTATATCTTAGTGTTTATATTCCTTATTAGTACATGATAGTTTTGTTGATATACTCACACTAGCCTTTTTAGTTTTAGTAAATGGATTGATCTAGCAGGCACCAATGTGACAATTAGTTTGAAGGAAACTATGGTGGTTCTCTGATTAAGAGACTGGATGAAATGGGGTTTTCAATGAGGAAACTCGTGGTTGTTCTAAATCAACTATCAAGGAGTCATGATCAACCACTTGAACCTTGGTATGTTCTATAATGAATCATGTACGAGATGACCAATCAATGTGGAAGTTCAGGTAATAATTATAAAGGTAACCATTAGGGTTTATATGATCCTTACTTTTGAGGTAATTATGGGTTTTTATATGTTATGATTGAAGTGAAAGGCATGAGATAAAATTGAGGTTAAATTTTGTTATGGTTATTTTTGATGATTTTATCTCTTTTTGGGGAATGATTTGAGAATTATATAGATTTGGAAAAAGGGACAACATGCAGACCATGTGACTACTCGTCGCATCAGACAAAGCTGTGGGAATCGAACCCACAAACAAAGTGCGACTGGTATTTACCGCCTACCACTGGACTACGTGAAGTCCCTGTTTAGTTTGACTGATTCTTTTAAGTTATATGATTTGATTAATTAAGAGTAAGTTGATTTTGGGTTATCTATGGATATTTATTAACCTATCATAGAGGATATGTGATTAGGTTAATTACTTTTCAATACGATACATTAAGAACAACTGATGTTGTTTGGAGATAAAAGTTACGATTTAACTTGGAAGACTATGTGACTAAATCCTTCAAATATTTGGATTTCAATATTAGATTGGTTTACATTGAAAAATTTTATGGACAAATTGTTTATCGGATGGTCCTCGTTGAACTTTGGGTTTTTTTGGATAAATTTTGGAGATTAAGAATATATTTTCTTTTTATAAAGGGTTATCCATTTCTGGATTATCTAATCTTGTACTAAACTTTTTAGTTTTGGTTAAAGTCTAAAGACATGGGAAGTATATAGTTCCCTTTTGTGGATTAGGTGACTCTCTAGAAGTTGATTATAGTACTCTTTATGTGAACAAGTGTTCTTAAATACTCGTCTTTTTGGGAAAGTATGAGTTTGTGTAATAAATCTAATAAATGTTCAAAGTCAACATGATAAGTAATTATGTTTCCTTATGAATAAATTCCTCAATAGAAAGTAACTTAAAACAAAAATGTTGTCTATTATCTTTTCCTACTGGGGAATCGAATACCGTTTAACCCATCACAATTTTGTGATTTTCTTGTAGTTAACTTTCTCCTAAACATGATCACTCTCCATTAGAACATGACCCTATGTTTTATCCTCCATGTTCATGTTTTTCTACATGTAATCCTAGTGTGGGTTAACTCGGGTGACCTCTGTACTTATCTTCCTTTATTTTAAAGTGATTGTTTTACCGACTCTTGTTCCGATGTGGGACTTCCAAGGATGTTTCCAAGCTCAATTTTAAAAATTGCGAGGACACAATTCCCAAAAGGGGGGAAGGATGTAACACCCCAGGTAAATAAAGAATACGACATTTTCATATTTATCCATATTTGTGAATAAAATATTGATATGACTTTAAAGGGGACGCTATGCTCGATGGGGTACCCAACACGCAACAACGACTTTCTTGGGAATCTTACGTTGCACTCTAATAATAAAATAATATTATTTTAAATGGTAGTTAACATGTAGCCGTTGTATTGGTGGGAATGGATAGAAATAACTAAATTATGATTATATATGTTTTTAAATGTTTTTACATTTATCCAATAAAAGATAAAGGCTTAAAATACGGAAAGAATTCAATTTTAGGCGTATATGCCCTTGTTTTCACTAATGGTTCACTTATTGCCTTTTGATGGTGAACCGTAATTAAATATAGTTTTGTTCACTCTTATAGATTCAATTAGTCCAAATAAAACTCTTCTTAAGAATTGGGACATCAAAATTTACTTTGTGTAATTTTTTGGTATCTTTCCGATAAAGTTCATTTTTTAATGAATAGTGAAATTTTTTTTATTTTAATTCAAAACATATTTTTAATCTAATTTATTTATATGATTAGATTATCTATTTAATTGGTTTTAAAGTGAAATTAGAATATATTTTTACCATTAAATTTAATAGTGGTCATTGAAATTAATATCACTTTGAAATCAGATTTAAACTACTGTCAATTTTTTGATACTTATTGTTTCATAAAAACACGCTATTTGCTCTGACAACAGGTATTAATTATTAAATTAATTAATGTGACTTATATGTTTTGAATTTTTTAAAATAGACTTCGTTTTTTAATTTGGAATATCAAATATAGCTTAGGTTGATGTTTTGGGATTTTTCTGGAAAACATCAATTTTTGATGAATAGTGAAACCACTAAGTGGTACTTATAAAAACTGATTTTTCCGTTTAAATGAAAATTTTCCATCTTTGTGTTTTTAATTTCAAAAATCCGACATACATGGTTGTCATTAATAAGTAAAATGTGGTTCAATGGGATAAAAATAATTTTTTGGTGAATAGTAACTTATTAAGTTTTTAATCGCGATTAGAGGTAATTAGTGTAGTTTAAGGTATGAATAATGTTTTAATAAAATGAAATGACCTAGACACATGTCCTACCCTCATTGGATGTGTCATGGCCGACCAAGAAAATCCATGGGTCAACTTGGGGACCCCATGGAGCCACATTGGTTGGAAAATGACATAAATATCTTTTTATTTAATGTTAAAGTAAAAATGACACAAACATGAGATGTTTTACTAAAACACTTTTTACATGCGGTTATACAAGTCAAATTTTTTACTATAAATAGTCATTGGAAATCTGAAAATATTTCTTATATCATAGTATTTTTTTATTATTTTTAGTCATTAAATAAATTAAATTATTTATGACATCATGATGATGCAGCGATGACCTCATTATTTAACGATTTAAATAAAATGGAATGATAATGTAATATCTGAGACCTAAACATGTCCAAAACATATTTTATGAATGGATTTATAACCCTTGTCACCTTATCCGAGAAATTCATCAATGTGGGAACTTTAAAATCCGAAACTCTTTTGAAAATAAAGTAACAGTTTGTAACATTACAAGACTGCCCCTCCTCTCCTCTTATAAAAGGCCCCCACCTCTACCACCTTACCCACACTCCCAAAGCCTTTGAATCGTCCAAACCCTGCCCATTTTGTCTCTCCACTTCCCTCTCTTACTCCTTGAAGCCTCAATTTGGGCAGAAGTCTTCCCAAGGAAGCCTTTAAGCTCAAACCAAAGGGAGTTACCCGATTTTAAGGTAATGTCTTCACTTGTGTCCTTTTGTTTTATTTTGCTTCTCCAACCCTCTAAACTCTTTTTATTAATTTATTTTGTAACAAATCCATTATCTTCAATATACTAGTATGTTGTTATAAGAAGTATTAGAGCTACACTTACACACACCTACACCCATTGGTTAAAGAAAATACTGTTTCCGTGGATGGCGAATTTCTGGCTCCCTAAACGATGATTTTTCAACATTCTTCTAACACCTTCAAAGGTGGCCATTAAGATGACAATATATTTATATATGATATATAATATGTATATTTTTTCCTTAAGCTTCTTTATTTTTCATTTATGGAATACCTTTATGGTTTCCATTATGGGTAAATGCGATATCTTCATTTAAGGAAGTGCGGACTACCGCCCCTTCAAAGTGATTTGATTCGATAATACCATATGTGGTACGTGTAAAGGATATATTTAATGATATTATATATGATAAAATACTGGAATTAAAATAATATTATGTATCATTATGTTTTAATTCCATTAAATATGAAATAGAAATGGAAGTAGCGTTCATGCGTACGTATGGCTTACCGTCTCCATGAACGGTACATTTCATTTCTTATCTCAAAATGTTATGTAATATTATAAGTACATATATATAATGGATATATATGTAATATATTACATATAAATTATGGATATAATTCTGTAATTATATCATATATATATATCTCAAATTTTGTTTTAATTCCATTAATATAACCAAAAAATGAAAGTAGTGTTCATGCATACGTACGGCCTACCATCTCCATGAACGGTGCTTTTCTTTTTTTATCTCCAAATGATATGGAATAGTATAAAATGAATATTTACTGGATATATATGATATTTTAATCATTAATACTATTCTGGATTTTATTTACTTATAACTACATGGGAAATCTTTTTTCAAACAAGTTCATTTTTGACTCATGTACCAAACATCGGCAAAAACGTCTGATATGAACTAACATTATTAAACAATTATTATAACATTATAATATGTGATATGAACTGAATAATAATATCTAAATGAGTTAATTAGGAAATTATTAATTTACCAATGTTTATTATTCAGGAATGTAAAGAAACGAACAAGACAACTTGGACTTGAGGTAAGGGATCCTACGCCTCTCTTTCTTTTTAAGTACACTCTTTTATGTCATTCCTTTTAAAGCTCATATTTCTTGTTATTGAGATTTTCATTTATATTACTCTTATTGTAATTTTATTTTCATGTGATGAGAGACCCTATTATCTCTCATCAATCCATTTTGGCTGTTTTGAGTGGTGCCGTTAGGCTGCCAAATTTTCGTAAGAGATCTAACCTCTCTCTTTCTTTTTAAGTACTCTCTAGTATGTCACTTCTTTTGAGATCCTCTTTGTTATGTTGGGGGATGTTCTTTTATATTCCTATTTCTATAAACTTTATTTTAATATGATTAGATAACCTATTTGATCTCATCAATCCATTTTTGTATGTTTTATGTGGCGCCGTTAGGCTACCGAGTTTTTGCAAGGGAATTTTCATCTCACTTTTATTCTCGTGAGATTTATGCTACATTTGCCACAATTTCTTTTGAGTGGTGTATATACTGCCCATTATTCTACTCTTTGTGTAATATACTTACATTTATGAGTATTTACATCAATGATGTATTGTCCTTCTTTCATGAGGTGTATGTTTTGAAAGATACCCAAGTCGGTAAGGGAACCTTTCACCCTCCTCTTTTTAAAAGACTTATTTTGTTGGGTCTTTTAATTTACATATCTTTATGTTGGGATATGTTCTCATATATCCTTATTGATGTAAATTTTATGTCCAAGTTATGAGATACACTTTTTATCTATCATCAACTCATTTTGATGTGACGCCGTTAGGCTATCAAGGGAACTTCTTAACCCAATTTCGATTTCTTTGGGTTCAAAGTGTAGTTATTGAATATGCCATCCTTTGAATATGTGTGAATGACCTTTGATTATTTTACACTTTATATCCACTAATATTTGGTCTATTCGTTTGTCACACATAATTATGTAATTGATTTATCCTTAAACCAAGGACACCGTCTTTGTATGGGACATCGTCTCAATCTCCTTTCATTGAGGCATATTTTGTTTTATACACAACCTTCTTTTATACGGTGTATAAACCCCTTTTACTTTTACATTTATTCAGAAGAAATCTTTTTTATATGAAGCGGTTACTAAACGACAAAAGGGAATGTTTTTGTCGTACATATATGGCGACAACGACTTCTCCACCGCCATGACCATTATTTGAGTTTCAGTTTCCTCTATAAGCCATAGCTTTTTTTTAAAAGAAAAATAAATACCATGTTTTACTTTTCTTTTATTTTGGTATTGGAAATGGTTTCATAATGTTTTTATATCAATGTGTTGTTTTGATATCTTGTGATTGAAAGGTGGAAATTTTATGTTTTCTTTTATGCATGTTTTATGTGATATGATTATGTTGAGGTTCTTGGGAATTATTATGAAGACAGGTGGTTCCGTGATAGACTAAGGGCGGGTGAGCCTGATATAGCTCTCCAAAGCATTGGGTAACGTGAAGGAGTGAAACGTTAATGTTTCTCCGAAGCGATTTAGGGAATATAATGTGATGGGTATTCCAAACATAACCAAGAGGGTTACTCCCTACGTAAGAATGTTATAAATGCCTCAAGTTACCTTTTATGTCTTATTATTTCTATGTTTTATTCATGACTTGATGAGGTATGTTAATGTGCCTATGTTTTATGGGTAAATTATGATTTCATTCTTATGTATATATGAACTCATGTTTCCTTTCGATATTTTTATAACCCTTACTGAGCTTTTTATACTCATCCCATGTTTTTGAAATGTTTTTCACAGGTCATGGGAAAGGTACATGATGTGATGTTAGTGTCAAGAATGTTTCAAGAAAGTATCTGTGTTTTATTTTAAATATGTTTCTACTGATGGGAATAATGAATACTTTCTTTTATGTAACCACTTTGTTTAAATGTGGAGTGTAATGCAAGTTTCATGATCTATTTTTCTAAAACTGTAAACCTAAAAAGATACTCAATGTGTAATCTTGTAATAACTCAAGATTAAGTAAGGTTTAAGGCTGGGGCAATATAGTTGGTATCAGAGGTCTGTTTAGATAACATTAGAGGTTAGGGTATTCTTTAAGCATAAGTGGCATTACCATAATGGTTAATATTTCAGAGAGATTCCCAGTTTTAGATAAAGTGAATGAGTAAGTATATCTTAGTGTTTATCTTCCTTATTAGTACATGATGGTTTTGTTGATATACTCACACTAACCTTTTTGGTTTTAGTAAATGGATGGATCTAGCAGGCACCAATGTGACAATTGGTTTGAATGAAACTGTGGTGGTTCTCTGATTAAGAGACTGGATGAAATGGGGTTTTTAATGAGGAAACTCGTGGTTGTTCTAAACCAACTATCAAGGAGTCATGATCAACCACTTGAACCTTGGTATGTTCTATAATGCATCATGTACGAGATGACCAATCAATGTGGAAGTTCGAGTAATAATTATAAAGGTAACCATTAGGGTTTATATGATCCATACTTTTGAGGTAATTATGGGTTCTAATATGTTATGATTGAAGTGAAAGTCATGGGAAAAAATTGAGGTTAAATTAAGTTATGGTTATTTTTGATGATAGTATCTCTTTTTGAGGAATGATTTGAGAATTATATAGATTTGGAAAAAGGGACAACATGCAGACCATGTGACTACCCGTCGCGTTGGACAAAGCTACGGGAATCGAACCCACAACCAAAGTGCGACTGGTATTTATCACCTACCACTGGACTACGTGAAGTCCCTGGTTAGTTTGACTGATTTTTTTTAGTTATATGATTTTATGAATTAATAGTAAGTTTATTTTTGGGTTATCTATGGATATTTATTAACCTATCATGGAGGATATGTGATTAGGTTAATTACTTTTCAATATGATACATTAAGAGAAATTGATGTTGTTTGGAGATAAAAGTTACTATTTTACTTGGAAGACTATGTGACTAAATCCTTCAAATATTTGGGTTTCATTCTTAGATTGGTTTACTTTGAAGAATTTTATGGAAAAATTGTTTATCGGATGGTCCTTGTTGAACTTTGGGTTTTGTTGGATAAATTTTGGAGATTAAGAATATATTTTCTTTTTATAAAGGGTTATACTTTTCTGGATTATCTGATCTTGTACTAAACATTTTAGTTTTGGTTAAAGTCTAAATACATGGGAAATATATTGTTCTCTTTTTTGGATTAGGTGACTCTCTAGAAGTTGATTATAGTACTCTTAATTTGAATAAGTCTTCCTAAATACTCGTCTTTTGGGGAAAGTATGAGTTTCTGTAATAAATCTAATAAATATTCAAATTCAACATGATAAGTAATTATGTTTCCTTATGAATAAATTCCTCAAAAAAAAGTAACTTAAAACAAAAATGTTGTCTATTAGCTTTTCCTACTGGGGAATCGAATATCGTTTAACCCATCACAAGTTTGTGATTTTCTTGTAGTTAACTTTCTCCTAAACATGTTTTCTATCACTCTCCATCAGAACATGACCCTATGTTTTCTCCTCCATGTCCATTTTTTTCTACATGGAATCCTAGTGTATGTGAACTCGGGTGACCTCTGTACTTATCTTCCTTTATTTTAAAGTGATTGTTTTACCGACTCTTGTTCCGATGTGGGACTTCCAAGGATGTTTCCAAGCTCAATTTTAAAAATTGTGAGGACGCAATTCCAAAAAGTGGGGAAGGAAGTAACACCCAAGGCAAATAAAGAATACGACATTTTCATATTTATCCATATTTGTGAATAAAATATTGATATGACTTTAATGGGGACTCTATGCTCGATGGGGTACCCAACACGCAACAACGAGTTTCTTGGGAATCTTACGTTGCAATCTAATAATAAAATAATATTATTTTAAATGGTAGTTAACATGTAGCCGTTGTATTGGTGGGAATGGATATAAATAACTAAAATATTATTATATATTTTTTTAAATGTTTTTACATTTATCCAATAAAAGATAAAGGCTTAAAATACAGAAAGAATTCAATTTTAGGCGTATATGCCCCAATTTTCACTAAAGGTTCACTTATCACCTTTTGATGGTGAACCATCATTAAATATAGTTTTGTTCACTCTTATCCATTCTATTGGACCAAATAAAACTCTTCTTAAGAATTGGGACATCAAAATTTAGTTTGTGTAAATTTTTGGTATCTTTCCAATAAAGTTCATTTTTTAATGAATAATGAAAAATGTTGTATTTTAATTCAAAACCTCATTTTAATCTAATTTATTTATATGATTATATTATCTTTTGAATTGGTTTTAAAGTGAAATTAGAATATATTTTTAACATTAAATCCAATAGTTGTCGTTGAAATTAATATCACTTTGAAATCAGACTTAAACTAGTGTCAATCTTTTGATACTTATTGTTTCATTAAAACATGTTATTTTCTATGACAGCGGGTATTAATTATTAAATTAATTAATTTGACTTATATGTTTTGAATTTTTTAAAATAGACTTCATTTTTGAATTTGGAATATCAAATATATCTTAGGGTGATGTTTTGTTATTTTTCTGAAAAACATAAATTTTTGATGAATAGTGAAACCACTAAGTTGTACTTATAAAAACTGATTTTTCCGTTTAAATGAAATTTTGCCATCGTTGTGTTTTGAATTTCAAAAATCAGACATACATGGTTGTCATTAAGATGTAAAATGTGGTTCAATGGGATAAAAATAATTTTTTTGTGAATAGTAACTTATTAAGTTTTTAATCGCGATTAGAGGTAATTAGTGTAGTTTAAGGTAAGAATAATGATTTAATAAAATGAAATGACCTAGAAACATGTCCTACCCTCATTGTATGTGTCATGGCCTACCAATAAAATCCATGGGTTAACTTGGGGACTCCCTGGAGCCACTATGGTTGGAAAATGACATAAATATCTTTTTAATTAATGTTAAAGTAAAAATGACACAAACATGAGATGTTTTACTAAAATACTTTTTACATGGGGTTATACAAGTCAGGTTTTTTGTCTATAAATAGTCAGTGGAAAGCTGAATATATTTCTTATATCATATTATTTTTTTATAATTTTTAGACATTAAAAAAATTAAATTATTTATGACATCATGATGATGCAGCGATGACCTCATTATTTAACGATTTAACTAAAATGGAATGATAATGTAATATCTAAGACCTAAACCTGTCCAAAACTTATTGGATGAATGGATTTAGAACCCTTGTAACCTTATCCGTGAAATTCATCAATGTGGTACCTTTAAAATCCGAAACTCTTTTGAAAATAAAGTAACATTTTGTAACTTTACAAGAGTGCCCCTCCTCTCCTCTTATAAAAGGCCTCCACCTCTACCTCCATACCCACTCTCCCAAAGCCTTTGGATCGGCCAACCCCTGCCCATTTTGTCTCTCCACTTCCCTCTCTTACTCCTTGAAGCCTCAGTTTGGGAATAAGTCTTCCCAAGGAAGCCTTTTAGCTCAAACCAAAGGGAGTTACCCGATTTTAAGGTAATGTCTTCACTTGTGTCCTTTTGTTTTATTTTGCTTCTCCAACCCCCTAAACTCTTTTTATTCATTTATTTTGTAACAAATCCATTATCTACAATATACTAGTATGTTTTTATAAAAAGTATTAGAGCTACACTTACACAAACCTACATCTAATGGTTAAAGAACATACTGTTTCCGTGGATGGCGAATTTCTGGCTCCCGAAACGATGATTGTTCAACATTCTTCTAACACCTTCAAAGGTGGCCATTAAGATGACACTATAATTATATATGATATATAATATTTATATTTTTTCCTTAATCTTCTGTATTTTTCATTTATGGAATACCATTATGGTTTCCATTATGGGTAAATGCGATATCTTCATTTAAGGAAGTGCGGACTAGCGCCCCCTCAAAGTGATTTGATTCGTGAATACCATATGTGGTACGTGTAAAGGATATATTTAATGATATTATATATGATACCATACTTGAATTAAAATAATATTATGTATCATTATGTTTTAATTCCATTAAATATGAAATAGAAATGGAAGTAGCGTTCATGCGTACGTACGGCTTACCGTCTCCATGAACGGTACATTTCATTTCTTATCTCAAAATGTTATGTAATATTATAAGTACATATATATAATCAATATATATGTAATATATTACATATAAATTATGGATATAATTCTGGAATTATATCATATATATATATATCTCTCTCATTTTGTTTTAATTCCAATAATATGACCAAAAAATGAAAGTAGCGTTCATGCGTACGTACGGCCTACCGTCTCCATGAACGGTGATTTTCGTTTTTTATCTCCAAATTATATATAATAGTATAAAATGAATATTAACTGGATATATATGATATTTTAATCATTAATAATATTCTGGAAATTATTTACTTATAACTACATGGGCAATCTTTTTTCAAACAAGTTCATTTTTGACTCATGTACCAAACATCGGCAAAAACGTCTGATATGAACTAACATTATTAAAAAATTATTATAACATTATAATATGTGATATGAACTGAATAATAATCTCTAAAGGAGGTACTTAGGCAATTATTAATTGACAAAAGTTTATTATTCAGGAATATAAAGAAACGAACAAGACAAGTTGGACTTGAGGTAAGGGATCCTACGCCTCTCTTTCTTTTTAAGTACACACTTTTATGTCATTCCTTTTAAAGTTCATCTTTATTGTTACTGAGATGTTAATTTATATTACACTTACTGTAATTTTTATGTTCATGTGATGAGAGACCCTATTCTCTCTCATCAATCCATTTTGGATGTTTTTAGTGGCGCTGTTAGGCTATCGAATTTTCGTAAGAGATCTAACCTCTCTCTTTCATTTTAAGTACTCTCCTTTATGTCACTTCTTTTGAGCTCCTCTTTGTTATGTTGGGGGATGTTATTTTTTATTCCTCTTTCTATAAACATTATGTTAATATGATGAGATACCCTATTTGATCTCATCAATCCATTTTTGTAAGTTTTATGTGGCGCCGTTAGGCTGCAGACTTTTCGTAAGGGATTTTTCATCTCACTTTTATTCCCGTGAGATTTATGCTACATTTTCCACAATTTATTTTGAGTGGTGTATGTACTGCCCATTATTATACTCTTTTTGTAATATAATTTCGTTTATGAGTATTTATATCAATGATGTATTGTCCTTCTTTCAGGGGGTGTATGTTTTGAATGATACACAAGTCGGTAAGGGAACCTTTCACCCTCCTCTTTTTAAAAGACTTCTTTTGTTGGGTATTTTAATTTACATATTGTTATGTTGGAATATGTTCTCATATATCCTTATTGATGTAAATTTTATTTCCAAGTGATGAGATACACTTTTTATCTCTCATCAACTCATTTTGATGTAACGCCGTTAGGCTGTCAAGGGAACTTCTTATCCCAATTTCGATTTCTTTGGGTTCAACTTGTAGTTATTGAATATATCATCCTTTGAATATGTGTGAATGAACTTTGATTATTTTACACTTAATATCCACTTATATTTGGTGTATTCGTTTGTCACACATAATTATGTAATTGATTTATCCTTAAACAAAGGATATCGTCTTTTTATGGGACTTCGTCTCAATCTTCTTTCATTGAGGAATATTTTGTTTTATACACAACCTTCTTTTATAAGGTGTATAAACCCCTTTGACCTTTACATTTATTCAAAAGGAATAGTTTTTATACGAAGCGGTTACTAAACGACAAAAGGGAATGTTTTTGTTGTACGTATGCGGCGACAATGACTTCTCCACCGCCATGACCATTATTTGAGTTTCGGCTTCCTCTACAAGCCACAGGTTTTTTTAAAAGATAAATAAATACCATGTTTTACTTTTCTTTTATTTTGGTATTGGAAATGGTTTTCATAATGTTTTTATATCAATGTGTTGTATTGATATATTGTGATTGAAAGGTGGAAATGTTATGTTTCCTTTATGCATGTTTTATGTGATACGATTATGTTGAGGTTCTTGGGCATTATTATGAAGACGGGTGGTTCCGTGATAGACTAAGGGTGGGTGAGCCCGACATAGCTCTCCAATGCATTGGGTAATGTGATGGAGTAAAACGTTAATGTTTCTCCCAAGCGATTTAGGGAATATAATGTGATGGGAATTCCAAACGTAACCAAGAGGGTTACTCCCTACGTAAGAATGTTATGAATGCCTCAAGTTACCTTTTATGTCTTATTATTTTTATGGTTTATTCATGAATTGATGAGGTGTGTTAAAGTGCCTATGATTTATGGGTAAAGTATGATTTCATTCTTATGTATATATTAACTCATGTTTCCATTCCATATTTTTATAACCCTTACTGAGATTTTTAAGCTCATCCCACGTTTTTGAAATGTTTTTGACAGGTCAAGGGAAAGGTACATGATGTGATGATAGTGTCAAGGATGTGTCAAGAAAGAATCCGTGTTTTATTTTAAATATGTTTCTGTTGATGGGAAGAATTAATACTGTCTTTTATGTAACCAGTTTTTTTAAATGTGGAATGTAATGAAAGTTTCATGATCTATTTCTCTAAAACTCTAAACCTGAAAAGATCCTCAATGTATAATCTTGTAATAACTCAAGATTAAGTAATGTTTAAGGCTGGGGCCTTATAATGACAATCTCCTCCAATATTAATTCCACACTTTGAGCATATGGAAATGCACATCTAATTTTCACCGTTGTTTTGATATTTTACCTTGAAATTAATCTTACTTTCATTTTCAAAACCATGACATTGATATGTAACCCAAACATGAATTTCCAAAATAATAAAACAATACACAATAAATTCATATATACATAAGTCTCGATGGATAATTCCCTTTTATATATTTTGTTTTATGCCACTGAAGAGTCTCTCCACCCTAATTTTATGTTTAATGATATTTCCATAATCATACCGTGAATGTCTTTTAAAATTGTACATGTCTGTACAAATAGATTCATCATCCTTTTTCGTAATCTCATGTATCTCCTTTTGCATATTCAGACAAAGAATATAAGAAATGTAATTATTAAAAAATTATATCATGAACTCATCCCATTCCATTAATTCAATTTCATCTTGATGCGTTATGTTCTTGATTATAGTTTACCACTGGACCACTTTGGCTTCTAAATAATAAACATCCAAAATGATTTTTTACTGATTTGAACATTGAAGGATGGACAATATCTTATAAATTGTACTGATCCACTATTCAGAAACAGGTGGAACTTGATGACCCATTAATAGAAGGATAGTGTTGCCACATGAATGAATCAATAGAATGTTGTTCCATTCTGTACTCATTTTGATGCCCAGAATGATTTATAGATTATGTAATAATTCAGATAAATTTTTCATTTAATTTATGATAACATTTTCTTGTTTAGGAGGAAAATCATTACATTTCCCATAGAATTCATTATTAACAAGGTTATTTTAGGTTCCATCCTCTTTCTAAAACCCAAAAAGAATAGTGTGAAAGGAAATTTATTCAAGTAAAACAACATAACCATGGGTAAGTAAACTCTATATCAACAATCCTATGTATATTCCTATGTTATCCATGGTCATGACCAAAATTAAATGATTTTAACTGATACATTGACCTATCCTTTGGGATATCCCTAGATATATCTTTATAATGATTTATAGGGATGTCGCGAATGATTGCTCATCCATGTTTTCCTAGGATGAATAATTATTTTATTTGATACAAACTGTACATACCCATGGTTATAATACACAGACATTATATTAATTTTTCAGAATAATTATTACTTCACAAAAATAGATTCCCAAAGAATATATTATATTATAGCCTTTAGAAACTGGGAACATGTTATTCTAATTTGGAGAACTATTTTTAACATCTCCCATACATATCTTCCAACATAGTTTTCCAATGAAAAAAATTTCTTTATATTCAAGATAAAAAACATATGAAAAGGGTGAGCACAGATGCTCAGTATGGGTAAAAAAGGAAAATATCAAACAGAACATGTGAATAAGAATGTACAAACATTAACATAATGTTACACCCCGAGATTATATGAAAAATATTCATTTAATTTCATTAATGTCTTGTGTTGTATGCTACACCAAGATTACCATGCTCTATACGCAACACCGTATTAGCTTGCAGTATACACAACACTATTCTTGGATCATGTTACACACAATTTTGATAATAGTTATTCTACGCAACATTGAGTATATATATATATATATATTCAATGTATAAATGAAATATGGTTGGATTCTGTTATATGAAAAAATGAAGGATTCTTTCACAATACTAAACCCTGACATGGATTTCATTACACGCAATCGCGACCTTCCTCGATAGCGTGTTTTGTACGCAATACCGGGTTTTACTAAACAACGATATATTATTATAATATTATTATGAACTAGCTGTTATGAATAGTATTAACTAAATTTTTAATTTTATAACATTATTATTCATCTTACACATTTTCTAGAACATGGTATAAGAACAAAATAATTTTTTCACGTAAAATAAGCATTTTTAAAAAAAATGCAGTTTTTGTCGGCTTTTAATGGCGCACCGACATTAAATCAATTTTTTGACATGTTTATAAGTTCAATTTGACAAAATAAAATTCTTCTTTGGAATCATGAAATTAAAATTTACTTTGGATAAATTTTTCTTATTATTCTGGTAACTTTCATATTTTGAGGAATAGTAAAAACACGATATATTTTAAAGAAAAACAACTTTTTTCATCGTAATAATTTATATGGTTAAATTATAATATTGAATGGTTTTAAAGTATAAATAGAATATATTTTTACCATTTAATATAATTTATGTCATTAGCATTGATTTTACATTGAATTCGTAGGTTAAATCAATTCAATCTTTTGCAATGTTTTAAACAAAAATCCATTTTCATTCGACAACGGGATTAATTTTAATTTAATTTATGAAACATCTGTGTATTGAATATGAAAAAATGGATTTCATATTTGGAATAATTGGGTCCAAATTATTTAATAGGATACTTTTTATATTTGGAAAATTATGAATAGTAACTACGGTAAATTTAATTTACCATAGTTAAAGGTAAATCTGGTAATTAAGAGTAAATATAATATTATAAAATTACCCTAACACATGCCAAAATTCTATTGGATGGCTAAAAGTAAACCCATATCAACTAACGGTCAGATTAGATTCATTTTATGGGCTTTTGACCATGAAAATAATTTATTTATTATTAAATCCAAAGAAAGTGACAACATGTCACTCTCTTAAATCTTATAAGTATAATAATTTTAATTTAGTGATAAACATCATAAAACTTCGAACATGAATATTCTCCAAAACTATAATCAAATTATATACATCATGATAATTTATTTAAAATTTTTAGGGATTAAATAATTGTCATTAATGGTGATACATTAATGATACAGAAAATAGATATTAAGCAGAAAATAAATAATATAGTTTTTATTGAAATAATAATACCCATTAAAAGGCCCAAAAACCTGACCAAAACTTATTTTTAGTGTATATATACACCTTAATCATCCAATTACCTAATATATAACCGTTTGGATCCTTATAAAATTGATTATGACACTTATATTATTTTATTTTAAATGATTCCGAAGTTGTCACCTTCATAATTTAATAAATATAACAATTTAAATATTGCTATTTTATGATGATAAATTCTATAAAAAGTATTATTGTGAAATTTAATAGATTTATCTTCATCATAGTATTTTATTTTAAATTTTTCTGCCACAAATCAGTATATTAAATAATTATACAAAAATGTTGTTGTAATTATTTTATTATGAGATAAACCAAATAAATGGTTTTAAAAATAATAAAATAAATATTATATGAACTATTTAATGGGATACACTAATTTTATAGATACATATGACCTTTTATGAATCTATTAAAGCTTTTAGTTCGAACATATCTTCTGTATATATTTATATTTAAATTCAAATAAATGAATAGTGTCAAAATTGACACTATTGTTATTTTATAAAAATAACATATTATAAAATTGAATAAAAATCACAAAAAAAATTAAAAATTATAAATTTAAATTTATATGGTCTATAATGTCATTAATTAAACAATTATGGAAAATTCACAACAAATAAGAAATTATTTGTTATAATTTAAAATTTAGAATTTTATTACCACAAATAAACTTAAATAGATTAAATAAGGATAAATCAAAATGAGAAGGTTTAAAATAAGATCCAAACATGACTAAATTTTATTTTTTGATGAGATTACAACCCTATCACATCTAATCTTCTAATATTGGTCATTTTTGGAGGTTTTTTAGTGGGGTTAGATTTATTATAAATTAATATTTTTAAGAATTCCAAAGGTGCCCCTCTCCTCCCTTATAAAAGGGAACCTCCTCCCTCTCCTCCCCACACCGATTTGAGCCTTCATGCTCGGACAACCCCTGCAATATTATCTTCTACACTTCCCTTGAAGAATCCTAGAGGTTCTGGTCTACTTTAAAGACCAATCTTAGTGCCCTAAGAGGAGGTTTCAAAGAGGCGTATCGAAGAAGAGGTAATTTCTTCTCCCGATTCTTTCAAGATTCTTTCTTCTTCAAATTATTCTTATATAGTTGTTTCATTATAAAGTAATAAAATCAGTATCACTAAAATAATTATTTTTTATTATAAATATGAAACAACCCCATTTCACCTTCTATCTATCCTACTGAAAACGAAATCACCGCGCGTGCGTACGTACGGAATACCATCTCCACGCCGTGGTGTAATCTATTTTTCCACCAACACCTTACATGGATGGGTATAATGGTGTAAAGAATAACTATACATAGTTATTATAACATCATACTGATTTTTATATATTGTATCATCAACTCCAATTCAATTCAATAATTATAGAGACGATATCATCGCTTGTGCGTACGTAAGGACTACCGTCTCCATGACATGATGAGATTCATTCTCCATGTTAACCATTTAAGAATGATTATAAAGTAAATATAAGAAAAAATAATGAAATATATGACATTATAAAGATACTAGATTTATGTATATATGTATGTCATCTACTTAATTCCATTCAACTCAATAAGGAAACGAAAACTGCGTTCATGCGTACGTACGGCCTACCGTCTCCATGAACGGTGTATTTCTTTCCATTTATCGATCTATTATATATATGTATATTATAAATATATATTATATATAAATCATGTTTTATATTATGGAATTATGTAATCATGATCTAAGTAATCATATGAATAATTACAAGTCAAAACACAGACGACAAGTGAAACGATTTTACCCAAAACACTCTTTAACATGGAATTTACAAAAGAACGGGTAATATAAAGTCATAAGTGAACCATATATGATATCATAACAATGAATATGATTCTGTAATAAGTCAATGACATTATTTAAATCATTATACAGGAGGTTCGGATACATACAAAGAATATCGGACATAAGGTAAGGGATAAATTTTGAAAATCTCATTTTTATCCGGGATTGCTTATTCGTAAGTATTTACTGGGGTTATTTCTATCATCAATGTCCATGTTTTATAAAAGTGTTATCATGTATGTTTAAAGTCTTTTTTACCCATTTTTTACTTTTTGACTTTTACTACATGTTATTTAAGGAATCTTTCTTTTGTTTACGTTACGAGGTACTTTTTTAACTTTTTTGACAAAAGTACGAGAAGAATGTTTTTTTTAACTTATATGACATGACAGGATTTTTACGGTTACATAAAGACTTATTTTCATGAAGCTTCCTCCAAAATATTTCATGAATATTTTCAAAAAAATCTCTTTCTTTTAAAATTGCATGACCTTTTGTGAAAAGAAATTGATTTTGAAAAAGAAAGGATATATTCCTCAAGAATTCATTTCATTTATTTTATCAAAACCATTTTTCATCTAAGATGACATTATTTCATAAGTGTATTTTTCAAGTATCATGACTCTATGATTTAAATGGTTTCACTTCTCTTATTATAAATTGTTATCCATTTCTTTTATATGGATTATGTGATGATGGAATGATGTTTATGAAACCCATTTTTTTATTGGGTTATTATGAATGATGTATGTTTTTTTTGTGGCACAAGTAATAATGATTTCATTATGAGATTGGTGGGACCTATATCTCCCTCCAATGCATTGGGTAAAGATTTTATATATCATGAGATAGACATTGCTAGAATGGTATGTTAATCTGGTTCAGTGTAACAGGACTGAAACGAGGAGTGAACTTGATTCAGAATGGGACGTTGTCCACTAAGATGGTATTGGCAGCAATTCCTTGGCTACTATGGACATCATTACATGTGCTTAATGGATGCCACAATTACATGTTTTATTCCTATGCTATTTTATCATGGTTTATGTTCCATTATGATCTATGCCTTATGTACTTCCATGTTTTATGTCGTTGCTCAAGATTTTAATGTTTAAACATTATGTTCATGTTTTTAAGTTCCAATGTATATGGTATGTTTTATTTTATCCATGTTACCCTTACTGAGCATTTGAGCTCACCCTTTTTATGTTTTATTTTCCCCCAGGATCAAAATAAAGGTTTTAGGTTAGGAAACCAAAGGTGGAAGATCTTTATGGGAGATGTTGAAGATCTTTCACCACGGTTAGAAGATCACGTTCCATGTTTCCAACGACACTAAACTATTATGCTCCTTGTGTGTCTGTTTTTTTATGTATTATGTATTCCGAAAAAGTAATGTAACGTCCATATACGTCAAGCTTAGGGTCTCTACACATAAATTTTCCAAATCATTTCATATAATATATATAATAATATTGAGTAATTAAATAAATCTTTGAATTTCATATTGCATAAATCATAATAGAACAGAGCTATTAGAAAATAGAATTGGAATAAAAAATTGAATTGTGGAAAACACATAAGCATATAAAATCATTTCCATGTTATACAATTTTCACATCTAAGATAGTAATAGTGTAAAAAGTCCTTTATTGAACCGAGTTCACTCCTTGTTCCAACCCATTATTACTTAACATTGTTTACTTACTGTTAAATCCCTGTATTAATGAACCAAGATTATTTCCTATTGAATACATATATATCTCAGGATATATAAATCTTTTCCCAAATAATTGGATGATTATATAGGTCCCACCAATCACATAATGATATCATTCTTACGTGTGACACAGAAACATAAATCATTCATCATATAATAACCCAATTAATAAATTGGGTTTCCTAAACATAATTTCATCCCATGAAAATCCATGTAAATCAATTAGATTATGTAAATATTATTCCATAATAAAAACAATAAAAAAATATGAATAATACTGATATAATACTTGAAACATATCTCTTTTAATTAATTAAATCTTATATAGAAAATAATTTTGAAATTGAACCTAAAATTTATTCATGAGGAAAATATCAATTTCTTATGAAAAATATTATCTTTTATGAAAATTCCATTTCCATTTAAAATAAGAATTTTTTTTGAAAATAATCATTATTTCCTATAATGAAATATTCATAGAATTATGGATTGATGAAAATATGAAAATCAATTCATTTCATATAATATAAAAACAATATTCTTCTCATACATTTTTGGATAAGTTAAAAAGTACCTCATTCGATAAATAAAGGAAAGATTCTTCTCAAACAGTATAGTAAAAAGTTAAAAATGAGTAAAAATGTCTTCAAATCCCTAGTTGATAATAGTATGTCATTTTATGAAATAATTTTTAAAAAACATGGAAATTTATGATTAAAAATCCCCACTAAATACATTGATATAAATACTCTCAGATAATAATGAGACTGTGAAATTATCCCTTACCAAATTATAATCAGTATAATAATATACATCCTAAAATAAATAATATTACATGTATATGTAAATATCATAACATTTATAATGATAATAATCAAAAAATTGATGGTTAGTATATAAAACCATACAAAAGAAATAGGTGGAGTATAAGGCATAAGTACAATAGAAATAAAAGTGAGACAAAATAACCCCTTACCATAAGTCTGGGTTGTTTTGTACATGTCTGAAACTCTAGTATAAGTATTTAAATAATCTCAATAACATATTATAAAAAAAATATTCATTTTTTATGATATCATAATTGATCATATTACTAAATTTTTTTCAATAACATTATTACTAGTCATTATAGTATTAACTGCTTTATTTTCATATTCATGATTTGTCGGATAAGTTCATGTTCAACTTCACAGGATATAGTTATGTCATTTTCAGAATGATATTAATATAATTTATACATTTTTTATTCATTCTAAAAATCTAAATAATCATTATTTTGTGAGTATAATGTAGAATAAATCACATCACAACATGGAGGAGGTAGGTCACACGTACGCATGAGCAACGATATCACACCATTAATTTTGAAATGGTATTGTTGTGTATGGCTAATACTTGGTCAAAGAATAAAAATATTGTTATTATGATCATATATAGTTATTATTTCCATCATTTTTAGGTGGTGTTCATAATGTGTTTAACATTTTGTGGATATGGTGAGTTGTACGTACGCATGTGTGGTGATTTCATTTTTCATAAGATTGATAGATTGAGGAATTATCATAACCTGTCCCATTGGGTCTTTTTCTTTGACTCCCATTCCTACCTCTAATAGGAAAGGGTCTTGTGACTTGCTCTGAGTAAGAAAATCACTAACCTGGGAGGCATTGCCTATGTACTTTTACGCGCACACACATCTCCAAAACCACAAAAAGCTAAAATGTAAAAAACCACTATGAACCAAAATGAATGAATACCACTATATCACAACAATAGTATGATAGGAAAGTAAATTGAAATAATTTAAATACGGCCAGAATACAATCCCACCAAAAAAGAAGTTTATAACCACAAGTCCAACCTATAAGAAGAGGTACTGGGTCTACTGTCTGTAGTTGTAGGAACACACCCGAGACTTTCATATAACACAATGTAATTCCTAGTCCTGGTTAACCTAGGACTCTATAGAAATGTCTATTATCCAAAAAATACATGATACATGAGGGAAATTTATGTGCATGGGTTAGTATAACAATACTATATAGGGTACCCTGAAACCGTAAATTAATATACAAAGGAATTTACAGCCAGATCTACATAGTATATGACTAAAAAACATATAAGAATATCCATATATACTAAATCCTAGACATGTATTCTAGAGGAAATTCAAAACTACCACTTATAGACCCTAGGGATTGATTCCAATGATTCCATGAAGCAATCATCTGGGAGAACACCCCCATGAGTCTGATAGCACTGATATTGTCTATCTAATAAGTAATATTTATTGGGAACCATCTTGAGAGAGATATACACTGATATATATTAAAGGAAAGATACACTACAACATTTTAGGATCACAATCAACGACATGCGGTGAAACCAACAATTCCATTTGGAATAACCTTCTGAGTAGAGGATTGATGCCTAGTGAATTTGGTCATGTAAATTCCAAGTACTCTACCTATGGAATTAAGAATGAACAAATGATCCAACACCGAGCCTCTTGGGGAACTCCAACAACTCTATCCATGATTCCTGTCTTAATGGATGAAACATAAATGTGTTGCAAACAATGCCAAAAAACCATCATGCAAGTGATAAAGAGAAAAAAACCTATTGAAACTTGTCCATGATATAGTGGAAAAGTGTTTCAATCATGTTAAAAGTGGATTCATGTTTTATAGTAGTGTCACAGGTCATGTCCCTTAACCCCAGGCACTACCTGTGTACAATGAACCATGTCATTAAAAATATAATTTTGAAATGGTGGTACATTTAATGTAGAAGGAATCACATGAAATTTCCTATCATATGGGGTCTTCATATGTACTTTGACCTTGTTCTAGTACATGATGTCAACCCATGAATGCATTCCCATGTACCAATACACGGGGTAGCCCATGTATCCGGTCCAGGTCATGTCATGTTGTGGGCTAGATGTTGTGTAAGAAACTTGTGTACTCCACCTATGCATATGTACACCTAGAGTGCATGTTGAGTGGTCCAACTATGAACACATGTTGTGTAATCCATACTACATTCCATGTGTTCTGAAATTCATAGAACACCAATATGTTTTTACTACACATCAAACAATCGTTCAAGTACCTCTAAAAAAATTCCTCCACCTCAAAACATAATATCATGGGTCTCCCAAACTCTCTAACATTGTATTTTGGTGTTTCGGTCCTTCAAATAATTTTTAAAATAAACATTATGTCTATCCAATGAAAACTACTAAAAGAAAGATATCTTTTGAATTGATTCTATTCACTCATCACCATCAGTGACACACCTTTGATAGGTTAGAATTGTGTTGTATATTCAATTTAATATCATTGTTCCATAAAATTAAGTTTAAAATATAATTCCTTCATATCACATGAAGAATTAATAACAGATAGATTAAAATAGGGGACAAGTGATTTACAAGTAACAAATAGAAAAAATGATCCTCAAATATTCCTTGTTCAAAGCCTCAATCCCTTCTTGTATGAACTATAATAAATAAAAATCAATATAATAATAAACCATGTATATCATGAAATTAATCCCATCCAGTAAGAATGGTCAAACCATGGATCAACCTTTTCGTTGGTTGGTTTGCGTTCTTCGTTGAATCCACTAATAGGGAAAGATAAATTAAAACACCATGCCCTACATGGTAATTGGACTGTACACTGTTGAATACTGATTTCTGTAGGTTATTCATTTAGAACTATCTATATTCGTGTTCTCTTCATCATTCGTAGATAGAATTCTTTAGGGAGTCTCTCCAGAGACTACAAAAAATTATTTGGGTTATGATTATTATCGAGGGTCCCCACCTAGCTATTTATTTAAATGATGTTGAATTGTTGTGTCGATGTAACATTATAATAAAAAAATTGAAATTTATTTTATTTATTAAAATTTCAGAAAAATATATTTCACAGTTAACCTGTATTGCCTGATGTTAGGCTTCAACTAGGGAAATGCTGCTTATCTGAACGTGTTGGTTCCCTCAAATTTTTAATTTGGGCACCCGTTTAAATGTTATTCCATATTTTCATGAAAATTGTGGGTGTCTGATAAATAATATTTTAACATTATTGAAACATTTATTCTGGGCACATCGGTCTTCGGAATCACACATCTTCTTATCACTTGTTCTCAAATTAAGACATTATAAAATTTACCAAATAATACATGGAAATTTTGGTACATTAAATTCTCCCTAAGATGGGACATTATGCCCCTAAAAATCCAAAACCAAGGATACTAAAAAAGATGATGCTATTGATCATGAATCAGATCCTCCAACTCCCATGTTCTCTCTTAGATATTTCCATGGTACCAGCAGACACACACTAAAGGAATCTCTCACCCATGAAATATTTTCTCTTATTGATCCTCAATCTCAATTACGTACTTGATAAATGTCTATCGATAATCGATGTCCAATGCACCTTAGTCGATTACGTGTTATGGTTCATGAACATGCATACTCAACTCCGAAAAGTGAACTACATCATGTGCCTGATCTGACTACAAAGGAAGGAAAAGTCATACACCACCTCACAAAATCTACACAATATCTGAGAAGGGATGATAAACCTCAGAGATAACATGATGCCCCATCCAAATATTTGTAATCCTAATCGAGGTAAAACCAATAGGAATACATGATCACATTCCATTAACATCAATAGCCTTTATCACAATTCATCATACGACTTATGACAATTTTTTGTAGTCTTCCTCCACTCCTAGATGATATGAACCTTCTCTGTAGGAGTTCACGCCAACTCCGAGCCCATGATCACTGACTCTCTTAGTCCATTCCAACATAGTGGTGACCTGCAGTTTCACTCCTACAAAGCCTCTAATATTTCTATACCAAATGTATAGTGGAATGTATTATAGTATGAAAACATTACCAGTGGAAGGCGATACTCTAAACTATGTCTTAATTCCAACACACAAACTCTAAGTATATCCTGTAAGACATAAATGGATTGCACCATCTGGACATCCATATATGGGTGAAAAGCTGTGCAAAATAGTAAATGGGTTCCAAAACCCTCATGTTATCCCTTCAACAATTGGGTTAAAAAACGTGCATCATGACCTTAAAAAATAATTGAAGGAACTCCATTGATTTGAAATATCTCTTAAATGTAAATCCATAGAAATATCGCTACTAAACTCTGCTCTCAGATAGCTAGGATGTGGGCATCCATGGTTTGTCGGTCAACAATCACCCGGATGGAATCATGTCCCCTATACATACATGGTAAACTCATCCCTAATTCAGTAGATATTACACCCATATTCCATTATAGTAACTCATGAAGTAATGATAAACATACTAGAAGTTGTGGATCACCCTTTATATACTGATAATTAAGCCATCAAGAAATGAATTATTCCACTTCTTTCTTCATTCATGGACACCAAAACTGATGTTGGAGGTCCTGGTACATTTTCTCCACACATTGATGTACAACCAAAGGGGATGTTCAAAACACCCTCAGAACCTCCTCCTACAATTCCATTGGTATTACTATACATCCTTCGAAAAGGGTGTAATGCTCCCCACCATTCAAATATCAACCAGGAGTATGCCATGTGGATATCTACGAATGTAGATTCGCATTGTTGGTATCCCCATGTTGCGACTCCCGGACTCACTATAAGAGTGGAGGGAAACAAAAATCGATTGATGTAATGATTCCCAATCTCTATTTACAACGAATATCAATAATGAGGCCAACTAATTTGATACCTCTTTTAAAAATTTGAACTAGATCTCCTAGTGAGAACATCTTCCACCTCGTTCCCGTAAATACGGGTATCGAAAATCTCAAATTCATAGTTCTTGATAAACTCTATCAATATTTTTATCCTATTTTTAGATCATTCTGAGAGAAGATATACTTGAGACACTTGTGATAAGAGTATATGATAAACCACTATCCCATCAGGTAGTGAGGACACATCTTTAATGTGAATACTGCAACTTTTAAATCAAGATTGTGGGTCTCGTAGTTTTTATCGTCTTATAAAAATAGGAATGGTCCATAAGAAATCACCACATTCCTCCACATCAAAACACAACCGTTCATTTTCCCTGATGCATTGCATAACAATGTATACTCAACACCCTCCTCTTGGAATCTCATGATCATAGTGCTTGTCAAACTATTCCAAAACTACTAAAAATTCTGATGGCACATCTTTATCCACATGAGGCTCCCCTGTCGATTCAACTATGGAATCGAAGATGATATTCTAGATAAATATGTTAAGAATCACTAATAATATCCTTCTTGCATGAGGAATCTCTACACCTCTCTCATGATCATTGGTTACTATAGTGTTGACCATTCCTCGACCGTTTCCAGGTCCACAATCACTCCATCCACATTGATAACATGTTCATGAAAGTCGAATGTATGAATCCTAAACTAGAACTTCGATAGTTTACAATAATTATGGTTCTCTTGAAGTATGTTCAGATACAACCTTATTGGTCTTCAATGCTCCTCTTCATATGATGAGTACACAAGGATATCGACGATGAATACTACCATGAACTGGTACAAATAAGGATGGATGTTCCGGTTCATGAGGCCCATGACCAGTAATGGGGAATTCATCATGCCAAAGGGAATCACTGGGTACTCATACTGACCAGCACAACATATGAAAGCAGTCTTCGATATATCCAAATATCATACTCATAGCTACTAATATCCTTATCTATTTTAAACCATTGAGAACCATCATTCCCCTCTTATAAAACTTTGTCAGAACCCATCCCTATGGGTCCTATTCTGTGACTCCACAAGCCCACCCCTAATGGGATAGGGGTAGGTGACTTCAACTGAGTTGGAATTTCACTAATATGGGAGGTATTTCCTATGTACCTGTATGCAAGCACACATCTCCAAACCCACAACACAATGAAATCTAAAATCCACTAGGAACTGAAATACATTCTTGTAACCATATCCCTACAAACATATAATAGGAAATAAATGTGTATTATATTTAATTGGGCTACAATTAAAGGAAAAAAATTAGTTTGTAACCTTAAGTCCTACATAAAATAACTAGTGTTGGGACTACTGTCAATAGCCATAGGAACACACCTTTGCCTAATTGATCTCACAAGGTACCTCCTGGTCCTTCTCTGCCTAGGACTCCGTCAAAATGGTGCTCCTCCGCATAATTCATTACATGTGTGGGAAAAGAATATGCATGGGTGATCTTAAAAAACATTGTAGGAAACCACAAAACCAAGAAGTAATACCCAAAGAATAATATATTCATCTCTACACAATATATGTCTACAACACCTATAATAATATCTACATATACTAAAAAATACATAGATTATAAATGTAAGTCATTACTACAACATACAATGTCTTGGTATTTAGTTTGAATATTCCATGAATCACTCAACCAATAGAACACACTAATGAGTCTGATATAACTAATGGTGTTCATCCAATAAGTATTGTTATTCAGGAACCTCCATTATATGGAGAGATGCAATGATTGAACTTAAGATAAGGTTTTAATTCAAAAGATGATGATCACAGCTAGGTCCATGGGATGATAACAACAACTACATCGGGATTAACCCACTCTCTTTAGGATCGACGCCTGGTGAGGTTCATCATGTCTATACCAAGGACAATACCTAGGGCATGATGAGCGAATAGATAATCTTGGACTGAGCCTCTGGGGGGATTCCAATAACTATATCTAGGAAGTCCAACTAAAGGGATATTAATCCTATGAGTAGGAAAAGATACCCCCATCCATCATGGAAGAGATAAAGGGAATAGAACCTAACATATCCTACATAATATATAGTGGAAATGTGGATCTATCCATATAGAAAAGTGGTACATAGTTCACAGTAGAGTCACACATGGTGTCCATTGACATTGGGGTATGTCCTATGTACAATGGGTCGTGTCATCAAAACATGTCTTATTGAAAAGGATGTACACGGAATGTGGAATGTGTCACACACCATGTCCAATCATTATGTGTCCACCAATGTAGTCTGCTCATGTGCTAGTATTGAGCGTCAACTCGTGTATGCATGCATATATACCAGTACACGGGGTAGCTTGTGTATTCAGTCTAGGTACTGTCATGCGATGTGGTACACGCCGTGTATAAAATCCATGTTCTACACCCATATCTGTGTACAATTATTGTACAAACTGAGTCTTCTAAAGATGAACAAACACTATTTATTCCATAACACACAAACTGTTTTTGGAATTTACAAAATCCCTAGTCTTCCTCCAGCATGTCAGCCAGTCTTCTGGGTTCCTCTCTTGTGATCTGTTCACATAGTTCCCATGATAAAAGGACTCCCAAACACCCAAAAAACTGAATGATGGTGTTTTAGGCCTTCAATCATCTCAAAATAAACCATTAATCCCATTTAATGAAAACCGACCAATGAACGATATTTCCTGAATCACTTTGATCAATCCATAGATGTCACTATCACAACTCTTCTAGGTCATCGCGATGATGAATCTTAAATTTTTGATATTTTTCAATGAAATGATGTTCAATTTATCATTACATAATATCCAATGAATAATGAAGACATATAGAACAAAATGGAGAATAAATGACTCACAATGAACAAACCGAAGGAATAATCCTCAACCGTAGTTCATTCTTCCCACAGTCCTTTTTTGAATGAATGATCATCAATCAAAATCAATATAATAATCAACCCCATAATTACTAAAATTATTCCCATTATAAAAGAACAATATAACAAGAGATCAACATGCTCATTGGTTGGTCTCTGTTCATCGTTGAATCTATGAATGTGGGAAGATAAATTTAAAAAAAATCCCTACCATTAAATTTGATCGTTATCTATTAAAGATTGATTTCCATTGGTGATCCTTCAAGTACAATCTTTGATCTCGGTCTCATCATTTTCTTATAAGATAATTTAATAGGGATTCATTCAAAATCCTCCGTTGAACATTTAGGGTTATGAGTCTTACCCTAGGTTGCTTCCTACATGATTATTTAAAATAAATTGGTTTTCTGAATCATTTCACTGATTTAACATCAAAATAAAATATATCCACAACTTCTTTTATAAATTAAAATAATTGAAAAATAATTTTCACAGCTGACCCATGATGGATGCTATTAGGACTCACCTTTGGTAAAGCTGCTGCTCTGAATGCAAAAGTTCCCTCAATTTTTTTATCTAGAATCCCATTTAAAGTTATTCTCCTCTTTATGAAAACTATGTTCTCATTAAAATTAGTATTTTAATAATATTTAAACATTTATTTTGGTCACACTAGGCCATATAATTGTATATCATATTACATCCTGGTCTTAAAATAATTCCTTATTAAATTAAAAAAATAATACGCAAAAAATCTAGGAAATTACATGATTTTTTTTCCATAATCATAAAAAAATCTAAGAATATGAGCGATAATAAAGTTATTAATTTAGAATGGAATGAACACATGAAGAGGAAGTAGAATAAGAAATAGGTTTTAATGAACTAGTATAAGAGATTTCTTATTTTGTGGTGATATCCCTTTAGATCTCCACTTAATGTCACTGTAGTTTGTATTTTGAGAAGACCATCCCCTCTAGAATGTAAATAATACTGTTCATAAGGGAAATGTGCAGTGGTTAACCAAGATTGAATTCTCAATGTGATGTTAAGATATGAGTGGGGATCTACCCTTTTAAAATTGAGGGGAGGGAACTTTTGAAATATCCATAATATTATTTAATAATAAAATAAAAAACATCCCAAAAACATTCAAAAAGTCATATTTTCATAAATTAAATGAAATAATGTGGTAATATCATTAGACAATAAATTTACTACTTGTTTAACTATCAATTTAAAAATTATCCATTTAATTAACACTTCTTAATTCTATTTAATTCTTAACTAAGGTAACAAAATTTTCAATATTAAAATGGGGTAATATTTACTTATTTGATGTCAATTATTACATAAATGAATAAATTTGGTAATTTTCCACCATATTATAATTGTGGAATGGTATGGAAGTGGATGGAATATATACTATTAAAAATTAAAAATCATGTTATAATAATCATATATAGTAGTTTTTGTATCATTATACCCTTCCATGTAATCTAGTGGTGAAAAATAGATTACACCACAATGTAGAGACGGTAAGTTGTACGCTCAAATGGATGGTGATTTTTTTTCGTTGGATGGATAGAATGCACAATATGGTTGTTACGTCTTCATAATATAATCTTAGAATATGGGTGATACTATAGTTATTACATTATAAAGGTCAAAATTCTGGAAGAGGAAGTATATGATGAAATAAATTTGAAATAATTTAGAGAGTAGATTACCCCTTATTCGATGTACTCCCTCTAGATCATATATTAATGGCACTAGATTTGGTATTTTGAGAATACCAGAACCTATAAAATGTTAGTAGTTTATTTTACAAAATAAATGGTAAGGGGTTAGTTGATATTAGAGTCAAAAAGTGATGTGATGTTTTTAGGGAGGATGTTCTCTTTTATAATTGTTGTAATGGGCACATTTTAAATCTCTAAAAATATTAATTTATAATATATTAAAAACCAGTCCAAAAAACTACAAAATGAAGTAATTGATAGTATTAGAATATATAAGCTTGTTATATCATCAAAAAATAAATTTTAGGCATGTTTTTAGTCCTCTTTAAACCAAGTCCTTTTAATTAACACTTAGTTATTCTATTTAATTTTTTACTAAGGTAACAGATATTTAAATTCTAAAGATATGAATTTTTTAATTATTTGCTGTCAAATACACAATAAATGAATAAATTATATCATTTTAAACCATATAAAAAATATTACATATATTTTGGATTATATTTTATGGTTTTAAAATAATTAAATAACACATTATTTTCATAAACAATCAATAGTGTCAATTGTGATTATATTAATTTTATTGAATTTTTGAAATATCAAGATAAGATTTTATCTTGGAAAAAAATATTTTATTATATTATTATGGGTCATGGAATACTAAAAAATTCATTATATATATATATATAATAAAATATATTTATTATAATATTTCTAATAACATTAATTTGATATTTCCATTAATAAAATAATTTCTGTATTATTTTTTTTAATTATTTTATATAACTATTTGTTGAATAAAATTAAAAAAATTAATATGATGGATATAAATAATTTATATTTAATAATTATACTTATATTAAATTATATCTTCTTGAAAATGTTATAATAAAAATGTTATATGTATTAAAACATTCATTTTAAAACATTAACATCACTTAAAATACAATATTATATGTGTTATAATCTATTCCAAATTGCTCTAATTGTTTCCCAAATCATCCAATGGATTATTATGATAGATAAATACTATATAACCAATATTTTTTCATGTTTTTTAGTCTTTTAATTGTAATTATCATTAAATTAAAAACTAATTCCTTTATTTTTCATCAATTAAAAAATTTCTGCATCATCAATTTATAATCCATTAAGTTGATTATTTATTTCATAACAATTTCAAATAAATTACAATATTAAATAAAATAATTTTATATTTCAAATAATTATTTACAATATAAATTTATTTTTGGTATATCATTATTTTTAAAATGATATCGTTTTTATTATTTATTTAATTCCTAATAAACATTTAATTAAATAAAATAACTTAAACATCCAAATATCATCCAAATGGATTCCAATGGATACCATTTATACCCAATTCTTATTTATATAGAAACACACTAAGATAATGTTTTTATTGATTTTTTTTGGTTTTTTTATAATATAATTTATTTCTCATAAATACTCTATTTTACCTTTTAATGTATTAATAAAAATTACCAAATCGTACTATTTGTCATGGGAAAAATAAAAGAATGATATTTACATAATTTTGAACAACTATTTCCAACTATTATATTAATTATTCAAAATTATAATCATGTATGTTTTGGAAATTAATTTATATGTAATCTCATTTTCGTTATGAGAAAACATTTTTTAAAAGATAAAAAATTTCAAAAGATTGAAATGTTTTTATATAGAAATACAGTATTATATTAATGAAAATAACATACCATAAACTAAATGAATAAAATATAATCTAAAAAAATTTTAAAACCATTAAATAATATTACTTAACCATTTACTTTTTTTTAATGAAAAAATTATTTTTCAATTATAATTATGCATATTTTTACTATTTATCAAAACGTGGACATTCTATAAAAACATTAAAAAATATTACAAATTATTTTTGTCCATATTTGAATAACGAAGTTTATTTATTTTAATGGAATATTAAAATTTGATAAATACATGATTTCAAATTGGAGTGCCATCAAAAGTTGGAAAACACCATTTTTTAAATAATTCTTCTTTTTTGGAAAAAATAGAAGTTGTTATTATATCATTTTTAGAAAACATTTAAGATTAATATTAACAATTTTATTTATTAAATAACATATATATTAATAAAATCCTTGAAGGTTGATTTTATTATTTTGAAAACTCGATGATATTTATTTAAATAGTATTTCAGAAAATCATGTCATTTAATTGAAAATAGTTTTATGTTTATTTAAAATTAATTCCCCGCCAAATAATTAAGTATATATATATGTGTGTGTAAATAATATTTTAATAATTCAGTAACTATTTTTCATATGTACCATTATACTAGCTATGTTATAATGTAACATAATAATATTTATCTCCTCCTTCGCTCTTCGCCACTCGCCGACCTTGCCCTTAGCATCGATGGTGGCACTTCTGGCTCCCCCTTCCACTTTGGTGGGGGGGTGAATCCCATCATCTCCTTCTTCCCCAACCTATCTCATTACCCTCATTAAATTCTCAAATCATGGAATACTTCCTAAGATCCCAGAAATCCCTCTCGGACCAAAGGTACTAGACCTGTTTGAAGGCTCTCATCCTCTTCCTCTCTCGCTTTTGGAGTTTTCCAATTCCTCAAGTTCATTTAACATAACACTAGTAGCTCATTTCCAGCAATGACGTCCCTCAATTGATTATTTTAATTGTTTTTATTCAACTCGTTGGGTTTAAAGCATCGATATGTGGTTGTTCATCTCAACTCCAAGCAATAATTAGGCTTACAACTATGAAAGATCTTTCTATGGCGTGGTTGAGCTCACCCCCCAGACACAACAGATGCTTCTTTTACAACTTCCACTGGTCCTTCGATTTTCATATGAAGCGGGATTCCCCAATGACTGTGATTTGGGTAAGCCCCTCAGAACCCCCCCCCCCCCCCATCCATTTCACAACCCTTCTATCTTGAAGGTCATTAGAATCATTGTAGGGCAGTTTTTATGTTTGGATATGCGAACGGAATAAGTCAGCCACCCTATTTCCCCTCGAATATAGGTTGAGGTTGTTTTGTCTAAGGTTCCATTTGATTGTTTCTAGATTTTAGTTGGAGAGGAATTTAGGTGGAAAAAATCATTCGTTTATGAAACATGGCATGATTTCTATATCTCTTATAGTCGACTTGGATCTCATCCATGTGTGTCGTTCTGGGCATCAAATCGGACAAATGCTGTTGGCGAAGGAGATGAGTAACATTGATGAATGCCATATAGAAGTTCGGGTGGATAATTCTAGAGAGTTTCTGCATGATGTTGTCCACATAAGGATAGTACTACTTATGTGTCCCCATATAAGCATGCTTCAGTCGAAATTTCTCTTAATCGGTTAGAAATTACCATTGAGGGTGATCATATGTGTACTGGGGGTATTTCCCATCCTATCCAATAGAATGAAACCATGGGGAAGGAAAATAATAATTTCCAATAATAGTTTTTTTAGGATGTCAAATCTATTGGTGATTCATTACATGGGAAGGCACTTGCGGACTAGGGGTCAGATGCAGGCCTGCTAGTTAAGAAGTAGGGAAGTGGATCGTTAAAGTCCAGGGATGAACTGAGGGTCTATAAGGATTTTATGTTCTTGAAAACTGGTTTTTGATGTCCTTCATTTATTGTCAGTGATTATATTATTGTTGAGGAATTTAAACCAAGACAATAGCAAATTACTCTTGTTATTAGTGAGAATGTGGGAATGGAGACACTGGAGCTAAGGTCACATTTCCCAATTAGGGGAATCCTGGAGAAGAAAGTATAAAATCAAAATAACATGGAATCTTATAAGAAGGTTACATATATTCCTCTTGAGATTTATAACCGGTTTTTATATTTAGCGTGATGAGAGAAAGGAGTTAAAGATCATGAAGGGTGTAAGAAAGTAATTCCAAAAATTAAAATTAAATGGGGTGAATCAAAGTGTGTTGAAAACACTGAGACGAGTGATGGAGATAGTGTCCACCAACAAGAGACAGAGTATGGGCAAGACAACTTCAAGAAAATGAATTTTGTATCAAAACTGACAAAGGTAAAACAAGGAAACCTTAAATCAAGCAATTTCCCAATTTAAAAGGGATGGAATAAAGATAGAAACCCCAATTATTACTCTCAACTACCCAAAACAATTGTTACCATATCTTCAGTTAAGGAAGGACAAGAATAAATAATAGCAACTGAATTTGAAGCCACCAAAGGGAAGAAGAAATGTGGAGAACAAATCATGGAAACAAGAAATGTGGAAGAAGGCAAAGGAGACCCTTTGTATCTTATCGTTTATTCTAAGGAAGAGATGCTTGAATAAGTTGTTTGGGTCAATGCCTATAAATAGGAGGTTGATAGTTTTTTATGAAATAATGTTTAGAGTTGATACCAATGTGGAGAAAGAAGAATGGATAAAAAATCAAGACATAATACTGGTGCAGGACATCAATAAAGGTAAAATACACATGAAGTAATTCATATAGACAATAGACATAATTTCTAATAATTATGAATATCCTCCCAATAAGGATACAGATCTTCATGTTAGTTCACTTATTTCGGAGTGATGTAATGTTCATCATTCAAATAATTAATCTTGTTTTTAATAAATTAGTGAACTCTTTTAGTACGTAGTTCCTTAGCAATATTGAATGTGGTTTCCCACTTCTTGAAAAGTGTTGTTTCAATAAAAAATTTTATTTTGTGGTGAAAATATAATTATAGTTTTTCTTATACTACAAGCTATGTTTGTGTTGCATTCCATACAATATTATCATGGTGTGTCATTCATTAAAAGACCGAAAATAAATATATCTCATATCAATATCACAATGATACATTCTACCCCCAATTAAATGAATTTGAATTTTGAAATGATACTTTTTATAAATGAATTAATACTCGAATTTCATTCTTAGAAACTGATATAAATAACACAAATAATAAAAATTAATTTTTAAAAAGGAATTTGTGAAACATAAGAGTTAACCAAAGCCAATTATAAATAAGTTTCCACGTAATAGAATGTATGTGGAATGTGAAACATGGATATAGAAGTGAAATTGAGCAATCAAGTTGTGATGGAGTGTGATAGAAAACAAGATTCAGAGAAAGATAACAATCAACAGACCAAAATTTGTAATGATTTAAGAGGCCAATAGATTCACCAGAAATGAAAGTAATAGGATGTCATTTCTAGTTTTAATATATTTTTATTCTTGTTAAATAATCACATTAACTACTTACTTGATTATTTATAATCTCTTCATTTCCTTTTTCTATGATCAATTTCAACTCAATATCTTATTCCATGAAATGAAGTTTAATTTCATTGACATTATCAAATCATGTGATACATAAATAAGATAGCTGGTGATTCTATATATCTAAAAAATCATTTCAAATGTTAAAAAATATACATATGTTCACCTATGTTGAGATTATAAATCATCATCTCATGTTTAAAATAAACATTCTATAAATTGATAACCTTACAATCCTTCTAATTGTTGAAAATCTAAAATCTTTTCAAGTGGTTCTCTAACATGGCATAATATTTATCCCCCATATATCTTAAGGTATCTTTTTTCTTTGTCACATTAAAATATTTTAAATTACTTCATCATATATTTTCATGAAACATGGTAATAACTTGAATTACCATAGAACCTTAGTGAAAAAAAAATGAATTATTTCAAGAATTAACACTTTCCACATACTATAAATCCCAAAAATTCAGTATAATCAATCAATGATATCATAAATCCCATTCTCATCATATCAATCCCATATTAATTATTACTATAAAAAATATCTTTAATTACATATCATAACATGATGCACATATTATGGGTAATTTGTCCTTTAATGCCTATCCCAAGAAAACCATTTAAATCAATTATCATGGTTCCCTATACCACTAAAAATATTCTCATAAATATATAATAAAAAACTATAGTGGACTGATACATATATATTTCATTATTAAATAATAAAATATATGTTATACTACAATATATTTATAAAATCTTATTATATAAAAACCAAATCATTAAAAAACATTGTTTCCATACTCCACATCAACCATAGTTATTTGATGTGATTTTACCTTTTAATTGTCCTTTAGAGGTTGCTGATGTTGATCATCTTCGCAAACCCATTGATTTGGGTATTGGATAACATAATTCACCATCTCATTGAAATTGTATCATTGAAGTGTGGGATATGCATATTGTGTTTTTGTTTCTCTAGTCATATCATTATCAATCTTTTTTACAGCATAATGGAACTCAATATCTTGATGACCTTCTTTTCCACACAAAAAACATTTACTAGTCCCTCTATGACAATCTCCTCCACTCTTCATTCAACACATTGAGCATAATGAAATTCACATCTTCTTTTCACCATTTTTTTGATATTTTAACTTGAAATCTATCGTCCAATCATTTTCAAAACCATGAAATTAATGTGTAACCCCAACATGCATCTCCATCATTATAGAACAACACAAAATATCTTCATATATATATATAAGTCTCCAGGTATAATTCCCTTTCATAAATTTAGTTTTATGCAACTGAAGAATCTATCAACCCTATATTCATGTTGAATGATAATACCAGAAGCATACCATGAATGTATTTTAAAATTGTACTTGTCTGTACAAATATATTAATCATAAATTTTCTTAATATCTTTTATATCCTTTTACATATTCATAGAAAGAATACAAGGAATGTACTTATTTAAAAAATAATATCTTGACCTCATCACCTTCAATTAATTCAATTTCATCTTGATGCCTTGTGTTCTTGATTAGTAAATACCACTGGTCCGCCTTGGATTCTAAATAATAAAAAAAATATTTCTTCATGTTTGGAATATTGACGGATGGAAAAAATATTATCAATTGTGCTGATCCACTATTCATCAATAAGTGGATCTGAAGACCCATTAATAGAAGGTCAATTTTGCGTCATGAATGACTAAATTGAATGTTTTTCCATTATATACTCATTTTGAAGTCCAGAATGAATTATATATTATTTTATTATTGAGATAAATTTTTCATTTAATTTCAAATAACATTTTTTAGTTCAGGAGTAAAATTATTGCATTTCCTATATCATTCATTATTATCATTGTTTTTTAGGTTCCATACACATTCTAAAACCCAAAAAGAATAGTGTGAGAGGAAATTTATTCAAGGAAAACAACATAATCATGGGGAAGTGCACTATATATGAAATATCTTATGTATATTTCTAGGTTATCCATGGTCATTACCAAAATCCAATTATTATAACTGATAATTTGACATATCATTTCGCATATCCCTTGACATATCCTTATAATTATTTATAGGGATTTCACAATTGTTTGCACATCCAATTTTTCAATGGATGAATAATTATTATTTTTTATACAAAATCTACCTACCCATGGTTAAAATCAATAGAAATTATATTAATTTTTCAGAATACTTATTACATCACAAAAATAGATGACCAAAGACGATATTATATTAGAGGCTTTAGAAACTAGGAACACATTATTCTATATTGGAGAATTATTTTTAACATCTCCCATAAATATCTTCCCACATAGGTTTCCAATGAAAATCCATTCTTCATTCCCTAGAAATAAAAAACATATGAAATGGATGAGCTCAGATGCTTAGTATGGGTAAAAAAGTAGAATATCAAGCAGGAAATGAACATATTAATGTACAAAAATGAACGTAACTTTTTAAAATCATTTCATATAATATATATAATAATATTTGTAATTAAATAAATCTTTAAATTTTATAAGGATTAAATTATAATGGAACACGAGCCATTAAGAAATAACATTGGAATAAAACATAGAATAGTGGAAAACACATAAGCATATAAAATCATTTCCATGTTAAACAATTTTTACATCTAAGAACTTAATAGTAGAAAAAGTCCCTTAATGAACTGATTTCACTCCTTGTTCTAACCCATTATTACTGAACCTGGTTTACTTACAGTTATTACCCTGTATTAATGAACCAATATCATTTCCTATTGAAGGCATATCGATATCATGATATAAAAATATTTACCAAATTAATTGGATGATTATATATGTCTCACCAATCACATTATAAAATAATTCGTATGTGTGACACAAAAACATAAATCATTCATCATTGAATAAAGCAATTAATAAAATGGGTTTTTTAAACATCATTTCATCCTATGATAATCCATGTAAATCAAATAGATAATGTAGATATTATTCCATCATAAACAAAATAAAATAATATGAATAATAGTGATATAATACTTGAAACATATCTCAATTAATGAATTCCAAAATAGAAGGAAGATAATTTTGATATAAAACCCAAAATTAATTCTTGTGGAAAATATCAATTATTTATGAAAATTATTATCTTCTATGAAAATTCTATTACCTTTTAAAATAAGATAATTCATTTGAAAATAAAAATTTTGTTTTGTAAAGTAAGATTCATTGAATTATGTATTAATGAAAATATAAAAATCAATTCATTTCATATAATATAAAAACAACATTCTTCTCATACTTCTTTGGATATGTCAAAAAGTAACTCATTTGAAAAATATAGGAATGATTCTTCATAAACCTTGTAGTAAAAAGTTAATAATGATAAAAAATGACTTGAAAACCCCATTTGAGAATTGTAAGACATTTTATGAAATAATTTTTAGAAAACATAGAAATTTTTGATAAAAATTCCTTAATAAATATAAACATGTAAATAATCTCAGATAATAACGAGTTTGTGAAATTATCCCTTACCAATTTATAATCATAATAATAATATACCTCATAAAATAAAAAAGATTACATGAATATGTAAATTCCATAACAGTTATAACGATAATCATTAAAAAATTGATGGGTGGTATATAAACCGTAAAAAAGAAATATGTGTTGTATATGAAATATGCACCATAGAAATAAATGTGAGACAAAATAATCCCTTACCATCGGGCTGGGTTCTTTTTTACGTGTCTGAAACTCCAATATAAGATTTTAAATAATCTCATTAACATATTATATAATCATGTACAATTTTTATGATATCTTAAGTGATCATATTATTACCTATTTGTCGGTAACATTGTTACACATCATTCATGTATTAACTTCTTCATTTTCATATGCATGATTTGTCATATAAGTTCATGTTTAACATCATAGGACATTATTTTTTCATTTTAGGAATCATATTAATATAATATATACATTTTTTATTCATTCTAAAAATCTAAATAATAATAATTTTCTGAGTATAATGTAGAATAAATCACATCAAAACATGGAGGTGGTAGGTCAAACGTATGTACGAGCAACGATATCACACCATTAATTTTGGAATGGTATTGTAGTGTATGGCCTATAAATTGTTCCAGAATCAAAATATTGTTATAATGATCATATATAGTTATTATTCCCATCATTATATTGTGGTGGAGTGAAAAATATTTAACCATTGTGTGGAGACGGTAAGTTGTACGTATGAATGTGTGGTGATTTCATTTTTCATAGGATTGATAGATTGTGGAATTATAATGAACCATCCCATTGGGTCGTGTTCCATGACTCCACATGCTTTCCTCTAAAAGTGCATGGGCTTGTGACTAGAACTGAGTAAGAAAATCACTAACATGGGAAGCATTGCTTATATACCTATACGCACACACACATCTCCAAGACCACAAAATGCAACAATGTAAAAAACCACTATGAACAAAAATGCATGAATACCACTATATCCGAACCATAGTATGATAAAAAAAAGTAAATTGAAATAATTTAAACATTTCTAGAATACAAGCCCACACATAAGATGTTTGTAACCACAAGTCCAACCTATTAGAAGAGGTACTGTGACTACTTTCTGTAGCAATAGGAACACACCCTAGACTGTCAGATATCAAAAGGTAACACTAGGTCCTGGTCAATCTAGGACTTCATAAAATGGTCTATAATCTGCAAAATACACGACACGTGTGGGAAATACCTATTCAGGGGTGAGTATAATAATACTAAGTAGGGTACCCCGAAACCGTAACGATATATAAAAAGTAATGTAATGTTATATCTACAGAGTATATGACTGAAACCCATATAATAATATCCATATATAATCAATCAAAGACATTTAGTCTAGAGAAAATTCAGAACTACCACATACCAACCCTAGGGATTCAGTCCAAAGATTCCATGAAGCACGCATCCGGTAGAACACCCTCATGAGTCTGATAGCACTGATAATGTCCATTTGAGAAGTAATATTTGTTTGGAACCATCAGGATATAAAGTTATACTAATATATATTAAATTAAATATACAATAAAACATATGAGGATCACAACCAATGACCTGGTGTGATACCAACAACTCTATCTTGAACAACCTGCTGAGTAGAGGATTGATTCCTAGTGATGTTGGTCATGTCAATACCAAGTACTCTACCTATGGAATGAACAATGAATAGAGGATCGCACACCGGTTCTCTAGGGGGATTAGAAAAACTCTATCCATGATTTCTGTCTAAAGGGATCATACATCTATGTGTTGGAAATGATTCCAACAAAACTTCAGGGAAGTGATTAATAAAACAAAAAATATTGAAACCTATCCAAGATACGGTGGGAAAGTATGTCAAGCATGTTGAAAGGGGATTCATGTTTTATAGTAGAGTCATATTTAATTTCCTTTAATCATAGGTACTACCTTTGTACAATAATCCTTGTCATTAAAACATAATGTAGAAAAGGAGGTACATAGAATGTAGAAGGAATCACCTGAAATTTCCTATCATATGGGGCTTCCTATGTACTTTGACCTTGTTCCAGTACATGACATCAACCTGGGTATTCATTCCCATGTACCAGTACATGGGGTAGCCCATGTATCCAGTCCTGGTCATGCCGTTTTGTGGGGTAGATGCCGAGTATACAACTTGGGCACTCCACCTATGAATTTGTACTTCTAGAGTACAAGCTAAGTGGTCCAACTATAAACACATGTTTTGTATTCCATACTACACGCCATGTGTTCTGTAATTCCTAGAAAACCAAGTTGTTCCTCTTGCACATCGACCTATCATTCAATTACATCTAAAAAGATTCGTTCTCCTCAAAAATCATGATCATGGGTCTCCCAAACTCCCTAACACTATATTTAGGTGTTTAGGTCCATCAATTATCTTGAAAAAACAACATTATGTCTATCATATGAAAACTACTCAAAGAAATATAACACATAAATTTATTTGATCCGCTCGTCACTATATGTGTTACACCATAGATATGTTGTAATGGTGTTGTATATTTAATTTAATATCATTGTTCCATCAACTTATGGTGAAAATATCATTCGTTCATATCACACGAAGAATGAATAACACAAAGATTAAAATAGGGGTCAAAAGATTAACAATTTACAAACACAAAAAAGGAACCTCAACTTTTCCTTGTTTAAGCCTCAATACATTCTTGTAATAACCTTAAAAAATTTAGTTCGATATAATAATCAACCATGTATATCATGAAATTTACCCCATCCAGCAAGAACGATCAATACTTGGAACAACCTGTTCGTTGGTTTTTCTGCGTTCATCGTTGAAACCATAAATAGGGAAGGATAAATGAAAAATCCATGCCCTAATTTGGAATTGGATTGTTTTCTATTGAATACTGATTTTAGTAGGTGATTCATTTAGAAGTATTTATATTCTGGGTCTCGTCATCATCCGTAGATAGAATTCTCTAGGGAGTCTCTCCAGAGCCTCAAAAAAACTATCAGGGTTATGATTCTAATCATGGGTCCCCACATAGATATTTATTTAAATGATTTTGAATTGTTTTGTTGATATAATATTATAATAAAATTAATTGGGAATTTATTTTATTTATTGAAATGTCTGAAAAATATATTTCACAGTCAACCTACATCGGCCAATGTTAGGCCACTACTAGGGAATTGCACCTTATCTGAACATAATAGTTACCTCAAATTTTATATTTGGGAACCCTTTTAGATGTTATTCCACTTTTTCATGAAACTTGCCTGTCTAATAATTAATATTTTAATATTAATCAAAAATTTATTCCAAAAATATCAGTCCTCAGAATCACACACCTTATTTGAACCTAGTCTCAAATTAATACCTTGTAATATTTACCAAATAATACATGGAAATTCTGGGACATTAATTTCTCTCCAAGATGGAAAATTACTTCCTCAAAAAGTTAAAACCGAGGATACTATAAAAGATGATGCTATTGAGCATGAATCAGAGCCTCCTACTCCCATGTTCTCTCCTGAAGATTTCTGTGGTACCATCAGAAACACACTAAAATAATCTCTCACCCATGAATGATTGTCTCTTATCAATCCCCAATCTCCACTATGTACTTACTTACGGTCGATCCATTATCGATGTCCAACTCACCTTCATCGATGACGTGTGATGGGTCTTGCACATACATACACAACTCTGAAAAGTGAAATACATCGTGTACATGATCTCACTACAATGGAAGGATAAGTCATATGCCACCTCAATAAATCTACAGAATATCTGAGAAAGGGTGATAAACCTCAGAGATAATATGATACCCAGTCCAAATATTTGTAATCCTCGTCGAGGTGAAACTAAAAGTAATACATGATCACATTCCTTTAACATCAATGGCCTTTATGACCTGTAAACATAAGACTTATGGCAGATTTGTGTAGTCTTCCTCTACTCCTAGATGATATGAGACTTATCTATAGCAGTTCACGCCAACATCGAGCACATGATCACTGACTCTCTCCGTCCAGTCCAACAAAGTTGTGACCTGCAGTTTTCCCCGTATAATGCCTCTAATAGTTCTACACCACCTATATAATGGTATGTATTGTAGTATAGAAGCATTAAAGATCGTAGCAGCTCATCCAAACTATGTCCGAATTTCCAAATACAAACAATCAGTATATCCTATAGGACATAAATGGTTTGCACTTTCTGGCCATCTGTATATGGGTGAAAAGCTATAAAAATTGTAAATGGGTTCCGAAAGCCTCATGTTATCCTGTCAACAATTGGCTTGAAAAATGTGCATCATTAACTGAAAAAATCAATGATGAGACTCTGTGTATTCAAAATATCTCATAATTGTAAAAACATAGAAATATCTCTTCTAAAATCTGCTCATAGATATCTGGGAATTGGACCTCCATGGTGTGTCAGTTAACAATCACCTGGATGGCATCGTTTCCCTTATACATACATGGTAAACTTGTCATGAAGTCCATAGATATTCTATCATTCTTCAAATCCAGTACAAAAAGAGGTTATCCCCTTTGGTGAGGGTTCTCCCCCTTCGGTGACGGCGGTGGCTTCTGAGCCGGTCCCTCCTCCCCCACCAGGGGAGGGACTTACGACATCCATAGCGGGATTGCCTTCTACCTTCTCACCTTTCTCGAACTCTAACTCTCTTACCCCTTTTCCCCAGGTTTCTCTTTTCCCTAAAGTACCGAATTTTATTAATGGATTTATGAACCTTTCGCTCTCGACATCTGAGTTCAACGAGGCTTCGGGCCTTCTGAATATTTCTCTGATTGCCCATTTCAAGCAGAGGCGTCCATCCGTGGATTCTTTTGATAGATGCATATTTGGGTCCTGGGGATTACAGGATAGTGCTACGGTGGGTTTTCTAGGCTCTAAACCCATTCGGATTAGATTCTCGTCGAAGGAGGATCTGGTGAAGGCTCCGTCCAGTTCTCCGCACTACTGCAATGGATTTCGGTTCTACCTCATCTGATGGTCACATGATTTCCACATGAATTGCGACTCCTCTTCATCTGCGATTTGGGTTAGTTTCCCGGAACATCCCTTACCATTTCAAAATCCCACGATTTTGGGAATGTTAAGAAACCTTGTTGGTAGATTTCTGTGTGATGATTCTAGAACCAAAGCTCTATGTCACACAGTTTATCCCCGAATATGTTTGGAAATCTATGTCTCTAAAATTCCTCCATGTTTTGTGTGGATTATAGCGGAGGAAGAGTTCCGTCACAAGAAACCGGTGGTCTATGTTTCATGGTTTGACTTCTGATCCTTATGAAAGAAACTGGGACACACCGTGGAATTATGCAGACGTGGGAGAAAGGAATCCCATCCTCAAATGGGTGCGAGTTCAGTGGACATCAGCAAGGGGTTGGGTTGTGGTGACGGTGTGTTTGGCCAATGTCAATTAGCGGCCCTAATTGGTGTTAAGGAGGTGAAAAGTGGGTCATAGGGGGGAAACCCATTATTGGACGAGGTACTCCAACACTTGTGCAATGACCTGAGTCCTAAGGTTCTTGTGTATGATACTTTGAAGTAGGAGGGATCCGATGTGATGATTGAAGGGAGTGAAGGAGGGGATGTGCTATGTGACAGTGGCAATTTTCTTGATGTTGAGAATGTGATGGAAATGGTTGTAGGATCTATGACCCCCTTGACTTCTTCTTATGCAGAGGCAGTGCATGAAGGAAGTTGTTCTAGTAAAATAGGTAGATCTCAGATGATTGGAAGAGAGGAAGAGTTATTAGGTGTCAAGGTACAGGAGCAGGACACGGGGGGTGGTGTACCGATATATTCTATCCCATGGAGAGAGGTTCCAGCAATAAAGATGGACAACCGATTTGAAGGGATGGAGAATGATGATCCGGTCTAGGACATAGATGTTGCTCAAACTAATGAGCAGGGGGAATCCAGTGATGAGTCTGATGAGTTCTCACCAGTTGATACTGCTGATGACCTTCATGATAGAGTTCCTCAGAGCCCATGGAGGAGGAAAAACGTGAAGGGGAAAGGGAGAAAAGACTATTCACACTTACCACTCCCAATGTAAACATGTTCTGTCAAAAAGTCAAAGGATAGGATAATTGTAGGTGACTCCAAAACCTCGGGTGGCCATGTTTAGTTTGCAAATCATGGTGCTGCATCCCTTCAGCTATGGGAGTTAGGTGTGGCCCATAAGCAATCCTTTGAGCATCTTTTACATTTTAATGATGAAATAGTGGAATGTATTTTGGTGAATAATGCCTCTAATGAAGAAGCTAACAAGATGATGGGAATGTTTCTTAAAGTAGAAACCAATGAAGAGTAGTGTGCATGGATTTACAAGCACGACCTTATATTGATAAGGGGATACAATTACGGTAAGATTAATCAAGAGGAGTACATGCAAACTTCGGATAAGTTGGCATATCATTTTGAAAACATGTTAGACGATGTTCATGACACCTAGGTATCCTCTATCTCTTGGAAAACATTTAAGGATAATGCTTCTAGAAGGCTCAAATTTCTTTTCAATGGTTCTATAATTTCTCTTGATGCTTGAACTAGGTGGTTTCTCACATTTAACATAAAATTGTTTTTGAAATAAAAAAATTACTTTGGAAAAGAGGTTATGATAAACTTATTTGAATATGAGGCTCAGCCTTTACTTACTGATAATTAAGCCATCAAGAATTTAACTATTCCACTACTTTCTTCATTCTTGGACCCCAAAATCGATGTTGGAGGTCCTGGTACATTTTCTCCACACATGAATGTACCACCAAAGGGGAAGTAAAAAACACCCTCAGAACCTCCTCCTATATTTCCACTGGAAGTACTATACATCCTTTGAAAAGGGTGAAATGCTCCCCACCATTCAAATATCCAACATGAGCATGCCATGTAGATATCTATGAATATATATTTTCAATGTTTTTATCCCCATGTTGGGACTCCCTGAATCACTGTATGAGTGGAGGGTAACAAACATTGACTGATGGAGTGATTCTCAATCTCCATCCACAAAGAAATCAATATTGAGGCCAACTAATTAGATACCCCTTTTAAGAAAATTGAAACTATATCTCTTGGTGTGAACATATTCCACTATGTTCCACTAACTACGAGTATAGAAAATTTCAATGTGATAGTCCAGGGTGAACACTATCTATCCCTTTATCCTATGTTTAGATCATTCTGAGAGAATATATACTAAAGACACTTGTGATCAGAGTATATAACAAACTGCTCCCCCATCAGGTAGTGAGGACACATATTTAATGCGAATACTACTGCTGCTAACTCAATATTTTGGGTCTCATAGTTTTTCTCATGTGATATAAATAAGAATAATCTATAAGAAATAAACACATTCCTCCACATCATGATACAACCATGGCTTGTCCCTGATGCATTTCATAACATTGTAAACTGAACACCCTCCTTTGTAAATCTCATGATCATAGTTCTTGTCAAATTCTTCCAAAACTGCTGAAAATTCTGCCGGCACATCTCTATCCACATGAGCTTACTCTATCGATTCAATGATGTGATCGATGATGATATCCTTGAGAAATCCTGTAATAATATTTGATAATATCCTTCTTTCATGAGGAAGCTCCACACCTCTCTCATGTTCTTTGGATACTTGAGTTCTAACTGTGGCTTGACCATGTCTAGGCCCATAGTCACTCCATCTACATTGATAACATGTACCCTAAATTCGAATGTCTAAATCCTAAACTGGAACTTCGATAGTATCCCATAATGACGGTGCTCTTGAAGTATGTCCAGATACAACCTTATGTGTCTCCCATGTTCCTCTTCATACGATGAGTACACAAGGATATCAATTATGAAGACTACCACGAACTGGTCTAAATAAGGAAGGATGTTCCGGTTCATGAGGCTCATGACCACTAATGAGGAATTATTCATGCCAAAGGGAATCATCGGGTACTCATACTAGCTGGAAAGATATATGAAATCAGTCTTTGATATATCAACATATCATACACACAGCTAATGATATCCTTATTGATGTTCAACCATCGAGAACCATCATTCCCCTCTTATAACACTTTTTCACGACCCATCCCTATGGGTCCTATTTCGTGAATCTACAATCCCGCCTCCAACTGGCCAAGGGTAGGTGACTTGAACTTAGTAGGCATGTCACTAACATGTGAGGCATTTCCTATGTACCTATATATAGACACACATCTCCAAAACCACAACATTATGAAATCTAAAATTTACTAAGAACAAAAATACATTTATATTACCATATACATACCAATGTATGATAGAAAATCAATGTGTATTAAATTAAATTAGGTTAACAATAAAGACAAAAAAAGTAGTTTGTAACATTATTTCCAACCTATAAAAAGTAGTGCTGGGACTACGGTCTATAGCCATAGGAACACACCTCGGCCTGATTGATATAAGAAGGTACCTCTTGGTCCTTGTTCTCCTAGGAATCTTTCAAAAGGTTGCCCCTCAGCATAATTCGTTACATGTGTGTGAAAATCATATGCATGGGTGAGATTAAAATACATGGTAGGAAACCAAAAAACCAAGAAGTAATACCCCAAGAAAATTATAGTCATCTCCACACAATATATTTCTACCACACGTGTAAGAATATTCATATATACTAAAAAATAACACAGATTATATAGGTAAGTCATAATTATAACATACAAAGTCTTAGGATTTAGTTGGAATATTCCACGAAGCACTCAACCAATATAATACACTCATGAGTTCGATATCACTAATGACGTTCATCCAAAATGTATAGTTTTTCAAGAACCTCCATTAGAGGCAGAGATACACTAATTGATCTTAAGATAAAGCTATAATATAATAGATGAGGATCATAGCAAGGGACATGGGATGATAACAACATCTACATCTAGATTAACCATCTATGTATATGATTGACGCCTAGTGTAGTTCATCATGTCAATACCAAGGTCTATACCTAGGGCATGGTGGGTGAATATAAAATCATGTATTGGGCCGCTAGGGGGATTCCAACAACTCCATCTAAGAAGTCAAACTGAAGGAATCATAATTGTATGAGTAGGAAAATATACTGCCCATCCATCATGTATGAGATAAAGGGAATACACCCTAACATATCCTACCTAATATATGAAGGAAATATGGATCTATCCATATAGAAAAGTGATTCATGGTTCATAGTAGAGTCACACATCCTATCCATTAATGTTTGGAACATCCTCTATACAATGGTCCATGACATCAGATCATGTCATGTAGAAAATGAGGTACATGGAATGCGGAATGTGTCACATGACATTTCCTAAAATTAGATGTCCACTCATTTTTTCTAGTCATGAGCTAGTATAGAGCGTCAACCCGTGTATGCCTGCATTTGTACTAGTACACGGGGTAGCTCGTGTATCCAGTCTAGGTCATGTTATACGGTGTGGTACACATTGTGTATAAAACCCATGCACTACACCCACGTCCATGTAATCCCATAGTACAAACCGAGTGGTCCAAAGATGAAAACACACCATTTATTCCATACTACACAAACTGTGTTTTGGAATTTACTAAATACCATGTCTTCCGCCAGCATGTGGGCTAGTCTTCTGGGTTCCTCTCCAGCGATTTGTTCACATATTTCCCTTGATAAATAGTCTCCCAAACACCAAAAAACGGAATTGAGGTGTTTTAGGACACCTATCATCTCGAAATACAACTTTAAACCCATATGATGAAAACTGCCCGAAGATTGATATCTTTCGAATCACTTCGATTTGTCTGTAAACATCACTATCACACCTCTGCTAGGAAATCTTGGTGTTGGATCTTTAATTTTTGGGTATTTTTTAATGTAAATAAAGGTTAATATATCATTATAACATATACCATTAAGAACGAAAACATGAAGAATAAAATGGGGGAGAAATTACTAACAAGGAACAAACCCAAGGAATAAACCTCAACTGTTATTCACTCTGGCCTCAATCCTTTTTGGTGTGAATGGTCATCATTCAAAATGAATATAATAACCAACCCCATAAATCCTACAATTAAACACCTACGAAATGAACAATCAAACTAAAGATCAACATTCTTATAGGTTGGTCTGTGTTCATCATTGAATCAATGAATGTTGAAAAGGAAATTAAAAAAACATTCCCTACCAAGAAATCTGATCGTTCTCTATTGAAGACTGATCTCCATTGGTGATCCTCCAAGAAAATTATTTTATCTCGATATCATCATTTTCATCTGAGATAATTCAATAGGGATTATTTCAAAATCATCCACTGAACATTTAGGTTTATGATTCTATCCCTTGGTCTCTTCCTAGTTGATTATTTAAAAGAAATGGTGTTTCTGCATCATTGCACCGATTTAACAAAAAAATATAATAAACCCACTATTTATTTTATTTATTCAAACATCTAAAAATAACCTCTCACAGCTGAACCATGATGGCCGATATTAGGACTCTCCTTTGGTAATTTTTTGTCTCTAAATGAAAAAGTACCCTCAGATTTTTTTACATAGGAACCCATTTAGAAGTTATTCCACTATTTAGGAAAACAATGTTCACGTACTAATTAGTATTTTAATATTATTCAAACATTTATTTTTGGAACACTGGGCCTTAGGATCGTATATCATGTTAGTTTTTGGTCTTAAAAAATTACTTATAAAATTAAAAAAAATACACAAAAAATCCCTGACATTATATGAATTTTTTTGTTCTATAATGTCACGACCCGACCCAATAGGGCTCAAGTCGTGGCTCCCCAAGCCCGCCTCCAATAGGCCTAGGGATTGCGTCTAGCACCGAGTAGGCTATCACATATATGGGTGGCATTAGCCTAAGGTACATGTACACATGCAACCACATACACATCCATGAAATAGTGCAGAGTTATATATAAAAACTTAAAAGGAAAAGCATGCAGACATCTATCCCAAATGAGAGTACAATAAAAGTACAAAAGGGAAAAATAGGGCATAGCAAAGGAAAACTAAAAAAGCATCCAACCTGCACAGAAGAATGGAAACTACTTCCATAAAAAACACCTACCAGTAAGCTCCTTGGCACAACTCTGGTAAACACCACGGTCAGTCCCACTCACAATGCTCCGCCTGCTCCGGGTCCTCCTAGAACTCCGTCGAAATTCATGTGGTCTTCACAAGACAAAAACATGTATGCGCAAACCCAGTGTAGGGTTGAGTATAAAAATATTCAATAGGCACCCCAAAAACCCAAAAATAAAAGGGAGAAACTAAAAGGCATTAGTCCTCTTATCCCAGTCAGAGGGATCCCAAACGAGAGAGAAAATCCACCTCGAGACCATTTTCGGATAAACCTGACTAGTCATCACAACTCAGGTGTATGACCATACATATACCATGAGAAATCTAGATATACTCGAACCATGCACCAAGACTCAAGAGGTTCCACCCTCGTAACCTGTCATAGGTAGATAACCAGGAGAAAAATTCACGAGCTCTGTCTTCCGAGATGACACTCGTCTGAGAGATACACACTCATCATAAAACATCACTATGAACATTACGCTAAAACAACAAGAACAACAAAATCCTCGGATAGGTGAATGATCCTAGGGTCAGCTAGGGGATACCAAAACCCACACCGGAATACGAAGATCACACAGATAGGGGATCACTCCCAGGGTCCGCTGGGGGATACCACAACCCGGTCTGGAATTTGTAGATCTCATAGATATGGGATCACTCCCTGGATCTGCTGAGGGATACCACAACCTGATCTAGATCTCGTTAGAAACACGTCACTCAGGTATAGGATTTTTTCCCATAAAGGCAGTCACAACGATACTGAAACCCCATCCTTTATATCCCATGATGTAGGGGATTGAACCGACGATGCACCAACCTTACCGAAACCACATGATAAGTAGTGGATCGGATAACCAACGATGTCGCAACCCAACCAAAACCACATGCTGTATAGGGGATCATATAACTAACGATACCACAACACTACTATGAATGGAAAACTACATAATGGATTATATTATCGATGATTCCTCAAACCCTAGGATAACCTACTAGATAGGGGATCGTCGCCCGTGGATCAACAGTCACAGCGATACCAAGAACCTGATTTAGGGAAACAATGCTAGAGGATCCTACTCTGGGCCAACCAGAGGGATGCCACAACACCGACAGATTAAACATCCCATATAGAGGATCACAAACCTATGTTAAGGTTGTGATTCCACTCAAAGCCTCCAAGGAACTAACCATGGGAGTACCCTCAACCACTGCTGGTCCAAACGTCGCTAACCCGAGTGACCCACCACATCGCCACATTGTGCACCTCCTAGGCCAATACCGAGGCCACCATCACGATCTATGAGGAAAAACATGTGGGATTGGATGTTTACTCACCCAAAACAGACACCTGGTGAAAAAGGTACTATTCACCAAAGCCAGCCCAAGTGGGGCCCACACCACGATCCCGAAACTCACAAGAAGATCACACAATTGTGATCCCCATAGAAAAACACATGGTATCGACTGCTCAAACACTCCTAACGGATTTCATGTGAAGAAAAGCGAAATTTCATCATAAAATGTGCAAACATGGCCATGTGGGGGCCGCACTATATCATTAGCCTGAACAATGAAAGTAACATATCAAAAAGTCCACATGAGAACTAGGATCACGCTGCCGCGGACGGCGCATCCATCAGACATCCGGTTCACGAGGTACGTCCGTTGCAAGTTTTAATAATAATTTAATATAATTACATTAAAGCATTTCAGTTCACTCACCTTCAATCATAGAACTCAAAAACCCATAAACCCCTCTTCCAAAAATTATGCCTCGTTGAGACGAACCGAAGGCCGTTGCCGGCACGTCAAACAGACGCTCCGTTCAGGATATATGCCCCTTTGAACAAAAGGGGGCCAAAATTGGGCCGGTCCACCCCGGTTTCCCCGATCCAGACTGCCGGCCCATGTTCCAGCCATGGGTCCGGTTGAGCTCGATGTGTGCCACAAGCCGTAGCCCATTTGAACACCACAAGACCACCCCTAGGTTTGGTTCCTCCAATCAAACTGGCCACTTGGCCAGTCATTGTCCGTGCGCTGCACCAGCAGGACCCACCGAACATGGGTCCTTATCCACCACTTCCCCCGAGGTTAGCGCCCCAGGGTTCCTCCCAACCGCGACAGACCGAGGCCACTAATCGGACTCGCCGACACTACCTGTCGGCACTGTACCGCCTGACATTGTCACCAGCCTCAGACGTCGACCTGCTCTACTCTTCCGTCGGACGCTGCCACACCGCACCGGCCACAACGGACGTTGCCGTTCTCAACGGCCACACCCGACGCCTCCTCTCCACATATTTTCGAACCCTTCCGGGCTCCTCTAGTCTGCAGGCTGCCACATGCCGTCCCTCCGAGCACGCCTCGGCCTACCGAGCCGCAACAACCCGACTCTACCGCTATGCCACCCCGATCTCCGGCCACGCCCTTGATGGAGTCAGGGCTTCCGTTGGCTGCCACAACCACTATGGTGGTCCAATTCTAATACGTAAGGCCGGTTTGGAATCCTCATGATTATGCCTTTGCAGCACATACCCCTGATCAACGATCCCAATGAGTTTTGGTGCATCCATAAATTCGGTCGAAGAACAACAAAGAATGCGTCAAACACGAGATTTGGAATGGGACTCGAATGGTGGCTGTGTTCATTTTTCCATCATCCCAATTCTAAAATTTAGAATTTAAAACAATGGATTTTGAAAAAAATCAAGAAATTTACGAAGGAGAGGAAAAACAACCAAAAGCCTAACTCGATCCGGTTGTTCCTCGTTTGCGATGCACCCGTTGCAATCCCACTTCCATCCGCCGGAGTTCTCTCCTCAATCTATCATATAATGGTGAAGAATGCCAAATAATGTTCGATAGAGAGAGAGACCGAGGAGGGAAAATTATGGCTTTCCATTAAATACAACACATAAGAGAATGTATAAAAAAAGTCACAAAAACACCACTTACAGTCGCGGATTCCGAAACCTCTGTGCCCGCCTATTTTATATCACGCCTAGGCAAAACATCCATTTAGGACTTAATGGAATTATAGGATTTCCATTCCGAGACATCATTCTAAAGTTATTAGAAAACAAGGCCAGTGGTAAAAATCACTAATTCATTATTTAAAAAGGATGATTTTCCCATGGGTGATATCTCCCATAGCAGGCCTGCGCCCGCAACTTTTACACCTCGCCTAAGGTAAACGGCCTACTACGGACGCAACTATGCCCTTGGAATTCCAATCCGAGCTAAAATTTAGTATAAAACACACCCTCACCATGTGAATAGTATAAAAATACTTAATATTTGTATAAAATTTATTCTGAGATCACAAAGCCTCGGAATTGCACGCTGTCATCGCGCCTATCTCTGGAATTATTCATTGAAATATTCCAAAGTATGATGGGGCCAAAAACCGAGTCTCTCCATCCTCCCCAACTTAGAACATTTCATCCAAAAAAATCCATAAGCATAAGGAAATCAACTGAACTATCAACTTGGTCTCCCACGCTAGTGAGTTCGCCAACACAAACCCCTACCCAGACACATAAGTTAGAGGGACTCGTCCACCACACCACAACACTATCCTCTTTGGGAGACACTGACTCAACCGCATGATTTTAATCGTGTCACAATAATGTGTGTTTGTGGGGGAAGGATCCCTCTTCCTCATGAATTTGAAGCACTCTGAACAACACCCACAAATTTTTATACCAACACCCTAAACAAAACTGAAGCAAGGAACAGAAACGAATTAGTACCGATAAACAGTGTCTATCAAAACAACTGTAGAAAGTAGAAGGGACACAATGTGTACCTCTATCCATCTGTGGAACCTCTGGGTTAACATCCTCTAGGGAATGCAGCTCTCCTCGCCCTCGCCCTCCAGCTCCCGAAGCTCAGCATGGACCACCTGGGGGTGGTGGTGGTGGAATCCGATACCGCCTACCACTTCCTGCTACTACCCCCGGTCCATCGCCTTGTCGGCCACCTCGCTCATCGCCAAACACAAGAAGTTGTCACTACCAAGATGGATTTTCGACTAGCTCCCTCTCAGCAGCTCGACGGGTCGGAAAATCTCTAGCGAGATGTCCCTGACCGTCACAAGTTTAACAACGCATCTCCTATGGCTAAAAAAACTGGAATGCGAGTTGTATGCCTCAGATCCTCCATCCTGGGGTCGCTTCTTGAAACACCGCCCATGCCCAAACCCATGCGTATTCTACCGTATACCAGGTGCCAACGTCCCAGCTACCACACGCCCAACATTGAATGGATGAATCTACTCATCCAGAAATCTCTCCACCACTAAGGCTCTCTCCAGCACTTCAACATAGGTGGGATGACACAAAGAAACCACACCTTCCTTGATGTCTCTACCTAGCCCCTGATCAAAGTTATGATCCCAAAATAACGGGTCCTAAACCATATCCAGCGAGTAGCGTGAAAGGTCTGTAAACCACGTTTTGTACTCTAAAACGGTCATGCCCTCCTGTCGAAGCTGTAGAAGCTCCGGTATCCACACTTACTTTAGCGTCACTGGATAGAACGCTTCCCTGGAGAGCCACTCAAACTCTGGCCAAGTGAGCATCTCCTCTTCGTGGGTCTGTGTCACTAGGCTCCACCATCGCCTGACCGATCCATACAGAAGGCTCGCTTCTAGAACCACCATCTGATCTGGAGGTGTCCTCACTAGGCGGAAAACATGGGTGAATTCTTCGAACAAGTCAGTAACTGTCTGAGGGTCTGGATCACTCTGTAATCTCAGAGGTCACTTCCTCTAGAACTCATGCAGTGCACTCAGCCTACGCGTAACCTCAAACTGCACTACCGACACTACCAGCTGCTCGACATGTGGTGGCTCACCTTGTGGACAACCTATATGTACAGCCTCAAAACCTACGCCCTGATCTACAGCCTATACACGGGGATGATCATCACCACAATCCCGCTACGGAACCCTCACATGCAGTCGTCGTGGAGGAATCCTGAAATAAAATCAAGACGCACAATGGTCAAAGAGCATATCAGGAGACCTGACTCATGTAGGACAAGGAAAAACTCAAAACCAAGTCCTATATTATGCATCTACCGTTATTTCCCTATGACCAATGTACGAATTTCCCATGTCGAAATACGTTTATCAATGTCCTGGTGTATGGATACGTCAGCTTCCACATCAAAACTGGAGTCCTTCGCCTGAAATCCAATCTTGAAACATCCTAACACTACCGCTATGCAACCAATCCAAGCTCACAACTAAACCAACTACGCTCTGAGATCCCAAAGGTGGAACCTCCTTTGATACCACTCTGTCATGACCCGACCCAATGGGGCTCAAGCCGTGGCTCCCCAGGCCCGCCTCCAATAGTCCAGGAGCAGGCGTCTAGCACCGAGTAGGCTATCACACAAATGCGAGGCATTAGCATAAGGTACCCATACACATGCACCCACATACACCTCCATGCAACAGTGCAGCGACATATATAAAAATTGAAAAAGAAAATCACACATACATCTATCCCAAACTAGAGTACAACAAAAGTACAAAAGGAAAAAACTAGGCCCACCAATGGAAAACTACCAAACCGTACAACCTGCTCCGAAGGAGGGAAAACTCTGCCAAAAATAACACCTTCCGGTAAGATCCTCGGCAGAGCCATGATAAATACCCCGGTCAGTCCCACTCAGCACGCTCTGCCTGTTCCGGGTCCTCTCGGAACACCATTGAAAGGCATGTGGTCTATACAAGACAAAAACATGTGTGGTCAAAGCCAGTGCAAGGATGAGTATAAAAATATGGAGCATGCACCCAAAAAACCAAAAAATAAAAGGGATAAACTAAAAGGAAATAGTCAGCTCATCCCAGCCAGAGGGAACCCAAATGAGAGATAAAATCCATCTTGAGACCATCCTTGGCTAAAGCCGACTAGTCAGCACAACTCAGGTGTATTACCATACATATACCATGAGCAATCCAGATATACTCGAACGACACACCAAGCCTCAAGAGGTTCCGACCTCGTAACCTATGATAGGTAGATAACTAGGAGAACACAACCCATGAGCTCTGTCATCCCAGATAACAGTCTTCTAAGATATACATGCTCATCGAAAAACATCATTGATAAAATCATGCTGAAACACAAAAAACAAAAAAACTCCTCAAATAGGGGATCACTTTTAGGGTCTACAAGGGGATACCAGAACCCACACTAGAATACGAAGATCTTACAGATAGGGGATCACTCCCAGGGTCGGCTGGAGGATACCACAACTCGATTTGGCATTTGTAGATCTCAATGATGGGGGATCACTCCCAGGATCTACTGGGGGATTCCACAACCCGATCTGACGCTCATCAGAACACATCACTCATATAGAGGATCATCGCCTATCAAGGCGGTCACGAATATACCGAAACCCCATCTAGTATAGCTCGCGATGTAGGGGATCAAACCAAAGATGCACCAATCCTACTAAAACCATGTGCTAAGTTGGGGATCGTATAACCAACGATGTCACAATTCTACCAAAACCACATGCTCAGTAGGGGATCATATAACTAATGATTCTGCAACCCTACTATCAATGAACCACTACGTCGGGGATCATATTCCCGATGATTACTCAAACCCTACGGGGTTAACCTTCCAGATAGGGGATCACCTCCAATGGATAAATGGTCATAGTGATTCCAAGAACCCGATATAGTGAAATGATGCTAGAGGATCCCTCTACGGGCCCACTGGAGGGATGCCACAACTCCAACAGATTAAACATTCCATCCAAAGAATCAAAAAACTTTGTTAAGGTTGTGATATCGCGCAAACCCTCATAGGAACGAACCAAGAGAGTAGCCTCAAACACTATTAGTCCAAACATTTCTAACCCGAGCGACCCTCCACATTGCCACATTGCACACCTCTTAGGCCTATACCAAGGCCACCATCATGATCTATGCGGGAAAACATGACGGATAGACTGTTTACTCACCCGAAATGATCACCCAGTAATAAGGTGATATTCACTGAATCCAGACCTAGTGGGGTCCACCCCATAGTCCCAAAACCCATCAAGAAGATCACACCATTGCGATCCCATCAGAAAAACACACTGGATCGACTGCTCGAACACTCCAAACATATGTCGGTTTAAAAAAGCGACATTTCATAGTAAAATGTGCAAACCGGGACCTATGGGGATTTCACCCTATCTTTAGACTGAACAATAAAATCAGAATCTCAAAATATCTACACGAAGACTAGGATCATGCTTCCGTTGACGGTGCATCCATCAGACGTCTGGTTCGCAAGATACGTCTGTTGCAGGTTTTAATACTAATTTAATTTTATTAAATAAAAGAGTTTTGGGTCACGATCCTTCGAGCTTATAACTCAAAAAACCCAAAACCCACTTCCAAGATGTCTGCCTCATTGAGATTAACCCAAGGCTGTTGACGGTGTCAGATGGACGCGTCGTTTAGGAGATACTCCCCTTCGAACAAAAGGGGGTCCAAATTTGGCCGGTCCACCCTGGCCGGCATAGTCCAGACCGTCGACCCGTGGTCCAGCCCCCAGGTCTCCTCTAGCTCGCCACAACCCACTGGCCACAGCCCATCCGAGCACCACAAGACCCCCCCCCCCTCGGGTTCGGTTCCTCCATACATATAGGCCGCTTGGCCAGTCTTTTTCCGCGCGCTGCACCAGCAGGACCCGCCGAATGCGGGTCATGGTCCGCCTCTTCCCTCGAGGTCAGCGTCTCAGAGCTCCTCCCACCCGCAATTGGTCGGGGCCACCACTCAGACTCACCGACGCCTCCTGCCAGTGATGCACCGCATGACACCGCCGTCTGCCTCAGTCGCAGACCTGCTCAGCTCCTCCATCGGATGCTGCCACACCGCACCAGCCACTCTCGACGCAGATGTCCTCACCGGTCACACCTGACGCCGGCTCTCCGCCAGCTTTCGAACCCTTCCGGGATCCGCTCATCCACCAAACAACGCACACCGGTCCTCCGAGCCACCTTATCCTACCGCGCCACAGCAACGTGGCTCCACCGCTGCGTGAACCCGATCTCTGGCCACCCCCCTTGCCAGAGTCGGGGCTTCCGTCGGCCGCCACAACCACTCTGGAGGCCAGATTCCAAAACCAACGGTGGGTTTGGAATATGTGGGATGAGGATTTCATAGCGCCTACCCCCGATCAACGATCCCAATGTGTTTTGGCGCATACAAAATTTCGGTCGAAGAATGACGAAGAACGCGTCGAACACGGGATTTAGAATGGCACTCGAACTGTGGCCGTGTTTGTTCGGCCATCATCCCAATTCTAAAATTTAGAATTTAAAAATATGGTTTTTTAAAAATACTCAATAAATTTACAAAGGAGTGCAAAAACAACCGAATTCCTACCTCGATCTAGCTGTTCTTCATTGGTGACACGCCCACTGCGATCCCACACCGATACGCGGGAGATCGCTCCTCAATCCGGCGTAGAACGGTGAATAATGTTGAATAACATGAGAAAGAGGGAGAGAGAAGGGGAAATTATGGCTTTACCTTAAATCCAACACTCAGTTTAATTTATAAAAAACTATCTGAAATGCCACCATTGGTCGCAGATTCTAAAACCTTTGTGCCCGCCTTTTTTATATCCCGCTTAGGCAAAACAACTCGTTTCGAACTCAATGGAAGTCTCAGATTTTTATTCTGAGACTTCATTCGAATGTTATTCGAAATGAAATCTAGTGATAAAAATCACTATGTCGTTATTTCAAAATGACAATTTTTCGACTGGATGACATCTCTGAGAGCAGGCCCGTGCCCGCAACTTTTAAACCCCACCTAAGGTAAACGACATGCTTCGGAATCAACCGTGTCCTCAGATTTCCGATCTGAGATTCCATTTAAGAGAAAATGAACCCTCTTCACGTGCATAGTATAAAAATACTAAATTTTTTTATAAATTTTTTTCCAGGTACACCAGGTCTCGAAATCGCACACCGTCTTCGCGCCTAACTCTAGAATTATTCATAGGAATATTCCAAAGTCCGACATGGAAAAAACCCGAGTCACTACAAATAATCAAAATTGAATCTAAGAATATGGGATATACTAATGTTATTAATTAATAATGGATTAAATTCAGGAAGAGGAAGTGGAATATGAAATAAATTTGAATTAACTGGTATAATAGATTACCTCTTTTTTATGATCTCCCTCTAGATCTCCTCTTAAAGGCATTGTAGTTTTTATTTTCAGAAGACCATCACCTGTAGAATGTAAATAAGAATTTTCATAATGGAAATGGGCAGTGGTTTGTAGAGATTAAATGCTCAATGTGATGTTAAGATATGAGTGTGGATCTTTCCTTTTATAATTGAGGGGAGGGGAACATTTGAAATATAAATAATATTATTTTTTAATAAAATTAAAAATTGGCCAAAAACCTTCAAAAAGTCATATTTTCAAGAATTAAATGAAATAATGTTGTAATATCATTTGAAAATAAATGACAGAACTGTTTAAATATCAGTCTAATCATTATCCTTTTAATTAAAACCTATTAATTCTATTTAATTTATAATTAAGGTAACAAAATGCTAAATATTAAAATGATGAAATATTTACTAATTTGTTGTAAATTATTCTGTAAATGAATAAATTTGAGAATTTTCCACCATATCATAAATATTTTATATTTTTTTATGAAAAAAATTGATTTTTAAATAATTCAATAATACCTTATTTTTATAAACAATCAATAGTGTAAATTTTGACAAAAATCATTTTAATGTTTTTTAATAATATCATTGTAAGATGTTATCGAAGAAAAAAATATTTTATTTTATCTCTATGGGGTCAGAGACATCTATAAATTTCATTAGTTATATTAATAATCTTAAATTACATTTATTTTAATGTTTCTAATAACATTAATTTTATATTTCCATAAAAAAATTATTACAACATTAGTTTTATGTTATTATTTAATATTCATATTTTTTGAATAAAAATTATAAATAGAAGACTATGATGAAGATAAATTTTATGGATTTCATAATAATAATTATAGTCTAATGTATCTTCTTGAATATCCTACATAAAAAATGATACATTTATTAATAAATCAATATGACAACTTTGACATCACTCTAAATTAAATATTGTGAGTTTTATATATTTTTTCATATATCCGAAAATGGTCTTTAACACTATACATGAATGATTATGGACGAGATATACTTTATAAATAATATTTTTTCATGTTTTTTGTTGTTTAATAGTCATTATCATTTTAATAAAAAATTTCATCCATTATGTAATTGTTGCAGCATCGATGTATAAACCCTTAAAGTGATTATTTATTTTCTAAAATTAAAAATAACTTATAATGATCAAGAAAATAGTTTTATATTTCATGTGTGTACATACATCAATAATAGATTATTTATAATAATATATTAAAAATGATATAGTTTTTAAAATTTGTTTAAGACATATTTAAATTTTGTTAAAATAAAATAAAATAAATTTCATAATCACATCCACGTGGATTTAAAAGTATGCCATTTTTACATATGGATGATTTGAGTAATTAAAATCATCCAATGATATTAGGAAATTTTTTAGCGTAATTTTATATTATAATTATTTTCATTTACTAACCAGATTTATCCTTTTTCTGCATTAATAAAAATTACTGAACACACTATTAATAATTCCAAAAAATAAAAGCAGGAAATAAACATAATTTGGACCCACTAATACCAAATATAGAATCATTTTTCAAAATTCAATGCATATAAGTTATAGTAATTAATTTAATATTATTCCCATGGTCATAACGTAAAATGAGTTTTAAAAGGTAAAACATTGTAATTTATTGGAATGTTTTTATTTCAATATTAAAATTAAAATTTATTACAATGACATTTATTATTTAAAATGATAAATAAATAATCTATTTATATCTTTAAAATATTAAATTACATAACATAACCACATATATTTCTCTGATGAATTTTCATTGAATTATAATTTACTATATTTTAACTGTTAATCAAAACCTGAAACATATTAGAAAAATATCAAAAATTCATCCAAAAAGAATTTTTATATTTTATTTACCAATAAGAAAATTATTTTATGAAAATTAAAATATAAAAAAACGTTTAAGAACTTGATTTAAATGGGTTGGGAAATCAAAATAAAATCATTTGTATTTTTTTGAAAGAAACACTGGTTTTTCTGAAAAATTTGAATTTGTTTTTATATCATGTATAAAAAATATATAAGATTAATTTTTAAAATAATATTGAATATATTCTATATATATTAATAATTTGCATAAAGGTTTATTTAATTATTTTATAAACTCACATATTTGTATTTAAATAGGTTTACAGATAAACATTTCCTTTTATTTAAAGGGTGTAAATTTTATTTATAATTTATTTCTCACCAATGAATTAATTATATATATACTTTTTTAAAGAAAATTTACATGTTTCATTTACTAATATTCATATATTATATTATAATGTATATTTTATAAGGAAATATAATAATATTTAGTTTTCACATAAACTGGGTCTTCCATGAAATGAATTCTAACAAAAGAACATGAAAATTTGGGTAACACATGCCAAGAATAGTGTTGCATATGCCATAAGATAGTTCAGGGTTTTGTGTAGTTGAAGCTTATCTTGGTAGATCACACACCAGAATACATCAAATAAATCAATATCCTAACTATCTAGGGATGTTACATTCATTTAATGGATTAACGAGAGTGAAAGGGGAATCTCATAATTTAGGAATATAGGATATGTATGGAAGATAAGGGAGAACATCTCCCAAAATTATTAAATTGAGATAAAATTCATAAGAAAATGGAGATGCTTGAATAAACTGGGTAATGATATGATCACTTATCACATTTCATGAATGTAAAGGGTGTACACAATGGTTCATGGGAGGTAAAAAGAAGAGGTAAAGGGGAATCTCAAAATTTAGAAATAAATTTTATTGTAATATAAATTTCAAAAAATGTATCCCAACATGATTAATAAGAAATTAAGTTTCTTATCATAAAATAGGATCCTTTATAAAAATAATAGTGGGAGATCCCATTAAATATTTCGGAATGGTATCAAATGTTCATAAATGAACTGGGGAGGTATTCTTGGGAGTGAAATGGGACTCTCATTGTCTCGACTCGCCTGCATCAAGATCCGGTAGGGATAATAGTATGTTGATAGCTTCCTTCCCCAAGATTAAAGAGATATTATAAGCTATGAGTCACAACTCCAATAGGCCTCTGGGTAGAGACCAACACCAATAGTATAGAAATCTCACAATAATTGGAGAGATTACCATTTTTTTAGTTACCATGATCAGGAGATAATATGTTAAATCCCAAACAACTCGAAACATTTTATATATAAAAAGTAAAATTGAAACAATCTCATGTGTGTTTAAATAGAACTGCTAGAATGAAAAACATAATTCTAAAGTATGTACAAAAATGAAAGTGCACAAAAACACAATAACCACCCCTAACGTTTGAGCTAGTATGGTCTGTCACGGTCTTCAAGACATCATGGGAACCTAAAAAGAGTTATATATATATATAGGGTGATCATATGTGTATACACAGTAAAAAACATATTTCACTCATGCATAATTGGGAGAACCGAATAGACCCTCTATTATAAAGTAAATGAACCTCTAAAGCAACCAACGAGGAATACTAACCACCCCAATCACCCAAAGGCACACTCACCAAATAACACGAGCCTTGTAAAGTAATAATATAAGCACATTGATTTTTGGATACCCACACATATTTTCACAGGTTATCTACTCATCCCTAAGAAGAAAATGTCTTGGTGCTACCACTCTTCTACAAACCCAACTATCACATCTTGGTTTCACACACACATGGTCCAAAAACCAAAAACAATCATATCCACAGACACCTGATCCACAACCACAACACATCCCACTCGAGAAAACATGGTACTAACCCCAAAGACACAAGGGAAAAAACCCACCTCTCACACAACGATTTCCATAAATCTGGTAATAGGCCTCAAGCCATTACAGCCTACCCAAAGAGTCTTGGGTGATAAATTCCTAGAAGAGAGAGCATGGGATCTAGTAACCATCAATCCATCCTCCCACCGGGATGTTAGGAAAGTCACCCTCCCCCAAAACAATGGGGGTATTCTCTGTGTATTGCTCAAAATGGGTGAGGTTCATATAGAATTAACAAGGAACTATAAGTTTATACATAAAATAATATAAACACTTATCCAATAATTTGGCATTCCAAACAAACAACCAACCCACAAAAACTGCCCTTGTTGTTACCCCTACATGAATATCAACACAAAAATTCAATTTGAAAAAAATAAACCATCCATTTTCATGTTACATTTTACCATTATTTGTTGATATGTTCACTTAATTAATTATAGCACTAATCGGGAGACTACAATGAATAGCCCTACCCAACACATTCAACAACGCAACCAGATTTCAATCCCATGACACAACACAATTCGAAAACAATAACACAACCCATATTCAGTCTCACTACTCTACATGTTCATCAATTATACTATAAAAAACCCTCAACCTGAGATTCTATGACACCTTGGGCACCACCTCGTACACAAATCACACAACAACCACCACCAAAACGGCAGCCCCACTACACACACATATCCTACCCTATTCATAGAGCCAGCCCATATTTCCACCCCTATTATTACACCATTATATCAACAACAGTACCATATAACCAACACCAGGGACAAACCCAAAAATACAAAGCACACATTGTTGATAGTACTTATGAATACAAAAACGACTATGAAGATTGACTTGAATATTTCAAAATACCAGGGCATGGTTCAAATAATTAAATTGAATATCAAACCATCTAAAGGGATGTACAACAGACCTTCGTGGAAAAACTGCACAGTAGAGCTGCATGGTAAACCTATGCGGTAGAATAATTTCTATACACCTATGTAGCAGACCTGTGCAGAGGACCTACGTGGAGGATCTACAAGGATAACATCACATCGACTAGGACCCATCCATTCCTATAAATAGGACCCTTGGCCTCCCCATACCATGTACTAAAAAGGATGAAAGACTCCCTAAAGCTGCCATTGCGTAGCTCTTTTGCACAACTCCCTCATATTGTCTTAGGTAGCTCTCTAAAGTATGAGAGAATATATAATTAAATATGATAAGTATGTTTTGAATTTCTTCTACAATTTTTACATAGGTTTGTTTCCTTTCTGTTAAATATATTCCTCATTCATCATAAAAATTTGTTAGTCACACCTACATGACAGACCAGCATGGTATAACAGCACGGCGTAGCAACACAGGGTACCTACGTAGCACACTTGCGTAAACTACCTACATAGACTGCTTGGTATAAAGCCTACAAAAAAAATTAAGTACTCAATTTAAATCCATTCATGGAAGGGTATCTCCTTCCTTGGATCCCTTATCTTAAAGGGACTATGTTGAAACATCCACCAAAACATCTTGAATTATCAAAACCTTGGGAATTCCACATCAATGTGTCTCTTATTTGGGATTGTATTTCCACAATGAGAGTTTTCTCACATTTTTTGCAAAATTTGATTTGGATTCATGGAGTTTTTGTGGGTTTTTTATCTATAGACTCATTGACCTTTCTCCCAGGAACAGTTTTGGGAAGTTCTTGGTTTTGAGAATTAGTGTTTAGGTCTCAACCTCTGCCGTCTCAATGAGATGGAACCTTAGATCTCTGGTAGGGAAGATAAAGCTCATGCTTTCTCCTCCATGATAGAAATAGAAAAATCTCCTTCCCCAACTAGGATCAATTTTAGGGTATCCATATGAGGAAAATCCCATATCCTTCATCCATTCATCCTTTCATTGGACCCTTGTCCAATTTATAGTGAATTGAGGGAGGGCTCATGGACTCACCCTATTCATGGGTCATCTCGACCTCATACACCCTAGCTGTCATATGTTCTACCAGAAGAGGAGGAAAGGTGTGTGTCATTTTTTTAATCTTTCACATCCTCTAGTTTATCATAGAGATCATAACTGACGTTTCTTTAGTGATTTGTGATGATTAGAACATTTTTACAAACACCCATTGTGAATGAACTACGAGAAATCTTATTCCCACCATAATTAGGATACGTAGGAAGCCCTTCTAGGGCCCCAGCTCACTGGATATATTCTTCAAGAATCTACCTACGGAATAATCCCCAAATTAAACCCCCAAAATCGTCAAGGCATAATTTTCAAGAAGTAATCCCAAAATCATTTCCTTCCAAGAACTACAATCTCTTATGATCTTTATCGAAGTACGTGGGATTTGATTCCCATCCACATGGGATACGTAGGAATCCACCTTGAGGTAAAAACCCCAAACTTCAAATCAACCCATTTATCATTGGGCAATATTCCCAAAAGGGTTTAATCTAACATAGAAACCCATATCCATTCCATATTCCATGGGATGCCTTGTCATAAGTCCCACCGAAAAACTTTGAATAAAAAACTTTTTCATATTTGTCCTTAAACATGACCTTAAACTATACGGTTAGGTCCCTATCACCTGACCATGTAAGTTAAGATGATTCCCATCAAGTGGAACCAAACTAAAAGGGGTTTGATTCCTTTTACCAGGATATGTAGAATACCCATTTCATGGGTATGATCCCAATATCAAAATAAACAATCGTCTACTGGATGACTATAAATTCTAGAGTGCCTCGTAGTGTGGCTTAAAAACTAGTATCATTATAAAGATGAATAAATGAATATCTAAATATTATATGATAGGATACCATTGATTGAGAATCTTGAATACATACAAATATCTCCATTATTGTAGAACCTCGAATAGATAAGGATGATTCTCATTTTCACACATGTTAATAAGTGATCGAATATTCCATGTAAAAAGTATGTTATTCATGGTGATTTAATATGGATTCCTCAAAATATCTTAAATTTATAAATAGAGTTACTGAGTAGATAATAATTCTCCCCCAAAAGGGTGTTATGAGTCTGATATCTCATCTTCTTGACCAGTGCACAATTCTATGTATCGTAAAGGTCAAACATAACAAACGGATTCCTTTGGAAAGTAGGTCCCATTTTGAAAAAGGATAGTTGGATGTTTCTAGTTCCATGAATAAATCAAATAGAAACCACCTCAAAGAAATGATTCATAAATCTAGAACACACATTTCATGGAACTGCAAAACAAAAATGTTGAACCCGACGTGAATCCTTAACCAACTTAATAATGTTACCTACTTGACAGGCCCCTATCAATTGATATTGGAAGGCCAGAAAAATGAATCAATCATGCATGTATCAATGTAAAATATTTATCTTTAAAGGTGTTTATTGTTTTTCCATGTTTTCCTCAGAACTCCCTTCAGTCCAAAATGGATTTCTTCAAGAAGAAATTTTTGAGCCTCCCAATCGCTACTCATACAGGATCATCATCCATGGGAAGGACGTCATTACCCACCCATATTCTTCAATGATGGGTCTCCAATGTGTTGGTAAAGGAATATATCTATCACGGTACAATCCCATCATTTGAGGATTCCCGAAAAAACCTCCAAGTCAATAACAACCCTCGATCATCCGACCAACAATAATCGATAATCAAGAAGAAAACGTTTCCAACCACCTTCATCAAAAGTTTCGGGTCCTAGTCCATAATACGCAACAACCATTCCCTCCCATATGATATGGAGGTGGATCAAGAGGTCACTTAGGGAATCAATTCAATGGTTCATGGGTCCTTTCATGTGGACTCCCACCAACAATCCCCGCCAGATGAACTATGCGGTAGTGAACCCGCTACATGATAGGGGTGTTGCCTCTAGACATTCGGCTTGGGACTTTCAGACATAAGCACGCAAGATGAACCATTAGGGAAAAAATCCAATCAACAGGGAGTAGGTTCTTACCTTTTCCCCCTCTAGAGAAGTCCATCAACCTAACTTGATGGCGAACAACGAGTGGGCACTAACTCTCATTTGTCCTAATTTTGCAACCCAGAAGACTCCTCATGAAGCAACCCACCAATCCCACTAGATAAATATTGTGTAGTCACATGAATAGGCCCATACATTTGCATAAATGTTTTTAGCCAGCCTGTAGGATTTCATGACTGCATTTAATGAAACTGACCATTGTAATGTTGTGGAAACTGGTAAACAGATTTATAGGGTTCTTGCAATCACCAATTTTTCCAGCAATCTTGTGTACCAGTATTGAAGAAAGTCATTCAAATATGGTAAAAGGAAATCACCCAGCAGGGACAAACACTTGCCTACGTTTATCAAGCATACCAACTGTCTCATTTTTCTTCTCCCAGAGAAGTCATTCGTAAAGTTCCAACGACAAATCTGGGGCAGACCCAACTCTCTACCCCCATGCATTACTATTTTCAACACCCATTGACAAGAAAAAGAGGGAAAGAGTAGCCACATATACCTACTTCTTATAGAGAATGGATTTATATTCATGTTCCATCCGTTGTAGTCACCAAACATATCTTATCAATTGTGAATGGGTGGACACAAATTCTTACAAAAATTCTGGAAGCATTCCAGGATATTATAACAGCTAATTCAAGAGTACCATGGTAAAAATATATAAATCTGTCTCACCCATGGGATGACACGTCGGAATGCCTTCCTGGAGCAGAAATAGACCTCTGTTACAGTCCAGTATGTTCATGAGGCATATTCCACAATATCATACAGACAACATGATCCAGAACACACACACTTTCCAATTAGAGGTAATCAGTTCATTATGGTGATTTCTCTAAGGTAAGAACATAAGCCTGCCCATGATAACCTCATATCCCAGCATGTTTCCCCAACTATGTGTAAGAGATAATCCATGAAAAAGTCTCTCCAAACATGGATGGAAAATCAAGAGTCAAACTGCAATTTCGATCCTCTTAATGCTCGAGTTTTTGATTCCCTCAGAAATGTATCTATTGGAGATCAATAACCTACCATCTCATTACCATATTATGGGAGGTGTATTAGAAACTCTAATCTTCCCCAATGTAAATTTCGTCATGAAGTATTGATTCATGAACAATCAATCAAACCAAAGATCCTATCTCTGGATGAGAGCCATGGTAACCCTTTATGTGACTAGATTACCATGGAGCAAGATAATTCTTCATTTTCTGTAATACACCATGGTTTTCCTGCCATGATTGCATTCACTGTGAAAGTCCTCTACATTTTATTATTTCTCATTTTCATGATAATTATATATTTGACAATTTAGCGATGAGAAAGCTCTCATATTTCGAGGCACTTGCAAACACAAGAACAGTTATGTCTGATTCCCTGTCATTGACTAGTGAAACACTTTCTCAACCAAAATACATCTTAGGGAAACAGTAATTCGATGAACCTCCCTTGGTTCATTTATCTTCTAATACAGAGTGTACATGTTGGTAAAACTAGGTAGATAAATCTCTAATGAAATATGATGACGATATGTTGAAAATTATTAATCAATTTGCTAAAGGAGAAATATTATTCATGTTTTTGATTTTGGGAAATTCTAAGTATAACGTTCCACAATTTATGGTATAAGACTGCATTCATGATATCTGCCTCAAATTATTGAAGACTCTTCATCACTTGAAAACCAATGTATTACCATATAATGAATATCAAAATCATGTAAAGTTAATAGAAGGGTTGAAATGTCAAATTGACAAGCCATATCTCTTGGTTTTTCGACATCTAGAGGATGAAAATTTGCAGATAACCCTTCAGTGTGCATGCCTCAATTCTCTACCGAGGCTATGCTAGTTAATTTCTAATTCTCTATCTAGTATTCATGTCAAATGATGGGATGCAAATGGAGCATTGCATTTCACTGCACTCTGGAATAAACAAATTCCTCCAAAACTGGTCTTTTTCAATTTTATTTACTATTGATGGCTATTATCAATAGATATTTTATGTAATCAAATGTATTATCAAGAACATACCTCAACTAGATCTCATTTGAGTCAGGACCAAATAAAACAAGTTTTTGAGTTACTTTTACATCAAGCGTCTGAGAATCTTGATCAGGCCTCCCACTTAGCAGATGTCAACCATGAGATAACACAAATGACTGAAATATCACAACTATCATATGAAGCAGGTGATTTGTGTGGTTGTCTAATAATCCATCCAGCTAATGTCCTGACAAAACTTCTCAAAATCCGAAGAGCAACTACGTGTGTTTCAGCCATTACGTTCAAGAACCACTAATCTTGTAGGGTTGGGGGATCATTTAATCAAGCCTTCACGTTCATCAAAAAATGTTCAAATGTTCGAAGAATAAGTATAGGAACAACCCCATCCTATAGGACATGTAGCCTTTTCACATCTATAATCCCCTCCCCAACAGAAGTCAGCTTTCTCATGATTAGGGAAGAAGCCATAGAGAAAGCGCAAAACTGAACTATCCAAGGATTCCCTTCAGGTTACTATTTGTTAAACAACTACTATGAATACATCATATTGGAGAGAAGAGTCTCATGGAATATTCAGAGGGAGTCAATCTGACAACGATAATGATAGAATGCCATCAATGAATTGTGTGTCAGTAAATGTCATTAACACCATTGCAGAAGATCCTCCATAAAATTGTCTAGTTCAGGGTGATCAGAAGATGAAGTTCTCATCCATAATATAGTAAACACTGAAGCAAGTGACGAATGTGTACGTACCTAAAATCGGAGTCTTACCCAGAATCTATGTATTGCTTCAAACAACCAAATCCCACCCCTCTGAAAGGCATATAACAATGGGAAAGGTAAAAGTCATATTGTATCTCAGTTTTCCACTGGATAAGGTCAATCTCTTTTGCTTGAATAGTGATTTTCACAACAAGAAGTGGAGACGAAAGAGTTGAAAAGACTTAATACAGAGTTACTTAGAAGTAGAATTTCTGCTACATGTACTCCCTAGGAAGGTCCTAAACTTTCACATCCCATATAAGCTCCTAACCATAATTGATTATTGGTAACTACATATAAGTATAATGAATTCCCTCCAATCAGTACACAGCTATGGAAGTATCAAACATATACTAATAAGCTTATTCCCATGGGTTATCCATGGAAGATACCAGCACCATCACCAGAGGTTTTTTCAGTCACTGCACCTGATCAAGCTCTAATTTTTGTACCCACAAATGTTCTAGTTCATTTAGATATTCCCCAAATTATTATGAACATAATTGGTGAATTAAAAAATCGATTGGAATCTATGGAGGAACTGCGTGCACTAGTTTAGCTAGAAAACAATGCTTACCCGGAATGGGTGGATCTGAATCTTTCCCACCAATTTTTTTGAATAAAACATTCTTAATAATTATTAGTTTGAGATATTAGGAACAACACTTTAGAAATTTTGTTTCCCTTTGTGATCCCATTAGGGGAACTCCTCAATAACAAGAAGCAGTAATGTTAATCTATTTTGTACAGTCATTACAAGAATCTGCTCTTGTATGGTATACCGGTTTTCAATCCCGATCAATTACTGAAGGGGAAGATATCCATCAGAAATGTCTTTTTCAATTAAGCTCAACATTTCTAAAGAAAATAGTTTTTATAAGAAAAATTTAATGAATGGGATAATCAATATGTTTCTGATTTTATTTCTTGATTGAAAAGATTAACATATTTCTTATGTCTATCACTCCCTCAAGAAGAGTTGTTGTCATTTTGTGTGGAAAATATGTGTGATGAGATACACACACCATTGATCCTTATATAATAAAAGGAGGGTTTCAAGAGTATACATCAATTGATCAACAGATAGAAGATTATATTACAGAAACTTGGGCTTAAACATGTGTAATTCCATCAGATCTGGGAAGGAGAATAGGGAATGCCGAGGTTGCTACCATTACACTCATGCAAGAACATATACATGCTTCAACATCAAAACATTCGTCTTATCTAAGGGATTCACCTCAAGAGCGTCTGCATCAACAACCTCCTCATCTAGATGATCAAACATTTCAAAGATGGAAATAGATTGATGAATTAATCAGAAATGATTATTACTTCCAGAATGAAGAAGATTCTGGATACATCATCTTATCTATGATGAACAATTTGGTTCAGTTGATGTGCCCGGAGAAACCAAACAAACAATGATATTAAGATCTTTTGAATTATTGTCCCTTTCACCAGATGTTGGGGATTATGATTCAAGAGTGTTTTGTCTTAATGTACCTCCTACAAAAAATGGTATACTCTGGATAAGTGAAACTAAAATGTTTGTTAGGTCATGTATAAGGTGTTACTGCTACTGATTAGAGGAAGAAGACGAATGACAAGAAGTCAAATGTAAAAATGTGTTGAAATATGATGATTGGATGATCAGGAAAACGATCAACCGAACTCATTCCAATCTACGAAGATAGTTGAAACAACCGGAACTGTCTTCTGCCACTTCATCCACAGAAAACCAACATTTTCATACGTTCAATCCACAAAGAAGCAATGTGATCCAAAAGATAAAGAGAAGTCAGAAAAGGATGAGGTAATGTTAAGGCCAAAGTTTTCCTTGACCCTTAAGATTTCATGCCATTTGATTCAAAAGTAAAGGAACCACCCCACCAAATGGCCCAACCAAAACTAACCTATCAAGCAGAACCATCATTAGATAAATAATTGATCTTTGGTTCCGTCAATGTTATACCCCTAACGGATCCTTTTGACAATGGTGATTATGATTATAATGATCTGGAATTCATTTTACCTAACTTGGGAACTTGAGGAAGATGTCATGTTTAGGGATATAGGAGAAGACATGGATATTCTAGAATCCACTATTTTATCATTACCCCTAATCGAACCATATATGCAGTAGAAACTCATAGAAGATCCCTTTTGTAGGCTCAACAAGAACAAAGAGATTCTTCACACAAGGCAAGTTTGGTCCTAAAATTATTATTTTAGAGGATCGATTACAAGTCACAACATCATCCTATCAGCATGTAAATAGACATAATCAGTATAATATACCAAATATAGGATTATTTTGATCTTCTTCTCTATCATAGGGTACATCTACATCCAATGAATCAACTTCCAATGCACTTGCAAAACTGTATCTCCATGCTTAGAAAGGCAGTCCTTTGGAGAAAAAGTATGACATCTTGAAACAATTGACCCATGTACCGGACTAGTTATCAATTTTGTATTCCTTAATCTAGTAAAAAGAACTTCAAGAAACAATTATTGAAGCATTGGTAAGTCTTAAAGAGTTTGCAACTGATGATGTTGCGGCTGAAGTTTACTGTATAGAGAATGATCCTAAAGAATCTCATGGGGTCATATCTTTTACAGATGAATGTGACAATGATGTCGTACATGGACATATTATACATCTATATCTATCTGGAAAGGTCAATGACATAGACATTTGATGAGGCATTATTGATAATGGCTATGGAGTCAACCTCAGCCCCGTTCATTCACTTCAACGATTGGGCCTGACTGAATCTGACTTATCTCCTTCAATATTAATGTTGTAAGGATATGGAAAGAATGAGAAAGAACCTCCAGGAATGATTACACATAGAACATAGTTTGTAAATATTGTGTCTAATTCCAATTTCATGGTTTTTGATTAGAACATTGCCTCCAACATTATTCTTGGAAGGCCTTGGCTACAACAACATGTGGCCTTACCTTCATCACACTACCAATTAATTAAGTACTATTTTGATGGTCAAATCAGGACATTTTATGGTGACAAGGATCCATTTAAAATGTGTGAATATCAATTCATTGAGGCAAAGTTTTATTACACAAAGGGAATGATGTCCATGAAAAAGGATACACGCATAGTTAATTCTCCGAATTGACTGGAAAATATCCCAGTAAACCAATTCATACATTTTATTAAAGATTTAGTGTTACCTATTAAACAAATAGACATGGAAAAAATATATTCATTCATCCAATACTTTTTATACTGTCAATTACAATAATCGCGCGTGACAAAATTTGAGAAATTTTTAATTTACCAAGTCATGAGGGAATCTTAAATAAATATGTCTTCCTTTCATCCTCTGAAATACAACAAGACACTACGATTTCAGTAAGAATCGAAGATGTTTTGGAAATTCAAGAGGAAGAAAATGATGTTGATTCCCAATCCATCATCTCCAATTTATTACCCCAGAATGACCCTTCATCATTAGTAGGGTCAGATATGGTGGCCACTTCTTCAGGATATTCAAATACTAGATTTTCCCCTAACCATTGTAGTTTGGTTTCATCATCTACTATGAAACTAGATACATAAGAAGTATCACGTAATATATAGGAAGTGGAAGATATTTGGGACACTCTTCCAGCATTAGAGAAGGTGAATCTACCACTACGGATGAGCTCAAAGAAATAAATCGTGGTAAAGAAGAAGATCTATGCCCCACTCTAATTAGTGTGTCCATAACTTATGAAGATAAAGAGGTGTATACATTATTTTAAAGAAAACATCATGATATATTATCTTTTAATAATATAGAAATTTCATGTATTAATCCCGATGTAGCCACTCATAATTTGGGGTTTTTAGAAGAACATTGAGGATTCAAGTAGGCAACAAGAAGAACACAACCAACTCATTATTCTAAAATTAATGTTTAGATGATAAACATATAAAGGATAACTTTTCCAGGGATGTTCAATATCCAAAATGGCTGGCCAATATTTTCCAAGTGAAAAAATAGAATGGAAAAATAAGGGATTTCATGGATTTGAGAGATCTTAATCTGTATTTTCCTTAATATAAATTTCCATTTCCAATCAGAGCATATTTAATTGATGAAAAAACAATTTAGTATTCTCTATCCATCATGGATAGCTACTATAGTTATAATAAAATATGTACGTCTCTTGAGGGTGAATAATATACAACCTTCATATCCCCTCAAGGTGTGTTTTTTATCAGGTTATGTCATTTATATTAAAGAATGCAGGTGCAACATATCAGTGTTTCATTCACCATATATTAAAATCCTTCACAGAGAAATTTGTTATATGTTATATGGAATATTTGGTTGTCAAATACCGAAAAATTTCTAATTAGTTGGCTAATCTAGATACTACATTAAATAAACTTCGGCATCAATGTTTGAATATGAATACCATGAAATGTGCATTTGGGGTAACCTTAGAAACGTTCCTTGGCATCGTTGTACCCCGACATGGTATCGACGTTTATCCTGAGAAAACAAAATCATTTCATGGCATGAATCATCCTCAAAATATGAATGAATTAAGAGGAATCCAATGACCCATGGCCTATAGTCGGCGTTTATCAACAATTTTGAAGGCAACTGTTTTCTATTCACTAGATTAATGAAGATGGGATTCACCTATCAATAGAATGAAGACTGCCAAGAATCATTTGACACCCTCATAAAATATATCTGGAGTTCACTAGTATTAATGCCACCTGTTGAAGGAAGAACTCTTACTTTTTATGTGACATCTTTAGATTGATCACTAGGAGCCATCAATTCCCAAACGAATGATGACGGAAATGAGAACAACCCTTACTATCTCAGTAAAACAATGCTTGATGCAGAAACTCGACATTCATGTAATAAAAAATGATGTCTGAAATTAATCTTTTCATTTTAGTAATTGACACACTACCTACAAAATCATGAGATCCAATTAGTATCTCCCAATAACCCTCAAAAAATTTATCCACCATCATCTAATGCTTACAAGTAGTTTGGAACAATGGAATGTTACTTTCAAATAGTTTGATATCAAATTTCTGCACTAGAAAGTAATAAAAGGTCAAGCTCTAGTTGAATTCCTTGCTAAACATCCATCTACAAATGATACATCTTTGAATAGTGAACTTCCATATTAATAGGTCTTCTCCATTCAAGATAATCCCCAAAATTGGGAAATGTACTTTGATTGTGCCTCCAGAAGTCCAACAGGAAATAGAATGGAAAAGACAAAATTCAACAAAGTTGGGTTAGGAATTATCCTTATTTTCCTAGAAAAGGTATTATTTCTTTACTCCATCCTATTATCAGAAGGTGGTACCAACAATGAAGTAGAATATCAAGGTCTCATTGTGGGCATCAAATTGGCACTTCAGGTTCATGTGAATCACTTGATAGTGAATGGTGATTCAGAATTGGTAATCAAATATGACATTTTCTTATATCACACAATTACAAAATGTCCAAGCTGATGCACCAGATAATGCAGCTACAGCCATGGAAGACCAAAATCAGGATGATAAGATCATCAAAATAGCCCATCATTGTATTGACTCAATATTTTTTCAAACCATAATGGAGGAAATTAATGAAATTAGCCCTTTTTCTATGTCATATGGTCATACCACTGGATAGAGAACATCCATCATGGAATATATTCAATATCAATTACATCCAAGACATAGGGATAAAAAATAATAGATTTGACTATGCACAGACACTTTACTCTTTATGATAGTCTAGATTAGTAGATGATCCTCTAAAAATGTGGCTATGATGGTATCCTCTTCAGATGTATTGATGGAGAAGAAACTATTTCATTCATGAATTAAGTACATTCAGCTGACTGTGGTTCTCACCAGTCTGTGAATAGGCTTTCTAACCAAATCTGTTGTCATGGTTAATTTTGACATACAATTACACAATATTGGATAGATTTCACAATTAAATGTCATCCCTTCCTAATTAATTCCATCATCTTTCATAAAACCTCGGAGTTTCTACACACAACTAACTACTATTGGCCATTTTAGACATGGGTAATGGATGTAGTAGGACCATATAATCTAGCTATGACTAAGAAGATCATGTATATTATAAGTCCCCAGCCTTATAACCTTACTTAATCTTGAGTTATTACAAGATTACACATTGAGGATCTTTTCAGGTTTAGAGTTTTAGAGAATTAGATCATGACACTTGCATTACATTCCACATTTAAACAAAGTGGTTACATAAAAGACAGCATTCATTCTTCCCATCAACGGAATCATATTTAAATTATAACACAGATTCTTTCTTGACACATCCTTGACACTATCATCACATCATGTACCTTTCCCTTGAACTGTGAAAAACATTTCAAAAACTTGGGATTAGCATAAAAAGCTCAGTAAGAGTTATAAAAAATATGGAAAGGAAAAATGAGTTCATATATACATTAGAATGAAATCACACTTTACCCATAAAACATAGGCATATAAAATCATGAATAAATCATAGAAAACATAAGACATAAAGGTAACTTGAGGCATTCATAACATTCTTACGTAGGGAGTAACCCTCTTGGTTACGTTTGGAATACCCATCACAGTATATTCCCTAAATCTCTTCGGAGAAACCTTAACATTTCACTCCTTCATGTTACCCAATGCATTGGAGAGCTATAACGGGCTCACTCGCCCTTAGTTTATCACGGAACCACCCGTCTTCATAATAATGCCCAAGAACCATAACATAATCATATCACATAAAACATGAATAAAGGAAACATAAAATTTCCACATTTCAATCACGAGATATCAATACAACACATTGATATAAAAACATTATGAAAACCATTTTCAATACCAAAGTAAAAAAAAATTAAAACATGGTATTTATTTTTCTTTTAAAAAGAAGGTATGGCTTGTAGAGGAAGCTGAAACTCAAATAACGGTCACGACGGTGGAGAAGTCGTTGTCGTCGCATACGTACGACAAAAACATTCCCTTTTTTCGTTTAGTAAATGCTTCGTATAAAAAAGATTCTTTTTGAATAAACGTAAAAGTCAAAGGGGTTTATACACCGTATAAAAGAAAGTTGTTTATAAAATAAAATATGCCTCAATGAAAGGAGATTGAGACGAATTCCCATACAACCTTGAAGATTTTAACATTTTAAACCCTTAATATCCATATAAATAAATCCTTAAAACCATTTTGAAAACATGGATATTAATAAGAACAAATAATTAAAACATTTAAAACGATATTTTGGTTAAAGGGGTTTTACCAAAATTAGAGACACTTTAATACAATAATCGAGGAATAACATTTAGTCAAAACTTTATAATATCATGAGAATAAAAGGATTCATGATATAATAATCCAAAGGACAGTATATACACCTTATAAGAGTGAATTGGTGCATAACAACAATAAACCCTCAATAGAAATGTCAAATGTGATGAAATCCCTTATAAAGAAGGTATCCTTAAATTAAGGACAAATAAATCTCAAAAATATGTGTGACAAATATATATACACCCAATATAATTGGATATTAAGTGTAAAACAATAAAAGGTCAATCACACATATTCAATGGATGACATATTCAATGACTACAAGTTAAACCCAAAGAAATCGAAATTGGATTAAAAAGGTCCCTTGACAGCCTAACGGCATCACATCAAAATGAGTTGATGAGAGATAAAAAGTGTATCTCATCACTTGGACATAAAATTTACATCAATAAGGATGTATGAGAACATATCCCAACATAAAAATATGTAAATTAAAAGACCCCATAAAAGAAGTCTTTTAAAAAAAGAGGAGGGTGAAAGGTTCCCTTACCGACTTGGGTATCTTTCAAAACATACACCCCATGAAAGAAATACAATAGGCCATTGATGTAAATACTCATAAACGAAAGTATATTACACAAAGAGTAGAATAATGGGCAGTACATACACCACTCAATGGAATTTGTGGCGAATGTAGCATAAATCTCACAGGAATAAAAGTGAGATGAAAAATCCCATACGAAAACTCGGCAGCCTAACGGCGCCACATAAAACTTCCGAATATGGATTTATGAGATCAAATAGAGTATCCCATAATATTAAAATAGAATTTACAGCAAGTGTAATATCAAATAAAATCCCCCAGCATTGAAAGGAGGAGTTTAAAAGAAGTGACATAAAGGAGAGTACTTAAAAAGAAAGAGAGAGGTTAGAACTCTTACGAAAGTTCGGCAGTCTAACGGCGCCACTCAAAACTTCCAAAATGGATTGATGAGAGAGAATAGGGTCTCTCATCACATGAACTTAAAAATTACAGTAAATGTAATATAAAAGAACATCCCAATCATAAGAAAGATGAGCTTAAAATAAATGACATAAAAGAGTGTACTTAAAAAGAAAGAGAGTTGTAGGATCCCTTACCTCGAGTCCGACTTGACTCGATCGTCTTTAATCTCCTGAATAATAAACATGAGTTAATTTCTAATTACTTAAGAAAATTTTTCATGTTAATTATTACTTTTATACCTCTTATTACAATGTCTTAAACATTATGTAATCATTTAAGATAATAATATTTGTTTTGCCGATATTTGGTTCTTAAGTCGAAAGTGGACTTCTTACAATTACATGTTGTTCGTGTGGCCAAATGTTTATTATATCCAGAATTGTATTCATTATGTAGATATCATATATGTCATATATATCCAGTACATGCATGCATTTATAACATTACATAATCATTTAGAGGTAAGAAATGAAATGCACCGTTCATGGAGACGGTAAGCCGTACGTACGCATGAACGCTACTTTCATTTCTATTTAGTATTTTATAGAATGGAATAATAATGATATAAAGGTATATTATAATTCCAGTATAATATCATATATAATATCATATTTCCATCCTTTATACATCCCACATATGGTATTTAACGAATCAAATCACTTTGAGGGGGCGGTAGTCCGCACTTTCTTAAATGAAGATATCGCGTATACCCATAATGGAAGCCATAAAGGTAAGACAAAAATGAAAAATACAGAAGAATAAATAAAACATAAACATATTATATATCATATATAAAAATATTGACATCATAATGGCCACCTTTGAAGGTGTTAAATGAGTATTGAACAATCATCGTTTCGGGAGGCAGAATTTCACCATCCACGGAAACTGTATGTTCTTTAACAATTTGATGTAGTTGTGTGAGAGTGTAGCTCGAATAAATCGTATAACAACATCCTAGTATATTGAAGATACTGTTGTTGTTACAAAAGAAGTAAATAAAAAGAGTTTAGGGGGTTGGAGAAGCAAAATAAAACAAATGAACATGAGAGAGTGAATTACCTTTAAAAGTGTAACTCCTTTTGAATTGAGCCTAAAGGCTTCCTTTGAAAGGATTATGCCCAAAGTGAATCCTCTAGGATGAGGAGAGGGATTTGTAGAGAGTAAATGGGCAGGGGTTGGACGAGCCAAAGGCTTGAGGAGTGTTTTAAATGAGGTAGAGGTGGGGGCCTTTTATAAGAGGAGAGGAGGGGCACTTTTGGAAAGTAAAGAAATATTACTTTATTTGAAAATGTGATTCGGTTTAAAAAGGTCCCACATTGATATAATTAGTGGATAAGGTGATAAGGCTTCTAAATCCACTCATCCAATTGGTTTTGGACATGTTTAGTTCATATATTTTACATTATCATTCAATTTTATTTAAATCGTCAAATAATGATGTCATCGCTGCATCATTATTATGTCATAAATAATTTAATTTATTTAATGTATAAAAATTATAAAAAAAATACTATGATGTAGGAAATCTTTTTATCTTTCCAATTACTATTTATAATAAAAATTGGGACCTGTTTAACCCTACTTAAAAATTGTTTTAGTAAAACAACTCATGTTTGTGTCAATTTAATTTTAACATTAAATAAATAGTTATTTATGTCATTTCCCAACCAAAGTGTCTCCATGGGGTCCCCAAGTTGGCCCATGTCTTTTCTTGGTCGGCCATGACTCACCCAATAGGTGTAGGACAAGTGTCATGGTGTTTTCACATTCTTATAATATCATTTTTACCTTAAATTACACTAATTACCTCTAATCGTGATTAAGAACTTAATAAGTTACTATTCACCAAAAAAAATTATTATAATCTCATTGAACCACATTTTACTTCTTAATGACAACCATGTATGTCGGATTTTTGAAAATCAAAACACAATGATGGCAAAAATTCATTTAAACGGAAAATCAGTTTTTATAAGTACCACTTAGTGGTTTCACTATTCATCAAAAATTGAAGTTTTTCAGAAAAATCCCAAAAATTCACCCTAAGCTATATTTGATATTATGAATTCAAAAATGAAGTCAGTTTTACAAAATTCAGAACATATTAGTCACATTAATTAATTTATTAATTAATTCCCGCTGTCAGTGCAAATAGCGTGTTTTTATAAAACGATAAGTATAAAAAGATTGACAGTAGTTTAAGTCTGATTTCAAAGTGAAATTAATTCCAACGACCACTATTGGATTTAATGGTAAAAATATTTTCTAATTTCACTTTAAAACCAATTCAAAATATAATCTAATCATATAAATAAATTAGATTAAAAAGAGGTTTTGAATTAAAATACAACATTTTACACTATTCATTAAAAAAATTAACTTTATCGAAAAAATACAAAAAAATTACACAAAGTAAAATTTGATGTCCCGATTCTTAATAAGAGTTTTATTTGGTCCAAAAGAATGTTTAAGAGTGAACAAAACTATATTTAATGACAGTTCTCCATTAAAGGCGATAAGTGAACCTTTAGTGAAAACTAGGGCATATACGCCTAAAATTGAATTCTTTCCGTATTTTAAGCCTTTAGCTTTTATTGGATAAATGTAAAAACATTTAAAAAACATATATAATCATATTTTAGTTATTTCTATCCATTCCCTCCAATACAAAGGCTACATGTTAACTACCATTTGAATTAATATTATTTTATTATTAGAGTGAAACGTAAGATTCCCAAGAAACTCGTTGTTGCGTGTTGGGTACGCCATCGAGCATAGCGTCCCCTTTAAAGTCATATTAATATTTTATTCACAAATATGGATAAATATGAAAATTCCATATTCATTATTTACCTGGGGTGTTACATCCTTCCCCCCTTTTGGGAATTGCGTCCTCGCAATTTTAAAATTGTGCTTGGAAACATCCTTGAAAGTCCCACATCGGAACAAAAGTCGATAAAAAAAATAAAGAAAGATAATTACAAAGGTCACCCGAGTTAACCCATACTAGGATTCCAAGTATGAAAATATGGACATGGAGGAGAAAACATAGGTTCATGTTCTCATGGAGAGTGATAGAAAACATGTTTAGGAGAAAGTTAACCATGAGAAAATCACAAACTTGTGATGGGTTAAACGGTATTCGATTCCCCAGTAGAAAAAGTTAATAGAAAACATTTTTGTTTTAAGTTACTTTTTATTGAGGAATTTATTCATAAGGAAGCATAATCACTTATCATGTTGACTTTCAACTTTTACTAGATTCCTTAGTCAAACTCATATTTTTTCCAAAAGACGAGTATTTAGGGAGACTTGTTCTCATTAAGAGTACTATATTCAACTTCTAAAGAATCACCTAATCCCCAAAAGAGAACTATATACATCCCATGTATTTAGGCTTTAACCAAATCCAAAACCAAAAAAGTTAGTACAAGATCAGATAATCCAGAAAAGGATAACCCCTTATAAAAAAGAAAATCTATTCTTAATCTCCAAAATTTGTCCAACAAAACCCAAAGTTCAACAAGGACCATCCGATAAAAAATTTGTCCATAAAATTCTTCAAAGTAAACCAATATAAGATTGAAACCCAAATATTTGAAGGATTTAGTCACATAGTCTTCAAAGTTAAATCGTAACATTTATCTCCAAACAACATTAGTCGCTCCTAAAGCCTCACATTGAAAAGTAATTATCCTAATCACATATCCTCCAAAATCAACTTACTCTTAATTCATAAAATCATATAACTAAAAAGAATCAGTCAAACTAACCAGGGACTTCACGTAGTCCAGTGGTAGGCGTTAAATACCAGTCGCACTTTGGTTGTGGGTTCGATTCCCGCAGCTTTGTCCGACGCGACGGGTTGTCACACAGTCTGCGTGTTGTCCTTTTTTCAAAACTATATAATTCTTAAAACATTCCCCAAAATGAGATAAAATCTTCAAGAATAATCATAACATATTTTAACCTCAAGTTTATCTCATTCCTTTCATTTTCCATCATATCATATAGTAACCCATAATTACCTAAACATTAAGTATCATATAAACCCTAATGGTTACCTTAATAATTATTACCTGAATTTCCACATCGAGTTGGACATATCGTACATGATGCATTAGAGAGCTCACCAAGGTTGAAGTGGTTGATCATGACTCCTTGATATTTGGTTTAGAACAACCACAAGTTTCCTCATTGAATCCTCCATTTTATCTAGTATCTTAATCAAAGAACCACCATAGTTTCCTTCAAACCTGTTGTCTCTTTGGTGCCTGCTAGATCCATCCATTCACTAAAAATAGAAATGTCAATGTGAGTATATCAACAAAACCATCATATACTAATGAGGAAGTTAAACACTAAGATACACTTACTCATTCACTTTATCTAAAACTAGGACTCTTTCTAAAATCCTAACCATTATGGTAATGTCACTTATGCTTAAAAAATACCCTAACCTCTAAAGTTATCTAAACCGACCTTTGATACCAACTATAAGGCCCCAACCTTATAACCTTACCTAATCTTGAGTTATTACAAGATTACACATTGAGGATCTTTTCAGGTTTAGAGTTTTAGAGAATTAGATCATGAAACATGCATTACATTCCACATTTAAACAAAGTGGTTACATAAAAGACAACATTCATTCTTCCCATCAACAGAATCATATTTAAATTATAACACAGATTCTTTCTTGACACATCCTTGACACTATCATCACATCATGTACCTTTCCCTTGACCTGTGAAAAACATTTCAAAAACTTGGGATGAGCATAAAAAGCTCAGTAAGAGTTATAAAAAATATGGAAAGGAAACATGAGTTCATATATACATTAGAATGAAATAACACTTTACCCATAAAACATAGGCATATCAAATCATGAATAAATCATAGAAAACATAATACATAAAGGTAACATGAGGCATTCATAACATTCATATGTAGGGAGTAACCCTATTGGTTATGTTTGGAATACCCATCACAGTATATTCCCTAAATCTCTTCGGAGAAACCTTAACGTTTCACTCCTTCGCGTTACCCAATGCATTGGAGAGCTATAATGGGCTCACCCGCCCTTAGTTTATCACGGAACCACCCGTCTTCATAATAATTCCCAAGAACCATAACATAATCATATCACATAAAACATGCATAAAGGAAACATAAAATTTCCACATTTCAGTCACGAGATATCAATAAAACACATTGATATAAAAACATTATGAAAATCATTTTCAATACCAAAGTAAAAGAAAAGTAAAACATGGTATTTATTTTTTTTTTTAAAAGAATGTATGGCTTGTAGAGGAAGCCGAAACTCAAATAACTGTCACGACGGCGGAGAAGTCGTTGTCGCCGCATACGTACGACAAAAACATTCCCTTTTGTCGTTTAGTAAATGCTTCGTATAAAAAAGATTCCTTTTGAATAAACGTAAAAGTCAAAGGGGTTTATACACCGTATAAAAGAATGTTGTGTATAAAATAAAATATGCCTCAATGAAAGGAGATTGAGACGAAGTCCCATACCACCTTGAAGATTTTAACATTTTAAACCATTAATATCCATATAAATAAATCCTTAAAACCATTTTGAAAACATGGATATTAATAAGAACAAATAATTAAAACATTTAAAATGATATTTTGGTTAAAGGGGTTTTACCAAAATTAGAGACACATGAATACAATAATCGAGGAATAACATTTAGTCAGAACATTATAATATCATGAGAATAAAAGGATTCATGATATAATACTCCAAAGGACAGTATATACACCATATAAGAGTGAATTGGTGCATAACAACAATGAACCCTCAATAGAAATGTCAAATGTGATGAAATCCCTTATAAAGAAGGTATCCTTAAATTAAGGACAAAAAAATCTCAAAAATATGTGTGAAAAATATATATACACCCAATATAAGTGGATATTTAGTGTAAAACAATAAAAGGTCAATCCCACATATTCAATGGATGACATATTCAATGACTACATGTTAAACCCAAAGAAATCGAAATTGGGTTAAAAATTTCCCTTGACAGCCTAACGGCATCACATCAAAATGAGTTGATGAGAGATAAAAAGTGTATCTCATCACTTGGCCATAAAATTTACATCAATAAGGATGTATGAGAACATATCCCAACATAAAAATATGTAAATTAAAAGACCCAATAAAAGAAGTCTTTTAAAAAAAGAGGAGGGTGAAAGGTTCCCTTACCGACTTGGGTATCTTTCAAAACATACACCCCATGAAAGAAAGACAATAGGTCATTGATGTAAATACTCATAAAAGAAAGTATATTACACAAATAGTAGAATAATGGGCAGTACATACACCACTCAATGGAATTTTTGGCGAATGTAGCATAAATCTCACGGGAATAAAAGTGAGATGAAAAATCCCATACGAAAACTCGCCAGCCTAACGGTGCCACATAAAACATCCGAATATGGATTGATGAGATAAAATAGAGTATCCCATCATATTACAATAGAATTTACAGCAAGTGGAATATCAAATTGAATCCCCCAACATTGCAAGGAGGAGTTTAAAAGAAGTGACATAAAGGAGAGTACTTAAAAAGAAAGAGAGAGGTTAGATCTCTTACGAAAGTTCGGCAGCCTAACGGCGCCACTCAAAACTTCCAAAATGCATTGATGAGAGAGAATAGGGTCTCTCATCACATGAACATAAAAATTACAGTAAATGTAATATAAAAGAACATCCCAATCATAAGAAAGATGAGCTTAAAATAAATGACATAAAAGAGTGTACTTAAAAAGAAAGAGAGTTGTAGGATCCCTTACCTCGGGTCCGACTTGACTCGATCGTTCTTTAATCTCCTTAATAATAAACTTGAGTTAATTTCGAATTACATAAGAACCTTTTTCAATTTCATTATTACTTTTATACCACTTATTACCATGTCATAAACATTATGTAGTCATTTAAGTTAATAATATTTGTTTTGCCGATATTTGGTTCTTAAGTCAAAAGTGGACTTCTTACAATTACATGTTGTTCGTTTGGCCAAATGTTTATTATATCCAGAATTGTATTCATTATTTAGATATCATATATTTAATATATATCCAGTACATGCATGCATTTATAACATTACATAATCATTTAGAGGTAAGAAATGAAATGCACCGTTCATGGAGACGGTAAGCCGTACGTACGCATGAACGCTACTTTCATTTCTATTTCGTATTTTATAGAATGGAATAATAATGATATAAAGGTATATTATAATTCCAGTATAATATCATATATAATATCATATTTCCATCCTTTATACATCCCACATATGGTATTTAACGAATCAAATCACTTTGAGGGGGCGGTAGTCCGCACTTCCTTAAATGAAGATATCGCGTATACCCATAATGGAAGCCATAAAGGTAAGACAAAAATGAAAAATACAGAAGCATAAATAAAAAATAAACATATTATATATCATATATAAAAATAGTGACATCATAATGGCCACCTTTTAAGGTGTTAAATGAGTATTGAACAATCATCGTTTCGGGAGGCAGAATTTCACCATCCACGGAAACCGTATGTTCTTTAACCATTTGATGTAGTTGTGTGAGAGTGTAGCTCGAATAAATCTTATAAAAACATACTAGTATATTGAAGATACTGGTTGTGTTACAAAAGAAGTAAATAAAAAGAGTTTAGGGGGTTGGAGAAGCAAAATAAAACAAATGAACATGAGAGAGTGAATTACCTTTAAAAGTGTAACTCCTTTTGATTTGAGCCTAAAGGATTCCTTTGAAAGGATTTTGCCCAAAGGGAATCCTCTAGGATTAGGAGAGGGATGTTTAGAGAGTAAATGGGTAGGGGTTGGCCGAGCCAAAGGCTTGAGGAGTGTGTTAAATGAGGTAGAGGTGGGGGCCTTTTATAAGAGGAGAGGAGGGGCACTTTTGGAAAGTAAAGAAATATTACTTTATTTGAAAATGTGTTTCGGTTTGCAAAGGTCCCACATTGATATAATTCATGGATAAGGTGATAAGGCTTCGAAATCCACTCATCCAATTGGTTTTGGACATGTTTAGTTCATAGATTATACATTATCTTTCCTTTTTATTTAAATCGTCAAATAATGATGCCATCGCTGCATCATTATTATGTCATAAATAATTTAATTTATTTAACGTCTAAAAATTATAAAAAAAATACTATGATGTAGGAAATATTTTTATCTTTACAATGAATATTTATAATCAAAGTTGGATCTGTGTAACCCTACTTAAAAATTGTTTTAGTAAAACAACTCATGTTTGTGTCAATTTAATTTTAACATTAAATAAAAAGTTATTTATGTCATTTCCCAACCAAAGTGTCTCCATGGGGTCCCCAAGTTGGCCCATGGATTGTCTTGGTCGGCCATGACTCACCCAATAGGTGTAGGACAAGTGTCATGGTGTTTTCACATTCTTATAATATCATTTTTACCTTAAATTTCACTAATTACCTCTAATCACGATTAAGAACTTAATAAGTTACTATTCACCAAAAATTATTATAATCTCATTGAACCACATTTTACTTCTTAATGACAACCATGTATGTCGGATTTTTGAAAATCAAAACACAATAATGGAAAAATTTCATTTAAACAGAAAATCAGTTTTTATAAGTACCACTTAGTGGTTTCACTATTCATCAAAAATTGAAGTTTTTCAGAAAAATCCCAAAAATTCACCCTAAGCTATATTTGATATTCTGAATTCAAAAATGAAGTCCGTTTTAAAAAATTCAGAACATATTAGTCACATTAATTAATTTAATAATTAATTCCCGCTGTTAGAGCAAATAGCGTGTTTTTATAAAACAATAAGTATCAAAAGATTGACACTAGTTCAAGTCTGATTTCAAAGTGAAATTAATTCCAACGACCACTATTGGATTTAATGGTAAAAATATTTTCTAATTTCACTTTAAATCCAATTCAAAATATAATCTAATCATATAAATAAATTAGATTAAAAATTGGTTTTGAATTAAAATACAACATTTTACACTATTCATTAAAAAAATGAACTTTATCGGAAAAATACCAAAAAATTACAAAAAGTAAAATTTGATGTCCTGATTCTTAATAAGAGTTTTATTTGGTCCAAATGAATGTTTAAGAGTGAACAAAACTATATTTAATGGCAGTTCTCCATTAAAAGGCGATAAGTGAACCTTTAGTGAAAACTAGGGCATATACGCCTAAAATTGAATTCTTTCCGTATTTTAAGCCTTTAGCTTTTATTGGATAAATGTAAAAACATTTAAATAACATATATAATCATATTTTAGTTATTTCTATCCATTCCCGCCAATACAACGGCTACATGTTAACTACCATTTGAATTAATATTATTTTTTTATTAGAGTGCAACGTAAGATTCCCAAAAAACTCGTTGTTGCGTGTTGGGTACTCCATCGAGCATAGAGTCCCCTTTAAAGTCATATTAATATTTTATTCACAAATATGGATAAATATGAAAATTCCATATTCATTATTTACCTGGGGTGTTACATATATTCTAACTGCTAAAGACTTTTTTTCTATATTGGCTGAGGCAATTACTCTAAAATATATCGAGGCCAAAATAATTGATAGATTGGTCAAAACTAACATCATCACTCTATTTGGTGTCCCTCATACTATATTAACAGGAAATGGAACCAATTTATATTCTGTTGAGGTAAAAATTTATATTAGGAGCACAGTATCAACTCCAACCATTTATCTCGCTATCATGAAATGACCAATGGAAAGATAGAGGATTTAAATAATACCTTATAAAATATACTCCATAAGATGGTTGATAAAGAGAAGAAATCTTGGCCTGATATACATTTCCAGGATTTATGGTCATTTCAATCTACTACCGATACTGCCACCCAGGCAACCCCATATTCATTAGTATATAAAACATAATCAATTTTAATAATTTAAATGAAATTCCCATCACTCAGAGTTGAATTCTGTGATCAATTGTATATAGATGAGTGGTCTTAGAAACATTTTAACGAGCTAGAATTATTAGACAAAAAAATATTGCCTACACTGCATCATTTATAAGTCTATCAAAAAATACTTGTGTGAGATTTTATCATGAAATTTTGCCTCCATTCATTACTTCAAGGAGAATTGGTATTGGTCTTCAAGACTCCAATGGTACCAGGAAAGAAACCTCCAATGCATGAGATGAAGTGGTAAGGACCATATTCCATACATAATTTCTACTAAAATGGAGCTTATGCTTTAATATCAATGGAATGAGATCTTATTACATCTCCAACCAAAGATATATTCTTGATGAAATTCTTCATGATGTTTCACACATCATCCTCACTATAATACATAAAACTGCACATCCCCCACGTCCATACTACAAGACATAAAACTGCATTATACAATGACCTAGATGCAAGACATTAAACATCATAACAACGTTTAGCATCCATAGTGAATGATGTTAAAATGTGTAGCATCAATTTCCACATTACAATACATTAAACCGTATGTTTATCATCTTCTCTAATGGATTTTAGGATCATCCATATGTCTGGAACATGGATATCATTTCTACTGCTTTGTGGCACATGACTACCTCTCTTCCGTATATCTGAGTCAAATATGCATATGGACCTTGTTTCTAAAACTATGTGTGGCTCGATTCTCATCTATATGAGATGTGTAGTGACTCCTAGATCTGAAATCTTAGGCCTAGTTGCAACCACATAATTTTGATTTCCCTTTTTATTATCCTCTGTATGAACTGGATATATATAGAGTGTTTTTTAAGATACATGATTTAGTTTTCATACCATCTTATGACTTAAATTTAATCCTTCTTCTAAAATGTGTTAAAGCCCCCCGTCTCCCATGTCAAATAGGGTTGGCATGGAAAATAAATGTTTAAATAACTACGTACGACTTTATTTTCATCTATATGATATACATAATGAGGCCTAGATCTCAAATCTTGGGCCCAACTACGATATAAAAAACTCCATTATTCCATATATAAAAATCAAACCCGCATACAGAATGTTTAAAAAAGTATGTATAGATTAATTCTTGCCCCTAGCAAGACACATAGTGACACTTGGATAATATGCCTTAGTCTAGGTATAATATGTCATTCTTTTCACATCGTTTCATCTTCAACCTTACCTCATGATGTTAAATTACATGGAAATCTAACACCCCTATTTTTCACTCATGTCACCTTTGTGTTATAGAAGAAACCCATACTACTCCTTGTTCCTCACACCGAAAATAGTTCACATGGGCGTAGGAATTGGGTAAAAGGATTTTTTATATAAATAAGGTGTCTCAATATCTTATGGTGATATCAATGTCCCCACTGCATGACAGAAAACATCAAAATATAATTCCCTCATTGCATTACATTAAAATGCACATCACAACATTAAATCAATAGAAACCAAGAAATTCTCTATTTTACATATTGGTCAGATTTATGTAATGGAAAATAAATCATCACCAATATTGATTCAAATACTTCTTATATGCATTGTGCATAACCCAATTCTATATTTCATACTTTTAATATTGAATATTTATAGATCTTCATAATCTTTTTACAGTTTCTGGTGACAATGTTTCTAATACCGGAGAACACTTTTTCTTGACTATGCATCATGTTCCCTTAGGTGGCCTTACATATGTGGCCTACATAAAGGGAATATCATTCACAACATACAACTATTTGGACATAAACCATATTCCCCCATTTCTCCCAGCATAATAAAGACCCCATAATGGGTTTGTCAAATGAGGGAAATTTCATTAATGGTTATAGTATATTTTTCCCTTTCACACTTTGATGACAATATAAAAGAATATATATTTTAAAATAATCATTGAGGTATATTTTTCCATTTATCATTCTATCCATTGTAAAATCTTCTAGACTATGTATTACACATTTTTCTATACATGTGTTCAATGAAATATGAAATAACCATGGAATCACTTGGCCACATATAATATATTGTTTCCATTTATGGTCCTAGTTGTATAACCTAAAACTATAGACACCACACCTCTTACGTTTGGGTCAAAAATTCATAGAATTCCCATTTATCCGATTCAATGGAAATATTTGTTGGAAATACCCTCTCCATATTCAGGTAGCATTCTCCATAAACCAATCTCTGTGCTTCAGAAAATCTGAATCTCCATAAACAATATTTGTATTTTTGCAATAGGGAAATGTAAAAGATCTTAGATCTCTTTTCCCTGACTATATAGTACGTGTCATTAAGAGGCCTTGCTTATGTTTCCTACATAATGGGTCTATCAGTAAAAAGATTCCACTCTTTGGATATATAGCTTATTCCCCAGTTGGATCTGCATAATTAAACCCCCATAATGGGTATGTAAAATAATGGTAACATTATTCATGGAAAATACTACTTATAAAACCTTTATCCCTTTTTCCCATATCATTCTTCAGATCCAGAAATTCCCAAATCAATGATTACAGTTTTCCCTTACATAACTAAATATGATAATTTTTTTCTAAAACAATTTAAAAAAAATATTGTAGAATCTCATAACATTGGACAAAGATAAATACCTTAAATTAAATCCGCACAATGTCCTCACTATATGAAATAAACTTTATAGTACAATGTCCTCACTACATGACTTAAAACTAAACAGCATAATGTCCTCACTATATGACATAAAAGTACATACTACATTTTATTCACTGCATGAATTAAAACTAAACAATACAATTTCTTCAATAGATGTCTTAAAACTACATAGTTTTATATAATAAATTCTCTTAACTAATAAATTTCAACTGTTATTCATACACCAAATTTTTATATAATTGGGTTTTTTATTCACGACATATATCAACGTAATATATCCCATTATTATTAAAATCCCTTTCTTTCGCATAACCACCCACTATGGTCTTGAGTCACCCCAATCATATTTTCCCTTATTTATAAACACTAAAATGTTAAATTTTTAAGATCTCTTTTTCATTACTATGCAGTATGTGTCCTTAGGTGGTCTTGCATAAGTTGCCTATATTATGAGAACATCAGTCAAAAGATTCCACTATTGGTTATGCTGTAGATTTACCAGTTGGCCCTGCATAAGACAACTTCCATAACGAGGGTTTCAAATAATGGTAACCTTTTTCTTAGATTAGACTCCCCTTATATTGATATATGTTTTAAATTTGGTAACTATAAAAAAACATGGCTCAAGATTCCCCATGGAAATTTCTAAATAATATTAAAGTAATTCTTAGCCACTAAGTCTTGTTTCGTATCTAATTTCAAAATTTATGGTCAATGCTATTTCGACCATAAACATTATCCATGTCTAGTCTAACATGCATGACTTGAAACTGCAAACCAAAAAAGACGTATTACTCACCAGATTGAGAACCCACAGAGGTAACTCTAAAAAAAATTCTAGTCTTTGCTCCAAAATGTACTTTTTTTATTATTTTGTTATTATTGATAAATGAAATGTAAAAAGAATTGATGTTTTTGGGGTTGTCCATATAACCCTAGAAAAAATAAAACAATTCTTAGTAGTCCCATCATCTTAATAAAAAAATTATGATCACCCCCATTCTTTTCATTGTAATATGGATTATCTTACATGAAGGATTCTTGTTTAAAAAAAGTAATCATAATCATTACTTTTAATAATTCTATATATAAAAGAAAGAATTAGAACATATATGATTGAAGACTAAATGTTTTTCATTCATATAAAATCATAGGGACATCCAATAAATGGAGCCTCAATTTCATGTTTTAAAATGAACTCTTAATATGAATCCTCATTTGTTGAATAGCTTCATGACCCATATCAGCTGCTTTTTGAAGTTGAGATTACTGAACTAGTCCAGCCTCCTCAACCTGACAAAATACTTCTTAAGTAGTTAAAATTGAGGTTATCCTATCGAATTTGGTTTCTCCTTGTGTTTGGTTCAATTACTCATGTTTGGTATGAAGAAATTCCAATTGTTTTTGAAGATATAACAACTCATTCATTGATTATTTAATTTGTTGGATGATTTCAATCGATTTCTTATTATGATATGCCTCTTCCTCAGATACTGCATCTTGAAAGATCTCAATATTGATAACTCATTTATCCTTTTCAAAATCAAGCCCCAGCTAATGATCCTGCTCCCATCGGCGAATGGTATCTTTCATTGCATCCTAGACTGGTCGATTATTAAATCTATCAAATCCCAATACGCAGAATAGTGCTTGGAGTTTGAAAAAATGGAACAATAGTTCAACTAAAGTATTCTCAGCAATTATGATCCATATATGTCTCTTTTTCTTCTTATGTGTCATGATAATAGCATAATGCATGTCTATGTCTGAATCTGAGTCACTACCATGAGTAAAAATGTACTCTACAAATAGATCACCTAATGTGCTTCCTTGTTCAGTTTCTCTCAAATTAGTAGATTCTTCACCTTCTACTAATGCTTGATCCAATGTGGAAGCTTCACTTTCTAATATAACTATGTGAGCTGATATCCCTAAAAGATAAGTCATGATCCTTGAAATTTTTAGAATTATAGGCAGAAAAAAGAGTACGATTCAAAAAGCTGATGGCATTTTACCAATAAAAATTCTTCCACTTGATTGGATTCATCGACAGTATTCTCAACTTCAGTATTTTGAGTATATGTTTCTTATTAAGTTGTACTCTTTTTAGTTTTCTCAGTTTTCATAATTGAAGGCTCTAGAACATCTCTTGACAGAGGGTCCCCTATAGGTATTTATCCATCTTTAACAGATGAAGGATTGAGTGGAATGCACCATTCCTGAAGAGCCTTTGCAACATTTTCTGTAGATAAAGATTCATAATAAGAACATTTATTTAAAGTATCAAGTAAATAAGAACAATTGTGTATGGAAAATTCAGGATTAAGGAATTACGTCCTTGTAATTCCTCATGAGAATCCCCAAACTCCATGATGGAACCTGGAATATCAATATATGGATTAAGGAATTCCATCATTTCAGTGTATGCGTCTTGGATTGTTAAAGCATCCTAACCATTTAAGCTATCCAACAAACATTGGTTGATGCCAAAATTGGCTCCGATGAAATTCTATTCTGTTAGGAATTCAATTTGTAAGACATCATCATATCATTCTTGGTTTGGGCCAACATCAGTATTTATTTTAGATTGCCATGGGTTGTCATTCCTTTCTTCAAGAGAAATAGTAATATTTACATTTGTTATTGCAGGATCCATTGGAAAAGGCAACTGATCTTAGATATGTTGAAAAAAAAGAATATTAGTAAATATTTTAATTATTCATGAGGAATGTATTTGATCTTACCACAAATTTTCTCTCTCTAAATAGAGATGGTAGTGGGTACATAAAAATATTTTGATTATTTATCTACTACAATAGCAGATTCATCATCATGAACTTGGGTTTCTCCTGGGATTTCCTTCATTGGTCTTGATGAATAAGTTCTTAGTCCCCTGAGATAATTGAGAAACAAAATCTTACAAGATGATAAATTTGATTATGAGAGTGTACTGAGAAAATTATAATTCACTTATTAAAATAAAAATACTTACTCCATCAGCAAACACTACTGAAAAACCTGATTACTCTCTTGTTTTTATTTTCATTATCATGGGGAGAAATCGAAACACTCTTATTGGAAGGAGAAACTTGAGGTAATGGATGAGAATTATCCGTCGCCATTAGAGCAGTCATGATTCTCACTCCAGGGAAATGTTTTGGAGACCTAGAAGGATCATTTGATGTTATTATAGGAAAGCCTACAGACACATTATATGGTGAATCAAGAACGAGTCCAGAGTTTCCCTACCAACATTAAAGATGCACAAATTCATATTCATCATTATTAACTATGATGAATGGTAAGTTATAGTTGAGACAAAAGAAAAGGAAAATACATTCTTAGTATTTACATAAATATCCCCCTCCTCCTAAGGGTTGATAATTAACCCTTCATTCAATCCTAAGACCATCATATGATATACACATTTAGTTGATGAGATTTGTTCATCATTTTCATATATAAAATCCCCCACATCTATAATATAATCCTGTAATTATACCAGGTTTTTATCCGAATTGCAATTAGAAGGTGCCTTAATGTCAACCTTATGCTTTATTCAAATTCCATGCTGGAGTAATGCCCATGCATCCTTATGATCATAGGTCACACCCTCCCAATAACGAATGGATGAGGGTTGAATATAATTCAATATCGGTATGGTTGATTGTGGAGGAGATTAAACACCTCTTGACTGGTGAGGATCTTCAAGCCTAACTTCTTCTTCAGTAGATGGAATAGGGACATATTGTTTATGGTGAAGACTGGATCGCCTTGGCGTCTGAGGTATTGCTTCTCAAGCCCTAGTCTTCCTGCTATACCTTTTTTGAAGATGTTTTAAAGGCTCTAAAACCAATTAACCTTCTACATCATCTCTGACCTTGGACATCGTACAAAAATTTTCCATGCATAATATTCATTGTAGTCTCCAATAAATATATTCTTTTCACAAATTCCCCTTGAGGATATGAAGAGGCACAAGCATTGGCATATCGAGCTTCCAATCCAATTGATGCACCTGATAAAGGTAATGTAATAGAAAATTTAGATGCCTCTAAAGCTGTTAGAATACATAATTTTCTCGCTACCATCAAGTGTTTCTCATGACTAACATACATGGGTGGAAATGTTTGTGTTTTTTAAGACATCTGAACTAACGATAAAACCTATAAGGGATGTAAGCCTCATAGAAAATTTCACCATCAGTCCTGTTTGATAATACCCGATCCCTGAATGTCGTCATATAAGACCTCAGCTAAAAATTCTATTCTTTTCCATCATTAAAAAATGTTCCAGTTGGTTGGTTACCAAATGGAAAGAAACTAAATTCTTTTCAGAAATTTAATGCATTTCGCACTGAATCAGGTCTCAAATTTTTAGGCGGAATACCATAAAATTTATGAAAAAATGGGTTGAATCAACCATTGGGGACTCAAATTGAATTCAACAACAAGTATGAAGAAAAGTATGCTACAATCCAGCCCACAACACTTTGAATTTCCCTACAATTCTAAATAGATCCTTCCAATTGTCTAAATGTGTCATGGAATAGTAAATTCCTTCCAATACTTGGGTTGTTAACCCAATATATGTCCCCTATACAAATATGGTTGTGATAAAAAAATTCCCTGGCCTTACACTGCCTCTGGACTCACGAACTGGAAGCAAGTTAGTGATTAGAAACATGGAAATGAAGGAAGCTAAGCCTATGTTTTCATCAATATTATATTTGAATTTGTATCCCCAGTTCTTATAGTCAACTCTCTCCAATGTAGGCTAATATATTGATATTATAAACCAGTTATCTGCAGAAGGAAAAATAGTAGGATGTCCACAAGTCGGAATTTTCTATTTTGTGGGTTTAAAAAAGGCTTCAATCCACACCATCGCATGAATATCTTTCTTGTCATTTGGTAATTTCATTGCTTTTTTGAATAATTCATGAGAAAATGGTGGTGTTCTAGCAATCAACCCATGTTGTATCCAGTAGAATAAACTCATCACACATTTCATCAAGAATTGGAACCCCAACTATTTGGTAGATATCCCATAAACTAATTCCATCTTCACCATGCATCAAATGGAACAAATTCATTTGTGTACTCCCTTGGCTCAACAATTCAAGAATAAAATCCTTTTTATAAACATATGTTTGTAACATCATAATAAATTCATAAAAATAAACATCTAATAAATCTTTCCTAAATTCTTCACAAGTCCTGCACATCCAAAATGTCCACATCCGTTCATGTTTCACACCTCCTCTATAATGAAGATCCCAGTCTTCCTTCCATCCATTAGACTGATCTATCAGGGAAGCCAAAAAAGTTGAATCATAGAAATGTGGCCATGGCCCTACAACATGATCCTTTATATTAGGATTATAACCCTTGTGATGCAGGATAAAACCAATAGAAATTGTTCCTTTATGTACTAGAACCCTGCTTTCACTAATAATCTTGTTGTTATAGTTGGAGAATTGAAGTAACCAATTCATTGGGATGTAATTCTTAATATATGGAACATGGGAATCTTGTAAAATCCCATGCCCAAACTGGGGTAGGTATGGACTTTATGGATATTCATGTTGATATTGAATTTTTAACACCCAATGATTCCATGGTACGTTTCCCTTTGAATAATTCAATGGCGTGCATTGTACGCAACTTTGAGATTCTAACACACCACAACCAATCAAACTAGCCGTTATGAATAGTAATACCTACTTCTTGAAATTTTATAAATGATATCTCTCAAAATAGACTTCATTTTTGGATTCGGAAAATCGAAATTAGCGTAGGGTGAAATTTTGGTACTTTTCGGATAACTTTCATATTTTGATGAATAGTGAAAATTACTAAATTTTATTTAAAAAAACTTTTTTAATCAAAATAATTAATATTGATAAATTATGAAATTTTAGTTGTTTTAAAGAATATTTAGAATATATTTTTACCATTTAATTCAATTTTTGTTATTGGTCATAATTTCACAATTAAACCGGACATAAACAAGTGACAATCTTTTGATAGTTATTATCTCTTAAAAACACGTTTTTTTGTTTTGATATCGGGAATTAATTTTAAATTAATTTCTGCCACTTCTGTGTTTGGAATTTGGAAAAATGGATTCCATATTTTTAATCAGGATTTTCAAATTGTGTAAATAGAAAACTTTTATTTTTAGACATTTTGAATAATTACTTTGGTAAATATTTTATTTACCATGGTTAAAGGGTAAATCTGGTAAATAAGGGTTAAAAAAATATTATAATAATAAAAAATTACCCTATAACGTGTCCTAACCTTATTGGTTGATACATGTCCGACCATGGGTACCTATTTGTAGATTTTGGGACCCCATGGTGCAACTTGTAAGTGATAGGGACACTTTATTTTTAATTAAGTTAAAATGAATACAAAAATGACACAAGCATATATCTTTTAGAAAAACAATTTTTAAATTGGGTTATATATCTTGGATTTTCGACTATAAATATTAATTAGAAATATAAAACGATTTCCTACATAATGGTATTTTATTTATAATTTTTAGACATTAAAGATGTTAGTTTAGTTATGACACAATGGTGATGCAGTAATTACCATAATAGTGAAAAAATAAAATGATTGATATTGTAGATACCCAAATAAATATAATTCGAGACTTTTTATGAATTAAACTAATTTTATAGGTTAATATGACATGTTTGGAATTATTTAATTAACTTTTTTTCAAATTAATCATTCTGTTATGATTTTTACAAAAAACACTTATTGAATAGTGGAAAAATTGACAAAAAAGAGTTTTTAAAACAAATATTATATTATTAATTGATATTAAATTCTTAAAAATCTAAGATTCGTCCATGAGACTTATATCATGATATTTGTATCATTAATGGACCACTTGGGGGTCTCTTGGATGTATATAATATGTTTATTAACCATATAATATAAAAATACAAAGAGACATTGTAAAAGTGACACTAATAAACTAAGAGTTAATAATAAATGATAAGGTTAATATTGTAACCCATACCTCTCTAAATTCTATTGGTTGAGTGGTTTTAGATCCATCACCACCAAAACCATTAAATAATCCACTTTTTATCCATTAGAAACCGAATATGAATTTATTATAAAAGAATATTTCTAGCTTTTCCAAAGGTTCCCCTCACCCCTCTTATAAAAGGGCACTCCCCCTTCTCATTAATTCACACCATCAAAGCCTTTTGTTTTGGGCAAACCCTGCCCAAATACTCTCTAAACTTACATCAATTCATCCTAGAGGCCTTACTTTAGTCATAAATCCATTTTAAGGAGCCATTTTGATCAAATCAAACAGAAGAACCCGAAGAAGTGGTAATGTTTTCACCACCCCTTTTCCAATTCATTTCTTCTTCAACATCATCATTATTTGTTATTCCCATTATAAAATAATGAATCCAGTATCTCCTATATACTGTAATATTATTATAAATATGGTACAACCATATTCAGTATTCTATCCATACTTTGAATGACATCTCACCATGCGTGCGTAGGTACGACTTACCGTCTCCGCGTCTTGGGGTAATTGTTATTATTCAATATATTAATATTTGGATGGGTATAATAATGATTTATAATTCATGTAAATAATAAACATAACATTATAATTATTCTTTATATATGATATACCATCCAATTATATATTATTTTATCATAAAAAGAATGATATTGTCGCTCGTGCGTACGTACGGACTACCGTCTCCACTAACGCGATGCGATTCAGTCTCCATCGTATCCATTCAAGTATAATTATCATTTTATTATTTAAAGGTACTGTTTAAGGACTTAATATCATTCTGGATATGAATAATATACAACCTATCCATGACAAACATGGCTTACGTAACAAAACATATAAAAGAAAACGAGTAACTTAACACCCGGAACAACGATAATACTAAGATATTATTAACAAATCAATGTTAAAAGATCATATATGATATCATATTAATGTAAATTATTCTTTTATAATTCAATAACAATTATTTCACCATTATACATGAGGTTAACCTACCTTCGACCAAGGAAAAAGTACAAAGTAAGGGGTTTCTTATCTCACTCTTAATTTCGTGAGAATTCCACTATTCACCACTTATTTATTGCATGTGGTGTATGTGTACTACCCATGACTGTATTAATTTTGTAATATACTTTAATTTATGGGTATTTATATCATCATTGTATGATCCTTCTTTCATGGGTGTATGTTTCATAATTACCTAATCGATAATGAAATATGAAATTTCAATTTCCACTCATTTGGCATTACACATACTTCATTGATTATTTTACTCCATGATTTTGTGTGGACTCACTATTCATTTGATTATGTCATAATTTCCACTCCCCTTTACGTGGATATACTTTTGATACACATAATCACTCCATTAAAATTCTCAAGTCATCGATTTGAACTTGATAAGTGTAATTTTAACTCAATCACCATTTGTTGAGTTAAATATCCAATTCCTTGGTGTTGTTTTTTCAAGAATATGTGTGAATTTACTCTGATTGATTTACAATTAATATCCAATCATATTGAGTGTATTTAAATTTTTCACAGATAATTATGTAGTTGATTTATCCTTAACCTAATTATATGGTCTTTATAAGATAATTCATCTCAATTTACATTCCATTGAGACTTCTTTGTTATTATACACCAAATCACTTTTATATGGTGCATAAATTGTACTTTGACATAGTATATCATTAACCCATTATTCTCATGATATTACAAAGATTTATTAACTCAATAATTTTTATTCAAGTGTCTCTCTTTTGGTTAGTAACTCTAACTAAAATATCATTTTAAAATATTTTAATGATTTATTATTCTAAATCGTTCTCATTAATGTTCATGTTTTCAAAATGGTTTAAGGATTTATTTATATGGACATTAATGTCTTAAAATTAAAATTCATTTTCAATGTTTCAAAGTGGTATGGGACACTTTTATTGTAACGCCCCGACCCCAGTTACCCAGAGATGGTGAATTACTTTGTAACATTGGCATGATCACAAAAGATCAAGTCTCAAAAGACCGATTAGATTAGTATCCTTGGAAACACTAGATACATTCATAAATGTTACATTACATCATAAATTAAATCAAAACTACAACATCTTCTCTTCATATCCCCTTATATTATCCATGTAGGTCATTCATAATATACTTCTTCACATCCTGGAAAAATTAAAACATTGAAAGGGGTGAGCTCAGATTCTCAGTAAGGATAACAATGTTGCGGAAGCTTTCATAAATAAACATTAACATTTAAGGCAATGTATACCTAAAAAAAGCCTTTTAAACTTGAACTTTAGCATAATATGGAAAAAGTAAAATGAAATGATTCCATTTACTTACTCACATGGATATTCTACTAGTCGAATAATCACATGAAATATCAATAACCACATTCATAATGATGGAATGCATAACGCCAGACTATCATAACCACGTAGCCAAGGCCTCGTGCCAAGACCACAAAAAAGATTTTGTTGAGGCCTCATGCCAAGACAATAGTTTGTCTCATGAGACCTGCCGATGCAATTTTTTTAGAATATTATTACGATTAAAATTTCTCAAATATACTCCAGTGTTTTTCTGAAAACATTATGAAAGCTTCTGAAAACAAAATAACTAATTTTGAGACTACTCTACTAATTACAGGCCATGATGGGTCCATGCCCAATCCCTTCCTGTCTACCACACTTGAGAGTTGGGTTTTCTGAAAACATTTTTAAGCTTGCGTTAAATACGCATACATTTTCACTAGATTTTCATACATTTGGGAGAAATATCCAACTCTTTTTTTAATTCATTTTAAAAAAGTTATGGCTTGTAGAGGAAGCCGAAACACAAATAATGGTCATGGCGGCGGAGAAGTCGTTGTATCCTCATACGTAAGACAAAGACATTCCTTTCGTCGATTAGTAAAACTCTTTGTATAAAAAGATTCCTTTTGAATAAACGTAAAAGTCAAAGGGGTTTATACACCGTATAAAAGAGAAAGTTGTGTATAAAACCAAATATGCCTCAATGAAAGGAGATTGAGACGAAGTCCCTTACAAAGATAATTTTATAAAATAAAATAGATATAATATGTCTATTCACTATAATTACACATAAATAAAGTACAAATACAAGATAGGACATAATAATATCATGACTTAATTTGAAAGTAGGAGATTAACCCAAAGAATAGAAATTGGGTTAAGAAGTTCCCTTACATAGATAATTTTTTAAATAAAATAGATCTATTATGTGTATTCACTATAAGTACACATAAAGAAGGTAAAAATACAAGATATGACATAATAATATCATGACATAATTAGAAATTAGGAGATTAACCCAAATAATAGAAATTGGGTTAAGAAGTTCCCTTACCTTGCGTCCGAATTCACTCGATCGTTCTTTGATCTCGTGAATAATAAACTAGAGTTAATCTCTAACTTCATAAGAACCTTTTTAAAGTTCATTATTCCATTTATATCACTTATTACCATGTCATGAACATTATGTAATTATTTAAGATTATAACGGTCGTTTTGTCGATCTTAGGTACTTGAGTCAAAAACAAACTTCTTATAATTACAATTTGTTCATGTGGTGAAATATCAATTATATACATAATTATATTCATTATTTAGATATCATATATATAATATATATCCAGCATATACATTCATTCTTAATATTACATAACATTTAGAGGTAAGAAATGAAATGCACCGTCCATGGAGACGGTAAGCCGTACGTACACATGAACGCTACTTTCATTTCTATTTCGTATTTAATGAAATGAAATTATAATTATATAAAGGTATAATATAATTCCAGTATAATATAATGTATAATACCATTTACTCCATCCTTTATACATCCCACATATGGCATTAACGATTGAAATCACTTTTAGGGGGCGGTAGTCCGCACTTCCTAAAATGAAATTATCGCGTTTACCCATAATGGAAATCATAAAGTATGCCATGAATGAGAAATAAAGAAGAATAATGAAAACTTAAACATAATATATATATATCCTATATGAAAATAGTGTCATCAAAATGGCCACCATTACGTGTGTTAAAAGAATATTGAACAATCATCGTTTCGTGAGGCAGAAATTCGCCATCCACAGAAACAGTATGTTATTTAACCATTAGATGTAGGTGTGTGTAAGTGTAGCTCGAATCATTCTTATAACAAAATCCGAGTATATTGAGGATACTGGTTTTGTTACAAAAGAAATTAATAATAAGAGTTTAGGGGGTGGAGACGAAAAATAAAACAAAAGAACACAAGAGAAGACAATACCTTAAAATCGGGTAACTCATTTTGATTTGAGCCAAAGGATTCCTTGGGAAGACTTATGACCAAAGTGAGACTTCTATGAGTAAGGAAGGGAAGTTGGGAGAGTATTTGGGCAGAGTTTGGCCGATCCAAAAGGCTTTGAAGGTGTGAGTAAGGTGGTAGTGGTGGAGGCCATTTATAAGAGGAGAGAAGGGGCACTCTTGGAAGAATTGAAATGTTACATTATTATGAAATGCTTTTTCGGATTCTAAAGGTCCCACACTTATATATTTAGAGGATACGATGATAAGGGTTCGAACTATTCTAATCCAATAGGCTTTGGACATGTTTAATGCTTACATTTTACATTATCCTTCCATTTTATTAAAATCGTTAATTAATGAGGTAATCGCTGTATCATCATGGTGTCATAAATAATTTAATTTATTGAATGACTAAAATTTATAAAACAAATATAATGATTCAGGAAATCATTTTATATTTATAATGAATTTTTATAGTAAAACATATGACTTGTATAACTCCATTTAAAAATTGTTTTAGTAAAACAACTCTTGTTTGTGACCTTTTTATTTTAACATTAAATAAAAAGTTATTTATGACCTTTTCCTACCAAAGTGGCTCCATGGGGTCCCCAAGTTGACCCATGGATTTTCTTGGTCTTCCATGACACATACAATAGGGTTAGGACAAGTTTAAGGGTCATTTCATATTTTTATAATACTATTTTTACCTTAAATTTCACTAATTACCTTTAATCGTGATTAATTAATCTTAAAAGTTACAATTCACCAAGAAATTATTTTAATCCCATTGAACCACATTTTCCTCCGAATGAATATCATGTATGTTGGAATTTTTAAAATAAAATCACAGAAGTGGTAATGTTTCATTTAAATGAAAAATCAGTTTTTTAACTACCACTTAATGGTTTCACTATTCATCAAAAATTGAAGTTTTTCAGAACAATGCCAAAATTTCACCCTAAGCTATAATTGATATTCCGAATCCCAAAATGATGTCTATTTTACAAAATTCCAAACATATACATTGCATTAATTAATTTCATAATTAATTCCCACTGTCACAACAAATAGCGTGTTTTTAGAAACAATATATATCAAAAGATTGACAATTGTTTATGTCCTATTTCAAAGTGAAATTAATTCTAATGACCACCATTGGATATAAATGTAAAAATATATTCTAATTATACTTTAAAACCACTTAATAGTATAATTTATTACGATAAATTATTTTGATTAAAAAATTTGTTTTTATGTATTTTTCACTATTCATGAAAAATTGAAAGTTCTCAGAAAATTACAAAAAATTCAACTTAGAATAATTTCGATATTACGAATACAAAAATGAAGTCCATTTTGAAATATAAAATTTCTATAATTTTAAAAAGTGGGTATTAGTATTCATAACAGCTACTTTGATTATTCGCGGTGTGTTAGAACTCGAACTTTCGTAAAATGCAAGTTATTGCATTATTGAAAGAGAGGTGTATCGTGAAAGCTCGGGGTGTTACATTGATTCAAAAATCTATTTAAAATGACTTCTTGATAAATAGTGATTATTTTAATTGCTTTCAAAAAAAAGGGGGATATTTCTCTCTAATAGTTTTGATGATTATTTTCATCAATGTAAATATCCTTCATTATTCTCGATTGAGGTTAATATGATACAATACAATATTAAATATTGTATCGAATGAGTTATGTTTGACTGTGGATGTGATATTTTTATACTATTCATGGTTTGTGGATCAAGTATTGAAATTTCATATGCTAGTTTTAATAAGAATGTTTATGTTATGTTTAAACCTGTTGATATAAGGAATGCATTGGACTTAGTAAGTGACGGGTGGAGCCCGCTATAGCTCCTCGATGCATCGGTAGGTCTCATGAGACAAACTAGTGTCTTGGCACAAGGCCTTGGAAAAATATTATTTGTAGTCTTGTCATGAGGCATTGGCTATGTGGTTATGATAGTCTGTCATTATGCATTCCATCATTATGAAAGTGGTTGTTGATATTGCATGTGATTATTCGATTAGAAGAATATCCATGTGAATAAGTAAATGGAATTATTTCATTTTATTTTTTCCATAATATGTTTAAGTTAAAGTTTAAAATGATTTTGTTTTAGTTATACATTGCCTTGAATGTTTATTCTTATTTATGAATGTTTCCGCTATATTGTTATCCTTACTGGTCATTTGAGCTCACCCCTTTTTTTGTTTTATTTTTCCCAGGATATAAATAAGTAATTTATGAATGATCTGCACGGATAATATGAGGGGATACGAGTGTGGACTATGGAGACTATATTTTTGTAGTTTCCATTTTATGATATAATGTAAACCTTTATGAATATATCTAGTGATTCCAAGGCTACTAAACTAATCGGTCCTTCAGGCTTGATTCCTTGTAATCATGCTAATGTTATGTAATAATGCACCGACTCTGGGTAATTGGGGTCGGGGCATTATAGATGGTATTAGAGGAAGTTTAGTACAAACCTTGGAAGCTATATTTAGATAAAATCTTATTAGAGCACGTAGACCTATGATGAACTTTGAGGATTTGTATAGAATAACTTCCTAAAATTTTGGTATTGTAGAGATTTTGTGAGTTTTCCGAGAAATACATCCCTGTCTGGATACAAGCAGGTAGAGGCGGCTCTAGCACAGATATACCTAGGGGTAAAACTCGAAAACACCGCTTTGAGCTAGACTCAAACGGGAACTGGTGCACGACAACGGGCCTTGATGCACTCTTGGTTACGACACTCCCGCGGGATATGCTTAGGATAATTTACATTTTCCTTACAAACCGACTTGATGTATTATATATAAGATGAGAGTAAATAACCTTGGTTAATCCTAATGTGTTTGAAATTGAGAATATGGTGAAATGTTATTCTCTAAATGATTTTATGACTATTGTTACTCACACATTACTTTCTGGTTTTAGTCAATGGCTAGATTCCAAGGAAGTCATAGTGACTTTGAAAATAATGTACAAGGTGGGAACGGTGGTGGAAATGAGAAAAAAATTGAATGTTTATAGGCGTAAATGATATCATATTTATGAAAAATCAATTTTCCCAAAATATGATCAACAATATATATATTAACCAATTCCCAGACTCAACAAAGAAGAGAAAGGTGATGAATGATAAGAGCTCCAGTAGTGGAGACCATGGAGAAATAAATCCTCAATTTCCATCATGCAGGAAATGTGGAAGGAGACACCCAGGAAAGTGTCTCAATGGGACAAATAAATGCTTTACGTGTGGTAAGGAAAGACATAAAGTGTAGAATTGCCTAATAAAAATGAAGAGTACTATGGAAGAAGATAAAAATGGTCCCAAGAATCCATTTACAGTCATTTGCCGTAAATGTAGGGGACCTGGCCATTACCTGAGTGAATGCCCTATTGTATAGGATGTTTTCTTGGTCAAAGAAAACGCTATGTGGAAATAAATGGTTGGAGAAATGTTTAAAAAGTATTAGTGATCCTTGTTGATGGGTTTACTTTGGAATAATTTTCTCTTGTATTTTTAACCCTACAGTTTTCCATGTGAGAATGATATTGGAGGAAGAATTATCTTTTCTCTTGTGGATATAGTTATAAATAACCATTTTGTTTTATATGATCGTTGGGTTTGAGGAAATTATAAGTTATTATAATTTGGGATGAAAATGCATGGTATGAGATAAGACTCGTGGTTAAATTATGTTATGGTTATTTTGAGAAATTTATCTCATTTTGTTAATTTTATAAAATATAGTTTTTGGAAAAGGACAACACGCAGACCGTGTGACAACCCGTCGCGTCGGACAAAGCTGTGGGAATCTAACCCACAAAAAAAGTGCTATTGGGATTTATCGCCTACCACTAGACTACGTGATGTCCCTGTTTTGTGTGACTAGTATTTTTAGATAAATGATTTTATTGATCATTAATAATTTTATTTGGGATCTTTTGTCTTATCAAATGAATAACCTTATTATAGGAAAATGATTTGGTGATTAAGTAATAAATGTTATTTTGGATGTTGGTCACTTTGTTGTGAACACTATATGCCCAAGGAAAATATAATATTATGGGATTTCATTTGAGGAGTAATGATGTATTTTTATCTATGTTTATATTGTGGATTTATAGTGATTTGGGTTATTTATGGAATGATTAGGTTAATTACTTTTAAGTATGTGACTTTAAGAGTAATTAATGTCATTTGGAGATACAATTTATCGTGGAAGACTACATTCTTATAAGTTTTGGGTTTCAATATTAGTTTGGATTATATTGAAGGATTTTAATGACAATTGATTATTTAATGGTATTTATTTAACATTGGGGTATTTATGGATTAATTTTAGAAATTAAGATTAGTTTTTTTTCTCTACTGGAATATCCATTTAGGGGATCCTCAGATATTATACTAACCATTTTGGTTTTGATTAATCTCTAAAGCCAAGGTAAATATATAGTTTATCCTATGTGGATCATGTATTTCTATAGATGTTTATTCTCGTCTTCCATTGTGACCAAGTCTTCTTGAATACCCATTTTTCAAAATAAAATGAGATAGTGGTAAAACATTATTAAAGAATGAAACTCTACTTAAAATGTATGTATATATCATTATTTTCATAGTCAATATCATAAATGAATTCCTTCTCCTTATGTAATTTAACTTAAAACAAAAAAATGTTGTCCGTTTACTTTTCCTACTAGGAGACTAAGGACCGTTTGTCCCAACACAAGTTTGTGATTTTCTTATTGTTAACTTTCTGTTGATCATGTTTTCTATCCCTCTCCATCATAACTGAACACATATTTTATCATCCATATCCATTTTTTCCTACATGGAATCCTAGTATGGGTTATCTTGGGTGACCTTTATACCTCTCTTCCTTTCTTTTAAAGTGATAGTTTTGTTAACTCTTTTTCCGATGTGGGACTTTCCATTATATTATCAAGCCCAATTTTAAAAATTACGAGGATGAAATTTATTGAATTAGGGGATAATGTAGCACCCCAAGATTCCATGGTACGTTTCCCTTTGAATAATTCAATGTTGTGCATTTTACGGAACTTTGAGATTCTAACACACCACAACCAATCAAACTAGCCGTTATGAATAGTAATACCTAATATTTGAAATTTTCTAAATTATATCTCTAAAAATAGACTTCATTTTTGGATTCAGAATATCGAAATTTTCCTTGGGTGAAATTTTGGTACTTTTCGGATAACTTTCATATTTTGATGATTAGTGAAAATTACTAAATTTTAATTAAAAACAACTTTTTTTAATCGAAATAATTAATATTGATAAATTATGAATTTTTGTAGTTTTAAAGTATATTTACAATATATTTTTACCATTTAATTCAATTTTTTTCATTATTCATAATTTCACAATTAAACCAGACATAAACAAGTGCCAATCTTTTGATAGTTATTATCTCTTAAAGACACGCTTTTTTGTTTTGACAGCAGAAATTAATTTTAAATTAATTTCTGCCACTTATGTGTTTGGAATTTGGAAAAATGGATTCCATATTTTGAATCAGGATGTTCAAATTTTTTAAATAGGTAACTTTTATTTTTAGACATTTTGAATAATTATTTCGGTAAATATTTTATTTACCATGGTTAAAGGGTAAATCCGGTAAATAAGGGTTAAAAATTAATATTATAATAATAAAAAATTACCCTAAAACGTGTCCTAACCTTATTTTTTGATACATTTCCGACCATGGGCATCTTTGGGTCGATTTTGGAACCCCATGGTGCCACTTGTAAGTGATGGGGGCACTTTATTTTTAATTAAGTTATAATGAATACAAAAATGACACAAGCATATATCTTTTAGAAAAACAATTTTAACATAGGGTTATATATGTTATATTTTCGACTATAAAGATTAATTAGAAATATAAAAATATTTCCTACATACTGGTATTTTATTTATAATTTTTAGACATTAAATAATTTAATTTATTTATGACACAATGGTGATGCAGTAATTACCATAATAGTGAAAAATTAAAATGATTGATATTCTAGATACCCAAATAAATATAATTTGTGACTTTTTATTAATTAAACTAATTTTATAGGTTAATATGACATATTTGGAATGCTTTAATTAACTTTGTTCGAAGTAATCATTCTGTTATGATTTTTACAAAAATCAATTATTGAATTGTGTCAAAATTGACATAAAAGAGTTTTTTAAATAAATATTATATTATTAATTGATATTAAATTCCTAAAAATCTGAGGTTCGGCCAAGTGACTTATATCATGATAGGTTTATCATTAATGGACCACTTGGGGGTCTCTTGGATGTATATAGTAAATTTATTAACCATATAATATAAAAATACAAAGAGACATTGTAAAAGTGAAACTAATTAACTAAGAGTTAATACTTAATGATAAGGTTAATATAGTAACCCAAACCTATCTAAATTCTATTGGTTGAGTGGTTTCTGAATCATCACCACCTTAACCTTTAAATAATACACTTTTTAGCCATTAGAAACCGAATATTAATTTTTTATAAAATAATATTTCTAGCTTTTCCAAAGGTGCCCCTCACCCCTCTAATAAAAGGGCACTCCCCCTTCTCATTAATTCACACCTTCAAAGCCTTTTGGATCGGCCAACCCCTGCCCAAATACTCTATCAAATTCCCTCACTTCATTCTAGAGGCCTTACTTTAGTCATAAATCCAACCTATGGATCCCTTTTGATCAAATCAAAATGAAGAACCCGAAGAAGAGGTAATGTTATCACCACCCTTTTTCAAATTCATTTCTTCTTCAAATTATTCTTTTTTGTTATTCCCCTTATAAAATAATTAATACAGTATCTCTTATATACTATAATATTATTATAAATATGGTACAACCATATTCAGTATTGTATCCATAATTTGAATGACATGTCACCATACATGCGTACGTGCGGCTTACCGTCTCAACGTCGTGGTGTAATTGTTATTATTAAATATATTAATATTTGGATGGGTATAATAATGATTTATAATTAATGTAAATAATAAATATAACATGATAATGACTCTTTATATATGATATACCATCCAATTATATATTATTTTAACATCAAAAGAATGATATTGTCACTCGTGCGCACGTACAGACGACCGTCTCCACGAACGCAATGAGATTCATTCTCCATCATATCCATTAAAGTATAATTATCATTATCTTATTTAAAAATAATTTTTAAGGACTTAATATAATTCTGGATATTAATAAGATACAACTTATCCATGACAAATATGTCTTACGAAAAAAATCATATAAAAGAAAACGAGTAAGTTAACACCAGAAACAACGATAATACTAAGATATTATTAACAAATCAGTGTTAAAAGATCATATATGATATAATATTAATGTAAATGAATCCTGTATAATTCAATAACAATTATTTCACCATTATACAGGAGGATAACCTACCATCGACCAATGAAAAAGTACAAAGTAAGGGGTTTCTTATCTCACTCTTAATTTCGTCAGAATTCCATTGTTCACCACTTATTTATTTCATGTGGTGTATGTGTACTGCCCATGACTGTATTCATTGTGTAATATACTTTAATTTATGGGTATTTACATCATCATTATATAATCTTTATTTCATGGGTGTATGTTTCGTAAGTTACCTAATCCATAAGGGAATTTAAATTTCAATTTCCACTCATTTGGCTTTACGCATACTTCATTGATTATTTTACTCCATGATTATGTGTAGAATAACTATTCATTTGATTATGTCATAATTTCCACTCCCCTTTATGGGGATATACTTTTTATAGACATAATCACTCCATTAAAATTCTCAAGTCATTGATTTGAACTTGATAAGTGTAATTTTAACTCAATATCCATTTGTTGAGTTAAATATCCAATTCATTGGTTTTGTTTTTACAAGAATATGTGTGAATTTCCTCTGATTGATTTACACTGAATATCCAATAATATTGAGTGTATTTAAAATTTTCACACATAATTATGTAGTTGATTTATCCGTAACCTAATTATATGGTCTATATAAGAGAATTCACCTCAATTTAAATTCCATTGAGACTTCTTTGTTATTATACACCAAATCACTTTTATATAATGTATATAATGTAATTTGATATAGTATATCTTGAATCCCTTTATTCTCATGATATTACAATGTTTGATTACCTCAATTATTTGTATTCAAGTGTCTCTCTTTTGGTTAGTAACTCTAACTAAAATATCATTTTAAAATGTTTTAAAGATTTATTATTCTAAATCTTTCTCATTAATGTCCATATTTTTAAAATGGTTTTAAGAATTTATTTATATGGAAATTAATGTCTTAAAAATAAAATTCATTTTCAATGTTTCAATGTGGTATGTGACACTTTTATTAAATAATCTATTTAAAATGTCTTCTTGATAAATAGTGATACTTTTAATTGCATTCAAGAAAAAGGGGGATATTTCTCTCTAATAGTTTTGATTATTATTTTCATCCATGTAAATATCCTTCATTATTTTCAATTGAGGTTAATATGATACAATACAATATTCCAAATTGTATCGAATTAGTTATGTTTGACTATGTATGTGATATTTTTATACCATTCATGGTTTGTGGATCAAGTATTGACATTTTGTATGATAGTTTTAATATGAATGTTTATGTTATGTTTAAACATGTTCATATGAGGAATGCATTGGACTTAATAATTGACGGGTGGAGCCTGCTATAGCTCCTCGATGCATCGGTAGGTCTCAAGAGACAAACTAGTGTCTTGTCACAAGGCCTTGGAAAAATCTTATTTGTAGTCTTGGCATGAGGCCTTGGCTATGTGGTTATGATAGTCTGGCATTATGCATTCCATCATTATAAAAGTGGTTGTTGATATTTCATGTTATTATTTGATTAGTAGAATTTCCATGTGAATAAGTAAATGGAATTATTTCATTTTATTTTTTTCATACTATGTTGAAGTTCAAGTTTAAAAGGTTTTTTTAGTTATACATTGCCTTGAATGTTTATTCTTATTTATGAATGTTTCTGCTATATTGTTATCCTTACTGGGCATTTGAGCTCACCCTTTTTTTTATCTTTTATTATTCCTAGGATATAAAGAAGTAATTTATGAAGGACCTGCAGGGATAGTATGAGTGGATAATAGTGTGGACTATGGAGACTATATTGTGCAAGTTTTCATTTTATGATGTAATATAAAATTTATGAATATATCTAGTGTTTCCAAAGCTACTAAACTATTCGGTCCTTCGAGACTTGATTACATGTAATCATGCCAATGTTATGTAATAATGCACCGACTCTAGGTAACTGGGGTCGGGGCGTTGCAGAATTATACCCTACCATAGTCTAGCAAGAGTACATTAAACAATTTCATAATAGTCTGGTCCAATGATCTTCATCATATAATATTGATGACCCTTATAATCATTAGTGGACGTCATAAAATCATCCATTTTCTTGTAAAATAATTACCAAACTACCCCTATTAGGTTGGTATTTTGATTTAAATTTCAACTTAAAGAAAAAAACAAAAAAAATTGTCAGAGAAAGCTATTTGTGTAGGTCCATCAACGGGGTTCGTTGTGTAGACCCTTCGACAAGGATTCTAGCGCAACTCTTTGAAAATTTTATTCCATGTAACTCCATCATTATTTTAGTTTCTCCTCAAGAAAACTTCAAGTAGACTATATGAGAGAACAATGCATTGAGGCTAGAAAAAAGAGCTACGCCACGAGTGCTGGAAAATTTGGAGGCACACTATAAGGCCCCAGCCTTAAACCTTACTTAATCTTGAGTTATTACAAGATTAAACATTGAGGATCTTTTCAGGTTTAGAGTTTTATAGAATTATATCATAAAACATGCATTACATTCCACATTTAAACAAAGTGGTTACATAAAAGATAGTATTCATTTTTTCCATCAACAAAAAGATATTTAAAATAAAACATGGATTCTTTCTTGACACTTCCATGACACTATCATCATATCATGTACCATTCCATTGACCTGTGAAAAACATTTCAAAAACTTGGGATGAGCATAAAAAGCTCAGTAAGGGTTATAAAAAGTATGAAAAGGAAATATGAGTACATATATACATAAGAATGAAATCATACTTTACCCATAAAACATATGCACTTTAACATACCTCATAAAATCATAAATAAATCATAGAAATCATAATGCATAAAGGTAAATTGAGGCATTTATAACATTCTTATGTAGGGAGTAACCCTCTTTGTTACGTTTGAAATACCCATCACAGTATATTCCCTGAATCTCTTCGGAGAAACCTTAATGCTTAACTCCTTTGCGTTACCCAATGCATTGGAGAGCTATATCGGGCTCACCCGCACTTAGTTTATCATAGAACCACCCGTCATCATTACAATTCCCATGAACCATAACATAATCGTACCACATAACACATGCATAAAGGAAACATAACATTTCCACATTTCAATCACAAGATATCAATAAAACACGTTGATAAAAAACATTATGAAAACCATTTTCAATATCAAAATAAAAGAAAAGTAAAACATGGTTTTTATTTTTCTTTTAAAAAGAAGGTATGGCTTGTAGAGGAAGCCGAAACTCAAATAATGGTCACAGCGGCGAAAAAGTCGTGGTTGCCACATACGTACGACAAAAACATTTCCTTTTGTCGTTTAGTAAAATGATTCATATAAAAAAGATTCCTTTTTGGATAAACATAAAAGTCGAAGGGGTTTATACACCGTATAAAAGAAGGGTGTGTATAAAACAAAATATGCCTCAATGAATGGAGATTGAGAGGAAATCCCTTACAATGATGGTATCCTTGGTTTAAGGATAAATCAATTACATAATTATGTCTGACAAACGAATACACCAAATATAAGTGGATATTAAGTGTAAAACTATCAGAGGTTATTCACACATATTCATAGAACGATATATTCAAGGAGTACAAGTTTATCCCAAAGAATCAAATTTGGGTTAAGAAGTTCCCTTGCAAAAAATTGAGAGCCTAACGGCATCACTACAAAATTCAGAAAATGAGTTGATGAGAGATAAACAGGGTATCTCATCACATGGACATAAAATTTAAATCAATAAGGATATAGAAGATCATATCCCAACATAATAGTATGTGAATTAAAAGACATAAGAAAATAAGTCTTTTAAAAAGAGGAGGGTGAAAGGTTCCCTTACCGACATAGGTATCTTTTGAAACATACACCCCGTGAAAGAAGGACAATACAATCACTACTAGAAAAGGGGGCATTGAAGCCCCCCAGACTCGGGCGACCGCCATTGGCAGTCGCTATAGCTAACCAATAGCGACCGCCAATGGCGGTCGCTAACCTACATAAAAAAAATGGGGGGCTTCTGCGCCCCCCCCCCCCCCCCCGTGCCCCCTCGACCTCAATCTCCCTTGTCGCCCTAACCCCCTCCCTCCCTCGCCGCCCTCTCTCGCCGCCCTCCCCTCCCCCGCCGCCCGCCCTCCCCCGCCGCCCGCCCTCCCCCGCCGCCCGCCCTCCCCCGCCGCCCGCCCTCCCCCGCCGCCCGCCCTCCCCCGCCGCCTGCCCTCCCCTGTCGCCTGCCCTCCCTCGCCGCCTGCCCTACGGCCTTCGGCCGCCGCCCTCCGCCCTCCGGCCTCTCGGCCCTCCCCCCCACCCCGGACGGCACCTGCACCCCGGACAGCCCCCCCCCCCCCCTCGTGCACTCTGGACCGCCCCCCGCACCCCGGACGCCTCCCCGCACCCCGGACAGCCCCCCCCCCCCCCCCCCCCCCGCGCACTCCGGACCGCCCCCCGCACCCCGGACAACCCCCCCCCCCCCCCCCTCGCGCACTCCGGACCGCCCCCCGCACCCCGGACGCCTCCCCGCACCCCGGACGGCCCCCCCTACACTCGAACACCCCCCTCCGAACCCGGACAGCCCCCCGCACCCCGGACAGGCCCCCCGCACCCCGCACCCCCGACAGCCCCCCTACACCCCCTGACAGCCCCCCTGCACCCCGTACAGCCTCCCGCTCTTACGTCCGATTGTGTCCTTTTCAGCAGCGCGGCGCGCGCTGAAATGGCGCGTTGGGGGGTCAAAACCACCCAAACGACCTCCTAATTCCACGAAACTGTACGACAATATCCGGGACGTGAATTTTGAAATGGTCGGCCAGACGGCACCTCATTCGGAGGTTCCGTGTGACCGCGGCGGCCGGAAACGCGTTTCCGGCGCCCTAAAACACCAAAACGGCGTGCAGCTGTCCAATTCAGAGCAAATGTGCTCCGAATGACCTGAAACCACACGGGAACGATAGAAATATTATTTCTGAGATGCAGAAGGAGGCCTCACGTCCATTGGACGTGTGGTGCGCACGGCACGTCCGATTGTGTCCTTTTCAGCAGCGCGACACGCGCTAAAATGGCGCGTTTGGGGGTCAAAACCACCCGAACGACCTCTGAATGCCACGAAACCGTACGAAAACATCCGGGGAATGAATTGTGAAATGGTCGGCCAGACAGAACCTCATTCAGAGGTGCCGTTTTACCGTGGCGGCCGGAAACGCGTTTCTGGCGCCATAAAACACCAAAACGGCGTGCAGCGGTCCCATTCGGAGCAAACGTGCTCCGAAATACCTGAAACCGCACGGGAACGATAAAAATATTATTCCTGAGATGCAGGGGGAGGCAGCACGTCCAGCGGACGTGCGGTGCGCGCGGAACGTCCGATTGTGTCCTTTTCAGCAGCGCGGCGCGCACTGAAATGGCGCGTTGGGGGGTCAAAACCACCCGAATGACCTCTGAATGCCACGAAACCGTACGACAATATCTGGGTCGTTAATTTTGAAATGGTCGGCCAGACGGCACCTCATTCGGTGGTTCCGTGTGACCGCGGCGTCCGGAAACGCGTTTCTGGTGCCATAAAACACCAAAACGGCGTGCGGCGGTCCAATTCAGAGCAAACGTGCTCCAAACGACCTGAAACCGCACGGGAACGATAGAAATATTATTCCTGAGATGCAGGAGGAGGCCGCACGTCATTCGGACGTGCAGTGCGCGCGACACATCCGATTGTGTCCTTTTCAGCAGCGCGGCGCGCGCTGAAATGGCTCGTTGGGGGGTCAAAACCACCCGAACGACCTCCAAATGCCACGAAACTGTACGACAACATTCGAGGCGTTAATTGTGAAATGGTCGGCTAGACGGAACCTCATTCGAAGGTGCCGTGTGACCGCGGCGGCCAGAAACGCATTTCTGGCTCCATAAAACACCAAAACGGCGTGCGGCGGTCCCATTCGGAGCAAACGTGCTCCGAAAGACCTGAAACCCCACGAGAACGATAGAAATATTATTTTTGAGATGCAGGAGGTGGCAGCACGTCCAGAGGACGTGTGATGCGCACGGCACGTCCGATTGTGTCCTTTTCAGCAGCGCGGCGCGCGCTGAAATGGCACGTTGGGGGGTCAAAACCACCCGAACGACCTCCGAATGCCACGAAACCGTACGAAAATATCCGGGGCGTGAATTGTAAAATGTTCGGCCAGATGGAACCTCATTCGAAGGTGCCGTGTGACCGCGGCGGCCGGAAACGCGTTTCCGGCGCCATTAAACACCAAAACGGCGTGCAGTGGTCCCATTCAGAGCAAACGTGCTCCGAAAGACATGAAATCTCACGGGAACGATAGAAATATTATTCCTGAGATTCAGAAGGAGGCAGCACATCCCGCGGACGTGCGGTGCGCGTGGCACGTCCGATTGTGTCCTTTTCAGCAGCGCGGTGCGTGCTGAAATGGCGCGTTGGGGGGTCAAAACCACCCGAATGACCTTCGAATGCCACGAAACCGTACGAAAATATCCGAGGCGTGAATTTTGAAATGGTCGGCTAGACAGCACCTCATTCGAAGGTGCCTTGTGACCGCGGCGGCTGGAAACGCGTTTCCGGTGCCCCAAAACACCAAAACGGCGTGCCACGGTCCAATTCGGAGAAAACGTGCTCCGAACGACCTGAAACCGCACGGGAACGATAGAAATATTATTCCTGAGATGCAGGAGGAGGCCGCACATCCATCGGATGTGCGGTGCGCGCGGCACTTCCGATTGTGTCCTTTTCAGCAGCACGGCGCGCGCTGAAATGGCGCGTTGGGGGGTCGAAACCACCCGAACGACCTCTGAATGCCACGAAACCGTACGAAACCATACGGGGCGTGAATTGTGAAATGGTCGGCCAGAAGGCACCTCATTCGGAGGTGCCGTGTGACCGCGGCGGCCGGAAACGTGTTTCGGGCGCCATTAAACACCAAAACGGCATGCGGCGGTCCCATTCGGAGCAAACGTGCTCCGAAAGACCTGAAACCGCACGGGAACGATAGAAATATTATTCTTGAGATGCAGGAGGAGGCAGCACGTCCATTGGACGTGCGGTGCGCGTGGCACGTCCGATTGTGTCCTTTTTAGCAGCGCGGCGCGCGCTGAAATGGCGCGTTGGGGGGTCAAAACCACCCGAAAGACCTCTGAATGCCATGAAACCGTACGAAAACATCCGGGGCGTGAATTTTGAAATGGTCGGCCAGAAGGAACCTCATTCGGAGGTGCCGTTTGACCGCGGCGGCTGGAAACGCGTTTCCGGTGCCCTAAAACACCAAAACGGCGTGCGACCGTCCAATTCAGAGCAAATGTGCTCCGAACGACCTGAAACCGCACGGGAATGATAGAAATATTATTTCTGAGATGTAGAAGGAGGCCGCACGTCCATCGGACGTGCGGTGCGCGTGGCACGTCCGATTGTGTCCTTTTCAGCAGCACGGCGCGCGCTGAAATGGCGCGTTGGGGGGTCAAAACCACCCGAACGACCTCCGAATGCCACGAAACCGTACGACAACATCTGGGGCGTGAATTGTGAAACGGTCGTCCAGACGGCACCTCATTTGGAGGTGCCGTGTGACCGCGGTGGCCTGAAATGCATTTCCGGCACCATAAAACACCAAAACCGCGTGCGGCGGTCCAATTCAGAGCAAACGTGCTCCGAACGACCTGAAATGAGATTATTTCTTGAATCGGAGTTTTTAAATTATTATAGCACAATGATTTGATATTATATATATATTATATATATATTAATACATTTAAAATATATTATATATATATATTTATATATTTAAAATTTTGTATTTAATAGTATATTTATGAATATTTATATATATATATATATATATATATATATTCAATTCAATAAAAAAAATTAAAAAAACTTTTTTTTAGACTAGAGACCGCCATAGGCGGTCGCTATAGGCTGCCCGACAGAGGGGCTGCAGCGACCGCTTGGCGGTCGCTGAAGGCCGATCTGCCGGCCTTCTATAGCGACCGCCAATGGAGGTCGCTAAAGGCCGGATTTTCAGTAGTGAATATTGATGTAAATAATCATAAATGAAAGTATATTACACAATGAGTAAAATAATGGGCAGTACATACACCACTCAAAGTAAATTGTGGCTAATGTAGCATAAATCTCATGAGAATAAAAGTGAGATGAAAAATCCCTTACGAAAACTCGGCAGCCTAACGGCGCCACTTAAAACTTTTAAAAATGGATTGGGGAGATCAAATAGGGTCTCTCATCATATTAACATAAATTTTATAGAAAGATGAATATAAAAGAACATCCCCCAACATAACAAATAGGAGCTTAAAAGAAGTGACATAAAGGAGAGTACTTACGAAGAAAGATAGAGGTTAGATTCTTACAAAAATTCGGCAGCCTAACGGCACCACTCAAAACTTCCAAAATGGATTGATGAGAGAGAATAGGGTCTCTCATCATATGAACATAAAAATTATAGTAAGATTAATATAAAATAACATCCCAATAACAAGAAATATGAGATTTAAAAGGAATGACATAAAAGAGTGTACTTAAAAAAAGAGAGGAGTAGGATCCCTTACCTCAAGTCCAACTTGTCTTGTTCGTTTCTTTATATTTCTGAATAATAAACTTTGGTCAATTTATAATTTTATAAGGAACTCCTATAAAGATTATTATTCAGTTCATATCACATATTTTAATTTTATAATAATTGGTTAATAATATGAGTTCATATCAGACGTTTTTGTCGATGTTTGGTACATGAGTCAAAAATTGAACTTGTTGGAAAATAATTTTCCATGTAGTTATAGGTACATCATATCCAGAATATTATTGATGTCTTAAATAACATATATATCCATTATATATTCATTTTATACTATTCCATATCATTTAGAGATAAAAATTAAAAGCACTGTTCATGGAGAAGGTAGGCCGTACGTACGCATTAACGCTACTTTCATTTTTTGTCATATTAATGGAATTAAAACAAAATGAGAAATATATATATATGTTATAATTCAGGAATGATATCCATAATGTAGATGTAATATATTACATATATATCCATTATATATATGTACTTATAATAGTACATAACATTTTGAGATAGGAAATGAAATGTACCGTTCATGGAGACAGTAAGTCGTACGTACGCATTAAACGCTACTTCAATTTCTATTTCATATTTAATGGAATGAAAACATAATGATACATAATAGTATTTTAATTCCAGTATGGTATCATATATAATATCATTAAATATATCCTTTATTTGTACCACATATGGTATTAACAAATCAAATCATTTTGAGGGGGCGGTAGTCCGCACTTCCTTAAATGAAGATATCGTGTTTACCCATAATGGAAACCATAAAGATATACCATAAATGAAAAATACATAAGCTTAAGTAAAACATAAACATATTATATATCATATATAAGTATAGTGTCATCTTAATGGCCACCTTTGAAGGTGTTAGATGAATGTTGAGCAATCATCATTTCGTGAGGCAGAAATTCTCCGTCCACAGAAACAGTATGTTCTTTAACCATTAGATGTAGGTGTTTGTAAGTTTATCTAGAATAAATATTTTAACAACATCCTAGTATATTGAAGATACTGTATTTTTTACAAAATAAATGAATAAAAAGAGTTTAGGGGGTTGGAGAAGCAAAATAAAAAAAGGACACAAGTGAAGACATTACCTTAAAATCGGGTAACTCCCTTTGGTTTGAGCTCAAAGGCTTCCTTGGGAAGACTTCTGCCCAAAGTGAGGTTTCAAGGAGTTATATAAGGATGTGGAGAGACAAAATGGGCCGGTGTTGGCCAAGCCAAAGGATTTTTATGTGTGGGTAAGGAGGTAGAGGTGGGGGCCTTTTATAAGAGGAGAGGAGGGGCACTCTTGGAAAGTAAATATATGTTACATTATTTTAGAATGAGTTTCTGATTTTAATGGTCCCACATTGATGTGTTTCAAGGATAAGGTGATAAGGGTTAGAAATCCACCCATACAATAGGTTTTGTACATGTGTAGGTCTTAGATTATGCATTATCTTTCCATTTTATTTAAATCGTTAAATAATGAGGTCATCGCTGCATCATCATGATGTCATAAATAATTTAATTTATTTAATGTCTAAAAATTATAAAAAACTAATATGATATAGGAAATATTTTTATATTTCCAATGACTATTTATAGTCAAAAATATGACTTGAATAACCCCATGTAAATTTTTTTTAGTAAAACATCTCATGTTTGTGTCATTTTTACTTTAACATTAAATAAAAAGGTATTTTTGTCATTTTCCAACCAATGTGGCTCCATGGGGTCCCCAAGTTGACCCATAGATTTTCATGGTCGTCCATGACACATCCAATGAGGGTTGGACATGTTTCTAGGTCATTTCATTTTATTAAAACATTATTCTTACCTTAAACTACACTAATTACCTCTAATCGTGATTAAAAACTTAATAAGTTACTATTTACCAAAAAATTATTCTAATCCCATTGAACCACATTTTAAATCTTAATGACAACCATGTATGTAGGATTTTTGAAATTCAAAACACAAAGATGAAAAAATTTCATTTAAACAGAAAAATCAGTTTTTATAAGTACCACTTAGTGGTTTCACTATTCATTAAAAATTGATGTTTTTCAGAAAATTACCAAAAATTCACCCAAAGCTATATTTTATATTACAAATTCAAAAATGATGTCTATTTTAAAAAATTCACAACATATAAGTTGAATTAATTAATTTAATAATTAATTCCCACTGTCAAAACAAATAGCATGTTTTTATGAAACCAAATGTATCAAAAGATTGACCCTAGTTTACGTCTGATTTCAATGTGAAATTAATTCCAACAAACACTATTGGATTAAATGGTAAAAATATATTATAATTTCTATTTAATAACAATTCAAAAGATAATCTAATCATATAAATAAATTAGATTAAAAAGAGGTTTTGAATTAAAATACAACATTTTTTTACTATTCATTAAAAATTGAACTTTTTTGGAAAAATACCAAAAATTTACACAAAGTAAATTTTGATGTCCCGATTATAAAGAAGAATTTTATTTTGTCAAATATAAAACATAAAATTGTCAAAAGGTGGATTTAAAATAGGTTTTCCATCAAAAGGTGGTTAATCGAACTTTTAAGGAAATTTGGAATGTTTACGCTTAAAATTAGATTCATTCGCATTTTTAATCCTCTAACATTTATTGTAAAAAGTAAAAATATTTGACAAACATATATAATCATTTTATAGTTAGTTCTGTTCATTCCCGCCATTACAACAGCTCGGCAATAACTACCATTTAAAATAATATTATTTTATTATTAGAGTGCAACGTAAGATTCCCAAGAAACTCGTTGTTGCGTATTGGGTACGCCATCGAGCATAGATTCCCCTTTAAAGTAATATTAATATTTTATTCAAAAATATGGATAAATATAAAAATTTCATATTCTATACTTAACTAGGGTGTTACATCCTTCCCCCCTTTTGGAAATTGTGTCTTCGCAATTTTATAATTGGGCTCGGAAACATCCTTGAAAGTCCCACATCGGAACAAGTGTCGGTAAAACAATCACTTTAAAATAAACAATGAGAAGTAAAGAGGTCACCCAAGTTAACCCATACAAGGATTCGATGTAGGAAAACATGGACATGGAGGAGAAAACATAGGGTCATGTTCTGATGGAGAGTGATAGAATAAATGTTTAGGAGAAAGTTAACCACAAGAAAATCACAAACTTGTGATGGGTTAAACTGTATTCAATTCCCCAGTAGGAAAAGTTAATAGGCAACATTTTTTTTAGTTAGGAATTTATTCATAAGGAAACATAATTACTTATCATGTTGAATTTCAACTTTTATTAAATTTCTTACACAAACTCATATTTTCTTCATAAGACGAGTATTTAGGAAGACTTGTTCACTATAATCAACTTCTAGAGAATCACCTAATCCAAAAAAGAGAACTATATACTTCCCATGTCTTTAGACTTTAACCAAAACCAAAACCAAAAAGGTTAGTGCAAGATCAGATAATACCCAAAAAGGATAATCCTTTGTTAAAAAACAAATCTATTATTAATCTCCAAAATTTATCAAATAATACCCAAAGTTCAACAAATACCATTCAATAAACAATTTGTCCATAAAATTCTTCAAAGTAAACCAAACTAAGATTGAAACCCAAATATTTGAAGGATTTAGTCACATAGTTTTCCAAGGTACAAATAAACTTTTATCTCCAAATAACATCAGTTCCTCTTAAATTCTCATATTGAAAAGTAATTAACATCATCACATATCCTCGAAGATAGGTTAATAATTTCCATAGATAACCCAAAATAAACTTACTCTTGATTCATAAAATCAACTAACTAAAAATAATTAGTCAAAATAACCAGGGACTTCACGTAGTCCAGTGGTAGGCGATAAATACCAGTCGCACTTTGGTTGTGGGTTCGATTCCCACAGCTTTGTCCGACGCGACGGGTCGCCACACGGTCTGTGTGTTGTCCTTTTTCCAAAACTACATAATTATTAAAACATTCACCGAAACGAGAAAAAATATTCAAAAAAATAATCATAAAATAGTTTAACCTGAAGTTTATCTCATGCCTTTCATTTTCCATCATAAAATATAATAACCCATAATTACCTCAAAAGTAAGGATCATATAAACCCTAATGGTTACCTTTATAATTTTTACCTGAACTTCCACATTGATTGGTCATCTCATAAATGATGCATTACAGAACATAGCAAGGTTCAAGTGGATGACCATGATTCCTTAATAGTTGGTTTAGAACAACCATGAGTTTCCTCATATAATACCCCATTTCATCCAGTCTCTTAATTAGAGAACCACCACAGTTTCATTCAAACCTATTGTCACTTTGGTGCCTGCTAGATCCATCCATTCACTAAAAACAGAAATGTCAGTGTGATTATATCAACAAAACCATCATGTACTAATGAGGAAGATAACCACTAAGATATACATACTTATTCACTTTATCAAAAACTAGGACTCTTTCTGAAATCCTAACCATTATGGTAATGTAACTTATGCTTAGAGGATACCCTAACCTCTAAAGTTATCTAAACCGACCTCTGATACAAATTATAAGGCACCATCCTTAAACCTTACTTAATCATGAGATATTACAAGATTACACATTGAGGATCTTTTCAGGTTTAGATTTTTAGAGAATTAGATCATAAAACTTCCATTATATTCCACATTTAAACAAAGTGGTTACATAAAAGATAGTTTTCATTTTTCCCATCAACGGAAACATTTTTAAAATAAAACATGGATTATTTCATGAAACTTCCATGACATTATCATCATATCATGTACCATTCCCTTGACCTATGAAAAACATTTCAAAAACTTGGGATGAGCATAAAAAGCTCAGTAAGGTTTATAAAATGTATGGAAAGGAAACATGAGTACATATATACATAAGAATTAAATCATACACTACCCATAAAACATATGCACTTTAACATACCTCATAAAATCATAAATAAATCCTAGAAATCATAAGACAGAAAGGTAACTTGAGGCTTTCATATCATTCTTACATAGTGAGTAACCCTCTAGGTTACGTTTGGAATACCCATCACAGTATATTCCCTAAATCTCTTCGGAAAAACCTTAATTCTTAACTCCTTCGTGTTACCCAATGCATTGGAGATCTATATCGGGCTCACCCGCACTTAGTTTGTCACGGAATCACCCATCTTCATAACAATTCCCAAGAACCATAACATAATCATACCACATAATACATGCATAAAGAAAACATAACATTTCCACGTTTCAATCACAAGATATCAATAAAACACATTGATAAAAAAACATTATGAAAACCATTTTCAATATCAAAATTAAAGAAAAGAAAAACATGGTATTTATTTTTTAAAAAAAAATAAGGTATGGCTTGTAGAGGAAGCCGAAACTCAAATAATGGTCACGGTGGAGAAGAAGTCGTTGTTGCCACATACGTACGACAAAAACATTCCCTTTTTTCATTTAGTAAAATGCTTCGTATAAAAAATATTCCTTTTTGGATAAATGTAAAAGTCAAAGGGGTTAATACACCGTATAAAAGACGGTTGTGTATAAAACAAAATATGCCTCAATGAATGGAGATTGAGACGAAGTCCATTACAAAGACGGTATCCTTGGTTTAAGGATAAATCAATTACATAATTATGTGTGAAAAAAGAATACACCAAATATAAGTGGATATTAAGTATAAAACAATCAGAGTTTATTCACACATATTCATAGAACGACATATTCAAGGAGTACATGTTTATCCTAAAGAATCAAATTTGGGTTAAGAAGTTCCCTTGCAAAAATTTGATAGCCTAACGGCGTCACTACAAAATTCAGAAAATGAGTTGATGAGAGATAAAAAGGGTATCTCATCACATGGACATAAAATTTAAATCAATAAGGATATAGAATAACATATCCCAATATAATAGTATCTTAATTAAAAGACATAACAAAACAAGTCTTTTAAAAAGAGGAGGTTGAAAGGTTCCCTTACCGACATGGGTATCTTTTGAAACATACACCCCGTGAAAGAAGTACAATAAAACATTGATGTAAATACTCATAAATGAAATTATATTACACAATGAGTAAAATAATGGGCATTACATACACCACTAAAAGGAAATTGTGGCCAATGTAGCATAAATCTGACGGGAATAAAAGTGAGATGAAAAATCCCTTACGAAAACTCGGTAGCCTAACGGCGCCACTTAAAACATTTAAAAATGGATTAATGAGATAAAATAGGGTCTCTCATCATATTAACATAAAGTTTACAGAAATAGGAATATAAAATAACATTCCCCAACATAACAAAGAGGATCTTAAAAGAAGTGACATAAAGGAGAGTACTTGAAAAGAAAGAGAGAGGTTAGATCTCTTACGAAAATTCGGCAGCCTAACAACGCCACTCATAACATCCAAAATGGATTGATGAGAGAGAATAGGGTCTATCATCATATGAACATAAAAATTACAGTAAGAGTAATATAAAAGAACATCCCAGTAACAATAATGATGAGATTTAAAAGGAATGACATAAAAGAGTGTACTAAAAAAGAAAGAGAGGAGTAGGATCCCTTACCTCAAGTCCAACTTGTCTTGTTCATTTCATTATATTCCTGAATAATAAAATTTGGTCAATTTATAATTTCTTAAGGACCTCATATAAATATTATTATTAAGTTCATATCACATATTTTAATGTTATAATAATTGGTTAATAATATGAGTTCATATCAGACGTTTTTGTCGATGTTTGGTACATGAGTGAAAAATTGAACTTGTTGGAAAATAATTTTCAATGTAGTTATAGGTACAGCATATGCAGAATAGTATTGATGTTTTAAATATCATATATATAGATTATATATTCATTTTATTCTATTCCATAGCATTTGGAGATAAAAATTAAAAGCATCGTTCATGGAGACGGTAGGCCGTACGTACGCATGAACGCTACTTTCATTTTTTGTCATATTAATGGAATTAAAACAAAATGAGAGAGATATGTTTATATATATGTTATAATTACAGAATTATATCCATAATTTAGATGTAATATATTACATATATATCCATTATATATATGTACTTATAATAGTACATAACATTTTGAGATGAGAAATGAAATGTACAGTTCATGGAGACGGTATGTCGTACGTACTCATGAACGCTACTTCCATTTCTATTTCATATTTAATGGAATTAAAACATAATGATACATAATAGTATTTTAATTCCAGTATGGTATCATATATAATATCATTAAATATATCCTTTATACGTACCACATATGGTATGAACGAATCAAATCACTTTGAGGGGGCAGTAGTCCGCACTTCCTTAAATGAAGATATCGCGTTTACCCATAATGGACACCATAAATGTATTCCATAAATGAAAAATACAGAAGATTAAGTAAAACATAAACATATTATATATCATATATAAATATATTGTCATCTTAATGGCCACTTTTGAAGGTGTTAGAAGGATGTTGAACAATCATCTTTTTGTGAGGCAGAAATTCGCCATCCACAGAAATAGAATGTTCTTTAACCATTAGATGTAAGTGTGTGTAATTTTAGCTCGAATACTTCTTATAAAAACATCCTATAATATGATGATACTGTAATTGTTAAAAAAAATGAATAAAAATAGTTTAGGGGGGTGGAGAAGAAAAATAAAACCAAAGGACACAAGTGAAGACATTACCTTAAAATCGGGTAACTCCATTTGGTTTGAGTTCAAAGGATTCCTTGGGAAGACTTCTGCCCAAAGTGAGGCTTAAATGATTTAGATAGAGATGTGTAGAGACAAAATGGGCAGGTATTGTCCGATCCAAAGGCTTTGGATGTGTGGGTAAGGAGGTAGAGGTTGGGGCCTTTTATAAGAGGAGAGGAGGGGCACTCTTGGAAAGTAAAGAAATGTTACATTATTTTAGAATGAGTTTCAGATTTTAATGGTCCCAAATTTATGTGTTTCTAGGATAAGGTGATAAGGATTCTAAATCCAACCATACAATAGGTTTTGGACATGTTTAGGTTATAAAGTTTACATTATCTTTCCATTTTATTTAAATCGTAAAATAATGAGGTCATCGCTGCATCATCATGATGTCATAAATAATTTAATTTATCTAATGTCTGAAAATTATAAAAAAACTACTATGATGTAGGAAATCTTTTTATCTTTCCAATGAATATTTATAGTCAAAAATATAACTTGTATAATCTCATGTAAAAATTGTTTTAGAAAAACATTTCATCTTTGTGTCATTTTTACTTTAACATTAAATAAAAAGGTATTTATGTCATTTTCCAACCAAAGTGGCTCCATGGGGTCCCCAAGTTGACCCATGGATTGTATTTGTCATACATGACACATCTAATGAGGGTTTTACATGTGTCTAGGTCATTTCGTTTTATTAAAACATTATTCTTACGTTAAACTACACTAATTACCTCTAACCGCGATTAAAAACTTAATAAGTTACTATTCACCAAAAAATTATTCTAATCCCATTGAACCAAATTTTACTTCTTAATGACAAACATGTATGTCGGTTTTTTAAAATTCAAAACACAAAAATGGAAAATTTTCATTTAAACGGAAAAATCAGTTTTTATAAGTCACACTTAGTGGTTTCACTATTCATCAAAAATTGAAGTTTTTCAGAAAATTACAAAAATTCACCCTAAGCTATATTTGATATTATGAATTCAAAAATGATGTCTATTTTACAAAATTAAAAAAATTAAGTTTCATTAATAAATTTAATAATAAATTCCCGCTGTCAAAACAAATAGCATGTGTTTATGAAAAAAAATGTATCAAAAGATTGACACTAGTTTAAGTCTGATTTCAAAGTGAAATTAATTCCAAATAACACTATTAAATTAAATGGTAAAAATATATTCTAATTTCACTTTAAAACAAATTAAAAAGATAATATAATCATATAAGTAAATTAGATTAAAAAGTTGTTTTGAATTAAAATACAACATTTTCACTATTCATTAAAAATTGAACTTTTTCGGAAAAATACAAAAAATTTACACAAAGTAAATTTTGATGTCCTGATTCTAAAGAAGAATTTTATTTTGTCAAATATAATATAGAAAATTGTCAAAATGTGGATTTAAAAGAGATCCTCCATCAAAAGGCGGTTAATCGACCTTTTAAAGAATATTGGAATGCTAACGCTTAAAATTGGATTCATTCGCATTTTAATCCTCTAACATTTATTGTATAAAGTAAAAATATTTGTCAAACATATATAATCATTTTGTAGTTAGTTCTGTTCATTCCTGCCATTACAACGGCTAGGCATTAACTACCATTTAAAATAATATTATTTTATTATTATAGAGTGCAACGTAAGATTCCCAAGAAAATCGTTGTTGTGTATTGGGTACGCCATCAAGAATAGAGTCCCCTTTAAAGTAATATTAATATTTTATTCACAAATATGGATAAATATAAAAATGTCATATTCTTTATTTACCAAAGGTGTTACACACAATGATGAAAATCATAAAATATCGAACTAATTTATATCCAGCCGGTGAACATGCTCAGAATACCAACATGAAGTAGCTACATGGGAAACCTGTGTGGTCCAGTAATTAATCCATAGTTTTTCCCACAATTTTACCTCAGGATTCGACCCTCATTATAATCAGATCCAATCATGAGGGGGGGCTTTCTTGAAAATACTGATGAATAAAAAAAGACTATGATGATATCTCGAGATATTTAAAAATCCCATGAAGAGGTTAGAATTATTAAAAGGAACTCCAAAACATCCAAAGGTTTGCACAACAGACCTGCACGACCATACTCTGTGGTAAAACTACGAGTCAGAATAATTTCTGTACACCTACGTGGAAGACATGTGCAGAGGACCTATGCGGAGGATCTGTGCAGACAATATCCCTTCGACCAGGCCCCATCTATGACTATAAATTGGACCCTTGGGATCCCCATTTTATGTATTGAAAACGTTGAAAGACTCCCTGATGCTCCCTTTGCATAGATCTTTCTCCAAGATCCCTCAAATTGTCTCAGGTAGCTCTCTAAAGTATGAGAGAAGACATAATTAAATAGGATAAGAATGTTTTGATTGTCTTTAAATATTTACACGTAGGTTCGGTTCCCCTATGTGAAATATATTCTTCAGTCCTAATAAAAACCTGTGTGGCACACCTTTGTGACACACCTGCGCGGTACAACTACACGGCGTAGCAACATGGGGCACATATGCAGCACACTTGTGTGAAGTACCTATGAATAAGTGCATGGTAAATATCCTACATACTAACTAAATTACCATATTTAAATCCATTCAGGGTAGGTAATCTCCTTTAATGGTTCCCTTAACTGAAAGGGGCTATGTTGAAGCCTCCACTAAAACCTCTTGACTTATCAAAACCTTGGTAAAGGAACATTTTCGTGTCTCTTATTTGGGTTTTTATTTCCACAATCATAGGATTCCCACATTTTTCTCACAATGGGATTAGGATCATTGAGTGTGTGTGGGTTTGAATATCCATAATCACAATGACGTTTCTCCCATGAACAGCGTTGGGAAGTTCCTGGTTTTGAGAATTAGTGTTTAGGTCTAGACCTCTGCGTTCCCAAAGAGAAGGAACCATAGATCTCTAGTAGGGAATTTAAATGTCACACTTTCTCTTCCATGAAAGAAAGAGAAAAATCGCTCTCCCCTTTGAGGATCAATTTTAGAGAAACCCTACAGGTGTAATCCCCCAAACATTATCCTATCTTCCTTTCATTGGACCCTTGTCCAATGTAAAGTGAATAGAGGGAGGGATAATAGCCTCTCCAAATTCCATTTTCACCTCGACCTTGTCCATTGTGGCCACTATATGTGCGACCTCTTACACCAGTAGAGGAGGAAAAGTGTGTGTTATTGTTGAATCTTTCACATCCTCTTGTTTCTCACACCGATCCTGACTCACATGGGCATGGATATTTTTGATGATTACAACATTTATACAAACACCTGTGGTGAATAAAAAAATAGAACTCTGATTCCCACCATAATTAAGATACATAGGAATCCATTCTAGGGGATAATCTCACTCGATATCATCATCAAGAATCCAAACCTAATTCCCTTAATCTGGGCATCCTCCTTGGGAATAAGCACCAAATTAAACCCCCAAAATCTTCAAGGAATCCTTTTCAACAAGTAAGCCCAAACTCATTTCTCTAAAAGGACTATACCCTCCTATGAGATCTATTGAAGTACAAGGGATTTGATTCCCATCCACATGGGATATGTAGGAAGAATTCTTTTTATTCAAACCCAACACTTCAAATCAACCATTTTCTCCTTGGGCTATATTCCCAAAAATGTATAATATAACTTGGAAACCCATATTATTTCCAAGTTCCTTTGGTTGCCTCATCATAAGTTTGACAACAAACATGGACTATGCACCATTCACATAGATGTCATTACTACGTGACATTAAACTATACGGTTGGGTCTTTATAACACGACCATAAAATGTATGACGTGTCCCATACGGTGAAACAAACTACGAGGGTTTTGAATCATTTCATAAGGATACGTAGGTATCCAATTTCATAGGTATGATCTCAATATAAAAACAAAAATTCATCTCCCTAGATGATAATAAATTCTAAAGTGCCCCATTGAGTGGCTTAAAACCCAGAATCATCATAAAGATGATTAAAATAATATCGAAATTGTATATGAGATAATACCATTGATGGAGAATCTTGAATACATATGGATATCTATATTAATGAAGAACCTCAAATAAATACAGATGATTCTAATTTTTATACATTTTAATAAGTGATTGAAAATTCCTAGGGAAACATATGTTATAATTGGTGATTAAATAATGATTCATGAAAATACCTTAAATTTATAAAGAGTGTCCTGGAGTAGGAAATAATCCCCCCCAAAAGGTGTGATGAGTCTTACCACACATCCTCTCAACTAATGCACATTCCTATTTATTATAATGTTCAAACTTAACAAACTTCTCACATTGGAAAGCAGGTCCCCTTTGGATAATGAACGATTGGATGTTTCTGATTCCATGCAAAAATCCAATGGAAACCGCATGGAAGTAGTGATTCTTAAAACTAGAACACATGTCTCAAGAAATTAAGAAACACATATCAACACCAACATGCCAATTTTATTCATATTTATCTATCATGTGTTTTTAATTACACTTTGATAAATGAGGGTGATCACAAAACATGTTCAGCCCCGGGGAATCCTTTTCATTTAACTAAGTGTACTTTATTTTCTTGAGTACTATACAATGATTATTCACAGTCTATTGAGGGTGCACAGATAATGACTACCAACGAACATGATTTTAAGAAATAATGCAGCTAGAACAAAGCGTTACAGGATATCAAGGATACCACAGAAACAAGAAATCAACATCCTCACCTTCCCTTCTCTCATTTATGAATAAGGTTTAAAGTAGATTATATCATAACAAACTTAACAATTGTTTTCATCTATGATCAAGGGGAAACACAAGTATACCCATTCAACATGATTCAGAATCTATAGAGAGATGAAGGAAATTCCCCACATTGAGTAATAAGAGAAAATAATTTCATCCTTGCACAAAAAATTTAGGGTTTTATGAGCAGCATGAAGTATTCTAATGGAAAACTAAATATGCTACCACAGAACAGGGAAGTGAAACCATTGGAAAGAAAGTATATAGGAGAACCAAGAGATAATGGAAACATAATAGAATGAGAAAATCCCATCTTATATGAGAAATATCCTATATTAATTGAAAGATATGGTTCTACGACCAAAAAATGTCAGATTGTGGTCACTACCACATGACATGGAAATTTAAAGGTCCCCTGAGCATTCAAATATTAAAATATAATATGTTTCCTTTCAGATCCACTTGTATGTGCTTAAATAAGTTTTACTCATGGTTTTTGTCAAATAAAACATAAATGGGTAGATATTGGTAAAACTATAATTCAATCATTGTGGGGTGAGTCACTATTCAGTGAGTCACTATTGGGAGAGACATAATTCAGTGAGTGACTATTTAGTGAGGCACCATTCGGTGAGGTACTATTCAATGAGACACTCTTTTGTGAGCGACCATTTGATGAGTCACTATTCGGTGAATCACCGTTTGATGAGACACTATTCTGTGAGCTACCATTTGGTGAGTCACCATTCGAAGAGTCACTGTTCGATGAGTCATTATTTGAGGAGATACTATTTGGTGAGTAACAATTGGAAAACATAAAACTGGAAACCTCTTCAAATTAATCTCCATTACTCCCCAACCCCCCCACCCCCAACAATATATTTTCACAATGTAACTGACATGAGAGGTCCATTCCATTAAATTTAATACCTAACAAACTATTATTTCCCATGAGAATTTAAAACCAAACCCAGAAGAAAGAGGGGTTCAAACAACCACCCCATAATATACCTCAAATGGATAAACCCCCTTGTGTTGTTCAAAATTTGAAGTAAAACCTCGTCGTCCATGTAATTTTATTCTGACATCTACTACGTGAAAAAACCCCAAAGTCATGAAATGATACAAGTTACAAAAATATGAATCATGGAGGTCCTTCTTCCATGTAATGATAATATCCACATTGGGTGGCACTAACTCACATGCACGAGTTCTATTGATTCCACAATACTATTTCATTATTAGGGATCTGGTCCTCCCATTACCATATGTCAGGAATCCTGTCAACACATTACAAAACATGGAAAAAACTCTTCTTATAGAGAAAAGATTTAATCATTACATTATAAAGAAATATATAAAAGAAAAACTCAAACCATCTCCGGTTATAGGGAATGAATCTATGCCTCTCACTCCCATGTACTCTTCTCGAGGCCACCATGCCTCTACAACACATGGACTAAGGTAATGGTCCATCCACAAAGCACCTTCTCCAATGAAAACTAAATCTTTAATGGATACTCCACAAATGTTGTGTCTTCCTCGATATCCGGCCTTCCACAGTCATGGATGTGGGATTCATTTTGTATATACTAATAAAGATGTGATTCATAAATGATGTTGTGGATCCTTCTCATCTACGGTTGTAATGCCAAATGGTATTCCACCTTTCCAACTCGTCCCATCACCTCGAAGTGTCTGATAAACCTGGGTCAGTGCTTTCTCCCGCTAGAGAACCTCCCAAGCCCACGTCGAGGGGATACCATCAAAACAATGTGGTCTCTATCCTTGAACTCCAATTGAATTCTTCTGTGATCAACATATGACTTATTCCTATATTGTGCTACCTAAATCCTTTCAGAAAAAAGATGTACCATTTCTATCGTATTATACACCACGTCTGGACCAATAAGTGATTCCTCTTCAACTTCTTTTGTACACAATGATGAACGAAGAAACCTCCCATGCATGCCCTTGAACTGAAAAATAATAATGGAAGATAAGTAGCTATTAATGTATAAAAAATGTACCATAAGAAAATTTCACACCCAAGACCCACCAAAATTCAAGGCGCAAGCTCACAACATTTCCTCTAACGTCTGGATAGTCCTCTTTGTATGCCCATCTGTCTGAGTGTGGAATGTTGTTATGAGGTGTAACTATGTGCCAAAAAATTTTCTAATCCCCTCTAGATTCGTGAGATAAATTGTGCATACCAATAAGAGACAATGGATCTCAGAACCTCAGGAAGTCGAACCATCTCCTCAATATACCTCCTAGCCAAAGTATCTACTACGCTCGACTCCTTGATCACTAAGAAGTGATATAATTTTTTTAGTACTTACACCACTACCCAGAAAACATCCTATACATTGTGATACCTAGGATTCCCAGTTACTAAATCCATCAAGATATAATCACACATACACTCAGTGATCTATAGTAGCTATAAAAAAATGACAGGAACACAATGCTCATCCTTTACCTACTGATGAACTCTACACATTTCCATACACTCCACCACATCCCACTTCACATCGGGCCACCATTTTATTTTAAGTCTCAATAAATCATGGATACACGTTGGTGTATCACCAGCGGTGATCTATAGAACTCACAGAGATATCCCTAGCACATCACCATTAGGGAAAACAACATCTCATAGGACAACATCTGATTCTAACGATCCTCTAGAGCATTATACTAGTCAATGAGATCATTCATCACCTTAGCCTCTGATTATCCACGTTGAGAATCCACAAACTACCACATTTGAGAAGAATTCACTATTATCTGAAACAAACTACCTCCACCAATTTCCATCCCTGCATCCAGGTTCAAGGCATCCAACTCCTACTCCATCCTCTAAGCATCTGTAGATTACCAAACAGCCCCTCTCTGCAAATTACTACTCATGGAATTGAAAAAACATACCTCTTAACTGAGGTTGTAAAGACCCGTAAAATTCAAGGGAAATTTTTTTTCTTAATTTTCTTTAGAATTTTACAAGAGCGCGGTTTCAGACGACACCTGATTCCGAGGCCCGGAGTGCCCGAAATTAATTTCCGAAGTTTGGCTCGGGTACGTTCAGTGAACGAACGAGCGGGAATTCCTAACTTTTGTTCCGGTGCTCGGAATTGAAATCCGAGGGCACCGATGAACTCGCAGCGCCGATATTCGCTTAAAGAGATCTTTTCGGGAGTTTCGTTTGTTGCGGGTTGAAAGTTAGTTTTAGGGGTTTTTTTTAGTTTGAGTTAAATAAAATTTGTATAGAACAAATTTTATTATAACTTGTTAAAACCTACCAAAGGGGGTTGGAAGTGGGACCCACACCCACTTAACCTACCTTGGGAGGATTAAGTGTGGTGGGGCCCACACGAACCCCTAATCCTTTCAAATTCTCTCAACTTGCTTAACCCCTAATTAAATGACTTGAGTTACTTTTAATTATGGGAGTTAAACCTTTTGAATTTCAAACTTTTGAAATTCTATTGTGTTATGTAATAATAAAATTAGTTGTTGTCTTATTTTATTTTGGGTTATTTGTTTGTCTTCTTGAGAGGTGGAGAGCTCTTCTTCTTCTTCAACTCTGACGAAGAACTCGAAGAACGTTCATCTTGACGAAGAACGCTCAAGCTCCGACGAAGAACGCCGCACCTCCATTCTTTGTTTACCGTGTCAACAAAGGGGACGCCACTTCTTCCTCGGACAACCTTCGTCGGCGTACAAGTTTCGCCAACGACGTGTCTCTTCGAACGCATCCCTTCGTCATCGGATTTGACGAACGACTACCGCGACGCCCGACCTCCGCGACGCCGTCTTCCGCGGAATGTAGACGAATCTTCGAACCTTATACCAAGTAGGGGTTGTTGTTTTATTCTTTAATTATTCCATTTCTTGCTCGTGGATCGCATGTCTACGTGAGGCTTTTGAATATTTTATATAAGTGTTATTGTTAACGCGAGGGGGGCCGGACTGCACGAACACGGCCGAACCCCCCTCCATCGTTCTTGTTTATTCTTGCGGGTAGAAGCAAAGTGGCGTGGTGCCGTCGCACCACGCGGATTACCGTGCAATTATTTTACGCGGCGCCGTCGCGCCACGCCGAGGTAGAATCTTCAAGAACGCGACGCCGTCGCGCCGCGTTGAAAGGAATCAAGGCACGGCGAAAGGGGCGCGGTGCCGTCGCACCGCGCCGGACGACGAACACCGCGGCCGGTTCCGGGCCGCGGCGGGGCGAGGAGACCGCGGCCGGTTTCGGGCCGCGGCGGAAGAGAAGACCGGCGACCGGGCCGCCGGCGTCGGAATCCGAAAGGGGGACCGGAATTTCCGGTCCCGTTAGAGAAAACCGGCCAGCCAGCTGGCCGACCAGATACCTTTAAAACCGGGGGAATTAATCCCCCGGCCACCTCATAAAACCCCCCTCTTTATGAGGGGGGCGGTTCTTTGAAGGGAGGGGGGCAGCCGGCCCCCCCGGTTCCGCACCAGCAGGCCCCCCACGTGGGGGGGGGGGGGGGCGCTTTTAAAATAACGGCGCGGCTATGCCACGCCGCCTCTTGGAAAAGCGGGGGATTTGATTCCCCCGCGCAGCCACCTTGCGGCGCCGCCGCGTGCGGCCCCTCGCGGCGCCAGGCCGCCGCGGCCCGCCGCGCCGCCGCGCTATCGTGCCGCCGCGCCGCCGCCGGCCGCCGCCGCCGGCCACCGCGCCGCCCCAGGGGGGGTCGGGCCGGGTCGGCCCGGACCCGGACCCCCCCGTTTCGAACCAGAATCGGTTTTTGGCCCATAACTTGAGCCTCGGACCTCCGATCGACGAACCGTCATCGGCAACGCGATCCTTGGATCGAGAAGGTCGTTTCGGTATATCGCACTCATGGTTTCGGATTACTTTGAGTTCGGCCGGGTTGGTTCGTTCACGAAACCAACCGGGCCTTCGGAGCGGAAACGCTCATATCTTGAGCTACGAACGTCCGATTGACGCGCCGTCAGTCGCGTTGTGTTCCTCTTAGTGAGACGGATCTTTTGGAATACTCCACCCGAGGTTTGGACGCAGGTGGAGTACGGTCGGGTTGGTTTTTCCTTAAAAACCAACCGGGCCCCGGAGACGAAAATGCCAATAACTCTCAGACCGGGCGTCCGATCGACGCGCCTTCTGTTGCGTTGAGTTCCTGTTGACGATACGGAACTTTTGGATACATCAACTCTAGTCTTCATGACAGTTGATGTATCAGCCTCTCGGTTCGTGGAGCGGACCCTCCGAACGAGCTTGCTGTGTGCGGGAACCCTAGTGCTGGCTGCGACTGTTACTGTGACTACTACAGCTACGACTGCTACTGTGACTGCGACGACGACAGTACAGAGATCCTGTGTGGATTCGACGACGACAGTACAGAGATCCTGTGTGGATTCGACGACGACGACTACAGCACTCAGCGATCCTACGTGGATCAGTGCTACAGGTCCTGTGTGGGCCCGATCCTGTGTGGGTCCGCGCTCAGCGGTTCTGTGTGAGCCAGCGCCTACAGGTCCTGTGTGGGCCCGATCCTGTGTGGGTCTTTGGGGGGGTTAGTTACCTATCGATCCTTCGTGGTTCCGACGACTTAGATGGATCAGTGATCATCTTTATCGTCCTTGAAGAAGTATACCTGTGTGAGCTGAATCCTTTTTCTTTCCTGTGTGGATTGTGTTGTGCAATCCTGTGTGGTTTACGTTTTGCTTTCCTGTGTGGAATACGTTTACTATCCTGTGTGGACTGAGTTGTACTTGGGCTCGGAGGTTAGAGCGTATTTGAATTGATGACTTAGGTATATGTATGGGCATATACCTAAGCAGTGTCAGTTATTACTTCGTGATTGTTACTTTTCTTCGTGGTTTATCCTTTGTGGACTTGAGAGACCTTCAGGGGTCTCAGGGTCCCTACTGAGTAGCTTATACTCACCCCGGCACGGGCTTTGCCCGCACTACGTTGTGTTGGTTGCAGACGACGGACAGCGTTGACCTTAGCTGAGGCTTGCAGAGCGGAACGGTACCCGGAGGTGGACCACTGGGCGGGACGTGCACGGAGCAGACGGCGGAACCCGTGGAGCAAAGGAGCTATCTGTACCCACCCTTCAGGTGGTATTTCCAGTGGACAGCTCGGAGTAGCGGCTTTTACTTTTCAGTTGCTGTTTTTCCCTTTCGAGTTGTACTTTACTTTCAGTTTGGGTTTGTATTCTGGCCCATTTACTTTTCCGCACTTTCAGTTGTACTCTGCTTTTGTTTAGTGTTTACTTTCCGCTTGCTGACTCTGTGGTGTTTGTTTACTTTACAAAGGCAATGCCTTCCCTTTTTACCAGGATTTACGCCTTGGTGCTAGTCTCCATCCCCTGGCCTATGGAAGGCGGGCTTGGGGTAGTCACGGCACGGACCACGAGGGCGGGTCGTGACAAATTGGTATCAGAGGAGTTCGGTTCTACCGCGAACTCTAATCTTTTCTATGTGAAGCAATAATGTTTAGCGTATTGAGTGTGGTTATCAGTCCAGGGAATCCAGTGTTGGTGCGGCGGCCGACGTATCCGTACACCAGGACCCTGACTTCTGATTTCCGACTTAATACACGAAAACATTGATTGCGTGTGTGTTTCAAAGTTTTCTTTGTGATTACTTATATCAGCTCACCAGGTATACTGTTTTGACCGTGGCGCACCTGTTTCCTTTTCAGGATGGCCCCACGACGACAGCCAGCTAGGGTTCCGAGAGTCGAGCGAGACGACAACCCACCGAGCGACGAGGCCTCGGTGCAGGGCCCTTTTCCAGTAGTGGCACCGGCGGTAGCTTTACCCGCCGATCCCCCGATGCTTCCAGCAGCAGCCGCTGACGATGCACGTCGCCTCAGCGCACTGCATGAGTTTCAGCGCCAACGACCGCCCAGGTTTCGCGGGGAGACGGATCCCCAGGCAGCAGAGGACTGGCTGGAGGCAGTGGTTCGAGTGTTTAGGCTAGTGAGGACACCAGCAGACCTCATGGTGATCCTCGCTGCGAGCCTACTACACGCAGCAGCAGGACGATGGTGGAGCTTGATGCTTCAGGTGCACGATGAGGCATCTCTACTTTGGACGGACTTTGAGAGCCTCTTCCGCTCGGAGTTCGTCCCAGCCACCCTTCGTGCGGTGCGTATCCAGGAGCTTCTACAGCTGCGGCAGGGCAGCATGACGGTCGCTCAGTACTCGGCGAGATTTACCGATCTCTCGCGCTACTCGACCGACACGGTACGAGACCCATTCTTCCGGGCCCGGACCTTCGAGCAGGGTTTGAGACACGAGATCAGGGCATCGCTGATCTCCCTCAGCATACCGACTCAGACAGGAGTACTGGAGCGGGCCCTTCTGATCGAGAGCTTCCTTGCTGAGTCTACACCAGCACAGCGACCCACCGCAGGGCGGCACGTGGCAGAGTCATCTGCAGCAGGCAGTCGACGGATGACTCAGGGGTCCAGATAGACCAGACCTTCGGGCAGACGATCTCAGGGCACTGGCTCAGCAGTGCGGGGCACACAGCGCGGAGCCAGTCTTACGAGAGGCAGACAGTGCTACTCGTGCGGCGGGCAGGGCCACATGGCTCGTGACTGCCCGACCCACCGTGCCGAGGAGCAGCAGACGATTGAGGGACCACCGAGGAAGAGGCAGAGGGTCGACCGTGGAGGTCCGCAGGGAGGAGGCGGACGAGGCAGAGGAGCTGGACGAGCAGCCGGTGGTGGGCGACGCTTTGAGGCTCTGCCACCACCACCACCAGGGGGTCCACCCCGACCACAGGGAGCTGGCAGGCAGCGACAGGCACAGCTCCAGGCAGCAGAGGCCTACGACCACGGTGCACCCGAGATGATTCGAGGTACTATCTGTGTCTACTCCACCCTTGCTGCAGTTTTTATAGACACATGAGCGAGTCATTCTTTCATAGCCGCTGCCCTTGTTCGGAGCTCGGAGATTCCGACAGAGCCGTTGGCTCGATCCTTACGGCTAGAGACTCCTACAGGAGCAGACTCGACGATTACGCACTGGTGCCGGCAGTGTGAGCTTACTCTAGGAGGCGAGAGCTTCGGCTGGGATCTTCTTTTAGCAGCGTCGAGGCCTTACGATGTCATCTTGGGAATGGATTGGCTATCTACGTTCCATGAACAGATTGACTGTTTTAGGCGCAAGGTGCGTTGTGTACGCACCGACGGGAGCAGGTTCACCTTCACCGGCGAGAAGGGAGCCTTAGCAGCACAGGATGGACTTCCGCGGAGGAGAGGACAGCCCATCACTCATCAGTTGGCTAGCCTTATCCTCGGAGCAGTTGACGTGCGGAGTCCTGGTTTTCCTGCAGTGGTGGATCAGTTTGCGGACGTTTTTCCCGATGACGTTCCAGGGCTACCTCCTCGCAGAGAGGTAGACTTTTATATTGACTTGTACCCCGGGACAGCCCCGATATCCACTCCAGCATATCTGATGGCCCCCGCCGAGCTTCGAGAGCTACGGGTACAGTTGGAGGACTTGCAGGGCAAGGGGTTCATCCGACCCAGTGTTTCACCCTGGGCTTCCCCGATATTGTTCGCCAAGAAGGCGGACGGGAGCTTGCGACTTTGTGTTGACTATCGTCGCCTGAACCAGGTGACAGTGAGGAACAAGTATCCGCTACCGAGGATTGACGACCTCTTTGATCAGCTCAAGGGAGCACGGTGGTTCTCGAAGATAGACCTCAGGTCAGGCTATCATCAGCTCAGAGTCAGAGACGAGGATGTGCAGAAGACCGCCTTCAGATGTCGGTATGGCCAATATGAGTTCTTGGTTATGCCTTTTGGTATAACCAATGCTCCACCAGTGTTCATGGCTCTCATGAACAGGATCTTTCAGCCATACCTCGATCGGTTTGTCGTGGTCTTCATCGACGACATTCTGATTTACTCTACGACAGAGGAGGAGTACGCCTATCACTTGCGAGTTGTTCTTGACACACTCCGAGAGCACCAGCTTTATGGTAAGCTCTCGAAGTGCCAGTTCTGGATACGTGAGGTCCACTTCTTGGGACACGTTATCTCTGAGGCGGGAGTTGCAGTGGATCCTGCGAAGATTGAGGCTGTGTTAGCATGGGAGCCACCCAAGAGCGTGACTGAGGTTCGGAGTTTCTTGGGACTAGCTGGATACTATCGGAGATTCGTGCCAGACTTCTCTAGAGTTGCGGCATCACTCACAGCTTTGACGAAGAAGGGGAAACCCTTCGTGTGGTCTGACAGATGTCATCAATGCTTCCAGGAGCTGAGACAGAGATTGACTAGAGCACCTATCGTGAGGTTGCCCGAGGAGGGAGTAGGGTACGTAGTCTACTGCGATGCATCAGGGACCGGACTCGGATGTGTTCTGATGCAGGAGCGGGCAGTGATCGCCTATGGATCACGTCAGTTGAGGCCGCATGAGCAGAACTACGCTACCCATGACCTGGAGTTAGCAGTAGTGGTCTTCGCTCTGAAGACATGGCGACACTATCTGATGGGCGAGCACTTTATAGTCTTTTCTGATCATCAGAGTCTCAGGTATATCTTCTCGCAGAAGGACCTGAACCTGAGACAGCGACGATGGCTCGAGTTCCTCCAGGACTATGACTTTGAGATAGTCTATACTCCTGGGAAGGGGAACGTAGTAGCTGATTCCCTCAGCAGGAGGACGGGCATTCAGCTACTTGAGGAGGCGACGGAGCAGCTAGCCTCTTTGCAGATATCCTTCGTGGATAGAGATGGAGCAGCCTTTCTTCAGTCTCTCACAGTCACCCCTTCACTACTGCAGCGAGTCAGGGAGACACAGCGTGGGGACGCTGACTGTGAGACACGGCGTGCACAGATATCCTCGGGACAGGCACCTGATGGTTTCTCCCTTGGAGAAGAGCACGACATCCTTTTCCGAGGACGTACCATGGTACCAGTCGCATTGCGAGAGGAAGTACTCAGAGAATTTCACACTTCTCCTTTAGCGGTACATCCTGGAGTGGCGAAGATGTATCAGGACCTCAGACGACAGCATTGGTGGCCGGGTATGAAGAAGGATGTAGCAGAGTTCGTTTCTCGATGCCTCACCTGTCAGCAGGTGAAGGCAGAGCATCAGGTACCAGCAGGCTTGGTACAGCCCTTGGAGGTTCCGGAGTGGAAGTGGGACGACATATCTATGGACTTCGTGACTGGACTTCCACGCACTTCCAGAGGTCACGACTCCATCTGGGTGATTGTTGACCGACTCACCAAGTCGGCACACTTCTTACCCATTAGAGAGCAGGGCTCAGTTGAGAGCTTGGGACGTCTCTACGTTCAGGAGATTGTGCGGCTCCACGGCGTGCCATCATCTATCGTTTCCGATCGAGATGCCCGCTTTACTTCCCGGCTTTGGAAGGGGTTACAGGAGGCGTTCGGTACGCAGCTACGTCTTAGCACAGCTTTTCACCCTCAGACGGATGGTCAGACGGAGAGGACCATTCAGACTCTCGAGGACATGCTCCGCGCATGTGTCCTCGACTTTGGTCGTAGCTGGGAGGACCACCTACCCTTGGTGGAGTTCGCTTACAACAATAGCTACCACTCCACTATCGGGATGGCACCGTACGAGGCGTTGTACGACCGACCATGTAGATCTCCTTTGTGCTGGACAGACCCTGGGGAGTCAGCACTGGTGGGACCGGAGATGGTCCAGGCCACGACAGAGAAGGTCCCGGTCATCCAGGAGCGGATGAGGACAGCCCAGAGCCGGCAGAAGTCATACGCTGACAGGAGGCGGAGGCTACTGGAGTTCGAGGATGGCGACCACCTCTTCTTTCGGGTCTCACCTCGACGTGGTATTCGGAGATTTGGCCGAGGCGGCAAGTTATCTCCGCGCTTCATCGGACCTTTCCAGATTCTCAGAAGGATTGGTGAGGTGGCTTATCGCCTGGCTCTACCACCTCAGTTGCACCGGGTGCACGACGTCTTCCACGTATCTCAGTTGAGGAGATACGTGCACGACCCGACGCACATCATTGACCATGGGGAGCTTGACGTTGACGATGGGGCGACTTTTACGGAGGTCCCGGTGGAGATAGAGGATCGACAGGAGCGGGTCCTGCGTGGGCGATCGATTCCTCTTGTGCGGATCAGATGGCAGCACGGGAATCTCCAGGAGAGCACATGGGAGCGGGAGGCTCAGATGCGTGCTCAGTACCCTCATTTGTTTCCCTAGTTTTTGATGTATCTTTACGGGGACGTAAATCCCTGAGGTGGGAGTAATGTAAAGACCCGTAAAATTCAAGGGAATTTTTTTTCTTAATTTTCTTTAGAATTTTACAAGAGCGCGGTTTTAGACGGCACCTGATTCCGAGGCCCGGAGTGCCCGGAATTAATTTCCGAAGTTTGGCTCGGGTACGTTCAGTGAACGAACGAGCGGGAATTCCTAACTTTTGTTCCGGTTCTCGGAATTGAAATCTGAGGGCACCGATGAACTCGCAGCGCCGATATTTGCTTAAAGAGACCTTTTCGGGAGTTGCGTTTGTTGCGGGTTGAAATTTAGTTTTAGGGGTTTTTTTTTAGTTTGAGTTAAATAAAATTTGTATAGAACAAATTTTATTATAACTTGTTAAAACCTACCAAAGGGGGTTGGATGTGGGACCCACACCCACTTAACCTCCCTTGGGAGGATTAAGTGTGGTGGGGCCCACACGAACCCCTAATCCTTTCAAATTCTCTCAACTTGCTTAACCCCTAATTAAATGACTTGAGTTACTTTTAATTATGGGAGTTAAACCTTTTGAATTTCAAACTTTTGAAATTCTATTGTGTTATGTAATAATAAAATAAGTTGTTGTCTTATTTTATTTTGGGTTATTTGTTTGTCTTCTTGAGAGGTGGAGAGCTCTTCTTCTTCTTCAACTCTGACGAAGAACTCGAAGAACGTTCATCTTGACGAAGAACGCTCAAGCTCCGACGAAGAATGCCGCACCTCCATTCTTCGTTTACCGTGTCAACAAAGGGGACGCCACTTCTTCCTCGGACAACCTTCGTCAGCGTACAAGTTTCGCCAACGACGTGTCTCTTCGAACGCATCCCTTCGTCATCGGATTTGACGAACGGCTACCGCGATGCCCGACCTCCGCGACGCCGTCTTCCGCGGAACGTAGACGAATCTTCGAACCTTATACCAAGTAGGGGTTGTTGTTTTATTCTTTAATTATTCCATTTCTTGCTCGTGGATCGCATGTCTACTTGAGGCTTTTGAATATTTTATATAAGTGTTATTGTTAACGCGAGGGGGGCCGGACTGCACGAACACGGCCGAACCCCCCTCCATCGTTCTTGTTTATTCTTGCGGGTAGAAGCAAAGTGGCGTGGTTCCGTCGCACCACGCGGATTACCGTGCAATTATTTTACGCGGCGCCGTCGCGCCACGCCGAGGTAGAATCTTCAAGAACGCGACGCCGTCGCGCCGCGTTGAAAGGAATCAAGGCACGGTGAAAGGGGCGCGGTGCCGTCGCACCGTGCCGGACGACAAACACCGCGGCCGGTTCCGGGCCGCGGCGGGGCGAGGAGACCGCGGCCGGTTCCGGGCCGCGGCGGAAGAGAAGACCGGCGGCCGGGCCGCTGGCGTCAGAAGCCGAAAGGGGGACCGGAATTTCCGGTCCCGTTAGAGAAAACCGGCCGGCCAGCTGGCCGGCCGGATACCATTAAAACCGGGGGAATTAATCCCCCAGCCACCTCATAAAACCCCCCTCTTTATGAGGGGGGCGGTTCTTTGAAGGGAGGGGGGAGCCGGCCCCCCCGATTCCGCACAAGCAGGCCCCCCACGAGGGGGGGGGGGGGGGGCGCTTTTAAAATAACGGCGCGGCTATGCCGCGCCGCCTCTTGGAAAAGCGAGGGATTTGATTCCCCCGCGCGGCCACCTTGCGGCGACAGCCGCGTGCGGCCCCTCGCGACGCCAGGCCGCCGTGGCCCGCCGCGCCGCCGCGCCGCCCCAGGGGGGGGGGGGGGGTCGGGCCGGGTCGGCCCGGACACGGACCCCCCCGTTTCGAACCAGAATCGGTTTTTGGCCCATAACTTGAGCCTCGGACCTCCGATCGACGAACCGTCAGCGGCAACGCGATCCTTGGATCGAGACGGTCGTTTCGGTATATCGCAGTCATGGTTTCGGATTACTTTGAGTTCGGCCGGGTTGGTTCGTTCACGAAACCAACCGGGCCTTCGGAGCGGAAACGCTCATATCTTGAGCTACGAACGTCCGATTGACGCGCCGTCAGTCGCGTTGTGTTTCACTTAGTGAGACGGATCTTTTGGCATACTCCGCCCGAGGTTTGGACGCAGGTGGAGTATGGTCGTGTTGGTTTTTCCTTAAAAACCAACCGGGCCCCGGAGACGAAAATGCCAATAACTCTCAGACCGGGCGTCCGATCGACGCGCCGTCTGTTGCGTTGAGTTCCTGTTGACGATACGGAACTTTTGGATATATCAACTCCAGTCTTCGTGACAGTTGATGTATCAGCCTCTCGGTTCGTGGAGCGGACCCTCCGAACGAGCTTGCTGTGTGCGGGAACCCTAGTGCTGGCTGCGACTGTTACTGTGACTACTACAGCTACGACTGCTACTGTGACTGCGACGACGACAGTACAGAGATCCTGTGTGGATTCGACGACGACAGTACAAAGATCCTATGTGGATTCGACGACGACGACTACAGCACTCAGCGATCCTACGTGGATCAGTGCTACAGGTCCTGTGGGGGCCCGATCCTGTGTGGGTCCGCGCTCAGCGGTTCTGTGTGAGCCAGCGCCTACAGGTCCTGTGTGGGCCCGATCCTGTGTGGGTCTTTGCGGGGGTTAGTTACCTATCGATCCTTCGTGGGTCCGACGACTTAGATGGATCAGTGATCATCTTTATCGTCCTTGAAAAAGTATACCTGTGTGAGCTGAATCCTTTTTCTTTCCTGTGTGGATTGTGTTGTGCAATCCTGTGTGGTTTACGTTTCGCTTTCCTGTGTGGAATACGTTTACTATCCTGTGTGGACTGAGTTGTACTTGGGCTCGGAGGTTAGAGCGTATTTGAATTGATGACTTAGGTATATGTATGGGCATATACCTAAGCAGAGTCGGTTATTACTTCGTGATTTTTACTTTTCTTCGTGGTTTATCCTTTGTGGACTTGAGAGACCTTCAGGGGTCTCGGGGTCCCTACTGAGTAGCTTATACTCACCCCTGCACGGGCTTTGCCCGCACTACGTTGTGTTGGTTGCAGACGATGGACAGCGTTGACCTTAGCTGAGGCTTGCAGAGCGAAACGGTACCCGGAGGTGGACCACTAGGCGGGACGTGCACGGAGCGGATGGCGGAACCCGTGGAGCAGAGGAGCTATCTGTACCCACCCTTCAGGTGGGATTTCCAGTGGACATCTCGGAGTAGCGGCTTTTACTTTTCAGTTTCTATTTTTCCCTTTCGAGTTGTACTTTACATTCAGTTTGGGTTTGTATTCTGGCCCATTTACTTTTCCGCACTTTCAGTTGTACTCTGCTTTTGTTTAGTGTTTACTTTCCGCTTGCTGACTCTGTGGTGTTTGTTTACTTTACAAAGGCAATGCCTTCCCTTTTTACCGGGATTTACGCCTTGGTGCTAGTCGCCAGCCCCTGGCCTATGGAAGGCGGGCTTGGGGTAGTCACGGCACGGACCCCGAGGGCGGGTCGTGACAGAGGTGTAATAGATATCTAAGTTGTTGTACTTTAGAATCTCCACCCACCTCTATTTCCAAAAGTTCATGTCCTACTGGGAGAATATATACCTCATGATCTTGTTATACTTGAAAACCACACAGTTATCCACAATGTGGTAGTGTCACCAAAACATTAGAAAAAAAATGATTTGTGTAAGATCCAGATCATTGGTGGAATAGTTATGTTCTTGTGGGAACAACTACATGGACCCATAATAGATCCCTCTCTAATACTTTATCATCACACATCCCAATCCAAGAGCGTAAGTGACATAGAACACCATGAATATAACACCCTCCTCTTGAAACTAGATCATCGGAGCACTGACTAACTTCCCATTTATAAAGATAAAATATTTGTGACACTATTGACTCAACATAAATTCTTGGTAAATTCTATACATAGATGTCAATGTTGATGATACTAAAGCGAAATTAGGTAAAAATCTTTGATAAAATCGTACGGGAATAAGAAAACTACAAACCTATGTCACATTCTTAGGTGCATCCCATGAAACAACATCCTTGAACATCATTGGTTCCACTGCCACAACCTGATGATACACTACTGGTCCAAGGATGTGGTCCTCCAGTTTCTAAAACATGCACAAGGACACCATTCCGTAGAGATGGTGGAATCAAAGGACTTCTAGGACAGTCCTGATATGCTTGACATTATCCTTCTCTGAATTCGAGAAATCCAGGATGTCATTGATGAAGATGATGATGAACCGATTCAAAAACTTAGGGGAGACAGATTCCATGAGCCCCGTGAACACAACTTCCACATTCGTAACATCAAATGAAAATACCAAGAACTCGAAGTGACAAATCACGTGCCTAAAATAAGACTTCCTAATTACACCCTCTTTCACCCTTACCTTGTGATATCCAGACCACAAATCGATCATAGAGAACCAAACTTCTCTCCTCATCTGTTTGAAATGAATTTCAATTCATGGGATAGGTTTATAGTTAAATACCATTAAATGATTCGTTCATCCGTAGTCTATGTACATCCTATGAAAATCATCTTCCTTATTAAAAATAAGACTGGAGCACCCCACTAGGAAACACTCGGACAGATAAAAACATTCTTCACCAGATCGTTAATCTGACTCTGCAAATCTCGCAACTCGAAAGGCGCAATCCGATATGGAGCTATCGAAATCACAGGACACCATGTTTTATGTCCACCCTAAACTCAATGTCACGTTGAAGGGGTAGTGTCACAAACTCAAATGAAAAGGCATCCATGAACTCCCAAACAATTCTAGGAACCCCAACCATCTCAGCATCCACTGATTTGACTAAAATATTGATCAACAAGAAAATAATAGGCTCCACATTCTAGCTTCCCACATGAAAATTACACATGACAAAGAAAGATACACATAGGCCATCTATTTTAGAAAACATGACTCTCCTATAGATGAAATTGATAACAGAACGCATTGAAAAATATTAGTCAATACCAAATATGTCTTTGTGTGGAAACATATGTAGTAGAAAGACGTCACCGCTGGACAAATTCAGCATCAAAACCAGTTTACATCCCCAAAAACATCAAACAAGATGGTATGATTTCCGAAAGGTGTACTAAAAATAGGTTCATGGAAATTTCCTCTATGTCTGGTCCCATTGACTTGTCCAAACTAGGTAAAAAAGGATATTGAGGCTCCTGAATCCAACAAGGAGAAAACAAGATTACTAAACATGCTGGTTGTAACTCGAATGATCTCCAGCCCCAGTCGGGCAGATGGCTCTACAGCATGAAACTACCCGTCCATATCTTATTTTTCCCTCATATGATAGCCACCTCCTGAACATTCCATGGTCATGCTACCTAATAGAAACAATGAGGTCATATTGTGGATAATCTATCTCATATCAGTGTATTAAGATCCTACTATCCCTATGGTTGGAAATTTCTGGATAGCATTGATTATAGAGGAAGAGGTTCATAACTGAAACAATCGGGGTCAACTCCCAACTAGCTGAATCATCGAAGGCACAAAATCTAGATACATGATTCTAACAACCATCCCATTTAAATAATATGGTTGTAATATTTATTGTAGTAAACCTCCTTGGGAGTTAATCATTTCCACTACCTTATCCTCATACCAAACATCTATGTATGTTGAAGGGTGATTGTAGTAACCGAATACTAAAGAGAAGGACGAAGGTCCTCCTCTAATTGTCTCTCCCGAGACTCCTCATCATGAAAACTATATGAATCAATGTGAAGGAGATCGTAGAACTTGATTCCAACTCCATCACCTATATACACCCCAATTGGAGAGTGTGTAGCTCCTGCAGCTTCTTGTCCTTCATCGTGGAAGAATTTAATTCCACTCGAAACACATTCTTCAAGTCATCCTATGAAACACCGGTCACTTTCCTCTCCCTGATGTAATGTTTCTGCCACTAACATGATGATCCCCTCCTATTGATCACCGAAAGTGGAATATATTACTTTTTCAGATCTTGGATCATTCTGAATGTGATCACCAGATCCCCAAGAAAACTCTCTTTCTCTATATTTTAAATACTGACATCTTATTTTTTTAGGTTTTTCTGCTGGAATGAATGATGTTTAATCTACTATATGTGTCCTCCTACTTTGGATAAACCCACCTTAGATCTACAAGATCTGCCAACTAAGACTTCGTGGTTCGTACCTTACATGGACGACGACCGAGTGACATAACTAAATAGTAAACAGAGAACTCCTAAGCCTGAGTATTAATAAATTTTATTTATAAGTCATCTTAACTCACTATTTATTTTAATTTCCACAGAAGTCCCAACACAAAAAAACCACAAGTCATAATTATGCAAGTTCATTTTCTAGGGTCTCTACTATACAATTAGTGTAGCCTTATATCATTTTTTGGTAGGCCTCACGTCCCTTCATCTGATCAATGGGATCCCTAAAATTTCATTTTCCAACCAGCCTTCCCTATCCTTGTCACGCTCCAAGATCCCATAATATTATTTCCCTACCATCCCATTCAGTTCCCACTAATCCTAACTCTGAACTCTATTCTATCTCTCAACCATCACCTCTGATACCATACTACCAGGAGATTCTATATTCAATATGAGGGAATGGATAAATTTTTTTTGATACCTTCCTTCCAATATATGATGGAGATCTAATCACTCCCCCCCCCTTCAAAGTTCCACCTTCAATAGGACTTGGGGTGGAGACCATTAACAAGGGTACATAAATCTCACTAGAATGAGAGGAATTACCATTTTATAATAAATACTATTTGGAGATAAAATTTAAAATCCAAAAAACAATATAAAAATTATATATATAATGGAAAATAGAATCCAACATATTCATATTTAAAACACATCTAGAAATAAAATGAATACATCAATTTAAGTAACAAAATAAAACTAAGTAGCAACAGAACAACCACCCCAAATGATTGAGCTAATAAGGTCAAGAAATGTCCTCAAGTTCCTCATGGAAAAAAATATTTTTATGTATGTAGGGTTAGAAAAAAATTATACTCAATAGGAAAACCATGTGTCACATGTGCACAAGTGGGAGAACATACTAATTCCCCTGTGAGAAAATAGTATAACCTCAAATGATCTAAATAAGGAATAATAGAAACCCTTGTCTCAGCAAGTCACTCTCACCAATATAACTCATGCCATGTACTGTAATAATATAATCACATCGATTTTTGGGTTCCCCTATCAACTTCCTAGGAGTTATCAACAAATCCCTATTGGTGAACATCCTGGTGTTACCACTATTCCACAAGCCCCACAATCACAACCTACCCACACATACACCTGGTCCAAAAACCACATCCCATACTACCCACATATACCTAGTCCACAACCCCCACACATCTGACCTGAAAACACCTTGGCCGCCCCCTGAAGACACCTGGGGAACATACCACCTCTCACACAACTCGTATCATAAATATGGAAATAGACTGCAAGCCATTACATCATTCTATCATAAACATCCTTCATAAAGATTATATAAGGGATTGAAAGATGACCATAACTTCCATCCAAAAGATGAAGGAGATATAATGGCCCCAGATTCCCTCCTCCAATAGGCCCCAGGGTGGAAACCAGCACTAGGGGTATAGATATCTCACAAGATGTGGAGGCAATACAATTTTCATATAAGAGATGAATAGAAGAAAAGCTGATAAATCTGAAACAACACTAATCATTATATATATAACAAGGAAACTGGAAACCAAACCATGACTTATTAAACAAAAATTCTAGAAATACAATTAAAAAGCCAAATTATGTACCCAAATCAAACTATGCCCCCACACAAAATCCACCGGCAATAACCAATCTAGTATTTTCTCGAATAGTACTCAAGGCATTACTGGGAAGCTGGATATAGTTTTAAATATGTTATGTGATCATAAAAGTATACTTGATTGAAAAAAACTATGTCACTGATACACAAGTGGGAGAACATACTAATGCCCCTCTGATAAAATAGTTGAACCTCAAAAGCACCGAACTAGGTATACTAGCTAACCTGGTCCACCAAGGAACACTTAAAAAATAACACAAGCCAACTAAATTAATAATACATGCACATAGATATTTGGGTACCCACACCAATTCCTACTAGTTAACTACTTATACTTAATATTGAACATCCTTGTCCTACCACTCTTCCAAAAACCCCACAATCACCTCCTTACAACACACAAACCTCGACTACAAACCAAAACCTATCTATCCTTCATACACCAGGGTCACTACCAAGTTTCGTCTCACCAGAAAACACCTAGTCCTATCCCTGATGATTGATGTGAAAAAACCACCTCTCACACAACCAATACCATAAACATGGTAATAGTACTCAATCTATTACATCCATTGTAAATATTCATGCATAATAAATTCATAGAATAGGGAGCGTGGGAGCCAATATCTATCCATCCATCCTCCCATAGATATGTTGGGATAGACACAGTCCCCCATAACAATGGAGGTGTTATGCATGTAGTGCTCAACACGGGTGTGGTGCATATTTAAATCCCAAGGAACAACAATTTTATACATATAGTTCAACAAAAATTTATCCCATCCTATGGGTTTCCAATCAAACAACTCCCTAGACATGCTACCCTTACTGGTACACCGACATGCATAGCCACACACAGAACCACACAAAAACATAAACCCGCCATTTTAATTTAATAGTATGTCATTATTTGTTAAGAAGTTCACTCATTACATTCCAACACTACCAGGGAAACTACCAACCATATCCATAACCCACACATTCAACAACACAACCAGAATTTAGTCCCACTACACAACACTATTCAAAAACCAAAACACAACCCATATGTTGTACCACTAATATACCATTTCATCCATTCCACAATCAATGAATCACTCAACCTGAGATTTCATCACACCTCATACACCACTTCTTACACAAATCCCACAACTACCACCAGCAAACATGCATTTCCACTACACACACATACCCCACCCTACTCACAGATCAAACCCCTCTATCCACCCATGTACTCACAATCATGCTACAAATATCCTTACCATACAACCAAAACAAAGCACAAAACCCAAAAACGCATAGTAGATAGCCACACCAACAATCCAAGTGTATTCTGGTTTATCCAACATGGGTTATTTAATTCCACATTGATAAACATGGGTGATCAAAAAATTGTTTGATCTAGGGGAATATTTTTCATTTTACTAAGTATATGTGATTTGTCATATTAAAATTTACAATGATTATTCCCAAGATATTGATGGTGAGGATACAAGGACCACCAATGACACTCATTTTTAGACAGCATATAACTAGAATAAACTAATATAATAAATTATGGATAACACATAAACAAACAATGAACATCTTAATCTTCCATTCCACCATTTATGACTAAGGTGACAATTAGATTATATTGTATCGCCCTTAATAATTGGTTTCAAGTGCGATCAAGAGGTGACATGAGTATACCCACACCGAATGATAGAAAAACAAAGGAGAGATGAAGGAAATACATATACCTAACAATAGTAGGCCGACAATTCTTCCTTGTGCCAGAAAACTGAGGGTCATGTGAGCAGTGGGGAGGGCTCCATGAAAAACTTGAACTGGTTTCCACAACACTAGGTCATGACACCCTTGGGAAGAAAGGTTGTAGGTGCATGAAGTACAAAATGAAAAATATTGGTAAGGGGATATCTTTTCATAAAAGGTCATGATTCTAACTGTACTAAAACAAATGATTCCAAGGACTATTAAAGTCGGATCATGGTAAAGACCACGTGGCTTGGATGTTTCATGGTCCCATGAGGGTTATGATATTAAGAGATAATTAATATCATTTTAAACATACTAGGAAACCCTGAAACAAGGTTTTAAAAAATATTTAGGCCAAATAAAACATAACAGGGGGAACTGAAAAAACATGAGTTCACTCACCGTCGTGTGAGGAACAGTTGTGTGATACCAGTGATGAGTCACCATTTGGTGAGTTACAGTTCAATGAGTCACCATTCAAGGAGTCACCATATGTTGATTCAATGTTGGAAGAGTTACTATTCAGTGAGTCATCATTTGGTGAGTAACCGTTTAGTGGGTCACTGTTCGGTGAGTTTCCATTCAGCAAGTCACTAAACATTCAGAGAGTAACCGAAATGTGAGTCATCATTTTGGGAGTCACCTTTCTGTGAGTCACCATTAGAAAAATCACCATTACATGAGTCACCATTTAGTGAACTACCATTCTTTGAGACACTGTTCATTGAATGACTATTTTGTGAATTGTCAATTGGTGAGTCACCCTTCAGCAAGTTACAATTTTGTTGAGTCCCCATATAGTGACCGACTATTCAGTGAGTCACCATTCAGTGAGAGAATGAATGGTGAGTCACCGATCAGTGAGATACTATTCTGTTTGTCAATGTTAGTCGATTCATCATTCAACGATTCTCCATTTGGTTGTCTACAATTCAGTGAGTAACTGTTGGAAAACTGAATAATGTCAATCTCTTGAATAAGTCACCAGGAATCCCCAAAACAGCTCCAACACTGTATTTCCTCAATGGAATGGAACATAGTGGTCTTGGACAATAAAATAATTCCATGTTAATTATAAATAATGGTAAAAAGGTAGTTGGAAAACATACAAAAAAACACAAATGTAAACTTAAAGTCATAACATAAAATAGTGATTGAATAAAAAAGAAGAGGGAAATCACATACCCTGAGAGTATGATTCCAAAATCATGGGAGTATATTTTTGAGAGGTTAAGAGAATATTTGGGGGACTATAGAAAGGGGAGGTCATAGTAAGTATGTGATCAATGGTTTATGGTTGAAGAGAAAAAGGATCCTGGTGAGTTTATATATGAATAGAGTGGGGAGTTTTTTTATTATTATTTTACATGGAAATGGGTCAAAAAATTAAAATTACTACTCCATCTGGTGTGGAATTGGGTCATGTTTAAAAAGAAATGATTTTGAACTTTTAAAATATATTATAGGTTTTGGTGTAATTATAAATGATTTATATAATTAATAAAATAAACTCACATTAAATTATTTCAAAATTAAAACAACGATATGGTATGGTATACACATTATTTTATTTATTACACCATTTTGAATCATTATGATGTCATAATACACACTGTATATTTTTTAAAAATTTATTTTGTTACCAAAGATTCAACTACCTCAGAAAGTTATGAAAATTTCACCATAGGATAGTTTCAGTGTGACAATTACAAACAGATAATTCATATTATCAAAATAATTGTATCACCATTTGAATATTCATTTTTAAAGTATATTATATTTTTAATGAGAAATACATTTTTTTTGAAATTAACATTTTTTGAACATTTATAAAAATTATTCTGTACTTCTTAAAAACAATATGATCATTTATATTTAATAATAATATTTTTTAAAATAATTTCTATTAAAATAATATTTATTTTAAAAATATATTATGTGATTAAAAGGAATGTTCAATTTGTAACTCTATATTACGAAAAATTGATATTTTATGTTTTATCATATCAAAATATAATTTTTATCAATACGATTTCATAATATTTTAAAAATTGAATATAATTAGAAAAAAATTTAATCATAATTTAAATTAATATATATACATACATATATATATATTAATTTCTGTCATGTCATAGTTAGACTATTTTTACCAATAATTAACCTATTTTCATTTTTAAAATAGAACTAAATTTCAACTTCTATTACTATTCAATATGTTTAAAATATTAGCTAATATTAATCAATATTATTTCCAATATAAAATAAATTTTAACAATATTAATTCAGGGAGGCTTGATACTATAATTTAATATTAACCCTGTCGACAAGATGGACGTCGATTTTTTGAAAGATAATTTTTTTAAGGAAAATATTATTTAACTTAAACTGTATAAAGAGTAATATTCATTATATGAATTTAATTTCAGAATTGTGGGTATATAATCAAAAAAACATTTAGATCATTTATTATTATGTGTTATTATATTTAATTAATATCAAGAAACATTATAAATTTTGAAACTTTATTGAGAGAACCGTGTGTTAAATCCTAAAAATAAACTTGTATTAAAATATGGTATAAAGATGATTTGAATTTAATTAATTTAATTAAATATTAATAAATAATACCTATTTTTTCTTGAAATAAAATTTAAATAATTATTTTACTTTTGTATTCATTCTTTTTTGAAAAGAAATTCATGTGTGAAATAAAAATGAAAATTTCACAATTCACTGAAAAATCTATATTTTTTGAAATATTAAAAAAAGTATCTCTATGTTAAAATATTGTATGATGATATAAAAAATATAATTTTTTATCATATACATTTTATAAATTTCTATAAAATAATATTATTATTTATAAAAATAAATGAAACTCATTTTTTAGGAAATCTTATTTTGAAGAAAGGAATATGATAAAAAAATTGATAAATTATTTACTATTAATTTATCAACGTATTTTGGATATATATTCATATATATATTTCATAATTTAGTTAATCATCAACATATCATAAAATTTAAAAGATGTTTCAAATGGTCATATTTAATAATTATTTATTGTTTTCATTCATTGTTATGTATCAAATATGATAACAACATAGTTTTCTCTTTTAAAATATTGTGGTGTTACATGCAGCCCCCATTAATAAACGTTATCATTGATAATTAAAACTGAACTCGGTGATTAATTTTTTGAATCTTAATAATATCTATTATGAAGAACAAAAATATAAACATGATAGGTTATTTTAATGAAGGATAATAAATATTAATGGGCATTAAATATCTAGGTTCGCTAAAAAAACTTTCAGTGGGATCTGAAAAAATGTACATAAAATGGAAAACTAAAAAAAAATATCTAATTTTCTTTGATAATGTAATAGTAAGGGGAATTTTAAAAATAAAAAAACAGATGTATTTGATTCATAAAATGACCATCAATTCCTAAAAAATTATAACAGTATTAAAAAAATTATATTAAATATTATGTTTTTGGTGTTAAATAATTCCAATACCATATTGACTATGAACATTAGTGAATATATTTTCAAGACTAGTATAATTAATTAGTTTAATTAATTTCCATTATAATCTCATATTTTTATCCAAACATTGTGAATATAAGATAATTTTTCTATTCCTGATGCCCTAGAATAATGTTTTATCAAATAACGAAATCCACCAAATAATAACTATATATTCATCCTACTTCCACCCTTTGACAAGATTCAATAGAATATTATAGTTTTTAACTTTAAAAATAGTGAACAGACAAACGAGAATCCAATCTACATTAATGGGATAATTAAAAAATGAAATTAATTTCATCAACATATGAATATCTAGGATTTAATATATGTTATATAAATTATAGGTCCTATTAGTTACTCTTATGTTCATTTTTCCATAATAATGGTTCGTAGTGATATTGTTAATTTACCATAGCATATCCCATGTGAGTGTCAAACTAGATGTGCAACAAGGCCCATTGTCGAGCACCAGTTCCCAGTCGTGTATATCTCAACATGGTGTATTCAGGTTTTACCTCTATGTACGTTTTTTTTAGCCACATCCACATATTGTATCTATATTGGAAAGTATATTATTTGGAAAACATTTACCATATACTTAGATAAAATTTAGGACTGGTTTTATACATTATTTTATCCCAAATTATTTCACTATAGTATAATAATCATAATCAAAAAAATAACAAATAAAAATTCATTTCTTAGAAATTATGATGACCTTTATATTTGTTACACTTTATTTCATTATTTTTTACATAAGATTACACAATATATAACCCAAAAGTTCGGTAAGATCAGTGTATTTGGGAGCTTTGTACATTACATGACAACATAAAATAAGAAATACAAACTGATTATTGAAATCATCTTTGGCATGATCATATTATTACATCATACTTAAATCCACATCAAATAATCTGGGGATATATATGTGAAAGTGGTGTGAAAAAATCTCAATAAGGGAATAAAGATGAAATAAAATAAATAAATTTTTACATTTTATAATGTAGGACTATAAATAGAAAATAAATGGACTAAGAATAATAAACAAGAATAATAAGGCATCATATAAAATGATAATAATAAAGGCCACATTGGAAATGTTGAAACAACCCAAAACACTACATCAAAAACACAGGGAAAGGATAAATTCTATGAAATAATGAGAGAAAATGTCCCATGATGGAGTAGGGTTGTTCCCCAACCCATAGAATTACACATCATAATGATAAAACATTCCTTAATGAATTGTAGCTCTCTATAATTATATTTTCCCCCATCACTTAAATTTTATTCTCATACATAAGTGTGCAACATAGATCATAAAAAAATAATCATTTATCATCATATTTCATTCCATAATAAAGTAGTTACAAATAAATATATGTATTTTGAAGATAATATAATTATATCTTCATAATGTTAATCACACTTTATTTTAAATGGGTACATGTATTCCCTACATAATTGTTCGGAGTGTAAAGTCAAATTGAAATTTTCGTAGCATAACGAGAGTGTAAAAATGTTCCTAGAACAAATTAATGAGTGTAAAATTGTTCTATCATAATTTATGAATCATAGGTGAGGTAATGTGAAATGTGAGAACATATTCTAAAATATTAAAAGAAGATAAAATCCATTTGAAAATTAAGATTCCTGAATAATAATGAGAACGAGATAATCCCTTATTTCATTTTATCATGGTAATGGGTATACACAGTGGTTTAGGGTAGGAAATAATGAGAGTGTAATGAGCCTACAGTAATTTATAAAACTAATTTAAAGTAAGGGTATATTTATAAACCTTTCCCAACATGAAAAAATGTAAATTAAGGGGCCTAAACTAAAATATGTTCCTAAATAAGAAGTGTAGTGGGAGATCCCTTACAAAATTTAGGCTCGGGAATAAGTATTCGTAATGGATCATTGGAGTGATTAAGTTGATTAGTAACTCATGACATGTAAATAAGATGGAAATAAATTTTTCATAGGGAAAATAATGCAAACAACCAGAAATCAAATCTAATATGCATAACATAAAATATGTACTTAAATAACAAATTAACAGAGGAATGCCTTACGATGAGAGTGTCATTGAAAAGGTTTGGGAGAATCTTCATTAGATATTTTGGGGATCGTTGGATGAATTTATATAATGAAGTAAAAATTGAAGACTTACTCCATGGTTATTTAGTTAAGATAAATTGGATCGTGGGTGGGTTGACATAGAAATGGGGAGGGCATTTCTTAATTATTTCTCAAACCTAGGTCTCACAGTCTATATAAAGAAATAATCAAACCAAAAACCTTAAGTTTAATATAAAATGTTTTTCTTACCAATTTTGGTTGTTTTAATTATTTTATATGTCTATGGGAAAAAAAATTAAAATAATACCCATACAGATGCCGAAGAGATTCATTTTTATAAAAAAAATAATTTGAAAACATAAAAATATATTATATGTATTTGAGGATTCCTAAATGAATTATAAAATTAATATAATAAATAAATATAGAATTATTTTAATGTTAAAACATATTTTTTATCCTGGATAGCCTTTATAGTATTTATTACTTCATTTTTTTCTCATTATTATTTCTTAATATACAACGTTTATTTATGCCCAATATAATTATGTCTGAAAAATTTGACTATGTCATAATGTTATCAAAAAATGACCATAGTATATTTTATATATATTAATTCAAAAAATAATATTAAATTTTTAAAAATAATTTTATAAACATATTAATTTGCACTTTTATAATATAATCCACGATTAGTGAGAAATGATGTGTTTCCTGACAATAACGGTTTACGAAGACTTATTAAAATTACATTTGACTTCATAAAAACTATACGGTCATTTATATTCATTAAAAAATATATAAAAATAATATTTTACTATAATATAATTTATTTCGGAAATCTATTAATTTATCAAAATGAATGTATTAGCTAAAAATTCTTATTACTAACAAAATAAAAATTTGTGTTTTTAGTATCAAAATAATATTTTTATCAAACTATTTAGATAATAAATTATAAATTTTAAAAATAATATTTATAATAATTATATAAATTAAAATAATATATGTATATATTCAAAAAAAATTGGTTAAAGTGTTTCTAGTATTTGTTAAATTATTTTTACCCTTAATAATGTTATTTTCATTTTACAGTGGAAATAAGATTTTACAAATGTTACTATTAATTAAGTTTATATTATTACCTCATATTAATAAATATAATTCAAAATATGGAATCCAAATTATCCAAAAATAAATTCAGAGATGTGTAAGAATTTAATTTATTATAAAACCTACAAGCATGCTAGAAAGTAGTTTTCTGATTGATACAATTTTTCTGAAAAGATTTTTTTACATTAACTATATAAGAAGTACTATTCCATAAATGAATTTAAATTAATAATTATTGATATATAATCATAAAATTAATTATAGATTATTTCTAATAATTTTTCTTGTTAATAAATTTAAATGGAAAAAGATTATCAATTTCAAAATAGTTTTTAGAAAAATGTGTTTTTTATCATAAAAATAAACATGTATTAAAATCAAATATAAAGATGATATAAAAAATTATTTAATTTAATATAAATCAAGAATAAAATTTTAATTCTAAATAAAATTCAAATAATATTTTTTATTTTTTATTTATTTATTTGTTTAGAGTCATAAAATTTAACATAAAAACACATTTTCATTATTCAATGAGAAATTTACATTTTTTCTAGAAATCTCAAATTTTAACCCTAAGACGTTTTTTGATGTGATGATATATATAATGGAAGTTGTTTTATCAAATAAATTTCCAATTTTATTTTTAAAATTATAATAATATGTAAGAAAATAACTAAATATCATTTTCAAAGAAAACAGATTTTGAAGAACGAAAGACATTACCAAAAATATATTTATTATTTAATAATAAATTTTCAAAATATATAGAACATATATGTATATATATATTTCATTATTTTTTTAATAGTAATAATATCTATTTTTTTAATGAATGGTTAAAATGGTCATATTTAATTATCAATGTTTGTTTGTGTTTGGTGTTAGGTATCACATACTCTATTGAACATTGATTCCTCCGTAAAAATCATGGGGTGTTAAAAGGTGAATATTTGATACCGTACAAAAACCCAAATTTTATGACCATAATTGTTTATTGTATAAGGGTACAAGGAAAAAATATTATAATCAGGTGATTGATATTTGATGTTTCCCAAAATGATTATCCAATTTAGGAATATTTTTATACATACCCTAATAAACTCATTCTTCATAACTAAGGTTAGCGGAAAAGAATGAAAGTGAGATCTCATATGATCAGAAAATGAATCAAATAGAAATACATAAAAAAAATGTGAACATTGTGGTATTATAATAAGATAATGACATATAAAAACAATAATGCTCATATCAATGAACAATATCTTATGTAGTGACAACAATATCAGATTTTCCTGATACATTAATCATAAAAAAATTAATGAACATGAGTCAAGAGAGAATAACATTGGAATAAGACACAAAGATGTTAAATAAAAATAATCACTGAAAATTTTATTTCATGGCTACCCACTAATATAATCATAACATATTATACTGACCACCGATGAACAATATTTTTTGGGATTTAGCTAATTGAAGGTCTAATATTATTTTTGTGACTGGGTCATCAACCTGTGTACCCTATTTTTTATATTAGGATAACTACATGTGTACCCTCCTTTTCATGTTTGATATAGTAATCCTTGTAACCATTGATTTAATTGAAAATTTATCATTATCCAATGCATTAGAGGTAGATATAGGGCCCACCCATCACATAATAAAAACAATACCTATATCTTTTAGAATGTCATAAACCATTCAAAGAAAATTTCACATGAAATGAAATGGTTTTCATTTATATTTCATCATATCGTATCCTATAAAAAATGGATATGATTTATAATAATTTTATCACTTCATCATATCACAAGCCATGGAATAATAAGAACATTTCATAAGAATCCTACAATTTTATAACCCATGGATGAGAAATAGTTTTCATAAACATCATGGTATCATAACCGCATACCATTCAGAGAAAGAATATTAACGTTATCCTTGTTCCATATACCACATAATAAATAGGTAAGATCAATGGATGTCAAGTTAGATGTAATCTTATTTTTCAAAATCATACAAAACATTTATTTATAAAATACTATTTCTCCATTTAAAAAAATTTAAACATAAAACATTTTAAAAATACATTTACTTGAAAATTACAATCAAAATATATAATTAAATCCTTTATGAAATGTTTTTTATGAATATGGGATTTTTATTTATTCCATACACATTAAGGAAAAATGTATTCAACATTTTTTTTGAAAAATCTATAAATGGATTGTTTGGGAAAGGAAATTAGAATTTAATTATATTTTTAAAAAAAATTCAAACATTGTTTTAAATGTCTTTAAGTAATCAAATAAAAATATACAATTTTTTTTTTGAAAACATGTTTTTATTAAAAAAATGTTTTTGATCGAAAATAACATTTTTCATAAAAAAATTAATTTTTAATTACTGAATACATGAAGAGAGAAAATTAATGTTAAAAACTATATCCTCCATGAAAAACTATAATATATGTAAATAAATTAGATTCATTTATATATATATCATAATATTTTATTATTGGAAGCACAGTCATAGACAGTCCTATTAAATGAAGAAATTTTAACGGAACGTCATTACCAAAATGGTAACATTGAAATATATTCCCCCTCAAAAAGTAAAAATGAATGAAATTTATAATATCATAAAAATAAGTATATTAATGTTATAACATTTCAAATACGAATTATATACACCTAGTAAATGAAACATGTTGTGATTACGGAATGTGTCTCACAAAAGTAAAATTTGAGATGGAAATCTATTACATTATTTCTTGAATTCCATCATATATATTGAATCCTATGATATCATAAATATGAGGTAATTACAATTATTTTATAGACAAATTATTTTATATATCTTTCTATATATTTTTTAATTATGTCCTTCTGTTACCCATTTACTAACAATTCCACAATAATGTGTCGTTTTTGGTAACAATCGCCTAGTTTTTCAAGTATTTTTTATTTTTTATTTCCAATACTAATGATTTGAAAATGGATATATAATATTGAAAATGTTAAAATTGATATAAATATATAATATATTCAGAATATATATATTTATATTACTCCATAAAATTTAGTGATCTAAAACTAATTAAAACATTCAGGTAGATTGTTGGACATAAGTATGCATGAACATTGGTTCTATTTTAGTTTAAAATTTCAATAATTAATTCTAAATGATATGTTACTGTAATGGAATATTTTTTATGCCATATATATCACATGTTTTTATTAAACGTATTTTTATTACCTTCTATGTAATGCCTCAATGAATGACATAGCTTCCTAATGTGGTAGCCTAACGTACACATGAGAAATATTATTTAATTACATAATAGATAATGAATGAATCTATGTGTGATATAATAATAAAATATTTTTAACTATATCATAAATATTATATAAAAACATTTTATATTTTATTATAAGCAACAATTAAAGGTGATAATGAAAAAATGAATGACATTTTCCCACATTGCGACAACCTTTTATACACATTAATGATGATTTTGTAACCTATTTGATAGATTATTAGATGGTTTTAGTTTATGAACAAAACATAAAAACATATCAGTATATGTATGAAACATGAATGATTATATCATTATATTGTAATCATAATTTGAGTAGGTTATAGATGAAATAAAACAAACATGTTTATTTATAAATGGTTCCACTTAATTGTGTATCATCATTTGGTTATCAACAAATGCCTTCCATGTTTTGATTTCTATAAATCATTAGGATTATAGTATTAAGGGATAGAATTTGAAAACCTATTTTTTCAGGAACTTTTGAAACAAACTAGTTTGATGGTGTGAAAAAGAGTGGAGAGGGTGTGACCTCTTATATGTGTGGTGAGTGGTACATTTATAATTTTAGGAGAAGAAAAATGTGTACCCAAGTTTTTTACCACGATAGAAGGATAAAAAATAGATTTTTATAAATCATATAAGGATACAATCTAATCAATGATATAATATGTGTCTTTTAAAAAGTGGTATTTAATTTTTAAAATCTGTTATCATAGTTTAACACTTGGTAAAACAGTTTTACTACGTTAAAAATTTGTTTAACAAAAAAAATAATTTTACAAAATTTCATAATGTAAATTATTATGATTCCAAAAAGTAATTTCATTTTATGAAATTATTTTCAATGAAGTGGAAAATTTTAAATTTAAATTCATATAGTAGATATATTTTGAGAAAGATAGTTTTCAAATTGAAAATTTTTAATGTTTATAAAGGTTTTATATTTAAATTTAAAATGAAAATTATTCCAATGATCTCAACTGTATTTGTAAATAACAAATTTATCTAATTTTAATTTAAATCAAATTTGAAATATAATTTAGCTTTGTAAAAATTTTAATTCAATAGAAACCATCAATTAAAATTAAATAGTTTTAATTTTTGATCCAAAAGGAATCGTTTTATAAAAATTCAGAAAAATATAAAATAAGATATTTCTAATATTAAGATTTTAAAAATTAAGTTTTTAATTTCAATAAATTTTTTTCTAAGTCGTGAAAATTTACTTGAAAATAAGGTCACTGAAGGCTACAAATAATTATATTTTATAAAACATTATTAAACCTAAAAATAGATTTATTTGAATATCTATTATAAATAACACTAAAGATAAATATTAATATTTAATTGAATATATAATATTTTTATTTCGATTGAATTAATTTAGTATAAATTTTTTGATTAATTTATTAATGTAAAATGTAGCTCATTGTATAAAAATTATTTTTCAGGAAATGACTTCCTTCATTTTTAAAGGTAATTTTTTATTTCTAATTAATTTTTCAAAAAAATTGTTCATTATATATACATATGGTAATGATGTATTTGCATAATTTTATAATACTATTCATACTATCTGTCGAAATAGCTATATGAAAACTATCACATAATACAATAATATTTAATTAGTGTGTAATGTTTCATCAAAACCCGCTTTTATATTTACCACATGCATAACTCTGTATTACGTTTAATAAAAAATATTCCATGTATTTAATGTAACACATCATATCCAAAAAAAATAGATTCATAAGAAAATATATATTTCAAAAACTATCAGGGTGTTTCATTCTACCACTGCTAAAAATAATTTTTCTCTCATAATTCATCGATGTCAGTAATGGTTTATAATTTTTATATTAATTCATAGAATCCCAAATCATAAAATAGTTTAAAAAAATACTGTTTAAAATGATATAGAAATTTCAAAAATTCATATTTAATAACACGTAATAGGTTCCAAAATTTGATAACATAGATTGGAGTTTAAAACATGGACATATAAGTGAAAATTAACAAAAAATTATTGATGGAGTGTGATGAAGAACAACATAAATAGAAAGTCAAAAACCACCAATAAATAAAACAAAGAGGCCACAAAAAGCAATTTATATCACAAAAAACAATGATAAAAGAACAAAAGTACATTTTAAGATCCTTTTCACAATGCTGGGGGATTTATTTATCATATAGACTAAGAAAATTTTTTAATTTGTGTACATGGTATATTATTAATTTAAAGGAATACATTCTTCTTTTAGTTTTCCCGTGATTAATTTCAAATTCAAAACATACTCCATGTTCAAACTTTTTCATATATCAATCACTAAAAAATATCTATAATATAATGATACATACTTTCTTCTATCTCTACTTCCAAAAAAGTTATAAATGCTTATCCAAAATGGGTAAATATTAATATGGTAATGTAATAAGTTAATATGAAAAATCACATCTAATGTTCAATATAAATATTTAAAAAAAATTAAACATATGACACATTAAAAATTTAAAATTAATAAGTAAATGGTAAAAAATATCTCTAAATAAAAATAAATTATTTACCGTTATATAATAAAGTTTCTATTAGTTATCACATACCAAACATGTCGTAATATTTATCATATATTCTTCAGAAATGTGGTTATAAAATGAATTATCCTAAAAACTTATTGACAAAATTATTTCAACACATTTAATTACATGAAATGTATATTATTTTATTTATTACATAAATAAAAAATTATTTTAAACTCATTCAATTGTATCAAAAATCACTTTTCTAAAAATCAACTATTAATTATGAGGTCATCAATACTAACCAATTTACATTAGCTAAAACAATAATTTGTTTATCCAAATTAAACACCATTTCATTATCCTAAAAACATATTAATTATTATATTGCCTTAATCATGTGTTCTTCATATAATATTACATTCCATTAAATCACTTTTCTAAATCATTAGTACTTTTCAACATATTATTGAATATCCTAAATGAAAATCATATATTAAACAATCCATATATGGTTCACAATTCATATAGAATAATCCATGAATAGAAATACATTATTACATAGACTATTAAACATTATCCCTATTCCATTAACAAGTCTTCCAAATTTTAATAGTTAATAAATCCATCATTTGATATATCATTTTTTATCTCTGCATCATCAACACTAACACTATATTCACAAAACCTCAATGATTCTCTTCATTTGATTTATCATGAAGACATCAATTTTTGTATTTCCAAAAAATTCCATTTTTATGATATTATGTTCTCGATGATAACCTAGGGAGACCACAATTATTATCCATTCTGTTAACAATAAATTCATTTTTTCAATATAATTACAAGCATTTGGTACTTATCTTCCATAGCCAACACATCATTTTTCCCTCTAAGACATTCCATTGAGTGCTTCATCCCACTTACATCAGAAATTGGAAATAAAATATTCATTCCTACATAGTCACTATTACCTAAAAACTCAATTAACTCTATCAGTATCAAATTTGGTATGTCCTCATGTTTTTTATAGTGCATATTGTTAATCTTGTTATGTGATAACTGATTATTCATAATCACATTATTGTTCACCCTATGATCCATCCCACTATTATTTTCATTAGAAACTCATATTTTACATTCAATGTTAAAATAAAATCTTCTAGTTAGTACAATTTAATAAAATAAGAAAGTATATTTGGGAGAAACACTGATTATTGCGGGAATCCTCATAATCATGTAAATATAATTACAGTATGTCTAAATCATGACACCTTATTTTATCAATATTCTAACATAGGTTTAACATAGATTATTCATGATCATAATCTATTTAACTATATCATTTCGGTTCATATCTTGTTTTTCAACATCTAGAGGATATCACCCAAGCTCTTTAAACTAGGGGTGAACCAAGTCCTTTTGTTATAAAACTGGTTATTATTGAGTCTAACTCAGTGTTCCCTTTTCATTTTTCATAACCGTATAAACCTCTATGCTCAAGAAATAATGACTTATAGTAGTCATATAGAGATTTATGTTTATTGAAACCCTTAAATTTATCTATTATTAGGGTTCCAAGACATATGCTTATATTTTGACTCATCATTAGACTTATCCTTAGAAATATCCCTCTAAATATCCTTATATATGTCCCTAGGTATTTCACTAATGTTTTTTCATCACTTATTCCAATTTATAACATATCATATACTTTAATTCCAACTATAAATACCTATACTTATAAATGAACGATATTACATCTATTAACTTGAATGTTCAATACATTACATAGACACAAGCCTAAGGAACGTAATTATTTAGTATCATTGGAGACTCACAAGACAATATTATAATATGGTTAATGATATTCAATGTTCCCTACAATTATGTAATAATTTAGGTCCCTTCATGGAAATAACCTTCGTAAAACCATTCATTCATATCCTAGGGAAATGAAACAAAACAAATGGTGAACTCAGAATCATAGTAATGGTAAACAAGGGAAATATATGGACAAAACCCAAGAATAAGGGTATGAGATGGCGGGAATAACATATGAAAACCATTAAATGTATATCAATGTTAAATTTATAGTGTTAATACATAATTATTGGATGTTTAGGTGCCATTAAACATACAGAAACTATAAAACATGGGTCAATAGAGAAAATCATTGTTATAAGACATATAATTGTGGCATACACATAATTATACAACATGTTATATCAAAGATACCCCAAGACCTTAATAACATGTTATTATTGAGAGAAACCCATATATGAAATATTCTTTGGCCTTTGTTTGACCACCATTGTAGCCTCCTTTTCATGGTTGGTATGACAAAACATATACCCTATTTTTAGACTTGGGATACCCAATCATGAACAATCCTTTCCTAAATTTATTTAACCAACCAAGTACCCTTTGATATCATAGAAAATATATCATTATAGTATATATATGAGGGAGATATAGGACCCTCCAATTAAATAAATAAATTAATATATATGTGTTTTATAAGATCAAAACACATACACCACATATTAACCCATGAAATGAAGTGGGTTTGATAAAAATTTTATCATATCATATCCTTTGTAAAAGAGAACATTTTCATTATAATTTCATCATTTCAACATTGAGTATCCTATGGAAAAATAATCGTGTTGATATAAATTATTTCATTATATAACTAGTGTAATAGGAATAGATTTCATTTATCATGTAATCATAAACATAAATCATTCATTTAATTAATAATATTTATGTCCTTGTATTATATACCCAATTAGGAATAAGTATAATTTGCAGATGTATCCTTATACAGAGAATGATTTTAAACAGTCATTTCCAACAGTTATCAAGGAATATATATTTTCCACTATGAAAACACTTTTTAAAACAAACGAATTGTGAAAATGAATTTATTTTAAAATACTATTCGAAACATTTTATGTAATATTCAGTGAAACAAATGGTCATGTTGATGGGAATATTTTTTCATGTCTTAATCAATAAATCAAATATCCCATAAACATTTTCAATAAAACAAAAAAATGATAATTGTTTTAAAATTCACATGAAAATATATTTCGAAATATTTTGTGATATGAAAAACATGGGAAAAAATTAATTGAATAAATAATTTTAAAAATGAAAAAAATTGAAAACCATTATATAAAACATGTTTTAAAAAATGGGTTTTGACAGAAAAAGATTTTTTAAAAACATTAATGATTAAATTTTGAGTACTTGATGAGTGAAAAATAAACTAAAAACATTCATTCTCATGACATAAAATAACGATGAAAAATTGATGCATTTATGGAGAGGTGGATCAAAAAATCTGATTATTTGAAATATATAGATAAAAATCCAGATTAATGAAAATATTATAACATGAAATCATTACCACTTTTGAATCATTAAAAAATAAGACCCATGAAATAATATCCTGAAATTAATCATTTAATATCATTAAAAATGATTTTCATGATATTAAATGTCAAATACTCGATATATACACCTCATAAATTAAATAGTTGGTGAATGTGGATTATGTCTCATAGAAGTAAGTAGTAAGACAAAAATCTATTTCCTTAGGTCGTTTAATCGATAATAAGAATTTTAAAAAACCTTATTATTAATATAGGTTTTTTTATAAATATATTATATATCCATAATTATATTTATCTTAATATGTATTATTTATTTATGACTTTTATATACAAGTTTGTTAATAATTCCATGTCCAAAATATATTTTAGGTAATTACCACTCTGTTGTTTATCTAGGTTTTGAATTATTATTTTTGGTACACGTAAATTGGTTGGGGTTCCATATATCCGAAAAAAATCAATGATATAGATATATATTATATTCATTTAATATTATTTTATTGTAGTCAATAATTTTTAGTGATAACAAATGATATAAACTGTTCATGGATACGGTATTCCATACATACACATGAATGATGTTTAAATTTTAATGTATTCTTGAATGAAAGAAAGGTAAATTATATATATATCATTAAAGAATAAAAATTATTTAATATATATATAATTATTTAATTTAAACCATCTTTTTTATATTCCATGTAAAGAGTGAATGAGTCACATTGCTTCTTGAGGCTGTAGTGTGCATTACACATCTATGACATTATTGTGACCCCAAAAAATGAAATGTTTGAAGGTATATGTGATACAATAATTCTATAAAGTATAATAATAACATGTATGTAATGGATCGGGCATGTCTGGTCCATTCCTTTTCAAAAGTTTTGTGTTTGAGGTGTTATGGGAGGTCAAGGTGACTCATTCCCAAGACTTTTCCAATTTTCCCTTTCTGTGAACAGTTGCATCGGTGACCCTCGATGAATAGTTCTAATGGTAAACATTTGTGAAGAGTTCCAATAGTGAGGTCTAACATTATCCTCTCTTTCCTTTTCCAAATTTTGAATTCTATGAATAGTTCCATCAGTGAACATTTCTATCGGTAACCTCTAATGGTATCCTCTCTTTACTATTCCAAATTTTGAATTATGTGAACAGTTCTATCTGCGAACAGTTCTATCAGTATCCTCTAATGGTAACCTCTCTTTCCTATTCCAAATTTCCAATTCTATGAACAATTTCATCATTGAATAGTTTTATTGGAAACCTCTAACAGTAACCACTATTTCCTTTGTCAAATTTCCAACTCTATGAATAGTTCTATTGGTGAATAGTTCGATTGGTAACCACTAATGGTAACCTCTATTTCCTTTTCCAAATTTCCAATTCTATTAGCAGTTCTATCAGTGAATAGTTCTATCAGAAACCTTCTAATGGTATCCCCTCTTTCCTTTTCCAAATCTCCAAATCTATGAACAGTTCTATCTGTGAACAGTTCTATTGGTAACCTCTAACGAGACCTCTATTTCCTTTTCCAAATTTCCAATTCTATGAATAGATCAATCGGTGAACAGTTCTATTAGTAACCTCTAACGGTAGGTGTACAATGTTTCCAGAATGGTATGTGTACTGTGTTCTATCAGTGAGGTTCTAACGGTGAGGTTCATGAACAGTGTTCTATTGGTGAGGTTCTAACAGTGATGGTCATGAACAGTGTTTTTCCTTTGCCAAATTTTGAGGTTGTGAACAGTGTTCTAACGGTGAGGTTCATGAACAATGTTTTATCGGTGAGGTTCTAACGGTGGGGTTCGTCGACATTGTTCTTACAGTGAGGTTCATGAACATTGCTCAATCAATGAGGTTCATGAACATTGTTTTATTGGTGAGGTTCTAATGGTGAGGTTCATGAACAACATTTTTCCATTGCCAAATTTTGAGTTTGTGAACAGTGTTTCCAGCTTCCCACAGTTTCACTCATTAAGAATTTTCCTTTCACTCATAATGAATTTAAAGCCTCATTTTAAGGACTCTAAGGCCTATTGAAAGGCCATAACTCCTATATTAATTATTCATAAGGATTGAGATGTTTTATTACTTTGTCAAACCGCGTGGTTTAATGTGATCCTCTATTAATGGGAAATCAAATGTATCTTAAACTGCAGCTCCATTAAATCTTCTAAAGGGATGGGATATCTTCCTCCCTAATTCTTCTTCTTTGATCTCGGCTACGAGACTCAAGAAAATTTCATTATATTCTCTTGGAGTTTCATAATCAAAATTACTCCTAGGATTTGTTCCGCTCTGTATTTTAAACAACCAAGCAGTATCGATCAGTTTCGATATAAGGTATGTTTTATCATCATTCATTTGGGGTTCATCTTCTGCTGTTTCTAATTTCCATTTTATATCATGTAATATCCATGAATCTAATGGAGTTTTCTTGGGGTTCTATTGGTTCGGTTGTACCGTGTCATCCTTGGGTGGATGTAGTTTTGGCGAGAGGAGGATTTTGACCCTTTGTGTGGATAAAGAACGTCAATAACTGTTTGAGGTAGGGGATTTGTAGCTTCTATTTTCTTTTAAGTTCAACTATATTGTTAGAATTTTTATCCCAGTAGATGAAAATGGAATTGGTCAAATAAATATTTAAACCAGATGAATAAATTTATATCGATCATATTTTATTGCATCTTGTTTTCCTAGATAGTGTGATATATATGCTTGCTTTGTATATTTGTTCGTTCTTAATGGAAATTGCTAAATTACATAAACCAGAATTAATTGATATTTTTTTGGCTAAAGATAAAGAAGTATGTAAATGAATCTCCATCTTCTTGTGGTAATTTTATGTTAATTAAAATGTTGTAGTAAGCAAGTTTTATTATTTTTTATAGCTTACTGTTTTGGTTTCCCGAATGAGGATCCAACGTAAAATAAATCTGTTAATTCAAAACGAATTATTTGTTTGATAATTCCATGATGGGTTCTGAGTTAAACTATTTATTGGTAAGGGAAGATATCTCAATTGTTAAGATGTTAGTTTTCCTACATCTTGTCTTTTGATGTGAGCATGGAGGGTTGTTGTGATATGTGGGGGCATGGAGACATTTGGTTTTTGCAGCAAATGATGCCTAGGGTGGCGAGATACATCAGTTTATTCATGTGGGTGTCAGAAAGGACACCAGGGATGATGTAATGGGATGGATGTGATTGTGGGATGCTTGTTGTTTACTTTTTGGTTGGTTATCTATTTTACATTTCCCCACTGCTTAAGGCAGCTGGTCTTGCTTACCCTTCTTCCGGAAGAGGCAAAGACACACGAGTTATGACACATGCTTTCTATGTTTATCATTTCAAGGAGGATGGGTCTAAGCTCTTGCTATAGGTAGAAATGACCCGATGGGTAGTACATCTACTCACCGCATTGATCCCCTTGTTTTTATTAGCATGGAATGTTTTTCTAGAATGCCTAGGAATGTGGGAGAGTAATTCTTTAATGAATAATTGAATAAATGTTGTTAACCCAAGGGGTTTGTGTTTTTTAGAACATAACGATGGGGTTGTAATTTTAAAGGGACAGTGGACATTGGGTTTCAGGCTAAGTAAATTTGATGTGTAATTGTTATTGTTTAATTAATGATTAATAAAATAATTAATGTAAAGTGAAACTGATAAAAAGGGAACAAAATAATGTATTAAATTTCATTAAATGGTTGTGTGTTTAAAAGATTCATAGTATTAGAAGTTGAAGCCCAGAGATCGAGAGACGTTAGCTCCAATTGAGTCTAAGAATAGGTTATTCCCATAGTGTGGTTGTGAGGTATAGTATATTCTGTACATTTTGTGTTGTTATATGCTACTCCACCCTTTCAGTAAAATAAACTAACACAGCGGGGATTCTGAGCCCTGGGGGTTTTTTCCCCAACATTATGGTGGGAGGATGAACGGTTGACTACCCCCTTAGGCCCCACTCTCTTCTCTTGGTAGTTACTTGTTCTGTTAGGCACAATAGATAGTTTTCCCATATATTTGTGTAGTGGGATGTAATGGATTGTGTTTATTCCGACACATATATTCTGTATATAGTTTCATATGGACTAGTATAGGTGTAACGTGTATAGGTTATGATGGCTTGAGGATCCTTAATCGGTGTATGGTGTGTAATGGGTTCAGTTATTATACTCGATGTGTGATACGTGTTATGTGAGCTATAGTGGATCCTATAAAATACCTGGTTACATTGCTTACGTGGACGTGGTGGTTTTGTTGCATGAGGTGCATGTTGTGGTGCTTCTCCCAGGTGTCTGCAGGAAGGCCTTTTTGGAGAGAGATTCTTAGGATGTGTGATGTTGGGGAAAAGTGGCAAACAGGAGGAGAAGTAGTAGTGGGGTACCCTTGATATTCTTTATTATATGATATATTCTTGTATGCATTACTTGGTGAGAGTCTCCATGGTGACATTGGTAAATTAGTATACCAATTTAGGTGATGAGTTAGTTTCACTTGTTGTTCATTGTGCTTTAGCATGCTTTCATTACTTTTGAATTAGAGGCTTCGGGGAGGATCCTACATAGTCTACTATTATAATCACCCTATGTATATATATAAATTGTTTTCAGGTCACATTGATCAGGTTGGAGATCAGGATTTTGTTTACTAGTATGGGGTTGTATGAGGTGTTCGGGCATGTGGTTACTGCTATTTTACTTTCATTTGGGTACTTGTTGTTTTTTTCTTTTTCAGTTTTAGCAGTTTTCCATGAAATTTTATATGAGTACTTGGGATTTCTTTTATCTTACTGGTTGAGTTGGATTTGGTTGGGCTCTATCCTATCTCTCTCTTCTGCATATGTTCTTGTACAGGGTAATGCTTCCCATTTGTGTGTTTTCTATACCCTTGGTGGTATCATAGGTCTGGTTGAGGGATAGGATGGGGTTTGGAGTTAGGAATAGGTGAAGATTCAAAGTTTGGTAGGGAAATGATGTCATTCAAGTTTATCATGTGATGTAAACAATGGAGACTTGCTAAAAAATAGGCATTTAGGGACCCATATGATCTGATGTACGGACCTTTAAGATTTAAATTGCTACTAAACAAGGTGATACTAGTTGTGAGGTAGAGACCTAGGAAAGGATTTTGCAACATTATTCTTTGTGCATGTGTTTGAATTAGTATACCTTGGGATAGGTTAGACTAAAATCAGTGGAAGAAAAAAATTAGTTAATTAATGTTGATTCTTCCATATTACAGTTTTAGGAGCTCTAATAGTTTTTTATTTTATTGGTATGGCTCTAGGTCGACGTCCTAATAAGGTTTGCACAGAAAATGTCCAGTAGCATGTTCTAGCAAATCGCCGCAGAGTAGAGGTTGACGACGACAACACATAGAGGATGAAAATATGAGATTTTCATCTCCAGAGTATGCAAAAGGATGAGGGTTCTATTTCAGATGCAGTCACGGAAGAATGGATAGAGTTGGTTGAGATAGGCTTCAGTTAGATCCGTGATCGGAAGAAGCACTGGGTTTCCTTGGTTATGACGAAGCTGCATGGAGCAGTGAGGTAGTGGTGGTTATTGTTTCTCAGGGATCGCGATGAGTCAACGATCTCATGGGAGAAGTTCCAAGAAAAGTTTAGAGTAAAGTTTAATTCTTCAACTACGAAGGTGTCCAGCCACCAAGAACATCATACCATTCGACAAGGGGTCCCCAGTGTTCCAGAGTTTGGAATCTATTTCAGGAACCCTTTATGATATGCTTCATACCTGTTTCCAGATGAAGAGGCCAAGGCAAGGATTTTCACGGAGGCTTTATGTCTAGAGATCCTGTGCCAGGTCTCCCCATTTATGATAAAGACATATCTTAAGGTGTTGGTGAGGGAAGAGGTTGTCGAGAGAAATTTTACCAAAACCAGATCATCATGAGATGGGAGTCATTGTGATTCCTCAAGAAGCAGAGCTGTGGTCTGGGGTTCCTATTTTTCAGTGCGTAAGAGTTTCTGTTCAGCCGGGGGTAGGTCCCAACCCTTTCACATCTCTTTTCTCCAGAGGAAGAAACTCTCATGCCTATGATAATGGATCATGTGCTTTTTTTTCTTGTGGTGGTATTGGTCATCAGCAGAAGGAGTGCCCAACCTTTCAGAGCAGTCATCATGCACCAGGTGCAATGCTCCGGGTTCCTCTAGTGAGATAGTTCTAGATGAGGCAGTAGCAACAGGATGCACCCGCTTTAGATCAGTAGAGGGTAGATGGGGCAGGTAGGGGATAACACCATGATGCTCCTCTTCCTCAGAGAATAGAGCACGGCCATGGAGGTGGTCGTCATTAGGGTCAGAGAGGCTATGGAGGTGGTCGTGGACAGCTTCATACTCTAGAGTTGCCAGCTCTAGGCAATCCAGACATCGTTTGAGTTACCATTTGATTGTTTTCTAACTTGGTGTATTTATTTTTTAATTCAAGAGTGAAACACTCCTTCATATCACCTACCCTTGTCCATGCTTTGGGACTTGAGGTAGAGAGTCTTCCAGTGTGCTTGGCATTGAATACGCTAGTTGGAGGTCGACCTGACTTGATTGAAGTATGTAGAGACTATGATCCTGTGTTGGGGAAGCACCGCTCTTGGGGGGGACTTCCTATTTTTATGAATACAACCATATAATTTCATCCTCATCATGGATTGGTTGTATTTGGTGCAGAATATCATGGATTGTGTTAGGAAGAAGGTCATTTTCTTTGGTGCGGATGGAGAGCCGGTGGTGTTCATTGGAGAGTGATATCCTCGTATGGGTCATAAGTGCGTTTCTTCTATATCATCCATGATGGCCGAGATGATGTTGAGTTCTTCAACGGTTCAATAGTTGGTGTTTCCTAGTGTCATATAAGAGTACCCTAATGTCTTTCTAGATGAGGTTGAATCATTACCCCCTCGACTAGAGATTGAGTTTGGGATCGAGCTAAAACTAGGATAGTATCCTATATCTATGTATCCATATAGGATTTCCCCTTCTGAGTTATGAGAGATACGTATATAGCTTGATGTTCTGTTACAGTGTGGTTTTGTTCGGCCAAGTGTGTCAATATGGGGTGCAGCAGTTTTGTTTGTGAAGATGGCTGACGACAGTTTGTGGTTCTGTGTTGATTATTGTCGCTTAAACAAAGTGAAAATAAAGAATCACTAACATCTTCCACAGGTTGATGATTTGGTCGATTAAATGAAGGGTGAAAGTTGGTTCTTGAAGATAGGCTTGAGGTTAGGATATCATCAGATGCGTGTGAAGGATGAGGATATCCCGAAGGCTAATTTCTATTGTCATCATGGGCATTATGAGTTCGTTGTAATGTCGTTCGGCATGACGAATTCTTCAACTGTGTTCTTGGGAATGATGAATGCTATGTTCCGTGAGATCCGGGACAAGTCTGTGGTGGTTTTCATTGACGACATCCTTGTGTACTCGACATCTTAGGAGGAGCATGCAGAGCATCTACAATCCATTTTGAGAGTTCTTCGTCAACATCAACTATTTGGGAAGTTGTCGAAGTGTGAGTTTTGGGCTCGATAAGTTCGTTTCTCGGCACATGTTGTTTCCCAACAGGGAGTAGTTGTGGATCCATCAATGATAGAAGCATCTGTGTCTTGGGCAGCCCCCAAGACAGTGTCAGAGGTGAGATGTTTCCTTGTCCTTGAATGCTACTACAAGAGGTTCGGTGCCAATTTATAATGAGTTGTGAATCCTATGACAACTTTGACCATGAAGGACTAGAAATTCATATGTACTGATCAATGTTAGGCAGCTTTCAAGTATCTAAAGGAGATGTAAGTATGTGCTCAAGTTCATTGTCTTCCATCTAAGGGAGTTCAGTTGAATGTTTTCTGAGATGCTTTACATCTGGGGTTAGGTTGTGTTCTCATGCATCAGTGTTCAGTAGTTTCTTATGGGTCTCAGTAGTTTTGTCCCCATGAACGTAACTATTCCAACCCTGATCTTGAGTTCGCAGCCGTGGTGTTTGCTCTGAAGTTGTGGAGACACTACCTCATTGGAGAGTGCTTTTTGTTTTTCACCGATCATATGAGTTTGAGGTATGTTTTCTCCCAGCATGACTTGAACTTATGATAGCATTGGTGGATGGATTTTAAATAGGAATATGAAATAGAGATATCATATACACCGAGAAAGTGGATTGTTGTAGCTGATTCGTTGAGTTGAAAGTCTTGTAGTGATGATGTGCATGAATCCGGTGATTTCTGGAGAGTAATGGAAGAACTGTCATCATTTCATCATGATATGGGAGAAGTTGGGGGTAGATATTGTCTTTTTCAGATGACGGTGTAGTCATCCCTGATACAGAAGGTCAGAGACTCCCAGTTGGGGATCTAGAGGTGGAGGTCTGGAGAGACCGATTTGTTTGTGATGAGGCCCCTCATGGTTGGTCGGAGGATGAACAACACCGAGTGTTTTATCAAATAATTCTTTTTCCCTTTGACAATGCATGAGATGGTTCTCAGAGAGTTTCATAGTTCAACTTTAGCGGTGAATCCTGGCATGAAAAAAGATGTGCAGAGCATTAAGGAGCCAGTTTGGGTGGCCTGGACTAAAGCATTCATTTGCAGAGTTTGTGTCTCGTTGTATGGTCTTCTAGAAGGTGAAGGTTGAACACCATGTTTCTGGTGGTCTGCTCCAGCGATTAGATATTCCTCAATAGAAGTGGGAGGACATCTTAATGGACTTTGATACTGTTTTACCTCGATATATGGGAGGACATGATGCTATTTGGGTGGTAGTGGATCACTTAACAAAATCATCCCACTTTATATCAATCAAGGAGTCGAGCTCGGTGGAAGTTCTATCAATGAAGTACTTATAGGATGTGTTGAGACATCATGAAGTTCCAAGGAAAATCATTTATGATCGAGATCCTTGCTTTAATTCTAGGGTGTGGAGAGGTATACATCATGATTTTGGTTCTCATCTATGGATTAGCATTGATTTTCATCCTCAAATAGAGGGTAAGACAGAGAGAACTATCCTGCCTCTTGAATACATGTTACAATCTTGTGTTCTTGATTTTGGAGGTTCGTGGATAAATCACTTACCCTTGGTGGTGTTCGGTTACAATAATTGTTTTCACTCCACCATCGGTATGGCGCCTTTTCATGACTTGTATAACTGACCATTCCGTTCTCCGTTGTGCTAGACGGGGGTCAGAGAGTCAGCAATTCTCAGACCGAAACAAGTGCAGAATACAATAGAGTTGATTCAGGTGATTCGTGAGAGGGCGAAGAAAACAGAAGATCGTCAGAGATAATATGTTGATCAAAGAAGGATACCCTTAGAGTTTAATTTTTGGGATCATGTGTTTTTGAAGGTCACCCTCCATCATGGGAAGTGAATGTCTTGTCGTGGGAGTAAGCCTTCTTTCCGGTTTGTTGGGACTTTTGAGGTGTTTTCTCCTGTTGGAGTTGTGGCGTATCGAGTAGCACATCCCCCACATATGAGTCAGATACATGATGTTTTCCATGTATCACATCTCTGTTGTTATCTCCATGGTGAATCTCACATCATCGATTGGGGAGTGATCAATGTTGGCAATGATACGACCTTTGAGGAGATACCTATGGAGATCCAAGACCACAAGGAGAAGGTGATGCGCCAGCGTTCTATCCCCTTGGATCGTGACTTGGGGCAACATGGTGGCGTGTAAGAGAATACCTGGGAACGTGAGTCATAGATACATGCTTAGTACCTAGAGTTGTTTGATGTTTAACACTTTTCATGTAACGATGTCTTTTCAGTGGTTATACCTTTCATGTTTATATTATGAATTTCTTTTGTTGCTTCTTTTGGCTTTCTCTATTTTGAGAGGTATCTCGATGAGTGGTTGTTCAGACCAAATTAAATTTTCCCATTAGACAGGATTTGAATTCTTGAGGACAAGAATGTTTTTATAGGTATTTGATGTAATGTCCCGGACCTCTCTGGTTGATTCCGTTGCAAACATCTGGTGTTTGATGTGTTCTAGGAGGTCCAGGTGACTTATCCCAAACACTTTTCCAATTTTCCCTTTCTGTGAACAAGAGCATCGGTGACCCTCGGTGAACAGTTCCAATAGTTGACAGTTGTGAACAATTCCAACAGTTAGGTCTAAAGGTAACCTCTCTATCCTTTCCCAATGGACCAATTCTATGAAATGTTTTATCAGTGAACAATTATATTGGAAACCTCTATAGGTAACCTCCATTTACATGGAAAATTTTTTACTTCTGTGAATAGTTCAATCGATGAACAGTTCAATCAGTAACCTCTAATGGTATCCTCTCTTTCCTTTTCCAAATTTCCAATTCTATGAATATTTCCATTAGTGAATTGTTCTATCAGTAACCTCAAAAGGTAACCTCTCTTTCCTTTGAAAAATTCTCAATTCTATGAACAGTTCTATAAGTGAACAGTTCTATCGATAACCTCCAACGGTAACCTATATTTCCTTTTCCAAATTTCCAATTATATTAACAGTTTTATCAGTGAATAGTTCTATTGGTATCCTATAATAGTAATTTCTATTTCCTTTGAAAAATTACATATTCTATAAACTGTTCTATCAATGAATAGTTCTATCGGTAACCTCTAACGGTAAGCTATATTTCCTTTTCCAAATTTCCAATTATATGAAAAGATATATCAATGAATAGTTCTATCTACAACCTATAACGATAGGTGTACAATGTTTCTAGAATGGTAGGTGTACAATGTTCTATCAGTGAGGTTCTAATGACGAGTTTCATGAACAATGTTCTAACAGTGAGGTTCATGAACAGTGTTCTATCGGCGAGGTTCTAATATTGAGGTTCATGAACGGTGTTCTAACGGTGAGGTTCATGAACAATGTTATATTGTTGAAGTTCATGAAAAGTGTTCTATTAGCGATGTTCTAACAATGAGGATCATGAAAAGTGTTTTTCCTTTTTCAAATTTGGAGTTTGTGAACAGTGTTTCCAGCTTCCTAAAGTTTCACCCCTTTAGCGTTTTCCTTTGACATAAAATGCATTTAAAGCCTAATTTTATGGACTCTAAGGCCGATTAGAAGTCCATAATACTATATTAATTATTCCAAAGGGTCGAGATGTTTTCTTATTTGGTCAAACCACGTGGTTTAATGTGATTCAATTTTAATGATAAATCAATCGTATCTTAAACTTCTGCTCTGTTAAATCCTCTAATGGGACAAGACATCTTCCTCCCTAATACTTCCTCTTTGTTATCAGATATGAGACACTAGAACAATTAATTTTATCCTATAGGAGTAGCATAATCAAACATACTCCTAGGATTAGTTACCCTCTATTTTTTATGCAACAATGTTGTATCAATCAATCTTCTATATAAGGTATGTTTTATAGTCGTTCATTTGGGGTTCATATTCTCATGTTTATCCTTTCCATTTTATAGCATGCAATATCCAGGCTTATAATGGATTTTTCTCGGGGTTCAGTTTTTTCGGTCATACCTTGGAATCCTCAGGTGGATGCAGTTGTCGTGAGAGGAGGATCGTGACCCGTTGTGTGGATAAATAATGTCAACAACTGTTTGAGGCATGGGATTTGTTGCTTCTCTTTTCTTTTACATGGAAATGTATCGTTAGAATGTTTTATCCCACTGGATGACAATGAAATTTACATTATAAATATTTGAACATGATACATATGTTGATATGGATCATATGTTATATCCTCTTGTTTTTCTTGATTGTTTGATATTTATGCTTGCGACATATAGTTGTTCGTTCTTGATGGAAATTGGGGAAGAACATAAACTAAAATTAATTGATAATTTTTTGTCTAAATATAAATAGTAATTTAAATAAATATAGTTACCCTTGTTGTAAATTTATGTTCATCAAAATTGTGCAGTAATCATGTTTAATTATTTTTGATATCTTACTGTTTAGGTTTTCTGAATATGGAACCAACGCATAATAAATCGGTTAATTCAAAATGGATTATTTCTTTGATAATTCCTTGAAGGGTTCTGAGTTACCCTCTTGATTGTTAATGGTCCAAGAGCCCAATTGTTAACATGGTAGTTTTCATGCTTCTTGTGTTGTGATGTGAGCATGGAGGGCTGTTGTGATATGTGTGGTCATGGAGACTTTCGGCTGAGGCAGAAAATGACGCCTAGGGTGGAAAATTGCATCAGTTTATGCATGTGGGTGTCATGAAGGACACAAGGGATGATGAAATGGGATAGATGTGATTTTTGGATGCTTTCTGAATCTTTTTTGGTTGATTATCTGTTTTAATTTTCCCCAATGCCTAAGGAAGCTGTTCTTTATAACCCTTATTTTGAAAGAGGCAAAGATGTGTTGGGTATGCCACATTCTTTCCATCTTTATATTCTCAAGGGAGGATGGGTCTAAGCTCTTTATATAGGCGGCAAAGACTAGACGGGTAGTACATATACTCACCGTGTTGATCCCCCTTGTGTTTAGTAGCATAGAATGTATTTATAGAATACATGGGAATGTGGGAAAGTAATTCTGTAATGAATAATTGAAAAAATGATGTTAATGCATGTGGTTAGAGTTTGTGGGAATATATTGGAGAGGTTGTAATTTTAAAGGAACAGTGGACTTTTGGTGGGATGCTAATAAAATTTAATTTGGAATTGTATCTTGGTTAATTAATGACTAAAGAATTAATTAACATAAAGTGAAACTGATGGAAAGGGAATGAAATAATGTATTAAATCTCTTTAAATGGTTTTGGGCCTATAGGATACCTAATCTTAGAAGTAGAAGACCATAGTGTGAGAGAAGATAGCTGTAGTTGAGTCTAAGACTAGTTTATGCCAATAGTGTGGTTTTGAGGTATAGTATATTCTATACTTTTTGTGTTTCGATATACTACTCCACCTGATCAGTAAGGGAAACTGACACCACGAGGATTCTGAGACCTGGGGGTTGTTTTCCCCAACATGCTAGTGGGAGGATGAATGGTTGACTACCCCATTTGGACCCGCTCTCTTCTCTTTTTAGTTACTTGTGCGGGTAGGCACAACAGTCAGTTTTCCCATATATGTGTGTAGAGGGATTTAATTTATTTTGTTTATTCACACACATATATTCTGGATATAGTTTCCTATGGACTTCTATAGGTGTAATGTGTATAGGTTGTGATGTCTTGAGGATCCTTACTCAATGTATGGGCTGTAATGGCTTGAGGTATAACACCCAATGTATGATACATGTTATGCCAGCTGTGGTGGATCCCAGAAACTACTTGGTTACTTTTCTTACATGGATGTGGTGGTTTTGTTACACAAGGTGCATGTTGTGGTGCTTCGTCCAGGTGTCTGCGGGTAAGCCTTTAGGGAGAGTGATTCGTAGGACGTGCGACGTTGGGGAAAAGCGGTAAACCAATGCGGAAGTAGTAGTAGGGTACCCTTGATATTATTTATTATATGATATATTCTAGTATGAGTTACATCTTGAGAGTTTCCATGGTGATTTAGGGAACATTGTATACCTGTTTAGGTGACGAGTTAGTTTCACTTGTTTTCATTGTGCTTTAGCAAGTATTCTTTACTTTTGCATGAGAGGCTTCGTGGAGGATTCTACTAATTATACTGTTATATTCACCCTATGTATATATATAAACTCTTTTTCAGGTCACTTGGAGTAGGTTGGAGATTAGTCATGTGTTTACTAGATTGGGGTTTCAAGAGCTGTTCAGGCTTGTGTTGGCTGCTGTTTTATTTTATTATTGGTACTAGCAGGTTTTTCCTTTCAACTATAGAAGTTTTTCATTACATTTAATATGTGTACTTGGGATTTATTTTATCATACAAGTTGAGTTGGAGTTTAGTGGTGTCTATCTTATCTCTCTCTTCCGCATGTGTTCTCGTAGAGGGTAATGCCTCCCATTTGCGTGTTTTCTATACCCTCAGTGCTAGTCGCCAAACCGGGGCCTACTAGAGGTGGGACATGGGGGTCATTATTTCCCTTATGACATTACCGACTCAGGAGGGGTACACATAGTGGGGAGGGGGTCATTGCTATATATATTTTTAGAAAAAATTTAATAAATAATTATTATCATTTATGATAGGTGTTAATGGAAAACCAAATAACTTCTTTTCGTGAGATAGTATTATTTCGTGCACATGAATGATGATTTAATAACCAATTTTATGGAATAAGAGATGTTTGTATGTCATTTCTATAACATAACGACATGTCAATATATTGGATATACATATATTATTATATCATAGTGATATAATTATAATTATTGAGGTGATATAATTAAAATAATTTCCCATTTAATTACATTACTTCTTTTCCGGTATCCTCATTTGGGTTTCACCAAAAGCCTTCCTAGGATTCATGTATTCCCAAAAGAATAATTATAGAATGATTAGATATAATTAATGATGTTATTATGGTAGGGAGTGGTTGATATAAAATGGATTTATATTGTGATGAAGATATGAGAGGGAGGGTGATTTATAAGTTAATTGAGTGGCACCATTGTAATGTTTCTAATGAAAAAAAGGTGAAAGGACATATTTATCAGGCTAGAGGGATCCAAAATTGACTATTTTAGAGCATATAAGGGTTATTATATAAATATTACGAAAAAATGTTTTTAAAAGTTTTTATTTCATTTTTAAATTTTATATTTTTTATTTAACCACAATCAATAAATTAGTATTTAAAATAACCACGATAAATAAATTTATTTATTTTAAAATCCATTTTTTGTTTTAATATTTTTCACATTTTCAGAAAATATATATTATTTTTATTCCAATTATTTAATCCACATTTTCAACTTCCATTAAAAAATTTTAAAAATATTAGATTAAAATTAATCTCATAGTTGTATTGCTAATACTGGTTTTCATAAAGAAAATCTTATTATTGATTGGAATATTGTATATTAAAATTAAATATTAAAATTAATATAATGAAAGTGAATTTTATTAATTGTTTTATAATTGATTTAATTTTTCATTAAAACCATTTTAAAATTTATTTTTTCTATGTAAATAGGTTAAATGAAAAGTCAATTTTCTATTAGATTTCAGTATTTAAACTATTCATCAACAAATGTATCTATTACGAAAAATGTAATCTAATATATTTTTGATATCAATATTTCAAAAATATATTTTTTAATTAAATTTTATAATAGTATTAAAAATTAATCTTAAAATAAAAGAATCAAATGCGACAAAACATCTTTTTATAATATTCATTTTAAAAATAAAATTGGATTTATTCATATCTCTTGTATAGAAAACACATAAGATGAATGTTAAAATGTTTATTCAATATATAATATAATATTTTCATTATAATAAATAAAAAAAATTTGTTTTGATATATTTACATAAACCTCATTTATGTTCATAAAAAAAGTTTTCAAGAAAATAATTTTTATTATTTTCAAAAGTGTTTATTTTCATTTAAAATTACTTTTACCCGAATTAATTAATCAATTATTAATGTGAAATAAATATATTTTCATAATTTATTTAATCCTAATCATATACACCAATCCAACGTCATGTTGATAATAATCATATTAATTAAAAATATTATAATACTACGTAATGTTTCCTTTAAACTCAGTGTTTCTTGTAACACATGATAAACTCAATATTATATATTGTTGGTCGGTGAAGGAATCTAAATAGGGGGGTGAATTGAGTTCTTATAAAAAAATTCTGTGAAAACATTTATTTTAAGGAATCCCAAATTTAAAAACAGGACATCCTATTTAATCAATGTTGTAAATTTATAATGGTTTGACAATTCAATTAATTTTTTATAAGATTGATTATTTCTCAACTATGAAATATAAACGATATTTTTAAAACTTTTGAAACTAATTTACAAAACCAAAAGGTTTTAAATATTATCTTATACTGTCTATCAATGTGAAACATAATTTTCTGAAACATGAGTTAAAACATAGTAAACTAAATTTGAAAGACATCGCATTTCAAAAAGAGGTTCAGTCCCAAGTCGAGACGTATTCCTTTCATCTTGGTGATCACATACACCAATATATATATATATATATATAATCCATAACCTGTATTGTTGATTTCACAATAGTGAAAAAAATTTCCATGTCACAAGACCTCTACCATAGTTCTACATAGGAAGTAAAATAGCCATGTCACATAGGACATATAACATAGTTCTACATGGGTTATAATAGGTTTAAAAAGATATTTTTGTAGGGAAATATTATATCCATATGTTCAATGTATGAGATATTTTTTTTATGAGACATATGAAGAGACTGCTCGAAATGTAGTAAAAATTCCCACAACATAGCAGAAAAATAATGAGATATAGTAAAAAAGGAAATGAGTGTTAAGAACTGAATCTATGGAATCCATGGATATAAAATATTTTAATTCTGAGTCATTATATGGAAACATACACTAACATTAGAGTGTTATGAATCTTTTTGTTCTTGGTTTTCTTGAAGATGATGTTCTGTAACATATGGTCTATTTTGTTTCCCAATGATGTATAAGAATGTTGGTTCACAAAATGTTGTCTTTTTTTCTCAGTCAAAAAAACTGATAATTACTCCAATGTTATTCAACATTTTCATTGTCGGTCCAGTATGGGTTCTCGTGCAATTTGTCTATTTTATGTCTACGTCTCTGTGTTTTAGCACGCATGATTTTCTCTTTTATATTTTCACCCCAAAAATAAGCTTAATTGGGGTAATTTTTGTACCACATACTTCAGAAATCCCAATAAATATTTTCTTAAAAAAATAAATAATGTAGTAATTTGTATTAAAATACTTAAATAAGTCCATTAAAGAAAATTTTCAAAAAAAGAAAATTTAAACAGTCTGTTGGTGAGTCATTCTGTCTGTGAATCCATATATTAGTGAGTCCTTATATTAGAATCAGTGACTTATTAAATCAGTGAGTCATTCTTCCAATATCAACATGCATCCCTGACTCATTGCATTAGTGACTCATTTCTTCGATCAGTTAGGTATTCCTTCAATCGGTGTATCATTTGTACGGTGGGTGACTCATCTATAGGTGAGTTAGTTTTTTATATCAGTGAGACATTCCTTCTATTAGTGATACGTTTTTACTATCTACAAGACATTCCTCTTATCAGTGATATATTAATTATATTGGTGAGAAATACTTTATTTTTGTGAGACATTCCTTCTATCGGTGGTTCAGTTAAAATCTCAGTGAGACATTTATTATGTCGGTATCAGTGAGTCAGTTTGTGATGTCGGTGTAAGAATTGTTCTGTCTGTGTTAGTGGCTCATACATAGCCAGTTTTTATTTTTTAAATTCCTTATAACATTAATATATACATAATTTGTTAATCACATTTTTGATTATAGATATTTATAATTAAACATATTTGATCTTAAATAAACCTGATTAATATGATTGGACATGATTAGACATGATGTGTGATTATTAAAAACCAAGAGGGGAAAAATATCTTATTGGCCAATAATCTACCCTTTTGATGATAAAAATTATGGAATTATAATGTATAAATAGTTTATGATTAACATAATAATTCCACATAATATCACTTATTACTGATTTTCAAAAAAAAAAATTCACAAAATAACAGTAAGGTTCATATATAAAAAAAATAATTCCTGATGTTATCCCCCTTTATCATTTATCCACATCTATCTTAATGAGATTTAAACACAATTATTCTATTTCTGATGTTCTCCATATTTTAGGTTTATTTAAAAAACCAAAAAGATATTTAAGAAGAAAAACAAGAATGAAAATAGGTATCAAATGGATGAATTGAATAATCCCAGAATTTCAAATATAGAAAAAGTAAATTGTATAGTGGAAGTAAAAAAATTAGTAAAATAGAAAAATGATTAAAAACACACACACCTATCCAAATGTTATCCACACTGCATATGGGTATTCATTTTCTCAATTCCTTTTTCAGAAGGATCAATAGTATGTTTTCTGGAAGGTGGATGAGAGATTGGAGGTACTGAATTAATTCTAATGGGAGGAAGTACAATGGCTTCTGGAATATATGGGTCAAGGGTACATTTGGTTGAAACAAGATTCTAGATCTACTGTGTGATGAAAAATAGGATCTGGCACAAATATGGATCAACTAACATATACATTGGAGGAGGATGCATTAATATAGAAGGAGAGGAAGGTAGTTTGAGTGGTGTAACAGCTGTAACCACTATGGCTTCACTATGTACATGGAGATAAGGCTTCAACATTTTGATGAAATCTATGGTTATCTCCCCATTATATTTCTTTGTATTTTCAAAATAATCATTTTTCTCCATGAATATGACTAGAAGAGGTGTAAAGACCATAAAATTTTTAACATGGTCCTTAAATGATCATATCACTGGGGGGAAATATCAAATTCTCTACCAAATATTTCAAATGACTTGTTACATAATTTTATTATAAATCCTCTTGAAGCAATAGTCCACTTTCTCTGTGATATTTGAATTGGATGTTTTAACAGTCTTATAGTATATCCTAACCATATTATGCACATGATCAGTGTTCTGATCAATTTAAGAAGGAATTTCCAAACCAGAGGCACAAAATAATTCTTGAAGATTTTATTTAACCAAATGTCTCACTACATTAATTTCTAATGATTTAGAATGCTAAGAAGAGGTAGAAGGAACAACAAGAGCTAAGGTGTGGGTCTGAAGAGAGATAAGAATAGTTTCAAAACATCCATAATACTCTATGGTAAGATAGATTATGGCAGAAACCAGGGCACACATTTCATTTCCCAACATGGTTTTGTTCTCAACACTTTTTTCAACTAGCTAAATTAAATGTTGTTCAATCTCTTCTATAACAGTCATTGAGACATTGAAAATATCAGTATCTCTTATACTATCATTATGAAGTATATGAAGAGAAACATACACATACTACATCATCTCTTCAATCAACGTATTTCAATAAAATACCACATCAATTTTAGTATGAATGGTGAATAAATGGTTCCAAATAGATTCCCCAACCACTAAAAACATTTCTTCCTTAAACATTTCAATGTCAGCCTTAGTAACATATTTTCTCAGCTGGGTCTAAGAGACTGATTATATTATAATATGTTCAAACACTGCATCATCTATATATTCATAGTCCAATCCAAGAGATACATATCCATGATTCTTTTCCCATTCAGACATGACATCATCATCTAAATTGGTGAGAGTCACAATTTTCACTCTTCCAGCTTGATACTCCCCCTAGGCATGATATCTTGATACGTGAGGCTCCCCCTCAATTTGAGTTCATCTTCTAGTATACACCAACTATGGTGTAGAGACTATCTAAGCATCCACTTCATCATCAACTTCAACTATTTTCTCTTCTCCAGCAAGGGCTTCATCCTAACCTATAGGGTTCACATTCTTTACGTTTTACATATGAATTTTTTTTCTATGGTTTCATCTAGATCATTAATAGGATGACTGGATCTATTTTCACTTCCATTGCATTCACCATTTTTTCATCTCTATAATTCCCATCATATTATTTAATTCTATCATCATGTTAATATTTTCTTTCATCTTACCCTTCCTCACATCCAGATCCACTACCATTTTCCTATTCTTTGATTGCCTCTTCATTCTCTCCAGATTCATCTTTACAACTACTAGATCTTCTCACATACTCAAGAATTGCAGACACATTTTTCTCGATATCACAATTATCACTAAGAGTTAGTTTATATGAAGTAAAGGTCATAGGTTGACTAGGAGGTTCATATGACATTCTCTTTGGAGATTTAGTTGGATTGTGGTCACTACTATCATCAACACGAGACCCTTCTTCCCTATCAGGTGTAATAGCTTCTTATTCAATCAAATAGAAATGTTTAGCATCATTTGGTCCTACACTAGGGTCCACTATATATTTTTACCTATTTGGATTTTCAACAGTGTTGAATTTTTCATAATGAATTTCTTTATCTCCTTCCCATTTCTTTTTATAGGGGTCCCAATGAATTTTCATCCTTTTACTTATTTAATTCCACAAACAGTTACCACATCATGTAGAAACTATCTCTCCATATTCACTCACACAAACATTCAATTAATCATGTTAGATTTCATCCTTATGTAGAAATATGAATTGGTTTTGCGATGAGGATTTATCATATAACTGAGATGAACTATCAGATATCTTCACATGTTCACTTTAATGCCTTTCCTCAAATAATACACGAAAAACATGTCCTCATACTTTAATGATAAAATTCCCCTTCCTTGGGAAAATCTAGTTCTTAATATACATAAAGGTTATTCTACTTTCGCAATCTAGTTTAGTAGCTACATGCCTCTTATGATCTTCATTTATAGTCAGCTCCTTCAGAGGTGTCTCATAGCAGAACAGATCACATGAAAGTGGAGATGTTCATTATTAGACATCATAGATTCTCACATAATGTACCTTCAGAAATACTATCCAAATCCAATAAGAAATAGAAATTATTTTTCCTTTTAGAGATGAAAAACACAATCTAACCTAACTTCCTTCTATAAGATACAAGGTATTAATATAAAACTCATTGGCAAGATTGGGTAATAAGGACACTCATTATTTGAAAACCAGTTTATCCAACCTTGGTTCTGCAACACCCTTAAAAACAAAGACTTTAGTTACAATAAAAAATCATAAAAAACATTATTTTATGTTGTTACAACACGATTCAAAAGATCAATATTAATATCTGAAGACTTACTTGATTCTCTCTATCAATTTAGTAGTATGTTGCGACTCATATCCAGGGCCTCTTTCGAGTGCATGCATCACATTCACCATTCTAATGGATGTGTTTGAGGGTTTATAGGTAACATGTTGAGGGTAAATAGAAACGACATGAGAGTCTATGGGTGAAATTTTAGGATGAGTAGCATAGTGGATCAACTCGAATTTATGTTATTTTGGGATTAAGGTGATCAAATTCATAAATTCGGTTAAATGAAATAAATGAAACAGTGTCGTTTTGGTTAAAACATAAATCAAATAAAACTATGGGTTCTCTCAGTGTAAGCCTGATAGTATCGCCATGAAACTATCGGCGTTGACCTGAAAAAGTGTCGATGTCATCATTATAATACCCCGAGATTTTATGAGAATTATTATTTTTAATTTAATTAATGTATTTTTTGTACGCTTCGCCAAGATTAGTTTGCACTATATGAAACACCGTATTAACTTGTAGTATAAGCAACACTATTATTGGATTTTGATGCAGACAATTTCACGTTCTTTCGAATAACATTCATTTTACACAACAGCATGCATAGATTTTAATCAATGTATAACTGAAATATTTTTTCAGTATGTTATACGCAACACCAATGGAATCTTTCCCAACACCCAACCATGACATACCTTGAATTATATGCACGAGCGACCTTCCTTGATAGGTTGTGTGGTACGCAATACCGAGTTTCACTAAACAATGATATGTTATTAAAATATTATATAAACTAGTAGTTATGAATATTAATACACACTTTTCTAAATTTTATAAATTTTATATTTCAAAATGGACTTCATTTTTGGAGTCGGAATATCGAAATTAGCATAAGGTGAATTTTTGGTATATTTCTGAAAACATTCAAATTATGATGAATAGTGAAAACACTGAGTTATTGGTTAAAACCGATTTTTTATTTAAATTATCATTAATTTTATTTAAATTTATTTATGTTAAAAATAGATATAAAATACCTATATATGTTCAATGTAATTCATTGGATTAATTTTATAATAATTTTAGATATATAAAAACTTTATTGAACTTTTTTCCGTCTTTTACCCACCTCCTATGTGTATTTGAAAATTTACAAAAAACACAATTTTACCGCTTCTGTGAGTTGAATTTAAAAATTTCTTGAGACACAATTATTATCGAGGAGTAAAATGTGGATCAATAAGATGAAAATAATTTTTAGTGAATAGTAACATTTTTACTTTTATTTACCACAGTTAAAATTAAATCGGGTAATTAAAGGTAAAAATGATATTATTATTACCCTAACATATGTCCTAATTCTATTGGATTAGTATAATTTGACCGAAAAAACCTTTGGAATAAAATATGAACCTCTTTGGTCCTCATGGATTAGAATAGAACACTTATTATTATTTTATTTAAAGAAGAGTTAAAATAGTTGAAATCAAAGATTAATAACTAAAACATTTTTAATTTTGGGTTATACAGATGATAAATTCGACTATATATATTTATTAGAAAGATAAAAATATTTCATACATAATGGTATTATATTTATATTTTTTATACATTAATGAATTTAATTTATTCATGACACAATAATGATGCAGTAATTACCTTATTAATGAAATATTAACATAATTGATATTATAAATACACAAATGAATGTAATTTGAGACTTTTTATGAATTAAACTAATTTTATAGCTTAATATAACATATTATTCTTGGTTAGATGAATTTTTTTAAGTAATAATACTATTATGAATTTGAGAAAACAATATACCAAATAGTGTCAAAATTGTCATAAAGACGATTTTAAAACAAATATAATATTATTAATTGAGATAAAGGTCGTAAAATATAAGGATCAGCCAAAAGAATTATATAATAATATATATTAAATTAATGAACCAATTGGGGTTCTATTGACAGTTTATAGTATTTTTATTAATCATATAGTGTAACAATACAAGAAGACATGGTAAAAGTTAAGTTATTTAACTTAGAGTTAAATGTAAATGATAAGGTTAAAATGGTAACCTAAACTTGTCTAAATCCTATTGGTTCAAGGGATTTAGACTCATCCCCACCCTAGACTCAAAATAATTTACTTTTGAGCCATCATAGACATATAATTAATTTATTATAAAATAATATTTTAAGATTTTTTTATGGTGCCCCTCACCCCTCTTATAAAAGGGCACTCCCCCTTCTCTCTATTTCACACTTCCAAAGCCATTTGGATTGGCCAAATCCTGAACAAATACCCTGTCAAATATCATACCTTAAACCTAGAGTCGGTCCTTTAGTCAGAAAGCCATTTATAGAGCCCTTTTGATCAAATCAAAAGTAAGAACCCGAAAAAGAGGTAAATATCTCACCACCTATTTCAAGTTCCTTTCTTCTTCCACTTACTCCTTCTTTGTTGTTTCCATCCTTAAATAATAACTCAAGTATCTTCTATATACTATTATGTTATTATAAAAATTGTACAACCATATGAGTTATTTTATCCATCCTATGAATGAAAACGTCACCACACGTGCGTATATATGGCTTACCGTTTCCACGTCGTGGTGTAGTTTGTTATTCAAACATTTCATCATTTGGATTGGTATAATAATGACCATTAATGATATAAATAATAAATATAACATTATTATGATTCTGTATATATGATATACAATCCAATTATACATGATTTTAATATCAACACAAGGATATCACTGCCCGTGCATACGTACGGACTACCGTCTCCACGAACGCAATAAGATTCATTTTTCATGATTAACCATTAAAGTATGATTTTAAAGTATATATAATAAATAATCATGAAAGATATTACATAATAATGATACTGTATTGATGTGAATATATATTTCATTTACTTAATTCCATTCAATTCAATATAGAAAAACGAAAATAGCGTTCATGCTTACGTACAGCCTACCGTCTCCATGAACGGTGTATTTCATTACATTTATCGATCTATCATATATATTTATATGATGAATATTATATATATATATATATATCATGCTTTACATTGTGGTATTAATTAAATCAGGATATATGTAATAATATCAAGAATAAAAGGTCGAAACATGTACGATAAATGAAACGTTTTTACCCAAAATGCTGCTTTAACATGAAATTGACAAATGAACGGGTAATATAAAATTTTAAGTGAATCATATATGATATCATAAATATTATTATGGTTCTGTTAAAATTAAATAATATTTTTAAACCCACTATACAAGAGTATCAGACAAATATGAAAGAAATTGGACATAAGTTAAGGGATAATTTTTCAATCTCATTTTTATTCGAGATTGCATATACGTAAGTATTTACTCGGGTAATATTTTTTCGTCCTTTTACATTAATATGACTGTCATAAAGTGTTTAATATTATTCCATGTAATTTTGAAGTCATTTTTACCCCTATTTGACTTTTACTTTGTCTAATATAAGGTATATTTCTTTTGTTAACCAAACGTGGTACTTTTTGACGTTTTCGTGAAATGCACGAGGAGAATGTTTTTTTAACTTATACATAATGAACAAATTTTTAGGGTCTCATAACAACTTATTTTCATGAATATTACTCTATAATATTTCATTAATATTTTCAAAAAAATCATTTTCTTTTAAAATTGAATTTCATTTTGTCAAAATGAAAATGATTTGGAAGAAGAAAGTAATTTTCTCTCAAGAATTCATTTCAAGGGTTTTATCAAAACCAATTTCTATATAAGATGACTTTATTTCATATGTGTTTGTCAATTATAACCTCTCAATTATTTACATGGTTTCACTTTTCTTATGATGAAATGATATCCATTTGTTTCATATGGATTATGTTATAATGGGATGATGTTTATGAGACCCATTTTATTCTTTGGGTTATGATGAATAATTAATGTTTATGTTGTGTAAAATGTAATAATGATTTCATTATGAGATGGGTGGGACCTATATCTCCCCCCAATTCATTGGGTAATGATTTATATCTCATGATATAGACATGGATGTAATGGAATGTAAATCTGGTATAGTAATATAGGGCTGGAACGATAGGTAAACCCGATTCAGTAATGGACTTTGTCCAATATGATGATCTTTCCAACAATGCCTTGGATACTATGGAAATAATAACATGTGATTAATGGGTTTACAAAATTACATGTTTTATTCCCATGCTATTTTATCATGATTTATGGTCCATTATGATCTATGCCTTATGTACTACCATGTTTAATGTCATTGCTCAATATTTTGATGTTTAATCTTTATGTTCATGTTTTTGAGTTCAAATGTTTATGGGTTGTTTTATTTTCAGCATGCATAACCTTACTGATAATTTCATCTCACCCTTTTTATGTTTTATTTACCCCCAGGATATAAAGGATGGTTTTAGGTAGGAAAAAAAGAAGATCTTTATGGGAGATGTTGAAGATCTTTCACCATGATTAGAAGATTATGTTATTAGTTTCCAAAGACATTAAACTAATATGGTCATTGGGATTTTGTTTTGTAATGTATTAAGTATTCCGAAAAAGTAATTTAATGTCCATGTACATCATGCTTTGGGTCTCTACAGTTGGTATCAAAGCGAAGTTTTAGTCAACCTTTGGAAACTAGGATGCGAAAACTTTAGTGAAATTCCTAGAGATATTTCAATGGTATGTATAGGGATGTCTCTATTGTTAAGTATAAGTATATTTTATAGTCCTAGAATTACTGTAACGATCTTAGAATTAAACCTATGATGTTTTATATTGAAGGTACTCCCCCTTTATTATGTTTTTTCCTAGCATGAATTTTGCCTCTTACGCTATTCTTTTTGGGTTTTAGATGATGATCGGAACCCGAAGGAACTGTATTGATCAATGTAATTTGGAAATGAAATGATTGTCCTCCTGAAAAAAAAAACAATTTTATGGGAGATGGAGTGAAAAATATCATTGCTATACTTACATAATCAATGAATCATTCTGGACATCCGAATGAGCAGAGAAGGGAACACTATTCGATTGAGTCCTTTATGAGGCAATGTCCTCCTTCTTTCAGTGTGTTTTCGGAACCACTTGTTGTTGAACAATGGATCAGTGCCATTGAAAATATATTTCCCATAAATCGATGTTCAGAACATGAAAAATTCATTCTAGATGTTTACCTTTTAGATGGTTAAGTAGACCAGTGGTGGAATCTAATTAATAATACAAGGCCCCAAGGTAAAATTGAATCCATGGAATGGGACAAGTTCTAGAATTTATTTTTCAATAAGTACTTCCCTCTTATTCTTCGAACAAAGATATAAAATCTCTTCCTTGAGCTTAAGAAAAATGATGATGAATCCGTTGGTATATACGAGGAAAATTTTACAAGGCTTGCAGGGTATGTATCTAGATTTATCATCCAACCAGAGGGTAAATTTGATCGATTCTTTAGTGTCTTAAAGCCATGTCTTTGAAGGGAATTATCTATAAGAGACTTTAGTAGCTATGAAGAAATTTTGCGTTGTACTATCAAGGTTGAACTGGATGTTGGTGTTACATATCCATATCTTGGTTTTGAAAAGAAATGAAAGATAGAGCTCAAGGAAAAATCTCAAAACAGGGGTGAAAATAATACGAATATTTATTTATGCTCAAAGTGTGGAAACAAGCATGGTGGAGATTGTCTTAAAGGGGCTAAAAATGTTTTTACTGTGGAAAATATGGTCATCGAGCAGCTCAATACAATAGTAATGGGAAAAAGGCAGCTAATGATGTGAATAGAGAAAAGACTATAGAGAACGCACCACCAACACTTCAATGTTACAAGTTCAAGGAAATGGGGAATTATGATAATCAATTCCCTAATCAAAGGGTTTATAATGATCGACATCAACATCCTCTTAAGGAAAAGGACAAAGGGAAGTCACATGAGATCACTATTGGTGATGTTGAATATGAAAACGATGTGGTGGAATGATTATGTGTTTATGTAATGGGATTCCAAAATAATGTTGTATATAGTATCATTGAATATTGGAATAGTTATGTATTGGCCTATTGTGGTTTTCAATAATTTTATGGTACCGGTAACCATGAAAAGTGATTGAAATATTTTTAGAAAGCAGATGATATGCGTATAATTAAAAGATAAGGAGAAAATGAAATGATTGATAGTATTCATGAGATCATGACTGATATAAGGACAAAGTGATATCATTGTTTGAGTATATTGAAATATTTGTATTTTTGGTATGTGGATAGAGTTATCTTTTGACAGCATTCATGTTTTCACTAAGGTTCTATGGTAATTCGTGTTTCAAAAGAATACATGATTAAGGTATTCACAAGTTTGGAATGTTACCAACAAGATATATCTTATGTTATATGGGGGATAAATTATGGTATTCACGTGCTTGTTATGTGACCTTTCAGGTAATCGTTTTAATTATACTATGAGCTTGGACCAATGTATTTTGGATAAGCCTAAAGATTATAATGAATTAATTTAGACATGATATTGTAATTTTTAATGCTAGAAATTTTTTTGATATTATTGTAGGAATGTTATAATAATGTAGTTTTATAAAAAAGGAAAACCTGCAGGATGGGTGACAACCTGTCGCGTCGGACAAGTTTGCGGGAATCGAACCCACAATCGAAGTACGACAGGCCTTTATCGCCTACCAATGGCCTAAAAAGAGTCCCTGGTTAGTAGAAACTTGTTTTATATTATTAATAGGTATGATATATGAATTATAAGTCCATTTTAGGAACCATATACTGTTAATCTCGCTGTAGATGGACTTATGTATTTAACTTTTGCTAACCTTATGTTTGAGACAGATGGAATGACCTATCATTCTATCGCATGATCTTCTAACACATCACAGAAGACAAATTCTACTTAATTTATATAAGAGATGAAGTGTAAATTGTTCAAGGAACAAACAACAGAGATATTGTACCAAAATCAAGTAAGTATTTATTTTAATTCAAAAATTATTCAACATTAGGGAAATGATCTTGAAAACCAAAAATGTTGTCCTAGTGCCCTCATATCTAATGAATCTGATTGTAACATAGATTATCAAAAATTTATGGCTTTGTGATTTTTGGCTTTTTCATAGCAATGTTCTCTACCACTCTTCATCGAAACATGATGGTAAAATTTCTCTTCTATATCCATATTTTCACCAATATTCTCTTTTTTGGAAACATAGTGATGAGTTACTTTGGGTATCCGTTATGTTTCTAACATTCTTTTTTAAAATGATGATTTAGTATTCCTTTTTACGATGTGGGTTTCTATGAACGAAACGTTCAAGAAGAAATCCATTTATAACCGTGACAAATATTGAGGGAGAAATTCATTTTAAGGGGGGTAGAATGTGACACCCTGAGATTTTATGAGAAATTTTCTTTATAATTTCATTGATGTATTTTTTTGTACGCTTCACCGTGATTATCTTGTACTATATACGACACAATATTATCTTGTAGTATACGCAACACTATTTGTGGCATGTGATGCACACAATTTCATGTCCTTTTGAATAACATTCATTTTACACAACACCAAGTATAGATTTTGATCAACGTATAACTGAACTATATTTTGAGTATGTTATATGCAACACCAAAGGAAGATTTCTCTACATGAAACCTTGACTTGTCTTGAATTACATGCAAGAGTGACCTTCCTCGATAGCTTGTGTTGTACGGAATACCGAGTTTCACTAAACAATGATATGCTATTAAAATATTATATAAACTAGCCATTAAGAATAGTAATACCCACTTATTTAAAATTTTAAAAAATTTATCTATCAAAACGGGCTTCATTTTTGGATTCAGAATTTCGAAATTATCCTTGTGTGAGTTTTTGGTATTTTTCGAAAAACTTTCAATTTTTTATGAATAATGAAAACACTGATTTATTGGATAAAACCAACTTTTTATTTAAATAATCATTTATTTTATTTAAATTTATTTATTTCAAAATAGATGCATAATACCTATATATTTTCAATGTAATTCATTGGTGTCATTTTATAATAATTATATATATATATAAATTTTATTGAACTTTTTACCATCTTTTACCCACCTTCTATGAGCATTTGAAAATGTAAATATAACTTAATTTTACCGCTTCTATGAGTTGAATTTCAAAAATCCGAGAGACATTGTTAATATCAAGGAGTAAAATGTGGTTCAATAAGATAAAAATAATTTTTGATGAATAGTAACCTTTTGCTTTTATTTACTACGGCTAAAAGTAAATAGAGTAATTTAGGGTATAAATGATATTATTATTACCCTAAAACATGTCATAATTCTAACAGATAAGCATATAATTCGACCAAAAACAACCTTAGAAAAAAATTTAACCTCTTTGGTCCACTTGGATTAGATTAGGACACTTATTATTATTTTATTTACAGAAGAGTTAAAATAGTTAAAATCAATGTTTAATAACTAATACATTTTTAATATAGGGTTATAAATAAGATAAATTCGAATATAAATATTCATTAGAAATCTACAACGATTTACTATATAATGGTATTTTATTTATATTTTTTATACAATAAATAAGTTAATTTATTTATGACAGAATGATGATATAATAATTACTTTATTAATGAAATATTAACATAATTGATATTACAAATATCCAAATAAATTTAATTTTAGTATTTTTATGAATTAGACTAATCATCTTGGTTAATATAACATATTATTGTTGTTTAGATGATTTTTTATCGAAGTAATAATGATGTTATGAATTTAGAAAAAACAAAATACCCAATAGTGTCAAAATTGACATAAAAATGTTTTAAAAACGAATATTATTTAATTAATTGATATAATGGTCCTAAATATATAAGGATCGTCCAAAAGTATTTTATAATAATATATATGACATTAATGAACCAATCAAGGTTCTATTGGCATTTTATAGTATGTTTATTAACCATATATCATATGAATACAAGAAGACATGGTAATTGTTAAATTATTTAACTAAGAGTTAAATCTATATGATAAGGTTAAAATGATAACAAAAACTTTTATAAAAAATATATGTTGAGAGTATTTAAACTCCTACCCACCCTATCCTCGAAATAAGTCACTTTGGAGCCATTATAAACCGAATATGAATTTATTATAAAATAATATTTTAAGTTTTTCCTAAGGTGCCCCTCACCTCTCTTATTAAAAGGCACTCCCCCTTTTCTCATATTAAAACATTCAAAGCCATTTGGCTTGGCCAAACCCTACCCAAATACCCTATAAACTGTCCTCCCTTCATCCAAGAGGCCTTCCTTTAGTCATAAAACCAACCTATGTAGCCCTTTTGATCAAATCAAAATGAAGAACCCAAAGAAGAGGTAAATATATCACCACATATTTCAAGTTCGTTTCTTCTTCCACTTCCTCCTTCTTTGTTTATTACATTCTAAAATAATAACTGAAGTATCTTCTATATACTGTGATGTTGTTATAAAAATTTTAGAACCATATTAGTTATTTAATCCATCCTATGAATGAAAAAGGCATCACACGTGCGTACGTACAACTTACAGTTTCCACGTCGGGGTGTAGTTTGTTATTCAAACATTTCCTCATTTGGATGGGTATAATAATGAGTATAAATGATATAAATAATAAATATAACATTATTATGATTCTTTATATATGATATAAAATCCAATTATATATGATTTTAATATCAAAATAATGATATCATCGCCCATGCGTACGTACAGACTACCGTCTCCACGAACACAAAGAGATTCATTTTCCATGATTCACCATTCAAGAATGAATATAAAGTCTATATTATAAATAATAATGAAAGATATTACATAGTAATTATACTGGATTTATTTACATATATGTTTCATTTATATAATTCCATTCCATTCAATAAGGAAACGAAAACAGCATTCCTCCGTAGGTACGGCCAACCATCTCCATGAACGGTGTATTTCATTCCATTAATCAATTTATCATATATATTTATATGATGAATAAATATTATATATAAATCATGTTTTACATTCTGTAATTAATTACATCATGATATAATTAATAATATCACGAACAACAAGTCGAAAGATGTACGATAAATGAAACTCTTTTACACAAAACGATGCTTTAACATGAAATTTACAGATGAACAGTTAATATAATGTCATAAGTAAATCATATATAATATTATAAATATTATTATGGTTCTGTTAAAAGTTAATAATTTGTTTAAAACCACTATACCAGAGTCTCAGACACATACGGATGAAATTGAACATAAGGTAAGGGATACTTTTTCAATCTCATTTTTATTTGAGATTTCTTATATGTAAGTATTTACTAGGGTTATATTCTTCATCCTTGTCCATAAATATGTTTTTCATATAGTTTTTAATATTCATCCATGTATGTTTAAAGTCATTTTTATCCCTCTTTGACTTTTACTTTGTGATATACAAGGAATATTTCTTTTGTTTACCATACATGGTACTTTTTGAATTTTCCATTAAAAGTACGAGGAGAATGTTTTTTTAGCTTATACGACAATAACATATTTTTATGGTTTCATAACGCCTTATTTTCATGAATCTTACTCTATAAGATTTCATGAAAATTTTCATAAAAATCCCTTTCTTTTATAATTTCATGGCATTTTGTGAAAAGAAAATAATTTTTAAGAAGAAAGGATATTTTCCTCGAGAATTCATTTCAAGTGTTTTATCATAACCATTTTTTATATAAGAAGACATTATTTCATTTGTGTATGTTTTAAGTATAATGTATTTATGATTTAAATGGCTTCTATTTTCATCTGATGAAATGATATCCATTTTTTTATGGATTATGTTATGATGGGATGATGTTTATGAAACCCATTTTATTCTTTGGGTTATGATGAATGATTTATGTTTATGTTGTGGCACACATAAGAATGATTTCATTATGAGATGGTTGGGACCTATATCTCCCTCCAATTAATTGGGTAAATATTTATATCTCATGATATAGAAATGGATGTAATGGAAAGTAAATCTGGTACAGTAATACAGGGCTGGAACGGCAGGTAAACCTGATTCAGTATTGGACTTTGCCAACTATGATGGTCTCGGCAGCAATGCCTTAGCTACTATGGAAATCATATGATGTGATTAATGGTTTTCCAAAATTACATGTTTTATTCCCATGATATTTTATCATGATTAATGTTCTATTATGATATATGCCTTACATACTACCATGTTTACTGTCATTGCTCAAGATTTTGATGTTTAACCTTTATGTTCATGTTTTTAATTTCAAATGTATATGGGTTGTTTTATTTTATCCATGCTTACCCTTACGGTGAATTTGAGCTCACGTTTTTTATATTTTCTTTTCCCCCAGGATATAAATGAAGGTTTTAGGTAGAAAAAAAAAGAATATCATTATAGAAGATGTTGAAGATCTTCCACCCTGATAGAAGATTGTGTTCCGAGTTTCCAAAGACACTATACAAACACAGTCATTGGGCGTTTTTTTTGTAATTTATTAATTATTCCACAAAAGTAATGTAATTTCCATGTACGTCATGATTTGGGTCACTACAATCATGACCTAGTGTCGACATGAACAATGTGTTCGTGTGAGGATGAAATTGTATCCATGACATTGTTAGTGTCGACATGAAATCTACATTAATTTTTTAAAAAGGGTTATCCACATAATTCCCTTATAAATTATTCATCTTTAATTAGTGTTTTATGTAATTAAATACTTCAATGTTCAATGGATTTGTGAATATATCAACAAGATGATTTTCAGTGCCAATAAACTCAAGTGGTATATCGCTTTTTTGATAATGATCTCTCAAGACGTTATGTCTTACATCAATATTTTCAATTCTAGAATGAGAAACATGATTCATATATATGTTAATAGCACATGTATAATAATATTTTATAGGGGAATGTCTTAATTCATATCTATAGTCTAGTAAATTGTGTTTTATCCACAAAATATAAGCACAACAACAACCAGTAGCATTATATTTATCTTCGGTAGTAGATAAACCATGAAAATTATTCTTCTTAATAAACCATTAAACTATATGGATTCTAAAAAAGTGACATGTTTCAATGGTTATATTTATATCTAAATTAAAACCACATAAATCAACATCAGAAAAACTCACTAAATCAAAATGTTATCATATAAGATAGATTAATTCTAAGTTGTTAATATATTTGAGTTATTTGAAAATAGTTTTAACCATAGAAAAATGAGACTCTTTATTATTAGTTTCAAAACAATAAAACCAATACATAATAAAAATAATATCAAGAATTATAGAAGTTAAATACAGTAAACACCCAATAATTCATATGTATGTTGTTTGAAAAACAGATTTACCATTTTCATCAAGATCCAACTTACAAGTGGTATTCATTATATTATCAAAAAAATTACAACCATAAAATCCAAATCATTTTAAATGATATTTAGTATATTTACATTGATTTTGAATAACACCTTTATTATATAAAGAGATTTTACATCCAAGAATGAATTTTAGTTCCCCCATTGAACTCATTTAAAATTCACTTTGCATCATTTTTAGAAAATCAATAAATAAATAATTCTCTAATTATTCTAAAATAATATCATCAACATAGATTTCAAATTGTAGAAAATAATTATAAATTATTTTTTAAAGATAATAGGACCATCTATACCTTTTTTTAAAAACTTTTGGAATAACAAAAGTATTGAGTCGATTATACCACAATCATTACCATTGTTAATTTAAAAACATGATTTGGAAAATGAGGGTTTGTAAAACAATGATTTTGTTAAAAAAAATACTCAAATATATATATATATATTTAAGAATTCTATATGAAAATCCATTTTATGTAGTTTGAAAATGAGATGATAATCATATACAAATAAGATTATAATAGCCTCATGACTAGAAATGGTTCCAAAAGTATCTTCATAGCTAATGTCTTCTTCTTTACTATACTCTTGTGCAACCAATCAGTCATTATTTCTTACAATATTACCATATTTATCTACATTGTATCTGAAGGCCCTTTTAGTTCCTATGTTCATGGGGTATTTAGGTCTTTACACTAGTTTTAAGCGTTTATTTCTTTCAAAATGATTCAGTTACTCTTTCATAGACATTATCCAAAATTCATCATTTATTTCACCCTTAATTATTTTCAGTTATTTCTATGAAAAATGGCATGATCTCCATCTGTGATTCTTAGAGAATCTCTTGTTTTGGTACCATTATCTAGGTCTCCAACTAAAACATCTAAAGGGTGGTTATTAAGGATTCCTATGAGTTTATAAAAAGAAGGTCTAGTTATTTCATGTTCATCAGTAGGTTCGTTTTCATCATGAATAGATTCTGGAGAATTTCTAGAACTAGAGGATTTAACATTTTTCTTAATAGGAGGGTCATATGATTTTCCATTTATGAATAGATTAGAGAGACCATCCGTAATATATTATAGAGATTCTTTAGTTCATGTCGGTCTGTTTTAAAAAAAATCATATACATATTCTTCCACATAATTTGATCTATTATCAAATAATATGTAGGCATTACTAGATATTGAATAACCTACAATGATTCCTTCAGCCCCTTTGGATGAAAATTTATAACTATTTTCCATTCTTTAAGATATAAAAATTGAAAAAAAATTAATGTATCTAAAAGTGGGGTTCGTAATGATCCATATATCATAAGTGGTTCCCCTTAGAATTTTCCTGATTAAAACTATGTTAATTATACAAAAAGATGGGTTGACAGCTTCTGGCCAAAAATTGATAGGTAATTTAAAATCATTTTTCATAGTTCAAGCTATGTCTTGTATGATTATATGTCTTATTTATACAACACCATTATATTGGGGTGTCCTAGGGGAAGATAAGTTGTGAGTATAGGCACTATTTGGGTAGAAAGTTACAAAATCATAGTTTTCAAACTCTTGAACATGGTTAACTATTATTGTTTTAATTATATGTCTTCTTAGGTTCATTATTATTTTAGAATACATAATGAAGTAAGAGATAGATTTAATATTATGATCAATAAATAAATTCCATGTGTATATAAAAAATTCATCTACTATAACGTATACACAGTGTTTCCCAGTAATACTAGAAACCCTACATGGCCCAAAAAATCCATGTGAACAAACTCGAGAAGGTGACAAGTTGAAACTTTTTTCTTTGTATTGAATGGTATTTTATGTTGTTATCCATTTTGATAAGTATTATAGACTTTATCTTTTGGAAATTCAAGATTGGGTAGATCCATAAAAATTCCATTCCTAGTATGATTTCTAAGAGAATGAATATTACAAAGTCCTAATATTATATGCAAGAGCCAAAAATATTGTCTAAAGGAAAATAAAAAAGGAAACATTGGGAGACACTAATGAAATTACATTTATAAAATACACATTTTCATTTCTAATAGTGGTAAATGCAATTACAATTTTAGAATTAGAATCATTACATTCATCATTTTCGAATAAAACATTAAAAAAATCATTAAATAATTGAGAGATACAAAGAATATTATTCTTTAATCAATAAAAAAAGTACATTGGAAAATAAAAATTAATTATAGTTACCATTTTACCCAAAACTAATTATTTTTCCTTTAGAATTATCACCAAATATAGCATTCCCACCATCAATATTTATCATATTCTTTAAGCATGAATAATCTCCTATCATGTGTCATGAACATTCATTGTCCATCTTCTACAGAATTGTATATGAGATTTTCAAAAAAATTTCCTACAAAAATACAATAGAAAACAAATGGTTTTTGTACCAAGATGTTTTGGGTATAGTAATAGTATTAATTAGAACATTGGGAACCCACATTCTTTTCATTGGTTTCCTATACAAAATAAATAATGTATTGAAAGAATAAACATTATTTTGTCCAAAAAACTAGAAATATTAGAATATGTTTCATGACTGGAACTTGGAAAAATATTTCCAAAAAACGAATAAAACATTATTTTATAGGTTTAGATAAAATATTGGTTTTGACAAAAATTATTTTCCTAGATTGATAGCCAATGCCACTAGTGTATTTGGGTGAAATATATTTAAGAAACATTTTAACAAAGATATATTTTTTGTTGGTAAAATATCTTAAATCCTTTTATAAATTTTCATTGGATTAATTAAACTCATTATTTTTATTATAAAAAAACTTTGTTTTCATTATATATAGTAAAATTTGATTTAGTTGTTTATGTTAAATCATTTTTATTCTTCAAAATATTTTATTTATCATTTAATTCAATGTATATATCTTCACGCATTTTGAAGTATTCAATCATTTCTTCATTAGTAATATTTTTAGAATAACATTAGTCTCCAGAATAAAAAAATCTTATAAAGGGTACCTAATGGATACCTGAAGTGTGTTTTCTTTTAAACACACGTTTTCTATGTCACATTTCTCATAATGTGATGATTATAACTCACTGGAGTTATCCTCAGAATCACTACAGGTGTCCTTCATTGACATTTTTAATATTTTTAATATTTTTACTCATATTTATTCTTATATATAAACTTAAGAGAGTATTCCTTTACTTGTCCTCTTCTGTTACATAAATAACAAACTGTTTCATGAGAGTTGTCATTCCTTTTTTAATCAATTTTTGAGTTTCCCTTATTATTTTATTTACCTTTTATCTTGGATTCCCGAGAAACTTCATCTTTCTATATAAGTTTTTTAACCTTTGGTCTAATTGATCCATTTCCTCATAAATTTATGATGGTGAATCTTTATCACTTGTACTGTTATAAGGAGTTTGAATCCATTATTTTTCATTATGTTTGGATGTGGGGGTTTTGAATGCCACTAAATTTCTCATTAGTTCATCCACCTCCTCCTTGTTGACTTTTACTTCTTCCTCATACATTATCAACTTATCTATCATCTCTCTAATAGAAAACTAATTGATTTCATAGGAATATATAATAGATATTGAGGTTCCTTTCCACCTTTTGGCTAGACATCTAAGGTTTTACCTGATTTGTTCTTTGGAATACACTGGCATTCCAAGGGTACTCATTGTATTGACTATCTCATTGAAACTAAGACACATATTAGAAATGGTTCCATCAGGCTTCATCGTGATATTATCAAACATAATAGTATTTGAATTGAGTCTCATTTCTCTTTCATTAGTGGTTCCTTAGTGTGAAATATCCAATGTATCCCTCATTTCATAGGCAGATTATAAATGAGATATCTTATTAAAATATCCATCCTTTAAAGCAAAAAACAAGGAATTCCTAGATTTACAAGTATTATTATTATAATTTTTTCTGGAATTACTCAACGATGTTCTTGGATTGTTTGTTATATCATATTTATCTTCTATTATAGTCCAAATATCAAAACCCGTTATTTCTAAGTGTATTTTCATATTTATTTTACACTGGGCATAATTTTTACCATTAAATTTGGTATTTTTGTTTGTATCAACACCTTCTTATCTATTATACATATAAAATAATAAATATTATATTTTTGAAGAGTTAAAAAATTTTGATATCTTTAAAACACAACTACAATCATAGGAAAAAATATTTGGACAAACTTGTAAACACACTCTAATACCAAATGTTTGTCGGATGAGGAAACTAAATAGGTTGAATAATTTAGTTAATATAAAAAATTTCTATTAAAAATATTATTTGAATGAATCCAAAAATTTTAAAATAGTACAATCCAATAAATAAAAGAAGTAAATTTATAATTGACTGAATATTCTGTTAATTTCTTAGAGTATTGATTATTTCACTGTTATAACAATATTATAGATATATATAACATTTAAATATAATTCACTAAACCATATCAGTTAGAAATAATATCCAATACTTACTATCGATGTGAAATGTAGTTTTCTAATATATGACAAAAATTAGAGAAAACTAAATTTCAAACATAGTGGACTACAAAAAGAGGCTTAGTCTAAAGTCGACAAATAGTCCTTTCTACTTAGAGATAACCTTCCAAAAATAAATATATTTATATTTATATATCCATGATCTAAACCCTAGATTTTTTTAACACAATATTGTACAAATTTACTGGGTCATAAAACCTCTACCATTGTTCTATGTGGGATCTAAAATAGCCAGGTCACATATGGCCTCTACCATAGTTCTATGAGGGATATAACAGGTGTAAACATATTTTTGTGTTAGGATATCTTGTATCCTTTCGTTCTGTATAGAAGATAGTGTTAGTTTAATAGAAAGATTCACGATGAACTCAATATTTAGTTAAAATGAACACAATGGAGCTGTAAATAAAGAGATAGATTTTTGGAATCTCTTTGTGTTGTGAAATGAATCTATTGACTATTTGGATGTAGCGGATGTGATTCTAGAGTCCTATTCTCGAAACAGACCCTCAAAATAGAGTCTCATGAAGATTTGTATTCTAGTGTACTAATAAGATGATGTTTTATTCCTTCAGTTATATTTTTTTGGCTGCATAGGTGTTAGAATGTTTGCACACAACAAGTTCTATTTTGTGTTAAGTCAGAAAGAATGAAAATTCCTTGAGTGTTCTTCCTCATTTTTTTGTAGGATTAGTGTGGTTTTTCATGAAAGTCCTCTACTATATGTCTATGTTTGTTATTCAACTCACATGTTTTTAACATTTAGAAATTGTATCTTGAAAATAATCATGATTCTATTTGGTTGTGAACCAGGTACTTTTGATAACCCAATTAATATTGTCTTAAAAAAGCATTAATTTAATCAATGTCATTAAAAAACTCAAATGTAACCATTAGAAATAATTTTAAATAAAAGAATATTTAAATAGTCGATTGGTGACTCCTCTATGTGTGATTCATTATATTAGTGACTCCTTTTATTAGTTAGTCCTTCTATTGGTATCAGGGACTCATTAATTATGTGATTCATTATGTCGGTTTCTCCATGTGTCGGTGACATAATGAATCAATCACTCATTTTGTTCTATTAATGAGTTATTCCTTTAATCTATGCCTTGTTTGTAATATTGGTGTGTCATCCATTGATGATTCAGTTTCTACTATCGGTGATTCATTCCTTCAATCAGTGATACATTATTTCTGTTTGTGAGACATTCCTTCTATTGGTGGGACATTATTTCAGACGGTGTATCAATTGAACTTTAGGTGGTACATTTACTCTGTCTGTATTAGTGAGTCAGTTTGTGCTGCTGGAGTCACAATTTTTGTGTCGGTTTCAGTGACTTATACTAAGCTATTTTTTTAACTATCATAAAACATGAATATACACAGAATGTGTAAAACACATATCTGGTCATAGATAATCATAATTAAACTTTTTTAACCATAGATAAACATGAATTAAATTATTGTACAAGATTGTCCATGATTTTTAATTATTTAAACCAATGAGTGGAAAACAATCTCCAATGGGACAACATGTGCGACACAAGAAAAACAGGGTGTTTCATATACCAAAAATATATAGAAGATTAAATTAATATTAAAATATATATTTCAATAATATAATGATGTTACATGATTTTATTTTATATTTTACATTTCATTATTCAATTTCTAAACATTGTAGAAGTTTAGAGAAAATATATAAACTACATAAATATAAAATTGATAAGAAATATATTTATTTTATAAATATTGTATCATTCAACATTTTCATTGATGATATCATATAAAAAAAAATAAAAATATATTTTTAAATGATGTTTTCATATAATTGGATTCTATTAAAATTTATTCTTGTAAAATTGTAAACCCGAAATGATACATTAGTCATCATAAATAATTAGATACCCATGTTAAAACATCCCATGTGATGTATATTCACAATCGAAATCTTAATAGGTTGGAAATAATAAATATCTACAAGTGATGTTTAAATTGAGAGGAGACCCCTTTCACTGATCATTTCATTAAAGTAAAAACTACTAAATTAATTGATTATTAATAAAAGAACATTAATTGACACAAATCAAGATGAAATACAAAATAGTACAATTATTCTAAATTTCACATATAATTGAGGAATAAAATAGTAAATGATGTGGTAGTATAACCCAATGAATGGAACATTCATTATGAACCCCTTACTTCATTTTTCTCCTTAGTTGAACAAGATTTAACCTCACGAATAATAATATTCAAAAAATTATTACTTTATACCAATTACATATAAATATTTTTAAAATGACATATTATCATATTATAACTTCTTATCTCTAATTCTATAAAAATATTTTTTTATTATAAATTTGTTTGGTGCTTACAGATTTATTTTTCCTTACATGGATTATTACAAAATATTTAGCCCATTAACATTTATTATGGTTCCTACATATTCTAAAAATTAATCATTATTCAAATATAATATATATTCATTAAATATATCCTTATTACAATCCATGTAATGTGGAAACAACAAAGAGTTATCACCGTTTTTTTAGGGTTGGGATCCCCCATAAACAATAACATCGATGAATCTATACCCATTTATCCTACATTAAAATTAATAAACTCACATTTCTAGATTTTATAATGATAATTGTGACCCAATTATAACCATCAAAAACTAAAAATATAAAATGCAACATTGGATAAATTATATTATCATGAACATTTTAGGTATTTTATTTTATAGAATGTGGGAATATATTACATATACACTATCTATTAGTTCAATAGAGTATCATTCCCACTATATAAATCGTTTCAAAAAAACATTTTATGTGGTCAACATCATCCATGGGAAACCATTATTGAATGAATTCATTCATACTCATACCTAATAATTGGGTTAAAAGTAAATATAAGAATTATTCAATCGAATTATCTATAAGGATATTCCTAATCATTAAAAATAAAATTTCTTTTGTGGGTATAAGATGTGTATATAGGTATGATGAATGTAACACAACAAAAAATCAAAAGGGTACATTTTATTTGATAGTATGTATGACTTGAAACACCAAACATTGAATTAAATATTACCTCTAAAGATGATTTGGAATATTTTTCATTATATATATATTTAATATAAGCTATATTTTTCAATGCCTGAAACGCTATGTTTTCTTTCATGATACACTAAAAATACATTCTTTAATGTCCCCCATTTCATGAAAAACCGAGTTTTTTCTAAAAAAATTATATTAAGAAATTATTATTTAATATAATAAGATATAACAAAGAAATTAAATAAGTGGTTATAAATAAGATTAAATAACTTATAAAAATATATGGTTTACACAAATGAAAATTTAACAAAAGTGATTTATCATAATAAATAAAATTAATTAATATTAGTGAATAATATTAATGAAGTTTATATATTTTATATTCAATAAAATTATCTTCCATTCATATAGTAGAATTTATATACATAAAATAAGAACAACCAAAATTTTACGTATAAAATGAACCGTTATATTAAAGGCAAGTTTCTAGAATTTCACTAGAGAAACCTAGTTAACATAAAATTATATATATTTTATAAAATTCATATTTAATAATAAATATAATTATCCAAATAGTAAAATAAAAAATATCATAGAGTGTTTTTTTTTAATTTTCATGAGAAGAGTCATTTTTTGGTTAATACTGAAAAAAAAAACTTTTTTTGAAAGATTTGTATCAAATTTATTTATATTGATAGATTATATTTTAATTTGGTATTAATATATATTTACAAAATTATAAATATATATATATAATTTATGAAATTTAAATCATTTTCACACTAAAATTCGGTATAAAAACATTTCAACCTGTTGAAAATTTTTACATTATAAAAAGACATTGTCATCCTATTTGTAGGATTAAATTTATATTAATTTATTCCAATTATGTGATTGTAATTTATAAAAATTGGATTAATTATTTATTATAATAAAATTTTAAAATTTTTAGCCTGTTCGAAATAGTATTTGAAAAATTATAATAGTGAATGATGTTAAAATTAATTACTATGATTACGGTAAAATTATGTTTAACAAGGGACCAAACCTTAAACATAGTGGTCCAAATGAAATAGAAAAATTTTAAAAACCAATTGAATAGAAAAATATATACCCTATACTGAATTATATCAATTTTTTCATTACTTGTGGAACATGATGTATGTGAGTCCTCCCAATAATTTTGTCATTTTTATTTTTACAAAACTACCCCTCCACCTACAATAAAAAAATGAACTAACCCTCCCACTTAATCACACCATAGAATCCAATTGGATTGTCAAAAAACTACCAAAATAAGCTCAAAATATACCTCCATTAATTCCTAATACCTTACATTGTTCATAAATCAATACAAGGATGTCTTTTGGTATAAACAAAAGAAGTTACCAAAATATGATGTAATGTCCTTCAATGATCACTTTTGTTTCCGTTACTTATAAACCCCATCAACTATTTTTATATCATGCTTATACAATAATAAATATATATTAAAAATACATAGGTGTTATTATTCATTTATTTCTACCTGCACATTTATAGAAAACCTTCAAATAATATACACAATCGTAATTCATGTGTATAATAGATTACAGTCCCACGAATCGATGTCATTAGTTATTCAATTTACCACCATTTATGGTTGGAAATAATTATGTATTTATAAATTCTAAATGGTATATATATTATATATAATGTAATTATGATTCTAACACTTTTCATTTAACCATACCTTCATGCCTTTAGTTTTTGGCAGATGTGTAGACTTCCACCTCCTCAATGTGATGTGTTTATTTCATCATATTTTGAGTTTGAATATATATTATTTTATCTAAAGGGGATTTTAACATAATGATACTAATTGGTAATGATATTTAATAACTTTATTTATTTCCATTTGATTATATTACTTTATCATTGATGTTAATATTGTTGGATTTTGTTTATAATGAATTTTAGTATATGATGTATTATTTCAACATATTATATTTTTATTTACAAATAGATTTTAAAAATAAAATAATTTATTTTTTCTCAGTTCCAAATTATGATAATTTTAAGGTCTTTATTCAAAATCTAATTTTATTCATGATTTCATTTTCCTAAAATTTCATTAAAGATATTTATATTATCATATCTCAATAAACCGTTTAAATTTCTTCTAAAATGGTTATCGATGACATTTTCCAAAAAATTATATCATTTTCCCATAATTGTAAACATAAAATGATTTATATTTTTTTAAGTAAACTCATCAATATTTCCATATTATTTTGGAGAATGTGTGTTCTTCTAAAAACATTATTTTCAAAAAATTAATTTAAAAATGGGTTTTGACCTTTATGAATTTATTTTTATAAAAAAAATCACTATTTTTTCATTTAAACATTTTACCAAAGATATATTCCAATAACTTTCTAATCAATGAAATTTTTTACCCTTTATACATTACATAAAAAAATTATTACATTGTATATAATGTACAAAATTGCATGTATCATTTCATTGAACATTATACTGAATGTTTAAGTGGTTAATTTTATTGAAAAGTTTTTTAAAAGAAAATTTAAAATGAATTTATATTAAATATGAGTTTTAAAAGGAAAATTTTATTTTCCTAAATATTTTTAAATTATTTTTCTATTATACATCAATTCATAAATGAGAAAAAACCCATTATTTTACTCCACATGGGTTATGTTGACTTGATAACAACCTTATTCCTCATCTGTATGGTTTTTATTGTTTTGTCCAAGAATAGTATTGACATTCTCTTCCTGAATTTTTTAATACAGTCTGCTTAAAATATTCAATTTTAATTCATATTTAAGCATTATATTTCTCCTAAATATCTATATAATTTATTATGGATAAGATGATTGACTAATCAATATATCATTTTTTAGATATGGTGTTTGCATAAGATATTACTTTATATCAAGTGAAATAATGATAAATATATATGTTTTTCTCAATGTAGAAATTTTATAAGGGACATGTTTCCCAAATTAAATTGATTATTCGATATATACTGAATGATTTTTATAGTTATGACCTAGGGACGGCATAATTGTAGATAGACACATGATGCATTTTTAATCTAATTTTATGAGTATTATGGCTGGTATATGTGGGATTTTCACATTGTATATTATATTATATCTTTTTAAATGACTATACGGTAATGTTATCATGTTCCTAGAAAACATGGTATCCAATAATTAATAATTTATTTCATTTTCATTCAGAAATTATTTTTCATGTTATTTTCACTATGAAGAAATATATGAATTCATATAATTATCATATTATTTATTAAATTACATTGTTTTTTTGTTATTTACCATTCCATTTTTATTATTCATTTTTTAGTTATTTATAGTCAATATGTGTTTATTCATTTAGATTCACATATTTTTTTGGCACTCCCTATAAATTTATTTATTACATGGAATTTATTTTCATTTATTACCATTCTATATTGATTATTCTAATTTATTCATTAATTATCATAATGTACATGACCCCTGATAAGCAGTTGATCCTATAGTTATTTTTTCAATTGTTTTAGGAATCCACAATGTGTAATAAGAATGATATGAAAGGACATGATAATTAATAATATTATTATACTCAAAATAAAATAGGAATGTTTTAATTAGTGTATTCATTTGTAATACTAGACTTGTTTATGTATTTCATTTACTAATACTACAAAAATATTCATTCCTTCATTAATTTATTCATTGTAATCATGTTAATATAATGGTTGTGGACAACGACTCCAGGCATCTGGGTTTGGGTGCTAGTGTTGATATCCAATAATGTTTTCTAGAAACCATATGAATTAGATTTAGGAAAATATATATTAGATAAAATAGTCATATGATTTAATTTTAAGATAATTTTAGAAGAAAATCCTAATTTTTTAGTTAGATAGATATTATACGGTTTTCCTATCAGAACTTCCATGTCTAGATAATACATGTGGATGTGGTTATGGAACATTTGTGTATAGAGGTAACAATACTGAAAAGGTGTGTCAGGTCAGACTCTAGCATAACTCGGTACATGACAATGGACTTACTGTTCACCATTTTTGACACTCTAGGGTGAGACACTTATGGTAGATGACATTTTATTTGTAAAAAATCATGAAGGATATAAATAGATAATGATAATGAATATGATAGGTTAAAAATTAGACCATTGAAGGACCTATGGAAAAATAAAACAAATGATGTATTTACATATTGATGTTGTACTAAAAAACCATATTTAAAATTTTATTTAGTTGTTAACATTATTTCAAGTTTGTAAATCATATATATTTTGTAAATTATAATAATATAGATTAAAAAAGGAAATCCTATATTTAAAGTAAAAGCCAATCAATTATGGCAAGGTGGTGGGGCTGGATTCCATGATCGATGGGTGATGATTGTTTCTTGCCTATCCACTAGACTACATGATGTCCTAGTTAATGTGTAAATATTTTTTACACATACTTTTTACAATAAATATTAATTATTAACTAGTTTAATTAGTTTATCATGTTTAGATATTAATGTAATAAATATATTGTTCTTTAAAAATAGTTATAAAATGATATAGATACTTTTTCTACGGATCCAATATTCCATTTAAAGATTCACTTCATTCATAAAAATTCATATCTAGATATTCGTTTATTGGTGTAAATAGAAGGATTAATAATTCATCATATGAAAAATAAAGGATAAAATATATTTTTAGTAATATAATAAATATATATTTTTTCATATATTTTATTCATTAAAATAATTACTCAACATCCAGAAATTTAACTTGAAATAAAATGGTATAAAAATACATTAATTTTTTAAGAAATGGTGGTCTTTTAAATGATCACATATTTACGTCTTGAGGAATATAAATTCTAAGTGATCATACACTTGTTTTTGATACATTTAATCAATATTATATATATATATTTATTAGTTACCTCTTTATATATATCTCCACAATCCACTAATGTTCCCCAACATAGAGACCTTTTTATATGATATTCCATGGGACCTTTTAACATATCATTATATCTTATTAATATGATATTTTATTCACTATTTTCATGATTTATCATTTCAATAAATTAATATTCAAAAAGAAAACCCTAAATCCCCAATATTGTGGTTAAATTGGGAGGTTGAAATTTATTTATGATAGGTTTAAGGTAACACCCTAAAACTCTAAAAGAGAAATATTTATTTGATAATATGTATGATACACAACACCAACTGTATAAAAAATATTACATATCATGAAATTGTGATTTATTTAATATTTTAAATAAATTTAATATATCTTATATATCAAATGAAAGAAATATTGAGTTATATTTCACCATTCACAAAAAAGACATTCTTTGATATATCATGTTACATAAAAGATAGTGTTTTACCAAAAAACAATTAATAAAATATTAATTCATAATATAATATGATATAGAATATACATAAAATTATTGGTTAGGAAAATTATTGAAAATATTATTAATCAATTTCTTTTTCAGATATATAAAATGAATTTGTACTTTTATTAATTAATTATAAATGAATATAACAACAAACCGAATATAAAGGAAGTGTTTTTTCCAATGTTTTTGTATATTAATAAATTAATTTAAATATTATTATTGAAATATATAATTGAAATATATATATTTTATATTCAGTTACATAATTATGAAATTATTCAAATAGATTTTATAGGCATTAAATAATAATAATCCCATTTTTGCACATAAAAATAATTGTTTTTTAAAAGGAACTTTTGCTGTAGTTTTGAGGGAGAAGCTTCGTTAATACAAAATTTTGGAAAATCCATTATATTCATATTTCAATGTAAACACAAATTTTTATATAGTAAAATAAAATTTCTCTTATATTGATTTGATTTAGTTTTCAGATAAATTTTTTTTATGAAAATTAGAAATTGATGAAATTTCTTTGAAAAATTATTTTTCATCAAATTTATTTATATAGTAAAAATATATTTTATGTCAGTTATAAATTATAATGAGTTAGAATATACATTAATTAACCCAAATTTCGTAATTGGAATATATTTCACAATGAAATTGGATTATAAAATAATTAAAGGTTTTGAACATTTTTACCTCAAAAAACCAATCTTTCATCCCATATATGAGATGACATTTATATTGATTTATACCTCTTATGTGATTGGAATTTATAAAATTTTGTTGTTTATATTGAATAATTATAATTTATAATATCCATTCTGGCTAAAAAATACTCAAATATATTAGTGAATGCTTTCATAATTAAATAATGTGATTAAGATAAAATTAATAATAATAATGGACTAAACATTAAACATAATGTTAACATTGACATAGAAACATTTACAAAACATTATATATGGATTTATTTATACATTATTTTCCATTTTATATATTTTCTATCATTATTTGAGTCACATCATGTAATGGATACCTCTCATCAATGTCTACCTTTATATACATCCAAGAATACCACTCCTCCCCCGCTAGAAAAAGGCACACACCCCTCCCACTTATTCACTATTTTAAATCAATTTGTCTTACCCAATTAAATACCAAATATTATACCATATTCCCTACACTCATCTTGAACTCCTTACGTTTAAAATAAATCCATCCATGTTGGTATTTATGTATAATCCAAAAGGAGTTACACGAATAAAATGTAATAATCTTGAACCATCATACTTTATTCATTTTACTATCCACATAGTGATATTAATTTTCTATAATTAATTATTAATATCCTAAATATATCATCTATACTAATGTTTTTTATTCTAATATTCCATCCTATACGTTCACACACATCCATCAAATGGGATACCAAATCATCGTTCTTGTGTACAGTATACTGCAGCCATGCGAACCGATGTCGTTCATTATTTCATTTAACAAATTTAAAGGTTAGATATAATTATTGAGTTATAATTTATATATGATATATATTATTTATAATTTAATTTTTCTTCATGAATTTTTTAAAAAACATACTTTCAAGCCTTCTATTTTTAGTGGATGTGTTGTCCCCCACCTCCTCAATGTGATGTGATTCATTCAACTATGCATGGAACGAATGAAAGATAGATTAAATAAACATATGTAAAATATATGAAATAAATATGATAAAATAATTATAATATATTGGTATATATATTTCAATTTATTTTCAGTATTTAAAATACAACACTAAAATGGGAGTATCATTCTTGCGTACATACAACATACCATCTCCATGAATGGTGAATTTAATTTAATATCTCCAATAATTTTTATTATTGTAAATACATATATAATGAATATATATGATAATTAAATAATATTTTAAATTGTGTACAGTACAATATCATGATATATATTTTAAGAACAAAAAATAACAAGTCAAAACAAACTTCAATAACAAAGTAGTTGATACCAAAAATGATAAAAATAAGAAATGATCATTAATGGATTGGTAAAAAAATATTATAAGAGGATAATATATGAAATTATAAAAATAATTATGGATATATAATATGTCAATAATCATTTTAAAATGATTAAAAATGTTGTGAAATTATGTTTACCCAAAAGGAAACACAATGAAAGGGACTCTTGTCTCACTTTCTTTCTGTTAGGCATATACCATTTCTTCACCTAATTATTTTGTGTGATTTATATACTGACCATGTTGTATTTTATGTAAGAAATAAATTTAGTTCAATGTTATTTAAATATTAATTTCATTTCATTTCTATCATGGGGCTTATAATTCAAATTTTACAAAGTGGAAACGTATTTCAACTTAATTAGATTTTATTGATGAATATTGTATTGTTTTGAACCTACTAATTTTATATTGTGTATATAATAACCTTTTATCATTTAATATCACAAATAATACATAATTAATGATATTGTTAGTTTCATTTTGAAATTTATAATATAATGGAATGCGGACCTAATTTTACCAAGTGCTAATGATGTTTTATAATTCAATTCCAATACATTGGGTTGTATTACATATTCATTGTCGTTACTATTTTATGACTATGTGTATAATTTAATTTAATTTAATTTGATGTATTTACAATTCTTATATTTGGATTGATAATTGATACACTTAATCAACACATTTTGTGATGACCCAGACTCTCTGGGTCCTTTGCCAAAAATCCGGATCCAAAAGGGGTTAGCGCCTCGGCGAGACAGATCGGGGAGACCGATCGGCGCGACCGATCAGCGAGACCGGTCGGCGAGACCGATTGGCGAGACCGGTCGGCGTGATCGATTGGTGAGACCGGTCGGCACGACCGCTCAGCAAGACCGGTCGGAACGACCGCTCGGTGAGACCGCTCGGCGCAACCGATCGGTGAGACCGGTCGGTGAGACCGATTGGTGCGACCGATCGGTGTCACCCAACCTTGTCGGGGATTTTCCAGTAGTGCCTCCCTTTTGGGAAAATTGGGGTTAAACCCTATTTTGACCGCTTTAATCTTGTATCAAAGCCCAATAGCTCCCATAATTGTCGTTTAATTCAAATATTTAATAAATTAACCTGGTGTGTGTGTCGGTTTAAACCGCTCGACCCTTTAATGACGCGTGGGGTCGCGTTGTCAACCCACAACCCCACTCTTTATGCAGTTTCGTCATTATTATCTCAACCGTCCATGACCCTTATAAACTAAAAGGGTACCCCCTAAGGGTTTTTTTCTCAATCACCATGTGCTAGGAGTACCCTTCATTCAGACGAGGCACATCGCTATCCGTGGAATTCCACAGCCAGGCTTCGCGTCGATCGTTGATCAACAGGTAGGGAATTTCTCCTTCGTCTCTCCCTTTTGTGTATCATACGGGGTGGGCATGCTTTTGATTTTGTATAATTAGATGGACTGAACCTCAATGAAGTTAATAAACCAACTCTAAAGAATGAAGGGGGAGGGGTGTGGTCAATGATGCTTTATTTATGATCTTCCATGATTTATGATTCCTGAATTGTGCGGGCTTATGCCTTCTGAAAATCATGTCTTTTGGTGGTCTTTGTCTGTGCACTATTGAACTCCTAGTGATGTTTTAAATGGATTGTTTTTTAGTAGTGAACTCCTGCTGTGAAAATGAAATTGGTTAATCATGTATATCAGGCTAAATAAAATGAGGCACCAGGATCAATCCTTCTGTGATAACACCGGTTAGAGCACATGGAAATTGAAATCATGGAGTCTGTTAAATCTTATAAATCTGAAAATACCGGCATGGGCCTGTTTAGTGGTGGTGGTTTGATTATTCACAGACATTTTTCTGGGTGATGTGGTTGGGGATGGGATCCCCTATTGTTATGGTTTCAGTGGTTGTGAATTTTAAGACCAGGTGGTTCCATTGTTTATATCAAAAATTGGGGTGGGATCCTCTGTTGTTGAGAAACCCATTTTGGCTTTTGGATGTTGGACATGGGGCTGTATATTGGGGTTTCCTTTCGTTGTTGTGGATTTATGATAGAACCGGGTGTGGATGTTGTAATTAATTCTTGATTTTTTGATTTTCTGGACTTGTGCCTATGCTTACTAGTTTCCCAAGTAGGTGCAGAACTTAATTAAACATCACTACTGAACATGAAAACGAATGGGACAAATGGGTTTTGTTGGCGAGAGTTGTGACTCGGAATTGAGTGGTGTTTGTGTTCCATAGGCTGGCTAGAAAACCCTAAACTTGGGAGAGTGCTTGTTACCTATATATATATTTGTAGTTTTTTGTCTCTTTTTCGCTCCCCACCCATATTGAGCACTTAGTATCGAACACCCCCATTTCATGGGGGAGGGTGTTTTTTCCCAACACTATTATTAGTGTCTGGTTATTAGCTTTTTTCGGCTCCCTTTCCCAAATATCCCAAGTATCTTCGGGCAGGCTGTGATGGCATGAGGTCCATTATTAGCCCAAGAACCTTCGGGCGAGGTAGTGTGGCAGTTATCGCCCAGGTGTGTGCGGGCAGGTAGTTTCCCAAGTATCTTCAAGATGAGGCCCAGGTGTCGTTGGGCGTGACAGTGGATCTTCTATCCCAGGTGTCTTCGGTCGTGGAGGTGGTTGTTCTAGCCTAAGTGTTTTCAGTCATGGTTACGTGTGACAATTGTGGCCCAGGTGTGTGCGGGCGGGGTTTTGGCAGTGGGACTGCATGAGGTTGTTGCCCAGGTGTGTGCGGGTGAGGTGTGGTAGTGGGACTGCGATGAGAATTGCGGGATTGGTTCGATGCGTAAGATATCTTAAATAACCGGTGGGAAAGTGGCGCGAGGTACCCAAACATCGATGTTATGTTACTATACATTACTTGACTTGCTTTATTTGGGGAGTGTGACTTCGTGAGGCTTGGGTGGATATTTTAACTTGTTAAGTGTTTAGTTTACTCCTTTTTTTCATGGTACTTTAGTACATTCCCCCACTTGTGCACGAGATTATTTGGTTTTCCCTACTGAGTATACTTGTATGCTCACCCTACATATATAAAACTATTTTCAGGTAACCAGGTGGACTTCGGGGATCACACGGGACCATACTAGCTCGGACGTTGGGGCATTTGATGTTGTAGTTTTCCTTTTTCTTGGTACTTTACTTTTGGAGTTCTTGGTACATGTATCTTTTACTTTTGAACATGAATATGGGAATGGTTTTCTTTCACCTTTACCTTTACTTTTATCATTGGTGTTATTGGGATTTCTATCTTATCTCCCAATCCTATAAATCAAAAAGAGTAATGGCTTCCATTTAGGGTGTGTTTCTATACCCTTGGTGTTATTCGCCACTCTAAGACCTATTGAGGGCGGGTTTCGGGGGTCATTATCTCTCCTTCAACTTAAAGAAGAAAGGGCCTGGAAATCTGCTGACCCTTCCCTCCTCTTGGTGAAGGCGGGTCATGACAGAATGTTATCATAGGAGAAGGTTGGTTGAGATATAGGATAGATTCTGCAGTTAGGAACAGTGAGGATCGCATGGGATGTTAGGGAGAAAGTGTTGGGTGACCTTGGTGCGTGAATTAGGCCAGGGAAGACCTGCTAGGACACAGGATTTTAGGGCCCCCCGTGATCCGATGCAAAGACTCTGGACCTACATAAAGACCAAGTGAGGCCACGATGATTGCAGGGTAGAGACCCTAGAAAAGGTACATGCATCATAATGACTTGTGTTATCATGTTTCTGGGGTATCATAGGAATTAAGAATAAATAAAAAGTTTAAGAAGTTTAAGAAAAATATTCTGCACTACTTGGGAATTGGAATTCCTTGTTTACCTTGTAGCTATGGCACCTGGAAGGCAACCATGTGTGGTACAGGCGATCGAGGCCCCAGAGACTACCTTGGCCGATTGGCAGAGAGCTGATCGATATGTGGAGGATGAACAGGGGAAGAAGACACTTCGGGCCTTCCATCGACAGACCCTCGAGAAGTATGAGGGCAGCACCTCTGATATGAAGACGGTGGTCTGGCAAGAGGATCTAGTGATAGCCTTCGGCTTGATCTGGGCTCCGACCGAGTACTGGGATCCTGTCTCCATCAGCCACATGCGGGGAGCGGCATGTCAGTGGTGGACGCTTTACCTAGGGGAGAGGAGAGAGGATGAGGTGGAGTGGGCTAATTTCGAGACGAAGTTCCGGGAAGAATTCCTCTCTTCGATGATAAAGGCGGAAAAGAAACAGGAGTTACTCTCCCTCGAGAAGGGGAGTATGTAACTGAGGGAGCTAGGAATCAAGTTCAACGACCTCCTACATTTTTCTCCGGACCTCTTTCCCGATGAGGAGTCATGGGCAAGGTGTTTAGAGGAGGTTCTCTGACCCTCCCTCTAGTATGCTGTTACCCCTTTACTCTGCCGACGTATGTGGAGGTCCAGAAGAAGGCCGAGGTGGTGGAGAGGATTCATGCTCCAGGAGCTGTGTCACAATAGGGGATCCATTTAGGACCATCGAAGAGAAAGGCCGTTAACACCAGGAGTCCAGCGTCAGGACCCTCCAGGTTTCGACCAGCAGGGAGTAGGCCGCATCAGTTCCAGTTCTGGTCCCCTGGTCCTCGCCCTTTTCCTTCAGGCCCGGGACCGCGGTGCTTTGTCTGTGGGAGCCATGGACATATCCGGATTCAGTGCCCAGACCAAGTACAGTACGGAGGTGGGGGAAAACCCAGCACCCACCCCAGCAGGAGCATCTAGTCAGGCCTTTCGAGCAGCAGCAGTAGGGACAGCGAGCTCCCGCTCCTCTGAGGGCAGACATTGCAGGGGGAGGCCGACCTCAGGGCGCTCCTCAGGGACCTCGACCGGGGCGTGGTCGGGGAGGTGGCCGATAACCGAGGGGCAGAGGAGCTGGGCGTGGACAGTTACACACCGCTGAGGCAGCTGTTTCAGTAGGGCCGGAGGTTGTTCGAGGTACGATCAGTTTGTTCAGTACCCTTGATTATGCCTTGTTCGATACCGGATCTTCACACTCATTTGTTTCACCCAATATAGCCCATGCCAGGGGTCTAAATGTCAAGATACTTCCAGTTCCCCTGGTGCTGAGCACACCAGTAGGAGGTCAGACCGACTTGTTAATTGTTTGTCGAGGATGCAGACTGATGATAGAGCCACATCGGTCGGGTAGGGATCTTCTTCTACTAATAATACAGTCATACGATGTCATCCTGGGCATCGACTGGATATTCTCTATGTGTGTCGTCATCGACTACTTCCTAGGAATGGGTTGTGTTCTCAGACATGGGTGTCCGGCGTTTTACCTTCACCAGTGAGCAGAGAAGTCAGAAGGGCAGTGGGCGAGAGGAACCCCTCCTCTCCTTGTTAGCTGAGATGTTAGTTGTGTAACGCCCTAACCCCAGTTACCCAGAGTCGGTGCATTATTAAATCACATTGTCATGATCACAAGAATGATCAAATATCGAAAGAACTATTAGTTTAGTAGCCTTATAAACACTAGATATATTCATAAAGTTTTACATTACATCATAAAAATGAAAACAACAACAGCATAGTCTCCATAGTCCACACTCTTATCCCCTCATACTATCCCTGCAGGTCATTCATAATTTACTTCTTCACATCCTAGGAAAAATAAAACATAGAAAATGGGTGTGCTCAAATGCCCAGTAAGGATAAAAATATAGCGGAAACTTTCATAAATAAGAATAAACATTTAAGGAAATTTATAACTAAAACAAAAGCCTTTTAAACTTGAACTTCAACATAGTATGGAAAAAATAAAATGAAATAATTCCATTTACTTATTTACACAGATATTCTACTAATCGAATAATCACATGAAATATCAATAACCACTTTCATAATGATGGAATGCATAATGCCAGACTATCATAACCACATAGCCAAGGCCTCGTGCCAAGATTAAAAATAAGATTTTTCCATGGCCTTGTGCCAAGAAACTAGTTTGTCTCATGATATCTACCAATGCATCGAGGAGATATAGCAGGCTCCACCCGTCACATATTAAGTCCAATGCATTCCCATATGAAAAGGTTTAAACATAACATAAACATTCGTAAAAAAAATTTCATACGAAATGTAAATACTTCATCCATAAACTATGAATGGTATAAAAATAACACAGCCACAGTCAAAATACCACAAAACCTTCAGTACAATATAGATGTTTTTTATCATAATAAATCAACTTCAAATAAGCATAAAATCCATCAAAGGATGATGACATAGATGAAATCAAAATTATTTAAGAGAAATATCCCTTTTTTTAAATCATTAAAAAGTCAAATTATTTTAAAAAAAAAACATTTACTTTGAAAATTTTCTTATAAGATTTTAAGGGAAGCTTCAACAATTTTATAACGGCGGAAAATATTCGCACACGCCATATAAGTTAAAAAAACATTCTTACCTTAATTCTGTCAAAAAGGTTAAAAAGGACCTTGTTTGGAAAATGAGGGAAATATTACTCTATAAACCACATATAAAAGTAAACAAGGGTATAAATGAATTTAACCCATATTATAGTAAATAGTAAAAATGTTTTGAAATACATTTTTAAGAAACAAGGATGTGGATGATAAAGAAGTCTCAGTAGATTATTACGTATAAATAACCTCGGATAATGAAGAGATTACGAAATAAACCCTTAACTTGTACATTTAATTGGTTGGGGTAGGTTAACATCATGTATAATGGTGAAATAATTGTTATTAAATTATACAAGAATCATATATATTATTATGTTATCATATGTTATCTTTTAATATTTCTTTGTTAATGACATCTTAGTATTATCGTCGTTTCATGTGTTAACTTACTCGTTTTCTTTTATATGTTTTGTTACGTAAGACATGTTTTTCATGTATAGGATGTATCTTATTCATATCCAGAATGATATCAAGTCCATAAACATTATTTTTAAATCATAAAATGATAATTCTACTTGAATTGATACGATGGAAAATGAATCTCATCGCGTTCATGGAGACGGTAGTCCGTATGTACACACGAGCGACAATATCATTATTTGGATATTAAAATAATATATAATTTGATGGTAAATCATATATACAGAATCATTATCATGTTATATTTATTATTTACATGAATTACAAATCATTATTATACCCATCCAAATAATAATATATTGAATAACAATTACACCACGACGTGGAGACGGAAAGTATTACGTACACACGTATGGTGACATGTCATTCAAAGGATGGATAGAATACTGAATATGGTTGTACCATATTTATAATAATATTACAGTATATAGGAGATACTGGATTAATGATTTTAGAATGGGAATAACAAATAAAGAATAAGATGAAGAAGAAATGAATTTGAAAGAGGGTGGTGAAAACATTATCTCTTCTTCGGGTTCTTCCTTTTAATTTGATCAATAGGGCTCCTTATGTTGGCTTTATGATCAAACTAAGTTCTCTAGGTTGTAGTGAGGGAAGTTGATAGAGTATTTGGGTAGGGTTTGGCCGCACCAAAAGGCTTTGAAGGTTTGAATTAATGAGAAGGGGGAGTTCCCATTTATAAGAGGGGTGAGGGGCACCTTTGGAAAAGCTAGAAATATTATTTTATAATAAATTCATATTCGGTTTCTAATGGCTCCAAAGTGGATTATTTATAGGATAATGTGGTGATAGGTCGAACACCACTCAAGAAATAGGATTTATACAGTTTTGGGTTACTATATTAACATTATCTTTAAGTATTAACTCTTAGTTAATTAGATTCACTTTTACAATGTCTCTTTGTATTTTTATTTTATATGGTTAATAAATTTACTATATACATCCAAAAGACCCCCAAGTGATCCATTAATGATACACCTATCATGATATAAGTCTCTTGGATGAACCGTATATTTTTATAAATTTAATATCAATTAATAATATAATATTTGTTTTAAAAAATATTTTATGCCAATTTTGACACTATTCAATAGTTGATTTTTTTACAAATCATAACAGAATGATTACTTCTAAAAAAGTTAAATAAATCATTTCTAGTATGTCATATTAACCTATAAAATTAGTTTAATTCATAAAAAGTCTCAAATTATATTTATTTGGTTATTTATAATATCAATTATTTTAATTTTCACTATTATAGTAATTACTGCATCATCATTGTGTCATAAATAAATTAAATTATTTAATGTCAAAAAATTATAAATAAAATATCATTATGTATGAAATAATTTTATATTTATAATGAATAATTATAGTCGAAAATACAACATTTATAACCCTTTATAAAAAGTGTTTTGCTAAAAGATATATGCTTATGTCATTTTTGTATTTATTTTACCTTAATTAAAATAATGTGTCCCTATCACCTAAAGGTGGCTCCATGATGTCCCAAAATCGTCCAAAAGATGACCATGGTCGGACATGTATCCACCAATATGGTTCGGACATGTTTTAGGTTAATTTAGTATTATTATAATATTATTTTTTAACTATTATTTATAAGATTTACCCTTTAACCATGGTAAATAAAATATTTTCCGAAGTAATTATTCAAAATTTCTAAAAAAAGTTACCTATTTACACAATTTGGATATCCTGATTACAAATATGGAATCCATTTTTCCAAATTCAAAACACGGAAGTGGCTGAAATTAATTTTAAATTAATTTCCGCTGTCAAAACAAAAAAGCGTGTTTTTAAGATATAATAACTATCAAAATATTGATACTTGTTTATGATCAGTTTAATTGTGAAATTTTGTCCAATGAATAAAATTGTACTAAATGGTAAAAATATATTCTATAAATACATTAAAACCACTAAAATAAATAATTTATCACTGTTAATTATTTTGATTAAAAAAGTTGTTGTTAATTAAAATTTAGTAATTTTCACTATTCATCAAAATATTAAAGTTATCCGAAAAGTACCATAAATTCACCTTAGGCTAAATTCGATACTCTGAACTCAAAAATGAAGTCCATTTTGAGAGATAAAATTTCTAAAATTTTAAAAAGTAGGTATTACTATTCATAACAGCTAGTTTGTTTGGTTGAGGTGTGTGTTAGAACTCGATGTTGCGTACAACACACGCTATTGCATTATTCAAAGTGAAGTGTACTATAGAAGATTGGGGTGTTAAAAGTAGAGTCAGTAGATGCTGAAATGGTAGAGGTTCCAGATATCGTCCATGAGTTTATGGACATCTTCCCAGAGGAGGTGATGACTCTACCCCCTCGACGGGATATCGAGTTTGGTATAGACTTGTAGCCTGGTGCTCGTCCGATATCGATGGCGCCTTACCGGATGTCACCTTTGGAGCTATGGGAGTTGGGAATTAAGATTGACAATATGATGAAAAGGGGTGATGTTTGACCAATCGTGTCACCGTGGGGTGCTATAGTCTTGTTCGTAAAGAAGGAAGATGGTGGTCTCAGGTTGTGCATAGACTATAGGAGACTGAATCAGGTGACGATCAAGAATGGCTACCCTCTTCCGAGGATAGACGATATTTTCGACCAGCTGAAAGGGGCAGGGTGGTTCTCAAAGATCGACCTGTGGTCTGGGTACCACTAGTTGAGAGTGAAAGAGGGTGACATCTCGAAGACGGCTTTCAGGTGCAAATATGGACACATCATGTTCGTAGTCATTCCTTTCGGTGTTACAAATTCCCCACCTATGTTCATGGGGATTATGAACTCCATATTATGGGAGTACCTGGATCGGTTCATAGTTGTGTTCATCGAAGACATCTTGATATATTCAATATCAGAGGAGGACCCTATGGGGCACCTGAGGACGGTTTTGGAAGTCCTCCAACAGTATCAGCTCTATGGGACATTGTCAAAATGCATGTTCTGGACACGAGAAGTTCACATCCTTGGGCTGGAGGGTTACTATCGGAGGTTCGTACACAACTTTTTCTGAGTTGTATCCCCTTTGACAGCCCTGACCAAGAAAGACCAGGTTTTCATGTGGAGTGAGCAGTGCGAGGCAACCTTAAACTATCTGAAGGAGAAGTTGGTTAGTGCCCCAGTGCTAAGGATACCAGAAGATGGGGCGGACTATGAGGTGTTCTGTGACACTTCAGGATAGGGCCTAAGATGTGTGTTGATGTAGTGAGAAGGGGTTATCTCTTATGGGTCTAGGAAGCTACGCCCTCATGAGTGTAATTATTCCACCCACGACCTGGAGCTTGCAGTGGTCGTTTTTTCACTGAAGTTATGGAGGCACTACCTCATCGTTGAACGGTTTGTCGTATTCATAGAGCACAAAATCTTGAGGTATATCTACTCCCACTGGGACCTAAACTTGCGGCAGCGGAGGTGGATGGAGTTCCTCTAGGATTATGACTTCGAGGTTTCCTACACTTTAGGGAAGTGGAATGTAGTGTTCGATGCCTTGAGAAGGAGGATGCAGATGGATGTGGTTCGAGAGTCGGCAGACACCTAGAAGGCATTGGAGGAGTTGGATGCCTTACACCTGGATGCAGGGATGGATAGCGGTAGAGGTTTCCTGTATCAGATGACAGTGTGGCCTTATCTGTTGCAGCAAGTGGAGGAGTCTCAGTGGGGAGACCCAGAGTGTGAAGTGATGCATGATCGAGTTGACCATAGGAATGCTCCAGAAGGGTGGATGGAGGATGGCCAAAACCAGATGCTTTTCCAGGGAAGGCAATTTGTTCCAGAAGTGATGCGCGGCAGGGTCCTCAGTGAGTTCCAAAACTCACCCCTGGAGGTACACCCAAGAGTTTCCAAGATGTTCCAGGGACTGAAGAGACAGTTTTGTTGGCCCGGAGCGAATGGAGAAGTGGCACAGTTTATGGCCAAGTGCTTAGTGTGTCAGCAAGTGAAGGCTGTCCACCGAGTTCCAGGAGGCCTACTGCAGTCTCTAGATGTCCCCGAGTGGAAGTGGGATGACATCTCGATGGATTTCGTCCCGGGAATACCCAAGTTCCAAGGGGGATACGACGCCATCTGGGTGGTAGTGGATCAGTTGACGAAATCGGCTCACTTTCTGGCGATTAAGGAGTCGAGTGCAGTGAATTCTTTGTTATGAAGGTATGTGGATGAGGTGGTACTGTTGCATGGAGTTCCGAGGTCTATAGTCTTGGATTTGAATGTACAGTTTACCTTGAGTGTCTGGAGAGGATTGCAACATTATTTTGGCACTCGGCTGTGCCTTAGAACTACTTTCCATCCCCATATATATGGACACACATAGCGCACCATCCAGACCATGGAGTATATGCTAGGGGAAAGTGTTTTGGACTCTAGAGGATCATGGATGCGATACTTGCCTCTGGTTGAGTTTGCCTACAATAATAGCTATCACTCTACCATTGGTATGGCCCCGTTTGAAGACTTATACAGGAGTCTATGCTGTTCACCTGTGTATTGGACCAAAGTAGGCGAGGCAGGCATCCTTGGCCCAGAGGTGGTGCAGAGCATGAAATAGAAGTTTAAACTCATACGGGAAAGGATGAAGGCATCCCAGGACCGATAAAATTCATCTTCTGATACCAGGAGGAGGCCCTTCGAGTTTGAGGTTAGAGACCACATGTTCTTGAAGGTCTCCCCTCGGTGTGGAAAACAGAGGTTCAAAAAAGGGAGTAAGCTTTCTCCGAAGTTCATCGGAACCTTCAAAGTGTTGCGGCGAGTCAGTGAACTGGCTTATCAGCTAGTGCTACCACCGCCGCTACTGATGATACATGATGTATTCCATGTGTCCTAGCTTCGTCATTACCTACACGACGATTCAAACGTCCTTGATTGGGGAGAGCTAGAAATCGAGGATGACGTGAATTTTGTGGAAATACCAGTGATGATCGAGGATCGTGAGGATAAGGTGTTCCATGGGAAAACATCCCCTTGGTTCGTGTGTTATGGAGACATGGTGGGCTTCAGTAGAGTACGTGGGAAAGGGAAACATAGATGTGTGCCCAGAACCCAGACTTGTTTGGAGTTTTGTGCAGTTATGTTTATACTTGTTGTGGTGGATCATTTTACATTTGGCTATGAAATACGTGGTTTTCTTTCCTCCGAATGTGTGAAAGATGTCCTGGCTAAGGGGAGGGGAGGACCCGACCCCTAATCAAGACACATTAAGTTGGATGCAATTAAACCCATGAGGGGGAGTCAGTTCCTCCAAAAGAAGATAGTATCATGACATGGGGGAGGAGACTCCCCAACCCACATGGCTGGCCAGTTTGACATGGTTTCTTGCTTGGTTCTTGACAAGGAGCTGTTCTTAGTTAACAATGGGGCTCACTCTTGAGAGGTATCTTTCGAGGTGGTTGTTCGGACCCCCTCTTTCCTTCTGGGTTGTTTAAATTCTCGAGGGCGAGAATAGTTTGAGAGGTATCTCATGTGATGACCCAGACTCTCAGGGTCCTTTCCTTTTCCAAAAATCCTGATCCTAAAGGGGGTAGCATCTCGGCGAGACTGATCAGTGTGACCGATCGGTGAGACCGATCGGTGGGACCGATCGGCGCAACTGATCGGCAAGAACGATCAGCACGACCGAGCTGCGAGACAGATCGGCGCGACTGATCGGAGAGACCGATCAACATAATCGATTAGTGAGACTGGTCTGTGAGACAGATTTACGAGACCAATCTGTGTCACCCAGCCTTGTCGGGGTTTTCCAGTAGTGCCTCTGTTTTTCGCAAATTGGGTTTTAAAATGAATTTTGACCCCATTAAGCTAGTTTCAAAGCCCATTAGCTCCCATAAATGTCGATTAATTTAAATATTTAATAAATAAACCTGGTGTGTGCGTTAGTTTAAACCGCCCAACCCTTTAATGACGTGTGGAGCCTCGTGGTCAACCCACGACCCCGCTCTTTACGCGGTTTCGTTGTTCTTATCTCAACCATCACTGGTCCTTATAAACTAATAGGGTACCCCCTTAGGGTTCTTTTCTTTATCACCATGTGCTAGGAGTACCCTTCGTTCAGATGAGCCACATTGCTATCCGTAGAATTCCACGCCCAGGCTTCGCGTCGATCGTTGATCAACAGGTAGGGAATTTCTCTTTCATATCTCCCCTTTGTGTATCATGTGGGGAGGGAATTCTTTTGAATCAGTATAATTGGATGGTCCGAACCTCAATGGAGATAATAAAATGAATCTAAATAATGAAGGTGGAGGGGTGTGATCGATGATGCTTGATTTGTGATCTCCATGATTTATGATTCCTGAATTGTGCGGGCTTAAGCCTTCTGAAAATCATGTCTGTTGGTGGTCTTTGTCTGTGCACTAATGAACCCCTGGTGATGTTTTAAATGGCTTTTTTTGTAGTTGTATACTGTTTCTGTGAAAAAGAAATTGGTTAATCATGTATATCAGGATAAATAAATTGAGGCACCAGGATCAATCCTTATGTGATAACCCTGGTTAAAGCACACGGAAATTGAAATCATGGAGTGTGTTAAATCATATAAATCTGAAAATACTGTCATTGTCCTGTTTAGTGGTGGTGGTTTGATTGTTCACTGACCTTTTTTTGGGTGATGTGGGTCGGGATGAGATCCCTTATTGTTATGGTTTTAGTGGTTGTGAATTTTAAAACCGGGTGGTTCCATTGTTTATATCACGAATTGGGGTGGGATCCTCTGTTGTTGAGAAACCCTTTTTGGCTCTTGGATGTTAGAGATCGGGCTGTATCTTGGGGTTTTCATTGGTTTTGGTGGATTTACGAGAGAACCGGGTGTGGATTTTTTAATTAATTCTTGGCTGTTTTCTTTACTAGACTTGTGCCCATGCTTACTAGTTTCCCATGTTGGTGTAGAACATAATTAAACATCACTACTGAACATGAACACGAATTGGACAAATGGGTTTTGTTGGCGAGTGTTGAGACTCGGAATTGAGTGTTGTTTGTGTTCATTAGGCTGGCTGGAAAAACCTAAACATAAGAGAGTTCTTTTTACCTATATATATACTGGTAGTTTTGTGTTTCTTTTTCGCGCCCACCCAAGTTGAGAACTTAGTGTCGAACACCCCCATTTCAAGGGGGGTATCTTTCCCAACACTGTTATTAGTGGATGGTTATTAGCTCCTTTTCTGCTCCCTTTCCCGGATATCCCAAGTATCTTTGGGCAGGCTGTGACGGACTGAGGTCCATTATTATCCCAAGAACCTTCGGGCTGGGTAGTGTGGTGGTTATGGCCAATGTGTGTGAGGGCAGGTAGTTTCCCAAGTATCTCAAAGATGAGGCCCAGGTGTCTTCGGGTGTGGCAGTGAATCTTCTATCCCAGGTGTCTTCGGGCTTGGCAGTGGCTGTTCTGGCCTAGGTGTTTGCAGGCGTGGTTACGTGTGACAGTTGTGGCCCAGGTGTGTGCAGACTGGGTTTGGCAGTGGGACTACGTGAGGTTGTGGCCCAGGTGTGTGCGGGCAAGTTGTGGCAGTGGGACTACGGTGAGAATTGCGGGATTGGTTTGATGAATAGGATGTATTCAATAACCAGTGGGAATGTGGCGCAGGGTACCCAAATATCGATGTTCTATTACTATACATTACTTGACTTGCGTTATTTGGGGAGTGTGCCTTGGTGAGGCTTGGGTGGACAGTTTACCTTGTTAGGTGTTTGGTTTACTCTTTTTTTACGGGACATTAGTACGTTCCCCCACTTGTGCACGAGGGTGTTTGGTTTTCCCTAATGAGTAAACTTGTATGCTCACCCTACGTATATAAAACAGTTTTCAGGTTACCAGGAGGACTTCAGGGATCGCGCGAGACTATACTAGCTCGGACGTTGGTGAAGTTGCTATTTTCGTTTTCCTTTTTCATGGTACATTACTTTTGGAGTTATTGGGACTTGTATCTTTTACTTTTTAACATGAATATGGGAATGGTTTAATTTTTGCTTTACCCTTAATTTCAACTTTGGTGTTGGTGGGTTTTCTATCTTATCTCCTGATCCTATAAAACAAAAAGGGTAATGCCTTCCATTTAGTGTGTGTTTCTATACCCTTGGTACTAGTCACCACTACGGGACCTATTTAGGGTGGGTTTTTGGGGTCATTATCTCTCCTTCAACTTAAAGAAGGAAGGGCCTGGCAATCTACTGACCCTTCCCTCCTTTTGGTGAAGGCGGGTTGTGACACATTTATTAATTCAAACTTCAATGTTATGGTCTTTTTATGTGTTTATATAACAATCATGTTCTAGTATATATGGTCTATAATTGAAATTTCATTAATGAAATTCATATGATAATTGTTCAATAAACCATTTCATTTAATTCTACTCTAGTTATTTATGTCCTTTTTCATGTATTAAAACCATTTTACAATCTTCAGTATTTAAAATGTTTTATAAATAGTTTTTATGAAAACAAAACATATTTTCCATCTTTAGTCAAAAAACATACTTTTCCCTAAAAACAATGTATGCCAAAAAAATTATTTCTAACCATTAAAAATTGATTTACTAAATAAATTGTTACAATTATTTTATTTTAATTTTTTTTTCAATGGAATCCTCTTGGAACATTATTAAAAGGAACTTTTATATCCTTTTTACCTTACCAAAGGAAAAAAATTTAACTTCTAAAACTTTTATGGAATTACCCACCTTCAAATCATTAAAGATTCAATTACAATATTAAAATTAAATTTTTTAATGAAATTTTATTAAATTTATATTCTATTAAAATGCTTTACAAAGATATTTTTAATTTTAAATTTATATTTCCATTCGGATATTTTTTAAAATATATGATGATAGTTTTTCCATTCATAATGGACAACAACCATTTCATTTAATCCACATGGGATATGTTTTATTCAAACCAAACATATTATTCCTATGGATTTTTTTTATTTATATTCCTAGGGAAAATATTCATAACTACTTCATTGGTCAATTTTTCTACTCCCCATGAAATATAAAATTTATACTGAACATTGAAAATTAAATTTCCCCAAAATATCCATATCATTTATCATGGATATGTTTATTTACATAACTGAAAACATTTTTTACATATTGTGTTAATATTGAAATTTATTTGATACATGGTACCTATTTAAAAATCTGTATCTTTTACATGATGCATATATTTTATAAGGCACATTGTTCTTAATTTAAAATTAATATTCAATATGTGAGGAATTCATTGAACTAGTATGACATGGATGGGACTAGGTTATATATATCACCTTGATGCATTAGTAGTCTCATGGGATTAGTCAAATGGAAATTCTTATTGGATCATTCACACATTATGTTCTAAGATACCATTGGAAAGGTATTAAAGGTAATGATATAGTGCAACTATAAAAAATGGTATCCATTAATTAATATGTTTATTCATTTTTCAGTAGTAATTATCCATGATATTTTTACTACTACAATATCTATGGATGCATCTCATTCTCAATTTAACAATTAAATGTCACGTTTTTCAGTTATTTATGATTACATATTTATTATTCCTTATCTTGTTATCTACATTTAATGTGTGTTTATTTAATTTCATTGCCATAATTTTTACACACTCTCTCTCAGTAAATTGATTACATGGAATTTTTTTCCAGTTATTACATTTTCGTATTGAATATTCTCATTGATTTTATATTTATTATACTATAATTAATCCTTAATGAGCATTTCATATCACCATTATAATGTTTCTATTCCAATAACATCCGGGAAGGGTACTAAAAAATATGTGAATTGATATTATAATTGGCATTAAATTAATCCTCGATTGAAAAAATTAGAATGAAATTAGTGTATTCATTTGTATTAAAATAATGATGTATGAACATATTATACAAATAGTACAACATTATTTGGTCCTTCAGGTATTGATTACTTATAATTATGCAAATATAAGGGTAGTAGACATTGAATCTGGGGTTCTGAGGATGGTGTGCTACATTTTGTATCATGGGTAGTTTATTAGAAAATTGGTGAACTGAATTTAGGTAAAGATAGATTAGAAAACATAGCCATGTGGTATAATTTTAGGATATGTATAGAAGAACATCCTATAGTTACAGTTATATAGAGAGTTTGTCATTTTCCTTATAATACATCCATATATGGATACTAAAATTTGATGTGGTCCAAGAATTGATGTTCATAGGGTTAACAACTCCAAAAATGTGCAATGATCCTTAATCAATCCTAACTTGTTACAAGGAAATTATCCTTACTATGATCCTAGCTTGACAATATTAGCTGATACACATAGGATAATTTACATATTACATAAAAACCATTATTGAATATTTTATTAGAAAATGATGATGAATAAACTATATTAATCCATAGGAAAAATAATGACTTATGATGTAATAAAATAGATGAATTATTTATGTATTAAGGATCTATTCAAAACCTCGACAAAAAGGTTATTTAGTTATTTACCTTATTCCATGGTTTTACATCATTTTTTTGGAAAATATATAAATATAGTTTTAAAAATGAAAAATCTAATTATTTTTGATAACCCATAATATGTGGAAAGTTATTGGGGATTGATCCCATGACCAAATAAAGATAATGGTTTTTCAGCAACCATTAGCCTACGATATTTCCTGGAAAATGAGTAATTATATTTAGTTTAGAAATTAATGAATAAATATTAATTATGGAAAAATAATATTAGTTTTCACATTTAGAGATTAAGGTATTGAAATATAGGTTTTGGAAAATAGTTAGAAATAGAAATGTGAACTTGTTTTACAGATATTACGATTAGTGAAAACAAAACGTTAGTGCTTCGGACATAGAAATTCATTTTATTATATTCATTTCATTGAGTAAAGGTGGGGATTTCAAATTGATCTAACCAAAACAAATAGATGAAATAGTTTTTATAAGAATATAATATGTAAGAATATTTTATTATATTTTCGATAGTAAAATAAATACTCAACATTAAAAAAATGATCATGAAATAAATGGTTTCCCTAATACCTTATTTTTTGTCATGAACATGTTATTTTGAATGATAAAATATTTATTGGTTGAGGTCATCAATTTTCGATTAATCAATCACATTTTTATGACCAATGGAATCAACCACCCCAATAAATATTTTAAATTTTTCACTTTGTATGTATCTCTGCATGACACTAATGTTCTTCTACACAAGGACTATGTTATGTTATTCAATGGCAATTTTGTAATTTTCATTTTCTCTTATTATGTGTTTGTTTTAATAACTCTTGTTATGATATAGTATTTAACGAAATAAATTTTAAAATATCAAACCATATATTTATGAGATCAATGTTAAATTGCTAGGTAACAATTTATATATGGGGGGATAATATAACATAGAAAAAGATATAATAGAGGATCTTTTATTCGATAACATTTTTTAAATGCAAGAACAAATAATGTAATATATCCTCTTGAGAATTTATGATACATATAATATTTTATATACATTTAATATATTATACAGCTGAAAATTTATAAAACAAAACGTTATATTGTGTTACACTCAACTAAGACATAATTTGATATCATTCAATACAAAAAAGACTGAGTTTTAGAAAAATATACTTGTTAAAATATTATTACATTAAATAATAAGATATAAGATATCTATAGAATTAGAAGTTATAAATATTTAGGATCTAATATTTTACTATGTATGAATATTTTTAATTTTTTGGTCAACAAGGTATGTTTTGAATTTAATTCCCAGGATAAATTAACTCGCAACCTTTAAAAATTCGGCACCTTATAATTATATTAAACCATGTGTTGACATGTAATAAATGCATACTACAACCACTAAAATTTCCATTCCTGATCTGTCAACATGTCATGAAATAGTATTACACCATGTATAATTAGATTTCACCACATGTAATATTACACCACGTGTAATAAGAATGCATCATATGTACTCTTTTAATAATGATTATTAATGGTTTGATGGGATTTCCTTAGGAAAAAGTGGAAAAGATTTACAAATCATTACAAAAAATGAAATGATAATTCAACTTGAAAAATTATCACACCTGAATTTTAAAAGACACATCTCCAGTGCTATGTAACTATATAATCCCCTTTTTCTTTTCTATAGAAGCTCCATGCACCACCATTTTCAACCCAAGACACCCCAAACTCCTCTTCATGGGAACAAAACTCTTTTTCACATCTCAATATTTGATCTAATACCCTCCATGAACATCCCTCGTTGTGTGTCTTATGAAGATGATTTCGTGGATACCCCTTCAATTCCAAAGTGATATCACATCAGAACATAGATATCTAGGCATAGATTTTTACAGTATCACTTCTAGTTATTAATATGATTCTAGAACTATTTCTAAAAATAATCAATTTCTTCATAAGTTAAATAGAGTAACATGTTTTATCATATATGTATGGATTGGTTCAACTCTTGGTACTATTTCATGGAGTCCAATATAAATAATGTTCTTTGAACTATTATTGATTGATCACACTCAATTTGGGTATATTATTTGGAGATCATTCTTCGTCACCAATCATGATGTAGCTGGTCTTTAAATTAAAATCCCATATTATTGATTAAACATATATGTATGTAATTTTATAATTCTATTATATGTATAGAAATTGTGTTCCTGATTAAATTAATTAATTTTGTGAGAGAACTAATTATCGGAAATTTAGAATTTGGATTTTGGGGTTTTAGTGGATAAATAAATAATTTTTTAATTAATTATAGTGTTCTTGAGATTGTAGAACAAGATTAATTAACAATATAATTAATTTATGTGAATGGATTAGATTATAAAAATTCGATTTCAATAATTATTTGTTTAATTAATTATAGAAATGTTAAAATTGTGAATGAGATAATTAATTGGGGACTTAATTATAGGATTTTTTGTTGGTGAAAATTGATTAATAAATAATTGAATTAGATAATTGTAGTGATGTGCTTAGTTAATGGGGAAATTAATTAAAGGTAATTATATGATAAAATAATTGTTGAGTTATTAATGGAATTTAGAAATAAATAATTTGAGAATTAATTATTGGATGTCGAGTTTTGAAATTATCAATTAATTGTAAAATTAATTAATAAACTATATATTGTTGTTTAATTATTGAATTAATTAACATGTGGGTTTTGATTAATTATTTAGTCAATTAATTAATGGAATAATCATGGTTACTTAATTAAATGATTATGAATGATTAATTAACTGTGGAAATTAATTAATGTGATTGATTTGATTAATTAGTAGTTTGAATAACTTACAGAAATCAGTTATGATTAATTAATTTGTGAATTAATTAATTTTATGAACTTGGTCCATTACAAATTGAATTAATTAATAGAGTTTATGTTCCTAATTAATTGATGAATTAATTGAACAGTTTGTTATAGATAATTAATATTTCAATTAATTAATGGATTTTGAAATGATTAATTAATTAAATGTTATTTATTAGAATGATTTGTGAAATGAAATTTGGTTGCGATTATTTTGTAATGGAGTAGAACATGAGATATCCCTGGTGTAATGAAGGATTTACTATGAAGACTCAGATATATTATATTAATATTTTTGGAAAGACCATGTGTGCCGTCAAGGAAGAAGACTCTGGGATATTTTATTGTTTTCTAAAGTACCATGTGAGCCTTTAAGGAAGAATACTATGAGATATTCTATTTTTAATTCGAAGGACATTGTGATACATTTAGGTAATATATCCTAAGAGTCATCCCATTTTCCCTAGGAATTATTTATGCTTCATTTTTTATTACTCAATTTAGTCACATGAGGTTTGAACCTGTAGTGCACATTACACATGGCCATCTAATATACATGTTTTATGTACTCGATAAATGATATATGAATTATGATAAAGAATGGTAAACTATAAATTTAAATTTTCTGGTATCCCATAAGGATGGTTCAGGCTATAGCGAGGGCTGAAGTAGGTATAGTGGATCAGATCTGAATGGGAAACCTGGAGAAAATGTTGTGAAATTAGGAGTAACTGAATAAATATAAACTCTTTTATTTATATAATTAACTATTCCACATAAAACTATATCCACTATTATAGACTAGACATGTTATAGACACTATTGGTAGTGGCCTACTTATTTTTACTGACACCATACATCGTTATCCTGATCAGTTTTCAAATATATTACATGGTGGTAGTACATGTTAACGAAAAAAAACCCTCTATTAGATAGATGATGAGAATATAGCATAGATGATGGAACCCGATTTGGTTTGGGACCCAAATGGGATGTGATAGTGTGTTAATTATTTTTTGGGGTTTTCAAATTGACAATTCAAACATACATATTCATATCATGATCCTTTATTTATTTGATATTATTTTTTCTTACATTTTATATATTTAGATATTTGTCTGTTTTTTTGAAATATGTTTCTACTATTTATCTTTTACTTCCACTAGTATTTTACTATCATAAAAGAGGTAATAGTCTACCCATGACTAATAGAGAAGATCCTCGTTTTTAGTACGTATCTTCTGTTATTAGAGAAGGTTCCCCTGAGGTAATATAGCTATCTGGCTCCGGGAACTAGTGTGAAGAACCTACGATGGGATGTTACAAAGTGGTATTAGAGGAGTTTTATTTTCTTTCTAATTTTTAATAATATTTGGGAAAGGTAGACATGAGACTTGGAATAGTAAGAGGCATGGTAATATTCTTGTTCAGGTGAGTTGAAAACCCATATATGAGGGAAAACCAAAGTACTTAGTGTGGTATTCTTTTTATTGTTGTTTTCTATTAAAGATGAATAATTTATCACCCTTGGTTATGGAATTTTTTATACATTAAGTATTTTTTGGGATTATGAAAATTGAATCAAGGAGTAGAATGGAAATGGATTTGAGCCTACATGTATTATTCTAGGCACACACGATTATTTTGTTACAAGCATCAATTTAAGAAGACATGGGAAAATTAGTGTTGGGTATGTTATTGATATGAGACTATATTTTTCTTATGAGATTGATTTGAAAATGGTGGCTAATAAAAATTAGATAATGTTAAAATGATGAAATTAAGAATACATGAATGTGTAAATGAGATACATGATGAATGAAAATATTTTTACACTTGTTAATGAGGAACTTGGTGTATGATGGTTAAGGGTGGCAATAAAGCCGTAGTTTTGACCACATGGTGAGGGTTGAGGAAAACACTTGTTGTGGACTGTTGAATTTTTCCTCTTAAATTAGTTTTAAAAATTTTATATATGTGTCCAAAAATATTTGTTTGGAATTTTGGATATATTGCCCAATGATTATGATTTGTTAGTGGAAAATAGGAGGAAATGACTATGGATGATCATGCATTATTGAATCATGAGGACCCATTACTACTGGGGGAGGAAGCAGGAGAGAAGTTACAAGATAACATCACTTTTTCCATGAAATTGATGTAAAAAGACCATGGTGGGTTTTGAAAATCATTTATGATAGGATGAGGGAGAATCAATTGAAGCACCTGCATACTATTACTGGAGTGGGTGGACATGAGAGTGTTGAGTTATGGATTGAGACTATCCAGAATATACATGACCACATGGATACTCTTGTAGTGAAGTGAATCATGATGTTATCTTACAATTTATTTGTTCATGTAAAACAATGGTAGTACATATAGACTCTGGATGGATACCTAGAATCTATGTAATGAACGTAAATGTTGAAAAAAGAAATTCGATAACATTTATAGAGATATGTTGAGGTTGAAGGGATCATCTGAGTTCTTGTAGTTAACTCTGAAAATATATATGAGATAGAATTTGATGTATAATTTACATATTCGAAGCGTTTTTCTCGAGAATTTGTTGTGGATGCAGCTACATCAGCAAAAAGATTTTGAGATTCTCTTTAGTGTGAAACTATTTCAAAGTTTAATATCTTAAGGATGAAATAGTTTATAGAAGTTGTAAACAAGAATCTAATTTTTATGGGTAACCTGAGGGAGGATTCTATTGGGGGAAATGTAGTTCCTTATAATTGTTTTGTAGGTATGTCTTTTGAGACATGGAATCATCGTTATAGAATGTTCTCCTAGAGAAGTGGTAATAATAGTATCTAGGGGGATGTGTTTGTTTCAAAATACCTTATCAACATGGTTTTTCAGTGATGTGGTAGGACCTGTGATTTTCGGAATCATTACACCTAACCCCTAGTGGTGTATCAAAACTATTGAAATATGTGACATCTACAAATTTTCTACAAGAACACCGAGAATATAGTCAGTGACAATACACTTCGGAAAAATTAGGGTGTGATACGGGGATCATCCACACCATATCAGGCAGGTAGCCGAAGTTCTACTAGAATAGGGGTTAGAGGCTTTAGATGTGGATCTTATAGGAAATAAAAACATTTCATTAAAGTGTTTTAGATAAGGGGATTCAGAATGAATCCCAGGGATGTGGGGCATTATAGTTACATTTGGATTAACCTAAAAATGAGGATAGTGTGTCTGGAATATCTACAATGAGACAAAAATATCATATAGCTTTTTCATCACATTAATCCTTATATTATACTAATTCCTACCATTCCATTATATCTATAAGTTTTTATAATAGATTAATGCTGATAATGGAATCTATAATAATATCAATGACTATCGATATGCCTTTTGGAGTATGGTCTATAGACGTATGCTTGGGTAAGGGGTGTTCTCATAAGGATTTGGAATATTGATTTCTGTGGGATTTCTATATTTAATGTATTAAAAACTTCGACCTAATTATGGTAATTGAATGTATAATAACATACAAAGACTAAAATATTATAGCCATAGGAGAGTGAATTTTGTGTCTCATAAGGGTGACCAGAACATTCATTATAGATAGGGGATATCAAGGCAGACATAGAAACGCTAGTTTCTCCGAAATTGGGGGATCTAAAATCACAATATTATAGTTTAATGTAAGACAATAGTGGGTAATGAATTAAACCCTTCCACACATAGTGTAATGGTATCCTAATGTCTTCCCATGTGACTTTTTAGGGATTCCACCTAAGAGAGGTGTGGAATTTACCATTAGGCTCATTCTTTTTGATGAGCTAGTATCTATTCCACCATATATAATTTCCCCACCAGATATTCTATAACTCAAAAATCTAATAGAGTTAGTGAAGGATGAGGTATTTATTTGTTGGAGTATGTCACCGTGGGGTTCACTTGTGTTGTTTGGAATAGAGGATGATGGGAATTTTCACATGTGCACCGATTATATGAAGTTGAACTAGAAAATTGTAATTAATTTTTATCCTCTTCCATGTATTAATAATCTATTTTACCTCTTTAATGGATCTTGTGTGTTCTCAATGATCTACATAAGATCAAGGTAACATCAACTTAGACTATATACTTCTAATATACTGAGGAATACATTCAGATGTAGGTATGGCCTATATGATATTTTCATAATGTATTTTGGGTTGAAAGATACTCCGTTAGTTTTTATGGATTTGCGGAATAGAATCTTACATCTATACCTAGATAAATTGTTTGTTTTATTCATGGATGGAATTTTTGTGTAATACAAGACCCATGAATATCATTCCCAAAATCTTGACATCATCCAGAGTACACTGATAGAGAATCATATACACACCAATCTATCTATGTTTCATTTTTGGATTGACTAGGTACACTTGTTGGGGAACATCATCTCATAGGAAAGTGTGTCAATGGATGTAGAGAAGGTAAATGATTTGGTTTTTTGGGGGCATCCAATAAATGTTTTTGATATTTAACGGATTCTGGGATTGGATATGTATAACATGAGATCCATCCAAGACAATTCCAATTTGGTATTTTTTATATCATTCTTGACAAAATAGGGTGTATAATTTGAATAGATGGAGACTCATGACGAACCATTCCGGAAATAAAAGAATCATTTGATTTCAGCACCAATTTTGATCCAACATAATTCAAGTGAGGATTACATTGTGTATTATGATAGTTTTGTAAATAGACATGAAGTTATATTGATATATGAATATTGTGTTGTGGTGGATGGGTCTCAAGAGTCGAGGACACATTAACATAACTACCCAATGCATGACCACGAGTTGGATGTTATGGTTTATTCATTAAAGTGATTGTTGAACTATATTATGGGTGAGTATTTTACAGTGTTTATCGATCATAATATATTAATGTATATATTATCGTAATAGGAGTTGAACCATTGTCAGTGGATATGGGTAGAGTATATGCAGTCATTTGATTTTGAGATTATATATACCCTTGGGATAGCAAATTGTGATTTCGGTGATTTGATTAAGAATACTCAGACTCAAGATGTTTAGAAGTCAAGTGTTGAGTGGAAAATGATGACTCTTAAACCTAAGATTCAGGTGGTTTATCAGGAGAAACAAGTGAATATGACTCTTTTATATCTATTGGTTTAGTATTCACATTTGACAAATATTGGGGATAGACAGTATGAGGATCCGGAGTTGGTATACTTGAGGTAAAGCTATGAATATGGGGAGACACCTTTGGGCTTGTTGATAGAATAGGACAAGATCATCTACACAAAGAATCATGTTTATGTTCCCAGGAGCATTCAATGAGACCATAGGTGGGGATATAAATCCATGTTGTGTGTACTACCTCACAGTGTGGAACATTTTTTTTGACCTATGAAGATATTCTAGGAATCAGGACAGGAAAAAGGATATAATAGTTTTTGTTACATGATGTTATACTTTTGAGTATGAGAAGGATAAGAATGAATGACATGGAGGTCTGCTACAAACATTTCACATTTTAAATGGTTGTGGGATGATGTGACCATGGACATTGTTGTATTTCTTGTGAATAATTTTAGGGGGGAATGGTGCTATCTAGGTAGTTTTGGATTGATTGAACAATGTAGCCAATCTCTTTCCAATACGGGAAACCTTCATAATAGATTAGTTGGGAGAACAGTATGTTTGGGATATAATCTATCAACACAGAGTTCCACATACTATATTTTCATATCGTTATTCATAAATTACCTCGTGATTTTGAAAGGGATTACATAAGTATCTTGGATCATAGATTTTATTTATTACAACATTCCACACATAGATATTGGGGACGTCCAATAATACAATTCAAATTCTAAAGGATATGAAGTGGGAATGTGAGCTTTTCCTTAGTGGGTCATGGGAGAGGAATGTAACATTGGTTTAATTCCCCCATAAAAATAGTTATTAAGAATGTATACAAATAGAACCATAACAAAATCTTAATTGTCAGACATGTTGATCACCACTATGCTATATGGAGGCTGGTGAGTCATAGTTTTTGGGACTGAGTCTCGTGAATGAGTTGTTGGAGCATGTTTAACAGATTCAAAAAAATGTGGAAATAATAAGTGTGAGAAAATGTCCTATGATGATATATGAAGAAAATACTAGAGTTTACTAATAGTAATCGTGTATCCCATAGAGTGTCACATACGATGGGTCATTGTAGGATATGGAGGCAGGGAAAATTTTCACCGATGTCTGTTGCATCTTTTGAGATAGTAGAGAGAATCGGGGTGGTGGTATACTGATTGGATCATCAACATAAATATTTTTTTATGAATTATGTTTTAAATGTATCAAGACATTATAAATATCACTTGAACCTTCTCATGAGATCTATGTGGATGATTATGATCATTATATTGATGTCTCCTTTGATAAGTATCTAATTCGTGTGTTGGATCATTTTGATAAAGTATTTTAGGGAAAGACAATGCAGATAGTTTGTATATTATGGAAAAAAGGATAATTTTATAAAGAGACATGGGAAATAGATGCTGATATGTGGGATCAGTGGCCCAAAATTTAAGACATGAATTATTATAGGGGGTTGGGAGTGAAGCACGGGGATGAGATGTTATAAGGTCGGAAGACTGTAAGATCACGACTTCTTCAATGAATGAATAATTTATATATTTTTGGTCATAATGGGTAGTTTTGAATTTAAATCATTGATTAAATTAATTGAAAACCTTGGACAATTACCCCTTATGTAATTAATTTTTCTACATGTTAACATGTCATGAAACCATATTACACCCCTATAAATGTCTTTTACCACATGTTTTACTACCACGAAATATGGTTACAACATATGTAATTAGATTTCACCATGTATAAGATTACAACATGTGTAATTATATTTTATGACATGTAATATTTTATTAATGTTTTAAAATGTTTTGAGAGGATTTAATTTGGAAACAGGGGAAATTAGTTACAAATCATTACACAACATGAAATGAGGATTCGAATCATTTAATTATAATCCCCATATTTTTAAAATAATGTATCCAATGCCAAGAATCTCTCCAAACCCATTTTTCTTGGATTTATACATTCTTCACAACACCATTTTAGACCCAAGATGTCCCAAACACTTCTTCCTTGGACTAAAACTCCTCCATGCCTTGAATTCATCATCTAAAGACCCTTTATAAACATCCCTCCTAGATGTGGGTATTCTTCTGTTGATTTATGGGAGTCTACTTCAATCCATATGTGACCTCTCATAACATATTGGATATCAAAACATATATTCTAAGGTAACCCTTCGAGTAATTAATTTGCGTCTAGATCAATGGCGAATAGGTTATATGGTTTTTGTTTAGAGGAACCAAGTAGTCGATCGCTATCACCGATGTATATATTTTTTCACCAATTCAATCTCTTTCAAAGAGTTAGATCTAAATCTTATTAATCAATCCAATCAAGATTGATAATTCTCAATTTAGGGATATTTTTTAGCGAGCATCCTTTTTCCCTGATCATGAGGTTGGTGGTCTACAAATACAAATCTCATAGACTTGATTTAAATTATGTTCATGTAAATATAGATTTTATATTATATTTTTAGAAATTTAGTGATTGAATAAATTAATTAATATGGTTAATAAATTTGTTAAAAGGTATATATAATTGGTATGTTTGTATTTTAGATCATGAATAATTATTTGTTATATTAAATATGGACTTGTGCAGATTATAGAACATGAATAATTAGAAATATAATTAATTGATGAGAATGGATTGGAATATGAATTTTTGATTTGAATAATTTATTGATGAATTAATTATTGATAAGTTGAAGTCGTGAATGAGATAACTAATTTTGGATTTAATTAGGGGATTTTTATTTGGTGGATATTGATTAATTAATTTTATTGAAATAGTTAATGGGAATGACATACTGAACTATATGCGGAATTAACTAATGGGTTCTATATAACAAAAAATAATTAGTATTAGAATTTGAGAATAATTAATTGTTGAATTGATTATTGGATATCGAGTTTTGAAATGATTCATTAGTTGTTAAATTAATCAATAGACATTATAGGGATAATTATTTATTTATTTAAATAACATAATGTTTAAAATATTTTAATTTGTGAATTAATTAATTGGAAAAACATGTTTAAATAATTGTTGAATTAATTAAATAATTAGGATTGATTAATTAATTGTGGAAATTAATATAAGAAATAAATGGTATTAATTAATAGGTTTGTTAATTAATGGAAATTGGTAATGTATAATAAATTAGTCAATTAATTTATGTAATTAATTTTGTTAATTTATATTTTAATTAATTAAACGAGTTGATGTGACCAATTAATTGATGAATTAGTTAAAGGGTTTTTATGGTTAAATAATGGTTGAATTAATCAATGGATTTGGAAATGATTAAATAATTTTGAATTAATTAATAGAACTATTGCAGAAATGCCCAATGGTTTTGATTACTTTGGAATCGAGTATCACATGCGATAGCTGGTGTGTAACTAATTTATTTACCAGGAAGATCGAGAGAGCTTATATTATTGTTTTCTGAAGGACCACAAGGGCCTTCAAAGAAAAAATAGTATGTGAGCTTCGGTAGTTTTCTGATGGACCGTGTTAGCATTTGAGGAAGAAGAATGTGTGATATTCTATTGGAATTTCAAAGGATAGTGTGATCCTTTGAGGGAAAATTCCATGAGATATATCCAATTTTCCTTAGATTTATTTATGATTTATTTTTTATTACTCACTTTAGACCGTTGACGTTAACTCCCATGGTGCACATTTGTCATGCCTATCAAATTTACATGTTTTCGTATTTCATAAATTGTATATAAATAATGATAATGAATCATAACAAGTACGTTTAGATTTGGGAAAACCCTTGGGGATGTCTCTTTATCTAGTGAGGTACAATGTTGATATCTTGGATTGGTTTTACATGGGTACTCAAGAGAAAATGTGGCTAAATAAACAATAATTGAATATTTTTAAACTATTTTCATTACTGGTTTATGTGTTCCTTATACAGTTTAATACACTATTATTAACTAGGATTGTTTTAAACGCCTCTAGTGGTGGCCTACTATGTTTTACTCACACCCTACTGGGGCTTCCTGATTGTTACCAGAACAGATTACAGGGTTGTAGTACATGTTATGGGAAAAGGACATGGGTTAGATGGATGATTGGTATATAGCCCAGATGAGGGAACCATACATGGTTCAAGACCATCTTTGTATATTTTAGAGTCATTATTTTTATTTTTGGGTTTTTCATATTTCCACTTCAAATGTACTTTGGAATATCATGTTTTTAGCTTTATTGGATATTGTTTGTTCCTACATTCATTAAGTTTAGATATTAATTTTTTATTATACATTATTTTGATAATTCTTGATTACATTCACTATTTTATTACATAGATACAATAAGTTATTGTCTCCTTATGACTGACTTACTAGACCCTCACTGAAAGTCAATAGCCTCTAGCATACGGGGAGGCCTGCCTGAGGCTATATGGTAGTCTGGCTCAGAGAACCAGTGTGGGGAACTCGGGGTGGGGTGTTACACATTTGGAATAACTATATTATGAGAATATATGGTTTTAAAAAATATTGAATTAATTTATTGGTCACCAAATAATTATAAATTATTATAAAAATCATTTGAATATAAATGAAATGTTTTTATATTCCAAAATGTGTTTCATCCGACTAAATTTAATTAATTTATATTGGAGAATGATATTAATAATATATATATATATATATGAATTATATATATAATAAAATAATTTTTACATTCATCCAATATATTACATATTTATTAAATAATAACAAAACCAATTTTATGCATGGAATGAAATATTTTTCTGAGGGAAGTTTTGCTTCCTTTTGATAGGGAACCTGTCTGAGAACAAAATTTTGGAAATTTAATATATATTATTTGATAAAATAAACTAAATCTTTGAAATATTAATTTCAAAATTATGTTTGGGGGTTTTTATTATATGTCTAAACCATCTCATTTTTTTAATAGCAATTGATACTATATTTTATATAAAAATTCTCCTTCATCTCATTCATATGTATAGTAAAATTATATGTTAATTTTTATTTTTTGTATATTTCAATAAATTATAAAAATATAAATCATATTTTTTTCATTGGAATCAATTTCAATTTGAAATTGGATATATTAAAATTCCAATCTGTTGACTTTTTTTACAATAAAACCCCACATTGTTGTTCGATCTTTGGGTTTATATTTAAATTATTTTCATCAATATATATTAATTTAAAATATAAAAATGGATTCTATATATTGAAAAAGAATAATTTAAAATTTATCATGTTTTGAATTTATTATTGTACAAAAAAATATTATTGAATGCAGTTGAAAATGATAATCATGATTAAGGTAAAATTAAACATAATAAGAGACTAAACATTATACATAAGTGAAAAAATGACCTTGAAATATTTCAAACAAAAATTTATGTACATATTTATACCATATACTACATATTATACAATTTTGTTGATTTTTGGTGGAATATAATTTAAGTGAGGGAACCCAATAATATTTATCTTTTTATATTTATAATAATGTCACTCATACTCTACTATAAAAAATCACTCAATCCACCAACTTACAAACACATTTAAATTTATATTTCTCATCCATCCCCTAGAAAAAATAATCTTCCATACTAATTACCCTCATAAAAGAATCCTCAATTTTTTATTTAAATCCAACAAAGGATGTTTTTTTATAACCAAAAAGAGTTACCTGAATAAGTGGTAGCGTTCTTGAATGTTCCATTTTGTTTCATTTACTTCTGTGCCCATAAATTCATTTTATATAAATAATATATAATGACATCAATATAATTAATATAATTATATTTTTATTACAATATATATACGTACAAATTCCCACACATCCATCAAATGGAATACAGAATCACTGTTCATTTATACATCTGAATACCACCTTGCTAACCGATGTATTTTGATCATCCATTTACAACATATAATGGTTGGGAATAATGATGGATTTATTTTTTATATAATATATATATATAATTTAAATTTTTTATTATTCTATATATTTTTTATATAACTATTCTATCATGTATTCAAATTTTTTATGGACGTGTGGACTACCACCTCCTTAAAATTGTGTGATTTTTTCATGTTATAATGAATTAAATAATTGATTATTTAATAAAAATATGTAAAATGTATGAAATCAATTTAATAATTTTATTATAAAAAAAAATATATATATATATATATATAAATTAAATTTCACTCTTTAAAAAATGATGATGAAATTGATGTATCGTTCAGGTGTACGTACGACCTTCCATCTCCCAGAACTGTGAATTTCATTTCCTATCTCTAATTTTTATGAATTATTCTAAATATTTATATATCATGAATATATATGATAATTAAAACATGTTTCACAATGCATATAAGATGAAATTATTATCTACGTATGAAGAATAAATAAAATAACACTCATAAAATACTTCTAATACAAAGCAATTAATACCCAAAACAATAAAAATATGAAAATATCATTAAGGGATGGGGGATAATATATTATAAAATAATAAAATATGAAATTATAAATACAACATTGGTTATTTAATATTTTAATAAAATGATTTAATCTTTTACATATGATTTTATAGGTTGTTCACCCAAAAAGAATCATAATGTAATAGATTCATGTCTAACTTTTATTTCAATGAGGAAAACACCATATCCAAAACTTATTTATATTATGTGGAGTATATAATACCCCTATTATATTTCAAATCATTAATAAATTTTTCTTCATCAAATATTATGTTTCTTTTGGTTTCATTTATTTCATGGGGAATATAATTCAATTATTACAATATGGCAAGGGTGTACATATAAATTTCATTTCATAGAGGTATATTTTAATATTATGAACCTAGTTTTTTATATTATGTACATTCTATAATTTTTAAATATAATTTCATGAATACATAATTATTCATTGTGTTTTGATTTTCAATTTTATCTGTTTCATCAATGGGGATATGAACAAAAAGTTACTAAGGTGTAAAGAAACATCACAACTCAATTCATTTATATTGGGTAATCTTACTTCCTCATTGTCTGTAATATTATATGTTTATGTGTATAATTACTATGGATATATTTTGATTTATTCCCACTTATTATATTTTTATTTACAATTGATACACATAATTAATTCATTGATTAGCTCTCATTTCAATGTTTTGATGATTTTAAGGGTTTAAGTATAAATCTAATTATAATTGAGATTTTTTTTAATTTATTTAATGGAATTTAGGTGATAATTTTTCAACAAAAACATTGATTTTCTTCATTTATAGTTATTCTTTAACATTTTTAAATAATTCACCATTTCCCACTCATGGTACATGATATGTTTTGGAAAATAATGTTTGGAAAATCCAACATCATTTTCCTCTTTTGTTAGAGAAACTGATTTCTTATAAAATTACTATTTTATAAAAATGATTTCAAATTATTTGTTTATCCTTTTCAAAATTAATAATTAAATTAAATTTAAATTTTCTTTTCTTTTTAAATTGTCATAAAAGGAATATCATTGTCTCTTTTCAAACAAGGATCTTTTCAATCCTTTTTACCTTATAAAAAGAATATTTTATACCTCATATAACATGTACATATTGATACACCATTATTAAATTTATGCAACCTTTGAAATTTTTAAAATATAATTTTTTAAATTTATTTTCAAGGAAAATGACTTTTATAAAAAATGAAAATGAAAATGTTATTTTCATCTAGATTTTTATAAAATATATATTATTGAGTATTTAAATCCATTGAAAAGAACAACCCTTTATTTTAATCCACATAGAATATGTTTTATTTATAATATACTTATTATTCCTATGGAATTATTATGATTAATTTTTTAAGGGTTCAATTGAAATTCACTTTAATGATTCACTATGATAGTCCTTTTGAAATATTCAATTTAAAGTGATCATTGAACATTAGATTTATCATAAATATCAATGTCATTTATCATGGAAATGAATATTTTCAAAACCATATACAATTTATACTTATAGTTTTTACATTGAAATTTATTTCATATTTGTAAAAATATTTATAAACAGTCATCTTTTACCCAATGTAGATATTTTATTTGGTACATTCTTCATCAATTAAATTCATTACTAAACATATGAGGAATAATTTATACATGTATCACATGGTTGGCCCTAGTTATAGACATACCCTCAATGTATTGGTAGTCTCATGAGACGATTTAGATGGATACCATTAATGGGTTTTAACCCTATATGTAATAAACCATCATGTAATGGGTCTCGATGTAAAATCTATCATGTACCTTGGAAACATGGAATCCAATAATTAATCACTTCCTACATTTTGATGTATTTTTATGATCCATGAGATTTTCACTCTGATAAAATCTATGGCTTCATTTCAACTAAATCATTTTTCTAAAAATGATTAATTTTTAGTTAACTACATTACCAAATTGATTATTTATTATTGTTTTATTTATATAGAATGCGTGTTCAGTTATTTACCATGCCTTATTTTTGACACAACCCCTATAATTTTATAGATTACATGGAATGTGAATTCATTTATTATGATTCCATATTGATTATTCTTATTGGTTCATTATTTCATCTATTGTACATAACCCTTATCAATAATTTGAGATCACCATTATTTTCATCATTCCATAGAAATATAAGAGGTGTAAAAATAATTATATTAAATTATATGATAATTGGGAGTAATGTAATCCTCAAAATAAAAATGCTATATTGTAATTATTGTATACATTTTTAATACAAATCTCGGGTATGTAACTGGTCTTCCAAGACAACTAAACTCTTCATTCCATCGAAACATGATTATTTATAATCTTTATTATGAAATTATAGCATACAAGTACTCCATTAATATACGGTTTGAGAACTACAATGAAAAAATCATTGTGCATTGTTAAAATAGAAGAATATTCACATGAAAAAATACCTTGATCATTAAAATGAAAACCACAAATAATAACTATATAATGGAAACATTCATTAAAATATATTATATTGAGAAATATGATATCAATATTGGTCAACATAATAATTATAAAAATATAGAAAGAATAAATATGATTTATTTGTTTCTTGATAAAATATCATTATAGAACCCCCTACATAACTCTTACATAACACATAAAATTTGAGTAATCATAAAATCTATATCTATGACCAATGGAGTGGATAAATATATTCTTGGATCGACCATAGAAGTTATATTAGGAAAACACTATATTATCTGTGTCCACCCATCAGAAAAAAATGGACAGGAAGTACAACACGAATAAAGGACATAGGTCCTGAATTCCATAATAAAACTATGAAAAACAATCACTATTCATTTTATAATTTGATAAATCAATTTAATAGAAATGAATTATATAATGAGCACAATGAAACATGATAAAACCATGGATTTGAAATGGGCTTCATAACATTATCTTTGAAACAAGATTATAATTTTGAAAATAAATAACTTCTATAATAATCTAAATGATACATGATTAACCGATGGAAAATAAATGGGTACTATAATAAATTGTTTGAAAAAATAAACAACAATCATGATTAATAATGAGTATGGTATAATTTCTAATAATCACCATTGGATCATATTTAAAAAATAATAATGGATTTCATCATTGATGATTGGAAGTACCCTAAAAAGATCACTATTTTTTTATGAAAATATTTTTTTCATTTTTGAAAATAAATTTTTACAAATAAATATTAATAAAATATTTTGAAAATTTGTTTTTCTAAATACATCCTCAGAAACCTATAAATGAAGTTTCAATGAAAATATTCTTCATGATGGATGAAAAATTTGTTCATGTGGAATTTTTTTAAAATAAACATTATTTTCAATATATTATGATAATGGGAGTCAAGAGTCACCAATTTCTAAAATATTATGATATTTTTATTTTAAAACATTATTAAAATTGGTTTAAAAAAATTTAAAATATCATTATATATTTTTTTGAGATAACATTTTGAAATAAAATTTTGGAAACATGGACATGGAATTAAAAGTTACCATATCTAAATTATTATACAACATCAATTTCACTTATGAATGAATTTATTGTTACTTATCCAATAAATAAGGTAATATATGTTAGTTAAATGTGTAAAATATATTCAAATCCATTGGAGAATAAAATATATTTTTTCATTTAAATTATATTAAAAAAATTCCTCTAAAACAAACTTTAACAAACTAAATCCGAAAATAATTAAGATTAAAACATAAATCCATTACCAATTTGGTATCTCATAAATAATAACACACATGATAGAACAACATAAAATGTTAAATTTGATATAATGAACATAAGTAATTTGATGAAATAACATTTCACATGGAACCATATACTTCATTAAGTGAATATTGTTTCAAATAAAAATCATTTGTTACGAAAAGAGAAAATTTGCGATGAATATCCCTTAAAAATAATATCATTATATTGAGAATTAGTCAAACGAGTGATTATGTTAAATAATCATAAATATTGAAAAATAAAAAATATATAATAAAATAATAAATTTATTCAATCAAACATAATAAATGACTAAAAATATAAATGGAAATGATTTATAACCTATCTAATGGGAAATGAGATTTGAAGCCCTTTTACACTTGGTATCATTCCAATCAGATCCATTTAGATAGAATAATTAATATTTTAACATATAATACCCAAATTTATTAAGTATTCATTATAATATAAGGAAAATGTACATTATATAAACTACAAAATAAAAAATAGGGGTGAATAGTTAATATGTCTCATCGATGAAAATGAGATACAATAAAAACTGTCACCTTGAGTTCATAGACTCCTTACATGAAAATTAACTAATTTATATTAAAAATACATCAATTGTTTTATTTCATAATAAATATTTATTGCATTAACAATATATAATTTAATCAATTATTATATTTATTTAAATTTACTTATTTCATTACTTTATTAGTTAACTATAGTTGGCTGTTTTTAGGATGTTCAGTTAATTATTTCAAAATAACTTTGGTGGGTTGATCATTGTCAAAGGAGAAATTTTTTGAAAATAATAATAATAATAATTATAATTATCATATTAATAGATATTGTTTTTCTATTAAATAACATAATTAAATATGATAATAAAAATTAATCTATGATTCAATCATTGAGACAGTATGTCGTACGCATGAATAAGTAATGATTCAATTTTTTAATAATCATTATTGAAAGATTTTAAGTCATATTTTATCATTATTGAATGAAAATAATATCATCTAAATAGTTTTTATTTCACTAAATAAAAATTTATATATAACACTTTCTGTTTGGTGATGAAATGAAAGTCACATCGCATTGTAAAGGGTGTAGTGCACACATGCATGTGCGACAATATCATTTTAAAATGAGATAAAAATGTATGTATGAAAATAATATATTATTTTTTATTAATTTTAAATATTAAATTTTTATCATTTTAATAAAATTTATATCACAAATATTTATTATCATCATTCATATATCCTTTCGTGAAATCTGTCATTGAAATCAAATCATATCACATCACTTGGCGGTAGTATGATGTTCGCATGAACAATGAAATTGAATCACCTAAAGAGTTGAAATTTAAAATGTAATATGTGATAGAATTTTCTATAGGTTTAAATATGTGAAAAATATCAAATATATGTTAAACCCATCATTTGATGATTTCGTGTGACGGGATTATGGGAAATGAAGGATATTGGTTCACAATGGGGTAGTCCTATATACACATGAATGATAATTTCGTATCCCATTTTATGGAATATGAGAAGTATTTAGGGTATTAAAATAAAAAAATATCTTATAAAAATATATTATATACCTTTGATTCATATTATTATTGTTTAATAATATTTTAAGAAGGTAGACGCAGAAATAAACCAAAAAACAAATAGTTAGTAATATTAACTCTTTTCAGACGACCTCTGTAGGATTATAACTAATGTATTACTAGAATAGTTTCTGCCCATACCATGGATTCTATGTTGGGTAAATGGAAGTTGGGATGTTATTTTTTTCGTAGATGAACCAAAATTTTCTTATGGTGTGAAGATAAGTGAAGAGGTTATGGCCTTATATAAGTGATATGAGTAGTGAACATATAATTTTTGACAAGAAAATTATGTAAAAATGTTTTATAAAATACAAATGTATCCAAAAAAATTATTCTAGACATTTCTAAATGATATATTTTAAATATATAAACAAAAAAATTTATATCATTTTTATATCAATTTTAGACCTATAATTTTTTTATTACCTCCTAGTATACCTATTTCCAACATAACCAATATAATTTATTATAACCACATTCAATATTAAAAATCATAAAAAATGATAAAATTATTAGAGAGTATATATTTACATTTTTCAGAATGTATAATAATATCTTCCATATTAAATGAGGAAAAAAATGAATAATTTAATTTAATATTAAACCTACATATATGAGGGGTTTTTTTAAGAAGTGTGCATTTCAATAAAAAAAGATTTTATAATTAAGATATGAATAATAATTATTATTTTATGAATAACAATTTTTTTTGATATAAATTATATAAATTTAAGTAAAATAATTCATCATTAGGGGTTATTTTAATTTGTAGAATTGGAGAAACATTTTTCACAATCAAACATTTTTTGAGAAAAATATTATTTTCTAAAACCGAAGACAATATTATTGTAAAATCCAATATGTTGTTGATTAAAAAACAATAATGTGTATTAAATATAAAGAAGTTGTAATTATTTTAATTTCAATATTATTGAAACTAGAATTGTTTTTAAATTTCTTAATTTATTTAAATGGTACAACATTTTCGAAAAAATATATGATTTTTCTATTCAATGGATAATCAATATTTTCTGGAAAATTATTTTTTTTAAAAAAATCCCAACAATTGAACCAATATTAATTTTGATATTATGACCACAAAAACGAATTAATTTTTTTAATATACATTTTAATTATTTTCTTAAAATGAATTATAATATAATTTTCCATGAAAATAAATAAAAATCATATTTTATGAGTATTTATATGGAAGAATAAAATATCATTAATAAAAATTGATTGATTGTTTACTAAAACATTATAAATAATTTATATTTAGTATATAACATATAATGTTCAAAATTTGTTAATACTTTTTGTTCATTCCAATTTCACGACTATGTTATATGGGTTATATATTTATCTTGTCAATAAATCTTTGTGTTGTGTGTCGAATAAGCTATCAAACATAAATTACATTTCAAAAACCTAGCAGTATCACACACCCCCATTAAAAAATATAAACATTTATAATTTAACATTATATAGTAATAGAATGATGAAAATTTTAAAATACACATTTTTTAGAAACCCACATCTTAACAAGGGTAAATAAAACATACTCATGATAAGAGAGAATATAACATGTGAAGGTCATACAGGATAAACAATAGTATGATTCAAAATATAGTAAAATATATAGGATATGAATATTTTAAAAAAAGAATTAGAAAATAAATAATTGTGGAGTGTGATATAGTTCATTAATTATATGAATTTTAATGACCAATAGAATATTATTGACATTAAAACCTCAAAACAATATTGAGTGAAAAGAAACTCAGTTAATCAGAAATAATGGTACTTAAACAAAATTTTTGTTTCAAGATCCCTTTTTAAATTTTATAAATTTATTTCACAATCTTGACTATAAATATAGTCTCATATAAAAATATTAAAAATAAAATTTCTTTCCTTCGCTGATTTCAACCACAATATCATCCTCTTCTATAAATGAAGAGTAATCAAGATGCATTTTTCCTGCCAATATCAATAAAATCAAATTTTATAGACCACATAACCCTAAATGGTATAATAAATCTATCCCACAATTCATTTAACATTAATAAAAACAAAAAATGGTTTGAAAATGGTATGATAATTCCCAATATGAATTAACCCTTATATGATACATTACACATCATAATTCAACAATAATACACATAGTATATACTAAAATACTAAATAATTGAATACCCCAATATCCCATGTAAGATGAATGAAATTAAAATTAAGGGTTATTTTAGTCCAAAAGAAGATATCATAACATTAATCATATAGGAACCCAATTATGAAGACTTTTCATTAGAATAACATTAATCACTTAGTAACCAAACCCTTTCGAAATCATATCGTTATATATATATGATAAAACCTATTTTCCAATTATTACATAAATTTATAAGATCATATAAACCATTAACACTGTAAATAAAATATATCATATTTCCTAAATTTTTTGAATAATATTTCACATTAAACTGAATCATTACATATACATTATTCTAATAAAATTTCTCTGAATGTTCATTAACCTCCTTTAGATATAATCACATACATTCTAAAATAGGTGTCTAAGGAAATAAAATTATGATCATCCTTAATATGTTATTACTAATATATAATAAAAAATCCATTGATAACAACACATAAAAATATCTTAGCATCCAAAATATCTAATAATTTCTTCTTATATCAATAATATCATCCCAAACCCTTCACAATTTGATCTAGTATTGAAATAAAATACATTACAATTGCGTATTTGAAACCAATGAATATAAACCAATTTTCTCCTTCAAATACATAAAATAAAAAATATATTAGATCACTTAATTTCACAATGCTATTTTATATAACGTCCCCATCTCAAGAGTCATTAATTCGTTCCTTAAGTCGGGTCACCACATGAACTCAAGCATGCCACCCCACATGTCAGGAGTTGACAACTAGTAGTGATAGTCATATAGAGAAAATGGGGTCTATAATCTCTTTAACAGTGTATTCTAAAATAGATAGCATATGAAATAATGGAATCAATAACATTAAAATAGAACACGCATTCCAAAAATTAAGTAAAAATTGGTATAGACCACAAATAAGAAATAAATATTCCATGTCATGCTAACAGTACAAAAAAGTGAATTAAAACCCAAAATAATGACTATGAGATAAATTCCCAAAATTTTACCTAAATAAATTTCTATATCCCTTATCCATGCACATCCCATTGTCAAATAAACTCTCTAGAATAGGTCTAGTTACCTAGCTTCCAACTACAACCATGAAATCTTCTCAGGTACCCCATGGAGGTTAAAGTGGATTGTGTGTGAAAGATAACAGGCCACCACCAATTGTGTATACAAAATATCCAGTCTAAATATATAATTCATATTGCTATTAAATGATTTATTAGATAATCAAAATACTACATAGATTCTATTATTTTATTATATCCACATTTTCCATTTTCATCATATGTTCCTTGGGCTATCCATTTGAGTTATTTTCACTACATCATATGCTGATTAGTTACTATGAATATGAGAATAATCCATGTTCTCAATCTTACCAGGGATGAAAATTTCATAAACATGTACATAAAACTTATATTGGATCCTCATTCTAGGTTGTATAATCAAATGTAATGGGTAGGGGCATAGAGTCTCACTCCACTTACCTAACTGGTGTATTATAGGGGCGGTCTTCCGAGCCTCGATCTAACAAATCATGTCGTTATAGATCCTCATATTCAATACCATAGAACTACCAAGACATCTTCAAAATATAATTTATCCATTTAAAAAAAATTGTATACCAAAACATATACACAATAAATAACCATAACATTCAAAAATCATTTTCATTCAATAGATCAATCATCATCAAGCCATAACCTATTCGAAAATTATCCATTTACATAAAATTTTCCATTTAACCCATTTCCCATTATCATTCCTTAACCCAATATTAATAATAAAAAATCATCATTCATTGAACTATATAAAACATTAAAAATTTAAGTCATATTAACCCATGTCACACAGTAACCAATTCTTTTTAATTATCCTACTTACTCATTTCAATTAAAAAATGATAAATTTTTTTTCATGTTCACTTTATATCATTTAGCAATTACTCAATATGAAAAAAAATCATATAATCATTTTTCAATGTCTAGACACTACCACCACTATTTACACTTTAATATTTATACTAAAATGATAATATATATTTCATTGGCTCTATTTCAATAGATATCAACAATATTCTTATCATTAAAATTTTCCTTGTTCGATAATATTGGAACACTCTATTGGTGGCCCTAAATCAGTTTAATCAATCTCAAGGAATCCCAATGGTATAATTTGTAATTTAGTTCATCGTTTTGAAAAAAGAATTTACCCAATCGAACTAAAGGAAAAATTTTAAAAAATGATTGAAATAATAGCACAATGAAATATGCAAAAATAAACTACAAGATCGTGGGATATAATTTTTAGGTCACCTACCAAAATTGCAAAGATGAAAACATTCTTATCATTGGACTTTGAGATGGATGAAAACACCGGTTGAATCTTCAAATAATGATATATTGAAAAAAGTGGTTTTGGGATTCTTAATAAGTAGACTAATACCAACAACCTTTATCAAGAAAATAGAACAAAAGGACGTGATATAATAACCAGTGGCTTCAATCCACAGAAGATGACACTCCAAATGGCCTAGAAATGATGAAGATCGATCCTGGGGAAGCCTTGGTCATTTTGGATCGTCACATTGGGTGATGTATGTGAAATGGGGGGAGAAATTAGGTATTAAATGTAAAATCATCTGGGTAAAAATGAAAAAATAAATTTTTTTACTGATCCACATGGTTTAGAAGCACTATTTTTCAAACTGTGAGACCATCATTCGCTGACCTAAGTCCAACTGTGGGTTAATGTCTCATGGTTACTCGGGGAGCATGCACAGTTTGAAAAAGAGTGCACCAATTGTGAGATATCATGGTTTGGCTGCACATTTATTTCTAACAATAATCCAACAACAAAATATGTAATGAATTCCCATGTTTTCAATTCATTCATGATCTGAACCCCCAGGACAGCCCTGAGCTTTCACATACACGTGTTAAACATTTAACGAACAGAACATAAGGGATTTAAACCATTAATTAAACACCAACATAACACATTTATTTCTATGATATTATATACGCCGCACCTCAAATGGATCATCCTAGATCCACACTCAAATTCACCCTTGATATTATGAGGTAAATATATCATGAAATGTAGCCATCATATCTAACTCCAACTCCCATGTTTCTTCCGGAATGATACCATGATTCTATATCATATGAACCTATCAAAATACCTATCATAATATGTCTTTCTAACTATGAGGAAAAAGTCAACTAGATCCTCTTGAAGGGGAGACTCAACCTCAAACCAAAAATCAATCATAAGAACCCTATAAGGATGACTTGGAATACTACCTTAATCATGAAATAAGTAAGAGTATCACATAGCATTATACCATCATAGAGGATTCAATCAACAATTTATCTTCCCGATCACATTCACAAATCATGGCCTAATTCATATGGATTCATCAATGACATTTTTAGATATTATAACAATGACCCATGAAAGCCATCACCAGATAAAAACACATAGTTCTCCCAACCTTGTTTCTTATCCATGTTATTCTAATACCTGATGCCTCATAGTCCAATTCCATAGTCTAGCATCCAAAGTAAAAATAAAACTCATAAGGCACTCCACTAGTTGAACGTGATCCAACATTCATCAACATGAATAAATCACTAGAATGGTACTTATTCAAGTCTATCTAGAACACAAAATACTACTTGCATCGTCAAAAGTCCACTTTCCTGATGTGGTTTTCCCCACTATAAACATTATCTCACATCACTATCATCATTTTTTTGGAACCTACTGTATCTAAAAAACCTCTAAACCTCAACTCATCTTTTCAAACATAACTGATGACTTCCCAACTCACCATGTACGAACATCCATAAGTAATTTACCCAATATTTTACACCTAATTTCGATCAAAACCATCAATAAGTACATATCTATAGCACACAATAGTGGATTAATAAAAACATTACTTTTCTAAAATTATAATTCATTGATGAAATGAATTTTACACTATGACCATCAATTCATATTTTTGTCTTAACTTATCATATCTTTTCCTTTTTACAATATTGTGTCATACCATCCCGAATAGGATTTCCCCAAACGAACCATCGTCCATTATTAACATGTCACATTCCTCACCTTCCAATGGATCATTGTCACATAAGAATTATCATTGACATAAAATGAACCTACCTTTCCCATTCACTGACAGCCGATAGATCTCTACTACCTCAAAATCCACTAATCACAGGCCATCATCACTCTACCACACCCATAAATATACTGAACACAAGAACCCCCACCATCTATACAGTAACTAAGATGGATAAGTTATTTTTCATAACCCATTTATAATTATTAAAAAAAATTCTAACTAAAAAATTCACCGAATAATGTTCACAACTCACCACTTTTGTCCCTTCTTCCATTCCAAGTTGACATGTCCTCATTAGACTCCTACTAAAAATTATTGGCATCACTATTGGAACACAATATTGTACTCGACGATGATGCCTTAAAACCTATGGAAACTCTATAGTTTCCCAGTGAACCCTAACAGACTCAAAACCATATCTTTGATAATGTTCTATAACCCAAAATTCCATGCCACGACCTATTTACATGTCTTACCATACTAGTCATTTACTTTAACACAGAATTATAAAATTTATCTTAAAGGATCCGTGATCCCAAAGAAAATTATTGGCTTAATCCACTGTTGTATACATGTAACATCTAGTCATTCACATGAAATCCAAACGTGTTACTCATAACTTTTTTATTGTAATCCAAGTGTCACCTCATTCACACTACAGTCAGATCTACATGTACCATGATTGAAAATTTTCTCCGCACCTTAGGAGTGTCGTTGAAACAACATTCGTTGATGAATTACATCCAGCCCGATTCACACTTCAACCATAACCTGAACCCCAAAACATGATTTTTTTCGTATAGAATTTTCTTGGAATAAAAAACAACATCAACCACTACCCATTCATGGTTTTCAATAATGGAACCCATTCTATTATTTGACATTTAGTCCATCCCAAGGACCTCACCAATATATAGTCAATGATGTACCTCCCACCATCCAAAACCTCATATAATACCACATGAGCATATCTTCTAGGATTTACAATATCTAATGAAAACACGTTCAAATCACTAGGGACAATGTAAGAGAATTCTCAACAAACCATGGGTTATATAAAGATGATTGGCACAAGAATAAGTTGCTCAAAGTTAACTAAGAAGTAGTCGATGAAAATAAACACAAATTATCTATCACTGATGTCACCTCCCACAATGACCAAAACATTCCCTATCAAGAGTCTCATAATTATATCCCCATAAAATCTCATCAAATTCTGGACATCACTAATCAGGTGGGGTTACCGAAAAAACACACAACCAATTAATGATCAACCATCATCTAGTCTTGAATGAATGTCTCCCTTGGCCCTACTACCATAAAAATACGTGAGTTTTCCCAGCATGACTCAAGATAATGTCAATGGAACCACAATATCTATCAAACCAATCCATAACAATATGTACCATCACATAACCACCAATTTTCATTAGATTCATCGAAAATGATAGGTCCTTACTTATACGATACTTCTATATGTACCCCAAATGGCATATTACCTTCCTAGAATTTCTATACATTTGGAACTCCTCAGTTTCCTTGTGGTCTCACACCATCTGGTGACCCATATATAGAAACCGAATTTAGATCACACTATCTAAACATGAATATAGTCTCTCCCAAATTCCTACATGCTAACCTGACCATGCCTCCTAGTTCTTCAACCCCATAATACTCAGGGAATTCTATATATCTCACCCTACCACCCAACCATTCAAACATACAATCCCAACATCATGACAACACTCACCTCGAGTTCCACCTTTATACCCAAAAAAATCCATCCAAACTATGGTCACTAATGTCTCATCTACCCAATGTCCCCATCAAGGCCCCCATTAATCATTATCCAAATAGATGGATATGCATCAAAAAAATAAATCCTTTCAAAAATAACCATACAACCAAATACTGACACTCAAGGTGCCCGTATGAATTTAACCATGGAAAGCCCATAATATTTACTGAAATTCGATGGTAGACACTATGTGTCTATTCCACCTCATAAATGCCTCCATTATTCATATTATATGGAAGTTGCAACACTATGATATCCTCCATTTGGGTAATCCTTAATTTTCCAAGACTGTCAACTCATAACCACAACTTGAATTTAAAGACCAAGAAATTTTAAGGAAAATTATTTAATAAACTATTTGTAATTTTACGAGTCTGTAGATACTAACGACACATGATTCCGAGGCCCGGAGTGCCCAGAATAATTATTTGAAGTTTTTCTAAGCTTAAATTAATGCGCGTTTGTAGTTTTATATAAAAAATGGAATAAATCTTAAACAGTTACTCAGATCAGAAAATCGGAGGACACCATTATGCTCAGGATGGTGGGTTTACCCTAGGCGTGACTTATGATTAGTCGGCACGGGCCTCCTATGAGAAAACCCAAAAATGGCATAACCATAAATAAAATAATTAAATAATGTTATTTTTTTTTCAAATGTTTATAACTCACAAAATGTAACTCAGATTTAAAATATGATACCATCGATGAACTCATGACAGAAAGATTTCTATAAGCACATACTAACTTGGGTCGGTGAGAGCCACTAGAGAAAGTTAGTTTTTGGTCGCATGTAAAATAATTAAGTGACAATTATTTTATTTTCAAATTCATAAATTTTAAATGGTATCTTGTACTAGAAACATGAGGGTACCGTTGGGTTTGAGGAGCTGTGTTTCACCTAGGAAGAGCCTAAACTCGCCCGTAGTGGGTCTAGGGTGGCTGTTAATAATTTTCCTAACTTTTTTTATGGTACATCCAATAAACGTACGTTTGGGATTTTATAACTATTGAACTGGTGCTCAGAACTGAAATCTAAGGGAACCGTTGAACTCACAGCGCCGTTATTCTCTTAAAGAAACATTTACCGTAGTTTCTTTCTGAAGTGAGTGGAAGTTAATTTTTTGGGGGTTTACTAAACAAATTAAACAAAAATATTTTTAGTAGATTTTTATTTGTTGTGGTTTAATCCTCAAAGTTGAGGTTGGAGGTGGGGCCCACCCGCACATAACCTCCCTTGGGAGTATATTATTAGGTGGGACCCACATGAGAATAAACCCCCATGTAACTCTCTTTATGTTAGAGAAGGCTTTTGGACTTCCCTCATTAAAGTGCCAACTCCCCTTTATTAATTAATTTTGATACTACAATTTATTAATTAAAACACTTTTGAATTCCATTGAATTAACTATGCCAACACTATAATAATATGTGTATATTATTATTGTGGGGGTTGGCATAAATGAGGTTGGGGAGAATTACTAAGAGGAGGAGCGTTTTGAGAACTCTCCATCGAAGAACGTGAAGAATGCGGAGAATGCTAAGAACATTTTCTTCTTCATTATTCCAACTGGGGAAAGAAAGGGAAGCGTCACCCAATGCCAGAAATTCTTCTTTCATTGAATTCATCCTTCTTTTCGATGTCGATGACTAATCAACGCCGTCTTTTCCACGACTTCATCTATGAACGAAAAACGAGGTAGGGGGAATGATTTTTTTATTGTATGAATTATATCCTCATTCCTCGTCATCTAATTTGGTTCGTTGATGGCCATTTTTTATCACCTAACGTGGAGGGCGTGGTCTAAACAAACCTGTTCCGACGTCCCTCCATTTTTTATTTTTTGGTTCACGATGGCGGTGGCGCAACGGCGCCACCAGAAGAGAGAACTGCGGTGGAGCGTCGGCGGCCGACGACGGGCAAAAAATGAGAGGAACCGGTGGTGCAAGGACCACCGAGTCGCCGAAAGGGCATGGCGCCGTCACACCGTGCAAAGAACCGGATCTTAGACCAGTGGGTCTCAGTAGTGCCAAAGGGGCGTTGAGCCGTCACACCGCGCCAGAGGAAAGAGGTCGTGGCTATGCAGGCCACGACAGACGAAGACGACACGACGCCGTCACACCGTGCCGGAGAGGACCTAAGACCAAAGGCCACAGCAGATGGGAAGGGCAGCCGGCTGAGCCGGCCACCGGAGGGCGCACTAAAGGTGGGACCACTCAGGTCCCGCAGTCACTAGGTCGTCGCCACGCGCCGGTCGTTACAGATATAGGGTGGTGCTGACCACCCCCCGCAAAGCCACCGCTGACTTCAGCCGGCGGTCTGCCAACCTCCCCGCGTGGCCAGCCAGGCCACGCAGGCCTGCCAGCCGAGCTGCCACCTGTCGGGCCGCCACGGGCAGGGCCGGCATGGGTCGGGCTGCCATCGTTCGGGCCTCCATATGTCGGGCCACCACCGGTCGGGCCTCCATGGGTCGGGCCGCCATGGCACGGGCTGCGCCTTCGGGTAGGGCCGCCCCTCGGGTCGGGCCAGCCACTCAGCTCAGGGCCGCTTCCCCAGACCGGGTCAGACCAGTGGACCAGGTCAGACCCCGGTTCGGATGGGGTCGGGCCGGGTCAGTCCAATTGGGTAAGACCGGACACGGACCCGCTATGGTCGTTTACACCATTTAGCACATATCTAGGGATATGGGTGTTTGATTGACGTACTACCTATAGATATGGAATTCATGGAGCGATACAATTCATTTGAATTAATCCACTAGTTGTTTGGGAAAATTTGTAAAATGGTCAAGTTTTGATCGACCGTAAATCTAACCGGGCCCCTCCAACGAAAATGCTAATAACACTCAGACCGACAGTCCGATTGTCGCGCCATCTGTCGTGTTAGGTTTCTTTTGGTGAGGTAGAACTACGTGATACATCAACTCAAGACTTCGAGGCAGTTGATGTATCGAAACTTGACTCGAGGAGCGGACCCTCCAGGAATCGAGCGTGTTGTGTGCAGGAACCCAGTAGCTGGCTGCGACGACTACCGTACTAGAATCCTCCGTGGGATTGACGATGATGACTACTGTACCAGAATCCTCTGTGGGTTCAACATTTCTGACTTTTGTTCCTGTATCCTGTGTGGGTTTGACAGAATAGATAGTCCTGTATCTAGTGTGTGTCCACCAGCTTAGATGAATGATTAACTACAACTGATCATCTCTATTACTCTAGAGTATTTGGTCTTGTATCCTGTGTGGGTCCGACAGCTTAGCCGGCCTTGTATCCTGTGTGGGTGTTACAGCTTAGATGAATCAGTGACTACATATGATAATCTCTATTATGGTAAAATAGATGGTCCTATATCCTGTGTGGGTCCGACAGCTTAGACGAGGTAGCTGGTCCTGTATCTTGTGTGGGTCTGACAGCTTAGACGAGATAGCTTGTCCTGTATCCTCTGTGGGTCCGACAGCTGCATTGGTCCTGTATCCTGTGTGGGTCTCACAACTTAGATGATACAGTCGCTACATCTGATCATCTATATCTCTTTCATATTTTGGCATACCAATGTGAGATGAGTTATGTCTTTCAACCATTATCATCTTGGTGATTTACTTTAATTACATTGTGGAAGGGTTTATGCATGGGCTCGAGAGTTGGAGTAGAACTGTGAATGGTAACATATGTATATGTATGTGCATATACCAAGTATGGTTGGTTGATACTTCGTGATTGTATCTTTTTTCTGCGGTTTATGCTATGTGGATTCTCGGAGACCTTATGGGGTCTCGGGGTCCCAACTGAGTATCGTTATACTCACCCCTGCACTGGCTATGGCCGCACCTCGTTGTGTTGGATGCATATGACAGACAGCGCTGACGGAGGTCAAGAGTGCCACGACTCACGGTAACTAGAGGTGGACCTTATGACGAGCCGACACATGGAGGATACTAACTGTAAATTCATAGAAATATCAAGGAAATTATTTTTCTTACATTTTTTTAAATTTTACGAGTTCACAGTTTCTGACAGCGCCTGATTCCGAGGCCCGGTCTTCCTGGAATCAATTTCTGATGTTTTTCTCAGGTACGTTTAGTAGACGTACATGTGGGTTGTTCAATCTTTTGAAACGGTTCTTGGAATTGAAATCAGAGGACACCGATGAACTCGCATCACCATTTTTCTCTTAAGGGGACCTTTACCGCAGTTGTGTTTTATGCTGGTTGAGAGTTATTTTTTAGGGAATTGGAATAAAATAAATAAAATTTTAGGACACAATTGTATTTAAAGGATGTTAGTTATTTCTAACAATGGGGTGTTATAGGTGGGGCCCACATCCACGTAACCTCCCTTGAGAGGAATAAGTGTGGTGGGGCCCACATGAGACCTAACCTTTCACCTCCCCTTAAACTCCCCATTATCACCCCTTCTTAAAATTTGACAACTCCCCTCACTTATTATGGTGGAGACTCTCCACCTCCCTCTCTTTAGGAATTGCAACACAATTAATTTAATACTTCATTAATTAATTTGTGGTTTCAACAATTTGTTTCAAATGTTTTTATTTTCTTGAAAATGTTAATATGTGGGGGAGCCTTAATTTTTTATTGGGATGGCAAATATTTGGTGGTGGAGACTTTGGAGATTTTGGAGGAGAGCTTCATCCCTCACCAATGAAGAACAACTCCGATGTTCTCTCCACGAAGAACATTGTTCTTTCTTCTTCCTCCACATCATGGGCGAAGACACCACCCGTGAGGAACACCGCCTAGGACAACGACCCTTCCTCCAACATTGAAGGGGTGACACCATTCTTCGGCGATGCCCGACCTCCACGACGTTGGTCTTCCGCGGCTCGTTGATTTGATACACTCATGAAATTGAGGTACAGAGATATTTTATAATTTCATATATGTGATTTTTACCCTCAAACATGGGCGTTTATTAGTTGGGTGATCATTTGAACCACTAACGTGGTGGGTACGAGTAACAAACATGTCCGGTCCCACCGCCAACTTGTTCGTGATGCGCAGAATGTTTGGCGATAGAAGAACGGAAGGGAAACATTGTTTTGAGGTCATCGTAGTGTATAACGGGACCCAAGGAAGCTGTAGGCGCAGACGAGAGCTAAAACGGACCACCAGAATGACTCTGGTGGCCTGCGGAATATTATGGCGGTGCCCTAGCGCGCCACCGGCGGAAGACCGCCGCGACACCGGTCGCGGCGGCGGCGGAGCCGATACCGCGGCACACGGGATCCGGTAAGGTAGGGAGATTCCAGTGTGGCACCACCGTTACGAAAAAAAAGGGGGAGGACACCCCCCCCCCCTTCTCGGCCTGCCTGGCCAAGCCGCGGCCAACCGGTGGGCCAGAACGCTTGCGAGCTGGCCAGGCTGCCCGCTGTGCAGGTCGAGTTGCACTTGTGTAGGTCGGGCCACCGCCGCCGGGCCGGGCCGATCCCTCCCGGGCTGGACCTGGATCTGGGTCAGGTTGACCCGGTTCAGGCCTACCCAGGGCGGGTTGGGCTGTGTCGGACCAGGCCTAAACCCCCCTCTTCGGACAGTTTTCAGTTATTCACCCAAAACAAGAGCTACGGACCTCCGATCAACGCACCTTCAGTTTCATAGGAATCCTTGGATAGAGAATGTCGTTTCGGTATATTACACTCAAGGTTTTGGAAATGTTTTGTTATGTCCAGGATGGTTCGAGCCCAATACCAACAGGGCCCTCGGTGCAGAAACGATTATAACTTAATAATCGGATGTCTGATTGACGTTTCGTCAACTAAATTGGTTTAATTTTCACGAGAAGGTTCTTTTGACATTCTCTTCATGGGATTCAGATGATATTGGAGTATGGTTGGGTTGGTTTTAACTTAATAACCAATCGGGCCCCTGAAACAGAAAATCTAATAACTCACAGACCGGGTGTCTGATTGACGCGTCGTAAGTTGTGTTGGGGCTTTAATGACAAGGCGGTCCCTTGTGATACATCTAAGTGAGACTTCGTGACACATGGAGTATCGTCGTGAGGCTTATGGAGCGGCCCTTCCAGGTGACTAGTGAGATGATTGTAGAGACCTAGTGGCTGGCTGATACTTAATGACTGCTGATCGATCGACGCAGAGTGATTCAGATGGCACAATGAGAAGAGCTTGGTTGTAGCAGCATACCCACGGTAGATGAGCGTTTGGTTTTAGCAGTAGACCCGCGATACTCAACAGAAGGAGTACATTTGTAGGCTATGAGGGGGATCGCTAGGTTGTAGCGGCAGACCGATGGTGGGAAGCACTTGGTTGTAGAAGAATGCCCACAGTACTCAACAGGTGGAGTATTTCAGCAGTCCAAGGTTAGTGGGGTGTTCTTGGATGTAGCAGCAGGCCCACTGTACTCAACAGAGGAGGAGTACTTCATTATTCCTGGTTTCGACATTGTGAATAAAAATTTTGTTTGATCTGAGTCAATGATCATTGTGTTTTTCCTCATGATTGATATGTGTTACTTGATAACGCATGTATATTTATGTGCATATACCTATGTAATGGTTATTAGTTGAATAATACTTTTTGGTTTATCCTTGTTGGATTTTGTGTGACCCTGAGGGTCTCGGGGTCCCTACTGAGTATCGTTATACTCACCTCTTCATGGGCTATGCCCGCACCTCGTTGTGTTGGACGCAGACGAAGAACAGCGCTGACAGAGGCCGAGAGCGCCAGGACTGGATGGTACCTAGAGGAGGATCTTACGATGTATCGGTACATAGAGGATTCTGATGTACGTGGAGTGATGAGGAGGCCATATGTACATACCCTTCAGGCAGGAACCCCATAGGATGGTTCAGCAGCTGCTTCTATCTTCCAGCTGTTTGACTCTTCGGTTGTACGTTATTTCAGTTGTAGATGTACCTTTTTGTTGGGCTTGTATTTCTGTCCCCTTTGTACTTTCATCGCACTTGTTATACTTCTTTACATAATGGTTGCTTCCGCTTGTTCTCTAGTTATATGTGTTTACGTTTTATAAATGCAATACCTTCCCATTTCTAGGGAATTACACCTTTGGTGATAGTCACTAGCCCCTGGCCTATGGATGGTGGGTTTTGAGGTAGTCACGATGCGGGCCCCAGGGGACGGGTCATGACAAATTAGTATCAGAGGAGTCGGTTCTACCACAAAACTAAAGACTCTAATTTTTTTTTGTGAAACAATAATCTTAAGATTACCGAAGGTGGTCTTCAGTTCAGGGAGTCCAGTGTTGGTATGGCGGTGGATGTATCCATACACCGGGACCCTGACTACTGATTTCTGACTTAGTGCATGAAAAAACTGATTTCGTGTGTGTTTTCAAAAGTTTTTCCTTTATGTCAGCTAAAACCAGGTCAACTCACCAAGTATAGTCTTTGACCATGTGCCAGCTGTTTCATTCAGGATGCCTCCCCACGGATGACCAACTAGGACCCCGAGAGTTCTACGTACTGACAGCCCGCTGAGCGAAGAGGCCTCAACACATGGCCCTCTTCCAGTTGAGGCACCAGCAGAGGCACCAGCGGTACTACCACCCGTTGGTCCACTGATTCCACCATCCCAAGCAGGAGGCGATGCATGCAGCTTGAGCACACTGCAGGAGTTCCAGCACCAGAGGCCACCCAGGTTCTGAAGAGATACAGAACCACATGAGGTTTAGGATTGGGTGGAGGCTATGGAGAGAGTTTTCAGACAGGTTGGGACACTAGAAGACATTATGGTGACCCTTGCTGCCAGCCTCTTTCAAGAAGCAGTAGGGAGATGGTGGAGCGTGATTCTCTAGATGCACGAAGTGGCAGCACTTATATGGGCAGACTTCGGGAGCCTTTTCAGGGAGAAGTATGTAACAGACACCCTTCGAGTGGTGCGTATACAGGAGCTACTACATATGCAGCAAAGCAGCATGACAGTAGAACAATACTCAGTGAGGTTCACAGACCTCTCGTGCTACTCTACAAATATTGTACGGGACCGGTTCTTCAGGGCTCAGATCTTCGAGCAGGGGCTCGGGAGAGAGATTAAAGCTTCAGTTTTTTCTCAAAGAATCCCAACGTAGACAGGGGTGTTGGAGAGAGCCCTCCTATTGGAGTGTTTCCTTGTAGAGAAATCTCCAGAAGTGGGACCCACTACTAGTAAACAAGCAGCAGAGTCTTCTGTAGCTGGAATTAGACAGATGACACAGGGGTCCAAGAGGACCAGACCCACAGGTGGTCAACCGCATTTCTCATGATCATGTTTGCAAGGCACTCGGGGTGGAGAATGACTTACCAGGAGTAGGCAGTGTTACTCCTGTAGTAGGCTTGGTCACATGGCACGTGACTGTCGGACCAGCCATAAAAACTATCAGCAGATAGATGAGGGATCTCCCAGGAAGAGGCAGAGGTTCGATCGAGGCGGACTGCAAGGTATATGAGACCGAGGAAGAGGATCTGGTCATGCAGTTGGTGGTGGATGATGATTCGAGGAGTTTCCACCACCACCACCAGGAGGTCCACCCCCGACCACAGGGAACAGGTGGACATGTGAGAGAAAAACTTCAGGCAGCTGAAGCATACAACTACGGAGCTCCGGAAGCAGGTGGACATGAGTTGGACTAGTTCCAAGCATATATTCCTTTGATCATGATGCTTCTATCTTCTTTAATGTCATGTTTGTGGTTTCTTTGTGTCTTTGTACTTTGAGATGCAGTAATAAAAGACACTTGTCCTTGTGGCTTTTTCGTTCCTTTTTTGTGTTGTTAATACTAAGAGTTTCCGGTTAAAACTGTTGAATTGACCCTCACTTTTGAGATTCCTACTATAGGAGACCCAATGACCACACATTGATGCCGATAGTGTGACTCAACCCTTGGAGGTGAGATTAATGGTTGGATATATTGGTAGTAGCGTCCAGGCCTTACGACGTCGTCCATGACATGATCTTGTACCATTCATATTAGGATTGACAATATTAGTCAATGGATGTGGTCTATCTAAGGGATAATACCGGATTTCTATTTTCGGTATAAAAGAAATCATATCATCTCTGTTAAATTGTAGGCGAAGAAGTGTGAAGATGAGTTCTTACAATTGGATAGTCTCACCCATTGTTCGTTGAGCGAATGGTTTATGGTTCACTCCAATCTCAATATTCTCAGGTGTGTCTTCTTTCAGAAGAAACTACACCTGAGACAGTGTCGATGACTTGAGTTCCTCTGGTATTATGTCTTCTAGATAGTCTATACTCATGGGAAGGGGAACGTTGTTGCGGATGCGCTCAGTAGGAGGACTGGTATTCAGCTGTTAGGAGAGGTGACAGAGGAGCTGGTATCCTTACATATTTCCTTTGTGGATAGAGATGGTGCAACCTATCTATAGTCTCTTATAGTCACTCCTCCACTTTTTCAGTAGAGTAGGTGAGGTGGCCTACCGCCTGGCCCTTCCACCTCAGTTGCACCAGGTGCATGACATCTTCCATGTATCTTAGCTGAGGAGATGCGTGCACTGCCTATCCCACATCATCGACCATGGGGAGCTAGACATCGATGATAGGGAAACATTCATGGATGTTCTAGTGAAGATTTAGGAACGACTAGAGTGGGTCCTTCATGGAAGGTTGATTCCTCTAGTGAACGTTCGCTGGCAACACAGGAACCTCCAGGAGATCTCATGGGAGCTGGAGGCTCAGATACGTGCTCAGAACCCATTTTTTCCCCTATTGTGTGTTGTAGCTTTACAGGGACATAAATACCTGAGGTGGGTTAATGTAATGAACCCGAAATTTCAAGGAAGTTTTTTTTCATAAATTTATTTGAATTTTATAAGTTTGGAGTTTCTGACGGCGCCTGATTCCAGGGCCCGGTGTGCCCGGAATCAATTTCTGATGTTTTTTTCAGGTAGGTTCAGTAAACGTTTGTGTGAGTTTTTCTATCTTTTGAACTGGTGCTCGAAATTGAAATATGAGGACAATGATTAACTCACCGCACCGGTTTTCGCTTAAGGGGACCTTTACCGTCATTGCGTTTTATTCGGGTTGAGAGTTAATTTTTGGGTATTTGGAATAAAATAAATAAAATTTTAGCACACAATTTTATTTAAAGGATGTTAGTTTTTTCCTACAATGGAGAGTTAGAGGTGGTTCCCACATCGATATAAACTCCCGTGAGAGGAATTACTGTGGTGGGGCCCAGATGAGCCCTAACCATTCACCTCCCCTTAAACTCCCCATTAACACCCCTTCTTTAAATATGACAACTCCCCTCACTTATTAAGGTGGAGCCTCTCCACCTATCTCTCTTTATGAATTCCAAAACAATTAATTTAATACTTCATTTTTTAATTTTTTGTGTCAACACTTCGTTTGATAATTTTTTATTTGCTTGGAAATGTTAATATATGGGGTAGCCTTGATTTTATATTAGGATGGAAGATATTTGGTGGTGGAGTCTTTGGAGATTTTGGAGGAGAGATTCATCCCTCCCCAACAGAGAACAACTCTGACATTGTCTCCACAAAGAACACTTTCCTTTTTTCTTCCTCCACGTCAAGGGAGAAGACACCGCACGGGAGGAACGCCGCCTACGACAACGACCATTCCTCCAACGTTGATGGGGCGACACTGTTCTTCCGCAGTGCCCGACCTCTGCGATGCTTGTCTTCCGCGGTTCGTTGACATGCTCCTCTATTGAAATCCAGGTTGGCGGATATTTTATAATTTAACTTATGTGTTTTTTACCCACAAACATGGGAGTTTATTTGTTGGGTGATCATTTGAAAATCTAATGCGGTGCGTACAGGCTAACGAACAAGTCCAGAGCCACCACCAATTTTATCATGATATGCGGAATGTTTGGAGACCAATTAATGGAAGGGAAACATTTTTTTGAGGCCGTCACAGTGTAGAACGGGACCCGTGGAGGCCGTAGTCATAGACGGGAGCTAAAACGGACCACCGGAATGACTCCAGTTCCCCCGCGAAATATTGCAGTGGTGCGGGTCGCCGGTGCGGCGCCGGCGGAAGACGGCCATGGCGGCGGTGGAGTGGATACAGCACCGTGCGGGATCCGGAAAGGCAGGGCAGTGCCACCGTTACGAAAAACCGGGGGAGCGCCCCCCCCCCCCCCCACTCGGCCGACCATCGGGTCGGACCGCCTCCACGCGGGCCGGGCCGCAGCCGTAGGGCCAGACCCATGGCGCATGGGGCCGGGTCGGACCGGGCCCATACCCCCCTCTTCAGACCATTTTCGGTTATTCTCCCATAACATGAGCTACGGATCTATGATCGACGCATTGTCAGTTGTGTAAAATCCTTAGATCGTGTCGGGCGTTTTGGTATATTACACTCAAGGTTTTGGCGAAGTTTGGGTATGGTCGGGTTGGTTTGAACCCAAAACCAACCGGGCCCTCGGAGCAGAAACACTTATAACATAAGGACCAGACATCCGATTGACGTGCCATCAAATACATTGGTTTACTTTTGATGAGACGTTACTTTTGAAATACTCCTCGTGGGATTCAGATGAGATTGGAGTATGGTCGAGATGGTTTTAGCATAAAAATTGATCGGGTCCCTAGAATGGAAAAGCCAATAACTCACAGACCGGGCATCTGATTGACGTGTCGTCTATTGCGTTGAGACCCCTATGATAAGGCAATCCTTTGTGACACTTCTACGTCAGAGTTCGTGACACATGGAGTATCTTCTTGAGCCTCGTGGAGCGGACCCTCCCTGTGATGAGCGAGTAGATTGTAGAGACCTAGTGGCATGATGAGACTTGATGATTGCTGATCGATCGACTCAGAGTGATTCAGATGGCCTAGTGGGGAGTGCTTGGTTATAGTAGCAGACCCACGGAGGATGAGTGCTTGGATGTAATGACAGACCTATGGTACTCGACAGAAGGAGTACCTCTGTAGGCTATGAGGGGGAGTGCTTGGTTATAGTGGCAGACCCATGGTGGGAAGTGCTTGGTAGTACCAGAATACCCACAGTACTCGACAGGTGGAGTACATCAAAAGTCCAAGGTTAGTGGGAAGCACTTGGTTGTAGCAGCGGGCCCACTGTAATCGACAAAGATGAAATTCTCCAGTAGCTGTATTTTCAACATAGTGAATAAATATCCTGGTTTGAGCTGAGTCAGTGACCATTGTGTTTTTCCTCATCATTTAGATGGGTTACTTGATAACATAGGTATATGTATATGCATATAACTATGTAGTAGTTATCCATTGAAATAGTACTTTTTGGTTTATCCTTGTTGTATTTTTTGAGTCCTTGAGGGTCTCGGGGTCCCTACTGAGTATCGTTATACTCACCTCTACACGGGCTAGGCCCGTACCTCATTATGTTGGATGCAGACGACGGAAAACGCTGACATAGGACAAGAGCGCCAGGACTAGACGGTACCCGGAGGAGGATCTTACGATTTATCAGTACACAAAGGAGTCTGACAGACGTAGAGTGCTGAGAAGGACATATGTACGTACCCTTCAGGTAGGATACCCATAGGGCAGATCAGGACCTGCTTCCATCTTCCAGCTGTTTGTCTTTTCACTTGTACTTTCATTTAGTTGTAATTTTACCTTTCTGTTGGGCTTGTATTTTCGGCCCCTTTGTACTTTCAACATAATTGTTATACTAATTTACTTAGTGTTTTCTTCCGCATGTTCACTGGTTGTGTGTGTTTACATTTTATAAAGGCAATGCCTTCCCAGTTCTGGGGAATTACGCCTTTGGTGCGAGTCGCCAGCCCCTGGCCTGTGGAAGGCGTTCTTGGGGTAGTCACGATGCGGGCCCCAGGGGACGGGTCATGACACTAACGGACGTGGGTGCTGACGTGGCCATATGTATCTAACCTTCAGGTAGGAACCCAGAAGACGATCCATGAGTTGCTCTTTAATTTCATCTGTTTTTCCCTTTTTAGTTGTACTTTACTGTTGGGCTTGTATTTATAGCCCCTTTACTTTCAGCACACTCTATGTACTCTGTTATACTTTTTGTTATAATTTATATTGTGTTTGTTTACATTCATAAAGGAAATCCCTTCCCAACTTATGGATTTATTCCTTTGGTTCTAGTCGCCAGCCCCTGGCCTATGGAAGGCTGGCAAGGGGTAGCCACTACATGGGCCCCGAGGACGAGTCGTGAAAAATTGGTATCAAAGGAGTCGGTTCTACTGTAGAACATAGGACTTTGATCCATCTTACTATTAAGCAATATTGTTAAGAGTATTGATTGTGGTTTTCAGTCTATGGAGTCCAGTGTTGGTGCGGCGGCCGACGTATCTATACACCTGGGCCCTGACTTATGATTTCCGACTCAGTTCACAAAAACACTGATTGCGAGTGTGTTTTCAAGAGTCTTCTTTGAGAACTATTTGAGTCAACTCCCTAGGTATAAATTATTCACCGTGTCACATCTGTTTCTTATTAGGATTCACTACGAGGAAAACCTAGTAGGGTTATTGAGAGAGTACACGATGACGGCCCATCGAGAGACGAGGCTCCGGTGTAGGGCCCTTTTTCTATATTGGCACCTCCGGATGGTGTACCAGTTGCACCACCACCCATTGGGAAGTAGATGCCACTAGCCATACTAGCGGATGGTGCATGCCGACAGAGAGTGTTTCACGAGTTCCAGCAGCAGAGGCCTCCAAGGTTACGAGGTGAGACATATTACCAGGTAGCAGAGGACTGGCTGGAGGCAATTCCTAGATTTTCTACCTAGTTGAGTAACTAGTAGAGTAGATGGTTATCTTATCTAATAGTATTTTTCAGTGAGTGACCATGAAGATGGTCCGCATATTGATGAGTCTTCAGTACGTAGACCATTGCACGATATTTTACCTCAGGTAGTGTGTCAGTTATATCACTGCCTGTTGGTCAGTAGCTACAACCGGCGGTACCAGTAGATGACACATATAGGCGTTGTACCTTACACGTGTTTCAGCATCAGATACATCTCCGGTTCCGAGGAGAACCCGACTCAGAGGTGGCTGAGGACTGGCTTTATGAGGTGGCTAAGAGGTCCCTAGAACTTATATAGCTTCATCATGATGACATGTCGGTAGCTGAGTATTCATCAAGGCATACCGATCGTTCTGGGTACTCGATGAATAAGTTACAATCAGTGATTTGGGGATCAAACTTCTGAAGGAGGTGTGTTTAAAGGATATCTGAGCCAACACTTTTTTTTCAATGCATTACTACTTATTCTAGGGTATTATAGAGAACCTTTGTGGTTGAACTTTCTTTTGTTAATCATATACAACTTTTGAATATTAGAAGTGGGAAAGCAGGGAACTGACACCGGTCTCAGAGACTGGGGCGGGTAAAATCATTCAAGAAGAGGAAGTGTTAAGGACAGATGAATCTACATAGCAGCAGGTGTGTAAGTAGATCTAGGAGGGCAGCATGTGGTGATGTACATTTTGACATGTTACAACCACCCGCCTTTGTAGTCCCCGCCAGGCACAGGGAACATTAGGGCAGGGGAAGAGAGTAGATGAATGTGGACATGGAGTGTGACCCAAGGGCTCTAGGAATGATTAGATGTACGGTCTGTGTCAACTACTAGCTATTGTATCAATAGATATAGGTACCAATCATTCCTTCCTTCCACAGATCTTATCCTAGTCCAAGAGTTTCCAGTTAAACTGTGGACTTGACCCTATCTTCTGGAGATACCGTTGGGAGGAGACTCGATAATCCCACTTACGCCGATGGTGTGATCTGCCCCTTGAGGTGAGAGTTCAGTTGGAACCTCTTGGTGGGAGCGTCGAGGCCTTATGAAGTTAGTTTGGGTATGGACTGGGTAACAACAGTTCATACAAAAATTGACTGTATATGGGAAAAAGTTTGTGGTTTACCTACAACGTTGGTATGGGTTTTCCTTGGATGGATAAAAGGAAAACCCAGGAAGTACAGGATGGAATCATGCATTAGTGGATGCAGTCAATCAGTCATGAGTCAGCTTGAATTACCTTTGTGCTAGACTTCTCTAGAGATGCAGCACCGCTTTCAGCATTGACAAAGAAGGTGAAACCCTTCGTGTGGTCAGAGAGATGCCATCAGAGCTTTCAGGAGTTGAGTTAGAGGTTGACTAGTGCACCCATCTTGAGGATACTGTAGGAGGGTGTTGGGTACATGGATTACTAAGACGCATCAGAGACTAAACTCGGGTGTATCCTGATGCATGAGCAAGCAATGATCACGTATGGTTCTCGGAACCTGAGAAATCGACAATGGCTTGATTTCCTCCAGGACTATGAATTCAAGATGGTCTATACATTTGGGAAGGGGAACGTTGTAGTAGATGCTCACAACAGGAGATTAGGTATTCGGCTACTAGGAGAGGCGACAGAGCAGCTGGTCGCATTGTAGATATACATTGTGGATAGAGATGTAGCAGCCTTTCTATCATCTACCAAAGTCACTCCTCTACTTCTTTAGCGAGTCAGGGAGGCACAGTGTGGGGACATTGACTGTGAGACGTGACGTGCTAAGATATCCATAGGGCAGGCACCTGATTGAATTTTTGAAGGTAGGGAGCACGTCATTCTCTTTAGAGGACGTACCATGGTAACAGTTTCACTTTAGAAGGAAGTGTTCAGGGGGTTCCACACATCTCCTTTAGTGGTACATCCTAAAGTGGTGAAGATGTAACAGGACCTCTGATGATAGCACTGGTGGCCTGGAATGAAGAATGCAGTGGGAGAGTTTCTCTCACAATTCTTCACTTGTTAGCAAGTGATGGCAGAACAGAAGGTACCAGTAGGCTTTTTTCAGCCTTTGGGGGTCCCAGATTGGAAGTAGGATCAGATATCCATGGGCATCAGGATGGTTCTTCCATGTACATCTAGGAGACGGAGGCCTATGATGTTCGAGAATAGAGACTACTTCTTTATACGGGTCTCACCTTGACAAGTCTACGGAGATTTGGGCGAGGCGGAAAGTTATCTCCACGATTAATCAGACCTTTCCAGGTCCTCAACAGGGTAGGCGTGGTGGAGTACTGCTTGACCCTTCCACCGCAGTTACACCGGGTGTATGACGTCTTCCACGTATCATAGTTGAGGAGATACGTGCACGACCCATCCCGCATCATCGAACAAGGGGAGATAGATATCAATGATGAGGAAACTTTCACGGAGGGTCCAGTGGAGAATGAGGATCGACAGGATCGGGTCCTACGTGGATAGTCGATTCCACTGGTGCACGTTCGTTGGCAGCATGGGAACCTCCAGGAGAGCACATGGGAGACAGAGGATCATATTCATGTTCAGTAGCCCAATTTTTTTCCATTGTGTGTCTTGTAGCTTACTAGGACGTAATTTCCTGAGGTGGGAGTAATGTAAACACCCAGAAATTTGAAGGAAACTTTTTTCTTAAATTCTTTTAGAATTTTACGAGTCCGCAGATTCTCACGGCACGCGATTCTGAGGCCTGGAGTTCCCGGAATGATCCGTCGAAGTTTTGTTATGCTTAAAATAACACACTTATGCAGGTTTCCTGAAAAAGTGGAATAACTCTTAAATGGTTACTCAGATCATAAATCCAAGTCCACTTTTGCGCTCAGGATTGCGGGTTTACCATATGCGTGTCTTAAGTTTAGTCGGTGTTGGCCTCCTGTGAGAAAAAACCCGAAAATGGCATAACCTCAAATAAAATAATTAAATAATGTTATTTTATTTTTCAAATGTGTATAACTCCCAAATGGTAACTCGGATTTAAAATATGTGACCACCATTGAACTCATGAGGGTAAGCTTTCTATTAGAAGATACTAACATGGGTCGGTGAGTGCCACCAGAGAAAGTATGTTTTTGGCCGTAAATAAAATAATTAAGTGAAAATTATTTTGTTGTAAAATTCATAAAATTTAAACGGTAACTCAGATTGGAAATATGAGGGTACCTTTGGGTTCGTTGGGGTGTGTTTCACCTTGGCAGATCCTAACCTCGACCACAGTGGTTCTAGAGTGGCTGTTAATAATTTTCCGAAATTTTTTTCTTGTACGTTCATTAAACGTAAATTTGGGATTTTATATCTTTTCAACCAGTGCTCGGAACTGAAATCTGAGGGCACTGTTGAACTCGTAGCACCAATATTCTCTTAATGAGACATTTAACGCAGTTGTGTTCTGACGTGAGTGGATATTAATTTTTTGGGGGTATACAAAATAAATTAAATTAAAATATGTTCAATATATTTTTATTTGTGGTGGTTTAATCCTCCATGTGGAGGTTGGAGGTGGGGCCCACTCCACATAACTTCTATTGGGAGGATATTATAAGGTGGTACCCACATGATCTTAAACCCCACATACGACTCTCTTTAAGTGGGGGAAGGCTTTTGGACTCCCCTCATTAAAGTGCCAACTCCCCTTTATTAATTAATTTAGCACCTACAATTAATTAATTAAAACCCTTTTGAATTACATTGAATTCATTATGCCAACACTATAATAAGATATTCATATAATTATTGTGGGGGTTGGAATAAATGGAGGGTATGGAGATCTAAGAAGAGGATGAGCTTTTGGAGAACTCTCTAGAGAATAACGTGAAGAACGCGAAGAACTTCGTCTTCTTCCTTTTTTCAACCGGGGGAAAGAAAGGGAAGTGTCACCCAATGCCGTCAATGTTTATTTCAAAGAATGATTCCTTCTTTTCGATGTCGACGACAAACCAACACCGTCTTTTCCACAACTACGTCTATGAATGACAAACGAGGTTAGGGGATTGATTATTTTTAATGTATGAATTTTATCCTCATTCCTCATCGTCTAATTTGGTTCATTGATGGAAATTTTTTATCACCTAACGCGGAGGGAGAGATCTGAAGAAACACGGCCCGATGTCCCTCCATTGGTTCTTGTTTGGTTGATGACGGTCGTGGCGAAATGGTGCCACCGGAAGATAGAACTGAGGTGGATCATTGGTGGGCGGTGATGGGATGACATTGAGAGGAACCGGCGGTGCAAGGGCCACCGAGTCGCAGAAAGGGCGCGGCGCCGTCACCCCGTACAAAGAACCAGGCTGTGGACAGGTGGGTCGCGACAATTCCAGAGGGGAGCGGTTCTGTCGTACCGCAATGGAGGAAAGAGGCCGCGACAATCTAGGACATGGTGGACGAAGACAGCACGACGTCGTCGCTCCGTACTGGAGAAGACCGGTGGCCTATGGCCACGGCGGACAAGAAGGGTGGTCGGCGGGGCCTGCCGCCGGCGGGCGTTCTAAAGGCGGGACACCTCGGGTCCCGCGGTCACCTAGCTGGTGCCATGTGTCGGCCATTATAGTGATGTGGGGGCGCTGAACACCCCCAGCGTGGCCATCGATGGCTTCAGCTCGCGGTCCGACAACCTCCCACGTGTGGCCAGCCGGGCCACACAGGCTAGCCAGCTGGGCCTCCACCAGCTGGGCCGCCACGGCCGGGCCGCTATGGGCCGGGATGCACCTTTAGGTCAGGCCACTCACTCGGCTCAGGTTGCTTCCCCAGACCTGGTCAGACCCGTGGACCGGGTCAGACCCCGGTTCAAACTGGGTCGGGACAGGTCAGTCCGACTGGGTCAGACTGGACCCAGACCAGCTATGCCCGTTTACACCATTTAGCTCGTATCTAGGGCAACGTGAGTACGATTGATGTACTGCCTACAGTGATAGAACTCTAGTAGCGGGAAAATTATTTTGGCATAATCCACTTGAGGTTTGGACAACTTTGGAAAACAGATGGGTTTGGATCGAGCAGAAATCCAACCGGGCCCTAGGAACAGAAATGCCAATACCACTTAGACTGGGTGTCCAATTGACGCGCTTTCTGTCGTGTTATGTAAGAACCCGATTCTTATTTTGAGGTACAAGCTTATTATTTTTTCTTTTTCATAAGTGTTTTTGAGAAATTATGGAAAATGGAGAAAAATCTTAAATTTTGGTACTACACTCCATGTAATTTTTCCACACGTCGTGTACTTTTGGACGTGTTGAGATGAGTACACAGGGCATGTAGCCATGTCGTCGACGAAGGGTGTAGGAACCGACTACACGCCATGTAGTGGTCCTTTACACACCGTGTAGTCAGTTGGCAGGCCAAAACAGTAAGGCGGTGGAGTAGCCGCCAGCTGGGCGACAGTACACACTATGTAGTCGGGAGTACATGTCGTGTACTCATGTTGACAGATGAACAGTACGGCGGTGCCGCCATAGGAATAGTTAAATGAAGGAAGTACATGCTGTGTACTCGGAAGTACATGTCGTGTACTTTTTTTCACTTAAATCGGCAGTAGCCTCCCCTGTTCACATGAAAGGCTTAGAACGGGAAAGAGGAGCGGGAGAGGGAGGCCGGAGCTTCAGAGACCTGTCGGGCTCACGTCTGGAATCCGATTATGATGCGGACGATCTCGTTGGAACCGCACGGGTAATCCCCCTCTTCTCCTAATGTGATTCTTCACAATTATTTCCCTAGAGGGAGTTATTTGAGTTTCAATGTAAGTTTTTCTTACCTCATATCTATGTCGTTCTTAGGCATTTCTGGGATCGGTGTTCATTTATAATGCTTGTTGGCGTATAAGGTAGGTGGATTTGTGTTAATTTTTCCAACTGTCCTGTATTTGTGCATTTTTTGTGCCACGAACCCATGTTGGGGTGTCGTGTGGCAAAGGCCGTTGTTATATTCAACACCTTTAATTGAATATATGATATAATTAGGATATTAAAATGTTGGTTGGGATCGTTGCTTGGATCTGGAACCACCCCAGGGGTGTGTTCCACTGTTTAGCCGTTTTTCCAGGATACCCGAGGGTGTTCCATTACAGTAGTAATTTTAGAATTTCCTCGAGATGAGTTGCTTGTTTTATACATTGTTACATGTTGGGCATGGCTCGATTACCTATTTATCCTGAGGGAATTGTTGTGATTAGCCTGTGGGCACTGCACTGTTTAGCCTGAGGGCTGTAGTTATTTAGGCCTGAGGGAAACTTTTTCCGTGCCTGAGGGAAATAGACTATGTGCCCGAGGGCGACTCTACCAACGCCTAAGGGAAAAATTCTATTACACCTGAGGGAAATTATCTACGGGTTGGGTTCTTCTTACCTGGGGGTGAGGTTTTGCTTGTCTGAGGACGTGAACTGTACACATAGAAATGCACTGTGGTGATTTCTAATATTTAATGGATTAAATAAATTATTAAATGGAAATTTAAATTTTAAGTTAGTTACTTTTGATTACTTCTTAGTTTATTGATTTTTTACTACTGCACACTTATTGCATGTTTTACACACAGTTGAGCACGGGCCTTTGGTGGGTGCCTACTGAGATATATTTCTCACACCCTATTTGGGTCACACTTTTCAGCCCAAACAGATTACGTTTCTGTAGGTGTAGAAAGGGGGAAGAGTCCCTATATAGGTACTTGACTGTTGCTGAGGAGTAGGAGGCATGGGACCGAGCCTAGGCTCACAATTCCAATGCCAGTTGTTTTGCTTTGTTTTGCTGTACTCTGCATTTTGTTGTACTGTATTAATGTATAACATGTTATGGCTATTTTATTAGTACTTGAGACATGTGGAATAATTATTTATATACTCTTGTTTATTTAAGGTGTGTATGGTTTACTACTTCCACAGTTTGTTATATGTTTTATTTCTATTCCGCTGTGCTACAGTTTAAAAAATGAGGGCATAGTTTCCCCACTATTAGACCTGGGCCCTCGCTGCTAGTCAGCAGCCTCTAGCGTTTGGGGAAATGCTCTTGAGGTCATGTGGTGAACCGGGTTCGGGGCACCCATTGCGTGGCACCCGAAACCGGGACGTTAAAAAGTCGTATGAGATGATTTATTTTCTTTGACTTACTTATTGGATTCGTAGTCAGGGATAGGATGAATGGTAGTTGGTAATAAACTATGGTCGGGCGTAGCTAACCCATGTACAGGGAAAAGCCAGAAAATATCATATTTTGCAATTTTATTGATTTTGAAAATTTTACTGTTTATTTTCTTTCACCATTGGGTGACGCACTTGAGATTTTGTTGTTTATAATTTATCTGTGGGTTCTATTTAGGTGAAACCCGATGAGATGAGGGTATGCCATCTCATGCATCATATAGGAACATTCTAGTTACCACATGCCATGAATGGTTTCCATTCCATGTAGATGCATTAGAAATTTCATGTTGTTGTGATAGTTGTTGTGCAAATAAAGCATGCTGTTGGGATAGCTTCTTGATAAATACCTTCTTTGTGATATGGTATTTTTTTGAGGCTGTTTATAAAATTGATGCCAAACATTGGTTTTTGGGGAGTATGGGCCCCCATCGTCTGGAATTTGGTGGATTATTGACTGTTTATTAGTTATAACACAGATAAAATGTCAAACATTGAATCGTGGGGAGTATGGGGCCTCACGGGTCGGAATTTGACAATTAGGTGTTGGTTTTTAGTATTTTATGGGTTCCGAGGAAGTTTCTGAAGCATACAATCTGGAAACCTAGTATACAAGGCATGTCGTATCATTATACACGCCGTGTATGACCTTATGTTCGGGAAGAAAATGACCTTTTTTAGTACACGCCATTTACCCTTAGTACACGCTGTGTAGTCTCTTCCCGTGTCACAAACCGTGTGGGTGGTGACACGGGGTAGGAAAAGGCTTGGGTAAAACACACCGTGTAGGTTTTGTACACGCAGTGTAGTGTTGACCTGGAGTCCGGCCGTCTAACTAACTACACGGGTTGGTGAACTCATGTACAGAACACGTCGAGTCAATGATGAACACGTCGTGTAGTGTGACCTGGGGACTCGGCCATGTAACTAACAACATGATCCAGTGTCACCTCTCCTTTAACATGCAGTGTACCTATGGGACAAACCATGTAGTCTTGTTCGAGGATAGACCGTGTGGTGCTAGTCGTGTGGCTGGGAAACGGGGTGGTGTACACGTCGTGTGCGGGTGTAACATGCCGTGTAGTTGTAAGCCGAGTAATCGGCCGTGTCATTGAAGACACAAGTAGTCGGAAAATAACACCATACATGTCATGTATATTATATACACGCCGTGTAGTTTTTGTTCAACGGATGTCATGTGGCTTAGCCGTGTAGAAGGACTTGGGCAGGGGAAGGGAAGTCAAGTACATGTCGTATCGTCATTGTACACGCCGTGTAGTCTTGTATTTCAAATTTTGAAATGCCTTCTTCCTCTTGAGTCCTTTGTGGTTCCTTCACTTTTCTGTCTTAATAATATTGAATCAAAGGCATGCTTTTTTCCTTGTAGGTTCATGCCGCCTAGAAGACCGCGCGTTGTTCACCAGGAGAGCAGCGATGACTATACTCCAGAAATGGTGGGCCATGGGCTACTAGTGGATCCTTCAGTAGAGCCAGATGCAGCGCCAGCTATTATACCAGACACATGCGTAGTGGCACAGTTCCGTGAAGGCTTTATGCGGTTCATGCAGACCTTTCAGGGAGCACTGCATCCTTCCACATCTATGGCCGAGCTGACGCGTATCTTCCAGTATTAGCATCCACCCATGTTTTTAGGGGATGGAGGACCACATGCTGCAGAGTATTTGATGGGGTCGATGCAGACTATTTTCGAGCATCTAGAGACGCCTCCTGGGCGGAGGGTCAATCTCGCGACATATATGCTGCGTGATTCTGCCAAGAGGTGGTGGGATGTTAGCACCCAGTCAGAACATCACAAGGAAATTGTGTGGGAAGACTTTCAGATAGTCTTCTATGACTTTTTATTCCTGGAGACGCTGAGAGCAGATATAGATCGGGAGTTCATGAATCTGCATTAGGGCGCCATGTTAGTGATGGACTATTCTGGTCGTTTTACGGAACTTCAGCATTTTTCAGCCGTGCTGGTTGGTGATTAGACTTTGAGAGCCAGACGTTTTGAGGATGGTCTTCGGTTTGACCTCTGAGCGCTGGTGAATGTTTTCAGGTTTCCTTCAGTACACGCTATCGTGAATCAGGAACTGATTACAGAGAGGAACCTGTGGGAATCTAGTGGTGTAGGCTAGGGCGGTTTAGCACCAGTTACTGGAACTATTTCTGCTGGCAAGAGAAATAGATAGATTGACTTCTCTCAGGGGGAAGTACCATCCAGGTAGCTTCTTCAGGTGGCCCGATCTGTTTTTACCAGTGTAGCAGAGAGGGGAACAAGAGACCGCAGTGTCCATGAGACCTAGTGAAGTGTTGAGCTTGCAGCAAGATGGGTCATCTACAGCGCTTTTGCAGGACGTTTCCACCAGCGGCTGCCGAGAGGGGTTCTCTGCAGACTCCGTGTGCGGGAACAGGACCAGTTGCTACTTATCAGTCGGGGAACTAGAATACGTCAGGGCGTGCAGGCAGAGATGGTGGTCATGGTCGTGGTAGCCAGACACCAAGATCTCGGAGGCAGTAGGGCGAGACAGATCAGGGTAGTCAGGCTGTGTCGCAGGGCCGCAGCACTGTGCAGGCATATGCAGTTCAACAGACCCAGCATGAGCAGGATCTCGGACCTTCGACAGTCAAAGGTTCTATTCTAGTAGCTTCTCTCTTAACTTCTGTACTTTTTGATATGTGTGCTACGCATAGTTTCATATATGTACCTGTTGTGGAGATCCTTGGGCTCTGTGTTTGTACTTCTTCCTATATCATAACGCTGGACACTCCGTTGGAGACTAGAACGGCTTGTTTTCAACGGTGAAAGGAGTGCCCCCTTGAGGTTGGTGGGTGTCACTTTCTATGGGACCTCTATGTCTTATATATGAAAGCATATGACGTCATTCTTGGGATGTACTGGTTGGTTCCTTATCGAGCCTTTGTAGAGTGCTATTGTCGCAGGGTACATTTCACATCACCAAAGGGCAGAGAGTTTCTATAAAAAGGTGAATGGGATGTTAAGGCGAGTCGAGCTAGACTAGAGCATCATGGGAAAGGTGGAGTCATAACCCAGATTGTGAGTTTGTATCTGGATGATCAGAGGGCTTTTCAGATGAATTTCCCTCCAGTTGTTAATCGTTTTAGGGGTGTCTTCCCGGACGACTTTTCGGGTCTACCTCTGGTGCGTGAGGTGGATTTATCTATTGAGCTCGTGCCAGGCACAACAACGGTGTTCATTCCTCCTTATAGGATGGCTACACTTGAGTTGCAGGAGCACAAGAAGTAGTTAGAGGAGTTATAGTCGAAGGGTTTTATCCGACCCAGTACTTCCCCTTGGGGTTCTCCGGTCCTTTTTGCGAAGAAGGCGGACGATACCTTAGACTTTGCGTGGTTTATCGGAAGTTGAACCAGTTGACAGTTAAGAACCGATATCCCTTGCCAAGGATTGATGACTTGTTTGATCAGATTCGTGGAGCATGAGTGTTCTCGAAGATTGACTTGAGATAGAGATATCATCATCTGTGCATGAGACAACAGGATATACCGCTAACAGCTTTTTGGAGCAGATATGGTCTGTACGAGTACTTGGTTATGCCGTTCGGACTCACAAATGCGCTAGCAGATTTCATGACTCTGATGAATCGTGTGTTCCTTCTGTTTCCTGATTCTTTTGTGGTAGTATTCGTGGATGAAATCTTAGTGTACTCTCGCACTCGACTTGACCATGCCACCCATCTTGAGATCGTATTGAGTACACTAAGAGAGAATCGACTATATGCTAAGCTCTCAAAGTGCCACTTTTGGATGGACCAGATTCACTTCCTGGGCCATATCATCTCAGAGGCAGGAGTTGCAGTAGACCCAGAGAAGGTGAGAGCAGTAGTTTCCTGGGAGTAGCCTAAGAACGTGTTTGAGATATGAAGTTTCTTAGGGCTGTCTAGTTACTAGAGAAGATTCATACAAGGATTTTCCCTCTTAGAAGCATCGTTGAAGAGTCTGACTAAGAAGGGTGTGAAGTTCATTTAGTCAGAAGCTTGCGAGATAGATTTTCCGGACTTGAAGGGAAGGTTTACTTCAGCATCGATCCTGATACTCCCAGAGCAGGGGAAGATTTATATAGTTTACTATGATTCATCATTTATTGGGCTGGTAGTAGTGTTGATTCAGGGTGATCGAGTCGTTGCGTATAGGTCTCGATAGTTGAGGCCACATGAGAGGAATTACCCGACATATGATCTCGGGTTAGCTGAAGTTGTTCATGAGTTATGCAGTTGGAGACATTATCTTTTTGGAGAGAATTTTTTGGTTTTCACCGACCACAAAATCCTCATTTATATCTCTACTCAGCGTGACCTGAACCTGATGCATAGGAGATGGGTCGAGTGCCTACAGTCCTATGATTTTGAGCTTGCCAATACACCTGGTAAAGGTAATGCAGTAGATGATGCACTGAGCTGGAAGAATCTGATACAGGCGGTGCAGGAGGCCAGTGGTGAGTGGGACCTCATGGCCTTGTTCTATAAGAATCACGTGGAGGTGCATGATAGTCAGGGTCAGACATATCTTTCCTCTTTAGCCGTGACTTCTACCCTCCAGGACAGAGGGAGGATAAGACAGCTATCTGATTCAGAAGGCCTAGTTCTATGGGAGTCGGTGGCAAGTGGGGACCCTTCTCCTGGATGGTTGATAGGCGGTGATGAGGTTTTGTGTTTCCATGGACGAGTGTGGGTTTCAGGGGATATACGAGAGGAGATGATGCCGGAGTTTCATACTTCAGCTTGGGTAGTTCATCCCGGTGTTACCAAGATGTATCATGACTTGAGGCATCAGTACTGGTGGCCGGGTATGAAGAGAGAGATAACTGGTTTTGTTATGAGATGTTCCACCTGTCAGCAGGTGAAGGCAGAGCACCAGAGGCCAGTTGGGCTGTTACAACAGTTACCCATTCCAATGTAGAAATGGGATGATGTCACGATGGATTTCATGACAGGATTGCCGAGGTCACCTCAAGGAAATGACACCATGCAGGTTTTTGTGGATAGACTGATGAAGGTAGATCACTTCTTGCCGATCAAGGAGACCTACGGTGATGACGAGATCAGAAGGCTGTATATCTGAGAGATCATTCATCTTCATGGATTCCCATTTTCTATTGTTTCAGATAGGGATTCCCTCTTTACGTCTCATTTCTGGCAGAGTTTTCAGAGGGCACTGGGTACACATGTGCTTCTGAGCACAGCTTACCAACCTAAGAATGAAGGCTAGTCAGAGCGGATGATACATGTACAAGAGGACATGATGAGAGCATGCGTCCTAGACATTGGGAGATCTTGAGAGAAGCATATACACTTAGTCGAGTTTGCCTATAATAATAGATTCCAGGAAACTATTGAGATGGCACCATACGAGGATTTATATGGTAGGCCATGCCGATCACCTTTGTACTAGTTAGAGGAAGTTGAGGCAGCATTACTGGGACCATAGCTCAAACATGAGACTTCTGAGCAGGTCCAATTGATTCGGAAGCAGATGGCGACCACACAGTCTCGTCAGAATTCTTATACTGATCGCCGCAGACGACCTTTGGAGTTCGTGGTCGGGGATCATGTTTTTCTACATGTTTCGCCGAGGCTGGGACACAAGCAGATCATGAGATAGGGTAAGCATTCACCGAGGTATGTGGGGCCATTCTATATTCTGGAGAGAGTCGGGCAGGATGCTTTTCGGTTTTAGTTACCGCAGCGATACCGAGCCATGAATGACGTCTTCCACGTGTCTCTGTTGAGCCGCTATCATTCAGACCAGTCTCACGTCTTTCAGCATGAGGAGGATGAGCTACAGATTGATGCGTCCTTTGAAAACCATCCGATTTTTATCATTGATAGGAGCACGATGGTTCTTCGATGCCGGTCAGTTCCTCTCGTATGGGTGCTATGTCAGCATGGACGAGTGCAGGATGAAACCTGGGAATGGGAGACCGATGTACGTTCTTAGTGGCCAGAGTTGTTCTAAGCTATATCTTCGCTACCCTTGGGAGGGAAATTCGGGGATGAATTTCTATAAGGGGGGAAGTTTCTAAGATCCATGTTCTTATTTTGAGGTACGAGATTCTTATTTTCTCTTTTCCTTAAGTGTTTTTGAGAAAATATGGAAAATGGGGAAAATCCTAAATTTTGGTACTATATGCCATGTACTTTTTCCACATGCCGTGTTGTTTTGGCCGTGTTGTGATGAGTACATCGGGCGTGTAGCCATGCCAGCGAAAAAGGGTGTAGGAACTGACTAGACGTCGTGTAGTGGTCCATTACACACAGTGTAGTCAGTCGGAAGGCCAAAATAGAAAGTCGGTGGAGAAGCTGCCAGATGGGCGACAGTACACGTCGTGTAGTCGGGAGTACATGACTTGTACTCATGTCGACGGATGAACAGTATGGTGGTGATGCCAGAGGAACATTTAAATGAAGAACGTACACGCCGTGTACTCAGATGTACACGCCGTGTACTTTTTTTTCTCTTAAATCGGCAGTAGCCTCCCCTGTTCATAGGGAAGTCTTGGAATGGGAAGGAGGAGCGGGAGAGGGAGACCAGAGCTTCGGAGATCCGTCGGGCGCACGTCTAGAATCCGATTCTACTGCGGAAGATCTCGTTGGAACCGCACTGGTAATCCCCCTCATCTACTAACGTTATTCTTACCAATTCATTCCCTAGAGGGAGTTATTTGAGGTTTATTGGATGTTTTTCTTACCTCAGATATACGCTGTTCTTGGGCGTTTCTGGGATCGGCGTTCGTGTATAATTCTCATTGGCGTATAAGGTATGTGGCTTTGTGTTAATTTTTACAAATGTTGTGTATTTGTGCATTGTTGTTCCACGAACCCATGTTGGGGTGTCATGTGGCTGAGGTCGTCGCTATATTAAACACCTAGAATTGAATAGGTGATCTAATTAAGATATTAAAATGCTGGTTGGGATCGTTGCTTGGATCTGGAACCACCCTGGCGGTGTGTTCCACTATTTAGCCATTTGTCCAGGATACCCAAGGGTATTCCTTTAAAGTAGTAATTGTAGAATTTCCTCGAGAGTAATTGCTTATTTACTACATTGTTACAGTTTGGGAATGGCCCGGTTACCAATTTAGCATGAGGGTGTAGTTGTGATTAGCATGTGGGCACTGCACTATTTAGCCTGAGGGCTATAGTTATTTTGGCCTGAGGGAATCTTCTTCTGTGCCTGAAGGCAATAGACTCTGTTCCCAAGGGAGAAACTACCTATGCCTGAGGGAAAAATTCTATTACTCCTGAGGTCAATTACCCGCGGGTTGGGTTTGGCTTACCTAAGGGTAAGGTTTTTCTTGTATGAGTACGTAGAATGTTTACATAGAAATGCACTGTGGTGATTCCTAATATTTAATGGATTAAATAAATAATTAAATGGAAATTTAACTGTTAAGTTAGATACTTTTGAGTACTTCTTAGTTTATTGCTTTTTTACTACTGTACACTTGTTGCATGTTTTACAAAAAATTGAGCACGAGCCTTTGGTGGGTTACTATTGGGATATATTTCTCACACCCTGTTTGGGTCATGCTTTTGGGCCCAAATAGATTACATTTCTGTAGGTGTAGATAGGGGAAAGAGTCCCTATATAGGTACTTGACTATTGTTAATGAGTAGGAGGGCATGGGACTGAGCCTAGGCTCGCGATGCCACTGCCAATTTTTTTTCTTTATTTTGATGTACTATGTATTTTGTTTTAATTTTTTGATGTATAACATGTTCTAGATGTTTTCTTAGTACATGAGATAGTTAGAGTCATTATTTATATACTATTGTTTATTTTAGTTGTGTATGGTTTACTGCTTCCGCTGTTTGTTGTATGTTTTATTTCCATTCCGTTGTGCTACACTTTGACAAATGAGGGCATAGTTTCCCCACTATCAGACCTGGGCCCTCACTGCTAGTGGGAAGCCTCTGGAATTTGGGGAAATGCTCTTGAGGTCACATGGCGAACCGGGTTCGGGCCACCCGTTGCATGGAACCCAAAACGGTGACTTTACACATTAGGTTCCTTTTGGTGAGACTGAATTACAAGATACATCAAATCAAGACTTCGAGGCAGTTGATGTATCAAAACTTGACTTGAGGAGTGGACTCCCCTGAAATCGATCTTTCTGTGTGCTGGAACCCTATAGCTGGCTGCGATGACTACCGTTCTGGAATCCTCTGTGGGTTCAATGATGATGACAACGGTACCGAAATCCTGTGTCGGTTCGACAGTTCTGACTTCTTTTCCTGTATCATGGGTGGATCTTACATAATAGAGGGTCTGGTATACTGTGTGTGTCCGATAACATAGTTGAATCAGTAACTACAACTGATCATCTCTATTATTCTAGAGTAGCTAGTCATGTATCATGTGTGGGTCTGACATCTTAGCTGGTCCTATATCCAATGTGGGTCCGACAACTTAGATGAATCAGTGAATACATCTGATCATCTCTATTACTCTAGAATAGCTAGTCATGTATCTTGTGTGGGTCCGACATCTTAGAGGAGATAGCTGGTCTGGTATCCTATGTGGGTCTAACAGCTTAGACGAGATAGCTGGTCATGTATCCTATGTGGGTCTGACAGCTTAGACAAGATATCTGGTCCTATATTTTGTGTGGGTCTGACAGATTAGTTCGTCCTCTATCCTGTGTCGGTCTGACAGCTTAGATGATCCAGTGGCTACATCTGATCATCTTTATCTCTCTACTATTTTGGAATACCTGTGTGAGTTGAGTCATGTCATTCAACCGTTATCATCATGGTGATTGAATTTATTTACTTTGTGGAAAAGTTTATGCTTGGGCCTGAATGTTAGAGATGACCTATGAATGATAACGTAGGTATATGTATGTGAATATACCTAAGTAAGGATGATTGATACTTCATACTTGTATCTTTTCTTTATGGTTTATACTTTGTGTATTCTGGGAGACCTTCTGTGGTCTCGGGGTCTCTACTGAGTATTGTTATACTCACCCTTGCACGGCTATGCTCGCACCTCATTCTGTTGGATGGAGATGACATACAACGCTGAAGGAGGCCGAGAGCACCACGATTGGATGGTACCCGGAGGTGGACCTTACGACGAGTTGGAACACGGAGGAGACTAACGGTCGTGGGTGCTGAGGTGTCCATCGATACCTACCCTTCTGGTAGGAACCCGGAGGACGATCCAGGAGCTACTCTTTACTTTCATCTGTTTGTCCCTTTTTAGTGGTACTTTACTGTTGGGCTTGTATTTCCGGCCCCTTTACATTGATCACACTCTTTATACTCAGTTATACTTAGTGTTCTACGTCCTTTTGCATACTATATTGTATTTGTTTACTTTCATAAAGGAAATTCTTTCGCAACTTAGGGATTTACGCCATTTGTGCTAGTCGACAGCCCCTAGCCTATGGAAGGCGGACATGGGGTAGTCATGACACGGGCCCCAAGGACGAGTCGTGAAAATGGATCCATCTCCAAAACCATTAACCTTACCAGTTAGCCCTCTAGGATAGTCCCACACATATCTGAATACAAAAAATCCACATGTTCCCCACTCACAAAAGAGAACTCAAAACAAATAGAACCACTCTCTTGGGTCTCTCTCTATGGTTGAAAAATACTAACATCATAAACAAGGTTTATGGGTTAAAAGTCATTGGGCCCTATCTCTAAGATGTATAAAGAAAACATCACTTAAGTCACCATGCATGGGTGATTCTCATACAACTATTTCACCACACAACATCCCATATGCCAAAGAAAGCATTTTATCTAGTTTATGAGCCCTTAACATCATGTCCACCAATAATAGAACCATGGACCATGAAATCAATTCCAAATCCTACAATACCATGTGAGATTACAAACCAAAAACTTTACCACATCCTTGTTATCACATGAAATCATTATACTAAAAGACCACGACTTATTCATTGTAACTATATGGAATAACTCTCTACTCTACACGACAACCTCATTGAGGTCTCCAAAAAAATTCATTGTCACTACTAAAACCATTAAGGAACATGGTCTCCTCACAACACAATGGATACCCATATCCCATGTCCCTTCATATTCCATATTACCACATTCTTGGAAATGATGTCATCCCTCTTTATCAACCATCAGATGTTGTGAAGACCAAAACTCTCTTATTAGATGAAACACCCTTGGCATTACCTTCTCTTGGGTACCGTCCCATTATGTAAATAAAATAATGAAAAAAAATCTTGGAACTACTCCCCCACTATGTTATATTGTGTTGAATGGGTTTTCTAATCAACTAATGGATGTATAATAATAGTGATATTATCATGTATGTAAATTAGAACACTTCATTATGATGGAATATTTATTCAATGATAATCACAGATATCAAATAAAATGTTATAAAACACCCACATATTTGACAAAAAATTCCTCTCAATTAACCATTAATCAATGCATTTCACATTCACTATCCTAATAGTTATCATCAAAAATCTATCACAACCATAATCCATATCTACTACAGGTTACAGTCATCATGAATAATCCATTTTACTTAACCATATTCTATTTTTACATGACATCCCACTTTATCATTTTTACATTAACAAATAAATATACATCAATTAGAAGCCTTTCACATTTTAAAATTCATATTGAAGAACAAAGGTATACTCATTAACAACCTCTAATTAAGAAAATCATTAATTATCCTTTCACATTCGTTATATTTGACCACTTTAGTAATTTTTATTTGGAAATTATCTTCTACAAATTTTTTAGGAATATGAAGTGAATTTTACACTTCATGTCCCACACACACTTCCTATGTGTGCCTTACACAATACATGAAAACTCTATAATTAGGTTCTATAAGTACTAATGAATTCAAATCATTGTTCTATTACAGACATAAGAAAATGTATCATAAAAAGTCACATCGCAAAACAAATTTATCACCCAGTGATGAGATATCACTAAACTATAAAAAAATATCAAGAAAAAGAAATCAAAAATGGTTACCGGGGTTTTTCGCATACATGGTTTAGTTACTCCAATGCTTGATCTCATTTACAAGACCCTCAAACATCCTTATAACCATAATATCATCCCAAATAATAATACAATAGAAAAATCACCACTTTGATACCACCTTGTAAGGTACCCAACCCAAGATCCACTAACTGGTGCCATGATTAGGGTAGACACATGACCTTATGCATGACTCACTATAAGCCATAGGTTTTCAACTTATTGCGAGGGTTTAAAAAAAAAGTGGGGAGACTACACCCAATTTACAAATGTATACCTTAATAGATAACATGTGAAACTTTGTTTAAAATAAACAATAAACTAGAACATGCATTCTAACCTTTACCTAAAACATGTCACAAAACATAACCCTAAAAAAATTAATTCTATGTCATCCTAAAAGTTCCAATAATGAATAATTGGAGGAGGGGCATTATATCAGGGCCCTACGTCCCACCCCTCATGTGGTGCACTCAGTCTCTTCTATTGGTGGTAAGTGGGTCATTTGGAAGCCCCCACCTCTCGGAATGTATGTTAAACACTGATGGCTCATGTGGTATGTGTTCCATGAGGGGAGGTGGGGTGGTCAGATACTAAAAAGGCATAGTGGTGGCGGATTTCTCTACATTCATTGGGAGTGAATACTCCTTTCAAGAAGAGGTCCATGATTTCCTCTCAGGTATGATATTTTCTAAATAGTGGAGTAATACCGTGAGGGCGGTAGAGACTGACTCACTAACCATATACAAGGCAATCACAGGAAATGCCTCCACATTGTGGTCCATCGAATATCCTATTATATGGTGAGAGTGGATTCTGAGTAATTACATGTACATTCTCCATACATGGAATAAGGAAATTTTGTGGTGGAATTTCTTGCCTCTAGAGCTTCTTATGTAGAGCAGTTCCTTGTCTTCTATGTCATGGTTCCTTTCCCCAGGAGGGTACCAACGTTTTTCAGGCTGAAGCCCTCGTGATTCATTATTTCAAACCTCCTTATGTGTACTTTTTAAGAACTTTTTCACATCTGGTTTTCCTTTTAACATGATAAGAAAGTAATAGTTTTTTAAGAAATCCCAAAATAATTTCCAACATTAGAATTTCCAAATGGGTCCTAACACTATGTCTATATCCCTCATCTATTCACATCCCATTCCCAAATATACTCCCTAGACTTGAGCCTTTTCCCATGTCTGTATCTACTTCTATGAAATAAGCATGGGAACTCAATAGAGTCTAGATCATGGTGTGAGTAAAACTCAATAGTAATCCACTAAAGGTGTATAAAAAACATTCAGTCGAAAAAGATAGTTCATAAATTTAGAAAATAAATTAATAAATAAGAAATTACATCTTAGGTTCCATCATTTTTCAATATTCACATTAACCATTTTCATTATTTTTTCTTTGGCTTTGTGATTTTCATCATTTAGACCAAGGCATAAATCGATCGATTACTATGAATATGGGAATATGTCAATATACATGTCTCCCTAGGGGTACACATTTCTTAAACTAAAACGTCAAGCATTAATTGGAGCCTTATTTTATGTTGTCTCGTCAAGTGAAACCACTTGGGGACCAAGAATAAAATTCCCCACACCTAACCCATGCCTTATAGTTTTGGGGTTTAGATCAGCAGCCTAACTCAACATTTCATTGTAGATCTTAATGTATAATACTCCATGACTACCAATCCATGTGAACATGCTTCATTATCCATTTAACAAACATATCATAACACAAAAATTACATAATAAATGAACAAAACATTATCAATTCAAATTCATTGAATATATAAATCATCATCAATGATTAACACATTATCACATTTACCGTTTATATAACATTTCCCATTTAATACATTTTCCTTTCTCATACCATAACATAATATTAATAATAAAAAATTCTATTAAATTAACCTGTTTAGCACATTCATAAATTTTCATTAATTAATCCATTTTAGACATTCACCAATCCACATGCATTAACAAAATTATTAATTTAAATTACGATATCATAAATCATTCGAAACATTCACATTATATCATCTATCCATTTAAAATTATGTTAATAAATCCCTTGTGGAATGTCTAATGTCTAAACATAACAACCATTATTTCTACTTTATGAATAAAACTAAATTTCAAATTATTTATCATGGGATCTATTTCAACACAAATCAACTCCATGATTAACATTATAATTTTCCATATCCGGGAATGTTTTTTCACCCCAATGGTGGCCCTAAACCAGTGTAATGAATCTCAATGAATCCAACATGGATTAAGAGGGTTTTAGTTTATCATTTAGCATAACATTTTTTCAAATCCCACTAAAGGAATTAATTTCACCGTATAAGAGAATGAATATCGCAGCCACATATGCACATATAAATTACAACACAACAAGATATATCATATAGACCACCTACATCAATTAATAATATAAATGAATGATTATCCAAAACCTTTGGCTGATATTAAAACAATGTTTTATGAACAAAAAAATGATCTACTCATAAAATTGGGGTTTTAGTAATTTAGTATAAGGAGAATGAAAAAACCCCTAATGTGGATTATAAAACAAAAGTGATGTGTTAGACTCACTGATAGAATTTATCTTCACCCAATGACTTTCAAAAAATCCAATAAAATAAGGATATCTATCCTTTTGAATCCTTAATCCATTGGTATTGTTACTAGGGTTTCTGTAGGGAGAATTAACTAATAAATCGGGTAGCACACATAAAATCTTGAGGGGGGGGGGGGATGGTAACATCCCACTATTTAATGTGGCACACATTTTGGCCACACAATTTACTAATCCATGAACCATACATTCACTAGCCTCTGACATATAGGTTTCAAATTTTCAAAGGTACTTGGGGAGCACACAGGGTTTCACAAACTGTGTGTCAACCATATGAAGTGGATCTGTTTACAGATAAATGATTTGGTGTCCCCTTTTTGCGGTATAATAAACCGTGAACACTTCCCCAAAGATTGTATGATTTGGGTGAACCATTTTTTATAATATTATTCAAACCATGAAACACACAAATTATTTATAAACATTCTCTCGATTAACATCTTGATCCATCGGGACACCCATGAGCTTCTTAACATGTAGTTAACATTCTGTTTGCCATCCTTATGGGATTTATACAATATTTTAAATGACAATGTATTGGAAAAAAGTTATGGATCATATATTTTATTTATAAAGTTTTAATAATTATTATAAAAACATACATATAAATACAAAATAATTCAAAAGAGTATCTATAATGATTTTCTATGCATTTCACATTCCATTTTATGTCATTAAAATAATCCATATGAATCCCTTCCAGAAATAATTCATCAAACATTATATATTATGACCAAGAAAAAAAGAAAAAATATTAAGGGTGATCTCAAATGTTCAATAAGGGTAAACATAGGAATTAGAAAATGAATTTCGTCAGTTATTATACAAATTAAATAAGTTTTTCTTACATATTCAAGGTTCATGAGTACAAAATAAGAATATTCATACCTATTAATACATAGATCATCAAACATGAAAAAAATTAATACTTATTTATCAGTATAAATATTTATTATAATAAATACTCATGATACATGTGATATCTATCTGGATCAATAGAATCATTATTAACCCATTAAAAAAAATATTGTATTGGTATCACGAAATCATATTTTCATAGAACCCTTAAACCACACATATAGAATCCTTGAAAATGTAATAACCATACGACCAACTTCTAGTCCTAATGCATTAGAGAGATATATGGAAACATGCATCATATACACTATATCAGGATCACCTAGAACTATCTAAGAAATTCATTATATTAAATGTCTAAAAACCACAACATGGATAACATACATTGATCAACAATTTAATCGTATTACTCATAACACCAATCACTATTGTATTTATAAAATTATTAACCGATGGAAATGAGATGGGTACCATATGAAACTCTTTGAAAAATTATTAAATCATTGATAAGAAACCATCATCATAACAATCAATTTGATTGGTGATTATCATTTGGAAAAGAAATAAGTTCCACAATAATCAATTTGAATCTTGGTTAACCCATTAAAAATAAAGGTGTTCTATAAAAATATCATTAAAACATGTATAATTCATCATAATAGATTATGAGACATCTTTTATTACAAGATATCTCCATTGGAGCATATTCAGTGATAGGGATATTGTTTATGATGAATAAAAGTGACATTAACAAGATTTTCGCACATTATATTTAAAAAATATATTCTAAATTTGAAAATAAGTTTAAAATAAATAAATAACAATGTAGTGAAAAATAATTCTGCAAAAAATACATCAAAATATATAATATAATGTTAGAGTAAAATACTATTCATTAAGGTAGGTAAAATGGTTCATGTATTAAATTTTAAAACTAAATAATCATTTCTAAATAATTTGTAAAAGGGAGACAAAAGTGAACAATTGTTTTTAAAAAAAAATTAACAATTTTACTACAAATTTTGTTTTTCAAAATAAAGTCTAATAAAAATAAAATAGATATAAAAACATATAAATTTATAGAACCATTTTGAAAACATTTTAGAAAACATGAATATGGATAAAATATATAACTGGTCTTAATAAAGATTAATGATTAATATCAATCGAAAAAAATTTATTGGTATTTCGTAAAGTATAAGCTAATAAATGTAATTAGAAAATATGAACCACATTAAAACCATATTATAATGAATGATATATTTTTTAATTAAATAATTTATCATTTTTATATCCAACATGAAACATTTACACAAATAATTCAAAAATAAATGTGATTGTGACATAATTATATCTCTCTTGGGTAACACTTCAATCCTAATCCTCATAAATGAAAAATATAAGATGATACATTAAAAAAATGAACATAATGTGTTTCATTAAATAACATTTAATTGGGAACAATATAATCAATAAGAAATTATATGGGTTCAATCCATAACTGTATGTCTCAAAGAATGAAAATTGGAGATGAATAAACCTTATATATTTAATATAATGTAATTGATAATTAGTCAGTGTAGTGATTATGTGAAATAATTTTAAATTAATAAAAAATGTTGAAATAAATAATAATATATATATATATATCAATTCACACATAATAATAGAAGAATAAGATAAATGGAAAAGTGTTTAATCCAATGAATGGAAAATGTGTTATGAAACCCTTTACCATAATGTAACATTCAATTAAAATCCATTTCAATGATAAAGTTAAAATTTAAAAATTAAATAACATTATTTATGATGAATTGATGATAATATATGTAAAATTTACTTTATATATAAGAAATAAAAAAATAGGTTATGAATTTGTAATATGTCTCACAGAATAAATGAGATATGAGATAAAAACTGACATCTAGTCTGTACCTTCTTTGTACGTCCATTAAATATTATATAATAATAATACATAAATTATTTAAATCATGAAAAATAATATCAAGGTTTCATACATTACACTCAATCCTTTTATCTTATTTATTTTTAATGAAATTTTTAAATACTTATTTAGTTTGTTCCACATCGGCTGTTTTGTGGGTGTTTTGTTCAATGTTTTAAACTGGTTTTGATGTGTTGAACATGGTCAAAGATATCATATTTAATATTTTTCCAGATTAATAATAATGAAATATTTATATTTATATATATATTATTATTATTTTAATGAAAATAATAAAAAATGGTCATGAGAAATGAACGATGATATAATCCTTGCGATGGTGGGTTGTAGATACACTTGAGTAATGATTTCATTATTCAATGATCTTTTTCAAAATGATGTAAAAATATTTTTGTTTGGAATGATAATAATAACATATATACTATATAATTTCATTAAATATATTTATACATATCTTTGATGTCATCAGTTGATGATGAGTGAGTCACATCGCTTCAAAATGGTGGTAGTCCATATTTACATGGATGATGGCTTCACTGTCCAGTTAATGAAAAATAAAAAATAATTTGATTTATTAGATTTTAAGAATGATAATATATCATTAATATATATACTTATACTTTTAAATCATATATATTCAACAACATAATCCATATAATTTACATTTTAAATCATTAGTAAAAAATAAATCACATCACTTCGTGAGGTAGTAGTTCGTCGTAACAAATTACATTATGTTTTCCTCTGTGGAAGGGAGAGTAAAAATATATATGATATATAATTACTATATAATAATAAATATCTTATAAATTTCATATATTTGATTTAAGTCTATCATTATATCTAACGTTGACATGAAATTATGGAAAATGAATGATATTATTTTGTGAGACAGTAGTTTATTGTGAAAATGATTGTTGATTTCTTATGTTATTTGACGTAAGTGGATATGGAATTAGGTTAATAAATTAATAGCATAAAAACCATGTATATTTTATATATTTTTTTATGATATGTTCATTATTTAATAGGATTTTAATGATTTGGAAGATGAAATAAAAATAAGTATTGATGATTTTAATACTTCTCAGACCACCAAATCAGGGTTATACCATGGTTATTCATATATTGGATTTCCAAATAATAGAAGGAATGTATAATGATGGAATTTAATTATTGAATCGATTTTGGTTGTTCCATTATGATCCAAAAGATAATTAGGGTATGATGAATTGATGAGCGGCGTGGCCTTTTCTATGCGGGCTGAGTGGCGCATTTGTAATTCTTGAGAATGGAACGGTTTACCAATTTTTTTCACAATGTAATAGGTTAAAATATTTATTTTACTATGGGAATAAATTATATGGTATATATATGTCCATAAAATAGTTTTCATGCTATTATTATCACATTTTGAATAATATCATTTGAGTTTACCCCCTTGGTATTCTTATTTTAATATTAACCATAATAAATAATTTTTATGGATTTCAGTATTCCCTATAGTAAAATATTATATTCACAATATTACCTAATATAAATAAATATTATTCAAAATATGGATTCTATTTTACCAAATTCCATGAAAATATAAATTAAAAATAGTTTATTCCTTATTACAATGACATGGTGAAAAAGCTAACTTGGAAGAATTGATTTTTTCAAGGAAGAATAGATTTTATAATAAATATATATCTAATTTAAAATAATTTTATCAATATAAAATAATATTTATAAATATATAAACTATAATGTTTTTATATAATTCCTCATTATGGGTTATTATAATTAATTAAAATGGAGAAACATTCTGTTCTTTAAAACTGTTTTCAAACTAATCTTATTTTAAAACCCCAATACAAATTTTTTGGAAATTATTTATAAATTTCTTCATTATAAATTATGTGGAGTTAAAATAAAAAAATAATATATATTTTTGTTAAGATATATTCAAAACGTATGTGACTTTTAAATTTCATAATATATTGAAAATAAATGTTATTTAAAAAACAACAACTTATCACTATTCGAATAAAAAAATATTTTATGTGAACTCCATGAATTTCATCCCACATAAATTATGATATGATTATTTTAAAAAATTATTTTTATATTATCAGATAAATTTCATATATGATAAAAAAAATTCTGATAATAAATTTTTTATGAAATAATATTTTTAAAGAATAAATTTACTTTACTCAAAATTGACTGATTACATACTAAAAATTTATAAATACTTTATATTCACTACATTGTAAATATATAAATATCATAAAATATTTATTACTATTCATAACAACTAATTTAATGACTAGGTTATAATAGCTATATATTTCATGAGACATTTAATGATTTTTTCTATGTCAAATTTGATATCAAGTATTTTTTTAATTATCAAAGATGTAGAAATATTTATGAAATAAATTATAATTATCCACATGGTATTATTTTATTATGTTTTTCATGATATTATAACCAAATAAGAATAATTATATCATAAATATCATATATGTTAATCATTTCCATTTTTAAAACAATCTATGTAAATTTTGTTTAAAAAAACAATTACACCGCTATGTAGAGATATGAAGCAATATGTACCTACATGTGAGGATTTAATTTTCAATTTATGAAAAACAATTTTCTATAATAATTATAACATGTTAGTATACTAATTTTATTAGATTCATTATCATTGAATGGACATAATAAAATTTATGGATGAAGAAGAAAAAAGGAATTTGAATGAGTTGGTAAATATGGTTGCGACAACATTGGTATAATTCCATTAATTCATCCAATAAGGGACCTAGGGTTGGTCCATTTGTATATACCAAAACATTTATAGTTTTTCTAATGTAGTTTATGATAAAAATATTCTGTTTTTAATTTATCTATGTAGCTCAATGTAGTGTGAATAAAACAGACAAGTGACATCTTTTTAAAATTGTCCATTGAGGAGATATTGGACATTCATAAAGTATAATTTTAATATAAATTAAATTTAGTGGAATAATTTCCCATATATGATAAATATCTAAAAAAATAGTATTAGTGGAAATAATTTAAACCCAATATTATTTGGATATATTTTTCTTATGTTTTCACTCTTATCTCAATATTTTAACCGCCAAAAACCAATTTTTTCATTACCGCTATATCCAATTATTATTTATTTTAATTTTCATGAAGCACACCATTAAGTGAATGTAAAATTATAAATGTATTATGTATTATATTTTACACCCTATCACATTAACATTGGAATTTTATTTATTTTTATAAATTTTAAATCAATTAGTAAAAAATTATTTATTATAAGATATAATTATTGTCATGTTTGGAACTATTCAATTATTTTGAATTTTAAAAAAACATTATAGTAACATAATTTAAATATAAATGATTCAAAAAGTCCCTATTATATATATATTTATATAAAATTCATTAAACACTTGTACTATCTCAAAAAAATAGTTTTTATGTTTTTAAAATCATTTAAAAAATGATCCTATACCTGATCTAGAAAAGTGTCAGTGTTGCCTATGATTTTTAACTTTGTATTAAATAACTGTATAAGTTAGATATAAATGTATTCATATTTCAAATAATTATAAAATACTAAAAATATCAACTTTTTATCCTACTGTTAATAAACTAGGGATATGATGATTGTGATAATGACATTTTATATTTATTATTGTTGCTGTTAATAATGATAAGAAACATATAAAAAATATTTACCAAATAAGATCTTAAAAAATATAAATATTTTATCCAATTTTGAAGATAAAATTTTTCTATGTGCATGAAATTGATGTTTATATAAATTCATAAAATGAAATGAAATGGTGTTTTTAGAAAAAAACCATTTTTATGCATCAAAATTAATATATATCAAAAATATGAATACCTTTTACAAATATGATATTATTATTAATCAAATTGAAAATATTTAAGTTAAAATTTTAAAAAAGAAAATTTTAATTTTAAATGACATTATTTAATGGAAAAAAGATAATATTTGAAAAAAATTATTCTTCAGTATTCATAGAAAAATCTACCATTTCGTAAAAATCATAAAATATCACCATATTTTAATTTGGAATATAATATATTAAAAGTTAAATTATTTAAATTGAGTTCAATTTATAAATTAATTCATATTGTTTCGATCATGTTTCTGAATTAAAACATGTTTATTCTTATTTTGTTTCATTAAAAGAAAATATTACTATAATTAGGGCTTGTTGGTCATATTGTCCCCTCTATAAAACAATTTCACCCTAAAAAAATACCCATAATGTCACGTCATTAAAATATTTGGGTAATTATATATTATAATTTCTTTTTTCCCATGTCACCTCTTCTATCATCTAATTTATTCATTGTACCATTACATGAAAACTCACCTAATTCCTAAACACATGTAATCTATTAATCAAAATCTGGATAATCTCTTCAAAATAACATAAATCATCTTACAATTATATTTCCTCACATGATAGAACATTCATTAGGTATATTACATAAATTCTTATCAATAATACATGGAACACAACAAATTCCCTATAGATGCTCGGTTGTGTTTCCATGTAATAAATAAAATCCCAATTCATTACAAATTTAAAAAATTACTATGTCGTTGGGGATGTTTTCCTTTCTTAACAAACATTATTAATCCATTCATTGGTGAAAAAGTTATAAAAAGTGATCTCTTACTTTATTACAATGTGTATCCATGGTTCATATCCATGTATAAACACATGAATAATAATAATATATTTCTCAGTGATGGAAATTCATTATCTTTAATTTTATGATATCATTAATCTTGATATTTATGACAATTTCATCACACTAATAATGAATAATATATGGCTGGAATACAAAAAAACACATTAAATAAAACTTACCAACCGATTTGTCTCATAGGATATATCAATGAATCGAGGGGCTATAAAATTCCATGCCCCACCCATTACCACATTTCCAATGAATTCCTCACATATTTGATGATCAATTTAATTCATTAAGAATATTCCTTATCTTCCAAATTTCATATTGGGTAATGAATAGAGAATATCATTTTCCCTCGGATGTCAAATAAATTTCAACGTAAAACACATTATATTAAAATAGTATATAGTTTATGAAAAAAAATCCACAATATAATTAATATGAAAATTTAACTCAAATATAATGAAATGGTAATAATGATCACAATATTTAAATTATACAAATGAATTTTAATGACCATAAAATTATTATTAAATAAAATATGGCTTCAATTCATCATAATTATTTGTTTTATAATTAAAGTATTTCATTTTGATAAAGATATATAATTGATGAAAAATATACAATTAATATAGAATAAAATAATTTTATATATTAAATCGTTTGAATATTTTATAAGGACACATATACTGTATGATGGTTATGGTGGTGAAAAAATATGCTAATTTCTTAAACATTAAAAAACATTTATTTAGATATTTTGTAAATAAATAAGAATAAAATGTTTTAGAATTTTTTTGAGTATATTTTGAACCCCTAAAAATAGACTATGATAACAACATATTTCAAATGGCTAAATAAAAAATAATTAATTTAAAAAAAATATATTTTTGGATGAAACATAAATAATATTAAATAAAAAAATTAGATATCAATTTTTTAAAAATATTAAATTTATTGATTCTAGTTCCAAGGAGAATAAAATTATGATGAAAAAAATGAATTTTTATAAATATATAGATGATTAAAAAATATGATGTTTAGAGTGTAAATATTAAATAAATCATTTAATTAAAATATAAGAAATGTTTGATGTATTTCTTTTGAATTTTTTTTACCAACCTTGTGATATATATTAAATTATGAATTATTAACTAATTAATAATTAATTAAATTATTAATCATCAATCTATACATATACATCCATTTGAAATAAATTAAAATATTATTATATATACATGAAAAATTTAAAAGTCTATATGATACAAAATATTTATCAATGGAGTGGAAATTGAGATGGAATCACATACAAATACCGTTTTATTAAGGTGATAATTAATCAATTATGGTTTTATAGAATGAAAATAAATCAAAATAGAACATTATAAAATTTGAGGACATTAATCACACTATCATGGTATAACATAGTTAGTTGAGTAGAAATATGGCCACTTGAATTGAAATAGGATTAATAAAACCTTTACTCATGTTTCTTGATAGTTGAACATGCTTTAACAACGTGTATGTTGTTTTAATACATTTTATTAATTTACATTAGAACCATATTGATATTAATAACACCATATATGATCATATTATAGTATATTATCAATAGTTGGAAGACAAAATTTCATTATTTTCATTGTTTTGGTGTGTTATAATCTTTATTTCTCATGGATGTTTTTATTTGGATGTTCTGGTCCTTGTATTTTGATTATAGTTCTACCATATCTATAATGTTATTCATGTTATTAATATAAAATATATTCCTTATATCGATAATTTTTCCTATACAAGTTGAGAATAAATGTAAAATGTAACACATTGATTGATGGAAGAGGTAGCCTCTACGTACACATGATACAATTTATCATTTTCCAACAGATTATAAGGAATAATGGTAGATATGATATTAAAAATGTAAATGAAAAATTATTTCACGAAATTCATATATATTAATTGGATCCATAATTATATCTATTAATGTAAAATGGTGATTAAAAACTAATTAATTCACTACTGGTTGACAGTAAGTTGTACGTACACACGAGTGATGTACTAACATTATATAAGATGGAAACATGGTGGAGAAACGTTTTCCCATTACTAAAATAACATCAAAATATATTTATTATTGTGTATAAAATATTTTAAAATTGATGCCATAGATTTATGTTATGTAGAAGAATAATTATTTTAATGTTTCTATAATGTTGATTACTTATTCTTTGGCTGTACTCATTTATATTGTCTCTTAAGGTACAATGTGTTAGTCCTTTGGAAAGAAAAGAAACTCTATAAAATAACAATTTATATTATAATATAAATTGAAAGGGTTTATTTATCTATATTGTCCAATTTTTTGTAAATAAAATAGTGACAGGGAGTCCAATTATAAGTGATGGTAAGGGCGCATTTGGAATTAAATATTTATATAAAATTGATATAAATTAATTTTCATAGATAAATGCCTCTTAAATTTATATAATTCTATTATAAAATTATCAATATTCCTAATAATATAATCTTATAAAATTATAATATGTGTTGGTAATTTTTTTCACACTAATCACTTAGTTTCAACCTCCGTTAATCAATGGTACATGAAAATGAAAACGGACATACAAATAGACTTTTCCTGATATTTTTAACCATATACTGCTTATATTACTAATTTTAATATCGTTATGAATTTTAATTCATTTAGTAAATTTTTATTTACTATAAAATATCATTAATTCCATTTTTTGAACTATTCATTTAATTAGACTTTGAGAACAATCTGAAAGTAAATTCATTAAAATATAATCCATTAACCAGTGAATAATATATTACATTCAACTATTAATTTTAATGGACACTATGAAATTATAATAATTAAAATTTTAATATTTATGAATCATTTATATTATATTATACGTTTTGAAGAATCATAGAATCAGCATTGCATTAGAACATAAGATCATTATTAAATAACTAATAATTAAAATACAATTTCATTATAGAAATAATATCATATATCTCTATAAATTTTATAAATTTCAATAAGTATTATGTAAAAAATCATTCATGAGGATTTATGTAAACCATAAACAGAAGTCAAGGTGCTTATCCTAGTATGATTATCACTGAGATGTACTATAGATAAAGAATACATGTGAAATGATTTTAAATATTTATGTGATAATTAATACTTTAATTGGTAATGTGGTTATATGTAAATCCACATAAAAATGTATAAATATAAAATAAACAGTTTTATTTATCAATTAAAAACATAATCATTGGATAACAAAGAAAACGAAGTTCTACAATAACATAATGAATAGAAATTGACTTATCAAAACCCATCCCACTATTTATCCATCATGTCAAATCATTTTGGTTGAAGAATGTTTTATTTTAAAAATAAATTAAAAAATGATGTATTCATATTTTAACATGTAAAAGTGTGTTAAATTTACACTATAAATGATATTATGTTGATAAAAATATGAAATTCTATAATGAAGTGAAATTGAGAGGAAATATATTACCTCAATTCATGACATGCTATACTTTTCTTTAAAAACCTATATAGTAAAAATATATAAATTATTTTCCTTATGAAGTCCCATTTACAATTTAAATCAAAGGGACGCAAGGACTACTCATACTTGCCAAAAGCAGTAGAGACTTAGTCGGCCAAAAATGACAGAAAAAAGGATGTTAAAGATGCACAGAAGGGGGAAAGTGAAGCATCGAGCATAAATACAAGAGAGAGGGAAGAGGAAGTTGGGGAGTGGTTGAAACTTATCCTGCACTCCAAGGGAAAAAAGCTAGAAACAAGTCTTAAGCCCAATGTCTCCGAAGAAGAGATTCAAAGGATTTATGAACATCGGTTGCAAGTTGATGCTAAGGAGGAGCAAGAAATTTGGATTGATAAACAAGACCACATACTGTCCAGGAGATACAATCAGAGTAAAATCAACATAGAAGAGATTATTCAGACAATGGAAAGGATTATCACTCACCTTGAAGAGCTACTCAATGAGGATCTAGAAACCCAGGTTAGCACGCTACACTGGGAGTTTTATCGAGTAGCTGAGTCAAGTAATCTTAGCCTGGGTTTTAATCATTTTTTTAGTTCCTTCAGTACCTAGTTCTTTCGTTTTGTAGAACAATGGTTTACCATTTTCCCTCAAAATGGCTTTGCTTTAGTAAAAGAATTAATTTGGATGGATAATATTATATCATTATATTATGTTATATATATGAACTATCAGAAAAGGTATTGTGAAATGAATCACATAGCTTTGTATAGGTGGAAATATACTCGTTGACATGAATGATATTTTTAATTATCAATTTATTGATATTTGATATAATAAAAGATTTCATGTAATTTTTGGAACATAATTATTTCAATAATACAATATAAATAAATTACAGTTTTCTTTATAATAAGTCTTGAGAGGCTTTGACTCAAATCAATTTACATTAGTTCATAAGGTGGTAGTTAATTGTACACATGAAGGGCGGTCTAATTTCCAATTTTATAAAAAGTGTAATGGGCGTATCTTATTTCATAAAAAATTTACATTTCATAATATTTAATATATCTTTTTTATTATTTCAACTTGGATGAAGAATAATAAAATGAGGAAGAATGTGAAATAAAACAAAATTTTTCACTGAAGAACAAAACCTTATCCTAAAAAACATATTTAGGTTTATATATAAGGATTTATAGAAAATGTTTCATCAAAGAAATAACACTAATATATGGATATGGATATTCAAATATTATTTGGTTAGTTATTTTAAAAAATATATATGTAATTGATGATATGAGATGATATTTATTATACTCTTATAAGGGTTAGGGAGGACACAATTATAATTTTTAACAATAATATAATAAATTAATGTATAACATAATAAAATGTTATGAAAAATATATGATTTATAATTATGAGGTGATATAGGGTTGAAATATGTCCATACTATAGGTTTTAGAAACAATTATGTCATTTTAAATTTTATTTCTTTAGATTATCCATCTGTAAACCTATTTGTCTCCTAAAATTTGTCACTTTATTTCAAATAATTTTTATTTATTAAATTAATATTAATCAATAAGAAAGTGATGAAAATTTATTATTTAGGAATTTTCTTTATTGGAAAAAATTTTTTATACAAAATTCATATATCATGTATATTCTAGTAACATTTAATGGAATATATTTAATAAAAATCAACTAATTATGATTAACTACTGAACAAAAAAAAATATTACTCATTATAATACTTTAAATAAGAAATATTTTCAATGAATAACAACATTCTTCACTATTCATTGAAAAATGAAATATTTTTAAGGATTAACATAAATTCATCAAAATATAATTTTTTAATACATATTTCAAAACTTATATCATTTTTTGAACATAATTTTATTCAATATTTAAAAAATTAATTATAATAATCCCTCAGAAAAATATGATATAATAATTTTTGAGGAGAACATTATTTTAATAAATAAAGGGTCTATTATAATAAATGAATTTGTAGTTACTAAAAATTTATCAACCCATATTTACTTTTTAGGATCATTATATATTTTTCTTAATTTGGATACTCCTATTCAATACCCGCAAATTTAATTTCTAGAATATAACAGTGATCTTTAATTAAAAATATTCATGTTTCAAATATGATCAGTTTTCTACACATATATACTGTCAACCACAATATTAAAATGAAAATATTTTGGTGTTATATTATCCATAAAAATTAAATCACTTGTATTAAAAAAAATTATGGACATATTTTCTTCATAATATCATTGAATTCTCAAATAGAATCCTATAATATATGGGTTTTCCAAATAAAAATTAAAATAATAATAATATTTTTCTATGACAATTTCACTCTTCAATAAATAATATCCAATAGTTGTTCCTCAAAATATATAACATTATCCGGGGCCACAACCTCCAATATGGTTACATGTGATGGACTAAGTAGGTATATTCTCAAAATAAGTACATAGAACACATCATATAATTTTGAGAGTCAGGGTGGAATTGATAATTATTTTGAAACAATCTCAACAAGATAAATAATTACAATGGGATTGAAATACATGGGGATAATTTATCCCCACATTCCAAAAATGATAACCCTATTCTAAGGACTTAATATGAGGAATACAACTTCACCACCTTCAAACTCATCATCTAGCACAAGATTTTTATCATAACCTTTTTATAAAATATGAGATGTAACGATGTGATGTAGAATAGATCATGTACTCTCATCGTTTTTCTAATTAAGATCTATCCATAATATATTTTTTATTTTACTAAAACCAATCATAATGGAGTTATAGAGGCCTTCCATTGGGTGAATTATAAGGATTCATCAGAAGGATCTAGTTAATGTTATTCATATAAAAAAATTATATCAAATGAATGTGATTATCATAAAAAAATTTAAATACTTAGATAAATAAATCAACATATATTTTGGAGATTGAAATTTTCTTTAATACTCTTTATATTTCAAATGATAAGCTCTACCGAATCTCAACATTAAATAAATATCCTATTTCGGAATTATTAGGAAATACAAGGTAAACCTACAATCCAGAATATACACAATATAATATGGTACTCCATGAAACATTAAAACTTCCATAATTTATATATTGGAAACCTTTACAAAAGTTAAATATCCACTAATGGAAATTAAATGTGATGATTTTATAAGGTCATAAAATACCGCTCATATATGGTGTTCCATTTGATTGTTCTGTGTAGTCAGATGATGAAATGAGGTGTAATAATTCACTCTTTATATTTTGGTATTAGTAATGGTTTTAAAAACATAATAGAAATCTATATCTCAGGCTTAACATTATGATATAAATTGAAAATATTTATATACTTTCTAGTATTCATTTTCATGTTATCCCATCAAAAATACACATTCACATATCTATATATGTATTATCCCATACTATGATCCATAGACCCCTTACACCGAAGTAGGGGGATCAGATGACCATATGAAATAATCCTCGTACTATAGAGTCTTTTAACTAGAAGAAAGGGTGAAAAGGTTGTATAGTGGGGAGACTATACTATCATATTAGAGTGGAACAACAAAAATTACAAATTAAAAAAAAGATCAAGAGCATAATATAAACATCCACTACAAGACTGGAGTAGTAAGACAATACAACATAACCAAATTAAACAGATATAAGAATAAACCTTTGTATAATAAATATATGATCAATTGAATAATAATATAAAAATCCTCTATGCAGTTTCATATACAAGGATACATGGAAAAAGATATACAAAAGGGGAACACTGAAAATGAATATACAAAATCCTATAAAAATGGAAAAATTATTTCTCTACTATAATCTCATGAAAATGCTCAATCGACAACTCTTATAATCCAACTACATTGAAGGATTATCAAATATCTGTATTATGACACTTTCTCTTGTCCATGAATGTAAGAAAATAATCTACTCTTGTACAAATGGAGTCATGAGTAATGTTTTAGATAAAATCCCAGTATTCCACCACCAATGTTTTCTACAGTTTATATAATTAGTTCGAATAGAAATATAATGTGAATGTATAAATGAAATAATAGATAATTATGTATAAATAAACTACCACTATGATCAGGTTCCCAAAGACTCATGGTGGCTATACCTACATCAGATCCTAGTCAAATTGCTTGTATGATTTGTAAGATTATATATATATAGTAAAAATATATATAGTATAAATTTACACTACATCGACCTATATATACTATTTATGTGTAGGAATGATTATCCATATACATGAAATAAGAAGGGAGGATTAGACCTATGTGTAACTAAGCCATCTATAACCGTTGTGAACAAGCCAATATGATAAAAAAGGTAACATGCCTTATATATTGTAATGTTTGAGAGGCATCATGCTCTCGAATATACATGTTGAGTGAGACATCATGTAAACACTAAATTCATGAGATGTGTTGCATCATTCCCACAATCCATATCATGTCAATGGTGTGTGATATTATGATCATCACTTAACGTACAAGAGAATGAAATATCATTCCCCAAAGAACCCGCACAAATGTTCCACATCCATTGATAAGAAGTAATAAATTTTTTAATAATATCCATTAGTAATTACCTCAAGTTAATTATATTATCCAATCAGACATAAAATCAAAGAATTAAATTTCCTAAGAGGTATTTCATAAAGAATGTAATGATTGGTGTGGGATATTCACCATTTATTATTCATTTAAATCAAACCATAAAATTAATTTAAAGATGGAAAACCACAATGAAGAAATCAATGCAATTATTTTTGGATATTTAAATAATATAAAATTATAAATTCAATTAAACAGTACAATGAAGAATATATGAGGTGCTATAATTAATTGGGTAAATACCAACCTTGGAAAATCCATTTATAAGTAAGGCTGAGAACTATTAAGGTTCCATGGGTTCATTAAACATCTATATATATGGGTGAAATTGAACTATGACCCAAGATAAAAATTTAAGAGGTTTTCATGGACTTTAATCAATAAAATTAATGTTGAAATTCTTGTTATCATACCCAAGGTGTGCCTCTAACCGGGATTGGAATACAGTAATGACAAAAAATTGATCCTCTTGGGTATAAAAAGCTATGTATATCAATTTAAAAACCATGAAATTTTTTTATTCCAAAACTCATTAAAGGTTGGAAATAATCCCAACAATATTATTTTTAAAACAAATCGTATTTATGAAAAAAAACATCACAACCTACCTAAGAGAAGTTGGTTACTTCCCTTCCAATAGAAACCATAGATTTGAAGTAAATTCAATTAAAACTATGAAATTGAAAAACACCCTGAAAATAGGTAAAATTGGTTTGAACATAAATAGTTAAACATATTTTAAGATGAATGAATATTATACCAAATACGAATGAAGATATTACCACAACCTATCCAAAAATTTGAAAGATCCTGATTTGGACATCGTATATCTGAGTTATTGAAATACCTAGGTCGAGGATGATGAGTGATCATGGGAGGAGAAAACAAGGGAGGATATTGTAGAATGGTGAAGGGAAGAGGTGGATTATAAATTAAGTTCATTAATGGTAAATTGGACATTTTAACTATTATAATAGGGTCACAAGGGTTGGATTCACTGTTTGGAAAAACCCCGAACAATTTGTGCTTGGTCCACTACAACACAAGAGGCCCCTCATTGTTATGGAACATGGTTTTCCTAAACATGAAAAATCCCTCTATCCAATTCATACATTTTTCACACATATTTCCACATCGAGTATTAATGTGGTAGAAAAACATTATGCACCCCAACTTCTCAAATGAACTATGCATGGTTACAATGTATGGTTAATACTAACCATGTCACCTATTTTGTATTTCCATATTTTGAAACTCTGACATTCGATCAATACTCATATGATCCTTTGATATTCATTAAGAAATATTTCATGATTACCATGATTAAAAAAGCGATTGAAAGTGAAAAAATGAGCGATACCATTGTTAAAAGCTGGGTAGTTACAACCAACCCTCCATAATAAAATCCCTCACTATGTTGGAATTATGAGGGTAAAGAGGTATTATAAAGAAATAATTTCAGTTTCTGAACTTTTATATCATATTCATACTCTCGAGTATCATCTTGCACAAAGAAATGCTTTTAACTCACCCATAATAAAAGAAAAAAACCTCCTCAGTGTGACTCCATGCTATGATTCCGAATATGTATGGGATATTCCTCGATGTATTCATGCATATATAACTAAACCTAATTAGGTCGAAATGCATATGTGGGTTAGGGAATATAGTAGTGAAGATAAGATGTATAAAAGATGTCATTTAATGACAAGTGTCTATAAAGAAGTGAAATTTGTTAAGCAACTTGTTCGATTGGTTTTATAACCTCAATGTGTCCAACAATCCTAGGATAGAGATTACCCTACCTAAAAATATATCCACCACCCAAATTATGCATGACTCACAAGGAAACCAGATCTCCAACATCAAACTCAATAAGTCATTGATGTTTGTTGTTATATGAATCCTTTATGGACTGAGTGGTCATGATTCCATTTCGTCTTAGAGGGATATGTTCAGTATTCTTCTAAATGAGATGTGGTCCAATAAATGTTTTCCCACTACCGCTAGCCATCACAATGGTGAAGGGAAGGCCATGAATATAAGGCTTCATAAGGATTCATATCAACGATATGTTAAAATATATTTTAAGATAATAGAACAAGAGGAATGTGTTTCTTCCAAAAACCTGTATTGTAAAGGATCCTTGCATGATGAATTTCCTCAATAAATTGAATGAAATTCTCTTTCAGACCAATGAGATAAGGGTAATAGTTCATTCTCAAAATCACTTGCATAATGGAGGAATTCTACAACACCATATAGAATTGTGATGTAACGGGATAATCTATATTCTAAATGATATAATGTGGATCTTTGTGAAGTCGTATAATCTCCCTAACCTATAGGCTCCCTAGCTTCTCTATGGTGAATCTCTCTCCAATAATTAGTATTTTGGATAGATTTTTAAAATGTTCAATGATAAGACACATTGTATCATTTCCTTTATGTTATATAGGTAAACCAATCATGAAATCTATAGAATCATCATCCCTTTTTCCACTTGATAATAGAAAATGCATATGAAATAACTATTTGTTGTTAGTGTTCAACATTAACCTACTGACCAGTGGACTAGTGAGTGATAATTCCCACAATCTCACAATTTATTGAAGGCCACAAGTGCTTCATATATCCCAATACATCTTGGTCACACTAGGATTTACTGACCAAACTAGGGTATGAAATTACAACATCATATCCTCTCTAATGGCTACTGAAACCCATACGTGTCCATGGAATAATATAGTATCATACCCATCCATGTTCTAACATATTGATTTATCCCCATATAAGACAAATTCCATTAGGAAAAATTCCTTGGTATTAGATATTTTTCATCATCATACCCATTAAATAAGAGTATAATTCATTGTTATGGCTACGAGGAAAGTCTGAACATAAACATATTTAACCTCAACATGAATATCTGAGAATAATTCCATGTGCAGCCATTCACCACTGGCCTCCTGAACATCCTGAGTCTAAGTGTTTTAGATCAAAGTACTAGCTAAAACATTACCTTTCCCATAAGTGTGTAAAATCTATAAATCAAAATAGTGCATGTACTTGACCCACCAGTTCTTCCTGATAATGATATCACATTATTTAATGATTTATTTGAGTATTTTAGGTTCATTGAATTCCACAAAGCAATTTCCATGTAGACTGTGTCACCAAAAATGTAGATCATGAACTAAGGATTCCATATCAAGTTCATGTGTTGGGTTATTCCACCCATGAGGCCTCTACTAATGAGACCTATATGCGATGACTCACCCAGCATTCATCTAGTTATCCTGAAGAATAATATATAATGTGTTACATTAAACCATATTTCTCTTAACTAGATCTAAAAGTATCAATATTGGTGCTGAATTCAGATGACCCTTCATCTCATAAAAGTTTACATAATAGGATTTTGTCCACATGAATTACACAACCTTTTTTTCAAGATCATAATTGTCACTAAAAGAAGTGATAAATCATAGATTAGTCGTCTAAAATACAGAGATATTCCCAATAATCACTAGATAACAACTATATTCTTTGTATTCTCCAAAGGAACATCAATTTTCATTTTATCTGGGTCCAATAAATATTTTGACTATAATATGAAATAACCTGGGAAGTGGAATTTGTTGATATATAAGTGGAATTATCAAAGCATTATGTAATGAGGACTCGTTATTATCGTATTCTATATGATCTCAAGATGGTTGGATTTTTTGGGTCGATAGCATGAATACACTAACATATCATCAACAAAGACTACCAAAAATGAATTCAAGTACATGTGGTAAACCTGAACCAATAGATCCATGAATATTTTTGGTTTGTTCTGTGGACTAAACAACAAGACTATGTAAACATAAATATTATACCTACTTCAGAATGTTGTGCCAGGTATTTATGTAACATACCAGGTAAATAAAGAATTTGAAATTTTCATATATATTAATATTTTTAAATTAAATATCAATTTTCCTATAAAGGGTATTCAATGTCTGAGAGAGTACTGAACACACAGAAACTAGTTTTTCCGAAATATTACGTTGCACAAAACATTGAGTTATACCAAATAATAAGATAATAATATTATTATTTTGATTAGAAGTTAATGAATAGACTTTGTAATGGTGGTAATGAATATAACTGACTAAGATATTATTATACATTTTTATTAAATGTTTTTACATTTATCTAATACACTTTAGAGTCTTGAAATAATAAATAATCGAATTTTATGCATAAATACTCTAATATTCTTTAAAAGGATGATTTACTACCGTTGATGGAAAACATTTTTAAAAAAGGTTTTTGTCTCTTTTATTTATTATATTTGAAAAAATAATATTTTTCATTTGAATAGGGACATCTAATTTTCCTTTGGATGAAATTTTGGTATTTTTCAGATAATGTTAATTTTTTAATGAATAGTGAAAAATACTGCATTTTAATTCAAAATAGCCTTTTTAATGTAATATAGTTATATGGTTATATTATCGTTATAATTGTATTAAAATTTTAATTGGATTATATTTTTACCATTTAATCCTTTTTTGGTCATTGGAAGTAATTTCACTTTGAAATTGGACATTAACAAGTGTAAGTCTTTGGATTGTTATTATTTCTTAAAAACACGCTTTTTTTACTAACAACAAGAATTCATTCTAATTTAATTAATGAATCTCCTATGTTTTGACTTTGGTAAATTAGACGTCAAATTTGAATTCATAATATCAAATATTTCTAAGGATTAATTATTGGTATTTTTCTGAAAAAACATCATTTTTAGATGAATAGTGAAAATACATAGTAGTAGTTAAAAACCCGACTTCTTCATTTAAATGAAAATTTTCCAATTCTGTGAATTGAATTTTGAAAATATAAAATATATGGTTGTTATTAATATTTAAAATGTGGTACAACATGAGGAATTTTTTTTGGTGAATAGTATATTTTGACTTTTATATTTCGCATTTAAAGGTAAATAGGGTAATTCAAGGTTAAAATAATATTATAATAATAAAAAATTGCCCTAAAATGTGTCCTAATACTAATGGTTGATACATGTACGACCATGGGAATCCTTGGGTTGATTTTGAGACCCCATGGATCCACATGAGAGTGATAATGACAGTTTATATTAATCAATTTAATGTATAGACAAGAAATGACATAAACATATATCTTTTAGTAAATAAATTTTTACGTGGGGTTATATAAGTTTTCACTTATATTATGAATATTTATTTTAAATATAAACCAATTTCCAACATCATGGTATTTTTTTCATAATTTTTATATATCAAATAAATTAAATTATTAATGACCCAATAATGATGCGGTATTTAACTCATTAATGAATGTCTTAAATAAAAAATATTATAAAAATTTAAACACTATATAAAACATATCAAATTATTATTGGATGATTTTATTTCTAACATTATTCATCTTATATTTGACTTTAATGGGTTTTAGACCTTTATAAACTGATAATCAATATATAATAAAATAATATTTTCAAACTTACTAAAGAGCCCCCCCCCCGTATAAAAAGACCTCACCTCTAACCGATTACTCACACACCCCATGCCCTTTGGCTCATCCAAAATATTCCAAAATAAGCTCCCAATATCTCTCTCTTCCACCTATATGCCTTACCTTGTGCATAATTCACTTGAAGATATCTTTTGGGTTAAATGCAAAGGGAGTTAACTGATTTAAAGGTAACATCTTCTCTTAAGTTATTTTCATTTATTTTACTTCTCCAAACCCATGAAATATCTTTATTATTTTATTTTTTAACAACACCAGTATCATAAATATACTAGTTTTTGTTATAAAAAAGTATTCGATCTACACTTACACACACCTTCATCTAATAGTTAAATAACATATTGTTTCTATGGACGACGAACTACTGCCTCACGAAACGATAATTGTTCAATATTATCCTACCACCACTTATGGTGTATATTAAGATGAAAATGTATATATATGTGACATATATTATATTTATATTTTATTTATACTTCATTATTTTTCATTTATATCATACCTTTATAATTTTCATAATGGGTATAAACGATAATTTCATTTGAGGAAGTGAGGAATACTGCGCCAAAAGTGATATGACTCGTTCATTCCATATGTGGAAAATACAAAGGATTGAGTTACTAAAATTATATATATTATATTATAATAGAATTATAATATACCTATTTATCATTATGTTTTCATTTCATTAATATTTAAATAGAAATGAAAGTAGAGTTCATGCGTACGTACGACTTACCATCTCCAAGAACGGTGCATTTCATTTATTATCTCCAAATGTTATGTACTATTATAAATATATATATAAACTGGATATATATATATGATATTTGTGAAATCTAAAAAATTAATATCATTCTATATATAATTGAATTTTTACAACATAAACAATTTGTAATTCTAAGAAGTTCATTTTTGACTCAAGTACAAAATATCGACAAAATGACCATTATTAACTTAATTGATTAGATAATTTTTATAACATGGAAATATGTGATATAAAAATAATAATAAACTTGAATAAGATTCTTATGTAAGTAGAAATTATCTTTAGTTTATTATTCAGGAGATTAAAGAATGAACGGGTAAAGTCGGATACGAGGTAAGGGACTTTATCTCAATCACCTTTCGTTGAGGCATATTTTTATTTCTATGTGACTTTATTTTATACAGTGTATAAACCACACTGACATTTAATTTCATTCAATTGGATTCTTTTTCCTTCAAGGCGTTTTACTAAATGAAAAAAAATGTTTCTTTTTAATTTATGCGGTGACAATGACCTTTCTACAGCCATGACCATTATTTGATCTTTTCCTTACTTAACAAGTTGTAGAGTTGTTTTTAAAGGAAAATAAATTACATATACTCCTTTACGTATATTGGTATTAAAAATGGTTTTGATAATGGGTTTGTTATATAAATATATTTACATGATATATTGTGATTTAAATGTTGAAATGTTATCTTTCCTTCATATTTGTTTTATTGTTATAAATATGTTATGGTTCTTGGTCATTTATTATGTATATGGGTGGTTTCCTGACAATCATAGGATGGTTGATCCTGAGATAGCTCTTCAATGCATTAGGTAATATGATGGAGGAAAACATTAATGTTTCTTCTATGAAATTTAGAGAATATACTGGGATGGGTATTCTAAATATAACTAACTATGTTGTTGTCAAAGCTACAATGTAATTATGTTATGGATTCCAAAAGATACCTTTATGTTTTTATATTACTTTGTGTTACTCATAAATCTTTTTATTTGATGAGTTATGTCAAAGAGATTATGTTATGTATATATTTATGAACTAATGTTTTCATTCATTGTTTTATAACCCTTACTAATATTTTTATGCTCATACCATGTTTTGAAATGTTTTTCACAAGAAAAAAAGATTAATAGGTTTATGGATGGGATCAATAAAAATTCTCATTGTCTAAAACATGGAACAAGACATGACTCTTTTTTTCAAGAGTTTTTATTTTTTGAAAAAAATTGAAACTGAGTAAAAGTGTCTATATTTTAATTTTTGAGATGTAATGTAATTTTTATTGCCTAATTATCTAAAACTCTAAAACTGAAAAGATCTTCAATGTGAATTTTCCATTTAATTCATTATTATTTAGTGTCTTAAGTCAGGGTCCTTATAGTTGGTATCAAAGGTCAGTTTATACAACATTAGGAGTTATAATATTGATTAATTAATGTCCATAAATTAATTTATGTAATGATTGAAATGATATAGTATTTACACATTACCATGTTCCTTAACCTATGATATTTATTTTTTAATAATTTTTTTTAATGATAAAATAGGGTAGCTAGGTTGGGAATGAATTTAGAGAAAAATAAACTTGCAAATCAACATCCTGAGATTTTCGGAATCAGGAATGAAACATTTGATTTATTGACGTCTCATTTGACTCTCGTGATAAATGGTGGTTGTGTTAATTTATGATATTTTGATTTATTCCAAATGTAAATATGATATTTAAAGTCATTTAAGGGTTTTCTTGAAAACCATAAAAAATTATATTTTATGGGAAATTTAGAAAGTGTGAGTTTTGGTTACAACAAATATCATTCCTTGGTCACATTGATTAAAAAATGGAATAAATGATTATCTTTCTAAAAAAAAAGTTGTTGATGAATTTCCATGTCCCACAAATATAACTAAGATCCATAGTTTCCATTGTTTAAAATGTTATTACTGGAGGTCTGTTGATAATTTTTCACATTTATCTCGTCCAATGACTATGTTTACATGAAATGATGTTAAGTTCATCTGGATAAAATAATGTAATGATTGTTTTCATGAATTTAAAATAATACTATTGAATTCTCTAGTTTTGGAAATGCCTTTCAAAAAGGATGATTTCGTTATCTAGAGTGATGCTTCATTGAAAGGACTTGGTTCTATCGTAATGCAGAATGATTAGCTTATTGACTATGCTTCACATCAATTGAAACCTCATGAGTTAATTTACCGTACAAATGATTTGGAATTAGCTGTTGTGGTTTTGGTTTTAATAATTTAGAGGTATCATTTTTATGGAGTAAAATGTGAAATATATGCTGACCACAAATGTTTGAATTATACATTCACTCAGAAATAATTTAACATGAGACAAAGGATATGGATGGAATTAATCAAGGATTATGATTTCAAAATTCATTACCATCTAGGAAAATAAATTAAAGTGGATGATGCTTTAAGTCGAAAAAGTAATGCTACATTAAAAATGTTACGTATGGAACAAGATCCTTTGACTAAATATTTGATAAACTATGGAATGGAATATATTGGTACCAGAAATTCTTTGTTTTGTTTCAGGTTTCAGTGATATCATCTTTATTCGAAAGAATTAAGAAAGCGCAGAAGGAAGACAACGAGTTAATGAAAAAGGAAGAGTTGGTTCCGAAGGGTATGTTGCCTGAATTTAACATTGATAAGGATTGTATTTTGAGATTTGGAAAGAAAATATGTGTGCATTTTGATTCATAGTAGAAGAATGATTTGTTATGTGAGGCTCATAGTACTCTGTTTTTATTTATCCTGGATGTATGAGGATGTTCATAGATTTTCAGGAGTATTACTGGGGGGTGGAATGAAAAGAGATATTGCAGATTTTACTAGGATGTGTTTGTCTTTTTAGTAGGTTAAAGAAGAAATACTGTAGAAAAAAGGAATGCTTCAATCTTTACCAGTGCGAGAGTGGAAATGGGAAAATATATCAATAGACTTCATTGGGGGATTATCAAAGACCTCTCGAGGTAATAATAAAATCGGTGTTATTTTTGATCGGTTGGAAAAAAATTATCATTTCCTTTTTATTGAAGATACTTTGTCTATAGATCAACTTTATCAGTTTTATGTTAAAGAGATAGTCAAGTTTCATGGATTTTCCCTCTCCATTATAACTGATTGTGATCCTAGAATTACTTATAAATTTTGGAAGGGCCTTTAGAATTTGTTGGGTACTAAATTAAATTTTAGTACATATTTTTATCCTTAATCGTATGGTAAGTCAGAATGAACAATTCAAACCTTAGAGGATATGTTACATGCATGCTAGATTGATTACATAAGATGTTGGGACCAACATCATTCTTTGGTTGAATTTTCATATAATAATATTTTTTATTCTAGTGTATATATGGCTCCATTTAAGGCAGTATATTTGAAGCGGTGTTGAACTATAGATTCTTGGGATGAATTAGGTGAAAGGAAACTGATAAGACCATAATTGGTAGAAGAGATGGTTGAAAAAGTTCAATTGATTGAGAAGCAAAAGAGAACAGCTCAGAGCAGGCAGAAACATTATGCAGATAACTGAAGGAAAGATCATTCTTTCGAGGTAGGTGATCATTTCATTCTTCAATGTTTCTCCCTAGAAAAGTGTAATGCATTTTTGTAAAAAGGGAATGTTGAGTATGAGGTTCATTGGACCTTATGATATGTTAATGTTGGATTAGTTTCATACACATAGGATTTATCTCAAAATTTATCCCAGGTACACAATGTTTTTCATGTTTTAATGGTGAGAAAGTATATTCCAGATCCATTTCATGTTTTGATCCTAGAGGAAGTTTAGTTGGAATAGAATCTATCTTTTCAGGAACAATAAGTCTAGATTATAGACAGAAGAGAGAAACTAATGTGGAATAAGGTAATTTATTAGGTAAATGTATTGTGAAAAAACATATGGTTGAATTGGAAACATGAAAATCTGAAAACTCTATGAGGGATAAATACCCCATTTAATTTGATAAGTGAATAAAATATCATGGATGCAATTTCCAAAACTGGGGAAGGATGTAACATCCAATATAATTATATAATATGGAATTTTCATATTTATTAATAATTGTGAACTAAATGTTAATTTTACATTAATGGGGATGATATGTCTGATAGTGTACTCAAAACGCAACAAAATATTTCTCCAAAATCATATGTTGCACACAGCGTTGAGTTATACCGAAAAATAATTTAATAATATTATTATTTTAAATAGTAGTTAACGCCTATCCATTATAATGGAAGTATTGAACTGAACTAAATAAAATATGATTATACATGTTTGTTAAATGTTTTTACATTTATCCAATAAATTTGAGAGTCTTAAAATATGAAAAAAAATCAAATTTTAAGCATAAATACTCTAATATTTGTTAAAATGTCGATTTACAGCTTTTTGATGGAGAACCATTTTTAAATAAATATGTTTTCACTTTTATATGTTATATTTGAAAAGATAATATTATTCATTAGAATTGGGATATAAAAATTTACTTTGGATGATACTTCGTTATTCTTCTGATAATGTTCATTTTTTGTTGAATACTGAAAATTAATTCATTCTAATTCAAAACTGCCTTTTAATATAAATTTTTTATATCATCATATTTACTTTTAAATTGTTTTTATAGTTTAATTAGATTTTATTTTCACCATTTAATTCAATGATGGTCACTGGATGTAATTTCACTTTGAAATTGGACATAAAAAACTTTTAATTATTTGATATTTATTATTTCTTAAAAACACACTTTTTGTTTTGACAATGAAAATTAATTTTAAATTAATTAATAAAAATTATATTTTTTTAATTTGGTAAAATTAGTATCATTTTTTAATTCTGAATATCAAATATATTTTATGCTGATTTTTTTGTATTTTTCGAAAAAACTACAATTTTTGATGAGAAGTGAAAACACAGATTAGAAGATAAAAATATGACTTCTTAATTTAAATGAAATTTTACCACTTCCTTGAATTAAATTTTGAAAATTCTACATACATGGTTTTTTTATGTAAAATCTAGTTCATTAAGATGAACATATATTTTTAGGAATAGTAACTATTGATTTTTATTCACCGCCGTTAAAGGTAAATAGGGTAATTCAAGGTAATAATAACATAAAATTTCCATAACATGTGTCCCAATACTATTTGTTGATAAATTTTCCACCATGGGAATCCTTGTGTCGATTTTGGGGCCCTATGAAGCCACTTGGGAGTGATAATGACACTTTATATTAATTAATTTAAAATGTGTTGAACATATACATTTATTAAATCAATTTTTACATGGGTTATATAAGTTTTGAATTAGATTATAAATATTCATTTGAAATATAAAAAAATTCCTACATTGTGGTATTTTTTTTATAATTTTTAAACATCAAATAAATAAAATTATTTATGACACAACAATGATGCAGTGTTACATCAATAATGAATGTTTTAAATATATAAGATTATAAAAATAAAACAATATTCAAAACCTGTCAAATTATTATTGGATGATTTCATTTTAAACATGAGTTATATTATATTATATTTTAATATTTTTGGACCTTTATTAACCTAAAATCATTATAAAATAAAATAATACATTCAAACTTTATAAAATAGCCCATCTGCCTATAAAACTCCCTCACCTCTAACCCATTACTCACACCACTCAAGCCCATTTATATCATCAAATATATACCCATATAAGCTATAAAATTCCATATCTTCTACCTTGTTGAGTTACCTTAGGCATAAGGACCTTAAAGAAATCATTTTGGTTCAAACCAAAGGGAGTTATCTGATTTAAAGGTAATGTCACCTCTTAAGTTCTTTTCGTTTATTTTACCTCTCGAACCCCCTAATTTTTTTATATAATTATTTAATAACAAAAAAAGTATTCTAAATATAATATGTTGTTTTTGTGAGAAAGATTTGGTCTACACTTACCCCCACCGTCATCTTATGGGTAAAGAACATACTGTTTCTGTTGATGGTGAACTACTACCTCATGAAACGATGATTGTTCAATATTCTCGTACCACCTCTTATGGTATGGTGGCCATTAAATTGGAACTGTACTTATATGTGATATATAATATATTTATATTGTCTCTATTCTTCTGTATTTTTCATTTATATCATAACTTTTTGCTTTCCATAACGGGTAAATACGATAATTTCATTTGAGGAAGTTTGCACTACCACCCCATTAAAGTTATATGACTCGTTCATGCCGTATGTGGAACACATAAATGATTTTGATACGAAAGTTATATATATTATATTATACTAGAATTATAATATACCTATGTATCATCATGTTTTCATTCCATTAAATATGAAATAGAAAGGAAAGTAGCATTCATGTGTACGTACGGATTACCGTCTCCTTGAACGATGCATTTCATATCTTTACTCCAAATATTATATACTATAATAAATACATATATATACAGGATATATATGATATATATGAAATCTAAATAAATAATATCATTCTGGAGATAATGGGATTTTGTCTGAATAAACAACTTGTAATTATAAGAAGTTTATTTTTGATGCAAGTACCAAATAACGACCAAACGACCAGTATTAACATAAATGATTACATAATGTTTATAACATGTAAATAAGTGATATAAACATAATATTAAACATGAAAAATGTTCTTATGTAAGTAGAAATTAAATTTATTTTATTATTCAAGATATTAATGAATGAACGGGTCAAGTCAGACATGAGATATGGGATTTCTTCTCAATCACCATTCATTGAGACATATTTTGATTTTTTCGACTTTATTTTATAAGGTGTATAAAAACCACTGAATTTTAATTTTATTCAAAGGGGATGTTTTTTATATGAGTTCTATTACTAAACAATAAAAAATAATGTTTTTTTAATGTACGTGTTGATAATGACCTTTCCACCGCTGCAAGAATTATTTGATCTTTGACATCCTTAACAAGCCGTAGTGTTTTTTAAAGGAAAATAAATACCATATACTCTTTTATGTATTTTGGTATTGAAAATGGTTTTTATAACTAATTTTATAGGTAAATATATTTAAATGATATATTGTGATTGATATGTGGAAATTTTATCATTACATTATATTTGTTTTATGTGTTATGAATATGTTATGGTTCTTGGGCGTTGTTTACATATACGAGTGGTTCTGTGATAATATTAGGGAGGGTGATTTATCATCTTTAATTCTCATGGATGTTTTTATTTGGTTGTCCTGGTCCTTTTATTTTGATTATAGTTTTACCATATCTATAATGTTATTCATGTTATGAATATCAAATATATTCCTTATATCGATTATTTTTCCCATCCAAGTAGAGAATAAATGTAAAATTTAACACATTGATTCATTGAAGGGGTAGTCTCTATGCACACATGATAAAATTTATCATTTTCCAGCATATTAGAAGGTTAAATGGTAGATATGATATTAAAAATGTAAATGAAAAATTATTTCACAAAGTTCATATATATTAATTGGATCCATAATTATATCTATTAATGTAAAATGGTGATTAAAAACTAATTAATTCACTACTGGTTGATAGTAAGTTGTACGTACACATGAGTGATGTACTAAAATTATATAGGATGGATACATGGTGGAGAAAAATTTTCCCATTACAAAAATAAAATAAAATTATATTTATTATTGTGTATAAAATATTTTATAATTGATGCCATAGATTTATTTTATGTAGATGAATAAATATTTTAATGTTTCTTTAATGTTGATTACCTATTATTTGGGTGAACTCGTTTATATTGTCTCTTTAGTGACAAAGTGTTGGTCCTTTGGAAAGACTTGAAACTCTATAAAATTACAATTTATATTATAATATAAATTGGAAGGGTTTATTTATCTATATTGTCAATTTTTTTTGTAAATAAAATAATCACAGGGAGTCCAATTATAAGTGATGGTAAGGGTGCATTTGGAATTAAATATTGATTTAAAATTGATATAAATAAGTTTTCATAGATAAAAGCCTCTTAAATTTATATAATTCTATTATAAAATCATCAATATCCATAATAATATAATCTTATAAAATTATAACAGGTTTTGGTTATTTTTTCACACAAATCACATAGTTTTAACCTCCATTAATCAATGGTACATTAAAATGAAAACAAATGTATAAATAGACTTTTCCTGACATTTTTAACCATATTGTACTTATATTACTAATGATAATATCGTTATGAATTTTAATTCATTTAGTAAATTTTAATTTACAATAAAATATCATTAATTCCATTTTTTGAACTATTCATTTAATTAGACTTTGAGAACAATCTGAAATTAAATTCATTAAAATATAAAACATTAACCAGTGAATAATATATTATATTCATCTATTAAATTTAATGGACACAATGAAATGATAATAAAGAAAATTTTAATATTTATGAATCATTTAAATTATATTATACGTTTTGAAGAATCATGGAATCATCATTGCATTAGAACATAAGATCATTATTAAATAACTAATAATTCAAATACAATTTCATTATAGAAATAATATCATATACCTCTATAAATATTATAAATTTCAATAAATAGTATGTAAAAAATAATTCCTGATGATTTATGTATACCATAAACAGAAGTCAAGGTGATTATCCTGGTATAATTATCACTGAGATGTATTGTAGATAAAGAATACATGTGAAATGATTTTAAATTTTTATGTGATAGTTAATACTTTAATTGGTAATGCGGTTATATGGAATCCACATAAAAATGTAGTAATATAAAATAAACAATTTCATAGTTCAATTAAAAACATAATCATTCCATAAAAAAGATAATGAATTTGTACAATAACATAATGAATGGAAATTGACTTAACAAAACCCATCCAACTATTTAGCCATCAGGTCAAATCATTTTGGGTAAAGAATGTTTTTTTTTTAAAAAAAATTAAAAAATGATGTATTCATATTTTAACATGTAAAAGTGTGTTAAATTTACACTATAAATGAAATTATGTTGATAACATTATGAAATTCCATAATGAAGTGAAATTGAGAGGAAATCTATTACCTCAAGTCATGAAATGTTGTACATTTCCATTAAAACCTATTTTGTAAAAATATATAAATTATTTTCCTTATTAAGTCCCATTTACAATTTAAATCAATTTTAATTAAACCATTTATTTAATTTATAGTAATGAAATTTTTAATTACATAATCGATTAATTCCACTGTGAGTATTTTGAAGATTTTCCATTCATAATTTCAACATGGAATTAGTATATTGAATATTGTGAAATATGTCATCATTACATCTTATACATAATAATTAAAATTAAATAATAATAATTTCTATACAGTAATTTTTATTTTTAAACCAACCATCAAATAAGGATATCAAAAAATAAATTATTGTATTATCATTGAGAATTTATTATATTCGTACACATGATAAACATTTCATCTTTTCATAGAGAATTATTTAATTAGTATTGTATCATATTATCATACCAAAATGATGTTAATTTTAAAAATATAATATTTTATCATTATATTATGTTATATATATGAACTATCTGAAAAGGTGATGTGAAATGAATCACATAACATTGTAGAGGTGGAAATATACTCATAGACAAGAATGATATTTTTAATTATCAATATATTGAAATGTGATATAATAAAATATTTCATATAATTTTTGGAACATAATTATTTTAATAATACAATATAAAAACATTACAGTTTTCTTTATAACATCTCTTGAGAGGCTTTTACTGAAATCAATTTACATTAGTTCATAAGGTGGTAGTTAATTTTAAACATGAAGGGTGGATTAATTTCCAATTTGATAAAAATAATAATGGGTGTATTTTATTCCTTAAAAAATTTACATTTCATAATATTTAATATAACTTTTTTATTATTTCAACTTGGACGAAGAATACTTAAATGAGGAAGAATATGATATAAAACAGAAAAATTCACTGAAGAATAAAACCTTATCCTAAAAACATATTTTTCATCAAATAAAAAGCACTAATATATGGTTATGGATATTCAAATGTTATTTGGTTGGTTATTTTAAAATAATATCTATGTAATTGATTATATGAGATGATATTTATTATACTCTTATAAGGGGTTGGAAGGACACAATTATAATTTTTTACAATAATATAATATATTAATGTATAACATAAGAAAAATTTATACAAAATATATGATTTATAATTATGAGGTGATATAGGGTTGAAATATGTCCATAGTATAGGTTTTAGAAAAAATTGGGTCATTTTAAATGTTAATTTTTTAGATTATCCATCTGTAAACCTATTTTTCTCATAAAATTTATCACTTTATTTCAAATAATTTTTATTTATTAAATTAATATGAATCAATAAAAAATTGATGAAAAATTATTATTTAGGAATTTTTCTTTTTTGGATAAAATTTTTTTATAACAAATTCATATATCATGTAGATTCTTGTAACAGTTACTAGAATATATTTAATAGAAATCAACTAATTATGTTTAATTGATGACCAAAAAAATATTACTCATTATATTATTTAAAATAAGAAATGTTTTAAAAGAATAACAACATTCTTCACTATTCATTGAAAAATGAAATATTTTTAAGGATTAACATAAATTCATCCAAATATAATTTTTTAATACATATTTCAAAATTGATATCCTTTTTGGAACATGATTTTATTCAATATTCAAAAAATTAATTATAATAATCCCTGTGAGAAATATGATATAATAATTTGTGAAGAGAACATTATTTTAATAAATAAAGTGACTATTCTAATAAACGATTTTATAGTTACTAAAAATTTATCAACCCATATTTACTTTTTTAGGATCATTATATATTTTTCTTAATTTTGATATTCCTATTCAATACCCACAAATTTAATTTCTAGAATATAATGGTGATCTTAAATTAAAAATATTCATGTTTCAAATATGATCAGTTTTCTACACATATATACTGTCAACCACAATATTAAAATCAAAATATTTTGGTGTTATATTATCCATAAATATTCTATCACTTGTATTAAAAGAATTTGGGGACATATTTTCCTCGTAATATCATTGACTTCTCAAATAGAATCCTATAATATATGGGTTTTCACAATAAAAATTACAATAATAATAATATTTTTCTATGAAAATTTCACTCTTCAATAAATAATATCCACTAGTTGTTCCTCAAAATAGATAACATTATCCAGTGGCACAACCTCCAAGCTGGTTACATGTGATGGACTGAGTAGGTACATTCTCAAGAGAAGTACATAGAACACATCATATAATTTAGAGAGTCTAGGTGGAATTGATAATTATTATGAAACAATCCCAACATGATAAATAATTACAATGGGATATAAATACATTGGGATCAGTTATCCCCACATTCCAAATATGATAACCATATTCTAAGGAGTTATTACAAGGAATACTGTTTCACCACCTTCAAACTCAACATCTCACAGAAGATTTTTATCATAACATTTTTATAAAATATGAGATGTAATGATGTGATGTAGAATAGATCATGTACTCTCATACTTTTTCTAATTAATATATATCCATAATAGATTTTTTCTTTTTCTAAAACCAAGCATACTGTAGTTATATAGTCCTTCCATTGGGTGAATTATAAGGATTCATCAGAACGATCTAGTTAATGTTATTCATATAATCAAATTATATCAAATGGATGTGATTATCCTAAAAACAATTGAAATACTTAGATAAATATATCATCATATAATTTAGGGTTTGAAAATTTCATTAATACTCTTTATATTTCAAAAGATAATATCTACCGAATCTCAACATTAAATAAATATCCTATTTCGGAATTATTAGGAAATATGAGGTAAACCTATAATCCCGAATATACACAATATAATATGGTACTCCATGAAACATTACAACTTCCATAATTTATATGTTGGAAAGCTTTACAAAAGTGAAATATCCACTAATGGAAATTAAATGTGATGATTTTATAAGGTCATAAAATACCTCTCATATATGGTGATCCTTTTGTATGTTCTGTGTAGTCTGATGATGAAATGAGGGGTAATATTTCACTATTTGTATTTTTGTATTAATAATGGTTTAAAAAACCTAATATAAATCTATATCTCAGGCTTATCTTTTTTATATAAATTGAATAGATTTATATACTATATAGTATTAATTTTCATGTTATCCCATCAAAAACACACATTCACATATCTATATATGTATTATCCCATACTAGGATCCATATACCCCTTACACCGAAGTGGGGGGTCCCATGACCTATGAAATAATCCAGGTACTATAGAGTCTATTGACTGGAAGCAAGGGTGAAAAATTTGTATAGTGGGGATACTATAAAATCATATTAGAGTGGAACAAAGAAAATTACAAATAAAAAACAAGAGCAGAAGCATAATATAAACATCCACTACAAGACTAGAGTAGTATGCCAATGTAGCATAACAAAATTAAACAAATATAAAAATAATCCTATGTATAATAAATATCTGATAAATTAAATAATAATATAAAAATCCACTATGCAGTTTCATATACAAATATACATGGAATAATAAGTGCGGATTAGACCGATGTGTAACTAAGCCATCTATATCCATTGTGAAGAAGGCAATATGATAAAAAAGGTAACATGCCTTACATATTGTAATTCTTGAGATGCATCATGCTCTTTAATATACATGTTGAGTGAGTCTTCATGTAAACACTAAATTAATGAGATGTGTTGCATCATGCCCACAATCCATATCATATCAATGGTGTGTGATATTATGATCATCACTTTACGTACGAGAGAATGAAATATCATGCCCCAAAGTACCCGCACAAATGTTCCACATCCCTTGATAAGAAGTAATCAAATTCTTAATAATATCCATGAGGAATTACCTCATGTTAATTATATTATCCAATCACACATAAAATCAAAGAATTAAAATTTCTCAGAGGTATTTCATAAATAATGTAATGATTGGTGTGGGCTATTCACCATTTATTATTCATTTAAATCAAACCATAAAATTAATTTAAATATGGAAAACCACAACGATGAAATCAATGCAATTATTTCTAGATATTTAATTAATATAAAATTATAAATTCAATTAAATGGTACAATGAAGAATATATGAGGTGCTATAATTAATTAGGGAAAATACCAACATGGGAAAATCCATTTCTAAGTTAGGCTGAGAACTTTTAAGGATCCATGGGTTCATTGAACATCTATATATTTGGGTGAAATTGAATTATGACCCAAGCTGAAAATTTAAGAGGTCTTCATGGTATTTAATCAATAAAATTAATGTATAAATTCATGTTATCATAGCCTAGGTGTGTCTCTAACCGGGATTGGAATACAGTAATGACAAAAAATTTATCCTCAAGGGTATAAAAAGGTTTGAATATCAATTTAAAACCCATGAAATATTTTTATTCCAAAACCCATTAAAGGTTCGAAATAATCCCAACAAAATTAATATAAAAACAAATCGTATTTATGAAAAAAAACATCACCACTTACCTAAGAGAAGTTGGTTACTCCCCTTCCAATAGAAACCATAGATTTGAAGTAGAGTCAATTAAAACTATGAAATGGACAAACGCCATGAAAATAGGTAAAATGAGTTTGAACCTAAATAGTTAAACATATTTGAAGATGAATGAAGAATGTACCAAACACCAATGAAGATATTACCATAACCTATCCAAAAATTTGAAAGATCCTGATTTGGACTGCGTATAAGTGAGTTATTGAAATACCTAGTTCGAGGAAGATGAGTGATCATGGGAGGATAAACCAAGGGAGGATATTGTAGAATGGGGAAAGGATGAGGTGGATTAGAAATTAGGTTCATTAATGGTAAATTAGACATTTCAACAATAATAATAGGGTCACAAGGGTTGGATTCACTATTTGGAGACACCCCGAACAATCCGTGCTTGGTCCACTACCACACAAGAGGCCCCTCATAGTTATGGAACATGTTTTTCCTAAACATGAAAAATCCCTCTATCCAATTCATACATTTTTCACACCTATTTCTGCATCGAGTATTAATGTGGTAGATAAACATTATGCCCCACCAACTTCACAAATGATCTATGCATGGTTACCCTGTATGGTTAATACTAACCATGTCACCTATGTTGTATTCCCATCTTTTGAAAATTTGACATTCGAATAATACTCGTATGATCCTTGGATATACATTAATAAATATTTCATGATTACCATGATTAAAAAAGTGATTTAATGTAAAAAAATGAGTGATACCATTGTTAAAAGGTGGGTCACTACAACCAACCCTCCATAATAAAATCCCTCACTATGTTGGAATTATGAGGGTAAAGAGGTATTATCAAGAAATAATTCTAGGTTCTGAACTTTTATATCATATTCATACTCTCAAGTATCATCTTTCACAAAGAAATGCTTTTATCTCGCCCATAATAAATGAACCAACCTTCCTCCGCATGACTTAATGCTATGATACCCATTATGTATGGGATATTCCTCGATTGATTTATGCATATGTAACTAAACCTCATTAGTTCGAAATACATATGTGCGTTAGGGAATATTCTAGTGAAGATAAGATGTATAAAAGATATAATGTAATGACAAGTGTATATAAAGAAGTGAAATTTGTTGAGAAACTTGTTCGATTAGTTTTATAACCTCTATGTGTCCAACAATCCAAGGATAGAGGGTACCCTACCTAAAAATATATCCACCACCCAAATTATGCATGACTCCCAAGAAAACCAGATCTCCAACCTCAAACTCAATAACTCATCGATGTCTGTTGTTATATGAATCCTTTATGGACAGAGTGGTCATGATTTCATTTCTTCTCAGAGGGATATGGCCAGTAGTATTATAAATGATATATGGTCCAATAAATGTTTTCCCCATACCACTTGCCATCACAATGGTGAAGGGAGGTCCATGAATATAAAGCATCATAAGGATCCATATCGATGATATGTTAAAAAATATTTTAAGATAATAGAACAAGGGGAATGTGTTTCTTCCATGAACCCCTAATGTAAAGGAACCTTGCATGATGAATTTAGTCAATAAATTGAATGAAATTCACTTTTGGTCCAATGAGATAAGGGTAATAGTTCATGCTCAAAATCACCTGCATAACTGAGGAATTCTACACCACCATATAAAATCGTGATTTAATGGGATAATCTATTTTCTAAATGATATAATGTAGATCTTTGTGAAGTCATATGAACTTTTTAACCTATAGGCTACCACGATTCTCTCTCGTGAATCTCTCTCCAATAATTAGTATTTTTGATAAATTTTTCAAATGTTCGATGATAATCCACATTGTATCATTTCCTTGAGGTGATATAGGTAAACTAATCCTGAAATCTATAGAATCATCCTCACATTTTCCACTTGATAATAGGAAATGCATATGAAATACCTATTTGTTGTTAGTGTTCAACATTCACATACTGACCAGTGGACTAGTGAGTGATAATTCCAACAATCTCACAATTTATAGAAGGCCACCAATAAGTTATTCATATATCCCAATATATCTTGGTCACACTATGATGAACTAACCAAACTAGGGTATGAAATTACCACATCATATCCTCTCTGATGGCTACTGGATCCCATATGTGTCCATGGAATAGTATAGTATCATACCCATCCATGTTCTAACATATTGATTTATCACCATATAAGACACATTCCCTTAGAAAAAATTCCTTGGTATTAGATATTTTTCATCATTATACCCATTAAATAAGAGTATACTTCATGGATATGGCTATGAGGAATGTCTGACCATAAACATATTTATCCTCAATATGAATATCTGAGAATAAGTCCAAGTGCAACCATTCACCACTGGCCTCCTAAACATCCTGAGTCTATGTGTTTTGGATCAAATTACTAGCTACAACATTACCTTTCCAATAATTGTATAATATCTATAAATCAAAATAGTGTATATACTTGACCCACCAGTGCTTCCTGATATTTATATCACATTATTTAAATATTTAGTGGAGGATTTTAGGTTCATTGAATTACACAAAGATATCTCCATGTAGACTATGTCACCAATAATGTAGATCATGAACTAATGATTCCATATCAAGTTCATGTGTTAGGTTATTCCACCCGTGAGACCTTCACTAACGAGACATGTATGCGATGTCTCACCCAGAATTCATCTATATAGCATGAAGAATGATATATAACATGTTACATTAAACCATATTTCTCTTAACTAGATCTATAAGTATCAATATTGGTGCTGAATTAAGATGACCCTTCATCTCATAAAAGTTTACATAATAGGATTTTGTCCATATGAATTACAAAACCTTTTTTTCAAGCTCATAACTGGCACTACAAGAAGTGATAAATCATATATTAATCGTCTAAAATACTGAGATATTCCTAATAATCACTAGATAACAATGAAATTCTTTGTATTCTCCAAAGAAACATCAATTTTAATTTTATCTAGGTACAATAAATTTTTTGACTATAAAATGAAATAACCTAGGAAGTGGAATTTGTTGATATATAAGTGGAATTATCAAATCATTACATAATGATGATTCGTTATTAAAAAATCCTATATGATCTCAAGATGGTTGGATTTTTTGGGTCGATAGAATCTATATGTTAACATATCATCAATAGAGATTGCCAAAAATGAATTCAGATACACATGGTAAACCTGATTTATTAGATTCATGAATATTTTAGGTTTGTTCTAGGGACTAAATAACAAGACTAGGTAATCATAAATACTATGCCTACTTCGGAATGTTGTGGTAGGTATTTATGTAACTTCCAGGTAAATAATGAATATGCAATTTTCATATATATTAATATTTGTAATTTAAATATTAATTATAATTTAATTGGTATTCTATGTCTGAGAGCGTACTAAACACACAAAAACAAATTTCTCATAAATCTTACATTGCACACAACGTTGAGTTATACTGAATAATAATATAGTGATATTATTATTTTTATTATAAGTTAATGCCTAGACTTTTTAATGGTGGTAATGAATATAACTGACTAAAATATGATTATACGTTTTTATTAAATGTTTCTACATTTATCCAAGAAACTTTATAGTCTTAAAATAATAAATAATCGAATTTTATGCATAAATACTCTAATATTCTTTAAAAGGTCGATTTACTACAGTTGATGGGAACCATTTTTAAATATAGTTTTCGTCACTTTTATATATTATATTTGAAAAACTAATATTTTTCATTTGAATCATGACATCTAATATTACTTTGGATGAAATTTTGGAATTTTTCAGATAGTGTTAATTTTTTAATAAATAGTGAAAAATACTGCATTTTAATTAAAAATAGACTTTTTAATGTAATATAGTTATATGGTTATATTATCTTTTTAATTGTTATAAATTTTTAATTATATTATATTTTTACCATTTAATCCCTTTTTGGTCATTGTAAATAATTTCACTTTGAAATTGGACATTAACAAATGTAAGTATTTTGATTGTTATTATGTGTTAAAAACACGCTTTTTGTTCTAACAACAAGATTTCATTCTAATTTAATTAATAAAACTTCTATATTATGAATTTGGTAAATTAGAAATCATTTTTGAATTCATAATATCATATATTTCTAAGGCTGATTTATTGGTATTTTTTCTGAAAAAACATCATTTTTTGATGAATAGTGAAAACACTTAGTATTAGTTAAAAAACCGAATTCTTCATTTAAATGAAATTTTACAAATCCTGTGAATTGAATTTTGAAAATATAAAATACATGGTTGTTATTAGTATGTAAAATTTGGTACAACATGATGAATTCTTTTTGGTGAATAGTATCTTTTGACTTTTATTTACAACATTTAAAGGTAAATAGGGTAATTAAGGTAAAAATAATATTATAATAATAAAAAATTTCCCTAAAATGTGTCCTAATTCCAATGGTTGATACATGTACGACCATGGGCATCCTTGGGTCTATTTTGAGACCCCTTGGAGCCACATGGTAGTGATAATGACACTTTATATTAATTAATTTAAAGTGAAGACAAGAAATGACATAAACTTATATCTTTAGTAAATAAATTTTTACGTGGGGTTATATAAGTTTTCTCTTAGATTATGAATATTAATTTTAAATATAAACCAATTTCCAACATCATGGTATTTCTTTCATAATTTTTAGACATCAAATAAATTAATAAATTAATGACACAATATTGATGCGGTGTTTAACTCATTAATGAATGAATTAAATAAATAATTTTATAAAAACTAAAACATTATACAAATCATGTCCAATTATTATTGGATGATTTTATTTCGAACATTATTCACCTTATCTTCGACTTTAATGGGTTTGGACCTTTAGAAACTGATAATCATTATATAATAAAATAATATTTTCAAACTTACTAAAGAGCCCCCCCACCCCGTATAAAAAGCCCTCACCTCTAACTGATTACTCACACACCTCAAGCCCTTTGCCTCGTCCAAAATCTTCCAAAATAATCTCCCAATATCTCTCTTTTCCACCTATAAGCCTTAACTCGTTCATAATTCACTTGAAGCTAACTTTTGGGTTAAATGAAAAGGGAGTTACTTGATTTAAAGGTAACATCTTCTCTTAATTTATTTTCATTTATTTTACTTCTTCAACCCCATGAAATATCTTTATTATTTTATTTTTTAACAACATAAGTATCATAAATATACTAGTATTTTGTTATAAAAATTATTCGAACTACACTTACACACACCTTCATCTAATAGTTAAATAACGTATTGTTTCTGTGGAAGGAAAACTACTACCTCACAAAATGATAACTGTTCAATCTTATACTACCACCTCTTATGGTGTACATTAAGATGGAAATGTATATATATGTGACATATATTATATTTATATTTTATTTATACTTCTTTTTTTTCATTTATATCATACCTTTATGGTTTCATAATGGGTATGAACGATAATTTCATTTGAGGATGTGAGGAACACTGTGCCTAATGAGATATGACTCGTTCATTCCATATGTGGAAAATATATAGAATTGAGTTCCTGAAATTATATATGTTATATTATAATAGAATTATAATATACCTATTTATCATTATGTTTTCATTTCATTAAAATCTAAAAAGAAATAAATGTAGCGTTCATGCGTACGTACGACTTACTGTCTCCAAGAACAGTGCATTTCATTTATTACATACAAATGTTATGTAATATTATAAATAAATATATAAACTCAATATATATATATATATGATATATGTTATATCTAAATAATTAATATCATTCTGTATATAATGGAATTTTTACAAAATAAAAAATTTGTAATTATAAGAAGTTCATTTTTGACTCAAGTACCAAATATCGACAAAATGACAATTATTAACTTAATTGATTAGATAATTTTCATAACATGAAAATATGTGATATAATAAGAATAATAAACTTGAATAAGTTTCTTATATAAGTAGAAATTATATTTAGGTTATTATTTAGGAGATTAAAGAATTAACGGGTAAAGTCGGATATAAGGTAAGGGACTTCATCTGAATCACCTTTCATTGAGGCATATTTTTATTTCTAATTGACATTATTTTATACGGTGTATAAACCACACATAAATTTAATTTCATTGAATTGGATTATTTTTTCTAAAAGGCGTTTTACTAAATGAAAAAAATGTTTCTTTTTAATGTACGCGGTGACAATGACCTTTACGCGGCCATGATCATTATTTGATCTTTGACTTACATAACAATTTGTAGAGTTATTTTTAAAGGAAAATAAATTCCATATACTATTTTATGTATATTAGTATTGAAAATTGTTTTGATAATGGGTTTTTTATATAAATATATTTAATGATATATTGTGATTGAAATGTTGAAATGTTATCTTTCCTTAATATTTGTTTTATTGTTATGAATATGTTATGGTTCTTGGTCATTTATTACGTATATGGGTGGTTTCGTGACAATCATAGGGTGGGTGAGCCTGAGATATCACCTCAATGCGTTAGGTAATATGATGAAGGTAAACATTAATGTTTCTTCTAAGAATTTTAGAGAATATACTGGGATGGGAATTCTAAATATAACTACCTATGTAGTTGTGAATGCTACAATGTAATTATGTTATGGATGCCAAAAGTTACCTTTATGTTTTTAGATTACTATGTGTTATTCATAAATCATTTTATTTGATTATTTATGTCAAAGAGATTATGTTATGTATGTATTGATGAACTAATGTTTTCATTCATTGTTTTATAACCCTTACTGATATTTTTATGCTCATCCCGTGTTTTGAAATGTTTTTCACAAGACAAAATGATGAATATGTTCAAGGATGAGATAAATTAAAATTCTTATTGTCTAAAACATGGAACTAGACATGATTCTTTGTTTCAAGAGTTTTTATTTTTTGAAAAAAAATGGAAACTGAGTAAGAGTGTCTATATATTAATTTTTGATATGTAATGTAATTTTTATCGCCTAATTATCTAAAACTCTAAAACTGAAAAGATATTCAATGTGAATTGTCCATTTAATTCCACATTATTTAGTTTCTTCAGGCAGGGTCCTTATAGTTGGTATCAAAGGTCGGTTTATACAACTTTATGAGTTTGAATATTGTTTAATTAATGTCCATAAATTAATTTATGGAATCATTGAAATAATATAGTATTTACATATTACCATGTTGCTTCACCCATGATATTTATTTTTTAATAATTTTTTCTTGATGATAAAATAGGGCAGAAAAGTTGGGAAGGCATTTAGCAAAAAATGAACTTCCAAATCAACATCCTGATATTGTCGGAATCGGGAATGAAAAGTTTGATTTATTGGTGGCTTAGCTGACTCAGCTGATAATTGGTGGTTGTGTTTATTGATGATATTTTGATTTATTCAAAAAGTAAATATGATATTGAAAGTCATTTAAGGGTTGTGTTGAAAACCTTAAAAGAAATTAGATTTTGTTGGAAATTCAGAAAGTGTGAGTTTTGGTTACAAAAAATATCATTCCTTGGTCACATTGATTAATAAATGGAATAACTGTTGATATTTCTAAAATTTTTTTTTGAAGAATTTCTATGTCCCACAAATATAACTGAGATCCACAGTTTCTATTGTTTAGCATGTTATTACCGGAGGTCTCTTGATAATTTTTCACAGTTATCTCGTCTAATGACTATGTTAACTTGAAAAGGTGTAAAGCTCATCTGGAAAAAATAATGTAACGATTGTTTTCATGAATTGAAAATAAGAATGTTGAACACTCTAGTTTTGGAAATGCCTTCCAAAAAAGGGTTATTTTGTTTTCTACAGTGATGCTTCGTTGAAAGGACTTGGTTGTGTCGTAATGCAGAATGATTAAGTAATTGTTTGTGCTTCACTTTAATTGAAACCTCATGAGTTAAATTACCGTAAAAATTATTTGGAATTAGCTGTTGTGGTTTTGGTTTTAATAATTTAAAGGCATTATTTTTTTGGAGTAAAATGTGAAATATATGGTGACCAAAAACATTGGAATTATACATTCACTCAAAAACAATTTAACATGATATCGAGGAGATGGCTGGAATTAATCAAGGATTATGAAATCAAAATTCATTACCATCTAGGAAAATAAATTAAAGTGGATGATGCTTGGTGTCAAAAAAGTAATGCTACATTAACCATGATACGTATGGAACAATATACTTTGATTAAAGATTGGATGAACTGTGGCATAGAAGATATTGGTACCAGAAATTCTTTTTTTTGTTTTAGGTGTCAGTGATATCATCTCTATCCGAAAGAATTATGCAGGTGCGGAAGGAAGATAATGAGTTAATGAAAAATGAAGAGTGGGTTCAGAAGGGTATGATTCCGGAATTTATCATTTATAAGGATTGTATTTTCAGATTTGGAAAGAAATTATGTGTTCCTTGTGATTTACAGTTGAAGAATGATTTGTTATATGAGGCTCATAGTACTCTGTTTTTAGTTCATCCTGGTTGTATGAGGATGTACAGAGATTTTCAGAAGTATTACTGGGGGGATGGAATGAAAAGAGATATCACATATTTTACTATGATGTGTTTTTATTTTTAGTAGGTTAAAGCAGAGAGACTGTTGATAAAAGGAATTCTTCAACCTTTACCAGTGCGAGAGTGGAAATGGGAAAATATATCCATGGACTTCATTGGGGGATTATCAAAAACCTCCTGAGGTAATAATAAAATCTGTGTTATTTTTGATCGGTTGGAAAAATATTCTCATTTCCTTTTTATTCTAGATACTTTGTCTGTAAATAAACTTTATCAGTTTTATGTTTAAGAGATAGTCAGGTTTCATGGAGTTTCCCTCTCCATTATAACTGATTGTGATCTCAGGATTACTTATAACTTTTGGAAGGGCCTTTAGAATTTGTTGGGTACTAAATTAAATTTTAGTTCATATTTTCATCCATAATCATATGGTAAGTCAGAACGAACAACTCAAACCTTGGAGGATATGTTACATGCATGATCAATGGATTACTTAAGAAGTTAGGACCAATATCATTCTTTAGTTGAATTTTCATATAATAAAATTTTTCATTATAGTATACAGATGGCACCATTTGAGGCAGTATATTTGAAGCGGTGTCGAACTATAGATTCTTGCGATAAATTAGGTGAAAGGAAATAGATAGGACAATAATTGGTAGTAGAGATGGTGAAAAAGTTCAATTGATTCAGAAGCATAAGAGAACATCTTAGAGCAGGAAGAAACATTATGCAGATAACCGAAGGAAAGATCATTCTTTCGAGGTAGGTGATCATTTGTTTCTCAATGTTTCTCCCTAGAAAAGTGTAATGAATTTTTTTAAGAAGGGAAAGTAGAGTATGAGCTTCATTGGACCTTATGATATGTTAATGTAGGATTAGTTTCATACACATAGGATTTATCAAAAAATTTATCCAAGGTACACAATGTTTTCATGTTTCAATGTTGAGAATGTATATTCCAGATCCATTTCAAGTTTTTATCCTAGAGGTTGTTTAGTTGGAAGAGAATCTATCTTTTGAGGAACAAACAGTCTAGATTATAGACAGAAGAGAGAAACTAATGCGGAATAAGGTAATTAATTAGGTAAATGTTTTGTGAAAAAACATATGGTTGAAGAGGCAACATTCGAATCTGAAAACGCTATGAGGGATAAATACCCCCATTAATTTGATAAGTGAATAAAATTTCATGGATGCAATTTCCAAAAGTGGGGAAGGATGTAACATCCCATGTAATTATATAATATGACTTTTTAATATTTATTAATATTTGTGAACTAAATATTAATTTTACATTAAGGGGGATGATATGTATGATAGCTTACTCAACACGCAACAAATAATTTCTCCAAAATCATACATCACACACAACATTGAGTTATACTGAAAAATAATATAATATTTTTATTATTTTAAATAGTAGTTAATGCCTAGCCATTGTAATGGTAGTAATGAACTTAACTAAATACAATATGATTATACATGTTTGTTAAATGTTTTTACATTTATCCAATAAATTTTAGAGTCTTAAAATAAGAAAAAATAAAATTTTAAGAATAAATACTCTAATATTTGTTAAAATGTCGACTTACAGCCTTTTGATGGATAACCATTTTTAAATATATATTTTTTCACTTTTATATGTTCTATTTGACAAGATAATATTATTCTTTATAAATGGGATATAAAAATTTACTTTGGATGATACTTCGTTATTTTTCTGATAATGTTCATTTTTTAGTGAATAGTGAAAATTAATGCATTTTAATTCAAAACTTCCTTTTAATCATAATTTTTTATATCGTCAGATTTACTTTTAAATTGTTTTTATAGTGTAATTATAATTTATTTTCACCATTTAATCCAATGATGGTCACTAGATGTAATTTCACTTTGAAATTGGACATAAACAACTTTAAATTTTTTGATATTTATTATTTCTTAGAAACATGCTTTTTTGTTTTCACAATGAGAATTAGTTTTAAATTAATTAATAAAAATTATATTTTTTAAATTTTGGTAAAATTAGTATCATTTTTGAATTCAGAAAATCAAATATATTTTCTGCTGATTTGTTTGTATTTTTCAGAAAAATGTCAATTTTTGATGAGTAGTGAAAACACTGACTATAAGTTAAAAATACGACTTCGTAATTTAAATGAAATTTTACCACTTCTTTGAATTAAATTTTGAAAATTCTACATATATGGGTTTTATTTTTATGTAAAATCTGGTTTATTAATATGAAAATATATTTTTAAAAATGGTAACTTTTGACTTTTATTTACCGCCGTTAGAGGTAAATAGGGTAATTCAAGGTAAAAATAATATATAATTTCCATAACATGTGTTTCAATACTATTTGATGATAAATTTTCGACCTTGGGAATCCTTGTGTCGATTTTGGGTCCCTTTGGAGCCACTTGGCAGTGATAATGACACTTTATATTAATTAATTAAAAATATGTTAATTATATATATTTATTAAATAAATTCTTACATGGGTTATAAAAGTTATGACTTAGAATATAAATATTAATTTAAAATATAAAAAAAATCATACATTGTGGTATTTTTTTATAATTTTTAAACATCAAATAAATAAAATTATATATGACACAATAATTATGTACTGTTACCTCAATAATGAATGTTTTAAATAAATAAGATTATAAAAATTAAAACAATATTCAAAACATGTCAAATTAATATTGGATGATTTTATTTTAAAAATGTTTAATATTATCTTATATTTTAATGTTTTTGGACCTTTATTAATCAAAAATCATTATAAAATAAAATAATACATTCAAACTTTCTAAAAGAGCCCCTCCACCTCTAAAACTCCCTCACCTAAAAACCATTACTCACACCACTCAAGCCCATTTGGATCGTCCAAAATATACCCATATAAGCTATAAAATTCCTTATCTTCCACCTTGTTGAGTTACCTTAGGCAGAAGGACGTTGAAGAAATCATTTTGGTTCAAACCAAACTGAGTTATCTGATTTAAAGGTAATGTCACCTCTTTAGTTCTTTTCGTTTATTTTACTTCTCCAACGCCCTAATTTTTTATATATAATTATTTAATAACAAAAAACGTATTCTAAATATAATATGTCGTTGTTATGAGAAGGATTCGGTCTACACCTACACCCACCATCATCTTATGGGTAAAGAACATACTGTTTATGTTGATGGTGATCTACTTCCTCACGAAACGATGATTGTTCAATATTCTCCTACCACCTCTTATGGTATGGTGGCCATTAAAATGGAACTGTAGTTATATGTGATATATATTATATTTATATTGTCTCAATTTTTATGTATTTTTCATTTATAGCATAACTTTATGGTTTCCATAATGGGTAAATACGATAATTTCATTTGAGGAAGTTTGGACTACCACCCCCATAAAGTGATATAACTCATTCATGTCATACGTGGAACACATAAATGATTTAGATACAGAAAATAAATATATTATATTATACTAGAATTATAATATACCTATGTATCATTATGTTTTCATTCCTTTAAATATGAAATATAAAGGAAAGTAGCATTCATGTGTACGTATGACCTACCGTCTCCATGAAAGATGCATTTCATATCTTGTCTCCAAATATTATATACTATAATAAATACATATATATATAGGATGTATATATTATATATGAAATCTAACTATATAATATCATTCTGGATATAATGTAATTTTTTCCAAATAAACAACTTGTAATTATAAGACGTTTATTTTTTATGCAAGTACCAAATATCCACCAAATGACCAGTATTAACATAAATGATTACATAATGTTTATATCATGGAAATAAGTGATATAAACATAATAATGAACATGTAAAATGTTCTTATGTAAGTAAAAAAATTAACTTTAGTTTATTATTCAAATATTAATGAATGAACAGGTCAAGTCAGACATGAGATAAGGGATTTTGTCTCAATCACTATTCATTGAGGTATATTTTGATTTTTATTCGACTTCATTTTATATGGTGTATAAAAACCATTTAATTTTAATTTCATTCAAAGGGAATGTTTTTTCTATGAGTTCTTTTACTAAACAATTAAAAATAATTTTTTTTAATGTACGAGTTGACAGTGACGTTTCACCATAGCCAGAATTATTTGATCCTTGACTTCCTTAACAAGCTGTAGTGTTTTTTTAAAGTAAAATAAATACCGTATAGTCTTTTATGTATTTTTGTATTTAAAATGGTATTGATAACTTATTTTTTAGTTCAATATATTTAAATTATATATTGTGATTAATATGTGTAACTTTTTTAATTCCTTTATATTTGTTTTATGTGTTATGAATATGTTATGGTTCTTGGGCATTGTTTACATATATGGGTGGTTCTATGATAATATTAGGGAGGGTGAGCCCTAGATAGCTCTCCAATTCATTGGGTAACATGACTGAGGTAAACTTGAATGTTTCTCCCAAGAGACTAAGAGAATATACTATAATGTGTATTGCAAATGTAGCTCCCTATGTAGCTGTGAAAGTTACAATGTAAGTATGTTAAGGATGTCGCACATTCCCTTTAATTTTTTTGATTAATATTTGTTATTCATAATTATTATGGTTTCATGATGTATGTTAATGATATTATGTTATGTATGTATTGATGAACTAAATTTTTCATTATTTTTTTTATAAACCTTACTGAGATTTTTATGGTCATCCCAGTATTTCAAATGTTTTTCACTTGACATAAGGATTAATATGGTCATGGATTGGGTCCTAGAAAATACATGTTGTCTAAAACAAGGAAATAGACATGATTTTTTTTCCTGAGTATTTATTTTATGAAAAAATGTAAACTTAGTAGAAGTGTCTACGTTGTTATTATTTAGATATGATGTAATAGTTATGTCTGAATTCTCTAAAACACTAAAACTAAAAAGATCCTTAATGTGAATTTTCCATTTAATTCAAGATTATTTAATGTTTTAAGGCTGGGTCCTTATAATTTATGATAACCTTATACACACCCAATGATAGCCCATAATGAAATCAATATTTTAGAACACCCAACCTACTTGAAGATGATCAAAGTGGTCATCTATTCTAGGATGTGGATATTTATCTCTTTAGTAAGATATAGTTTAGCCATCTATAAACAACATAAATCCATAAGTTACCATTGATATTCTTGGAAACAAATAATTGACGGAACCTATAAAAACTAATGGGGGCATATAAATCCATTATCCACAAGATCATATAACTATTTATTCACCTCCCAAAGACCCATTTTTGTCATCCTATAAGTATTAATGGACATTGGTGATGCTCACGGCACTAGCCAAAAATTTAACACTACCAATCAAACTGGAGGTAGATCCGAGAGTTCATATAGAAATACATCCCAAAAATTCACTTCTATAGAAGAGAAAATAGAAGGATGTAACCCCTAATAATTCTTTAAGAGACTGCTGATCTTATCTATCACACTTCCTACCCACTGCTGCTTTGGTCTTGATCATGTAGCTTTCACATACCATTCCCCCTTATAAATGTTTATTCCTCTCTATATTTTTATAAAAATTATCCTCTAATGATAGGATTATATATATGTTGGAAAGGCACCCATGTAGTCCATCCTGATGAATACATCAAAGCCTGACATGTCAAGTATGAAATAATCCATATGAAAAGGTATACGCCTATCTCACAGGGAAAACCCTTAAAAATATGAACACCCTCTTATCGAATACCGAATAGGTTATCAACTATCATAACATCATTTAATTGTTTAATCTCAAGGACCAGACTCTCCATGAATTCCTTAGTAATAAAATATTTAGAGATTATTGTGTAAAATAAGTAATACACTATTATTTAGGATACCATGATAGTACATATAAACATTTTGGTTCTGATACTCCACTACTTTTACATAGGTAGGATTGCATAAAAATTTCTTGTACTACATCCCTGGGTCACTACCTGAATACCATGAGGAAACCCAGGCTACTATCACTGATAACAATGAGTCGGATTACATCTACCTTGTCAAACACCTTTACCTAAATGGACTATGATATTCCTGCTTCCTAACTGGTGTGATACTACTATCCCCGCTGATGATCACGGAGGTGGTGTAGATCTCTACTCGCAATGTGCAAATGAAAATGTCCTAAAAAATAACAGTATATGCCCAATTCTAGTGAAATCTCTACATTCTAGTAGATCTTGTAAGAACATTGGTTTCATATTACATGGAATCCAATATGCGCGAAATATCATGGAATGATTATAATGGGGTTCCAGACTATTGTAACACCTCGGCGAAACCTTGAAGAAATAATTGCATAAACTAGAAGAAAAAAATAATATATTTGGGTTCTAAACCTACATGACATTCACCAATATCATACATCATATTTTTCTCTAGAATAAGGTCCTAGATAAAAATTTAATAAATATTAGTGAACCTGAATACGTTGACCTATGATCAGAAGGCGCATGACATCCCATCCTTGAATCTTCTAGTAGACATAAAATCCCCACCCTTTTAAGTAAGTGAAAACCACTATATCACGATAATGTGAGAAGAATACTCCATAATTTAGATATCTTCTAACTATAGGTTCATAAACTATATTTCTTTATTGTGTGTTAGGGTCATTGAATTTAAATTTTTATATAATATATTATGGAAAATATGCCTATAAAATATTATGATCAAAATATTCTTAGTTAATAAAATCCCTTGATCGATTATAATAAACATTAATAATATATCTTTATCCTAGACCCTATACTCTAGTGATATATCCAAATACTCAAATATAAAAATAATATCATTGAGACAGGAGTCAGCAGAACAGGTTCTGCCATCCCCTGAAAAGGTGGAAGGAGGTTGTTGCTGGAACTCCCGAGTCAACTCTACCAATGTCAGGGATGGTTGAGAAAAACATTTCATTGATTTAATTATACGTAAATATACCTCAATAACCATGGTGGTAGTTCTCATAATATGAATAGTATGAGGTTTCATGAGTGGAACTACAAAAGTAATCAATAGCAGCTCAGGGTCAACCACCTGCGGTGCATGGTCCTCACCAAAATCTGGTTGTATGACAAGATGATGTCATTGTGGTCTGATTCAATAATGACAAAAACATTTTACATAATCAAATTTAATATAAAATAGAGCATGGATAGATAAATATGATGGGTTTAAATCATTTCTACAGAAATGATCACCACTCTCTAACTGCTCTAAAATATTGGTTTATGTAGTAATGAAATGTCCATGACAGCCGTAAAAACTTATGAGACACTCCACTACCCACTCCATTTGACTGGAACAGGTCTAGGACTAGTATAAAATTTATAAAATAGATATTATATCCTTAAAAGTCATACACATTTTTAATTTTTTTCCTTTTGAAATAATAATATATAGTTAAACTATTGAGATATTTGAATAATCATTTAAAATCCATAAGGTCCCATACTCTTCATGATTGAAATAATTTAATCTACTTAATAGACAACATAACAAATTCAATTCCATGAAACCAATTGTGTATGGTGCAACGTTATGTACCAACTATATAATGTGTATTCTTTATCCTATTCCAAAAAATAGTGTAACGTTTAAGAATGAACTATAAGTGTCAATTATGTTTTCAAATTCACTGTATTAATATCAAAAAATTGACTACATATTAAAGGAACAAATAATATTAAACATGAATATAAATAAAAATATTGGATGTTTCATGGAAAATTAAAGGCATTTTAGTCCAATCGTTCATTTAAGTATGCATGTAACGCAGTGCCCAAATTTCTTTGGTCCATGTTATAGTTATTTCATAACATAAATGAAAATAATTTTAACATCACTAGACATTTTCATAACGCAATGGTGAATTCATATCAATATTTAATGTCAAAATAAATAACTATGTTTACCTGTTATTAGTAATTTGAGATACCCCTATACATGGTTTAGCTTCATATAGGGAAATGGTTGATAAAAAATCATATTAACTATTTGTATCTTATATATTAACAAAATATTAATTCAATGGAAAACAATCCCTCCAATACCACATTATGACATCCCGACATAGGATCCACATATCTTTTTCCCTTATCCAGTGGTTCACATGCTCTCAGGCACACATCCCTACACAAAAGATGATTTTGAGTAGAAGAGAGGTTGTGATGGTGGTAAAGTGGGGAGACCAAACACTCATATAAATGTGTAGAAACTCATACATAAAATTAAAAACATTTCCAGAATTATAATATTAACATACACTAGATGACTAGACAAGTAACAAATCATAGTGGAATCACATTCAAAAGATATAATAATAAACTATGGACGCACAAATAACTGAGTAACTAAATAATAATATCAAAATCCTCTAGGTAGTTTTTTATACATGGATGATGGGAATGATGACATTCAATGGGGATTATGGGGCAATCACATACAAAATTCTACTAAAATAACATTCAAAATACTACTCAACTAGTATCTTAAAAAATTTTATGTTACTTTTTCCATATGATAATGGATCCTATAAATAATATAAAACATCTATTGTGGTGTTCTTTCTATAATCCATACTTATAGAAAAATAGTCTACTCGAGCACCAATGGCTGCCTAAGTAGGGTGTGAGATTAAGTCCTAGTATCCACCAACAATGTTGTCCAGACATAATGCATCATATACTCTTAACTAAAAACCATGATGATATATCTGGAATAATCGAAAATGTTGGATATGAATATTACAAGCATGCTTAGGTTACTAAAGGAAAGAAAGTCACTCTACATTCTTAGGCTCATGTAGAAATGATTTTCTGATCTGTGAAATTATATATAGTAATAACATATACAGTATGGTTATGTTCTTCATATTAATATAAAGACTATATACATGGGGGAGTATGTAGCCATAAACATATAATACTAGTTGTTTTTAAACTATTCCATAATAATGTATTTCATAACCAATCTAAACAAGCCTATGATCTCATTAAAAAAGTCACATTACCTATATCTCATTTTGAGTCGGAGATTTCATGTTCATCACTCTATATGATGGGTGAGACTTCATGCCAAAAATCAATGAAAGGGATATGTGGCATCATGTCCATCGTCTAAATAGTGCAAATGGTGTGAGACATCATGCTCATAAATCGATTGAGGGAAGCATGAAAATTCATTCCCAAAAGAAACCTTAGCATAGTTTGATGACCTATAACAATGAATAATCACATTTATAATAATATTTCTAAGGAATTACATCTCATGAATTATATTAGTAAAGTGAAAATTAAAATAATTCATTAGAATAATTTGGTAATGAAAGAAACAATCGGTATGACCATCCCACAATTTTCTAGTAATATAAATTTAAACCACAAAATCATTTTATAGAAGGAAAACCTCTATGAATCATTCCACCCAATAAATTAACACCATTTAATTAATCAAAACATTTATATTCAATTAAAGGGTTCAATGAATAACATAAGATGCACGACAATCAATTAGTAAATTTACAACAATGGAAACTCAATTTATAAGATAAGACAAGTAAATATGATGTTCCTTAGGATTTCATAATCAATAAAAATTCGGATATTGCAATTAAAACCCAATTTTATAACTTATAAGGTGTTCCTGGTGTTTGATAAAATAAATTAACGGGGCAGTTCTAGATGGTACACCCATGGTGTGTCCATCATTGAAGTTGACATCCTATAATTAAAGAACAATTATCCTTAGGAGTATAATAAGGAGACTATATCAAATATTAAATAATAAAATCATTATAAAAAAAGGCACAGAAAAGGCCAACATTCCCAAAACAATAATGGCTATAAAAATGTTATTTTTAAGGAAAAATAATTGACCACCTTCCTTTGGGTAATTGATGACTCCCTATATTATAGAGGCCTTAGATTCAATGCACATTGATAGAAAATGAAGTGACAGTCTAGAAACCGTATAATACGAAAAAGTACATTTCACCTAATATAGATATAGATCTGATGATGAAAAAATAATTGGAGAAAGATGAATGAATATCTCACCTCAAGCTATCAAACTATTCTGACATCTCATTATTTAATCTTTGGATCAGATAGTTATTGAATCAACTAGGTTGAGTAATATGAGAGCTCAGGGAAGGGGAAGATGAGGGAGTCTAAAAGGGAATGAGGAAAATGAATAGGGACACTAAATTATTTTCATTAATGGTAAATCATAAATTTCACCAAAAATAGGTGTTAACCATTTGGTTGGATGGTTTGGATAAATAGTGTGCCAAAAATGCTCATCCACTACATATGAAGATACCACACATGGATAAGGATCATGATTTCTCAAACAATGTGATATGCATGTGAAATTCCTATATCCATCTTTTTTATTTTTTCTCATGGGTCTGTGCCTTAGGTATCACAGTTTTAGATAAACTTTGCAGCCTCCTACTACTTAAAGGGGCCACACATGATTACCCCACAGGATTAAAACTAATCATTTTGTAACCATGATGTCCACCCTGTTTTATGATTTTTCAAGAAATCTATGCTTGGTAAATTAATTGGATAAACCTAAGACATTCTATAGGCCATACTTCATATTTAAAAACATTAAAAAATGGACTAAAACTAAAAAATGAGTCATGTAACACCCCACAAAATTTAAATAGTAATTTATCTTAGTTATGTATTTATTTAATGATTGTTTCTATATATAAAGAAAGGTTTTAATGAATGGGTTTACAAAACTAAAATATTATTTTCTTGAAATATTATTTTAGTTTTAAAAAAAAATTTAAGTTAAAATATATTCTTTATTTAATTTTTTGAATATATTATTGTTATACAGCATAATTTTTTTAACATGGTATTAAATAATTTTAGAAAAGGTATTTTAATATAAATATAATTACTTGGTCTTTTTTTGTAAAAATATATGAATCAAATAATTACATTTGTTTGAAACCCAAAATTATTTCATTTTAACACACAAATAATTAAATTTATGATAGTAATTATAATATTACCATTATTTTGAAATAAATATAATTTTATTTAATATTTTAGTGATAATAATAATAATAATAATAATAAATATTTGTGAAACATAGTTTTTAAAAAATTATTATTATTAATATATCTAAATATAATGTGTGTGTGTATATATATATATATTAAAATGTTATAGAAAAACAATATGTATGTAAAATGTTTTTTATGGAAATGTGGTGTTTACAAAATAAAAATGGAATAAGAGAATTAAAAAATAATGAAAAAGTAAACAAAATGATGTCACAAATAAATATAAACAAATATGAAATGATTGAAAAATAATAATAATAAATAATATAGTATAATGGATACATGAGAGAGAGTCATGGAATTAACAACAAAGTCAAAAGGTGGATTTCTTTTCAGGAAAAAATACTGTGTGGAAAATTTAGAGAAAAATTGTTTGAATTAATTATAAAAAATTAATTTCATTTTCTATTTTGTTAAAATAAAAGAATATTTATTTAATATGTTAAACAAAAAAAAAACTTCCACATCAAATATTAATAAATACTAATGACTTTAAAAATGATTAAAAAAACAAACAATGGTTGCGTGGTAGCGTGTCAAACACATCATTTGAAATTTTAGACAAAATAGAAAAAATAAAATATACTTTGAACTTAAAAAAATGTGTAAAAAAGTAATGATTTCCCATCATTCAAAAAGTGGAAAAATTAGATGATTAAAAAAATATTAATAATAAAAAAAATGTTTATCGAGATGTTATTTTTGATTCATTGTTTATTTTTAAAATAAGATTTTATTATTTAACTTCTCCCAGAAGATTTAGATTGATTTATCTCCTTTATAAATTTGGGTAACTCATCTATAATGTTTAGAATACCTGACAATATTCCTCCCAAATCAAAAATTTCTTTTTACTCGAAAAATGCAGTCGCTCAGTCCATCATTTGATCCAAACCTAGGTATGGGTGTACTTTAGTTTTTCAAACTATGTTTGTTAGATCTATATATGTGTATATATACATATATACACATATATAACTCATTAATATATATATATATATATATATATGAGTCAAGAGATTATGTCTTAAATATTAAATCTAAAACATAGGTAAGGCATTATTTAATTTTACCTCTTAATGTTGGGTATTTTTTAGTGTTTTAATCTAATTCCTTTTATTCATGTTTTAATTTTCAAGGATATATGTATAAATGCATCAATCTACGTATCTTATTTTCATAATTTATAACAAATGTGAATTTTTATTTTTATACGGAGGATTAAATTATATTTTTGTCAAAAAAAATTTATTACATATATATGTATATATACATATATGTGTATAACTAAAAAAGATTATATTCTGAACATATAATGAAAAAGAGATCATATATTATTAGTATTTCTATTACAATTGTAATGAATTATTTTTAATTTTTAATTTTCATTTTAATTCATTGTAGTGTAGTGAGTTTAATTATTCTATTATGTTTTGATATTCTATATTTAATGAATATATTATGTTAATAAAATTATGTTTTAATAAATTTTTCAAAATGTATATTATTATTTATAATATTTATTTTTTAATTTGATTTCATATTTTTATTCCAACAGATATTCTCATTTATCGACATTTTCTAAAACATGAATTTTTATTCTTGATGAAGAGTATTTTAGATTTAAATTTATATGTATATATATATATGTATGAAATGTTTATATTCATATATATATATATATATAATGCGAGAAAATGTTTATTTAAACATTATAATATTTATTGTCTTGTTTTTAAAAATGCACATATCATGTCATCATGTTGTTTTAAAAATAAGGTAATCACATCTGCATATAATCATGGCCATGAATTTTTCCAAAATATTGACATACCTGGTATTCATAGTAAATTAATAATTTCAGTTTAAATATTATCTATTAAATCCAATATTAATAAGTACATGGATTTCATTTGAAGTGTTTTATTTATAATGTTACCTTTTTCGTTTTTATGGGAGAAACCTAATTATTAATTATTATTATTTTATGATGATCAGCTATTTATATGGATATCATGGGTATTACATGAATGAGATTTTGAACATATGTACAGATCATGAAAAGGTTATAGTGTAACATCCTAGGTAAATAAAGAATAAATCATTTTCATTTTTATTAATATTTATGAATTAAATATTAATTTTACTTTAAAGGGGTTTCTATGTTCAATAGCGTACCTGATAAGCAACAAAGAGTTTCTTTGAAATCTTACATTGCACACTAGTAATAAAATAATATTATTTTAAATGGTAGTTAACACGTAGTCGTTGTATTGGGGGTAATGAATGGAAATAACTAAAATATGATTATGTAGGTTTGTTAAATGTTTTTACATTTATCCAATAAAAGATAAAGCCTTAAAATACGAAAAGAATTCAATTTTAGGCATATATACTCTAATTTTCACTAAAGGTTCACTTATCGCCTTTTGATGGTGAACCGTCATTAAATATAGTTTTTGTAACTCTTATACATTCTATTGGACCAAATAAAATTCTTCTTTAGAATAGTGACATCAAAATTTACTTTGTGTGAATTTTTGGTATTTTTCTGATAAAGTTCTTTTTATAATGAGTACTGAAAAATGTTGTATTTTAATTCAAAAACCTCTTTTTAATCTAATTTATTTATTTTATTATATTATATTTTAAATTGGTTTTAAATTTCAATTAGAATATATTTATACCATTTAATCCAATAGTGGTCGTTGAAATTAATTTCACTTTGAAATTGGACTTAAAATAGTGTCAATCTTTTGATACTTATTGTTTCATAACAACACACTATTTTCTCTGACAGTGGTAATGAATTATTAAATTAATTAATGTAACTTATTTTTTTTGAATTTTGTAAAATAGACATCATTTTTGAATTCGGAATATCAAATATAGCTTAGGGTGATGTTTTAGTATTTTTCTGGAAAACTTCAATTTTTTATGAATAGTAAAACCACTAAGTGGTACTTATAAAAACTTATTTTCCATTCAAATGATATTTTACCACCTCTGTGTTTTTAATTTCAAAAATCCGACATACATGGTTGTAATTAAGAAGTAAAATGTGGTTCAATGGGATTAAAATAATTTTTTGGTGAATAGTGACTTTTACGTTTTTAATCCCGATTAGAGGTTATTAGTGTAGTTTACGATAAAAATAGTGTTTTAATAATATGAAATGACCTAGACACATGTCCTACCCTTATTTTATGTGTCATGGCCGACCGAGACAATCCATGGTTCAACTTGGGGACCCCATGGAGCCACATTGGTAGGAAAATGTCATTAATTCCTTTTTATTTAAAGTTAAAATAAAAATGCCACAAACATGAGTTATTTTACTAAGACAATTTTTAAATGGGGTTATTCAAGTAATATTTTTGACTATAAATATTAATTAAAAAGATAAAAAAATTTCCTACATCATGATATTTTTTTTGTAATTTTTAGACACTAAATAAGTTAAATTATTTACAACACAATGATGATGCAGCGATTACCTCATTATTTAACGATTTAAATAAAATTAAAAGATAAAGTAAAATAAAAGACCTACACATGTAAAAAACCTATTGGATGGGTTTATTTAGAACTCTTATCACCTTATCCTTGAAATATATAATTTTGGATCCTTTTAAATCCGAAAATCATTTTATAATAAAGTAACCTTTTATAACATTCCAAGAGTGCCCCTCCTCTCCTCTTATAAAAGGCCCCCACCTCTACCATCTTACCCACACCTCTCAAGCCTTTTGCTCAGCCAGACCCTGCCCATTATGTCTATCCACATCCCTCTATTACTCCTTGAAGCCTCACATAGGTCATAATTCTTCCCAAGGAATCCTTTGAGCTCAAATCAAAAAGATTTACCTATTTTAAAGGTAGTGTTTTATCTTGTGTTCATATTATTTATTTTTCTTCTCCAACCCTCTAAACTATTTTAATTCCTTTATTTTGTAACAAAACCAGTATCTTCAATATACTAGGATGTTTTTATAAGAAGTATTCAAGCTACACTTACACACACCTACATCTAATGGTTATAGAACATACAGTTTCTGTGGATGGAGAATTTCTGCCTCATGAAACGATTTTTGTTCAACACTCATATAACACCTTCAAAGGTGTCCATTAAGATGTCACTATATTTATATATGATTTATAATATGTTTATGTTTTACTGAAGCTTCTTTATTTTTCATTTATGACATACATTTATGTTATCTATTATGGGTAAACGTGATATCTTCATTTTAGGAAGTGCGGACTACCGCCCCCTCAAAGTGATTTGATTTGTTAATACCGTATGTGGGGAGTATAAAGGATGTAATTAATGATATTATATATGATATTATATTGGAATTATAATATACCTTTATATCATTATTATTCTATTCCATAAAAGACGAAATAGAAATGAAAGTAGCGTTCATGCGTACGTATGGCTTACCGTCTCCAGGAACGGTGCATTTCATTTCTTACCACTAAACCGTATGTAATATTATAAATTCATGTATATACCGGATGTATATGATATATATGATATCTAAATCATTATTATAACTCTGGATATAATGGATACGTGAACAACTTTTAATTATAAAGAGTTTATTTTTGACTAAAGTACCAATGATCATTAAAATGACCGTTATTAACTTAAATAATTACATAGTGTTAATGACATTGTAATAAGTGCTATAAAAGGAATAATGAACTTTTAAAAGGTTCTTAATAAAGTATAAATTAACTCAAGTTTATTATTCAGGAGGTTAAAGAACGATCGAGTCAAGTCGGACCCAAGGTATGGGACTTCATCTCAATCTCCTTTCATTGAGGCATATTTTTGTTTTATACACGACCTTCATTTATATGGTGTATAAACCTTTTTGAAGTTTAAGTTTATCCAAAAGGAATATTTTTATACGAAGTGTTTTACTAAATGACAAAAGGGAATGTTTTTGTCGTACGTATGCGGTGACAACTACTTCTCCGCCGTCGTGACCATTATTTGAGCATCGGCTTCCTCTACAAGCCATACCTTTTTTTTAAATGGAAAATAAATACCATGTTTTACATATATTTTATTTTGGTATTGAAAATGGTTTTCATAATGTTTCTATTATATCAATGTGTTGTATTGATATCTTGTGATTGAAATGTGGAAATGTTAGGTTTCCTTTATGCATGTTTTATGTGATATGATTATGCTATGGTTCGTGGGCATTATTATGAAGACGGGTGGTTCCGTGATAAACTAAGGGTGGGTGAGCCCGATATAGCTCTCAAATGCATTGGGTAACATTAAGGGGTTAAACTTTGAGGTTTCTCCATAGTGATTTAGGGAATATACTGTGATGGGTACTCCAAACGTAACCAAGAGGGTTAATCCCTACGTAAGAATGTTATGAATGCCTGAAGTTACCTTTATGTCATATGATTTCTATGATTTATTCATGATTTGATGAGGTATATTAATGTTCTTATGTTTTATGGGTAAAGTATGTTTCATTCTTATGTGTACATGTACTCATGTTTCCTTTCCATATTTTTATATCCCTTACTGAGCTTTTTATGCTCATCCAATGTTTTAGAAATGTTTTTCATAGATGAAGGTAAATGTACATGGTATGATGATAGTGTCAAGGAAGTGTCAATAAAGAATCCATGTTTTATTTTAAATATGTTTCCATTGATGGGAAAAATGAATACAATCATTTATGTAACCACTTTGTTTAAATGTGGAATGTAATGCATGTTTTATGATCTAATTCTCTATAACTCTAAACCTAAAAAGATCCTCAATGTGTAATCTTGTAATAACTCAAGATTAAGTAAGGTTTAAGGTTGGGGCCTTATAGTTGGTATCAGAGGTCGGTTTAGATATCTTTAGGAGTTAGAAATATATTAAATGATTATCCAAATATTTTTATGGGAAAATTGGAATGATATAGCATTTGAAGATTACCATGTTACTTTATCTAAGACATGTTTGTTCAGAATGGTTTTCCACAGAGGAAATAGGGAAGCAGTGCTTGGAAGGCATACAAAAGGAAATAACCTTCTGAATCAGCATCCTGAGATGGTTGGAATTGGAACTAAACAGTTTGTTGCAGTAATGGCGCAGTTGACTCAAGCGGTAAATGGTGGTGGTATCCATGCACGAGATCAGCCAGATCAACTGTAGAAGAACATGTCAGTGGTGGAACATTTCATGAGGCAACATCCCCCATCATTCAGAGGAGCATATGACGCTATACTAGCTGAAGGGTGGAATAAAGCACTGGAGAAGATTTTCGATGTCATGGGGTGTTCAGACAATCAAAAGGTTAGTCTTTCTATTTACCGTTTGGAGGGTGAGGCAGATCAGTGGTGGTCGATGGTTAAAAATATCAGGGACGCTGATGAGATTGATTCTCTCGACTGGGATGAATTCAAAGGTATGTTTCTTGAGATGTATTTTCCTAATGTTTTTCTACTTAGGATGGAAAAATAATTCTTGGAATTGAGGAAAGAGGAAGACTCAGTGGCTGCCTATGAAGAAAGGTTCACCCGATTGGCAAGGTATGCTCCAAATTTTATCCGAGACCTTGATAGTAAAATCAATCATTTTTACTCAGGATTAAAGCCAAAATATCGAAGGGCATTGGCTTCTCGTGAGTTTAAAAGTTATGAAAATATTATTCGATGTTCTGAGAAGGTGGAAATGGAGTTTGCCGGTGATCAAGTGTTCTATAACAACCAACAGAATAAGAGACCGAGGTGGCAGGAGAAAGGGAAGAATTCTTCAAAAAAGTTTGATGGTAAGAAATCTAAGTTTCCATTTTGTGATAAATGTTGGAAAAGGCATGCTAGGGAATGTCTTCTGAATTTTGAAACGTGCTACTGATGTGGTAAGATGGGACATAAGGCTCGTGATTGCACTGAAAAATATCAAGGTGATGGTAAGTCCAAATTTGATTTACAGTTTGTGAAATTTTTTAAGTGCTACGAGATGGATCACTATGAAAATGAGTGTCCGACAAAGAGCTTGAGTGATGGGAAGCAGTTAGACTACAAGAAGAAAGGGGTGGTGAAATCCTTTGCAACTACTTCAGCAGAATTCGGGCCAACAAATGAAGTTTTATCTGGTACTTTGTTTGTTTTGTCAGATTATGCTAGTGTGTTGTTTGATTCGGGGTCTACACATTCTTTCATCTCTGAAATCTTTTCTAGTAAAATGGGAATACCATCTCATGAAATGACTCCTAAACTTTTGGTAAAATCACCTGGGGGAAATGTTGAGGCAAAAATAATTTATAAGATTCTTCCTATCTTTATCTGTGCAAAGAACCTACTTTCAAACCTTATTGTTTTACCTCTATTAGAGTTTAATGTAATCTTGGGTATGGATTGGATCTCTGTTTACCATGCTAAGATTGACTATAGAGCTAAAGAAGTTTTTTTTCAGAAAGACTTTCAGTTTATGTACAAGAATGAACCCTTACTGTTGATAACATATCAATATGCCAAGAAACTTGTAAAATATAGAAATGAATGTTACCTTGCACACATTGTTAAAATTAACGGAACTATTCAGATTAATGATGTGCCAGTGGTAAATGAGTATCCTGATGTTTTTCGTGGTGATTTACCTGGAATAATACTATATCGGGAAGTTGAGTTTACTGTATACTTAGTTCCTGATGCTAAGAAAATTTCAAAACCCCCTTATCGAATGGCTCAAATTGAACATTTAGAGTTGAAGGAGTAATTGCATGATTTATTAGAGAAAGGTCTCATTCGACCTAGCACATCACCATGGGGTGCTCTTGTTTTATTTGTTAAAAAGAATGATTGTTCTATGAGACTTTGCATTGATTATAGAACCTTGAATAACATCACTGTTAAGAACAAATATCCATTTCCTCATATCGACGATTTGTTTGATCAGCTCCAGGGAGCTTAGTATTTTTCAAAGATTTACCGGAGATCGGGGTACCATCAGTTGAAGGTAAAGGAAGAAGATATTCCTAAGACCGCATTTCGTACAAGATATGGCCATTATTATATTTTAGTAATTCCTTTTGGGCTATCCAATGCACCTGCTGTATTCATGGACTTAATGAATAGAATTTTCCATGAGTTCTTGGATAAGTTTGTGGTTGTTTTCATTGATGATATTTTGGTGTTTTCTAAAAGTAAAGAGGAGCATGAAATACATTTAAGGGTTATTTTGAAAACCTTAAAAGAAAATAAATTGTATGGGAAATTAAGCAAGTGTGATTTTTGGTTGCAACAAATTTCATTCCTTGGTCACAATGTTTCTAAAGATGGGATAACTGTTGATCCTGAAAAAACAAAGGTTGTTGAAGAATGGCCAAGACCCACAAATGTAACTGAGATTCGTAGCATCCTTGTTTTGGCAGGCTATTACGGAAGGTTTGTTAGAAATTTTTCACGATTATCTAGTCCAATGACTAAGATAACTCGGAAGGGTGTTAAGTTTATCTGAACAAAAGAATGTGATGATTGTTTTCAGGAACTGAAGAGAAGATTGGTGAATGCTCTAGTTTTGGCACATCCTTCCAAGAATGGTGAGTTTGTTATCTACAGTGATGCTTCATTGAAAAGACTTTGTTGTGTCCTAATGTAGAATTATCAGGTAATTTCTTATGCTTCACGTCAGTTGAAAACTCAGGAGGTAAATTACCCTACACATGATTTAGAATTAGTTGCTATTGTTTTTGCTCTAAAACTTTGGAGGCATCATTTGTATGGAGTAAAGTGTGAAATGTATAATGATCACAAATGTTTAATGTATATATTCACTCAGAAATAATTGAACATGAGATAGATGAGATGGATAGAATTAATCAATGATTATGATTGTACAATTTATTACCATCCGGGAAAATCAAATAAAGTGGCTGATGCTTTGAGTCGAAAAGGTAATGCTTCATTAACAATGTTGCATTTGGAACGTGATCCTTTGGTTATGAATTTGATGAACTTTGGCATAGAAGTTTTTGGTGCAGGATGTCCTTCTGTTTTGTTTCAGTTATCAGTGATATCTTCTCTATTAGACAGAATTAAGAAAGCCCAGAAGTAAGACAGCGAGTTGCAGAAAACGGTAGAGATGGTTCAGAAGGGTAAGTTGCTTGAATTCAACATTGATAATGATTTTGTTTTGAGATTTGGGAAGAGATTGTGTGTGCCGTGTGATTCACAGTTAAAGAGAGATTTTTTATGTGAAGCTCATAGATCTCTGTTTTCAATCCATCTTGGCATTACTAAGACGTATAGAGATCTTCGGGAGTATTACTGGTGGGACGAAATGAAAAGAGATATTGATGATTTTATTGTAAAGTGTTTGACCTTTCACCATTTTAAAGCAAAGCTGATGTTAACAAAAGGGATGATTTAGCCTTTACCAGTACCAGAATGAAAATAGGAAAATATATCCATGGACATCGTTGCGGGATTGCCGAAGACACCTCGAGGTAATAATGCAATCTTGGTTATTGTTGATCGCTTGACTAAATATTCTCATTTCCTTTCTATACGGGATACTTTTTCCCTAGATCAACATTCCCATTTGTATCACAATGAAATAGTCAGGTTACATGGAGTTCCTCTCTCCATTGCATCTGATCGTCATCCCAGGTTCACTTATAACTTTTGGAAAGGCCTTCAGAAGTCGTTGGGTACTGAATTACATGTTATTATAGCTTTTCCTCCTCAATCAGATGGGCAATCAGAATGAACAATTCAGACTTTGGAAGATATGCTACGTTCTTGTTCGATGGATTATCAGGGAAGTTGGTACCAATATCTTATTTTTGGTTGAGTTTTCATATAATAACAGTTTTCATTCCAGGATACAGATGGAACCATATGATGTGTTATATGGGAAGCGGTGTCGAACTCCAGCTTTCTAGGATGATGTGGGTGAAAGGAAGATGATGGGGCCAGAATTGGTGGAAGAGTTGGCAGAAAAAGTTCATCTTATACAGAAACAAATGAGAACAGCTCAGAGTAGGAATAAGAGTTATGTAGACAATATGAGGAAGGATTACTCTTTTGAGGATGGTGATCATGTTTTTCTCAAAGTCTCACCATGGAAATCTGTGATGCGATTTGGTAAGAAATGAAAGCTGAGTCCAAGGTTCATTGGACCATATTAAATTCTGGAGAGAGTTGGATCAGTTTCTTACCGAGTGGCTTTACCCCCGAGTTTATCTCAGGTACACAATGTTTTTCATGTTTCAATGTTAAGTAATTACATTCCAGATCTATCTCATGTTTTGAGTCTAGAGGTAGTTCAGCTGGAAGAGAACCTATCTTCCGAGGAACAAACAGTCCAGATACTTGACCATAGAGAGCAAGTGTTTTGGAATAAGGTAATTCACTAGGTAAAGGTTTTCTGTACAAACCATATGGTTGAAGAGGCAACATGGGAATCTGAAAATGCTATGAGGGATAAATACCTCCACTTATTTTGATATGTGAATAAAATTGCGAGAACGCAATTGCCAAAAGGGGGAAGGATGTAACATCCCAGGTAAATAAAGAATAAATCATTTTCATTTTTATTAATATTTATGAATTAAATATTAATATTAATTTAAAGGGGTTTCTATGTTCAATAGCGTAACCGATACGCAACAAAGAGTTTCTTTGAAATCTTACGTTGCACACTAGTAATAAAATAATATTATTTTAAATGGTAGTTAACACGTAGTCGTTGTATAGGTGGGAATGAATGTAAATAACTAATATATGATTATATATTTTTGTTAAATTTTTTTACCTTTATCCAATAAAAGATAAAGGCTTAAAATACAAAAGGAATTCAATTTTACGCATATATAATATAATTTTCACTAAAGGTCCAATTATCGCCTTTTGATGGTGAACCGTCATTAAATATAGTTTTGGTCACTCTTATTAATTATATTGGGCCAAATAAAATTCTTTTTTAGAATAGAGACATCAAAATTTACTTTGTGTGAATTTTTTGTATTTTTCCGATAAAGTTCATTTTTTAATGAATAGTGAAAAATGTTGTATTCTAATTCAAAACCTCTTTTTAATCTAATTTATTTATATGATTAGATTATATTTTTAATTGGTTTTAAAGTGAAATTAGAATATATTTTTTCCATTTAATCCAATAGTGGTAGTTGGAATTAATTTCACTTTGAAATTGGACTTAAACTAGTGTCAATCTTTTGATACTTATTGTTTCATAAACACACGCTCTTTGCTCTGACAGCGGGAATTAATTATTAAATTAATTAATGTAACTTATATGTTTTGAATTTTTTAAAATAGGCATCATTTTTGAATTTGGAATATCAAATATAGCTTAGGGTGATGTTTTGGTATTTTTCTGAAAAACTTTAGTTTTTGATGAATAGTGAAACCACTAAGAGGTACTTATAAAAACTGATTATCCGTTGAAATGAAATTTTACCACCTCTGTGTTTTAAATTTCAAATATCCTACATACATTATTTTCATTAAGAAGTAAAATGTGGTTCAATGGGATTAAAATAATTTTTTGGTGAACAGTAAATTTTATGTTTTTAATCGCGATTAGAGGTAATTAGTGTAGTTTTGGTAAAAATAAAGTTTTAATAATATGAAATGACCTATAAACATGTACTAAACTTATTTTATGTGTCATGGCCGACCAATACAATCAATGGTTCAACTTGGGGACCCCATGGAGCCACATTGGTAGGAAAATGACATTAATTTCTTTTTATTTAAAGTTAAAATAAAAATGTCACAAACATGAGTTTTTTTACTAAAAATTTTTTTAAATGGGGTTATACAGGTCATATTTTTTACTATAAATATTAATTAGAAATATAAAAAGATTTCCTATATCATGATATTTATTTTTATAATTTTTAGACACTAAATAAATTAAATTATTTACGACACCATGATGATGCAGCGATTACCTCATTATTTAATGATTTAAATAAAATGAAAAAATAATGTTAAATCTAAGACCTACACATGTCAAAAACCAATATTATGGGTTTATTTAGAACTCTTATCACCTTATCCTAGAAATATATAATTTTGGGACCTTTTAAATCCGAAAAGCATTTTATAATAAAGTAACCTTTTATAACTTTCCAAGAGTGCCCCTCCTCTCCTCTTATAAAAGGCCCCCAACTCTACCACCTTACCCACACCTCTAAAGCCTTTGGCTCGGCCACCACCTACCCATTTTGTCTCTCCACATCCCTCTCTTACTCCTTGAAGCCTCACTTAGGGAATAAGTCTTCCCAAGGAAGCCATTGAGCTCAAATCAAAAAGAGTTACCCATTTTAAAGGTAGTGTTTTCTCTTGTGTTCTTATGTTTTGTTTTGCTTCTCCAACCCTATAAAATATTTTTATTCCTTTATTTTTTAACAACACCAGTATCTTAAATATACTAGTATGTTTTTATAAGAATTATTAGAGCTACACTTACACACACCTACATCTAATGGTGAATGAACAAACTGTTTCTGGGGATGGAGAATTTCTGCCTCACGAAACGATGATTGTTCAACACTCATATAACACCTTAAAAGGTGGACATTAAGATGTCACTATATTTATATATGATATATAATATGTTTATGTTTTACTTAATCTTCTTTATTTTTCATTTATTACATACCTTTATGGTTTCCATTATGGGTAAACGTGATATCTTCATTTTATGAAGTGCGGACTACAACCCCCTCAATGTGATTTGATTCATTAATTCCATATGTGGGACGTATAAACGATGTAATTAATGATATTATATATGATATTATTCTGTAATTATAATAGACATTTATTTCATTATGATTCCATTCCATAAAATACGAAATAGAAATGAAAGTAGCATTCATGCGTACGTACGGCTTACCGTCTCTATGAACGGTGTATTTCATTTATTATTTCTAAACGTTATGTAATATTATAAATGCATGTATATACTAGATATATATGATATATATGATATATACATCATGAGTATAACTTATTATATAATGGATACATGAAGAACTTGTAATTATAAAGAGTTTATTTTTGACTCAAGTACCAATGATCGTTAAAACGACCGTTATTAACTTAAATAAATACATAGTGTTCATGACATGGTAATAAGTGCTATAAAAGGAAGAATGAACTTGAAAAAGGATATTAAAAAAGTATAAATTAACTCATGTTTATTATTCAGGAGGTTAAAGAAAGATCGAGTCAAGTCGGACACGAGGTATGAGACTTCGCCTCAATCTACTTTCATTGAGGCATATTTTTGTTTTATACAAAACCTTCTTTTATACGGTGTATAAACCCCTTTGACTTTTACGTTTATCCAAAAGGAATATTTTTATATGAAGAATTTTACTAAATGACAAAAGGGAATGTTTTTGTCGTACGTAAGGGGCGACAACGACTTCTCCGCCTCCATGACCATTATTTGAGTTTCGACTTCCTCTACAAGCCATACATTTTTTTAAATGAAAAATAAATACCATGTTTTTCTTTTATTTTATTTTGGTATTGAAAATGGATTTCATAATGTATCTATTATATCAATGTGTTGTATTGATATCATTAGAATAAAATGTGGAAATTTTATGTTTTCTTTATACATGTTTTATGTGATACGATTATGTTATGGTTCTTGGCCATTGTTATGAAGACGGGTGGTTTCGTGATAAACTAAGGGAGGGTGAGCCCGATATAGCTCTCCAATGCATTGGGTAACACAAAGGGGTTAAACGTTGAGGATTCTCTGAAGAGATTTAGGGAATATACTATGATGGGTATTCCAAACGTAACCAAGAGGGTTACTCTCTACGTAAGAGTGTTATGAATGCCTCAAGTTACATTTATGTATTATGATTTCTATGATTTATTCATGATATGATGTGGTATGTTAAAGTGCTTATGTTTTATGGGTAAAGTATGATTTCATTCTTATGTATATATGTACTCATGTTTCCTTTCCATATTTTTTTATCTCTTACTGAGCTTTTTATTCTCATCCCATGTTTTTGAAATGTTTTTCACAGGTCAAGGGAAAGGTACATGATATGATGATAGTATCAAGGAAGTGTCAAGAAAGAATCCATGTTTTATTTTAAATATGTTTCCGTTGATGGAAAAAATGAATACTATCCTTTATGTAACCACTTTGTTTAAATGTGGAATGTAATGAATTTTTTATGTTCTAATTCTATAAAACACTAAACCTGAAAAGATCCTCAGTGTGTAATCTTGTAATAACTCAAGATTAAGTATGGTTTAAGGTTGGGGCCTTATATATGGTATGGGTTTTTGGTTGTAACCAAACTGACAATTGTTATGAATTTTCATATACGTATATATATATATTTATATGTACTCACTTATATATTTTGAAATGTTTAATTAAATTCAGTTTTATGTTTTCAATGTTAAATCCTCCGGTCAAAATATATACATATGTAAAGCAAGATTAAAATTTCATTAGAAAATCCAGCACTTGAACCTTGTGAATATTGAACTTCATATGGGAGTGAACACATCCTTCGCTAAGTGGGTAGGCCCAGACCGCATTCAATGATACATGTGGCCCAGAATAGAGTTTTTTTTCATAATATTGGTTACTATTTTTAGAATAACACTGGAATATGTTTAAGCCGGTTTTGAGCATATTTATTCATCAAATCATCGCATTATTATTTTTATGGCGTAACAAATTTCAAATGATGTTTCCAAAAGATATATATATATATATAATGGTATTTTCAATTTATAATTTTGAAAATATTTTTTTTAAAAGGATTTATCGAAGGTTGTAAAACAACTTACTGATCATATTTTTGTGCTCACCCATTTGTTTTAAATGATTTTTTACTGGAAGAGTAGAATTTCTGATGGTGTTTGATTCCCTTATAGACTTAGTGTGAAACGTGTTTTTGGTTATTTTATTTTATTATGTTTCAATTATGATAATTTTAAAGGTTGTATCTAATTTTACAGAACCTAGACCAGTGAAGGTTCCTCTGCAATGTAATTTTTATGGTTGGGTACTTATAATTGGAATTAGAGGAATAGTCTGGACAACTATGGAGATTTGATGTTGTCGAGTATAAGAGTTTAATGGTTCTAGTATTTTTTTCCTTCTTAATTACGAAGATAGAAATTTGGGATTCTTGTAATCATATGAAATGAATTGTGAGGATGCAAATTTTTTTAGGGGAGAATAATGTAGCACCCCAAGAAATTTATCTAGTAATTTATCATTGTTAATTATTATATTTATTGATTGTTTCTATATATCCAGAAATGTATTAATGAATGGGTTTACAAAACTCAAATATTATTTGCAATAAATATTAATTTTTTTTTAAAATTTTTTTTATGTTATTAAAGATTCTTCATTTAATTTTTTGAGTATATTATTATTATACGAAATAATTTTTATCGTGGAATTAAATAATTTTAAAAAAGGATTTTATTATAAATATCATTATTTGGTCTTTATTTTGTAAATATATAAGAATAAAATAATTTATTTATTTTGAAACCTAAATTTATTTCATTTTGACACACAAATAATGAAATGTGTGATTGTAATTATAAAATTACCATTATTTTGAATTAAATATTATTTTTTTAATATTTTTATGATAATAATATTAATAATAGTAATAATAAATATGTGTGAAAATTTAATTTTAATAAAATTATTATTTTAAATATATCAAAGTATATTGTGTATATATATATATATATTTTACATGTTTTAGAAAAACAATATATATATTAATTTTTTTTAATAAAATGTGGTGTTTACAAAAAATGGAATAAGAGAATAAAAATAAGAATGAAAAAGAAAACAAAATTATGTAACAAATAAATATAGAAAAATGTTTAAATTATTTGAAAAAATAATAATAAATAATATATTATAATTTCTATATGAGAGAGAGGCGTGGAATTAATAAAAAAGTCAAAAAGTGGATTTCTATTTAGGGGAAAAATGGTGCGTGGGAAATTTTGGAAAAAATGGCTTGAATTGTTTATAAAAAATGTATTTCATTTTATTTTTTGAAAAAATAAAAATTTATTAATTTAATATATTAAACAAAACAAAAAATCCACATCAGCTATTAATAAACATGAAAAACATTTAAAAAATGATTTCAAAACATGGAATTGTATCATGGTATCATGTAAAACATGATATTTGAAATGTTAGACAAAATAGAAAAGATAAAATATATTTTACACATAAATAAAGTGTAAAAACGAGATGATTGCACAAATAGTAAAAAAGTGGAAAATGAGATGATAAAAAATGAAATAGTAATAAAAATATACAAAAAATATTTACTGGGATTTTATTTTTGATTCATTGTTTAGTTTTAAAATAATATTTCATTCATCAGCTTATCATAGAAGATTTATTATTATTTATCTCCATTATAAATTTGGTGAACTCCTTCATAATGGTCAGAAGACGCGACTATATTCCTCCCAAAAATCCAATTTCATTCTGCTCGAAAAACTCACCTGCTCAGTCCATCATTTGATTCAAACCAAGGTAATGGTGTATTTATGTTTTATAAACAATTTTTGTTACATATATATCTGTGTGTATATATACATATATAACCATATATAAGTCATTATTTTAAATATATATTTGTGTGTGTCAAGATATTAGGTCTTAAATATTAAATCAAAAACCTATGTAAGACATTATTTAATTTTTCCTCTTAAAGATGTGTGTTTTTTTGGGATTTAATCTCATTCCATCTATTCAGGTTTTAATTTTCAATGATATGTGTATATATGCATCCATATAGATATTCAATTTTAATAATTTATAACAATTGTGAATATTTATTTTTATGAAAAGGATTGAATCATATTTTTGTTAATATTTGTTTAATACATATATATTTATGTATACATATATATGTATAAATAACATAGATTATATTCTGATCTTATAATGAAAAAGAGATAATATATTTTTAGTATTTAGATTACAAATAAAATGAACTATTTTTAATTATTAATTCATGTTTTAATTCACGATTTTGTATTGTGTATAATTATTCTATTACATTTTGATATTATGAATTAAATGAATATGTCATGTTAATAGTAATTATGTTTTAGTAAATATATCACAATGTATTTTATTATTTATAATGTTTATTTTTTAATTTTATTTCATATTTAATATTCCAATGAATATTCTAATTTATGGACATTTTCTAAAACATGAATTTTTATTCGTGATGATGAGTATTTTAGATTTAATGTTATATATATATATATATTTATATGTATGTGATTATTATTTTCATATATATATATATATAAAGAGATAAAATGTTTATTGAAATGTTATAATATTAATTTTCATGTTTTTAAAAATGTGCAAAGCATGTCATCACGTAATTTTAGAAATAAGGAAGTCACATCTGCATATAATTATGGGATTGCATTTATGCATAATATCGACATAACTGGTATTCAAAGTAAATTTTTAATTTCAATTTAAATATTTAAGATTAATTCCAAAATTAAAATGTACATTGGAATTCATTGCATGTTTTTTATTTGAAATGTTATCTTTGTACTTTTTATGGGTGATTAGTAATTATTAATTATAATTATTTTAAGATTATCAACTATTTGTATGGATATTATGGGTATTATGCGAATTAGAGTTTGAACACATGGAAAATCATGAAAAATTTTATGGTACTGGTTTTTTTATTGTAACTTAACTCACGTGGGTTATGAAATTTCATATACAAACATATATATATATATAGGCACTTATATATTTTGTAATGTGTAATTTAATGTAGTGTTATGTTTTCAATGTTAAAAACTCGCGTGAAAATATATACATAGGTAATGCAAGAGTAAAACGTTTTTAGAAAATCCATCCCTTGATTGTTGTGAATATGGAAGGTCATTGGGGAGTGAACCCATCCTTCGCAACATCGGTAGGCCCAGACAGCCTTCAGCAATTCAAGTGGCACAGAATAGAGTTTTGTTTTCAGAAGCTCGCGTACTATTTTTATAAGAACACTGGAATATTCTTATGCCATTTTGGAGCGTATTTATTTTTCAAATAATTACATTATTATTTTTAAATCTTAACAAATTTCAAATGATGTTTCCAAAAGGAATATATATATCCAATTGTATTTTCTAGATATAATTTTCAACATATTTTTTTAAAAAGAATTTATCTAAGGTTTTAAAACAAGTTACGGAGCGTATTTTTGGGCTCACCCATTTTTGTTAAATGATTTTTCACCAGAACAGTTGAACTTCCAAAGGTGTTCACTTCACTTATGGAGTTAGTACGCATCATGTTTTTTTTCATTTTATTTTATTTTTTTGCAACTCTGATAATTTTTTAGGATGTTTCTAACGTTACATAACCTAGACCAGTGAATGTTCTTCTACTATGTAATGATTATGGTTGGGTTCTTTTAATTGGTATCCTAGGAATGGTCTATACAACTTTGTATATTAGATGTTGTCGATCATAGATGTTTACTAGTTTTAGTGATTTTTTCTTTTATAATTCTGAAGGCGGAAATTTAGAATTCTTTTAATCTGAGGAAATGAATTGAAATGACATAATTTTTTTGAGGGGGGGATAATGTAACTCCCCACGAAATTTAAATAGTAATATATCTTAGTAAATAATTTATTTAATGAGTGTTTCTATATATAAATAATGGTTTTAATGAATGGGTTTACAAAACTCAAATATTGTTTTTAAGAAATATTAATTTCGTCTAAAAAACTTTTTTTTAAATTAAAATATATTCTTCATTTATTGTTTTGAATATATTATTATTATACACAATTTTATTAACATGGTACTAAATAATTCTAAAAAATGTATTTTAATAAAAATATCATTACATTTTATTTTTTTGTAAAAATATAAGAATCACATAAATAAATTTTTTTGAAACCTTAAATGATATCATTTTATCACACATGTAATGACATGTGTGATAGTAATTATAATATTACCATTATTTTGAAATAGATATAATTTGTTTTAATGCTTTTATGATAATAATAATAATAATAATAATTAGTGAAACATTGTTTTAAATAAAATTATTATTTTTAATATATCAAATTATATTGTATATATATATAAATAATAAAATGTTTTATAAAAACAATATATATATATATATATATATATATTTTAAGAAAATGTGGTGTTTACAAAATAACAATGTAATAATAGAATTAAAAAAATAATGAATAAGTCAACAAAATGATGTAACAAATAAATATAACAAATGATAATTAATTTCAAAAATAATAATAATTAATATATTATAATAGAAACATGAGAGAGAGGTGCGGAATTACCAGAAAAGTCATCAAGTTGATTTATTTTGAGGGAACAAATGGTACATGGGAAATTTAGGAAAAAATGGGTTGAATTAAGTATAAATAATGAATTTCATTTTATTTTTTGTAAAAATAAAAATGTATATATTTAATATTTTAATCAAAAAAATTCCACTTCAACTATTAATAAACATTACAGATTTAAAAAATATGATTAAAAAAGGGCCATGGTTTTTTGGTATCATGTCAAATAAAACATTTGAAATGTTAGTCAAAATAGAAAAGATTAAATATATTTTAAACTAAAAAAAGTGTTAAAACGAGATGATTGCAAAACTTGTCAAAAGTTGAAAAAACGAGATGATTAAAAAATCGAAATGGTAATAACAATATAGAAAAAAATTATCGGGATTTTATTTTTGATTCGTTGGTTAGTTATAAAATAAGATTTAATTAATAATCTTCTCAAAAATGATTTAGTATATTTTATGTCCTATATAAATTTTTAGAACTCCTCCATAATGGTTAGAAGAACCGACAATTTTCCTCCCAAAACAAAAAAAATATGCATGAAAATTCTCACCACTCAGTCCATCATTTGACCCAAACCAAGGTAAGGGAGTATATTAGTTTTTCAAACTATGGTTTTTACATCTATATATGTGTATATATACATATATAAACATATATAACTCATTATGTTCATTATGTAAATATATATGAGTCAAGAGATTAGGTCTTAAATATTAAATCTAAAACATATGTAATGGATTATTTAATTTTACCTCTTAATGTTTTTTGTTTTTTAGGGTTTTAATCTCATTCCATCTATTCATATTTTACATTTCAATGATATATGTACAAATGAATCCATCTATATATTCTATTTTCATAATTTATAACAAATGTGAATTTTTATTTTTATGCAAAGGATTAAATTATATTTTTGACACTATTTTTTTAATACATATATATATATATACATATATATGTATTGCTAACATAGATTTTTTTCTTAACATACAATAAAAAATAATATCACATATTTTTAGTATTTAGATTACAATTATTTAGAACTATTTTTTATTATTAATTCACGTGTTAGTTCATGGTTTTGTATTGAGATTATTTTTTATATTATGATTTGATATTCGTCATTAAATGAATATGTTATGTTAATAATAATTATTTTTTAATAAACTTATCACTAAGTAAATTATTATTTATAATATTTATTTTATAATTTGATTTCATATTAATTATGCCAATGGATATTATCATTTATCGACATTTTCTAAAACATGAATTTTGTTTGTGATTATGAGTATTTTATATTTAATGTTATATGTTAATATATAAGTATGAAATGTTTACTTTCATATATATATATATATATATTGTGATAAAATGATTATAGACATGTTATAATCATTATTGTCATGTTTCTAAAAATTCTCATAACATGTCATCGTGTTATTTAAAAAATAAGGACCTCACATCTTAATATTATCATGGTCATGCATTTATGCATAATATCAACATACCTGGTATTCATTGTAAATTAATAATTTCAATTAAAATATTAATGATTAATTCCAAAATTAATAAGTACATCGATTTCATTGAAAGTGTTTTATTTAAAATGTTCCCTTTGTAGTTTTTATGGGAAAAACATAATTATTAATTATTATTATTTTAAGATGGTCAACTATTTGTTTTGATATCAATGGTATTACATGGATGATAGTTTGAAAGCATGGACATATCATGCAATGGTTATGGTAAGAATTTTTTGTTGTAACCAAACTCACAAGTATTATGAATGTTTATATACATACATATATATATATCTATATGTACACACTTTTATATTTTTTAATGTTTAATTTAATGCAGTGTTTGGTTTTCAAAGTTAAAAACTCTCGTGAAAATATATACATAGGTAAAGAAAGATTAAAACCTTTTTAGAAAATCTAATGCTTGATCGTTGTGAATATGGAAGGTCCTTTGTGATTAAATGCATCCTTCTCTAAGTGGGTAGGCCAAGATAGACTTAAGAGATTCAAGTGGCCCAAAATAGAGTTTTGTTATCAGAATCTTGCGTAATGTTTTCAGAAAAACAGTAGAATATGTTTAAGCCAGTTTTTAGCATATTTAATTTTCAATGCATTGCATTGTTATTTTTAAGGATTAAAAAATTTCAAATGATGATTCCAAAAGATATATAAATATATCCAAATGTATTTTCTAGATAGAATTTTCAAAATATTTTCTTAAAGGATTTATCATAGTTTTTTAAACCAATTACTGAGCATATTTTTTGTGCTCAACCCTTTGTTTTAAATGATTTTTCACAGGAAAATTTGAATTTCTGATGGTGTTCAATTTTCTCATGGGGTTAGCGTGCACCATGTTTTTGTTCATTTTATTTTATTTTGTTTTGAATCAGATAATTTTTAATGTTGTATATAATTTTCCAGAACCAAAACCATTGAATGTTTCTCTACTATTTAATGTTTAAGGTTGGGTCCTTATAAGTCATACCTTCATAAAAGAATGGGTGGTTACAACCTCCCATTCCTATAGAAAATCATCCCCCTGATGGCCTTATATGGGTAATAAGGTATCATATGATAATATGTATGGCCACTGAAATATTATATATGCTTCCACACTAATTCTGTGACATGTACTCGGTCATGATTTAATTTCACTTATACTAAAGCAACAGACCCATCTCAGATCTTCTTCACTCATTGATCCCCAATACACACAAGATAATCATTGAGCAGATTTTTCATCTATAACTCATCCTAATCATGTTTAAAGATATATGATGGGTATGAATAATATTAGTGAAGCTAATTTATGTGAATGACACCATGAATTATCCAGTATCTCGGAGGAAGTTCTATTTGGTAAGCCACTAGTCTGATCCATGTGACACCCTCAAATGGTATATCAAATCACAGTGATAAATTACACTACAATTGAATGTATATATAGACTAAACATGGTGAGAACCACAATAAAAATAGATATCTAGTCTTGAAGTAATTACCACATCGATGTCTGTTGGCATAAGGCTGATGTCTGGAGTATGTTACCATCATGCACATTCTATTCAACTAGACAGGATATGTAGTATTTTAAAAGAGACATGGTCCAAATAATATTAATAAAATACATCTAGGAATCAAAATTGTGAATAAATGTCCATCCATAAATCGATTCATAAGGATCCATATTAATGGTTACTCGAATGATGTAATTATATGTAATCTCAAAAAGTGGAATGTGTCTCTCCAAATAATAACATATTTCAAAAAATCATGAACAAAACATGTCATCCAAAATCATAATCATATTCTCTATATTTCAATAAGATTAAGTGTGATAGGTAATTCATAGAAGTAGCTACAGACCCTAGCCCTTATGCAACCCATTCTAGATCTATGATGTAAAGTGGACATCTCTATCAAAGATGACAATAAAAGGATCTCCATGATTTCATATGTCTTCTCAGATGAATTACACATATATATCATATGCGATGAAGGAATCCCTCCCATGTAAGAAATGTGGTATGTTCATAAAATGATCAATGAAAATGCACATTGTAATATTCCCTGGTGGTTATCTTAATAAACCAATCACACAATCCATAGAAATAACTTCAAAATTTTACTCAGTTATGCATAACAGCTATAAAATCCGTGGTAGCCATTTATGTTCCAACTTCACCTACATAGAGGTGGGAAAAAAGTAATAAATAATTAAATAATTCCCATTATAGTAGGAAACCGATACTAGCACTGTATATCCTGTTACATTTGGGTTACACCAAGATGATCTTCCCAAACTGAGGCATGAAATTCTTACATCATCTCCACTTTGATGTCAACTAAAACCCATACATGTAAATTGAATAGCAAGGAAGAATACCCATATATGGTCAGTCATGACGATATATCATCATTAAAAACACTATCCCTTATAAAAAGGTCCTCATGATTAAATAGTTTCCTCAATATTATCCATTCTCGAATAATACAGGTCATTGAAAGGTAGTGATGATAGTCTGACCACTATCCTACTGAACCATAAAATGCATCACTATGAATAAGGCATTGAGTTACCAACCACCCCTAGACTCCTGAATTATCTATTTATGAGTCATCCAATTCATAGAATCATCTATATCTTTTCTATTTCCAAGTGTGTAAGTATGATCCAAATAAAATGTCCATATTTAATCAACCCACCACCACTACCTGGGATTGAGATCAAGTTTTCTATAGTTGAACATGATAATTTTTTCATCCTTGAATGGAATAAACTCTCTATTTTTATATAGATTCTTTAATATTGTAGATAATGAACAATAGTAGGTATCTATATGTAATACATTTTTTAATTCCACTGATGATGGATCAATAGATAAGACCCATATGTGAAAATCACCCGTACATCATTAGAAAAACTCCAATCCTGATACATGATGTGTCACAATATAATTTTTCGCTCCATCCCAGTTCTAGTATAATCAATATTTTTTTTGAAGTACAATAGTCTTTCAAGTCAGGAATGACCACTTTGCATACTTCAAACCATACGATTTTCATACCCTTCTTTTCTGAGACCCTATGTGGGACTGGAGAACATGATTAATCCATGATGAAGCATCTATAAAAACTATCTATCCTCAAAAAATTTGATGTCAAAGAATTTTTTGTGTTACTTATATTAAACTATATATCAAAAATCATCTATGTCTAATGAAACTTCTGACACTAGGAAGATATAACCCACGAAGTGGACTCTTTTATTAAAAAATTTGAATTTCCTAATCATTTCATCATTATGATGTCACTTAGTGTATTCATTATGATCTCAAGATGATTAGAATGGTATTTTTGAGAACATGGATACAATTAATTATTTTTAAAAATACTACCAAAAATTAATCTAGATATGGGTGGAAATCCTGCTTCATTTTATCCATAATGAATGAAGGTGAGTTCGTGAGACTGAATGTGAGGACTGTTTACACATAAAGACCATACGTTCTCTAAAATGTTGTGAAAGGTATGTTTGATGAACTGACACACACCTGATGATATCCCGACCTCAAATCAATATTTGGGAATACCATCCCTCATATAATATGATCAAATAATGTCATCTATTCATGGAAGTGGATATCGTTTCAGGACTTTATGTTGGTTCAAGTCTCTGTAATGAACACAAATCCTAATGGTAAAATCCACCTTCTTTAAAAAAATGACCTTTGAAACCTATGGAGAATTTCTAGTGTGTATAAATCATTTACCCCTTAGCTACTCCAACTATTTATTTAGCTCTTAATGTCTCATTGGGGACATCAAATAAGGATTACTGGAAAATGATTGTTCTCTTAAAACTAGATTAGTAGTATGATCTACATATTTCAATGGAGATAGACTAGTGAATATGTTTGAAAATACATACATGGAAAAATCTTTTACAAGTTGAAAAATATCGGGTAATATCCCTTAAAAATATAATAAGAGACCAGATATATGTGATGTCACAATACCTAGCCTTACTGCTTAGATTCTGATCGCGTAGCTTGAACAAAAAATTATTCCTTTATGCACTTGTTTATCAGTCTTTTATTATGTAAAAAACTCCTTGTAATGATATAAGTCTATATGGTATTGATAATAAAACATCCAATCCTTGAAAAATATTACCTAAAATCCCATCATATGGAGTACAAAAAATTCCATATTACAAGGTATCTGGTAATCCACAGGGTAAAATACTAACAATGGTGAATGCCATTTGATCAAATACCTAATAAGGTATCCTAATTAATAACACCATTTAATTGTTTGAACTATAGGATGAGAATCTCTATGATTTCATTATGTGTAAAAGATGGATATCTTCCCATGTCAAATAATGAAGACCCTGAATTGGAAGATACTAGAATAGAACCTCTATGTGTATATGGTTTTTCACACTATATCTCTATAATTATCTTGATTACATGTAATTGGAATATACCACAGCCCTAAGTCAATTACTGATAGCTCGGAGGAAGTCTTCTCTTCTGTCACATAGAATCATGGGTCAGACTACCACGTCCTCAACCACCACATCCACCTGAATGGTCGGCGGCATTCTGGCTTTTTACCAAGAGTGATACCACTGGTCAGCTCCTAACTGTGAAGTATGTTCATATCCCTTCATGATATGTACTGATGGAAAATACTATAGAAGTTATGGATATGACCCATCTTATGGAAACCTATACATCCAAATATATCTCATAAGCAGAGAGGTTTCATATATCCCAGCTGCTTACACTGGAGACCTGTCAAAAATACTTCTACACAAGGATCTTATCACACATCGACCATAGATACCTCTTATTCTATTAATTTGTTACTTCAGTTACCTCTCCAAGGTTCTGGTTTCATTCATGCTTAATTTTTATGTTGTTGGATTATTTTGGTGGGTTTTGAAGTACCTCATAGGAACACCACGGTTGGTAGTAAACATTTTGTCTGCCTAAGTGGTCGTGCCGTATCTATTTCTTGAAATAAAAAATCTTATTAATATAAAATAATCGGAATGATTATATGATAATATTAATAATAATAATATGGTGGATACTATTATTATTATTATTATTAAAATTTTACGTAAAATTTTAATTATTAAATTATTGTAATGTTGTTATTATTTTAAAATGAAGTGAATATTGTTAACTATTTGATTATTATTATTAAGAGAATTATGAATATTATTATTATTATATTATCATCAATATTTTCATTAAAAAAAATTAAAATTATTAAAATTATTTCTATAATTATTATATTATTATTATTGTTTACTATTAATTTTAGCAGTAATATTAATATTATTAGAATGGTAATTATAAAAATTAATTATAATTACTATTATTATTATGTTTATTATTAATATTATGTAAATATTATAATTTTTATTATTACATTGATATTTTTTTCTTTATGTTGTTATTTTATTTTGATTTTAATTTTAATTTATTTTATTTTTTTAAAACCCTGGCTCATCACCCCCTCTATCCCTTGTGTCACAACCCTCCCTCTCCTATATGAGGGAAGGGATGTCTAAGTTCCATTACCTTCATTCCCCATGATGAAGGGGATATAATGACCCGAGGTCTCGCCTTTAGTAGTCCCTATAGTGGAGAATAACACCAAGGGTATATAATCTCACATAATTGGAAGGTATTACCCTTTTATGGAACAAGATTGGGAGATTGGATTGTAAATCCCAAAAACACTAAGACTAAAGGAAGAAGTAAATCCAAGAATCAATTTCTACATGGAGGTTCTAAAAATATAAACTAATAAAAAGTATGACAGAACTCCCAAACAATGTACCAATGAAAAGAAACCCAAATGTCAGAATTTACTATACATTATGCCCAAGCTAGTAAAGTCCATCACGAGCCTCAAATCCCTCCTAGAAACATGAAAATAGTTTTACATATATAGGATGAGCACACCGGTATACTTAGATGGGAATATAATTTTACACATGAACACGTGAGGGAACATACTAATTCCCCTATGATAAAAAAGTAGAACATCATGCACCTACTGTGGAATATTAACAAGCCCATCCTCACAAAGGCACACTCACCCAAGTAATGAAAGTAAGGTAATGTAATATTATAAGCACATAGGAATTTTCATACCCCACACACCTCTTTCCCGCTAATTTATTTCTTATTCCTAACGATTTGATGTCTTCACGGTTCCAATCTTCCCACATTTCGTCTCACTACTGCAACCTACCAGAACACACATGGGCCTCAAATCGCACATAACCATGCCTTCAGACACCTAGGAAACAACACCCACTACCATTCTCGAAGACACTAGGGCCTCAACCACCACACATTATGACTGAAGTCACCTAGGTCTCACACGAAGATACTTGGGAAAACATAGCTGGCCCACAGAAACCTGAGATCCTGGACCAATAAATATACTTTCATATAAAATCATAGACTATTGTGAGCCTCATGACATTACAGCTTTCTCAGAGACACCCGAACAGAAATATCTAGAAGAGGTTGTGATGAAGAAAATTAGTAACCAACCATCCATCCTTCCACTGGGATATTGGCAACGATACCCTCCCCCATGAGATGGAGGGGTTCATAATATAGTGCTAAACAATGGTGTGATACATATATTAATCACAAGGAAATACAATATATATATAAGTTCACAATCACTCATCCATATCCTATGGGTTTCACATGAATAGAAAAAAATCCCACACTTTCACTGCTTTTGATGCTACCCATACATGCAGAACCACATAATAGCCATTGAAAAATCATAACTCATCCCTAATTTTGTTTAGTTTATATTTATTAATTTAAGGGGGTTCACATAAATTATCCCAACACTATAGGTAATATAACAACTGTAACCATGCCAAGGAACCAATACACACAAATTGCAGACCCACAACACAACAGTACAAAACAACAATACAAAACTAGAAAAGTGCCCCCCTACACATCCTGATTTATCTAATATCAAATATCAATATTCAATGTAATTCCACCAATTATTTATCTCGAAAACAATCCCTTCATCCCCGCTACAAAAACAAATACCCAATATAGTCCCACTACATTCCAATTCTGCAACCACGCCGAAGTTCCATTGCTCGATGTCTCTACATGACCACAAACAACATAAAGGTATTCCAGCTACCTACAAGTTCAACCATTCCACTGTTAATGAATTTCTTGGACTATGATACCAACACACCCCCAATATCACCACCACATACAAATGTAATAGTACCCAGACTGGAACACACTCACATTACCACAAACATAAAAATAACTGTATACAAATTTAATAAAAAAGTGTTTTTTAATTTTCACTTTAATATAGAGAATGTGATCACAGAATATGATAGATCATGGGCTATCCTTTTATTTAACAATGTGTATGTGATTAATCAGATTTCGTGTTACTTACTTTTTTTAATTTCACTACAAGAAAGATAGATTATCGTTGGTGTTCAAGAAAATACCACCAACATTTTTCATTTTCAATAGGCATACAACCAAAAAAATAAATAGAAGAATATAATATATCAAATATAACATGTGATCAAATATCAAGCCATACCCTTCCAATTATTTTACTTATGCGAGTTATATTTTGATTATATTAAATCATCACTTAATTCATGTTTTATGAAGGGTATCCAGCCATTCCGGACAAGGAAATATTAATATACCCACCCCGCATAATTCACAATTAAAGATAATCAAAATAAAATCCCAAACATCATAAACAATGATCGATGTTTCTTCTTGTACCAAAAAGACAATATTGCAGGACTTGTAGGGAGAAATCCAAGGCTATGTGGGAAGGGCTCTAGCACGGTAGCATGAATCATCATGGGAGGAAGTCTTTAGGCACACCATGTAAAATTAAAGGCATGAAAGAGGAATATATATAAACATAGGAAGCGGCCAGTTCCTAAAATTAGAGATACCATTTTTTGTACTTAAATTTCCAATCATGGCTAGACCACAGGGATTGGCAGTTTCACAGGTTCGATTTAATTGAGATTTAATAATTCCCCTCAGAAATGGTGGAGATAGACCAAAAGATGTATGTGAGTTGATAATATTTACATTAAACAAATAAAACCACATAACGGAGTAAACGCTAGAAAAACTGGGAAAAACATCTACTGAGTCGTCGATGGGTGAGTCACCGACGTTGAGCTACAAATGACATGGCCTACCGATGCAATTATCTACTAACACCTTTAACTACCAATATAGATTCCCTCGAATCACCTATGCCATCAACCATTCACCCACCAAGGAAAAATCCCCCAAGACTCACTGATGTTGAATCCCCGTAGACTCATCGATGTTTATGCTCACTGGCTTGCCAATGTCGATGCCCCCATGACTCATCGATGCAGGTGGAAAAGATGAAATTTGGGAAAACACTTGAATTGATCCACTAAAAGCTCCAAGAAAACCATAGTAAGAGATTTTCATAATGTTCCTAGGTAAAATCTAGGTTATTACATCAGACACCTATCAAAATATTCTCATCCCCAAGAATTTCAAAACTAATCCATATGAAAAGAGGTCTGAACAACAATCCCTTAAGATACCTATCAGGAGTAATCCAACCTGTGTTGTTCTAATGTTGGAGAAAAATCCTCAACATCCAATAACACCTCTTTCATCTATCTTCCAAATAACTATTGAAACAATGAGTAACCATACAAAATCTAAAAGTCTCTACTTCCAGACACATGGATTAGGGAGTTCCTTCCTCCATGTCAAGATACTATCCACATTCGGCAGAACTAACTCACCCACAATATTTTAATCACATATAAATTAATTCATCTTGATTAGGGATCAGGTCAACCCCTCCACATACTTAGGGAATTTCACACAAACTCGGAGAATGGGGAAACAAGTTACAATACAGTAAGTAGGGTCAAATGCTTCATTATAAGAAAGGCACAAGGAAAACACAACATCAAAACTCAAAACAGATCTGGGAAATGTGAAAAAATATATTCTCCCCATTCTCATGTACTATCATTGTGTCCATTATGCCTTAATAGGACATGAACCAAGGGAATGTCCCATCCATGAAGCACCTTATCCTTATGATCCTCAGTTCTTACTAGTTGTTCCATGAATATCAGATCGTCATCGATATAAAACTATCCCTAGTCGAGGACATGGGGGTTATAATGTAGATACTCATAGAGATGAGAGACATGGATGAAGCTGTGGATCCTTTCCAACCATAGTCATATGGATAGTTGATACGTCACCTCACCAGCTCATCCCAACACATCTTCTAGTCCTGAGATGCCTTCACCCTTTCACCCAGAAGTTGAAACTTATATGGAATGCTATGAACCACCTATGGGACTAGAACACCTGTCTCCTCAACCACTCTTTATCCCCTAGGTGAATGACATGGTCCTCCCAACAAGGAATCAAACGGTTCCATGAAAATGGTGGAGTAATATCTATTATTGAAGAACAACTACAATATGGACAAGTGTCATACCCATGATCCACTGAAGACCAAGAAACATGATCACATCATGTCCTCCAACACCTGGATGGTCCAATATATTTTCCAATCTGTCTGAGGGTTTAAGGAAGTGCAAAGGCATATCAAGGTGCTAAATAGAAATTGTAATCCCTTCTAGACTCAAGATGTAAATTGTGTATCCCAATCTGAAATGATGGATCTTGGAACTCCGTGCAGCCATTCCAATTCACCGACATACCTCTGCACAAAGTTATATATAACACTCATCTCTAAAATGGATAAGAAGTGATTCCAATTCATCAATACATCCACCACTACCCAAATGGAATCACAACCTCCATAATCCCTATATTTATCTATGACAATGTCTATCTATACATCATCCCACTTCTACTCAGGAATGTCTTAGGGCTACAAAAAAACTATCTGGAACACAGTATTATACCATCACTTTCTAACACACTAGACACCTTGACACAAACTCTTCCACTTCTCACTTCAGTCTGGGCCACAACAATTGACCTATCAAGCTTTATTACATCATGTAGACTCTGGAATGTACATCCAAGAATGAGTTATAGAACTCATAGTGAAATCTATCATGCATCACCACTAGGACATACAGCTTCCCACAGAACAACATCTGATTTTGAAAATCCTCCGACCATCCCTCGAAAGAATCACCTTAGCTAAAAAGATCTCTAATTACTTAAGCCACATAGAACCAAAATTGAGACTCATGAACCTTCTGTGCCAAGTAAGGCTGCACATTCATCTAAAATAGAATGCCTCTACCATCCTTCACTCTGAAGCCCAAATGTATAGAAGACAAATCATCCATTTCCTTCCAAGAACCTGTAGACTCCTGAAATACCTCGTTATGTGACATCCATCTCAAGTCATGGGGAACCATTTTACCCTTTCTAGAGGCGTAGGATATTTCGACATCATTTTCCTGATGAAACTCCATCCACGACTACTTCTTCATGTTCAGGTCTCGCTGGGGGAAGACATACATCAAACTCTTGTGATCTGTGAAGACCTCGATGAGTTTTCCAATGAAGTAATGCCTCCACAACTTTAGCGCAAACTCAACCACTACAACGTCCATGTCATGGGTGATATAGTTATTTTCTTGGGGACATAACTCCCTAAACCCATATTATATCACTCATCACTGCTTCATCATCACACATCTGAAGCCTATCCAAAAAGCATCATAGAACACCCGGAACAACACCACTTCATCTGGAAACCTCAACATTAGGACACTAAATATCTTCCCTTTTAGATAATTGAATGCTTCCTCGCACCTCTCACTCCATACGATATCCTTCCCCTTTCTAGTTAAATCTTTCAACCTAGCTGTAATTTGAGAGATGTCGGGACCGATCCTCCAGCTGTACCCTACAAAACACAGGAAACTATGAACCTATACAATGTTATTAAGTTCTTCCCAAGATAAAACCGCTTTAATCACCGATGGGTGCACTGACATTCATGGCTAGGACACCATGTTTCCAAGGTAGTGCACCTCTTGTGTCCATAAGATGCACTTAGTCAACATCCCATAGAGATTGTGGTGTCAAAGGACCTCCAAAACATTACTTAGATTCTTGGAATGATCCTACTATAATCTTGAGTATATCAGGATTTCGTCGATGAACATAACTACAAAATGGTCTATATACTCCCAAAAAACAGTGTGCATGAGTCCCCTTAACACAGCTGATGCGCTTTTAATGCCGAACAACATGACCATGAACACAAAGTTCTCATACATGTACCTAATGTAGTCTTTGGAATGTAACCCCCATTCACCCTCAACTAGTGATATCCAGACCACATTTCGATCTATGAAAACTGTCCCACTCCTATATACAGGTAAAAAAAGGTTGTACATTCTCAGGAGGGGGTAACTGTTCTTGACCGTTACTTGATTCAGTCTACGGTAGTCTCTGCACAGCCTGATACCATTGTCTTCCTTCCGTGCGATATTGAAGCACCCCATAGAAACACAATTGGTCAGATAAAACCCTTCTTCATCAGGTCATCAACTTAAATATGCAATTCCCACAACTCATAAGGCTTCATCATATATGGATACATGGAAGTAGTATGGGCACCGGTTTGTAAGTCTATCCCAAAATGAACATCACGTTGAGGGGCTAGACTCACAACCTCGTCGGGGAACATTTCCAGGAACTCACTAACAATCCCCAGAACATCAATCATCTTTGAGTCTTCTGATTCCACTTACAACTCAAATAAAATATAAAGAAGGGGATATACATGTTGGATACCCTCTTAGAAACCCCACTAGACAATGAAATCTACACGTTGGCCACCCATAGCTATGAAAGAAAACCATCTCCGGAAGTAGTCGATAATAATGTGCATGGAAAACACCCATTTGATTGTTAGTATGACATCGTATGGATACATTTATAGCAGAGGATGATCCCCATTAGACTGATGCGGCCCCAAAATTGTTCTACATCCCCAACATACACAAAAAGCGCTAGAATGACCATCAACTGGCGTACTCCACACATGGGGAATAGAAAGTATCTCTATGTCTATACCCTATGAATGCACTTGACTGGGTGCAACAAAAGAGTGTGAAGCTCCAGAATCAAACTAGGTGTCTACTCTATTACTAAAGAGACGGATCGTACCTAGAAAAACATTAGGCCCCACTGGAACTACTGCCTTTGCAGTATACAACTTAACACGCCCAAATCCTATGCCCCTTGGATTTTGGATTCCCCTGACCATGCCACAATAATGGTCCCTTAGGAGTGCCCTGATGTCACACTCCTCTGGAACTATCCTCCCTCTATGGAGTGGGAGCTCACTGCCCCTGCGGCTGGAATGACATGTATTGTGACTGCTGCTATTGAGGTGGGAATTGAACCTGCCCACCCTCACTATATGACACTGAAATAGATCATTGATATTGATGATTCCCATGTCTGCCAGAAATAATTTATCTTACCCCTATCCCCATGGAGAAAGGACACGGACCAGGAGGTCGAAACATGAAATGTTGAGGCCTACTCCCCACTGGTTAAACTGATGATGGTCATGGCACTGTAGGCATGCTGATAATGGAATTTCCATTTAAATAACTCACCTAGCTCCCCTATCATTGAAAACCTCCCAGTCTAAGAATCCATTCAAATAATTCAGCCTTTTTCTAAAACACCATGTATGTTGGTATAGTGAAGGGAGTAACATCATACTGATTAGAAGTCTACAGTTCCTCCTCCATGTGTCTTTCTCGCGACTCCTCATCCGGGTTGAGGTCCATACTAACATTAATGTGATAATTGAACTTTATTCCCAACTACTTTACTGACATACTCAATTACAGGAGGGAGGCCAGCTAATGCTTCATTTTCACCTTCATTGTGGATGAATGAAAGTCTACCTGGAACGTCTTTTCTATGTCGATCCATGACACTTCATTTTCCTTCTCCTCTTTAAGGTAAAGCGTCCACCACTAGCACACAACTTCTCACATCTGGATCACTTCCAGAGGAACCCATTACTTTTTCGAATCCCGGATCAATCTAAAAGATATCACCAGATCCTCAAGCTAGCTCTTGGTCACCATGTCTGAGACAATGCCCTTATACTTTCTCAGAGTCTGTCGCTGGAAGGTATAAACTTTCTACTACAACTGTTCATCCTCCTCCTCTAGGTCAGCACTCTATGGGACAACAATATCAACATGATGGACCTCTACATCGTGTATTACTCATGGACGATGTCAGGGTGCCATACCTAAAAAAGAAGAACCAAGAATTCCAATACTCGAGTACTGTAGAAAATTTCATATAAATTTTGTTGAAACATTTTATTTATTTTTAATCATGAATACACCATAGACACATGAGAACAAAATTCATAACGGTTCATATACCGTACCTATACTCTCTACCCTTCAATCATTATAGCCTCACCTGGTCAATCAATAGGTCCAGAGATATTGCATCGGATCACAGGGGACCTTATATCTCGTGTCCTAGCTAGTCGCCCCTGGCCTATTTCATGCACCAATATTGCTTAACACTATTTCCCTACCATCCCATGCAATCCTCTCAATTCCTGTCCCCAAACTCCATCATATCTCTCAACCATCATCTTTGATACCATTCTGTCATGACCCACCCACTCCAAGATGAGGTAAGGGATGAAAAAGTGCCCTTATTATACATCATCATGGTGAAGAATTGATAATGATCCCCCTGGGTCCCTCCATTAGTAGGCCCCAAAGTGGTGACTTACACCCATGGTAGAGAATCACACATAAATGGTAGGAATTACCTTTTTTTAATAATATCCGAATATAAGATGGTAAATCATAGAAACACCAACAGTAAAGGAAATGGAATAATCAGGAATCCATTTCCACATGCATGATAAAATAAATAAAACTGAAAAAAATGTAAGAGAAAACTCCCAAACAATGTACCAGGGAAAAGAAAATAAACAAAAAAATAACTATTCCCAACTCCTGAGCTAGTAAAGTCTAGCACAGTACTCAAAGTTCTACTAGAGACATGAAAAGAGTTTTACTAATGTAGGGTGAGCATGCCATTAGACTTTGTAGGGAAACTGTAGCTGATCATGCACATGTGAGGGAACATGCAATTTCCCCTTTGAGAAAACAAAATAATCTCATGCACTGGCCATGGAATAATATCCAGCCCATCCTCACCACTCATGAATGGCCCTAAAGCCTTCATTTTTATTGATTTTTGATAACTCCACTTTCAAGGGATGAGGGGGAACCCTTAAAAGGTATGTAGTCTCAGAGATTACATGGACCGTAGGCTTTGGAGATTACAAGACCCGAAGGTCTTAGGGAATTCAACCATACTATCTACATGAAACTGGCACTCCCTAGTATCTTCAGCATTATAGTTTCTCTCCACCTTCGAATGGATATCTGGCTAGGCTTCCGGTGCAAGAACATGCTAGTCCCAATGGTATAGACATACCCTCTCATTCTGAAAAATCCATTTTACTCTTTTCTGGTGAGTGCACCTGCTCTAAATCTTCTTTTGGGGCTGATCATTTTGTGTAGTGTGTCTGCGGCAACTGCATGTGGCCAAAAGGCCTTGAGGTGGCCCGATGGCCTTAATGGTGGCAAGAATTCCCTACTTACCTGAAGGCATGTGTGGCTCGAAAGCCTTAAAAACTCCAAACCCAAACCAGTGTCCCAAGGTGAATAGTTCCAGATGCTTTAGTACCAAACAATACCTACTACAGTAATTGCTTCAGTACCCGCACAGTGTATAGTTTTGTTATAGTACTGCTGCAGTGCCTGCTACCGTACTGCTACAGTAATGGAAATATGCCTCTAACAGGTTTTGAACTTGGGTATTATGGATTCACTTAAGGATACCTCACCAACTGGGTTGAGGCTCATGTACACTCACACATGTAACACATGTCAAGTAATGTAATAGTATAAGCACATTGGCATTTGGGTACCCCATAGACAACTTTCCCTCGGGTACACTACTCATTCCTAATGATATGAAATCTTGAGTATTCTAATCTTCCCCCACTTGGTCCCAATGTTGCAACCTACTAACACTCAATTGTGCCTCATTCTACACCCAACCATGTATGCAGGCACCTGGGTCACATGAATTACCACCATGCCCAAAAAAACCTCTACCACAACAACCACACACCATGACTGAATAATCATGGGCATCATACCTCGGATAATTGGAAAAACATACCTTCCCCACAAACACATGGGCCCCTGGTCCAAAATGAACCACTGTCCGGAGAATCATGGACTATGGTAATCCTCAAGCCATTACATCTTTCTTGGATATTCCTGAGAGGAAGGATCCAGAAGAGGGTGCAAGGAATAAAATCAGTAACCATCAATCCATCCTCCCACCGAGATGTTGTGAAAGACACCTTATCCTGTGATATGGAGGCATTAGATGCATAATGCTCAACAATGGTGGAGTGAGTATAGAAATCACCAAGAACTGAAATATATATATAGGTAAACAAGGACTCATCCCCAAAAAATGAGATTCACAAGAACAGAAAAAAATCCCTAATCAGCACCACTTTTGCTGCTACCCCTCCATGCACAACCACATTACATCCAATACCATTTCTCAAGTCGTCCCCATTTTATTCAATTCCCATTTATTTGTTTAAGTGAATTCACTAAAATTATCCCAACACTACTAGGAAATTAACAACCATAACCATGACAAGAAACCAACAATACAAAATTGTCGTCCCATTGATCAAAGCAATAAAAACAACACAAAACGAGACTTTTGGTCCCACTACAAATTCTTGTTCAACTACTATCTACTATTATTCTTCAATGTAATGTCTCTCATTCCTTATCTCACAATCAAGTACTATATCCCCGCTTCCCAAACAAATTCTCAATGCAGTCCCACTGCATAAAAAGCCTATAACCATACTACTGTCCAACTACTCGACGTCGATCTTCCACCACACCACAACACAATAGTAGTCAAAATTCCTACAACTTCATTCATTCCAAAATCAATCAATCTCCTAAGATTATATACCAACACACCCCATGTACCACCCCCAAATTCCAAACACAAAAAACCCATACCAGAAGACACACCACATAACCACTACCACAAAACCAAGCGTACTCAAATTTAACTGACAAGAATTCATTAATTTCCACTCTAATATAATAGGGGTTATCACAGAATAGGTTTGATCATGGGGAATCATTTTTTTATAGTCGATTGTACGTGATTAGTCATATTTCATGTTATTTACATTTTTTTAAATCACAATAAGAATGATAGAGTATCACCATTGCATAAGAAAAGATAACAATGGTCGTAATTTCTAGAAGGCACACTATGAAAAAAATTCATAAAAGAATCAAATATTAAAAATAAAATAAATGTTCAAACATCAAGAATCACCCTACCAATTAATTTACTTATGTGAGTTAACTTTTGATCATAATAAATCATTATTTAATTATTGTTTGAATATGAGTATCCAGTCGTTCCTCATAAGGAACAATTAATATACACACACTGAATGATTCAAAATTAAATATAAGAAAAATAAATTCTCTTCCAGGATGATCAACGATCTAAGTTTCCTCATTCTCCAGGAATAGGAGATGGTACAACTTTCTAGAAGAACTCCAAGGCTGAGAAAGAAGAGCTCTAGAACAGGCACATGAATCTTCTCAAGAGGAAGTCTCTAGGCGCACCAAGGGAAACAAAAAGGATGAAGGAAGATAGTATCTCAGTATTAAAATAGGATAGATCCTAAGATTGGGAGACAATTTCGAAGGACATAGATGTCAGATCAAGGCTCAACAATATGTCTTGGCAGTTTCATACATTGAAATTAATTAATATTTAATTATTCACCTAGGAATGGATGGAGATAGACCATCATATAGATGTTAGTTGATAAAATTAACATTAAATGGAGAAAAACATGTAACAAGGGTGAAACGGGAAAATTGTGGAAAAAATATAAATGAGTCACTAATGGGTGAGTTACTGATGTTATGCTACTGATGCCACAACCTTCTAAGTCAATGACATACCAATTCCCTGACCTACCAACACTGATGAACTTGACTCACCATTGTTGACACCCCTTGACTCACTGATGTTAAGGCCTCCTTGACTCTCTAATGCTGATTCCCCATTTACTCACCAATGGTACCCCCCCTCACACCGATGTTGATGCCCACTAGACTCGTTGATCCCGACACCCCCTGACATACTCGTTCCCACGCCCACTTGAATAACGGATGCCGACATTAAAGCTGTTATTTTGGATAACTCTTGAAATGAACAACTGAGAGCTCCCAAAACACGTTGACACTTGATTTTCAAAAAATAAGGTTCTACGGAAATTCCAGGTTATTTCACCTTGTGTGGAGGCTTGCTGCACACCCTCTGTTTGACCCTCCTATAGTGTCTCTCTCTCACTAACCAGACATTTTCCTTAAGATAATGACCTCTATCCAGACCCTTCCTAGTGCACCCTCCTCCGTCCAACTGTGCCCTCTCTTAGATGTGACCCATCCTTCTTGGCGCGATCCACTACTCACAACCCCCCATCTCCCATCGGACCAACCTCCTTGCTTTTCCTTTTTCTAATGGATTGAACCACAGGCTTTTCACTACACCTTTGTGGCTGTGACCCCCCCTGGCTAACAACCCTATCCTCTGATTCATTTGTTTTTTTTTGTTTTTTTAATTATTCTATCCAAACCCTAATCTAGGAGATTATTGGTGAGTTTTTCTTGGGTTTTAGGGTGTGAAAAGGTTTCCCCATGTCATCTTTGGGTGTGTCTCGACATTCGTTTCTGATGGAAAAGTGGAATTGGCTCAATTCAGCTTTCCAAATCCACTTGGGGTAACGTTTTAAACCCAATATTTTGTTTCAAACCCTTAATTTGTTTCCCTTAAGGTATTTTGGACCCTAAATGGGATTATAGTTCGTTTTAATCATCTTTGGTGATGTTCCCACACATGCATTAGTATGTATATATATATACCCCCTTAGGTGTATTCCATCATTGAGCGGGGAATGCACACCTTCGAAAAAGATATATATATATATATATATATATATATATATATATATATATACGGGTGTATGTGCATGAACATGTGGATCAGTTCTGAGTGGTCACCACCTATTTTTTTCTCAAGTGATGAAGTGTCTCAGCATGGTCATCAACCTTTTTGGGGTAGGATCCCTAAGCCCACACATTTAATTTGAAATCCATAATTTTTGGAATTTATTAAAATGTGTTCCATATTTGTGTCATATACACTTGATTTTTTCTTTATTAGTAGTTTTCATAATATTTATTTATTTTTATTACATAATTTATTGATGCTTGTAGCCATGGATTTTGATATTGAAACATGTCATCGGACTAGTGTGAAATTATTGATTTATTTCTTATGCTTAATTGGTTTTAAATGTTTCACATTAAAAATTTGTTTCCTAAATGGGTTTTAGTGTTGAATAATTATTTCTAATTAGTTTCCTCTATTTATGCATATTTTCAATATTTCACCAAAATGTGTGGTTCCTTGTTTGTGTAATTGAGCTTTTTAATTGTTTTGTAACATAAGGGCATAATGAAAAATTGTTGTTACTAAAAATTAAATATTTCATGTAAAGTAGTGAAGACCTTCTATCATTGTATATTAGAAAATGAATTTTTATATCTTCTTATAAATGGTTCTAGAAATGTGTTATTGTGTATTTTATGGAACATAAAGGGTATAGTTATGTGTGTTATTAAAACATGTCTTGTTTGGAACTTTGATTTTTATTTTGAACATAAAATAAAATGATGGCCCACGTGGAACTTTTTAGGTGTTTTGTGTTTTTTTAATCTAGAATTTGAAATGGTTTTAGAAGGTGATTTTGACTTGGAATTTTTAAATTCTCGTATGGATATTGCTTGTTGAAGTGGTGTCACATTTTGTTGTATAAATGGTTGGGAATATTCTTATGATATATTTGAGTTATGGTATTAAATTCTTGGTGGGAACCTTATGTCATTTTTGGAAATGGAATTTCGTTTTGAAGTGGTTTTGAAAGTGTGAAGACCCGGTTGGAAACTTAAAGTACATTATGAAATGAGTTATATGTTTATTTTAAATGCTGGACTGGTTGGAACATTCAATAATGTGATTTATGTATATGTATATAATTAGAACACTTGTATAGAATTTACCATTATGGTTCATAATATTGGGTATGTTCGTGTTTGGGGTAGGCAAGTGCGGTGACACCAGGTATGCTGAGTCACGTATGTGATGGCCCCATATATACATTGTATATTATAATCATTTTCTTGGTAATTAACTAGATAGTGGAGTGATGGTTTCTAATCAACCTAGACTAGATCAGTTGTTACCCTCCTAGAGTTGTTGACAGGACTAGATGGTTTTTTCACTGGTGAGGCCAGGATAGGGTAGCCATTTAGTTATTGTCTTAGGGGATTCACCATTTTTCAGCTGGTTGTTCTAAAATGAGTACATACATGGATTTCTTCAGGAGATGTTTAAAAAATGCATATGATTAGACACTTATATGTTCCTACTTATTTTGTGGAACATTTGGTTAATTGAACTCACGACATCTCTAATTTGTGTTTTTTAGTTAAAAACATGCGGAAGAATTAACTGTCTCTGAAAGGAACATATAGAAATGATTTACATGTCATGGAAATTATTTTTCTAAGGTGGAATAAAAAATGGAATTTCATAAAAGTAAAATCATGTTACTTGTTTTGGTAAAAGAATTAAATCTTTATTTTTATATATCCTATATCAAGCTAGCAATGACATTTTTAACTCTAAAGGTGAGTCATAGGGCATGGATTGTATTTGGAATCCATATTATGTATCTTGGTCATCACACCTACTATATCTTTTATGTTTCAGATATTCCTTATTTTTAATCACTCTAGGAGGGAGTATGGTTCTGCGGTTAGTGGTGTCCAATGAAGTCATCTCGATGTATTTTTACTTGTTCAATTTTATTTTCCATCAACGATTAGTTTTCATTTTATCCCCAGTCCTGATTTTTTTCCTTTTTCATTCATTTTTGGAAAACAAATATTCGCATATGTTTAAATTTGATTCCCGTCACTAGTATTTAGTCCCTGGGGATCATGAATTTCCTTTGGTCCATGCCACAGACCTACTCAGTTGACCGATTTAGGGGAGAACTGGGTTGGATTGTGATAAAATGGTATCATAGGAGGCCCATGTTATTTGAGGTGTTTGGTAGATAGATATTTCGACTGTTTGGACATGTGAGGTAGGTGCGGTAAGAGCGGCGCAAAATTTTTCTCGCTCTAATCCACGAGTCACCAAGGGTAGTAAAGGATTCGAGTCTAATGCATTTGTTTTGGATTTATGGATGACAATTGAAGAATGATGGTGTCATGTTGTGATTTCACATCGATTTGTAACCCATATGTTATAATAGTGTTTTGTTTAAGTTACTCATAATTTTATTGTCTATATAGGTCATGGCTAACTACCATGTCACTGAGATGGGTACATACACTTTTCCCCCTCTCTGGATGTTTTTTTATGTTAATCATTATATTGGTTTTAGTTGTTTTATAAATATAGTGAGAATGAAAATGGTTTTGTAATAGAATTTTTTTAAATGAAATTAAATTGGTAAAGTGTGTTTTAAAATCGAAATCTTTTTGAGTTGACATTATGGTGCTTGTTTTTAATTTCTACGAGGATGCCTTAGGTGGCCCTTATGAAAATTTATTTATTTGTGGGTATGTGTGGGATCTTAATGTTGAAACATACGAATGGAATCAGATGAACAATTATGCAACGATTCATTGGATTTCTTGGGTGTGAATTTGACAATAAAGGATTGGTATTATTATAATAATGTGATTTTGAAAAGGAAAATGTTTTTTTAAGTTGAATTTATTTTAATATACAGGGTTTGTTATTTGGAATGTTTCCTTAGAAGAATGACGTTTTAGAATTTAAATGAAATGGGTGAATTTTGAAAGAAATGATTCAAGATTTCTTTGTATTTTTTTTGTTGGTTATTTCGGCTTAGGATGATTATTTTAATTGTACATTGATTTAATGTCGGTCTTAGATTTACTTTTTCATGTTGTTTGGAATGTGCCACCCATAAGGGTCCCTCAATGTTCTAATGAGTAATTCATAGTTCCTGAGTTTTAATAGGGTTTCCTACAACATGCGGTGTTGGACGCTCATTAGAGGCAGATATATGGCTTGAAGAAGTATCATGTGTCTTCGGAGTGTTGAGAACTCCCGAGGAAATCATGGTTCATGCAGTTTTAGAGTTGTTTGAGAGTCCATTGTTTGATTACTCGATGTTGGTTATCCCATGTTCACTGAACTTTTAGGTGACAAGGGAAACATCCAAGGACACCTTCATCCGAGGGTTCAAACATGAGGAGTTGATGTTGAGGAAGGTGGAAGATTTTCTGGATGATAGGTAGAGTTAGTGGTTGGAAGATTTTTACATTGATTACATTAAACAAATGGTTCCTGGGGTTCACTTAGTGGTGGTGGGAAATCTGAAACATCTTATTGTTCGTAACGGGTCCCTATATGGAATTAAGTGCATGCCGAAATAACCTATTTCTAACGATTTGTTTCTCTTGTTGCATCCTTCCAATGTATTGCACTAGATGTGTCCATTCAAGTCACTAGAGGATGTCCTGTAAGAAGCGATTCTTGAAGAAGTAGTTGTGGCCAAGGGATCCTCGTTCCTGACTATGAGGTAAGAGATGATTCATCTACTTCAGCTCTAGCATTAGATCATGAGTTGAAGCTCATGACTAGTTAGTGTTTTCTGGGGAATGCGAGACCTTGTATTATTTCTCTATCTTCTATCATAAAATAGAGACATTTAAGGATTCCTTATTCATATCCCAAGCCATTGTAAGTTCATCTTGTCTGTTTAAGGTTATGGTAGATTTCTTCGGCTGTTATTCAATCAGTTTCGTCCATTCAAATGTGTATTTTAGAGTATATTTTTACATAGGTGATGTTTTTCCCTCACATGGGTTGGTTTCCTTTCTAGTTCCATTTTTCCTTATTCGGTATTGTATGTGTTTTCGATGATCAACTATTGAATGTGTTTTTGGGTTTTCAATTTGTTTCTAATTTTGTTTTGTGAGTTTTCCTTTGTATTGGGGATCTAATATTGGTGGTTGAGTGGTTCCTCTTAGACTATTGGAGTCAGATGAAGTTCATGCCAGGAGATCCAATCCTCATTTTGTGTGTTTTTCTTCGGTTTTGGTTGAGAAGGGGTTGTGATGGTTTTCTCATCACCATGTCTGAGTTTGTTTGGTTCCCTTGGGGTTATGTTCCTATTTAAGCCTTGGTTTTATGTTTAGTTAGTGCAGGAAAATTAAAGGAGTTAGGGTTGTGAATTCCCCAGTACTTGGTTGGGGTGGAGTTTTTGTTGGGTTGTAAAAATCATGTGCATGTTGAGTTTTTGTTGTATGGAGAACCACGTCATGTTCTCCCCTTATTCTTCTTTTGTTGTTTCTTCATGATTGGTCGGCTGTGACTTGTGGAACAAATAGTAACTTGAAGGTTATAGGACACCTGTCAGATTTGATGGGGAATGGACTCAAATATTGATTGACTTTTGGATTAGTTACTTTCCAGGTGTAGAATTTCTCTATTGGGTGGATAATTTTCACAACCTGACCTCAGATACCTCTTATTTTATTATTTCATAGATTCAGTTATCCCTGTCATGTTTCAGGTACATTGAACGTTTATTTTTTTTTGTTTGGTGACTGTAGTGGGTTTCAGAACCGGTTCACGGGCACCACATAGTTGGCGGTAGATGTGTGGTTGGCCTAGGTGCTCGTGTGGTGGCCTAATGCTTGAAATTAAAAATTAAGTAATAATAGTATAACATGAATGTTTAAAACTTATGAATAATAATATTATTATTGTGGGGGATACTAATAAAATTATTCTTATTAAATGTGTTCTTAATATTGTTATTATTAAATTATAATTAGTTTTGTTATTATTTAAAAATGAAGTTAATAATATTAATTTTATGATTATGATGATGATGATTATTATTATTGTTAATAAAATTATAAATATTTTTGTGGGTATATTATTATTAATATTTTCAATAAGAATAAAACTATTATTGTTAAAATTATCTTCATAATTATTTTAATATTAAGATTTACTAATTTAAATTTTAGTAGTAATAATATTAGTATTATTAAGGTTAACAGTATTAAGAAAATTTATAACAATTATTATTATGTTTATTATTAATATTATGTTAATATGATTATTATTAGTATTAAATTTACTTTTTTTATTTAATTTTTTATTTTTCTAATTTTAATTTTCCTTAATTTCCTTTTTTTATATCCTTGTCATGTCACCACCTTTCCCCTTGGGCAACGGCCTGCTGCACATCCTCTATGTCTCAAACCTTCAGCATCCCTCCCTCACCCACTGGACCTCCGCCTTTCATTGGTGAACCATGGTCGGACCATCCCTAGTGTGCCCTCCTCCATCTGATAGTATTGTCCCCTGGTCAGGACATGACCTTCCCATCATGAACCCTTGCTTGCCACACCCTACTACAAACGACCTGACCTCCCTACTACTCCATCATTTGGTGGCCCGAACCCCACTGCTCTTCCCTACTCTAGTGCACCCTTGACCCCCCATGTTGAAAATATAATTCTCCAATTCATTTAATTCTTCTATTCCTTTTTGGGGGTTTCCTTCATTTTGGAAAAACCCTAATCATGGGGCATGTTGGTATGCTTTTCTTGTGTTTTAGGGTGTGTGAAGGATTCCTCGAGTTGTATTTGGGTGTCTCCGAACATCCACTGATGAAGAAAAAATGTAATTTTCTTGTCTCATCTTGAAAATTGATCTTTGGGTAATGTTTTAAACACACTGTTTTTATTATCACCATATTTTTTCACATAAGGTATATTGAGTCCCTAGACATGATTATATTGATTTTTAATCATCTTTGGTGCTACGGACACACACACACACACAAATAGGTATGTATCTACATATATATAGATATTTCTCCCATAGTATTGTTTTATCATAGTGTGTGTAAGACATACCTTTGTCTAAATGATATATAAGGGTGTTTGTGCATGTGAGTGCAAAGCATCTCTGAGTGGTCTCCACCTTTTTTTCAAGCGCCAAAGGGTCTTGGCATGGTCTTCCCCATTGTTGGGGTAGATTCCCTCAGCCACTTCCTTTAATTTAAAATCAATAATATCATTAATACTTTTAAATGTGTTCTATATTTAAATAATAATACCTTGTTTTATGATTTAGTAACAGTTCTTATAAATCAATTTTATTTGTTTCATATAATTTATCCAAGCTTGAAACCCGTGTTTTATATGTTGAAACCTATCTTCGAACTTGTTTGAATGTAGTTATGTATTTATAGTGCTCAATTGTTGTCAAATAGTGAATATTAAAAATTGGTTTCCTAAATGGGTTTTAGTTAGTAAAAAGTATTTCTAATGGGCTGCCTCGATTTATCCGTGTTTTCATGCTTTCACATAAATGTGTGGTTCTATTTTTGTGTAATTGTTCTTTTAAATATTTTTGTAACTGAATGGAATTATACAATAGTGTTTTTTTCTTAAAATTCCATATTTCATATAATTTACTGAATAATTTATGTCCGTGTATTTTAGAGAAGGTTTTTATATCTTCTTATAAATGGATTTCGAAATATGGTGATGTCTATTTTGTGGATCTTAATTTATTTGATTATGATTATTATTTAAAAGGTGACTTATTTGAAATCATGGCATGTATTTTAAAAATTAAATGACATTAAGGTCCATTTGGTACTTTTCAACAGTGTTGTCTGTTTTTAAACATGAGTGTTAATGGTATTAGAACGTGAATTTGACTTCAAAATCTTAATGGCTTCTATAGATAGTTATTGCGAATGTGGGGTCTTATATTGTTAATGAAATGGTTGGGAATATTATTTTGATATATTAGATCAATGGTATTAATGGACCAGTTGGATCCTTATTTCAATTTTGTAAGTGAAATTTGGGTTTGAATTGGTTTTGAGTGTGTGAGAAGACAATTCAAAATTCAATGTACATAACAAATGATTTGAATGTTCTTGTGAAATGAAGGACTAGTTTTCAAATTCAACAATGTGAAAAATGTATATGTATTTAATGGGAACCCCTATATAGTATTTCCCTTTGTGGGTTACTGTATAGGGGAGTCCGTGTTTGGGGTAGGCATGTGTTGTGACGGCAGGTACGGTGAGTCATTCCACTTGAGTCCTCCTACATACATAGTATATTACTATCATGGTTTTTTTGGGAATCTTTTAGAGGGTCTAGTGACAGTTGATGATCATTCCGGATTAAAGATATTGACACCCTCTTAGATTTATTGACATGTAAATAGGGTTGTGCCACTATTGATGACAGTATAGGGCATCCAATTGGTTATTGAATTAGGGGCTTCACCATACGTCGGTAGGTGGTTCCAAACTGAGTATGTCCAATTATTTTTTCTAGATATGTTCAAAAAATTCCTATGATTACACCCTTATATGTTATTAATTTTTTTGGTACTTTTGTTTATTTGAACTCATGGAACAACTAATTTTCATTTAATATTTAAAAACCCATCTCTAGAATTAAATGTCGTTGAATGAAACATATAAAAATTATTTACATGTACATGAAATTGATTCTGAAAAGTGGAATGATAAATGGGTTTTCTTAAAAGTAAAATAATGTTACTTTTTTTGTAAAATAATGGAAACACTATATTTATATATATCATATTTCATACTAGAAAAGATGGTTTTCACTCCAATAGTGAGTTATAGAGAAAATTTTATCTTTTCCATCCCTAATGAGAAGTTGATTCTCATGCCTACTCTATCATATCAATTTCAGGTTCTCCCAGTTTTGGATAACTCTAGGAGAAAGTGTCGTTATGTTGTTGGTGGTGTCCTAGGGTTTTCCCTAGATTTTATTTAGTCATTTTGTTTTATTTTCATTTTGATTCTAGTTTTCTTTTTGATTGGCAGTTCTTATTTATATTTTAGAATTTCATTTATGGTAAATTAATTCCCACATTTATAGTTTTTATGGCAAACACTTTTTTCTAGACTGTGGGGATCGGAAAAACCCATCAGACCATAATGCATCCTGGCTCGAGTTTTCATTTTAGGGTCAATCCTCTAAGATAGTGACATTTCATGTCTACTAATTCCAAAATGAGAAACCTCGATGTGATGATTGTCCCCCCTAGAAAAACCATTGATAGATTTGGTTTTCAATCCTTGTTGACTCATACTCATCACCATCCCTTGTATTCGTCATTTTAATAAGTTCTTGTTTTTCAAAAAATAGTATTCAACTAGAATACAATGAATTGAGATCAGATGGTGTATACCATACCATCATCGAATCACATTGTGAACATAATATCATCACCTATATTAGTTAGTGAGAACCACTACAACTCAGTAATGTTGACAGAATAGTCCATGAAATTAATGGACCCTTGATACTAGATCATAAAAAATCAAGCTTGATATGCCATCAAGGACTATGAAAAAATACTTAGAGGAAAATAGATACAAATGCAACAAAACCATATTCTGGTGATGGCCTTCTTGGGTAACATCATCCCACCACTATTTGGTAGATTTCATCAGTATATAATTTATATTCATTACCTTACACTTTGGTGGTGTGTCATTATGCTCTAATATAGAATGATTATCTGTGATTAGTGAAACATTGGCATGAGGTCATCCATCCCCTGAAAATGTGGGAGGATGTTGATGTTTTCTTCTGAGAGTCAACTCTACCAGTCATGGAAGGTCGATAAATACCTTGCATAGATTACGTTATACAAACACATTTCTCATGAATCTCAGCATTAGTAGCTATATCATTCATCGAAAAGCATTCCATTGGTGGCCCAATATGAGGAATCAATTGTAGATCATGTCTCACAACCTTTGTTTCACTATTGACAATACATTAAAGGAGTACCATAGGGTGATTTCAGTGTTAAATGATTCCAAAATACCAAAATAATCCCTTAAAAATGAATTTAACTAAAATGAGATTTTCTATAATTAACTTGTATATGTTTACAAACATTTTATATAAATTGTCACACATATATGCCTACACCAAAAGCTATGGATTTATATTAAATAAAAGATCATATTTGCGATATGAAAATAAGAGTCAAACCAAAAACCATCGCTAATTCGAGGTATAGGTCTATGTATCATATCACACATATACAATGAATATTCTCAAATAAAAAAGTCAAATTTATTTCAATTTTTATATAAAATATTTAAATATCTTTAAATGTTTTAACTATCTATATCACCATTTCTAATCCTTAAGGTCTCATACACATCCTGCATCAAAATATAACATCCAATTAGTCCACACAATAACATGTTCCTACCCATGTGACCAATGGTCCATGTATCAATGTGCCATAACGGACAGCTTAAGGTTTAAGATATAACCATAATAGGAAAACACTACTATATTATGATAGTAACATTATGTTTAAATTATGATTTCAAATCCCCTGCAATAAATGTTTGCACATTTCAATGTATATTAAATGCACTAAAAATACGTACCTAATTGATGCACGTTTAATGTAGATGTGGCGTTTAAAAAATCATGGAATTTTAGTCCTACGGTGCATAAATGATTAATGCAATAAAATAGCTTAATTTAATCGATCCAACTAATAGAAATATAATTTCAATAAACCAATAGCTATATCAAAAAAATACATGTGTGTCACCCAATTGAGATGTCATATCAACTGTAAATGGATGAATCAATTACTAAATTTACCAATAAATGATAATTTGGGATTCCCCAAACATGGGTTATCAACGTCTAGCCATAGGGTCAATACTATATCCAATTAACATATAGTCTCTTATATAATACCCAAACAAAAAATGAATAAAAATAACCCTATGATACCACTTTGTAACATCCCAAACCGAGACCTACATAACTAGTGTCTATACTTGGTGGGTCACATGGCCTTATGTGCTCCTCCATATATGCTTGAGGCTGAAAAATAGTATTGTAGGTGTAAAGGTGGTATAATAGGGAACTATATATTTTTAATAGTGTGACATAGAATAAACAACAAATCACAAATACAACGAATGAATTATATAAACAGATATTGAAATATTTTACTAGCAACCCACCCTTTTGAAATCACATTATCTATATATAATAATACACTATAGAAGTATAAATAATTTGGAAGCAGAATAATAATATTAAAATCCTCTATGAATTTTTATATATATAGTTTTAAAGAATGATGATTATAAAATGGGAACACGGAACAATAAAATACAACAAGATATAAAAAATTATTAAAACAACAAAAGACTACTCAACAATAATCTCAATCATATTTTCAGTCCTCTGCTCTTATATTCTAACTACAAATATAGCATATATAATATAAGTAAAAGGGATATTTCTCTTATCCACACTGCTAGTCAAACAATATACTCATAAAATCAAATGTAGACAGAGTAGGGTGTGATTTAAAATCTCATTATGCCACCACCAAAAGTGTCTAGATGTAATCAAAGATGTTGTCATTGATAACATCTATGAAGATATAATAATATAAAATGATAAATAAATTAAATTCCATCCTTCTCAGGGTTATAAAGGACACCTTCCAGATCACACAACTTCATCTAATGGTTGGAATCAGTAATTGATCATTAGCTTTATATATTGTAATAATAGATATATTATAGATATATACTACATACACCAATATGTACTAAGTATATGAGGACATTAGTATCCAAATAAATGGAGTACAAAGAGATGTTTTGACCTGTGCATAACTCATCTCTCCAAAAATAGTATGAAAGATTCTGTTAACTTAAAAAAACTGTGCATTCCACACCTCTCATAATAAGATAGAGAGGCTATGAGCATTAGTCAATATGGAGGGAGAGTCATCATGTCAACACCCATGGAAAGGGATGTGTTGTGTAATTCCCAACTTCTAAATAATGTGAATCGTGTGAGACATCAAGCTGAACACCTAATCTAAGGGATCATGAAACATCATTCCCATCATAACCCTCTCCATCATTCCTGAACCTATAGAAAAGTGTAAGCATATTTATAATAATATCCAAGAGGAATTACCTCTCATTAATTATATTATTCAATCCAAAATAAAAAAATCCATTACCATTCATAAGATGAATTTTTTAAAGGTTTCAATTATCATAATTTCTTTACAATCCTTTATTAATAATATCAATTAAACCATCTAATTAAATTATGGAAGCCAAAATACAATGATGAAGGTCACCCAAATAATTTATTCCATTTAATTTATGAAAAATGTAAATTTAATAAAATGTTTCAATAAAGTACCTAGGAGGAGAAACAATCATTTACGAAATTAACTACATGTGAAGATCAATTTATATGTTCGGAAAAGAACTAATGAGGTTTTGGGGTTCATTGGACATATATATAATTGAAGGTAATACAATTAAAACCAATGTTGAAAACACAAGATGTGTTCGAGATGTTTATTTAATTAAAATAAATCGTCAATTCTAGCAGACACCCCAATGGTGTTTCCCTGATCGAGGTTCACATACAAAAATTACATAAAAATGATCCTCTAGAGTTTTATAAGAAAAATATATAAATTTTTAAGACGTAAATTATTTGCAGGAAATCCACAATAAAACTGGCGTGTATCACAGCAAAATGACAATGAAAAAATAGTGTTTATAAAAAACATGACCACCAACCATAGGTCCATTGACGTCTCCTTATCTAATAGAGACCTCTGATTCAGAGTAGACTTAAATAAATTAAATAAATGGAAAAACACCATTAAAATAGTTAAAATTTGATTTATCCTATATAGAACAATAGACTCAAATATGAACAAATAATGGAATCAATTAGAATGAATATATTACTTCAATCTGTCTAATTCTTCTGATGGATCTTGATTTAGACATCAGTTCTAAAAGATATTGAATTTCATAGTTTGAGGAAAATTTTATACCACATTAGAGTCCAAGGTATTCAATTTAAAATGATATAATATAATATAATTCATAGTAATTTAATTCAGTAAGGGTAAATTGGATATTTGACAATAAAAATGATAGGATCATGGTTTGGCCAAAATATGGAAAAACCACATTTAAAATGATCTCATCCCACTACCAAGGGAGAGAACCCACATTGAAAGGTAATAAATTTTCCATATAAATGTTAAAAAAGTAAAAATTTCCTTTATCCAACCTCATTAGTTTTTCAATCATGCATGCACATTAGGGGACACTATTATAGACATACCATATGGCCAAATACTGCTAAAACGATCCTCACACTATTAGTACTTACCATTTTTTATCCATGAAACAAACTTTGTTTGATAATTTTCAGAAACGGGAGGCATCAAACAATTCCAATATACTATTGGGACCTTCCTTATGTTATAGTGAATATTAACCAATAATATGAAAAGGATTTAAAATGAAAACAATAGATGTGTGCCTTCACACAAATATGGGTTTATACAATACATAATTATTCATACATGATTAATAGAAAATTATGAATCATATTATTCATACAATTACTAATTTTTAGGTATAGTATTTAAGGGACACAAACTTGATTCATGAACCTTAACATTCCATGAAAATCATGATTGATCATAGGAATATTTATCACTATTATTTATAGTTCAACATATATTGAATTATCTTATATAATATTGAAATTTTGGTATGGGTTTTCATTAAATTAATAAATATATCATATATTCCATGTATTCATGATATCAAAAAAAATTCATTAAATACATAAATACTAGAACTCTTTAAACCATCATTATATTCAAAATATAATTGTAATTATAATATAGGGCATCACCACCTTGTTCTTCTTCTTTTGGTTGTTGTATTTTTATAATTCATTATATTTAATAAGCATAAACCATTTATTTTTTCACATATTCAACTCATTTTTCATTAATATATTACTAATTCATTTATTACTAGAATATATATCTCACTACCCACCATAAATATAATGTCATCATATTTGAAGTGAAAATATATCCATTATCAACTGCAAATAAAGAGTCTAGTAATTTCATTGAAAGATATTTTATAATTTAAAGAGGAATAATAAAAACTCATATCATTCAACATGAGTATTCATCAAAATACCTTCATAATGATTAAATAAATATTATAAAACCTTTTCCACTGTTCTATATTGTTATTATAAAGGAGATACCAATCATTATTTCCAGTTAATTTGAATTTTTCTCACATCCGCCAATCTAGTGTAACATGGCTTCTATAATTTCAACATGGTAATTAGATAAGATATCAATAAGAAATATCACACAATGTTTCAATATTATACATTTGATAAAATCAAACTATAAGAAATATATCCCACAACTTATTCATGATCATTGATTTCATCATAATCATAAAATGTTATTCATGTTCTTCCATTAAATTTAAATATCTATAAGTATATAATCTATAATGAATACCAAAAATAAATCAAGGTAATATTTGTTGACATGATTCATTATATACACAATGATATAGAGGGAACTGGAATTTCAAAATGGCATGAATATAAAATCATGATGTAAATACCCTATACAAATGGTTATGCTAGATCTATCACACATAATAACCCAAAAACAATGGTATCAAAAATGAATTTCATTCATATAAATGTATTTATCTCAACGTATTTGATTAAATAGGTAATTAGAATGATGTATAGGATACTTATATTAATTTTAATCATTTATATGTTATCTATAATTAATAAAAATATGCAATTACTAATCATTATTATTAAAAAAATAATATGTTCACCCCATGATGCTTCAAAAGGGTGTATATATCCCGCATAAATATTATCTTGGTGTTATTATTCAATTCATAAAACGTAATCATTTCCATTCTATATGAATTATTTGAAATAGGACTAGGACTAGTTATGATTTCTACTAAAAACTCAGCATTGATATTAAAGTGATGTCTTCATATTAAATATGAATAATATTGATTACTAGTAATATTTTATATTTTCATTATCTCGCCAAACATTTTTTTCATATATACTCATTGACTAGGTATTAAGACCCATTCAATACAAGTATCATCCATTTGATGTCCATATTCACCTAAAATTAATTGATGATCATGTGTTGAAAAAGAATATCAAAAATGACTTACATTCCATGGTAATTATTATTGAATCTATATTAATTAAAAAATTCATTCCAATAACTGACATTATATTCAACTGGATGAAAAATCACAAGATATTTATGATTTACTTTCCCACAAACAATTATTCGTTGAGAGTTATGGGTTGGAGATGCAATCATTGTACCATGAAGGGTTTATTACTATTATCTAACCATATTTTCATTACATTGGATATGTGATACCATTATAAAATTAATAATATATAAAAGAGTGGGTAGAATTAAAATCAAATAAGAAAATTTCAATTATAGAGTGTATTTGAAGTGTACATTTTAGCATATCATTATCTAGACCCACATGAGCAGTTATGATCACATTAGATTCCCCATTATCTCAAGTAATAAAAGTTTGTCATTGAGGATTATCATTTTTATCTGTTAGATTTATTCAATCATTGAAATAAGGTCTATAATCTATTATATAATAGTATTTGATTGTGTTTCAATCATTAATTTAATCATTATTTCCATTATATTCATTTGTTGGTCTCGTAAAAAATCACCCTTTTTCAAGATTTCCTTATCTTCTATTATAAAAATATTTTCCATACAACAAAAGTTAATTTAATATATTATTACTTCCAATCAATTTAAATTAATGTAATTTAATTTATAATCCTCCATGAGTTATATCCCTAAAATTTCCTCAAAATTATATAAAACAATTTTTTCCCAAGAACCATGATAACCCTAAGAGTGTCTATTTCCAATTATCTCTTGAGATAAAATCAAATGATTACATAATATCTAACAGAATTTATTTTATAGAATTTATTTTTAATATTTCCCCTTAATAAATTAACTAATATTTCATCATTTTATTCATGAAAGATTAGAATACTATATGCATTACATGAATTCCATGAAAATATTCTTGATATGTACTAATGTATTCATCACAGATATAAATCATTTCAAAAAATTACCTTTTCATTAACCTATGATTATTTTATAGAAAATTTTTATTGATAAATAAAATCATAAAATATTCCAATTATATGGATTCAATTTCCTCTTATTATACTTTATTCAATATTATATTCCAGCATTGATATACAACACCTTACGAATAATATACTTCCTTGAAAAATATCATTTTATAAACATGAGAGAATGAAAATTTACATTTTATTAGTACTAATATAATTTTTATTAAATCATGGGTCAGATGAAACTAAAATATACTGTTGAAATTTCCACATAAAATACTCAATAGGGATGTTTTTTTTTATTTTTCTATTTTTGTGATCGCCATGATTCATTTTAATATACATAGATTGTGTTTTTTGGGTGACCATATATTCATTATTTTTAACCCGTTATCATATTTCATTTTTTCTCTAATCATAACTACAAATTAATATCCCACAACATTATGTATTATCATTATTCTTCTAGAGTAAAGCTATTGAGTAAGAAAAAATCATAGTGTAATGAAAAATAGTAAGAGTGAGTAATCAAGTAATCATAGATAATCAATCACATGATTTCTAAATATAGATGCCTTATTTTCAATATATGAAAAATTATGTTTATAAGTGGGAATGAATTATCATAATGAATTAAAATCATTTATAATGGTATATAAGAAAAATTGAAATTAATGAAATCTTATCCCCCGGGAATTTTAAACCAAATGTGTAGTCTTATACCCCATCATCATCAACCAGCTATAATCATTTTAATACCAAATCCACCATTATTGGTGTTTGTTATCCCCACGAGGATCTATAATAAATTATATATTTATTAGTATTCATATAGGGTTGTATCTTTTAGAAATACCAAATAATATTTATTCTAATAATTGTTCATAATGCTAACATTTACATTGAATTCTCTCAAAGAGATTCAATATAGTTATCTTATAATAGTGAGTACAAATTGAAAAAATGTTCTTTGATACCAACTAAGTAAACCCAATAATTTCCTATAAATATATTATAATATTGTAGATGAATATTAAATATATTTCATAAGGACACTCTCCCATACAATAATGGTGTATTTTATATACAGACTAGATATATAAATCATCTTATTTTATGAAAGAACATTAATATACCCCATAAATGTATTCTCATATATTGCACTACATAGACATTCCCTACTTAAATGAACTTGTAACATCCCAAGTATGTAACGAATAATAGATATTTTTTTATCTATGTATATTAATTAATTACAAATTGATTTAGAGGCCTAAAATGAGAATAAATCCAATCTTAAGCGTGGAATACACTAATATTTTTAAAAGATTGTTTTACTTCCTTTTGATGGAAAACCATTGTTAAATCAAACTTTTGACAATTTTATAAGCTATATTTTTCTAAATAAACTTATTCTTTCTGATTGGGACATTGAAATTTACTTTGGATAAATTTCTGGTATTTTTCTGATAATGTTCTTTTTTAATGAATAGTGAAAAATGTTGTATTTAAATTCAAAACATCTTTTTTAATCTAATTTTTTTATATTATTATATTATATTATTAATTTGTTTTAAACTAAAATTAGAATATATTTTTACCATTTAATCTAATGGTGGTCATTGGAATTAATTTCACTTTGAAATTGGATTTAAACTAGTGTCAATCTTTTGATACTTATTGTTTCATAAAAACACGCTATTTTCTCTGACAGCGGGAATTAATTGTTAAATTAATTAATGTAACTTATATTTTTTAATTTTATAAAATAGACATCATTTTTGAATTCGTAATATCAAATATAACATAGGGTGAAGTTTTGGTATTTTTCTGAAAAACATCAATTTTTGATGAATAGTGAAACCACTAAGTGGTACTTAAAAAAACTGATTTTTTGTTTAAATGAAATTTTACCACCTATGTGTTTTGAATTTCAAAAATCCGACATACACAGTTTTCATTAAGAAGTAAAATGTGGTTCAATGGGATTGAAATAATTTGTTGGTGAATAGTAACTTTTAAGTTTTTAATCGCGATTAGAGGTAATTAGTGTAATTTAAGGTACGAATAATGTTTTAATAATATGAAATGAAATTTAAACATGTCCTACCCTTATTGGATGTGTCATGGCCGACCATGAAAACCCATGGGTCGATTTTTAGGACCCCATGGAGCCACTTGGGTAAGATAAACACATTAATGCCTTTTATTTAAAGTAAAATTAAAAATGATTCAAACATGAAAAGTTTTATTAAAACAATTTTTACATGGGTTTATACAAGTCAGATATTTGACTATAAATAGTCATTGGAAATCTAAAAATTTTTCCTACATCATGATATTTTTTTTCTAATTTTTAGACATTAAATAAATTAAATTATTTATGACACCATGATGATGCAGCGATGACCTCATTATTTAACGATTTAAATAAAATGAAAATATAATGTTAAAACTAAGACCTAAACCTGTCAAAAACTTATTGGATGGGTGGATTTAGAACCCTTATCACCTTATCCTCACAATTTATAATTTGGGGACCTTTTTAATCTGAAAATCATTTTATAGCAAAGTATCTTTTTTAACATTCCAAGAGTGCCCCTCCCCTTCTCTTATAAAAGGCCCCCACCTCTACCACCTTACCCACACATCCAAAGACTTTGGCTCGTCCAACCTCTGCCCATATTCTCTCTCCAAATCCCCATATTACTCCTAGAAGCATCACTTTTGTCATAAGTCTTCCCAAGGAAGCCTTTGAGCTCAAATAAAAAAAGAGTTACCCGTTTTAAAAGTAGTGTTTTCTCTTGTGTTCTTATGTTTTATTTTGCTTTTCCAACCCTCTAAACTCTTTTTATTCATTTCATTTGTAACAACTTCAGTATCTTCAATATACTAGTATGTTTTTACAAGAAGTATTCGAGCTACACTTATACACACCTATATATAATGGTTAAAGAACATAATGTTTCTGTGGATAGCAAATTTCTGCCTCACGAAACAGTGATTGTTCAATATTCATTTAACACCTTCAAATGAGGCCATTAAGATGACACTATATTTATATATGATATATAATATGTTTATGTTTTACTCAAGCTTCTGTATTTTTCATTTATGGCATACCTTTACGGTTTCCATTATGGGTATACGCGATATCTTCATTTTAGGAAGTACGGACTACCGCCCCCTCAAAGTGATTTGATTCGTTAATACCATATGTGGTATGTATAAAGGATAGATTTAATGATAATATATATGATACCATACTGGAATTATAATACTATTATGTATCAATATGTTTTAATTCCATTAATGTATGAGGTAGAAATGAAAGTAGCGGTCATGCGTACGTATGGCTTACCGTCTACATGAACGGTGCATTTCATTTCTAATCCCCAAATGTAATGTACTATTATAAGTACACATATATAATGGATATATATGATTTATGTTACATCTAAATGATGAATATAATTCTGGAATTAAAATATACATATCTCTCATTTATTTTAAATTCCATGAATATGACATAGAAATGAAAGTAACGTTCATGCGTACGTACAGCTTACCGTCTCCATGAACGGTCCATTTCATTTCTTACCTCTAAATGTTATGTAATATTGTAAATGCATATATATACTGGATATATATTATATATATGATATATACATCATGAGTATAACTCTGGATATAATGGATACATGAACAACTTGTAATTATAAAGAGCATATTTTTGACTCAAGTACCAATGATCGTTAAAACGACCGTTATTATCTTATATAATTACATAGTGGTCATGACATGTTAATAAGTGATATAAAAGGAATAATGAACATTAAAAAGGTTCTTAAGAAAGTAGAAATTAACTCAAGTTTATTATTCAGAACATTAAAGAACGATCGAGTCAAGTCGGACACGAGGTATGGGACTTCGTCTCAATCTCCTTTCATTGAGGAATATTATGTTTTATACACAACTTTCTTTTATACGGTGTATAAACCCCTTTAACTTTTACGTTTATCCAAAAGGAATGTTTTTAATACGAAGCATTTTACTAGACGACAAAAGGGAATGTATTTTTCATACGTATGCGGCGACAACGACTTCTCCGCCGCCATGCCCATTATTTGAGTTTTGTATTCCTCTACAAGCGATACCTTTTAAAAAAGATACCATGTTTTACTTTTCTTTTATTTTGTTATTGAAAATGGTTTTCATAATTTTTTTATATCAATGTGTTGTATTGATATCTTGTGATTGAAAAGTGGAAATGTTATGTTTCCTTTATGCATGTTTTATGTGATAAGATTAGGTTATGGTTCTTGGGATTTATTATGAAGATGGGTGGTTTCGTGATAAACTAAGGGCGGGTGAGCCCGATATAGCTCTCCAATGAATTGGGTAATGCGAAGGGTTAAACATTGTGGTTTCTCCGATGAGATTTAGGGAATATACAATGGTGGGTATTCCAAACGTAACCAAGAGGATTACTCCCTAGGTAAGAATGTTATGAATGAATCAAGTTACCTTTATGTCTTATGATTTCTATGATTTATTCATGATTTGATGAGGTATGTTCAAGTGCCTATGTTTTATGGGTAATGTATGATTTCATTTTTATGTATATATGAACTCATGTTTCCTTTCCATATTTGTATAACCCTTACTGATATTTTTATGCTCATCCCAAGTTTTTGAAATGATTTTCACAGGTCAAGGGAATGGTACATGATGTGATGATAATGTCAAGGAAGTGTAAAGAAAGAATCCATGTTTTATTTTAAATATGTTTCCATTGATGGAAAAATGAATACTATCTTTTATGTATCCACTTTGTTTAAATGTGGAATGTAATGCTTGTTTTATGATCTAATTCTCTAAAACTCTAAACCTGAAAAGATACTCAATGTGTAATCTTGTAAAAACTCAATATTAAGAATGTTTTAAGGCTGGGGCCTTATAGTTGGTATCAGAGGTCGGTTTAGATAACATTAGGAGTTAGAATTCTATTAAATGTTTATCCAAAAATATTTTTTATGGTCAAATTGAAATGATATAGAATTTGAAGATTACCATGTTTCTTAATCTAACACATGTTTGTTCAGAATGGTTTTCCACAGAAGAAATAGGGAAGCAGTTCTAGGAAGGCATACAGAAGAACTAACCTTCCGAATCAGCATCCTGAGATGGTCGGAATTGGAACTGAACAGTTTCTTGCAGTAATGGAGCAGTTGACTCAAGCGATAAATGGTGGCGGTATCCATGCACGATATCAGCCAGATCAACTACAGAGGAACATGGAAGTGGTGGAACATTTCATGAGGCAACATCCCCCATCATTCAGAGGATCATCTGACCATGTTCCTGCTGAAGGGTGGATTAAAGCACTGGAGAAGATTTTTGATGTCATGGGGTGTTCAGAAAATCAAAAGGTTAATCTTGCTATATACCATTTGGAGGGTGAAGAAGATCAGTGGTGGTAAATGGTTAAAAATATCAGGGACTCTGATGAGATTGATGCTCTTGACTTGGAAGAATTCAATGGTATGTTTCTTGAGAAGTATTTTCCTAAGTCTGTTCGACTTAGTATGGAAAAGAAATTCTTGGATTTAAGGCAAGAGGAGGACTCAGTGGCTGCCTATGAAGAAAGGTTCACTCGATTGGCAAGGTATGCACCAAATTTTATCCGAGACCTTGATAGTAAAATCAATCATTTTTACTCGGGATTAAACCCAAAGAAGCTAAGGGAATTGGATTCTCGTTAGTTTCAATGTTATGAAAAGCTTTTTCGATGTGCTAAGAAGGTGGAAATGGAGATTACCGATGATCAAGTGTTCTATAACAACTAGCAGAAGAAGAGACCGATGTGGCAGGAGAAAGGAATGAATTCTTCAAAAAGGTCTGACGGTAAGAAATCTAATCCTCCAATTTCTGATAAATGTGGTAAAAGGCATGTTGTGGAATGTCTTCTGAATGCTGGAAAGTGCTACTGATGCGGTAAGATGGGACATAAGGCTCGTGATTGCACTGAAAAAGATCAGGGTGAAGGTAAACCAAATTTGATTTACAGTTAGTGAAATGTTTTAAGTGCAATGAGATGGGTCACTATGCATACGAGTGTCTGAAAAAGAGGTCGGGTGATAGGAAGAATTTAGACTACAAGCAGAAAGGGGTGGTGAAATCCTTTGAAACTACTTCAACAGATGTTGGGCTATCTAATTAAGTAGTATCGGGAGTTGAAAAAAAGATTGGTGAATGCTACAGTTTTGGCACTACCTTCCTGAAATGGGGAGTTTGTTATCTACAGTGATGCTTCATTGAAAAGACTTGGTTGTGTCCTAATGCAGAATGATCAGGTAATTTCTTATGCTTCACAAAAGTTGAAAACTCATGAGTTAAATTACCATACACATGATTTGGAATTAGCTGCTATAGTTTTCGCTCTAAAAATTTGAAGGCATCATTTGTATGGAGTAAAGTGTGAAATATATATCGATCAAAAAATTTTAAAGTATATATTCACACAGAAAGAATTGAACATGAGACAGAGGTGATGGCTAGAAATAATCAAGGATTATGATTGTACAATTCATTACCATCCGGGAAAGCCAAATAAATTAGCTGATGCTTTGAGTCGAAAAAGTAATGCTTCATTAACAATGTTGAGTTTGGAACGTGATCCCTTGGTTAAAGATTTGATGAACTTTGGAATCGAAGTTGTTGGTGCCGGATGTACTTCTATTTTGTTTCAGGTATCATTGAAATCTTCTCTATCAGAAAGAATCATGCAAGCGCAGAAGCAAGACAGTGGGTTGCAGAAAAAGGTAGAGCTGGTTCAGAAATGTAAGTTGCCTGAATTCAACATTGATAATGATTGTGTTTTGAGATTTGGGTAGAGATTGTGTGTTCCTTGTGATTCATAGTTGAAGAGAGAGTTGTTATGTGAAGCTCATAGTTCTCCGTTTTCAGTTCATCCAAGCAGTACTAAGATGTATAGAGATCTTCGGGAGTATTACTGGTAGGACAGAATGAAAAATGATATTACTGATTTTACTGTGAAGTGTTTGACTTGTCAACAGGTAAAATCAGAGAGGAATTTACCTAAAGGGATGCTTTAGCCTTTACCAGTACCATAGTGGAAATGGGAGAATATATCCATGGACGTTTTTGTGGGATTTCCGAAGACATCTCAAGGTAATAATGAAACATGGGTTATTGTTGATCGCTTGACTAAATCTGCTGATTTCCTTGCTATAAGAGATACTTTTTCCCTAGATAAACTTTCTCGTTTGTATCTTAAAAACATATTCAGGTTACATGGAGTTCCTCTCTCCATTTTATCTGACCATGATCCCAGGTTTACTTCTAACTTTTGGAAATGCCTTCAGAAGTCACTGGGTACTGAATTAAATTTTAGTACAGCTTTTCATCTTCAATTAAATTGGCAGTAAGAACGAACAATTCAGACATTGGAAGATATGCTACATGTGTGTTCGATGGATTATCAAGGAAGTTGGGACCAACATCGTTCTTTGGTTGAGTTTTCTTATAATAACAGTATTCATTCCAGTATACAGATGGCACCATTTGAGGTGTTATATGGGAAGCAATGTCGAACTCCAGCTTTCTGGGATGAAGTGGGTGAAAGGAAGTTGATGGGACCAGAATTGGTAGAAGAGTTGGCCGAAAAAGTTCAGCTGATATAGAAACATATGAGAACAGCTCAGAGAAGGAAGAAGAGTTATGCGGACATGAGGAGGAAGGATCTCTCTTTTGAGGTAGGAGATCATGTTTTTCTCAAAGTCTCACCATGGAAAAGTGTGATGCGATTTGGTAAGAAAGGAAAGCTGAGTCCAAGGTTCATTGAACCATATGAAATTATGGAGAGAGTTGGATCAGTTGATTACCAATTGGCTCTACCTTCGAGTTTATCTTAGGTACACAATGTTTTTCATGTTTAAATGTTGAGAAAGTATATATGAGATCCATCTCATGTTTTGAGTCCAGAGGTAGTTCAGTTGGAAGAGAACCTATCTTATGAGGAACAACCAGTCCAGATTCTTGAACATAGGGAGCAAGTGTTACAGAATAAGGTGATTCATCAGGTAATGGTTTTGTGTAAAAACCACATGATTGAAGAGGCAATATGAGAATCTGAAAATCCAAAGAGGGAAAAATACCCCCACTTATTCGATAAGTAAAGAAATTGCGGGGATGAAATTTTCATAAGTGGGGAAGGATGTAACATCCCAAGTCAGTAATTAATTATAAACATTTTTTATCTATGTCTATTAATGAATTAGATAGTGTTTTATAGGCTTAAATTAGAATAAATCCAATCTTAAGCATGGAATACACTAATATTTTTAAGAGATTGTTTTACTGTCTTTTGATGGAAACCCATTTTTAAATCAAACTTTTGACAACTTTATAAGCTCTATTTTTCAAAATAAACTTATTATTTATTATTGGGTCATTTCAATTTACATTGGATATTTTTCTGGTATTTTTCTGATAATGTACTTTTTTTAATGAATAGTGAAAATGTTGTTTTTTAATTCAATGCCTCTTTTTAATATAATTTATTTATATGATAATATTATCTTTTTAATTGTTTTTAAAGTGAAATTAGAAGATATTTTTACCATTTTATCCAATGGTGGCCATTGGAATTAATTTCACATTGAAATAGGACTTAAACTAGTGTAAATCTTTTGATACTTATTGTTTCATAAAAACACGCTATTTGCTCTGACAATAGAAATTAATTATTAAATTAATTAATGTAACTTATATGTTTTGAATTTTTTAAAGTAGACATCATTTTTGAATTCGGAATATCAAATATATCTTAGGGTGAAGTTTTGGTATTTTTCTGAAAAACATCAATTTTTGATGAATAGTGAAACCACTAAGTGGTACTTAAAAAACTGATTTTTCGTTTACATGAAATTTTACCACCTCTGTGTTTTGAATTACAAAAATCCGAAATAAATCGTTGTCATTAAAAGTAAAATGTGGTTCAATGGGATTAAAATAATTTTTTTTGGTGAATAGTAACTTTTAAGTTTTCAATCGCGATTCGAGGTAATTAGTGTAATTTAAGGTAAGAATAATGTTTTAATAATATGAAATGAACTTGACACATGTCCTACCCTTATTGTATGTGTCATGGGCGACCATTAAAACCCATGGGTAGATTTTTGGGACCCCTTGGAGCCACTTGGGTAAGATAAAAACATTAATTCCTTTTATTTAATGTAAAAGAAAAAATGACACAAACATGAGTTGTTTTATTAAAACATTTTTTACATGGGTTTATACAAGTCCGATATTTGACTATAAATATGCATTAGAAATTTAAAAATATATCTTACATCATGATATTTGTTTTCTCATTTTTAGACATTAAAAAAATTAAATTAATTATGACACCAAGATGATGCAGCGATGACCTCATTATTTAACGATTTAAATAAAATGAAAATTTAATGTAAAATATAATTCCTAAACTTGTTAAAAACCTATTTGATGGGTGGATTTTTAACCATTATCACCTTATCCTAGAAATTTATAATTTTGAGACCTTTTTTATCCGAAAATTATTTTATAACGATGTATCTTTTCTTAACTTTCCAAGAGTTCCCTCCTCTCCTCTTATAAAAGGCCCCCACCTCTACCTCTTTACCCACACATCCAAAACCTTTGGCTCTGCCAAACCCTGCCCAGTTTGTCTCTCCACATCCCTATCTTACTCCTAGAAGCCTCACTTTGGGCAGAAGTCTTCCCAAGGAAGCCTTTGATCTCAAATCAAAAAGAGTTACCCGTTTTAAAGGTAGTTTTTTCTCTTGTGTTCTTCTGTTTTATTTTATTTCTCCAACCCTCTAAACTCTTCTTATTCATTTATTTTATAACAAATCCAGTATTTTAAATATACTAGGACGTTGTTATAATAAGGATTCGAACTACACATACACAAACCTACATCTAATGGTTAAAGAACATACTGTTTCCATGGATGTCAAATTTCTATCTCACAAAACGATGATTGTTCAATATTCTTTTAACACCTTCAAAGGTGGAAATTAAGATGACACAATATTTATATATGATTTATAATATGTTTATGTTTTACTTAAGCTTCTATATTTTTCATTTATGGCATACCATTATGGTTTCCATTATGGGTGTACGCGATATCTTCATTTTAGGGAGTGCGGACTACTGCCCCTTCAAAGTGATTTGATTCGTTAATACCATATGTGGTACGTATAAAGGATAGATTTAATGATGTTATATATAATACCATGCTGGAATTATAATACTATTTTGTATCATTATGTTTTAATTCCATTAAATTATGAGGTAGAAATGAAAGTAGCGTCCATGCGTACGTATGGCTTACTGTCTCCATAAATAGTGCATTTCATTTCTTATTCCCAAATGTAATGTACTATTATAAGTACATATATATAATGGATATATGTGATTTATGTTACATCTAAATGATGAATATAATTCAGGAATTAATATATACATATCTCTCATTTAGTTTTAATTCCATTAATATGACATAGAAATGAAAGTAGTGTTAATGCGTACGTACGGCTTACCGTCTCCATGAACAGTGCATTTCATTTCTTACATCTGAATGTTATGTAATATTGTAAATGCATATATATAATGGATATATTTGATATATATGATATATACATCATGTGTATTACTCTGGATATAATGGATACAAGAACAACTTGTAATTATAAAGAGCATATTTTTGACTCAAGTACCTATGATCGTTAAAACGACCGTTATTAACTTAAATAATTGCATAGTGTTCATGACATGGTAATAAGTGATATAAAAGGAATAATAAACTTGAAAAAGGTTCTTAAACATGTATAAATTAAATCAAGTTTATTATTCAGGACTTTAAAGAACGATAGAGTCAAGTCGGACCCGAGGTATGGGACTTCGTCTCAATATCCTTTCATTGAGGCATATTATGTTTTATACAAAACATTCTTTTATATAGTGTATAAACCCCTTTGACTTTTATGTTTATCCAAATGGAATCTTTTTTATATGAAGAATTTTACAAAACGAAAAAGGGAGAGTTTTTTTCGTACGTATGCAGCGACAATGACTTCTCCGCCGCCGTGACCGTTATTTGAGTTTAGGCTTCCTCTACAAGCCATACCTTTTAAAAAAATACCATGTTTTAATTTTCTTTTATTATGGTTTTGAAAATGGTTTACATAATGTTTTTATATCAATTTTTTGTATTGATATCTTGTGATTGAAAAGTGGAAATGTTATGTTTCCTTTATGCATGTTTTATGTGATACGATTATGTTATGGTTCTTGGGCATTATTATGAAGACGAGTGATTTCGTGATAAACTAAGGGCAGGTGAGCCTGATATAGCTCTCCAATGCATTGGGTAACGCGAAGGGGTGAAAAGTTGAGGTTTCTCCGAAGATATTTAGGGAATATACTGTGATGGGTATTCCAAACGTAACCAAGAGGGTTACTCCCTACGTAAGAATGTTATGAATGCCTTATGTTATATTTATGTCTTATGATTTCTATGATTTATTCATTATTTGATGAGGTATGTTCAGGTGCATATGTTTTATGGGTAAATTATGATTTCATTTTTATGCATATATGAACTCATGTTTCCTTTCTATATTTTTATAACCCTTACTGAGCTTTTTATGCTCATCCCATGTTTTTGAAATGATTTTCACAGGTCAAGGGAAAGGTACATGATGTGATTATAGTGTCAAGGAAGTGTCAAGAAAGAATCCATGTTTTATTTTAAATATGTTTCCATTTATGGGAAAAATAAATACTATCTTATATGTAACCACTTTGTTTAAATGTGGAATGTAATGAATGTTTTATGATCTAATTCTCTAAACCTCTAAACCTGAAAAGATCCTCAATGTGTAATCTTGTAAAAACTCAAGATTAAGCAAGGTTTAAGGCTGGGGCCTTATAGAACTCATCATAACATTAGGATAAATAACATAAGAAATAATTTTTTCATATCATTATTAAATTAAATCAGCATATCTATGCATAAGAACATTATAAGGGTAAGTATGTATTAACATAAATAAAACAATAATACATAGTTACTCAAATATCATTATTCATAAAATAAAAAATAATTTTATTTCATTAAAAATAAAACTCATAAGAGTGTGGAATCACCAATAATCAATTATGATCCATGAGATCATATAATGATTTACTTATACAGTGTTTTCTAGCAAGACTATGAGAGTGTGTAGAGGTTCTTACTGAACATGATTTACTCCTGATATTTATTATTTATATTTTATGATATATTATTTTCTACCCAATATAATATAGGGAAATATTGTAACACCCCAGGTAAATAAAGAATATGACATTTTCACATTTATCCATATTTGTGAATAATATATTAATATAACTTTAAAGGCAACTCTATGCTCGATGGCGTACCCAATACACAACAACGAGTTTCTTGGGAATCTTACGTTGCACTCTAATAATAAAATAATATTATTTTAAATTGTAGTTAACGCCTAACCGTTGTAATGGAGGGAATGGACAAAACTAACTACAAAATTATTATATATGTTTGTCAATTATTTTTACTTCTTACAATAAATGTTAGAGGATTAGAAATGCGAAGGAATCCAATTTTATGCGTAATCATTCTAATATTCTTTAAAAGGTCGATTAACCGACTTTTGATGATGAACCTCTTTTAAATCCACTTTTTGACAATTTTATGTGTTATATTTGACAAAATAAAATTCTTCTTTAGAATAGAGACATCAAAATTTACTTTGTGTAAATTTTTGGTATTTTTCCGATAAAGTTCGTTTTTTAATGAATAGTGAAAAATGTTGTATTTTAATTCGAAACCTCTTTTTAATATAATTTTTTTATATGATTAGATTATCTTTTTAATTTGTTTTAATGTGAAATTAGAATAAATTTTTATCATTTAATCTAATAGTGGTCGTTGGAATTAATTTCATCTTCAAATTGGACTTAAACTAGTGTCAATCTTTTGATACTTATTGTTTCATTAAAACACGCTATTTGTTCTGATAGTGGGATTTAATTATTAAATTAATTAATATAACTTATATGTTTTTAATTTTTTATAATATAAATCATTTTTTGAATTCGGAATATCAAATATAGCTTAGAGTGAATTTTTGGTATTTTTCTGGAAAACATCAATTTTTGATGAATAGTGAAACCACTAAGTGGTACTTAAAAAACTAATTTTTCATTTAAATGAAATTTTACCACCTCTGTGTTTTGAATTTCAAAAATCCGACATACATGGTTGTCATTAAGAGGTAAAATGTGGTTAAATTGGATTAAAATAATTTTTTTGGAGAATAGTAACTTTTAAGTTTTAGTCGCGATTAGAGGTAATTAGTGTAATTTAAGGTAAAAATAAAGTTTTAATAATATGAAATGACCATGAAATATGTTATACATTTATTGGATGAGTCTTGACCGACCATGAAAATACATGGGTAAACTTAGGGACCCCATGGAGCCACGTTGGTTGGAAAATGACATTAATACCTTTTTATTTAATGTTAAAATAAAAAGTCACAAGCATGAGTTGTTTTACTAAAACAATTTTTAAATGGGGTTATAAAAGTCATATTTTTGACTATAAATATTAATTAGAAAGATAAAAAGATTTACTACATCATTATTTATTTTGTATAACTTTTAGAAATTATATAAATTAATTTATTTATGACACCGTGAGGATGCAGTGATTACCTCATAAATGAACGATTTAAATAAAATGAAAAGATAATGTAAAATCTAAATCCTAAACATGTAAAAAACCTATTGGATGTCTGTATTTAGAACTATTATCACCTTATCCTAGAAATATATAATTTTGGGACCTTTAAAATACGAAAATCATTTTATAATAAAGTAATATTTTATAACTTTCGAAGAGTTCCTCTCCTCTCCTCTTATAAAAGGCCCCCACCTCTACCACCTTACACACGCCTCTCAAGCCTTTGGATTGGCCAAAACCTGCCCATTTCATCCTTCCAAATCCCTCTCTTAATCATTGAAGTCTCAGTTTGGGCAGAATCATTTCCAAGGAATCCTTTGATCAAAAATCAAAGAGAGTTACCCGATTTAAAGGTAATGTCTTCCCTTGTGTTCTTTTGTTTTATTTTTCTTCTCCAAACCCCTAAACTCTTTTTATTACTTTTTTTGTAAAAACAAAAGTATCTTAAGTATAATAGGATGTTTTTATAAGAATTATTCGAGCTACACTTTCACACACCGCCGTCTAATGGTTAAAAAACATATTGTTTCTGTGAATGGGGAATTACTGCCTCACGAAACGATGATTGTTCAATATTATTTTAACTCCTTCAAAGGTGACCATTATGATGACACTATATTTATATATGATATGTAATATGTTTATGTTTTCCTTAATCTTATGTATTTTTCATTTATGTCATACCTTTATGGTTTCTATTATGGGTAAACGTCATATCTTCATTTTAGGAAGTGCAGACTACCGCCCCCTCAAAGTGTTTTGATTCGTTAATGCCATATGTGGGACGTATAAAGGATGGAATTAATTGTATTAAATATGATATCCTACTTTAATTATAATATACCTTTATATAATTATTTTTTAATTCCATTTTATACAATAAAAATGAAATGAAAGTAGTGTTCATGCGTACGTACGGCTTACCGTCTCCATTAAAGGTACATTTCATTTCTTATCTCTAAATGTTATGTACTGTTATAAGTACATATATATAATGGAAGTATATGTAATATATTACATCTAAAATATGGATATCATTCTGGAACTATAATATATATATCTCTCATTTTGTTTTAATTCCATTAATATGACAAAAAATGAAAGTAGTGTTCATGCGTACGTACGGCCTACCGTCTACATGAACGTTACTTTTAATTTTTTATCTCCAAATGTAATTTAATAGTATAAAATAAATATATACTGGATATATATGATATTTAAAACATAAATACTATTCTTGATATGATTTACCTATAACTACATGGAAAATTCTTTTCCAACAAGTTCGATTTTTACTCATGTACCGAACATCGACAAAAACGTCTGATATGAACTCACTTTATTAACGAATTATTATAACATTATAATATGTGATATTAACTGAATACTAATATTTAAAGTATGTCCTTATGAAATTATAAATTTACCAAATTTTATTATTCAGGATATTAAAGAACGATCGAGTCATGTCGGACACGAGGTAAGGGAACCTACCGCTCTCTTAGTTTTTAAGTACACTCTTTTATGCCATTCCTTTTAAGCTCATCTTTCTTATGATTGGGATGTTCTTTTATATTACTCCTACTATAATTTTTTATGTTCATATGATGAAAGACCCTATTTTCTCTCATCAATCCATTTTGGAAGTTTTGAGTGGCGCCGTTAGGCTGCCGAATTTTCGTAAGAGATCTAACCTCTCTATTTCTTTTTAAGTACTCTCCTTTATGTCACTTCTATTAATATACACTTTGTTATTATGGGGGATGTTATTTTATATAATCCTATTTCTGTAAATTTTATTTTAATATGATGAGAGACCCTATTTGATCTCATCAATCCATTTTTGGATGTTTTAAGTGGCATTGTTAGGCTGTCGTGTTTTCGTAAGGGATTTTTCATCTCACTTTTAGTATCGTGAGATTTATGCTACATTTGACACCATTTCCTTTGAGTGGTGTATGTACTTCCCATTATTATAAACTTTGTGTAATATAATTTCATTTATGGTTATTTACATATTTATTGTATGACCCTTCTTCAATGGAGTGTACGTTTCGAAAGTTACCCAAGTCAGTAAGGGAACCTTTCACCCTCCTCTTTTTAAAAGACTTATTTTGTTGTGTCTTTTAATTCACATACTATTATGTTGGGATTTTTTCTTCTATAACCTTATTGATGTAATTATTATGTCCAAGTAATGATATACCCTTTTTATCTCTTATAAACGCTTTTTCTGAATTTTGTAGTGACGCCGTTAGGCTGTCGAATTTTTGCAAGGGAACCTCTTAGCCCAATTTTGATTATTTGGGATAAACTTGTACTCCTTGAATATGTCATTATATGAGTATGTGTGAATTTACTCTGATTTTTTTACACTTAATATCCACTTATATTTTGTGTATTCATTTGTCACACATAATTATGTAATTGATTTATCCTTAATCCAAGGATACCGTCTTTGTAAAGGATATCGTCTCAATCTCCTTTCATTGAGGCATAATTTTTTTATACAAAAATCTCTTTTATACGGTGTACAAACCCATTTGACTTTTCATTTATTCAAAAGGAATCTTTTTATACGAAGCGTTTTACTAAATGAAAAAAAGGAATGTTTTTCTTGTCGTGCGTATGCGGCGATAACGACTTCTCCGCCTTTGTGAGCATTATTTGAGTTTCGTCTTCCTCTACAAGCCATAACTTTTTTTTGAATGAAAAATAAATACCATGTTTTACTCTTCATTTATTTTGGTATTAAAAATGGTTTTCACAATTTTTTTATATCAATGTGTTTTATTGATATATTGTGATTGAAAAGTGGAAATTTTATGTTTCCTTTAAACATGTTTTATGTGATACGATTTTGTTATGGTTCTTGGGCATTATTATGAAGACGGGTGGTTCCGTGATAAACTAAGGGCAGGTGAGCCCAGTATATCTCTCCAATGCATTGGGTAATGCTAAGGGGTTATACATTAAGGTTTCTCTGATTAGATTTAGGGAATATACTGTGATGGGTATTCCAAACATAACCAAGAGAGTTACTCCCTACGTAAAAATGTTATGAATGCCTCAAGTTACCTTTATGCATTATAATTTCTATGATTTATTCATGATTTGATGAGGTATGTTAAAATTCTTATGTTTTATGAGTAAAGTATGTTTTCATATATGGACTAATGTTTTCTTTTCATACTTTTATATCCCTTACTGAGCTTTTTATGCTCATCCCATGTTTTTGAAATTTGTTTCACAAGTCAAGGGAAAGGTGCATGATATGATGATAGTGTCAAGGAAGTGTCAAGAATGAATCCATGTTTTATTTTAAATATGTTTTTATTGATGAAAAAACGAATACTACCATTTATGTAACCACTTTGTTTAAATATGGAATGTAATTCATGATTTATGATCAAATTCTCTAAAACTCTAAACCTAAAAAGATCCTCAATGTGAATTATTCGTTTAATTCAATATTAAGTAAGGTTTAAGGCCATGGCCTTATAAATATAATTTAGATCTCAGTTATATTATAAGTAAAATCAAATAAATGTGTTCTGGATGATCGTAAAACATTCACTATATCGTCATATAATTATATGTGGAATGGAAATCAGTTTTAGAAAATTTTAAAAATTTCCACATAACATAACCCATGGAAAATAAATAGATTCATAATGATTTATTCATTTCATAATAGAATAAAATATGAAAATTAAATGGGATTCCCAAAGGTTTAATCATAAAATATTTAACCTATGTTATATAATTTTTTTTGTATAATCTTTCATAAATCATCATCATTATATCACATACATAGAATGAAAGTGGATTCTACTATAATATAATTTTCTTAAAGAAGTATAACAACCCATAAATATTTTCTAATTGTATAATATATTCCTATAAAATATCATTCATACACTAATTTGAACACAGTATATATGATCCTTTTTCAATAAATTGTTTTCTATATAATTAGAGAAAATGAATAAAACTGTTTTTAAGGGAAAATATTTTAACTTCTTAAAAAGATTAAATTAAATGAATGGTCAAAATAGAATTAAAATATGTTAATGTAATATTAATTAGAAAAACATCATCCTAAAATTTATAAAATTTCGAAGATGAATTCGTTAGAAAATAATAAATAGGGTTTTTTTGAGTGTGATGACTTAGAAAGTTCAAGGAACATAAGAGTGGATGTATCCTTTCATAATGGAGGGAAGGGATAAGATTACAATTTTCAGAAGATTAAAATATTATAATTTCTTAATCATGTTATGTTTCAAAAAAATTCAAAATCATCACAGATAAGAAGGATAGGAGTCAAATCATAAAAAATAATATAATTAATGAATGCTATTTTTAATATTTTAAACCATATCTCTTATGTTAACCCCACCCCTTTCCCATGTGGTAAACCCAATTTAACCTGTACAATGGTAATAAACTTTTTATATTTTTACTATTAGTTTTGAAAATGAATTAAATTGAACTAATTAATTGATATTTATTTTGATAATTAATTTTTTTTTATTCAAGTTTAAATAGTTTATTTTCAATAAATGTTACAAATTAAAATTAAATTTAGTGTTCCAAACCCATACTTGTTTTTTTAAAATTCCATTATTATTAAAAAAAATTGATATCAATTTCACTCTATGCCATGTAAAAACAATTATATGAATATTAAAATATTTTATTTGAAATATATTCAAATAATTTTATTAAAATAATTAATCGATACATATTCATTTAAATTATCTTCATAAAAAGACATTATGGGCATACTAACATCTATTAATTACATGTTTTTTTTAAATTTCAAGTGATTTTTTGCATTCATTATCCATTGAAAACCTATTAATTCATTTTTTGGATATGAAAACAATAAATTTCATTAGAAATTTAGTATTATTATTACCCTCTAATACAACAAGTAAGATTTAAGCAGAACATAAAATCATAATATTATAATAGAATATACGATTTTGTTTAATCATGTTGTCTCTTGAACATAATGCTCTGATTAAATATAATTTATTGATTAAAAATATATCATAAAATATTTTCTTGTTAGATATAACATGGCTAGTGAATGGTATATTATCCATGAAACTAAACTTTTTTTTTGGGATGTTTTGATATATAGATCTAACATAGTTGGAACACGATTTAGTAAATAATGAAGCCTAACTATTTGGTGTAATTAATTAATTATGAAACATTATATTTTAATATAAAAAATGTCATCAAAACCACTATTACTTATTTATTATCATAGTCTCCTGAACTAGAAATTTTGTCTAATATTTTTGGAAATTTTCATTTTTATGAAGCCCATCATCAATGAATCATTGTATGTTAGATCGAGTGATTACATAGATGTCAAACGCCTTTCTATCTCATTATTTGTATTTTTATCACAAGTGAAAAATGATATATATGAACCATTGTACCTGAATCTATTTATTATTACATGTTTTGGTGTTATTTTTTTGGATTTTTTGAATTAATAGAAGGAGTAACCTAGATCATCCAATATCATTATGAGTTTCATTATTAATGATATCTATTTGGATATGGTTGAATTTTCTCTCTAACTCCACTTATTCATGATATTGATGAATTTTTATTTTTAAAATTTGAGATGTTTATTTTAATTAGATAACCATTGATTAAATATTTTAATAATCTCACATGACAATTTATTTACAAAATTTTCATTTTAGAATGATGCACATAATGAGTTCACAATAATTTCTTAATGAAATATTATTTAAGGAATCTTTGTTATAAATATATCATTATCATATATGGGCTGGTGGGTGATCGTCATTACATTAGGGGGATGATTTTGGAATCAATCATGGATTTGTTATCTAATTGGTGCATGTGGGTGCAAGACAATGTGATGAATTAGAATGGAATATAGATAGCAGTAAAGAGATTTTGGACTTTTTGGATTCATGCACTTTTTTTATTATGGTAAATTGATATCACATGAGTTACGAATTGGAATATTTCATAAAAAATTTATTTTCTGTGAACAAATATTTCACGTCATAAAAATATGCTCTTTTTATAATTTACTTTATTGATTATTACATTTTTCCTTTAATCAAAAAAATTTTCATGGTTTATTTCTTTAATTTAACGATATATTTTTAATAGAATTCTAATTATATTCCATTAACTAGAGGAGTGTGTGGGATACTTTTGGTATATTTTCTAAAAATTTATACAATCATCCACTTATTATGTGTGTATATGTGTATATAAATGTAGTTATATATACATAGGTGAAGATAGGTCTTTTACATATCCAATGGATTACTGTGATGTTTTGTAAATTAGTGAAAGGATATTGGGGGTGTTCTAGAATTAGTGAATGATGTAGTTCTATATTTTTTACTTGGGTCGAGCCTTCATTTATAATTTTAGAATTCTCTATTGTACTTTACTTCCTGATTTAGCTTTATTTTTTATTTTATTCATGGATTTTTTTTCAAGGTGTTTACTGTCATACATCCTTTATTATTTTTAATTGATTATATTTTTTAATTTTCATTGTTGTGTATGGTAGAGGGAAAAATAAATATAAATGATCCAATAATCCCATGGAATATATTTTTGTTCTTTTTGGCCTTGGGGACATCCCAGAATCTTAGTTGAACCCATCTATATTCTCAATTCAGTGAGTTGGAGGGAGGTTACATGCTCTTAAAAATATACATATTATAGTACATCCAATGATTCATTTATTATATACTCTAATAAAACCTATTTCAAGAATGGAGTGAAAAAAATAGTGAAATTAAAATATTAATATTATAATACCATAATAAAATTTATGTTATTAATCAGTATTATCTATTAACATATAAATGAAACTTTCCTTTTTAAAGACACCACATTTACTGATAACATGTAGTAAAATAATATTTGACACAAAAAGATACTTGTAATATAATTATGCCATTTCTAAAATCCTAATTACTTATTGTTCTCATACTATGCGCCATTATTAACCAAATAGAGACACTTCGTCATCCTACCATAAGAATATAACTCCTTCAAAAAATCTCCCAAAAAAAATTTAATTTGTATATCTCCCTATTGTTTTTAAAAACACTATGATCACTTGTAAAAGTTTTCACAATACAACCACTAGAGTTATTAAATCATACCCTGAGAGATAACATTACATGTCGTAAACCAATTTTTTATGATTCCAGTTATTTTTTTTTCCAATATTAAATAAATTTGGGATGAAAATCACTATAGGTTAGTTGGTGTATGTTCAATAAAATATTCATTAAAATGGATATGGTGAAAAAACTACATTCCCAAAAAATTTAATGAAAACATTATTTAGTATGCTCTATTATTATTTTTATCTCATATATTATTTCTGTAGATGCATACTCATATATCACAATACATAGCTCTAAATTAACCTTTATAATGTGATAGTAAATAATAATATTATATTTTCCATAAACTATGACAAATTTATTTTTTTAATATTTAAGTTCATTATATTAAATATGATTAAAATAATATAATTCATAACTAATTCAATATATTATGTTGCTTGATCTATAAGAGTTTTGGGAATTATTGAATGACTAAAATTTAATTGGATTTCAAAATTACACATAAAATATTATACTATTTATTATTAAGTTATGAAATTCCCCAATATCTTTGATAAAATGAACCTCCACATGTTAACATTATATCATCTATAGATACATCCTATCCAACTTTAGAAAATTTATATAATCCCTAACAAGGTGATTAAAAACTAGAGAAGCAAAAATCAAAAATACCTTTGAAATTACCATGTATTATTTTCAATATTGAAAGTTAGTTTTCTTCAAAAATAATAAGTTTCCCCTAACATGTTAAGTTTTAAAATCATTATTGGTTCTTATTGGTGTTATGTATATTAAGTTCCCCTGTATTTTCGTGAATTCTATTAAAATAAAATCTATTCTATTTTAATCTCATGTAAAAGTAATTTTGGTAGTAAATTTTATTTTTTAATTATATTGAGAAGTAATAAAATATATCCTTACATGGGCAAAGCATTTTTAATAATTACTTTGTATCTGGTACGAAAATAATAAAAAAATCATTAATATTTCCAAAAAAAATTTACCAATTGTTTCTCTAATATCGTGAGATATATGAATGGACATTTGGTGAGTGAGTTTACCATTTTATAAAATTATACGATTTAAATTAGGGACTAGAAAAATTATTTATTTGAATTTTTAAAATAAGAAAAAATAACTTTTTTAGTATTATAGATCAATGTTAACCTTTATATGATATTCTATTTGTTATATCCCTAATAGATATAGAAGAATATATATTATAAAATTACCTAAAAAGGGATGTCAAAACCCTAATAACCTTCCATTTTCAATATATAATAAATAAAAATTACTGTTCTTTTTCATACATGGGGGCCACAACCTAGATACTTTTTTTTCGAAATGGAGTTAGAAAAACACTTTATTTATATTCGATCAATAGAAAATCAAACACCCCTACCAATTATAAACCCAAATCATGAATAATGTAACCTAATATTTTATTATGTATATATATCTAGATGTACCTTTTGCAGGGTAGTGTAACCTCATGTAAAATGAACATTTGGAAAACTCTATAGGGAAAACAGATTGAGTACCTTGAAAAAATATCAAATTGAAGCATAATCAATGATTTTTAATTGGGTTTTTTGAATTTAAATGGGAAACTATTCATCCCATCATGATGTATATGATTAATCATAGGTAAAATATTAACATTAGTTTCATATAAAAAAATATACCAGCATAAAAAAATATTGAATAATGAACCTATTTAACTCCACTAGCTGGCTTCATACTTATTTTATATAAAAAAATTGAAATTGATATAATTCAAAGGTTATTATTCTACAATCCCCATCCGATGTATTTATAAATGTGTATTTATGTGTCATAATAGATTATCATAATGATGTAAAATATTGATAATTCTGTAACTATACTTATATACAACCAAAAATCATAGAATTATTTAAATAATAGTAAATAAAACTATAATAATTGATAATACTAATTTTATACACTTCTTAAAACATATGGGAGAGGTTATTCATTATACAGTCAATTAAAATAATATTATTATTTTTTTAATATATATATATATATATTATAATTCATGATTTTCTCTGATATTTTAATTATATTCTATATTCAATACATTCATTATTTATTAATAGAAAAAAAAATATAATTATTGGACCAATAAAAAAACATTTATCATAAATAACAAACTATTCAAAATATATTAAATAATAAAAAGAATTTATATTTTATATTTCTAAAAAATAACATCATAACATTCTTTTTATAGAATAATGAATTTAGTATGTAGGAAATTAATTTTTAATAATTCAATATTTTATATGATTGTGAATTTCATGTATTCCTTTTGAAACTAAAATACATTTTAACTTGTATCAAAGTAATCACATATGAAATTTCCATTTACAAATTAACTATTCCATAAGGCTATATGAAATTGTAAGAAACATATGTAAGTACTTTAAAAAATTGTTCAATGAAAATAATTCATTTCACGTAATATTCAAGTCTTATAGCTTGTAAATCGTCTAATTTTTTTTTGTTCATTCATGCTTGATGTTTCCTGTCATATATGTTGTTGAATATAATTTTATTTTAAAATATGAGTTTGTTACATTATTATACCCTTCAGTAAATTATATTATCATAATTTGAAATTTATTCAGAAATCAGGTGTCTAGAATTTGAAATTTCTTTTATGGAAAACCAATATGTTAAAAGGTATTAATAAAACATCATACTAAAATAAGGGAAATGGAAATACCATGGCCATATGGAATAAAAATTACATAGGTTTCGAAATAAGATAACATTGGTGGATTGTGAAAATTATGAAATGGTAGAAAAGTGTATAATTCAAATAAGTATATTCTGTGGCAGAGATCATTGGGAAAAACAAACTCAATGATTATGAAAATGTTAATGACCACAAAAAATATAAACTATAGAGGTGTGAAAAAGAAAATCGTTCAATAAAATTGATGGAATTGGATAACATGATTATTTCAAGATTCATTGCTTCAGTTTGATGAAGTTATTTTTGATTTAAATGAATAAAATAATAAATATAATTGTGTTAAAATTATAATATCATTCTTCAATCATTTTACATCATAATCTCACCTTTTTTTCAAAATAATGAGCTTTTAAGACGAATTATTCATATCTAAATCAAAAAAATCATCATATAAAAAATCACATAACCCCAAAATTAGTATTTAAATATTTATTATATATCTAGATATAAACTATAATTTAAATAATTTATATTTTTACAAATAATAATAAAAATGTATAATTCTTCTTATGAATAAGTGATATATTATACCACAGTATTTCCACAATAATACCAATGGTTCAACATATATTATTGCACATAAAAATAACATTACATCATAAATAAATAATATTTTATCCTTAATGTTTATCTAATATAAATTACTATGCATCACCGAAAATATATTAGCATACTTTCCAAGTAATTTTCTATTGAGAATCTCAATTTTATATAAACCTTGACCTAATAAAATTACTTTCATAATTTCATTAATAACATGAAAATCCAAAAAGATCAAATGGATTTTATCATATAATATTCTTATAAAAAACAAAGTAATATTTATTCAGAAACATTTATATATAAAAACAAGTTCATTGTTTTGATGTCATAATAACTGGAAATTAATTTTTGGTCTTTTGGACCATTGGGGTATATTTTTTCCTTATGTCTTCGAAGTCAGGTTGGGTTCCCCCTAAGCTCATAAAATGTGGGATACATGTTTTCCTTTTCTAAAAATTGTAACATTATAATGAATTTGATTAAAGACCTCATTAGTAATAAAATATTATTTTTTTAAACACTCTATGTTATTAAATGTCATATTTTCCCTAATTTAAGTAACACTTTTATCATCCAAACTCAACAAAAAAAATTAAAGTAAACATAACAGTTATTAATAACAGAATACTATAATCCAAAAATATTATAAATTAATCCCTAAAAAACCTTTAACTATAAAATATTCTAAACCAAAGAGTTTTATTCCCATAACTATTTCCCAATATACTCTTAACATGCTAAAATAACACAACAAATAATTTCATTTTGGTTATATATTACTTTTAAAATTATGATCAAAAATATATTTATCATCTAAACCAATTTATGATTATTCAAACACCCTTCACAAAATATGGGTTACCTATCCCAAATAAATTTGATTTCAAATAATATTACCATCTTCTTGAATCACTTTTCTAGGATATCAATGCCATTGATCATATTTTATCAAATCTATAAAGAAAAAATAGAATAAAATAATATTTTTTTTCAGGATTCTTATATCTAGAATATCAATTATTAAATACATCACCAACATATTTCTCAATTCCTAATACAAAAATAAATCAATCCGTATAGTTAAATGATTTACATTGTTTAAGACCTCAGTTATACAAGTAGTTAATCCTTTTGGGGAGATCTATAACATGGATAATTCCAACATTCCTCATAAATATAACATTTAAATGAAAATGGAAGCATAATAATAAATTACTTCTCTTTTATCCTACTCTTCAATCTTATTTCATAATTCATTGATCTATTCCAATATTTTCAAAAAATAATGAATTTCCACATTATAAAGATAGATTATCAAATGTTTCACTTTCCTCAGTTTTTACATCAATGATTTTTTTCTTTAATATATGTTCTATAGTACCCATGATCTAATAAAAATATGTCAATCATTTGTTTGGTGATATTGATATATTTTTATGATGTTTTTTAATCATATAGCATGATTACTAATTATAAATAATCCCAATATCATTAACTCTAGAAATCATCCCAACTGATTACTAATAATCACCACATTTTGCATCACATTTAATATTAATATGGTCCCATTATGTAACAACCATTAACTAAAAACAAAAAATATAGTTTTAGAAATAATAATCAAATAGAAAATAACGAAATTTTATTTATATGCTTTCTAAATTATGAAATCTAACCTTTACATTATGGGAAATTTGGTAAAACATAGTTTATAATGGTTATTGTATATTAAAATACATTATAATGATGCCTAATTAAATTATCATTTATCAGAATCATATCCCCTAAGATTGTAATACTAGGTGAACATTATGGGTACACTCACCATGCTTGGAAATTACTTCTATGATATATTCAAATTACATTTTCATGGTTATTACCAATATATTCATCTCTTCAAAAACAATTCCCACATTTATTATCAAGAATTGTATGTATTTATAGGAAAACAACCAAATCTATAACTAACCAAAATATTATGATGTTATCATAAAAATAGAATTATCCTCAGTTCCATTCATACTGTTATATTTCCTAACCTATGGTTTTCTAAATCTATATCTCATGGTTTCTGCTAAGCATTTGTTAACACCAATTGAAATGACCCTGACCCCATTAGAATAGATCTTGTAGATACATTATTACATAAGAAAAAAATTAAAAAATACACATCCCAATATACCTAATACTTTATTAGTCTTGGTAAACTAGATATAAAATTTAACATTACCAAACATTTGGACATATACAATACATTACATAGTAAAAGTAATATTCTACATAATGAGACTCATTCAATGATTAATTCATCATATCCTGGTGAAGTGTAACAAAATAAGGGTGATATTTGAGGCTGAGTAAGTGTTAAATACATTATAAATTATCATAATAAAATATTGAATAATCAATATGGAATGGTAAATAACAGAAATCAAATTATGTTATACTCATAACATGATTAAAAGTTATTAATATTTAAGAAATAAATGTTCATAAAATAATTCTGTATAATTAATAACATGGTCTTGATTCATAATAATTGATATAAAAACTAATATAATAATCAATTAAAAATCAATGACTAATTGAATAGTGAGGTAATTTATAATTTCTAACATCTTAATCATAATATATAGGCCTCAAAAAATTATATCTCACATAAAATGGTAATAACTCAACCAAATACCTAAACATGTTTTTATCATGAGCCATATCAATGCATCAAGGGGTTAATGTGGGTAATTCCTATCACATAATATGCCCAATTCATTAATCATAAAAATGATTTACAATATAATACATGTAAAAATTATTAATAAAAACTATAGTAAAAATGTAAATATTTCCTCATATAAATAAAAAATCATTAGTCATCCTTTGTAATATTTGAAATAGATTCAATTCAAAATATCCACAATGGATTAAAATAATCAATTATTTTCCTTGATAAAAATGAATAATAATTAAATATAATTTAAAACAATTTTTTATTAAATTATACTTTTTATTTTGAAATCCAATTTAACAGATGAAAATTTATAGCACCTTATATAATTTTTTTATGAAAATAAAAATATTAATTTTTTTAGGATTATTAAAATATTTTTTTTCTTATGAAATCGATAAATTCCATTCGTTTCATAAGTCTTAATGGAATATTATGTTGATGATTTTTTATAAAAATTGAAATATTAAATCCTCTATAAAAAAATTGGATGAATAAAATTAAAATTATATTATTAAGTAAAACATCTATAAACATTCATTGAAAAATTCATTGTATAATCAAATAAATATCCATTAATAAAATTTAATGAAAACATTTTTATGTAAGGAATATATTTTCTACCATGTAGAAAATCAAATTTATGTTTTATTAAAAAAAATTATCATGTTTCAGTGAGAATATTAACATAGGAAAATTAATGAAAAATTGTAATTTATACAAATAACATGATGATAAGAATATTTAGTAGGTCTAATTTTGAATGATATAATAATTTTTTGAATTGATAATTCAACCAAAACAATAGTAAACAATTATGAAATTTGGAAATAAACCCTTACATCATTAGTATATTTTGAATCATAAATCAAATAAAGGAATAAGATAATATAACACATTAAATAAGATTGTTATAAATGATTTTTGATAGTGAAAATAAAATGGATGTATATAAACAATATAAAATAATTAAGTGGTGAGTGTAAAATATGTCTCATAGAAGTAATAGTAACCTATGAAATTCTTACAGTTATCATAACTTTTATGTGAGAATTAATAAATGATACAATTATCTATGAAAATTGAAAAAGAATTAAATACAAAATAATAAAATAATATATTATTTCACAAATAATCAGGACGTAACAATGTTAGTGAACTAGATATATAACACAATGAATATCAATTATGTTGAGAAAATATATACCTTAGTTTTTAATTAATTGATTTTTGTTTGAAACCCTTGTATTATAAATATTGATTTATAATAATTCAATTATAGAACCACTCTCAAATATATCATACAATATATTATTTAATTATAGCATTTTATCACTAATTTATAAATCTTTATTTTTCGGAATCTTATTATAGAAGCTATATACTTCATCATTCCTTTATATTTGGGTTCGGTAGTATTAAAAATTTTAATATAACAATGGGATACTTTAATTATTATTTTTAATAGAAATATAAGAATATATATATATCATTAATATTATAAATATAAAATGAATTACTCCAATAATGGAGATAACTAGTCATGCATACACAAGAATGAGGTTTTAATTTTTTGACAAATGGAATGAAATAAAGGGAGTTTCTTATTCAAAAATCTAGAAATATTTCTAAATCAAATATAAAATATTTATTAATTGATTTAATCATTATTATCATTCTTGTAAAATTTCAAGAAAAAATAATGTTACATCATTGAGGTGGTAGTCCACATATACTCATGAGCCACGCTATTTTTTCCACTATAGTAGATGGTAAGAAGGTATATATGATATTATAATTTGTGGAGAATTATTGTTTCATTAATATAACACATAAATATTAAACACATAAATGTATCCATCTATAAAAAATGGTGGCCAAAAATGAATTGTATCACTTGGTGGAGATGGTATGTCGTACGTACGCACTTGCAATACATTATCTTCACTTTTGATGGAAAAAGGGTGTGTAATGATGATTTAATTATATTTAAAATATTTTAGATTTTTTGGATAATTAATTTATTATTTTATTAAAATCCAAATATATATTGTACATGTTATGAAAAATAATAAAATTAATGTGATCATTTATGGGGATTACCATGACATTTAATGAACTCTATTAGATCTCTTATTAATGATCATTGGATTTTTTTTGTGAATGTCGGTTCCTATATAAGTTTGATATGGATTTTAATAATGTATATTAGTATGTTAAAGTAGTGATAGAATGTTCCATATGGTGTGATTAATATAAATTATGTTTTCCCTTTTATAAATGAGTTATGGGGTGCTCTTGATATTTTATAATAATTAAAAATATATAAACTTCAATTTCAAGAAAAATGACTTGAAAATGATTTTTATTAAAAGAAAATATTGTATGGAATTTTAATTATATGAACAAATTACATTTCAATTATATTATTAGGTTTTTTAAACCGTCTATATTTGTTTATTCCCTTAGTAAAATTGTTTTAACATTAATCCTGATAACATCTTATTCACACTTTAAGGGTTATAATTTTATATAAAATGTAAAAATTGTATCATAAATTACCATGGGATAAAATTCATGTCCACATATTATCCCCCATTTATGATTTCAATATTCATATGATTTAAAAAAACAAATATTTTTATATTTTGATAAAATAATATTAATGTAATTTATTTAGTATTTATATAAATATATATATAAGCAAGAAAAAAATACTATAAATTTTAATCAGAAAAATTATCAAAATAATAATTTATATGTTATTATATTTAAATCATAGAACACTATAATTAAATTTATTTATAATTATTATATTTTTTCATGAAATTTAATTTATTTTTCTAATAATATAATCATTATTGTTTTATTTTGTCAAAATAACTTATGAAAAAAATTAAAATAAGGAGAGTGACACATTGTAACATTTTTTCGATTAAATATTATATTGATTTCTTCATTAAAATGTATCACTTAATAAAATATATTTCAAGAAAATTATTATATGGGATAATTTAACATCATATAAAATAATTAGTAAGAATAATTATGGACTTATCACATAGTTTTCTACAAATAATAACAATATTTTTCAATTACCAATGTCATAAATTATTCAACAATAAAGATTTATGTTGATAACAATTAAAAGGGTCCTATTTATAAAATTTTATCCGCCGTGTTCCAAATATGGTATCCATTTTATCAAAATCATCACATATTTGTTTCCTAAATTAATTTTCAAATTTTTCAGAAAACGGGATGAAAATCACATTTATAAAAATACTGGTTTTAATAAAAAACAATATTCATTCTTATGTAATGATTAGTAAAAATTATACATGAATGATTTAAAAATATAATTTAATATAAAATCTTGGAATTCAAATAAAATCATTCATCATTTACCATTATTTTCATTTATTATAATTAAAAAAATAGTGGGTGCATAAAAATAAATTTATTTTCTGAAAAATTATAATTTATGAATAATGTTTTTAAAAAAATTAAACAATATAATTGAATAAAATCAGCATAAATATATTATATAATATATTATTGAACAGTTATAAAATTTTAATCATTTTAAAACCTAAAGTAATATTATAAATGCTTGAAACTAGAATATAGTTTCAATAAAAGTCATTGTATTTAAATCACATTGGAGAATAAATATTTTCAGAAATAATTATCATCATAAGATAATTTCGATTTGATGATTTAAAAAATGAAATTACAGTTATAGTATGAAATTTATATATGTTCCAAAAATAGATAAAAATATTTATTACAAAAATGTATTTTCGAAGCATAAAATAAAATTATAGAAAATTAAGTACATATTTTTGAATCATTAACTGATTAATTATTATTTATTGTGTAATTTATAAATATATTTTATAATATGTCTAAAAATAATAAAACTGAACAATTCTAAGGATAGTTTATTCCAATCATAATTAATTAAAATACTATTTTTCTTCTTTTACGATCGGTGTTGCGTGTCTTATACACTATCAAACATTTTGTTCTTCTAAAATCATGGGTTGTTATAGTTTTGTATTGTTCCATTCACATATCAATTTATTTCAATAGTTTTTTTAAATAAAAAAATATATTAATTTTATTAACTGATATTATAGGTATCAATGGAAAAAAAATCTTGATAATTTCCTCACATTACCTATGGAAAAAAACATCCAAAATTTTTTTTGATGATTAAACATTAATGATCCGAAAAATAGTTTTGAAAACACATGAGTTTTTAGTTCAACGACGTTGAATTTCAGTCATTGATAATGCTCTTTGAAATATATTATTAAAATATAAATCACATATGAAATGATTGATTTAGTTATCCCCTGTTAATATCATTCCACATGGTAGATTCTTCATTTATGTAAAAAAATGAAATGATTCTATTGATATTTCATGTGGTTAAACCATTTAACATTATGTCACATAATATAATTTCAATGTCAATTAATGTGATTTTATAGTCACCTGAAAACTTTTATAGAATTGCATCTCTACAATATAATCAACCAATTACATCATTTAGTCAATTGGGAATATTTCATATATGACCAAATAATTTTCTATTATATAAATAGAGTAATTATATATCATATGATCCCTTAATTTACTTTTTATTCACTTGGTTACTATTTAGAACTGTTATAAAGTGTGAAAATTCCTCCATGGTAGAAATATTAGTCATGAAGTTGATCCGGTTATTCTTATCGTCACCTCTAACCTATATTAAATTTGACTATTCACAAGATCAAATTATTTGGTATATCAAATCCATCTTCTTTTCAATCTAGTAATATCATGATTTATCATGTATATAACTTATTTGAAATACAATCACTTTTCTCTTCACTATCTAAGTTGAGATCCTTCATGTGAGCAGTTTCAGGATTTACAGACACTCTGAAACTTAGGAATATAATCATATATATTTATAGAAACATGTTCGTATAATAGAACTAATATATCTCTCATAATAAAACAAATATGATTTCATATCATTAAAATAATGTTTCTTATGGACATATCCAAGATTTTAACCAAATTAATGATAAAAATTCATGTAATAATATTTAAATAATGTGTAATAATATATTATTAATTATATATTATTCTACATAATTAAAATATATATTTACCCCCCCCCCCCCATTAGGGATTATCCAAAATATTTGTGTATATAGTTTTATAATGCTAATTTAGATATAAAAATGACATTTTATGATTCAATCATAAAAAATAAAAGGAATAGGATAAAATGAAATATATATAATTCCATGAATAAAAAATAGACTTACACTATAGAATGTAGAAAAAATACTAGATTCCTATCAAATTTCTTAATGAGAATCTAAATTTTTGTTCCCCTAATCATGGAAGGGTGAATAGGTTCATTCCATTTTTCATTAGAAGTAGAAGTAAATGTTTTCAGTATAGATTAAGGATACAAATAATCTAATTTAATTATAATTAATTTAACATTCAATCTTATATTGTGCATATATTGATAATTTCTAAGACAAAAATTAGTAGAATGAGTTTTAGAGGTAGGAGTGGAATCTGTCGAAGCTCTAGTCACAAGAAGAGAATGAGGGGCCAAAAATTTATTATTGGTTTTATAATGAATATCATTTAAATTACATGTTATATCTGATATCTTCCATGAAATATTATTAATGGTATATATAAAATGATCCTTATATGTCATGACTTATTCAATGTCAGGGGTCATGATTATAATATTTTCCAGAATTGCGTTGAATGTGTCTGATGAGGGATGCATCCATAAATATCATACCAATTACCTATAATTTTTAATTAGATATAAATTTTTGGACATATGATATATGATATACATGATGAAATGCAAGATAAAATTCTTATACGGGGTTGTATTATCTTTCTCACCCTTGACCATACCAAATATATTCCCACCATGAGCTGTATTCAACATTTGAATCAAATTCATTCCACCATTGAAACTTTTCAAATGTTTATCAATATAGTCATGAAATATTCATCAACTAAGATAATCTTAACTATAAAAAGATACATATTTAGAGTTCTATATATATAATGAAATAGTGATAACATTAATCAATAATTTAACCAAATTACACGTATTATCTATTATATTTTCATGGGGAGATCCTACTTGGGATACCAAACTGTCACCCACAAGATCGATGTGATCAATTATTATATATTATTTCGGATGAATTTATGAATTAAAAAATGAAATTTTAAAATTTATATCATAATATCAACCATAATCTCCATCATTCCCCATACTCAAAATTATTTTCATAATAAAATAAAATATTTCATTTCTGAAATGATAAATTTTGGATGATTAATTGAATGATGATTTAGTCGACGGTTGATATAGAGAATTATTATGTATTGAATTTTATTATTAATGAAATAATCTAGGTATATACCATTTAAAGTATTAGTCCAAATCCTTACAGAGTCCCAGGTCATGCGGCTGAGCGCCCTATTGCAGGTCCCATGGAGATATGAAATTTTTTTAAATGATTGCACGAGTTTTATGTAAAATATTTCACAACACCCTAGTGAAGCGTTTGGTATGAAAATATTAAAGTGAAATTAGAATGTAGTGGAATTTAATTTTAATGAAATTAAAAGAATGTAAAAAATAGATAAATATTTAAAATTAAAATAAAAAGTTTGTTAATAGAAAAGTAAAAACCTTATTCTAGGGTGAATTATACCATTTTATTAATTTTTATTTTCTTTTACATACCATCCCTATAATTTTATTTTATGTTTATTTATTTTTCCTTTTATTTATTTTTACATATTTTATTTTTTTCATTTTATTTTCTTTTTCAATTTTTATTCTTTTTTTAATTACATATTCTCTCATTCACTCCTCCCTCTCCCTCGATGTTTCACCCCTATAGCCCCCATCCTGTGGGAATTTTAAACATTCTATCCTCTTTCAGATGCCCACTTGAACTATGTTTATGATCTATTTTATTTTTAGGAAGGTTCAAAATAAATATCTTAGTAAGGATAATGTTTTGAACCTATAATCATCAGATCTAATACATTATCTATCACACAATCTTCCATAGAGTGTTTTTACTCGATATTGTCATTTTTGATAAATCATGTATTTAATTTTTTTTGTTCAAATTAAGGATCTTCACAGAGTGTTGTATCCCCTATGGTCATGGGGGTAGGTTGTCTACTCTCTTTCACATCATTTCATTGCATCTTTTAAATCGCATGTTGTGCTGATCATTGGTTCCTACTGACAATATTCATTTTTTCCTATTATAATTTAATTAAATTACTTAGCTTGACTATTGAAACCTTTTTTGAGATAAACTATCAAGTTTAATCTATTTTTTCAATATAGGATTTTTCATTTAGTGTGCTAACAGAATTAGTATTTTTTTCAGTTATACCCTAATAATTAATTTATTAATTTTATGTGTTTCACGACCCTTGATCGGTTCACTTTTAAATAATATATATTGTTTAGGATAAATTATTCCTTGAATTTTTTAGTTTTTTATTATTCTTATTGATTATATTGTTTAAAAGTATTACCATCTCATTTCATTATAAAAGAGAAAAGTTAATTTTTCATCTTTTTCTAAAAATGTCTTTTAACTATGATAGTTATATTGAATCGTCAAGAAGTAAGTGGATCTTTGTTGCTTCATTTTTGGATGAAATTGTAAATTCATACTCTATAAAATCTGATTCCTTGATATCTTTTTAAATTCTGGGTGGCGAGACAATGTGTGTTTCGTATTAAGGACCCCACATGGACTCTCTGTTCCTGACTGGTTACCATACTATGTGTCGAGGATGCAATCTCTCAGGATTTTCAAGATGATTATTTCCTTAGGTTTTCTATATAATAAAGATTGATATTGGTTACCTAAGGGAAAATTGATGGCGGGCCAGTTCTAATTGTGGTTATGCCATGCCTTGGGTGATACTTTATCTCTAATGTGCAATACCTAGGATGGAATCCTGATAATGTCATGCCTCGAGTGATAATTGGTCTTTCGGATGATTTCATTAGATGATCTTTGTGGTATTACATAAATGGAAGGATATAGTATAGAAATACCATTAGGAAGGGCATTGAATCCAACTCTAAACATTAATATAATTATATAAATTATGTGTGAATTGGTTTATTTGATTAAGCTTTAAGATACTTTGATTTGTGATACTTTTCCAGTTCCTTGAAGCACACATTATTGAAACATAAATTATGAAAAATCTAAAGAAAAAAGCATGGGTGTATGTTCCATTTTTTCTCCCTTATGTGTAATGGCACACCAATTCTCATTGGCTTAAGATCTCAATGATTCATTACTTGGCCTTAAGCGACATAACCAAGGCTCCAAAGGCGGGCAATAAATGCCGAAGGGTTTCGAATAAATGTGGGGAAGATTTACCCTTTAAGAGATAACCCATAAACCAACCACCAAAACTCAACATAACTACATGATGCATTAATAAAAGAGAGACAACAACAACAACTTCATTTATAAAAACCACATCAAAGTACAAAACAACAGAAGACTGAAAAAAGTAACAAATTCACTACGGATAAACAACCCAAGACTCTCAAGAGACTCCTCGACTCCATGCTCCACAAACTCCAAGCTCCACAACATCTCCCAAGAATCACCACCAACCACTAGTAATGATATGATTTGCCTTTACCTATGTCCTAGAAAGCAGTATCTGCAAAAGTACCAAAGTTCCATGACATGGGTGAGTATAAAACTTAGTAGGTGTCCCCAATGACTTCCCTACTAACGCCACTTGGATAGAAGAGTTAGCAACATTTGTATAAAAACAGTTTATATAAAACATTTTCACAAAAGATGTTTATAACTAAATATAAACAATTTCCCAAACCATTCACCACCAAAGCCATTCCAAGAGGAATCAAAACCAATTTTTACAACAAGTTATCTTTCCAGAAAAATAACCAAATAAGATTTCAAACCATTTCACAAGAATCCCTTTTTGGCATTTCCAACCATTTCACAAACCCGTGAAATAAACCATGCATGCTTCGTTATGATAGTTCCATACTCATGAGTGGTCTCTCGTCGATCTACCAAGTCATCACAAGGTAATTGTTCCCCATGTGCCATTACACCTTTGGCACCGAGCATAAGGTCATATTTCAACCAAGCCTCGTAGTTAAAGTCACCATGTGAAATTAAACGTTTAGCACCAAGCACAAGGTCATATTTCAACCAAGCCCCATACAATGCAATATGAACACACACCACACAATTCCAATAATCATGCCTAAACTAAACTTTCTATAAAACACCATTTATTGAAAACCATTTCCATCAAACCATGTGTGTTCAACCCATTAAAAACATTTCAATAAAACCACCCTTTCATTGAAAACCAATTTAATCAAAACCATTTTAACCTCAACCCATTTACATAAAACACTTTTTATTGAAAAACCCATTTTCATCAAACCATTTCAAATTTCAGGAAACCTACAATTTAAAATCAACATTTTAAATTCAAGAATCCACATCACTTTTCACATCAATTCACCAATATTTCATAATTTCACCCAAAACATAAATCATCACTAGAAAAGATTTATTTCATCCTTTCAACAACCAATGTCATTCAAATAAACCAATTGAAATCTTAGACAAATCAATTCTAGAAATAGGAGTCGATAGTGAAGCCTCCTACCTCAACAAGTTAGGCGAGAACCACAACACACGAAGAATGCCATAGAGCGCCGGGTCAATTCTCCAAAAACCCTCCTTCAAAATCTCCTCCTAACACAACCAAAACCAAATCTTGTCATATATGGAATCTACACAATTAGATATACCCATAACGGGCGTAGATCTAAGAAAATGAGAGAACATAAGAAGTAGATCTATGTAGATCTATGAGACGATCAAGAACGATCACATACCTTAAGAATCTGACTTCGATTCGCTAAGAGAACCCCTCAAATCGCCTTCGGAATTCCTGGGAGAAGTCCTCCAACCATCAAGGGAGAGTAATCCCAAGTTACGTCCTCTTAGGAGGTTTAAACAAGGAAATTAATGGATAAAAGATTTTGATCCACAATTTTAGGATCTAACTTTTTGTAACCGCATAGTTAGTCCACACGGTTTGATAAACTGTGCCCTAACCGTGCGTTAGCTTCTGCCTCGGCCATCCTTCACGCACGGTTTGGCTGCACGGTTATACAAACTGTGTGCCGACCATGTGGAAGCCACTACCTACCCTGTCATCCATGCACGGTTTGGCCGCACAGTTTAGACTAACAGTGCGCTAACTGTGTGCCTTCCCATTTACTTCAAACATCAAACCAGGATCTCCCGACTCTCCCAAACGTCACACATAACTTTTACAACAAGAAAATCATCAAGTAAGGGTTACATACTAGAAACCGGGGGTACTATATTCTCCCCAACATTGAATTTTCAGTCCTCGGAAAGTAGAAAACCATTTCTTGCCTAAAAGAGTTCTTGACACTACACTTTCATTTCTTTCTCACATTCCCAAGTCTCTTCTTGAATCTGACCTTGTTGCCATGAAAACCACACTAGGCCAATTATTTATCCACGCAAGACTTTGTCATGTATATCCACAATCCGCACCAGGATGTGTACCAACGAAGCATCCGACTCTAGGTCAATGTGATCCCATCTGATCACTTGGTCAGTATCAGGCCGATACTTCTTCAACTGAGATACGTGGAACACATTATGCACTGCACTGAACAGTGGTGGTAATGCCAACCAATATGCCACATCACCATCTCATTCTAGTATGACAAAAGGTCCTATATATCTAGGAGATAATTTTCCATTCTTCCCAAAACGACGATGTCCATGTCTTTGAGAGATTCTCAAGAAGACATGATCATCCACAACGAACGTCAATGGTCTGCGATGGTGATATGTATAATATTTCTGAAAACTTTGAGCCGTCTCCATCCTCTTTTTAATCAATTTAATCTTCTCCATTGTTTCTTGCACAAGGCTCCGCCCAACTAGTGAAGTTTCACCCCTTTCCACCCAGCATAGTGGAGAACGACACAGACGCCCATACAATGCTTCAAACGAAGCCATGCATATCGAAGCTTGATAGTTGTTATTGTATGAGAACTCCAATAAGGGTATATGATCTTCCCATGAGCCACCAAAATCCATTACACAAGCCTGAAACATTTCTTACAACGTCTGTATCATCTTTTATGATTTTCCATCCATTTGAGGATGATAGGCCGTACTCATATTCAACTGAGTTCCCCGAGCTTATTGTAAGGATTTCTAGAAATGAGATGTGAACCTAGGATCTCTATCTAAGATGATAGAAACTGGTACACCATGTCTCTTTACCACTTCCCAGATATAGATTTTTGAAATATCTTCCACCGTATGAGTTTCACAAATAGGGATAAAATGGGCCGACTTGTTTAGACGATCCAATATCACCCAAATAGAATCGTGTTTCCAGACCATTCTTGGAAGACCTATAAAAAAATCCATTTACATCTGCTCCCATTTACACACTGGGATAGTTAAAGACTGTAACATAACATCTGGTCTCTAATGCTCTGCTTTAACCTACTGACAAGTTAAGCATCGCAATACGAACTCGACCACCTTTCTTTTCATGTCGGTCCACCAAAAATGCACTTGTAGTGCCTTATAGATATTATATGTACCGTGATGTACAACCCATATCGAATGGTGGTAAGTATGAAGTAGTTGTTCCTGAGCAGTTAAAGTTACAACCATCCGGTCTCAAAACTGCAGAACTGAACTCCCCTCCAGCTTCCATCCCTCAATGGTCTCCCCACCATTGAGTTTTGAACTCATTGTAACACAGTCTACATCTGATGTCTTTTCCTCCTTTACTATCTCCACCAAATCAGGAACAAGTGTAGATAAAAATAAAACATCAACAGCACCTCAGCCTTCACATTCCACATGCATGTCATTTAAGACCGACATTAACTTCCATTAATCTGAATCTTCCTTTGCCAACTGAGCATACAACTTCCTGCATAATGCATAGGCCACCGAATTTCCCTTACCCAGTGTATACATTAAGTCAAAGTCGAAAATTTGAAGATACTTCATCCATCTCCTCTACCTCATATTCAGATGTCTTTGTGAGAAAATGTGTTTCACGCTTTTTTGATCCGTAAACACAGTAAATTTCTCACCAAATAGATAATGTCTCCATGTTTTCAACGCATGGACGACTGCAGAAAATTCCAAGTCATGTGTTGGGTAATTATTCTCATGCACCCTCAACTGCCTTGACCCATAATCATCAACATGTTCTCCTTGAATGAGAACACAGCCCAACCCTGATCCTGAAGCATCATAATACACCACATACCCATGTCCTGATTTTGGAAAGATCAAGATGGGTGCTGATGTAAGACAGACATTCAACTATTTAAAAGATCATTGACATTCCTCATTCCATTTAAATACACTGTTCTTCTTTGTCAATGATTTCATAGGCAAAGATAGTCATGAGAAGTCACGCAAAAAGCATCGATAATAACTAGATAGACCTAGAAAAATGTGTATCTCAATGAAATTCTTCAGCGGTTTCCAAGAAAGAACAACTTCTATATTTTCTGGGACCACTGAAACACCTTTCTCAGTAATGAAATGGCCCATAAAACATACCTCTTGTATAAAAAATCACACTTTGATAATTTGGCATACAACTGATTGTCTCTCAAGATTTACAACACTATCGCCATGTGTTGCTCATGCTCTTCCCATCTTGAATACAAAAATATGTCATCTACAAACACCAAAACAAAAGAATCCAGATATTGCTGAAATATCTGATTCATCAAATCCATGAAGACCAATGGTGCATTCGTTAGACCAAAAGTCATGACTACATATTCGTAGTGGCCATATCTGCTTCTGAAGGCTGTATTTGGAATATCCTCCTTTTGAACTCGCAACTGGTGATATCCTGACCGAAAGTCAATATTAGAGAACCAATGAGCTCCCCTCAATTGAAAAAATAGGTCATCAATGTGTGGAAGTGGATATCAATTCTTCATCGTAACTTGGTTATGTTTATGATAATCCACACATAGCCTCAAGGTTCCATCTGTTTTCATTACAAGCAAAACTGGTTCTGCCCATGGAGATAGGCTTGGCCGAATAAAAAATTTGCTTTCTAGATCCTCTAACTGCGCTTTCAATTCATTTAACTCTGTTGGTGCTATCATATAAGATGGAAGTGAGATGGTACTAGTCTCCAGAAGGAGATCAGTCGTAAACTCCACTTCTCTTACAGGTGGTAACCCTGAGATGTTTTTGGGAAAGACATCTGGAAATTGATCCACCCTAGCTGGAAAAGTATTTTCCTCACTATGTTCCAGTGATGCCAAAGTCAAAGCTACCAGTTGGTAAGAGATCATTCCCACCATTGGTTCCAACATGGTCTTTGCACACTTCATTACCATTCTCTCTCCTCTAAAGAGATGGTTGATGTCATCCTCTGTCGTGAAACTAAGCATTCCCCCATAACATTCGATGTGAGCCTTAAATGTTGTCAACCAAACCATACCCAGGATTACATCATAGACGTCGATATTCAACATGGAGAAGTCCCAATTCAGCTCAGCTTCATCAACAGTTATAGCACATGCTCTACACACGAAATCTTGACATTCTCTTTCACCAAGAGGAGTTTGCAGTTTCAAGACAGAAGGCGTCATTTCCAGTTTTAAGTTCAGAAAATCTTCAATATGAGAATAAAGAATGGAATGCGATGCACCAGTATCGAACAAAACCTGCACAAGGGTAGAATTAAAAAGAATCGTACCTCTCACTGTAGATGGTCCATCCTGATCATATACCATTATCTGTTCAGATCCATACAATTTCATCATTTTTGCAATGTCCTCCTTATTTCCTTGATGTGATTTCTTAGGTTGTGGAGTCATGGTATTCCTAGAATCACCATGGATAGCTCTGTTATGATGATGAGACTGATTATAATGTCCTCATCCTGTCGAAGCATATGATGCTTGCGACACCTGAGAATTGTGCCGAGAACCCGACATTGGAGCACTGCGATTGTATCACTAAAGATGCCACATCTTGTTGAAAATGTAGAATTCTCTCAGTGGTTCTGTACATTCTCGTTTCATGTGATCAAAAGAGCCACATTGAAAATAACCAGCTTTGCTCTGGGGTCATGGATGAAGTTTTGTTGATCCCGCCGTCTGGTTCTAATTGACACTCTCACCTTGGAAGTATGTATCTCTCTTTCGCTTGTTCCCAATATTAGAGTTCCCACCCATTCCCATGGGTATCATCATGCTTCCTCATGTTGATCCTGAGATATCACATTCCGCAACCCTAGCCTTGTTCAGCATTTCTGTATAATCCATGATATAGAGAACTGTAATATTTGAACGAATCTCCTGCCTTAGCCCTGATTCAAAGATGTGTGCCTTTAATGATGCACTCGCCGCACCTATGGTGAAAAAATGGACTAAATGCATGAATTTAGCCGCATATTCTGTGACAGAGAGGTTCTCCTATTTTAAGATGAAAAAGTCCGTTGTTTTTGGGATCATGAACGTGTGAGGATAGAATTTTTTGTTGAACAATTCCTCAAAATCCTCCCATGTACGTCCTTCATCCTATTAAGCCTTCACCGCTAAATACCACCACTAACGTGAAAGATCTTTGAGAATATATATTTCCAGATTTACTTTAAGCTCCACTGGTGTGCCGATGAAATCGAAGTTTCTATTCATTCTGCTTAGCCACACCTCCGCCTTTTCGGGTTCAACATCACCTCGAAAGTTAGGTAGATTATGCTTCATGAACTGGATGGTGTGATCCACGTTCCTTGGTTCATTCCTCCAGTTCCCCATATTTACATCTTGAAAATCTTGGACAATACTGTGAACCATCTCTTGGATCACGCGTGGTTCTGGTACAACCACATTCTCCGCCACTTCTTCGGGTTGGTTTCGACAACGCATACTGGGTGCCATTTTCTAAATCAACCACAAACTCTGTCAATATAACTCCCTAACAACTGTTGGATTATCATTTCAAATTCTATCACATAAAATATCACAACATTGTTCTCAAAACAACCTTTTTCCATGTTTAACCATTTTTGAAAACATTTTTCCTGATTTTGATAATTAAACCATTTTTTCAAAATACACCAAATATCTACTTTTCAAAATCATTCATTTGAAAATCAATTTTGTATTGTTCAAAAATTTACATATTTGCAAAAAATCATAAATCATTCTTCAACATGAGATATGAAATCCTAGTGGGAAGTCATTCCTCTATAATGCATGTTATTCTCATATCATTAGCTAAACACATGACTATGAGATTTCCAACCTTCTAGAAGTGTACCAAAAACACTTATGTACCAAACACCTTGGAAAATTGAAGTTCAGAATAAAGGGGTTAGCTAGGTTCATTTAGGCTATACCTTTCAATTTTCGACATTCCTACTCATGTCTATGATTCCAACCCAAGGAATAGACGAGAATGAATTTCAAATCCAAGACCATTTGTACCTCAAAGGAAGGACCAGACTGATACAATTTGTAATGGCCTGCCAATTCTCATTGTATTAAGAACTCAACGAGTCATTATTTGACCTTAAGCGACATCCCCAAGGTGCCAAAGGCAGGAAATAAATGACGAAGGGTTTCGAATAAAATTGGTTGATGATTTACCCTTTAGGAGAGAACATATAAACTAACCAACCAAAACTCAACCTAACTACATGATGCATGAATAAAAGAGAGACAACAACAACAAATTAATTTATAACAACCCCATCAAAGTACATAACAGTGGAATACTGAACAAAGTAACAAATGTACAAGAGATAAACAACCCAAGACTCTCAAGAGACTCCTCGACTTCGTGCACCACAAACTCCATGTTGCACAACATATCCCAAGCATCACCACCAACCACTAGTAATGAGATGCATTGCCTTTACCTGTGTCCCAGAAAGAATCATCTACAAAACCACCAAATTTCCCAAGCATGGGTGAGTATAAAACATAGTAGGTTTCCCCAATGACTTCCCTATTCACGCCACTAGGATAGAAGAGTAAGAAAAATTTGTATAAAAACAGTTTATATAAAACATTTTCAAAAAATCAGTTTATAACTAAATATAAACATGTTCCCAAACCATTCACCACCAAATCCATTCCAATAGGAATCAAAAAAAAATTTACAACAAGTTATCTTTCCAAAAAAATTACCAAATAAGCTTTCAAACCATTTCACAAGCATCCCTTTTTGGCATTTCCAACCATTTCACAAACCTGTGAAATCAACCATGCATGCTTCGTTATGACAGTTCCAAACTCATGAGTGGTCTCTCATCGATCTACCAAGTCGCCAAAAGGTAATTGTTCCCCATGTGCCGTTACACCTTTGGCACCGAGCACAAGGTCATATTTCAACCAAGACTCATACCTAAAGTCACCATGTGAAATTAAACGTTTAGCACCAAGCACAAGGTCCTATTTCAACCAAGCCCCATACAATGCAATATGAACACACACCACACCATACTAAGAATAATGCCAAAAACAACCTTTCAATAAAACACCTTTTATTGAAAACCATTTCCATCAAACCATGTGTGTTCAACCCATTTAAACCATTTCAATAAAACCACCCTTTCATTGAAAACCAATTTCATCAAAACCATTTTAACCTCAACCAATTTCAATAAAACTCTTTTTATTGAAAAACCCATTTTCATCCAACCATTTCCAATTTCAGAAAACCTTAAAATCAACATTTTAAATTCATGAATCCACATCACTTTTCACATCAATTCACCCAGATTTCACAATTTCACCCAAAACCTAAATCATTACTAGAGAATATTTTTTTCATGCTTTAAACAATCAATTTCATTCAAATAAACCAATTGAAATATAAGACAAATTAATTCTAGCAAGAGGAGTCAACATTGAAGCCTCCTACCTCAACAAGTTAGGAAAGAACCACAATGCCCGAAGAACGCCAAAGAGCACTGGGTCAATTCTCCACAAACCCTCCTTAAAACTCTCCTCCTAACACAACCAAGACCAAATTGTGTCATATTTGGCATCCACACCCTTATATCTACCCATAACTGGCGTAGATCTAAGAAATCGAGAGAAGAGAAGAAGTATATCTAAGTAGATCTATGAAACGATCAAGAATGATCACATAACATAAGAATCCGGCTTCGATTCACCAAGAGAACCCATCTAATCGCCTCCGGAACGCTTGAGAGAGGACCTCCAACCTTCAAGGGAGAGTAACCCCAAGTTAGGGCCGCTTAGAAGGTTTAAACAAGGCAATTAAAGGCAAAACAAGTTAGATCCACAATTTTAGGATCTAACTATAAGTGACTGCATGGTTAGTCCTTATGGTTTGACAAAATGTGCTCTAACCGTGTGTTAGGGACGCATGCCTGTCGTAGGGCGTGGAAAAAGCAATTTAATTCTTCCTAGTGCAGCATAGAAGCTAACTAGGGTCGTCTCACTTGAGGAGCTTTGTCAATCGTTTACTTACTTAATATAATTTAACTAAACCACTTCTTTTTGTTGTTTTTATATTATCTAGTAATGGAATACAATTAAAATAAAAGATAAAACTAACATGCAACGACATAATGAAATTAATGAAGAAAGAACTTGGACATTATGGGTTGGTATGTGGGTTCCATCATTCTCCATGTTGGTATTTAATTTAAGTTTTCCAATACAGTTATGGGATCTCATTCATGAATTACTATTCTTTTATTTATTGGTGTGAAATCTTGAATTCATTTAGCAATATTAACCTCACCTCCTCCTATAATTAAGGTTGATGGAACACCTCGATCAAGAGTGTGACATCTTCCAAGACCTGGATCCATCGTATGCCATTTCAACCATTTAATGGCTCAACTCCATCGTATTAAGAGCTTGTATCCAGTAAAAGGGAGGGAAAGTATTTAATAAAATAATAGAAATGAGTTTGAGATCAGTGTCGTGGTGGAAAATTACCACACCCGTGCACATCACTCTTACTCATCACAAACATAATTAAACATAGGAATTTAAGCACAAAATAATTGAAATTTCCACATAACTCCTCTGGGACAAGTCCCGGGTTAACCCCTCATATTTTAGGGTAAGAGTTCATGATGGAGAATATGAGAAGAATAAAATAAGAAAAGGAGAAAGGATGAAGAAGAAAATAGGTAGGATGGGTGGACACAAAAAGAAAAACAATGCATGATTTTTTTAGAAATTTAAATTACAAATGAAAACTAAAACAAAAATAAAAAAAATAAATGAAATGGGAAATATTTTCGGCTGGCCCCCCTCGGTGGAGTTCTCCTCCTTGGTGCCTTGAAGGAATGGATGGAGAATGGGATGCTTTTTCGACCCCCTAATGTTTTCTCGTTTTAGACCCCATAAACAACCTCTTCACGTGTTCCACCCTTCATTAATGTTGTTCATAAATCTCTTTTCCCTTTCTCCTCGAAATTTCCGCAAAATTTGAATCCGGATAGAGGAGTTATGAATTTTTCATTATCGGTTTTTGTTTCTGGACGAAGCTTCCAGGAAGGTTCCTCCAAACATATGTAGTTCAATGGCCTCATTAATTACCTACAACATCCCCCAAATTTAATTTATAGCTGTCCCTATATGTCATAGTGGTATCACAAGTGGAAACACATCATTTATATATGTTTAGGCCGAATTTAACTCTGTTATGTTGGGTGGGTCCACGCTGTCCTCCCGGAAAAATGTCCAACTTCAATGAATTTTTAGACCCTTAATATGGTTGAATCAACTCCTGGTTTAGAAGACAAAAATTAAGGAAATAAAATAAGTATTATAAAAAAAATTCAATCAGAAAATTTGGAATTTTATTTTTTTGGAAATGACGAAAATACCCCTGACGTAAAAAACTGTCAAAAATACAGAATTAGTCATTTTTCATATTTGGACTGAAAATAACACTAAAACCTAAAAAGATGACAATTAACCATTCAATAAAACTATGGTGGGATTATAAAAAATTATTTACAGTGTAAAATATATGAAAATTTGAGCTTTATCACTCCCCCACACTTAAACATTTCACTCTTGGGCAATCATCTTACATCCAAATCAAAATCCACACAACAATCAAAAATGAGAAAATATCAATGATCTTATCCAAAATATAATTCCATCATGTCTCATATATGAATAATAATTCAATCTCATTTTCATTTCAATCATTAAAATTTTTTCAACCTCATAAATCAATCCATGTTCTAATCACAACCTACCTCACATTGAATTTTATGTCACTCTTCACTCAAGAGAAATTGATTCTAGAGTTATGCTCATACTTGGAAATCGCATGTATAACCATAGGTTTGTGAAAATTCTCATTTCTCTATAGCGTGAAACATGAAATTGAATTCAATCATGAGTACTTTAATTAAATGTTCAAATGATTCTGTGTCTTAGGGTTGGTGGGAAAATTATTGAAAAAAAAAGTTCCATGATAGAAAGAGGAGGTTGGACTTTTAAGTACAATGCATGATTAAATAAAGTGAAAACACATGAAATTCCTCACTCAGTCCCACATGAAAATGTGAAACACAACACCATACCCCTTTTAATGATATGGTACATGAGCCAATAATTTTTTATAATGAATCATATCATATAAGTTCTCTTTTTTTTCAAAGCTCCAGAAAGGCACAGCTTTATTTTTTTTTTATTTTTTTGTGGAGGATGAGCTGAAAATTGAATACAATAAATGAATGAAAATTCATGCCCTTGATTTTTTGGAGGGACATGAGTGATAGAAGAATGTACAATGAGTAATTCAAGATCATCTCCATTTTTTTCAAGTAGAAATGGATGAAATAAATAAAGCATAATGAAATGATGACACATTCCCAATTCTCTTATTGTCCACTGCCCAATGTATTACACACACCTCACATAACCAATAAATGAAACACATCCCAATGAATGCACACAAGAAGCCCTTCTACCACACGTAAACTTGAAATATCGATGCAAAAATACTGAAAGTGCTGGTAGGTAAGGAAAAAGTGGCTTGTAATGTGGCTTAAACCTATAAGGCAATTCATGGAATCTAAGGGATTACAAAGGATAAATGTAAAGGTGGGTATCAAGATAAAATGTGGCTAGACAAAGATCTACCTCATTCAATTCAAATACATTTCATGAAATCCAAATCTTCGAAAGAGAATATTCAAAAATTCTGGTTCTCACACAAAATTCAAGTTTTCCTCAAGAAAGTGTGGGTATTAGGAAGAATATGAAAAAATGGTTTAGAATACCTAACAGGATTGGAAAAATATTTTGATTTAGTGTTTCATGGGAATGGATTTCAAAAATTATTCAAACTCATTAAAATGCTTGAAAATCCATTTCAAGGGAAAATAATTCATATCAACAATCATTTAAAATCCATTATTTAAAAATTCATTTCAACTCTTTCAAAATCAATTGTTGTGTGAAAAGTGATAAGAATATTCATTAAAGCTCAAAATATGTTTTAGATCAAAAAAATGAAAGGATTTTAAATGATAATAGTAAAAAGTTAACTCCCTTTTGAAATAATGATTCAATCATCTTCCTCTAATTCTTGGGGCTTCCTTTTGCATTCATGATCCTACACAAGAAAAATTACTCAATTAATCACAGGGATCATTTCATTTAAGCTCAAAATGAAAAGAGGGAGGGGGCCACATGCTATATTATTTCCTAATACTGATTTTGAAATCTAAATTCCTAATATTTAAAATTAAATTACTATAATGAAAGTAAAGGAAAAATCATGGTATGATCCCCCAAGTGGGCCCGGGCATCTTTTACTGCCTCTAGAGGGCAGTACCAGCCGTTATCCATAATTTGTCGATGGATGAAGCTTCTTTGATTTAAACCACCACATGTGGCTCATCCCAGCTTGAATTTCATTGTTCTTGTTGAGGAGGACTCCATAGACAGAGTATACCAGATCCTCCCCTTCACAATTTGGTACAGCTTGCATGGCGGGGGTAGGATGAATTTGGGAACCTCCTCTTCATTTGTTGCTACTTGTGCAACATTCCATTTCCTTTATTGTGCTACACCTAGTAAATATTTAGTGTGTTCATGGAGCTTTAAATTTTCCTCAACAGGTGAAATTTCTTTTCCGTCATCATCCTCCAAGGCATAATATGAGATGGCCGAATCTGAAAATTCAAAACTATTAGGTGTGATACTCAAATTATTTTCAATAAAATTAAAAGAGTTTGAGTATAAGATTGTATCATCTCCATGAGTCGGTATGACTTTAATCTCATCATCAGTTGAATGTGCCTCTTGGAGTTGATATTCACTGTATGGAGGAAGGTAGTCGGGCTCCTCCACCTCATGTTTGGATTCGATATCATGGATGTCTTCAGTGAAATTTGGAAAGACTTGTGGCACTTCCTTCTGGTCCTTGAATCTTTTTAAATCATCTAGGAGTTCATTGACCATGGCCATCGAATTTTCCAATGAGATCCACGTCGCTATGACTCTTCCCACTTTATTGACCATTATCATCAGTGCATCGGCTCTTCATTGGAGGGCCTCCTCAGTGTAGTCAGTTTCTTCCTCCTGCACCTGTGAGTAATTGTTCCATGCAGAATAATTTGAATTTAAATAGATCATGGAAAAACAAAATTTTCACATTTTTTTAAAAAATAATAATGAAATCTATCTAAAATTTGAAAATAGAAAAAGTAATGTAAACGACCGATTATCTCCCTAGAAACGATGCCAGTTTTGACGCATGCCTGTCTTAGGGCATAACAAAAGCAATTTAATTTTTCCTAGTGCAGCATAGAAGCTGACCAGGGTCGTCTCACTTGAGGAACTTTGTGAATCATTTCTTACTTATTCTAATTTAACTAAACTAATTATTTTTTTTGTTTTTATAATATATAGTAATGTAATACAATTAAAATAAAAGATAAAACTAACATGCAACGACAAAATGAAATTAACGAAGAAAGAACTTGGGCTTTATAGATTATTATGTTGGTTCCATCATTCTCCTTGTTGGTATATAAATTAAATTTTATTATTCAATTATGAGATCTCATTCATGAATTACTATTCATATATTTATTGGTGTGAAATCTTGAATGCATTTAGGAATATTAACTTCACCTCCTCCTAGAATCAAGGTTGATGGCACACCTTGATCGAGAGTGTGACATCTTCCAAGACCTGGCTCCATCGTATGCCATTTCAACCACTGAATGGCTCACATCTGTCGTATGAAGAGCTTGTATCCAGTAGAATGGAGGTAAAATATTTAGTAAAAGAATAGAAATGTGTTTGAGATCAGTGTCGTGGTGGACGATTTCCACACCCGTGCACATCACTCTTACTCATCACAAACATAATTAAACATAGGGATTTAAGCACAAAATAAATGAAATTTCCACATACCTCCCCCGGGAAAAGTCTCAGGTTAACCCCTCATATTTGAGGTTAAGTGGTCACGCTGGAGAATATGAGAAGAATAAAAGAAGAAAATGATAAAACATGAAGAAGAAAATAGGGAGGATGGGTGGACACAATAATAAAAACAATGCATGAATTTTTTTAGAAATATAAATTACAAATGAAAACTAAAATAAAAATAATGAAAATAAATGAAATGGGAAATATTTTCGTCTGGCCTCCCTCAGTGGAGATCTACTCATTGGCACCTTGAAGTAATGGATGGAGAATGGGATGCTTTGGGAATGAGGTGAGGGCCTCCTTTTATAGGAAAAATCCGACCCCCTAAAGTTTGCGCGTTTTAGACCCCATAAATGACCTCTTCACGCATTCCATCCTTAATTAATGTTGTGAATAAATATATTTTCCATTTCTCCTCAAAATTTCAGCTAAATTGGAAATCGGATAGAGGAGTTATGAATTTTTCATTATCGGTTTTTGTTTTTGGACAAAGCTTCTAGGAAGGTTTCTCCCAATGTATGTCGTTGAATGACCTCCTTAATGACCTCCAACATCCCCAAAATTTATTTTAGAGCCGTCCCTATATGTCATAGTGGTACCACATGTGGAAACACATCATTTATATATGTTTAGGCCGAATTTAAGTTCTGTTACGGTGGATGGGTCCACGCTGTCCTCCCGGAAAAATGTCCAACTTAAATGAATTTGTAGACCCTTTAGATGGCCGAATCAGCTCCTGGTTCAGAAGAAAAAAATTAAGGAAATAAAATAAGGATTAAAAAAAATTTGATTCAGAAAATTTGGAATTTTATTTTTCCAGAAATAACCAAAATACCCCTGACGTAAAAATCTTTCAAAAATCCAGAATTAGTCATTTTCCACATTTGGACTCAAAATAACACTATAACTAAAAACATGACAATTAACCATTCAATAAAACTATGGTGGGATTATAAAAAATGATTTACAGTATAAAATATATGAAAATATGAGCTTCATCACTTAGTTTCTGCCTCGGCCATCCTTCATGCACGGTTTGGCCGCACGGTTAGATAAACTGTGCACCAAGCGTACGGAAGCCACTACCTCCCCAATCATCCACACACGGATTGGCATCACTGTTTAGACTAACTGTGCGCTAACTGTGCGCCTTCCCATTTTCTTCAAACTTTAAACCAGGATCTCTCGACTCTCCCAAACGTCACCCATAACTTTTACAACAAGAAAAACATCAAGTAAGGGTTACATACAAGAAACACGGGGTACTGCATTATGTTTTTATAGAATATATATATATATTTCTTATTATAATTAATTTATTTAGATTCCTTTCATAGGCCGATGTGGCTGATATGGACGGGTTCCATTGTAAACCATGACCAAGTTGTACATGTTTTTTCAAATAGCATTAATTTATCATATATTGGAATAATTCTTTTGATTACATCCTGAAATTGAAATTTTTATACACCGTGGTTGTTGGAATATTAGGATTTTATATCACAGCCTAATCAGGCACATTTTTGTATCTGAGTAGACTATATGCTCGCATGTATAAAAAATGGGAAGCGTTTTGTTTCTGATGATGGAGTGTTTCTTGCATCTTATGATGGAGATTGGGACAGAGGACCATGTCTTTTCTTGAGATGTCTTTGTTTTAAATTGTGTTTTTTTTTCAATGAAGTTTAATAACATTTTATATTCTTTCTTTCTATACAATAACTATAGTACAGACATCGTAGTGCGACATCATTGTATTCTTCCAAGGACTCCTAGGACATGGATGTTATAACGTGGTATTAGAGATGGTTATTTTTTTCCTTGTGTCGTACTCTTTGGGTTAGATAGAATAATATGATATATGAATTTGTAATTTATAGGGGAATCCCGAATTCATTGGTTGGGATTGTAGTTATTGATTATGCCAATTTTTTGGTATGATTTCACCATCTAGGGACACACTTGTTTTTTATTGTAATTGATATTGGTATTATTGAGGTAATGTTTTTTACTACTGCATCATGATGATGTGAGATCCATTCATTTACATGAATCAAATTACGTACCAAAGGGATTAAAATGACCTGCATTTTTCCATGCCATATCTACTTTCAGCGTGCATCAGCACATTTTCATGTGAGTTCTATTGTTCTTATTTGTAGGAAATTTAAAGTACCTATTTGTTAAATATAATGATATGAATGCTTGTGACATTCTAAATAGTGTTTACCTAGGAAATAATAGGTATGACCCATTTTAGTGATCCTTTTATGTTTTATCATCCTTATCTATACCTAGCTCTTGGACCGGGTGGTCTGTTGAGTTATGCTGAGAGGTAGGGTACACACATGTCCTCTTTATCACATTATTATATATGGTACCATGATATATGGAGGCCTTGAACCATCCTGTATAACCTCTATGGTTTTATGTCTCTCGACACTCTTTGGGGGTCCGAATAGAGGGAATACACCAGTGCCTAGATTTACCCATTAATGTAGGCTGGTACCACTTCTTCTAGAATTTCTACAACCTCAAGATGACTGGATTTGATGTCATTATCAGTATGCACTACCTCACTCCTTATCATGAATTTTGGAACCAAAAAAAATCCATTTTATTCAACAAATGATTCAAAACATTATTTCAGTGCATAACTCATTTCGAAAAATTCGATTTGATTGGTCGGAGAGCCCAAATAGTGTAACATCTCAAAACATATGGTCATTCAAAGTCAGACTACAAAAAATTTCTATTCATGCCTAATTTGTGTCAAGGTATGGTTTTTTGTGCAGGAATGGAAATTTGGCATTCAAGAATGGATTATTATCAAGCAAGAATTCAATCGTGCGTGAGAAAAAATCATTTTCATAACAAGTCGCACAATCTTTTTACATGTGCAATGTGATTTCATCTTCTGCCCCGGACACCTAAAAATGACTATGGTGCATGAAAATTTTGATATGCGTCCACAAGATCGTCATTTTTATGAGATACACTAATTCTCCCAATTCTACGTCATGTTCCCCTTTTCATGCACAATATCTATAGGGTGTGTAAAAGGTCACTTACTCTCCGTAAATCTTAGGCGACACAACTCATGGATTCCCCTATAAATAAAAGTGCACCCCTCCCCTCGGGGTATATCTATAGAGGTCATTTTTCTCTACTTCACTTAAGACCAGCTCTTCCACACCTATGAATAAAAATGGAACACTCTATGAGAGATCTGGTGCAATAGGTCCCACATGGGTCTGCCTTCATTTGGTCCCAGAGTGGTTTGATCATCGTCCTATCTCTTCTATTCCTTTTTCATGTGAAATAATTATCTCCTCTTGTACACAAGATTATATTCCTGATTGAAATATTCCAATCCTATAAACAATACATCCAATATTGAGCACCAAAACATCAATATTATGTTCAATATTACCACGTTTTAAATCATGCATTTAACAGTGCTAATGTTCCATATGTAGGAACCTATGCCGCACAACCCTGTCTTTCACGTAGTGTATCCTTTGTGTTTCCCATCTTATGTGTAATAGTTCCTAGGCTATTTCCATTTGTTCAATACCGTGGGGAATGGGACCCCACACCCCCACTCGGGATTGAATTTGGGCTTTAGTCCCAGGCCTTCGCTACCATCACTAACCCCATGAAAAATTCAGAGTTGCACCGTGAACCATTCGGTCCTGGTCAGTGATATTTTTCCTTCCACACTTATGTTCACCCATCGTCAACCTTTGGAATACCATGATTCGAGATACTCCTATACACCTCATGAAACCACTTCTATCAAAAAAATTCATCATGCATTTTTTCTAATGACGTTAGTTTTGATTTTCATCATCAATTTTCCATGTACCTTTAGTTGAACCATTCCTCATGAAACTGATCCAAATACAATCACCTGAATCCAATTCCCAGTTTAACCGTAAAGTGCCTCTCTTACAATAGTCTCACACTATCCTTTTATGGGTTCCATATTCGAAATAGTCTTCTCTAGAAGAATTTTAACTATAGAATACCCTATATAAAAAATATAGGATGCCTCTTACTCCATATAAGAGATAAATTATTCACCATTCATAATATTTCAATTGTCCTCACTACATAAATTTAATATATATAATTCCATATCATTCCATAAATGTATTTCTCTTATTACAATAAATAAATTCCTTATCATACAAAGATAATATGCAACATGCCATGATTAAAGTGGAGTAATTTGTACAGCATTATAATCTGTTCAATTATTCCACCACTCCACCTTAGGCTTCATGTGTCCTTCATTTGGATCTTCATCCTGTTTTATGTGTGAATGGACCCCATAAAGGCTTGGTCCCATGACACATCAACTAACCTACCATTATTGGAAGAATCCCTGAATTATATTGTATAAGCCATCTATTTTGGCCACACATATCAAATACAGTCAGCAATTATCCCCCGTTTTATTATTTCCATCTCAGTCTAACACAATGTGGATGCTACATTTCAAATATGGATTGTAGTTACCTCCCTTCATCTTGCAATAGCCATTATCTTCTGAATGTTGGTCATATGATTCACAATTTTCGTCGCCATTTTTTCAGACTGGTTCCAACGCCAATGGATTTATACCTCTTATGCACTCACACATAGGTGTATTCCCCAATTATATGCCTCAACCCACAAGTGTGTTGGTATTCACTCATGGTCAGAAATGAGTAAGATGTTATGGTCATATACATTGTGTAAGCCCCATCCACCATTTCATCTCCATAGATGAACCCAGAAAACTTCCATGCATAAGCCACATCCACCATTGTCGCTCCATAGTTTCACTCGGGCAGCTTCAATGCAAATGCCCCCCATCAACAACTTCATCCCCATAACAACACCCGGGAAACATCCATGTGTAAGTCTCATTAACCAAACATCATGGATATACCATTTCACCGGGATCACTAGGTTTTTTGCCTATTTCTTTTCACACAGTGCATGACTCATGTGAGATTAGTGTAAATAGTGACTATGAAATTCTATTTGGGCCAGTAACTACACATAATCCCCATTCAACTCTATTATGAACTACATGGACTTTGATCATTTAAATTTCTGATCAATGAATTTATGAATACTCCCATTGGTTCAAGACCATCACCCATTTGACATGTCCTCTTCACGTCGATTTTCCCTCATCTCACATGTTTTTAAACCCTATACCCCTTTCATCTCACATGATGCTTATCTGTATTCTTTTGAACTACGTGGGTTTTGATCACTGTGTCATAGAAATGTTATGTAGTTAGCCTCCCTGAGGTTTAACCCTAAACATTGGTAATCATTGGTGTCCCCTTTTTTCGGGCCCACATCCTTGCTCCGCATTTTAGTGGTGCCAGAATATTTATCAGGTAGCTAACCACACATCAGCCCCACCCTCAATTCGTACTCCTCAAACCAAGACTGTTACACTTATGATGGTCCTCTAACAACCAGTAAGCCCTAACATGTATTTTATTTGTTGTCCTTTGTGTAAAACTCGATACTATTCCCACATATCTGAACTATGTGGACTTTTATTCCCTACCAAGAGAATACGCAGAAGGCTTCCCTAATGTTCAATCCCATCATTCATTTTCCATCATGGTCTCTCCTTCGATCCTTTGTTTTTCAAGATATTTATTCCCTATCCCAGATGTTCTGTTCCCTTTGGTTCCCAATCAATGCACTCCGATCTCACATGACTCCTCCTCAGGTGTCCCATCGCCCCACCAAACTACTTAGACATTGATTCCAATTCATAGGGATACATAGGAATCCTTTTTGAGGATCAATCTCAACATGACCATAACCTTCATGATAATTCCATCTCATTCACCATCCACATAATTATGTCATCCATTATTAGTCCTTATTATTACATTTTCCACCCCATTATGGTGAGATCATTCCATTCATCCATATTATTTCTGCACCTAAAATCACTCAGGCCATCATAGTGAATAATCCTCGAACCATCCATTTGAACTATGTGGGTCTTGATCCTTACATTTTAATGAGGATATGTAGGAAGCCTCTTCTAGGTTAAATACCAGGAAATGGTAAACCCTGGTGTTACCCTTTATGGGGTGCACAATACCTAATCCACCGTCAGTGGTGTATAGATCAAACTTCACAGTGTGATATATTCCTTTTATAGGACAGACCACCCTAGGTCCGCTCTTATTGAGTGTTCTGGTCCATCCATCTTGTCTTCCCATTTCTAGGGTGAACTGTTCCAAATCATCCCTCAGTGGTGACTAGATTAGACATTACATTGTGATATCTTTCCATTATGGGACACACCACCCTTGTTCTTCTCTCATTGGGTGTTATGATCCACCCATTTGTTATTCCCCTCACTAGGGATCACATTACTTGGTCTTACCTTAGTGGTGTTAATATTTGAATTGATGGTGTGATATATTAATTTTATGGGAACACCACCCTGGGTCCTCTCTCATTGAGCATTTTTCTCCATCCATATGTTGTTCCCCGTTCTAGGGTACATATTAATAGATTTTCCATTATTGGTGTCTATATCAGACTTCACGGTGTGATATATTCCATTTATGGGACACACCACCCTGTGTACAATCTCATTGAGTGTTCTGATCCATCCATTTGGTGTTCCCATTTTGGTGGGGAACTTTCCATTATCATTCCTAAGTCATTTCTAGATTGGACTTAACAATGTGATATCTTCTCTTTAGGGGATACACCACCCTAGGAACATTCTCTTTGTGAATTCTGATCCATTCATTTTATGTCCCTTTTTCTGGGGAGAACACTCAATGATCAACCCTTAGTGGTGTCCAGATCAGGATTCACAGTGTGTCATCTCCCCTTTATGGAACACACCACACTAGGTCCACTTTTTCATGGAATTTCCATCCATCCATTCAGTAAACATTCCCAGTGCTCCCACATAGAGATGTAGAAGTCTGATTCGTCTAAATGCGGAGTTCTGATCAAACTCATTCTGACTCTACATGATTTTAAACTCATAGAATACCCCATGCTAAACATGTATAGATAATGAAGAACTTAGATAAATGCCTCCATAATAATATACCTTGTTACCCACACTTGGTGCCTCAGGTTTCTACTCCCCTAAGATTCCTTATTATGAGTAAGAATAGATTTCTTCCGATGTACACTCATCTAGAGACGACCTTTCATGCCTGATATTACCATATAATATAACTGAAAGATTCTTCCTTTTCAATACCCCTTGGAATGTCCAGACAGATGTAGCCTAAATAACAAGTGTCCATAACGATATGGTATCAATAATGAGATTCACAGACAGTGACTCAAATCTAAGAGGGAGTCCCAGAATAGGTGATGAGTTCCGTGGATGAATCCATTGAAGGAGGGACCGACATCCCATCATGTCATTTCAATCAAGGTAAAAATATCTCTCAATTAGTGATGGATGTATCCCACCTTTGGAAAGCATGAATGTGGGGAAATGATCAGTGTGTCCCTGCAGACGGATGCACACCCTAGAAAAAGTGTAGGAGAAAATTCCCCTATGGATTTCTATTACCATTGGGTGTCCTTAAAATCATCTAAGGGTGAATCATATCTTCACAATGAATATTTTGATATCCAATAAGATCGATATGGACACAAATGTGATCAAATTGGAATAGTAATATCTTATTTAGAAATTCTCATCATGAGTGATCAGGTAACAGAGCTAGTGGTCTTCATTCCCATTGTGTAAAATTTTAGGGATGTCTTCCCTTATAATTTCTATGGCATACCACCCTTGAGGGATGTGGAGTACATTATCATGCTAGTGTTAGGCGTAGAACTAGTTTATATTATTCCTTATGATATGGAACCAATATAGCGACATAAACTCAAAATTTATCTTGAGGACCTTGAGGATAATGGTTGGGTAGGACTAGCTCATTGTTGTTGGGTTCACCAGTTCTTTTCTCCATGAAGGCAGATTGAACACTCAGATTGTGAGTGGATTATCATCCACTCAACCAGCTTATGGTGAAGAATCAATATTAGATTCCACATATAGATGACATATTCGACTAGATTTTAGGAGAACCCATTTTATACATGATATATCTATGTTCAGGGTATCAGTAGATGCATGTGAGACCATCTGAAATACCATGTATGATGTTTAGATGTAGTTACATGTTGTACGAGTATCCATTGGTTCCATTAGGCCACATAAATGGGGTGGTTTTCTTCAAGGATATAATGAATCAACATTTTCACTAATCCCTTGATTCCATTTTGGTGGTTTATTATTGGTGACATCTTGGTGTATTCACCTTCCAGACACAACCATGAAACCCATAATTAAATAGTGATGTGTATAATGCGAGATAAATAACTATATGAAATTCCCTGAAAATGACACTCCCAGATTGATAAGGTTCATTTATGGGGTCATATAATATCCTAGGAAGGTGTATCATTAGACCTAGAAATGGTGAGTGCCATAGTTTAATGGGAATTTATCAAGAATTATTGTAGCATACAAAGTTGTGTGTGGCTCACAAGCTATTATAGGTGTTTCATCCTAGATTTCTCCTACCTAGAAGAACCTCCTACGACACTGAATAAGAATGTTGGGAAGTTAATCTGGTTAGAATAATGTGAAAAATATATTTAGTAGTTAAAGGGAAAAATAAACTTGTCTCCAAAACTTATTCTTCTCGATCCATGTATAATCTATATTGTTTACCGTGATACTTCATGAATCGGACTGGGTGCAGTTTTGATGTAGGTAGATTGAGTCGTGGCATATACATTCTACTAGGTGAGACCTCATGAGCATAACTACAATACACATGACCTTTAGTTAGTATCTATGGTTCATGATTTACGTTGATAGAGACACTACTTGTTGTGTGAGATGTTCATTGATTAAACAGATCATAAAAGCATGAAATATATCTCCACATAATAGGATGTGAATTTAAGTTAGTGTAGTAGGGGGGTCATGTACCTATATTCATTTGATATTGAGCGTTCTTATTACCATATTAAGGGTATTTTTGTGGCTGACACTTTGAGTCATAGAATTCATGCATAGGCCATCAATGCATCTAGTTGTGAGTGGCAGATGATGGGTTTTTTTAGATGTAGTTGGAGGTTCAAGAAAAGTGTGGGAAACCACTTCTAGTAGATCTTACAGTGACATCCACTTTTCTTGAGTGACTTCATATGGGATAGTTATCTGATCTTGAAGGCTTGTTTTGATGGATAGCATAATAAATGAAAACCCACATCATAGTTTGGTTATTGATGGCAGTGAATCACATATATGCCATGGATGAGTATGGGATCCTATAGATATAGGGGAAGATGTTTTGAAAGAATCTCATACATCTATTTGGTCAGTTCATACTAGACTTACTTTGATGTATAGAGACAAGTGTCATCGGTACTAGTGGCTAGTTATGATGCAAAATATAACAGGATTCATCTGTCATTTATCCAATTATTACGATGTGATGTAAGAGTAATGAGGACCTATTGAGATTATACATCCTTTATCCATTCCTGAGTGAAAATTTAAGGACATCATTAGAGATTTCATTATAGTATTTCCAATATATAAATGAATAATCATTTTTATGGGTGATTATTGATATATTGACAATAATAGCGCACTTACTACCTATTTGGGAGACCATATTTATTGATGTTTTGGGAAATCTATATATAATGGAGAGAGTGCGACTACAGGTTCCACAATTTCTATTGTCTCGGACAGAGACATCATATTTACATCTGGGTTCTGGAAAGGGTTTTGGAATGTGCTAGTTTCTCATGTTCTTTTGAGTACAACATATCATCCTCAGACTAATTGGTAGTCCAAGCAGACCATACTAGTGTTAGAGGATATGCTTTGGGCACGTATCCAAGATTTTGGAGGTAAATGGGTGAAAAATATTTCTCTTGTTGAGTTTACCCAAAATAACATATTCAACAAAACAATTAAAATGAAATTTTATGAAGCCCTCTATGGTAGACCCTTTCATTTTTCATTATGATGGCTCAAAGTAGGTCTGGAAGCTCTATTGGTTCCTCACATATTTTAGGAGACTTCGGAGCAAGATTAGTTGATTCAATATTATATGAATACATATCCATCTAGTCTGAAATCTTATACTGATCATCACTACAGATCTCTCGAGTTTGATATGGTACATCATGTTTTTCAGCATGTTTCACCACAGTTGGGCCCCAAGTGGATCTGAAGAATGGAGAAGTTATCACCGAGATATGTTGGGACATTAGAGATAGTATAGGGAGTTGGGACAATATCATATCAGTTACTATTACACTAGAGGTACCATGCCATGAATTATTTCTTAGCTACGATAGTATCTTCCAGAACCATCTCATTCATTTGATCCTAATGAAATCAGGCTCCAAGTGGATGCATCCTTCGAAGAGTATCTGATCCGTATTGTTGACTATATCATGAAGGTTATATGATTTTGGCCAGTTACTCTGCTCTGGGTGATATGGAAACATGTATGTGATCAGGATGAGAACTGGGAGTGGTAGATCGATGTACATTCTCATCAACCATAGTTTTTCTTAGATGACATTCCACTACCATCAGAAGGAAAATATGTGGATTAGTTGTATTAAGGAGGGGAGGGTTTAATAGTCAGGCATTAATCAATGTATGGAAAGATTAAATTTTTAGTCCAAATCCATAATTTAACCCAAGGAACATGCATGCACACTCGTTTTCAAGTCCGGGAAGTAGTTAAAATTTTTAAAATTACTTCAAGAGATTGGTTGATAATATTGCACTGTGCCCTAGTGCAACATTCAGGTTAACAATAATAAAATTAAATTTAAAATGAATAAAAATGAATTTAAAATAAAAATAAAAGAACCTAAAATTGATAAAAAGAAATATTAAAATAAAAAAGTTGGTTATGAGAGAAGTAAAAAAATAATTAAAATGGACATTATCCCATTTTATTTTTTTTCATTTTCCTTTCCAACATTTTTATTTTATATATTTATTATTTTATCCCTTTTTCTATTTTTCATTTTTTTCTCTTTTATTTTTATCTTTTCATTCATTCTTTTCTTTTTTTCCACTCTTTCTCTCTTCCCTCTCCCTTGGTGCATTAGGACATGTAGCGCCCCCATTGTGGTACACCTCACCCTCCTATCCTATTTCGAATGCCCACTAAAACTCAGTTTTTCATCTGTTTTATTCACCATCAGGTGCGTAGTAAATATCTCGATAATGAAAATATGAAGCTCTAAAAATCAAAATATATTATCCACTATCCATCATTAAATCTGTTACAGAAGTGTTTTATATGAAATTGGGGTTTTTATAAAATCATATGTTTTATACCTTTTTTGGTCAAATCAAAGATCATCATGGATCATTGAATATTCTATGGTTAGGAGGTATGGTATCTAATCTGTTTCCCATAATTTCATTGTGTCATTTAAATCGCATGTTCTTTCTGTTATTGGTTCCTACTGGTGACACTCAATTATTCCTATTCTAATTTAATTAAATTAATCTTCTTGAATATTACTACTTTTTTTGAGATAAAATAACATGGTTAATTTTTTCTAATATCATGGGATACCCCTTTGGTTGTGCAAACTATATTGGTATATTATACATTTTGAAGGAATATTTAATTTATTAATTTCATGTATTGCATGACCCCACTATGGTTGACCTTTATATTAGATAATCCTTTTAATATACATTGTATGATGAGTTTTTTTGTTTTATTGGTTGTTTATGAAAATTGGTTCCCTTGTAAAATAGTCTTATCAAACTATGACATTATAAAATCGGGAAGATAATTTTAATGCTTTTTTTGGTAATGTTTTTTGACTGTGATTGTTTGGCTTGAATGATCATGAGGTATGTGGATCTGTGTTGCATAAATTGTTTTCTAGTAATTTTAAATGAATTCATTGTGATCTTTATTTCTTTGAAATATAATTAAATACCATGCAGAAAGACAACATGGTTTTTGTATTATGTGCCACACATGGACTATATATTCTTGATTGGTTACCACAGTATGTGGTAGGTAAGTGATTATGTAGGCATTTCTAGGTGAGGGTTTCCTTGGGTTTTCTATACACTCAAGAGTGATACCACTTCCCTATGTGAAAATCGAGGATAGAAACATGGGAAAAGTATATACTCTAGGCCATGGGTGATACTGGACCCCTGACGTGTGATACCCAGGACTAACTCATGATAAACCCATGCCTCGAGGGATACATTGCCTTTTAGAATACTTTCATAGAGAGGCTTAGTGGTATTGAATAAATTTAATTATGTAACGTAGATATAACATCAGGATGAGCTCGGACCCCAAAACTAATCTTTAATATAATAATAATTATTATACATTAAACGATGTATTTGATGTTTCATTGGGTTTCTTGTGAATTTTGATACATTTCTTGTGAATTTAAGGACACAATGTTGAAATATAAATTAGACCCAACCTAAAGCACAATCATGATGATATGTACTCGTTTTCTTACCCTCTATTTTTTTTATAAATTATATATATACATCATTCTAATTACTAGTACATTATTCTAATTATTAGATTAGGTTGAAGCATGTTTAATACATGGGTGATGTTGAGAACCTAGACCAACTTATACTTATTTTATTTTGTTTATTTAATTTATTGAATTTATGGTATATTTGAAAACTGAATTTTTTTGAAGAATGAAATGGACTGGTTTCGACACTGTGGGTGTAAGACTACTGTTATTTTATCTCACACCCTACCTAGAAGCTATTGGTACCCGAGTATACGTAATGCTTGCAGGTATGGAAAAAAGGAAGAGTTCGACATCCAATGCTTGAGTGTTGAGTATTGATTATAATGGGTATTGGGGGAAGAGTACTAGGCCTTTCCTAGAGATGTTATTGTTTCACTTCATTTAATTTTCATTATAGTTTTATTCAATTATTTTATTCATTCTTTCCATTAATTATGTTTGAAAATAAATCATATAATGACATGATTGTGTAGCTGGCTTTTATTATCAGCTTCCACACTCTTCATTTATTCAATTGGGGGTATTTAATTGCTTCTTCTATAGTTTGTTTAATTATATGCTTCTGATACCTGTTATAAATTGTATTTCATACACTATATATTATCTAATATCTATAAGGGATTATTCTGCCCCATGGAAACATTAAAAAGTTCATCTCTACTAGTCAGCAACCTCTGGAATTCGTGGAGATGCGATTGAGTTCATGTGGCCAACTCAGCTCTGAAAACCCTTCCAGTTGCTCCTAGGACGGGGATTTTAAATGGCTCAATGAAAATAAAATTATAGGGTTTAAACATAGACCCTATTTTATTTTATGAGTCAATCTTAGATTTCAAATACCATAAATCATACTTTTAGAATCTTTTATATAAGAAATCACGGTTCAAGGAGATTAATTATAAATTAGATATCTATAGAGTTGGAAATATAATTCATCTACTAAATAGGACAGGTTACCTTTTTTTAGAATATTTTAATTAATCATATTCAATATAAATCATCATTTCTGATGTCTATATTTTCATTATTTACATTAATCGAAGAATTATTAGAAATTGTAAATGGATTGGGAGATCAATGAACACTTTTTCATGGAATGATGAGTAATTTTATGCAGTGATGAATCATTAGGATCATCTATAACATTAATATAAATTAAACATGTTTCCAAATCAATTAGAGTGGATTCAATAGGTGTATAGTCAAAAATTGGTTATCCTCTATTATAAATGTTGGATTTTATTCTATATTGGAGGGTGATAAAAATCACTTCATGAATATATGATATTTGGTCTGAAAATCAATGATCGAGTCATACTCACCCTTTCATCAGCTGGTAATCTTTCCTCGGGTCTTAGATATTTCAGAACCATTAAAAATACATTTATTACGTTTTTATTATGAATATATGGATTAATTATTGAGATAAAATCCCATAAATTATTCCAATTGATATGAAGAATAGTAATCTATAACAACATGATCATGATCGAATCACCTATTTATTGTATCTATTTGTTTGCTTTAATTCATCACATATTATAATACTCAAAAAAATATTGGTTAACCATGACAATTTATTCCAAGGATTGTATAAAATATTTAATTTATTTTTGTTGGTTTTATTATAATAAAACAAAACATGATTCTTCATAAATTTTATCCACTTGAGGAATACTTACATTATTCACTAAAATAGGTGATATTATCTTTTGATAATTTAGATATCCAAATAAAGATAAATTCATCCTAAAAGTCATCCATGTCCCTCATAAAAAGTATATATTTATATATTTTTACTATTATAACCATTAGATAATGAATGAATATGTCATTATGACATCAATCATGATAAATCCATCACGAGGACTAACTGTATGCTAAATAAAATTAATAAACAGTGCTCATTATGAATGGAACACAAAAACATTAGGTATTCTAGGATTTCTATTACTAGTATGTTAGTCTATGGAACTATCAAATACAAACTGATTATTATCGATATGATATTGACTGTTACTATCCTCATGATAATTGTTATATGAAATTTCAAAGCATATAACTCGAAAAATGATGAAATGGTATACTCATTTCTATCAATATAAATTCTATTAGGATCTAACTATTCAATATCTTCAAAAATAATATAATAATAAAACAATTTTAAATATTGAATCTTTAAGGGTATTATATATTCCATGAATCATTTGATCTAGCACTATTATTACCCATATCCACATACTATGAGTCATTATGATCTAAACTACATTAAATATTAATCCTATTTTGGAATGACCTCAAAAAACAACATATAATGCATTAAAGGGATTTTGGTCTAATTTGATATTCCGTTCAATATTTTAGAGGTTCATAAGAATTTTAATGGTGTCTCATCGTTTTAATCCATCATTATAACTATCAATGACAATGATTAAATGTAAATAATGAAATATTGTAGGTATAAAAGTACATAAAATGTTGGTTTCTGTTTCAGTTATGAATGAAAAAAACAATTTAAAATATATTTATGGATATTAACAATAATTTATTAATGTATTCATATTATTGAACTGTAATGGATGAAAATGTTGAAACACATGTGGTATCTTAGAATATGGCATGATATAAAGGGTTTTCTATATAAACCAAAATATAATTCAATAAAATAAATTGAAAAAATGTTCTTATTAATAACATGTGTGAATAACATTTCTAAAAGTATTATTCATACATAGTCATTAAGATAATATTTTCATAATAATTATCATTTCAAATATAAGCATCAATACCCTAAAATAATTCCAAATTAAAATCATATAACACATTATGTATCAAATAATTCTGTATAATTGATTATTTGGAATTCATGTATGTTATAATTAAATATACCAACATTCATTGGATTTATAAATAAATATAAAATAAGATGTCCATTTACAATGAATACAATAGTGATATAACCTTTTTATTTTTTTTATAAAGAACCGACTCCTTAAATGTATATATTTATAACTAGAATGTGAAACAAGATACTTATCTACATTAAGAACATATTTTTTCCACAATATATCGGGAATGTGATAATTTCTTATCAATAATTCTATAATATACTTTTTCCATATAATTTTGAACCAAACCTGCTTTCAAAAATTTATTCATCATTATTTTGGGGTTATAAAATAGAGATAATCTTTTTACTACACCAAATTCCATGATATTATCCAATATGTGACTTATTCTTGAAGATATTTTTATATATATATTTCTACCATCAAAAAATTCTTACTAAAAAGTAAATAATATATAATCAAGTCCTCTAAAATAATATATTCTAAAACTAATTGTGTACTTGAGGTAAATAAAAAATCATTTAAATCATTTAAATGATATTTTAATGGGGTTTATTAAAAATTATTAGACAAAAAAACACTATATATAATATGATTTCATCATACATTCAGGTATATTATGCACCCATACATTCTACATTATGTTTGTTGGGAAACTTGTTTTCTAGCTTCATCTAAATCCAATTTCTATTTTGTATTCATCGGATTGTCTCAACCATTGGTTCAATCAATTACTAATCATTTTTAATGAAACATGGTATACCGAAACTGATTTGAAATAGTTTATTCATTGTTTTGGATCATTACAAAATAAATTAAAATTTTAACTCAGACATTAAACTCATTTGAAATCATTATTAATGGTTTTAATAAAAACTATGCATATAGAATTTATATATGGTCTAATAATAATATCATTAACATAGATTTGAACTACTAAAACATTTTTTAAATTTATTTGTAAAAATAGTTTTAGGTTTTTTATATCTATACCAAAACATTTAGAAATTAATAATTCATTGATAGTATCATAATAATATTTAGGAGGAATTTTAAAATTTAAAAAAAGAATGTATTAATGATTTTTTTTGAAAATGTATATTTGTAAATCTATGGGTTACTCAACAAAACCATCCTCAATAATATTACCACTACTGATTACACTCATGAAATCCATTTGAAATAGTTCAAAATTTATATGTTGGGAATTTTATGAAAGTGTAATAGCTGATTAATGTCAATATAAATGTTTAAATTATATATTATAATGAATTAATTCATCATTAATACATCCTTGTATAACCAATATTGCATTATTTATCGATATAGTTCTAGATTTATCAATCTAGTTTCTAAAAACACATTTACTACTAATACATATGTTGTACATAGGTCATCCCTCTAATTTCAAAAATATTTTTATTTCAACTGTATTTAACAAATCATATATATCCATGAAAAACAAATCATCATGGATAGATTCATTACAGTTTTTATGCCTATGACAAGATAGGAAATATTGATGTTCAACAAAGTTTCTAATAGAATATGTAGTCTAAATTCCATTCTTTGTAACTCCTTCAAAAACCTCAATATGGTGGTAAATTTTGGTTATAATGGTTTATGAATATTGGTACAATATTCGTTTATTCATTCCTTATAATGAATTTTGTCATATTAGTTATCTTTTAGAGATTTGATATTCAAATATTCAGATCAGCTGTGATGAAATGTTGTTTTCATTATATTTGGATTAGAAATGTCATCAATGAGGTCATTGAGATAATATTTATGGTCATGTGGATATATTTAATCAATTTTTAATTAATTTGTTTTTTCAAGAAAATAGAATCATTTTTAAATACTCTATAAGGTATTTATATGTTCAATAACATAGGAAGAAATGTTTATCTCTATTTTGAAATATTTTTATATATTATCTTGTTCTTAATAATAAATATTTTCCATCCAAATACATTATTTCAATTATCCATTGGTTCTACACTATTACATAATTCATATGGGTTTTTTATTTAGGAGGATTATAATAAAAACACTAGTTATAATATATAAATATGTATTGATAGATTTACTGTAAATGTATACAATAAATTTATAATCATTAAGAACATCACTATAAATATATTGAATTGTTATATTTCATTATTTTACCACATTATTTTATTTAGATTTTATATAATAAGGAAAATTATAATTATATCATGGTTTTTACCATAAGGTCATAATGTATTGATTCTCCTAGTTCAACCCATGATATCATTTTAAGGTTGTTGTAGTAATTGCACTATGGGGCTTTACATGCATAACACGTTTTGAGATATATTTACAGCAATCAATATTTTGATCATGAAAATATACCAATATGAATATTTAATATTCATATATAACAATATATGCATAATACTATCCTTATAAACTAAAAACATGATAAATCACAATGAAATTAATATAATCCAGGTCTATGTATTGAAAGGTATAAACCTCATTCTATTTTTTGAATGAATACTTATGTTAGATCCAATTTTTTATATTGATTTTGTAAATTATCATTTATATGTTTTGGTTTTGGAAGATCCTAGACTATAACATTCATGTTAACATTTATATATAAGTTTATATTTCAGTTTCTAAGTCTTCTATGCAAAACATTGATTTTTTTAAATGACATACAGTGAGAAACTTTTTTTAAAAATCAAAGAATCATTATTAAAATCATATAAATTATCATTCTTTATGCCAGTTAATAAAAAATCATCTATTAAATAAAAATAAAATAATAATTTATATTAAATTTAACCGGAAACCCATAAGAATATAATTATCAAATAATATGTAAATTATATTTGAAACCATTAATAAGAAACTATAAATATATATATATATATATATATATATATATAGATATTAATTTTCCGTAGACCATTAATCAGAAAAAACCATTTCCACCAAAAGTGGAAAGAATAGAATTAATTTTTACAAGAATCACGGAATATGAGAATTCCCAAAAATATTCATTGGAGTATCCACTATCCACATATAATAAATTCTTACTATGGATCTTTTTAAATTTCCACTAAACAAAATTAATTATAAAATAACATTGGTACACATGTTTTCCTAGTTAAAAAAATGTTAACATATAAATCATTATTAATCCATACATTCAAAAAAAAATAAATGAATGATAATATAAAAAATAATAAAAAATGTAGAGACCTAAAGCTTGACGTAAATGGAAAACACATTTCTTTTGCGGAATACTTAATACATAACAAAAATAGACACACAAGGACTGTAATAGTTTAGTGTCTTTGAAAACTCGGAACGTAATATTCTAATCATGGTGAAAGATCTTCAACATCTCCCATAAAGATCTTCCCCTTTTTTTCCTTCCTAAAACCTTTCTTTATATCCTGGGGAAAATAAAACATATAAAGGGTGAGCTCAAATGCTCAGTAAGGGTAAGCATTGATAAAATAAAACAAATCATATACATTTGAACTTAAAAACACGAACATAATGTTTAAACATCAAAATCTTGAGCAATGACATAAAACATGGAAGTACATAAGGAATATATCATAAAGAAACATTAATCATGGCAAAATAGAATGGGAATAAAACATGTAATTGTGGAAAAACATTAAGCACTTAATATGATTTCCATAGTAGCCAAGGCATTGCTAGAAAGACCATCTTAGTGGACAAAGTGCCTTACTGAACCAAGTTTAGTTGTTGTTCCAGCCCTGTATTACTGAACAGGATTTAATTTCCATTCTAGAAATGTCTATCTTATGAGATATAAATATTTACTCAATGAATTATAGGGATATATAGTTCCCACCAATCTCATATTGAAATCATTCTTACGTGTGCCACAAAACAATCATAAATCATTCACCAAAACCCAAAGAATAAATTGGGTTTCATAAACATCATCCCATCATAACATAATCCTTATAAAAAAATGGATATCATTTCATCAGAATAAAATTAAAACCATATAAATCATAGAGACTTTATACTTGAAACATACACATATGTAAAAATGTCATCTTAGATGGAATTTTTTTTTGATAAAACACTTGAAATGAAATCTTGAGGAAAATATCCTTTATTCTTAAAAATCATTTTCGTTTCACAAAATGCCATGAAATTTTAAAAGAAAAGGGTTTTTTTGAAAATTATAATGAAATATTGTATAGGAAGCTTCATGGAAATGAGGCGTTATAAAACTGAAAAAATCCGTTCACACCGTATAAGTTAAAAATAACATTCTCCTCGTACTTTTGTCAGAAAATTCAAAAAATAACTTGTAAAATTAGATTCTTTACATACCATGTAGTAAAATTCAAAATGGGTAAAAAGGAATTTAAACATATATGAAATAATTTTTAGAAAATAGGGACGTGGATGATAAATATAACCCCAGTAAATACATACGAATAAACAATCTCGGATAAAAATGAGATTGGAAAAGGTATCCCTTACCTTAGGTCTGATATGCTTCATACGTATCCGAACCTCCTGTATAATTATTTAAATAATGTCATTTACTTATTATAGAATCATCTTTATTGTTATTGCTTCATATATGGTTTACTTATGACTTTATATTACCCATTCTTTTGTAAATCCCATTTTAAAAAACGTTTTGGGTAAAATCATCTTATTTATTGTACGTGTTTGGACTTGTTGTTCATGATGTTATTATTAATTATATCATGATTTACATACTTCCAGAATGTATTTTATGATTTATATATCATATATATTTATTATATATCCAGCATATACATGTATTTATATTATGACATAACACATGGAGGTAAGAACTGAAATGCACCATTCATGGAGACGGTAAGTCGTATGTATGCATGAACGCTACTTTCATTTCTATTTATTTGTTTAATGGAATAGTTATATTATAATTCAAGTATAATATCATATATAATTTCATTAACTCTATCATTTATACATCCCATATAAGGCATTAACTAATCACATCACTTTGAGGGGGTGGTAGTCCGCACATCCTCAAATGAGATCATCGTATTTACCCACTATGGAAACCATAAAGGCTTTATATAATTGGGAAGTAACGAAGCATAAGGAAATCATAAACATAATATATATCATATGTAAATACACTTCCATAATAATGGCCACCATGAGAGGTGGTAAAAGAAAATAGAACAATCATCGTGTCGTGAGACGTTAGTTTTCTATCCACATAAACATTATGTTCTTCATGCATTAGATGGAGGTGTGTGAAAGTGTAGTTCGAATACTTCTAATAAAAACATATTGGTATATTTAGGATACTTTTTTTGTTTCAAAAAAATTATTAAAACGAGTTTAGGTGTTGGAGAAGTAGAATAAAAGAAAACAACTTAAGAGAAACTGTTACCTTTAATTTGGGTAACTTCCTTTGGATTGAACCAAAAAGACTTCTTGGAGTGCTTTATGCCTAATATAAAGCTTCAGGTGGGGGGGAGAGAGTGATTTATAGATATTAATTGGGCAGAGTTTGGAAGAGAAAAATCTCTTGAAAGGTGCGTGGAATTTCATATAACTGGTCTTCTTTTATAATAGAGAGGAGGGGCTCTTTAGGAAAGTGTGAAAACATTATTTTATTATAAACATATATCCGATTTCAAGAGTTCCAAAACACATTAATGTCAAATATAAGATGACTCATATTCTAAATAAAATCATCCAATGGTAATTGGACAGGTTTTGGATAATATTTTAGTCATTATAATCTTATTTATTTAAATTATTTATTAATGAGGTAAATATTGCATCGTTATTGTGTCATAAATAATTTAATTTATTTGATGTCAAAAAATTATAAAAAAATTACCAACATGTAGGAAATCGTTTTAGATTTAAAATGATTATTTATAGTCTAAATGATAATTTATATATCCCCATATAAAAATTAATTACTAAATGATTTTTTAATGCCAATTTTGTCTTTACATTAAATTAATTAATCTAATGTGTCATTGTCTTTCATAGGTGGCTCCATGGGGTCTAAAAATAAGCCCAAGGATGACCATGGTCTGTAATTACTCATAAAATAAGTTTAGGACAAGTTTGAAAGTAATTTTGAATTATTATAATATTCATTTATCCTTGAATTACCCTATTTACCTTTAACCGTAATAAATAAAAAATATCGTAGTTACTATTAATAATATCAAAAAAAATAAAAGTAAACTACTAACATAATTTGGACCCACTGATTCCAAATATGGAATCCATTTTTCAAAATTCAAAACATATAATTTTCAGTAATTAATTTGAAACTAATCCCATTGTTAAGCAAACAGGTTTAAAAAGTTAAAACATTGCCAAAGATTGAAATGTTTTTACCTGTGAATTCAATGTAAAATTAATGCTAATTACATACATTATATTAAATGGTAAAAATATATTATATTTATTATTTAAAACCATTAAATATTATAATTTAACCATATAAATTATTGCGATGAAAAATGTTGTTTTTAATTAAAATATAGTGTGTTTTTACTTTTCATCAAAATATGAAAGTTACCAGAATAATATGAAAATTTTATCCAAAGTAAATTTTTATATCCTGATTCCAAAGAAGAATTTTATTTTGTCAAATTGAACTTATAGACATGTCAAAAAATAGATTTAAAATGGGTGCGCCATCAAAAGGTGGTAAAATTGCATTTTTTAAAAAATACTTCTTTTATCCGAAAAACTGATTTTGTCTTCATAACTCATTCTAGAAAATGTGTAAGATGAATTATAATCTTATAAAATTCAAAATTCAGTTAATAATATTCATAAAGGCTAGTTTATAATATTATAATAATATATCGTTGTTTAGTGAGACCCGATATTTCGTACTACACACGCTATCGAGGAAGGTCGCGATAGCGTGTATTGTAACCCAAGTCAGGGTTTCTTGTTGTGAATCACTCCTTTATTGTTTTTTTAACAGAATCCATCCATTTTTAATTTATACATTGAATATATATATATACACTCAATGTTTCGTAGAATGACTATTATCAAACAAACTTGAATTTGTGTATAACAGAATCTAAGAATAGTGTTGCGTATACTCTAAGAAAATACAGTGTTGCGTATAGCACAAGATAATCATGGGGTAGCATACAACAAAAGACATTAAATAAATTAAAAAGAATACTTCTCATAAAAACTCGGGGTGTTACATTCTACCCCCCTTAAAATGAATTTCACCCTCAAAATTCATCGAGGTTATAAATGGTATAATACTTGAAAGTTTCATTAATAGAAACCCACATCGTAAAAATAGAATACCAAAACCTATCTTTAAAAACTAAAGTATGAATGTAATGGTTACCCAAATTAACTAATCGCCGGGTTTCCACATCAGAGAACGTGGGTGAAAATATGGATATGGAATAAAAACCTAACCATCATGTTTTGATGGAGAGTGGTAAATAACAGGGCTATATAAAAGCCAATAATCACAAACCCATAGATTTGTGATGATATAAGGTATCATATGATTCATCAGATATGAGAGCACTAGGACAACATTTTTTGTTTTCAAGGTCGTTTCCCTAAAGTTGAAGAATTTGAATTAGAATGAATACTTACTTTATTTCGGTATCATCTCACTATTTCTCATGCCTAGAAAAATATCCACTTCATCTCTTAAATAAATGAAGTTGAATTTGTCTTCTGTGAAGTGTTAGCAGATTATGAGATAGAATGATAGGTCATTCCATCTATTTCTATTGCAAAAAGTTTATCACAATTTAATAAATATACAAAAGTCCATTTATGCTGAGATTAATTGTATATGGTTTCTTAAATGGACTTATACTTTAGCTATCATAGCTCTTAATAAAATAAAACTAGTTTTTACTAACCAGGGAATTCATGTAGGCTAGTGGTAGGCGATAAAGGCATGTCACACTTCGGTTGTGGGTTTGATTCCCATAGCCTTGTCCGATGTGACGTGTTGTTTCCTGTCCTGCAGGTTTTCCTTTTTCTAAAATTACATCATTAGGAAATTCCATAGATAATATCGAAAAATAGTTCTATCCTTAAACAATAAAAACTTATGTCCAACATAATCCATTTCAAATCATTAGGTTTATCAAAAATACTTCTTTCCAAGCTTATAGTATAAAGAAAACAATTACTAGAAATGTCATCTACCGAGCATGTGAATACCTTCATTTATCCCCGATATATCCAGTTGATCACATTCCAATCATGTGAATACCTTAATCACGTATTATCTTGAAAAATTAATACCCATTGAACCTTAGTGAAAACACGAATTCTGTCAAAAGTTAACACTTTCCACATACCAAAATCCCAAAATTTTTATATACTAAAACCATGATATAACTTTGTCTTTATTTTAGCCATGATCTAATGATTTCTATCATATTATTTTATGATTATCCCTTAATTATGGACATTTCAACTACTTTCCAAAAATATTTCAATAACTTGTTCATGGTTACCAGTACCATATAATTATTGAAAACAAATACATAGATATTCCAAAATTCCACAATACCATAAATGGGATTCCATGATACTATTTCGAAATCCCATTACATAAACACCTAATCATTACACAACATCATTTTCATACTCAACATCACAAATAGTGATCGCATGAGAAATTACTTTATCGTTTTCCTTAAGAGGTTTCTCACGTTGATAATCATTAACCCATGGAACAGGGAATTTATTAGCATAATGTCCCATTTCCTTGCACTTGAAGCATTGAAGTGTTGGTGGTGCGTTCTCTGCAGTCTCTTCTTTATTCACATCATTAGAAACCTTTTTCCCATTACTACAACAATAAACTGCTCGATTACCTTCTTTTCCACACTTAAATCATTTTCTGGTACCATTTAGGCAATCTCTACCATGCTTCTTTCCACACTTTGAGCATAATTAAATACTCATCTTTTTTTCACCAGTGTTCTGAGATTTCTCCTTGAACTCCATATTTCATTTCTCGTCAAAACCATGAGATGGATATGTAACACCAACTTCCATTTCTACCTTGATAGCACAACGCACTATTTCTTCATAGCTACTGAAGTCTCTTATAGCTAATTCCCTTCGAAGAATTGGTTTTAAGCCACTAAAGAATCAATCAACGTTACTTTCAGGTTGGATGATAAAGCCAGCTGCATACCTTACAAGCCTTGTAAAATTCACTTCATATATACCAACCGATTCATCATCCTTTTTCTTAATCTCAAGGAACTCTTTTTCCATCTTTGTTCGAAGAATAAGAGGGAAGTACTAATGGAAAAATATGTTCTTGAACTCATCCCATTCCATGGAGTCAATTTCACATTTGGGCCGTGTATTCTTAATTAAATTCCTCCATTGATCCGCTTCGCCTTTTAATAGGTAAATAGATGGAATGACTTATTCATGTCCCGAACAGCGAAGTATGGAAAATATTTATTCAATGGTACTGATCCATTGTTCAGCAACAAGTGGATTAGAAGACCCACTGAAAGAAGGGGGACGTTGACTCATGAAGGAATCAATATAATATTGTTCCCTTCTCTGCTCATTCAGAAGTACAAAATGATTCATAGCATTAGTAAGTATAGAAGTACGATTTTCTACTCCATCTCCCATAACATGGGTTTGTTCAGAAGGAAAATCATTTCATTTTGCATTATATTGATCAACAGGGTTCCTTTGGGTTCCAGCCATCGTCTAAAACCCAAAATGAATAGTGTGAGAGGCAAAAAGCATGATAGGTAAAACAACATAATAAAGGGGGAGTAACTTCAATATCTAACATCTTAGGTTTAATTCTACGATATTTACCATAATTCTTGGATTATAACCTATACATATACTTAACCTTATGGAAATCCCTAGACATAACTTAGAAATATCTCTAGGGATCTCACTAAAGTTTTCGCATCCTAGTTTCCAGAGGTTGAATAAACCTTTCCTTTGATACCAACTGTAGAGACCTGAAGGTTGACATACATGGACATCACATTTCTTTTTTGGAATACTTAATACATAACAAAAACATACACACAAGGACCGTAATAGTTTAGTGTCTTTTGAAACTCAGAACGTAATCTTCTAATCACGGTGAAAGATCTTCAACATCTCCCATAAAGATCTTCCCCTTTTGTTTTCTTACCTAAAACCTTTCTTTGTATCCTGGGGAAAATAAAACTTATAAAGGGTGATCTCATATGCTCAGTAATTGTAATCATGGATAAAATAAAACAAATCATATATATTTGAACTTAAAAACATGAACATAATGTTTAAACATCAAAATCTTGAGAAATGACATAAAACATGGCAGTACAGAAGGCATATATCATAAAGAAAAATTAATCATGATAAAATAGCATGTGAATAAAACATGTAATTGTGGAAAAACATTAAGCACATGATATGATTTCTATAGTAGTTGAGGTATTTCTTCCAAGACCATCTTAGTGGACAAAGTCCCTTACTGAACTGGGTTTACTTGCCATTCCAGCCCTGTATTACTGAACCAGATTTACTTTCCGTTCCAGCCATGTCTATCTCATGAGATATAGATCATTACCCAATGCATTGGAGGGAGATATAGGTCCCACCCATCTCATATTGAAATCATTCTTACATGTTCCAGAAAACAATCATAAATCATTCATCAAAACCCAAAGAATAAATTAGGTTTCATAAACATCATCCCATCATAACATATTCCATATATAACAAATGGATATCATTTAATAATAATAAAAGTGAAACCATATTACTCATAGAGACATTATACTTGAAACATACACATATGTAATAATGCCATCTTTGATGGAAAATATTTTTGATAAATCACTTGAAATGAATCTTGGGGAAAATATCCTTTCTTCTTCAAAATAATTTTCTTTTCACTAAATGCCATGAAATTTTAAAAGAAAAGGGTTTTGTTGAAAATAATCATGCAATATTGTATAGGAAGCTTCATGAAAATGAGGCGTTATAAAACCATAAAAATCCCATAACGCCGTATAAGTTAAAAATAAAATTCTCCTCGTACTTTTTTTGGAAAAGTCAAAATGTACCTTGTAAAAAAAGGATTCTTTACATACAATGTAGTAAAAGTAAAAATGGGTAAAAAGGACTTTAAACATATATGAAATAATTTTTAGAAAAAAGGGACATGGATGATAAATATAACCCCACTAAATACTTACGAATAAACAATCTCAGATAAAAACGAGATTGGAAAAGTTATCCCTTACCATAGGTCCGGTATGCTTCGTACGTATCTGATCCTCATGTATAATGATTTAAATAGTGTTATTGATTTATTAAAGAATAATATTCATTGTTATGATATAATATATGGTTTATTTATGACTTTATATTACCTGTTCTTTTGTAAATCCCATGTTAAAGCAACGTTTTGGGTAAAATCATCTTATTTATCGTACGTGTTTGGAATTGTTTTTCTTGATGTTATTATTACTTATATCATTATTTACTTACTTCCAGAATGTAAATCATGATTTATATATCATATATATTCATTATATATCCTTCATATAAATTTATTTATAATAGTACATAACATAAGGAGGTAAGAAATGAAATGCACCGTTCATGGAGACGGTAAACCGTACGTACGCATGAACGCTACATTAATTTATATTTATTATTTTAATGGAATAGTTTTATTATAATTCATGTATAATATCATATATAATATCATTAACTCCATCCTTTATACATCCCATATAAGGCATTAACGAATCACATCACTTTGAGGGGGCAGTAGTCCACACTTCCTCAAATGAGATCATCGTATTTACCCACTATGGAAACCATAAAATCTTGATATAATTGGTAATTAACTAAGAATAAGGAAATCATAAAAATAATATATATATCATATATAAATACACTGCAATCATAATGGCCTCCATGAGAGGCGGTAGGAGAAAATAGAACAATCATCGTTTCGTGAGGCGTTAGTTTTCCATCCACAGAAACATTATGTTCTTCATCCATTAGATGGAGGTGTGTGTAAGTGTAGTTCGAATAATTCTTATAATAACATACTAATATATTTAGGATACTGGTTTTGTTACAAAATAAAGGATTAAAAAGAGTTTAGGGGTTAGAGAAGGAGAATAAAAAAACAACTTAAGAGAAACTGTTACCTTTAATTTGGGTAACTTCTTTTGGATTTAACCAAAAGGACATCTTGGAGTGACTTCTACCTAATGTAAGGCTTCAAGGGGGAGGAGAGGGATTTATAGAGATTATTTGGGAAGATTTTGGACGAGAAAAATGGCATGAGATGTGTGTGGAATTTCATAGAAGTGGTCTTTATTTATAATGGATTGGAGGGACTCTTTAGGAAAGTGGGAAAACATTATTTTATTATACAATTATCTTCAGTTTCAAGAGGTCCAAAACACATTAATGTCCAATATAAGATGATTCAAATTCGTAATAAAATCATCAAATAGTAATTTTACAGGTTTTGGATAATATTTTAGTCATTATAATCTTATTTATTTAAATTATTTATTAATGAGGTAAATACTGCATCATTATTGTGTCATACATAATTTAATTTATTTGATGTCTAAAAATTATAAAAAAAATACAAACTTGTAGGAAATATTTTTATCATTCCAATGAATATTTATAGGTTAAATGATAATTTATATAGTCCCATATAAAAATTAATTAATTAATGATATTTGTTAATGCCAGTTTTGCATTTACATTAAATTAATTAATCTAATGAGTCATTGTCTTTCATAAGTTCCTCCATAGGGTCCCAAAATCGACCCAAGGATTCCCATGTTCAGCCATTACTCATCATATAAGGTTAGGACAAGTTTTAAGGTAATTTTAATTATTATAATATTCTTTTAACCTTAAATTAGCCTATTTACCTTTACCCGCAGTAAATAAATATTATCATAGTTACTATTCATAATATCAAAAAAAAAGTAAACTATTGACATAATTTGGACCCAATGATTACAATATGGAATCCATTTTTCGAAATAAAAAACACAGATGTTTCAGTAATTAATTTAAAATTAATCCCGTTGTTAAGCAAACGGGTTTTAAAAGTTAAAACATTGCCAAAGATTGAAATGTTTTTACCTATGAATTTAATGTAAAATTAATGTTAATGACATAAATTATATTAATTGGTAAAAATATATTCTATTTACAATTTAAAATCATTCAATACTATAATTTAACAATATAAATTATTGCGATGAAAAAAGTTGTTTTTAATTAAAATATGGCGTGTTTTTACTATTCATCAAAATATGAAAGTTACCAGAATAATATTAAAAAGTTATCCAATGTAAATTTTTATATCCTGATTCCAATGAAGAATTTTATTTTCAAAATTAAACATATAAACATTTCACAAACTAGATTTAAAATGGGTGCGCCATCAACAGGTGGTAAAACTGCATTTTCTTAAAAATACATCTTTTATCAGAAAAAACTAATTTTGTTTTCATACCTCATTTGAGAAAATGTGTAAGATGAATTATAATGTTATAAAATTAAAAATTCAGTTAATACTATTCATAACTTGTAGTTTATAATATTATAATAATATATCGTTGTTTAGTGAGACCCGGTATTGCGTACTACACACACTATCGAGGAAGGTCGTGATTGCGTGTAATGAAAACCAAGTCAGGGTTGCATATTGTGAAAGACTCCTTTTTTGTTTCGTTATAATTGAATCCAACCATTTTTCATTTTTACATTGAATATATATATATACACTCAATGTTGCGTAGAATGACTATTATCAAACGAACTTGAAATTGTGTGTAACACAATCTAAGAATAGTGTTGTATATTCTGCAAGCTAATACGGTGTTGCGTATTGCACAAGATAATCTTGGTGTAGCATATAATAGAAGACATTAAATAAATTAAGAATAATACTTCTCATAAAAACTCAGGGTGTTACAAAAACAATGAAATTATTTGGACCATATTTTCATCGTTATCATCCTCAATCAGATGACATTAAAATACGACCAAAATCATATTTACCAATTTTCAATTAAACTATATGGTATCAAATTCAAGTAGTATATCCAGGGTTTATCTTTTTTACATAGAATCTTGGTCAATTTCTCTCTTCCATGGGTGAAATTCTTTTGATTTTTCTTTAGTTTTTCATTATAAAAATTAAGATCGTTATATTATATAAGTATTGATAGATTTTATTCATAATAAATTTTCCTATCAGATTAACATTATTTAGAAATTATAATATTTTATCTTCAACTTTTTAAATATATCTTCTATATCAATAGTAGGTTAATTTAAAAAAATTTATTTTTTAATAAAATCCACAATTGAGAAGCCAGAATCATCATGTTTTTATGTTTCAAACGGAACATTGGTTTTGAATTATTTTATTTACAAATAATAGTCTGATATATTATATAATTATAAAATGTATTTACCATTAATTCCACTAATTAAAAAATTAGAGCACCATTTACTTCCATGAGATGAAAAAAATATAGGTCACATGATTCATTAATTGATACAATAATGCATATCTAAAGATCATGTTGATATGTCAATATTCACATCACTAGATCATTATCACCAAAGTTCAATATATGAGAAAACATGTTGTTAATTATTTCAATGTACCTAAGATACATGTCAAAAAAAGATTCATTTGGATTGATTTTTAAAGTATCATATTTAACTTTATTAGTTTTTTATCTCACTTAGTTATAATTTTCATACCCTTTATCACATATAGAATGAGTCGTCCATATTTGAAATGTGTTATCAAAATAAAATATTCCCTTAATTATAACCTCTCTTAACTCACAAAAAAATTCATTCATGGACTTACACATAGTTTCATAAAAACCATAGTGTAATCATGAAATTATTCTTTGGGAGATTTTGTATTTTGAAAATAAACATTAATTACTTTCAAAACAACAAAACTCATGCATTGAAGATGAATTTAAATTTTTATCGAATTAGTATAGTTATAGAAAATTAAATATGGTTGTCTCTTTATATAGTGTCCCTCATTTATATATGTATCCATGAGAATATATTTATAATAATAAAAATACACATTGATCTTGACTCCATGGCATAATCAATGGAAGATATAAAAATCACCATGGAAAATAATGATATAACCATTGTGACAGTTTTTTAGTGTTTTTATGGAAATGTGTAAATTGAGTATCCAAAAAAATTTATGTTATATAAATTTTAAACTAAAATTACTCAGTTCTGAAAACACCCAATTATCCAATACAACTAGTATACCTAATTTTATATTTTTTAAAAACATATAAAAATATTGTTTAAAAATCAAATAGAATAAAATGAGAACATAACAATATTTTATGATTACACTACTAATATAAAGTCATAAATATATCCCTATTAAAATATAGAAATCAAAATGTAGTTTTTACTGAAATTTGCAGAAAGTAGTTTTATATCCAATGAAGAACAACATAATATAAACCCACAAATGAAATTTAAAAATAATAGATGTGGTCTAGGACTAAAACATCGTCCTATATACATAATAGTATCTATCTTTCTATAAATTTTTTTAACATAAATAGGGTTATTCAAACCCAAATTATGGTATAGTGGTTGAAATAATTCATCATTTTATCGAGGTTATTAGAAAAACCCACTTCCATAGTTATATTTGGAATAAAATGTAAAAGGAAAGAAATTAATGAGAAACTGAGTACTCTACAATGTTATAATAGATTATTAAATTTATAGATATATAAGTGAAACTAAAAATTACTAATTATTATTATAATACAACATTATATGTACATATAGTGTATGATGAAGGATTTATATATATAGAGTTTCCATTATTAATATGGGTTCTTACATATTATTAATATATTATATCAATTTTGGGAGTATATGAGATGAAAAAAATTATCTCACATCTTGTAGTGATGTATCTCAAAAAATATAGTGTGATAGGATTTTCAAACATTTTACAAGTAAATTTTTTCTTGATTTCAGGATATATATTCACTATATCCAATCACTTCATTTCTTATTCAGTTTCACCATTTAAATAAATGAAAATTCATAAAAAAATATATGTTGATTAATATTCATTAATGATCTTAATAATCCAAAAAGAATAAATGAGTATTAAATTTTGTAACATTGAATTTAATTCATTCCTAATGGACAAATGAAAAATAATATAAAATTATATTTATAATTATACATGGCTGAATTAAATATTTGATACCAAATTGATTCTTCATAGTCAATTTAATACATTACAAAAATAATAATCGATTTTATATGTAATTAATGATGTAAATACATTAAACATTATGTAACCATATGTGATCATATAGTTACTTGTATACATCATATAGTCATATCATAACATTTATAAAGTATAAAAGTAGTTATTTAGTTAAAGTTTTTTAATATTCATCCTTAGTTAACCAATTAATAATTAAATCGATCTAATTGGTTGTGTGATCAGTTCTATACATTACACATTTCCACATAATTCAATATTGCTTTATGCGGTCAATCAAATCCATCTAATTGTTAATCCTACTCTCTTATGTTTGAAAAATTAATTAACTATTATAACTCATAGTCACTTCTATATTAATGTGAACTATTAGTATTTTAAATTAGAATTAGAATCATAAATTGTTTCACAATTATAAATATAAATACCATATATGATTTTCATTAATCATATTTATCCTTCATTCATGGAAGTGTCTCTAGATTTAATGAAAAAGTAAAAGAATTTTAAATTGAAATTTGACCATTATTTTTTATAAGATAACAATTACTATTATCCTCTAAATTTTATTGTTTAGTTTGTGTGTGTGTTTGAGTTTTTTTGTTATCGTATATATAAAATCACTCAATTTACCAATTGAATTGTTATTTTCTACATTAGAATTCATTGATTTATAATCCATATAAGTTATACTTTTATGATCTTATTCATATTTCACTCATAAAAAAATTTATGTTTCTATATTTTTAGAAGAACATATATTATTATAATTTTTTCTATTATTGATTGATTCATCCTGATTTCCTCACATAATCTCATCATATAATTACCTAACATGATTTTTATATATGTTGAGGAGTATATACCATTAGAAAAATCAGGTGATGAAATCATGATTCTAAATAAAATAACAATATTCTTTTTATTAAGTTTATTCTTAGTATTTTTCAATTAATTCTCATTTTGAATAAGAGAACAAATATGATCATCCAAAACATAATATTTTAATTTATAATAATAAAAAATTTCATCATTCTTAATATTACACATATCATCAAAGGATTATAAGACTCTTTAAACTATTGTATATTTTTTCATGTATTCTCTTAAATCCCACATTCTATTTATATAACTATTGAAAAATTGATTTGTTATCTCCAATGTTGAAATAAATATATTTATATGTCTACATTTCACATTTATATCAAATCAACATAAAAATACATAATGAGTAGTTTGGAATATTCTCCTCATATCATGAAATTTTTTAAAAGACAAAATTTGACTGGAGTTGTCTCTTTTTATAGAAAAATAAATAATATTACAAATCTTATCATTAATTCATTATATTAGAAAATAAAAACATGAAATATAAATAGGATTAGTTTTATTATGATTATCATTTTTTGAAATTATAATCTAATTAATAATAAATATTTTATAAGATAATTTTCGATATAATCATGTGAAAATCCTATATCATAAACATCAATATATGGTGGAATGATATCAATCCATCAATCATTTGACAGTGATCATCTATTCTGAAATTATAATTTTTATTTGATGGTGTAATGAAATAGACCCTAGATTCCCATTTATGGTGATTACCTTATTTCATTAGTGTTATATACAATATATCAAATCCCTAGGGTGGAATAGTTTATTAGTCAAGTATACTAGATACTTCTTGAGCATTGTATTATATTTAAAAAATGACATATAACATAGTAAATGTTAAAAAAATCCAAAATCCTTGAAATCATTCAATAATTTATTCTCAAAATCCTAGGGATTGTAAAAATAATAATAGTGACCTCAAATTCTAAGTAATAGTTACCTTAAGGGGACGGTATAAATAATAAATTAGAATAATTAGTAAGTAAAATTTAGTTTTAAAATTAAAATATCTAAACAGACATTATATTCATTATAATATAAGGAATAATCAATATGGAATATTAAATAACATTACACCTAAATACTATAAAAATATTTTTTTCTCAAAATACATACATGTATAATACTAACACATTAATATATTGGACTATAATAACAACTCCTTTCATAATCTTGTAAATAAAGAATATTATATTTCTTTCTATTAGTCACCATAATATATATATTGTCTAGACCATTCATGATATGGCTTATACCTACGGGTACAGAACAATATAATGATAGATTAGGATTTCCCACATGAGGTTATAGATTCATTAAGGGGACATATAATTCTAGGAACCACCCATCGCCAAATTTAAAATTAATTCCATATATATTAGATGATAGATTTAATACATGAACAATATTCATTTAAATAAATCATTATTTTGATTAAATAAAATGGAATATTAATATTTCTATTGTCAATAAAAAAATATTAATGTAAATTAGCTAAATTATAAATGATATTTTATTTAATACATATGTTAATTCAGGACTAATTATATTGATATCAAAGGGTTATTTCTATCCACTGATTTCAGGAAAGTGAATATTTCAATTGAAATACAATAAATTAAAAGGTTCAATAAAAGATAAAATTCATAGTTTATCTGTTCAAACTAATCATAAACCATCAAGATAAAGAATAATATTGACTTCATTAAGAAATATACCTAGTTGAGTATTCATAAAATAAGGGTTTTTTCTATTTCTGAATTTTAATATTATAAATAGCTAAATAATGAATATTGGATGAAAAATTCCCATTTCACCTTGAAAATAACTTTTAAAAACCTAAAACCTAATATATATTTTGAGAACCATATTGTATCAAAATTACTATTTAACATTATAATTGGTTCTTCAATGCAATGAGTGGTCATGATGGTTGAAAAGATTTGATCATTTGGAGTAAATTGAAAATAATTATTTATTTCTTTTTTTTAAGAAAAGTTGAATATACATTATTTCAAAAAATTATAGTAAGAGTAATTACCAATTATTTTTTTAAAATCTGATTCTAGTAAATAATGTAATTTAAAAATTAAAAATAATTAAATCAATTGAACAAATAAATTTTTGGAATGGTAAAGGATTGTCAATTTATCACATAAATGTAGTAATATTTTATTATAAAACGTCTCAATATGATTATATGCCAAATAATGGAAAATGGTACAATTATATGAAAATTTATTCAATAACTAGTGTAGAATAAATTTCTAGGGTTTTATTATAAAATAATAAATTAATTTACTTGAGTGGATTGTCAAGAATAAACTATCCCCATTAAAATGAAACATGAACATTAAGCTCTTACTACATTGTAATCTATGGATTTGTAATCCCTATGAAAGGAATAAAACCAATTGAAACATTAAATACTATTAATATAGATATATTCATGATATAACCTTTATAATAAGTTGTAGACACGCCTATTTAGATTCTATATGTGTTAAATATACAAATTCTCCAATGAAACTAATTTTAGATGGGTATGCCTTGTAATTATCAAAACATTAAAGTGATTATTAATAAATAATATGATTATGTGTAATAAATTTTAATCCTAAAAATCAACTATAAATAAACAATAATGTCATAGAATATCATTATACATATTATATTTGAATATGAAAGACATTGATAATGTAATATATCCCTATGAAATGTAATTAAGACATGAAATTAATTAACAATTTATAACATTAAAGTTAAACCCCCCTAGATTAATGAATTAATATTGAAATTTAACATAAAATGATATATTATTTATTTTTATTTTACATTTGTGATGGGTATTATATACCTGATATATAAGAAATTTTTTGTATGAAATTGCAATATGCCTTAGTGAAAGGATATTAAGACAAAATGACTTATTCAAATATTTATTTTTGTTAAATGAATTTTAAAATAATATATAAATTCATTTAAAATATTTTAAATATTTTAATCAAAAATATTTATGTTTATAATATCATATATGATTCCATAATACCATATTACCACTCGATCATTTATAATTTTATTATTATTATCGTTTATACAATTAATTGCCTTGTTTTCTCGTATATTTTTATCATGGACCATTTAATTATAGTATATATGAAAAATAAAACAAATATAAAAAATATTTATTGTTAAAAATATTATATTTACTGGTTTGAATCATTTTTAAAACTATTCAAGAAAATTGGATATGGAATATGAGGTACATCTCTTCGCGGAGATGGTAAACCGTAAATACACATGAGGGATGATAACATTCCCTTAATGGTTGAGAAGGTATAGAATTTAATTTTATATAAATTCTAATTAATATATCTCATTTCATATATATTATATATTTTCATTAATTCCATCTTTATGAGCATCCATGTGTTCTAGTGATGGAAAAAAATTTCAACGGTTCATTATATAATATTGATTCACACAAATGAGCGATGTCATTGTTTCATATTTGATGGATGAGGATATTGAAATTTTTTATTAAATATATGTAATGTAATCAAATAAATCATATATAATGGTATTATTATTTTCAAATTTTTTAAATAAAATATTTTTTAAAAAGGAGTATTTAAATTAATGAGATTAATGTGACAATTAACTTTTAATAGAAGAACATAATTCGAATCTATCATTAAATATCCTAGGCTAGGTATTTTAGGAATTAAAACCCCTCTATCATGTGGATATTAGTTTTATAGAGATATTTATTCAGGTTATGTTCAATCCTAATGGATTTAATGTTTTGAATAAGTGAGGGAAGTGAGTAACATTTTATAATTTTCATGGATGATAGAGAATGTATTTTAAAATACAATAATTCATAACCAAGATTGATAAATGAAAAATGGAAAAATGGATTATTAGTTAACATTATATGTGTTTCTATGTATATTTGTCAATATAATAGGATTTATACATTTTTAGGTCATTTTAACCCTTATCCTCTCAATTTATCCCACTAGTAAACCAAATTTCACCTTACCCATGGTAAACTATTTTTTTAATACTAATTTTGTAAAAAAAATAAGATTAAATTAAAATATAATATAAATTATATTGAATAATAAAAATTAATCCATTTTACAAAATTAAAATCACATAATGGGGATAATTTAATTAAAGATAAATCTAAAAGATTCGTCCAAATATAGGGGTTTAGGAATTTAATTTTTTGTTTATAAGATGATATGATAATAACTATATAAATATTAATCATCATGAGATTGATTTAAATTAATGTATTTTGATATATAACATATCAATTTAATTTAAATTATTAATATGGAATCATAATTTTACTTAAAAATAATGGATGATCATTATTCAATTAAAATTTGGTTGTAAATAATTTCTTTTTCAAACAAAAAAATATTCTTTTATGACAATCAGGTAAAAAATAAAAGAAATTAAATTAATTAATATAACTAATATTAAATAATAATTTTATTAAATTTAAATATAATTCAAATAATAATAGGACTATAATATTAATTACTTTAAAATAAATAAATATTTTTTTTGAAATACTAGTTTTCTTTCACTATTCACCAAGAATCATCCTTTTTAGAAAACACACCCAATTTCACAATATAAAAAAATAGATATTATTATTTTAATTTTTTTATTATTTATAGAATATAATATTTAAAAACGTGCTTTAAATATTTTATAATTACATAAATAATATTAAAATTTTAACCAATTTTTTATGAATAAATATTTTGATGTATAAAATGACTTTACAAAAAATTTGAAATATAAAATAATAATAATTCATCAATATAATTGTATTGAATATGAAATATATATCATAATTAGTTTAATAATACTAGAACTTCTGTTTCAACTTATATGTTATAATGGAAACTTTTAAATATTATGTAAATTTTTTTTATTCTTGGAGTTGCATGTCATATATACTATCAATTATAATGTACATATTTTAAAATATAGATATTTATGTGTGTAAATATATATCAAATAGATTAAATTTAATTAAATTAAATATTCATTACAATAGTATGGTTTGTTATTCTACCCTACTTGAATAAACTAAATCCTTGCAATTTTAAATTATGCTAAATTGTAAAGGGTTTTATATTTGATAATAAAATTCTTGAAAACCCAAATATAAAAAATGGTTATAAAAAAATTATATTTATAAGAGTGAAATGGATCGATGGATGTCATATATAATGTCATATAACATGGTTTCCTAATTGGGTAACATTTGTGGGAAGTGCTAATATGTCATGGAAGAAAAGTGTAAATAAATATACAGAGTAATAGAGATCATTAATCATAAGAATTTGAATGATAAAGGAAAAATTATTGATTATAAAACTATAAATCATAATTCATTTAAAGTGAAACATGATTCAACATATATGAATGTAAAATGAGATGATTTCTATATCATGATCCTTTTATTAAAAATGTTGAATTACATTACTGTCAAATAATATGTGGGTATACACATAATATATTTCAATTTCATTATAAAAATTTCATAATTTTAATGTTCTTCGATCAATATCCTTTTTATATCATACTCCATGAACTGAATAATCAAAATTAATTTTATCCCTCATGTTATAAAATTAAAATTTAATGGATCCTAAGAATCATAAAAGATTTTCAAGTATTTCTACATATCTTTAAATATTTCCAAAAAAATATAGGTTACGAAAATATATCTAGTATTATAAATTAATACCCAAAACTAAATTTTTAATACGAATTGTTCAAAATTAATATTTATTAGTGAAATATTTTATAAAAAAACTAGAAAAATAAACCCAAACATCACATATTTTAGGGGTAGGAGCTAAATATATATCACACATTGGTTATGTGTTCCGGCCCCACAGCCTCGCCAGATGTGATGGGTTCTCACCCAGTTAGTGTGTTATCATTTTTCCAAAACTAAATTAGTGTTATTATATTAATGTTAAAATATTATTATGAAACATAATTAAAAGAAAATTAAAGATAATATGATCCTTATTGTTTTCTGGTGGGGCCATATTTTTACACAGTTTTCCACATCCTTTTTATTAATTTTTAATGATTTAATTAATTATTTTTACAAATTTAATCTAATAAATGCACTTTTTTATTGTTATAATTAAATTTGTCAAATATTATTTTTTTACCAATTTATGATATTATGGACTATAAAATAATTGATTTATTCTCTATTTGTTTTTAATATAACTAGTTATTAATTTTTTTACCTCATTTTTATCTAATTATTTTATTTAAAATTTTCATTATTAATAATTATTGAGTTTTACAATTAATTTAATTTTAATTTTTTAAGTTTATACATCATGTAACTTAGTTACCGCTTGAAAGGTTACCGGTAGCTGAGCTACCGATAGCAGGGTTATTTTTTCTCTAGCCATAACCAGGTAAACGATACTGTCTAACGGTGACCTGCTTTCTTTTAACTCTAGTGGTAGTTAGTTTTGTGATGTAATAATGACCATTTTTATACAGGTACCCTTTTTCACCGTTATTCTTTCCCACCGATATCTCTTATTTATGTATTACGGTAACTTTGAATTAATTTCTAGCAGTGACTCTTTTAACATTGTTTGCAATGGTGAGTATATAATTTTATTATTAACGGTGAGATTAATTGTTGTACCGGTGAACATTTAATTTTTATTCTAACAGTAGCTTTTATTTCTAACTAACGGTGTCTTTTCTATTTTTCTATAGCGATGACTCCTTTTTATTTTTATTTTATTTTTAGTGGTGACCCCGTGCGGCTGTCTTTTCTCACCGATACACTTTCCTCATCGTTACCCAGTTTTCTACCTCATCGATAGATTACTTCCACTTTTCTCACCATTGTACCCTTCCCTCTCTCACCGCTAAACATCCCAAACCTCACTGTTACCATCTTTTTCTCACTGTGACCTCTTCCCCTTCCTTCATGCTTCAAGTTACCGCCAGCCGCATATCCACAAATCAGACTTCAAGGTCTTGCCTACTACGCGAGGTCGAAGCCAGACCGAAGCCGCCACACCAGAGGCGATCCGCTGCTGTGTAACAGAGGAGAACTATGTCAGCAGTGCTTCTGGAGGCCGCCGTGAAGAGGAGCGGCGCGAGGGAATTGGTGCACAGCCGCTGGTCCGCCGGTGTTCGAGCCTGAGAAACCACGTAAAAAGCTGGATCTGTTGCTATCTGCACTGGATGTCCTAGATTCGAGGAGCTGCTGCGCCACCTAAGGAAGAAGAAACCCTCCCCCTTTTTTTTCCAATTTGGGGGGAGGTGGAAGATAAAAAAATAAATAAAAAATAGTAATAATTAAAGTATAATTAAAGTAAAGTAAAAAGAAAAAGTTAACAAGTAAAAGTTTAAGTAAACTTTTAAAAGTCAAATTAATATAATTTAATATATAAATGTTATTATTCAAAACAATTAAAATTTTAATAAATAGATAAATTGTAAAATAAAATATTAAACTAAATTAATAATAATTGTTAATAATAAATTGATACACTATTAGTAGTATAAATATATAATAAATAATAATTATAACTAAAATATGAAATATAATTAATAATATTTAAAACATAAGTATTAATATTAATTATTAAATTAAAATAAACTATAAAAATATATATATATATATATATTTAAATTAATCTAAAAATTTAATTTCTTAAATATTAACTACAATAATAATTAATGTAGTGAATAAAAATAACTAATTACATCTATGTTATAAATTTTTAATTACTTTTTTTCTTATCTTGTAATTTATAATAACTTAGTTAAAAATGATAAAATTAATAACTTAGTAACTATAACTATTAACTTAATTTATTTAGTGGATAAATTTAGAAATAATATAAAAGTAAATAATTATCAATTAACTTTAGTTAACTATTAACGAGTAAAAATAACACTTAACTTTTAAAAAATAAACATTTCTCATTCTTTGTGTTCATTTGTATTTATTTTTCTTTTCAAAATTTCTTGGTTCATTCAAGAGGTAGGAAAGTGTCCAGGTGCATTCAACTAACTCAACGAGAGTATGTTATGAGAGAAATTTTAGCACGATGTGCCAGTCTCAAAAAAACACACATTTTGCAGTAAGTCTATGAAGAACTTTTAAAGTCGGTGAAAGATGTGGGATGACATGGAGCAGTTGACAGGTGATATATAAAGCAGATCAAGATTCATATTTTGGGAGGCATGCATTCACTTGGGGACACGCTCATTCTCATTACATGAACACACCATCTTTGAGAACGAAGAATCCCAAGAGCAGCACTCGAGATGAGCAAGGGACCGAGGAGCCTAAGAATAGAGCATCAAAAAGGGAGTTATTTTCCCTTCTTGTACGTAGTATCTTAGTACTATGTAATCGATTGTTTTTCATTTCTTAAATCAATATGATCAAGGGACTAATTGTCTTATCCCATAAATTCAATTCTATTGGTTAATCTTCCAAACATCTTCATTCACTTTATAATTTTATGAATCATATTCAATCGCTGAGATTGAATAATGATTATCTGTTTAGTTGTTTCACAGCTTAATTTTTTTAGAATTTAGAAATTCAAGATCAACTGGATAGGTAGTTCTTGAATACTTATTCGGAGCATTAACATATTTTCATCTTGAAATTTCTGGCGTGTTTATTTCCGGATGTTATCATTTTATAACTGTCGAACAATTTGACTGATTTTGGAGTGGAGAACTCCTAAAGTCAATCTTCTGTGTGTTGAGTTTCCTAGTGAGAGAGACTTTTCATCTTTATTTCTTGAGGTTTGATTCAATAATGTGTAGTGGAGAAGATATCCATTAAACCAATAGTTCGGAATTCTCGAGTATTACTTTTGATTTTCTCCATCGACCTTGCTGCTTTGTTTTAGAATTTTGTTCTTTTATGTTAGTTTTACTGTAGTTCATAGTTCATCAGTATATTTGTAATCTATTTAGTCTCTTGCTCAAAAAATTACAAAAAATACTAAAGTAAAAACAACTAAAAAAATGCACACTCTCTTCACTTCTGACAATAGTGGAGTTACTTTTGAATAAAACCTATAACTCTCATCTTCCTTCTCCGTGGTTCGACCATGAACCACTATGCTAGTGTTGGAGTAATAAATGTAATTTCTAGGGCCGTGACAACCTCCAGCCTGTTCAAAATTTGGTTCTATTGCCGGGGAAGGCACACACTGAGAATATAAGTTTTTAATAAAAAATATAAAAACACACATAAAAATCATATTAAAAAATATGCAAAAAAAATCAAAAAAATTTGTGAACTAGAACCTAATGATTTAATTGCCCATTAAATTTATGCATCAACTGTGAAAATATGTGTGTTTAATCTGAAAATTTAAAAATATGGAATGTTTTGAAAGCTCAAACTACTACACTGGACCTTACTGCGCTTGTTGTGCAGATTATGGACATACTTCCTGGCAGTGTGTTTATAACCAGCCACAACAGTACCATCACTTTGAACATAATGAGCAAAACATTGAATTTATTCCTGACACCCTATCTAAAATAGAACTAATTGATTCGAAATTGGATTCTAGGGTGGAACTAATTAAAAATTGGTTAACTAAATCTCATGAAATTCAACTTACATATTCTCAAGAGCGATATCAAAGACTAAAAAGATTAGAAACCATGCTCTTGGAATTACAACAAAGGGTTAAAGAACATGAAGTTGAATTTGAAGAAAATGAAAAACAAAATGTTTACAAAATATTTGAATATAAAGTGGAAGAATAGAGTGACTGTGATACTGGACAAGAAACAATTCACATTGAAAAATCTGATTCTGTTGGACTTAATTTGGAAATAACTGAATCAAAAATTCAAGACAATAACATTGAAAATACCAAGAAGAGTTTTAAGGATATTAAGTTGGATAATTTCAAATATGAATTAAAACATATTGGAAGAGATTTCCCAGTTCTTTTCATCATCCCTTCTTCTGAGAAAAATCTCTTTATTAGAGGTTTTGAGAAGGAAGTTACTCCGGTAGAAGAGATACTTGAAACTGAATACTAGAATGTTAGAAAATCTTCACCCAATTTTTATGACTTTGTGAATATTAAACCTGAACTGGAAATGGGTAACACTTTTGAAGAAAACATTAAACTGTAAGTCAAAGAATCTGAAATATTTGAACATCAACCGGATATTTCTCTTCTATGTTTTGAACCTGTAAACCCAATAATTTCTTCAACTATTATTGTATAATGAGAAAGAGGGAATGATTTTTGATGAAAGGATAACTGATGAGTTATCATTTCCCAATTCTCATAGTGATCACTTTTATGAACCTTTCTGTAGTGAAATTGAAAATAGTGGTGAAATACCTGGGGAAGACTGTTTTAATTTGATCAATCATGAACATGACTTTATTGAAGCTAAATTAACCATTTCTTTCCCTGAACATAACTTTCTTGAATACACTATAGACATGGTTTTAGAAAGTGATCCTTTTGAACTTGAACTTGAAAGAGAGGTTGAGAATACAATTGATCTAGGAAGAATTGATTTTATATAAGCAGTATATGTTCAATGTGAATTAACATATGATGACTTTTTGGAAGAGATTTACCACATTGTTAAACCTGAATCCGTTGGGGATAAAATAAATTCTCTTCTTTTCCTATCACTTATATCCTCACCTGTGAAGGGTGATGAGATTTTTCATGATTCTGATTGTAGTCCAGAGGGAGAATCAGTCTTGAGTTCCATTGCTCATAATTCTGTTCAGCAATCTAGTGAATATCCTCTTGAACTTGTACTCAGGATTCACCCAAATGCACCCTGTATTTTGAATTTGTTAATGTTGAGGTTAAGAGTGATATCCAGGAATATAATTCTACACCATTTGAAGCACCTTATACTATGTTGACCCTTCATGTGAACTCAACTCTTGATAACTTTGAAACACTTTGGTAAGTGGACAACACTATACCTACTACTGATAAAGGGTGCTACTTAGGGGTTATTTTAGGCTATGAGAATTCGGTTTTTGTCTTCTTCAGTCTTGTTTCCCACAAATGTCATCTTTCTTTTAAGAATAATGGGGCCTAACACAAGTGGTGGTTCCTATTAAGGAAACCACATCCACCTAGTGACTACGGTGAGTTGCTAGGTGAGTATGGCTGGGGACTGTAAATCTAGCGCTTTAAGGGAGGAAAACCTTGGTTTTTGTTGTGTTAATAAATAAAACATTGTATTGAAATATAGTCTAACTGAAGACTTTAAATCCAGTTCTTCATGGGAGTCAACCCATGTTCTTCCTTTTTTTGGTTTCTTTGTTTCTGTTCCGGTTTTACCTTGAATAATGTTCTGTTGCAATTCCTTCTTGTATGCACTGTTTATGTTGGATATTTGTTCCTAGTTTGCATACTCTGTGTTTATAGGATGATGTTTCTATGTCATTTGAGGAGTGGAATTATAATACTGATGGATTAATAGAAAACCAAGTCAGGTAAGTATCTTACTATTATTGTTTGTTTCATTTTTCTACTCCTTAATGATTTAGAAAATAATTGTGCTGCTTGTGTTGATACTGGACTAAAAAATTCAGCTTGTTTTAAGAATTCGGCAACATTTTTTTCTACAAATCTACTATATAAATTTCATATACTAAAAAAAATTTTGATGCATGTAACTAGGTTGAATTAAGAAATCCGCATGTACTTCACTGTTGTAAATTGAATTTCATTGTTATTATAAACTTTTCCACTTCTTGAAACTATGTGTGGGGGGGGGGGGGTACAAGATTCTGGTCTTTTGAATCTGATTAGTCTATAGGGTTTTTAGCATGAATCTTTCTGCTTTATTGAACATCCATTTGAATCATATTTTGTTAAAATTATTACACCCAAATAATTATTCACTGACACCTTATATACTTTTTTTGAGCTATATTGAAAATACATGTCACTTTAATGTGTGTTTTTTGATATGAACCTGCTGATTATTTATTTATTGTGTAAAACTATATTTTTGAACTTCATTGAGACCCTTTATATATCTCATAACTCTGCTCTATTGAAATTCTGTTTTGAACCTTATTTGATTAATTTTTGTTCTCCACTTTAGAAGTCAACTTTGGGTAAAAAGTTGGGTTTTAATTGTGGGGGGACGGGGTCAATTCTTGACTCTTCTAAACTGTGCTTAATTGAAAGCCCATCAATTCTCACTGGAACGTAAAATTTCTTGTAAAAAATGGATAAAATATTTCAAATTTTTTCATAATTATAAGATTTAAACTATACTTAATTGGACCTTGCCTTAGTTTAAGTTCCTTGTTGGTAATAAAGAACTACTTTGATCCTGAAATTGATGATAATGGATGATTTATGAGTGATCTTACTTAGTGATTTGATGGAAATATTGTTTAGAGTCTATTTTTATTGTGAAAAGGGTTACATTTTTACGGAGTTATGGTCTTATCCCAAGGAAATTGAAGTTTGATTCTGATTCTAGGGGCCTCATTCATTTTCTTTTAAATTATTAAAATTAATTGATTTAATGAGATCATGTAAATGGTTTTTGATATAAATCTTTTGAAGACGGAGTAATTTAGGCATCTAGGATCCCACGGTGAGTCTCCGAGACCCTGGATGTTGGGTGTGTTTCTGTTTTCTATAAGCCCTATGTACACTTATAATAAGTGCATATTCCACAGTGCTTAGCACAATGATACATGGCTTGGAAAATATAAATAAAGTGTCTAGGGGAAAAAATAATCTCATTAAGGTGAGGGTAATGATATATGCTAGATGAAGAAGGGATCAATTGGGTTATATGGGAATCATTTAGGTTGTATCATTGAGGTGATCCACAAAAAAATTAATTATTTTTGGAACCTAGGTGAAAAATTTAATGTACAATGTTCCTTGGTTAAGATCATAATTCCATTAATATTTATTCTCTTGACATTTTTGGACTTAGAACATGAGTTTGGATTGAAGTGAGTCACTAAGTTGTATCACATATGAGGTATGAAATCTTCATTGAAGAATGGTCTTTGTGTTCTTAATTACCCTTGAGAATTTGTTATAAAGAAGACTAATAAGAGTAATTCATTTTCTTTAAGCATGTTGTTATGTATTGTTCTCTGTTTTGAGTGTTGGACATGTTACAGTTTGATCTTAATCATAAATACAATTTTCTGTTTTATTCAAAGGTAATAAGACATGATGTTGTTTGAGGACAAACAATGTATAAGTGTGGGGGAATTTGATGTGGCCTTATTTTTACACAGTTTTCCACATCCTTTTTGTTAATTTTAAATGATTTAATTAATTAATTTTACACATATTATCTAATAAATGCACTTTTGTATTTTTATAATTAAAATTTTCAAATAATCATTATTTATTACAATTTACGTAATTATAGACTATAAAATAATTGATTTATTATCTCTTTGTTTTTAATATAACTAATTTTTAATTTGTTTACCTAATTTTTATCTGTTTATTTAATTTAATTTTTTTATTATTAATAATTATTGAGTTCGCTAATTAATTTAATTTTAATTTTTAATGTTTACACATCCAGTTTCTTAGCTACCGATTGCAAGGTTACCGATAGTTAAGCTACCGATTGCAGGGTTATTATTTTGCACTAACGGTAACCAGATTACCATTACTGTCAAACAGTGACCCGCTATCTTTTTTGCTCTAGTGGTAGCTAGTTTTCTGATGTAATGGTGACCTTGTTTATATCAGCAATCTTTGTCACTGTTATTATTTACTACTGGTATCTCTCATATATGTATTACGATATCTTTTAATTAATTTCTAGCAGTTACCCTTTTAATTTTATTTGCAACAGTGAGTGTTTTATTTTATCTGTAATGATGTGATTTTATTTTTAAGTACTGGTGACACTTTAATTTTTTTTTCTAATAGTAGATTTTATTTCAAACTAATGGCGACTTTTCTATTTTTCTATAGCGATGACCCCTTTTTATTTTTATTTTATTTTTAGGGGTGACCCTACGCCGTTGTCTTTTCTCACTAATACTCTTTCCTCACCGTTACCTAGTTTTCTACCTCACAGATAGATTACTTCCACTTTTCCCACCATTGTAAACTTCCCTATATCACCGATAAACATCCAAAACCTCAACGTTATCCACTTTTTCTCACTGTGACCTTTTCCCCTTCTTTCATGATGCAAGTTACCGCCAGCCACATATCCACAAATCAGACTACAAGGTCTTACCTGCGGCGCGAGGTCGAAGACAGACCAAAGTCGCCACACCAGAGGTGATCCGCGGCTGGGAAATAGATGAGAACCACATCGCCGGTACTACTGGAGGCTGCCACGTAGAGGATCTGTGTGAGGGAATTGGTGTATAGCTGTTGGTCCACCGGTGTTCGAGCCTGAGAAGCCGCGTGAGAAGCTGAATCTATTGTTGTCCGCACTGGATGTGCTGGAGTCGAGGAGTTGTAGCCCCACCTGAGGAAGAAGAAACCCTCCCCCTTTACTGCGCCAATTTGGGGGGAGGGGGAAGATTAATAAAATGAATAAAAATATTATAATAATAAAAGTATAATTATGGTAAAGTAAAAATACAATGTATAAAATTAAATGTTTAAGTAAAGTAAACTTTTAAAAGTAAAATTAATATAATTTAATTTATAAAAGTTATCATTCAAAACAATTAAAATTTTAATAAATAGATAAATTTTAAATTAAAATTTTAAACTAAATTAATAATTATTGTTAATAATAAATTTATCCACTATTAATAGTATAAATATATAATTAATAATAATTATAAATAAACTATGAAATATAATTAATAATATTTAAAACTTAAGTGTTAATAATAATTATTAAAATAAAATAAAATATTAAAAATTTATATATATATTTAAATTACTCTAACAATTTAATATCTTAAATACTAACTACAATAATATTTAATTTAGTGAATAAAAAAACTAATACAATCTACGTTATAAAATTTTAATTACTTCTTTTCTTATGTCGAAATTTTTAATAACTTAGTTAAAAATGATAAAATTAATAACTTAGTAACTATAACTATTAACTTAATTTATTTTGTGGATAATTGTATAAATAATATAGAAGTAAATAATTATCAATTAACTTTAGGTAACTGTTAATGAGTAAAAGTAACACTTAACTTTTAAAAAATAACCATTTCTCATTCTTTGTGTTCATTTTTATTTATTTTTCCTTTCTAACATTACAGGTTCATTCAGGAGGTAGGAAAGCATCAAGGTGCATTCAAATTAATCAAAAAGAGTTAGTTAAAAGAGAAATTTTAGTGCCGCTTTCCAGTTGCGAAAAAAACGCACATTTTGCACTAAGTGTGTGATGAACTTTTAAAGTTGGTGGAAGATGTGCGGTGACATGAAGCAGTTGATAGTTGATATATAAAGCAGAGAAAGAAGAATATTTTGGGAGGTATGAATTAACATGGGGACACGCTCATTCTCATTCCACGAACACACCATCTTTGAGAGCGAAGACTCCCAGGAGTAGCACTGAAGATGAGCAAGGGACCGAGGAGCCCAAGAATAAAGAATGACTAAGGGAGTTATTTTCCCTTCTTGTACCTAGTATCTCAGTACCCTGTAATCAATAATTTTTCATTTCTTAAATAAATATGATCAATGGACTAATTGTATTAGCTCATAAATTCAATTCTGTTGGTTAATCTTTCAAACATCTTAATTCAAATTACAATTTTTAGAATCATATTCAATCGACGAGATTGAATAATGATTCTATGTTTAGTTGTTTCACATCCTAAATTTTTTTAAAATTCAAAAAATCAAGATCCACTGGAGAGGTAGTTCTCGATTACTTATTCAAAGCATTAACGACTTTTCATCTAGAAATTTATGGCGAGTTTATTTCTGGATGTTATCATTTTACAACTATCAAATAGTTTGACTAATTTTGGAGTGTCAAACTCCTAATGTTTGTCTTCTGTGTGTTGAGTTTCCTGGCGATGGAGACTTTTCATCTTTATTTCTTAAGGTGTGATTCAATAAAGTGTAGTGGAGAAGATATTCATTAAACCAGTAGTTTGGAATTCTCGAGTATTACTTTTGATCAGCTCCTTCGACCTTGCTGCTTTATTTTAGTATTTTGTTCTTTTGTGTTAGTTTTATTGTAGTTCTTAGTACATAATTATATTTGTAATTGATTTATTCCATTTCTTAAAGAAATGTACAAAAAAATTTAAAGTAAAAAAAACTAAAAAAAATGCACACTCGCTTCACTGCTGACAACAGTGGAGTTACTTTTGAATTAAACCTAGAACTCTCATCTGCCTTCTCTATGGTTCGACCAGCACAACTATGCTATTCTAGGAGTAATAAATGTAATTTTGAGGGCCGTGATGACCTCCATCCTATTAATTTTCTAATAACTTTAATCACATGTCCATAAAATTTAAATTCATTTTTTCTGTCAATTTTTTTTCATATATTAATCCAATTAGTATTATTTTTATAAATGAATCTAAAAATATAATTATTCTTGACAAACACTCATCATGTGACCAAAAAATTATTAAATAAAACATTGAACAGTTGGATACCATAAATTCATCATCCCATTATTGTATTGATTATCTTATTGTTAATCCTAAATGAAAATTTATAATTTTACATCAATTAAATCAATTCAGAATTCTTTCATTATACTAATAATGAAAATATAATTAATAAAAATACATCTACAATGTAATTTCAAAATCCATAAATATAAGTTTTTCAGAAATTTAATACAACTTTGTTTATTCCTTTGTCTATGATTTATCCAATTAAATAGGGAACTAACTCATAAAATTAACAAGCTCATCACATTCAAGATAAACAAATGATAATTAGATTCTTTGGATTGAATTCATTACTCTTCAAAATAAATCTTTAAATTTCCTCGTAATTTCATTTAAATATATTCCCTTATATAAAAATCATATAGCATTTTTTGTTATTTGATAAATTTTAATTGGTGTCTCCTTCATCAATTTTGACGTAATGAAAATAGATCCCTCTTTAATCCATGGTTTCCCCCACTCATGGTCTTAGAGGACTCAATCCTTATCTTCATTGATGGGTCTGAGATTCCGTTATGATATTGATAGTTACTAATATGTCATTATAACTGAATAAAAATTTTCAAGATATATATCACTTCATTCATCATCTAATATGGTTTTTCTTAATTACCACATTCTCTATCTTATTCAATGTTAACACAATCCATTTTAGTTCTATCTATTTAGTATAACATAAAAATATATTGTTATCCAAGAACATAACAGTGGTAAAACCCCAAATGAACTTATTGTTTATATAAATCACGAAACAAAACATGTAATCTTTGAAACCTTAAATTTAAACAATGTTATTAATTATTAAAATTTATTCAAATACTTTATGGTAGTTCATATAGTAAATGTTATTTATTTATCCTATACAAGTGTGAAAATAGGTTTGTAGAAAGGCCCATTTTCCTAAACATGGTAGAGATAGATTCAAATAAAAATGTTCCCTTTTTGAATATTTTATCCCAATGTAAAAATATTATATAACACCACCCAATTGTAGTATCTTGAAAGGTATTTATTTCTCAGAAAAATCACATTTTCAAGGAAAAAAACTATATCAACAGATTATTTTCACAAAAACTCATTGAATTTCCAAATTGGATGATCTCAAAAACATATCCTAGAGGTATATGAATTAGATTGAAATAGAATAAAGGAAAATATTACTAGTTTTGTTAAACCAAAATAATCCAATACTTTTTTAGATTACATTCCCATATCAATTAATTCATGTGTAGCACCCCACCATTAATAATCTTCCTCTGATAAATAGATACACATTTCATATATTAAAATGATTTTTTTTAGACTACATATTTGATATATAATTTACCTATATTAATGAATTATCAATACATTAGTTGGGAGATTGATGTATAAGCCACATAGAGCATATAAACAAGGAATGACCAAATCTAGTCCAATCTCAGAATCTCAGACACACCCCATTAGAATGAATATATTTGGATGAGACCTATATGAATTTACATATGCAATAATAGTTTTTGATTGAAATATCTATTTAATATTTTAAAAGAAGTCATATCTCAAAAAAATCTAATGGTTTTTGGTGGTCATGGAACTGTTTCATCGTCCTAAACCAGTGGATTGTCCATCATGGCACAACCTATCTATTGTATATAAGTCTTCATCATTGGATCAAGTTCCAAATTGTATGATCCCATTTTCATGGAGGTATTTATTTGTTTAACTGCTAGTTATAACCTATTATTTTACATTTATTACATTTTTTAAGGGTGTATGAGTGCCATAAGGGGTGTTTCAGGGGTTCAGGATATGAAAATTGGGAAAACCATCCCAAACTGCGTGGGGCATACTTTTTGCGCATACTTAAAAAACAATGTGAAATTTCATTGAAAACTATAAAAACCCTGGATAGTGTCATTACGCACAGTTTGCACACAGTTAGTCAAACGATGTGGATCTCCCCAGGTAACTATGTGACATCACATTCCATATATAGTTTCCTGAGCAAATTTTCTGTATGGTTTGGAAAATTATGCTGCTAAACATTGTATCCCATTAAACGATGAAAAAATATATTATTTTTCCATTACAAAAGTCTAATTTTCTATGAAATTATTCCTCCCATTATTCCCCTCTCAAACCTATTTAAATACAAAGGACCACAAGGGCTCCCATAGATCGATCTCCCTCATTTCTAGGTTGTTGGGAACATCGTTGGTTATAGATCGAATCATTAGATAAGTCTAATATCCATCTTGCTCATAATTTACACACTATAGATTTCATATGGTGTCATCTTTTTAAAAATCCATAAACTCCAATTTTTTTATATTTTATGTTTATTAATTATGGGTTTCTTGAATTCATATCTAAGGTCGTGATTATGAGTGCATTCTTCATCTTATCTTAGGCAGACAGTCTACATGTTACATACCATATTTATAGAGATTAATTGTTCATGATTAGTTGAATAAATTATTTTTATCTTTTTGTGTTATTGATTAAATTAATTATATTCAGTATATTGTGTCTCTATGTGATTATTTCAACCCCTAATGATCCCTATGAGATGAATATAGCTTGATTTAACCAATTACGACCACCCATGGGATGCACGGACTTGCTAAATATAGAAATTAGTAATTTTTAGGGTATAGCTCTCTTGTGAGAATATAAATCCCATGATTAGCATGTCAATATATTTAATTGAGTTGAATGAGGAGTATTGATAAATGTGTCTATATGTGAATAATTTTATAAGGGGTCTTTTGGTTAAATTTTAATGAGTTTTTGTGCTATGAAATGTAAAATGGTAAATATTTATTGTCTTAGGATTATTAATAATTAATGAGTTAATTGGATAAATTGAAATTATTTTAAATGTATTTTTAGTTATGTTAGAAATTTCCAAGAGGGTTATCACATATGAAAATTATTAAATTGTTAAATGGGAAATGACATGGGACTAAATGAATGTGTCAAAAGGGATTTCATAAGTGAATTAATTAATATGTTCAATGAGATATCATATGGTAATTGATGAAAATGTAAAATGGATTATGGTATGAGAATTATATAAAAATTTTTGTGAGTTAGGCATATGAAAGGGGAATGGGATGAATGGAATATTTTATGTTAATTGAGTAATATTCGATAATGTATGGGATATGACCAATATATAAATGAGGTGATTGCATAAGAATGGGAATTGGAATAAACAACTATGTAATGGAAGAGGAAATTTTTTAATGGGTTATGTCATAGTACTAATTCCAATGTCTACAGTTATGGAAAATGATTTCAATTTTTATTGGTTGTTTTTGGATGTGATTTGGTATGTGTTTACTAAATTGATAAATAAGAATGTCCACATGGATTGATAGTGTGGGGAATAGAACAGATATAAAATTCCCACTTTTCTTGTTTGACTGATGGAATAAACTCTACCCAAAAAATGAACATGATATATATGGGGGTAAAGGATTTATTCCACTAACATCTATATTACACAAGGTATGAGGCATGTATGGGAGGATAATGTGTTAATGTAATATTTTCCCCTAGTGATGTAGGTACTTTATAGATTCCCTTATTCATAGTGATTTATTTCCTTAGATCCATGAGAAGAATAAATATATGCCTAATCCATGAATAACATAATGAAAATGAATTATGTAATGGTGATATAATAAAGGAAGAAAATGGAAATAATGATAGAAAGGGGATCATGTAAATATTTTTAACCAATGGTAACCAAGTTTCCCTTTATTTATTTATTTATTATATGCATGCACTATATATTTGGACTATATATTTTTTAGACACTGTAACGGCCCGAAATGCTGAATAAATCTTGTTTCCTAATTTTATGTGTTATTTTATTTTATTTTTATACTCAACAAAAATGTTTCATTTCATAACATGAGTATAATTAAAATGATATCGTTGGTTTTTGACTATTATATGACCATTGGTAAATTTGACCGCTGGAAACTAAACGTTTTGATTATTGTCTCTATATACAAGTAATCTTGGTTAATTAATATAGAATGAAGATTTTATGGCCTCACCCAGTAGTCTTGGACCGATCGAAGCCCATCTAATAGAACTTGGGAAGGAGGTAGCACCACTGGGCTTTGCTCTGGACCAAACCCAAGCTGAACTTCATCGTGTGAAGCTAGAACGGGATCACCATCGCGAGAAGTTCAAACTGATAGAAATTATTACTCGTGCGATGTTGGTCGAGCCTCCCTCGGATTATCTCACCTTAGCGCACCTTACACTTAGGTCCTATGCTGGTGTGATAAGGGGATATGTAAGGAGACCGTAACTTCCTTGTGTAATCCTTTGTTTTAAATAAAAATTGGGATTTCTTCTTATGATGATGTTTATGAATTTTCAAATGACAGGATAAATATAGTATGCATATTTTTGATGAATTTTAGAAAAAGTATATTTTAAAATTGTTTTTATAAACCTTAAATTATTAAAAATGTGTAATGATTTGAAAAAAATGGTCTTCTACAATTATGTTCACTACGAAATTTAGAGTCTAATATGATCAACTTGATTTATGATGAATAGTAAAATATGAATACTGATTTTATGATTAGGATTAGTAATGAGTCCAAATGGATTAGTAATCTCACTTAAATAAAGTATTAGTATGATCTAGGTACCTTGATTAAGTTATGTGATTCAATAAAATGGTTAAATAATGGTTTCATAAATTATTAGTCAAGTATTAGTTTATTTCAGGTGAATAGTGTTTTTTAATTAAAAATTTAATTAAAAATAATTATAAAATTATTTTTATAAAATGGACTTTATTTTTGAACTCAGAGCATCGATATTATGTTATGGTAATTTTTGGGGATTTTTCTAAAAAAATGAATTCTCGATGAATAGTGTTTTATTTAAAAATTAAATTAAAACTATTTAGAAAATTATTTTTATAAAATGGATTTCATAAATGTAATTAGAGCATCGATATTTAGTTAAGGTGAAATTTTGGTATTTTTCTGAGAAAGATGAATTTTTTAGTGAATAGTAAAAATGCAGTTTTAGGGTTTCAATATGTTTAATGACATCATAACTGTGTCATGATGATGTCATGAGATATTTTAAGGGTTGTCCTGCCAAGGGTGATGAATTATTGTTTTGGGGGCCCCATGTGGCCTAACTCCATGGTAAATGCCAAGGGAGAGCACATGGGTTTGAGAAAAGCACATGTGAGGTGTCCCTTGGCCATTAATGCCTTGTCCCCTCACTTTCCCTATAAATACCAAGCCCTCCTCTCATCTATTCAACTCCCCACTCTTCCCCAACGAATTTATGGTCTCCTTACCTCCCAAGGAGTCCTCCCAAGTAGTCCTCCCAAGGTGCCCCCAAACCCTCAAGGTCCAAACCTTTGAGTTTTAAGAGTTACATTTTAAGGTAAGGGATCTGACCTCTCTCTTTTCTTTTCAAGAAATCTCTTTTATGTCATTTTTTATGCTCCATGTTCTTATGTTAAAGGATGGTATTTTATACTCCTCTTACTACACTTTTCATGTTCATATAATGAGAGATCCCCTCTTACTCTCATTATTTCGTTTTATGATGTTTTAAGTGGCGCCGTTAGGCTGCCGAAATTTTTGTAACGGATTATTTCTCCCTTCTCATTTTTCAAGATCTAATTTCATGTTAAGTATTTCAGGTTCCTTTTTATTGTTTTGGGGTATGATCTATAAATTTATCATACTGATATTTTATGGTCATATGATGAGATACCCCATTTGATCTCTTCAATTTAGTATTTTGAAGTTTTAAGTGGCGTCGTTAGGCTGCCGAATTTTTAAGTGGTTTTTCACCCATCTCGTTTTGAAGTTCTACTTTCATGTCAGTTCTTTCAAGTTCCTTTTTGTTATGTTGGGGTATGATCTCTATATCTATCATGCTGGAATATTATGTTCATATGATGAGAGACCCTATTTTATCTCATCAATTCATTTTTGTTGAAGTTTAAATGACGCTGTTAGGCTGCCGAATTTTGAAGAGATTCTTTCACCCTTCTCATTTTCAAAGTTCTAATTCCATGTCATGTCTTGCAAGTAAATTTTTATTATGTTGGGGTATGATCTCTATATCAATAATACTGATCTTTTATGTTCATATGAAGAGAGACCCTATTTGACATCATCAATTCATTTTTTGTTGAAGTTTATGTAACGTTGTTAGGATGCTGAATTTTCATAAGAGAAATATTATTTTTGTCATCCTTTCATGTTCTTCATTTCATATGGTATATTTTCAAATTATATTACCATGTTCTTAAATCCTTTATATTCTGTCCCTCTACTGTTTTATGGGTCATTTATGAATGTTTGACCCATGTCCCCTCACTTTTCAATGTTTTCTAAAAACCTTGTAACATGGCCGTTATGCTGCAGAATTTTCATCTCAAAATGCATCTTTCTTTTCTAAAAATTATTTTATGTTATAAAATGAATACTAAAAGCTCATATTTATACAAGGGTATTCACATATATATCAAAATGTTCTATTTTAAATTCTGGGATTTACATAAATAAGACCCGCTTTCCCTTCCGTGGGTTTAAAGTGACGTAAAGATCATGTCTTTAAAGCAGTTTTTAAAACGTTATGATTATGAAATGAAACCCATTTATTTTATGTTATATGTGTTATTTATGAAATGTTTGATTATGATATATGTGTATCACATGATAATAAAGGCAAATTTAAGGGTGCGCCCTGATAGCGCTCCAATGCATTGGGTAAAGACTTAATCTCTAGAGATGATCATTTTAACGACGCCTTGGTGCATAACCATGGTAATTTTTAACGACACCTTGGGGATGGACCTTGGTGAAACGAAACGATTGTCAATATTAAATGTCGTATCGACATCTTCAAGTTATGAAAAATTTGATTTTTATTATGATGTATCTCATGATTTCATTCTCATGCCTTAAAGTTCTTTTTATGTCCTTATTGAAGTATCTCATGTTCACATGTAAAATGTTTCTCTTGTTTCCCTTACTGGGCCTTCTGCTCACCCTTTCTTTTGATGTATGTCTCAGGTTATGAGATGCAGTAATGAACATAGGATGAACTTAAGGAGAAGCCTTTCAAGTGTTTAAGAAGAATGTTTTTTTGTTCTTTTCATGTATTATGTTCCTTGTTTCCAAGACACTAAACCTTAAAGATCCCCAGTTCCGTGTAATGAAATGAAAGTTATGTTATAAAAAGACGGGATGTTATAGATGGTATCAAAGGATGGTTTATTTATTTGTGGAAATTAGGATATTAAAACTTTAGGAAGAAGCCTATAGAAAAGTTTATATATAGGAAATCTTCCTGGTATTTTGGTGAGAATTGAGTAATGGGTTTCCAAGAAAATACATCCCTATCTGGATACGAGCAGGTAGAGGTGGCTCTGGCACAGATTACATAGGGGTAAAACCCGAAAACACCTCTTTGAGCTAGACTCGAACAGGAACTGGTACATGACAACGGGCCTTGCTTCACTCTTGGTTACGACACTCTAGGGGGATATGCTTTGGTAAATTCATAATCTTAGTATGAACCATTATTAAAGTAACAAAGATAAAATAAAATAAAGATTCACATAAGGATATATGATCATGGATAACCTAGTTTGAAATCTAGGGGATCACAAGTTAGGGTATACTTTTCTTCTACAAGTTATCCTTATATGCGTTAAGTTCCTTTTCATGATTATTGGCTAAGTATTAAAGACCCTAATTGTACTTTGTTTTCATAGTTAATGGAGGGAAAAGGAAGAACATGTCCCAACAACCAATGTGATAAGAAATGTGATGATTCCCATATTAATACGAAAGAGGTGATTAGGGGATTAAAAGATGATTATTATATTGGAATATGTTCACTATTTTAAGGACCCTATATGATCAAGGTAATTATATTACTACGGTATTTTCATTGAGGAGTAAGGCTGACTTATATTTTGAAGAATCAATGAATTTAAGGTGGACTTATAGTAATTTAGGTTACTTATAGAAATGATTAACCTATCTTGGGTAAAATATGTTTCGGTTAGCTACTTTTGTTATAAGATGTTAGGTGTGGTTGATGTTGTTTGGAGATGAACAATGATGTTTATTTTGGAATACTATGTTATCAAATCCCTCTTGTATTTGGGTTTCAATCTTAGTTTGGTTTATTTTGAAGAAATTTAAGGACCGTTATTTATGGGATGGTCTATGATGAACTTTTGGTAGTACCATGGAACTTTGATGATTTAGAAATAGTTTCTCTTCCTATGGGATTCTTTTTGAAGAGTTGTTTTACCTTACCCTTTCTATTTTTGGGATAATGTTTAAAGATAGAAGAAATAGATAGTTGATCTTTTGTGGATTATGTGATTCTCTAGAAGACGATTCTTGTGTTTTGATGAGACCAAGTAGTTTTGAATGCTCATCATTTGGAGAAAAGATTAGTTTTGGGAAGAAACTTATTAAAGGATGAAACTCTACATGAAGATAGGTATATATTCTTATGTTTTTGTTCTACGTAGTAAATGATTTCCTCAAAGTTATGAAAAGGAACGTAAAACAAAAATGTTGTTGGTTTACGTTTCCTACTGGGTAAACAAATACCACTTACAGACATCATAATTTTGGGATTTTCTGGTGGTTAACTTCCTCCTAATCATGTTTTCTATCACTCTCCTTTAGAACGTGACCCTTTGTTTTCTCCTCCATGTCCATGTTTCCTACATGGAATCCTATTATGAGTAAACTCGGGTGTCCTTTGTACTTCCTCTTCTTTCTTTTAAAGTAAGGGTGTTATTGACTCTTTTTACGATGTGAGAAATTCAACGAAATTTCAAATCCCAACTTTAAAAATTGCGAGGACGCAATTTCTTAAGGGGGGAAGATTGTAACGGCCCGAAATTTTGAATAAATCTTGTTTCCTAATTTTATGTGTTATTTTTTTTATAATCAAAAAAAATGTTTCATTTGATAAAAGGAGTATAATTAAAATGATACCATTGGTTTTTGACTATTATATGACCATTGGTCAATATGAATGCCAGAAACTAAACGTTTTGATTATTGTCTCTAAATACAAGTAATCTTGTTTAATTAATATAGAAAGATGATTCGATGGCCTCACCCAATAGTCTTGGATCGATCGAAGCCCATCTAACAGAACTTGGGAAGAAGGTAGCACCACTGGGCTTTGTTCTGGACCAAACCCAAGCTGAACATCATCGTGTGAAGCTAGAACGGGATCGCCTTTTCGAGAAGTTCAAACTGATAGAAATTACTACTCGTGCAATGTTGGTCGAGCCTCCCTCAGATTCTCTCACCTTAGCACACCTTACACTTAGGTCCTATGCTTGTGCGATAAGGGTCTATGTAAGGAGACCGTAACTGCCTTGAGTAATCCTTTGTTTTAAATAAAAATTGGGATTTCTTCTTATGATGATGTTTATGAATTTTTAAATGATAGGATAAATATAGTATGCATATTTTTGATGAATTTTAGAAAAAGTATATTTTAAAAATATTTTTGTAAACCTTAAATAATTAAAAATGTGTAATGATTTGCGAAAAATGGTCTTCTACAATTATGTTCAGTACGAAATTTAGAGTCTAATGAGATCAACTTGATTTTTGATGAATAGTAAAATATGAATAGTGATTTTATGATTAGGATTTGTAATGAGTCCAAATGGATTAGTAATCTCACTTAAATAAAGTATTAGTATGATCTAGGCACCTTGATTAAGTAATGTGATTCAATAAAATGTTTAAATAATGGTTTCATAAATTATTAGTCAAGTATTAGTTTTTTTCAGGTGAATAGTGTTTTTTAATTAAAAATTTAATTAAAAATAATTATAAAATTATTGTTATAAAATGGACTTTATTTTTGAACTCAGAGCATCAATATTATGTTATGTTAATTTTTGGGGATTTTTCTAAAAAAATGAATTCTCGATGAATAGTGTTTTTATTTAAAAATTAAATTAAAATTATTTAGAAAATTATTTTTATAAAATTGAGTTCATAAATGTAATTAGAGCATCGATATTTAGTTAAGGTGAAATTTTGGGATTTTTCTGAGAAAGATGAATTTTTATGTGAATAGTAAAAATGCAGTTTTAGGGTTTTGGTATGTTTAATGACATCATAACTGTGTCATGATGATTTCATAAGATATTTTAAGGTTTGGCCGACCAAAGGTGATGCATTATGGTTTTGGGGACCCCATGTGGCCTAACTCCATGGTAAATGCCAAGGGATAGCACATGGGTTTGAGAAAAGCACATGTGAGGTGTCCCTTGGCCATTAATGCCTTGTCCCCTCACTTTCCCTATAAATACCAAGCCCTCCTCTCATCCATTAGACTCCCCACTCTTCCAAAACAATGTTATGGTCTCCTAACCCCCATGGAGTCCTCCCAAGGTACCCCCAAGCCCTCAAGGTCCAAATCATTGAGTTTTAAGAGTTACGTTTTAAGGTAAGGGATCCGACCTCTCTCTTTCTTTTCAAGAAATCTATTTTATGTAATTTCTTTTATGCTCCATGTTCTTATGTTAAAGGATGGTATTTTATACTCCTCTTACTTCCCTTTTCATGTAAAAATAATGAGATATCCCCTCTTACTCTCTTTATTTCTTTTTATGATGTTTTAAGTGGCGTCGTTAGTCTGCCGAAATTTTTGTAACGGATTCTTTCTCCCTTCCCATTTTTCAAGATCTATTTTCATGTTAAGTATTTCAAGTTCCTTTTTATTATTTTGGGGTATTATCTCTAAATTTATCATACTTATCTTTTATGGTCATATGATGAGAGACCCCATTTGATCTCTTCAATTCAGTATTTTGAAGTTTTAAGTGGCGCCATTAGGCTGCCGAATTTTTAAGTGGTTCTTCACCTTTCTCATTTTGAAGTTCTACTTTCATGTCAGTTCATTCAAGTTCCTTTTTGTTATGTTGGGGTATGATCTCTATATCTATCATGATGGACTCTTATGTTCATATGATTAAAGACCCTATTTGATCTCATCAATTCATTTTTGTTGAAGTTTATGTGACACTGTTAGGCTGCCGAAATTTTAAGGGATTCTTTCACCCTTCTCCTTTTCAAAGTTCTAATTCCATGTCATGTCTTGCAAGTTCCTTTTTATTATGTTGGGGAATTATCTCTATATCTATCATACCGATCTTTTATGTTCATATGATGAGAGACCCTATTTGACATTAACAATTCATTTTTGGTTGAAGTTTATGTAACGCTGTTAGGCTGCTGAATTTTCATAAGAGAAATCTTATTTTTGTCTTCCTTTCATGTTCTTCATTTCATACGGTATATTTTCAAATTTCATTACCATGTTATTAAATCCTTTATATTCTGTCCCTCTATTGTTTTATGGGTCATTTATGAATGTTTAACCCATGTCCCCTCTCTATTCAATGTTTTCTAAAAACCATGTAACATTGCCGTTATGCTGCAGAATTTTCGTCTCAAAATGCCTCTATCTTTTCTAAAAATTATTTTATATTATAAAATGAATACTCAAAGCTCCTATTTCTACAAGGGTATTCACATATATATCAAAATGTTCTATTTTAAATTCTGGTATTTACATACATAAGACCTGCTTTCCCTTCCGTGGGTTGAAAGTGACGTAAAGATAATGTCTTTAATGCAGTTTTTAAAACGTTATGATTATGAAATGAAACCCTTTTATTTTATGCTATATGGGTTATTTATGAAATGTTTGATGATGATATATGTGGCTCACATGATAATAAAGTCAAATTTAAGGGTGCGCCCTGATAGCGCTCCAATGCATTGGGTAAAGTCTTAATCTCTAGAGATGACCATTTTAACGACGCCTTGGTGAATAACCTTGGTAATTTTTAACGACACCTTGGGGATGGACCTTGGTGAAACGAAACTATTTTCAATATTAAATGTCGTAGCCACATCTTCATGTTATGAAAAATGTGATTTTTATTATGATGTATCTCATGATTTCTTTCTCATGCCTTAAAGTTATTTTCATGTCCTTATTGAAATATCTCAAGTTCACATGTAAAATGTTTTTCTTGTTTCCCTTACTAGGCCTTCTCCTCACACTTTCTTTTGATGTATGTCCCCAGGTTATGAGATGCAATAATGAACCTAGTATGAACTTAAGGAGAAGCCTTTCAAGTGTTTAAGAAGAATGTTTTTTTGTTCTTTTCATGTATTATGTTCCTTGTTTCCAAGACACTAAACCTTAAAGATCCTCAGTTACGTGTAATGAAATGAAAGTTATGTTATAAAAATACGGGATGATATAGACACCATTGGTTATGGTGTACTTGTTTTTACTCATACCCTGGTATGGTTTCCTTTGGGTACTAGAGTTGAATTCTTTGCAACAGGTCAGGATAAGGGGAAGGGACTGGTCCTAGGTAGTCGAACCGGGATTTGGATATACATGGATGAGGAAGCAGACTCGTATTTAGAACCATTTTGATGATTTTTCTGTTTTTATTATTTTGGTTTCCTTCATTTTTAGCACTGTTATCATGGCCTCACATGGTTATTGTTGGTTTTTATGTTATTCTATGTATTTGGGAGATGTTTGGATCTGGGTTTTTATTTGTTATTACACATGGATTCCCCTATTTATATTGATTACTGTTGTGTCCTACAATTTTAAAATATGGTATTGTCTTCCCATGTGACTTATTAGAACACCTCTGATAGTCAGCAACCTCTGGTATATTGGGAGGTGCACTTGGGGTCTTGTGATGACCATGATCAGAGAACCTGTTTAGTGTATTTCAGGTTGGTGTTGCTATAGGGTGTTATCAGATAATTTATTGGGGTCTTGTTATATGGGATGGTATATAAGAGGTTAGTATGTGTCATGTATTTTTAATGAGCTCATTCTTTGTAGTAGCATTCCCATTACATGGGAAATCCAAAGTCACCTACCATGGGGATTGTTGTTCATGATTTTTATTGTTATAGTTGAATGAAATTTCACATTTTTTTAGTTCACATTTTTCATGGCGTGATGGTGTTATGATATTTTACTCATGATCATAATGGAATGAGAATATTAATCCATGTATCATTTTAGGAACATGATTATATAGGTGGCATGAATCAGGATAGGCACACATGGGATCTTTGTGTGGGGAATAGAGAGTATAATGAATTCTAATTCATTTTTTTATGATCATTGTGTCTAATAATTCTAATTCAAGTTGGTAAATGAAAATAATAGAAAATAATAGTTAAGGAATAGTGTGGAAAACAAAACATTTTGAATGGGTCAAAATTTTGTATTGTGATAAATTGTGAGGATTGAATGTTTTGTAACAGAGATATATTTTCATAATTAATATAAAATTGATAATTAAATTTTACTAATGAATTGATATGTGTTGATTGATGTTTTTGTAGAATCTTGTAGTGTACATAACTTGTTTTTAGATATGAACCCTGTATGGGTGGTAGGGGCGTTGAGAGTGCCCTAGTATGGGACATTGGATTTGGGTTGTGCCACAATTATATTTATGATAAGAAGATGATATTTTCTTAGGGAACCCTTGGTAGGGTTGTGGATTTTGAGTCACGGGTAATTTTTCGGTAATGAGATCATGGAAAATACCATGGGTTTTGACCACATGGATTTCATGGTGGACCTTAAGGATGGTTCATGTGTTTTGGGGACATTGTGAGTAGGGACCATGCAAGCTGTGTTTTGGATCCATGATAGGGTGGTTGGCTTGTAGTGGCGATATTTGTGTAAAATTAATATATTTGTAGAATCTTGAGTGAATGTTCAGTTATTGCACTACAAACAATTTATGTTTCTAATCGGGGGTGTGAGTTTCATTCATAGAAAATGATTTTTTCATAACATGAAGTGTATTTTTTTTTTGAGATAAGACCTATCGATTTCTCTTATCAGGGATATAGTTTAGGGTGTTAGTATCATATGGCAAAAAAGATGGCCTATGAGATGGGTTGAATGGTGTTCCTAGTTCATTTGGGTTAGTTTCTCATGGGCGGATGTTTTAGACAATGACAGTGGCACATGGATAGTGTCGGCTAGTGGGGAGTTTTCATAGATGTCTATGTGATATGGTCAATGGATTTAGGGAATGTGAGACTCATTTTGTTGAAATAAGTTGACAATTTTAGGGAAATTGAGGGTGGCCTCATTAGAGGCTAGCCCAGTGGTGAAGTTGACTTATAATATGAGGTATGAGAGGTGATTTAGATATGGAATTGAAGAATAATGAGTAAAATTGAGTCTTACTAAATGGTATATTTGGGTCATGGTTTCTATAAAAGGGAAACCAAATGATTGAGGTTGGTTTGAAGGTATTTTTTAAGGTTTGTATCATATGGACGTCTAACCCATCTTTTTGGATGATTATTAATGAAGGTATCAATATTGTTTTTGAGCGAAGGAGATACGGGTGACTAAATCATTGAAAAATGATTTTGTTTTAAAATTGGATCCTAATGTATGTGTGGTTATGTGGTTAAAGATGCTTGTGTGAATTGTTTTATCATTTTGTGAGGAATTTAATATATATTGGGGCCATTGTGGCTGATGGACCAAAAGGCATGATGAGGTGAGTAAGAAGATGGTAGGCTGGGTTCTTGTGATATAGGGATTGTGAGAACTAAATCCTTTGTATGATTGGTCAAAATGAAGTTTGAAATTTTGAGGGCTCTAATGATATCAATATGATGGCATGACCTGAAAGATTGTCATTTCAATAGGGCATTGTGTTTGTTAATCTCTATGAAACCTAGGTTGGATGAATGGTTATATGAGAGACTATTGGTTTGATTGGTGTTGTGGACCATTGTGGTTTGGATGTTAACTATCAAGGGTGTACCAAAAGTGATTAATTTGTGTGGTTTATGTATTTCCACATGAAATATTTGTTCACATCCGCCTGGTGGATGGTTATCCAGCATGGGTTTTTCTTGGTTGGCCTTCTTGCCTATGTAGTGGTGGTTATGTGTTGATGTGATTTGTGTGGCTGATTATCCTAAAATCATGTTCAGTTCATGGAGTTCAATAGTGGGAGGTGACATTAGAATAGATAATTTTGTTCTTGTGTTCTTTATTTACTTCTTATCAAACCTCATCTAGGGACAATCATTCCTAACATATTGACATCATCTGAGGTGCATTGAAATGTTGTAGGTTTATTCAATGAAACTCAATGGGTTTTTGGATGGATTAGGTAGATCATGGGGTTGTTCTCTTGGGAGAGGTATATGTGGAGCTGGATGATGGGATGAAAACCATAAACATTAATTGGGAGATGTCCTCAGGATAGACCAGGAGTTACCGAACTATGTGGATTCCATTCATGGAAGCCTGGAACGAGTTTTGGGAGACATTAATTTTCATTATCTGGGAAAATAGAGATATCCATCTCATTTTTTTGGGGATTTGATATTAATAGAATGTAAGATGTGAGGGTTGGAATTGTTTATATAGATAAATGGAAATGATAATACTATGGAGGGAGTGATAAGTGAATCCTGGATTTGGAAAGAAGAATGTTAAGTTGATGTAGTGGAACTGGCATGCATGTGAGGAACCTGTGAGTTGCACTTGTAGTTTCTCATAATGGTATGGCGGGCCTTGATTATGTTGGTTTTTTGAGCCAAGAAGTTCATTTGGGATCATGGTAGTTCCAAAAGAAGTTCTATATTCCTATGTGAAGCAAATGAAAGGTGATGGTAAGACATGACAACCATTATGGGATGATAGGTTGGTTTATATAACATAGAAAACATTGGAAATTATCTCTGGAAAGTTTCATTGGGAGATACTGTATTGGCATGATGTTATTGGTAACCTTTCCATTTTATGTTTTTTTACACATTCTACGGGGTTCACATGAAAATATCAATGAAACACTGGTTGTTTCCTAGCATTCGTTCTTTCTATTGGCGGGCGACATCCATAGCTTATTCAAGGACATTTTCTCCTTGATTGAAACGAGATGATGGGATGTTAGTTTATCTTTACGTGGATTCTGCATTAGAATTCACCACCTTGTCTAGGCCTCCCTTAAAGATTATGACACATTTCATGAAACTATTTCTTGATGACAAATACCCATAGATTATGGTTAATTACACTAATATTTTCAGGATATTCAAAGGGGTCAAGTCTTGGCAACAACCTTCGATTGGGGGAGTAGTCACGTTGAACATCTATGGCTTGTCTCGAAACTAAAATAGAAATGTTTCTAGGTGTCTTCCCCTTACAATAGGGCTTATCATAGAAAAGGAAGCCTGAGGAATCCCACATAGAATGTGGGGAATTATATGCCATAGGCATTTACCAGTGGTTTTCCTCAGCATCCCATGTTTGGTACATGGTATGCCGCATGTTTGACATCTCTTGGAGGTAGATCTAGTGGATCAGAACACTGATGGTAGTGGATCATATGAGTACATATCTAAAAGGTATTTCTTTGATGTTTTACTAGATGGGTGTATCAAAATGCCCAATGAGATTATTTCTAGGGTGGCGTGTCCTATAAAGGGAATATTTCACATAGTGAAGGATGATATACACACCCCTAAGGGTTGATCAGGGAAAGCGCACATTAGGAACGAGGACATAATGGTTTGGAATTGACTGGGATTGTTCCTCTGGTATGTCTCTTACATACCATGTGTAGACGACCTGAAATAAAACACATGTGGTTTGAAGGGTAATATTTCACACCCATATTTTCAGTTCCATTCTTTGTTTCAAAACCACATTTGGTTACTAGCATTCTCTTGGTTTCCGGGTGTTCTAGGTTTGAAATTTTGGTATCTCTAATGTTCTTGATCTTTGACCTTAGTCTTTGGGGTATTTTGTGGTACATGGATTCCTCTTTTTTCAATGTGATGGTATGAGGATGAGATGTTTTGGTGTCAGATTTGGGACACTCCTAGTGGCACCACTTGTGGGGTATTTTATGTGGTTTTCGAACACGAGTTAGATGAGTATTGGGGTGTAATAATGTTATTTGTTTTGTATTTATCTCCTATATCCCTGTCTTATATTTCCCCCTATGTTTCCCCCTTAGACGCCCTGAAATTGGAGGCAAAACATCACTTTTGGGTGGCCCAAACGGGATGCCCGGTTTGGCCACACGATTTTCTAGACCGTGCGGTCAAACAATTAATAATGTCCATCACAATAAAATTTTGGGTGTTTTGACCCTTTTCCCTTCCATAAATAAAAAATAATTTCCCCCTTTATTTCCCATTTTTATCCCTACCTCCATGTACAGCCTCCAAGCCCTCTCACCCTCCCTTGGAACTCAATTTTGAAGGGATATTTAATGGGGGAAACTTTAAAACATGAAAGTAAGTCATCATACTATTAATTCCTTCCCACTCATTAGGGTTTTATCCAAATTTTTAAAATGTTCTAAAATTTATAGCAGCTAGGGCTCGTACCTAGTGTTTATCCTTGAGTCTTTTTGGTGAATTCTTGTCGATTAGGGATCCATTTCACTTTCTTCTGGTGCGACTGTGGTATGGTTTCAGTTTTGCACCATGATTTATTGTTTTTTGGCACAAATGGTAGGTGATTTCAGGTGTAATAACCATAATATGAGTTATCTATTCTTCAATTATATTTTTAGCGTGTTCCTCTTATATTAGGTTTGGCACATGAACCATTTTTTGTAGTATTGAATAATCTTTTCGTTTCAATATTTCATTTTTTTAAATGTGGGTTTTCCCTGGGTATCATTTGTTGTATCATATGTGGTTATTTTATGTCATTTAAAAGTGGTTTAATAAATGATTCTAGGGGTGAAAACCTTGTTTTGGATTGGTATTGGTGTGATTTTGTCCTTGAAAGATGGTTTTGAAATGTGTTTTGTGTGAAAACATGGTTATTTTACATGTATGGTTCCCATTAGATACGTTATGATTACCGACAACAGATAATATGTTTGGAATGAAAATTATGAATCTTTTTAATTCTACTTAAACGTGTTGATTTTTTAAATTATCCCACTTGAAAACTGTTTTTATTTAATGTTTCATCTCTTTAAAATTCATAACAGCATCTCATGATTATGAAATAATTGAATATTTTCATCTATGAAAGTTGACCGCATGTAATCCTTTAGTGATCGAATCCGACTGTTCTTTGGCTCACACCTTACTTAAAAATTTGGTTGTAAGTATACATGGTTATTTTTTAGGTATGTTTGTGTATAGCTTTTTGTACTAATGGTTCGTGTTTTTAGCAGTCCTTCATAATGCATTGCTATAGAGATGGCTTGAGGGAAGTTCCTATTTCCATGGGGAGGTTCTTGGGCTATCCATTTTGGGTCTTATCATTTTGTTATAGTCTTTGGTAATTGTTATAAATTATGTAATTAAATTTATATTTTTTGTTGTAAAACATGGTATTTTATAAAATATAGGTTTTATTATTGGATTTGTTTATTATTTTTTGTTTATAAACTCAAGTCAATCATTTACAAATTTTATTATATGATACCTGGGAACCTGTGGTAGCCCGTGGGGATAGGGAACGCCTTTCGGGACTTGTCATTGACCATGTTGAGTTTCAATTTTAATTCTGACTAGAAACTATTCTTGAGAAAATGTTATCATATGATGTTCGCTCCCTTTAGGCCATGTTATTGACAGAAAAGTTGGGATAGTCGGGAGTTAGGATTGTCGGGGCTTGATATTCTGATTATGAGTAGGGTTCCTGGCCAACACACCTCGTAGCATTTTTCAATTCACTAGGGAAATTGGGGTTTTATTTGATTCATTGGTTTTATTGGTTTGATGAGAATTCGAGGAAATGAAAAGAGAGTTAGGCTAATTGTCTCAATGAGATAGCATGGCCTAGAAATCCATGTAGAGCCGTGGATATTTCCCTAGATCATTATTAAGGATGGTGAAGTGATTGTTGTATGGTATCTAACCATATTTACATGTCACCCAACAAAACTAGTTTCCTCTCACATTATCTTGTGTCCTTTAGTTTTGAAAGCATGGAAGTTTGGTTTTAAAACAAAAATGACATGGTTTTAAGAAGCGTAAAGTTTTTTTGAAATGAATTTCTAATAAGGATGGAATGGTTTGATTTTTATAATGGGAGAATTGAATTTTTAAAATGGTTTTAAAATGGAAAATGGGGTTTTCACCACTTTTTAAGGTAGAAACTATGTTAAAGATGGTTTTGAAAAACCGTTCCCAATATATTTATCTAAATATTGAAAGGTGTTTTAATGGGATGTAATTTTTTGGAGTTCATGTGTTGAGATTTGAAATTGAATTTGATTTGGTAAATAGAGATCATTTGAATATTTTTATAAAATTCTATAATCTTATTTTAAAATGATTAGAGTAGAGGTCCCTATTTAATTGGGATTTATAAAATGGATTTTTTCATGACATTATAAATGTTTTGAAAAGGGATGAAATTTTTTGAATTTAATTTCCATGAATTGAAAGATAGATTATATTTAATTATTGGTTATATTTTTAAATGTTTTACAAATCATTGTAACCATGTTTTTAATGAGAATAAATGAGTTTTCAAAGGAATGGAGGTTGATTAAAGTGGGGTTTCATAAAACTGGGAGTGCTATGAAATGGGTTGGGATATTTTAAATTTAATATGAATATCTTCAAAGTGAGTTCTTATTTGAATTATTGAGAGTTTCAATAAAATGTTTTTAATGATGTAATTTTTTATTTTGATTTTGTGGTTAGCGATATTGAGAAAAAAGTAAGTGTTGGTTGACTGTTTTGGTTTTGAAAAGTGGAAATAATTTTTGTTTTAATTGTTGGTATTTATAGCGGAGACCACATTCATTTGGTTACGTGGGATTATGGCAGGTTAATGGAATGGATTTATGAGTAACAGGATGGATATAATGAGGGTTCCCAGTGTTGCATGGAAACATGCATATGTGAGGCTAATGGGGTACAATTGGTGGATACAGTAACCATCAAACCTTTTATTTTCAATGGGATGATTTTAATGGAATACATGATGTCTTGATGACTAGTTTGGGATGGAGTGTATTATGTGTTTTTGGAAATTTTGTTGTTGTGGGATTTTTTCAGTCCAACAAACCCTCTTGTATGAATGGTGTTTTGGGATTGTGTTTGGTCGGTACGCTGGGATGAAGGGCTAGTTAGTGGTCTCTTCTGAGAAATGTTTCGGAATTCATTACAGTGGTTCCTTTCATGTGTTTTGATACGTTTTTTGGTATTTATTGAGTATTGGACGAGCTTGGTTGGATCCATAGGTTCTCTTGTTGGATAAGTTACACCCCGATAAGGAGTTCATTCATGACAGATGTTGAGCCCATATTGTTTCGTCGTTGAAAGATCCTCCAGCTGATTAATGTTTGTAATCATTTTCTCAATCATTTTAGATTGAGTATAAACCTTTTCCTTTAATGGTTTTTTGGATCCTATTTTAATGGGAGACTGATTATGGAATGTTGAAAGAGACCATACTTTCTTAAGATAACAGATTCGTTGAAGGTGGAAGTAATCTGGGTTTGTTTGTGTGGATTGTATCTTAGAGGGCCTCTAGGTCCTTTGTTGTCACATTGATGCAGGGGTTCATGTTAAACCAAAAATTTCATAAATTAGGTCATGAGAGACTATTATGGAAACATTATGGAATTGTGTGATGTTTGGGGAAGTTTCATAATGTCATCATCTATGTATTGTTTGTATTATTCGCAATGGTCATGTTCAGTGACACCTTGTGATGTCGTCTGATCATTTGACTACAAAACTAAAGGTTGTAAAATATTATAGGACTATTTTCTTTTTAATATTGTGTCTCCTTTTGGGATATCTCTATATCCTTTGTTTAGAGGAATGTTATTCTATATATCCCTTGTCATTTCTCATGTAAGGAAATAAGGGATGATGTGTGTGTGTCTTAAATGCACATGTTTTAGTGAAATTTCTTGTTAGGGTAATGTGAGTTTGGACTTATTTACGTATTGTTGAACCCATACGATATTATCATATAGTTTTCATGGAACTGAATGGATAAGTTCCATTCTGGGGTTTTCCAAAGCCTAACTGTGAGGTCGAAAATGCGTAAATCAATTGAGCTCTAACCATAGATCCCGAAGTGAAGCCGGCGCATAGTCAGGGAAAGTCACATGGTTGTTCAAACCCTTTTACAAGGTCCTATCATTAGTACGAAGGATGTGAATATTTTAATCCTATCATTTTTTCATCATTATTATGTTTCTCTCATTCTATTGAAAGAGCTAGGAGGACCTCATGTCCATGTTATCATCCAAAGTCATTCCACCCCCCTTTGGATTCCATTGTCTTTTTTGAGAAAGTATTGAAATTTTTTAGAAATGGTTGAGTGAATGTCTTGGTCACAGTTACTAGTAATCATTCCCTAGTAAACCATGTAGATTGAATGATCCATATGGTTAGAACACAGTTTCACAAATAGTGAGGACTAACCATGTGGTCTTCCCAAATACATATATTTTGGGGTCATTTTCTATCGGCTCATGTTGGTCAGTTTAAATGGATCGTTCTTATTGTAGGGATACCCACTACGTGTATTATGTTTTTTCATTTGAAATCGACAAATGAATTTCTTCCCCTTATACCTAGGGGTCTGTTCGGCCCCCTGTTTCTGTCCCAATTCTGTCTCGGGAAAAAAAATTTGATGTCTCTTATGATATAGAGCCCATTTGTGTCTCCTAGTACTAGTAACTAATTTTTTTCTAGTTCTTTTCATGGCGTCAGGTAGTCTCGTTCGGAGCTATCTAATTACCCACATATTTTTTGGGGAAATTATGGGATTGGAGAGTTCCCAATGGTTTATTTATAGTACAGTAAGTGTAACCTTGTTGGATGTTGTTGTTCATTTGGGTAAATATCTTGAGTCTTGTTTGGATAGTGTTTGAGGTGTTTTCATTTGTGACAATGTCTTAATGTGCTAGATTGTATTGGGAAATTGGTCAATGTTTTTTTTTTGTGACTGTATTTCTTCCTTAATTGAACATTAGGGGTGTTTTGGACTTTGGGGGAGAATCTCGGAAAAATATTACATCATGGTTTATTTCTTGGGATTGGTTATTAATTTTTTCCTTTTTGTGGGTTTCTGAGGGTGGAATGTTTTATGGCGGGGAGAATGATCACACTCAGATTTTCAATTACATACTCTTTTTCAAATACTATTTTGGTTCATAGCTTTCTCATAGTTTCTAAGTGTTTCGGGCTTGAAATTTTGGTGTCTCCTACGTTACTGATATATGACCTTTCTCTTGGGGGTATTGTAGGGTACATGGTCTCCTCTTTTGTCAATGGATTGCTTTGAGGATGAGGTGGTTTGGAGATGGATTTGTTACACTCCTAGTGGCACCACTTGTTGGGTATGTTGTTGAGGTGGTTTATACACATGATTTGGATGAGAATTGGGGTGAAAAGAGTTATTTTTGAGAATTTATCTCCCCTATACTTGACCTATATTCCCCCTAGGTTTCCCCCTTATACACACTAAAATTGTAGAAAAAAAGCACATTTTAGGTGTCCTGAACATGCTATATAGTTTGGCCGCACAGTTTACTAAATCGTGTAGCAAAACCGTGGACAATGTCCATCACATTAAAGTTTTGGGTATTTTGAAAATTTTTCACTTCTGAAAAAAACCATATCCTATAAATTCATCCCCATTTCATGCCCTACCTCCCTGGATTCCCCCCAATCCCTCTCACCCTCCCTTGGAACTCAGTTTTGAAGGGAGACTTGATGGGGGGAACATCAAAAAAACATACAAGTAAGTCATCCTCCCTTTTATTTCTTACTTCTATTTAGGGTTTCATCCACCTTTCCATGATGTTCTAAAATTTTTGGCCTCAGGGGTTCATACCTAGGATATACCCTTGAGTCTTTTCCATGAAATCTTGTGGATTAGGGATCAATTCCACTTCCTTATGGTGCAGCAGTGGTGCAGTTGAAGTTTCACACCATGATTTGGAGTTTTTGGCACAAATGGTTCGCAGTTCGATTTGTATGAATCCCAATATGAGTTATATTTGATTCATATATATTTTTATCCTGTGTTTTTGGAATTATTTTTGGTGTGGGAATAATTTTTGGTAGTATTGATTAAGAGTTTAATTTCAAAGTAGCATATTTGATTGAAAATCTAGGTATTCTATGTGTATCTTTTGTTGTATCATTTTTGGTAATTTTATATCTTTTAAAAGTGGTTTAATATATATTTATAGGGCTGAAAACTCTATTTTGGATTTGTATTGGTGTGATTTTGGCCTCAAAAGAGGGTTTCGAAATGGGTTTTGTGCACCAAACATGGTTATTTCCCGTTTTTGTGCACATTAGATATGTTATGCTTATCGTCAGCATACGGTATGTTTGGCTAGAGAATTCAGTAGATTTGTAATTATATTTAATTTTTTTTTCTTTAAAGTATTCCACTTGAATACTATTTTTGTTTAATTTGGAATCTCTTTGAAATTATTAATATCATTTCATGTTTATGAAATAATTTAAGCAATTCATCATTGAATGTTTATCACATGGAATCCTTTAGTGGTGGTATCCTATCATGATATGGCTCACAACCTACATAAAAATTTTGGTGTAAGTTGATATGGAATTTTTTTTTGAATGTTTGGGTATAGTTTTTTAGTTCCAATGTTTCAGGTTTTTAGCGGTCCATCGTGATGCAGTGTGGTGGAGATGGATTAAGGGATGTTCCTCTTTCCATTAAGAGGATTTTATGCTATCCATTTTAGGATTCATTATTTGTTATAGTCATTGAGATTTGTTTTAAGTTATGTAATTCAATTATGAATTATTTTCAAAATATGGTTTGTTTTGAAAAATCCTGATTTTTTATATTGGATTTGCTAATTTTTTTTTAATTATAAACTTGGGTAAATTGTTCCCAAATTCCATTATATGATACCCAAGAACCTGTGCCAGCCTATGGGGATCGGGAACGCCTTTTGGGCCTTGGCACAGACCTTATTGTGTGCCGGTTTTAATGGATACTAGATTTAGTTTGAGACAAAATGGTATTAGAGGAGGTTCACTCTATTTGGGTCTTGTTATTTGGGGAAGAGTCAGGATTGGTTGGAGTTAGGATTGGAAGGTCTTGACATTCTGAATATGAGTAGGGTGTCGGGCTATCACACCTCATGATGGGATTCAAGTCGCCAGGGAAAGTTGGGTTTTATTTGAGTCTATTGGTTTTCATGATTTGATGATGATTAGGTGAAATGAAAAGAGAGTTGGGATAATGGTCTCAGTGAGATCGTAGGACCTAGAAAGCCTTGTGGAGCCGAGGATATTTCCTTAGAACACACTTCATGATTTTTATGTGTTTAGCGTATGGCTTCCAACCATATGTTCTAGTCGCCCAATCAAACTATTTTCTTCTCCCATTGTGTTGTGTCATTTAGTTTTCAAATCAATGAAGTTTGGTTTTAAAACAAAAATTCTGTGGTTTTAAGAAGAGTTATGTATTGGTGATATGATTTATTAATAAATACGGAATTTTTTATTTGGGAAATAGTGGAATTGTTTTTTCATAATTGTTAAAAATTGTAAAATGGTTTTTTCACCTCTTTTGAAAATAGGAAATCTGTTTTGGTTGGTTTTGAAAAAGTGTTTTCAATAGAGTTATCTAAACTATTGAATGGTGTTTTAATGGGAGATAATGCATTAGAGTTCATGTGTGGAGTTTTCAAATGGATTTTTATTTCATAACAAGGGATCAATTGAAAATTTTTATGAAAATTTGGAATCATGTTTGAAAATTAGGACAATTTAGTTTGAAATTTAATAGGGATTTATGAAATGGGGTATGTCATTAAATTATAAGTGTTTTCAAAAGGTGTGAAATGTTTTCAAATTAATGTACATGAATTGAATATTATTTTTTATTGAATTATTTTTTATCTTTTAAAATGATTTATGAATCATTGGATCCTTGATTTGAATGAGAAGAAATAAGCTTTCAAAGGAATGGGGGTTAATAAAATGGAGTATTCATAAAACTGTGGTTGTTTTTAAATAGGATGAGATTCTCTGAAGTAATTATATATGACATGAAAGTGAATTTTTATTTGAATTATTGGGCCTTTAAAAAAATTTACGATGTAAATTGGGATTTTTATCTCATGGTCAGTGGTATTGAATCAAAAGTATGTATTGGTTGACTGTTTTTGTTCTGAAAATTGGAAAGAATTTATGTTTTATCCTTTGGTATTTCCATGGGCGACCACATGCATAGGGTTATGTGGGATGATGGATGGTTAATGGCATGACTGGATGATTACTAGGATGGATATGATTAGGGTGCCTCGTGTGGCATGGAAACAGGCATGTGTGAGGCCAATGGGGTACCATAGGTGGATACGCTAACCGCCAAACCATTTATTTTCAAAGGGACAATTTTAAAGGAAAATATGATGTCTTGATGACTGGATTGGGATGGCATATATTATCTATGTTTGGTAATGTTGTTTTTTGGGATGTTTTGATTCTAATAACCCCTTCTTGTTTGAACGGTGTTTTGGGTGTGTGTTTGGTTGGTAGTTGGGGTTGATGTTTTGGATGGTGGTATCTTCTGAGAAAAGTTCTGGAAGCCTTTACAGAGGTTCTCTCCATGTGTTTGGATCTGGTTTGGGGTATGTCATGAATACTGAACCTACTTGTTTGGGTCCTTAGGTTAAATTTTTTGGAAAAGGTACCCCCCATTAAGAGTTAATTCATGACTGAAGTGCATCCGTTATTGTTTCTCCTTTGAAAGATCCTCTAGTTGATCAATGTAAGTAATATTTTTCTTGAGATTTTTTGATTGAGCCTAAAACTTTTCCTTTCTTGGTTTTTCGATCCTCATGTAGTAGGAGAGTTATCATGGATGGTTGAAAGAGACCTTATTTTATTATGTTACATAATTCATCGATGGTGATATTATTCTGGGTTTGTTAGTGTGGATGGTGTCTAAGAGGGCCACTGGGTCCTTTATAGTCTCCTAGAAGTCGGGGTTCATGTTAAACCACCGGTGTAGGAAATATTGTCCTGAGAGACTATTTGGGACACTTTCTAGAATTGTGTGATGCTTGGGGAAGTTGTGTATGGTCCCTATCTATGTACTGCTTCTATCATTTTCAATGGTCATGTTCAATGATACTTTGTTATGTAATGTTCTCGTTTGACTACGAAAGTAAATAATGAAAAAATTTACGTGAGTCTTCTTTTGTCAGAAGTGTGTCCCCTTTTGGGATATCTAGACATCCTTTGCCTATAGGAAGGTGTTTCTATCTATCATTTCCTATATTCGTTTCTCATTCAATGAATCAAGGGGTGATGTGTGTGCATCATCAATGCACTTGTTTTAGTGAAGTATTGGGTTAGGGTAATGTGATTTTGGAATGTGATATGTCTTGGTAAACCCACCAGGGATCAGTGTATAGTTTTCATGGCACCAAAATGTGAAGTTCCATTCATGGGGTCTCTAAATCCTACTGTGAGGCCAAAAATGTTTCAATCATATGATCTCCATCCATAGGTCCCAGAGTAAAGCTGGCGCATTGTCAGGGGAAATCCCATGGTTTTTCAAACCCTTATACAAAATTCCCATCTTTAGTATGAATGATGATAATAGTTTAAACCTCTCATGTTGTAATCTTTATTTTGTTTTCATATTTGATGCAAAAAAGTTGGAGGACCTCGTGTACATTTTATCACCCAATATCATTCCTTCCCCCTTTGGATTCGATTGTGTTTTCGGAGAAAGGTTTTAATTTTTTTTAGACAAGTTGAGTGCATGGTTTTCACACTGTTAAAATAAATTGTTCCCCAGTAAACATTGCAGATAGAAGGATCCAAACTTTTAAAAAATAGACTACCAAATTGTGCGGACTAACCATGTGGTCATCATAAATCCATAAATTTGCGGTTTTTTTGTGTCATCCACAACCGGTATTTTAAGATGGTCGGTTCTTATAGTGGGGAGATATGTTGGGACAACTTTGTGTAAGAAGATTGTATTTGTTGTCAACAGTTGCAAATATTGGTCAAAATGAAGAAGGATATGAAGAAGGAAACCAAAGTCAGTAGAGATCGGCTAATTTGAGGATGATTGGAGAAGAATGGTGAAGTATCATCTATCTATGGATGGCTGAAGAATAATGAGGATTTGAAGAAGACAGTGCAATGCTTCATGATTTCATGAGAACCATGCAAGAGCTTACTTGAAGAAAAGAATCATACGACATTAATGAAGTAGAGAATAATGGATGAAGATGAAGAGAGAGTGTCGAAGGACTTGGAATTCTAAGAAGGTCAAGAATTACACATTTCCTTGAAATCAAATGATTGTTGCACTGTTATTTAAAGTTCCAAATACATATATCAAAGGTGATACATTGTCTGCAACATTGAAGGTTTTTGAATAAGCCTTAAGACTCCACTTTTAGATGAAGAGAGATAAATGGAGTTCTTTGGAATTAACACTCCAAAAGGAATTGAGGATTTTAAGTGAGAGTGAAAGAAGTTCTTTGGAATTCATATTCCAAAAATAATAGATGAAATCAAATGATTCTTTGCTGATTTGTATTTTACAATCATCACAAGTTTGGAGAACTTGTGGTGCAAGCCGTATGAAGAATAGAGAGAGCAAAGAAGTGTTTTTGGAAAAACACCTTTCAATATCATACTATCCAAAAATGACAAAGGCAAGAAGAAGGCGCACAAGTGGCGGCACGCAAGTGTCGGCGCGTAAGTGTTGTATAGGCGCGCAAGTCATATTTCAAATAGCATCATTTCAGATATATGGAAAAGGATACAAAGTGGCATGCAGGTAGTGGCGCACAAGTGGTGGCATGCAAGTGGTGGTGCGCAACTGTTGCTGCACAAGTAGTGGCGCGGAAGTGGTGGCACGCAATTATTGATGCACAAGTGTAAGTGGCACACAAGTCCTATTTCAAAGATCATCCAATCAAAATATGACAAATGAAATAAAGTGGCGCGCAAGTTTGAAATTGTCATGCATGTCAAGAGTGTCGCGCAAGTATGTGTGTGTAGGTATTGGAACGCAAGTCTTGGAACGCAAGGGTATGGGTGCGCAAGTCACCAAAATTCATATAAATAGACGACTCACCTCCTCAATTTTTTATGCTCAACACTTAAGAGAAAAAATTGAACTCTGAACGCGCAAGTGTAGAAAGCGGCGCACAAGATGAAGTGGTGCACAAGATGAGGGTTATTTATAAGGCACACAAGTATTTCTGCTCAAGTATTTCCATGCATGTATTTCCACGCATGTATGTTTGCACAAGTATTTCAGCGCAAGTATTGCATCACAAGTATTGCCACGCAAGTTTTGGTGCGCAAGTTTTGGCGCAGATGTTTTGGCGCGAAAGTTTTGGAACACAGGTTTTGGAACGCAAGTTGTTATAGGTTCTCAAGTGAAGTTTATGTTTAAGCCAAAGGTGGCGCGCAAGTTTTGAGCTTTTCACAATAGTGGAGCGCAAGTAGTGAGTGGCGCACAAGTAGTGAGTGGTACGCAAGCAGGTGGCACGCATGCAGGGTGGCGTGCAAGTGAGGATTGGCGTGCAAGCTATGAGTTGTTCTAGAAGTTCATACCTGCTTCTATTCAAATGTGAGGATGCTATGTTGATCTAGAATTCATTGGTTTTACAATCACAAAGAGAACATGTGATTCTAGAATGAAGAAGAAGAAGAGCTCGGTGCATAGGGTTTTTCACTGAGAGAGAATTTGTGAAGAACAGTAGGTTTTAGTGCAGTTGGTTTTTCATTGAAGGTGAAGAAGAAGAAGAAGAGTGTGCAGCTTACAGGTTTTCTGAATAAAGAGAAGAGAAGAAGAATAATAATAATAAGAACATAGTATGCCCAATTAAAGCCTATGAATCTTTAGGGAAATTTAATTCAGATGATGCTTTGTGAGATGATCCTCAGTTTCTGGATAATCACATTGGTATATGTGATTCAAGCTAAGAAATAAGTAAAAGTGTTAGTGAATTATATAATTGCACTAATGAAAAGGAAGATGTCCTAGTGGAGATGGTTTTTCACTAGTGAAGAATAAAAAAAGACGAAAAGAAGAATTGATTGCCTACGGATTTGCAAGTAATCAAGTGAAGAGAACAGAAATAGATCAAGGGAAGAACCTACCTTTTGAATAAGGAAGAAGACTGTTTCCTTAGGCAGTATAAAGAACCAGCTAGATGCTACAAGTTAGGCTACTTCATCACCATTCCATGGAAGAGGATTGTTTCCCACCCCCATCTAAAGTGTAGGTACTCACACTTTCTAGAGGATTGTTTATCTAGACTGTCCATTGTAACAACATTTCATATTATAGTGGAGAATCCATGCATTGGTCATCCCCCATGCATGACAAGGACGTAGCTACTCTTATTGACTGTTGAACCTTGTAAAAATATCGTGTGAATATTTTTACTGCTTTCTATTATTGCATGGGACAGGGAAAAGAGAATAAGAGAATCAAGATCCTAACAGGTCAAGAGGTACAGGGATAAAAGTTGAAATTGGTTTTAAAAGTCCCCAACAATGATTCTCCCCCCTCTCAGTGTTAAGTATATCCCAAACTGGTCCTCTCAATTGGTATCAAAGGAGGTTCACCTCTATTGGATTCTCTACAGTGAATTTATTCTCTTTTGAAAAACATGAGCTCTTTTTCTCAGTCAACAATGAAGAGAAGTCTTTGTTATGATCAATCTATCTCTGAGTAGAAAGATATATCTACGAAGACCATGATGAATAGGAAAAAGAAAGATAAGAGAAAATTGAAGAAGAATTCCCTCTTATCTAAAGAAGAGGAAGCATCTGGTTCTCCATATCTGGCTAACATTGAAGACACATCAGACTTGGAATGTAATGAGAAGGTGACTCAAGTCCCCACCAAGTAGATGGACAACCTTCCAACCTCAACTGATCAAGAGGTATGTGTTAGTACATTTGGAAATTATCCTCATGATGAAAATGCTAGCACAAGTGGTGATGACCAATCTACAACATCTCAAGAAATATCAGTTGACATGTTAGGAATGATTCTGCATGGTATTCCTGAAGAAAGTGCAACCTTGGTTTGTGGAGTATTTCAATGTATGCAGGAAAATATCACTCAACTGGAAGAAGAAACTGATGTGTTGGAGAAAGGTTTACAAGCAAAAATTGTTGAATGTTTAAAGCTCTCCAGACTAGTTGGAGCCTTTGAAGAAACCAAGAGGGGATTTGAAGTATGCTCTTCCAAATGGCTAAAAGATGTTTAAGAAAAAGAGGGAGTCAATAAGACTCTAGAAGAATAGATACACGCACTTGAAGATGAGATTAAAAAATGCAATGATGTCAGGGAGTTATATTTGGAAAAATATTCCAAGAAGATCAATGAACTTGACTCTTTGTTACAAAACAAAGTGAAGATGCATGAAGCTAAAGTTGAACGATTAAAGAAGGCTTGTGAAGAGAAGATGACTATTACTGAAGACCAGGTAGTTATCCTCAATATGAGATGTCTAGAATTTGAAGCTAATTTTACCAATCCTGAGAAGAAACATATTGAGTCTCCACAAATGAAGGAAACAGTTACTGTCAGTATTCAATGCTCAATGGAGGATTCTACTATCAAAAGACCTCCAACATGTGATAAGAAGATCGTGGCTTCACTCATTGATCTATCACAAGTAGCTGAGAAAGTAATGGTATCATCCAAGACAACTTGTACTAATGTCTCTAAAATTACCTCTACCAAAAGTACAGGTTGTAAGAATAATTCTAAACAAATATAGATGTGGAAGAATGAAAAGGAACCTACCACCATGGCTAGGGTGGATAGGGGAAATAGTGTGGAAGATAGATCCCCACAGAAAGCACAACATACCAAGAAGAAGACTCGACAACCTTATCAAGAAGATGACAAAAATTCAAGGTTTGTTGGTCAATTATGGTGATGCAATAGGTTTGGACATTGTGCACTGGATTGTTGGTAAAATCCCTTAAAAGTAAAAGCACAGAGAAAGCCCATCTCAAGGGGGAGAGATCTAGAGAAGAAGAAGTAACATCCATAGATCAAAAAACATATGTATAATAAAAACAGATTTGGAATGATAGATAACATTTGTAATGTATGAAATAAAGGTGGTCATATGAACAATGCATGTTCATATAATAAAATAAGACCACAGAAGCTGGGAAATAATGAAAAGGCATCATTGGGAAGAAATCAAATGAATAATGTGAAATCAAATTCTCCCAGGAAGATTTCTTGAAGGAATGATGGGAAGTACTTGGATTCTAAATCCAAAAAGGTAATGGGTGGCGCATCCAAAAGAACTATTAAGAATGAACCCACTCATTAGAATCCATGTAGAAGATCCAATTTTAATGCCTCAATCCCTAGTGATATATAGGTGGTTTGGCCAGAAGATTTGTACAGAATGAGGAAAATGGAAGATTCACATGCTAAAAATTGTGATAAAAACATAAATATGATTCTGCATGAAGACAAAGAATTTCTGTGTGTGAGGTGCAACAAGGCTGGTCATACTGTCATAAAGTGATTTGAATTTATTCATGCACAACAAGAATTCATAAAGTGGATGAAAGTTGCACCGGGAGAATCAAGTGTTTGGAAAGATCTTTTATAAAGAATATTCACACACAAAGAGATAGAAGATGTAGCGACTCAGGTGTTTGGCTCTGTCGTACTTTGGAATATTTCTACGAAGAATTCCAGAGCTAGGCACGAAGACGGTGTGCGATTCCGAGGCTCGGTGTGCCCAGAATTAATTTTATTAAATTATTAAGTATTTTTATACTATGAAGGTGGAGGGGGTATGATATCACCTAAACGGTAGCTCAGAATGGTATTCTGAGGACACAGTTGTGTCCGGAATGTTCCGTTTACCCTTGGTGGGTTTAAACATTGCGGGCGCGGGCCTGAGGTGGATAGCGCCACCAGGGGTGTTTTCGTAAACAAATGGAAGAGTTTATTTACGAGCGTCAGATCGAATAAATTCTGAATGAAGTCTCGAATTGTAATTTCGAGTCCATCGTTGCGTTCAAAACACTGTGTTTACTCTAGGCGCGACATAATTTTAGTTGGTGCCAGGTGCCGGGTCGGAGGCGAGTTGGCGGGGGAGTTAAAATGAAGTTCTTTTAATTTAAAAAAATTAAAAGAAATCAATCACTCCCCCTCCCTCACCTTGTACATGCAGGCGTCAGACGAAACCCTCCCCCTCCTGCGTTTCTTCATCAGATCGAGCTTCGGACGTCCGTTTTCAGCGCCGATCGTCAGCAAATCGAGCTCCAGCGTGTTGCAGGCGTCGTTCTGCACCCGAAGCTTCGGCGATCCACCAACAGGTAGGCGGTTTGAGTTTTAAAATCATGGACCTTGTTTATGAATTTTTTTTCTTCAAATCGTTATAATGGTTGTGTAGTTCGGGTCCCGAGCATTCCGAAACTTTTTTCGGATCTGAATTTGGAGCACCGGGGTGCTCCCGGTGGCTCCCAGAAGTTTTCCGTCGAAAACCCGGTTTTCCGGCAAGACCCGGGGTGGCCAGGGCGGAATCCGGCGAGTTCCGTGGCGGCGAGGCGGCGGCGCTGTGGTTTCCGGCTCCGGCACGGCGGAGTCCGGCGGCGGCGCGGTGGTTTCCGGCGACCATGCGGTGGTCCGACCGGATTGTTTCGGGGGTTCTTTAAACCCCCGTAACTCGCAAACTGTAACTCCGATTTGCGAGCCGTTTGCAGGGACATATTCCTTGCGTCGAGGCGGATCTTTTGAACTCACTTTGAGAATTTTGTGAGTCGGTATTTTGGCCCGGTGGCATGAAATGCCGAATAAAATAATAATATTTTATTATTTTACGACTTCGGGCCGTTGAAACTTCTACCTGGAGCGTCTGATTGACGTGCCGTCAGTGGCGTTGAGACTCTGATGGTACGACGGACATTTGGAGATAGTTTCCGGGTGTTGGGACTGAGAACGGGGTGCGGTCCCCACGAGGCCGGGTTTTGGCATTTGCGGAAAAATGCAGCTTTTGCACGAGGAGTCCGATTTTGGTGGATTATTAGTCGATCCTGTGTGTTTTTCTGAGAGGATCGCAATGGTGCGATCTGTTCGATGGGATTAGGAATCGAGGCGTGGGCCCCGCCCGAGCTGGCATCGGTGAATAGTACCTTTTTCACCTTGTGTCCGTTTCGGACGAGCGAGTTGTCAATTCCGCTTGTTTTTCTGAGGGGATCATCGTGGTATGATCCGCTCGATGGGTTTCAGGATTGTTGTGTGGGCCCCGCCCGAGCTAGCTATGGTGAATAGTGCCTTTTTCACCGGTGCTTTGTTTCGGGCGAGTAAACAGCCTATCCTGCGTGTTTTTCCACATAGATCGCGATGGTGGCCTCGGTTTTGTCATTGGAGATGCGCAGTGTGGCATTGTTGCAGGTTGCTCAGGTTTGCGACGTTTTGGACCAGTAGTGGTTGAGGGTACTCTCTTGGTTCGTTCCCACGAGGGTTCGTGTGGCATCACAACCTTCGTATAGGTTTGTGATCCTCTCGATGGGATGTTTAAACTGTTAGAGTTGTGGCATCCCTCCGGGTGGCCCGGAGCGGGATCCTACAGCATCTTTTCCCTAGATCGGGTTCTTGGTATCGCTGTGACCGCTTATTCAGGGGCTATGATCCCCTATCTAGTAGGTTAACTTTGTAGGGTTTGTTGAATCATTGGGAATATGATCCCCTACGTAGTGGGTCGTGCTCACTAGGGTTGTGGCATCGTCGGGTATACGATCCCCTGCTCAGCATCAGGTTTATAGTAGGGTTGCGGTATCGTCGGGTTTACAATCCCCTACTCAGCATGAGGTGTATAGTAGGGTTTCAGTATCATTGGTTATGTGATCCCCTACTTAGCACGTGGTTTCGGTAGGGTTGCGGCATCGTCGGTTCGATCCCCTACATCGTGAGTTTTACCAGATAGGGTTCTGGTATCATCGTGACCACATTTATATGGGCGATGATCCCCTATCTGGGTGATGTGTTTCTGTCGAGCGCCAGATCGGGTTGTGGTATCCCCCATCAGATCTTGGGTGTTATCCTCTATCTGTGAGAACTACGTATGCCAGATCGGGTCGTGGTATCCCCCAATGGACCCTGGGAGTGATCCCCAATCTGTGAGCTTCATATACCAGAGAGGGTTCTTGTATCCCCTAGTGGACCCTAGGAGCGATCCCCTATCCGAGGAGTTTTGTGGTTCTATTATTTCAATGAGGTTTCCTCAGTGATGCTAACCGACGAGCATGATATCTCAGGTGAGCGTCTGAGAGGTTTGTGATAAACCCGATGGAGTGTATCTCTCGGATGAGTGTCATCTAGGATGATAGTGATCGTGGGGTGTACTCTCCTGGTTGTGGACAGTTGCTGGTGATGAGGTCAGTACCTCTTGTGGGGTTGTGGCGTGAGATGAGTATATCTGGATTGTTTAAGGTGTATGTATGGGCATACACATGAGCTGAGTTGACTAGTTGTGTTTAGCCGAGGATGGTCACGAGATGGAGTTTCACTCTCGTCTGGGATCCCTCTGGTTGGGATGAGCGGACTGTTGCCTTTCAGTTTCTCTCTTTGGTTTTTGGTTTTTGGGGTGCCCACTGAGTATGTTTATACTCACCCCTACATGGGCTTTGCCCGCACATATTTGTGTCTTGTGCAGACCACAGGCCTTTCGATAGAGTCCCAGGAGGACCCGGAGCAGGAGGAGCTGAGTGAGCGAGACTGACTGGGGTGTTTGCCGGTGCGGTGCCGAGGGAGCTTTTCGGTGGTGTTTGTGGCAGTGTTCCCCTTCTTCAGAGCAGGTTTGATGCACTTTTTGTAGTTTACTTTTGGTGGGCCCTGTTTTTCCCTTTGTACTTCTTCTGTACTCTGGTTGTGGGATAGTGTATGCATGCATTTTCTTTTCAGTTTTATATATCTCTGCACTGTTTCATGGAGGTGTATGTGGGTGTGTGCGTACAAGTACCATAGGATAATGCCTCCCATGTGTGTGATAGCCTACTCGGTGCTGGTCGCCAGCTCCGTGCCTATTGGAGGCAGGCTTGGGGAGTCGCGACTCGAGCCCCTTTGGGTCGGGTTGTGACAGAAGAATTATTGGGATCCACACAGCCACATTCAAAATTAAAGATCAAATTTGAATGTGTGAGGAGCAGAGAAAATGGAGCATCTTGGTTGAGAAAATCATCTCAGCCTTCCTGATCACATTGAAGAATCATGGAGGATCCACCTTATTCCCTTAAATCATTGTGTATTATTTTTTTCAAATATTATAGGTAATTAAAGGTGAAGCAAGATCTCAGGGGGAGAACGTGAGATTCAGTGATGAGAAGTTTTCCCTTGAGGGGGAGACACGTGAATAATTTGTCAGAGTCATTATCTCAATAATTATCAACATCAGTTGGTACTAAATTCTACTACTCTGAAGATTGTCGGAAGATCACATCATTGGAAATGGTATGTTATTTATAAATCTCTCATCATTGGTTACTCAAAATAAAGATCATTATACAAAGGGGGAGTAATAAAGATAATTAATGACATAATAATAGTGAAAGTTCCCCAAGGCCACTTATCCTGGCAATTTCACTTGAATGTTTTTGATCTGTTTGTTGAAGTGAGTGCAAGAATTTCAGGTTGATTATTTCTTATCAAATTCATTATCTTCGGCTCAGAATGAAATTGGAAAACCCTTTAAGACATGTGTATGAGTTTTCATCTCATTTGGTGTCATATTCAATGGGTAATTGACAACTTTTTTGTCTAAATAAAATCCTCTTGTTTTCTACACCGAGCATTGCTCAAGTAGACTTAGAGTGAAATGATTGATGGCACATTGCTTAAGTATGGAATGATATCCTATCTACCATGAACATTGTATTTCATGTCAATATGGTGGAGAGAAATGAAATGAAGGTCTATGGGAGAGAAATAAGTAAAGGGGAGAGATAAGATTCTCATTTTGACATTGACACATTCATCTGAGGAGACTTTAAGGTATTGACAACAAAATACAAATGGGGAGATTGTTGGGACCACTTTGTGTATGAATATTGTATTTGTTGTTAACAGTTTTCAATATCGGTCAAAATGAAGAAGGATATGAAGAAGGAATCAAAAGTCATTAGAGATCGTCTAAATTTAGGATGATAGGAGCATAATGGTGAAGTATCATCTATCTAAGGATGGTTGAAGAAGAATGAGGATTTTGAAGAAGACAATTAAATGCTTCATGATTGCATGAGAACCATGAAAGAGATTACTTGAAGAAAAGAATCATATGACTTGAATGATGTAGATAATGATGGATGGAGATGAAGAGAGAGTGTGGAAGGACTTGGAATTCTAAGAAGGTCAAGCATTACACATTTCCTTGAAATCAGATGATTGTTGCAGTGTTATTTAAAGTTCCAAATACATGCATCAAAGGTGATACATTGTCTGCAACATTGAAGGTGTTTGAATAAGCCTTATGCCTCCACTTTTGGAATAAGAGAGATAAATGGAGTTCTTTGTAATTAACACTCCAAAAGGAATTGAGGATTTGAAGTGACGATGAACGAAGTACTTTAGTATTCATATTCCAAAATGAATAGATGAAATCAGATGATGCTTTTCTGATTTGTATTTTACAATCATCACATGTTTGGAGAACTTGTGGTGCAAGCCTTATGAAGAATAGATAGAGTAAGGAAGTGTTTTTGGCAAAACACATTTCAAAATTATACTATCCAAAAATGACAATGGCAAGAAGAAGGTTCACAAGTGGCGGCACACAAGTGTCGGAACGTAAGAGTTGTATAGGAGCACATGTCTTATTTTAAATAACATAATTTCAGAAATATGGACAAGGAAATAAAGTGGCGTGCAAGTGGTGGCACACAAGTGGTGGCGTGCAAGGGGTGGCGCACAAGTGCTGGCACACAAGTCGTGGCGCGCAAGTGGTGGTGCGCAAGTATTGACGCGCAAGTGTAAGTGGCGCTCCAGTCCTATTTCAAAGATCATCCAATAAAAATATGAAAAAGGAAATAAAGTGGCACACATGTTTTAAAGTGTCATGCAAGTCAAGAGTGTCGCGCAAGTATTGGCGTGCAGGTATTGGCGCGCATGTCTTGGTGCTCATGTCTTGGTGCGCAAGTGTATGGGCACGCAAGTCATGAAAATTCCAATAAATAGACGACTCGCCTCTTCAATTTTTAAGGCTCAACACTTAAGAGAAAAAATTGAGCTCTGAACATGCAAGTGTAGAAAGTGGCTCACAAGATGAAGTGGCATGCAAGCTAAGGGTTATTTATAAGCCTCACAAGTATTGTCGCTCAAGTATTTCCATGCAAGTATTTCCACGCATGTATTGGAACGCAAGTATTTTGGCTCAAGTATTTCCGCGCAAGTATTGTCGTGAAAGTTTTGGCGCGCAAGTTTTGGCGCGCAAGTTTTGGCATGCAAGTTTTGGTGCACAGGTTTTGGTGCGCAAGTTGTTAGAGGTGCGCAAGTGAAGAGTGTGTTTAAGCCAATGGTGGCATGCAAGTTGTGAGTTGTGCACAATTGTGGCACACAAGTAGTGAGTGGAGCGCAAGTAGTGAGTGGTACGCAAGTAGTGAGTGGCGCGCAAGCAGGTGGTGCGCAAGCAGGGTGGCACACAAGCAGGGTGGCACGCAAGTAAGGATTGGTGCGCAAGCTGTGAGTTGTTCTAGAAGTTCTTACCAGCTTCTGTTCATCTGTGATGATGCTAAGTTGATCTAGACTTCATTGTTATTACAATCACAGATAGAACTTGTGATTCTAGCAAGAATAAGGAGAAGATCTCGGTGCATAGGGTTTTTCACTAAGAGAGAACGTGTGAAGAAGAGTAGGTTTCAGTGCAGTTGGTTTTTCATTGAAGAAGCAGAAGAATAAGAAGAGTGTGCAGCTTATAGGTTTCCTGCATAAAGAGAAGAGAAGAATAATAATAATAAGAACAGAGTATGCCCAATTAAAGCCTACGAATCTTTAGGGAAATGTAATTCAGATGATGCTTTTTGATCGGATCCTCAGTTTCGGAATAATCACATTGGTATATGTGATTCAAGATAAGAAATAATAAAAAGGGGTAGTGCATTCTATTACTTCACTAAAGAAAAGGAATAAGTCCTAGTGCAGCTGGTTTTTCACTAGTGAAGAAGAAAAGAAGAAGACAAGAATACTTTTTTGCCTACTGCTTTGCAAGTAATCAAGTGAAGAGAACTAAAATAGATCAAGAGAAGAACCTACCTTTTGAATAAGGAAGAAGACTATCTCCATAGGCAGTATAAAGAACTAGTTAAACACTGCAAGTTAGGCTAGGTCATCACTAGTCCAGGGAAGAGGATTTTTTCCCACCCCCCTCTAAGGTGTAGGGACTCACACTAGCTAGATGATTGTTTTCCTAGCCACTCCATTATAACAAAATTTCACATTATAGTGGAGAATACATGCACTGGTCATCCCCACGCATGTCAAGGACGTAGCTACTCTTATTGAGTGGTAAACCTTGTAAAAATATCGTGTGCATATTTTTACTGCTTTCTATTATTGCATGCGACAGTGAAAAGATAATAAGAGAATCATGATCCTAATAGGTCAAGAGGTACAGGGATAAAAGTTGAAATTGGTTTTAATAGTCCCCATCACTGATTCACACCCCCTTTCAGTGTTAGTTATATCCCAAACTGGTCCTCTCAAGATACAGATTGATTCTTATGTATGTCCATTCCGAATGGTCTAATGGAATTCTTCCCCTTATAACTGGGAGTCCGTTCAGGCCTCCCCCTATTAGTGTCCCGATTATGTCTTGGAAAAATAATTTATGTTATCTCTTTTGTTGGGGAACCCATTTTTGGTTCCTCATATAATTAACTCAAATTTATCTTTCATCTTGTCTTGGATATTGGTAGCCTCAATCGGAGCTATCTAACTACCCACATCTTCCATGGGTAAATGTTGGGATTGGAGGTGGCCCAATAGTTTATTTAAAGTATGTAATTGTAACATTGATTGATTTTTTTTGTTTGGGTTAATTTAGTTAGTTTTTTTATAGTGTTTGAGGAGTTTTCTTTTGGGATAATCTCTGAATGTGTTGATAATTTCTGGGAAGTGGTGTATGTTTTGGTTTGTGAGAGTATTCCTTCATTAATTTATCACTGGAGGTGTTTTGGCCTTTGGGGGAGAAGCTTGGAAAATGATCAAATCTTGGTTTATAGAATGATGTTGTTTTTTTATTTTTGACCTGTAATGTATTTCCAATGGTTTAAATCTTTATTGTCGGGATAATTTTCATGCTCTTATATTCAATTCCATGCATTATTTCAAATCCACCTTTTGTTCATAGCTTTCTCTTGGATTTCTTGTGTTCCGGGTTTGAAATATTGGTGTTTAATGTGTTCTTGATCTATGACATTAGTCTTGGGGGTATTTTATGGTACATGGCCTCCTATTATTTCAATAGTATGGTATGAGGTTGATGTGGTTTGGAGATGGATTATTGACACTCCTAGTGGCACCACATTTGGGGTATGTTGTTGAGGTGGTCTGTACTAATGATTTGGATGAGTTTTGGGGTGAAAAGAGTAATGTTTGGTGTATTTATGTCCCCTATACATCGCTTATATTTCTCTCATGGTTTCCCAAATAGAAACCCCTAAAATTGGAGGCAAAAAAACACTTTTTTGGTGGCCAGAAAATCCAACATAGTTTGGCCACACTATTTATGAAATCAGGCAGTGAATCTGTGAACATTGTCCAACACATTAAAGTTTTGGGTGTTTTGACCTATTATCCATTGTGTAAAAACCAATCTACCCCTTCTTTTCCCATTTTGTTCCCTAACTCCATGAAAATCCCGGATTCCCTCTCACCATTCTTTGGAACTCAATTTTAATGGGTGATTTGAGAGGGGGATGTTACAAAACATACAATTAATCCTTCCTCCCTTTGATTTATTCCTTCTACTTATGGTTTCATTCACCTTTCATGATGTTCTAGAATTTACCGCAGATGGGGTTCGTACCTAGGGTTTGACATTGAGTCTTTTTCATGAAATCCGGTGGATTAGGGCTCGAGTTCACATCCTTGTGGTGTGGCGGTGGGGCGATTGTAGTGTTTCACCCTGATTTGGGGGATTTGGCACAAATTTTAGGTGGATCCATGTAAAATAATCTTAAGATTAGTTAAATTTTATTCATTTAAATTTTTATCATTTTCCTCTTACATTATTTTTTGTGTGGGAACCATATTTGGAAGAATTGATTAAGTGTTTAGTTTCGAATATTTGTATTTGTTTAGAAAATATTTGATTTCAATGTGAATCATTTGTGGTATCATTTGTGGTAAATTCATTACATTTGAATATGGTTTAATAAATGTAGGTAGGTCTTCCAACTGTGTTTTGGATTGATATTGTGGTGATTTTGGCCTTGAAATATGTTTTTGAAATTGGTTTTGTGTGAAAAAACATGGTTATTTCCCTTTGCTTGTGCTCATCAGATATGTTATGCTTATCGTCGGCATATGGTGTGTTTGGATGGAAAATTTAATATATTTGTAATTATATATTTAATGTGATTATTATTTAAATTAGCCCAGTTGAAAACAATTTTTATATAAATTCGCATCTCTTTAAATTTCATAATAGCATCTCATGTTTTTGTAACCTTGCATGCTTTTGATATTTGAATTTTTATCACATGGAGTCCTTTAGTGGTGTCATCCTAGTGGGCTATGGCTCACATCCTACATACATCGTTGGGTGTATGTAGACCTGGTTATTTTTGTCGTAGGTTTGGGTATAGATTTTTGTTCCAATTATTCAGGGTTTTAGCGGTCCTTCGTGATGCAGTGTTGTGGAGATGGCTTGAGGGAATTGCCTATTGCCATGGGGATCTTTTGGGCTATCCATTTTGGGTTTATTCATTTGTTATAATCTTTGATTTTTTTAAATTATGTAATTAAATTCTGAAATTTTGTAAATGATGGGTTGTTTTAAAAAATCCATATTTGTTATATTGGATTTGTTTTATGTTTTATGTTTAAAAACTCGGGTAAATCATTCCCAAATTTTATTATATGATTCACAGGTAATTTTTCCAGCCCATGGGGATCTGTAACGCCTTTCGGGCCCTATTGCAGACCATGTGGCGTGCTGGTTTAGATGGTGACCACATTTGGATTGTGACAAAAGATATGGAATTGGGGTGTACACAAAGGAAAATGGCCAAAAGACATTTTGGGCATACACATTGATAGAGTCCCATCACAAGAGGGACAGTCATGGTTGTATGGTTATGGATTTTTTGGATCTTATGCATGGTTAGCTTCTTGTGTTCCACAAGGTGATGCAATGGTGTGAATGGAAATATCTCACCAGGATGTGGTGGCCTGGGTAAGAATCAGGATGGATAGTGGATGGTTGAAAAAAGGGGATGGGATAATGGGATGTAGCTAATGTGAAGATGGAGGTGATGTTGGTCTTGTACATCAGAGTTTCTTCCTACATCTCCTCGTCAGAAAGAGTCAATGTCCACGTAGTTCAGAGGGAATGATGGGACACCTAAGGAGATGGACCGTTAGAATGTACGCATGGATGAGACCTGAAGGAAGTATGACCTCTAAGATGGGGGATAACCTTCCCAAAATGCAAAGGGTTCAAGGGAGTGACTAGGATGGGACATGAGTGATGATCTTGAATGTAAATTAGGCTTCCTATGAATCCCCGTGGTGGGGAACCAAAGTCTATGTAATTCAGAAATGGGAGAAAAAAATAAGGGTGAATGCAAAGGACAATAAACTTACGACATTCTGGGGATTACACGTAGTTATAAGCCCGATAGTTGGTCTGACATCACTAAAGGGAAAATCAAGGATGTGGGTTCTAGAAAATGGGACACCAAAAATTACCTGTGTTTGGTGTTGAACCACATGGAGGCTTCCTATGTACACTTCCTAGGAAACATGAATCAAAACCCATGTAGTTCGAGTAGTTTTACCAATTTTTGGGGTTTAACCTCAAAGAGGGTTCATACATACCCTACATAGAAGACAATGATCAAACCTCACATATCTTGAAATAATATTGTTTAACATCATGTTGGAAAAAGGGAAATACTGTTTAATGCTATCCGAGGAGAGGGTGAACTGACATAATGTGGTCGGTACCAATAGGTGATGGGCTTGAACCTTATAAAGGGTTTCTATATACCTTGATTTTAAGTACGAGGATCAATTAACATGTTGTTCGGTCTTTGGTAGGATATGGGGATTACACATTATGGCGGATCAGGGAGGATTCCACGGTCAGTGCTTACTCTAAGACTATGTGAGTCATGCTCGGTAAGAGAAACAAGAGGCAGAAAAGACCTGATTATCACATAGTGAACTATGTGTCAGTGAATAATTGAATGTGGCTTACACATGGTTAGAGGACTAGGGAGAAATATATTGAGACTTACTACTTGATGGTGTCCCGAGGGGGATAAATCACAATGGGAGAGGTATAGGGTATCTGAGGTCCTTGTACCCATCTCTCATATGGCCTTTGTGAATTTAAGAATATAGGAGGAGAAAGGATACTACCCCCCATATGAATGGATAGCGAATTACTCCAAGATAGTTTCCCTTCCCCGCAGGTAGATTTTGTTCCATGAAAAGAGGATCTAATTCCTTGTGAGGTTGATCTCACTCTCGTGGAGACTAGTGGGAGTAAAAAATGTATGAGGTGGGGCTCCCTATGTATATTTGATGAGGATAAGCTATAGTTTAATTTCATGTTCTTAGTAACATGATGCTTGGAAGTTTAATATCATGTGGCTAGGACAATGACGATTTACTCCTCATCCTAGGACATACATAATCTGTATACATTAACTATTGGTGAAATGAAGGAAATGAAAATGTTGTGTGGAGACAGTGTTGTAGAGTGATCCATTGAGGGGATCACATTTTCCTGACATTGTGAAGATATAATATCAGTTAGTTTGACTATGAAAAATATAGAAGTCTATGCAATGAAATATGAAGTATCATCCAACGGACCTTCACCTCACTTCGTACAAACCTAGAGGGATGAATCAGAGAAGGGTTTGCGAATTCAAGGGCTTCACAGGAAGGGACCTCATGAACCATTGGTTCTCCACAATGTAGAGAGACTCCACGAAGGGGTATGGTTCATGAAATGGAATGGCCTAGCCTATTCATGGAGTATACATGCATATGAAGGGTGATTTGCGAAGTGAATGGGATTTCACAAAGTAGGATTTCGTAGAGAAGGGGTGCCTTGAAAAGTGCTGCATTGTGATGTGATGTAATTCATGAAGCACATTGATCTTGGCTTGTCATGGGGTCCACATGTGCATGGAATGTACTTCACGAAGTATGAGTGCTTTGTGAACACCTGAGTTTCCATAGGGAGCTCTATCCTTACCGATGGACCATGATCTTCATGAAGGGCATCTCTACATGAACAGTTGTTTTATTTGAGCTATGGGAAAGGATTTTATCAACGCTCAAATACCTTGAATATCTCATATTTCATAATGCATTGTTGAGAAGAGGGTTCTTTGTGATTTGAGAGCTAAGAAATAGGATTTTTAGGATATACATTCTTTTGGTCTATGGGAAGAATAATATTAATAGGTTTGAGGTTGTACGGAGTTCGGAAAGTATGTTGTGAAGCCTCTTGTGCATTTCCATTTGAGGTGGATTGCATCAAGTTTTTCTAAACTGCGAAGTCGACCATCATCCCCTCCGAATCACATAGGCCTCCTTCATTCCCTTCACAGTGCTTACATAGTCTTCCTTAAAATTCATATGGAATTATAGAGGTGATCCCATTACTTCCATTTTGTGAATCCTTTCTTCAAATTTTTTATAACTGTATATTCTTTAGCCTCTCTCCGCTATGGAGATCGTAGAGGGGGCCTTGAAATTGTGTTGGTCATGGTTCTGAAGGGATTCATGAATATGCTTCATTAATAATCCCCTTTTTCATTGGTGTTATATTTGTATTTTTATCATATGAACACATTTTGGCACTAACAAATTCCCCCCAGACATAGAGATGAGAAGAAACGTGGGTCAAATTTTGTTGGTAAATAAACAAAAAATTTAGGCTAATCGCAATGAATGATCATAAAGCATGGGTTATAGAGTGGATGGGTTATGCGTGGGTTGAGAACGCCATGAAGATCCATATGGATAGGAATTCTACAAAACACAGATGTCATTTCCTATATGTTAGGGAGGAAGACCCCTCTTTTGTCCATACATATCATTATGTTTTTTATGGGCCCTCGATTTTTGAATCAATTCACTATCTACATCGACTCATTGAAAATAATGCCCTCTTTTTTTCTGTGGCACACAACGAGTCTTCAAGAAATGTGATTTCTCACTCCATGGCTTATGCCTGCATGTTCTATGGTAGGGCTCTGCGACCTATCTCTGCAATCTAGGTCATCGAGTAATCATTACGATCGAGATCTATGATCCATGAAAAAACATTCTATAGTTTTTAGGATGGAATGGATCTCTAAGAAGCTGACAGGGGGGTACCTGTAGATACTTCCCAGAGGGAAGAGATGAAGAACAACCTAGCCATCTTGGAATGTGTGTGGAGCCATTAAAACCACAAATCCCTATTGGAGAGGTTATTAGAAGTTCATTATGACTACCCTATTTGAAAAATAGATCCTCTTTACAAATATTATCTATGTGATGATTTTGTCATTCAAGAATCCTGCAGGGATGAGCCAGCTTATTAATTCAGTACTACACCTTGCTGGTGCCAGTTGTTCAGGGTTGTCGATGATCATATGTGGTAGGATCATACACTGATAAATTCCAACTTCTTTTATATCCTTGTTAGAAATACTGACGAGATGGTGTTGTATCGATAACTATCTCCCTTAAATTACCACACCATTTTGACATTGGCTTTTGGGAACCCAAAAAAGGGGTGGACCGATGAGTGGGATCTATGCTAGGGTGTAAATTGCATGGAGTATTAGGCGTGGGATTACTGAGGGTGTTCTTACAGCGAGGAGTTTTGGGTGGAGTTGAGGAGAGTGGGCTTGTATGAGGGGGCACGGGCCTTACAATTCTATATCATCCTGCCGAAGAAATTGATACTATAGTTTTTGACCATGTTTACTTCAAGGACCAACACTTTTAATATTCACTATGGGGAGGTCAGTATAGGCCTCTGGGACCTTCAAAAACTCTCAAGGATTCAGATATTGGGGTTAATATATGATGGGTTCTTTCCCATAGTGAATAAATGTGATCACCCAGAGTTGATGCCTCCTTTGGAAAAGGTATTGATGGACCTAGTGGCAGGATAAGACAAGCAGCCGATGAGAGACGTTCACATTATGTTGGGGTTCAGGCGGTTTTGGAATTCCCTTTTAGAAGGGAAGTTTCCTGTGATGCCTCCCACTTTCCTGAAGGAGGTACAACGCATCAAAGAGAAATCATACTGGAGACCCTTATAAGAGAGACAGTGGAAGACATGGGGGTTCAATGTCATCCCCGAGCAGCAAACTGTGGATAGGTTGGCTTCATTCATCTCAGTGTTGACATGCTGCTGGATGCTTCCAGAAAGAGATACGAATAAGGATGCAAGGAACAGAAAAATTATAATGGAATCAATGTAGGTGAAGGTGTAAATTATCAATATAGGGATCCCAGTGATTCCTAGAATTTACAAAGTATTGTGGCCTATCATTGAGGGGAGGAAGACACATATGGTTTTTGGTCAACTCCATCTTCTATATGGGTGGATAGCGGCACATATGGGCACCTATGAATACACAAACACCATTCCCCCTTCATGGTCATATTTTTAACCAGAAATTATGAATGTGGGGGAGTGTTTCCCAACTGAGCTAAGCCCACTGTAGGTGCTGAACCTATTCTGGGAGGTGGATGAATTCAAATTCTTCATTTACCATTTCAAATAGATGTATTTAATAATGGATTCCATTGAACTAAGGATCATCAGTATAATCTCCAAACCTTTTCATATGGAGTCCTAGAGGCACAAGTTTACCGTGAGCCTCTTTGTGATCTTTAAATAGTACACCACTTCGCAAGGCAGTTCGAGTGCATTTATAGGCTGACCCTGTGGGTCTACATTGGATTATGCCATGTGGACCATACTTGTGTGATGGGGAATATTTGGCTCATTTTTCACATGGCTGGATGGAAAGATGTAGAATGAGCTGCCTCTTCCCACCCCAGTCAATGGGCTTTTGAAAGAGTATGCCACTAGTTAGGAGGTAGCCTATCCATTGGAGATTTGAGGAGGTACACCAACTGTGCTAGTTATAGGGTACCTCATTAACCTCTAGGTTGGGTCAGTAAGGTATCATGAACATCCCATGGTTGCGAGGATGAAATAGTGGTGATGCCTACACCAATCGAGTGAAAGGCTTCGGCGGAGGAACAAGCGGTCACAGTAGAGAAATGTAAGTGAGAAGGGTGGTCACTCATGGGGTTATATTTTATACCCTCTAAGGCTTTGGGGAAGTGTCTAAGCTATATAAACATTCCCAAGGATTCTTTTTTCCCTGATTCACGGGTCATTTAGGAAGTTAACAAACAGTTCTTCAATCCTTCCAAGATATGGCACTATTTGAACAATCTCGAGATGGATCTTTACGGAATTAGTTACTCTAGGGATTGATTTTTGGTATCTTAGGTGGAAAGAGAGAATTATATCGCTGAGCTAGAGGACTTCTTGCACTCCTGGGGTTATCCATGCACAATGATAGATTGAGTGAAGGTGCTTCTCAATCAAACAGTTCCTCTGTAGTTGTCTGCTGTAGAATTGAGGGAGTTCTTCCCCTTATCAGATGAATCATAAGTGACCTCCAGGGTGGAGGAAGATGGTATAGGGAGACCCCTTGAAGAATGTGAGGTCAAAATCATGGATATGGAATAGTTTATAGAGTCTCTTGAGTTAAATCACAATCAATTTTTATGTTGTCCTCATTCAGGTAACATAGGTCTTGTAAACTGGCATTTTCCCTATGCAGAATGTCTTCATACATAGAACCCACTCAGGCACAACAGTAGATATAGCTTCGGGGTATTAACCTATGAAAATGATCATTAATGTGCCTATTATAGTCATGATACCTTGGGAGGTTCTCCCAGAGGATTCATATTTCCCAGCCATATATAGGGGTCCATGCCTCGGGGTTCCGGTGGCAACAACTCAGGGGCGGGACAGATTATTTGATCACTATTAGGCTTCTTTACTGAATTTTTAATTGTTTTCCATTGAATTAGTACAACTCAAATCAATGTTTTTTATCATAATCATAGTTCATAAAATATAGTGGGATGTGTTGGCGAGGGTATCTAGGGCCTCAGGCACTGCCTCTTTGAGGGGAACAGTTATGGTCATGGAAGCGGACGCCCATAATGACCAAGTCATAACGCTCTCGATTACATGTGGGAATATCTGTAAGATGGAAACTGAAATCACCGAGGTTGAATCTGAGGAAATGGATCAATCGTATGACATAAGGCATGACCTACCCAACTAGACACGAAATAAGATACTACTGATGAGTTCATAGAGGAGTTACCCGCATTTGAAAATGTCGATTGCGAGGACCAGGATGAGATAGCTTCTGATGAAGAGGAAAACAAGGTCATCAATCATTGGTTGTGGATGATGATCACGTGATTCATTGGGGAGAACCCACAAGAACAATAGATAAAATATATGGTAATGATTCATTCTTGACTTCTTGAACATTGTGCAGGAATAGTGGATGCCCAACATCTTCATATACTAATCTAAGACATCATGGATGATAAAATAGGGGAGACTGACCACTATCTTAGGGTGGTATGGAAGTGGAGTATGTACATGAACATCAATAGACTCTAGGAGGATGAGCATGATATCTAATAGTTGAGGGAATAATCGAATGAGTATTACACATTCAGTGACGCACAATCGATTTTTATATCGTGATTGGAGGCCCAGCTTGAAGAGACTGAAGGACAGATGAGGAAGACTCTGAAGATATGACTATTATCCAAGACGAAGAGGATTGGGCCTGGATCGAGGTTGTTAAACTATTCCTTATTACCATCAAGGAGGATTAAGAGCTCCATAGGTGATATCAAATCCAATATGCTATAAGACAGACAGTGACGGAGCTAGGACACACCATTGAAGACGTCAACTGATCAATGAGAGGTTCCAATCATTGTGTGTTGCAATTTGTGTGAACACATAAGCATACTTTCATGATTTTATTGATTTTTTAATTCATGAGTTTTTTTATTTTTTGATTTGATGCATTTCTATCACATCTGTGAAATATCCAGCGATCAATCCCCAAGCTCATATGGGTTGTGATTGATCTGAGAAAAAAAGGGATGACCACATTTTTATTCTATTTAAATATGATGGTGCCATCTAGGATCCATTATTTTGGTGTCTGGAAGACAAATCTGGGTGTCTAGGAAGAAATTGGGAGTCAGGACTAGAGAATGAAGCTCCCATAGCAGTCGAATTGTCGTTTTCCCAAAGTGCCCTAGTGTACAAGTGGGGTAATGCGAGTGGCATAAGAATCAATCTAAATAGAGGGGAGTTGAAAGATTGAATCCCCACACCAAAAATTAGGAACACTATATGGATTTCATGAAAATGGAGAATTACTATTAGTTGTGTTTGAAACATAGTATTCATATTGCGTTATCCTGAAATGGGGATAACAATTAAGGGCTGACCTATTACCATGTTCGAAAAATTGGGCCTGACTGAAAATTTCACCTATTAGCCTTCCAAAACATTATACCAAGATAGTATGTGAGGCATATGTCAATCATCAGTACTATTAGATGGTTTCTTTTGGATTGGATGATGATGAGGATCAAAATAAATGGCACAAAAATCATGGAGGGTGGAGTGATGGGTTGATCGAATAGAGTCCAATAGTCTTGAAATTACACCATAGTGATGAAAAAATATTAGGTGAACATATCGTTCTAATCAGGGATCGTACTAATTTTCTAAAAGAATCTCTCCAGTGAGATCCTTGAGTGGCCCACATTTTTGCCTCATGCTAATGTGGTTGATAGACACGTAGTTTAACAACAAATGGTGAGGATGGGGGAAATTAATGGTCATGAAATGAGGGATGAGGCTAGAACGACCATATTAGAGGGTTTAAAAGCATGTGGTGGGATCTGGGAGATAGACATCCAGATATAACGACATATACTTCTAGTATAGGAATGAAGCCATACATAGTTCTGCAAGACCTGTGTAGTTTAACGGCATCTCGTAAAGGCGCATGGGGGAAGGGATCTCTAAAGGGGTATGTAAAGAAGTAACTTCACACCCTACATGAATTAGGAAAGAATGATGTCCTCCCCACATCGCGTGCCTCATATATAGATCTCGGGCCCAGGGCCCGAAAAAGAGAATTTTTGTATTTGACTCGAGGAAAACTTCCTAGGTGTTCTTACATATCCCATGAGGATGTGCATCATTACAGACGTAGTTTTGAAAGTGTTGGGTGGTGAGAGATCAACACTGGAGTCAGAGAAACTCTCTAGTGGAGATGTTGAAGCATCCCATAAATATAATGGGAAATCCTGATCTTTTTCATTGTGGAATCATATTTTAATGTCATATATTGAGGACATGGTTACCTATAAAAGAAAATTCATGGTGCGGTACATATCTCTAAGTAAAGGAGGACCATACAATACACACCACAACACATGTTCCCATTGGGATTATTTAGACCCCAAACTAGATTTGGCCTAACATGGGGTTAGATCCGAGGGAAATTTCACAACAGTTCCTATGTATCCCATGAGGATAGGAATCAATCCATATGTATTACAAGAGGAATCATGTAGTTTAACATCATATGGTAGGAATAATAGTGAAAGGGGAGATCCCAAGGGGGTGTGTGTGCAATGTGGCCATTATAGATCTGATGTGATTAAGGACCAATGAAGTCCACACCACACCACATTATCTTGGTGGAAATCATAGGTTGTGAGACTGAAGAGGGAGAAATTCGGGATGGGCCCCAAAAAAAATGTTTGGTAATTCCGATATATCCCATAGGAATGGGAATCGAGACAAACTTCATTGTCAATTGGTAGTTTAAGTTCATGTGGGATGAAAGGCATTTCTTCTTGGGCTACACCTGTAACACCCCTACCCCAATGACCCAGAGTCGGTGCATTATTTTAATACATTGGCAGGATTATAAGGAACCAAGTTCCGAAGAACCGATCAGTTTAGAAGTCTTGGAAAATAGATCATATACATGAATGTTACATTACACTTCATAAAATACAAAAAAACATAAATAATCCTTTATGAATTCCATTATTCCCTTGTCTTAACCCTGCATATCAATAGCATTACACTTCTTGGAATCCTAGGAAAAATAAAACATAGAAAGGGATGAGCTCAAATGCTCTGTAAGGGTAAGCAATACAACAGAAACTTTCAAAAATAAGAATAAACATTTAAGGAAATCTATAAAACTAAAACAAAATCCTTTTAAACTTGAACTTCAGCATAATACGGTAGAAATACAATGAAATAATTCCATTTACTTATTCACATGGATATTATACTAATCGAATAATCACATGAAATATCACTAACCACTTTCATAATGATGGAATGCATAACACTGAACTTTAATTTCTTTATCAAGGCCTCGTGCCAAGGCCTAGGGGATAACTATAACTGCAACCCAACCCGGAGTGCATCTAATAACCAGTCACCAACCCGAAGTGCCTCTAATAACCGGACACCAACCCGGAGTGCCTCTAATAACCGAACACCAACCCGGAGTGACTCTAATAACCGGACACCAACCTGGAGTGCCTATAATAACCGGACACCATCCCAGAGGGCTTACTTTTACCGGTCCCCAACCCGGAACATACTATTCCAACACATTCATCTTATGAAGAGGATGAAATATAACATAAAAATTTGTATTAAAACTAGCATGAGAAATGTCAATACTTTACCCATAAACCATGAATGGTATAAAAATAACACATCCACAGTCAAATATATCACAAAACCTACGACACAATATGGAAGATTTGTATCATGATAAATCAACTTCAAAACAAGTTTAAAATCCATTAAAATATTTTGACATAGAAGAGTTTGATTTGTAAAACACTTTGGGAGAAATACCCCTTTTTCATGAAAACATTTAAAATTCACACAATTTAGAAAATAATTCAATTAATGACATTTTTGAATCAAAGTGTCCCATACCACTTTGAAACTTTTGAAAAGAATAAAAATTTTAAAAAAACATTCATGTCTATATAAATAAATCCTTAAAACCCATTTTGAAGACATGGACATTAATGAGAAAGATTTAGAAGAATAAATATTTAAAACATTTGAAATGATGTTTTAGTAAAAAGTACCTTAAAATAATCCCTTTTAAAACTCTTTCATAAAACATGTACATGGATAATAAATATTTCCCAGTAGTTACTAACGTAAAAAAAACCTCGCATAATAAAGAGATTGTGAAATTACCCTTACCAGTTTGGTAACTTGCGAAACATAGATCCCATGAAAGAGGTAGCATAAAATGAATATGTAAATACACATAAATTAAAGTGTATTACACAAAGAATATAATTATGGGCAGTACATACACCACACAAAAGGTAATAGTGGCAATATGGCATGAATCTCACGGGAATAAGGAGTGAGATGAAAACCCCTTACCTTGCACTTTCCTTTAGTCGAGGGTATGTTTAACCTCCTGTACGAAGATCGTAGTATGTTATTAAATTATACCAGAACCATATTAAAATTTATGATATCATACCTGATTCATTTATGACTTTATATTACCCATTTAATAATAATTTCCATGTTAAGTTAACATTTTGGGTAATAATCACTTTCTTTATTGTACGTGTTTTAACTTGTCAATCTTGGTTGTATAACTTAGATCATGACTTAAATAACTCCAAAATATAATACATGATAAATATATCATATATATTTAGAATATAAATATGTATAATATACATATATATGAAATGGAAAACACTGTTTATGGAGACGGTAGTCCGTACGTACGCATAAACGCTGTTTCTGTTTTCATATAGTATTGAACGGAAGTAAATGAATAAGATATATGTAATTAGATAAATCCTTATATATATATATAGTAGAAATATTATATCATATATTACATACTTATTAGTAATATATATTTTTATAATTGTCGATGAATGGTGAACTTGGAAATGAATCTCATTGCGTCGTGGAGACGGTAATCCGTACGTACGCACAAACGAAAATATCATTCTTTTGATATTAAAATAATATATAATTGGATGGTATATCATATATACAGAATCATTATCATGTTATATTTATTATTTACATTAATATCAAATCATTATTATACCTATCCAAATGATAATATATTGAATAACAATTACACCACGACGTGGAGACGGTAAGCCGTACCTACGCACATATGGTGACATGTCATTCAAAGGATGGATAGAATACTGAATATGGTTGTACCATATTTATAATAATATTAAAGTATATAGGAGATACTTGATTCATTATTTTATAATGGTAATAACAAAGAAAGAAGAAGTGGAAGAAGAAAGGAACTTGAAAATGGGTGGTGAAATCATTACTCTTCTTTGGGTTCTTCCTTTTGATTTGATGCAAAGGGATCCTTAAGTTGGCTTGCTGACTAAAGGAAGGCCTCTAGGATGAATTGAGGGATTTTGAGAGAGTATTTGGGAAGAGGATGGCCGAACCAAAATGCTTTGAAGGTGCGATTTAATGAGAAGGGAGAGTGCCCTTGTATAAGAGGGGTGAGGGGCACCTTTGGAAAAGCTAGAAATATTATTTTATAATAAATTCATATTCGGTTTATAATGGCTCCAAATTGGATTATTTAAATTTAAGTTGGGGATGGGTCGAAAACCACTCATCCAATATGATTTAGACAGGTTTGGGTCATTATATTAACCTTATCTTTAAGTATTAACTCTTAGTTAATTAGTTTCACTTTTACAATGTCTCTTTGTATTTTTATATTATATGGTTAATAATATTATTATATTCATCCAAGAGACCCCCAAGTGGTTCATTAATGATACACCTATAATGATATAAGTCTCTTGGCCGACCCATAGATTTTTAGGAATTTAATATCAATTAATAATATAATATTTTTTAAAAAACTCTTTTATGTCAATTTTGACACTATTCAATGATTTATTTTTTTAAAAAATCATAACAGATTTATTAATTCGAAAAAAGTTAATTAAATAAATCCAAACATGTCATATTATCCTATAAAATTTTTGGTATTTATAAAAAGTCTCAAATTACATTTATTAGGTTATTTATAATATCAATTATTCTAATTTTTCATTAATTAGGTAATTACTGCCTCATCATTGTGTCATAAATAAATTAACTTTTTATAATGTATAAAAATTATAATTAAAATATCATTATGTAGGAAATTGTTTTAGCGTTATAATTAATATTTACAATCGAATTTATCTTATGTATAACCCAATATTAAAAATGTTTTCGTAAATAAACTTGGATTTTAACTCTTTTAACTCTTCTTTGAATTAAATAATAATAAATGTCCTAATCTAATCCAAGTGGACCTAAATGATAATATTATATTCCTTAAGTTGTTTTTGGTCGATATAAATTTTTCCAATAGAATTAGGACATGTGTTAGGGTAATATTAATATCATTTTTACGCTTAATTACCCTATTTACTTTTAACTGTGGTAAATAAAAGTAAAAAGTTACTATTCACCTAAAATTATTTTCATCTCATTGAACCAAATTTTACTCCATGATATTTACCGTGTCTCTTGGATTTTTGAAATTCAAATCACAGAAGCAGTAAAATTTAGTTTTATGAAAAATTCAGTTTTTTAACTACCACTTAGTAGTTTCATTATTCATCAAAAATTTAAGTTTTTCAGAACAATGCCAAAATTTCACCCTAAGATATAATTGATAATCCGAATTCAAAAATGATTCTTATTTTACAAAATTCCAAACATATAAGCTGTATTAATTGATTTTATAATTAATTCCCGTTGTCACAACAAATAGCGTGTTTTTAAGAAACAATATATATCAAATGATTGACAATTGTTTATGTCCAATTTCATAGTGAAATTAATTTTAATGAACACCATTGGATAAAATGGTAAAAATATATTCTAATTATAATTTAAAACTTATCAAATTCATAATTTCTCACTATTAATTATCTTGATTGAAAAAGTGGTTTTTAATTAAAATTTAGTAATTTTCACTATTCATCAAAATATTAAAGTTATCCAAAAAGTACCAAAATTTCACCTTAGGCTAAATTCGATACTCCAAATCCAAAAATGAAGTCCATTTTGAGAGTTAAAATTTATAAAATTTTAAAAAGTAGGTATTAATATTCATTACGGCTAGTTTTATTGGTTGTAGTGTGTGTTAGAACTTGAAGTTGCGTACAACACACACTACTGTATTATTCAAAGAGAAGCGTACCGTGGAAGCTTGGGGTGTTACATTGTAAAATTTTTTATGTCCCCATTCTAAAGAATAAAATTATTTAGTCAAGTTGAATATATAAAAGTTTAAAATATTGGATTTAAAAAGGGTTCACTATTAATGTAGGTAAAAGTTCATTTTTGAAAAATACTTCTTTTATCTGAAAAAAGGAATTTGTTATTACATTATGTCTAAGAAACTCATAATATTGATTCTTAAATTATAAGGATTTAGTTAATACTATTCATAACCTCTTTTGAACGTCTTGTTTGGTAAGTCATGGTGCTCTTTAACTTGGTGTTGTGTGTAGTGCAAGTTATTGAATTATTTTGAAGAAATAAAAAACTATGAAATCATGGGGTTTTACATTCTCCCCTCCTTCAATAAATTGCGTCCTCGCAATTTGATATTGTTCTTCTAAAATAAAAGTTTGAAAATATAAAATATCTTTGTGGGAAAATCCACATTTGAAATTGGGTTACTAAAATTTAGTCTTAATATGAGGAAAAGAGAAATGAAAGGGTCGCCACCAAATTATGATCTCGATTAGGAGAACATTGGTGGGAATTAGAGACATATAATTAGAGGAAAACGTAAATATTTATAGGTAGTGATTGAGGTCCTCAATCACAAACAAGTGTAAAATTGAGGCCCTTAAATTCATCAATCTATGTTGATTTGAAATACCATCGGTTCAACAAAACATAATGTATTAGGATAACACATTTTTGGTTTTAGATTCCTTAAATAAAGTATAATAATTAATTTCTTCATAGAATAAGAGAAGAAGAAAAATATATTCTTGACAAGTATAGTTCCATCCTTTAAGTAATTTCTACCACAAACTCATCTTTCACTCTAAAAGATAATAGAATGTAATAAAAATATTCTATTTATCCTATTCATCTAGGGTTAGAAAAACGAATTTATAATTCATCTACCGGATCTTTGAAAAAAAAACTACATTATTTAATCCCAGACATTACGTGGGCCAGTGGTAGGTGATACACCCTTGTCGCCCTTCGGTTGTGGGTTCAAGTCTCGCGGCCTTGCCAGACGTGACAGGTTTCCACCCAACCTCCGGGTTGTTCTTTTATGGAAATCCAAAAATAATACAAACTAGAACTATCCAAAATGATTTAGTCCAAAAATGAAGATCCTTTTTGCTACGTAATAACATGTGAACACCTTCATCATGTATTATTTTAAAACACTACAACATCCTGAATTACCATAAAACCTTATTTATTACATTCTTGATCCCTTATTCCTTAAATAATAATGGATATACTCCTTCAATCCAAAAATGTTGTAAACTCCAAAAATGATAAAATATACAAATCATTAATCAGTTTCAAGGTAGTTAGGAATACCCAATATAATTTTTCCAAATCAATCATGTATTATTCTAAAATCACTACCTCGGTATCAGAACTATATTATGGTTTATCATTCTCTCAACCATATATTTTCTAAAAATTTATCCTCCTACTGAGTCACTTTTCATTTTTCCACATAATCTAAAGTCCTTAATGAAATAGTACTGCAGTAAAATCCTTATTATAACAAGTACATTGTTGATACAACACTCAAATGACATAATCAACATAAGAACTCTAATCATTCCTCTTCATCTGTGGTAGTATCATAACATGATTATTATCCAATAGCATCATTTACGGTATAGTCTGATGACTGGGACATAGGTTCGTGTAGTGTCCAAACTCCTTGAAAATGAAGCATTGTAAATTTGAAACCATTTTCCTACCCTTGAAGTCACGTACCTTGTGCCCTTTTCCTCCACACATATGACAAACTCCCATTACTTTCAGGCACCTTCCAGGGTGTTTCTTCCCACAGTTATCACATATAGGTAAATTCTTATTTTCCCTCTTCCCTTTATCCATCTTTCTCTCTTCCATAGTTTTCTTCTCTTGCTTCCCTTCAAAGCCATAGGACTCGGTAAACTCTTTAGTTATCTTATCCACACATTATACCATTTCTTCATAGGATGATAATACGTGGGAGACTATTTACCTTCTAAATGATGTCTTCATACAGTGAATGATATGATCCTTCTTACTCTTTGGATCATACGTATTACTGGAGTTCAAATTCCTTCTACTGGGCACCATTTCTATACAATAGAATAAACTAGGTCAGTTTATGAAATGCAATAAATAATTCCTAATGAAAATTGAACAGTTTATGGATATAATCCATAATCATAAAAAATGTTTTTTTTGAGTAAGTATATAATCATGAGCCCTTCATAATTGTTTGTAAATAAAATGAGAATTATCCTAACCATATCCCCCAGGAGTGTCATAACCAAGAGTGCAGCAAGGCCTGTTGTCGTGCACCAGTTCTCGTTTGAGTCTAGCTCAAAGCGGTGTTTTCGGGTTTTACCCCTAGGTACATCTGTGCCAGAGCCGCCTCTACCTTCTCGTATCGAGATACGGATGTATTTCTCGGAAAACTCACAAAATCTTTAAAATACCAAAATTCTAGGTAGTTCTTCTATACTAATCCTAAAAGTCTATATTAAGGATATGTGCTCTAATCAGAGTTTATCTAAATCTAGTTTCCAAGGTTATTTCTAAACTTCCTCTGATACCAACTATAACGCCCCGACCCCTGTGACCCAGAGTTGGTGCATTATTTTAATACATTGGCATGATTACAAGGAACCAAGTCCCGAAGAACCGATCAGTTTAGTAGTCTTGGAAAATAGATTACAAACATGAATGTTACATTACACTTCATAACATACAAAACAACATAAATAATACTTTATGAATGCCATTATTCCCTTGTCTTAACCCTGCATATCAATCACATTACACTTCTTGGAATAGAGGGAAAAATAAAACATAGAAAGGGGTGAGCTCAAATTCTCAGTAACGGTAAGAAATACAACGAAAACATTCAAAAATAAGAATAAACATTTAAGGAAATGTATAAAACTAAAACAAAATCCTTTTAAACTTGAACTTCAGCATAATATGGTAGAAATAAAATGAAATAATTCCATTTACTTATTCACATGGATATTCTACTAATCGAATAATAACATGCAATATCACTGACCACTTTCAATAATGACGGAATGCATAATGCTGGACTTTAATTTTTTATCAAGGCCTCGTGCCAAGGCCTAGGGGAAAACTATAACTGGAACCCAACCCGGAGTGCATCTAATGACCGAACACCAACCCGAAGTGCTTCTAATAACCAGACACCAACCCGGAGTGCCTCTAATAACCGGAAACCAACCCGGAGTGCCTCTAATAACCGGACACCAACCCGGAGTGCCTCTAATAACCGTACACCATCCCGGAGGGCTTACTTTTACCATTCCCCAACCCAGAACATACTAGTCCAACACATTCATCTTATGAAGAGGATGAAATATAACATAAAAATTTGTATTAAAACTAGAATGAGAAATGTCAATACTTTACCCATAAACCATGAATGGTATAAAAATAACACATCCACAGTCAAATATATCACAAAACCTGCAACACAATATGGAATATTTGTATCATGATAAATCAAATTCAATACAAGTTTAAAATCCTTTAAAAGATTTTGACATAGAAGAGATTGATTTGTAAAACTCTTTGAGAGAAATACCCATTTTTCATGAAAACATTTAAAAGTCACACAATTTAGAAAAGAATTCATTTAAAGACATTTTTGAATAAAAGTGTCCCATACCACTTTGAAACTTTTGAAAGGAATTATCATTTTAAAAAAACATTCATGTCCATATAAATAAATCCTTATAAACCATTTTGAAGACATGGAAATTAATGAGAATGATTTAGAAGAATAAATATTTAAAACATTTGAAATGAAGTTTTAGTAAAAAGTAACTTAAAATAATCTCTTTGAAAACTCTTTCATAAAACATGTACGTGGATAATAAATATTTCCCAGTAGATACTAATGTAAAAACAACCTCGGATAATAAAGAGATTTTGAAATTAACCCTTACCAGTTTGGTAACTTACGAAACATAGAACCCATGAAAGAGGTAGCATACAATGAATATGTAAATACACATAAATTAAAGTGTATTACACAAATAATATAATTATGGGAAGTACATACACCACACGTAAGGTAATAGTGGCAATATGGCATGAATCTCACGGGAATAAGGAGTGAGATGAAAACCCCTTACCTTGCACTTTCCTTTAGCCGAGTGTACGTTTAACCTCCTGTACGAAGATTGTAGTATGTTATTAAATTATAACAGAACCATATTAATATTTATTATATTATACATGATTCATTTATGACTTTATATTACACATTTAATAATTATTTCCATGTTAAGATAACATTTTGGGTAATAATCACTTTATTTATTGTATGTGTTTTAACTTGTCACTCTTGGTTGTATCACCTAGATCATGATTTAAATACTTCCAGAATATAAAACATGATAAATATATCATGTATATTTAGAATATAAATATGTATAATAGACATATATATGAAATGGAAAACACCATTTATAGAGATGGTAGTCCGTACGTACGCATAAACGTTGTTTCTGTTTTCATATAGTATTGAATGGAAGTAAATGAATAAGATATATGTAATTACATAAATCCTTTTATATATATAGATATTTGTATATATATATCCAGTATCATTATTATATCATATATTACATACTTATTAGTAATATATATTTTTATAATCGTCAATGAATGGTGAACTTGGAAATGAATCTCATGGCGTCGTGGAGACGGTAATCCGTACGTACGCACGAGCGAAAATATCATTCTTTTGATATTAAAATAATATATAATTGGATGGTATATCATATATACAGAATAATTATCATGTTATATTTATTATTTACATGAATTAAAAATCATTATTATACCCATCCAAATAATAATATATTGAATAACAATTACACCACGACGTGGAGACGGTAAGCCGTACATACGCACGTATGGTGACATGTCATTCAAAGGATGGATAGAATACTGAATATGGTAGTACCATATTTATAATAATATTACATTATATAGGAGATGCTGGATTAATTATTTTAGAATGGTAATAACAAATAAAGAAGAAGTGGAAGAAGAAAGGAACTTGAAAAAGGGTGGTGAAACCATTACCTCTTCTTCGGGTTCTTCCTTTTGATTTGATCAAAAGGGATCCTTAGGATGGCTTTCTGACTAAAGGAAGGACTCTAGGATTAATTGAGGAATGTTGAGAGAGTATTGGGGCAGAGGTTGTCCAATCCAAAAGGCCTTGAAAGTGTGAGTTAATGAGAAGTGAGATTTCCCATTTATAAGAGGGGCGAGGGTCACCTATGGAAAATCTAGAAATATTATTTTATAACAAATTAATATTTAGTTTCCAATGGCTCAAAAGTGGATTATTTAAAGTTTAAGGTGGGCATGGGTCGAAAACCACTCAACAAATATAATTTAGACAGGTTTGGGTCATTATATCAACCTTATCATTAAGTATTAACTCTTAGTTAATTAGTTTCACTTTTACAATGTCTTTTTGTATTTTTATATAATATGGTTATTAAACATTCTATATACATTCAAGAGACCCCCCAAGTGGTCAATTAATGATACAAAAATCATGATATAAGTCTCTTATAAGAACCTTATATTTTTAGTAATTTAATATCAATTAATAATATAATATTTTATATAAAAACTCTTTTATATCAATTTTGACACTATTCAATAATTTATTTTTTGTAAAAATCATAACAGAATTATTACTTCCAATAAAGTTAATTAAATCACTAATAACATGTCATATTATCCTAGAAAATTATTGGTATATATAAAAAGTCTCAAATTACATTTATTTGGGTATTTATAATATCAATTATTCCAATTTTTCATTAATTAGGTAATTACTGCATCATCATTGTGTCATAAATAAATTAACTTTTTTTAATATATAAAAATTATAAATAAAATATCATTATGTATTAAATCTTCTTAGATTTCTAATTAAAATTTACAATTGAATTTATCTTATGTAGAACCCTATATTAAAAATGTTTTAGAAAAAACCTTTGATTTTAACTCTTTTAACTCTTCTTTTAATTAAATAAAAATAAATGTCCTAATATAATCCAAGAGGACCTAAATGATAATATTATATTCCTAAGGTTGTTTTTGGTCTAGATAAATTTCTCCAATAGAAGTAGGACATGTGTTATGGTAATATTAATATCATTTTTACCCTTAATTACCCTATTTACTTTTAACTGTTGTAAATAAAAGTAAAAAGTTACTATTCACCAAAAATTAGTTTCATCTCATTGAACCACATTTTACTCCTTGATATTAACTATGTCTCTCAGATTTTTGAAATTCCAATCATAGAGGTGGTAAAATTAAGTTTAATGAAAAAATCAGTTTTTTAACTACCACTTAATAGTTTCACTATTCATCAAAAATTGATGTTTTTCAGAACAATGCCAAAATTTCACCCTAATCTATAGTTGATATTCTGAATTAAAATATGATGTCTATTTTACAAAATTCCAAACATATAAGTTTCATTAATTAATTTCATAATTAATTCCCGCTGTCACAACAAATAGCGTGTTTTTAAGAAACAATATATATCAAAAGATTGACAATTGTTTATGTCCATTTTCAAAGTGAAATTAATTCTAATGAACGCAATTAGATAAAATGGTAAAAATATATTATAATTATACTTTAAAACCACTCAAATTCATAATTTCTCACTATTAATTATTTTGATTAAAAAAGTTGTTTTTAATTAAAATTTAGTAATTTTCACTATTCATCAAAATATTATAGTTATCCGAAAAGTACCAAAATTTCACCTTAGGCTAAATTCGATACTACGAATCCAAAAATGAAGTCCATTTTGAGAGATAAAATTTATAAAATTTTAAAAAGTAGGTATTAATATTCATTACGGCTAGTTTGATTGGTTGTAGTGTGTGTTAGAACTCGAAGTTGCGTACAACACACACTACTGTATTATTTAAAGAGAAGCGTACTGTCTAATCTTGGGGTGTTACATTGTAATTTTTTTATGTCCCCATTCTAAAGAATAAATTTATTTAGTCAAATTGAATATATAAAAGTTTAAAATATTGGATTTAAAAAGGGTTCACTATAAAAGTTGGTAAAAGTGCATTTTTGAAAAATACTTCTTTTATCTGAAAAAAAGGAATTTGTTCTTACATTATGTCTTAGAAACTCATAATATGGATTCTATAATTATAATGATTTAGTTTATACTATTCATAACCTCTTTTGAACGGCTTGTTTGGTAAGTCATGGTGCGCTTTAACTTGGTGTTGCATGTAGTGCAAGTTATTGAATTATTTTGAAGAAATAACACACTATGAAATCATGGGGTGTTACAACACCAATAAACACCATACCAAAAATACTAATCCCACATGAGTCTTCCTCGATGTGGTAATGATAGTGTAGCAATGGGATTTTCCTAGTACAGGGAGGCACACATTAGGTGCAATGGAACGTTAGGTGAATGATATCCCATTTTTACTAACCTGCATACTCAATTCACATGGATGTGTAATGGGGTAAAACCAAGTGTGTTTGAATTCCACATAAACATAAGGGAGTGGAAAGATGTGAATCATGGTGCTCGAGATGTGGATTACAATGATGGAGTTGTGATTATGGATGATAACTAGTTTCCATGTTTGAAACAGAACTTCCATTTCATGTTTTTCGGGAATGGGGATAGAAAAATGAGGTATGACCACTAACAATGTTTGAAACACATTTCTTGTCACAAAAAGTTGTCTGATGACTTTTAGGGCAATGTCCCCAAGATGGTAGGTGAACCAATGTGGCATGGGACAAGGCAGTAAAGGGGGGACCCTTCATACATGGAAGTGGATGGAAATCCAATAAAATGGATCCAAAAAATGTAAATGAAACAAGGGAGTGTTCTTATATAATCAAACCCTTTGGGGTATTTTCCACGTTTTATTTGAGTACGCCAAAGTGATGTGTTAGATAGAAGTACTCAAATCTACTTTCACAGACAAGGGTTTTGGGGATGCAAACTCAAAGTTTGGTGTCATAGAGTGGACCATTGAGTAGGTAATTGGTAAAATGGAATGTGCTTAGGGTGGAAAATTAGGGAAACCCAACACAATTGTGGAAAAAAGAGGCCTTCCATATAATGACACATTCCTGGTGAAACCAGGACCATGTTTAATTCATGATACTTGGACTAGGGTATTTTGTTTAATATCATGAACATGGATGAATGAAGGATTTAATTTATTAGGGGATGGACCCAATGATTAATAATCCAAGAATTCTTATGTATCCCGTGTGGTTGGGAATCCATCCATATGTAGTTTTCTCAAGAACATAGTTTATAGTCATATAACTCGTTCTTGACTGGGAATAAACATGGGTGAAACATGGTGGGGTTATTGAAAAACCCGAAGAGAATGTGGAGAAAAGGATTCTGCACTACACCACATGCCTCTGATAGAGTTTGGGCCAAGGGGACAGAAAGAGGGAATGATTTGAGATACATTAGGCTAGACCTGAAGACGAAATGTATGGGCGTTCTTAGGTATCACATTAGGATATAAATCAAGTCACACATAGTTCTAGAGGATGGAATAGTTGGGTACTATTGTTAGGGGAAATACTATCGTGCGGGACTACCCTATGCACCAAAAGAGGTATCATTTGAGGGATATATTTTTTTCTTTATATTGGATGTGTCTTATTTAATCAACAACCCCAGGATGGAGAATCTTGGTATCACTATAAGAATCAATCAATATATAGGCCTTGACAAATGGAATGGTGGAAAACTGATACAAAACATGATGTCCCCTCGAGTGAGGGTTCCATAATGAGATGTTGTTTTCTCTTGCTCCTAGGAAGATAGTTTTATAGTGAAGGTCAAATGATAGGACCATCACATCCTTTTTAACATTGTGAAAGCATGACCTAATAGTTTATTTTCATATGGGACCAGAAAAAAAATATCATAGGATGTGGGGATGGACCCGAAGATGAAATGTCCGGGTGTTCTTAGGTTTTCCATGAGGATGGGAAAAAATCCATATATAGTTCTATAATATGTCATGCAGTTTAACTTCATGTGATAAAGATGAGGTAGGAGAGACTATATCCATACTGGGGAGTACGTGGTGATTCTATTGAAAACATGACTTGAATGATGAAATATGGCCACATACGCCCCACCACAGAATCCAATAAATGTCAAGGACAAATTTCCAAAAAAAGTGATAATTAGTGGAGATTGATTTGGACTCAAGGAAAATTATCTGGGTGTTACAATGTATCCCATAAGGATTTCAATCATGTCATATGTAGTTCTGTAGAGATTAATGATGTTTATCTTTATGTGATATGGTCTATGGAAAATATTAGATTATTTTCCTGGGGATTTGAATGAACGAACTGAGACACTTCATAGAGGGTGTAAACCATGACCATATCTTTTATCCCATGTGAGCCACACTCTATGTGGGAAACAAGGAGGGATAATATTTTCACAACAAGTGGAATACATTTAACAGGGTAATAATGAAGAGCCTCAAATGACACCACACAGGGGATTCTTCCCCCTAACACACGACCGCACATTGGGGGATAACACCAGGAGTGTCAAAATTCCACATGGACATGATGGAGTGGAAAATGACATGAATCATGAAAAAAATATTTCATGATCCATGGGGGGTGGCGTAACGATGAACGATTCTGGTTGACTGTGTTCTAAAAAAATATCCATATCAAGTGACCTGAAATGGTAATAAACAAATGAACATCGACCACTAACCATATTCATAATGCGTGAATTCTGACAAATTATAATTAGAAATCCTCAATGAAGTTATTCCAAGATGGCAGGAGAGCACTGGGGCCTAGCATCCATGCTATTCGGGGTTCCTTTATAATGTGAAAGATGATGAATTCCCAAATAGATAGAAACATGAATCCTACAAGAAGGGAATCATGATGCCCTGAAATGGATGAAAACATGTCTATATAGAATCCAAAAATCTATTTCATTAACTATAATGAATCTAGGAACTTTAGTGAATCTCTAAAAAGGGTCGAGAGACCCAATTTTAGAGCAGATGACATGAGAAGATGAGTGGAGGAAAGGGGGTTGGCGTGCTCTCAAGAGATATGTGTGTAGTTTGGTCGTATAAACTATATCTGAATGTGGAAATCAGCCCAAACCACACCACATACCCCCATTAATAGACATAACCAAGTTCCTGAAAGGAAGAAAAGGTTTCTAAGAAAGTTGGTTGGACCTGAAGACGAAATTTCCATGAATCCCTACATATCTAATGAGAATGGGAATCATACCATGCATAGTTCATGAATCAACGTACAATTTAATGTCATACGAAAATTATGTGGGGAGGGCGTATCTCGAAGAATAAGTTTTATGGCATGGTGAATAACCTGACATAAATTAATACATAATCTCAAATACACCTCACCGTTCATAATTCTAGGAGAGAGCTCAGGCCATGATCTCTAGAGATAGAATAGATGATCCCAGGATAGACCCAAAAACAAAATTCTTGGGTGTTCTTACATATCCCATGATGAATGGAATCATGAAGTATGCAGTTCTCAAGATTTAGTGTTGGTTAACATCATGAGACAAGGAATTGGTAGATCTTAGTTTATGGTCATAGATCTCGGACTTTGGATTCCCTGTTTAATGTCATGTGTATGGGACATATGGGAACAAATGTTGAATCACTGTTCCATTCATTTGGGAGACAAAAAATGACAATAAGGATTGAGGATAACTGTTTACCATTTTCCCAACATAGTATCCCTCTCGTGTGGCAAGGAAAAGGAACACGCAATGGATCATCGATCGCTGACCATATTCACAACACAGTACATGGGTCAAATTGTGTTTTAAAATCATTTGGGATGTAGGAATGAGACTGAAGGAGAACACTAAGGCTTAGAATACATGTCATTCGGTGGAACTTTAGGTTATAAAAGATGATGGAAAACAAAATTAGGGGATGCGTGATGCATGGTGGTACACGTGTAGTTTAACATCGTGCAGAAATGATGATGGATGAAGGAGGGGTGTATCAATGGGATTTTTTTTTGTGTGGAAAAAACTACTCGACGTAAATGAGGATATAGAGTCCATACCACACTATACCATCCAAAGTGATAAATGGGCCTAGATGCCAAAAAGGTCAAGGGACCTAAGGATGGGCCACAAATGAAAAATCCCAGCCAGTTTGCAGTTTATCATCCAACGGGATGACTGTTTATTAGTTTTATGTCCTTTAGCCTAGAAGGACCATGTAATTTAACGTCCTGTGTGAGGATGATGGTGATCTTACGTTATGTCTATAGGTCTCGCACCGTGATTATGTGACCCCTTATGCGGGTATTGCCTTACCAATTCTCCTAAGATAACTTGTGTAATGATCTGTGTGGGAAACAAGGAATGAGATCAGGTTCTCCCCCACATATAATGGTACTAAAATGATGGAAAGACATCTAATGATGTCAATCCCAACAATACATGCATTCCTACACGAGGAACACTGATTCTCAAAGGGATAAAAGGACAAAATCAATGAATGAACCCTATATTTAAGACCTATAAGTGTGGTGATAACAATGGAGGATTCCTATTTACCCAATTAAAAACAGAACATCTATATCATGTGACTGAAATTGAGACAATCAAATCAGTGTCTTCCACTGTCCATAGTCGAAATATGAGACTGTATCATTGTTTAATTAAAGTCCCTCCAAGATGATGGCTCGAAACTGTAGGTGAGCCATATGGCTGAGCATCCATAATTTTCTAGGGTCCATTAAGATGTGACTATGGATGGAAACCCAAATAAATGGGAAACATGAAGTGTGAATATGCCCATGATGTTTAACATCATGTGGTAAGGAAGAAGGAGTTAGAGATCTCTAAAGAGGGGGATACATGGTGAGGTCATGATAAAAACAATGTGAATGAAGGAACACAATGCCCACTACTCACCTTGTGTTTTGAAAAGCATCTGGGCCAAGCGTCCAGATGCAAGGGTAGATCATGAATTTGGGGGATATTCCCAATGATAAAATGTCCGGGTGTTTTTACTTATCCAACGTGGGAAGGAATCAATCCATATGTAGTTATGAAAGCGCCCTGCAATTTAACGTCATGTGATGTGGATGTTTGATGAAAGAAAAATCTGAGAGAACACGGTGTGACCATCATAAACCCGTCATGAATGAGGGAGAAATAATTATGAACTACACCTGGTGCAACCCTCTAAGAGAACTATACCCACAGGGAGTTAAAGATAAGGATTTGTGTGGTTAGACTAAAAGAAGAATCCTTTGATCATTCCCACGTATCCCATGAGGATGGAAAGAAATAAATACGTAGTTCATGAGATTCTGTGATGTATAACATATTTAAAAGAAGATGAGATAGATCTTAGTTTATGGTCATAGAGTTTGAACCATAATGGTATATATGCTGGTCGGAGTTTAATGTCATGCAAGACAATATAGCAGTTTAACGTCATGCATGATGGTGGATTAGTCACTAAAATTTCTAGTTGATGAATTTCGCATTAGTGGGATGAGTGATAAGATCAAAATCCATCGTAACAATGGAGTACGTGCCATTGGGTTAAAAATTGTGAATGATGTTTTTCCATTCCAATTTGGGCACCAGTTTGGGTGGTTTCTAACTAGGTGTCATTGGAATTATTAGGGCCAACACCATGTCCGGTTTTATGTATTATTGGAGGTGAACATTGCTGATGAATGCACTGGATATTTGATTCTAATTCCTTTCCAGTGTGTGGAGGGAATAAATAAAATTCTCATTTAGTGATTCTAGTTCAGCCAGATGGATTTCTACTACCTTTTCTGGTTCCTTTTGATCGTATACACTTGTGTGAAATGAAGGCAACTGAATCTCGATGGGAAGGACCGCCACATTTCCGTACACCAGGGAACATGGAGTCACCTCAGTGGAATTAAAATTCTTCATTTTATAGTCCTAGATATCATTGGGTATTTTATCCATCCAACTCTTCTTGTTCGGACCAAACATCTTCCACAAAATATCAGAGAGGGTTTTTGTTGAACTCCTTGATCTGCACATTTTCTTTTGCATGATAGCAGGTGGTATGGTTAAAAAAATGTAGTACATGGCATAAGACAACTTCTGTTTAGATACTCAGATGTCTTTTTCCTTATTTGTGAGGAAAACATGAGGGACTCCGGATAGGTAGATGACATTGGAGCTCAAAAAATAAACAATAGATTGGGGATTTGCCTCCTTCATCAGAACTAACTCTTCCCACATGGTAATCAAATCCATAGCATTCAGGATAAACAGGCACTGGTGAGACTTCACTAGTGGATAGGTTCCAATGACATAGAGTCCCCCGACCACCATGGGCCAAGAGTATATGGTAGGGTGGACAATATTTGGCGGTTGATGCACAAAATTATACTAGATTTCAATGCATGGAACCTCTGGGGAAACATGATATAGTCACCTATAAGGGCAGGAAAAAAATATCCCAATATATGGATCAGAATCGATATTTTTGGAACTTTTTTATGTGATCTATAGGAACTATCAAGAACTTCCTTTATGAAATGAGAAATATCTCCATTCTAAATGCATGGAGGGAATCCCATCACACCACTTCCTGTAGAGGATCTACTCAATACTTGGACCACTCTGGAGGGTGAAAAATAGTACATGCTGTCAGATTAATTCTTTCTCATTCCGATCTTATAAAAGATTATAGTGGTAGAGATACATGATTAAGGAGGTCCTATATGAAATAGTCACTTCCAACACTACAGTAGGGGGATCTTGTGCTCCTGATAAGGAGGAACCGAAAGTAAGCTGATTTACCTATGGGATATCATCCTTGTCCGAAGTAACCGGATTGATGAATCTCTGAGGCACCACATGGATAATCAAATATTCATGTCCAGGCTCTGTAAGAGATGTGTCCAATATGGAAAAGGCGCTGGCTGGACTGTTTTTTGAACGAGGGACACAGGTAACTTTTAGCCGGGATGAGAAATGGTCCATCAGCTATCAAGTAAGTTCTAAGAGTGGTAAGAGATCTAGATTCCTGACAATGTAGTCACTATTGATCTTCATTATGACTAGTTCGAATTCCCATTTCACATTCAAGTGTGAAAAGTCAATATCATTTCCAGCTCGAGACCAGTGATGAGAGATTGGTACACTACCTCATTTTTTGTACAACCTTGTGATGATAGGAATAAATATGGTAGAACATGTTGTTCTTGCATGATGAAGATGATATCCATGCCCACTCTACTGAGTCTGGGATCGTTGAGTATACTACCGATGGGGCTTCAGAAAGATCAATCAAAATGCATTTTCAACTACGGGATGTCTTGATCTACCAAGAGGATTGCCTCATCTGGAAAATCAATATCCAGAGACTTTCCCATGGGATTTGAATGGGCCGATAGAAATCTACAACGACATGTCATTAATATCGTTCTGGATGAAAAACATAATGTCAAACTACTGGAGGACCACTTCCCATTAATTTAGAGGTCCCATCAATAGGGATAGATTATAATGTACATCAGAGGATCAAATCGGGACACTAACTATATTTTCTGGTGCTACAAGTAATGACCAATTTCTACACTATGAATAGAAGCAAAAGTCATCGCTTATCAATAATGGGATATCATGTCTCTTTATCAAGGACCACATGTCTGAGATAGTATAAACTATTCTCTATTTCCTCATTGTTCTTCTAGACGATAAGGGAAATGAGAGATCATTCTAGAAGAATCACATAAAGAACCAATGACTTTTTGGAAATGGGTGTAATCATGACTGAACGTTGTAACAGGTACTAATTGATTTCCTCAAAAGTAGTCTTGCACTCTTCGACCCACTTATATTAATAAAAATCATCATGAGTTGGGTAGAGGGATTACACATTCAATCCAAATTTGTGATGAATCTATATGGCCTTAAAAGCTTCAGATCTCCATAATTTAGGTTATAGGGGGCATATGAATTATTGTCTTGATCTTCTATAGGTATATCGTGATGCCTCTATTAATGAAAATGATACTGAGACACATTCAGGAGGTGACCTCAAAGGAAAACTTCATGAGGTTCATCTTCAGATGGCGGGATCATAGGAATTTGAACACTTTCTCGATATCATTGAGATGGTCATAGAAGTTGTGAGATTTTACAACCAGAATGTCCACATAGAATTCAACCATTTTCTTGATGATTGGCTTAAATATGTGATGCATGGCACGCTGATAGGTGGAACCTGAATTCTTTAAAAATAAAGGCATTACATTGTATAAAAAAGTACATTATGGTTCCCTGAAATATGTATACTCTTAATACTTAGCGGCCATTTGAATTTGGATATACCCATAATATCCATCCCTAAAGGGGAGATCCTGGAACCCTGTGGTGGCATCAATCAGCAGTTCCATCACAGGATGCGGAAAAGCATCCTTTAGATAGTGATAGATGATATCTCAGATGTCGATGAAGACTCTGAATTTTTAACACCCATTCCTACGGGGCACACTGTTAGAATACCATCTTGGGTACTAGACCTCCTTGAAGATGTTGGATCTGATTAACTTATCAACCACAACCTCAACCATTGAACTGTTAATACGATGCATCTTTTTGATATGTTGTTTAAACCCACGATTATTTTTTGGAATAATGAGGCGATGGATTGAGAACTAAGGATATAGTCTTGGAATCTCATCATAACTCAAAGAAAATACTTCACTATTCTTCTTCATGAAATCCATTTATCATTATTTCTCTTCGACAGGTATAGTGGTGGTGATATATGTGGGTTTCATATCCTTCTTGTTACCGAGGATCACTTGTACCATTTCATCGACTTTGGTGGAGACACCCTCATGAAAAGAGGGTAGCGCCACCTCTAAATCCTCTTCTTCATTCATGGAGGGGGGATCCTCAGTAGGAGGTGATTCATCCGAATCGACAGAACCTAAAGGGTCACTAATTCCAAACTATGTGGCAGTGGATGCCCCATAGGGGATCTCCTATACAGCTGAAACCATAACGATTGAAGATGTAGACCCAATACCATATTGCCTTTGACCCAAGAGGCCATTATTGATGATATAAATGTAATATAGGTGCATGATCTTGAGTAGGTATATCCTAGCCTAGTAAAATAAGCATGTGTGACGTATTATTATTGTAATGTGGATGAAATCTCGATACCTTTTGTGAGTTGGGTGATATGGGATCACCTGAGCCTTCTTTGTATAGGAATATGAGGCGAACATCTGAAATACCCTTGATTGGGGAATTTTATTTCTTCTCACCCCATATTCAAATAAACATTTCCCCATGTCTAGGGTTGTGGCATCCAATCAATGGATTGGGAAAATGTAGGCATCATCTAGGTCTGTCCATTGGTATGTCGCAGTCGTGGTTTGATGAACCACGTTAACCTGAATTTTCTTTTCCTTTATCTTTTATTAGTCAGCATCTAGGTATCTAGCTTCACGAGAGTAAAAGGGATACACATCACCTTGTAGTACACACACTTGACCATTAAGGGAGTACTTAAGGAATTGGTGATATGAAGAAGGGACAACCATGTGAAGGTGGAGCCATGGCGTACAAATCAAAACATTGTGAGTGGTGTATTATGAGACAACCATGCACTCGATGCTAGAAACTAGGCCACAAAAATGGGTCTTCAGGTAAAACCTCCAACTGGTATCTTCTTTGTCCAGTCATAACCATGAATTTTCATGTTAGAGGGACATAGATCATCATTGGACAACCCCATATTCTAGAGTGTCCAGGTCAGGATGAGGTTGATCCCCAATCATATGTGGAAAATACAATGAAAACCCTCCACAAAATTGAAATAGCGAGTGATGTATAACATGGAGATGTTCCCCTGTATGGGAGAACATTAATATTCTATAGAGAAATATATAATGTCCTGATATTATACATGCTCGACTGCCTCATCATCGAAGGATTCAGTGTCCGCTACCTCTATCTCAAACAATATGAGGCTTCTTAAAGCTTTATAAAGGGATTCATGCATGTATATTGACATGAAAAGATCCTCTAGGATATAAATATTCACAGAAATGATGGAAATATGATTAATATTATAATACATGTGTGCCAAAAGAGATTTTCAACAAGAAAATAGGTCGTTCTGTGGTTGGATGTATGACTGGACCTTTTGGTTGAACAGGCGGCTGACTGATGCTGAGAATGTCCCACTGCTCACTTGTCGAAACACATAGAGTGACTATTGAATGAGGGGTAGATGAATGATTCTGATCCGCAACATAAATTGGCTGAAAAAATAGTGACTATTGAAGATATTTCTGATTAAGTATCACAAAAGATGGTGATGTCGGTTCTGGTGAAATAAGATGAGAAGGATACGCATGATAATCTCTATGCTTGGCATGTCGTCTAGTTTTAGTGGAATGCCTAGTTTGGTGGTAAGCACTAACCAATTCATCCCTGATACTCATATAATGATATCTCTTTCCACATTGTCATCGGCTAGGAACATTGGGAGGATCCATATGATGTTATTTATCATAGGGAACCATATAGGTTTTTACAACCTCCATCTAATTAACAAAAGCGTACCCTAGATCATCACTTCAAGAATCCTCCATTGCAGGATGGATCCCAGGGGAATTTTCTAACATCGAGTGAATCTAATAATCAAGACTATGGGATGAAGATGGAATCAATGAGAGACATTTTTTCCCTTGCGTTCTCGACTCCTTCCCTTTCGAGTAGAGGTGGAATGAGATTTTTACTAAGAAGTAGTAGATATGGCTAACATGGGGACTTATGAGGGATCATGTTGATTCAAACGTGTAGTTATTGTACCATGAGAGTGTGATACTACCTAAATATCCATCCATTCTTCATATTTTTGGCACCCGAAGTTATGAACATGCTGCCAAACACCTTCATCAATACTTTTGTAGTCAGGTTGTATGTATACACCTTGAAACTGTCCTGGGGTTAGACCTAACCTAACTAAAGGAGTATATATGTTTACTTCTATCCGAGAAGAGGGGTCTTTGAGCCTTTCCCTAACAGGGGTCTACAGGATCATGTTAAGGAGGTGCATGTCAATTGTCTCACCTATATGGGGACATCACGTTACATGGGGAGCCTGCAGATTCTGAGTGGTCACTGCTAGGCTAGAGGATATGCCTAAGGTGGAAGGATCTGGATGGTAGTAGTGGTGTCTCCACTGGTAATTAATCCAATGACCTGTGGCCTTTATTTGTGATACTACAGCGGGCTTGACCATAGTGTCTCTTCTCACTAAAACAACAAGAAGAAATTGATGTGTCTTCTTTTCCTATTGCAAGGATTCCTCTAGCCACTGGAAATTGTCATAAAAATACCAAAATACCCATAGGTTGTTCTATGTGATGAGAGAGGTGACCAATTCGTTCTTGTCATTCCACTCACACATTGTTAGCAACTTCTCCTGAGTCAGTGACATTTCAATGGTGTAGGTGAGGGCTTTCCACCTGGAGACAATGTTCGCAACGTGCTCATCATGCCTCTAAATTCACAAGAAGTGGTATTCAATACTCGTCTTATGAGTGACGATACTGAAATGGAAAATAAACTTCCTAATAAAATCGTCTCAATGAGCTACTGATCCAATGGATATCTGGATGTAGTAGAAAATCATGGGCCCTTCCAATTTTGTACAAAACACCAGATTTTGGTGGCCTACTACTACGATTGAGTTTACAGAATGGGTCCACACGTTGAGATGAAGTGGGATAGATGCTACTGTAGATCACCCATCCCATTAAAGGGGTAATAGGTAGGATTTCCAAATATAGGGGGTGATTTCATATCATCCACCCATGTCAGATGTGGCTTGACATTAAGATGAATTTACACAATTCGAGTTTCCAAATCCTTGATGCAGGAAATGAGTGCTACCATTGGATCATATGAGTGGGGATTCCAGTCATGATGATAATACATGACCATCAGTGTGTTGGAAGGTTCTTCAACTTGATTAGTAGGCCCAACGGCTCATGGAGCAGCGGGTAGGATTAATTTTGGAACTGTTAGGGGAACAACCTGTGGAGCGGTTAGGGGGATGTGAGCTGGGTCGTGAAGGTTATTGCGCAACTCAGGTAGATTTGGTGATGCATATTTCCCCTTATTACCATAAACTCCAAATTCCACCCTATCTACATGGTCATGATGGTCAAGGTCAGTTAGAGGCAGCATAATGGGGGAGGGTGTACTTACCCCTGCTTCCCTGGTCAAGGATTACCATAGTCTGGTGGTTTTTCCGCATCAAGGTCAACAAGAAGTTCATAGACCAAAATTTTATGTTCCAAAAGATATTGATGAAATTCGGCCTTTTACGAGCTCATCATCCCTCATCAGAATTGGGCCAGATGGGACAGTGGGATTGATGGCCTAATGATACACTTTTTCCTTATTAGGATTCCGACAGAGAGAAAATGACTCTGAAGGTTGAGGAATCCCTAGTAAATTTATCTACTAGCGAGTAACCCTTTACAATGGATTCAATAGTTGTTGCATACCCTCACCCACCACATGATAAGTTATATTGAATCAGTTGTAGTTTGTTCTATCACTCTGATTGGACATCCAAGTTAACATTGGTTGTAACTGAAGTCATATCCTCAATATTACATGGCATGTCGGGTTGGATCCAGAAAGAGTAGAAATTAAGGGATGCATACTTCCCCCAAACAATGGATCTAGATGTGGTGGGATGACTCCTTAATAATCCTACGGAGCACATTAATTTACCAGTCGCCTCTTTGCTGTAGGTTCTAATGAAGACCATGAGACTCAGTGCACTGGACCACAGGAAGTGCAACCAAATTGACCATGCGACATTATGGGCCAATATCATCAATTAGATCCATACTCTTAGGGTATGACCCAATCCAATGAATGAGACTGATGTGCATTGCCCAAAGGGTTTTTCATAAGCATGGAACCTCCACATGAGTAAAGGATTCCAGCATACAAGAAGTTTTTGGCAGCAACCGAGCATAACATCTCTATGATAAGGTACGCTGAATGGATGTCCCACAAGATTCATGGCTCCGATTTGGGATTCGGCAGGTGGATTCCCCATTCACTGACTGTGGGGACTGAGTGACCAGTAACGACACTAAAGACAACCATTGTGATGTTAGACAAGGCGATGGAGAATATGACGAGGGATATTACAAGACACCACATCATGGGATGTCTTATGAATAATTAAACGATTGTGCGACCACATCTTGGTAAGAAGAAATAGCGACCATTACTTCTCGTATAGGGGCTGCATGTTCTAATTGTGGTTCATGGGGATGTGTACCCTCTAGTTGTCCCCAGAAAAACTCTTTCCGATATCTGGTTGAGGAAGAGAATGATCCCATTGAAGATAGAGATGATTTCACAACCATTCCCTAGAAAGAGGACAAATCTTCGTCCTCCTGGATGTATCTTCATAGGTAGTTGGAGATCCAGTGGGACTCATTTTTTGGATGAATTCATCTTATACACATTGTATCATCACTGGCGCCGACACCAAGGATTGATGGGAGGGTTCCATTATCAAATCACACTATATCTCAGAGTCTGAAAAGCTTATGGGTTTAAACACAGATTGAAACATCTCAATATTCTATCATTGGTAGTGGTGACACTCCTTCATTCCCTGATATGGTTTTCAGAACATGGTTGTTTTTTGATACGAGGTGGACCTTCGGTCGCAACATACTAGGGTTGAGAGTAATTCCGACTGGATGAGTCAAGGTTTGAGGAGTACCCAAAAAAATGTCAAAGGTAACATTGGGAGGGCCATTATTTCCACTATTTGGCACGCTATTGGAATCACCGAATGAAGTGTTGGAGTGGGTAGGACCTCCACCGGAGTTGGTGAGAGCATGGGTAGTACTTCCATGATTGTTTCCCATAGTAGTGATGGTATGAGGGGGGCCTTTGTAGTGGTCAAACATAACATGGGGGAGACCTCCGCGTTGGATGCCAATAAAGTAATTTAGACTTACAAATATCTATATTTTGGAAGAGGAGGACCTCCATATATTCTGACAAGAACATGTGGAACACATCCACGCTTATGGTCGACTATGAGAGGATGAACTTCACATTAGTGAACTACAGAAGTTGGAATAAATCCATACATAGGAACACGGGTGTGAAAAAACCTTAGTGTTAGATTTCAATGCGGTTGGGAGGGCCATCGTTCAGATTGACGGTGGAATGGGGAGAAAATCCATGCCAAGATTAGGAGTAGGCAGGACCTGTGCTCTCATTGATGGAGGTAGAGAGAGGACCTCTGTGCTGGATGCCATCACCATGGGTCGGCCCACAGCGAGTACTACCTATAGTGGCGACCAAGTGTGACGTCCCAAACTACATGTCGAGCGGTTGAGTCCTCGATCTGGGCCATGCATATATATACTCTTTTTCTACATAAATAGGATAATAGTTTATCCAACATTGACATACCTTATTTCCTTTGTGTAATGGAGTGAGTATCCAATGTATTCTAGGGAGAGTCTCCTTAAACGGTTGTAGTTTTGTGTGGGGAGCAATGGCCCCATGCGTGGCCCTTTGGGGTGGTGGAAATGAGGAGGTGAAGAACCCTCTAGGCCGCATCATTCCATATCTAGAGTTGGGATTATATATTATTTCTCAATCATTTGAATGAGGTCGTTGATCACCCTCCTCTAAGATGGTGAAATGGGGTATGGGTTTCCAACAACCATTGATGTGAAATTAATTGTATAAGGGATGGAGACACACAACATTGTCACGTTGGTGGTTACCTGACTACTATATCGATGGGTGGGTGGTGATCAGTTTCCTGACATAGTATTTTGCATCCCACAAAATAAGAAAATTCAATCATTAGCACTGAAAGGAGGAAATAAACAATAAGTGCCAAAGTGTTGTTCCATTTACCAAGATTGGTTAGAAGGATCCATACTGAAAACATCCCAGAACGGGATTCCCAACATTAAGCTACTCCAAAATATGGTGAGTTTCATGCTAGGTCCACTATATTCTTGGTAAAACATGGATCTATATAGTTGAATCCGGGGACTCAATAATCAACTGATGTCTCAAATGTTACTAATCTCCACCTTGAATAGATGGATTTCACAATGGGTTCATTATTTCTGTTTCAGACACCTTCACCGAGGAACGTATCCACCTGTCAAGGATGTGTTGGTTGTTTCCCTATATTCCTTCATTCCCAAGGTGGGAGACATCTATTTCTTATTCAAGGATGTTTTCTCCTTGATCGAAAACAGATGTTGGGATGTTTGTTTCCCTTTTCATGGATTTGTCCCCATAATTTTTCACCCAGTCTCTGTCTCCCTTAAATATTAATACATTGTTCATGAAACTCATTCTCAGTGTCATATCATCATGAAAACCGATTAATTAAACTTCTTATTTTAGGAAATTCCAAGGGGTCAAGTCAGGGAAGCAACCTTTTATAAAGGAATTATTCATGTTGGACATAGGTGGGGTGTATGGAGACTAAAACAATGATGTTTCATGGTTTTGCCTTCTTAAGAAATGACTTCTCAAGGGCACGGAATATTAAGGCCTCCCACATCGAGTGCCGGGAATTAAAATCCAAAGTCATGTCCCTGAGGGTTTCCTTAGCCTCCCATGATTGACACATGGTATACAGTGAGTTTATGATCTTTTGGAGACAGATCAGAGTGATCAAAACACTAATGGAAGTGGATCATATGGGTACATCCTTAATATGGATCTCCATAATGGTTTACCATATGGGAGGATTCTAATGACCAATGAGGACGAATATGGGCTGATGTGCCTCATAATGGGAAGATGTATCACCATGAAGGATGATATGAACACCTCTAAGGTTAGATCATTGAAATAAAACCCCATAAAGGGGGACACAAAGGATTACCATTGGCTAGGATTGAACCTATGAAAGGCTTCTAACGTACCATGTGTTGAATATACGTTTAAAACCCCACATCGTTCGAATGGTTATACATGGAATTGGGGTGTATACAAAGGACATCGACCCAGGGACAAACGTGGGATTACGCATGGGTAGCGGCCCATCGTAGGAGGGGAAATCTTAGTAATATGGTTAAGGATATTGTGGGGTATATGCATGGTCATATACCCTGGTTCCACTAGGAGAATCAATGGGGTGAATGGCATGATCTCATAGTGATGTGGCGTCCCGGGAAAGAATCAGGATATATGATGGATAGTTGAACAAAGAGGATGGGTGGAATGGGATGGAATTGACATGAAGATGGTAGAAATGTTTGGATTGTACCTTATAGAGGCTTATTACATATATCTATGGAAAGGAATCAATTTCCACAAAGTTTGGAGGGGGGATGGGACACATGAGGAGGTGGCCAGTGAGAATGGATCCATGGATGGGACCCCAAGGAAGTAGAAACTCCGGGCTGGGACAGGACCTTCCCGAAACACAGTGGGCACAAAAGAGAGACCATGATGGGACATGAGGGATGGTATTGAACCTCAGTGATTCGTACTACATATCTCCATGGCATGGAATCAATATCCATTTTTTAAATAATGGGATAATAGAATCATTTTGTACTCAAAGAACAGCCACCTGAAGACATGTTGGGGCTTATAGGTAGTTAGCAACCCATGTGTCGTTCTAAAATAACTAATGGGTGGTCCATGAATGTAGGCCCTAGTAAAGGGGACACCAATGATTACCAATATTTGTGGTTGAACCCCAGAGAGGCTTCCTATGTACCCTAAGTAAGAGATTGGGATCCAAACCCATGTAGTTCATGTAGTTTTACAATTATACATCGTTAAACCTCAAGGAGAATCACTACGTGCCTTGCCTAGGAGACATGGATGAAAACCCACATTGTTTGAAAGAATATTTTTTAACGTCATGCATGATGGAAGGGGCATTCTATTTAAATTCATGGGGGATGATAGTGAAACAACCTGAAGTGTTCGAAACCAATGGGTGACATTCTTGAACCTCATAGAGGCTTCCCACGTACCATCCTTGGAAAGGGAAAGAATGAAGGTTCACATAGTTCAGTCTTTTTGGGAGATGGGGCATACACACTATTGAGTCCATGTAAGTATTCCATTTTCGGTGCTTACTCTAAGCCTACATGAGTCATGCTCGGTATACGAAACAGGAGGAATCAAAGACCTGATGTTCACGACATGAATGGTGCATCTGTAGGAATATAATAGGGCTTACACATGGTTAGAAGCCTAGGGAGATAGATATTGTGACATACTCTAAGATGGTGTAATGAGGGAGATAATTCCCAAAGTGATAGGGAAGAGGTATTGAAGGTCCCTATACATGTATCTCCTCAGGCCTTTGTGCATGGAAGCAGAGATGAGGTTCAAGGATGCTACTTTCCGCCAGAAAGGCTAGGGGATTACACCAAGATGGTTTACCTTCCCTATAGATAGAATTCATTCCATGTATGGAGTATCTCATTCCATGTGAGGAAGATCTCACTCCCGTTGAGTGCAGTGGAAATTGAAAATGTCTATGATAGGGCACCCCATGTATATTGCATAGGGTAAGGCAACAATTTAATGTCAGGTGATGGGCACGAAGGTTCATTTCAGTTTGACATCCTGCATCTTGGATGATGAGGAATCACTCCCCATACCTAGGAAATACATAACCAGTACACATTAATTCTTGGTGAAGGGAATGTCCCAATAATTTCGTATGGAGATGGGGTTGTGTAGTGATCTATTATAGGGATCACGTTAGTGTGGTTGTGAAATGAATAAAAAGTCGTTAGCGTGCCAATGCCAATAATCATGTGGATATGCAGCAGAATATGATGAACATCGCAATGGACATTGAAATCACATCGTACAAACCTGGAGAACCACATGGGAGGTTGTTTTGTGAAGAAAATGGGTTCATAAGAAGGTACCTCACGAAACTCTGGTGCTCCACAAATTAGAGAGACTCTGCAAAGGGGTGTGCTTCACGAAGTGGAAATTCCTAGCATAGTCATGGATTATCCTTACATATGATGTGTTATTTGAGAAGTGGAAGGGAATTTACAAAGTTTGACTTCATGGAGCAGGGGTGCCTTGAAAATTTTAGCATTATAATATGATGTAAATCACAATGCACATTGATCCTACCTTAGCATGGGGTCTATATGAGAATGGAAGGTATTTCATGATGAATGAGTGCATTGTAAATACCCATGTTACCGTAGGAATATCCTTCCTCTGCGATGGAACATGAGCTTCATGATGGGAATCCCTGCTTGATGAGGGGGTTGTATTTGAGCTAAGGGATAGGTTTTTCGCAATTCTCAAATACCATGAACAGCCAATTTCTCTCAATTCTTCCTAGAGCATAACGTGCATAACGATTTGAGAGCTAAGAAGGAGAATGGTTTGGGTATTTGTCCTTTGGGTCTTGGTGAAGCCTAGAATTTATAGTCTAGCGGTGGGATAAAGATTTAACTTTTCTCTGCAAATCCCCTTATGATTTTCCATCGATGGAGGCTTGCGCCAAGTTTTTCATAACCATGGAGTTTACCGACATCTCCTTCGTGTAGAATACACCTCATTCATTCCCTCTATGATTCTCGTAAAGGATTCCATCAATTTCCATGGAATAACATAAGTGATAATGTTACATTTTTAGAGCAATGACTTCTATAATTTGCATCATAACCATAGATTCTTCTGCCTCAGTCCTCGACGGAGAATGCAGACATGAACAAGACATTGGGATGGCATGCTGTTGAAGGAATTCCCAAAGTTTCATTGTGAAGAAGCCCCTTTGGAATTTTTATTATCTTTGTGTATTTTTAATTTTCACACATTTTGGCCCCAAAAATTTTGTTTCATGCAAAAAAATGAATGTAATCATTCTAGTATGAGTCTACTAGGGATATCTCGACTCGTACATGAGTGGGGGAAAGATATTGAAGGTTGAATGAGACCTACGGTGGATGTTTTGGGGTGACCATTACATTTCAAATTTTAAATGGGATTGAGTGAGGACCTAGTATTATTTAGTTACTATATAAATATTATGATCACATGTGTTGGGAATGTAGATGGGGGGAGTGGAGATAGATGATGTTTGCAGGGTATTTTTGTTGAGTTGGTGAAATTCAACAAGTATTTATGGAATGACCATAGTAGGTGTGTTTGGGGATAGTGATAGGCTTCATCTTGGTAAAATTAATGGTATGTTACAAAGGGGTTGTGTACCTCTAGTGTAAGATGGTTGGGATGGGACACAATAGTTGGGGGTGGTCTTAGATGATATTATAGAAATGAATGGATGTGTAATGCTTATTCCCACCTCATGTTTGGTGTTTTTAGTGGAAATAATTATCATAAATGAAGTCATAAATGAGTGAGGTCAATTTAATCATTGTATTTAAATTGATGGTATAATTTTTTTTCAGATGGTTTCTATTATGAGGATAGACACTAATACATGTTCATGTCGATATGGATATTCGAGAAATGTGATTCAGAGTATGTCAAGTATGTTGTGGAAGTTGATTCTTGATTTGGGTGGTATTACTTCGATAACAGTGGTTCTAAACCCTAGAATATGATATATAGAACTATTATGTATTAGCAGTTAGCTGATGATGTTATTGTAGTTTTGGGATGGAGGGACTCAAGTGATCTACATTCGGGTGAATTGGATATAATGGAAAGCGTTTGCATCAGTTCATTCAAATGAGTTCCCTCAGAGTTTTGGTTTGATTTTGGATATATGGTTATGGAATGTGATAATCATGACATTTTTTTTGGAATAATTTATGTTAAGAAATGTTGTTGGAAGATCTATGTGTTTTACATCAATTTATATCGAGAGTTGGTAACTGTTTGACTTTTAGATATAGAGTAAAATGGTGACCTTGAATTTGGGTCATTATTTGCGAAGTGGATCAGGCTAAAGGAGTACTGATTGTTTAAAATATGATGGTATGATGTTTTGTGTGGAATTTCACTGTTCCATGAAGAAGATAGAGTTTCATATGTTTCCCATATGAGTTCTAGTAGCTTGATATTATTAAATTCACCATTCCATTTGAAGAGTACGTATATCCTAATATTGATCATAGTGAGAAAGAAATCTGGTGTCCGACTATATATATATTTTTTGTTTTATTGATGTATGTTAATGATCATGTGGAAACATGGGAATGAGAGTTGGATGCGTGGGCTTAGTGGACCAATCTATTGAATGAGGATGCTTAGTGATCCTCAAGAAGATAGGATTGAGGATGATTCATTATAAGGTGGGGAGATTGTGAGATCCCAACTCCATGGTGTTATTTAATTTTTTAATTTTTTTTGTTAACCCCATATTTTTTGTTAATTAAATTTTCACCTGGTTTATGAGGGGCCTAGGATTTTTTTTAGGGATCGGGACAAAAAATAAGAAAACTTTGTAAATCTATGCATGGAGCATGATTAAGAAAAATGTGCCACATCCATAGGAAAACCATGAAACCTTTGAAAATGGAATTATTAATGTTTGGCACATGGCTATTTAAATCATGTGAATCTCATAATGTAACCACACGACCTCAATTCTAATAGATAGTGGATTACACATGGTTTTTACATAGTTTGGATGACCATGTTGGTCAACCATGTGACACATTAATGGTTGGAAATAGTACAATTTTACCATTTCAATATATTCATGTTCTACATGATTTTTCCTCTAATACATTCACCATCAACCCATGTGACAAATCGAGAATCACAATTCCTTCGAAGGCTCTATTTACCTTGTTTCTTGGGGGTTCGAAGAAATAGTAATATTAGATCAATGGTCCAATTAATTCAAATATCCATATTGCTTCTTTTTCTGGTTTAGGACATGAATCTTGGGTTACCTTCTTTCAAATCCCTAAAAACTCTTTTATCCAACAGATATCAGTTTTATTTTTTAGGGATTTATTGAATTAGGATCCATGTACATGATTATGAGTTCATTCATCATCATATTTGAAGTAGGTGGTCTACACATTATATCCCATAGTCGATTTTTGTGCATGTTTGGTTGTGTTCTAGGTATTTCTATTATTGTGTTCAATATCTAATTAATGATATTTTGTATATAGTTGGTCCAAGTGTTGATTTAAACCCCTCATGATCCCCTGGGAGCCATGGGGCATGATTGGACCAATTTGGGGATAGCCATGGGTTCACCAACATTCCTAAACAAAGTTATTCAAAATATTTACGTTATATTCATTGTGTGATAACATAAATCCCATGATGATCATTTTAAATTAATAAATTGAGTTGAAATAAGAAAATTGATAAATATTTCAATATTTGGATAATGGTATTAGGGGTCATTTGGTTAATTGTTAATGATTTTTTGCGCTATGAAATGTAAAAGGGAAAATGGTTGATTGTCTATGTCTTATGAATAACCAATTTATTAATTGGGTTAGATGGGATTATGTTAAATGGGTTTTAATTATGTTACAAATTCCTAATAGGGTTAACGCATATGAAAATGGTTAACATGTTAAATGGTTAATTACATGGGAATAGTGTAATGTTTCAAATTAGATTTCATATGTGATTTAAGGAATATGATAAATAAGTTAACATATAGGATTTTTTCAATATGGTAAATGGGTCAATGTATGGGAATTATTTAATATGCTTGGAGAGTTATCCATAAGAAATAGAAATGGGTAGAATGGTATAATGTATTGTAATTGAAGAAAATTGTCTAAGGAATATGAGTTATTAAATATACTTAAGGGTTTAATTCATGAGAAAGAGAATTTGGGTAAAATGAAATTTAATGGAAATGGAAAATGTGTTAATGGGTTATCAAATAGTATTGATTACCATATTGATGGTTGTGGAATATGACTGCTATTTGAATTGTCTATGTTTGGATGTGATATGGTTTGTGTGTGGTGAATGGATAAATAAGCATGTGAACATGGAATTGTAGTATAGGGTATTGACATAAGGTTCTATACCCACATGTCGAGTTGGAATGAGACATTAAATGCCACACCAAAATGAATAGGTTAGAGAAGTGGATAATAGATCTATCCCCCTAACAGATGTATTCCACTCAGACAGAGGCTTCGAAGTGAAGATAAGTGTTGATGTAGTGTGTTTATACCTAGTGAGAGATGGACTTGACCAATTCCCTAATGCTTAGTGATTGATTTATTTAGACCCATGTGAAGATTATATATATTTAAAACACAAGGAAAACATGATGAAAATGCATTATTTAAAAACTATTGTATAATATAAACAAATGGTACTAATGATAGAAATGGGTTAATGTAAATATTGTTAACCAATGATACACGAGTTGTACTTGGTTCTTTTGACATTTATTTATTACTTGGATGCTCTATCTTTTTATGCTGGATATTTTGTAGGAACCATTGGTGGTGTCATAGAGAATTGTACTCACACCATTCTTGGGTAACCTTTGGGATCCTGAGTATACTTTTTGTTTCTAGGTCTAGATAAGGGCACGAGCCCAATTCTAGAGAGTTGAGTCAAGAATAGGGTATGCATGTATGACGATCCAGACATGGAGTCAAGAAATTTTTTGGATTCTACTATTGTCTTAATTATAGGTTCCATCACATTTATCATTGTTAGCTTGACATTAAACAATTATTGTTGTTTTTTGGTTTGAACCCAATTTATGGAGATGTTTGGATATATATGTTAATTTTTTATTAAAAATTATTTCCAATATTTATATTGTAAACTATTATTGCGTACTTAGGTAAAATAGGGTATAGTCTCACCATGTGGCTTATTAAACCCCCATATCTAATCAAAAACCAACGGCATATGGGGAGGCACACAAGAGGAAAAGTGATGACCTGTATAAGAGAACTGGTTTAGTGGATTCTGGGTTAGGGAAGTTACTAGATCCATCTACCAAAAACAAAACAACATCGCATAATCTACATTATAATGGTCAACCCGCCAATTTGAGGTGTAGAACTCAAGGATATATATTTTACATTTTGAAATAGATGACAAATTTTCTCACAATGATAACGATCTGGGATAGTCATTATTTTTTATAAGATCCCATGAAGATTGTTAATTAGGACCTCTAATGTAATTGTGTGTTTGATTTAGAATTTCATTCTTTACCACAATTTCTATCATAGTTATTGAACAATATGAATAAATTTATGGTCACATTACACCATTTTGGATCTTAGGGATGTAAGAAAATGATTATATTTGAAGTGATCTGATTGAAAATGTTTATGGGAATAATGTAATATTAATTTGGTCACTACAACATTTGGGATATAGTGATGCTAATTTATATTGTATAATAAAAACCATTCTTAGATATGGAAAGTGTGATAAAAACTCTCTTTGAAATATCAAAATCATTGAATATATCTGATAGTTGGTGTCTAACATCATGTTTATGGTTATCCAGCCTTACACAATATATTATATCATACATAAAATACCTTGTGTAAAATATATCTTTTGTTGTTTCCATCATACAAATAAGTCAAGAAATACTCCTCCAATAAAAATAATTTAATTTTATGTTGGGATAGCACCCCCATGGAATCTTGAAAATCCAAGTATTTTGAGTTTTTATTATATAAAAGATAATGAAAAATAAAATAAAATAGGGGGACATAGTTTACCACATAAAACTATTGAGGCAAAAATCCATAAAACACATCTATCTTCAAAATTATTTTTTATGTATTTACTATGAACAATATATAGAAATTGGATCTATAACTAGGGAACCACCATTGTTTTATGTAAAAAATTCCTAGGATTATATAATCCAATTTATGCAAGTTGTAATTGCCCCATTAGGATTAAAAAATGTCACACATTGGGATATCAATGCCTCAAAAAATTATCCTTCTTTCACCATTGAGAAAACATGGTATTCTCATTCCACCATTTAAAATTTTAAAATTAAACTATACCATCAAAAAACTAAAATTTTCTCTATAGAACCTACTTAAATATCAGATATCAATATTTCTAATAACATCATTGATTGTGATGGATAATTTTTGAACATATAGAGTTTTCTCGATCATGATGTGCATGTGATGTCACTATCCGAAACAATAACGGTATTCATTTACTTAAAAAGGTAAAAATATTATTATTTATTTTCAAAAAACCTAGGGGATAATTTTATTGAATTTGATATGGGTAATGAATAAGATAACGTTATAGATACAATGCCATATTTTGATGATGTAGGATATACTGGCATTGATGAAATAAAACAAGTAAATAGTTTTATAAAAAAGAATATATCAAAAAAAATTATGATGGATGAAATTTATATATAGGAGTAAGATATGCATATCTATTTAATGAAGCAACATAGTTAATTTTTCAATAGGAAGTACACAGTTGTGTTAATGATGGTTCTTGATGTCAACTCCCATCATCAGGGCATTTCATACAATCATCAAGGATTCATGTAGGATTCAAGATGACTAAATCAATCAAAATAAATTACTATATGGAAAATTTTGATAATAATTTCAATTTCTACTTTATTTGATAGGTTTGATACTTGAAATAGCGTTACAACGTCATCATAGTTATTAAACATAATAGTAAAATCATCATCTTCCGTGATTTTATGCAATTCAACTAACATCTTCATAAGAACCATTAAATGGTTTCTGTTATGGATCTTCTGATTGGGTAGACTACAGTTCCCTAATATCATTCCTTCATATATTTTTTATCATGGTAAAAACAAATTTCTGTTCTCTTTAGACATTATAAAGACTTTTATTTTAAACAATCTCAATGAATATTCATCTATCAGGTGATTTTTTTCAGTTTTAATATTATTTTTTCCACTTACCAATATTTCATGAATCATATTTTAAAATACCTTTTCAAATAAAAATGAAATGTAATGCTACTGATCCTGGGGTTATCGTGGAATCACTATGTTCATCACGCCCACCACCATAAAAACCTCATCATGTTATTGTAGTCAAACATGATAATGAAACATAAAATGTGTTCCTTCATAGAAAAGTTATGGATATTTGATGGTTTTGTGGAGTGGCGCCATGGAATCTTGGTTGAAATTAAGTATACAAGTCCAATACATACAATGGAACCTTTTTGAAGATGAAAAGAGATGAGAGGGATTTAATGATTATATAATTTCATTTTTTGTTTCATTGAAATTTTTCCCATAAAAAGACTCACATTCATGAGGGTTATGATGAACAAAGTCTCTTATCAATAGAGTGATGATTTTCTTGAAACAATTAAAAACACTCTGTGAATTTTTTAATTGTCCAATTTAATAGAAATAAAATTATGTAATCCACCAATACACTATCTTCCCAATATGAAAATACTTATTTGATAACATCATGAAATGAACAATGGTGTATGTAATGAAAATAGTATCTACTATCCATTCAAAAAATGAAATATATCAGGACTCGATATTATAATATATTGAATAAAATCATTGCACAATTATTCGATGTGAAACTAAATAGGCACTATATACTACACCATGAGGTCTTACATATCTTTCATACCATCCCATTATGGTGAATTATCAAAATCCCATTGTTAATTGGGATTCCACCACGATGAGAGTTCATCCGATAAAATATATGGCATATAATTTTTATCACATAAGGTAAACCTAGGGAAAGAGACACCAATCTCCTTAAAAGAAATGATTCCATGGGAAACATGATTTTAAATTTCAATTATCAAAATAAAGGTGACTTTTATTCCACTTATACTACAGAAAATAGGAGTTATGTTTTGATAGAGCCTCTTGAAGTCCAAATAAAAATTGAATTAAAAATCAGAATCTCAGTAGAGTTATTTTGGGTAATTTTTATTTCTCATAAGATAAAATTTATTCAATATTAATTTAGGATTTGTGGAGGCATCACCAACCACATGGAATAATTCCAATCCCCCATCTCATTCTAGTAACTACCCATGTTGATACATATAAACCTTCTAAATTTAAAAGATGATTTTTAAATGGGAGTCAAATAAATTATTGATATAAATTCCATCAAGATGTATGAACTATCCATTATAATCAGATATTATATGGAAAAAATGGTTGAATTTACATTATAACTACCACAGAATCAGGTCCACAAGTTATGTAATTCCCATGATGATTATGGAATCCCTATTTTTTATTACGTTACTTTTCACTACATTTTATTAGCAGATGATCTTTAAATATTACTGTCTTAGAAAAAGGTACATAATACATGAAAACCTAAGGAATTCATATAATACTATTATGAGACATCATTATATTTTCATCCTTAGTACAATTAGTGCATCTTATGTCCTGAGGATATACATCAAAGGAAAGAGTGAGCAGAAGTCCCAGTAATGGTAAACAAGGTAAATAGTTTACTTGTGATATCACTAAAAACATGATGAAATAAATAATGCATGAACAACAAAAAAAGTGAAATATCATAATAAGAATAAAATGAAAAATAAAATTAAAGTTTGGAAACCAAATCTAATGTATACATTCGTAATCATATCTCAAGGGTCCATCCCAATGGTGTCATAAAAAATATCAAGGTTATTCACCAAGGAATCATCAATCTTGTTATCTCGAGAGAATAATTTCATTACCCAATGTAGTGGGGTTCTATCAAGGGGGAAATTAATATGCATTTAAATTCATGTGATACACATATATCATAATCCAAGATTTCTTCAATAATCCAAATAAAATAAAATAGATTGGATTGATATCAAAATCATGGCATTTTAAAAAGTGGTAAAAACATTATAATTATGTTATAAATAACACACGGAAAGGAAATGAGGGTTTTATGTATGTAAATTACAGAATAAAATTAATCATTTTTATGTCTTGATGAATAACAATGGATATGAAAGCGTTTAGATTATTCATATAAGGTAACAATAATTTCTTGCGATAAAGGGATAGATTTTGAGACAAATATTATGCGGCATAAAAACTATGAAACATTGTGTTGGAATATATTATAATGTCAGGAAAAAATGGTATCCCATTCTTGAATGACTCATAATATAGTAAAGGGACAAAATAAAATAAAAATATGAACATGTTATGGTAATTTTGAAGATATACTATATAAAAGAGAACTTGAAAGGAAAATAGAAATTTTATTATTCTAATACCATGAAGAGTAACTTATAAAAATATATGATATGGACCTTGGGGGATTGAAGACACCTGGGAGGAAATAATATATTAAGTTCATGGATAATTATTTTTGAATGAATAGAAATGATGGAATTAGAGGGTGTTTATAGGAAAAGTGAGGGGTTTTTTTTAATTTCAAAGGAAACCTCATTAGTTATATTAGAAAACCCATTGGATTTTTGTTGGTATTTTCCCATGGTAATGGAATCCTCAGACACCTCATAACATATATTTATATTTCAGAGTATACCCAAATTATTACATCATTATTACATCATTATTACATATCCTTGATCTCATTAATCCCACAGAAAACTCAAAACTGTATTTTTACTATTCCCCAAAAAAATTAACCATTTCACAAACATCCTAAAAATTCACTAAAACCGTTTCTCGAATTTTAGAATTAAAAATATAACTCCATTTTATAATAAATAATTTTATTTTTAATTAAAATAAATAAATTTTAATACTAATAATAAAATAATAATTTCTTAATCATTTGTTTACTTGCACTGTAATATAATTTTATCACATTACAACATAAGATGACTAAAACATATTTATACCTCCTTAGGTGAGGTTACTTTTCCATTGGTCAAATTAACATTCATTAGTGTAAAATTAATTTTCCAATGGTTAATGTTACTATTCATTAATAAATTATTTTGATCTTATTGGACCACATTTTTCTCTTTAATTACAACAATGTATGTCCGATTTTTGAATATAATATCACAGAAAATGTTATTTAGTAATCAATTATGTATTACTGTAAAAAAAACTATTCATAAAATATTATTCATCAAAATAAATTAATCATCAAATAGAAAAAAATTCAACTTCTCAGAAAACACCTAAAAATTCATCCAAGATTAATTTTCGACAATTGAAATTTAGAGATGATTTTTATTTTACCATAATAATTCTCTATGTATGAGAAATCTCTCAAAATTAAAATAATTACTTCTAAAATCAATTTATCAAATTTGAATTAATTAAAAATATATTTTATTAAGAAAATATATTCTTAAAACATAACTAATGAAATAATAATTGTATTTATAACATGGTATCACACAAAGTAACTAAGGACCTATTACATAACCCCTTATAACACCCATATAAGACCAAAGAGTAAGGTGTGAAATGGTGATAAAATCTTGGAGAGGCTCTGAAAACATTGCTCGAATGGTGATTTCTATCAACATGATCTTCTCTCGTAGGTTATTCTATTCGAGATTAACACGTTGAATTTCATCTTAGGCTTTGTCCATAGAAAATACAAAAAATTCCGCCTCCTTCCCAGGATCCGACAAATGAGCTTTATATGGCACTATTCTACTAGTTGAGGCCATAAAATATTCTTTCTACAATAATAAACATTTTCATTTCTATTTATAATCAATAATGAAAAATATAATAGTATAGTTTCCAATGGTCCTTTTGACCAACATTTATATAACATTCATAACCCAATAGTATCATTTCAATTATACTCACTTCATTAATAAAGGGATGTATATTTTTTTAGTATAAAAAAAATATGAGATAAATTTTTAAGAAATAAATATTCTTCATAATGTTCAGTTCATTACATTATCCCCCAATACTAAATTTTTTACCCTAAATTTTGACACTTACACTTCGAAGAGAAAATGTGTTAGTACATCTAGCATATAGTCTCCTCCAGTTCCCACATGGATTATTCATAATTGTGGTTTCTACACAACTCTTTAACAAGGTGTGTTGTTTTTTTGTATAGAAATTTGTCTCTACGATCAAAATTCCCCACCTCCTTCTCCACACAAGGAAGGTCTGGTTCTAGTTGCACCACCGTAGGATTCAGTACATGTGAAGGTTCAGAAATGTGCTTTATCAAGAGGGATAAAGAGAATATATGTTTAACATGATATATATTTGGAGGATGTTCTAGCTAATAGGCCATTGATCCTATGCAATCAAGGATTTTATAGGGGCCAATGTACCTATGGATGACGTTCCATTTATTTTGAAACCACATTACTCTCTTCCATGGAGAAATTAAAAGGAATACCATGTCATAAACATAATACTCCATGTACCTTCGATGGTTGTCGGCACAGATCTTCTACCAACTCTGAGTAGCATGAATGTGTTGTTGGATTTCACGATCATTTTATTCAAGTATTACACATGATATGTTTTAAGAAGAACATTTCTACCATCTTCATCTAAACAAGATGTAGTTATAAATCACCTTCCACATAGATATGTATAGGGTTCTATTTGAAATATCGAGTGAAAGATGTTGTTGTATGTGAACTCATCTAATGGGAGATGTTGATCTGTCCCATTTAAATTACATTTTATAATTTGTCAATATGTCTTCGAGTGTTTGAATAGTTATTCTAGATTTTACATTGGTTAGGGGGTGATATTACATACATAAATTCAATTCTGTACATAATGCATGTTAAAGAATTCTTTATAATTTTTATGTGAACCTTATATAATGATCAGATATTATTGAGAGTGGTACTCCATGAATCCTTACCACTTCACTAACATAAATTATGGAATTTTTATCATGAGTGAAATCTTCATGAATGGAGATAAAATTTGAATTCTTGGTGAAATGGTCTACTATAACCCATATCACATTGTTTCCCATGGATGTTATCGAGAGACCAGTGAAAAAGTCCATATTGATATTTTCCCACTGTAATGCTGGTATGAGTATTGGTTGTAATACCCCATAAAAAGGTTTCTACTCTACCATCACATACTAACAGACCTAAAAACATGTCATGTAGTTTGAAATCCCCCTTTTCATGTTATCCAGTCAATAATGATCAGAAATTCCACTATACATTTACGTGCTTCCAGGATATTTTGTGAATATTGAACTATGAGCTTCATCCATAAACTCTTTCTTTATTTATTTAATAAATAGACCACATAATCATGTTATAAATTTCAATATACCTTCTAAATCTATATTGAAGTAAAAAATATCACATTTTTCATAGCCTCAAACTTATTTTGTAACATAAGATCATTTTTTTCTAATATTTGTTTATCTTCTATGGTAATGAAAGTTGAGAAATCATTTTTGATAGGGTTGGTGATGTCCCTTCCCTTAAAATTCACATGTAAAACATTAATAGGTCATTGATCAACGTATATCTTTGAATCCTCATCATTTATATCATAACATGTTTTTCGTACCAAATGTATAATAGGCTTTGTTTACTCTTCTAGGATGGTAATGAGTTGAACAATGATGGTCTATATGAAGTTCTAACCATCTCCTATGTCTCATATTCAATTAATTTTGTGTGAAAATATATATCAATATTTGATGGTTTGTGTATACATCACATTTCTCCCTATAAATATATTTACTCCATTTATTCAAAGAAAAAAAATAACAGTAGCTATCTCAAGATCATGAGTTAGAGTGTTCTAATCAGGAGTTTTCAGTTGTCAAGATGCCTATGAAATCACCTTTTCGTGTTTCATGATAATTCACCCAAGAACATTCAAATATGAATCACTAAAAATAATGAATCCTTATTTTCTTGATAAAATAGTTTACATGGGTGAAATAACTAATCACTTCTTCAACTCTTGGAAACATTCCTCACACCACATAGTCCAGATAAACATAACCCATTTTCCAGTTAACATAGATATTGGATTGGAATGTTGTGAATTTTTTTCACAAACCTCCTATAATATCCTACTAAACCAATAAAACTATTCATCTGAATCATAGATGTAGGAATAGGAAACTCTCCTACATCCATTTTCATGGAAATGTCAATTGCGATTTCTTTCATTGGTTACAATGTCACCCAAGAAAGGTTCATTTTGTAACCAAAAATCACATTTGATAGACTTTTTAAAAAGTATCTCATCCTATAGAGTTCGTAAAATTACCCTTATATGATCCTCGTGCTCCTCAAAATGTTTATAATATATCATAATATCATCAATAAAAACTACCATAATGTTATCAAGGTAGTCCGGAAAGACACTATTAATCAAATTCATAAAAATAAATGGAGCATTAGTAAAATATATGAGCATAACAAAAAAACACATAATGACCATATCATGATTATAAGGTAGTTTTTGGAATATCATTATTCTTCACGCTCAATTAATTATATCCATATCGATGGACAATATTTGGGAAAAATTGGGCCCCACAAAACTAGTGAAATAAGTCATTAATTCTTAGAAGAGGGTATTTTTTCTTCACTATGATCTCATTCAATTATCTATAATCAGTTCAAATATACATCGATCCATCATTATGATTCACAAAGAGAACATGAGCTACCCATGGAGACCACCTGGTTGGTTAAAGACCATCTCCAAAAGATCTTGGATTTGTCTTCATAATTCCCACATCTCAGTAATTTCCATTTTATACTAGGTTTTTGATATCAGATGAGATTTATATATGAGTTCAATGGGGAACACTACCTCTCTTTTAGGGGGAGGACTAGTTAAATCTTCAAGAAATAAAGCAACGTATTCCTGGATGATGGGGACATTTTTTTTCCTTATACTCTGATTTCATTCTTTTTCATTACCGATAAACTCCACAATAAACGATATAAGGGTTTCTTATAGATAGTTATTAGAATGATATATATCTCCTTGGACAATAAATTTAGAATTTCCATTCATGACTACTGATATTTTATTTCTTCTATATTTGATCTTAGCATTATACATCGAGAGCCTATCTATCACTAGTATAATGTTGATTTCCATAATGGGAATGAATAAAAGATTTGAGATAATATTTTTCTCACTAAAGTAAATAATAGAGTTTATAAATATTGTTGATCCTTGGATAATCCCACCATGAGTCTTGACTATTATCTCTACATTTATCAGTTCTTGGGTCGATTCTATATTCATTTCAAATTTAGAGGATATAAAAGAATTCATAGAACTAGAATAAAAAATGTACATTCTAATTCTGAGATAACTACCAGACTAACTTCCACCACATAATTTAGAGCTTCAACATTAGCCATCATGATATAAAACATACAACCTTGATCCCTTGGCCTATGCTAAGGCTGATGGTGATTCCCCACTACTTTTCTTGCATTGGGACAGTGGTTGGAAAACGTCAAAAGTTGTCCAGACCTGAAGCATTCGACGTCATGTAGGTCCTACACTATAATCCATTTTTTAGTGTATGGAAGATGAGGCATCATCTCACAATGATATTTCCAAAAAATAGGGAATTCTTATCCACAAATGTAACATTTATTGATCCAAAGAAAGTAGTTACCTGAATTCTCTTTACCACATTTGTTTCATGTATAATGTTGCTCTTTATTTCCACCCATCCTCGGTCAAATATCATCAACAAGTTTAGCTCTATGGATCAATTATTTTTGTTCAACTTTTCGGACCAATATATCTCACCACACTCAATATAAACATTCATTAAACTTAGTAAAATTTCTGCTTAGATTCAATAGTATTACTTGGCTAGATTCTCCCATATATGTAGTCTTATTCCAATGAATAATATATCAACATTACCATTATGATCATTGAAAAACCGAGAGGTGTAACATGAATGCCTTGTGATGTTAATCTCATAGAATCCCATAGATTCATTCTTTCTTTTTCTTCAGCTCTAGAAATACCTTCTCCATTTTTGTTCTTACCGAATGAGGGAAATAATTACAGAAGAATATTCCCCAGAACACTTCCCACTCCAATGATTCAGTCTTCCCTCTTGGCCTCATGTTTTTAATATATTCCCACCATTTATTAGCATCTTCCTCAAATCAGTAAATAACCAAGGTGACTTTCTCTTATTAGGAAGTAAAAAATATATTCAATTTATTTTCTATAGATCTTATCCACAATTCCATTATCAATGGGTCGGTAGATCCACTGGACATTGGTGGTCATTGATGCATAAATAACTCAACGCAATTTTTTTCTCTTCTTGGTGAAATTAGTCTCTCAGATTGATTCAAGTTCATTATCATAAAATTAGTCATTTTATTCATCATTCTCAAGGACGATTACATTATATCTTCCATTGTAGGGTCACCATCACATGGTCCATTTCGGTTACCATTTTCATAGTTCCTCTAATTTCCCATCATTCTCTAATGGAATAAAACCTTGGTAAGAAACTTGTTTCCTTAATTAATATTATAACTCTATCATATTTTTAAATTATAAAACATTTTTTGTAAACATTTTATTCAGTATCAAAAAATACATTTACTATAAATACCTTATAATGATCCCGAAAAAGCATTTGAATAACCCAATATATCCTTACGAAGTGTCAAAATAGGTGTGTAGAAAGGCCCATTTTCATGCACCAGTTACCGTTCAAATCAAGCTCAACGAGTTGTATTTGTGTTTAACCTGCAGATACATCTATGAATGATCCAACTCCAATTGTTCTTATCCATAAAAATATTTATTAGTTTGGAAACCACTTTTTTAATATTTCAACAAAATACCATTATGATTTTCTATATTTAAATTTTTCAATAGGATCATTCCTAATTTTTTAATATTATATTTTACAAGCTTATCTAAACTATTCGTTGATACCAAATATGGCATACCTCTTTTTTATTATACAACATTTCATTACATTTTACATATTGAATATCATTAATTTTTAAGGTGTTGGAAAAAGGTCATAATACCTTAAAACATAAAGAATTTTTCAAATCCACTTGTATGGTTTCATCAAAGGTTCATGTAATGAAAAATTACTACATATCATAAACTAGGTATGTACATCAATGTAAAGGGTGAGAAGAACACCCAATAGGGGGTTATAAGGGAAACATTTCTCTTTTGTTATCAATTAGAACTCGTTGAAATACATAATGATATTAGAAATGGAATAAGAGGAATATAATAATAAAAATAACATTAATGATATCTGGAAAATGTGGCCACATAATTTTGTTTTTACATTCATAAGAATATCACCAAGATCTATACCCAACATGTCATAAAAATTACCAGGGTTATTCACCATGGCATCGTAAAACATTTCATCTCTATAGATTAATTTCATTACCAAAATAAATAGAGTTATATCAGGTCAAAACATTTATATGTAATTATATTCATGTAATCCAAATATATCATAATCAAACATTTCATAAATAACCAATATATTATAAAATAAATGGGTTTCATATCAGTTCATGGATTTTTAAAAATTAATTAAAAACATGTTAATTATGTAATTTATAACTGATATAAAGTGAATGAGGGTTTTAATATTTTCAATTCCTGAATCAAATAAATACTTTTTATGTTTTGAGGAATAACCCTAGAAATAAAAATTGTGTGGGTATTTATATAAGATAAAATAAATTTCCTGCGAAAAAGGGAGAGATATTGAGAAGAAAAATCTATAGCATAACTAATATGAAAAATTGTATTAAAAACAACAAAATATAGGGGAAAAGGGCCTCCAATTAATATATTACTCATAAGAAATTATATGGGTAGAATAAAATGGAAATAAAAACATGGTATCAAAATTTAAAAGACAAACAACATAAATGTGAAGATGATGGGAAAAGAGATGTTTGAAAATTCCCTGACCTTGATGATTAATTTCTAAAACTATGTGATCCGGACCTTGGGGGATTGATGACACATTAATAGGACACCATGGGAGGTAATAATATCTTAAATTTTTGGGGAATTATTTTGGAATCAATGGAAATGAATGAAAGGGTGTGTATTTATAAAAAAAGTGATGGAATATTATATTAATTTCCAAGGACACCTCATTCGTGGTATTTACAAAAACTATTGGCCTAACTTTGGTATTTTCCATTGTAAGTGGACCCATGGGACACCTAATATAATATTTTATCCCTTATTAGTCTACCAGCATTATTACATCATGATTACATCATTATTAAATATATATTATGTCATAATACTTTCTGAAAACTCAAACCTGCATTTTTTACTATTTCCTGAAAAATCATTTGTCTCACCACAATCACAAAAATTAACCCTTAACATTTTTTATGTGTAGAATTAAAAAGTTAATTAAATTTTATTTAATTAATTTCATTTCAAATTAATGTAAATAAATAAAATACCAATACTTAACAAATAATTTATAAAACATTTATTTATGTACACTATAATAGAACTATATCACATTAACATATAAGATGACTAAAAAATATTTATACTTCATTAGGTGAGGATATTAATCCATTGGTCACATTACCAATCATAAGGGTAAAATTACTACTCCAAAGGGTATCATTACTATTCGCTAATAATAATTTTTATATTATTAAACCACAATTTTCACCAGGATTACAACCATGTATGTCCACTTTTTGAAAATAATTTCATAGAAAAAATTAATTTATATTAATATATTTTTCCCACTTCATAAAAAAACACAATTCATTAAATACTATTCCTAAAAAACCTTATTCATAAACTAATAAAAAATGAAACTTCTTAAAAAACATATAAAATTTAAACCTAGATTAATTTTGATATTTGTGATTCAGAAATTATGTTTATTTTACTATAATTATTCTCTATTATTGATACATCTATTAAATGTACAATTTTTATTTTATAAAATATTTTTATCAATTTTTTCTTAATTAAACATATATTTTATTACTTAAATTTATTCATAAAAAGGGAATTATTAAATAATACTTTTATCTATACGAACATATTACACTATGTAACTAAGTCCTTATTACATAATCATTCATCACACCTACATAGAACCTAAGTGTAAGGTTAGAAATTGTAATAGAATCATGGGGAGACTCAGAAAACATTTCCTATGTGGTTATTTCTATCAACTTGTACTTCTCCTACAGACGATTTTATTATAACTTAACATGTTGATGTTCAGCATGGTCTTGGTCCAAAATAAATACTAGTAATTCGACATCCTTACAGAGATCCAACAGATAGCCTTTGGGTGGATGGAGTCTACTAGATGAGGTCAGCGTCTCTTCTTTCTGTAATAATAACCATTATTATTTTGATTTTTAATCACTAATATTATTGTTAAGAGTATATTTTCCAATGGTTATATTGACCAACACTCATATAAGAGTCAAAACCCTACGGTCTCATATAAATTATAAGCACTTACTTAATAATAGATTTAGTTTTTTTGGATAAAACATAATATAATAAACATTATATAGAAAATGTTGTAATAGAAAATTTCATGCCATCAAATTGATGTGTTGTCTAACACAACAATAACCTTAATCGACCACGACATGGTCTAGATAGTATTCCAAATCACATATTGTAATGTAATATAATCATTTATCATTTTTTGTATGAGATTATATATTTATCATTTCTTCAAAAAATTATGAAACAATATCCTTTTAAATTGTTACAATCTGGATGGGTCCTATAATTGGGTACCATTAAAGTGAGGCCCTCCTATTGATCTGATAATTAAAGGAAAAAAATTTTCACTGGTAAAAAATATTCACCCTTTATAATGTGAAAAAGTAGAAATATTACTATAAATAATGTTTAGATGAACTCCTCAATTTACTCAATCAAATATGGGAGACCCTTATCATCATGCAGGAAGTCCATGCAGGATCTTACAGAACCCATCAATCATGGACTACGATCTTCCACTAAATATAGATTATTTCATATTCCAGGACAATATTGATATATCAATACATAATTTCCACTATTAAATTGCATACCTATAAAATAAAATATAAATCATCCATCTGAACCAGATGTTATTTCATTCTACCACATTCTGTATGTCACCTACCTTATAAGAAACAAATGATGTGTTGAAATATCCACTGTCGATATCTATGAAGATTATTTAGATACATAAATCCACTACCTTCCTTTCCAAATGGGAAAATTATATATGAAAAAATAATTTAGGATGATTAATTGAATCAACACCTTGAAGTATATCATCATCAGTAGATTTTGTGTTCCTCATACGATATTGATGGACAATGACACCATCTTCTATTTTAACATGTGGAAATGGTTTTATCCAATGTAAAAAGTTTCTCATAACCATTATTATACTAATCACAAGAGTAAAATGATAATATAAATAATTAAAATACGAATATATCAAATATATTTTATAAAAAATAAGATAATGATGATAAGAGTCTGCTAAAATGTAATGCATGCCTTCTAAGCCTATCAAACCCCATGTGAAACTTACACAAAAGAGGCCAATTTTTTCTTATCCATGTAACTATGTTAATTATACATATTAAAATATAGAAAACTTATCTTATAATAAATCCATGTGTCTAGATCTTAGAATACTAATTGTCACGTAATAATATTGATGGGTTATAATGACTCCATGGGAAGATGTTAAATGCATTGAAAAATCATATGGTCTAATAGAATTAACTTTCATGATATTTTAATGATAATTTATCTATCCTATAATTCATTCAATTCTAGTTAATATTGGATCATAAAACATATATGAACCTATTTAACAAGCCCCTATGTTTCTAACAAAATCCCCAAGAACCTTATGTCATACACCAAGACTATTTCAAATGTTCATACTCCAATGACACAAAATATGGGGAACCATTACGCCACGTATAAATGAATGATATATCAGGAGATAGTTTTCTTAATTATCATTTTTGGAACCATGTCCTACTTGAATGATATTAAATAAAATTTTACTCATGTCCAAGTGGATGGTATTATACAATATAGTATCAACATCCTAGTAGAGAGACATTAAACTATATAGCTTATATGTCCCTATTTAAATAAATTAAAATAAATAGAATATATTTTATTTATATAAGGAATTTAAAATTATTGAAAAAATTTCTAAGTCATAATATGTTTCACAAAAAATAAATTGTTGTACTATTATTATGAATCTAAACTGTATAATCCATATATACATAAAATATTACACAAAACAACGTAGTTACTGTCCCAACCACATGATGTAAAATTAAAAAAGTGTAAATACAACCAAAATGACTATAAAAAACATGGAGTTTCAATTTTAATATGGAATCTTTCTCCCCTGTATGAGATCATAAATCCTTTATCATTTTCTGAAACATGATCGATATTCCTTTCATATGAACCATATGAATACCTATATTATTCCCTTAAAAGAAACTGCATGTTTCTTATTTCGTAAAATAATATGATGCATCAGGATTTTTGGATTCTCTATCCTAACATTATCCTAAAATAAAAAATTAAATACACCAATTTTCCCTTGTGTATGAGTTTCATTTATACACGGGACATGTTATACAATAATAATATGTGGCGTTATTCATGTTATCATCAAATACAGAGATATTGATAGATGTCATATATGATTCACATATATAATTACCATAAAAAATTACCTCTTCTACCATAGAGTTTTACCCTTTTCAATATTATATAATTTTCTATTCGTACCCATAATATTTTGATACTCAATAGACTTCCCATATACATGATCATAATCTGAGTAGAAGTGGCCTTAAAAATAATTTTTTTTTCTTTATTAAAAGATATAAATATCATAAAATTTATATCTATATATGACATATCCCCATAGAGTTATTGATCGTTGAACTGATAATGAAATAATATCCCATTCATAATAGTTGGATCTATGTGCTTGATTTCATTATAAGATATGCGTGTGTATTGATTCCTATTATCCTATTATATGTAGTGATTCTATAATATATTATCTTAGGACTATATGAAATATTAAATAAATATTTCCATCCTTGTAAACAATAATTCTATTGATGGAGGGGATATCATTAAATTTACTATGTGATGTCTTATATCTACGACTATAGTATACATTGTAAGGACATGAATCCCTATTAATGAACAAGTTCCAATTTATAAAAATATTATTCATCCCATCACCTTAGTATTATGGATAATCTTGAAAAACACAAATTTTCATGATATATATTCACTGAGATGTTATCAAACATTCTTCCCCCAAAAAACATTGTTTTCTTTAAAAAATATATATCAACTTTTTGTACTATGATAATAGAGAATGTCTATAAGGGACACCTCACAATTGAGTTCTTCAAAACCAAAAATAAAAATACACATACACCTATATATTCTGATGATCTAAATGAGTATTTATAATATTATTACTATATGTTTCTTGATTCTTGTTGTTACATAACATGTAGCGGTACATATGATTTCTAGTAAAAAGAATTAAAAATTCCCCAACTATTCTAAGTGGGTGATCAAAAAACCATTTATTCGTTATGGGTGTTTTCGTATTTCAAAACCATGAGAAGTTTAATTTATTTTAAACACTAATATATTATATAATAAACCATTATAATTACAATTGAAGCATCCTATATTTTAACTAAACAATTATAGGCTTCTTTATAACGAATTCCATCATTTTAAAAACAATTCATTGAAATTTTTTATTTACCTTGTATCTGAGCTAGATCTATATTGAAGTCATTATTTATAATATACTATGCATGGATATAATCTTTTCAACACATGATATTCCATTATGAAATATTATATTCCCATATGCATGTTGATTCATCCAAAATACCTAATTCTCCTAGGCATATAATATTTTGATAGATTTCCATTCACAAAAAATCATTGTGGCAGGAGGGAACATGAATTTTCTAAATTTTTGAATCCATCAAATAATCATGTCCTTATTACATGATTAAATATCCCAATAATTTATTTTCAATCCTTGAATGTAATTCCTTATCACATGATGTTAAATTATAACGCATTCCGGTCTTTTTCATGAAAATATTAAACTGAATGAAATATATTCCATTTTTGTAAAAAAAAAATTACACATGCCTTCATCCATTATCAATATTTATAAAAATGTCATTATATCCCAACAATGATAAATTTAGGTTTGTGACATTTCTATCATCATTCTTGAACATCTCAGTTCATAAATCACGCTTCGTGTCATCAGCGTATTTTTTCTAGCAATCCTTCATGGATCGTAGTAATGAGTGTATCTGGATTTAAAGTAATCCTCTGTTTGTATTACCATACAATCCCTAATCTGGAACAAATATATTCTCAATTAGTCTAGTGTACACGCCAAAGTAATCTTCACATCAAGAAATAGTTCTTCAATCACTATATTCCACGATAATATTGAAACTAATTTCATACTTCAAACATAGTTATTGTTCATCCTTTTCATGTATATCTCATACACATACTCATGATCTAGGATACATGAGCCACAATTTTCAACATCCCCCTCTGTTATTCGGTAGCGGGATTCTGTATTCTCACCCTTGGGAATACAATTTGTTTTTTTCCCACATTTAATTTTTATGGTCAATGCTTCATAACCTAACACTGTGTAGATCCTTGTACATGAATTATATCATTTTGAAATAATCACACTAGTAAAATAAATAAAAAAAATTCATTAGTTGATCTAAATAAAAATACCATATCGATCTATTAAATGTGATGAAAATTAAGTCAGAATGAATACATGTAAAGGGAAGTCATTGAAAATGTTAGTCTTTGATCCAAATGGTATCGTAATCAATATTTAATTAAAAGTTCTATTTTTAATTAAGTAAGTACAAAACTCATGTTTCCCTTTTCATATCAGTATTATATACATATATGTGATCCTCGAACCCTTATAATATTGTAAAATATTACATTAATTATTCATCATATCCCGTCTCATTGATTAAATGGAAAATACATTATTAAACATCTTTTATAGTAGATGAACTATATTATAATAAACTTCTCTATATAACCTAAATTATTTATTGGGAGTTTTAACACCTAAATATGTATTCATGGTTATTGGTAATACATGCCACTAGATTCCTAGGATACTAATTCATCAATATTCATATGTGACCTACTTTGGTTCATATATATGTTCCAATAGTTTTTCCTCTCATGTAGAGGAATTTCAATTTCCTAAAAAACTGTCACCAGATCATTATACATCCAAATAGTTAAAATTGGACACATCATTTAAATATGGTCAGTGGTCATTCTTTTTCAACCATTCTCAAATATTTATCCCCAAGTTAAACTCTATGTAATTTTATTTACTCATCTAAAATTAATCATTTCAAGATGATTTTATATCATAAATTTTATTCTGGTATATAAGTTACCCATTCTCTTGGAATGGATATGGTACCCCATTATCAAACACTTTGATATTCATGGTATCATGATTATAAAACACATAGTACATTGTCCTGAATCATATGACCTAAAAATACATGATAAATAATATCATGGTACTTGTTAGGAAGAAATCACATAAAGAAAAGTCTAGAAAAATTTCATGTATCTGCTCGATGAAAATTCTCAATATAATGTATAGTAAAAATTGATGAATTGTAAAAATTAAAAATGAATAATCCATATAAGGTAGAAACCTGACATAAGGGGACCTAAATGAGATTAAATTCCCTACCCAATATTATTTCCTCATGTTAATCATAGGAAATAGTAATGGAAATGAAAAAAGGGAACAAATCATGCGGTCCACACCACTTGTTTCTAGAACTAGACTTTCTATTATTTCAAGGCAACTTATATATTGAAATGTTATATAATCCCTTTTCAATGACATGTTTATACATTTCACCTTTTTTTCTAAACCCATCAACATCATGTATGAATAGACTTTCTCTACTGTATTAATTATATTGCTCCCATCAATAGCATTCTATGAGACATACCCTTTAGAAATTAATCATAATTTCAAAATATAAGATATTTGTTGTGATATTGTTTTACGATATCTATCTATGGGCCCCATTTAGAAGCCTTTTTAATTCATTTTCAAACTGACAATCTATATTTTGTCATTGATAGTGTCTCACCTGATATTTGTCAATGATACTTGACACTAATGAATTTATCAACATTCTTAAGGGAACCAAATCCAGTAAATTGTGTATAGTGAATCTAAAATTAAAACACCATGACCCATTCAATAATTAAATCATCATAATTTACAATAAGAACAACTCTTGATCGTTAGTGATATGGTTTTTATCATTATTAGCCAGTAATCCATGTCTAGGACTTCAATATTAGTAATGATTGGGCCAGCTGTAGTTCAAAATGATGGGGATTCATTCCATATCCATCTGGGATGTATTACTAGAATTAATTTATCCTCTTTTGAGAATGTAATATATATAATGTGTCAATGATGTTGTTTTTATTGATATCATTCAATTGGAAAACATTAGAAGACATTCATCATCATTTCAGAATGAACCAAAATATGTTCATTAGTGAAGGGGTTTCTAAAATTTTTCTTATAGGAGCCACTCCAAAAACTAATTCACCAATATTACCGAATGGGATATATCTAGTGAAATGGTGATGGTTTTTACACCAATATATTCTTATAATTCATAACTAGGGGAAGTAAATATATTTAATGTAATTAAAATTTAATTTAGGTTGGTATGAAATTTCATGAATCATATCATGCATCATCTATTTTAAAAAAATTTGGGCCATCATGATACATTGAATTATAAAAAAATAGAATGAATACATAGAATGAAAGTAAATTAATTTATTAATGTTTGAAGATTAGGGATGGACCTCCATATCATGGATCCTCTTCCTTGTTTCTTAAAACATTTGAAACCTACAAATAGAACATTATGAAATATTATAATAATATGATTCCACATACAAGTCAATTTTATACCCTTGGATTCTAATACCATCACATTGTTGATTAATTATTCAAAATCCAATCTCTCCCATAGATTAAAATAATACTACTCTCATAATAGAAACCAATTTGGCCTTCTTCACTATGTTTGAATACATTATTCTACCTCAACTAATTTCAATGGAACTTTGATAATATAATAGTTATATAATATTTCATGTATATGGTTTCCTATTACATCCATATGATGTGAAACTATTCCCTAATGTTTTAGTGTAACTACCACATGATTGGAGGACTCATCAATGGGTTAATTTTGATGTTGTGCATCAGTGTCTGAGGCATAGGTTTATGGTATCGCGAAATTTATTTCCCTTTACTATGCATGATTGAAGAGAACATATTCCACCTTAGTATAATTTATATTTTAATAAAAAAATAAAAAAATTTATTTTTCAACATGTATTGGAGGTGGCCAAATTCATCCTGATGATTGTAGAATGGAATCCTGATGATCAAGGACAAGATTCCATCCACAATTGTCAATTAAATAGTTTCTATAGAGATAAATGTAATGGTCCTTATCCTAATCCATTTTTAAGTACAATGATATATGTTGTAATTATTTTAATGATTTTGGTTGTTTCATTTGTATCTCTAAAAAGACTTGGGGATAAACATGTTTGAACATTAGCCACTCATGGTGTATGAGCCCCAAAAGTAGCTTGGTCTAGAATAAAAAAAATCTAGGATGATTATATTGGGAGAAGAAAAAAAAATTAGGCCATAAAATGGAAAAACACTATAGTTTATCCATGGAAGAATATATATATATTATGATCAATCATGGATACATTTTTGAATGACATTTTCACCTCAATATGAGTAATGATATGATTATTTCTTGGTGGCACCATATGATAATTTCTAAGGAGATGTGAAAATATAATGATTGGATGGGTTATTTATTTTGTCCATATAAATATATGAAATTCAATAAAAGTAATATTTATACTTCTAATGATGCACTAACACTAGCCTGATCAAATAAAGAGTAACAGGGTATTTCTATGATATATAATAATTTAGGTGACCACGCTAGAATGAAGGGTATAAGAACCATAATGTTATAATAGAGGAACAAATCTAATACCATTGGGACCATATGCACCACTTTTATCATAATAAAACTACCTTAGAATCCACAATTCATTGAATAGTGACAATGTTATATCATCTAAATCCCTTTTTTATGGTTTCATGGGAACAAATTTTGGGCCCCTTCTATATAGATCTCTATCCTCAAATCATCTGTCATAGAAGTTGGTATATTTGAGAGATGAACCCTAAATATCTTTTCTTAAACCAAAATTAAAGTTATATATATTTAGTACCTATTTATAGGTTGGAAACCTATATATAAAATTCATTTTGTTTCCAAAACCCTTGGTATTCATAGTGATCACTCATATAATAGAAAATGTTCATGAAAAATTACCATGGTACTGCATGAAAATTTATATAAAAATGAGTTACTTACTTATTTTCTGCAGAAAGAATCACATCATTCAATATCATTCAACCATTGACAGAGGAAAATATTAAATAATATATCCCTCTAATGGAACAAATACATGATGTGTTGAAGGTTTCATGGGTGGAAGAACTAGAAATGCCTCATTAGGTCCAGTTACATTCCCTTCATATGGTTTATGTAACTTGGGTGGCCATGCTCACTGTACTCCTCATTGACAAGTGCATCATCCTCATCCACCATCCATGTAAGAGAATATTATGTAAAAGCTATAAGTGAACTAGAGTCTCAATATACCTTCAATATCCTAATAGAATAGTAGAAATGATTCAATTATTTTGAATATTATAATAATATGGTGATTTTTCTCATCTATTCATTTATAGCTTGTTGGATACCTTCTATATAAAAATCATACCTAGAATAACTAACCAATATATATAGTTCCCATCCCATATTTTGAAATTTGTTGTAAAGGGAATTAATCACATCATCAATATATCAGAGGTAAGACTCAACCCTAGGAGGTCATTCCCAGTATAAGATATCCATGGGAGAAATCACATTTCAAAATTGCATATGTTCTAAATCCTATAAGGGAATTAGTTTTTTAACATCTATAATGGACATATGTTTCTTATATTCCTCATATTGTGGAAATTCCATTATACATTTCATCATAACCAAATTGGGAGATTTTGAAGTTTCCACAATATTTTGATCCAAACATAATGAGTGATGGATCCAAGTTCATGATAAGATTCATTAGAATACCCATCTCAAGTGATCATCTAGAATAAATAGGTTTCTTAGGCCCATTAAAAACAAGAACTATATGATTTCATCAGAACAATCTTGACATTAATAGCGTTCCTTTGATATTTTATAATAAATTGAAAAACTATCCATTTTGGTTAGACCAAATTCATGCATCAAGATAATCTTTTGACGGGATAATACCATTATCAATTGGAGGAAACATCACTTCAACATGTGTCTCATCACATTCCAAATATTATACAATGCTCTTTGGTGTCTATTAGATTCTTCCTCACCTAGATACTATAATGAGTGAATCCACACAACCTTTGGATTCATCTAAACATCTTTAAAATATAGTATGTTTTTTCCCATCATAAATATGTATTTATATTAATAGACTAATAAGGTACCCTCTTGGATGAAACCCAATTTGGCACAATACAAAGAGTAACCCTAGAAATTATGAATAATAGTGTTTGTCAGTGATCAGACATTATGAATAATGTTCTTCAAGATGATTCAATTTAAACTTATTATAACATCATTTTTATGTTCTACGTCGGACCTGGCTAATGATTTTTGAAATTTATGGATATTTGTTCGAAGAATTTATTCAGTGTTTATTATCTCATATTTGTCAATATATCCACCCATCCTACCCAAAAATAACTGGAATTGGCCTAAAATTATATACGTGCAAATAAAAATAAATATATAATGGATTGGGTTATACATCTTTCCCATAATACGTTTGAACAAGTAAATATTCTTTCAACTTCCCAATTATACCACAAAAATAATGGTTGTTTTTCAACCTACACACTTCTCAAGGATACGAAATAGGCATCCACTAATATACATTACAAGAGATACTTCCATTTATATGAAATTACTATCATAGAATAGTTATTTAAATCACCAACCTTTTAATAATCCTTCTTTAGTCATATACTAGTATGAACCCACATCCCCCAAATCCTCTCATGCCATACATTCCTTACACTTCTTTTCTAATTAATCACATTTAATATGATTGATTAACATTTTTTAAATCTTTTAAAAAGTTGATTAATCATACACATATTTATCAATCAATTATCCCTTTTTATATATCTATAATACCATTAAAAATTGGTGTGTTTATTATAGATTTTCCTTATATGGTTAGAGGGTGTTGAAATTCATCACACATTACATCAATGTTTTGGGGACCACGGGTTTTCTCCACATCAAAAAGGAAAATTCCTAACACACAATAAATGATTTGTAATTTCATTATGTTTTTGGTCTACATGTGTATTAGATCTAGAAAAGGATTTTTTAATAGTAAGGGAGGTTTTTTGAATCTAATATGAGCTTATGAAATCCCACTCATTTCAGTGACCCAGCAAGCTCTTTTCAACAATGTCACACCTTAATGGACCATCCCTATCTCAAGATGAATACCCCCCATATGATAACATATACTTGAAATATATCAAATAAATATTATGAAAGATAATGTATTTTAATAGTATATATAAATAAACATGAGTTTAAACCATTGAATTTCCATAGTTACACTTGAGATCCATCAGTTCAACATTCAACGCATTTCCATCAATGTGGTCATGATCATATTTGAGATTCTCAACAGGGGATATGATTATACATCATGTATGATTATTCAGGGTAATCATGGAAGGATGTTGATTCCATACTAAATAATGTGGAATTATAATGTTATTCAATTAATCAAACCTGTTTAAGGGTAACCCATTGGATAAAGGGTACTTTTCCCGGTTGGTCCCAATGAATTTCATTAGATGTCCATTAATTAATCCAAAAATCTCACAAATTTCATATTCAAAACCATTACCTAAAACAATCTATCGATCCATAATCTACATATCCCCTATTATTGATGACATATAATTATTAGGGTGTATTTATTATAGAATTTAGAATAATGAATGTTAACTTTTTTAAGTTCAGTGTTATAGAGTTATACGACCCTATGATCATTATAGAGACAGTTTATTTCATGAATTATTTTGAGTCACGTGGTTACAAAATTATATGGGTGAAAAATGTTCAATTTGTTTTTTTAATGCAGTAATTATAGTGGATGATTAAAGGAACTATTTATTTGATGATGTTATCATGAGTTGGATATAAATTTCATTAAAAAATTAAATTTACGAAAATTGTTATGAAACTATAACATGAGATATATTTATGTGATAAGATAAAAATATTTGATTTCTCTCAATGTGTTTCATAATTATGGACCACAAAACATTGTATAACATATTTATATTTGATGAATGTTGAAATAATAATAACTTCATAGGACAACAAGGGATCAATGTTTGCATTTACTTCTACATAAATGAGTATTGAATTTCCATTGCATGTTTTATTTACAATGTTGCAATTTTTTGTCTACCTAATGATGAACAAGAAAAGTATAGATTTATAAAATTAATGTGAAAGTGAGACTTGGAATAAGGCACTAAATAATTTTTGTTGATAACTTATTGATCACGTGAACATATTGTGGGACCACATGAAACCTAGGAGTTCATTCAATCACCCTTTGACTCAGTCCATTATAGATGATTATGTTCCAAATGACATGTACATTCATGTTCATTTTGTATATTTTGACATCATCAAGGTACTATATGACATAGAAGGACATGATCATGAAGGCTTGCTAAAAATGGATGAATTCTGGTCATGTTATTGATAATATAATAATTGGTTATTTTTAATATATATTTTAGATATGACCAACACCAATGATACATTCTTGGCACATGTCACACAATTTTAATAGATTATGTGATTATATCCACTACATTTGAGCCCTACAACATTCTCCATTTCCATGAAAATAGTTACAAATAGTTACCCCCATTACTATTTATATCAACAATGATACTTCTTTTGACACATATAAGGACATATAAAGAATAATTGGATATTGATAGGTAGCATACATAAAGCCAATGCAAGGTAAAAAGAGGGGGACACAACAAGGAGATCCATTGATCTTGAGACTCCCAATTGAATGTCATTATGTAATTCTTTAACTAATTGATAAGAAATAAAAGAATTATATATTCATATTAGTCTTGATGATGGGAAAGTAATTTGTTCACCATAATGTTGGAATGTATGTTAACAACTTTATCATATTCAGTCATGTGATAACATGATAATCCAATAATCATATTGGAGTAGGAGATCCATATAACTATGTGATCTCCTACCATAGTCTTAGACAGGGGATCATAATACCCAAACCAATTTTGGAGACTAATTGTTTGTTGATCTACCATTTACATCCCATATATTCAATATTTCCCCCCACATTTTTATTTGGTGACCTGAATTCATAAAAATTCACCTGAAATGACCACAATTGTATAATATGTTGGTGTACACCAGTGCACATCCCTTAAGTAATTAATTAGTTTTATAAAAGTTGCCTCACATATTTCATCATGGATAGGAAGAATAACAGGGAGAACCATATTGAAGGATTCCATTTGTAAAAATTATTTATGTGAGGAAGACTTTTGATCAATTTCTACAAGGAAAATATTGTATTTCAAATATATCCCATGAGCCAATCTGAACAAGACATCCTAGCTAGAGTAAGAACTAGGTCTTAATTCCTAATATCACCCTTACCTTACATCCATATTCTTTACCACATCTGAGTAATGAAATTGACAAGAGGATGGGATTATATGGTTTCCCATTAATTATGTGAACCAAAATATCCACATTGGAGGGTTAAAAATTCAAAAATCAACAATATTATAATGATATAGAGTGATCATTGGGAAGATTTACCCGGACATAGCTATCCAAATATAGTTTCAAACACTTTAAATACACGGAATCCTCTATTAACTCTTATTTATCACACTAGGAACCAATCGTGTGGGATTAGTGGTATGTGTTGACTACTCGTTTATCATTGTACTTCAATCGCTCATCATGTTAATACTTTATAGGAGTAACACCAAAACAGCATTCATCATTTATAGAATTGTTAAGTATAATCCCTAGCATGTATTTTTCTATTTATATTATTCTTAACTGTAACACCTAATAACATTTACCTTGTTCTTAGTAGGGTAAATTCCATGTGAGAACAAAGGGACATATTCTCAATCAACCATATTTGGGTAGCATAATATGTGTAATCACAATAGAAGTATTTTTTATTTTACCTTTCATGAAATAAATATCAATGTAACATGGTCTTATATTGTGTGGTCGATATCCTAGTTTTTCGATGTTAATATTCATAACATAATACTTACTACATGATATTAAAATACATTGAATGGTCTTATGAAATGAAATTAAACTTTTTCATTTGATATATAAGTGATTTATTTTTTATTTTTAAGGGATGCATATAGAGCCTCTCATACTTTCAAATCCAACATCACCAACATTACACTCAGAATAACAAGGGAAATACAGCCTATAGATCATACTTATATGTTCCCATACTGGAGATAAAATCTTATCTATGAATATATGTCTATTTTCCCTCCAGGTCACATCATATTATTATCATCAAGTAAATCTCCAAAAATTCCAAAAATCAAAGGGCCATATTCATTATGGAATTTTATATACCTCATTTTTCACATTCCTTTAGAGTTTAGCCACAATGTTTTATCAACTTTATCTCCCATGAGAAAAATTTCATGTGATATTGAACCTATTCATTTATTATATTTTTCTTTCAAGTGAATGGATTTTAACATTACACACAACATTAAATAGAATTATCAATTTTTTATAGTGACACAAAAAAAGGTGATTTTATATTTATTTGTCAAGGATTCCTAGGAATCCAATTTTTTCTCTTTAAACCAACACTGAAAAAAAAACCATCTCATTTTTTAAATTATAATAAATATATAGTTTTTACTGTTGTTCCATTAAAACATTGGGACCAATAGATCATCATCACTAACTGATAAAAAGTAACATGATATATAAAATCTAATAAAAATACATGAAATAATTTGTATTTAACCATTGATACATTCTTATGATGACATTGAAGTGAAGCTTATGATATGTACTATAATTAACATCAAAATTCTCCATAAAAAATTACTATATTTTAATGAAACATGCCTCATATCTTGATTCTAGATATATTAAATAATAAGATGCAATTATATAAAAGATTCATAGAGAACGCAATAACATCCCTCTAATTGGGTGAGATGAGTCTCACCTTCCATGCTCTAAAACTATTTTAATTTATAAGAATATTTTTTATGTAACCCCTTTACTTATATTCCTTCATAATGTAGGCTCATAGGTTTCAATGAATGTGGGAGTCAGTGGGAGTTTTTGGTTATATGAATAAACCCTATTAGAAGCCAACCTAGATAGGAGTGGTGACATAACATGAGTATTGTGAACCAACAACCGTCCACTCAAAAGGAAATACATTTAGCTACCCCACATAAATTCAAAACACAACAATTTTTTTGGGACTCATGTGGTATTCATAGATGATAGAGTTTTATATAGGAATTAAAAAAAATCAATCATCCATTGAAGAGTGGATTCTTGAGTGTTTTATAAAACCATGATATACATTGGCTTATAATCATTCCCAATTCCTAGTTTTTATTTTTAATGAGTAATTTTTGTTATAAAAAAAATAACTAACTTGTTTTTTTGAATCACTACATTTTTACATTACCGTATTTATAACCCATATAATATAATTAATCAATTTGATCATAAGATGTATGGATCTATCTTGATTCATGACATTTTCCATCATCTCATTGAATTATGTATCATAATACTCAATCTTATTTAACATATATTTTCCCTTGTAATTCAATATATCAATGATTGGGGACTGGTCATCTACAGTGATCATAGGATCAATGTAGTTATCTATAACTTTTGGCTTCTCTTGTTTAAATTTTTAAATTATAGACTTAAAAAATAATTTCTCATCTTCTATCTATATAATAATTTGAAATCATGTGCCAATAATTTTTATTTTCTCCCTATATACATATATTTCGTTATGATCTATCTCCAACTACACATTTCGGGATAAATTACCATAACATTAAATGATATTTGTTTAATTTCTTCTTCATACATTATAGATTTTCTATATTTCAAATAAGAAAATATTTAGTATGGTATACTTATTCATTAATATACACTACTTATACATATTTAAACATACTATCATATTTTGAAACCAATTTTCTATTTTCAACTAAAATTTTCTTAGTATGACTCTTACCTTTCAGAACATTATAAAAAATGTTTATAGGTTTAATATATTCTATTGAAACATGAATTTTTTTGGGGAACATATCATCATGGGGAAAAATCATTCCATAATAACGAGAAGGTAGTGGAAGTATTCTATTGAACCTACCATTTACCATTAAATATTCAATTAGTGAAATTAAATGTTCTTACTTCCGTCATTTTATTTGGGATTATCTTCTATTGATGAAATCATTATTTTATTAAATAATAAATCAAGATATTTCGATTTTTAAAATTGGTTACCATAATAATGAATCATGTAAAATATAATAATAGTTCTATTTTGTTAGTGGCACCCAAAAAATAAGGTATTTTCCCTATTAATGAATGATATCAATAAAAATTCTAAAAACAATGAAGATGTAAATTTTTTTAATAATACTGAAAATAAACTTAAAAAAAATATATTTTCTCCCAAGTATCTACAACACTAAGAATGACGTAATGCGTAATAAAAATGATAATAATTAAAATATCTGGAAATTCATGACCAACATGACAAATCCAAAATCATTTCCCACATCATTAGGATCTTTTATAGGTAAAAAACCAACTGATAAGATGAGATTATGTATATAGAGATGCAAAAAAATAGGAATCATCCACTAGGGTATTAATACTGAATGATATAACCTTCAGTTTACTAAAATATTAGTTACATATTGTCTTTATAAAACAATCGGTATTCAGATTTGGAAAATTTTAATTATTATAATTTGAAATATATATATATGATACTATCCAATTTAGAATGTATGAATTTTATTTATTAAAAATGTAACATTAGGTTATATTTCAAGATGTAATATATGTATGTAATATTTATTATTCTATAATAATAAACAGAGTTTATATAATAAAATACATCTAAATTCTGGTATAAGTTAATTTGGACAATTAATTTTGAGGATCACTGTTTGTTGTGAAGTATTTTATTTTCCAAATAAAAATAATCTATTAACTATTAAAAATGAAAATTTATTTTAATTGAGATATATAAAATAACCTATAATTTTTTTAATAATATAAAAATATTAATTTATTCGAAAAATAATATAAATAAGACTATAATAGTATATACTAAATATTCATTGTTAATGAATATTATTACTTTATGTTTTTAATTATTTTTAAAAATATAACTTATTATATATAAAAAAATGGGAAAACTATCAACCAGATATGAAATCATTAACAATCATTATGAAAGAACAGTTCCACCACACTTGGGATCAAGTTTGGAAAACTTCTTAGAATAATAGGAAGATTGTTCTAGGAATGATGTGTACTTGGGTGTGTATAGTGACCATATGTTATCCCCAGGCATGAACTGGGATGGAGGTTCTACCAGGTATATGGGAACGGTGGGGTTGCGGGGTCTGTGTGTCTATTACGAGTGTTGATCCCCTACTTATTTGGATTATAAAAATATGGAAAAAGATAATTTATATTCGAAAAATGTACCATGATTTTATTGGATGTGGGATTGGTAAATTTTTATATTATTCACCTGTGTTAAAATATAAATTTATATCACACATTGTATGATAATTTCCATCCAATATTTTTAATAATATTTTGTAACATCTTCCCCCAAATTATATGTTTTAATTATCAATAATTTTCATCATTTAAACCATCTCACACAATATAAAAGTAAAATCTATGACTTAAAATCATTCAAACTGGATACACCATACTACCACTAATATCAACACCATACGGATAAAAAGCATAGACATGCTTGCTATCCGAAACGCGGATGGACGATTTTTACATTTTATCATCCACATAGATCATAGAAATTTGTATATTTGGGGAATCATTGTCTTCTAAAAATTATCCTTCCTGAGGAAGATTGGTGAGTCCAACTAGATGTATTATGTTAAAATATATTACTGTAAAATCAATAATTGTTTCCATTATGGTATACATGATGAATGTAAATTGTATATATATATACTAACATGAAAAAAAGTTTCAACCAAATATTATCATTAGTTAATATAAATATTTAATTTCATAATTTACCTTGATATTTTATCATCCACTAGTAAAGAATGATTTTTGTAAATAAATTTTAAATGAAAATTAAACTATCATTCCCATCATGCACTAGAAACCTAAAACATAAAATCAAAATGGAATATCATTGTACAGTAGGTACACTATTTTTAACTTTTCTAATCAACTTCATGAAGTTAATAATCCTTGTTAGAACCCTTATAATTTTATAGACCTGAATAATAAATTCAATAAAATTTAATGTTTTGTTATATCCAAACTGTTACAAACAAATACTTCCTCTTAAACAAATGGAAAACCCCCAATCCATCACATGATCCATGTTTCTACCTACTTATATTCCTTCATTTCCATGTTATGGTAGTGGAGAACACCATTATCCATGATTTATTTTGTTTGGATTTAAATTATGGGTTATTGGTTATATTTTACCAGGATTATGTGATTCTCAAAAAACCACTTCTAAAAATTTATATTGTTCTGATTTTTTTTTATTTTTTATTATAAAAATTGAGCTTTAAAATTATATTTATCAGTTCAAAACCACTTTCTATAATGGATTATTTATTTTCATTGAAATATTCGTTTTTATTGTTTTTTACTTCAAAATGGTACTTAATTTATAATATTTACATTATTTTATTTGTTTGTATGGATGTTGAAAAATGTTTAAATTATTATATTATTCATAAAATTTAATTAAAAATTTCGCTATATTGAATATATATATAAACATGAATGGAAATACAATATGTATATATATATAATTCTATTCATGATTATAAAATTATCTATTTTCCATTTCCATGAATTATAAAATATGGGAATATTTCAATTTTTTGGAAAGGTATATTTTATCCATTAACTATGGTAATGATTATAGTTATGTCAATATTATTTTCATTGAATATAAATTAAATATAAATTATGTTTTATAATTATTATATTATTTGAATTAAAATTTGAATGACTATCCTTTGTAAAAAAATATTTAATAATTTTTCCATGGTTATCAAATATGATGATGAAGATTGGGAAATAAACCCATGATCTCAATTGGACATTTTCATACAAAGTGATACTACTAGTGGCCTCAATTATTTATTAAGAGTTTCCATTTATCATTATATTCAATTAAATTTATTGTTTTCAAAATAATATTTTATATTTTCAAGAAATAGAATTGGGTACATTATTATATAGTTTTATTTTTTAAATTGAAATGGATTCCAAAAATTATGTATAAATTCTAATGTTTCGAGAAGCATATTTTAGTTTTGATTTTATTAAAACACATTTAATTTTATATATGGAATATTAAATTATTTTTTAAAATGTTTAAAAAACCGTATCATTTTCAATGGAATTTTATAGTGAAAGAAAGGATTTCAATTATTGTTTTAAACCCCATAACATGGATAATTTGTTCTCACCTAATATTTTAATGAGAATTTTCATTGGTTTTTGAAAATAGTACAAGATATATGGAATTTAGTATCATTTAATTATTTAGATGAAGTGAATCCAATAACACATTATTGAATTTACATAACTCTGATATGTTATAGGGTTCCGCATATCTCCAATTATCTAAAATAAAAAGATACATTGTTTTTATATTTTTTAGATAGATTTTAAAAAATATAAAATATTTTATCTCTGGATGTGAAATTCAGAACATGGGTTGTCTAATGTGGTATAAAAGATGTTTTTTAGACAAAATCGGAGATTTAGATGACTAGATATGAAATAGACCATGTTTTAGGTAATATATTTCTAATATATATGTCCCTTATTTAGTTGGGGAACAACCCCAATATGGGGATATTATGATTTTGAAAAAACAATAATACCAAATAAAGGACCTATATGAAAATATTATTCTGATTTCATGGTCATGTGACATAGAAAATTATTCCATTAACAATTTGACCTAAATAAATCAATAAAAATAATCAAATGAAACTATCATTCCCAGATTTTTTTAGTGTTTTGTAATTTCTATCATAAAATATATCACTATAAACTCTCTCACAAGTCTAGGGGTATAAAGATCAATTAGGACCATTCCAAATTTTTCTTATTATTTCAATCCCATTAAGAAAATTATGATTATCATGATATTGTGGAAGAGGTACATGTATGATCAGTATATATGTGTCAAATTATATTTAATTTTTAAGGGAAATATCATGACTAATTTGGGAGTATATAATTTTTGGATATTTGAAGATCAGTAAATATGTTGGATTTATTTATATAATTTTTATGATGATATATAAAAATTATAAGATTGTAATGATTTTTAAAGTATATATCTATATATTTATTAATTCTATCCAAACAACATGAATTTAATTTGGATAATGGAATTATATGGTTTCGAAATTTCCCTGGCATATAATTTCCACTCATGGACCCTTGAGGGACACTAAAATTCAAGACATTGTTGATTGTATGTTTATATTCAAAAATATAATTGAATATAATTTTATTTAATATGGGAATGAAAAACCTTTTTGAGGATATTTAACATTCATATTCATACGTTTAATGTGATAATTTCATTATCCTATCATACGAATAGATTAAAATGGAATATTTTATTTTTTGGGGAAAATGTTACATACCTGACTTTTAAAAAATTATGTCATTTAAGGAAAAAAATATATATGTAATCTAAAAAATAAGATCAACATCTGGTTAAGAATATTTAAAATAAGCTGAAAACTATTCTAAATTATTTATTTAAAAAATATACAACTCTAAGGTGGAGGTAATTCATATTATCTAATGATCATTAGTAACAAAATATGGGTACAAATGAAAAATATGAAAACTAAAAAGTCATAGTTTACCACATTAGGATCTTCAATGCATAGAAATCCACCACAGTGTTTCAGAGTTATAACATAGAGATGTCTAAAAAAACTAATCATCCTTGAAAATAGAATACTGAAATACATTGAGGTAGGATTGAGAAAATTACACTTAAGTAGAAAAATTATATTATAAAGTTCAAGACCTTTTGGAAAATGTTATTTATAATCTTTTTGAATATATGTATATATATATAATATGTCATGAAATTAATAATGTTCCAAAATATTTGGAAAAAATATAATTTAAGGGTATTTCTCACTAAGTAATATGTGATGCCCGATATTTGTTATTCAATAAAAATATATGTAGTTTAAGTGATCAAAAAAATTTAAAAATTATTTAAATTAAATTTAATCAATTAATTTTGATGATATATTTTTATAAATAATTATACTAATATTTTGGGAACAATATTATATAATTCGTAAGAAAATGTATTTTTTAAATAATAATTAGTAAAATAAAATACATAAGAAATAATTATGGAAATACATTAAAATAAGAAAATGTAACACACACACACATATATATAATATTCTAATCACATATAAAAAATATTTCCTTTAAATGGATACTTTTATTATATGATTACTATTTTTAAACATTTAATAGAACCTAATATAAAAAAAATGGACATCCTAACAGCCGACTAGGCTAGATCTACTGAATATTGAGGTATACAGGGTCAATTGAACTTAGGAACCAACTTGGTAAGCTATATGGAGAAATGGAGACTGACTGTTGGGATAGGGTTGGACATGGTAGCTCATAGTGCAAAAATACTTACACATGAATGCATTAGGATGTTGGTGCCACTATGTGGGTCTACATGGTCGCGTGCTCTTGAGTGTTTGGGTATTGTGGGTATCTATCCCTATATACATAACACGATCTCTTATGGAAGAAACTATAATATATTAATGCACTCAATATTTATTTAGGCAGGATTGATAAATGAGGGTACATTTTATCTATATTAAAATATACATATATATGAATTGTCATTTTACTATTATAGTATAAAGTTCAAGACCTTTTGGAAAATTTTCTATATATTCTTTTTGAATATATGTGTATATATATATAATATGTCATAAAATTAATATTGTTCCAAAATATTTGGTAAAAATATAATTTAATTTTATTTCTCACTACGTAATATGTGAAGCCAAATATTTGTTATTATGTAAAAATATATGTAGTTTCAATTTTCAAAAACATTTAAAAATTATTTACATTAAATTTATTCAATTAATTTTTATGATATATTTTTATAAATAATTATACTAATATTTTGGGAATAATATTATATAATTCATAAGAAAAATTATTTTTTAAATAATAATTAGTAAAATAATATACAGAATAAATAATTATGCAAATTGTTTAAAATAAGAAAAAGTAACATATATATATATATAATATGATAATCTTGTATAAAAAATATTTCCTTTAAATGAATATTTTTATTATATGATTACTATTTTTAAACATGTAATAGAACCTAATATATAAAAAATGGACAACCTAACATCCGACTAGGCTAGATCTACTAAATATTGAGGTATACAAGGTCAATTGAACTCAGGAACCAACTGGATTAGCTATATGGCCAAATTGAGACTGACTGCGGGGATAGGGTCGAACATGGTTGCTCATAGTGCAAAAAGCCATACACATGAATGTATTTGGATGTTGGTGCCACTATGTGGTTCTACATGGTGGCATGATCCTGAGTGTTTTGGTATTGTGGGTATCTATCCCTATATACATAACACTACCTATTATGGAAGAAACTATAATATATTAATGCACTCAATAATTTATTATGCGGGACTGATAAATGAGGGTACAATTCATCTATATTAAAATATACATATATATGACTTATCATTATATCAATTTCATACATGGGGGACTATATAATTGAGTATTGTTTTCCCATTGATACTATGTCTAAATTTATATTTTCTTCATTCTCTTATAATTCTAGTGAAATATATCACCCACATGTATTAACTATAAATAGTCAAACTGAATACTAATTCCCACCACTATTATCTTATCCCAAAAGTGAAAAAATGGTACATAAAGCTATATGAAAAAATGACCCTTTCAAGGGTTCTTCATCAAAAATGTTCATTTACATCAATTACATTTCTAGGGATTTTCATTATACAATTATTAAATCACAATATATCTTCACGAGTCCAAAAAAATTGTTCAATTTAAACTTTATAACTATCTGAATCTTAATTTTAAACTTTAATTCGGGCAATACTAGTTTAAATGTAAAAGGTATATGTCTAAAAAGAATCAAATTTATTTAACATTAGTTTATCATCCATTAATTAAATTCATAGTTTCATCACTTTCACGTATGGTAATATAATCCACATGAAATGAAATATATATTTAAATAAACCATCAAATCAAAATTTACTCTCCCATGATGCTATTTAAGACTAAAAGCCAATATCCATATGGAATATAATAGTATAAGAGGTGAACTATGTTATTTTACATGCTTGTCACCATAATAATCCTACTAATTATTCATATAACATTCTTAAATTTTTATCCACACATAAAAAATTAATGAAAAAAGGAAAATTTGTAGTATCTAAACTATTATAAATACATATATACATTTTATTGATTGGAATGTCCAAACACCTACAAAATATCTTCTCATTCTCTCTTTTTACATACCACCATTTAAAATATATATATTCTGGGAATTATATTTTTCAAGGATGTTATTTCTATAAAATTACAGTTTTAATCATCTATGATTTTTCTTACAAAAAAATTATTTAAAGGGATGAATGATTAATAATTTACAAATACTTTTAGGTAAATTTTATTTTTAAATTTTAATTTATTATGAAAATAGATTATTTTATATACCTCCTCAAGCTATAATCCCTTTATATTTTGGTTAAATATTGGATAACAACACTTTTTAATGAATTTACAGGGACCCCCTGTGCATGACCTATCATCCCATTGGAAAATGACAAAAATAATGAACAAAGGCCCATGATCATGACATATAGAACAATTGCTCCCTAGATCAATGATTTGAACTATGCTCCTAAGCACCCTACAATTAATAAATTAATGTCTATAATTATACCTTATAGAACTACATGATTCATTTAACTGATGAAGAAAATCATAACCTTTAATAATTCCCATTCAAGATAGACCTTATTTTGATTTTCTCTTACTATGATATTACTCATCTAGGATTTCACTTATAGATCATACCTTATTATATCCTATTCATGCATGTCCAATTCTGACCATCTAGCCCACTAAGATCAAAACATATTATAATCACTATTGTGACCCCTTGTGTTATCGATCCATCCCACTACTACCATGTCTAAGATCATCACCTACTGCTGGCCCACCACATACATCAACTCATTCCCATATCCATAAAGTGGTAAAACCCAGGTAATTGATGTCTATAATTCTCCATTTTATGTCATTGACATCGACTACCAATCCCGACATGAAGGGCCCTTTATCATTTGATCATGATCTCCTCATTCTCGGACCCCTATAAAGGGAAACTTCCTCAATTTTCTAGTGCTGTTCCCTCTATATCATCCTAAAATGAATGATACCCTAGAAATTTTCATTCGCCAAAATCTGATCATAGTCTTGATATAGAAATGTGTGGATCCTTCTGTAAGACCCTGAGTTTTATAGACCTTTTTTATTTGGAGTGAATTAAATTTTCATATATCTCACGCAATGTATTATTTAAAAAATTCCTATAACCCATTACCAACTCAAAATATTGAACATAAACATGAAACATGAAACATATAACATCAAAAATGTCTATTGTTACACACAACACCAAATTGGCATATGTTACCTTCATCATTGACTTGGGGTATGTTTCACACAACACTTATGTTTTTACAAAACATCATTTTACTATTATTATTATATAAATGAGATAATTATAACCCATACATTTAAATTAGTAATATTAATAGTAATATCTAATTTATATATATATATATATATTTTTTTAAGTAAATCAAATTTATAATGAAAAATTGAAATTTTATAGTGTCATTATATGTTTAAAAATAATTTTTTCTAAAATGATATTATTTTAATGTCCATATGAGAAAAATAATAAAATTAATTTTAGAAATATTTATAAATTTAATTTGATAAAACAAAAAGAAATTTATACTATATAATGTTGAAATTATATTTTGTTCAACTAATGGTATTTTTTCAAGAAACATGATTTTTTGATTAATACTAAAAATTACGATACTTTTATTGAAAAATAAATTTTCATCTTATTTATTTATATGGATTGATTTTATTTTAAATTGGATATAAATTTTAATTATATATTATTTCTATCAATCAAACCAATTTGGGTAGTTTTAATGAATTTTAATTTGAAATTGGTTATAAAAGACATATAAAACTTTTAAAAGTTTTTACATTAAAGCTTCTTACTATCATCCCTTCACTGGGAGTATTTTGTAATTAATTTTTTCCTATTCTATGAAGAGAATTTGTAAAAGTGAATTCCATATTTAGAAAATAATAATAATTAATAATGTTTGATAATTTCAACATAGTTTTTGACCAAAATTATTCATGAAGGTGATTAAAATTAGTTACAATTATAAAGAGTAAAATTAGGATAAAAGTACAAAACCTAAAATTTTAAACCCAGAATGCCCTAGAAAATTGTAAAAATCCCATCAGATTGACATTAATCACCCAAGAAACACATAATATTTTGCTTTTTTGGTTTTGGAATGACTTTTTTTGGTAAATATGTAGGCACAAAAAACTTTTTTATAAAATGTCATGCGCATCCCTTCCCTCTCATATAAAAGGCCACCAAATCTCCCTCCTCTTCACAACTCTTAAACCAATTAATATAGGATAATATCTTACCAATAAACTTCCCAAAATCCATCCATTACTCCTATAACCATTTACTTGGACAAAATTGAATTCATGTAATCCTTTTAGAACAAACCAAAATGAGTTACCCAACTAAGACGTAACGTCATCTCTTAGGATCCTTTCTATTATTTTATTTCTCCACCCCTAAAATATAATTATTATATTATGGTATAAAAACAAAAGTATCATCAATATACTAGAAATTTATTATTCCAATGGTTCAACCTACACTTATACATCCCTCCATCTAATGGATAATGAACATATTGTTTATGTGTTAGGTGAACTACTGCCTCACTAAATGATGATGTTAATTGTTTCATTACCACCTCTCAAGTTGACCATTATGGTGGAAAATATATTTATATATGTCATATATTCCATTTGTTATGTATTTATTATAATTAATTAATTTTATACAACATATCTTTTTGCATTCTGTTTTGAATAAATATGATAATTGTGTTTAAGGAATGGTGCGCAACTGCCCCCTCAAACCGATGTGATTTTTTCAAAAACTACATGGAATTTATTATTTATAGGTTTATTGAATATATATGATATGTATGATATATAAAATATAATATAATAAGGATATTTATATATATATATGTTTTTGTTTTATCATTTCAACACCAAAATTAAATGGGTGTATTGTTCATGTGTACGTACAACATAACGTCTCCAATAATGGAGCATAAAATTTTATACATATGTTCCATAAATTATTATAATAAACATATAAATAATATAAATGATAAATAAGTCATGGTTTACATTATGGAAATCATGATATATGTATAAGGACAATTGATATAACAAATTCTAGCAATTGTGGAGAATAAATCGGACAATACTCAAAGAGAAACATTATCAACAGATTGTTACCAAATAATAAATATTAGGTTATAATAAAAAAATATATGGTATTAGATATAATAATATGGTTCAATTAAATATTTATAATACATTTATATTTATTATACATGTGATTTTAACTAGTACTATAAGAGTCAAGACACAAGGTAAGGGAATCTCATCTCACTTTTATTTCCATGAGATATATGCCTTTATCACTAATTATAAGGCCCCAGCCTTAAACCTTACTTAAACTTGAGTTATTACAAGATTACACATTGAGGATCTTTTCAGGTTTAGAGTTTTAGAGAATTAGATCATGAAACTTTCATTACATTCCACATTTAATCAAGGTGGTTACATAAAAGACAATAGGTCATTTCATATTATTAAAGCATTATTTATACCTTAAACTACACTAATTACCACTAATCACGATTAAGAACTTAATAAGTTACTATTCACCAAAAAATTATTTTAATCTCATTGAACCACATTTTACATCTTAATGACAACCATGTATGTCAGATTTTCAAAATTCAGTACACATTAGTGGTAAACTTTCATTTAACTGAAAAATCAGTTTGCTTGATTACCACTTAGTGGTTTCACTATTCATCAAAAATTGAAGTTTTTCAGAAAATTACCAAAAATTCACCCTAAGATATATTTTATATTCTGAATTCAAAAATGAATTACATTTTACAAAATTCAAATCATATAAGTCACATTAATTAATTCAATAATTAATTCCCGCTGCCAGAGCAAATAGCGTGTTTTTACAAAACAATAAGTATCAAAATATTGACACCAGTTTAAGTCTAATTTCAAAGTGAAATTGATTCCAATGACCACCATTGGATAAAATGGTAAAAATATATTATAATTTCACTTAAAAACCAATTCAAAACATAATCTAATCATATAAATAAATTAGATTAAAAAGCAGTTTTGATGTAAAATGCAGTATTTTTCACTATTCATTAAAAAAATGAACATTGTCAGAAAAATACCAAAAATTCACACAAGGTAAATTTTGATGTCCCAATCATAAAGAATAAGTTTATTTTTACAAACATAGTTTATAAAATTGTCAAAATATAGATTCAAAAATGGTTTTCCATCAAAAGGCAGTAAAACAATCTTTTAAGAATATTAGTGTATTTCATGCATAAGATTGTATTTATTTTCATTTTAAGCCTCTATAACACTATCTTAATCATTAATAGACATAGATAAAAATATCTATTATTAATTACTTACTTGGGATGTTACATCCTTCCCCCCTTTAGAAAATTTCATCCCTGCAATTTATTTACTTATCGAATAAATGGGGGTACTTATCCCTCATTGCATTTTCAGATTCCCATGTTGCCTCTTCAATCATGTGGTTTTTCACAAAACCTTTACCTGCTTAATCACCTTATTCCATAACACTTGCTCCCTGTGGTCAAGAATCTGGACCGGTTGTTCCTCATAAGATAGGTTCTCTTCTAGCTGAACTACCTCTGGACTCAAAACATGAGATGGATCTGGCATATACTTTCTCAACATCGAAACGTGAAAAACATTGTGTACCTGAGATAAACTCGGAGGTAAAGCCACTCGGTATGCAACTGATCCAACTCTTTCCAGAATTTCGTATGGTCCAATGAACCTTGGACTCAACTTTCCTTTCTTACCAAATCTCATCACACTTTTCCAAAGAGAAACCTTGAGAAAAACATGATCACCTACCTCGAAAGATAGATCCTTCCTCCGGTTATCCGCATAACTCTTCTGCCTGCTCTGAGCTGTTCTCATGTGTTTCTGAATAAACTGAACTTTTTCTGCCATCTCTTCTACCAATTCTGGTCCCATCAACTTCCTTTCACCCACTTCATCCTAGAAAGCTGGAGTTCGACACCGCTTCCCATATAATGCCTGAAATGGTGCCATCTGTATACTGGAATGAAAACTGTTATTATATAAAAACTCAACCAAAGAATGATGATGGCCCCAACTTCCCTGATAATCCATAGAACAAGCTCGTAGCATATCCTCCAATGTCTGAATTGTTCGTTCTCACTGCCCATCTGATTGAGGATGAAAAGCTGTACTAAAATTTAATTCAGTACCCAACGACTTCTGAAGGCCATTCCAAAAGTTAGAAGTAAACCTGGGATCACGATCCGATACAATGGAGAGAGGAACTCCATGAAACCTGACTATCTCTTTAAGATACAAACGGGAAAGTTGATCAAGAGAGAAAGTATCTCGTATAGCAAGGAAATGAGAAGATTTGGTCAAACGATCAACAATAACCCAGATTGCATTATTACCTCGAGATGTCTTTGGTAATCCAACAACAAAGTCCATGGATATATTCTCCCATTTCCTCTCTGGCACTGGTAAAGGCTGAGGCATCCCGTTCGGTAACTAACGCTCTGATTTAAACTACTGACAAGTCAAACACTTCACAGTGAAATCAGCAATATCTCTTTTCATTCCATCCCACCAGTAATACTCCCGCAGATCTCTATACATCTTAGTACTGCCCGGATGAACTGAAAACGGAGAACTATGAGCTTCACATAACAACTCTCTCTTCAACTGTGAATCACAAGGCACACACAATCTCTTCTCAAATCTCAAAACACAATCACTATCAATGTTGAATTCAGGCAACTTACCTTTCTGATCCAGCTCTACCTTTTCCTGCAACTCACTGTCTTGCTTCTGTGCTTGCTTGATTCTATCTGATAGAGAAGATCTCACTGATACCTGAAACAAAACAGAAGGACTTCCTGTACCAACAACTTCTATTCCAAATTTCATCAAATCGTTTACCAAAGGATCACGTTCCAACCACAACATTTTTAATGAATCATTACTTTTTCGACTCAAAGCATCAGCCACTTTATTTGCTTTTCCCGGATGGTAATGAATTGTACAATCATAATCCTTGATTAATTCCAGCCATCTCCTTTGTCTCCTGTTTAACTCTTTCTGAGTGAATATATACTTTAAACTTTTGTGATCGGTATATATTTCACACTTTACTCCATACAAATGATGCCTCCATATTTTTAAAGAAAAAACAATAGCAGCTAGTCCCCAATCATGTGTAGGGTAATTTACCTCATGAGTTTTCAACTGTCGTGAAGCATAAGCAATTACCTGATCATTCTGCATTAGGACGCAACCAAGTCCTTTCAATGAAGCATCACTGTATATGACAAACTCACCATTCCTGGAAGGTAGTGCCAAAACTGGAGCATTCACCAATCTTCTTTTCAATTCCTGAAAACAATCATCACATTCTTTTGTCCAGATAAACATAACACCCTTCCGAGTTAGCTTAGTCATTGGACTAGATAACCGTGAAAAATTTCTAACAAACCGTCGGTAATAGCCCCCCATACCAAGGAAGCTACGAATCTCGGTTACATTTGTGGGTCTTGTCCATTCTTCCACAACATTTGTTTTTGCATGATCAACAGTTATTCCATCTTTAGAAACAATGTGACCAAGGAAAGAAATTTGTTGCAACCAAAACTCACACTTGCTGAATTTCCCATACAGTTTATTTTCTTTTAAGGTTTGCAAGATAACCCTTAAATGTTTTTCATGCTCCTCTTTACTTTTAGAAAACACCAAAATATCATCAATGAAAACCACCAAAAACTTATCGAAGAACTCATGGAAAATTATATTCATTAAGTCCATGAATACAACAGGTGCATTGGTTAGCCCAAAAGGCATTACTACAAATTCATAATGGCCATATCTCGTACGGAACGTGGTCTTCGGAATATCTGCCTCCTTTACCTTCAGCTGATGGTACCCCGATCTCAAGTCAATCTTTGAAAAAAACTGAGCTCCCTGGAGCTGATCAAACAAATCATCGATATGAGGCAAATGATATTTGTTCATAACAGTGATATTATTCGAGGCTCTATAATCAATGCAAAGTATCATAGAACCATATTTCTTTTTAACAAATAAAACAGGAGCACCCCATGGTGATGTGCTAGGTCTAATGAAACCTTTATCTAATAAATCTTGCAATTTCTCCTTCAACTCTAAAAGTTCAATTTGTGCCATTCGATAAGGGGGTTTTGAAATTGGCTTAGCATCAGGAACTAAGTCAACAGTAAACTCAACTTCCCGATCTGGTATTATTCCAGGCAACTCATCAGAAAAAACATCAGGATACTCATTTACCACTGGAACATCATTAATCTGAATAGTTCCTTTATTTTCAACGACTTGTGCAAGGTAACATTCATTTCCATCTTTTACATGTTTCTCGGCCTCTTGATATGTTATCAAAAGTAAGGGTTCATTCTTGTAAACAAACTGAAAGTCTTTCTGAAAAGAAACTTCTTTAGCTCTACAGTCAATCTTAGCATGGTAAATAGAGAGCCAATCCATACCCAGGATAACATCAAACTCTACTAGAGGTAGAACAATAAGGTTTGCAAGTAGGTTCTTTCCACAGATAAGGATAGGAAGATTCTTATAAATTCTTTTTTCGTTGAAATTTCCCCCAGGTGTTTTTACCAAAAGTTCAGGAGTCATTTCATGAGATGGTATTCCAATTTTACTAGAAAAGGATTCAGAGATGAAAGAATGTGTAGACCCCGAATCAAAAAACACACTGGCATAATCTGAAAAAACAAACAAAGTACCTGATACAACTTCATATAATGGCCCGACATCTGCTGAAGTAGTTGCAAAGGATTTCACCACCCCTTTTTGCTTGTAGTCTAACTGCTTCCCATCACTAAAGCTCCTTGTCGGACACTCGTTTGCAAAGTGAACCATCTCATTGCACTTATAACATTTCACTAACTGTAAATCAAATTTGTTCTTACCTTCACCTTGATCCTTTTCAGTGCAATCACGAGCCTTATGTCCCATCTTACCACATCGGTAGCACTTCCCAGAATTCAGAAGACATTTTCCAGCATTCCTTTTGCCACATTTATCACAAACTGGAAACTTAGTTCTCTTACCATCAGCCTTATTTGAAGAATTCTTAACTTTCTCCTGCCACCTCGGTCTCTTCTTCTGCTGGTTGTTATAGAAAACTTGGTCATCGGCAAACTCCATTTCCACCTTCTCAGAACATCGAACTAGATTTTCATAACTTTTAAACTCACGAGAAGCTAATGCCCTTCGATACTTTGGCTTTAATCCTGAGTAAAAATGATTGATTTTACTATCAAGGTCCCAGATAAAATTAGGAGCATACCTTGCCAATCGAGTGAACCTTTCTTCATAGGCAGCCACTAAGTCTTCCTCTTGCCTCAATTCCAAGAATTGCTTTTCCATCCTAAGTCAAACAGCCTTAGGAAAATACTTCTTAAGAAACATACCTTTGAATTCATCCCAGTCAAGAACATCAATCTCATCGGCATCCCTGATATTTTTAACCATAGACCACCACTGATCTGCTTCACCCTCCAAACAGTAAATAGCAAGACTAACCTTTTGATTGTCTGAACACCCCATGACATAAAAAATCTTCTCCAGTGCTTTAATCCTCCCTTCAGCTAGCACAGGGTCAGATGATCCTCTGAATGATGGTGGATGTTGCCTCATGAAATGTTCCACCACTGACATGTTCCTCTGCGGTTGGTCTGGCTGATCTCGTGCATGGATACCAACGCCATTTATCGCTTGAGTCAACTGCGCCATTACTGCAACACCTGTTCAGTTCCAATTCCGACCATTTCTGGATGCTGATTCGGAAGGTTATTTCCTTCTGTATGCCTTCCTAGCACAACTTCCCTGTATCCTCTGCGGAAAACCATTCTGAACAAACATGTCTTAGATGAAGCAACATGGTAATCTTTAAATGCTATATCATTTAAAAAAAATATTTTTGGATAATCATTTAATAGAATTCTAACTCCTAAAGTTATCTAAACTGAACTTTGATACCAAATATAAGGCCCCAGCCTTAAACCTTACTTAAACTTGAGTTATTACAAGATTACACATTGAGGATCTTTTCAGGTTTAGAGTTTTAGAGAATTAGATCATAAAACTTGCATTATATTCCACATTTAAACAAGGTGGTTACATAAAAGACAATAGGTCATTTCATATTATTAAAGCATTATTTATACCTTAAACTACACTAATTACCACTAATCGCGATTAAGAACTTAATAAGTTACTATTCACCAAACAATTATTTTAATCTCATTGAACCACATTTTACTTCTTAATGACAACCATGTATGTCGGATTTTCAAAATTCAGTACACATTAGTGGTAAACTTTCATTTAACTGAAAAATCAGTTTGCTTGATTACCACTTAGTGGTTTCACTATTCATCAAAAATTGATGTTTTTCAGAAAATTACCAAAAATTCACCCTAAGCTATATTTGATATTCCGAATTCAAAAATGAAGTCCATTTTACAAAATTAAAATCTTATAAGTCACATTAATTAATTCAATAATTAATTCCCGCTGCCAGAGCAAATAGCGTGATTCTACAAAACAATAAGTATCAAAAGATTGACACCAGTTTAAGTCTAATTTCAAAGTGAAATTGATTCCAATGACCACCATTGGATAAAATGGTAAAAATATATTCTAATTTCACTTCAAAACCAATTCAAAACATAATCTAATCATATAAATAAATTAGATTAAAAAGCAGTTTTGATGTAAAATGCAGTATTTTTCTCTATTCATTAAAAAAATGAACATTGTCAGAAAAATACCAAAAATTCACACAAGGTAAATTTTGATGTCCCAATCATAAAGAATAATTTTATTTTGACAAACATAGTTTATAAAATTGTCAAAATATAGATTCAAAAATGGTTTTCCATCAAAGGGCAGTAAAACAATCTTTTAAGAATATTAGTTTATTTCATGCATAAGATTGTATTTATTTCCATTTTAAGCCTCTATAACACTATCTTAATCATTAATAGACATAGATAAAAATATCTATTATTCATTAATTACTTGGGATGTTACACTAATAACCTATTTTGTGTGGTGTATGTAACTACAATTAATTTATTCAATGTAACATATAAATAAATTTTGGGTCTTCTCATATCAATTTTATGATCAGTCTTTCATGGTGTTTTAGTTTCAGAAGTTACCAAATTCATAATATATTTTTTTCTCAATTTTCCTTCTTTGAGACTCATGTTTTATTATGCACCCACTTTTTTTCAAGTTGTTTAGATTTCAATTTTACATGATATATCATGGATATATTATATTGATGTTATTTTAAGCGTAATTTAATTTTATTTTCCTAGATGGAGAGTATGATCCCTTGATACAAAGTGATAAGAGTTTATTAAAAAAAGAATCAATTTTTGATATTTTTTATGATTATTATTCAACTAATAATATTTCAATATCCATATCATAATAAAACTCATGACAATTATTCCTCTATATTTTTTCAATATTATATCATGTATTAATACTATATTTTCTATTCTTTGTTAGTTAAGATGTTTTTTATGTAAAATCAAAAAATCACTCTCTTCGGTCGAAAATCTATGGTATTTAAAATCCATGTTAAAAATAATGTATTCAGAAATGTTTTCAAAAGATCCTTGAATCCCCTTTTCAAGGAAAATGATTTTCAACAAATTTTTATTTACGTAATGCTTCCTTTATAAGTTTTCAAATCAATTTTCAATGAAATTGGGTTTCAAAATGTTTTATGTTTCAAAAACTGTTTTTCAATGAATAAAGTATATTTTATATAAGATATGTTTTTAAAAGATATTTCTAAATTATTTCCCATCTTTTATAATGTATTTTGTTGTTACGCATTACTTTCTGGGGAAATTATTTAATGTTTCCATTAATAATCATTCTCTGAATGGATTATACTTTCATGGTATGATATTTATAAAACATTTTTATCTTTCACAGGTTATATGGTATTGAAACCGGGTTATTATCAAAGGTTGTGTTTATGATCAAATGATTGTGAAACCTATCTTTTTTCCATTGGATATCTTATGATTAAACGTTTATGATTCCCATTTCATTTCATTCGTTAAGATATGTCTGTTTATGATTTTTTATAACATGTATGTATGATTTCCTAAAGATATGGGAGGGACCTATATCTTCCTTGAATGTTTTGGGAAAAGATTTAGGTTTCATGAGATATACTAATAATGTATTAAAAATGAACCTTGACTGCTATGATAGACATGGGAGTGAACTTTGACTACTAATATGGTATGAGGAGTGAAAAAATTCTTTACAGATGACTATGAGAGTGATATATTTCTTTCAATATGGTATGGAGAGTGAACCCATACAACAAATAAGGTCTAGAAAGTGATATATTAGATAACATGAATATAATATAATATGCTTTTGTGTCAGCCAAAAGCGCATTTTTTTCCTATGTTATGCTTTCAGGGAATATTTTTTACATTTACATATGATTCATGACTTATGAATTATGTTACATTATTACAGCATCCATGTATATAATATTTGATATACAGGGTATGATATTCTATTTTTATGATCACATTCTCATAATCATACGCTCTTCATTATGCTTACATGTATATGTTGTTTACCTTTACTAACAATTTGATCTCACCGCTCATTATGATTCATTCCCAAAGTTATAGGGTTTTTTAATATTTTTTATGTGTTTATGAGGGGTGATAATCATGATGAACATACTAAGAGATAATTTAGGTCTCATACGTATCTGTGTTTATGTTTCCATGTTACAAAAGTCAAGAGACTAGTACGGTCCTTGGGCATATATCTGTATAATGTTTTGAGTATTCCTATAATAAAATTTAATGATAATGTATGACAAGAGTGAGTTTATATAGTTTGTATTACAGAATAGGATTAGTTACCATTTGGAATATAGGATAATAAAACCATAGTGATATACCTGAAGAAAAGTATAGGGATATGTCTATGGATAAAAAAATTATAGGAAAATGTCTTTGAATTTTGGTAAAGGATACAGTTGACGGTGTAAAATAAATACATCCATATCTAGATAATACATGTGAATATGGATCTAGAATAGATTCACATATTTTTAAAAACTCTAACAAGATATTCCGGATATAAATGAGGGTAGTTTGGTACATGACAATTGGCTTTGTGGCACAAATTGTTTGACAATATAGAGGGATATGCTCTAGGAATTCACTAAATCATCACGATCCATCAATAATTATTTAAATAGAGGTAGCCTATGAATAACCTAGGATAATCGTATGGTTTTAGAGAATAAATAATGTGTCATAATTCGGATATCCTATAAGAGAATTTTAATTATTATATGGTTCCTTGATATGATAACTATTTTTCACTCTATGCCTTATTGTTTTAGTCAATGGTTTGTACACAAAAAAAATGAAAACATTGACTGTGATAGAAAATGCAATAATTTTCCTTCTGAGAATCTGAATGCAATGGTAGTCAGAATGAAAAACCTCATTTTCATGATCACTAAGCTTTCTCAGTCTATGAATCATGATGGAATTCAATATGAAGAAAGAAGTGAACAATTTTTTTTTGATTATTTTAGGAGTAAATTTCCACCTTTGTTCAAATTGTTTTCTAATTAACTTATTTCAAAACAATGGAAGAGTTCTATGGAATATATATTATTCATTCTCTAGTGTTGAATGATTGAAAATGTCATTCTGGTTATTTTTCAGTTAGATGGAATAACAGACCAGTGGTGGACTCAAAATAAAAATAAATTAAATCAATATGAAATTTTATCCCCAAAATGATATGAGTTGAATTAATTGTTTTTAAATAAGTACATTGCTTGAATTTTTCATACCAAGATATAGAAAGTATCACATATGTTGAAGTAAAGGTATCATGATTGGGTTAGTACATATGTGAAAAAATTAACAGAACTTGTGGGGTATGCTGCAGAAATTATCTCCAACCCAAAAGTAAAGATTATAGGTTGATAGTTGCTTAAGAAATGTTCCCTATGGAAATTTTCTATAATATACTTTAGTATCTACAATGATATTGTGTGTTGTAAAATCATGGTAAAAAATTCAGGTTAAATTCATGTATCAATCAGATGGTTTTTACAAGAAAAGGAAGATAGAGATTAATGGAAAATATAAAATCTACGAGGAGAAGAAGATAGAGGTTCTATTGTACCCTATTTGTTGGAAAAAGCATGGATTAATGTTTCTTAAGTTCTCTAATAACTTCTTGGCATGCGGAAAGGAATGTCACCAGGAAATTTATTGTCGAACTGAGGGGAATATGTTAGCTAATTTTGTTAATGGAAAAGCATAGACACAAAATGAACCTCACATGCTCTTAAAATACAAGTGTCAAGAGAATTGAAATTAAGATAAACAGTTCCCCAACATAGGGGTTGGTGATGATGATCGATGTCAAAAACGTCTTATGTTGAGGGATAAAATCAAATATAATGAAATAGAAATTTATGTTGAGGGATGATAAAACCCAAATATAACAACCACCTTAAAACTTTTAATTTCATATTTAATTATATAGCTACCCAATATTTAAAATCTAATGAATATTATAAGGGTTTTATGATTCCACCAAAACAATTTTATATGGAATTAGTAGTGAAAAAACCTAATCGTTCAAAAATTAATTCACATTTGTATAAATAATATCCAGTTGAAGATTGCTGGAATGTGATTCCTGTAAAACTATTTATTCTTCCATTGCTTGAATTTGATGTCATATTAGGAATTTATTATCTTTCTTTGCATAAATCCCACATCAATTTTCCATGAAGGTGAATTATGTTTAATATTTCAAACCCTCTGACGATCATCAATTAATGTGTAGCAATGTATAAAATTCATGCATAGATTAAATCTAATGTATGAGTCTTAATTACTATTTAAAAGGAGGATTTTTATCAATAATTGTTTTGGAGAAAATTGAAGTTTATGATATTTTTATAGATCATAATTTTTGGGATGTATTTACAAAAACTACTCCAAACCATCCACCGTAACCGGAAGTCAAGTTTTCAATAGAACTCATACATTGTTCTACACCAATTTTAAAATTTTCCTTATAGGATGGATCCAATTGATTTGTAGGAATTGAATAAGAAACACTAAGAAAACCATGATAGGGTAATCATTATTTTAACTGTTACACCATGGGGTACACCAGTTTTTTTAACAACACGATGGATAAATGAGACTCATCATTGATAATTGGGAGTTCGATAATATCAAATTCCACAATAAGTATCCTCTCTCCTACTTTTATGACTTGTTTGATTAACTATACGGTGGAAATACTTTTCCATGATTGAAATTCATTATGGATATCATCAATTGAGGGTCAATAAACAGGATATACTAAAGATAACATTCTATATAAGGTATGGACACTATGAATATATATTGATGCCTTCGGGACTTACTAATTACAATACTATATTTATGTATTCAATGAATAGAGTCTTTTTAGATAATCATGACCAATATGAGTTATTATTTAGAGATGATATTATTATCTATCATAATCGTAAGTAAGAACATAAATATCACTTAATAATTATACTAATGAACCTAATGAAGGATAATCTATATGAAAAATTTACAAAATGATCATTTTTGGATCCAAAAGGATTCATTTTTGGGAAACATAATCCCATGAGATGGTATATAACTATATCCATAATAGATAAAGGGTATTGAATTATATCATAGACTGACCACAATGATAGTTTACCATTTATTTATTGGTTTAGCTACATATTATCGATAATTTTTATAGATTTTTTCATACTATCAAAACATCTGACCAAGTTAACTCAGAAGGGTGTCAATATACACTTACGAGATGAATGTTAGGAAACTATGAAGGAACTAAATACAATGACAGTTAGTGAACGTGTTCTTACATTACCCTATAGTGGATAAAGGTTTTTAATCTATAATGTTGAATTTTGTAAGTGATTGGGATATGAAATTATGCAAAATTATGTGGTTGTCTCTTTTGCCTCATGGTAGTTGACTATTCATAAAAAAAATTACCCAATTCACAATTTGGAGTTAGAAATGGTAATTCATACATTAATTTTTTGGATGAATCATATTTAAGGAGAAAAGATTCATATATATTCTAATCATAAATGTTTGATATATATATATTCACATAGATGAACACAAAATAGTTCTAGAGAATATGGTTGGATTTGATTATGGATTATTATTGCTCCATACATTACCACTCTAGGAAAGGAAACAAGGTTTCTGATTCATTGAGCTGGAAGGATCATGATTTCTTACCCATGATTAGGATCACAAAAGATCCAATATTTCTGGATAGGAAAACGATGGATCATGAAATCATGAAGGAAGAGGAATACTATTATCTTTATCATTATCAATGCGAAGCTTATGAAATCATGTAATTATGTTGTAGAGATGAAAAATAAGGATAAAACATTTCCTGAGTATTACCATGATCAAGATAGAATGTTTTGGTTTAGGAACTGTTTGTGTGTTTCTTCCATACCATATTTGAATGAGATATTAGATAAATCTCATTGTTATTCAATATATATATATATATATCCAAAAAGTAAGAAGTTCTATAGAAATTAAAAAGAATATTTTGGGTCTGATGGTATGGAGAGTCATATCACAGAGTTTTTATCTTGGTGCTGGGTAAGCCAACAAGTTATGTTTGAAAGAGAAATGTCAAAGGTGGTGTTGCCTCCATTACCCATACGAGAATGGAAATGGAATAACATATCTATGATTTTTTTCATTAGACAACCCAAAATTTCTAAAGGGGGTAATTATATAGTGGTGGTATTAAATCACCTTACTATGTCATCAAACTTCATCACTAATAGTGAATAATTCTCTCTCGATCAGGTTTTTGTGATATACATTAATGAAGTGGTAAAGTTTCATTGAGTAACACATTCCAATATAGTGGATTGGGAACTAGGGACTACATTAACGATTTGGAAAATTCTTCAATATGCAGTTGATACAAAATTGATTTTCAGAACTTCTTATCATCCTCAGACAGATGGTCAGTTTGAACGATCATTTCAAACCATATTTGATATGTTGAGCTCTTCTTCCCTATAATTAAAATGTTATTGGGTCAAACACATTCTTCTAAATGAGTTTTTATAGAATAATATAATTAATTGAATAATTAATATGACACACTATGATTACCTCTATTGGAATTAATATAGTGCTCTAATGTTCTGGAACGATGTTAGAGAAATAATGTATTTGAGAACAGATATTTCTTAAGAAATGTTCATGACAGTTGTAAATTTTTTGTAGCATATCAATTCATCTCTATGTTAGAAGAAAAATTATGTTGATAACTACCAGTGAAACCTTGAATTTGATGTTGGATAAAAGGTTTCTCTACGAATCTCACATTGGAATAATGTTATTTTATTTAGTAAGAAAGGGAAACTATTAGCTACGCATATCACTCCCTTTCGGATTCTTGATCGTGTCGGGGCTGGATCCTATCACATTTAACATCCTCCAAATCACACTACAAACCATAATGTGTTCAAGGTATCTATCATGATGAGGTACATACCTTACCATACACATCTAATGAACTAAATAGTTATACTATTGGAGCATTATCATTCTTATGAGGAACAACTTATTGAAATTCTATACTCTATAAATAATGTTATATTAATAAATACAACTAACATTGAAAAGTTACGTAGGGAAACCCCGAGTTAGAATAAGATATGGGGGATCATTAGTATATGATAAAGAAGAAGTATCCTCATTTATTTTTACCCAAATAATGAATTTTAAGGGAAATATTATTTTATGTGGGGTAGAATGTAACACCATGTGTTTATAGACCTTTTTCTCTCTTGAATAAATTAACTATTATTTTATGTCTTGCAATGCATTATGTAAAACATTCATTTTAGATGTCACTGAATCAATATTTCGAACATTTTCTTGGCATATGAAACATAGAACATATACTTGGATTATGTCATGTGAAACAACAACGTGGCGGACAATACATGCATCACCAACATGGTGTATGTTATAGTCAATGTCAATGTTTCTATAACGTATTACGTTTCCATTATAGTTATTTAACTGAGATAATTATAACTGATCCCTTTAAATTATTAATATAAATTGAAACAACTACATTTAAAATATTTTTTATAGTTTATTTATTTATATAAATTGCATTGTTAATGAATGATATAATGGTTGGTGATGTCCTTATGTCTAAAAATACCAACTTCACAAATGAACTCCTTTTAATGTCCTTTTGTTAAAAATAATAAAACTTGTTTTAGTCAAATTTATATATATAATTTCATAAAATGAACATAATTTTTTAAATTATAATTTTAAAATTAGCTTAGGGTTCATTTATGGAACTTTTTTAAGGAACCTTTTTCTGATGAATAATAAAAATACATGATTACAATTCATAAATGATTTTCATCTTATTTATTTATAAATATAATTTTTTTAATTCGATTAAAATATTAATTAGATCATATATATTATGTTTATTCCAATTAGGTCATTGTAATTTATTTCACATTGAAATTTGGTATTAAAAACATAGAAAACAATTATTTGTTTTTAATTAAAATATCCTTAGTGTCATCTCATCAGTGGAATTGTTTTCCAAATAATTTCTGAAAATTATGTACTTAGAATAGGGAAATATTTATTCTATATTTTAATTATAATAATTAATAATTTCTAATTTGTTCAATTATTTTAACCAAATATATTAGTGAATGTGATAAAAAATAATTATAATGATTAAGTGATAAAATAGGTTAAAATGATTAAACCTTAAATTTAATACCCATGAAGAAATATAAAATTTTAAAACACAAATTGGTTGGACATTAATAGACAATTATACTTGAATTATTGCGTTTTTTTGGTTTTGTTAGACTTTTTTATCTAAAAAATGTGGGTACACCTAACATTGTTTTAACAAATGTCAAGCGTGCCCTTTCCCTCCCCTTTGAAATGCCACCACCAATCCATCTTTTTCAATCCACTCAAACCATTTATGATCATCCAAGATAATCCATATACACTTACAAACATACATAACTTCTTCATAGAAGCCTCTCCATGTATTTAAATTAATCCAAGGAAGCCTTTCGGCACAAACCAAAAATAATTACCCAATTAATGGGCAATATCTTCTCTCAAGATCCATTATTTTGTTTTATTTTTTCACCCTATCTAATATATTTATTCCATGATTGTATAACAACATTAGTATCCTAAATATACAAGTATTTTTTATCCCAATGGTTATACCTACACTTATACACACCTATATCTAATGGGTAATGAGCATACAGTTTAAGTGTACGAGGAACTACCACCACACTAAATGATGATTGTTCATTTTTCATTTAACAGTTATCATGAGGTATATTATGATGAAAAATAAGGTTATAAATTTAAAATATTGTATTTATTATGTATTTAAGGTTCTTTTATTTATTTTTTCAACACATATCCATTTACATTCTATTTTGTGTAATTATGATAATTTCATTTGAGGAAGTGTGGACTACCACAACCTCAAAATGATTTGATTCATTAATACACTACATGAATTGTATAAAATATTATTTAATGAATATATATTATATATTATATATAATAAATATACTATAATAATGGAATCTAAATACATATATATACTTATATGGATTTTACATTTTTTTGTTGAACACAAAAATTAAACGGAAACAACGTTCATGCGTACGTACGGCTTACTATCTCCATGAATAGTGTATTCCATTTCAAAATTTTATTTTATATAAATTATTATAAAAAATATTAATGATTATAAATGATATTTATATCATGGTTTAAATTATGGAATCATGATATATGTATTGGGAACAATGATATAAGAAATTAAGACACATGCAAAGAACAAAGAATATATTACCCAAAGTGAAACCATAACATAGTATTGTTCAATAGAGTGAAATGAAGTCCTATTAAAACCATAGATGGTATTATATATAATTATATTATTATTTAAAATATCTATAAAAAATTTATTTTTATGATACATGTTATTTGAAAGGGTATGATGAGATTCAAGACACAAGGTAATGAGAATCTTGTCTCACTTTTATTTTCATGAGATGCATACCATAATCACCTGTCACTTATTTTTAATTGTGTATATAATACACAAGAATTTTTTAAATTTTACATGTACATAAATTTAGGTGTATTCACATATCAATTGTTTTATTTCTTTCAGTGTGCTTATGGTTCAAAAGTTTCCCAATCTGTAAAATAGTTTTGTCTCAATTTTCCTTTTTTGAGACTAAAGTTTTTTTATGCACCAAAATTATTTTCATGGTCTACATACAAACGTTTTACATGTTATATCACAAATATATTTCATTTAATGATATTTTCATCATCATTTAATTTCATTTTCTTACTTGTTAGTATGATATCATGTTACTAAGTGATAAGATATTATTTAAACAATCTAATCAATTTTCAAGATTATTTGTGATAATGCTTCAATTAATTAAATATAATTATCCATATCTCAATTCAACTATTGAATTTTATTCTCTTATCCATATTCCAGATATCATTATTTAATAGTACCATTTGACAGTCTTTGTTACTTATGATAATGTTTTTATGTAAAATAAGGTTGTATCTCTCTTTGGTCTGAAATCCGTTGAATTTAAAACCCATGTTTTAAATATTTTTTTTCAAATTATCTACGAAGCCCATTTTCAAAAAAATGGGATTTTAAATTTATTTATTATTTCGAATTATTATTTTATAATATTTCAAATCTATTTTCAAATATTTTTTTGAATATGTTTTATGTTTTTAAAAGATTTTCTCAATGATAAAATGATATTTTCATCAATAAATGTTTTTAAAACATCATTCAGAATACTTTTCAATCTATGATGACATCTATTAATGTTTCTCATGAATTTCTGGGGAAATTAATCAACTTTTCCATTCATATTCTTTCTATTAATGGATAATTATTTAATGTAATGATATCTATGGTCCCCTTTTACTTTTAATGGGTTATATGTATTCAAAAGAAGATTCTATTCATGTGTTATCATTATGATGAAATGATTATGTAATTTGTATTTCTACAAATTTTATTATATGATTTAATGTTTATGATATTCATTTCATTTTATGGGTTATGATATTATTATTTTTTATCTCATGGAACATGTATGTATGATTTAATTATGAGATGGTTGGGTCATACATATACCTCCAATGCATTGGTTAATGTTTAATATCTCATTAGTTAGAGTAATATGGTCTTGGGAATGAAGGTTGACTACTATGATGGCAATTGATTGAACCATGACAACCATTATTGTGTGAGTAGTGGACTCATGCTACTAATATGGTCATGGGTCTGAAACATGACTAACATGATTTTATTGGGAGTGAACCCATACTACCAAGATGATATTGGAAGTAATTTTGTGGTTATTATAGAAATCATATTACATGCTTATGAATTTGACACAATTCCAAATTGTATGACTGTGCTACACATTCTTGTATTATTTTCTATATTTCATTTTGATTTATGTAATATTAACTCCCAATCGTTATTCCAGGATTCATGTATATGATCTTTGATATGTAGGGTATGATCATCTATTTTCAGGATCACGTTATAATACCCTTATTCATATGATTATGATAAAAAATATCCCTTTCTACCCATAATGATACTTTTAGATAACCCATTTTAATGTTTCCTTCACCATATTATGATGATATGTATTTTGTTTCATGTTTATAAGGAAGGTTTTAGTCATGAAAAACCTTGTGGAATATAATATTGCTCACTTATATATTAGTGTTTATGATTCCATGATTCCATGTACACTATACTGGTATGGTCTTTGGTAGTATATTTTTATAATGTATTATGGATTGAAAAAATGTTATGTAATTTTAATGTATGACATGAAAGGGTCTCTATACCTTTGGAACTGCGGTCAACGCCAACTGATTATTCAATAAGTTTTCCAGTTGAAGTAGAAAATAATATTTTATGATATTATTAATAATATGTCCTTAAAAATGTATGGTTGTTTCACATATGTATTTTAATATTGGGGAACAATATATTTGGATAATATTACTATCATATTTCTAAATATTTCTATTTTTAAATACTAATAATTATAATATATTGTGAAATGTATAATTTTATTGAAATATTGATATTATCTTTTGAATGTGGTAAACGATTATAATTATGTAACGATATATTTTTATTTTAATAATAAGGTATAAGTATATATATATTTGTTGATGTTTTTTTAATATATTTTAAATTTTAGATGAATGAGTTTTCAAAAAAATTGGTTTATTTAAAAATTCAGTACATCTGTATCACTTGTAATTATGAGGAATGGGAAGTTAACAAATGATGTCAAGGGTAAATTATCTATAAATTGATACTATAAGTGGGCTCATTGATTACATATGTTTTTCCATGTGTCATTATATTCCGTTACAATTAAATTGAATGTATATATTTTTTTTTCCTGAATGGAAATTTATTTCATTTTAAAATATGTATAATTTAAATTGGAATGTATGTTCAAAATTATGTATATTGTCTAATTTTTTTAAATTAATAATTTATTATATATTACATTAAAACATAAATCTAATATTTAGATAAAATTAATTTGTTTTTCCTAATGAATTTTGTATGAATATATATTTATTAAAGTTTTTTATTACATGAATATACTTGGCTTTTGTTTTAAATCCCTTAACTAGGAAGTTTTGTTCTCACACTATGTTTATATTTTTTTTCAATGATTTCATTATGTGTAGTAGATTGACGGTGTGTCTTATAAATTATGGATCAATCTAAAATGTGGTAATTTAGATGTTATATAATTCATATAACTGTAATATGTTTTTATTGTTTTTCATATTCTTCCAAAAACATATACTGAAAAGGTTCTTAGCATATAATTTTAATTTTTTTTAATTATACAACGTTTTTGGAATTAGCAAAAGAGTACGGGTCTCAAGAAATATCAAATAAAATGTTCTACAATAACCATTGTATATTTCTTAGATAACCAAAAAAACAATTTTATTAAAATAATTTGAAACATATTTAATTCAACACATCAATGTTTTAATATCAGTGAGGTATTCCCCAAGTCTACACATATCCTTGAAAATCACATTCAATAAATTAATATATGTATAAAAAATTACATCCAGGTTAATCCTTAATACCAAATTATTATTCAATAGAACCTATAAATTATCTTCACAACACATTCAATGATGTTAATTAAATATTATAAAATTTTATTTTATGCATGTGAGGTTTTAAATGACATCAACCTCATACTCTTTTCATTGTAATGGCCATCCTCTAATGAGTTTGTCCGATTGGTTTTGGAATCAATATCTTTATCGTATAATTCTAATATATCTCTGCTTTCAAATGTTACCACATTTTCATGTATAATTGATATTTATATATCAATTACAAGGGATAAAATATATTACCAAGTAAATTTTTTTAAATTTGGAATCTAATATCAACAAATATTACAATTCATCTTTGATTTGAAATTGATTCAACAAAATACAAAGACAGACAAAAATATCAAAAGATCTGTTTTTTGATGACCCCTTATAAGTACCATAAAATGATGATATAATTACAGTGGGTACTGAATTTACATATATAAATTCAATAAACCCTTAAAATAACTATAGTTCAATGAAAATTTTCTTTACAATCCCTTGTAAGAAAAAAAAGTGATCAATCAATAAAGAGACTACATATATACATCTTAATTCCCTCTCCATGGGCTATTTCCATGAATCATAAAATCGACGATTTTTTAATGAAGAATTATGTAAAATTGAAATTATGGTTCAAACAATTTCATAATGGAATCACTATCAATCTTTGATCATTACCCATATATGATAGCGCTGATGTTTCTATGATAAAAAACTCACTACTAACTATCTGTGTACCTTTAAATTCCATATACCAAATACAATTTATTAAACCAAAATAGGGGTTGTAATATAATTCGTCTTCATCAATGTGATTAATTCCATGAGAATCCAATTATGTCCTCATTAATTAATCCACAAATTATTTCTCCCTATATCTGTAATAATTATAGAATATCACATTTTAATTTGATCAATATATTCATCTAATTATTATTATACTTCTTCTGTTAATATATGCCTCCCCAATATCACTAGAGATCCTCTATATTTCATATGAATAATTTACCAATGTTACCTACAATATTTTGGGAAATAATCACTTAGGATTACTCAAATATTAGTTAAAATGTTCCCATTTATATTGAATGATACATTGTGATGTTTAGGGAATTCAAAAAAAATAATGAAAGGCATCTTCAAAAATCATTCTGTTGATATATTTATCGGGGAAAAATGAACAATTATTCTAAAACTCCTGAAATCAAACGAATAAAATTTAAAAAACAATACAATGATAACTCTCTCATAATATATCATCATGTATTACATCATGGTGTAAACAACAATTCATGGTGCAATGGCATCTTCATGAGAAATGCTGAAAATTGATAGCCTCCACCATCCCATAGAAAAGAATTTCATCATGGTAAAATAAATGTGTTCATATTGTGACCTCATACCTATAATCTATAGGTATTTATGTACATTAAATTACAAATAAAAAATATTATAATAATTTATCTTCTATGAGTAAGCATATAAATTTCATTAAATCTTGATGTATTATCTAATAATAAAATTATCCACTATTTTTATCATTTGGATTTATATCGTCCAACCCAAAATATCACCATGTATATTTATTCTTCTTCAAACTCCATAAATACAATTTAATTTTACTTTATTACCCCTATAGAGTGTATTTTACAAGAATTATTTAAAAAACCAAAAAATGAAAGTGAGGATTATTTATAACAATATGATATTTTTATAGATGTATATGGTGATATTTAAAATAATTATTTATCAAATACTTCAGATATAAATATTTTTAAAAACTCTCAATCCAAGCTGGGCCCTGACTGAGCCCAAATCACAACTTCCCCAAGCCTACCTCCAATTTACCAAGGACTAGTGACTAGTAAAAATTAGAAATATTACACACATGGTAACAAATATGAGAAATTAATTATATGGATGCACACATATCAAATCACATATTGTGATTAAATTGAAATCATATATTCTTAATGAATGAATATATAGATAACTCCACAACCATAGTATGAATATAATGTACTGAAAGTGATAATTGGTCAAAATACCAGCCCATACAAAAATTTATGGCAGTCCAACATCATAAATGAGATTGGGATTATATCAAATTAAACCACACATAAAAAAATTGTTTTTCCTAGATCAAGTGATTATACACTAGATACCAACCCCCATGACAGCATCATATGAGAATTCATAAACATATGGGGGTTCATGTGTCGGGAGAGCCCATCCTCGGGTGACAATGAAATTACCCACTAAGACCCCCTAAAATGAAATCTTAATGAATACTTAATATTCATCTCATAATAAGGGTGTGGACATGAATTATGATAATCCATATAAACATTAAAGGACACCATGCCACTATGTGGTCTTAGACAAACTTACTTCTATAACATTCTTCTATAAGTTTCAAGGAAATTTTCATTCCAGGAGAACCCACTCAATGGGCCATGAATTTATTGAGGAAACATATAAAAGTGGTCATGATCATTTGGCCTTGTACATGAATACACAATGGTCTCTAAATACCTTGATAAATAGATAGGGAATCACAACCATGGCAACAAGGGGGCACCACAAACACAACCTGGATCAACAAAAAATAGAGGGGATCATATTCGCATAATTTTGTGATTATTAATGAAATTTACCTGTATTTGGTAGATAAATTCCATGAATAAGGAGGAAACACCAATTTGATGAACCCCACATTGGTTATAATAAGTAATGTTTGAGGATCACACATCAGACTAACTGAGGGACACCACAAACTATTTTTAAAAATAATCCTCTATATAGGATAACAATCCAGAGTTGTAGATGTATTTCAATGCTATAATATTTAGGGGATGTACCAAGGGAACACACATATCTGATTATGTTCGAAAATTATGAAATGAAGTGCTCCACACACTATCAAAGGGGGTACACAACCTGAACTAGGGAGTACACATCATTTCTAGTCAAAACGTGGTTTACCCATGTGTTACGTCCATACCTAGAATGAAATCCTCTTAATAGATGGATTTTAAGTATTTATACATGATATATTAGGGTGTATCAGAACAATTAACATTCCCATTGTCTATGTTAGTGAACTTTGGGTCATGCCAACGTATAATCCTATGTACCCATAGACTATCTTGTATAAATTTGGTCATGTCCGAGTAACATAGCATTCCTATTCCCATGTACCATATGATGTACATGATGATCCTCTATCATTTTTCTGATGGTGTGCTATATCGTTCACATGGTGTGTGATATTTTTCTCTTTGTGGAAACCCTAGTGCTACTCATAGGGTCCCACATAGCATGTTTATCTGGATTACATGCCTTATAACTGATTATTTTCAATAACTCATGTTTTATTCTCCATTCCACCATTCATGTTACCCTAACCACTATTCTATTCATGGAATCACTAATATGAGTTTTCCCGATAGTTTACATGACCAATCACTGGGATCTGGGTTCTGATTGGCTCAGAAATCACATCTATCGATCCACAAGTCAGGAGAGCACATTAAAATTGGAAGAACACAAATCATTGATATCATATATTATGAATCCAGTAATACTCCATAATCACACCATGATGACACATTTTTTCATGAACCACACCGATGATATTCGACCATTATGTCAATTAAGAGTCACACAATTATCATATTCTTGGTATTCATCGAATAGTGATGAAACTAATTTTCTTGTGATGAATGTGTGTAAAAACATGGAAGAAATCTATAAACCACCAACATGAAAAAAATACTTTTCCATTTTCTTATCTTAGAATGGACCCTTTTTCGATTTATTTGAAAAGTTAGGTGGGAATTAATTAATGAAATAAATATATCAATATTAACTAAGATCAATTATCCCTGAAAGGGTTAGTTCTTGTTTTTGGAAGTGATATGTAATCAACCATGGCAAAATAAAAGGATAGAAACATAGTAATCAAAAATCCAACATAAATTTTGGATCAAATTATGATGAAGAAAAATAATATATTTATATCATTGGAAGGATCCATCAACTCCAATGGATAAATGATCCTCAATATTGATCCAATCATATGATGTTCGACAAAATTTATCTTATTCAATGGTACTCTAGATATCCAATAAAAAAATCAATCATTGATATATCTACATTAAAATATTTTTTAAGCGGGAAATGGTTTTATGTATCACCATTAAAAAATTAGTGTCATTTATTTATTTTACTATTTACACCTATGAAATATTTTAACTATACTTTTTATGATGGTAGGATTATTTCACCCATGGGTACTTTCCATTCCATAAACTAAACAGAATTTTTATATTTATGAGCCATGCCTCTGTTTAAGTGTTACTCCAAATTTTTGGTATTAATTCACATCCGTTATATTAATATTAATAATATATTTCAAAAATTGGTTCTAGGGTCACTGGGAAATTTAATTTCATACTATATCACCTCTTAACTAAAAAAATAATAAATATAATAATCTAATTTAATACATTGAAACATCAGATTCATTACATTCTCTCAAACATAGGTATTTTTTAAAAATGAAAATAAAAATATCCTACTAAATATGATGAGGTACTAAGCTCGCAACTGGATCTCCCTCTACTTGGTGCTCTCCAAAGGATTCCTATACTACCTCCGGACACATATTAGTGTAATCAATCTCTCATAAATGATTATATATAGTTAATCCTCAATCAACACCTAATACTCAAAAAATATCTCTCTATCCCCAATATTCATCACACCATAATTGATAAAATGAGATAGGTAAATAATGTACTTCCTCATCTACGAAACATGAATGAAATCATGTACCAATTGTAAGTGAGGTTATAGAGCTGAGATGTGCACCACATCCTCTATCATTTATATTCATAGGAAATAAAATGGATTTATGTTTTCCTAAACTCATGGATGATCTAAACATCCTATTTCATAGTTTACACCAACTCTAGGAACATTATAGATGACCCACCTAGATATTTCCACATAGGGGTGACCTATATAGATTCCCATAAAATGCCTCGACTTGTGCCACACTGATGGTGGATTCATAAGTGTTATTTTATGAACACTAAACCAATGGTCTGTGATCATCCCAAATATGACCAAAATAAAAAATTCAATCCAGTATCATTTTCATCATGAAATGAATTTTATTCATAGTTTGGCCTTCATTATGGGGTTAAATTATGTACTAAAATTTAATTAAGTCCCAATGACCTCATATATTTCTCTCCATAATCATGATGCGAATAGATCATTAAGGTCTGAAATGATCATTGTGGTTACTCTATAATGTCATATTATATCTAACACATATAATAATATCAATCTCTCTAATAAACAATTCTCTTTAATGTATATAATGTTGGATGACGTTTTGAGTTAGTGTATGATCACCCAGATAGATTCATTTAGACTATACATACGTGATAACACCATCATGAATCCTTTTAATATTTAATCCCACATTCAGTCTGGAAATTTGTTTTTTTGAGTTAAACCCGCTCGACCCAAGTGCATAGCCTTAACTTTCTGAGAATTGAGACAAAAAACTCTATAAAGCATAATGTTATCCCTCACCATCAAAACTCATTTTGGTGGTTTTGGTAAATCATTAACGTGCTAGTATGTACTGTCATATGGGATATTGAATATCCTTAATCACCTCGGCTTGAAACATCACTAGTTACATCATAAGTCCAGTTAAATTCATAACATATTACATACCTTAAAAAATACATTTGTAGGATGACTAATGGATATATGAGTATGTAAGGTATCACATTCTATATCTCCATGATGAGGAATGCTATCATGATATAAAAACCATGGGGTAACAACCATGGAATAATGATATGAAGCCTCATACTTATACATTAATGACAATTGCAATGAAGCTAAGTACTCTGATTACTCAACCACGAATTAAGAAAAATAATTCTAACATATATTATCTTCCAAAATTCTTCCCTTCCAAGTAGTATTGAAAATATAAATGTCCTAGTACTACAAGAACTCTATCCATCACATAATCATCAATTTAAAATACTTCTCGAGATATTATATAATTGAAACTCTATAAGTATGATTAAATTTTAACTCTCTTCTTATAAGTTAGTTTCAAGAAATCATTATGGAGAAGACTATCACTACTAGATCAAGATCATGGGTCATGTATTTCTTCGAATTAACCTTCTTATTATATTTTTTTTTATATAATGAAATCTATAATAAATTTTGGTATTGAAATATAATTCTAAACTAATGAGAGGATATTAAAATATCAAAACATAATGTAAACTAGAATGAAAGGATAAACAGAACGAGTTAATAAATAATGAACTTGATCATATGTTTAATTTTTGGTCCAACCATTATTCCCCTTAATTTTTATGTAATATTTTTATATTGTCATTAATTCAAATGATTTATTACTATCATTTAATTAAGAAATTATGAAACCTAAAATTCATTTATAGAGTCATTATTTCATCTCATTCAGTAATCAAGGATGATTTCACACCTTGTTCTTGGGTATTCTATGTTCCAGGACCTGATGCCATCAATTCAATTTCATCTATTGGTTTTCTCAAATCCATTTTTTAAATAGATAACCATTAAATATAAGTAAATAAAATTAATAAAAAAATACATTTATGTATTTATTTATTACATGGGGAAAATTCTCTACACCCAAGGAATTATACTATTATCTAATAATGACATCAAATAAACACTATGTATAAATTCATGAACACTTTGACCTCCAATAGAAAATGCTCGGGTTCAGCCCCTCATTATTGAGTGTAAGAAATCACAGAGTGGAAAATAAAATAAAATAGAATATTAAAATGTATAAAAGAAGAATAATAATTAAATTAATATTGTATAATGGTTGATGAAAAGATTAATAAATATAAATTAAGAAGAATAAAAATGAAAAAAGAAAACAAAACAAAACAATGGAATGAATAAGATAATTTAATAAATAATAAAAATAAAAGAAGAAGAAATATAATAGAGAATATATATAAGTGTTCACAAATCTATTCCTAAAAATGAATATATTATATTTAATGAAATAAAAATATAAATAAAAATAAAAATAAATGTATAAAAAATAAATAAATGAAATAAAATATAAGAAAAAATAAAGGAATAAAATCTTGACCTCAACTACAATTATATTAGGTTACCTCTATTTCTAGTAGATCTCCCTAGGATTAATGGTAAATTCATCTTTTTTAGTGAAATGTAGGATCCTCATGTTATATATTCTTCATTGGGAGATCATCCCAAATCAAGGGGGGTCAAAATATATTGTATTTCAATTTAAATTCCCCTAAGACCAAATGTTATGAAGCACATGAGGATCAATGTTTATTGAGATTTTTATTACGGATGAGTTTTAAATGGTACAACCTTCAGTGGTGTATGCATGGGATTCATGGCATTGTGGAAGTGTCAAGGTGAGGTGGCATCATAGAATGCAGCGGAACCATGGCAACAGAGGTGATGAAGAATTATATTGTAGAGAATTGAAACACCAATGTTCATAAATATCATTTTGCCACCACATGGATGAACTAATATTGAAGGACATCATGGCGGAGTTACATGGCTTCAAATAGGATCATACATGTTCTTATGTGGTGGTAGTTATCGGTGGATCATGAAAGACAAAATAGTGGTCATTCAAGGTGTTTTTAGCGATGACTAGTGTGGAATAATTTCACATAGATGGGGGAACTCAACTGGCCAAGTTTTCTGAGAGAGATAAGGCCCAAATAAAATAGAATGATACCATTTTTTCTAATAAGATGAACAATAATGCATTAAAAAATTGTCCCGCAATGAAATAGATGACCAAGGCAAAAATTCATAAAAACCAAAGTGCAACTTCTCTTCGATATTATTGTCATGCATGGGTTGGATGACCCTCACATGTTAATTTGAAGCTCATCATGCCAATGTCAAACACCTTCTACTATCCCATGGGTTTCAACCCCCATGGTACGATGCTCTATAGATATAGCCTATTTATGGACTATACATGATTGATGCCCCATTGGTAACAAGTTCAAATGATAGATTCCCTTGTGTACACCCCTATACTTGGGAGACCATACGTTGGGTTTCCCATGGATGTCCAGGTCTTGTTGGTACTAGACATGAATAATGTTGAGCTATAAGGTTTATTTATATTAGATTGTCCCATGTTTTTGGTAATGGGATGTGAATGTATATAATCAATAAAGGTAAATAAAATAATAATAACAATTTAAGTATAAATTAAATTCCAATCTCAAATACATAATTTTCTATAATTTAAATCAACATCACTCTATTATTTTTAACTTCCAATAATTTCATAAAACTAATCATTTCATGTTCATGTTAAATAAACTTCTATATAAAAATCAATGAATTTTTTTTAGAATATACATTATATTTATGTTTGTTAGTATCTTTAACAGAATTGGGGAGTTATTAAGTCCTAAATATAAATAAATTTAATCATAGTGACCATAGATAAATTGAATGTTATCATCATTATTTCCTCATCTCATACATGTAGTAGTTGGTAGCTTGATATGAGGCCAATCATCAAGACCAAATGTACCCTTTTTAATTTATCTAAGAGTTATTCGATCATTGATAGTGGATCCATAATATTAATGTTCCCATTATTCAGAAACATATAATACACATATAACTTCATTATCCAATCTTCATTCATGGAAAATAACATTGGGGATTCCTTTGGTAATAAAATTGGTCTAAAAAATACATTCTTTTGCATGTCCTCCAACTACTTCCTTAGCTCATGAAGCTCTACTGGATCCATCAAATGTCATATTGAAGATAATGAGGCATTACCAGGGGAAAAGTAAAGGAATATTAGTAGATCTTAATAATGATGTAAGAATGTAATATCCATTGGGATTATGATCACATACTACACCACCATTGCAGGGAACTAGAATCCCATGAAATACACTAATCCAAGAGTCATGATTTGAAACTACTGATTGATCATAAACATTATCCTTCAACTAGGCACATCCTGATCCACTAAGGCCTCCTTATCACTAAAAAATCAACATCATCCCACCACTATTGACACATTACATCCTCAACATAAAATATTATGTATGGGAATACACTATAGATTGCCATTATATACATACTATTTCACCAAAAGGACTAATCACTAGAAAAAATAAATCCCACACATATCTCTCACCTCGAAGAATATGATAGCCATGTTGGATGATGGGTGAAAGCTTTAACTCAACTCCCATCATAGTCTCTACATCCATGAATTGTGCCAAAGGACAAACCGTAATTTTTAACACTTAACCTAGAGAAGATGAATAAAAATAATCACTACCACCTATTTATATATTAATTTTTTTCTTTGATAGAAAAGAAACATATCACATCTTATATTATCCCTAGAGTATATAGGTTATAGGAATTCATATCCTATTGCTAGCCTGAGCCTTAACCACATGGTACATGATTTTGTTGAGGACCACATAGGATAGTGGTGGAAATAGGTAATTCTAATGACCACCTTATACTATTCTACCTACCACTTTTCAATGACTACTACCCTATGTAACATCATTATCATGCATCTATCTCTACATTGGATGTCACTTAAAAATATCCTAATTAGCAATACGATGGTTTATAAAATACTATGAATCATGTCCCTAATAATTTTAGTATAAAAACGGAATATCGATCAACTGATTTGAGACATCCTAAGAGACATTCACTACTAATCCCATGTCCTACAATCAAACATGAAGTTTCCTATCATTATGTATCATTTCCAGTTCCATCAGCTTACATCTGTCTATATCTCTTCTCTAGTGTCCTATTACTGGCCCCAATTGTCAGTTTATGATCTACCCATAAGATATCCTCCACTAATTCCCACTTAATAATTCTATATTTAGTTGAAATGAAAAAGGATCTTAACAATTCCATGATATATGAAAATAATCCATGATCAATGTTTCATTCACTATAGAATGAATCATTAAAATTGTCAATATAGTACTATTCAGTATCCATATACCTCAAAAATTACTCCTCCAAGATCAAAATTCCATATCACATAATAAAAATCACATAAATGTACACTGATCACAATATTGATGGATAAAAATCCTCCCTAAATAAATGAATGATGTATTACCAAGAGACAGTTATCTCATTTTTTTGACTTAGTCACTATACTCTACCACCTCCCAGAAGAGCCTAGAAGAAGACACATTGTGAGGACATCCATCTAATCTACATGTGTCCTCACTAGGAAGAAAATAAGAGTGACTACCTCTTGATAGTCCTCTACCACATGGTGGGATATACATACATGAAAACTATGAGGTTTATACATCTGAAACATATTCAGTTCATTCTGATAGGTTGGATCCTCAACATGTATTACTGGTTCTAATCACATCTCAATGGGTTTTTTTATCTAGGTAACCAACTGAATGTTTTATCCTTAGTACAGTACCCTATAATAGAGCATGATCTTATTGAATATCATCTACGTTACCACATAATAAAATCCTGGCTGGATGTCTATGTGGGAATCATGAAATAGACAAGATGTTCCCTAGTCCCAGAGTATATATATGGAGATGAATTAATATGGACATGAAAGCCACAAAACATTTCTATATTATCAACGTAAAAAAGTTTTTCATATAAAAAATAAATATATGTATCCATTAGAAATGTAGTTAATTAGTTTCTCAGTTTTTAGGGACATTATCGACCACATAAAAATAGTATCCCCTAGACTAAATGATGAAATCAAAACAAATAGAATTATTTACCTAAAACCCAAACCAATATCAATGAATATGATCCTATTGTAAAGCATAAACAAAATGATACCCCTTCTTATCATAATTGAATTAATATTCCCTTAACTAAGAGTGCATCAATCAGACCTCTAGTTGTCCATGGCCTAGAGACCATCCCTTACTAAAAATGTCACACACATGGGAGGCACTGGCATAATTTACCGATGCACATGCACACATATCTGAAACCATAAAATGAGGTAATTTAAAATAAAATATCCCAATTCATGAATAAATATATACTACCATATGTATAGTATGAAAATAATGTACTCAATGTAATAAATGGTCAAAATTTAAGTGTAATAAAAAATGAAAACTCAAACAAACTCTGTAGTGGGGGAGATAGTTAAAAGAACCCATCCAGATAAAACCTTAGAATGTATAGATCAAACCTATGCTCCACCAAATCTTTATACACTTAGTACATATTTATATGGGAATTCATCATTATATGTAATGAAACATGTGGGATGATAACAAGTTGGGGAATGTGTAACAAAAACTATCGTGAATCCCATTAAAAATAATATCCTCAAGAATAGTCAACTCATAATTGGGATATATAAATAAAAATGGAAAATCAAAACGTACTAATGATGTTCAATGCACCTCAAGGAGATCTCATCCATACTTCCAATAATAGTATTTTACACAAATATTCTCACAAATTCCATTTCTATGAGAAAAAAATCCACAAGCCATTCTATCATCATTGTTACTCATAAAAGAGGTCACAATCCTTGGGCCCCTCCCATGTTAACTCGTATGTCACTATGGAATATGATCCAAAGATAAGGGATCACAACAAAAACCATAAGGGGACACCAAACTCCCAATATGGATCAACCAACTACGAAGAGGATCGTATGCCAATGACACTGTGAAACCAAGAGAAAAAACCTTCTTTAGGGGTGATAAATTCACTATGTTTGTAGGTCACACTAATTCCATGATCCCCGCAAATTTTAGACAAAATAATGATAGAGGGTAAAAATTTGTTCTCAATTAGGGACACCATAAATACATATAAGACTCATCATCCAATTATGATAAAAATATATATCTTTGGATGTAATGACATTTTATACCCTTGAGATGATGTACCAATAGAAAAAATTCAATATATACTGATAAAAACTAAATAAATTTTGGGTTCAAAATACCCTAACAGGTGGTTCATGAAATGGACCACAGAGTAAATTTTGTGTTGAGTCAATATATGGTCCAATAATGTGTCACTTCCTACCAAATCAATTGAAACTCAAAATATATAGAATTTATGTTTGTATAAACCGGGTTTATGATACTTTCAGTACCATTCATGTATAATTGGTCTCTTCCCATATACCTTTGGCAATTCCCATATAATAACATGTGTATAGTTTTCCATTCTTATGTACACCAGTCCTTGTTGTTGTACCGCATCTCATCCGTCCTAGTATATACTCTAAGCTACATGCCATTCCCCCCAAGAATTTTACATTGAATGTGAAAGGTGTCACATATCATTTGATATTGTTTTGTCTATATAAACTCAAATATCGCATAGATGGATGAAATGACATATATATCTAGATTACACATCATTTAACATGGTATATTTTAGAACCCATGGATTATGTTCACATCATTGTGTTCACTTCTACAAGAACAATTCCAAAATGGGAATTGAGAATACGAGGTCATATAACATATATCTTCATAGATAATTTGGATTTCTGTTACAATCTACTTTGAAATCACCTATGGCGATCCACCCAACACTACAGATCATCAATATAAGAAGAACGAGTCTCCTCAGACTGATCTACTCCACATTTTATCATCCTTTATTTTCTCACCATGATTGCACCCTCTATCGTGAACCACACACATGGTAGTGATATTATTTTATGAAGAATGATCAAATAATTATATATACCCAATATTCGTTGAACCAAATTCAAATGACCTTTTCAATAATTAACATGAAAAGATATGGTGGGGAAATCCATAAACCAATATCAAGAGGAATGATCCCTAAAATATGTTCTTTTCAGCCTCAACTCATTATTGAAGTATTGGATGATATAATAAAAAATAATGAATGGCCAAAGAAACCAAAAATAAATTACAATAACCAATAATGATCAAGACAAAGAAAATTCATGGAATCGATACATGCTCGACTTGGAATAATGAAAATGATTAGAAGAACAAAATCAAACATCATAGTTGAATTTTGTATCAATCAGTACTGATGAAAAGTCAATTTTTTCAATCATTGTAGTGATCAAAGAACTAAAATTGGGACATGATCCATGATCTTGAGTTAATCCAATGACATTCAATAAGATTTCCCTTGCCCAATGGTCCTATAGATCTTCAAGTTAAGCGGTACTTCTTGATATTTTATCATAAAAAAATATAAAAATAGGTAAAAATATCAACACATCAATATAAATAAATATATTTATATAATTAAATAATTTTATCCTAATTTATTATTCCAAAAATTATAATGTTGTACCTTTGGAAAATACCATGTAATTAAGTCAAAAATTCACTAATATTTTTAATTTATGCCAGAGTTGATGAGTTATAATTATTTTTTTTGGAAAACTAAACACACCGGATATTAATATTATTAATATTTCCAAAAAAATAATTATGGGCTAACTTAGCCATTTAATCTCAGGTCATCTTAGAGCATGACTCAAAAAATAATCTATAGTATATTTGATGTCTTTTTCATGGATTTTGGAACTCTGTTTTACATAGGAGAATTTATAGTAGTTCATGATTTTATTATAATCAAGATAGAGGGTTCTATTGGCTCACACCCAAATTGTGATATTAGAGACTTATCTTAGAAGTAATTATGTGATCCAACATTGTATCCTATCTTGAGAGGTAATTTTTTTGAATTCTTTTTCAATATGTTTTTGGTTGTTCAAATTCTATGTTGTTTTCCTCATTTCTCAATGGCGGGATTTCATAAAAATTATAAACAATTACATTTAATGGATATATCAAGATTACCTGAAGATAAAATGGTATATATCAAAAAAACTTACATAAATTGTTACATTAATAAAATATTTTTTTCATGGATAATATAAGGATTTTACTAATATATTTAAAATATTCCATGGTCTTCCTAAAAATGTATTGATTGAAATATATTTTGAATTGACCATTAACATAGAGTCTAATTCTATATCACCAAATTTATTTTTTTATATTATTATACCCAATTTTTTCTATTCTGACATATCATATCCCAAAAATTTCAAGTCATATATAATAAAAATAAATTATTTTCATTCAAAATATTTCATATTCTGAGAGGAAATGTTGTTTGTTCCAAACAAATTTCTAATATTATAATTATTATTTATAATTATATTGATTTTTATAATAACTTATATTGAATTAATGTGTATATGTATGATTTTAGACATGTCTTTATTCATAAAGTAGATGATTATAAATCATTTAGTTGGTCTAGTCATAGTAAGATAATTTATAGTTCTGTAAAATTAAATCTAAAACTCTTGATTTTTTTGAAATTACCTTGATATTTATATACTCATGTTATTTGGATAGAAATATTTCATCAAATATTATAATTATTTTTTAAAAATTGGACCTAATCATTGAAACATCATATTTCTAGTTCATTTTCCTAAAAATGATATATAATATGGTGTGCAGGCTCAGAAGGTCATATCATAAATCACTAATTTATGGGAATATTTATTTTTTCATGAGAATAAATTGATCCCACATGTTATGAGGAATATAATTTGTATAGAAATTATATAATCGATTTCCCAACTGGATAAGAGTAAGATTTGTAGTGGAGACTCTACGGTCCGACTAACGCTAATGTTGGGCATCTATATATTAATTCATCATATTATATTATTATGTACTATAGAACTAGAAATAATATTTTTACACTATTTTATGAATTACAAATATCTTCCTCTGACTATTATACTTTAATGATGCTTTTTCAAATATTTTATTTCATAAAAATCTTCTTGTTCAACAAACTTATCTATCAATTGAATGGCAATGATAGTTTTTAATAAATCCTCTTCATTGAAGGTTGGTTTTATTTGGTTGTGTGTTTCATGTATCCAAAATAATCGTTGGATAATGTTATAAATAATTTAAATAAAATTAGTGACCTCTGGGAATTAATGTCCTTATTTATTATTTAACATATTTCAATTACTTTGATTATCGTTTTGTATTAAATTATATATTATTAATGCTTGTGTTTTAGATTTAGTTGTGGACATATGAATATTATTCAATCAATTATAGATATTGTACCCACAAGATTTCATAACTATTTTTCCATTTAGTAATAATTTTTTTTCAGAAATTTATTCTATTATTCATTTCATTATGGAAAAATATTCATAGGTTATATCATTTTTTATATTCTAAAAGAAAACTTGGACATAATATTCTATCATTTTATATAATTCATTAATATATAAATAATATTATAATTTATTTCATATCATTTAATGATTAACTAAATAGCTAGTAAAATAATCCATCCCTACTTTATTATCTTTCAAGCGTTATAAAATGTGACTATGATTCTTTTCTATGGAAAAATTAAATACCCAAAAATCTGATTTTTCTACAAATCATGATTATTTTCTCCTATATAAAATCATTTTTTTCAAATATTAGAGATTATAAATTTTGTTTCTTTCTATGAGGTGATAATATACAGAGAAAAATTTCATTAAATGAGGGAGTCATTATTATCACTAGATATAGATTAATCGTAAATAATTATACCATTTACACAATACTTGTTATTTACATATGAATTTTGGTGTAATGTTTATTTTCTTACATTATAATATACCTAGACTAAATATGTCTCCAGTTTTTTTGTATCCCCCAATGATTTTCTATAGTAACATCATTGTATCAAAATATTACTATATAGTAACCAAATATGTCTCTAATAATGGCTCATTGGGAATCTCTATTTCTAGGGAAAATAGTAGATACATAAATATTGTAATGAAGTCAATTACTAACTAATTATTCTTCTATTATAAGTTAATGAGTTTCAAAATTATTATTTTCAACAATATGGAGCTAAAAAGAATAATTAAATTACTAATGATGGGTCTCCCAATTGGTAATAGATCTATGTGTCTAGTTTGTATACCAAATATTGAAGAAAACTGAATGAGACACTAATATTGGTAATTGATTTCATTACAGAATTATAATTTAGTATTTCTAATTTGTGAGTTGGTGGAGCTATGAACATCCACTTATGGGATGGAATTTACTGAGGTTTAATTGGATAACATAAATAATTAATTACCTCAAATATAAAAGTAGTGAAATTTTTTATATGTACTTATAACATTCAATATTATCTTATTGTCTCACTTGGATAAGTCAATTGATCATGTGATTTATGATACAATAATATAGTATATTATTTCAAATATATTTTATTTATTTATTGCCCAAATATATTGATTGGGTTTTGTTTCAACATGACAACTTGGTTACACTCTTTTGGGAAAAAATAATTTTTATTATTATTAGTTATTAGTGATGGAGGTATATAGTTTCATATATAACTTTTTATGCGAATATTATTCTACTAAGAATTTAAAACAATATGATATTTGAGTCTTTCATTATTTTATTTCATCTAGGATATATTTTCCTCATAAGAGATAATCTTAAAAGGTTTAGGTAAAAGATGATCTAAATAGAAAGTAACAACTTTTCCATTAACTATAGAATAGTGATTAGATAATTGTGGGAAATAATGTGGGAAAACTATTTTGTAGAATTTTCCCTATGCTTCAGTATATACCCCTTCCTCAAATAACTGAGTTCATTTCATATTATCTATGGAAATATCAATATTTATTTTCTAATTATTAGAAGGTAATTCTAGAGTATAGAAATTACTATCACTAATAACATTCAGTTATATGAATATTAGTGGAGAACTAAAATCATCTGAATCAATAATATGTTAGTCCTCATTAAAAACATAGAAAACATCAATGTTCTATTCACAATGAGTTATCAATTTTTACATGTCAAATCTAAAAATCCAATGTTAGGAATTTCTATTGAAAAGGGAAGGTGATGAGGGGTGAATAAGTCATGGGGGTCTAAAATAGTGTTTCCCTAGGGCATCAGCCTGAACATGATTAAAGATCTCTTTGGGAGGGAACTAGCACTATGAAAATGATAATAAGGGTATCTAGAACAGCCTGAAAATCCAACAAATCTGCAACCATGTCCCCTTCCCTCCATGTATGTGTGGGATCCATATCAGTATTTGAAATCAGACCATACATATGAATAATGTATGTGATTTCCCATGAGATATAACTCATTCCTTTCATTAAAATAATGATAATAGATTATAAAATTTTTACTTGAAAATTTTGATTATGAATTTTTATCCCTTTTAATAATAATGTCAAGTTAAAATATAAAAATTTCCATGATATGAATTTCCATGGGAATTTCATCAAAAATGTATTATGTTTGATTAATGTTGAATAATTGGTTCACAAATTATCATTAGATCGTCCCACACTCTTGTAATCACTATGTATCTCGGTGAAGTTACCATAGTGAAAAATGAAATATTCTAATTGATTGATGTGGTGGAGGGAATTTTTATGATTAAAATATACTATGGTATTATGGATGAATCCAAAACCAGAATTTTGAATCTTTTTCTCAATATATATTTATTTTCATAAACTATATGGTCTGTTAATAATTTCAAAAGGGGATCCAGCATCAAATATGGTCTTACATTTATTCATTTCAACTACGATATGTAAAACTCTTTATTCCCATTCAATGAAACATGGTCAGTAAAAATATTGACTGCATAATATTTTAATATAAATATTATTATATTAATGGCAGAGTGTGTCCTTTATGAATAAATTTTTTCATATTGACTACATTAAATTTGGGAAATTACTTGTGTTGAAACCACTGTAATCCACCACATGTTATCAATAACGATGATAAATAATAGGGTTCTATAATTATACCAAATCATAAATATAAAAATGCAGAATAAAAATTGATGATTTTATTAACAATATTTCATATATATATTCACTAATAATGAATTAACTTCTGTTATTTATAGAAATTACATATAATGTATTTAAACAAGGTGGGAAGTTATCTAGGAAGAAATTTTCATATAATGACATCAGATGATCATCATACTTTTAATAAAAATCTCCCTAAAACTAAATCACATGATGGTCACCCATATAATATAATAGAGGGATGATATCATTTATTCAATAAATATTATAAGAATAAAATAATTATAGGGGTAAATGATACAAAACATTATATTTATGTTATTTGAATATACTATTTCATTAATATTAATGAAAAATTACACATAATTGTTAGATGGATCATTGATATGATCTGAAAAAACAGGCAATGTAACATCACATTCCACGATCACATTAATGTAACCAAACCATGTTTGGACTCCTATCTTCACACAATCCTCCCCATTCTGTAATGGTTGTCGATCAGGAGTGAGGGTCTTGGGGATTCAAATGGGTAGATTATTCCCTCTGTTCAGAGTGGATTATAGAAAAAAATAATTAATAATATCTATAGGAGTTGTTTAACATGTGAATTAGTTGAAGGTGAAGTAAATATTTCAGATAAATATCATAGTTTTTTTAAACATTATTATAACGTGATCCTACTATAAATATTTGGAGACTACATGAGATATAGTTGAACAGGAATATACATCATTTTATAAAAATTGATAAAAAATCCATTGATATCTCTGATTGAATAATGATCATCACTTATTTCATATACTCACATAAATAATCTTGTCATAGAAAATAAAGCATCCACAATGGGACCATTTCCTATGTCCCTACCGACCACCATAAAGTGTGTTTTGGTACCAATCAACGTCACAAACTAGGTTAGGGAAATACAATGTAGGAAAAATCCGACCACATATATTATGATAAATCCATTTTATCTAAAATTACTATATTTTCATATAAAAATGTAATGACGAAATATAAAATTCAAACACGTCATCCATAGTTCTTCATGGACACACGAATGATTTTACCTTCTTCGAAAAAATATGGGAAACCAATAAAAATGTTTTACTATATATATATGTATGTATGTATATTAATATATATGTATATGAATGATAGGATACGTATGTATTTATATATATATCTCTCTAAATATATATGTATATATTTATATATGTGGTCTAATATCCCTGACTCAGGTCATACAAATGGCATTCATGCATAATCATAAGAGTCTCATTCATTATATTAGGGAGGTGATCTATGAATTATATCAAAGAAACATATTTAATCATATAATTCTACATAATGAAAAATGTGAATATTTATGTGAAACAAGATATTGATAACATGAAACTTCTTGTCAAAAAATAATACATTGTGTTATATGTCTTGTCGAACATCATATGTCAAGGTAAAATAAATCATCCTCTCTAGACAATGTGATATAAATTTATCAATGTACATGGGTGGTAAATAATAATAATAATAAATAATTTATGTAATAATATAAATAATACAATAAATGGTTTCTAACCCTATAAAAAGTAATTATCCAATGGTGTGATAAACTATTCTAATAAGACATATCACACAGATGTACATTTCACTTAGATTGTGTTAAGTAACACATTTAAATTCAATTGTCCAAAAAATGCCACATAGAGGATTGGTTTATCACATTTGTAATTCCATGTTCAACAGAATTTTGCATGCCACCTTAGGTTATTTTATTAGTCAAAAGGAACACCCTCCGACAATAACAAGATGATAAAGGTGATTTCTAGAAATAAAAAAATTAAAATTTAATAAAATAATATAATTAAAGAAAATATGGAGAATATCAGTTGTTTCTATATCACCGAAAAAATATATTAATGTTACATTTGGGATAAATTACGAATCTCTAAAATTGTTGTAGTAGAGAACTCCTAATCTGATATTAGCTTTTTATTCGAACTCGGATGGTTAAAATCAACGAAATGAATAGAAATGTAATTAATATTGAGAATATTAAATCCCATGAAAATAAAATTACTAAGGGTTATATTAATGTATAATATTAGAAATATTATTTATGAGACAATTATTTTATATCCTAAGTATCATATGGTGAGTGTTTCTAATGATTTATGAGTGATGATGATCGACGAAAAGGTTATTGACATGGGAGATAGTCCAACAGTCTAAGATATTTATTTTTCACTTTGGGATGTTAAAAATTGGGTGGAATTATTTATATAAGGATGGATAATTTGAAATTTTACCCTTATTAAGGGGTTCACAATTTGTCTATATAGTTTTTCAAATCGTGCACCTAATTGTGTAGGGTCACTACATACATAACATTATATATGTTTTCTTTATGCATGTTAATTTGAAACTATTAACCACCAATACTATGTCCACCTTCAATTTATTATATGTTTTTTAATGGCATGTGTTCTACCATCCATATTTTCCCAAACCATTCCCCTCTTTATAGGATCACATGACTAATCAGCTATGATACTACTTATTGGGTGTTAACCGTGTGCCAGTATCGTTTTCTCAAAAAACAAAAGTTTCATGATCAAATCAAAACATGGATTCAAAAAAACACAACCTAAAAATCTTATGTAAATTAAAACTGTTATACATTATATTTTATCTAAAAATTTATGGATTCAAACCACATAAGAAATCCAGGTTTTCAAAACCACTGGTAATTAATCCAAATCATCTATGAGTTCCCATTCATAGGGTGGTGAAACATCTTTTTCGATTTATTATACCCATTGATCACATAAAATGACCTCTTTCCACTAGGTCGCTTATTATAAATGGTCATTATTCTATATAAATGAAACTATATGAACCAACCTATATTACAGAGCCTTTGTGTTTTAACATATCATTTGAATATGATTCTCCTCTAATGAAGTATCATCCTCTAAATCATTATCCTCAAAATAATAATAATTTCATGGTTTGGAATAATAATGGAGAACCATTCATACAAGGAATAAATTTATCAAGTCTTGGTAACTCTAAGTTAAAGCTACTAGATTCAATATCATCCCATATCTATCACATATATCGAATGTCATACATAATGGGGTCATAGAAATATGTTTTTCTGAATCATTATATGACCCAATATATGAATAAATTGAAGAATGCATAGTTTCCCTACCTTTAATGATAGATGTCAATTGTGATGTTATGTATAGAAATTATATCTATACAGAGATATATCCTTATGGTCATTGATAAACCATATCTTCAATGATTTCTCCTAAATAGGAAAAGGTCCTAGTAGTGACCCTAACTTATCTCAAACCATCACAGTGGGAAATAAATCAACCTAATGTATTAGGTACATAAGGAGCCATTTATATAGTTTCTTGAAAGATATTACTACATGGTAATTTCATGTAAAGTTGGTTTTATGATATAAAACTCCAAAATATATGATCCATTCTTTATGAATTTACTCTAATACCTGTATTGTATGCTCAGAAAGACATTCATCTTATGGTTGATAAGAAATATTCAAATAAATTTATAATCCTAGTGCCTTCAAAAATCCATACAATTATAGCCATATTAATTGTGCATCTCCATCAGATATGATAGAATAAGTAACACCATAATTGTGTATAAACTATCAGATATAAATCCTCCCCTAAATGTACACTAAAAAGGTCTCTCTGATGGGTAGAATGTGTGCAGCCTTGTTCAACCTATCAATAATCACCCATAAATAATTAATTCTATTAGGGTTACTCAATAAACCCATAAAATATTAATTTTGGATTCATCGTATATTTGTTATGTAATTGATTGATTATGTAAGAATCAGGAAGGCAACTGGTGCTCGACCATCACATTTTGAATGACGGAACATGTTTTTATAAAACCCTCAATCACCCACTTCATACATGACCACTAATAAGTGAGTATTATTTTGTATTCTTGATATTTACCTCCAATTATAATAATGATACTCAATCATCGATTCTTTTGATATGTTTGTAGGAACACTAACACGATCATGAATGTGTATAATATTATCCTCATCAATAACACAACTAATAGGTCATCCCCAAATGTGACACATCCTTTTAGAGCTATTCCCTCATGATAAGAAAACTTTCACATACTTATTGATTCTATAATAGAATATGTAACTACCAAGGTTTCTAAAATAGGCTTCCAGTGATACTCTTGATCATCAAGATGAATGTTTGAAAAAAGTTTCATCAACTGACAGTCATTGTTTTCATCCTAAAAAAACATTGATTAACACTTATAGCTTAGTGTGTTAGCCAATTTATTTTCCTTAATGAGAATATAATAATGTTTCTATTTGAACAACTCGTGGTATTCGAACCAACTTTTATAGTATTATATTCATTTCATATTGAATGGAAAGTGTATTTGAGATGTTGAAAGATTGTATAGTTGATGAAACATTCTACCAGTAAATAATTCCTCTAACAATGTAATGAATAAATAGCAACTTCCATCGTGATTTTATGCATTGTGTAGTTGTTATTGTGTTCCATCAACTGATAATACCCTTACATCATGACTCATTTTCTCTTAATAATAATGGCACCCTCATTGATGCAAAATAGTTGAAAATATACTATATAGGTTCTTCTTGGCACTGGAAGCATTATGGTTGGTGCTAAGGACATTATCTCTTTTACTATTGGATGTATTTCCCACATTATTCCAACGAAAAATTATTTTTGGAGCTCTTAATGGAAGGTTAATAGAATAAAAAGTCACATATATTTTTCCTATAATATCCACCCACCTCCATTAAAATATATATGTCAAGAAGATTATTTTTATCATCCCAAGATATCACGGACCCAAACTTCTTTAGGTCACCATATAATCACATCTTTGAGATAATGTCACATATGATGTGAAATTAATCAATTCCCAAGTGTAATTTTATGATATTAGAACACATCAATTACCCTCTCCGTATATTCAGTAAGATGTCATGAATATTGGAATGGTAATGTTGATAGTGAAAATACCCATACATCTCTCCCATGAAACCCACCATATATTAAATAATATAAATATTTTAATATCCTTAATTTTAATGATAATAATAATAAAATTGAAATTAATTAATTTCTTATTCTATTAAAAAATATAAATTTTCTATAAAAATAACTTATATTGTCATTTAAAGGTTTTGAATATGGGTAAAATACAATTAACAACATGGAATAACAAATAGAATAAATTTGGAGGTAGGATATACGTTATAATGGGATTCTATGGATTGTAGAGCCTTAGAAATAAGACAATAAAAATAATAAAAATATTATATCACACATATTTTATTTTATAGAAATAATTTAATATCTATCTAATATTTACTAGTACAGTAAATATAAAACCATTATTATGTTGGAGATGCTGGGTATTTCCTAGGAAGAACATAATATATATGTGTTTTATGTGATTTTAAATATATCACGTGATGGTAATCATTTTATTATTTTTATTATAAATATTTCTTAAAATTATTTAATATCCCAAAATAGAGCATCGTATATGAAATATGAGACCACCATTTTCTAGGGAATAATAATTTTTCCATGGGGAGAAAATTATTATTTTTGGAATCATATGTTTTGATTCATCTCATGCAAGCGAAATAAAAATTATTATATAACTTTCATATTGGTTAGATACAAATAAAAACAAAAATTTATTTTTATATAATATATGTCTAAGTCAAAGACAAAAAACATACTTGCATATTTAATAATTCAGTTACAACTAAAATTTGGAGTGGGAATAGTAATATTTCTAATACTATTATTTGTTATAAATAATTCATTGAGTTATTAATAAATATTTACTATTCTATTATCTTTTTTTATTAATGATTTTGTAAATATTTATGTGATGTTTATTAATGATATTAAATAATAATAGCAATCTATTTCTATTATTATTATTATTATTATGTTTTTAATGTAATATTGATGTGTATATATATGAGGGATATCTATATAAATACTTATATTAATTTTCGATTATAAATATGTATATATGTAATTTTAAATATATATATATATAACATTTATATATGATTGTTAAATTTTGGTGTCTATTTGTGTATATATATATGTGTGTGTAATGCATATATATATACATGTAGTTTTATTAACATATTTATTTAATAAATTATTAAATATGAATTATAGTGATATTAAAAATAATGATATTAATGAGGTGTGTGGGGTGAAACACATCACCTTTGTATGAAAGGTAAAAAAATAATTGCTTATAAATACAGAATTAAAAATTTAATGAAGGAAATTGGGAAGAATATAAATGTTAAGTGGGGGGGTCTTCTTTAGCAAAAATGTGGTTTCCCACCCCATTCTCTTTCCACTTCGCAATCTAACATCTCAATATTTTTATAATTTTCCCTATTATTATTTTTAGTTTTATATTTTCCATCACAAAAATATCTCTTTAATATCTCAGGCGGTATTATTCATATTGACACATTATCATTGTTTTTAAATTCAACTAGATTAGAATTATCTTAATCAAATGTTTGTTTACAATATTTGTGAGTAATTTTTGAGGAAATTATTGTCATGAATCAAACCATTTCATCAATCTAGGTTCTACATATAGTAGGATGTCGATAAATTTAATGAATTTATTATACAAGTCATTGGAATATTAATTTTAATGCATGAGTAGCTATTAGAAGCCCTTGACATAAAAACATATTTTATAATGGGTTGTTGGCATGATGTTTTGTTTTAGGGGTGTATCCCAATAAATCTACTTTTGATGCTTTATCACTTGAAATGTGTGTGCGTAGTGTTTGACCAATGCTTGTATAGCTTTAAAATGGATTATGATGATATTTTTATCAAACAATTGTACATGAAATGATATTGATGGGTCATTTTAATTATATATGTTATTTATTTTTATTATTCTCTAGATCTATTGAGCATGTATTTTCATCATATATGTTTGGTATTTGAGATCTGACACATTTATTGGTCAAAATTGGATGTCATGTTAGTTATAAATCCTGATTGATGACATATGATATTTGATGCATGTTCAAGACTATCATCTATGATAGATGGGATATGGATGGGGTGACATATACATGGACTATTCAGTTTTCCATATTGGTACCATGATTTTGGATATCTATATAAGAGGGATGTGATATGTATTTTTTCATATTATGAGATTTAATGTGTTCATTTATCTATCCACTTGAGGCAAATTTGATAAAACTATAGTGGTCATATTTTAATTGCACATTATTGAATGGTGGAATTTGTTACGGGCTTGGGTACATCCAGTCATGGAGGATGTATAATTTTGGTTATCGATGTTCCATATGGAATTGTTCTAACATAGGAATGTTTCACCCATCATGGTGATGAGGTAGGTATTTCCAATCCCCAATGTCCTCACTTCTGTTTTGTAATTATTTGTTATCTAGTTTTCATATTTTTACCCATTTTATGCTCAAAGAATACAATTTTATATTTTAACACTGTTGTTATCACTAATTTTTGGTGTCCTACTCAGTCATCTACTCACACCCAAATTGTTAATTTTTATTGAATGTATAGATTCCACTACTCGTGATCTAGGGATGAGAATGAATAATGTGGTTGATGGTTGAGCTGGTGGAATTGGAAGATATTAATAATTTTATAAGAAGTTCGACCAAGATTTGAATTGCTCATTTTATTTTACTGGATAACACCATTCCCTTGATATATGTATATTCTTGTAATTAATTCATATATTTAATTATCTAGTTTCTAAACATTTATCTATAATTATTAATTTTATTTATTATTTTGGTTATTTATTTCATATGAGATTTTTGATGGATGATATATTTTCTGCATGGTTCCACATGATACCCTCACAACTATTATAAAACATCACACATTTGGGAGGCACACATGGGAACATGTGTCACTTTTTATTTTAACTGGTGGTTGGGTTGGTATAATACTCAATGGAATCCAAGCCTTAGGATTCCCTAACTCATGTTTTCATTTTTTCCTTCATTTGGGATATACGAAAATAAGTGATAAGGATGGGAATTTGGTCGAGGAACTGTTTCAATTTCTAATAAACGTTTTTTATTGAACCAATGACTTTCAAAAAATTTGAAAAAGATGTTTTGATGTTTCGATTAATTAAATTATCCTTTGGTGAATAACATGATGTTGATATGTTATTTATGGGATTTCATGTGTGATCTTATATCCTGAATATTCATGTAGATTCATAAGAGATGTTTATGTAATTTTTTTGTGCTACATATTAGTTCATTAATTAAATTACATATATGATGTTGTATATTTAGGTCTTATTTTATGAGTGTAATATATATATATATATATAATGACATGTCATTTTCATATATTCAAATTGGAATTAATTAGTTAATATGACCATGTTGTTGAGATTTTATATATATTATGATTGTAAATAATGTATAGGTATGGAGACTAGGTTTAATGATAAGATAATTTACCTAGGATTATGGGTAGAATCATATGTGACACTTATCAAATTTCGTTGACTAGATAGGAGTCAAAAATTCGATCTTAGTGTCCTGATTTGATCATGATTGAATACTAGAGTACATCTAAGGGACGAGAAGTCATTATAGGGGTTATTTTAAATAAGAACAATTTTTTATGAAAATAAAAACCAATTTGTTTATAATTTTTGAAAAATGTTATAATTTTTTTCATTTTTTAGTAAAAACCAAAAAAAATAATTGTTAAATGTCTTTCTTCTTGGGAAATATCCATTTAAGAAACATGGAATTTTCTATTGAATATTTAGGGAGTTCAGTGTTGTGTTAGCATTGGATTTTTTGGCATGTAGAGAATCTGTGAAGAAATAATAAAAATATTAAAACTGTAATGTCATGAACATGTGTTTTTTCAAATTTTTTGGAATAACATGAAAATCATATCTCATATGGGAACAATGATACCACCATTACATCCAGGATATGGGGTTTATGAAAGTCATAACAGAACATTAAGCTGTGTTTGATGTTCAAATAGATCACAAATGAGTGAAATTTGTATAAATTGTTTTATTAATTCCTGTAAAAAAAATATATTTCAAGTTGTGTGTTATAATAGAAATTTGAGAGCACTATTTTGTCTGGAATATGGGATTTTTCCTAAGCGTCACAAAATATTTTCATGTGTTGGAAATTTACAAACATCCCACGTTAGGGTAATAATAAATGGTAAATAATTTTTTTTTGGTATCCTCAAACTAGAAGAATAGTTTCATTTCAATGATTATTATTTTTTTGTGCCAAATAAAAAATAAATAAATATATTTGTAATTTATAATTATGTTAAATTGGAAATAATGTGTTGGAACATTAATATTGGTGATAATTTGATTTTAGTTGAATAACATTTTTGTGTGATTAATAAATATTTTTTATTCTATTACATGTTCTCAATGATTTATTATGTTTAAATATATAATGTTGTAATGATGATAGAGATCTAATGAAAATAATAATAATATATTGGTTCTATTATTGTTATTATTGTTAAATTGGGAAAAATAAAAATAATGTGTATAAATATATGGGAAAATTATATATGAATATATATACATATACATGTATATATATCTATATAAAGATGTACATATATATATATATAACATGTATATATGGATTAGATATATATGTGTGTGTGCTTGTGTGTGTCTGCAGTTTTGTCTGTTTAAATGTAATGTGTTAATATATTATCATATAAGTATTATTATTAAAATATATGTATATTTAGAACCTAATAAAATGTGTATTATATAGTTGTTTTAAATATTGAGATGTATGATAATTCATGGTTTAGTTCATCTCCATTGGAGAGAAAAGTAAAACTAAAAAAATTTATAAAAACAATTATGAAAATAATGAGGGAAAGGAGAAAAGAAATTAAAAAAATGGAAATAGGGGATTTTTGTGTAGTTCGAATGTATTTTCCCACACTATTCCACAACCTCTCCACTATATATCATTCCTATATTTTTCTCCCATGTCTATTATTACTTATTATTTTTTTCTCCAAAAAATATTTCTTCAATATATCAAGGGTATAGATCGGATAGACAACCAATTAGTATTGTTGGATTTATCATAATTAGATTAAATTTTAAACATAACTTTATTTCCAATGTCTATGAGTATTTGGTGGTGCATGTGTAGCATTATAAGTCCCTTCGATTTAGTGCATAATTTTTTAATGGGTATTTTTTGACATATATCATGCTTGTGTAGAATGTGAGACCTATTTTTTTAAGTTTGATCAAATGAATATTGTGTGTTTATTCATCGACATATTATTTAGTTTCATAAATATGGATTGTGAGGGAAATGTTTTTGGTAGTTCATGATATAGCATGATTATGATCTTCATTTCTGTTAAATGAATCATTTGTGATGTATTCTTATCTACTAGAGTTGAGCATGCTGCTTTGGACCATTTCATTGTAATGAGATAAGTTACCAAATCATTGGAATTCATTGGAAGAAGTTTGAGACATGAAATATGATAGAGAAAATATGATATTTAATTCTTGTTCGGGACAATATTTAAATGGGGGTGTGTTAGGCTTAAATTGACATTTGTTTGGGGTACTATAGTCAGTGGGATGTGTCACATGATTTTGATAATTTGTTTAAGAGATACATGATATAAATTTTTTCACACGTTTTTTTGATATCAACCCGATATGGATGTGATAAGGCATCAGTGTGCCTCATGTACATGGACTATCCCATCCAGAAGAATGTGTCACATTATTTGGGTTATCAACTAGATATGTATGTTTCATGATGGTTAACATTATACCATACATAATTATGGAAATATAGCGATGTTTCTCATAGAATTGTTTTGATGTTGGTGGGGCCTATCTATGATGACATAATATGTGTCTACTACTAGTGAGGCATATTTTTTAAAAATATTTTTACTTAATTTTTGTTATTGTAATAAGAATGTATAATTAACGAACTAATGTTATTGTCCATTGGTAGTGTCCCTTAGATTCTTTTAATCACACCCTACTCAGGAATTCCAGTTTGTTTGTAAATTCCATGACTATATATATGTTGAAAGGAAAGGGACGAATGGTGGATGGATGATAAAGTGGAAAATTATGATTTAGATGATGTGTGGTAGTGTGTGAGTTAGATTTTAGATGATGATGTATTTTTACTGGATTACCCCATACCTCTAATCCATGTATAGTCTTTATATGGTATCATTTATGTCAATATTCTATTTCAACTGTATTACCCTAATTATTAATTTATTTATTGAATTGGATATTTATTTATCATGTGAAATATGATGGAGTGTATAGACCACAAGGGTTCCACTAGAGACACTCAATTATAGTCAATATCTCGTTGCATATTTGAATTCATCCATGAGGATATGTGGAACATTATGGTGGCCATGATGATCGGCTCAAAAGGTGACATGGTTTAAATACCAGTTTCATCAAGGCAATGAAAACCACAAGTATATATGAATGATAGATTTTTTTTGATTTATTAAATTCCCATATGTTTTATATATAAATGTATGTGGAATATAAGAAGGAAATTAACACCTAATAACAGAAAAAAATATATCTATCATTGGGAAGAATGTCAGTCATCATATCTAACAGAATAGGTAATAAATACAGGGTATAGGATACTAGTTATTCTCCACAGGAATATTTATACACCTATAGTCAAGATATTTCCTATGTTTTCCATCTTCCTTTTTTTGTAAAATAGCATCAATAATTCCTAGGTAGATATATAGTTTAATAAAAACCCTTATAATACAAAACAAACATCTCTATAATGAGGTCCTGAAGCATAGTATGTTCAATAAACTAATGGGGAATGGCTATTAGTTTCACTTCTATATGTAGCTCAATATTGAACACCATGAATATCTTATATGGTGGTCCAGAATATTCATTAGGGAATACATTCCGGAAACAATATTCAATTATATAAAAATTATTATTCGTCAATTCAAGATTACACAAAATCAGATTGGAACTTTGGGATGCCACATCACCCATACTAGATTGCTTAGTTTTAGTTCCGTATTCCTAGATGTCACAATCTCCCTTGGGGATCTTCTTACCTCCCTCTAGTGATGATAAATTAACCTTTATTGATAAAAATAAATTTTGTAGTGATAAAGGACAGACCTATCAATCATGTTAATGAAATCAAAACAAGTCTTCTTTAGGATTAAGAGTTTCCCTATGAAACAAAAGCAATCAACAAAGATGGGGAATTCATTACATCATTTAATACTATCTAGTCACATTCCCAATAAAGTATCTATATTTAATATTGTAACATATTAAAATTATAAGGTATGAAAATTGTATTTGATAGTGTATGACACATAAGACAATTTGGTTAGGGAATATTATATCTCTTGATATTACAATATATTTTGAATTTTAAATAAATTCAATAAAATTAATAAATAAATTCATAAATCATATGGTTTAGATTTATCTACACAATACACCTAGTTAGGCTTGTGTTACATGAAACAATTAATTTCATCAATAGATTTAGTTTCATATAAGAATGAGTTATACAGAAAAAATTATATTCGTAAAATATTAATATATATTATAATAATATATAAATAAAACATTAAAATAGATTTCATGAACATGATTATCTAACATAAGAAAATATATAGTTTAAAAAATATACAATTAATTCATGGTTTAACAATTATATATAAATGAAAATAAAAACAAATAGAATATTAATTAAATATTTATATAATAAATTATTTGTATGCTCCCTAGGTGTTTTGTTTTCATAAATTAAATTAGTTACTATTAATTATTTATATTGGTGAAATCTATATAATATATTTTAAATAAAAATAATTTTTTGCATTCATCCAATAAATTTTATATGCATTAGATAATAACAAACCCAATATTATGCATAAAATTCTATATCTTTATAAAGTCTATTTTGATGCCTTTTAATTGATAACATATTGATAAACTATATTAGGAATCTTTTATATACTCAAGTATTCATTATATACTTTTTTACGAAATTACAACATCCAAATTAGCATAGGGTGAATTTATCATATTTATCATATAGGTATAGTTTTTTAAAGAATAAGGAAAATGAATAAATTTAAATTTATAATTAATTTTCATGTAAATAATTTATAGTGTTAAATTATATATTCAATTAGTTTAAAGTATGATTATTTCATATAAAAATAAATTAATAAAATTTTGGTCAATGGAACCACTTTCAAATTGAAAGAGGATATAAAAACATTTTGATATTTAGGAAATTTTTAAATTAAAACCCACAACCTTATCAAATATATACTGTTATATTTTAATTAATTTATGAAAAATTATGTGATTTTAATTTTGAAAAATGGAAATCATTTTTTAATCATAATTATTTATTTTTCCCATAATTTCAACATATTTTATAAATAAAAATATTAGTGACAATAATTAAAATTATTCACAATGATTAAGTGATAAACTAGTTTCACAAAGGACTAATCCTTAAACATAAGGGCCAAATGACTTAGAAAAATTTTCAAAATTACTTTTCCATGGATATTGCATCAACATACTCCCATTTATTTTTTTCATCATTGGATCCACATTACATGGAATTAATGTGAGTGGAATGCCCTCTTTTAAAAAATTTCATGAATTCCACTCCTCCTCTATAAAAAGGAACTACCCACACTAACGTATTCACACATCTCAAGCCATTTCAATCATCTAAAACCAAGTAAAATTGATCCCCAATATACATAACATGATCCTATAAGCCTCTAATTAGTAATAAATCTTATTAAGGAAGTATTATTTGTATAAACAAACTATAGTTTCCCCAATAAGAGGTAGCTTTTTCAACAATCACATATGTTTTATTTCTGTCTCAACCACATAAATTGTTTTTATATCATTATAATATAACATCCTCAGTATAATCAATAAAATAATGTGTTTATTTTTAATTTTTATGATTTATACTCACACAAACTTCCATCAAATGAGATACACATTCATCGTTTGTTTGTATTGGGGACTACCACCTCGGGAACCAATGTCATTTGTTCATAATTTACCAGATTTCAAGGATGAGAATATTTATGGATTTGTATTATATATGTTAAATATATGATATTTATAGTAAATTTTGTATTATTTAATTTATGTATAACAAATACCATAATTCTTTCCATTTTTTCCAATATGATAACATCCTTTGTGGACATATATACCACCGCCTCCCCAAAGTGATGTGATTAATTCACTCATTACATGGAATTTAATAATGATATTTTTAATTAAAAAATGTGATAAATATGAAACTAATAAAATATCATAATTATAATATTTATATTTATAAATTTTACATCTTTTTTACTACGAATGAAAAATGGAATTAGCATTTATGCGTACGTATGACCCACTATCTGTATGAATGGTGTATTTTTTTTAATCCCAAAAAATTATGGATTAATCTAAATAAATATTAAAATTTAATATATAATAACAAAAATATGGTTCACATAATTTATATGATGAAATAACTATTGATGTAAAAAGAAAAAAGATAACAAATCACAAGATACTTGAAAAGAAAGGCAGTTAACACCTGAAATAGTCGAACGTAATAATAGATAATTAATGAATGGGTTATAAGATATTAGAAGGTAATAAAATATAATATTATAAATATGATTATTGTTCTATTATAAAACCATATTATTAATAAAACCATTATTTAAAAGTTTGAATGAGGTTGACCCAAATGGCCTGAAGGCCTTATTTTTTTTATTGGTTTTTGATAACCCCTCTTTCAAGTGATGAAGGTTAACCCTTACAATTCTGGTAGTCATAGAGATTACGTGACCTGTAGGTCTTAGGAAATATACAGACTATTCATGGAACTCCTCCACCCAGCTTCTTCATCGTGATATCAACTCTCCACCTTCACATGACTTTTTGGCTAGGCTTTCCATTAAATCAATGGCTGGTCCTGATGGAAATGCCCTACCCTTTTTTTTTTGACAAATCCACTTAGCTTCTGCTCTAGTGATTATGCCTACTCTAAATCCCCATCTCTAGTATGATCCTTATTGAGTATGTCTGACCATTTATGCAGAATTTTAGGTGGCCCGAAGGCCTTGAGGTGACCTGAAGTCCTTATGGTGGCCCAAACGCCTAACTGGCCCGAAGGCCTTGGGAGGATCGAAGGCCTTAAAAAACCCGAGGCCCAAACCGGTGGCCCAAAAGCCCAAACTTATGAATATATCCGGATGCTACAGTATTGAAAATTCTCTACTATAGTGCCTGATAATGTAACCCAGAAATATATCTCTACCCGGTATTGAAATTTGTATCCTTTGATACACTTGATGAGTCCTCACCAACTAGGTTGAGGCTCTTCTCCAAGTTTGAATGATGTTCACCAAAATGAAATTATAGGGTAAGATATTTTCATACCAATTTTTATGTAATTAAATTAATTATAATATTCTCCAGTTAATTCATCATGTGGTGTATGTACATACTATGTTGATATATTATATCATGAATCCATTTATTTCAATGGTATTTATGCTATTACTATTCATTATCTCATTCAAGGGATTTTAATAGGAAAGATTTAAACTAGTAAAAGTTATATTACAAGCTCATTTCCATTTTTAATTACTAATTTTATCATACAAAATTCAATTTATCTTAATAATTTTTCAATAGAAATTTAATTTATCAAAAATATATATATTATATTGTATGGATATTATTATTTCTAAACAATATTTTATTTTTAAATATGTTTTTTACTATGACAGTAGTTTGGTTAACATGGTAAATATTGATGAATATATATCCTGAATACAAAATTGATATTTGATGGAAGGGAACATAATTTTATAAAATAAATAATATATGAAGAATGATTTTAATGGGTCTGACATGGGTTAAAGGATGGTAAATACAAGACATATGGGGTTGGTACAAGTTTATGAAAACCATATTGGATGGGGTCTAATTAATGAAAACCCTATGATGCATTGATCGTATCATGAGATGTGTATGAGATAAACCCATTGAGTATGATTACAAGAAAAATCAGATAGGTGTCTACTGATATACTTCAACTGTCATAAGGTTAGATCATTACGAAATAGTGGTTCATATGTTATATAATTGATGAATGATAGTTATTCATTTCCTTCATTGAGATTTAGTATTTACAATACATGATATTTTCATAATGAAAAAATATGGTTTCATTTCATTCTTGATTTATTTATTAAAAATTATCTGTTATTAGATATTTAACATTCCATACATACTACACATTAATAATTCATGATGTAAAATTACTTAAATTTCATGTTTTTTTAGTTATTTCCATTCCAAAATTATTATTCTCATTGATATTTAATTTCATCCTCTACACATAACCCTTACCGAGTATTTCACCTCCCCCTTTTTCTCCATTCCCCATTATTCCATCAAGATTACTAAGAATGATATGAAATGTTATTATGAGTGGTAATAATGTTTTACTATAGAGAATATTAGGTTTTAATTTGTGTATTAATTTGTAATAAATGAATCATGTTTTTATATTGTTTATCAAGAATAATAAAATGATCATTCCTTCTAGAGTTGATTCCGTGTATTCATTCTAGTGTAACAGTATAGTACATAAACATCAGACTTCAAGGGTGGGGTCACTGAACATGGAATCATAGGAATATTAGTTGTAATAGTGGGTGGTATATTTAGTAAAAAAATTGATCAGTTAACAAAGCCCTATAATGGATTATGACGATCATAATTGAAGATCACATGTATTAATTAACTTATGAGTTATGGATACAATCAAAATATTGTGATATTATTTTGGATTATATGTTATATGTCTTAAATATCTATTATTAGGTTTATTGTGAGTGAGTCCTACTAAGAGTATAGATATTTTGAAAAATTATTTGTTTAATACAACATATTTTTGTATATTAGGTTTTAGTGGAATTTATTTTTGACGAATAATGATATTAAATTTTACAGAAATGAGATTAAAGGTATTGATAACCATAAGATTCATTATTATCACTAAAAAATATATAATAACAATCAAATTAGATTATTAAATTTTGAAAAAAAATATGTTGTATTGGAGACCATAGATAAATGGTTATAAAATGATTAAATTTCAAGAATTTAAATCATATTAATTTTGAATATATACTAATATGGTCTTAGAAAAAGGATAAATAGTATTCTAGGTGAAAACACATCAAAATGGAATAGCGGTTGGTCTTGAACCTTTTCCCAATCGATAATAAGGGTTCCATGCTAACCACTGGACAACATGACTGGTTAATGATTCATTACTTTTAACAAAAAAAATTAACGAATTAAAATTATTGACGTACCTATAGGGTTCCTTTTTGAGGTTTGGAAATTAATATATTATTAATATTTTATTTTGAGAATAGTAAGAGACAAATGAGAAGACTTTTAACTCTTTTACGGACATTATTATCTATTAGAAGTGAATATTAGTGATCAAGGGATCAAGGTTAATTATTGGAAATCCATTTGATAGAGTATGGGATGAACTAAAAATCAATAGAATCACAATCCAATGATAAAAATTTTTATATTTAGAATTTTTTTTAGAATTAATATAATTACATAACACTATTAAAATGATATAGAAACAAAAAATTTATCAAAGAATCTTATTTTTTATTGAACTGATGCTGTTTTAAATCGTCATAGATATGTGAATTTGAGGCCCTCAACATTCTATTGATCATTATCTTTTTTATGATTAATGACTCGAATAACAATATATCGATATTTATTTTTTCCCCAAAGTACACATTTCTTATTCAATCTAATGTTCTCCTATATATTAACATAGATATATGTTCTTCTATTCGACCATTTCACATGTCTTTCTCTTTTACTAAGAATATATTTTATAAACTCTATTATGAAGTGTGTTTTTAAAAAGAAAATTATCAAATATCATACCAAAAATCAATGAGATAATGTTTAATTGGTGAGGATTCAATTCAATTATGGTGGGGTGTATTTAATTCCCCAAAATTATATTGTAATATCATTATACATGATAATGTATAGGACACACATCACCAATTTTATAAGGGAATATAATATCGCAAGAACACACAATAAAATTAATATGATAAATAAATTAAATATATGATATAACATGAAATGAAAACAACAAATATTTTAGTATTATATTCATAGAGAACCTATTTTCTCTTGTGTTACATGTAATAATGACTTTCTCTGATAGTTTTCATTACATGGATGACAAATTTTTACCAAAATAAAATATATTTTTATAATATTATTATTTAACATATTAAGATTTAACCTATTACATAAATTTGTGATTCAGAATAGTAATATCTAAAATATTAAAATATAAAATTTACACAAATATAAAACTAATTCATTTGTTACGAATTAATTAGAAATATAAATAAAAACCAATTACCTATAAAGGAGATATTATAATAAAAAACTATTTTTATGTTCCAAATTGTGTATTTTCATCATAAAATAAACTAATTAATGTTAAAGAATTATATATATTCACTATATCAATAACATATTCTGTAACCTATTTTTGACATTCATTCAATATATTTTAATGGTATAAGATAAGACAAATCCAAATATTACGCATGAAAGCTATATTTTTATAATTGTATTTTGTCGACTTTTATTGGAACACCTACTATAATACTACCTTTTTAATTTTTTATAAACAAAATTATTATAAATAAACATATATTTTTAATATGAGACATAAAAATAATCTTATAGTGACTTATTTGTTCTTTCTAAGAAGATTCAGTTATTGTTGTACAGTGAAAAATATTTAATTTTAATTCAAACACCTTTTGGTCTAAATAATTATAGTGTTAAATTATAGGGTAAATATTTTAATGTAGGAATAATTTAGATATACATCGATTAAATCCAATTATGTCCTTTTAATCAGTTAGAAAATGAATGTTTATAGATAAATATTTCATCATTTTGATCATTTTTAATTTTAAACCCCACATTTTAATCCCATATGTGGGATTAATTTTAATAAATATTTATCCCTTATGTGATTTGAATGTGGAAAAGGGAACAATTATTTATAATTATTATAATTTATAATATCTAATATGTTAAACATATCTTTCCGAAAATATATTAATGAATGAAATTAAAATTAATTATAGGGATTATGTGAAAAACTATATAAACAATAGACAAAACCTTAATAATGATTTACCTAATTACAAAGATAATAGTCTAATTTTTTTATAGAGATATATAACCCCTGAAGTCCCTTTTATATAATTGGATTTATTTTTGGGGCCACATTATATGGAACGAATTATGGTGGAATTAAATTTTTTAGAAAAATTACAGGAATGCCACCCTTCTTCAATTAGAAAAAGGCACTCACCTGTGAGACATATTCAAACGTATTAAAAATTATGAATCATAAAAACTCATCCCGAATATCTCCCAAAATCCCCCCCTATATCATAAACCACATGTTTGGATGAATGAAAACTAAGGATTCCTTTTGGTATTAACAAAATGGAGTAACCCGAATAAGAATTAATATTAATCAATGATCAAATTTGTTTCCTTTATTTCTATAACTATTCAATAAATTTGATACCATCCTATTACAATATAATTATAATAAAAAATAGAAGTATATTTTATGTCATTTTTATGACCTATACTCACTCAAACATCGATCAAATGTGATACGAAATCAGCATTCTTCTGTACGGTGGACTACAACCTCGCAATCAAATACCATTTCTTCTTCAAAAACCATAATTCAAGGTTGGGAATAAAGATGAATTTATTTTAAATAATATATATATATATATATATATTAAATTTATTACCTATATATTATTATTTATTTCTTTATTAAGGCATACCTTCACAATTTTCATTTTGTGAGAATACAATGACATCGTTTTTGGACGATTGGACTATCGCCCCCATAGAGAGATGTGATTTGTTCACACATTATGTGGAATGTATTAAAGATGGTTATAGTTAAAATATGTGATAAATATAAAATTTAATATTATACTGGAATTATTATACTCATATGTTTAATTTACATTTATTTGTTTTGACATGATAAGAAAATGAATGTATCCTCCATGCATACATACGACCTACCGTCTCCATGAATGATGTATTCAGTTTCCTATATTCAAACATTTTGGATTAATATAAATAAATATAATATAAATATATTATTTAAATAATTTAAAAATTCATGTAGTTGATGAAATTATTATTCACTTAACAGGAACAAATATAACAATTGAAAACAGACAAGAAAATTTAGGTAACCTGCACCAAAAATAGTAAAAATAATGACTGATTTTTAAGAAATGTTTAATAATTTATTTTAATAAGATAATATATGATATTATAAATATCCTTATGGTTCTATTAAAATTTAATAATATTCTAAAATTCAACATACGTGAGGTTAAATAACATTCAACCAAAATTAAATGTAGGGTAAGGGATTTTCCTATCAGGTGTTATATATGTGAGATAAATTTTATAGTCACCACATAATTGTTTTTTGTAGTGAATATACTACCAATTTTTATATATTATGTCATGAATCTTACTATATTACGAGTATATGTGGTTTTTCATTGAATATGGTCATTTACGGGGTATTAACATGGAGATTACCAAAGGTTTAAAGTTCTCTTGAAATCTCACATTATTTTGTGATAGTTAAATTTATCTTCACAAAATAAATTTGTTGTAATATTTTTTCGTTGAAAATTAAATTTAACTTGAATATAAATTTAAATTTGTAATAGTTATGATTTTTTCCAAATATAAACTTAATTTTAATATAATATGTTTACTTTGTCGGTAATTTGATTAAATTGGAAAAATTGATAATTCCATAACTGTCATTCAATATGTATATTTGATGATAAGGGACATCATTAGTTAATTAAATACATTAATAGATATTTGAAGAATTTTTGTATTGGTATGACATGGTTTGGGGAATGATAATGCATTAACTATGCTTTGGATATAGGTGAATGCAAGCCTTATGTATCGGGTTATGATTAACTAAATCCCCATGATCCATCAGTAGTCTCATGCGTTGAAATAAATTAGTGATAAAAAGTTGAGTTTTTTTAAAGTAAAATATTTCAGGTTTAAACCCAGAGTCTTAAACTATCATTACGATGTACCTTTAATGAATAGTGGTTCATGATTGAGATATATGACATCTGATAGTTAAATATTTCCTTCATTGAGTTTCAATATTTATTATACATGAGATTTTCACTATATGAAAATCTATAGACACATTTCACTATTAGTTTATTGGTTAAAAAGATTGTGTTTTTAGTTAGTTACATTTCCCTAATTACTCAACCTTGTCTTTTCATGTTTTCACATTACTATAATAGAATGTATGTTTAGTTATTTATCCTTCCATATTGTTTAGGCACTTCCATATATGTTTCTTGATTGCATTACATGTGGGTTCAGTTATTTACAGGCCATATTGATTAATGACATTGATTCATTATTTCTTCCTCTATAATTAATACTTTTTGATAATTTCATCTCACCTGTATTTGGTTTTCATTATCTAGAATTCTGTGAAAGGTACTAAGAAGGATCTATAATGATATGATAAGGGGGAATAAATTTTCCCTAAAAATTATATCATAATTTTTATATTCATATGTAATAATAGGATCATGTATTTATCTGTGTTACCAATACTAATAAGATGATCAGTCCATTAGGATTTGGTTCCTTATAATCATGGCTATTTAATTTTAATAGTCACTATCGGCAAGATTCTTGGATCGGGTAGTTAAAATTACCAATAAAAAGTAGTCGATTTAAATATGCATACATTATTTTATATCCATAATGATAAAAGAGTGTAATAAATATTTATTATATGGTGAATAAAAAAATACAGAGGCTATTACGGTATTACATAAAAATATAGAGTGTCTATTTCTCTTCCCCATTAGATTAGTTTTTGTCTCATGAAGATGTCTTCTACCATAGCTCAGAGCCATATCCTAGATCTCTTAAGAAGTTGTGATCCTATATCACTACATCATATAACATTGTATCTTATACCCATATCCACATACCCAGTATCTTTAAAATGTATTACCATATAATCCTATCTTAGATGATGTTTCTGATCCCACTCCCAAACATAGAATCATTGCATACCCATTATCACTATGAAATGAGAGAATTGTTCTATAATAAGTCATTCGATTCTATATCTTGATTCACAATCAGCATTCAAATGGGAAAAAAATATATTTGGTATTTATGTGAATGATATTCCCATAGTTGTGTATTATTAAATAAATAAAGACACATTTTCCGAATGGTACATCCAGTACAAGCAGATTAAGTAACCCCCTCTATAAACTGGAGTAATAAATTCCATTAATTTTTGGAGAACCACACTATCCCAAGACATAATCTCCACTCATTTTATATTTTCTAATGAGGTTTTGGATCATTATTTTAAAAATAATACTCAACCAAAATATATTTACTTGATAATATATTGAATATAGTATCTGAAATATTTTAACCATCACACATTCATCATGTCATCATAAATGGAAGTAATCACAAAAAATATTTATTCATGTGAAATTACAAGAATAAACTATCATGGACATATCACCCAGGTGATTTTTCATAACATCTATGGTCCATCTCAGCATTATTTGTTTCTTAAAAAATAATCATAAAAGGAAATTTGAAATCATTCTAAAACATATAAGTACTCTAACTATCTCAGGTGAAAACATTTCACTATATCATGGTATAATGATGAATCATGTAGGTTTTGAGTCAACCCTCCAAATGGAAAATGTTTCTATGTGCTACAATATAGAATCAATGGCCTCTAACAATGACATAGAATCATGGGGGCCACCATACCTCTATAATGTGGGTGAACATTATAGAAAGAACCCTCATATAAACTCTTCCATCAAAATGGAATCTCATTAAGATACATATACAGATATTATTAACCATATGAGACTCTACCGGAATTGAAATGATATTCCTATATCAATTAAAGCAAGTGGTGCTGTATGTGGAAGTAAAAAAGGTAATATGGGTGGTTCAAGTCTTAACACCTCAAGAACATGGTCATGTCTTCCTTACTATATCTCTTTGTAAGGACTTAATGGTGGAATAATTAAATAATTTCCAAAAAAATATCTCAAAATATAATTAGATATCTGCACATATCACATGTAATGGAATGGGATTGATATAGAACAATCATATAAGAGATTCAACATCCATGTGGATACACCTAAATATAAGTATTTGAAATTTTATACATTCATTCTAGTTATAAGAGAAACTACCTATAGAACACTAGAAAAAATAGTTCAATGTCACGATTTCCTATAATGTACAAAAGTCATGGAATATGGAGTTTCAGTTTCTAAGTATAGAGGAAAACATCCATTAATGTTCATATGGAATCCCCATTTCATAGTATCCTTATTTTTGGAGTTTAAAATTCAGAATGTTAATTTTCTCATATATATTTATATTTCATGTTTCATATATATTAATCATTCATTTCAGATAGCTAAATTCCATTACATTAAATGTTTCAGTTTGGTACTCCATGTTATTATGAATAGGCATTATAATGGTATAATTATAAAAATTCAGATTACCAAATATTATATGCCCATACACATTATATATATTAATTAGAAACATTTTATTTTCATTCAAAAATATATTATCCCATTTGAAAAATGGGTTATTTATTAAACATGGAATAATCGGTCTGTTAGATTGCCGTCAACATGCTATATGATAAAACACCATTCATATTGGTGTAGAAACAATAAGTAACAAATTAGTTTTCACCTTATATGAATAGTTACTAAAATTATAATATAACTATCAAGGAACATATAGAAACCACATGAAAAACATGAAATACAAATATTGATATACACCTATATGTAATACAATAATGTGTGAAATGTGAATAACTCAATACCTATAATAATGGTTGTAGAGTATGTCTATTGATTAATAATAATAGTGTGTATTTCTATTGGTAAATAATACATCATAATACTAGTGTATCACATAACAGTCAAACTAGTATAATTTTGAAATGATAAATATAAAACAACATGTCTCATCCAGGGTGATTTAAATTTTTTATATGAGGTAGTGCTACTACTCTACATAGGATCATTACCAAATTCCATAACATCCAAATATTTATTAAACACGTAACAATATGTAAGAGAAAAACGATATTATAATCCGGTATAACATTTTGCCATCATATGCCCTCTCTACTACATTTTAACCAATCATTGTTTGAAAAATTTTATTATCGGAGCCTACCCATAAGCTAGAGGCTACAAACTACTTATAAGGGCCTAGTGTGAGTATGTAGGGATCTATGATCTCTAGAGAGAGTGTAACATCAAGAATATTAACAAAAAAGATCTATATAATTAGTGAAAAAAAATTTAATCAGTGATTGTATATGTCAATCTACATGATAATGATCTCTAGATTTATAGAAAAAAATTTAACATTGTCTTGATTCTATGAAAAAATCAGATACATTAAAAGAAGAATATAAAAAAGATATACAAAAAATTAAAAAAGACATATTCCATAACCAATATCATCATTAACATACACATGGTCCACATCTCTTTTAATATATCATATCACATATAATTAACCATTTATAGTTAGATTTTGTCCTTTGTCCAAATATGTATCTAAAAATGATTTTTTAATAAAATTCATTATTTTCATTATCCATTAAAAATAAATCTTTTTTGAAAACTCTCAACAATTCAACTTAACATAAATTTCATAAGATGAATTCAAAAAAAATTATTATTCAAAATAATTTTTTATAAATTTTATGAGTTATTCATAATATCTAACCAAAATAATGTATAAATAATATTTTCAGATAAAACATATTTTTGAAAAAATAAATTACCTTACAAAAAATTATATTATTAATTTATAATAATATAAAACAACATATATATTGAGTAATAAAATTATTAGATATTTTATTGTTTTCATATTCATAATCTTTATATTAATTTCAACACTCTAATGGTCACAATAAATAAAATTATTTTAATGTTGTATCATTGTTCATTTAAATTTTGTGTAGTGTGTAACAGAAGCTATCAATAAAAAAAATTAAAGAAAAATATTTCTAAAATATAATGTTGTTATATTATCCCCCCTTTAATAAATATTGTAATTTAAATTTTATCTTATGCTTGGTAATCATGGTTTTTATGTTGGAAAATATCATTTTTAAAATCCAATATCGTAAAAAGTGTTTATAAAACATTCCGTTAATAAGTGGGTATGTAATGTATGATGGTCACCAAGAAAAATAGGTTACCTAATTGTAAAATATTTTTGGTAATTTAAAACATTTATATAGAAGGAAAACCCAACTTCCAGTGACTAATTTGAATTGATAGAGAACACGTTCGATATAGTCTTTTCCAATACAAAAATGTAAATATAGGGGTTTTAGAAGACAAATTATTTCATTGTATAAAATGTAAACTGATAATTTCTTTTGTATACAAATTCATTTCTCAATGTTGATAAATTTAAATTACAACATAAAATATGAACCTAAATTAATATAATTATGTGAAAAAAATGATTTCATCATACAATCAGTTTCCACCACAATATAATACTATTTCTTAAATGATTTATATATGTAATGTGTTCTTTCATGCCTGAAGGATTAATTTCAACTAGGACGGGCCCAAAAATTTCAAAAAAGGATAACAATATATTCACAATGTCCTTATAAATTAACCAAAAACAAAATAGTAGCACAATGTCATATAATTCACACAATTATTAAACCTCTATGTGAATAAATGAATAAAAATATCAATGTTAATAGTCAAAGTTAAAATTAAGTCATTTTGTTTATAAATATCCTAAAAATTTATTAAAATTCTCCCAACCTAGTTTGAGATGAAACTTTTCTAGGACTTAATCATATAATCTTCTGAAATTAATTTAATATTTATCTTTAATTATAAATATTCACTACAAAATTCACATAACAAAATTTATATATCCTAATCACATATTAACAACTATATAATAATCATTTCCCAAAATAAATGACCATATATCCATAATAATTTCAATATATACAATATTAATGAGGTTTTTAATGTCAAATGTTATCAAAATCCTTTTATCTTATATCCTAATTGTGTGGTAGAATTATTTAGAAACAATACAACACAATAATGATAATTGTTATATTTACAACAACCAAATAAATGATTTTACAATATATATTTTTTCACCTAAAAATTACATTAAATAAAACAAAATAACATCGTCTATGACTTTTATGTCATTGGGAAAACATAAAATATAATCCTAGTATGGTATAGATAACATAAAAAGTATATGCTTCAAAAAAATAATAGAATACTTATTATTTAATTATTCTCATTGTTGATATAATATATTCCATAAATCCAAAACTAAAATAGGCTTGTTCAATGATAGATTAATTAAATCACATTTTATTTAATTTAAAAACCAATTTAATTGTCTCCAATATGGTACCATCATTTTTTATCATTTATTTAACCCAAAAAATTATCACATTTGATGGTTTAACATACCATGTTATTTAAAATCCAAAAATAAAAACATCCATTAAAAAATACATATATGTTTCTTGATTATTTTTCTAGTATAATAGGATGAATTTATCACTTAAACAACATAATTCATGAATCCAAATACATAAACACATATAATATTTTACTTCCTTATTAAAATGTTAATCAGAATTCATAATCATATTCAATATCACTTAATTCATACAATATTAAATAAAAATCATATAATAATATTCATTAACCTCAATTTAATTATAATTCCATATTTTAAAATAATAAATAATATTTAATAATCCAATTAATTTCATTTGAATTCATAGTCTCTTAATTATAACATGGAAAACAATTATTCATACCATATTTACAATAATCTTTTTCATCTTTTCCTCTAGAACATTGATTTTTATAGTGCTTATTATTTCTAAATTTTAAAACATTCAACTATCGAGGATACCATAGGTAGACCATCATTATAATCTATTACATTAATATAACATTCATTTTCACCATCTATTAAGTTTTTTGTTTCCATCCATTATGAATTTTCATAATCTCTTCATTCCATTGAGACATTTATTTGAAAGTGTACTCCCTCGATTAATGTATCTTAGAAGATGTATCTTCTTTCATCAGTGGAATACATAAAACACTATCATTCTCCAATTAGGTGTATTAGGAAACACAACAATTTTTATATTTTTATTCATATTAAAGGATATATGATTATGAATCATCATATGGTTTCTCATTAAATCTCTTAATTCAATTGTCTTATCATGAAGATTGTAATTAAATTGACTATCAATTTTAACATGATGAGGATTCCTTTATGTTTCAACCCTTAAAAAAGACAAAAAACTAATGTCTGTGGTACACTATTTTTTTTACATAAATCACTTAATCATGAATAACAATTTATATGAGGACAAAATTTTGAAAACATATTTATGATTCCATAGGTTTAACCATGATCATTAATGATTGATTCCAAAATATTTTTATTTTATCTAACAGTTGGATTATCCATTGGATTCTCACTAATGTTATATCATACTAGTTTCCAAAGGTGATGAAACACCTTATAAAATTATAAATATAATGATGAATACATTTATACATAAATAACATGTATTATTAAATAAATATTTATCACATTACATTGTGAACCATTTTACAAAAATTTAGATATAGTGTCTTTGGAAACATAGAAACATAAAAATAAATTTAATAAATTATCTAAAAAATCTCCAAAATATTTCATTATAATTTTGAAAAACATTATACATATCATACATAGTATATATTTTTATAACTTGTGGATATGAAAAATGAAAAAGTGTTATATCATATTCTTATAATGGTCATAAAAAGGTGATATAAATATTCATTTGAGAATAAAATGAATATAAATATTTTTTAAAATTATAATAGCATTCGAAAATAATTAATTGAATATCATAAATCAAAATCGTGGATCTTGAAATAAATATTCATTGTTCATAATCCACGAATCATAATGTATTGATGAATATGTTCAATGAGAAAATATCATTTTCATTAAAAAATGAATTTTATGAAACACATAATAATAGAAAATCATTTCCATTATAGTTAAAGATATTTCCCATGAATATCAATGTGGAATTATTCACTTTATTGTTTGATATAGTATTCATGGTTCCCTCCCATGGATTTCATAGTAGACAATATACCTTAAGGAATTGAGTTTACTCTCCATTCTAGATATGTTTATCTGAGGAGATAACACTCATTAACCAATGAATTTGAGGGTGGTATAGGTACCACTCACCACATATTAAAAAACATAGATATTTTTCTACATGTTCATAAATCATTCAACATACTAGAACCCATGAAAAAATTGGTTTCATTAACATTTCATCATAACATAACCCATAGATAAGCAACAATATTTATAAAAATCAGTCCATCATATAAATAATCTATCAAGATAAAAATTAATGATGGTATAGTTGGATAAAATCGCAAGTAAATACTATTTAATATCAATGAATTTCATCTTAGATGTAAAAATTTTTTTAAAGACCACATGGAATAATTGTTTAGGAAAATATTGTTTCCATTTCAAAGACATTTACTTATAAAATTTCAAAAAATATAATGGAAAACAATTTCATAGAAAATATCACTAAAAACATGTAAGGGAAGATTAAATTAAATGATTAGTTATTATAGTGGGAAAACATTTTCATTATTTATAGTATAAAAAAAATTCAACTTCCACTTTTATTTAAAATGATTCAAAGTACCTCATTAGAAAATTTACAAGAAGATTTCATTAAAAACGTATTGATAAAAATATAAAATTTGTAAAAATGATTTTTAACTATTTTTATAGAATACTAAAAAATATTAATCCATTTTTATAATATATAGACAGGGAAGAGAAATATCCCTTATAAGATATATAAAATCCAATCTAATGAATAATTACGAGACTGTGAAATAAACCCTTACCACTTTTGTTAAAATTAAATTTTATGACTAATGATGGAAAGAAAATTATTTGGATGTGTAAATACCAGAAATTTCATGATAATAATCCTTATTACATTAATGATTTTTATGTACAAAAAATGAAAAAAATGGTATATAAGTAACGATTCCCATATAAATTAACGTAGAAACACATATTTTCAATCTATGAAATTTTAATATTTATATATATATATTTCATGACCTAGATAATGATACCAATTGATATTCCATGGCATAGTATTTCAGAAATTATTTTTAAAAAAATATTAAATATATTTTATAATAAAAATAATGATGTTTATTAATGTAAATGAGATATCACTTAAATAAAATATTGGATCAGAAATCTGACACCAATGTTGATCCCGAAATGCGATGTTTCTATTAGGAATGACCTAAAATCAGATAGCATGGTGTATTTAGAAACTGAAACTTTTGGAGTGTGTGTTATGATAAAATAAATACATAAATGTAATTAAATTCATTAAATTATCATAAATGGTTTTAATATAAATCTCGATTTTTTTATATTTTACAAGGTTTAGCTGTATAACACTGGATCACAGATAGATATGATTCCCCTTCCGTTGTTGGTAAATCTACATCTAATGACTATAAGAATTCAGATCAATGAATATCAATGTGAAAGGATCAAAACCAATCCTCTCAATTGTAGTGGGTATGTTCTTTATTGATGAAATATAAAATATTTTGGTAGGACTCATCATTTTTTGATTCATCTATATTTAAATAATTTGATGGATTATGGATAACCCTTACAATGATCTTCCCCTATTAACAAATATTTCATAGGATAGTGTGTTGAAATTAAACTTATTATTAAATATTCTTTGAACCTTTAATATCCCAATTTAATTTTCGTGCTAATAAATCATTCCTGATTATTTTTATTCTCTGGTTCAAATTGTGTTATCCCTTTATTCTTCACATTATTTCTTGATTGGCCATAAGGTCTTCAGTTTTCTATTTTTGGGTGGTACTAAACGGAAAGAGACCCCCATAGTTTTGATAAAATCATGTGGGAGGGATGTATCAATAATTACAATATGGATTTGATTGGATTGTATGTTTTAGGTGATAATTTTGATGATTAGAATCCAATATTAAAGGGTTGATGAATGAGATAAACCCGAGGTGTGAAAGATATGTGATAATGGATTTGATACTGATTTATAACCACTGAATGACTAAAAATAATCACTTAGAGAATAAATCTTTACTTTTCAGGAGGAGATGAGGATGAATATGATGTAGGAATGATCATATATAAAAAATAGAGAGTACATATTACATTGTAGTAAAATCCCAACAACATGTTGTGCAGTTCAAAGAACAAATGACGTCTTTGTTCATATGTGTGGTAGCTAGGTTTTTGGAAAGATAATTTCACAAATTTTGTGGCAGACCCAAATGTTTTTGGACCATATTCTTGTATATATGGAATGTTCTTTGAGAGTACATAGGAATGGTCACGAGAAAGACCATGTTGTGTTCTAAATTAAATGGACATGATAAGAGAGCAAGGGTTTGACCATTGTTGACTTGGATACACTATTTAGAACCTCTAAAAGACATGTATGGTTACATGTGAATTGATATGAATTCCTATAAGAACATAGATAGGTTATGGAGTGGGGAAACACACTATGTGGGTAACCACACATTTCATATATCCCATGCTTATTTTTTAGAAACATTGAACTCTTTTATCTATTTATTTTTTGACATGGATATCAGACCATGAAGAGCCTATATTTAGTAGTGTACATTGTATAACATGATGGTTTCATACATAGTGCCTATGGTGATGTGATTCTTGGTTTTTTAAGAATTAATCCTTTTAAGGTTACACTCTATGGTGGAAGCGATAACACAAGATCACTTGAGGCTCCTAGAGTGGAACCCTCCCACTATGATATGGAATGGATCCTCTACCAATATATTGAGTGGAAACCACTAGTTGTGATGGAAAAGGATACTCTATCTACTTCTCGAGTGGAACCCTCCACCAATATAGGTCATGGGTATATGACTGACTATTGTAGTGGAACCTAATTCTTTTCATGGCATGGTCCCTCTATCTTTTATCACATTGTCACCCTCTAGTAGGGGAGGGAATGGGTCCCCGAATGCTATAGTGGTACCTTCTAAATATTATAGTCTTCGGTCCTATATATAGTTTTGAGTTGAACCCCCTATAGTGACGAGGTATAGGACATCGACAATTAGAGTGGAACCCTCCAGCCGAGATATGGCACGAGTCCTCTTTATATATACTGAGTGGAACCATCCCTATAAACCGAGTAATGGTACTCATCCTATATACTGATCCCCTTGAAGGTGAGTTATAGACATGTGGTGTGGATTGAATTGGATGTTTTCTATTTGGTATAAAAACATGATTTTGTTCATCATTGATGGACTCGAGGAATCATGACACCCTTCGATGTGTTGTGAGATTTAGAACCCCTCCTCTATCAATTGGGTTTCATTAAATTGGGAACATACAAATATATAAATACATTTTTATTTATATAGCCGAGTCATGTTTACTCTCTTTATTTTGGTTTAACTATTTAATATCTATTACTATTGTAACTATTACTATTCCTCATTTAGCTTTCGAGGTATCCAGTTGGGAATTTATATATTCACCATTGATTGAGATGTTCCCACACATGTTGTGACTTATGAAGATGACATGTAGTTCAGAAGTAACTATAGTGTAGCATAGGGATACTTAGTGCATTGGATCTCATACGGTGTTTGAGGCATGGAGATCAGGAGCATGGAAATCCCATAAAATTTACTTTTAAATTTATTCATATCAGAGGATATCTATATTTGTGTGTTTATTTTTCCCCTTTACATTCATGTTTTCACTATCCTACTCTTGTACACTATAATGGTCTATCATTTATTGTTATTACACTAGTTTGTGCATATTTTATATTATTACTCTACACTCCTTCATTGATATGGGGTTTTCGTATGTATATAGGTACATTAGGAAATGTCCTCCCATATATTATATGTCATTCTCCACTTTTCCCACCACTTGGCCTATGGTGGAGACCTAGGGGTAGATGTGGATCGAGTGCTGTTTTGGGATAGATCATGATATATTGATATCAAATGTGGTTTGGTCATTTGGGTGGTGTTGGTTGTAGTCCCATTAAGAGGATTTGGATGGGATTTAGGGAGGATGTTTAAAAGTGTATCGTGTGTGTCTCTTATGCCTGGGAACCCAAGGATGGTACATGGGACCGATATATCAATTCCCCAGGACCTTGAATACAATATTGTCATTTGAAATACTAAGACATTAGATGTGGGGAATAAAGATACATGCATCGGATATTATTGGATATTTGACGTTCTTTCTTGATCAATTTTTCAACTACATATATATTCTCATCAAAACATGGTACTTATTGATTAAATTTTTTAGGTTCCACCATGATAATAACTTTATAGAATACCAGTTCGAGAGAATGGTGACAATGTAATGAGTGATGAGGCCTCAATTTAGTTTTCAACCCTATAGATCCTTTCTCCAGATGGATAGGTAGAATAATCCCCACCTATTGAGAATCTGATCATAGCGGCATAGAAAGATGAAGATTCGTGCGAGCCTATGACACACTACGATTTCCAAAACTAGAGGAAAATGAGGTTCCTCTTTGAGATATATCCATGTGTAGTGGAAGATTGGATTGAGTCATTAGTCGATACCTTATGGATTATCTGGATAGAAACAAGTTAAGTGCATAACTGAAAGCCAGCATTTTCCATCGATTGGATGGACGGTAGTAAAGTCATGTTACCCTGACGATCGATGAGTCAAATCCCTCATGTCTCAATATCCATCGGTGGCTCCCTAAAGACTAATATCCCGTCTTTTTATGGTCAGTTTGGATTCATGAGATTCTATAGATGGATCAAGGAGAGATAATGGTGGAAGAGTATGTTTTGATGTTCAATGACCTTATGCAGTACTCTCTTATCATGATTTCGGATGTCCATTTTTTAGAAAATAAATGTTTGCATGTGAAATCCAATGAGTTATAAGTGATAGATTGGTAATAATTTGCATCTGCAACCATGTTACGGTGTTTGTGTGGGACCTAGTGATAGGGAGTTTCTGTTATATTGATTTTAGGTTATTTGATCTAAAACTATACATTACAGATCAAATAAATCAATAGTATAATGCATACATCATTCATCATGATCTCGATATAGGAGATCATCCTTGTATCGGGTTTTGAAGCATAGTCAGGGAAGCACATACGACCAGGGAGTCCGGAATAGGAGTGGTTATATGTTTGTGATGGGAGAGTTTACAAGGTCTGCGAGTATCCGACATAACGCGATGAAGAGAATAGATGGATAAAAGACCGACCACCATTACATAGGAAACACTGTGATAATATATTTCCTAGGAGAGGGAGGGGAGGCCCGCCTGAATGATGTGATGGTAGAGGAGCAGGTGGAGCTCGAAGAGGTTGATATGTGGTTGTTGGATGATTCTATGCGATCTTTCAACCACCACTACTAGTGGCCCACATATGGCTCATGGAGCCGGCATTAAGGGTCTTAGATATATTCATGATATGGACACTTACGACCCAAGAAGACATGGTATGATTAGTGGTACGATATGTGATTTTTATAATTTTTCATCTATATTATTAGAAACATGTATGAGTCATTACATAATCTCTACTCTCCTAATTTGAGATCATGATATCCTAGTAGAGTATTTATCCCAACATCGTTATCTTGTGGTTATGATGGGGAATGTTTCTTCTGTATCCCTTATAAACCATATGTGCAAGCAATCTGTTGGTATAAAGATGTTCACATGGGAACCGTTTCTCATAACAATGGAACCATATTTAATAATATTTTATATAGATTGTATATCCATGACATAATCCCATATTGACTGTCACTAAATATGAGTTAAATGACTTCTCAAAGCTGGGTTGGTATTATTCATTATGAGTAAGAGAGATCTTGTGGCTGGATTAATTAGTGCTGAGAATTGGAGGCTATATACCATCAACAAGTATTTTGAGGGTATAGACCTTTTTGAATAATGAAATTTATGATTATGGATTACATCATTTTAAAAGGATTATATTTTACCCTTACCCATAAATATTCCTCGAATACTACTGATGTGGGTGGAGTATTTTCTTATCCACCTATATATCAGGACTGCACTGATATCTTCATTAGTATGTCTAATGGCCCCTACTAAGATATACGAGCTTGGGATTTAGTTAAAAGACCTTATAGAGAATATATTTCTAATGCCATGTGTGTCCCCCATGGTAGATGCAATGTTGTTTTTGAAAAAGGTGGATGAGAGAATACTAAATTTTATTGATTATCACTATCTAATCTTAGAAAAGATAAATATAAATTACCCTTTTGTATGATTGAAATTATATTTGACAATTTAGGAGGTGTAAGATGGTTTTTGATGACTTTTTTATGTTCCATCATCCACAATGTTGAGAGTTCTAAAGGATGAGAATAATATTCTATTATTCTTATGCCTTTATTATCATTGCGGGTTACTCGTGATTCTATTTGGTTTGAAAAAATAGATCATCATGTTAATGGATTTGATGAACCTGATCTTAAAACCATACATATACCAATTAGTTTTCCTATTCATTGAATACATATACATATACTCTATGTATGAGGAGGATCATGTAGATAACTTGTGGCTTGCCCAAGATTTTATTTCATGGAACCAACATTACGGTAATATATTGAAGTGATTCATTATGTTCCCTTCCAAGGGTATTTCATTTCTGGGCATGGTTTATCCATGGACCTAGTAATGATCTATTTATTGATTTCACGGTATAAACCAAATGGAATGTCATATGTGTCGAGTTTTCTTATATTTATGGGGCACCACTAGAGGTTTCTGGAATACATTTCCCAAATTTCATCCCATTTTCCTGCATTGACACTGAATGGGAATCCTCATACCTAGATTGAAAGGTGATTTATGAATATCAAGGAGTTTAGGATGAGGTCAACTAATGATCATGTATTAAGTCTCTAATATGAGAATGGTGAGTATGTGGTGCATTGTGATGCCTTGGGAGTTTTATTTTCTGTCCACTGATATAGTGGTATGATGTTATCCCAGATGGGTCAACGTAGTACAATCCCAAATAGATTATCTACAAAAATCATTACATATATATCGTATCATAAGTCATCTAATTGATTATGTTGAGTAACTATCCTATGGGTGATAACACTATGGTTTTCCATTACCAATAGGGTCTAATTCACATCTTCAAGAAGAGAGTCACGAACCAAAGATAGTGGCACTGGTTACTATACCTACATGGATATTAGTTCCGGATAGAAGATAAAATAGTGAAGGGAAACATTTTAGTAGATTATTTTAATATGAATTACTAGGATTTCTACGTTTTAAAGAATCTTGCTTCATCGAGGATTACCCAGGTGGAGTGTGAGGGTGAAACTTTTGATCAGTTTAAAGTGTTGACCCCTATACATCGAAACCATGTGAGAGAGTCCCATTTTAGAGAAATTGATTGTGAGTTTAGTAGTGGACTTATATCCATTTTGGACCCAATATATATATAATCTAATGGTGGGAATCACATCATCCTTTTAAAGGGGGTTACAATGGTACAGTCACAATACAGTAAGTGGTAGTGTGAGAGTTCCAAATATCTCATTTAGCTATACATCATAATGTGGAGATGATGTACAAAAGCCTCCAGCAAATGTTTTTTCGGTCATTCATGAGATAGAGCTTAGATGATATTTTCTATCAGTGCCTTACCATTCAGTATGTGATGGATGAGAATGAGGTTTCAATAGGTTTTTTCATCCCATTTGATATTCTCTAGTGGATGTTGGAAAACACATCCATATACATCATGATATTTATTTTACATACAGTGATAGTCCATGATAAAAAATGAGTGACATTTGAAAAACTGATGAAGTCGACACACTTATTTTTAATTATAGAGAAGAATTTTGTGTAGAATTAGTGGAAGAAGTATGTACGAGACATTGTTCACCATTGTGTGTTTAACAGTACTATAGTTTCCAATCATAAAAATGTTTCTTGTCATGATTCTGTAGAGGATTGTATGAGGTATTTTGGGTCTATATGAGGATGATTAATGTCTTTACACAGTGGAATTATTGGATGACCAGTAACACTATCAACATGTTGGAAGATATGTTGAGGTCTAGTATGATATACATTAGGCAGAGCTAGGAGTACCACATACCCTTGTTAGTGTCGTTGTACAATAATATCTACCACTCTGCTGTTTGCATTCACCATTCATGTCCCTATATGTGAGACCCAATAGGTCACCCTTATGTTGAAAATGACCGGTGAGGCATCTCTTGTGGGACGATAGTTTGTTCAATCAATGAAAAACAAGGTCTAGGTAATCAATGAGCCGATGGGGATGTCCTAGAGAAGGCATAAATTATATACAAATAAATTTCATAGTCTATTGATGTTCATATACGGAGACAAAATATTCTTAAGTGTCTCCCCATGATGATGATTTTTGGAGATTTATGTTGGGAGGCATACTATACTCGAGGTTCACTAGGAGGTTCATGATGTTTCCAAGGGTTGGATAGGTTTCATACCAACTCTCACAACCCCCATAGTTGGAGAGAGTGCACAACATCTTCCACATGTCACCACTGAGGAGATACGTGCATGACCCCATTCATATTATTTAATAGGGAAATATTGATATGGAAAATGGATCTACTTTGGTGGAGATCCCAATGGAAATCATGGATCAAAATGAGTGGAACATGTGGGGATGGACTATCCCCATGGTTTGTGTGTTGTGGTAGTAGAAGATCATTCCAGAGTGATCCTAAGACCATGATAGCTATGTGTGGGCTTAGTGTCCTAAGATATTTGTCTAGTTTAGATTTTTAGGGATGAAAATATTGATGTACGGAATTTTGAGTCAAAGTGAGATTTTGAGGCATGGTGAGTGATGAAATAATTTTACAAAAAATAGTAAATATATTTTATTATATGTATGGGTAGTTTTTCAAAGAAAATTTCAGAAGTCTTACACTTAATCTCAGAACTAATATATGATACCATGTATGAATCTGTAATGAGATGTTTACCTGATGCGTGAACTAAAATTAGTCTGTGTGGGGGATCAAAATGAGCAACCATTAGCAGCTTTATTAAGATAAAATAAATAATTAAAATTATTGAATTTCATTAAATGAAGATATATGGGGTTTCAATAACTAATTTATTATAGAAAAGTATATTTTGTTAGATTCATAACCATGTTATCCCTTACTGACATTATTCCTCTCCTCTACTATTGAATCGATATTCGATGATTATGGGACTATGAATCAACGCAAAACCAAGTGTATCTAATGAAATTACTCCTCTCAGACATTAGAGATAGAATTCATTGGTTATGAATGATTAAATGTTATGGTAGGACTCTTCATTTGTGTATTCACCCTCATTCAGTTAAATTGATTGTGAATGATCAATCATCAATTTGATCTGCACCATTTACATGACATTTCATGCTCCAATGTTTTGAAAATAATTTTATTAGTCACTTTTTTACTAACCCTGGATCTCCCAAATGTATTAATTGGAAGATGAAATTTTTTGAATTATTTTTAAACCTATATTCTTATTATTTTCACTATTTATTTTTAATTTTCATTTTACACTGATATATGCGGCCATGTTTTGACGTTGTCATGTGGTACATATCCCACACAGCCCCCCGAATTAAACACAAACTCACTTTTTGGGGGGGTCGGAATGTAACTATTGGAGTCAGATGGAATTCCAGAGACCATTATTACAATTAGAACCCAAATCATGAATTTTGGATAAATGGGATATTCATTAGTTTCATAGGATACGTTCTGAATAACCAGTTATTGATTTCCATCTAATAGATGTTTAGAGATCATTGTTCACATAATAGATCAACCATTTTTAGAGGATATGATTGTAGATTTAAAGGTATAATTACTAAATATAAATCATGGAGACAATTAGTAACATTGTTTAAAAATTGTGGCATCATGAAATGTAGCTTAATGGACACACAATGTGTATAACATTGGATTTCGATACTAGGATTTCAGGGGATATATGAATTCCATGACATATGGGAACCCATATTTCTATGTGAAATTTTTCTGGAGTTCTTGGAGTTTTTTCTGGGGGTACAAGGTCATTGTCACGAATGGGTGTATGTCATGTTCCAAAGTACACAGAAATGGGCAGTGAGCATGTTTAGGATCTCTGTTGGATCAGAAAAACTATGTAGACCCTCTACACATGAGGTATTGTAACATGGGAAGTGTTTTGTGTACAACCATATACACAAATGAAATAGGCAGTGGGACAACATGTCATGTTGGCCTCCTCACATGTTGTGTAGCCCTTATATCAATTTTATCCGACTTAAACTTCTCGTATCTTCTAAATTTGGATATGATATTTTTTCATTAGTATCATATCCACGGTTTTTTCGAATAGAATGCAATGGTGGAGTTCATTGTGGAATTTGAGAAATGGTGCGATGTGTTCTAGGGATGATTCAGAATTACAGGATGCTCGAAGATAGTAGTGATCACATAGGATCATCAGAGGCTAATAGAGTGGAAAAATATTATGAGGATAAGTCAGGAGTCCCCAAATTATCTGTAATGTGAAACCCTCAATATGGGATGAGATTTTTTACACTATATACTACATTATTTCCAACCTATTAATGAGAATATTTTGGTTCATTGACAAACTATTATAGTGGCACCCTCCTACTGGGTTGGGCATGGGTCCTCTATCTGCTATCCGAGTGGCTCTGTACTACTCAAAATGGCATGGGATCTGAACTACTAGAGTTGAATCCTCCAGAATTGATGAGAAAGGGTGATCTAATGAATACTAGAGTGGAAACATCTAGGTTGAATGGGAATATGTATTTTATCATGTTTTGAGTGAAACCCTTCTACAGAGAAAATGCATGGGTCCTCGACCACTAGAGTGGCATCGTCCTATCATGAAATATCATGGTCCTTTCTCTATATATTGAGTCTCATTCTTCTATTTTACCATGTCATGTTTCATATAAATAGATATCGTTCCATATACTATGTTTCATAGTGGTGAGGTGTGGCCCAACATGGATGTTTTCTATTGGGAAGATGTGTGAGATGATTTGCATCGTTAATGGACTACTGGAAATGATGGAACTCTTTCTTGTACAGTAAGATGGAGAACCCCTTCTATATCATTTAGGTTTATTTATTTCGAGAATAAAATTTTTTTTTCTTTTTTTATAGATTTTATTTACTCACTTTATTTGCATTGATCTATTTATAATATATTCTTTTTGGGTCTCTTACTACCCCCTTCAACTTTCATGGAATCCTACTTGGTATGAATATACTCACCCATGATTGGGACCTACATGAACATTTCTTGTATTATAATGATGACATAAAATTTTGTGATGGGAAAAGATCATTGTGGGGAAACATGGTGAATTTTATGACATATGGTGGTTGGGGATCAAAGATCAGGTGACAATCTCTCTTAACACATCGGTTTTTATTTTGTTTAGGTTGGGAAATCATTTTAGTTGGGTGTTTATTATTCCCATTTTCTATTTATTTTTCACTATAAAACTTTAATTAACCCAAATTTTTTTCATGTATAGTTATTATACTTGTTTTTATATCTTTTCTTTTATTATTTATCTACACTTATGAATTGAGATGGTGTTATCTGTGTATATATGTACATTAGAAAAACTCAACCAATTCATTAATTTGTTTTACACCTATATTCACCCCTAGAATATATAGGCGGACTTTGGGTACTTATGGATTTATCCAAGATTAGGATTGGGTATTGGTAGTAAATGAGGGATGAAAATCCTTTACATAGAGTTCTATTAACATAGAATTTAATCCAACTTCCTCCAATGTGAAATAATTGATTTTGGTCTCCTATAAAGGGCTTTATTGATTGACGTTAGGAAATTCCATAACCACTAAAATGTGTTTAGGAATGCTGAAAGGTAATATTATATGTTTTGGATGAACCAGATGGGTTTTAAAATTTAAAGGAATGATAATAATGGGTTCCCTTTTATAATAGAGGCGAGGGGAACTCTTGGATCTTCTCAAAATATTAAATTAATATAAAATATTATTCAATTCCATTTAGATATAAACTCATTTACTTTAATGATATGATATGATGATTCAAAATCCATTAATCCAGAAATAAATAAATGAACTTTGGAATTGTTTTGTATCCTTACCATTTCGTTATAACCAATCATTATTGATACTATACAAACTTTCGAAACTGTGTTTTTTTTGAATATAATGGAAATATTAATTCAAATTAATGGAAAAAAGAACCATAAATGTAACACCCCAAGATTTAATAGTGTGTTATTTCTTCAAAATAATTCAATAACTTGCACTACACGCAACACTGAGTTCAATCACACCATGACTTACAAAAAAAAAGCCATTCAAAAGAGGTTATGAATAGTATTATCTAAATTTTAAACTTTATATAATCCTTATAATTTTACAATCCATATTATGAGTTTCTTAGATATAATGCAAGAACAAATTCATTTTCAGTATTGCACTTTTATCAACTTTTAATAGTGAACCCTTTTTAAATACAATATTTTAAACTTTTTGACTAAATGGGGACATCAAAAATTTAAAATGAAACATCCCAAGCTTCCACGGTACACTTTCTTTGAATAATACAGTAGCGTGTGTTGTACGCAACCTTGAGTTTTAACACACACCACAACCAATCAAACTAGCCGTTATGAATAGTAATACCTACTTTTTAAAATTATATATATTTTATATTTTAAAATGGACTTCATCTTTGGATTCGGAATATCGAATTTAGCCTAAGGTGAAATTTTGGTACATTTCAGATAACTTTCATATTTTGATGAATAGTGAAAATTACTAAATTTTAATTAAAAACAACTTTTTTAATCAAAATAATTAATAGTAATAAATTATGAATTTTAGTGGTTTTAAAGTATATTTAGAATATATTTTTACCATTTAATATAATTTTGGTCATTGGACATAATTTTACAATTAAACCGAACATAAACAAGTGTCAATCTTTTGATAGTTATTATCTCTTAAAAACACGCTTTTTGTTTTGACAGCGGGAATTAATTTTAAATTAATTTCTCCCACTTCTGTGTTTAGAATTTAGGAAAATGGATTCCATATTTGGAATCAGTATGTTCAAATTGTGTAAATAGGTAACTTTTATTTTTAGACATTTTGAATAATTACTGCGGTAAATATTTTATTTACCATGGTTAAGGGTAAATCCGGTAAATAAGAGTTAAAAAAATAATGTTATAATAATACTAAATTACCCTAAAACGTGTCTTAACCCTATTGGTTGATACATGGTCGACCATGGGAATCTTTGGGTCTATTTTGGGTCCCCATGGATCCACTTGTAAGTGATAATGACACTTTATTTTAATTAAGTTAAAATGAATACAAAAATGACACAAGCATATATCTTTTAAAACAAAAATTGTTACATAGGGTTATATATGTTGGATTTTAGATTATAAATATTCATTAGAAAGATAAAATGATTTACTACATAATGCTATTTTTTTTATAATTTTTAGACATTAAATAATGTATTTTATTTATGACACAATGATGATGCAGTAATTACTATAATAGTGAAAAAATTAAAATAATTGATATTATAAATACCCAAATAAATATAATAGAAAACTTTTAATGAATTAAACTAATTTTCTAGGATAATATGATATATTAGGATTGATTTAATTTACTTTTTTCGAAGTAATCAATCTGTTATTAGTTTCATAAAAATCAACTATTGAATAGTGTCAAAATTGACATAAAAGAGTTCTTAAAACAAATATTATATTATTAATTGATATTAAATTCCTAAAAATATAAGGTTCTGCCAAGAGACTTATATCATGATAGGTTCATCATTAATGTACCACATGGGGGTCGCTTGGATGTATATAGTAAGTTTATTAACCATATTACATAAAAATACAAAGAGACATTGTAAAAGTGAAACTAATGAACTTAGAGTTAATACTTAAAGATAAGGTTAATATAAGTACCCAAACCTGTCTAAATTCTATTGGTTGAGTGGTTTTCGACCTATACCCACCTTAACCTTTGAATAATAAACTTTGGAGCCATTAGAAACCGAATTTGAATTTATTATAAATTAATATTTCTAGCTTTTCCAAAGGTGCCCCTCACCCCTCTTATAAAAGGGCACTCCTCCTTCTCATTTCTTCACACCTTCAAAGCCTTTTGGTTCGGCCAAACTCTGACAAAATACTCTCCCAACATCCCTCACTACAACCTAGAGGCCTTATTTTGATCAGAAAGCCAACCTAAGGATCCCTTTTGATCAAATCAAAAGGAAGAACCCTAAGAAGAGGTAATGATTTCACCACCCTTTTCCAAGTTCCTTTCTTCTTCCACTTCCTCTTTCTTTGTTCTTACCATTCTAAAATAATAACTCCAGTATCTTACATATACTGTGATGTTATTATAAATATGGTACAACCATATTCAGTATTCTATCCACCCTTTGAATAACATGTCACCATACGTGCGTACGTACGGCTTACCGTCTCCACGTCGTGGTGTAATTGTTATTCAATATATTATTATTTGGATGGGTATAATAATGATGTGTAACTCATGTAAATAATAAATATAACATGTTAATGATTCTTTATATATGATATACCATCCATTTATATATTATTTTAATATCAAAAGAATGATATTGTCGCTCGTGCGTGCGTACGGACTACCGTCTCCACGAACGCGATGAGATTCATTCTCCATCGTATCCATTCAAGTATAATTATCATTTGATGATTTAAAAATGTTGTTTAAGGACTTGATATCATTCTGGATATGAATAATATACATCATATCCTTTACAAACATGTCTTACGTAACAAAACATATAAAAGAAAACAAGTAAGTTAACACCCGAAACGACGATAATTCTAAGATATTATTAACAAATCAACGTTAAAAGATCATATATGATATCATATTAATATATATGATTCTTGTATAATTTAATAACAATTATTTCACCATTATACAGGAGGTTAACCTACCCCAACCAAGGAAAAGTACAAGGTAAGGGGTTTTCATCTCACTCCTTATTCCCGTGAGATTCATGCCATATTGCCACCATCACCTTTTGTGTGGTGTATGTACTGCCCATAATTATATTCTTTGTGTAATACACTCTAATTTATGTGTATTTACATATTAATTGTATGATACCTCTTTAATGGGTTGTATGTTTCATAAGTTACCAAATTGGTAAGGGTTATTTCACAATCTCTTCATTATCCGAGGTTGTTTATTTGTAATAATCTACTGGGATCTCTTTATCATCCACATCCATGTTTCTTCAAAATGTATTTCAAAACATTTTTATTATTTACAAGAATATGGGTTAAAGTCATTTATACCCTTGTTTGAATTTTTATAAGAGGTTTTAAAGGAATCTTTCCGTCGTTTTCAAAACAAGGTCATTTTTAACCTTTTCGACAGAATTAAGGTAAGAACGTTTTTTTAAACTTATACTTCGGGTGCGGCTAATTTCCACCGTTATAAAATCTTCAAAACTTCCCTTACAAGCTTATAAGAATATTTTCAAAGAAAATGTGTTATTTTATATGGATCTTAAATGATTTCTAAATAAAAAGAGATATTTCTTTAAAAAGAATTTTGATTTCATCTATGTCAACATCCTTTGATGGATTTTACGCTTATTTGAATTTGATCTATTGTGATACAAAACTTCTATATTGTATTGAAGGTTTTGTGATATGTTTGACTGTGGATGTGCTATTTTTATACCATTCATAGTTTATGGTGAAATTATTGACATTTCGTATGCTAGTTTTAATACGAATGTTTATGTTATGTTTAAACCTTTTCATATGGGAATGCATTGGACTTAGTAAGTGACGGGTGGAGCCCGCTATAGCTCCTCGATGCATCGGTAGGTCTCATGAGACAAACTAGTGTCTTGGCACAAGGCCTTGACAAAATATTATTTGTAGTCTTGGCACGAGGCCTTGACTATGTGGTTATGATAGTCTGGCATTATGCATTCCAACATTATGAAAGTGGTTATTGATTTTTGAATGTGATTATTCGATTAGTAGAATATCCATGTGAGTAAGTAAATGGAATTATTTTATTTTATTTATGGCATACCATGTTGAAAGTTCATGTTTGAAAGGCTTTTGTTTTAGTTATACATTGCCTTAAAAGTTTATTCTTATTTATGAAAGTTTCCGCTATATTGTTATCCTTACTGGGAATTTGAGCTCACCCCTTTTCTATGTTTTATTTTTCGCAGGATGTGAAGAAGTAAGTTATGAATGACCTGCATGGATTTTATGAGGGGTTAATAGTGTGGATTGTGGAAACATTATGTTGTTGTATTAGTTTTTCATTTTATGATATAATGTAAAACTTATGAATATATCTAGTGTTTCCAAGGCTACTAAACCAATCGGTCTTTCGAGATTTGATCTTTCTTGTGATCATGCCAATGTTATGTAATAATGCACCGACTCTGGGTAACTGGGGTCGGGGCGTTACAATAAATGTACTATGGTTGATATTTTGAACAATATAAAACTCCCATGGATGAATAACATATTCTTAGGAATTTTTTTTCATTTATTTATCTATTACTTATTATAAAATAAAATTATTGTATTATTTTGGTATTATTCATTATGTTGACTTTAATAACGTCATAATAACACATATATTTTGAACTATTTATTTAATATCATAATAAAAAGACATGGTCTTGTATATAATTCAAGGATCACCTTAATTACCTGAAATCATAATACTTTTAATATTTTTAATATCGATTAAATTATTTTCTAATAGTATAATATTTTCTACATCCACGTTGCCTATGAATTTAATTTAAATATTTTTTTAGTAAATATTCAAAAATAAATTATCATGATGATAAATAAATAATGTACATCTAATAATAATATTTATTTCCAAACATAACCTTTGGATAACAAAAAATTAAAAAAATATTTGTTATTAAATACCATTGGGTGACATGTACATCTTTTATTTACAAATTTTATTTTGAAAGTAAAAATCCCATCCCTATTTGAATGAAAATTACATATAACCATATATTGCAATAATATATATATATAATTTACTCATCATGAAATATTAATGAATATTTTGGTGTAATATTTTTTCCATCTCATATTATATTTATCATTAGTTAGACAGTTTACCGTTTATCATTGTAAAAAAATTACTAGGGTTACTCTTCATAATATCAAATAGTAATTTGTGATTGTTTACTAAATATGAACATTCTAATCAATAAAATAAATCTACTTTTCAGAATTCAAATTATACAATTAAAATATATTACATTAAAATTAAATTATAAAAACGAAATGAAAATTGTTATTGAAAAAATTATCATTTTAGGTATTTCATATTTTAAGTTGAAATTTAGGTATAAAATTAATTTTAAGATTAAATATTTTAATTATTTCATATAAATGTAAATTATACCTATTTAATAAATAAAAAATAATAGATTTTCACATTTTAAATACATTATAATAAAAATATTTTTGTAATAAGAAATTTCTATTTTCGCAATTCATTAATAAATCTATATTTTTATAAAAAAATTAGAAAAAAAATATTAGGTTACTTTTTTTCATGATTAATTGAAAAATAAAAATCATTTTATCAAATTAATTTTCCAAAATTTATTGAAATTAATTTTAATATTCCCACACAAAAATAATGGAATATAATTTTTGAAGAAAACATATTTTTAAAAATGAAATGTTGTTAATAAAAAATATATTTTTATTTTAGAATATTAAAAAAATAAATTAATATTAATTAATAATTTTATTTAATAAATCATTTATTCATATCACAACATTCAATTTTAATGAATACCATATAATGGTCAGATTAAATAATAAAATATTAATAGTGAAAGAATATTCATTTATTCTCAGCCTTGCATTTATTGCAAGCTATCGAGAAAATAATTTATTTAATGTGAAATAATTTTTAAAACATTTGGGTGATACAGTCCCCCTATTATTAAAAATAATCCCCATAATATGATTTTTCCCTAGTAATCATATATTTGATATTATAATATTTCATTGTTCAAAAATTCCAAGGTAAAATGTTTTAATAAAACCCAACCACAAAATGAGTGAAAGAGAAGTATGAAGGTCACTTAAAAAATTAGTTTTCAAAATAAAATTATATTACTAGGAAGTGAAAAAATGTATATAAATGATAAAATATAACTTCTATAGTATTACATATAGTGATAGAGCACATGATCCGGAGAAAGTGAACCATAACAAAACTGTTGATCTGTGGTGGGTTAAAATACCAGTGATTTCTTAGTAGAAATATTAAATGGGAAATTGTATTTTTAAAAATAAAATTCCTAAAGGTTAGGAATTAATATTATTACTAAAGTATGAAATTAATTAAATATAATTATTTAATAATAATAATTATTTAATAATAATATTTTCGTCCTTTAATCCATTTCCACCATAATATAATCATTTTGCACCAAATGTTTACTATTAGTGATGCATTTGTTTCAGGAATGATGCACTGAAATCAGCTTCTAGGGATCCCAAAATTTCAAAAATTGATAAAATTATATTTCATGTATCTCTATACAATTTTAAAAAAGTATATTAAAATTCAAGGTAATTTTCCAAATAAATATAACATTATTTTAATAAATTCTAATAATTATATAGGTATACTCAATGATTAATGTAAATTATTCCATAAAATATTATCCACAAAATTCATTAAAAATCTCATTGCCATGTTTAAAAACCCAAATAGAAAATATTTGATCAAATATTATTCTGATATTAATTTAAAAATTATCTTTATTCATAAAAATTCATTTAAAAATTCATATACTTGAATTTATCTGTCCTTCTCACAAAGTCAATAACATATAATAATCACAATTATAAATAAATGAACATATATCCCAAATAATTTCCATAACATTAATGTTAATTATTCTATTACCATCAATGTCTGTCATATAACAATTTTCATACATCCCAAGAGTGTAATATATTTATTTTAAAATATTTGTACACATTAATCTAAACCACAATATTTTCCTCAACCACATAAAAAATATTCCAATATTACAGTAGTCACCTATAAATTCGATTACAAACAACCACAATAAGTTATTAAATCATTTTATCTCATGAAAAACAAAAAAAAATATACACACGATGGTATCCATAACCTCAAATCATATTTGTTTCAAAAAATTAACAGAATCATTATTCATCAAGCAAGATCACAAACAACAGAATATATTAATGAATCATACAATTCAATATAAACTTTCCAAAGAAGATGGATTAAATAAAATTTTCCAGAAATAACTAAAAAATATCAAATTATAAAATAACAGCTCATTGACTTTAATCATCCATTTGACCTGAATAAACCATACCACTTTTAAAGGATATTGGAACGATATGATTTCAAATCTATAAGGAAAAAATGACACATAAAAATTATTATTTTTATATACAATATAACATTACATTAACTCATACACAACATATTTCTACCATACGAATACATAAATACTTAATTCATTACACAACCTTCTTAGACAATTAACTAATCATCATACTCAATTTCAATAATAATTCATTTCAAAATTATGAAATATTAATCATTTCATAAGATTAATTAACCATAAATTAGTGATTATTATTACATTTCACATAATTGATAATCTATAATTAAGAAAAGTATTTTATATATCATTAATAGTATATTAACCATCAACAGTGAAACCATTATTTGTTAAAACATGCTAATTTACTATTTTGGGATTCCAATAAGGATATAAATTTTTATAATTCATATAAATTTTAAATTTAAATAATTCAAGAATGGAGGATTCCACATGTAATCCCTTATTCTCATCAATTTGGTAAACCATATATTTCATTTCTCATTGGGTATTAATTTCTCTGTGTCCTTTATTTACACAATCAAAATATCTCATTGTTCACATGAGACAATAATTTGAATGCTTCTTCCAATATTCTATTCCCATTTGAAGATGAATATTAATTCATATTGGGTCTTTAAAAAGCTCCATCATTCTATTGATTTGTGTTTTATGGAACTAAAAATTGATGAGATTGTTAAACATTTAATGATATAGATGTTATGCTATAATCACTAGGGTTTTCATTACATCTCTTATTTCAATTTTTTCTAATAAGGACAATCGTTCCATTAACCATAAAATTCAAAATTTTCATTGTTAATTAAGATTCTTGTCATTTATTAAAACTAAAAAGAATAGTTTGAGAAATAATAATCATTTGGCGAAACAAAATTATCATGAAAAATCATTTAATGGATTACTAAATAGTAACACCTTAGTTTATGACATATAAATATTATCCTAGGTAATTCATGATCAATAAAAATACATTGGTATATTATCATATTCATAAGATAATCCATAGTTTTATCAATATTTGTTTCTCATCCGTTTTTACAGATGATAAATAGAATCGTCCTTGATATCGTCTCTAATGACCCTTAATTTTCTTATATAAATATTACATATTTGTAGATTAATATTTATTACATTTCATTTCATACCATGCTAAATTCATATAGGTATATTATATTTTGAAACATTGATAAAATAAACTTCTAGTCCCTAAATAATTTATATCATCTCCATTTTATTTTATCATAACTAGGAACCTTCTAATAAATATGACAATTAATACCATTATTCATAAAATGTGAAAAAATATTCAAAAAAAGATAACATTGATTCTTAATAATGGTAAAAATGGGATATATAAATGATTATTTGAGAGTAAAATGGACATTAGGGTACAATTACTTGATAATAACCTTTAAAAATATTACACGATATGTCTTAATCATAATATTGAATTGTTTAATAAATCATTCTAGTTCATTAGACATGAATTATAATGGAATTGTATAAAATTAACCATGGTAGCATATAATTATTACAAACCCGAGAATTATGGCATGAAAATATTTATATAAAATCAATAAATTTGTGGTAATTTTTATTTTTCAACACTACCATTAATGAATGGGGTTTCATCCCAAACCACCATAGTAATCAATTTTCACTCCTACTTCAACCATATAATTCAATGTCCCTTACATATTTGGGTTCACTCACTAATAGAATATGGTTTATCACACTAGAAATGAATCTTTACCTAATAAACATGATGGGGGCATTAATCTCACGCATCACATATTGAAAATAATTCAAACATGTTCTATAAAAACATAGATTATTTATCATATCATCATCTATGTATAGAAATGGGTTTGATAAATATTTCATCATAATATAACCTAAATAAAAGGAATGGGATTCATAATCCTCATTCCACTATAAAAATAAAAAAGCCATGGAAATAGAAAATTATTTTATCCATGTATCATTTTCAAATTTAAAAATATGAAATATAAAATAATTTAATTTTATATGGAAAATGAGTTTGAAAAAACAGTTGGAATAGTCCTTAGGTAAAATAACATTGCAATTATGGAATCATTTCATTTTTAGAGGGATTAAAAATTATAATGTAAACCATCTACATTAAATATATCCTTATAATAATTTCATAGAATTATGGGAGAAATGATTATTCAAGACACTAAGATAATTCAATCATATTGATAATTTTTAATAAAATATTCCTTCTATATTTTTCCTCTAAAATCATAGTATACATCATTTAGAAGATGAAAAAATGTTTACATTCAAACTATTTTATAAAAAGTCCTATATAAATAAATCTTTTTTAAAATAATTTCACAAGAATATAAAATAAAATTATATAATTTTTATATAACATTGTAATAGAAGATAATTATTACCTCATCATATAATTAAACATAAAAAATCTAGAATAATGATGATATTATGAATGAAACCCATACTAATTTAGTATCTTTTGAATTGTAATAACATGATAGGATGATCCTTAAATAGATTTCTAAATCACATAATTTTCATTATTTTTACCTTAATGAAATTCTTGGACAATATATACACCATATAAAAGAAAAATGTGGTATAAAATTCATGTTTCCCCAAGAATAAAAGTGAGACTGAAATCCCTTACACCGGGTTTTCATTTCTTTGAATGTACTATAAACTTCTCTTCATTGAAATGATTCCTTTTTATATTGTATAATAGAGTCTAATATTGATATTTTTTGAATACTATAAATGATAGAATGTTTCTACGGATGATAAAAAGGGAATTTCAAATGTGTCATTCGAACAAAATAGGTTTTTATGTTTGGAGGAATGTATTTAAGATGTTACCTTTTATAAGAGTGGGGTGGTGAAATATTAGTCTTTATCAAAATATTAAATTAATATAAATCAATACTATATATTCAAATAGATTCAAAATATTTAATTTAAATGGTCAGATTTGGATTAGTTAAAATAATCTTATATATTAAAAGGAGATATGTTCTGACTTTATTTGTATCATTATATTTCTGTTGTATACCCTTATTAATTCTTTTTAAGCATTCCTCAACACTAAGGGTTTTTACCCATTGTGGCTCAAGAAAATTAATATAAATGAAAATAGAAACATAAATAGAAAATGGTTTATATTATTATCCATAAACTATGAATTTTGTAGAATAATTGTTTTTTGTAATTTAATATCATTTAATAATATAATATTTATTATAAGGTATCAAAATTGAAAAATTCAATTTTTATTTGATATATAGACATTAATAAGATAAAGGTAAATAATATAATTCTAAAAAATATTTCACCACACCCAAAACATGTCATGGTCATCTATAAATTTTTTGGATCACATTAATTATATCAATTTATATTACTTTTAATACTTCTAAAAACATTAATTTTATTTTTACATTATATGGATTATAATATCATCAGTAATCATTATGAATTAACGATATTTATTTTTCAATGAAAAATGAAACCAATAACCACCGTGTATTTATATATGGTATATATATGTATAATATTTATTTTTTAACATAAATTATTGAATAAATTGAATTAAAAATATTATAGTTTAAAAAAACAGTGTTATATTATTGATTTTCATTAAATAAATTATTCTAAAGGATATACTCTCATCAAAATGGTATGAAAATTATTTATATTCGAATATTGAATTAATATATATGATCTTAACTCATAAAATATGATTACTAGATTTTTAGGATCATTATCTAGTCCTTAGCATATATTTTTAAACATTGTTATCAATTTACCCTTTAATGTTGTTAAAATAATTACTGATGTTACTATTCATATTGAAAACAACCTTCCATTTAAATAAATTTAACCCTCTTAAATCCAAATATAGTATACAGTTTTCAAAATTAAATAAATTGAAGTGGAAAATTAAAATTAAAAATTAAATCATTAAATCATTGCCTGAAACGTTATTTCTGAAACATGCACTTTTTTGTATAAAATTATTTAAAAATATTGAAGTATAAAATTAATTTAAATAACCATTTTTGAATTATTCTTAATAATAAAACACATTATATTTTAAAACTAATCCATTATATAATTTCAATTTCTCAATAAATTTTTTTTAAAAACCCAAATTTCAAAAATATTAATATTTTCCAGTATACTTTAAAAAATAAATACGTTTTATAAATTATTAAAATATAATAAAAAGATAATTTTACCATGCTAAATTAAAAATAGATTTAATATTTTAAAATAATTTTTCTAAATTTCTTTAAATTATTCATTATATCTACTTAATAAAAGAAAGAACACTTGTTATTCATGTAAACATATTTTTTATGAATAAAAAGTATTCTAAAAAATAATACATTTATATTCTATGAATTTTATACATAATTATATTATGTACGATGTTATTTTCATAAATCTATTTTTCTATTTCATTCCCACAAAATTAATATATAATAGATAATAGTAAAATTATATAGTAATATTTTAGTAGTGTATCATCATTCTTTTAATCACGGTGTTGCATAGAACTCAAGATATCGAAGAAATAAATTTATTTAATGACAAATATATTAAAAAATATATGGTTTTAATATAAAATATAGTAATCTATTTGTACTAATCTCGTATATAAACTATTACATATCCCTTATAGTTGAATCCTATCCTAAGTTGTTTGACATCAAAGTTTAAATCCCTAAAAAAAATTCTGACAACCTCATGAATAAGTCTTGCTATATTTGGACAAGAAATAAGGAACAACATTTTTTAACTCCATATAGTAATTATGAGTTATTTTACGCTTAAATTCTTGTCCTGAATAAAAATTTAATTATTTTAAATGATGTTTAGAAATGTCTAATTTGTCATATAATTTAGGGATACACAATTTGTAATGGATTTACAGATTCATTATATTGGGTAATTATCTATGAGAACCCATGGAAGTAAACATCACTGGATATACTCAATTAATTTGTAGCTATTAAATAATATATATAGTTAATAATGTTGAAATCTCAATATTGGTATAGGTTGATAGGATTAATAACTCATTTAAATGACGGGCCAAAGGGTATAATCCGATTAAATTATTTTGAGTGGTGAATAAGGTAAATTATTGTTTTCTAGATATAAAGGCATCATATTAATGTAGATATCTACCTAAAATTGAATATTATAATATAAAAATGAAATTCCAGATATTGGTTCCTTTAGATGATTTTTCTTCACTATCAAGGGGTTACATAATTGGACATGCATTTTAGATTTTTGAGAAGAAGAAGAATTCCATGTGGATATCTCTTATCAGATGCCAAGATCCAATTATCAAATGGTTAAATGGTAATAAAATCCACATGGATGTTGAAAATATCATAATCATGGAAATAGTTCATTATATGAATGTTTTTTGTTAAAGAATACTTCTTATGGAAAACACCAATTTGAAATCAAGACATTGATTTTGGTAAATTAATATGTGTATAATATATGGGTTATGACCATGTTGATGGATGAGGAAAAGGATGATCCTATATTAATGAATTAGGGATTCTAGATGAATCTTATGTATGAATTTTAAATGGTTCCAATAACATTCAATGGGGAAGCATAAAAATATTAATTAATGTTTATCATTTATTTTGTAATAAATCTATTACATTTGAAAAGATTATATTAAAAAATATAACGTTTAAACATACTTAAAATTACATAAATTCACCAATTTCCTATCAAACAAGCTCATATTTTATATATAAATACAAACCCTGGGTTTATAGACATTATGAACACTATACATTGAATTATTACCAATTGTGTTCACTATAATCATAATTATTCTTCTATATATAAATTATATAATTTAAAAGTTATAGTTATAGGAAAATGTGACTCAATAAACTGACATTTGTAGGCATTATTGTCACCAACCAGACCAAGATGACCTTGAACCGGTCACCCGGGCTGCATTGTGACAAGTCCAGAGAGGCGTTTTAGATCCTCCAGAGATGGAGATAAGAACCAATGGAATTTGTACAGTGACAGGGGAACAATTTCTCCCCTATATAAACAATTAAAAAAAATAGGGCATTGAAATTTACATCCCAATAAACATTTATATAAATTTTGAAATGAAAATTATTTTTACATGAAACTAAAAGTACAACTGAACCAAAAAACTCAAATGACCAAACCTGGAAAACAAATAAATTCATGTGACCCGGTTGTCCACTTTCCAACATAATTATCACAAGGCTATCAAGTCGATCAAACTCATGATTTAACCTACACAAGGGATAAAAATATAAATGAACTATAGTAGTGAGTATAAAAACTAAGTAGGCTGGTCTGATAATCTATTCTCCGTACACTTCCTTTAAAATAATAGAAACATCAATTTACAAATTTTATCTACAATATATAAATGCATACAATTCCCTAATATATTCCACACTATAAATATTATATGAAAAAAATAATTAATGTTTTAATGAATAGAAACAACTAGTAGTAATTTTCATGTGATGAAACATTGAATAAAATAAAATTTCATTTAAGAGGAAAAAATTACAGAATAAACAATTTTAATTTAAACACTCATGCTATTGAATTTACCAACCAATAACATTGTATGACAACACTGAGTAAAAAATATACAATGAGCACAAGTCATGGAAACACCCTTAAGGACTAGCTTATTGTAGGGCTTTATGAGAATTGTATCTTGGTGTAAAAGTATCTATAACTCATTAAATTTTCATGCATGAGCAACTATTAAAGAACATTCCGATAACCTATTGGTCCCCACAATCTTCATAATTGTTTATATAATGTTTTCATAATCAAAATTTCTACATGAAATAGTGACGAAAACACTCAGGATCAAAAGCATACTAGTCCTAGTCCGACCACCTAGATACCTGAGATTCAATCATTACGATCAAACATGTTCAACATGTCATAAGATAAAATTTTTACATTAAAACTCCAATACCAAATAATGAAAACAAAAAACATCCCAAAAAATGATTTTCATCTCTTTCAAATATCAATAATGCACTTATAATTTTCATCAAACAATTTCATAAGGATAACAAATATTTAAACATAAAAATCCATTAAAAATTTCTATTTTAAGGCCAAATGACCATGAATACAACAAAAAAAACATTTTCAACCCAAAAATCAAGATATAAATCAATTTAATCAATCATAAAATGACCCCAAATTGTACAACATGAAAAAAACATGAAAACCCATTTTATATTGAAGAATTACAAACCGTCCTTTAACCATTTTTCAAAAAAAAAATTTATAAAAACAATGAGTTCTAATTTCCATAAATATGTGTAAAAAAACCATTGTGAGCAAAAAATAAATTACATAAACAACTTTAAAATTCATGTCACACATTCAAAACCAAACCACATCTATAAATATTCCGAACATTTAATTTAACAGGAACACATGCCAAATCCTCCTAAAAACCCAAACTCTTTTCATTAAAAAACCCAAAACCATATATGAACCTACATAAGGAACCCAAAACCACGATTCCCATTCTACCAAGACATATCATAGGTGAAACAGATCAATTTATATCAGTACCATCAAACAAAATCCAACCATTCACTTGCCGAAAACATGCCATGCAACATTTAAGAAAACATACTCTATTTAACACTAAATATTTATAACACCATACTTTCATGAAAAAATTACATTATATTGACAAATAAGGTTCAAAACATCCCAAACCTTGTGTACAAGTTAACTGAACAGTTAAATAATCATGTAATGTGAACTTTTATAACAAAATAACACAACTTTTCACTAAACAAAGAACAAACACCATTTTTTACACTATGTAAATATAATGAAGGATTATAAAACAATACTAAAAATGTGTATAGATTTAAAATACCATGAAAATGATGAATCATTAAAAAAAAGACACATGAAATGGGAATTCTATCACAAACCATAGAGGAGTGGAAATACACACCTGATATCACCTTCTGAGGGTTTATAAACCCTAAAATGATGAAGACCATCCATAAGCAAACAAAACACCCAAAAAAATCATTGAAAAATATAACCCTAGTTCATGCATGAAAATGACAGAAGATAAACCCAAGAAAATTTGGAAGGAGAATAAAGAGTGATAAGTGAAGAGAAGGAAACTCATCTTAGAAACGAGTCAACCCTTCACCTTACTTTAGATCTACATTATATGAGTAAGGGGAATGGATTATGATTCCATGGAATACCTCCTTACGTCTGGATGCACTAGGGGAATGAAATTTGGGTACAAAATGGGCAATAAATCTTGAGGGGAAAAACATGGAAATTTATAATTTTTAATTCTTGGAAGGGCCACACATGAAAGACCACACAATCACCCCACTATTGCCTCATGACCGTGCTCCATCCATGAGGTAGGTTTTATACCTACTGCATGTTTGCCCCTATGTCACTGCATGCCCATGTGCCAACCGTGTGAATTGTCCTATCATGAAGAAAACCATTATATTTTCTCCAACACCCCCAAACAGACTAATGGGGAACCAATATGGAAGGATTATTCAAATAAGACACTCCAATACTCAACACCCATCACACCTGGAACTGATGAAATTACAAAAATTCCCAAAATTTCTATATCAAAACAATTATAAGAAATACTGGGTGTGATAATTCTCACCACCATTAATGATTTTTGGCCCAGGAAGTTCTTAACACATTACAGAAGAAATATTAACACCTAATGATTCCATATCAACATGATCCAAACTCTTAAGCCAAGGAAATATCTTCCACTATTATTCGAATATAAACCTCTTTCACAAAAAAATCATTATATCACAACTGCTACTCGAGAATCAATGGAGTGATCAATCTAGTACCACCACAACCATTACATTAACCAGATTTTTTGGCCCTCTCCCATTGAAACCAATGATCACACAAAACAATGAAAGTTCAAAAAATCTATTGATAGGGGGGTGGGAGGGAGATGAACTCCCCAACATGAAAACACAACTAGCATTCGAAAAATCCAAAATGTATTAATCTTTGAGACCCAAGGTGGGTCGCTCTATCATAGAAACCAGCAAGAAATAAACAAAAATGAATTAAATATGATATAGAATCAACCATCACCCTCACAGGACCATCAAAAATCCCCCACATAATCCTAAAAACCCAATTTAAGAAGAACACAAAATGTAAATTTAAACCACCCCCTCACTAAGGTAGAAAATAATAACTGGGACAACACATTTTGGACAAGTCCAAACACCCGCCACTTAGGGTGGGGAGAGAAAGGGATCCAATCATTGGGCCACATAAACCACAACTATAGAAAAACCAACACTCTCAACCTATGAACATAGAAAACCATGACCTCACCCGATTAAAATAGGCAGACCAAACATGGACATTGATCAGAAACCCATATCCAAGAACATATAATCAAAAAAACTGTGTGAGGGGTAATTCCACCATGCTATTTTTGACAAGACGATGTTCACAGTGATGCAGAACCACAACAGACACATTAAAAATACCACACCGCAATGGTGGAGGAAAGAGCTTAGTCGAGCTCCCCACACCTCTTGTGTTTTTTTACCATGTGACAAATTCACACCAAGGCTTATGGCTGGACCCCCAATGTTTGAAGCATATGGTGCACCAGATGAAAAATATAAGGATTAAAAACCCAATTAAACTAAATAGATCAATCAAAACACCATTTCCCAATAGAGACACATGGATACACACCACCATTATAAATCACTCCAAATGTGGAGTAAAATGACCATAGAACATGGTGAATCATACCAAGAATCACCATACCCTTCCTCTATAACCGATAGAATCACTATAATGGGAAGTCATATTAAATCAAGGACGAATAGATCTCTCTTTCATCAAAAATACTAAGGAATTATTTGAACTGGTTGATCTAGATTTTGAAACATGATAAATAATCCATAGGTTGATCAATTGAAAATATTTCCAACAGAGAAATATCTGTGCCCACAACACAAAATCCCTTATATCTTTAGAAACCCATTGAACAATGCTCCAATACCAATCCACCCACATGATCTTATCTCAAGAAACACCTAGAGTGTCACTTCAATAACATGAGGATGCATAAAAATATAGCCACATTTCTAAGACATGAAAATATACCACATGAACATCACATTAAAAAAACAACACAAATAATCACATTTTAAAAACAAACAAATGGGTGTATTTTTCACACTAAAAAAATTTTGTTTCATCGAGTAACACTCCCATGCACATTTCTATACCACATAGAAAACCCATTCAAAAATTCCATATTATACATCCATGAAAATATCTATATAAAACCAGAAATGTAAGCCAAAATGAAATCCCCAAAGGGAAAAAACAAACATCTTAATTTTCCAAGTAAAAACATTCAAACCCTTTCAATAATCACAAACAATCCATAGTCACACTAACCCCCATGTGAAAGACCATTTTAATATTTTAATACAACATCCTATAATTCCATGATTGAAATAGGAAACACATAGGTATACTTCAAAATTCTATACCATTATTCCAAATATCTATAGTATCTCAACAAAACAAACCTTTTCAAGAACTATTTTATTTAGAATAGATTATATTTCGTTTAAAAAAACTTCCAAAATATATATGAAAATAAAAAATCCTTTTTCTATTTAAATGTTTTAGCATGGCCTATTTTCTTATTCCAACACCCACAAAGGCCAATAAATATTTCATAAAATTAAAAACTCAGAACTGATTCTCAAAGCCAATTCATGAGATTAAAACACATTTCAATATCCCAATACATCCCTTTAAAAACAAATCATTATAATCTCTTAAAAATAATACGACCCTTCCAAACATTTTTTTTCAACAACCGAGATTCCCAGATTAAGGAAATTCAAACTCGTTAAATAATTATGACTTTCCCCCAAAATATGATTAAATAAAACCTAACATTCCCAAATCCACTATTTATTATATATTTCAAACCCACTTACAAAATTATCATACAATGATTTATAAAACAGAAATCAAATTTCATGAAAAGTCAAAGAAACCCACAAAAGGGAAATAGTTTCAGTTGGTGACTCGACCATATGGTCAGTGACCCTATGTCAAACACAGCACCATAATTGAGTGCCTTCATAGGATCAGTACCTGAATCCACATGGATTTACAGGCCATGCAAGCTGCTCAAGTCCATTAGTCTAACTCCCCTTGTAATATCCTAATCACCAAATAATCCATATGAACTAAACAAACAAATGAAACTAGACACCCCATGAACACTTGAGGATCAGAATGAGTAAGATTTCACTATGATCTTTCAGAACCTAACCATCATGTCCCTAAAATACTACCCCATAAACATTGAAATCCTCCAAAAAAAAGGTTTCATAAAGAGAAATGTATTCTAAGAGACAACCTCATTTAATACTATTTTTTCACAAAATAGCCCGAGTTGACCATGATCTAGTCACCCAACCCGCTATGTGACAATTTTGGAGAGGTGTTCTTGATCCTCTTGGAATGGCGACAAGCAACGAGGGCATCAGTAGAGTGACAAGGGAACAATTTATCCTAAATATAAAATATTAAACAAACATTATAAATAACTGGAAATCCTAATACACATTTATATAATCGTTGAAATGAACATTATTTTGTTTATGAAGCTAAAATAACAACTGAATGGAACAACTCAACCAACCAAAACATATAACAAAATAACTCCATGTGACCCCTCTGGTTACTCTCTAATACAACTATTACATGTCAATCAAGGAGATCAAACACAAGATGAATACTCCAGAGGGTATAAAAATAGAATAGAACTATAGGAATTAGATATAAAACTTAGTAGTATGTCATGATAATCTATTAAAATTTCACTAACATAAAAATAAATGAATCTTCCATTTACGAGTTTTTAATAAAATAATTGTAATCATTTTCCCCTACTAGATTCTATAATATTAACATTATATGAAAAACATGTAGAATGTTTTCATAAACGAGAATATGTAGTAATAATCTCAGGGAATGGAACATTGAATTAAATCGAATATAAATTAACAGGGAAACTTATTTAGAATTAACACTTATAGAGAAGACACACATACAACTGAATTTACCAAAAAATTACACCATATGCTGATAGTGAAAACATAATATCTAAAATTGTCAAGTAACCGGAATACCGCGAGGCACTTGCAAGATATGAGGTTGTAGAAACAATATATCTTGATGTAAAAGTAACCATAATAGATATCCTTTTCATGAACGAGCAATTAATAGGGACCACACCCATAACATAGTGGTAACCAACACCATCATCATTGTTTATTTAGCTTTTTTATTCCTCAAACATGATAAAGAAATATAGACAAAATGACTCTGGATCACGAGCATACTAGTTATTTTCCACCCACCTAGATACCCAATCATCCATCTTTATTGTCAAATAAGTTCCACAAGATTTAGTATACCATTTGAACATAAAAACTCCACATCCAATTCATGCTCAAAATAATCTTTCAACAAAAATATTTTGCATCTATTTCATCTCTAAATAAACAATTTTTCATTTTCATAAACAAATTTTATAAGGATTACAAGGATTTTCCAATATAAATCCATTCGAAATTGATCTTTCATCTCTAAAAAACAAAAATACTACATCAAGCTATATTTGGATTCCCTAGAACCATTTAATAAGTCAAATTCATGATTCACAAAATGACCCCAAATGGTACAACATGGAACACACATGAAACACATTTTTTAAAGAAAATTCCAAACGGTCATTTAAGAAGATTTCCTTTTTTTTCAAAACCATGAGTTACACTCTCCCTAATGATCTATAAAAAAATAGAGAAACATAACATTTTATTAATACCCTTAAAAATTCAGGTTATGCATTAAAAAACCAACCACTTCTATAGAGATGCCAAACCAACCATTTATAAAGAACACATGCCAAAACACCCTATAAACCTATACTTATTTCATTATAAAACCCAAAAAAATATATTAGAACCCTCATAAGGTACCCAAAAACATTTATTCACATGCTGCCAATATTATTCATATTCTAAACCAATCCTTTTATATCACCTTTATCACAAAAAATCCAACGTGGCACTTTTCGAATGTGGGGCATGAAACATTTAATAAAACATACACTATTTAAAAATAAAAATGTTATAAAACAAAATTTTCACTCAAAATATTTATTTACATTCATAAACCAAGTAATAAATATCACAAACGTCATGTAAAAGATTATGAAACGTTTTAAAAACACATAGTGTCACTTCTAAAACAAAACCACACTACTTTTGGAAAAACATGGTATAAACACCTTGTTGTACACAATGTAAATTTATTTCATGATTTTAAAAAAATACTCATATTGTGTAGAGCGTGAAAATAGCATGAGAATGATTAATCTAACATGAATAGGACATGTGGAATGGGAGATCTACCTCAAATCCATGGTGGAATTGAAACACACACCCAATATCACCTCTTAAGGGGTTATAAACCCTAAAACTATGAAGAAAAACACTAAACCATAAAAAACCTCATAAAAATCATGTGATAATAAAAACTGTTGTCGTGCATGACTAGGAGAGATGGAAAACCCAAGAAAAATTGGATGGAGAAAGGAGAGGGAGAGGAGAAGAGAAAGAAATTCAGCTTGGAAACTGGTCAACCATTCATCTTCCTGTACATCTACACAAATATGGGAGGGGAATGAATTGAGATGATATGGGAGACCACATTTCGTCTGGTCACTCCATGGGAAATACATTTGGGTCCAAAATGGGATAACAATCCCGAGGGGGGAAACATATAAAATTATAAATTTTAATTATGGGTAGGGCCACATGGTTTTTAAAACTGTGCCCCAAACTGTGTGGTATCCACAAGGTCGACCACATGGTTAACTCTATGTGGCCTCACGCTCTTTCTATAGTTGTTCAATAGGTTTTATACCTACCGCATGGTCACCACTATGTCATTGTATGACTATTCACCAAGCGTGCGTAGGGCCTTCTCATTCCAAAATTATTATATTTTCTCCAAAACTACAAAACATACCAAATGGAACCAAAGATGGAATGATTAAGAAATGAATACAATCTGAAAATCCACACCTATCAAACATGTAACCTGAGAAATGATGAGGATTCCCAAACATGGAAGATTACAACAAATACATAAAAAACAAGTGTGACAATCTTACTCATCATTAACAACTCCATGAATATGTTCTTAAATAATAAGCTTTATTATCAATTTCTAGGGTCCCCCACACTCTATAAATATAATATTATTCAAATTACATATTTTATTTAAAATTATAATGTAAAAAAAATTTATGTTCATATATTAATCACTAGAATGAAAACTATTTTTCATCCAAAACCCACAATTGTTTCATACTCATTTTTGAATTTATCCCATGAATTATTAAATATAGAATTTTATAATTCATTAAATTTATAAATTCCTAATATCCCACATTATTTTATGTTTTGGATTCTATAATGCATACTATTAACTAATAATAAATAAAATTTAACACTTGATTTTTCATATTTTTGATTATGAGTTTTGTGTACTCTTTTAACTTTATGACATCCCCAAGTCATTATATGTGTTAGTTTTTTTGTATTGTGATTCCATAATATAATGAGGAAATAATATTTATTTTTATTAATAACTTATGTGGTGTACGATTTATGATCAATAATTTTTTTCCCATATAATAATTATAGTTTGTTTGGGACAAATGTTATGGAATTAAAAAATTCAATTATTTTAAATCATTCTATATGTCATGGATATTTTTAGGGTTTATAAGATGTTTTTACTTAATGTATGATCCATAAGGATTTAAATAATTGAAAACTATATTACTTGTATTTATAATCAAATATATGGTCCTTAAAATTGATAAATATTTTGATTTCAATGTCATTATTTTATATAAGTGAATATATCTATTACTATATTCCTTTAATACAGTAATATATGGAAAATAATTTAAAAATGCAAAAATATATTTATTATTACGTATGATGTATGGGTGATGTATGACTTATAAATATATATTTATGATTTTTTACAAGTTAATATTCCCTTCTACTTTTGGTAAAATGTTTTAAAATCCTTTTTTATTGATTTCATATAATATATTCGATATTGTTTTCCATCATTTAATAATGGTCATTATTTGTAATTAATTCTACTATATGTTCATTTCTTATTTTATTTTTTCCATACATCAAAATATTTTTAAAACTAAGAAAACAATATTATTTATGTCTAATTTGATCATTCATTTATATATATAACTTATTTAAATAGAAAAAAAAATTTACAAAATTTTTTAATTTAACATAAAGGAATTTTTAATTCTATTTCACAAATAAATATAACTCATAACTTTTTGTTATAATATTTTGTCAAATGAAAGTCTTTTTTTGGAGTAATTCTCTTTTTATATGTTAATAGTAGGTATAAAACTCATTTCAATTATATCTTTATGCATAATAAATTTCAAATACATGTTAATATTTTATAAAAAAAAAAATCAATACTTTTTAAGTGACATTTATCAATTAATTCGTGTATCCCACATAAAAATGAATCATCTAATAAATATAATTAAATAAAATTTATTCCAAGATCATTTATGAAATGTTCTCTTTAAAGGAGATTCATCCATTTACTACTATTTTAGAAGTGGGTTAATGATAAATTATTTTCACATACAATATAGGTGTAAAATATTTAGTTATACTGGATCATGTTTTCATCATTAAATGTTTCGTTTCTTCATATATTCAAATAACTGTTGGTTTTCATCAACATTCAATATTTTTTTAGGTATAAAATATTAAATCAAGTAAATTATAACTTGAAATATCCTCAATTTATTGATTTTTTATTGAATCAGATTTAATATTTTTTATTAAGATAATATTTTTATAATTTAAAAAAATTTGTTCTCCGGGTTGAAAATATTCTAACATTTAAACACTAAATCCTTAGTCTGTTATTTCTATCTCTAATGAAAAAATGGGTGTTTCACCACTGTGGACAATATTATGTGGTCGTTTAGAAATTTTTACAAATTAAACCACCTAGATTTATGTAAGAATATATGAAGTTATATTCTATAATCACTTCAATTTTTTAATCTATATACCCATAATTGAACATATATTTTTAGATAAATTCGTTCATAAAATTAAAATATGTTTTATGAATTTTTACTCACTGAGTGAATAAAACAATTATTATGGAATTCATTGGAATAAATATATTTGGATGAGGAATATTGAAATCCACATTAATTTTGATTTCACACCCATTAATATATTGATATATATACTGTTCAAAAATTTATATATGTTATATAATGTTTGAATGAAGTCTATTTTATATGTCTACGTGATATGGATGAACCCAAATATGATCTATAAAATAATATTGGAGGAATAAATTCTCTTACTATTGTCATATAATGTAATTAATATGATGATGGGATATAGAGGAAAGGTTAATGTTGTGGTGTGTAAAGAGGTTTTTGTGATTTTTTGGATGATGTCGACATGATTTATTTCTTCTATTTATATACGAATAATGGATTATATTTCCATTATTTTATTATATCATAATTATTATTTTAAAAAAATTGTAATTTGTTTAATGTGTATTTTAATTTAAATCACAACAATTTTAGCTAATAATTAATAAAAAGAAAACAATTTAGTAATTTATAGGATATCCAAGCACAATAATATATATATAAAACAAATAATCTCATGAATGATACTTGTCACGACCCATTCCCCATGGCCCGTTCCGTGACAACCACATGCCAGCCTTCCATATGTCAGGGGTTGGAGACTAGAACCGAAGGCGCATTCCCTAAAACTAAGAAGGAATTGTATTTATAACTTTTCAGCACACGTAAACAAGAACACAACATGATAGAAATATAAGTAAACTGAATAGTATGCAGAGTGAGTGCAGTAAGTAAAAGGGGCCAGAATACATGCCCAACATGAATGTACAAGTACAACAGTGATACACTACAACTGATGAAATGCGAAATTTAGTTGCTGGGTCATCCTCTGAGGTTCCTTCCTGAAGGGTAGGTACAGATTGCCTCCTCAACACTCCACATCCACCTGTCTCCTCTGCACACCGAAACTCTGTGTGGTCCTCCTACAGGTATCTTCCATTCCTGTTACTCTCAGCCTCCTTCAGTGTTGTCTGTCATCTACATCCAACACAAAAGAGGTGTAGGCATATCCCGGGCAGGGTTGAGTATAACAATACTCATTATGGACCCCGAGACCCTCTTTTTCTCACAAAATCCATCAAGGTTAAATAAAAAAGTTTGAAATCAACATATTACCTTACTTCGGTACATGACACTACATATACCTATGTTATTAAATAATCCAAATGAATCATGAGGAAAACACAAAGGTACTAACTCATCTCACACATGGATTTATTCTAGGGGTTTTATCAAGTAACATTTGCAGTCACAACGTCGAACACCTCGACTGCTAGAGAACTCCTCCTCTACCGAGTACAGTGGGCCTGCCAAGTCATAGAGAGGCACTTCCCACTAACCATGGACTACTGAGCTACTCCACCTATCGAGTACCGTGGGTCTACCATTTCTCCAAGATGCTCCCCACCGTGGGACTGCTACATCACCAAGGCTCTCCCCATCATGGCCTCTTAAGGTACTCTTCTTGTCGAGTACCATGGGTCTAGCGTGTAACAAAGAATCTCCCCACTGTGGGTCTGCCAAATCCCCAAGGCACTCCCCACTGGGCTTGTCGAGTCACTTCGAGTCGAAACGGTCAGCAGTCATCAAGTCTCTGCCATCCACTGTGTTACCACACTATGCTCGCTTGTCTTTGAAAGGATCTACTATAAAAGCTATTGGTTGTTACTCCAACTACCACAAAGTCCCATTAAGAAGTATCTCAATGGCCCATCATGTCATAGGTGTCTCAGTGTAATAGATAGTACATTAATCAGCCGTCTGGTCTATGAGTTGTTATCCTTCTAGTCCGAGGGGCCCGGTTGGATTCATGCTCGATCCAACCTGAACGTTCTACATCTCATTCCAAAACACATTGGGGTAACACTCAAAGGAACCGACTCACTCTAATGTTCCTAACACCACGGATGGTTCACCTAAAGGATGTCTAGTGCCAATATTTTGACCAAAATAATTTAATTGGGTCAAAGTGGGCCCAGCTTCGGTCCGACCCGGTGCAACCGACTCGGCCCGACCCGACCTGACTCACTGGGTCCAGCCCGGTGCACTAGGCGGCCCGGCCCACTGGGTTCATCCCGGCCCACTGGGTGGCCCGGTCTACTGGGTCCAGCCCTATAGGCCGCGAGGGGCCACAGAGGGCAGCGGGTGGCTGCAAGGCTGGAGAGGGTGCCACTATGGAATGAGGTTCTGTGGTAGCTCAGTTGGGGACGACCGTTCGGTCGTGGGGCTGTGGTCCAACTGCGGGGTGGTTGTCCTTCCATGGGGAGGCGGTCGGGAGATGTGGGGCGGCAGTCTAGCCGCGGAGAGGCAGTCCAACCACAGGGCGGTGGTCCGTCCATGGGGCAGTTTTCCTGCCACGGGGAGGCGGTCCGGCAGTAGGGTGGCGGTCCGGCCACAGGGTGACGGTGTAGCCGCACGGGGTGGCGGTCTGGCCACGGGGTGGCAGTCTGACCACACAGTGGCTATCCGTCTGCGTGAGGGTGCGGTCCAACCACGGGGCAGTGGTAATGCCATAGGGCGGCACCTCAGCTGTGTGGAAAAGTGGAGCCGCGTACGGCGGTGGTGGCCACAGTCAGCGCGGAGGCTGCGGGGCGGCAGTGTTGACAGTGGGGTGTCACCGTTGTTTCCTCGTCGTTGTCGCGGCCGGCGGTGGGTTCGGCCGCCGTTCTCGTGCCCCAACCATGGATAGTTGTTATACTCCTCCATTGTGAATAAAAACACAAGATTTTCGGAAGGGTCGGTCCCTGTTGGATTGGCCCGTATCCTCCGCGTTAGGGTGGTAGCATATGGCACATCACGAACATGAACATGAACATAAAAACCTATCCTCCCGCAATGATTGTTCCCATCCCAATAAACATTTAGAAGGGGTATACATGGTAAGTTATAGACTAATATAAATAAACCCATATCTCGTTTTCTTGATTAAAATGACGAGGTCTAAAGGGAGAAGATGAATCTTGGGGAAAAGATGGACGTCAGTGTCGTCGGCGTTTTCCACGAATGTCGGTTCATGCATCGTTAGAGATCCTTTGACGGGGTATGGAGAAGAAAATGTCATAGGAGAGGCTTTCTTCATTGGCATTCTTTGTTGGATAGATTTTCTCCCAATGTTTCTCCTCTCCTAAATCGACCAAAATGAAATGGAATCCCCAAAAGAATAGATTATGTGATATATTATGTTTTTTGGCATATTATTCAAATTGGGTTAATTGATCTCATTGGTTGGCACAATTAAAGTGGTTCGTTGGATTAATTATTGTGGAGGAGGGATTTCACGATTAATATTAGGGGAGTTGATGAGTCTCTCCCACATTTATTGATAGATTTGAGAGGTTTAGTCCTCGGGTGGTCCCCACCACTATAACCACTCGTGGTAGGTTAGGCTCGGGTAGTCCCCACCACCATAACCTCTCATGGGAGGTTATGTTCTGGTGGTCCCCACTTCTCAACTTCCACATGGGGGTTTTAATAATAAAAATAAAAATAAAAGCTACATAACTTTAGTTTTATTTTATTCATTCCTGAAAAACCCAAAAACTAACTCTCACCCTCGACCAATTTTCATTGAGATGACTTTATATTTATAGAATACCGGCACTGTGAGTTCAACGTTGCTCTCAGATTTCAATTTCGTGCACCGGTTCAAAAGATAGAAAAAACTGCTCACATGTTTACTGAATGTACCTAAAAAAAGTTCATAAATTCATTCTGGGAACTCAGGGCCTCAGAATCAGGAACCGTCAATTTTCACAAACTCGTATAATTCCAATGTATTTAAAAAAACTACATGGAAATTATGGTTCTTTACATTCCCCCTAGCATAGGGCTTTACCTCCCTGTAATCCACACCTCAAACTAAGTGAACATGTGGGGGTACTGAGAACACCTCTATACATCCCGCTCCCATGTGCTCTTCTGGAGGTTCCCATTCTAACAGCAATAACACACTAGAGGTATCGACCATCCACAGAGGACCCACTCCTGTCGATCCTCAATCTCTACCGGATCCTCCGTAAAACCCCCCGATCATTGTCATCCAACTCTCCATGGTCGACAATGTGAGAACGGTCGTGCACGTATCTCCTCAGCTGGGACATGTGGAAGACATCATGAACCCGGTACAACTAAGGTGGAAGATCTAAACGGTATACCACCTCACCAACTCTACTATGGACCTGGAAAGGTCTGATGAATCTTATAGACAACTTGTCACCCTTGAAAAATCTCTATAGACCTCGTCGGGGTGAGACCCGTAGAAAGACGTGGTTTCCATCATCGAACTTCAGATGTCTCCATCTCCTATCAGGATATGACATATGCATTCTCTGTGCTCTCTTTATCTATGCCTGGATGATTTGTACCTTCTCTATGGTAGCCCATACCATCCCTGCTCCAGTAGTGCTGACTCTCTGGGGTCATTCCAGCACAAAGGTGATCTGCATGGTCACTAGTAAAATTCCTCAAAAGGTATCATCCCAATAGTGGAGTGATATTTTTTGTCATATGGAAACTCCAACCATGTTAATTGATCCTCCCAGCTACAACTGTAGTCAAGGACACATGCACATAGCATGTCCTCGAGGGTCTAAATGGTCCACTCAGTCTGACCATCTATCTGAGGATGGAAGGCATTTCTCAAATGAACAAGCATCCCAAAAGACTCTTCCAGCCCCTTCTATAGTCGGGAAGTAAAACGTGCATCATGATCAGAAACAATAGTCGAAGTTACTCGATGCAACCACACAATCTCTTATAGATAGAGGTGTCACAAGTGATCTAGTGAACCCTTCTCTCTGATTGGTAAGAAGTGGGATAAAATGGTTTTTCAGTCGACGATCAAAAAAATAGAGTCAAGTCCCCAAGATTTATGTGGATGTCCTGTCACAATGTCTATAGATATCTCATCCCACTTCATCTCTGGGACCCCTAAAGGATAAACCAAGCATGTTGGTACCTCATGCTCTGTCTTCACTTGCTGACATGTGTGGAATAGAGAGACATACTCTGCTGGCATCTCTCCATCCAAACGATGGGTTTCCCCTTCTTCATCAAGGCTGATAGAGGTTCTGCAATTATGGAGAAATCTAGCACAAACCTCTTGTAATATCTAGCCAAACCCAGGAAACTTCGTATCTCTGTCACACTTCTGGGTGGCTCCCAAGAAAGTACCGCCTTAATCATCGTTGTATGTACTGCAACTCTATCCTCCGATATGACATGCCTCAGAAAGTGAACCTCTCGTGTCCAGAACTGTCACTTCGAGAGCTTATAATAATGGTGGTGCTCTTGGAGTGTGTCCTGTACTACCTACAAATGATAGGCATGCTCCTCCTCAGTAGTTGAGTATATCATAATGTCTCCGAAGAAAACCCCTACAAAGCGATCAAAGTATGTCTAAAAGATCTTGTTCATGAGTCCCACGAACACTGCTGGAGCATTGTTCATGCCGAATAGAATAACCATGAACTCGTAATGGACGTACCAACACCTGAAATCCATCTTCTGCACATCCTCATCTCGTACTCTAAGCTGGTGATATCCTGATTTGAGGCATACCTTTGAGAAACACCATGCTCCCTTCAACTGATCAAGGAGGTCGTTAATCCTCAAAAGTGGGTACTTATTCTTCACGGTCACATGGTTCAGTCGCCGATAGTCAACACAAAGCCTCAAGGTACCATCCCAAATCTTGGAAAATCGAATCGTGGCTTCCCATGTAAAACACTGGGTTAGATGAATCCCTTCCCCTAGAAGTCCTCTAACTATACACATAGCTCACGAAGCTCCGCGGGATCCATCTGATATACTGGTGTAGATATCGGTTCCATCCTGGGGTATAAGTCAATTTGAAATTCCACCTCTCTATGAGGAGGTAGACTCGAGACATCGTCCGGGAAAACATCAGTGTACTGGTCCACCACTACAAGATAACTCTGACTCTCCACATCAACAACTCTGAGGGAAGGACTAACCAACTGATTAGTGATTGGCTGCACTGTCCTCTGAGTAAGTCCATCATGAACTACAAGGGCTCCTTTCTCGCTGGTGAAGGTAAACCTAGTTCCATCCATCCATACACACCGCACCATGCACAAAATATAGTTAATCTGAGCATGAACCGTAAATAACCAGTCCATACCCAAGATGACGTCGTAAGGCCTCAACACCGCTACTAGGAGATCCCATCCAAAGCTCTCGCCTCATAGAGTAAGCTCACACTGCCAACACTAATGTGTGATTGTTGAATCTGCTCTTTTAGAAGTCTCTAGATGTAAGAATCAAGACAACGGATCTATCAGAATCTCAGAGCTCCGAAAGAGGGTGGTGGAAACAAAATAATGATTGGAACATGTGTCTATAAGTAATGAAGCTATGGTGGAGTAGACACAGATCATACCTCATATCATCATTGGAGCATCGTGATCACATGCCTCAACTGCCTGGAGCTGAGATCTCTAATATAAAACTGGTCCCTGCAGTCATGGTGGACCTCATGTTGGTAGTGGAGGTAATATCTCAAATCGTCTCCCAACGCCAATTGCACGGCCAGCTCCCCTGCCACGTCGACCTGCTCCCTATGGACCTCCTCAGTCGAACCTCTATCTCTTCATGGGCGGTCCTTTTACCATCTGTTGATCATCTGTATGATGGGTCAGAGAGTCACGACCCATGTGACCCTGCCCTATACATGTGAAACACTGAATGCTCCTGGTATAACTGGCTTCGCCTCGGGTGCCCCGCACAATCGATCCCGAGTCAAGAAGTCGTCCACCTGTAGGTATAGTCCATTTGAACCTCTGTGAGGTATCTCTGCTGCTAGCTGCAAAAGACTCCTCTACGTGATGACTAGTAGTGGGTCTCGATGCTGGAGACTGCTCGAAACGGAAACACTTTACCAGGAGGTCTCTCTCTAATACCCCCGCCTGTGTTATGATGCATAGTGAGATCATCAAAGCCCTGATCTCTCTATTGAGCCCCTGATCAAAGGTCATGGCCTTGAATAAAGGTTCATGCGCCATATATGTGGAGTAGCGTGAGAGGTCAGTGAACCTATCTGAGTACTAAGCCACAGTCATGCTTCCCGACTACAGATGAAGAAGATCTTGTATACGCACTGCGCGAAGAGTCGCTGGGACAAACTCTGCCTGAAACAGGCTTTCGAAGTCTACCTAGAGATATGTCATCTTGTTGTGAACCATGGGCATAAAGATCCACCATCTGTCTGATTCTTCCAGTAGAAGGCTGGTGGCAAGGATCACAATGAGATCGTCTGGTGCCCCTACGAGTCGTAAGACTCTCACCACAGACTCCAGCCAATCCACAGCCTCCTGCGTGTCTGTCTCTCCCATGAACCTAGGTGCCCCTGGTGCTCGTACTCGTGAAAAACGCACAAGAGGGGTGCACTATATTCTTCTAGGGCTAGTGCCATCGGTCTCCCAAAGGGGAGTGGTACCGATGGTGGATCTGCTAGTGCCTCTACTGGAAAAGGGCCATACACTGAGGCCTCGTCGCTCGCTGGGATATCAGTGTGTACAACTCTCGGAACCCTAGCCAGCAGTCTTCATGGAGGAATCCTAAAACATAACAGTTGATCCATGGTTAATAAGTTATACATGGTGAGATGACTCAAGAGATAACAAATAAAACTCATGAAAACACACACGCAATCAGTGTTTTCATGAACTAAGTTAGAAATCAGAAGGTAGTGTCATGATATATGGATACGTCGGCCGTTGCACCAACATTGGACTCCATGAACTGAAAACCGCACTGATTACCCTTAACATTACTGCTTCATAGAAAATAAAGAACAAAGTCTTTTGTTATGTGGTTGAATCGACTCCTGTGATACCAATTTTTCACGACACGCCCCCCGGGGCCCATTCCGTGACTACCCAAGCTCACCTTCCTTTGGAAAGGGGCTGTCGACTAGAACCGAAGGTGTATTCCCTAAAATTGGGAAGGCATTTCCTTTATAACCATTAATCACATGTAACCAAGAACATAGCAAGATTGGGACAAAAATAAACTGAACTATAAACAAAGTGACTACAGTAAGTAAAAGAGGCCAGAATACAAGCCCAACTGGAAAGTACAAGTACAATTGTGATACAATACAATTGAAGAAAAGGGAAAGTGTGCCACTGGGTCAACCTATAAGGTTATTATATTAATTGTAGGTACATATTTCCTCCTCAGCACTCCACGTCAACCCATCTCCTCTGCATACCAATACACCATATGGTCCACCTCCAGGTATCGTGCAGTCCTGGTACTCTCAGCCTTAGTCAGTGGTGTCAGTCGTTTGCATCCAACAAAACAAGGTTCGGGAATAGCCCGTACAAAGGTGAGTATAATGATACTATGTAGGGACCCCGATACCATCTAAGTCTCCCAAAATCCATCAAAGATAAATCACAAAGTATGAAATCAACAGATAACCTTACATAGGTATATGCCCATACATATACATATGTTATCAAGTAATCCATCTCAATCATGAGGAAAACATAGAGGTACTGACTCAGCCCACACCATGATTTATTCTAGGGGTAGTATAATTTAACATTCCCAGTCACAACGTCAAACACATAGGATACTACAGAAATCCTCCTCTATCTAGTACAGTGGGCCTGTCGTGTCACACATAGGCACTTCCCACTAACCTTGGACTGCTGAGGTACTCCCCCTGTCATGTACCATGGGTCTTCCATGTCACAAAGTTGCTCCACACGGTGGGTCTGCCGCATCACGAAGGCGCTCCCCATCATGGCCTACTGAGGTACTCCTCCTGTTGAGTAACGTGGGTCTGCCGTGTCACCGAGGAACTCCCCACCGTGGGTCTGTCACATCACCAAGGCACTCCCTATTGGGCCTATTATGTCACTCCGAGTCGAAACGGTCATTAGTCATTATTTCTCAACCAACCACTCGGTTCCCACACTATGCTTGCTCGTCTACGAGAGGATCTGCACAACAAGCTACTAGTCAATATTCCATCTACCATGAAGTCCCACAAATATGAATCTCAATGTTCCGCCATGTCATAGGGGTCTCAATGTAACAGATGGATCGTCAACTGGACGCCCAGTCTGTGAGTTATTAGCCTTTTAGTCTTGGGGGCCCGGTTGTATTCGTGCTCGATCCAACCTTATGGTTCCCCATATTAATCCAAAACATATTGGGTTATACCTCAAAGGAACCGACTTGCTCTATGGTTCCAAAATCTGTGGATGGTTTGTCTAACAGATGTTTGATGCCAAAGTTATGGCCAAAAGAATGTAATTGGGTCATAGTGGGCTCGGGTCCGTTCTGACCCGGTCGGACCGACTTGGCCCAACTCGGCCTAGACTGGATCGGTTCCAGTCGACCCTTCCTAACTCGCTGGGTCCAGCCCGGCCCGCTGGTAGGCTCAGCACATTGCATTCGGCCCGGCCTGCTGGCTCCGGCCTGACATACCGCGAGGGGACACAGAGGGTTGCGAGTGGTTTCGAGGCCGCATAGGGTGCTACGATGGAGCGAGGCCGCGGGGAGGCTGGCCTGGGAAGGCGGTTTGGCCACGGGAAAACAGTCCGACTATGAGGCATCAGTTAGGCCACGAGGTGGTGGTCAGGCCACGAGGTGGCGGTCCGGCCGTAGGGGGTGGCGGACTGGCCGTGGGCCGGCGGTCCGGCCGCAGAGCGGTGGTGCGACCACGCGGCAGTGGTCCGGCAGCAGGGCAGCGGTCCGGCCGGGCGGTGGCAGTACAAAATTGTGGCTGGCGTTCTGGCCGTGCAGGGGGGGGGGGGGTTCTGGCCGTGGGATGGTGTCTCTGATGTGGGGCAGGGCGGAGTCATGGGCGGAAGCAAGGCCATGTTCAGCACGGATGCTACAAGGCAGTGCCGGTGGCCGGAGGGGGGCGGGGTTGTACCGTCTCCTTTGTCACGGCCGGCGGTGGTGCCGAACGCCATCTCATTCCCCAACCATGGATGGTTGTCATCCTCCTCCATCGCGAAGAAAACCACAATATTTGTGGAATGGTCGGGCCATGTTGGTTTGGTCCGTACGCTCCCCGTTAGTGTGGTATCATATCTCTCTTCAAGAACATGAACATGAACGTCAAAACCTATTCTCCTGCAATGATTATTCCCAAACCGAAAAAGAAATAAATTTGGTGTACATGGGATGTGATAAAAAATGGAAATAAACCCCTAAATCATTCGCTTTATGATGTCAACTAGGTTGCAAGGAAGAAGTTGAATCATTGGGAAAAGATGGACATCGGTGTCATCGACATATTTCATGATTGTCAGTTTTTGCATTATTGGAGATCCTTTGACAGTGTTTCGAGAAGAAAACGTTGAAGGAGAGGCATTCTTTGTCTGCGTTCTTCATTGGAGAGATTTTCTCCCAAAGCACCTCCTCTCCCAAATCTACCAAATTTAAATGGTAGCCCCAATATAATAGATTATGTGATCTATTAGGTTTGTTGGAATATAATTTAAGTTGGGATAATTAATCTCATAGGTTGACACAATTAATGTGGTGTGTTGGCATAATTATTATGGAGGAGGGTTGTCACAATTAATATTGGAGGAGTTGAAGAGGCTCTCCCACATTTAATTATAGATTTTATAGTTTTAGGCCTCGGGTGGTCCCCACCACCATAACCTCACGTGGGATGTTAGGCTCGTGTGGTCCCCACCACCATAACCTCTTATGGGAGGTTAAGGCCTAATGGTCCCCACTTCTCAACATCCACATGAAGGTATTAACAAATAAAATGAATACAAAAGCTACACAACTTTATTTTTATTCCATTCATTCTTGAGAACCCATAAACTGACTCCCATCATTGAAAAATTATCGTTGAGGTGAATGTCTCTTTTAGAGAATATTAGTGCTATGAGTTTAACGATGCCCTCAGATTTCAATTTCGAGCACCAATTCAAATGTTAGAAAAACCTGCCTGCACATTTACTGAATGTACCCAATCAAAAGTTCATAAATTCATTCCAGGCACTCCGGGCCTTGGAATAATGCACCGTCAATTTTCGCTGACTCTTAAAATTACCATAAATTTAAAAAAATTACACGGAAATTTAGGGTCTTTGAAAGACTAGTCACTATCTAATAAAATGTATATTAGATCCTATTTTAGTAGGTAATATATTAAATATATAAATGTGAATATTTCTCAGTCAATGATCTATTTTTTTCAGATCTGTATACATTTCTATGGATACTGTGATTCACTATCCCACAAGGTATATTCTTATCTCTTCTCTCAAATTTCATCATGAATGATGGTCGAATAATATATTATATAGTTGTTTTTCATTTTATACCTTTTGATATGGGATTTTTCCTTCCCTTTGCTACTTTCAAAAATATTATTAACTAAAAAATCCAAAATAAAATCAAAATTTGAAAATATCATAGATACTATTATTATTATCATGATTTTTACTTCCTGTGGATAATAAATATAATAAATAAGAAATCATATAATGTAAAAACATATATAATTAGAGTAAATAATACATAAGTAATGTAAGATTTTTCCATTTCATGCAAGATATTCATAAAATTATTAACCTGAATTACAATACAAAATCTACATTAGGTATCTAAAACCTCACAATATCTAAGACATCAATATATACAGGTGTACAATAACAATTCCATTGAGATTATAGATTTAATATCCTAATTGTTTTTAAGAATACCTAAAACTATATCAATATAGATGAACCAATACTATCCTTATTATATAAATCATGATTTTTATTCATAGTTTATTATATGTAAAAATAATAAACCACATTTTTTAATAAGGAATATACACCAATTGTTTTATAAATTTTATTATTTTAATTATTTTTTATATATTTGATTGATCCCAATGCATTGAAGTTATAATTCTAATGTTTTCAATTTTAATGTAAGGTTATATCATTTCAAAAAACATTAGTTCTTTTGTCCCATTCAAGAATATAAATTATGTATACTATACATATTAAGTCACTTTTTTTGGATCCCCCTGATTATTAATCAAAAAAATTATTCCTAGAATATTTGGAACAATATATTATATAATTTTTTAGCCAGTTATATGTGATACAAATATTTTATTTTTTTCCCTTATAAAAATTTTTTATTCCACTTCCAACATATTGGGATATATCCCTTGATACAGATAATGGAAAAAAAATTTCTTCAAAAAGAAAGATCATATATAATAAAAAATAGTCATTTTACTTCGTTTGATGTAATAAAAAGTGCTAAATATATAATTCTTATTATCATAAAAAATTATATATTTTTTCACATCTCTATAAGAAATTTCTCTCAACAAATTTAAATAAAACTACTTATGAAGAAATGATTATTTAATTTTTAATCCTGTATGAATCATTTAAACATTCCAAATCTAAATGATTTAAAATATTATATATATATATATATATCATTTCTTATAACACTATATTTATTTTAAATATATATTAATTTCATTATAATTTTTTGATCTATATTACTTGTATATATGTTCACATTAGTAACATTTTCATCCATATTGGGTTTAATTCTAGTCATGTAATGATATTGATACCTGATAATCATCTATTATTTTAATAGATACAAAACCCAATATGGATTCAGTAGGAATATTATTTTATGATTCATATATGGTGGAAATTTGTGAAAATTAAATATGTAAAAATAATTTCAAATCCTATTCAACATAATCATATTTTAATATAATTATATTATTATTAATTTTTATTATTTTAAAACCTAAAATAATCTTTGCATCAATTACGTATTTCATATAAATAATATTGATCAGAAAAACTTTTTTATACTAATCTATTATACATTAGTATTAATACACATTTCCTTAATATATATATAAATTATTATACCATCATTACATAGAAACCTTGTAATTATTTTTAATTATGTTTAATAATTAATTAATTAATTTTATTATATTACATTATTAAAAATTATTTTCTATTTATTTATTGATTAATTCTATAATATATTTTTCAAATATATAAGAAAGAAATAATATTTCATACACTATGAATCTGTATCATTTAGCTATTTATATTTATTCATCTAGTTCATTAGTTAAATTTGTTTTCCATCAATTTAGTTAATTTTATCACTTTTCCTAGAATAATATTCAGGTAAATTTATAATAATGGTTTTCATAGCTTCATTTTCAAATATAATAAAATAATAATTATAATGTTTTTTTGATAACTTCTATATATTGAAATTGAATTATGTTTTCTTAATAAACCAATGTCTTCTATTATTATTCTAAAAAACCATTTATATATTATTAGATGAAATCATTATTTAAATATATATAATGGTCTAATTTTTTCCATGTTATCAAAATATTCTTATTATCTAAAACATCCTTCCAAAATAATACCATAGAAGTTAAAATATATTTTTCTATGGATCAATACATATGTCCATGTTTATTAGTTTACAAATTAACAAAAATATATTTAGATTACTACCATAAATCCTGAATATATAGATATTTGATGAATAATTAAATGGTATCCCAATGAATTATATTTTATAAACTTCTCTAGTAGAATATTATGAATAAAATTTCTCAACCAAATTCCCCCATTTTTTTATAAAACAAAACTAAATTATTTTATGAAAATAAGATAATGACACACATGTCAATGAGGTATAATGAAATGATGTTTGAGTTCATCTCTTCTAACATGGGGCGCACCACCACGGGGAGGGAAATTATGTCTAAAACATTAAGATGGGAGGCCTTTGGTAGTGATGAAAGATAAGAAATCAGTCACATTATTACCTTTCAAACCATATATGATGTATAACTATATCATTAGAGATAAGATCCTTAAACTCATATATCAGGTAAGTTATATTTTGTGGAGAATAATAGATTATGAGAATAGTGCTCCAATGAATTCTATAATTCGATTCCACCATGGATGGGGTTATGTTCTTTCATTTTATAGAGAAGTATATTTAATCATTACCAAATCCTCCTCTATAAGAGTGTTTCAAGACCAATAAAAGGAATTATGTCCAATGATTACTGATACATAAGCATCACGAACCACACCGTGACTCTGCATTAAACTAAGAATACAAGAACCATCAACATTGAGCATTAGACTAGATGAAATGTTGGACAAGTAATCCCAATGGACCCACTTACTGGGTCTGTGAAGGTTCAATAGGGGTTTCTTGAAAAATAGCAACTGAGTGGGGATGCTGCATCCCACTACTTCAAAAGGCCATTCGGTTCTACAATATGGAATTTAAGCCATACAACCAGAGTGAGACGAGAACAACATGGACCATATAGGACCACGTTTCTCACATTCCTAATCCACCAAAACCCTCACAAAAATAAGAATTAACATATTCTTGTACTCATGCTTGATGTTGTTTCAGCAGTGAAATCAATTTTGAAAGAAACTCACAGGAGAGTCAACCTCAGTAGTAGGAGATGAGAACTCACATTGATCACCCCATATCAATCCATCCAATGTAATTTGGAAAAATAAATGTAGCATAGTCACTTTTGAGGGAGATATGAAAATTATTCATTTGTAGGAATGCTTTACGACCTTTCCATTAACCATTATCATGTAGGGTATATCATGGAAGTTTATTATCCATTGCATGACGATGAATTTGATTGCAAAAGCATTTCAATGGAGTTGATCTTACCAAGGGTCAATAGCATGATATATATGAATAAAATACCTCAAGGACATAACTGAGTACATTAAATTTTATGATTCTATTAAAATTAATTGTTCAGGGGAACCAAAAATTCTAATAATGTCAAAAAACACCTTCTTGATGGGGTTAAGAATGTCATAAAAAAGGGAGAATGAGAGATGGCTTCCATGAAAGATAGGTTGGGCACATAAATGACAGGTAAATCTAGCAGACCACACCCCATATATTACACTTCCAATACATGATATCCCCCCGGCCCAAGATACAATGGGAATGACCAACAAGAACAGGAACATGGGCATGAAGGGATTTATATAGGCTAGAGGGAGTCCATCCAATCTCACATGATCCAAAGGCATACATTACACAAATGAGAAATGTACACAAGGAGCATCCCACCATAACCTCTAATGTATGATTCCCATGTAAGTTGTACATATAATACTCCACATCCCTAAACAATTCCTCCATTCTTAACTAGTCAATAATGATTTATCCAAAAATACCACATTTATTTCCACTCCCCTTTACCATACCATAGAAAATCGTTTATGATATACTCTACCAACATGATAATAAGACTGGGTACCTTGGATTATATAATACATTAATGGCGATAAGAACACGGTATAACAACAATAATTTAACATTACATCAAGAGATTCAGTAATTGAATAATATTAAAAAATATATAATAAATAAAATAACCATGATTTAGTATGTATTAATACACTCTTCATATCCAAAATGTAAATTCAGTATATCATACATATAATTTCTTCATCTTTGTGTATACATTATCACTGTATACAACATCCTTAAGAGTTGTAATAATTCATTTTTTCTTTCCAATGCTTCGATAACTCATATATAGTCTTTAAATACTCTTATTTTGAACACATATCAATAATGTGTCCCATAAAAATATCTACATCCTCAAATATCCTTATCAAATATCCAATTTTAGAGATAATATAATTTAAATTTTAAACTAATATGTTATTCTTCCTCTGGATAAAAATAATTTTATGGTATATACGGTGTTTTCACTTCTTTTATGATCGTTTGGATTAATAATTATAATATATATATATATAATAAACATTTAGAAAATGGATTCAAAATATGTCTTCATATATTCATAGAAATAACTTTAATAATATTAATTCTCATTTCGTAATACATCCAATATTTTCATGTGATAATTATTTTATAATTTATATTTCATAATTTATAATTCAATGTATAAAAATATTTATATATGAATACGTGAATAGAAAAATTATTAATGATATTTTTTATAAAGTAATTATGAAAACATACCATGGAAAAATATACATTCCGTTGGAAAATAGAAAAATTATGATCCATTTATTCAACAATTAAACAATTAAATTTCAATAAGACAGAAATTATTATGTTCCTTAGAACATTAGGAATACATAATAAATTTTTCATGGTAATTATAATTCTTTAATTTAAATCTCGATCAACAAATCATATCAATTCTTTATTGATGAATTTTTCCTTATAATGTGATTTACAATCATTAATATTTATCAATATTTTCAAAAAATATTTAATATTTTATCCGGGACCTTTAAATAAAAATAGATATACAATAAAAAGGTTTCACTAATAAAATTTAACACTAATATTATTATTACAAAGATTTCTATAGGATCATTATTAAAAAATTTCTTTATTCAATGATGATACTCTCTCTTAAATTATCATGGGTTTTCGTTTAAGATGATGATTCTGTTTATCTTAATGAAATTACATTTATTATATATATATTTTTATTGTACAGGTTACAAATTAACATTTATAACATGAATTTTCATTAATCCCTCCTTAGTATAGACCATACATTTCATATTTCATGGTTTATTAGCATAAATATGCTTCTTATATTCCTTATCAATTTAGAGTTATTTAAGTGACATTGAGAGGTTAATATTTATATCATTTTTAATGATAATTTCAAAAAATAAACAATGACATTTGTAATTTTTTATTTTTTATTATCACCAATAAGAAATATATCATTTTTATGTTTGTTTAACATAAAAATTTGTATTCATAATATTTTATAAAACTGTTCTACAAGGAATATTTTATCTAACAAGAAATATCTATATAATTAACTAAAAAATAATATCTTAGTTCATTAATATTTATATAGGAAATTTTATTCTTGTACACAACCGAAAAAAAAGTCATTGGAAAATATTTTTAAGAATAGAAGAAGTCATATATGATGGACTTCTAATTATGATATATATATAAGGGTAAAACATTATCCTATTTTTATATCATGTTAAAATAATTAAGGGACTCAAAATAATTGTGTTATATTTATACAGTTATAATACAACATAGACCATACACAATATTGAGAATTTTATTGTGTATGCTTTCATGATTATTTCATATCATAGAGTAGATATCCAAAATAAACTATAATTTTATTAGCATATTTATTCAATGTATGTCATTATAGATTCTAAAAAAATTATTACAAATACATGAATTTTATTAGGATTGATGGATATCGTAAGGAATTGGAAGATAATGTAATGGTTTTTTGTGGAACAGATTAATTTTTATTACTTTTTTATTTATCCCTAACCAATTTGTTTGTACTAAGTGATTTTAATGAATCATTTGTAGCTTACAAAAATTAAATACCTATCTTTTTAAACATCTGGTCATATATAAGGATACTTATTGTGATTTCTGGAAAAAATGAAGATCAATGTCATGAATTAGAAATATTCACATAACATATTATAATTATAATTTGTTGGAAAATTTAATATGGAGTGTTCCTATATTTTTATTGGTAATTTTTTTATTTAGTTTTAGTTGAATTGCATAATTTATATAAACATAATTTTTTATCTTTGGATTCTAAAAATTACCTATTTAACCCTCTTTGATTTTATTATTGTGTTCATATTCCCCAATATACAAGGGTCACGCTACGTCTACAGAATATGAATCATGATTTACCCATTTTATACTTGAAAAATTCATATAGATCAATAGTAAATTGATAACCCCATTTAACCAATTCTTTATGATATAATCTATTTAAAATTTCTAATATCTTATTCAAATAGTTCACCAAAAAATTATACATATTCTTAACAATCATCCTCTATAATATCGATATCATTTTTATGTATGTCATGCATGTATATCATAGAAGCATGATCAACAACCAGAATTGAGGAAGAACCTAAAATATCTTAATTATATAATAAAAAAATACATACTCTCAACAACTATATCTTTGGTAATACCTCTAGGTATACCAGTAAACATATTAAAAAACATGGTGCTAAAAACAAATCATAGGAAAGCCTGTCTAGGCATCCTAGTGAACAAGAAATACCCCATGATGAAGTTCAACTCATACCAAATATAATGAAATATTCCTTTTGTCTGGAATAATATCCACCAACTATAGAGCACATCTGTTAATCACCATTGAATCATAAATAAACATGTGAATGAATAATCAAAACATTGAGGGTGGATGAAAGACAAAATCCAATACTAATGACATAACTATTTCATCCATATAATAAAGTGACCCACTTGGCCGACTATTAAAATAGACATGTAAAAAAATTAATGCATTTGATGAATCTTCTAGATCAATATACACTAGGCCTCATCCTAATCCACCATGAATATTGTTATCAACCTGAATACAATACCTATGTTATATATGTGCAATAATAAGAGAGTGAATGGATGAGAAATAATCACATTTGGCCTCCCTGAAAAAGATCCTATAAATATGATTCAATAAGTGTATGCAAAAAAAAGTTCTTTTACTAGTTGAGACATGTCATAAATTATAAGGAAACCTGATTGACATGAATCCAGAGTCGAACCCCAGGTTTATAACCCAAGAGAACCATTTATGTAAATCCATCGATGTTTGTATCTATATATGTAGACATGTATAGTCCCATATATATTCATACATAAATAAATATGAAAATTCAGAAGTAAGTGAATGAAATAGAATATAAACTATCCGGAGTCAATCCATCTATCATTATTCTCAATCGCTTGGACAAAAATTTGAAAGGGAATTGAGTTGGAAGTCATACCACTCAATCCACGTGTTATTAAATCTATATCTTATTATTTAATATAAATCTTCACGTACCTTCATTTGACCAATTTATAAATATCTTAGGTCAATCTACATCAGCATAGGTGAGAAATCGTCATACACGATGGTTCACCTATACTCACCTCCAAATACTATAATGAAGTATTTCATGATGGTATAACCGTAATTACTCTAAATGTTCATTTAGATAGTATCCATGATAATCATTCCTTTAAAATCCATCCTAATTTTTCCTACCTATGTCTTGGTCCATATGCATTAATGAAATTTTATACTCAAAAAATCCAAAAATGTAGGACCCTTAGTTGAAATTAATGGTGAAGTCATCGGTGGGATTCCATACCCACCCTTGGAGTCCCAATTAAGAAATATTGTAATAATACCTATCATCAGGATGATCATAGTCATCTAGGGTATCCAAAAGTTTGAGATTATATGCACTACACAATGGTCAATTAACAAATCATGTATTTCGTAAACGTCCCTATCAATTGGTAGGATGTAATCTTCCACAAGTATAAATAGATCTAGGAGAGTGTAATCATCCTCATAATGTGTCAACAGAGGAGAGAGGAATAGTAATTTTCAAATAATATGAACCAGAGAATATAAACATCCTCATCACCTGAGAGAGAAAAATCATCTATGAGTATCATTTATAGGGACTTCATGATCATATATCATGGTAGAAGGATCATCAAATAAAATCTAGTAAGATCCTTAGGATATCCCAATACTATAATAATAAAATATATATGCTCAAAAACTAGATCCTAAATTTTCCCTCTTGGTATACTAGTAATGATATGAAATAACATGGATTCAGAAAAATCTCCCATGAAAGCATGCCCAGGAATCCCAATGAACAAGAGAGATCAGATGAGGAATTTTCTTCAATCCTAAAGAGACTGAAATATTCGTTGTTTCTGACTCAATATCCACCTACATAGAGGAACCACTGTTAATCATTATTGCATCATTAATAAACAGGAAAAAGCATTAATAAAAAAGTGAGGGTGGATGAACACCAAAACAAATCACTACTTCTATATCCCCATTAGATTGCATGATTGGCATGGGTTTTACGGGGACACCTGAAACCATCTCTACAAAAGCCTGATGTACTAGCTCGGGATCGGTCAATCAATGGTCACCCACTCTGTCACTCTAATCAAAACACTAAAAAATGAATCCCACATTGGATCTTCAATTACTAAACACACAAAAGGTATCAGACATGAGGTCATAATGGCCTAAACACAAGAGATTCCATCCTTCTTTGTATCCTTAGATAAAAGTGAAAGGGAAAATCCTATACAAGATCCTCTAACTAAAATTATATGGATCCATCATACAAGGTAACCTCAGAATGGAACATAGGAAAAAATACTAAAACATATGACAATCATGACCGCATAGAAAGATGAGGAATACTACATGGGATACATGGAATAATACATATCAAAAGGGATCATATAATAGATCCTATAGTTCAAAATATTAGAAAATTCATCCCACAGGGGATCCTATAAATAGAATTAATATCATGGTGTCCAACATGGGATCCTCAATGTAAAAACAAATGTAGAGGAATCCTAAAAGGGATCTTGTTAAAAAAAAGTTTCGTGACCTCTTAGGCAGGAATAATATGTCTCACATTGGGGACACACTTGAAGGAAAACTACGAATCATCAGTCGTGAAAGATATTTCATGGATCATCTTAGATTAGGTCTCACTCTGAGGGGACACTGTATTTGACAACTGGTGAAGGAAAATATCCTTTAATAAAATCATGAAACACCACATAGGTGCCCTCAAAACACCACATGGGTAATAGCATTGAAATATTCACATAATATATGTTGAATACACTAATTGTTGTTCCATATCCAACTATTGTGAAAAAGGATATGAAAAACCTCAAAGGGGTAGAAGGGGCAGTACATGATGTTCCCCCATTGGTATACGACATGTACTCAGAAATCCTTACATAGGCGAGCACTCCCACTATATTGGGCATGTATATTACCTAGTTTCACAACATGTGAAATGGGTACATGTCATATAGAAAACATGGGGTTCCAACCTATGTACCTAAACTATCATGGACATGTTCTTTTACGCAATTTGAGACTGACACAGTGTCCGACCATGTACTATAGACAGCTATGTACCCCTACACGGGGTTTCCTAGATCAGTAATTGGCTACCAAACATTGTACTATTATATTTCATTTACCTCATAGTGTATTGTTTCAGTTATTAAAACATTATCTACCCCAAATGGGAATAAATCATGATTTATCACCCGAAAACACAGGTCATGTTTCCTATTTTTCCCGAATAGGACACATTTGAAAAGCCCGAAACACCTATTTTCACCCCCCAAATCACCAAATCTGGCCATAAGGGGCCATAATAATGTATAATTTGGGATTAAAATTTAAAAATGTAAAACATATTATTTTATCAAGGAAAAGGAAATGACTAATCATTAGGAAGAAACCACCGATTCTTTGCTCATTTCTATAGTCCACGGTCACCACACATCGATCCCACACACTGAGAGACAAAAGGATGTAACTCCATCACACAATATCATAATTTATGTATACCTTACCTTCCCTTGAGGTGTAGTTGTTTTTGGGGAAACAGGGGTAATATATGATAATACATGAGAAGAATGAATGAAATGAATAGAAAAAAATAATGGGAAAAGGAAAATATAATAAATGAAAATGGCCTTCGGGCTGTCCTCGATGCCAAACTCGATATTTTTCCTCTAATAAAAAACTCCATGTTCCAGAATAAACAGTAAATAAATACTATAAATCCAATTATCCAATAAGAAATTATCACTGAACAATCCATTTCGAATGAACAAATATTCATGTTATTTATTATTTAATATTAATTAATATGCTAAAAGTTGAATGAATCATAATTCCAAAAAACATTAGTCCTATGGTAATACCCATATTCTAGGAGAAATGATGTTGTAAGAAAAACTACTCAAGGTCCTATTCCTATGGTAAAATACCATTTTATAACTTAAAATAATCTTAAAGAAAAAGTTCAAATTTCTGCTCAAATGTTCAGTTCAGAAAAACACAGGTCCGTACAAACTCCCGACCATAAAAATTATTTTCCCTAGGAAGACATGTGGTAAAATTGGAATCCATTGTCTCAACAAGAGAATATATAAAAACAATATATATTGACTATCTAATGACCATAATCATATAGTTAATAGCTATCTTATGGAATCATTTTTTTATTACATAATCAGTTCTTTAGATTGTACAAAACCGATGATCTATTTATGTTCAGTGTTTTAGAAAAAAATGGTACAAAATATATGAAATCATTAAACATTATTCAAATCCACCAGAAATTATTGATAATATTTTAATCATGTTTAGAATTACTACATCTCAAATCTTGGTGGAATACACCAAAGGAAATGGTGAAAATAATTCCATGTAAATGAATACAAGGGAAATAACATATATTTGATGTTGAGGAAAATAAATAAAAACATGAAGACTATCATAAATGCCTTAGAAAGAGGAATATCATAAAAATAAAAACATCAATAATTAAATGTAAATTGGCTACCACATGAATATTATTTTTTAATAAATAAATCACAATTTTTTGTAACTGACGTCTTATAAAAATTACAATGTTTATTTACAATGGTATCATAAAAATTTTCATCTCTAGAGATTAAATAAATTACCCAATGTATTGGGGTGATGTCACAGTGCACCATTAATATGTATTATTAAATCCGATAAACATATATAATAATAAAACATTTCATTAATTAACCATGTTGAATAAAAAAACTACTTTTATATAATCCTTATTTAATTTTAATGAAATTTGATTAATGAAAAGATCTTTATGTCCTTGAACCAAAGGAAAGGGAATGACAGTTTTATGTATGTAAATTATATACTAAAATATATATTCTTTATATATTTTTTTTAAAAAATAGAATATAAATAAGTATTGTTATTTAGGTAATGACAATGAGAATCATTTTCTTGAGAAGAATAGAGAAATTTGGAGAAGTAAAATTTTTAATATAAATGGACTAAAATGTGGTTTTAGAAACGAATAAAAAAAGAGGGGATAAGTTTATTCCATTTATAAAAAAATGTCTGTAATAAAATGAATGGAAAGGGAATAAGAGATATTGGACATAATGTTATCAATACATATAACAAAATAGTGTCTTGAAAAGAATAAAAAAGAAATATATTTCTCATATCATGAAGAGTAACTCCTTTAACTCAATGATTGGGACATTATCGGATTTAATACACCATTGTCGGATAGTATGATATTTATACTATCCTAGATTCATTTGGTATTAGTTATGAGTGATTGAAAATGAATAAATGGGTGCTTATTTATATAAAAAGTGGGTGAGTTGTTTATTAGTTTATAAATAAAAGTTTTGGACACCTAAGTAGTGGTAATTGAAAACCCATATTCTTTATCATTTCATTTAACCATGTTATTGGAGAAATTGATCATATTTTATGTCATTTAATCTCACAATAGTCAAACACAATATAATATGTCTTAATTTGGCTAGTAAAGTTACATTTTACACAAACAACATTTTTAAAATTAATGTTTCCATTTTAGAATTTGGAAAGTATGTTTTATCTTATACAACTGATTAAAATATAATAAAATAATTGATATTATTAAAAGAACATATTTTAATTTGTATATTTTGGTTTTCTATTTATTACATAATTATTTCATAATTATTATGTCATTAAACATACCAATTAAACTAAAACTCTTTTTTGACAAATCACAAAAAACTAATGTATTTTTGAAAATTCAAAAAAAATTACACAATAATAATTTCAATTTGATTAATTCAAATATTATTATTTTTTAATATATGTAATTGAAAAAATATTATAATTTTACTTTTTAAATATATCAATACATATTAAAAATTAACAGTGTATTGAAAATACAATGTACAATATCGGACAATTGAAAAAATTAAAATTAATTTTTAAATTATTTAAAAATAAGGGTGTTTTAGTTTATAATATTTCTATAAACTAAAAATAACTCATAATACCATAGTTTATTATAGTAATTATTACATTTATAAAAAATACAATTTCATTCATGTAAATAAATTTATCAAAATATTCATAATTTATATTATGAAAAACTATTCAGAAATTTGAATTAATGGAACAATAAATTTTATTTATACAATGGAATTACCCTTTAATTAGCTAGGACCTCAATAGATAACCCCTTATTACACATAACTATAAAATAAGTTTAAGGTGTTCTATGGTGACAAAATTAATGGGTGGATTGGCTAACATCACCTGAATGTAAATTTATACAAAAATCAACTTATCTCCTAAAAGAATTCACTCTAACCTCGCTTATTGAAGATATACTAGAGTTTGGTTAAAAGAGAAGCCCAATGACACTACCTACCTCCCTTGTTATGAAAAATGGGCTTTGTACATTATAACTCTACTAGTTAAGGCCATTATTTCATAATTCTACATTAATTATACTTTTTTTATTTTTACTAATGAACACTTTTATGATGATGAAATTATTATCAAAAATATAGTTTGCAAATATAATATTAACCATTGGTCATAATTGACCAAAGGTCATATAATTATCGAAACTAAATTGTCACATATCAATTTATACTTACTTCAATATTAATGAGATACTGGTTTGTTGTATAAAATAAAATATATACCAAATTTTTAGGAACCAATTAGCATTTTAATAGTTTGAGTTGTTATATTCTTATCCACATAAAAAATAAAATCCATGATATTTCATTTCATTCGTTGATTTTTAAAAACGTTTTTGTACATCTAACTCATATTTTCCTCTTGTTACCATGTTGATTCTTAACATTTTTTCTTCCTACACAACACTTTGACAGGTTGTGTCATCCATTTTGTAGAACATTATATCTATAGTCAATGTTCACCACATGATTATCCCCATAATAGAGGCCATGTTATAGTTTCGAAAAATATGGATTCAATGCATGTGAATGATGAGGTATGTACTTCCATAATAGTGATATGTGGAAACATCATGAACATGAGTTAGGTTTTGTGGAAGTTCTAGACAATTTTCCATTGATTCTATGTGATTAAGAATTTCATAGGGCCCAATTTATGCACATGAGCCTAGCCCGGTTGGTAAGGACTCCATATGTGCATCCAAGCGACCCATGATCAAGTCCAGGTGGAGGCATAATTTCATGTATTTTAGCAGTACTATAGAAGGCACTGTAGTATGTAATGTAGCGATAACTGTAGCAGGTGTTGTTTGGCACTGTAGCTACTGGGAATATGACCTTATTTGGGACATCGGGCCACAAATTTGGTCCCCGAGTCCTTTAAGGCCTTCAGGCCACCCTGGCCTTCAGGTGAGTAAGGCCTTCGGGCCACCTCATGGCCTTCAGGAAAGCTTAAGTGCAGATGAAACCCAGACAACCTACATGGAACATGCTCTACAAGGAGGATGAGAAAAAGAGCTTTCACCACATCAGAAGCTAAACAGATTTCATGGATGATAAGGGTAGGGAACCTTCCATTGGGACAAACATGTAACTGCACGATAATGCCTAGCTGAATAGCCATGCGAAGGTGGAGAGCTGTTTTAACGATGAAAATTCTGGGGAAGAGCAATTCCAAGTATTTAGTATGGGTTGTATGTATTTTTTGAGGCCTACGGGAAATGAATTCCCCTAATTCCTACAGGGGATGTAATTCTTACACCTTCGGGCCTTGTAAGGGTTCCACCTCACCCCTTGGAAGGTGGATTTTTGAAAATCAATAAAAAATTCCTGCATTCGGGCCATTGGAAGGATATGGGCCAATTTATCTAGTACATTGATTATATTCCATCTCAAACCATTTGAATCTCATCCACGGTGATTTTCAAAGGAAAACATTGTAACCAAAATAAAAATCCAAGTACCTTCAATGGTTGTTAGCATATACATTCTGCTAACTCTATGAAAGATTTATTGGTTGTTGGAAGTAATGAACATTTTCTACCGTCTATTACACATGATGTGGCCTTAAATATTTCCTTCAGAAGCTTCATCCTAACAAGTGGGAGTTATACAACACATCCCATATATATCTTTATAGGGTTTCATTTGAATACATAAATGGAATCTTTTTTTGTATAAGAATTCATATAATTGGATATGTTGATCCTATCCAACATTAAATTTACTTAAGTATGTTCTTATCATATCCTCAGGTGTTTTAATAGTCTTTTCATATTTTCTATTATTTTGGGGGTGATAGGACATAATAAAATTCAATTTGGTACTCAGAGCATGTTAAAGGATTCTTCAAAAAATTTTAAACCATGGATCATGATCAGATACAATAGGGTGTGGTACCCCAAGCATCATTACCACTTCCCTCATGCCTATCATTGAATGTTTTTCAAGAGTCAAATATTACCGAATAGATATAAAATGGAATTTCATAGTAATATGGTCCACTGTAACACATATCACATTGTTTCCTTTGGTTTTTTTATGAGACTAGTGAAAATTTACAAAGTGATATAGTCCCACATTCGTGCTAGTATGGGTCATGGTTCAAAAACCCTTTTATGATGTTATATATCTATTATCACTTTTTGACACACCATGCTCATGGTAGTGTAGTCATCAATCTCCCATTTCTTTTTGTCCCAAAAATATTGATCCCAATGGTCCCTATAAAATTTAGTGAATCTATGATCTATAGAAAATTTAATGAAATAAGATTCATCTACCAGATCATTCATTATTTCATGAATAGATGGATCACATAGCCTGTAATAAATTTTAATACATCTTCTCGATCTATATTTAATGGAAGAAACATCGCATTACTCACATCCTCTATATTCTTTTGTAATAATGGATCTTCCCTTTTAGATTTCTTGATCATCTCTATTAATAATTTTTGAGAAATCTATTGGGATAGGGTTGATAATGTACATTCCCTTATGATTACAAAAAACAATTTTATTAGTTATTTGATCAAACTATCTCCATGATTCCTTACAAAATGTTGCACAATCATCATATTTCCTACTCAATGCATCATCGACATCGTTTTCACTTCTGGGGTAATAATGAATTGAAAGATCACAATCATTAGGAATGCATAACCATGTACTCTATCTAATTATCAATTATACTTTTGTGATAATATTCTTCACACATTTATGTTATATGTATGATTCCCATTTATCCATTTAACAATAGTTCATACATATCTTCAGATAAAAAACCACATGTTACTCTAGGTATTGTATAAGATCATATTTGTCATGATACATTAACTATTAATATGCATAATTAACCCCCATTTCATTTTTACGAAGTATCCATCCTGACCCTTTAATATATTATTTTATAAAAACAATTAATCTATATATGATTAATGATAGAGGTAACACTGTAGTAATGACCAATATCATCTACAGATCGTGGAATGATTCTTCAAAATCCATTGTTCTGAATAACATTCCACCTTTTTTAGATAACACATTCAGTGGATTGGAATGTCAATAAATGATTCTCACAAATATCTTTTAATATACTGTATGACTAAGGAAACTGTGAATATCACTTATTATTGTGGTATGAGATCATTCCTCCACTACCGTTGTCATTGAAGGGTCAATTGGTATGCCCTCATTGGTAAAAATGTTCCCCAATAAAGATTCTTTTTGAAGCCAAAATTCACAATTTTTTATCATTCGAAATAAGATATCATTTCAAAATATTTGAAATATACCCCTAATAAGAACCTCATTATCACCGAAACATTTATAATATATTGAAATATCATAAAAAACTACCAAAATTTTTCCAAGGCAGTCCTTAAAGTCTCTATTCATAAAATATAAAAATATTTAATGAGAATTAAGCAAGCTAAAGGAAATAACAAAAAACTTATAATCCCCATATGATGACTGAATTTAATTCTAATGAATATGTTTTTTCTTCACCCATAATTGATGAAACCAGATCAAATATCAATCTTGGAGAACAATTGATTGCCACAATGATGGTCAAATAAATTTTCAATCCTTGGAAGACTGTACTTGTTTGTAAATGTGCTCTCATTTTGTTCTATATAATCAATGAATAACTAAAATAATCTTTCTTTCTTCATCACAAAGAGATTAGGTTCTCCCCATTGAGACACACTTGTTTGGATAAACCCCTTCTCCAAAAGATCTTGGTGTTGTATCTTTAATTCCTCTTGCTCCGAATTTTCCATTCAATATGTGGAATTTTATCTTTGCTTGAATCCATGCATGAGATCAATTAATAACTCAACCTATATTTCTAGTGGATGTATTGATAACTCTTCATGAAATACTACAATATAATATTATAGGATCTGGATATTTTCTATTTTTATACATTCATTTCCTTATTCATATTTATAGATCATTTATATAATGTAGAATATGATAGTTGCTTTCTGAAAAATCATAGGTCAAGATATATTTCTTTTTAAGACGATTATAGTATTTACATTCAAGACTACTAATATTTACTTCAATATTAATTTTTTCATTATATTCTACTATTAGATCCAATCCATCCTTAGTATAATTTTTAATTTGATCATGGGAGTGAAAATTTTATTTTTGATGAGATTGTGATTGTTAAAGTGAATATAGTTGTTTCTACGCACTATTGATTATTCTATAATACCTCATTAAGTCTTGATATATAAATATAATTCGACAAATTTAGGTATAATTCTATATTCATTGTAAAAATATGGAAAATAATAGAATTTGTAGGACAAGAATGGAAAAAAATTATTTTATACCTCTGATAGAATTATGAGAGTACATACTACTATATAACTTAGAGAATCTACATCAGATGTCATGATAGAAAAATTCCAACCTTTTTCCCACTTCATATTTTATGGTTGATGGTGATTCCCCTCTATTATATGTATATTTGGATATCAATTTCAAAAGTAATAAACCTATCCAACCCTGGATAATTGGTCTTTAGGATGGTCTGACATTATCTTCCATTTGTTTTTATTGTTGAGTAGTTGAAGAATCACCTCACAATGATAGTTTCAAGAAATATGTTCATCTCTTATATACTTGTTTAATTTCTGATCCTGAGAAAATAGTTATCTAAATGATAATTATGACATCTTTTGCATGTGAAAAGTTTCATTATTTTTTCATCCTCTTTCGTGATAAACGTTACTCCCTGGGTTTGACTACATGTATCTCTTCTATTAACTCTATCATTGGGACCTCTTCAACACTTTGAATTCCAGTTCTAATTGAATAAACATATCATTATCTCTTCACAACATCCATTGTCTCAATTAGAATGATTCTTATGTAGATGGGGTCTTAATCAACAAATTAATCTATCAACCTTTCAATAAGGATTCATTAAAAATATAGAGGTGCATCCATAAATCCTTGTATTTTTCATCTCGTATATTCCTAAAGATTATTTTTTATTTTTCTTTAGCACTAGAGAATACTAATCCTTTTTCTTTTTCATCAAACGAGGGGAATATTTTTTGAAAATGGTTCTCTTAAACTATTCCCAATTCATATATTTTATATCCCTTCTTGGATTTTTCTTTATTTAGTATCCACCACTAGTCATCTTATCCCACTAAGAAGTAAATAACAAGTCTGAATATCTTTTATTCTAAACAACGGCATGAAAAATGATCTTTTCCATAGAGTTATAAATTATTCCACAATCAATGGGTCAGTAGATTACTAAAATAAAGAGTACATTGATGGATGAAGGACTTAGTGAATTTCTTTCATCAAGGTGAATCTGATAATTTCATCTAGATTCAGGGTAGTGCTCACAACTCGAGTTAGTTGATTTATTTTTCTAATGATATTTTCAATCCTACATTCCCTCAGAAGGTCATAATTGTGTGGTCCATTACACTCACCATTTAATAGAAAAATACATTTTCCTATAATTTTCTCAAATAAGAATACAATGTGAGAAATGTGTATATTTTTATTATTTTGAAATTATAATGAAATTTCATGTATTAAAACATAATTCTTAAATATGTTACTCTTTTACCAAAATTACATTTTCTAGACATCATTTATTATGCTTCATAAATAGAATGTTCCTAACCAATCATATCCACCGAGACTGGAAAAATATGTTTTTAGGAAGGCACATTATCATGTTCTAGTTTACATCAATTCAGGCTTGATGTACCCTTTCAATTTTTTCCCCTAATTACATATGTTCTAGAACCACATCCATTTTTTCATATCCATACATAGATATCCATTCGTAGAAAAAAAAAATATTTTAACAAATTACTAGAATGTTTTTATATAAATCATCATTTCTATAAGGTTATTCCTAAATTATTCATATCATAATATATAAAAATATTAAATCATCATTTGATACCAACAATGTTATATTTTATTTTTGGTATAAAAAATTTTCCATAAATTGTACAGGACATACGATAATCGATGATTAGTGTCTTTGAAAATATGGTATATAATACAAGAAAACATAACACATTCTTCTAATCGACATGAAAGGATTTGTCACAGGTTCATCCTAAGAAAAATTATTGTATCTCATTACCTAGAGATATACATCAAAGTAAATTTTTGGCATTAGTCCTAGTAATGGAAAACATGGGAAACGATATTCATGTGATCATAAGGAATATTGATAGGAATCATAGAATCATTATAACGGAATGGACGAAGGATAATAATAATAATAAATAAATGAATCATATCATGTAAATATGGATAAAAAATTTAAATTAGGAATTTATAAAAATATCACCAACGTTTTTCACTAAGGTTTTGTAAAAATTTCCACGGTTACTCACCCATGTATCATAATGTTTTTCATCTTTAGTGATTAAATTCCTCAAAAAATCATTTTGAGAACTAATTGGGTTAATAATTAATATATATGAAATTATGTGATCTAAATATTTCATAATATAACATTTCATAAAAAAATATTTTGGATAAAAGAAATAGATTTCATATAAAAATCATTGTGTTTTTAAAAGCTTCTAAAAAACAAGATCTTTATGAAATTTAACCCACAACAATGTAATGAGTGTTATATTGATGAAAATTTCAAAATAAAATAAATAATTTTTATATCATGATTAATTTTTCTATTATAGAATGAGTTGTGGGTTTTCAAATAAAGAAAATAAAATAGTGTTTCGTGGGGAAAAGAGAGATATTTTCAGAAGTAAAATCTTCATCATAACAGATCTAAAATGTGTAATTAGAAAAGATTTAAATGAAATTGGATAGAGGTTTCCAAATTATAAAACATAAAATTGAAGTTTATGAATAAATAGAAATTAAATAATAGAGAGTAATAATAAAATTCAGAGGACATGTATAAAAATATGTTCTCCAAATGAATAGAAACGAATGACATTTCCCTTACCAGGAAAAGTTACTCCTAAAACACAATGATTGGGACTTTGGGGGATTGAGTAACCCCTGGAAGGACTCTGTGCGATGTAAAAATATTAGATCATGGTTTATGATAAATATTTATTTAATGGAAAATGAATAAATGTGTTTTTATTTACATAAATGGGGGAGATTTATTTATAAATTTCAAAATAAAGTCATTGTACACCTATGTAGTGGTATATTAAAAACAAAGTTCTTGAACTTGGTATATTCACATGGTATTGGAATCATGGATAATATTTTTTGACTTTTTATAAAATAAGATTCGACCAAAAGATTTTATTACTTATTTTGGAAAGAATGGATAATGTTTCCGCAAAATAACCTTTTTGATGTTAATAATTCCATTGAAGAATTTGGAATATTAGTTACATATTTGGAAATAGATTAATATAGATTAAAATAATTGATATGAATAAAATAATTTTTTTAATTCCTGGATTTTGGTTATTTAGTTATTTCATATAATTGAAAATATTATTATGTCATTACACATACTAAAAAACACAATGTATATATATACAATTAATAAAAAATAACATATTTTTGATAATTTTCATAAATTTACCCTAATATAATATAAATGAAATGATTTTCAGAATTATATTTATTTTATCATAATAATTTATTAAATATGATAATTTAAACGTTAATATATAAACATCCTTATTTAAAATTAATAGATGATTGAACATGTTTTGTAAATTTTCTCACACCTAAATATAATTTATAATTTATTTTCATGTTAGAGTGTTTTAATAATAATATTTCATTAATATAAAAAATATTTATAATAAAATAGTTTATTATAGTATGTATAACTTTAATAAATATTGAAATTTCGATTAAAAAAATCAAATTATCTTATTCATCATATTTTTTTAAGAAAAAATATTATTAATAATGAATTGATTGAAGAAAAAAATTTATAAATAAGTATTATACATTAAATAACTAGGGAACTGATAAACTTCCCTATATAACACCAACATATGACCTACAGGTAAGCTGTGTGATGTTTATTGACTCATGGGGTAGCTTGTCTGTCATCGCATGAGTAGAAATTTCTACTAACATGAACTTCTCCCGTATGCGATTTCATTCACACCACACTTGTTGATGTTCAGCTTGGGCTTTGTGAAGATAGATACCCAGTGAATCTACCTCCCTCACATGTTCTAATAAATGTGATTCGTATGACATTAGTCTACTTGATGAGGCCATGTTTTTTTATTTCATCATTAATAATTATTTTTCATTAATACTTATAAACACTACTTATAACGTTGAAATTATTATCAAGTGTATATGAAAAAATTGACTTGTTGACCAATGTTAATATATTGGTTAGAACCTAACGGTCACATTTCAATTTATACTCACATAATTATTAATAATATTTAGTTTTTTTATGTATAAAATAATAAAGATATTATTTTCAGGAAATAATTATCCATCCAAAATTTCGGGTCGCTACCTACCATTTACATGGGATACACATAACTACAACTGATATAGTACTCTCAACCAAAGTAATACCCTTATCATCATCCAAAAATAAATCCTCTAGAACAACATCCCATAAAAACGAAAAAATTAAAAAATAATTAATGGTCCCCACCCTCAAACAACTAATCATGAACTCCCCTCCATATTGCTTACCATACACTACTCAGTGACTGAAAACTCAATAGGCCTCCTTCCAAAACTAGGGATGATATTTTGAAATAAAGTATCTTAGAATGTGGTTAACAATCTCATAGAATACTCAAGAGGAATTCATGATTGAGAATGACCATCTCTAACTAGATTACACTATGATTCAGTCAGAAGTAGTGTACATATCCCTCTAATCCACACTAACATCCTGTCAAAACCTAAACAGGTTCCAACCATGGGACAATCATATTATGATACCTAATTATCCCTTAATGCCACCTAAATAAAGGAGGGAAAATCATAATTTAACTACAACTCATATCTATTAACAATATGGAATATCTTGAAACTATTTGTACTCTTCTCTCACCCAGAAACTCACCTATTTCATATTTAACTTAAAACATGCGCAACAAGAATGTACAATATAACCCAACCTCCACACCAGGGTGTCATCCAACATGTGGATAGTTGAATGTGCTACATTGAATATCAGTTTCATTAAGATATAATCTCCCTAGGACAACCTCTTCAAAATAAATAACCATAATCATTCCACGATATTCTCTACTAATGTCCATATAAAAAGTTCAATCCCATAATGGTTGTCTACCCATGCTCGTACTACATTAAGAATAGAAAAAATACTATTCAACCAGTCCAGGCACCCAAACAGTCCAACCCATCGATACCAGTGCTCATTCAAAATATCCATATATCTTTTCCAAAGGATGACGACATCAAAATTTCTTTGATTAAATTACTCGATAACATATGTTACCTAATCAAAAAACAATTATAAATATAATATCACTGCATAAAAAGGATTGGGAAAACATATTTCAACCTCTCACTCATGATTTATTTAAACAAAATAGATGATGGAATACAAGGGTCAATGTCAAACAATGGAAATCTATATATTCCACTATGGACTACATAAAAGGTATCCCAATAGGGTTATTACATATAAACACCAAGCCCCAAATATCATACCTCCCTAATGAAGGTGAAGATCAAAACAACCTACAAGTGTAAGAACTAAAAGCATACCTTACAGAGGCCTGATCCTTACTAAACATCATCAGAAGGGAACTGCTCTATGGATGTAATGATTCCAATATTGAAAATAAAACTGAACTGAGACTCCCTGGGAATCTTTACATGGTAATACCCCATTGTGGTATAGTTCATATTAAAATTCCTAGAATCCTTCGACATCATACTCATCAATACAACTTGATAACTAGGATCTATGAAAAAACACCATACAATGGGTATAATAAAAATGTATCACATTCCATATCATCCTTTAGGGGTCACTGCACCTCCTGTGCGCGAGGACTGAGCCATCATCATCAACAATGATTACATTACAAAAATACAAATATCCATCCATTATAATAATATATACATAGATATATGTTTTTATGACCAAATGAATATGGCTCAATAGTTGGTAAATAAACAAACTATTATACCTATATGATGTGAGTTCTATGTATTGAATATGATTCATGAGTCCCATGTTTCCATTGGTGTCCAATAGTAAAAATCCATATTCGGCCATATTCTAATGGAAATGATTCATAAAAACACAATAATTCATAACATACACAAAAACATGTGTGTTGTTGAAGGATAAAATCATATAAAACTATAAAATCATAAATCATAACAACAATCCCATACCCATGTCAGCCATGACTTCATAAAAAATCATGTGCTCTAGTTACACAAGACTGGTATCCATTATAGTTTCTGAAATATTCATAATACTCATATCTTTGATATTATAAATAATTTATATAGGAAGAAACATATTTAATCCCACATTGTAGTGTTCATTCCTAGATTGAACAAAAATGGTGCACTATGAAAGTGGATTATTAGGCCTTAAGTGCACATCCCTATTTTTATGAGGCAGCTGACAAGTAACGAAAGCCCATTGATTGATAGTGGGGAGGATATTCCATCAAATAAGATTAATAAAAAACAGAAATATCTATGTATCATAAGAATTATCCATTATTTTTTCATGTTTTACATAGGGTTTTGGATACAGATTACCATGATTGATTCATACTCTGAGGTGTTGGGGCGTACACTACAACAGATTGTTTTCCACCCCCATGGAAACTATCTTATCTCACTAGATATTGTTCATTGGAGTTCAATCATGGGAGAAAAATACATCATACTTGGAGGGATGACAACTTTGTAGTGGATTCTGAGTCTTGAGGTAGATGTGTTGAGGATCCCCTCACCATTTTTCAGTAGTATGGGTTTTCATCCTCTCAAATGTAAATAAATTTTCAAATGGTATTTTATTGTGCTTTACCATTTCTTCCCTATCAAAGAAATACATTTTGGTTCATTTATCGGATTTTATTATCCTTTATTAATAAAAACAACCATCATCAATGTATCATATGTTTCATTAAAAAATAGAGTGAGTATGAATTATATAAACTGATAAATAACATAATTTAATAATTAATGAAAACATATATAAAAACATCAATTAATATTACATGCATACAACAATGGTCACCCATCAGGGGAACCATACACATACTGTTATAAATAAGAAAATGAAATAAAAGTATAGCGATCTACTACTAAATTAGTGTAACACCGCATACAAGGTAACCAATCACTGGAAAACTATACTATCCCAACTGGGAACCATGTGAGCATCTCTTATAAATCACGAAATATTGGGAATCTACCCTATCCACTATAAATGTAATGAACAACATGTCAATCAAACGTATGTTTTACACATACCCTATGTTTCACATATGTGGCAGTCAAATGATATGAGTAGGAAAAATAAACATGGAACCTATAAATATATTGCTATATGTATATGAAAAAGTAATGTTCTCAGCCTCGATGAGACTCATGTAAAAATATTAGAAAACTAATAAATGTGAAACCAAAGTCAAACCTAGGGTCTATTACCCAAGTCAACATGGCCTGTTCCACCAGGGATATCCCTATCTAAATATGTATACATGTATATTAACACACCATTTTATATATATGTGATAATATATATATATATATATATATATGAATAGAATAGCATAAATCCAATCAGAAGATGATCCATAGGATCGTATGACCGATCATCTTCATATTATGTGAAAAGTAATTAAGATATATGCCATACCACCAATTTTTTTATACTTAAATCTATCCATGGATCCATAATAACAATAGACATGTACCTTTACTATCCAATGACAGAAATATATCTATGGAAGTTACATCACCACATGGGGATACACATAAAACACATGATTTCTACAATGATCACCTCTAAATATTGTAATGAAGGATTAAAGGGAAGTATATACATACATATATTAAATGGACACATATATAGTCACCATGCTACTCATGCCATGTAAATCATATCAAAAGACTTTTCTCATGGTCCTATTCCATAGGTGGTCTTAACATTGGAACTAGGATAATCCCATAGGGCCAGACCCTTAGTCTATTGTCAAAGAGAACTCACTAGAAAGATTACATACCCCATGGAATCTCAAATAATGGATACTGTAATCAAACCTATCATCTATAAGTGAATAATCATTCTGGGTAGCCAATTTTGTTTAAGACATGGACCCCACCATTATCATTTAACCAACTAGGGAAAATATAATCTTCTATATCCATTAAGAGATCTTAATCATCCATGAGTATAAATATTTTGAGGATATAATCACCAGTATAATCACACATCAATATTAAAGAGAAGAATCATCCACATAACATATCATCTAGAGGAGAGGGGAATCATCCTCATCACCGAAGAGAGTAGAATCATTCATGAGAGTAATAACTTGGGACATCTTGAACATGTATCATATTAGTATGCTCAATTGATTTATTTACTAAATCACCTCCAGACATCCCAATAATATAATAATGAATTATTCATGCTCAATACCCAGACCTCATATAGTACCTCTAGGTATACCAATACAAATATAAAATAAAATTTATCAGATGCCAAATCCTAGGAAAACACATTTGAGAAACCCAATGAAAAAGACATATCCCAGAAACAATGTTTGGGAATCCCAAAGAGAAATAATGATGCCTCGTTTGAGGCTCAATAGTCACTAACCTATAATCAAATATTGTAATAATCGCTTCTTCAACAATAATCATGTGAAATCATAAAAAAGAGTGAGGGTGGATAAATTCCTAAACCAAACAACACTACCATAGAGGCATCATACATGGGATGTTCAAAATGATACATAGAAAAAATGAATATTATCCCAGACCCTTAAGACATTGTATAAAGAAAATTCATCTTATAAGGTATCCTAATAATGACACACAAGTAAATGGATCATATAAGAAACTCCCTTGTCCAACATATAAGAAAATTCATCCCTCGGTTGACCACTTGTACTGAAATAATATGGAAGCATTTTACATGGGATACTCTAAGTTGAAAGGTATGTAGAAGAATCATACAACAGATCCTCAAAACCAATAATTTTCATGACCTCTATGGGCTGAAGGTAATTTCTCAAAAGGGATAAGTTATAAAAATATTTATACAGTGTATCAACAATGAGTGATATCTCATGGAACATCTCGGGTCAGGTCTCACTTCTAGGGAACAATAGATTAAACAACTAGAGGAATAATATCACCACTACGAAAATATGGAATTTCAACTTGGATTCTTAAATACACCCCACATTTCTTACAATTGTGATATAAATTTAAATATAAATGGAATTAACTTCTCATTGATCTATCTCTGGCCCGTTGGATAAATGATCTAGAATCCCTCAAAGGGTTTGAAAGGGATGTACATGGTTTTTTCCCATTGGTACATGGTGTGTACACCTAATGCATAACTTCGGTGTGTACACCTATTGGGATGGGTGTTTGAACACACTAGGTAAATGTCGTGTGAAATAGTTATATGATGTGTACAATACATGAGGTACATTCCCATGTCCCTCTGCTGGTTTGTCCATGTACTTGTCCAGTGTATGTTATTTTATATGGATTACAACGCAAATGAGATATGGTCATGTACCCAACATGGCCATGTAACCCTACACTGTGTCTCTTGGATGGGTACACAGCTACACAATCGAGTACTAGTAAATTTTTTGTACACCCTATTACATTTTTTCTACTTTTATACCATTTTCTTCCCAAAATGGGAAGAACATATAGTGTGCCACCCACAAGAACATTCCATGTAGCATGTTTTCCCCAAATAAGAAAACCATGTAAACGCTTGAAGCCCCCATTTTAACCCCACAAATCAATAGATCAGGCCAAAAGGGGCCATCATAAACTATAGTATTGAATTAAATTAGAAATTGAAAAATGTACATGGTTATATTGTGAAATTTAAAAAGGACATAACTTTGGGTGGAAACAGCTGAAGCATGGCTCATTTTTGTTGTTCATGATCATCATATGTCGATTAATCACGCTTGATATGTGTGAATGTATGCCCCTTCTTCACTATATCACATTCTATATCCCTCTCACTTATTTCTCATTTGATTAGTTTAGGTGGATCCCCCTGGAATACTCAAAAATCTAATATATTAAATAATGAAATGAAATTAATGGAGAAGAAAAATTGTAGTAAATAAAAAGGGGCATGGCTCCTCCCCAACAACCGTCTCAACATTATACCTCTCCCAGAAAAAATAAACATTACAATGGAAATGGAGAAGATGAAATCTCAACATGAAACACAATTAAATTGTTATCACCAAATGAATCATCTTAGATAAATTAATATTTAATTAATAATTATTCCGCTAAAATTTATAAATCGCGTAATTCCAAAAAACGACTATCTTATTGAAAAAATTTAATCCGCGACCAACAGTGGTTAAAAAATTTCTCTGAGATCATATGATACAAAATAGACTAGTTTATCCCTGATAGGAATCTAAACGATGAAATTCATATTTGTTTGTTATATGTTATGTCATGAAAAATACAGGACCTTACAACATTATAAATTAATTATCATGATAAAGATGATAAATATATTGATTTATTGATTATAGGTATAGAATAATAGAATCATGAAAATAATCACTATTACAGTATATATTTATATTGGAGGATTGTTTATAAAAGAATGTTAGATTTACAATTTATTGTGCTGATTATAATGACATATTAGGTTTGTATTTTTATTTTCTCTCCATTATCTAAATATTTGGGATTCGTTTCAATTTTACTGAATTTTCATTAACAAAATTTTTTTAAATTGATATCCTTGATGTTTTAAATATGTAATTTGGAATGCGATTGTTAAATATATTATGGTTAAATTCATGTGGCGTACTCATGGATTTACATGTTATTGTAATTATTATAAGATCATGGTATTTGTATATAAAGAAGTTTTAAGAGTTAGTCGATTTGGATCATTGAGGTATTCCCTTGAGTAATTATGTGTTTTTTATAAATGTTGATTTTTATATTAGTGTATTAATTCATTATAACAAATAGGTTTCATGAAATTAGTTATTATAGATTAATTTATTTTAATGTGTAATTTACATTTAATATATAAAAATAGAATATACATTCAATTATTTGTTTACTACTCTTTTTTCATATTATATTTTATTCCAAATAATTTATGTCATTGATATATATTTTCCTTATTGTTTATTGTACCAATGTTTATTTCCAAGGCAACATACCTCTACATTTGATTAATGTAAACTATAAATAAAAATACAAAATCCATGGGCAATTAAAGGTAAGATTGGGATGCATTATAATTATTATTACTGTTAATGGTTTAGTCCTAAAAAATTCATGTCATCATATAGTGGTATTATAGTTATTTATATTTTAATACCATTGATTTATGAAATAAGAATTTGGGGTTTTGTCATAATTAAGGAATTATTATTTAATACATTTATATTTCATATTATTAATCCAAGGAAACCCGATATAGTTTGTGGTAACAAATTCAATTAAATATATAATTTTTTTCATTTTATTCAATGCATAAGAGTTTATGGAATTAATTTTTATGTATAATTAGTTGTTGGTTTGTGAAATAAAGACTTGAAGCATCATCGTCCCCCCCTCCTCTCATCCTAGAGTTTTCTCACCTGTGATTTAGATGGAGGGGAAACTTTATTACCATCCACCTATTTTCTTAGCTCTTTCCCTATTTTATTATCTCATATTTATTTATTACCTTAATATTCTATCACGATTAATCATCCACGATGATTCTCTGTTTACTTTCATTCTATGGGACAAAGACAGGCGATGATATGATATTTTTTGTTAGTGATTTGAAGTTGATGTTCATTATTTAAGGTTCTGTGGGGATTTATTAGTGGTCTTGGTGTAGGTTTCCTATTGTGATGCCCTTGGATGATCATACCAACTCTATCTTCACATTCTCCAACTCATCTCTAAGTCGATTATGGATAATATGGAAAAAATTGGATTTAGATTCATGGGTCGGTAGTCGAAGGTTCCTCTTTCAGGTCTGAAGATGGAGTTTCCAACGACACTGATGGTGTTTGAATCAACACAGTTTTCCCTAGAGACCCTGATAATTGATCTATTATATGGTTTATAGGATCATCACACCCTCCCCGGTCGATTGGGTGAGTTATCTTGCAAATATACTTTGGCATGTCTCGGTGCATGCGGATGGGTGTCCATGGAGCCATGATTGGTGATTTTGGTGAAGACGATGATGACTTGTTTGGAGATATGTGTTCTTCTATGATGTGTGTTGTTTGGATGATGGAAGTGATGTGTGTTTTATTTGGTTGACATTGAGGAAGTGGACATTAGTTACATTCGATGAAGATGATGAAGATGGTGATGGAAGCTCCAGTGATGATAGTGGCGACGATGACCGTGATGGTTCCGAGAAGAGATGATGATGGATGTGATAGGATGATGGATATGTTGTTGGATAAAATTAAGGTTGGTTAGAGAATCTATTTTTAGACCTCTCAAGTTAGTTTTTGGATCAAATAAAAATGATGATGGTTTTCACATTGTTCATAAAGTGGTTTTAGGTTTTTGAATATGTATTTGAAAACTCATATCGCAAATCAATTGTCCTAAAGAAGGTGTTATGTAAATATATTCTCTTGAAATTGAAATATCATTAATTTTTTATATCTTTGTTACGTTTTCGAATCATATGATGATTATTTACCAGTTAAACATAATGTTCCTCATAAGAAATATAAAAAAATGGATTTAGAGGTATAATTATGTAATACCTGGAACATACGATGTCTTGATCGTAATTATTCAAGTAAATTATTATTATTATAATGGATTTTTGGGGATGTATAGTTTTTTTAAACTATATTTAATTATTACAATATGGTTCTATATAACTATACTATAAAAAATTAAAATTATTATTCTTAATTTGTATAGAATTTCATCATGAAAAAATCATGACGGGATTAAGATGTTTCAGTACATGGATTATGTATGTTAAATTAAAAATTATAATGATAATAAAAATAATATTTCATTATATATGTATATAAAAAATTTATAATACATCAGAGTAATATAAAAACAATAGGAGTGAGTTGAGTTCTAGTTATAGTTTATATGATAATTTCAATAAATGTGGCACTAAATGACTCTTAGTTATAATAGAAACTAATATTTTTTGAGGGGAATATCTTTTTCTATATTAAGATTAATTTGATTAAATTATAATAGAAATTCACATGGTAATGACTGTTAGTGACTATATGGTGATCATAGTGAAATTTTAACTGCATGGTTCATTAAAAAATGGTGGACAATAATCTTATATATTCGGGATAATATATATATAACCTATAAAAATTATGATAATTATTTAATAAGATTGTCGTCTATCTAAGATGTTCATATTCCCAACTCAATATATTCATAATTAATAGCATGGTTACTTTTCAATATCTATGTAGTTATTTAATTTTATATTATAAATATTGTTTTCAATGGATAAAATTTATGGTGAATATCTAAATTCTCAATATTATTAGTGTATATAATGGTGGGATATTTATTAATGTATGATATCACCATGCCATTTCCGCTTCACTAAGTTGTTTGAGTATTAAATTTTGATAAAAAATTCAATAGTGGGTCTCTAATTATTTCACAATTAATGAATTCTATCTTTGAGTAATGATCACATAATTTTTAAAGATTGAATTTTAATGCACCCCATTATAATTAAAATATATATAGTGTATGAAAATTTAAATTATTACCAAAATAATGGGTTGTATGATATTTCAAAAATTACATATTAATAGTATTTATAGGAATTCTAGATTTCAATTATAGTGACATCATCCATTAGTTTACATGTTGCTAATAAAATTTTCCTTAATTTCATGTTAAATGTATGATTTATTTGTTTTAAAAAGGTGGAATATGTTTTTGATCATTTTCTACCACAATATCTTATAATATAAGGCTTTATTTGAATATGGTATTTATTTTTTCAATACATGAACTGATGTTTAGTAAATTTTGATATACATTGATATTCATATAGATGATTAAAATAAAAAAATAGATTAATATTTAATGATGATATACTTAATTAAAGGGAACATATATTTATAACAGATAATTGATTTGATGTTGGGTGATTGAATCATCATATTGAAATTTTAATATTCTATTAGATAATGTTTTCCAATTTCTAATGAATATTAAATTAATGATGTGTGATTCATTTAAATGATGAATGTCATAGTTGAAATAATATTTCATCATCATATCAACCACGTATTCATATAGGTGTGATCATTGAGTCTATAGAAGGTAGAATTTATAACTCATAGTATAGTTACCACCACCCAATTTAAATAAGAATCTATGGGTCCATAATATATAGTTTGAGAATTTTTTCATTTTTTTGATAATGTTAATTTACGTACACATGAGGAGGGAATATCAATAAGATGAAATGGTTTTTGAAATAAGAATCCTTTATATTTTACCCACTATAAATTTTTCTACTCTCCATCCTATCACAGAAAAATCACACCATTACACATATAATGATAAAATATTAATAATTTTTTTGAAAAATAAGTATTTTCATGTTTAAGTCCCAATGTGTATACCGAAAATTTATTTTTTTAGGTTAAATTTTTAAAATGGGGGTAATCACGAATATAGTATGGTGATTACCATTAGAATATGGAAATCTTCATCCTTAAATCATGAAATCTTATCCTTTCAATTACATAATAGGGTTGTTCTACATCTGTGGAAATATATGAAGTTATAAAATCTTTCATCCTATATTTATTCAAGCTATCAAATGGGTTATGGTTAAATTGTACTTTTATCCTCAAGTTAATTAAATGATCTCCTAAAATAAATCAATAATAGGTTATTTCATAAGCTATAGATGACATTAAATTGATGTGGTAATATATTGACACATACATTTCAAAAATAAATAATACATGTTATTAGAGGAATATTCATTAATTATCAATATGATCCATGAAAGAACCATAAATGTTTATACTCACTGGAAACATGGATTTATAAATACATAATTCAATAATGGTTATAATTAATTTACCACATATCCCTTAAAAATGAGAGCCATTTTTGGAAATTCTCCAATTAATACAATTCCTCATAACCTAGGGAAAGGGAACCCAAGAAATGGTGAGCTGAGATAATCAGAATGTGTAATAATTTGTGATAAGAATAAAAGATAATAAATGATCATAATAAATTTTAAAGGGTATTATAAGAATATTATAAAATAAAAAATTCATACCCAGTATGTTAAGGATCACTTATCATGGATCATGGTATTTTAATTTTTCATAAAAATAGAAATTACTAACAATAGTCATAAATATATAATAATCAATCCGGAATTATGATATCACAACAAATGTATATGGAATATTTTTGTGGAATATATGTTATTATAAAAGATCATTTCCTTATTTATGGTTCATCTATCATATTATGATATTGTATTTAGTTCACTCCATATTCCATCTGGTCATTTGGGAAGGTTCACTCTCAATACTATCTTATTCGAAAATTTACCACGTTGAACTCAGAACATTTTCCATTCAAATCCTTATAATATAATTTCATTTATATCCATAACTAATGTATTGAAGGGATATATATTTTGGTGTCCACCCATCCTAAAATGAATATTATACATATGTGTGTCACAATATGAAAATGTTTTCGTCATTATATCATTCCAAACCCCTTTGATACGATATAGGTATCAAAATCATTTCATCATCATAATCATAATACATCAAAAAAAATTAAACAATATAGTAATATTTTATCATATATATATATATTATTTCGTAAAATCATAAGGGGGTTTTGTATAGATTAATATACATTTAAATGATCACTAGAACCATAATTCAGGAAAATGAAATTATCAATTAATTCAAATAAATAAAATAATAAAAATTTATAAAATATCAAGGGAAATTTATTCTTCAAAAAACAATTTAATATTCTAATAACGTCTTTAATATAAATAAAATTATTTAAGATATGATGCCCAATGTATTAAAAGGATTTTCATTAATGACATAATTCCATAAACTTCATTAGCAAATTCTAAAAGTAACTAATTTAGAAAATGATAGGAACATTCCATTAAGAAAATTATATATATTAAAATATGGCTATAAATTAAATTAATAAATCATTATTTCATAGTACAAACTATATTTTAAAATGTTTTAAAAAAAATTACATGCAAGAAATGGTTCCCCACTGAAGAGAAAATTAATGATGAATTTCCTCAAAATAACCCATCTGTCTCATTAGTACTTAAAAAAGATCAATATAAAAAATTGATATCAAGATAAAAAGAGGGTATGAAGATATAAATTATTTATTTAGTGTCATATATCATATAATTTCATCATTGTAAAATCTGAATCATACTAAATCTGCGGGAAAATGAAATTGTAATAGAAAACCCTTATCTAATTTCTCTTTTGCATCAGATGATATCTCTATTTCACTATTATAAATATTAATTTACGTACTCTAATACCATATCATACTCATATATATAAAATCATAAAAAATTTATATATAACATCTCAACACCCATTTAGGATTTATATTTCATTAACATTATCATTTCATGTGTTATTGGACAATTTTTCATATATTATTTTGTTCGTTAGTTATAATAAATTCACATAGATCATGGATTATATATCTAAATAATTTAAATCATGATATTAGTATCATATATATTTAATAGATACTTATCAATAACCCTTCATATACCATGGTGAATCAAAATGAATTACATCACTTCATGGAGATGTTAGTACATACATTTTAACAGGGGATGTTTGTATTTTGGGATAAATTGAATGAATGGATGTGAAATAATAATTAACATTTATAGAATATATACTATTTCATATATATTATATATAAACATTAAATATGTTATAACAAAAATCCATGAATAATTGTGGTGGAAAATGAACCATATCACTACATGGAGGCGACAGTCTACCAATATGCACATGGGATACGTTCTTATCATATTTGATGGATAACAGGTTTAAAATGGGAATTAAAACATCACTGAAACTTATTAATTTATTAAAAAATACTATATTAATAATTTTTGAATGAATACAACATGAATTTAAGAATTATAAAAAAAATACAAATTTCTCAGATATGATTTACATATCTTCATTATTATCCCTCTGTCGGAATGCACCTAATGAATTACTGGATTTCACATAAGAGGATGAATGATTTTTTATGATATAGTAAAGGAATATATTCATATTTTTTTATTGATGGATCTAAAAACATCAAAATTGGGTTAATAATGGATGATCGTAGGAGCACCGTTATAAGTGAGGCGAGAGACACACATGGGATTTGGTAATAGTTGACAATGACATGATGATACATTCCAATAAATATTCCAAACAAATGGAAAATTATTTTATGTTATGATATAGAATGTTTAAAATATTTTTAACAAATATTAATTAGATATGTTTGGGTTGAAATCTTACCTTTATATATTGTATTAACCACCCTTTAAATTCATATTATCCAACCTATGTTAACCAATTGTTTGTATTTATGCTTTTAATTATGATGAAAAATTATGTAATACTATTAAATTATATTAATTATTCATATTCCATATATAAAATAAATTATACAAGATTGAAATTTTATAACCATTATAATATATTTTTAAATAATCATCTAAACCTTAATTAAAACCTTTTAATGCTATTTCTTAAGCATAAAAAGTATGTTTCATATATTATATGAATTTTAAAAACAATGAAATGAATGTTAAACTATATAATTGAGTATACATTCAATAAAATTCATTAAAAACAATAATTGGTACAATTTATTATAATTTATTAATAAATATACACATTTCATGGATATATCAATTTTTTTAAAAGAATGGGGTTTTAATCTTGGCAACAAACATTTACCAAAATAATGAATAATGATTTTAAATATGTAAATATTTAGTATATTTTTATATAAAGGATACCTAATTTTCTTTGTGATCAATTTCTAATCCTATTGGGCCTTTAACAACAAAATTAAATGATATTTTTTAAAAAATTATACTTTTCATTCTTCAATAAAATATAAGTATTATTAGAAAAACTAATTTAAATTTTTTATTTTTTAATAATTTATAGAAATGATTTATAATATTTATGTAATTAATTTAGTTAAAACCACTTTGGATGTATAAACCTTTTTTAAGAATAAAATGAAAATACAAAAAAAAACAATAACTTATTTATTATGTAATAATCAATACATTTTAAATAATTGAAATCATTATACATATTTTTATTAATTTGTTTATTATTATTCATACAATAAATTTTCATTATATATCATATGAAGAAATAGTTTTTCATGGATTATATTGACTCTGGGTTTTATTTAAATTAGGATATTGAAAACATTTTGTTTATTTAAATATTTATTTAAAAAAATCATTATGTGTAACATTGTAACCCCTATAAAATGAATTCAACTATAAATTTTTTCACTAAATTATAAAGAGATAAGGATATTACTGCCTCATCAAATCCCGGGGTTCACATATAGCTTCTATGAAATTTTTATTCCTCCAAGGAATAATAACCAACTGAGTAACCTTGTTCATAAAGGTTTATCTAAATCATCCAAGATTTATAGTGGCTGTTATTAATAGTGGATATTAACCTATTTTGGCCAAACCACCGTCATTTTTACATGTAAATTATCAGGTATGTACATCAATAGGATTGATGCATTGAAATAATTTTGAACATGATAGAGTATTGGTGGGAGTACCAAGCGATATCGGGCATCCCCAATCAAATCAATAATATCAAGATGATACATATAATGATGGTAATACATTAGTTTATTTTTGAATATCATTATATTTTACCATATATATTTTTAATAAATATCTATTCACCAACGTCGAATTCCATATCCCACTGAATTTTTTTAATAAATTTTCTTTTAGCTTTGAGATGTTGTTGTGCAACTGAATTTATCTACACTTCATTATATTTTCCTCATCTTAATCATGTCCCAACATAATTATCTAACTCACAAAATCTCTTCATTTTTATGATCAATACTTATTTCCATTGAATTATTTATAAGATTTCATCTCTATACACGAGTGAACCATACAATTATTGGATACCCTAATTAGAGGATGATTTTAACACCAATAACAATTTAAATTGACATAACACGATCATAACATGTCCTCCAAGGTATAAATGGTTCTCTATGAATGAATTCATTTTAGAGGATTATAATTATTACCAAAACATATATCCATTTCTAATTATTAGAAAAATACAAAACAATAGGATCGAGGTAAACCGAAAATCAAGATAAAATACTATAAAATGTGGTACTTCATGTAAATGTACCCAATACATATTGAATATTCTCGAAAACTAATCAAGGGTGTAATATTATTTTATATAATTTAATCCTATAAATTTATAATGTAATTTACATTAATAAATCTAGAATTATTAACATTATAAAATTCATGGAGTTTTATGATGAAATCCAATGGGATGTTTTCCAATTTCCATATGGTATAGGTAACACTTGTAATATTCTCATAAAAAATGTATATTTACTTATCTTTCTATTAAACCAAGAAGGAAGAAACATACCCTATAACATCTCTCTTCATGATGTAAATCAGAAAATACTTTTTTATATCTATATACTTTCTTCATACTATATTGATGAATATAAAATCATTTGTCATAGGCTTCTTCAAATACCTATTTATTTAATTAGGGTATTTACAGGATAGAAAATTAGTTCCAGAATCATTTAATTGATCACAATAATTGTTGAATATTGGAATACTCATCAAATTATGTTTTAATATTACATTATTAATTTTTGATACTTTATTCTTTATATGGATAGATATTTGAACTAACACTTAAAAATATTAATATTACTCACCTTTAATCATGATTTCATTGCCCATTAATTTCTAATGAAATAATACTGTATAATGTATGATATTATTCTACAAATATTTCTCATCATCCATTCAAACAATTGAAGCTAATTCTTTTTTCCCTATATTGAATATATACTAAGAAATCATACCCTTAATCATCTACAAAAATCATATCTAAAACATATTAAACTCATTTTGGGTGAATATATACTTTAATATCATATTATCAATATATATATGTCACCCCATTATTGATAAATATATTTTATGCAAACCATTAATAACCTTTTTACAGTAATATACTCCAAATCATTAGTAAAATAATTTTAATCATAAATAATTAATTGTTTTTGGAACAATATTAAAAATATATTTATACATAATAAATTGTACCAAACCCTTTATAGATTCATCATAATTAATCAAAAACCCTTAACTAGTATTGGGTTGTGAGAACATGTGAATATAACAGCCTTCCATTATTTTCCATGATGTTTTGTTCGCATAAATCAGTGATGACTAATATTAATCACTTCTATATTAATATGATTAATGGATTAGATTTCCAATATAAATTCATGAAAAAAGATATTATAATTCTATCCAAACCAACATAACTATAGATATCACTCATAGTGATTAGTCTAGGACAACGTAAATTAACATCCCTCATTTATGGAATCACTAATTTACCATCTCTTGAGATTATATGACCCTAGAATGAAACTTCCTATAGTTGAAAATATCATAGTGTAATTTCTTCATACAACTCCTTCTTTATGGTCATTAATATAATATTCATGTTATCTATATGTTATTCCATTATATTGAGATATATAATAATATCATTTATACATACTTAAATTAATAGATCAAGATCATCTCTAATGTCACTACCTACTAAATCCATAATGTTATATGGTGAATATAAAAAATCAATTGGAATTACTGTAAATTTAGTGTGTTCATACATCTAACAAATAATGTATTTTGTATGATGTTATATTTTACCAGCATCTAATAGGTCCATTATCATACAAAAATCATGAAAAATACTAATCTCTTCCTAATTAATCAAAAAAATCTTAAATACATTGTTGATGATAATAATATTAGAATATTGTGTAGTTATATTATTGATAATTAATGAAATTATGTATTGATCAATCATTATTATTTGAAAAATAATAGGCGAGACCTAATGTGAACACTTGGTTGAATCAATTACTCACCCAGATTATATTGGATTTTGATCAGTAATTCCATGAACTCAATCATGGATATTTTATATCTATTCTTAAAAATAGGGTCATTATAAATTATGAGTTATATTGAAAAATAAATATTGTGTTTGATTTGATGTGGAGAAACAATTCCATAACATCATCAAAACACACATATATAATAATCATATCTCTAATACTGAGTCTATCTCTATCCAGATCATACAAATACCCACCATTAATAGGAATCAAATCCCTTGAAATATATGAAATTTTTTATTGATGTTCAAAATAACCCTCACAATGATATACAATTATATTTTTGTTTGGAAAATCAAAGGTTTCTACTAATACACATATTTTGAGATTTGATTTATATAAAGATACGTAATCCAAGACAAAAATAACATAAAATTATCTTAGAGGAATAATAAATATAATTTCATGATGAAACATTGATGAAATTTAAGTTACATTTAAATCATATACTTATGATGTGACAACCATTCCCTTGTAATTTTATATAGCTAATTAAATATTTAATCACTGAGGTGGTAATGTGATACAAATATCAAAATCATTAGATATAGAAGAGTGTATTAAACCATAAACAAATAATATAATAGAATTTATACCACTGATATTAATCCCAACCGTATAAATTCTTTATCTTACACCACATATTAATTATTAATCACATTACATACCATTTTATTATATTGATCATGAGCCTATTGAAATTGATCAACATCATTAACCCTAAGATTCAATTTCTGGTTTATGTAATGAACATAATGCATGTAATTATATTATTATAATTTTATTGAAACCATTAGATGTAATTTTTCATTTTCTCATTTAATTGAGGGTATTTTTTTAGATATTTGAAATTATTTATCTGTATAGTGTTATTTTCCATAAGTAAAATATTTTTCATCACCTTATTCTAGTTTCCCCAATTCTTTTTTGAACACACATTGAATAAAAGAAGACCCCTATTATTCCATTTAGTTTTTTGTAATTATAATTTTCATATTATTCTATATTTCATTGAATATCAATACCATATGATCAATTTGTGACTCCAATCTCCATTTCCACTATGATTGAACATCGAAGAATTTATTCATAACTATTAATGTCTTTATAAGAAATATCCACTAAATTATTTGTTTTTTGACAAATAAATAATATATCAATCTTATATTCAATTACAAGGGTAATACTAGTGATGTTCCCCACAATTCTTCAAAACATTTTCTAAAAGGTATATGTTGATTCATTAACCGTGAACATTACCTCATGTAATTAAAAAATCATATTGAAAGGTATAACATGGAAAAAAACAAACTAAAATCCATATAATAAACTCATAAAACTATATGGAATCCATTTCATTTCATTTCATTGTATTCTTGATAAGATTACTCTATTTATCTGTATAATATTCTAAATGATAAATATATAAAATAAAAAATTAATATTTTCATCACTGGGGATCATAAAATAAATTTACACTTTTAGTCATCCCATTCTATATAATTATAGGATAATTGAACACACTAAACAAATATGGATATTTCATCATGAAAGATTAATTAAAATGATATAATCTCATTTCTAATTTGGAATCATATATTGAATTTGGGATTAAGAGTGTAGTGTAATTATATAAAAAATATTTATTTTTTAGATCGTAAAACATTCTATTTGTTAGGGGTAGAATCATTGTATTATAAATGACATTCGGCATTAATAACATCTCTTATAGTCCATGGATGGGACTGAAACCATGAAGAATAATGTAAGAAATAAAAATAAATTTGGTAAATCATATAATCATGTGATTTTTTAGGATGTGTACATAATACCATATTATATATTTATTGATAACATATATTTATCAAATATCATCCATATGAAATTTGTATTCAAATGCATCATAATTTTTACATTGGAAATGGTAGATTAACATAATAATGTCCTCCTAGAGTTTCAAACCTATGGTGAAATAAGCCCCCCTTCACCGTGCACTATAATAATGTCCAAAATATACATGACTAACTAATTTTTGGAGACATGTCAAAGATATATATATGATAAATCTATGTCTAAATGGAATATAAAGTCATAGAAATGTATTTTGGAATAACAAATAATGTATACCCAAAAAAATTATGATTATATAAAATTGACTGAAATATCATAAAGATTGTCACTAAAAAATTTTTATTCTATTGTACAATATTTTCAAATTCATTCTCCGAAAAAATATATTAACCCATAAATTTCATATATATATATATATACAATACCTCTTATTAGTAGAACATTTATTACCTTTCAACATAATTGGTTTGGGTACATTTAATATTTAGTTTATTTGGAAACAAGAAAACATAATAAACATGAACATTCAAAAAGATATATCATCTTCCAAATCATTCAATTTGACTCTTTCATAGATATCCCAACATTAAATAACAAATGACCGAGGAAATATAAATATATGAATGAGTGTGATCTGATGATCTGTGTGGGTTATTATAAAATATATGAATTTATTTTTATAAATGAGAATAAGACACAAATGAATATATAGAAACATGATTATAAATTTAAAAAATTATTTCCCCGTCTATCAAGGATTGTTATTCATGAATCATGGAATAATGATTTTTTATAACAAAGTACATAATTAATAAGAGTGTGGAATCATCAATATTCAAGAAGGTCCCATGAAAACACACCAAATACAAAATCCAAATTTTAATGGAATCTAAAAAACAAAACAAAAGTGATTTCCTTAGTCGAGGATCACATCCATGCCTATCATAGTATTTTGGATTCACTCTCTATTCCGTCATTTTCCATAGACCACATTCACTCTCAATTTTATATAATTTTCCAAAATTGGGTTCACTGTCTATTTTTGTTCTTATTATCCTATTATATGTATATTATTACCCAATACATACAAGGGATATATAATTTAATAACCACCTATTACATAATTAAAACTGAAAATAAGTGTTCCACATGACCATAAATCATTAATTATAATATCATATCATAACCCATGTGAATGTTATGGGTTTCATAAATACATCATTGTCTTATTAATAGACCACCATGTGAAAAAATATTTGTTAAATCACTACATAATATATCCTTTAAGTCATAATAATAATCAATGGATGATATTATATATGAAAATATTTTTAAAATATTTGTAGAAAATTCATTGGGGAAACTACTTCTTGATTTTGAATTTATTTATATATGAAATAAAATAAATAAATTTTCAGGAATTTTTTCTCAAAGAAATGAACCATGTAAATATTTAATGGAATCATCATGGTAATGAAAAATTAAAATGGTGGGAAAATTAATCTTTTCAAATATTGTATTTTACATGAAAAACATCATTCATATTATTACTAAAAGTTCAAATTACCTCATTCTGAAAATTAAAAGAATATTCTTATATATATTTTTAGAGAATATAAAATATGGGGAAAATAATTTAATTTTTATTAGATAATAGTAAAAACATTGTTGAAAACATTTTAACAAATTTATGGACATGTATGAATATATTCGTGATGGAGGATATAAAAATGGTCTGTTTTCCTAATGATAATGTTTCGTCTTTTGATAAAATAAATCAAGGAAAATGATAAAACATATACTGAATTGAAATAAAAATATGAGAATAATATACCTAATATTTAAGATAGATAAGTAAAATAACTCGATTATCATGTAATATTAGGTATGAGTAATCATGGTAAGAATGAGATTGTGGATAAAACACATTTATCAAAATTGCCTATTGTCATAATCACTCTAATATCCTTTATAATAAATTTAAAAAATTTATAATTTTATTACAAAATTGTATTAACATATATAATAACAAACATGGTTTACTTATAAGAAATTACCACCAATTCATTAAATATAGTTCATTATCATCATTACTTCAAGATATTACGGGTGAGTTTTTCGTGTATATTTTGTTTTGATGGTTACAATCCTTTAACATTGATAATTCTTTATTCATATCCATATCCTAAAAAATTATATAAATATCATATATATTTATTATATTCATAATATTACCCATTAGATAAACTAGTGATGAAAAATGAATGAAAACACTATTTGGATATTGTGGTCTATACATATGCATAAGTTATGATTCCCTGATTATATGGATGGAACAAATCAATAGTAAATAATAATTAAACATCACAAAATAATTATTTTATAATAAAGATTACAAAAATTCGTTAAATATATAATAATTACCAAAAAAATTATGGTTGTGGTAAATTAATTTTATCGTTTTGTGAAGGTGATGTTCTACATAAATAAAAAACTGATTCATCGATATATATTTCGAAAGATAAGAGGTTGAAGATGCATATAAAAACAGCATAATAACATCTTATTTTATTTCTGGTACCATATTCAAAATTTATTATTATCAAAAATATATATAGGTTTTTGAATTATAGATAAAATAAAAAAAACTATGATAATAATTATACTTTTTATTTGTGACACATCCTTTTGAATACACCATGTTGAATAAAGAATTTGATTTACTATAAGAGAAAAAAATTGGTTCAACTAATAAAATATATAATAGATTTTAAGTTGGGATAGGATGATTTCAAATACAAAAATTTTATTAATGACTAGACCAATAAGGGACCAACTGACCGGTGAAAGGCCGAGCCATGAAAACCCTAATAACACTACCAATAGTATAGCGGCTGGAAATAAAGACCGAAAAGGCATAAACGTAGGGAATTTTCTTTTCCTATTTCACTTGTATTCATATGAATAACTAGAACCATAGAAAAGTTTAGTGAAATATAAAATATATTAATATATATATTAATAATTAATTCAATAACCTATAGTGAAATTCAATAAAAAACAACTGTATACACCAAATTGAGATTGGAACAGTACATGTCCCACTAAAAATGAAGTTCCAACCATATAATTACTAGAATTAATGAATACTAATAGAAATGGATCATATTATCAACGTCCTAAACATCATACATGATCAATCCATCCTATTATCTAAAATATACACTAACAAAACCATAAATAAGTCCATCAATAGAATAATACACATCATGTGTTGAAAACGCATATATAGGTAAATATATATTTAGCCTGTAGGATTAAAAAAATTATAAATAGAGAGATAGATTGATACAATAAATGGTAAAAAATTCAAATGTAATATGTAAAATCCTAATACATATATAAAATCTCATAAAGAAACTAGATAAGAGATTAAAGTGGTCTCCATCTCACATCCTAGAAAAATTTAATGACTTTACTAGAATCCCGAGATAACCATCTACAATTCCGAATATCAAATGAAACCTCACAAGAATTTTCTGGGAGGAGATGAATCCTCATTACTTATCTCTATATACATGAGATCACCGACTACCATGGAGGACCAGCATGCTTCTAATGCTCGATGATATCAGAATTTTTCTCCTTAGAGAGATGACATGCACCTAGTTTAGGGGTGGAACATCTACATCCGCATAATAAATATTGGAGAAAAATACCCTAATGTGATAGGGTACATCTAAGACAGAAATATCTTCAATAATCCATCAATGATAACAATAATAATTATGTATATTCCACTGAATTTTCACACTCGAAACACCTTATATTGAATCATGAAATCAATAAATAATGATAATATCATATTTTATGTGCAGAAAACCCTATATAAGGTACTCATGGGACAAATACAACTATTGATGACTGGCATATGAGAGGAAGAAAGTTATCTAAGGTGAATCCAGTGTGTCCTATGGGTTATATGTCTTGTTAACTCACCCAGACACCTAAAAATTTCCTTTATTACAAATAGCATGGCTGTAAATGTCGAACTAAAATTTGTGAATCGGTCGTAAATGTATTATATCATATCCATGGGTTATTATCATGTGTTCATAGTTATTCCCATTTAGATCATTTTTTTTATGTGTATATCTAGATGTTCCTGTAAACATTGGGTTGTGCATGTATACATAGTTGAATACCCAGTCATATTAGTGTTTTCCTTATTTACAATGCATGTCTGACCACACCGGGACCTGGGTGTATTCAAGTTATTACATAAAATGGCTCCACGGTAGGGTCACATAGTGTTAATTCCCCAAAAAATAGTGTTTTTATTAATTCTTCCCAAAAACCTATCACCATTGAGAATACATCAGGACATGTGTCCTTCCATTATAGACATTGTGTAGTGATGTTTTTAATATGCCAAACAACCAAGATTTCACATGTTTCATTATTTTCATCCACATTCAAAATTTTCTCTATTTACCTTGTTGATTTAAAAAAACTATGGGTTATCATTTTTTAAACTCTGGTGGTAAAAAATAGAATCCAATAATCTACATTAAACCCTCTATGCATCTCGTGAACTTCCCATTGCCCGTTTATGATTGTGGATCCTATATCCCAAATTATCACCCCCAATCCAAACCTATTCATCATAAAAGACATTATTCCATTCAAAATTCACACAACCTGTATAGCTCTAGGGGCTCGATCATGATCGAACCCACCCCAAAAATGATTAACATTGACCATGTGGTCCAATGATGAAGAACTAAAATAACCTTTCTATAAAATTAAAAAGATAAACTATTTAATAATTATTGTTAAATAGATCATAATTAAATATCATAAAATGGAATATCTAGGTTGAAAACATGTATTGAAATGGTTTTTTTAATCAAAAAATATAACTCAGATACTAGGTTCATGCGAATACCACACAATTTATAATCAAATTAAATGATGCTAAAATACGCGATGTAAAAATTTAATCATGTGGGATAAAAATATTGATTATTACTCCAATGATTGGTATCATTCCTTGGTGAATAATCTATTCACTAGTATTGGAGGAGTCCATTAGGGTTTCCACCTCTCGATCCACTCTTATCATATCATATGTCATCTTGCAATGTGAACTGATAATAAAAAGAATATCACATCTCCTATAAAATTCTCTCAAGGATTTGTATCTAACTCGATATAGTGGTGATTAATATATAATTAAATAGTTACCTAAAGGATAGGTTATAGAGAAAAGATAAATAATTTATTTATTTTATTAAATTCACCCACCAATGAATAGCTTATCTAGACTTCTATTATCGAGAATCATTAGGATGCACCAACTGTGAACCCCTTATTTTGGAATCAACCATGGTCCCAAATTTCAAATCATAGACCTTCTATAGGATTTCTTAAACTATTCAAAGAAAAAAACACATGTGCTATTGATATATATTATATTTCAAAAATAACAATAGCATGCTAGCTTCATTTGGAAACCTTTCATTAACACTTCTCATAGCTCTAAAAACATTCATCATTATATTCAAATTTATTATATTGAATAATTTTCCCTACATTATCCCCCAAATTCAATGATTTCCCTTTAAAATAACATAAAATTTAGAAAGGTGGTGGTATTGAGACCACATTTTTCTATCTCACTAATAATTAATCACTTTAACGCTTACATTCCTCCACATAACATGAACAAAAATAATGGCCCATCGTCATTGAATCATCTTCTAATAGTACTCAATCACCAATGGGTACTCATTGAAGGCGGTTTAGCCCCCTATATCTAGCCTGAAATAGTAAATAATGTGTTTCTAATCATGCATATACCTCATCATCTATAAAACATGGATGATATCATGAACTCTCATTAATTATGGTTGTATGTCTAGGTTGTACGAATATTTTCAAACCAGCTATAGGATCTTCAACAGTTCGATAAACATAGGAGATAGCATTCCAACCTGTCGTCGCATATCCCATCCGCGTCCGATCACGTGATATCACAAAAATATCAGACCAACAAAATAGTGATATACGAGGTCTCCCATACATGGCCTTGAGTGGTTCTATATCAATTATAAAGTGATTATTATTATTATATATAAAAAGTTCTAGTGGTAATGATCCTCCCAGTTATAGGTGAAGTCTAATATATAGGACCTCTAAATATCACCTGAAAAATGCATATTCCCTTCAATATTCACGCCAATATTGTGATGAATGACTATACCCATTTTTATTATGATCCATAAGGAGTCATGAAAGAGTCTACATAATTATGGAATAAACCATGAATCATTTTTTAGACAGCCATAGAGTGTACCGCATGGAGTAGGATGATTTTCTTCCCATACAAGTTCATCAAAATCTCATCAAATCTATTCACCATAAAAGAAATTATGTCCAACAACCTTTTATTTTAATAAAAAAATAAACCATATTGTATCTTGTACATTCATTTTCTATAGATTCCCTATCATGATGGTCATGGATATATAGTCAAATTTCATCTTTAGGATCTGGATGCTAAATCAATCCTTCCAAAACATATTCCTCATCCTTTACCAGTTCACATGTGAGACACAACAAAAGAACTTCAAAACCACATTTTTTTATGATAACCAACAAATAAATATTTGAATGTTCGTTGTTCATATTTTCCATGATGGGATGCGTAGCCGTGTTAATAATAGAAACTCCATCATAACCACCACTCACCAAATTATTAGAACTGCCATCCATCCAAAAAAAAATTATTACATGCTACCATCATTCTGAAAATTCATCTTATGCATAACCTAAAGAAATATAGTGTCATATAACCTCATAGTAAATGTTTCCCAATAGAGACTCCCTCACACGTTCAAGGAGCAAAAGTATCACCAAAATCAACTAGAGAGAAAATGAACCCCACTCATTATCTAGGGTTAATTGCAATGAATAAAACTGTTAAGAAACCTCCTCCTACAATAGAAAATGGGACATAAAGAATTGGGAATCTCCTACCATTTCCCTTTCTTGTGAATATAAATAATATTAAATCTACTATCCTATATGAACTCCAACTAGTACCTCTATATTAGTTTACTATCTCTATAAGTGTTAATGTGCCTAGAAAACTAGTGGTCTCAGTATAATGTAAAATTCTCTCCCAAAATATAGTTCTTCCAAATTTTCAAACTGATTAGTTCCACTGCTAACTATAGGTAGTGAGTAGCATTGTTTTTCTCTTGGGTTATTAATTGTGTTGACATAAATGTGATCATTTTCTACCCCTACTTCAACACACAAATATACCCAAATCTAAAATTATTTAAAAGGACTATGAACTCAAAAAACCAAATAAAATATTCTATAAAAATGATCACTAGTTATCTATAATTAAATTTTTTATAAGGATCTTAGATACTTCATGGTCCAGGAATATGACTATATTTTTTACATTAGGGAGGTCAATGGGACTGGAATCCAAGATATGTTTACCAAGAAACCACAGGTAGTAGCCTTCAAAACTGGGAAAACATTGTATATTTGTCACTCTTTTATGGGTCCCACGAAATAACTCTGTTAAATATTCACTAGTAAAATTTCTAATATGTTATCGGAAATGAAAATCATTAGAATATAAATACTATGGATCTATTATAAGATCATTTATATATTAAAATAAGTCGGTTCTCCTATAGTATTTCTTGGACCATGAATATTTCACTATTTCATCCCCTTGGATTTATAGTATATAAGTATTTCATCAATGAACTCAACCAAAAAATTGTGTAAGTATGGATAGAATTTTCAGTTCATAAAATCCAAAAAACACAGTTGGGGGAATTCATCAAAATTAAAGTCATCACCCGGAGATCATGTGTTTTTACCATCATTTTAATGTTGTCTTCAGAATATTAGCCTCACCAACTTTCAATTGGTGATAGTAGGATCTGATATGGATATTTTAGAATCAACTCCAACATCTCAACTTGTAAAACATGTTGTCAATAATTAAAAAAGGGTAAATTTTGATTCTCATCACCCAGTTTAGTCAGTGATATATAAAATAATGCCTCAAAATCTCTTCATCCATTTTCATTAAAAAATTTGATTCAACTAAATGGAAATATTGGTTTTCATAAATACATACTCTCAAATATCTCCTATCTACACCATCAAACCTCATTGAACAATGGGTCTCATTTAATATAAAATTGATGATATAAATGTGGTCTTGATTAGAATGTCAATATATATGTATATATCTTTCCATGGAGGTGGTCCTTCAATATCCTCCATTAAGATATCCTTAATATCCCCCAATACCAATGGAATCCATATTCCTTAAGATCCTACTGCATCCAGGGATAAAAATGCCACCTAATGGGTGATGGGATAAAACCTCTATTATAAAAGAAACTATCATTACTCCATGATATCGATCTCGATCAAAAATATAATATCATACCATTTTTCCAAAATAATCTAAATCATCATTAATGACTGTCTGTAAGGGCTCAAACTGTGGAAAAAAATCCATACCCATTATGAAGTCATAGGGTATCATTGTTAGGATCAATAGTTCCTACATGAAACTCTAACCTTCAAGATATATCATAGGATACAAGATGATATGTGATTCATGATTAGAATTTATGGTATTTTCATCAGGCCATAGGTGTTGGGCTAATGACCTAACTGGAAGGTCCAACTGCCACTCTGGGATTATGGATATAAATTAATTACTGAAACCTTTGTATTTTATTATAGAGGATGGATAGTGACAAAAAAACATCATACCTCTTATCATCTCATATAAAACTGTGTCATAAACCAGTATAGCCAGCTATGACCCAAGAACCATACTACTTTCTCCATGAGACTGATGTGGGATACTGAGTGGTGGTGGTATCTCATAATGTCTTAATAAATAAGAAAATACTCCACTAATAAAATTTCTTGACCATATCCTAAACTTTCCTCCATAAGGGGAACCCAATACATGTTTGGATGGTCATTAATCATATTTTTGACACTTTGAAAGATGTATATCAAATGTCAGTCTGTCTTTCTTAGATTGATGGGTCATGAAACCATGATCTATGTGACCTCCGTCATCACAAAAATAGGACCACCCCTATCGTCGATGAGTAGATATTAATCATTAACCCTATTAAACATAACATCGATTTGTTTTCATTTTAGAATGTGAAATATATCGTTGTAGGGAACTCAAATTTCAATTCCTTCACCCTTGTTAAGAAGATTCATTCACATTATTCCCATGTCTGACTATATCCACCCATTATCCCTCTTCTAAGAAAATATCAATATCTCGATCCCACCCTAGAACTCAAGCATAAGTATGATGGCATAAATAAGAAACCCTATAATGGATAACCCTATGATAACCCCTATAGAACATTCAATCGTGGTAGAATTAATCTCACACCATATCAATATAGTTTCAGGTAAAACACCATTAAGTCATTCTAGTACTCTCTTATTTATGTTTTCATTTACGCCCTTACTCAGGTTAATTTTTTATACTCTTGATGATGAAGATCCATTACATGAAAAAATGACCTAATTAATAGGGATTTATGTTCTCTTGTACAAAAATTCATCCGGGTATAAACATGTTAAATACATATTGGGGCTACCTCAATGTTTATAGAATGCTCAAAATAGGGTTTTTATGTTTTCATTAATAAACTAATATATGTTACAAAAAGGGGAGTATTTACAGGCTATCTGATGAGGTCACGTGACAAGTAATCATGATCTAGTATATGTTTTGAATTGATAAAAATGTTGAATGTTTTAAATGCTATATAATAGGTCCCCATCATGTATAAATCAAAAATTGCTTTTTAATAAGCACACATCTAGTTTTTCAAAAAAAAATTATAATAAAGATATAAATTGAATGAACTATTTAAAATTAATTTAATTTTCTGAATAATTTAATTTTTTTATTGTTGTAAAAAAATTTAAGGGTTAATTCCATGGGATAACTCCTTTTACGTGACATAGAGATCCCCCTATTGACATTGATGAATCTCTTCTAATTCTGTATCATTCATTAAGTGATGGAATTTTATGGTTTTTGTGGTGCATATTTCCAGTTATGTGATAATTGTTTTTCATGCATCCATTGGTAGTATCAATAGAGTTCGTTATTGTAACACCCCATGATCTTGGGATATATATATTTTTCAATTAATTTAACAATTTCAATATTTTACATTTCATACAATACTAAATATATATTTTTTACAAAAAACACTATGTTTGTCTTGCATTATACACTTAACCAGGCTTAGATTGTGCTATAAATATCATGTCTATTATCTTTCGGTATACAAAACAATATTTATGGATTCGGTTTTATATGAAATTGAGTTCTTTGGATATCTTTCATTACAAGCAACACCAAGTTTTACTAAACAATATTATATTGTTAATATATTATTATTTAATATAATCATATATTACCTAGTAATGAAATTAGTTGTAAAGAATAATATTAACTAACTTATAAAAATATAAGGTTTATAATATGAATTAATTGGTTACTAATTGATTAGAAATGAAAATATATACCATATTATTATAAAGGAAGTAATATTATTTGTAGTTGTTTTATCTTAATTAATTAAATTAATTACAAATAGTTTCTGATATTAATGAAATATATATGTTATATATTCAATAAAATATTTTTCATATTCATCTATAGGATTTTATAGGAATAAGACAAGAATGAAATCCATCATTATGCATAAAATCCTATATTTTATCCAGAAGGGGAATTTTAATACCTTTTAATAGAGAACAAATTTTAAATACATTTTTTATGCTTTTGAAATTGTAAAATTAAAAAAAATTATTCATTGATATAGTGATATCAAAATTTACATTGGTAGTTTTTTGTTATTTTTTTGGAAAAGTATCATGGTTTAATTAATAGTGAAAAAATACAGAATTTTAATTAAAAATTCCATTTTCATCAAAGTAATTTAATGTATAAAAATTAATAATTTATTGGTTTCAAAGTATAATTACATAAAAAATTTATTAATTAATTGAATTTTGGTCACTGGAAAAAATTTGACATAGAATTTGGGTATAAAAGCAATTCAATATTTTTGGATTGTTTTAACTTCAAAAATCAATTTTCTAGTTCCCTCCACAAAAATAAATTTAAATTAATTTGATCAAATTATGTGTTTGAAATTATTAAAAATGAATTCCATATTAGTAATAAGACGGTCTAAATCTATTCAATAGATCCATTTTCTTTTTTCACACTATGAATAGTATCATAAATAATTTTATATACCATGGTTAAGGGTAAATTGGGTAATTGATGTCCAAAATAATATAATAAAATTGGAAAACTGCCCATAAAAGTTGGTTGAAATCCTACACTTATATATTGGATTAACCAAAATTTAGTATTTGTGCATATAATTATGATGAAAAATTATGTTATATAATTAAATTATATTTATTATTCAGATTCCATATATAAAATCAATTATAAAAGATTGTAATTTTTTAACTATTATAACATATTTTTAAATAATCATCTAAACCTCAATGAAATCCTTTTAAAGATATTTTTTAAGCATAAAAATTAAGTTTCATATATTACATGAATTATAAAAAAAATTAAATGAATGATAATGTATAATATTGAGTATACAACTTTTAACACCCCAAACTTCCATGGTATGTTTCTCTTTGAATAATATAGTAGCGTGTGTTGTAAGCAACTTCGAGTTCTAACACACCACAACCAATCAAACTAGATGTTATGAATAGTAATACCCACATTTTGAAATTTTTTAAATTTTATCATACAAAATGGAATTCATTTTTTGATTCAGAATATTGAAATTATCTTAAGGTGAATTGTTGGTACTTTTCGGATAACATTCAATTTATGATGAATAGTGAAAATTACTAAATTTTAATTATAAACAACTTTTTTAATCGAAATAATTATTAGTGAAAAATTATGAATGTGAGTGATTTTAAAGTATATTTAGAATATATTTTTACCATTTAATAAAATTTGGGTCATCGGTCATAATTTCACATTTAAACTAGTCATAAGGATGTGTCAATCTTTTGATAGTTATTATTTCTAAAAAACACGTATTTCGTTTTGACAGCGGGGATTAATTTTAAATTAATTTCTTCCAGTTCTGTGTTTTGAATTTAGAAAAATGGATATCATATTTAGAATCATGAGGTCCAAATTTTGTAAATAGTTATCTTTTATTTTTAGACATTTTGACTAATTACTTCGATAAATATTTTATTTACCATGGTTAAAGGGTAAATCCAGAAAATAAGGGTAAAAAATAATATTATAATAATAATAAATTACCCTAAAACGTGTCCAAACACTATTTTTTGATACATGTCCGACCATGGGCATCATTGGGTCGATTTTGGAACCCCATGGATCCACTTGTAAGTGATAATGACAGTTTAAATTAATTAAGTTAAAGTAAATACAAAAATGACATAAGCATATATCTTTTAGAAAAACAATTTTTACATAGGTTTATATATGTTATATGTTCAACTATAAATATTAATTATAAATATAAAAATATTTTATACATAATGGTATTTTATTTATAATTTTTTGACATTTAATTATTAAATATATTTATGACAGAATAATGATGCATTATTTTCATTATTAATGAATGAATCAAATAATTGGTATTAGAAAAGTTAAAATAAATATATTTTTAAATTTTAGATGACATCAAGGAATTGTTTTGGTTATTATTACATGTTAGTATTTCTTAAATTAATTTTATTAGAATTAATAATGTTTTTATGTCTTTATGAAAAATCAATTATTAAATAGTGTCAAAATTGACAAAAATGAGTTTTTAAAACAAATATTATATTATTAATTGATATTCTATTCCTAAAAATATAAGGTGGCCAATGGAATTATATATTGATAGGTGTATTATTAATGAACCACTTGGGGGTTTCTTGTATGTATATAGTAAGTTTATTAACATTATAATATACAAATACAAAGAGACATGGTAAATGTCAAACTCATTAACTAAGAGTTAAAACAAAAAGATAAGGTTAATATAGTCACCCAAACCTGTCTAAAACCTATTGGATGAGTTGTTTCGACCAAGCCCCACATTAAACTTTAAATAATCCACTTTGTAGCCATTATAAACCGAATATGAATTTATTATAAAATAATGTTGCCAGCTTTTCCAAAGGTGCCTCTGACCCCTCTTATAAAAGAATACTCCCCATTCTCTCCATTTCACACCTTCAAAGCCTTATATCTCGGCCAAACCCTGCCCAAATATTCTCTCAACTTCACTCACTATAACCTAGAGGCCTTATTTTGATCATAAATCCAACCTAAGGAGCCCTTTTGTTCAAATAAAAAGGAAGAATTAGAAGATGAGGTGATGTTTTCACCACACTCTTTCAAGTTCCTTTCTTCTTCCACTTCTTATTTATTTGTTTTTTTTAATTATAAAATAATAAATTAAATATCTTCTATATACTGTTATATTATTATAAATATGGTACAACCATATTTAGTACTCTTTCCATCCTTTGAATGACATGTCACCATACGTGCATACGTATGGCTTACCATCTCCACATAGTGGTATAATTATTATTCAAAACATTATTATTTGGAAGGGTATGATAATGATATTTAATTGAAGTAAATAATAAATATAAAATTATAATTATTCTGTATATATGATATACCATCCAATTATATATAATTTTAATATCAAAAGAATGATATTGTCGCTCGTGTGTACGTACAGACTACCGTCTCCACGAATGCTATGAGATTCATTTCCCATCGTATCCATTCAAGAAAATTTTTCATTTGATGATTGAGAATAATGTTTAAGGACTTGATATAATTATGTATATGAATAATATACAACCTATGGATAAAAAACATAACCTATGTAACAAAACATATAAAAGAAAACGAGTAAGTGAAAACCCAAAACGACGATAATACTAAAATATTATTAACAAAGCAATATTAAAATATCATATATGATATCACATTTATTTATATGATTCTTGTATAATTTAATAAAAATTATTGAACTATTATACATGAGGTTAACCTACCCTCGACCAGTGAAAAGAACTAGGTAAGGGTTAATTTCACAATCTCTTCATTATCCGATGTTGTTTATACGTAATTATCTACTGGAACCTCTTTATCATCCACATACATGTTTCATAAAAATGTATTTAAAAACATTCTTACTATATTATATACTATGGGTTAAAGTCATTTATACCCTTGTTTTAATTTTTATATGATGTTTATAAAGAAATCTTTCCGTCATTTTCCAAACAAGGTCATTCTTTAACCTTTTCGACAAAATTAAGGAAAGAATTTATTTTTTAACTTATAAGGAGGGTGTGGCTATTTTCCACCATTATAAAATTATAGAAGCTTCCATTACAAGATTATAAGAATATTTATAAAGTAATTGTTTCCTTTTATAATTATGTGACTGTTAAATGATTTAAAAAAAAGTGATATTTCTCTCAAATAGTTTTGATTTCCTCTATGTCAACATCCTTTGATGGATTTTAAGTTTATTTGAAGTTGATTTGTTATGATACAAAACATACATGTCTTATTGAAGGTTTTGTGAGATTTTTGACTGTGGATGTGTTATTTTTATACCATTCATGGTTTATGGATAAATTGTAGACATTTTGTATGCTAGTTTCAATACGAATGTTTATGTTATGATTAATACTTTTCATATGAGGAATACATTGGACTTAGTGTATTACGGGTGGAGCCTTCTATAGCTCGTAGATGCATAGGTAGGTCTCATGAGACAAACTAGTGTCTTGGAACAAGGCTTTGATAAAATCTTATTTGTAGTCTTGGCACAAGCCCTTGACTATGTGGTTATGATAGTCTGGCATTATGCATTCCATCATTATGAAAGTGGTTATTGATATTGAATGTGATTATTTTACTAGTAGAATATCCATGTGAATAAACAAATGGAATTATTTCATTTTATTTCTTCCATATTATGATGATGTTTAAGTTTAAATTGATTGTTTTTTAGTTATACATTGCCTTAAATTTTTATGCTTATTTATGAAAGATTCCACTCTATTGTTATCCTTACTGGGCATCTGAGCTCGCCTCTTTCTATGTTTAATTTTTCCCAGGACGTGAAGAAGTATTATATGAATGACCTTCAGGGATAGTATAATCAAATATGAGTGTGGAGACAAGATGATGTTGTAGTTTTCAATTTACGATGTAATGTAATCTTTATGAATGTTTCTAATGATTCCAAGTCTATTAAACTAATCGGTCTATCGATACATGATCTTTTGTGATCATCTCGATGTTATGTAATAATTCACCAACTCGAGGTAATTGGGGTTGAGGTGTTATAGTTGGTATCAAAGGATGTTTAGTACAAACCTTGGAAGCTAGATTTAGAATAACTATGATTAGAACACATAGACCTAAGATGGACTTTGAGTATTAGTATAGAAGAGCATCCTAGAATTTTGGTATTGTAGAGATTTTGTGAGTTTTCTAACCAATACATCCCTATCTGGATACGAGCAGGTAGAGGCGGCTCTGGCACAGATGTACCTAGGGGTACAACCAGAAAACACCGCTTGGAGCTAGACTCAAACGGGAACTAGTGCATGACAACGAGCCTTGATGCACTTTTGGTTACGACCCTCCCGGTCCATAGGCATAGGATAATTCTAGTTTTCTTTACAATCCATTATGAAGGGTTTATAAGTATAAACATCCTCAATGACAAATATTTTATGATTATAGATTATATCCATAAACTTGTCAATTTATGTTAAGTGTTTTACAAGTATGTATTTTTTTATTGTGATTCATAAACAAATCTAGTGTATGCCATTATTTAGAAATGGCACCTTGTGGAAGAAATGGAAACTGTATCAATGCACTCAATCCATGTAGGTATATCCCCCATGCTCAGGATAATTATAGTGGAGCTGGTGATGCATCTATTTCTGATTAGCTAATCACAATACTGGGACAACTCACTCAGGTTATGAATAATAACCTTACCCGTATGGAGCACCCAGATCCACAGCGTGGAGTATCAAAGATAGATCGCTTCATGAGGAAAAAACCACCAACATTAAATGGGAGTAAAAATCCACAAGTAGCTGATAAATATTTAAATTCCTTAGAGAAAATATTCCATGCCTTAGGGAGTAGTGAAATGGAAAAAGTTATCATGGCAGTTTACCGCCTCACTGGAGATGCAAGTCAATGGTGGTCATTGATTCAAAACAAGAAGGAATATGATGAGGTATAAAATATGGAATGGAGGGAGTTTAATGATATTTTAATAGAAAAATACTTTCCTCCTTATCATCGAGCAGATATGGAAAGACAATTTCTATTTCTGAGGAAATAATAGGACGCGAATGTTGCAAAGTATGAGTCTAACATTTCAAGGTTTAGCAAGGTATGATGCAGATTATGTAGGTAACCCAAGAAGTAAGATTGATTGTTTCATAGAAGGATTAAAATCGTTTCTCTGTCGATCATTAGTCTCAAAATCCTTCTCATCATATGAAGATATTGTCTCATGTGCTATCAAGTCAGAAAAATAATTCTCTATGTATTATGACTTTTAATCAAAGCAAGAGAAGAAGAGATTTGATGATCACTCTAGAAATGGAAATAAGGGGAAGAAGGGAAAATTTGAATATCCATCTTGCAGTAAATGTTACAAGAAACACTGTGGTACTTTCTTAAAAGGATTTGGAGTCCGTAACAAGTGTGGTGAAAAATCCCACCAAGATCATGATTGAAAGGGGAAGAAAGAAGCTACTGATGTTCAATGCTAAAGTTGTAGGGAGATGGGACATTATGAAATTGAATTTCCTAAGAATTAGGGAAACTTACCTCAGAAAAGGACAAGGGATCAAGGCCAAGCTTATGATATCACTACTGCTGAGGTAGAAGCTTCAGAAGACGTGGTGTCAGGTAATTTAATGGTTTCCTCAAGTTTAGCAAATGCATTATTTGATTCTGGATCATCACATTGTTTCATATCATCGCAGTTTTCTACGAAAATTAGATATTTCCAATTTGAACTAACAAGGGAGTTGTCAGTTAAAACACCTAAGGGATGTATCATCGCAATAAAATTTTGTGAATCCGTTCCCATTAGAGCATATAAAGGTTCTTTATCTACTGATCTCATCATCATTCCTTGGATTGAGTTTGATATAATCCTCGGTATGGATTGGCTTTCAGACCATGATGTGATGATTTATTGTACGAAAAATGAGGTTACAATTTTTGATGATGATGATAAAGAACACCTTATCTTTATAGCAGAATCGTCACCACCTAATTCTTATCTAGATCCACCCCTAGTAGCTCAACTAAGTTCAATTATTTGGGAGGAAGATAATGAAATAAGTGTGGGTGAGGAAAGATATTTCCAAATAGAGGAGGTACCTATTGTGAAATAATATTTAGATGTGTTTCAAGAGGATTTGCCCGAACATCCTCCAGAACGAGAAATTGAGTTTTCCATTTATTTAATTCCATGTTGAAGGCTCATATCGAAGACCCCTTATAGAATGGACATTGTGGAATTAGTGGAACTAAATAAAAAACTAAAGGAATTGAGTAATAATGGATTTATTCACCCTAGTATTTCTCCATGGGGAGCCCCTGTCCTTTTTGTTAAGAAGAATGATGGATCTATGAGGTTATGTATTGACTATAAGGATATCAATTCTATAACAATAAAAACATGTATCCCCTACCTCTCATTGATGATTTATTTGACCAAATGCATGGAGATAAATAATTTTAAAATATTGACCTTCGATATGGATATCATCAATTGTGTTTGAAGAAGGAAGACATTCCGAAGACAGCATTTCGAACCAAGTACGGGCATTACAGTTTTACAGTAATCCCTTTTGGGCTGACTAATGCACAATCTATTTTCGTGGATCTAATGAACAGAGTTTTCAAGGAATATCGTGATGACTTTTTAGTGGTATTTATTGATGATATCTTGTTATACTCCAAAAGCTATGATTCTCATGAAAATCACTTGTGCATTATATTGAATACCCTAAAAAGACATGAATTATATTGGAAGTTTAGCAAGTGTGAATTCTAGCTTCAGGAGATTTATTTTCTTGGCCATATTTTCTCGAAGTATGGAATAACTGTTGATCCTTCTAAGACAAGAGAAATCCAAGAATGGAAATCACCAACGAGTATAACCGAGGTACACATTTTTATTGGTTTATCATGTAATTAGCGACATCTCATCCAGCATTTTGCCAGATTGGATAACCCATTAACAAAGCTCACAGGTAAAGGGGATAAATTTGTTTGGACAAAATAGTGTGATGGAGGTTTTGAAGAATATAATAGAAGATTATTAAATGATCTTATATTGACTCTACCATGAGGGAATGATGTTTTTGTTATTTATAGTGATTCTTCAATGAAGGGACTTGGTTGTGTCCTTATATAGAATGATAGGGTAATTTCCTATGCATCACGACAACTGAAAATTAATGAGCAAAACTATCATACTCATGATCTTGAGATAGTAGCTGTGATATTTGATTTGATTATTTACAGACACTATCTCTATGTTGAGAAATGTGAGATTTATATTGATCACAAGATTTTAACATATATTTTCTCACATGAAATAACTCAATATGAGGAAAAGGTGATGGCTTGGACTACTCAAGGATTATGAATACAAGATACAATACAACCCGGGGGAGGAAAATAAGGTGGTAGATGCTTTGAGCAGAAAGGATCATGGAGTTTTGAACAAGATGAGAGTTGAAAGAGATCCAATTTTCATAGATCTAGTAATGTTGGATATGGGAATAACCATGGAAGGTGAAACATCGGTACTTTTTCAAATGTTTTCCAAACCATATTTAAAAGAAATGATAAATAGTTCTCAGATCAATGATGAATAGTTAAAAAAATATAAAGTTGTGAATGATGGGAGATTATGTGACTTTGTGTATGAAGATGAATTTTTGAAATTTGGGAGGAGACTTTGTGTTCTCGATATACCTGATCAAAAAAGGGAATTTTTGGACGATGCTCATAGTTCCAATTTCTCTATACACCCTAGGAGCACCAAAATGTATAGAGATTGAAAGGAACATTTTTGTGGGACAACATATAGAGGGAGATTGCTGATTTTGTATCAAAATGTTTGGTTTTTCAACAAGTGAAAGCTGGACGGCAACAGCCTGGTGGAGTATTGCATCCTCTGCTCATACCTGAGTGGAAATGGGATAATATTATTATGGACATTGTCATCAGACTACCAAAGAATCCTAGAAGGAACGATGAAATATGGGTCATTATTGATCGTCTTACGAAGTCAGCACATTTTCTTGCTATAAGTGAAGATTTACCACTTGAACATTTAGAAAGTCTATATATTAATGAAGTTGTGAGACTTCGTGGAGTACCCCTATCGAATGTTTCTGATCGTGATCCATGTTTACATCAAGATTCTGGAAGAGTCTATAAAAGGCCTTGGATACTGAACTTAGTTTGAGCACTGCTTACCACCCATAAACAGATGGACAATCAGAACATAATATTAAAACCTTAGAAGATATGTTGAGATCTTTCTCACTTGACTTTGAGGGTATATGGGATCAATATTTACCTATGGTGGAATTTTCCTATAACAATAGCTTCCATTCAAGTATTAGGATGGCACCATATGAAGCGTTATACGGAAAGAGATGTCGCACACCAACCTGTGGGGATGACGTTGGTGAAAGAAAATGCATAGGCTCAAAACTGGTGGAGGAAACCATGGAAAAGGTGAAGGTAATCCATAACCATATCAAAGAAGCTCAATGTAATTGGAAGAGCTATACCGATAACTGAAGGAAGAATTTAGAATTTTAGGCAGGATATCATGTTTTCTTGAAGGTATCTCCATGGAAGAGAGTTATACATTTTAGTATGAAAGGTAAATTGAGACCCAGGTACATCGGAACTTTCGAAATTCTAGAACGAATTGGGGTTGTAGCTTATCGTTTGGAAATGCCGCCAACGCTCTCCAAAGTTCATTATGTGTTCCAGCTATCACTATTGAGAAAATACATGCCTAACCTAACGCATGTACTCACTTATGAAGAAGTAGAATGGGAACCAAATTTGTCTTATTGCGAAGATCCTTTCATGATTCTTTATACTAGAGAACACGTGTTATGAAACCGGATGACTCATCTGGTAAATGTTCAATAGAGAAACCATAAAATGTAAGAGGCAATGTGGGAACCCGAAGAACTTATGATGAACAACCGCCTATGTTTTTTCATGTTGTATAATTATAGAAATTTATAGGACGGAATTATTTTAAGGATTTGAGAATGTAACACACCAATATTCTATTGTACTCTTCTCTTTGAATAATACAGTAGTGTGTGTTGTAGGCAACTTCGAGTTCTAACACCACAACCAATCAAACTAGCCTTTATGAATATCAATACCTACTTTTTGAAAGATTATAAATTTTACCATTAAAAATTGACATCATTTTTGGATTTGGAATATCAAAATTATCTTAAGGTGAATTTTTGGTACTTTTCGGATAACTTTCATATTTTTAATGAATAGTGAAAATTACTATATTTTAATTAAAAACAACTTTTTTAATCGAAATAATTAATAGTGATATATTATTAATTTTAATTATTTTAAAGTATATTTAGAATATATTTTTACCATTTAATACAATTTTTGTCATTGGACATAATTTCACATTTAGACTAGATAAAAGGATGTGTCAATCTTTTGATAGTTATTATTTCTTAAAAAAACGCTTTTTGTTTTGACAGCAGGAATTAATTTGAAATTGATTTATAACACTTCTATGTTTTTAATTAATAATAATGGATTCCATATTTTTAATCAGGAATATATTTTGACATTTTGAATAATTACATCGGTAAATAGTTTATTTACCATGGTTAAAGGGTAAATACAGTAAATAAGGGTAAAAAATAATATAATAATAATAATAAAATACCCTAAAACGTGTCTTAACCCTATTGGTTGATACATTTAAGACCATGGAAATCTTTGGGTTGATTCTGGGACCCCATGGATCCACTCGTTAGTGATAATGACACTTTATATTAATTAAGTTAAAGTAAATTCAAAAATGACATAAACATATATCTTTTTGGAAAACAATTTTTACATATGGTTATATATGATATATTTAAGACTATAAATATTCATTAGAAATATAAAACTATTTCCCACATAATGGTATTTTATTTATAATATTTAGACATTTAATAATTAAATTCATTTATGACACAATAATGATGCAGTATTATCCTCATTAATGAATGAATCAAATAATTGCTATTATAAAAGTTAAAATAAATATAATTTTAAAGTTTTGATGACATACAAGAATTTTATTGGTTAATATTACATGTTAGTATTGATTAAATGAATTTTATTTTAATTAATAAAATTTTTATGACTTTAAAAAAATTCAATTATTAAATTGTGTCAAAATTGACATAAATGTGTTTTTAAAACAAATATTATATTATTAATTGATATTATATTCCTAAAAATCTAAAGTTCTACCAAAAGACTTATATAATGATATGTGTATTGTTAATCCACCACTTGGGGGACTCTCGGATGTATATAGTATGTTTATAAACTATATAATATAAAAATACATAGAGACATGGTAAATGTCAAACTAATTAACTAAGAGTGAAAACTGAAAGGTAAGGTTAATATAGTGACCCAACCCTATATAAAACATATTGGTTGGGTTTTTTCGACCTATCCCGACCTTAAACTTTAAATAATCTACTTTGGAGCCATTATAAACTCAATATGAATTTATTATAAAATAATATATCTAGTTTTTCCTAAGGTGCCTCTCACCCCTCTTATAAAAGGGCACTCCCGCTTCTCTAAATTTCATACCATAAAAGCCTTTTGGCTTGGCCACACGTGCACAAATATTCTTTCAACTTCAGAGACTTCAACCTAGAGGCCTTATTTTGATCATAATTCCAACCTATGGAGCAATTTTGATCAAATCAAAAGGAATAACCCGAAGAAGAGGTAATGTTTTCACCACCCTCTTTCAAGTTCCTTTATTCCTGCACTTCTTCATTCTTTGTTATTTCCATTATAAAATAATAAGTCCAGTATCTTCTATATAATTTTATGTTACTATAAATATGTTACAAACATATTCATTATTCTATCCATACTTTGAATGACATGTCACCATACATGCGTATATAAGGCTTACAATCTCCACGTCGTGGTTTAAATGTTATTCAAAACATTATTATTTGGAAGGGTATGATAATGATGTGTAGTTGAATTAATTAATAGATATAACATTATAATGATTTTTTATATATTATATATCATCCAATTATATAATATATTAATATCAAAAGAATGATATTATCGCTAATGCGTACGTACGAACTACTGTCACCACGAACACAATGAGATTAATTCTTCATCGTATCCATTCAAGATTAATTTTCATTTGATGATTAAGAATATTGTTTAAGGACTTGATATAATTCAGGATATTAATAATATACAACCTATGGATAACAAACATGGATCATGTAACAAAACATATAAAATAAAACTAGTAAGTGAACACCCGAAACGATGATAATACTAAAATATTATTAACAAAGCAATATTAAAAGATCATATATGATATCATATTTATGTATATGATTGTTGTATAATTTAAAAAAAGTATTTAACTATTATACATAAGTCTAAACTACCCTCAACCAAGGAAAAGTAAAAAGTAAGGGTTTATTTGACAATCTCTTCATTATCCGAGGTTGTTTATACGTAATTATCTACTAGGACCTCTTTATCATCCACATCCATGATTCTTAAAAATGTATTTCGAAACATTTTTTCTAAATTATAGACTAGGGTTTAAAGTCATTTATACCCTTGTTTGACTTTTTATAAGTTGATTATAAAGGAATCATTCTGTCATTTTTCAAAAAAGGTCCATTTTAACCTTTTCGAAAAAATTACGGTAAGAATGTCATTGATAACTTATATGGAGAGTGTGGCTATTTTCTGCCATTATAATGTTGTTGAAGCATCCCTTACAATATTATAAAAATATATTCAATGTAAATGTTTCCACTTATAATTATGTGACTTTTAAATGATATAAAAAAAGAGATATTTCTCTCAAATAGTTTTGATTTAATCTATGTCAACATCCTTTGATGGATTTTATGTTTATTTGAAGTTGATTTATTATGATAAAAAACTTCCATATTGTTTTGAAGGTTCTGTGATATGTTTGACTATGTATTTGTTATTTTTATACCATTCATGGTTTATGGATAAATTGTTGACATTTCGTATGCTAGTTTTAATACGAATGTTTATGTTATGTTTTATCCTTTTCATATGAGGAATGCATTGGACTTAGTAAGTGACGGGTGGAGCCCGCTGTAACTCCTCGATGAATTGGTAGGCCCTATGAGACCAACTAGTTTCTTGGAACATGTCCTTGATGAAATCTTATTTGTACTCTTGGCACAAGGCCCTGACTATGTGTTTATGATATTAGGTCATTATGCATTCCATCATTATGAAAGTGGTTATTGATATTGCATGTGATTATTTGACTAGTAGAATATCCATGTGAATAATTAAATTGAAGTATTTCATTTTAATTCTTCTATATTATGCTAAATTTCATGTTTAAAAGGATTTTTTTAGTTATACATTGCCTTAAATGTTTATGTTTATTTATAAAAGTTTCCGCTATATTGTTATTGTTACTGGGCATCTGAGCTCACCCCTTTATATGTTTTATTTTGCACAGGATGTGAAGAAGTATTTTATGAATGAGTTGCAGGGATATTATAAGGGGATATTAGTGTGGAGACAATATGTTGTTGTAGTTTTCACTTTATGATGTAATGTAAACTTTATGAATGTATCTAGTGATTCCTAGGATACTAAACTAATCAATCTTTCGAGACATGATCTTTTGTGATCATTCCAATGTTATGTAATAATTCACTGATTCTGGGTAACAGGGGTTGGGGCGTTACACAGTAAATAAAATTCATTAAACCCATTAATTAGTGAAAATTATTATAAATTATATTGAAATAAACACATTTCATGGATAAAACAATTTTTTTAGAAAATAATGGGGTTTTAATCTTTGAAACAAACACTTACCAAAATAATGTATTATGATAATAAATATGTAAATATTTATTATATTCTTATATAAAGGATACTTAATTTACTCTAGGATCAATTTCTAAACCTATTGGGACTTTAACAAGAAAATTAAATGAAATTTTTATAAATTTTATACTTTTCATTATTCAATAAAATATAAGTATTTTTAGAAAAACTAATTTAAAAATTTTAATTTTTAACATTTTATAGAAATGATTTATAATATTTATGTTATTAATTTAGTTAAAACCACCTTGGATGTAAAAAATTTGTTTAAGAAAAAAATGAAAATACCAAAAAAAACAATAATGTATTTATTATGTAATAATCAATAAATTTTAAATATTTGAAATAATTATACATTTTTTAATAATTTTGTTTTTTTATTCATACAATAAATTTTCAATTTATATGATATGATGGAATAGTTTTCCATGGCTTATATAGACTCTGGGTTATATTTAAATTAGGATATTGAAAACCTTTTGTGTATTTAAATTGTTATTTAAAAATTCATTATGTGTAACATTTTAACCCAAATAAAATGAATTCAACTATAATTTGTTTTCAATAAATTAAAGATATTTAAAATATAAATTCCACATCAAATCCTGGGGTTCACATATAGCATACATGAAATTTGTATTCCTCCATGGAATAATAACCAACTGAGTAACTAGATTCCATAAAAGTTTATCTCAATCATCCATGATTTAGAGTGGCTGTTATTCATAGTGGATATCAATATATATTGGGCAAACCACCATCACTAGTACATGTAAATGATCAGGTATGTACATCAATTGGATTGATGCATTGAAATAATTTTTAACATGATAGAGGATTGGTGGGAGTACCAAGTGATATTAGTCATCCCTAATCCAATCAACAATATCAAGAGGATACATATAAAGATAGTACTACATTAGTTTATTTTTGAATATCATTATCTTTTACCATATATATTTTTAATAAATATCTATTCACCAACGTCGAATTCCATATCCCATAAAAAAATTAATAAATTTTCTATTGACTTTGAGTTGTTGTTGTGCAATTGAATTTATCGAAACCTCATTATAGTTTCCTCATCTAAATCATGACCCAACATAATTATCTAACCAACTAGTTCACATTATTTTTATGAGCAATACTTATTTTCATTGAATTATTTATAAGAGGTCATCTATATACAAGAGTGAAACGTACTATTATAGGAAACCCTAATTAAGGGATGATTATAATACCAATCACCATATAAATCCACATAACACGATCATAACATGTCCTCCATGGTATAAATGGTCCTATATGAATGAATACATTTCAAAGGATTATAGTTATTACCAAAATATATATCCATTTCAAATTATTAGAAAAATACATAACAATAACATCGAGGTAAAATAAAAATCAAGATAAAATACAATATAATGTGGTAATTCAAGAAAACATACTCAATCCATAGTGATTATTCTCGAAAACTAATCAAGGGTGTAATATTATTTTATTTAATTTAATCATATAACTTTATAATGTAATTTACATTAATCAATCTGGAATTATTAACACTATAAAATACATGGAGTTTTATGGTGAAATCAATGGTGATGATTTCAAATTTCCATATGGTATAGGTAACACTTGTAACATTCTCTTAAACAAATGTCTATTACCTCATCTTTATTTTAAACCAAGAATGAAGGAATACACTCTATAACTTCTCTCTTCATGATATCTATCAAAAAATACTTTTTGTATCTCTATACTTTCTTCATACTACATTGATGAATATAAAATGATTTGTTATAGGCTTCCTCAAATACCTATTAAATGAATTACGGTATTTATTAGACAAAAAAACAGTTCTAGAATAATTTCATTGATCCCAATAATGGTTGAATATTGGAATACTCATCAAATTATTTTTTAATATTACATTACTAATTTTTGATAATTTATTCCTTTTATGGAGAGATATTTGAACTCACATTTACAAAAAATAATATTACTCACCTTTCATCATGATTTCATGGCCCATTAATTTCTATTTAAATAATACTGTATCATTTATGATCTTATTCTACAAATATTTCTCATCATCTATTCAAATAATGGAAGCTAATTCTTTTTTCCCAATGTTGTATATGCACTACGAAATCATACCTTTAATCATCTACAGAAATCTTATCTAAAACATATTCAACTCTTTTTCGGTGAATATATACTTTAATATCATATTATCAACATATATAGTTACCCCTTTATTGATAAATATATTTTCTACAAACCATTAAAACCTTTTTACTGTTATATACTCCAAATCATTAGTAATATAATTTTAATCATAAACCACTACCTTTTTCAGAACCAATATTAAAAATATATTTATACATAATAAATTGAACCAAAACCTTTATAGATTCATCATAATTAATCAAAATACCTTAAATAGTATTGGGTTGTGAGAACATATGAATATAACAGTCTTCCATTCTTTTCCTTGATGTTTTGTTCACATACATCAGTGGTAATGAATATGAATCCCTTTCATATTAATATGACTAATGGATTAGATGGCCAATATAAATTCATCAAAAAGATATTATTTTTCTGTCCAAACCAATATAACTATAGATATCACTCATAGTGATTAGTCAAGGATAACATAAAATAACATCCCTCTTTTATGGATTCATTAATATACCATCCCTTGAGATTATATGACCCTAGAAAGAAACTTCCTATTGTTGAAATTATCATATTGTAATTTATTCATACAACTCCTTCTTTATGGTCTTTAATATAATATTCACGTTATCTATATGTTATTACTTTATTTTGAGATATATAATAATATCATTAATAAATACTACCATTAATAGATCAAGTTCATCTCTAATGTCACTACATACTAAATCCATAATGTTATATGGAGAATTTAAAAATTCAATTGGAATTACAGTAAATTCATAGTGTTTATAAATCTAAAAAAATTATCTATTTTGTATGTTGTTAAATTTTACACTCATCTAATAGTTCCATTATCATAAAAAATCCATAAAAAATACTGATATCCTCCTAATTAATCAAAAAAAATCATCAATACCTAGTTGATGATAATTATATTAGAATATTGTCTAGTTATATTTTCGATAATTAATGAACTGATCTATTGATAAATCATTATTATTTGAAAAAGAATAGGTGTGACCTGAGGTGAACACATGGTTTAATAAATTACTAATCAGGATTTTCTTGTATGTTGATCATTAATTCCATGAACTCAGTCATTGAGATTTTATATCTATTCTTCAAAATAGGGTCATCATAATTTATGAGTTATATTGAAAACTAAATATTGGGTTTCATTTTATGTGGCCAAACAATTCCATAATTTCGTTAAAAACACATATATAATAATCATATCTCCAATACTAAGTCTATCTCCATCCATCTCATACAAATACCCACCATGAATAGAAATCAAATCCCCGGAAATATATGAAATTGTTTATTGATGTTCAAAATAACCCTCACAAAGATATACAATTAAAGTTTTGTTTGGACAATCAAATGTTACAAATAATACACATATTTTGACATTTGATTTATATAAATATACCTAATCCAAGAAAAAAATAACATAAAATTATCTTAGAGTAATAACAAATACAATTTCATGATGAAAAATATATGAAATTTACATTACATTCAAATCATATACTTATGATGTGACAACCATTCCCTTGAAATTTTATACAACTAATTAAATATTAAGTCATTGAGGTGGTAATGTGATACCAATATCAAATTCATTAGATATAAAATAGTGTATAAAACCATAAAAAAGTAATATAATAGAATTTATACCATTGATATTAATCCCAACCCTCCAAATTATTTATCTCACACCACATTTTCAATATTAATCACATTACATCACCTTTTATTATATTGATCATGAGCCTATTGAAATTGATCATGATCATTAACCCTATGTTTCAATATATAGTTCATGTAATGAAAATAATGCATGTAGTTATATTATTATAATTATATTTAAAACATTAGACTTACTTTTACATTTTCTCATTTAATTGAGCGTATTTTTTTAGATATTTGAAATTATTTATCTTTATAGTGTTATCTTCCATTATTAAAATATTTTTCGTCACCTTATTCTAGTTTCCCCAAATCTTCTCTGAACACACATATAATAAAGGAAGAACCCTATTCTTCAATTTAGGTTTATGTAATTATAATTTTCATATTATTCCATAATTCATTGAATATCAATACCATATGATTGATTTGTGACTCCAATATCTATTTCCACCCTGATTGAACATCGAAGAATTTATTCATAAATATTAATGTCCTTATAGGAAATAACCAATAAATTATTGGTTTTTTGACCACTAAATAATATATCAATCTTATATTCAATTACAATGTTAATACTAGTGATGTTTCCCATAAGTCTTCAAAACATTTTCAAAAAGGTATACATTGATTCTTTAACCTTGAAAATTACCTCATGTAATTAAAAATCCATATTAAAATGTATATCATGGAGAAGAAACAAACTAAAAACCATATCAAAAACTCATGAAACTATATGGAATCAATTCTGTTTTGTTTCATTATATTCTGGATAAGATACCACTATTTATCTGTATTACATTCTAAATGATAAATATATAAGACAAACAATAAATATTTTCATCACTGTAGATCATAAAATAAATTTGCACATTAATTCATTTATTTCTATATAATTAGAGGTTAATTTAACACACTAAACAAATATAGATATTTCATCATTAAGGATTCGTTAAAATGATATATTCTCATTTATAATTTGGAATCATTTATTGAATTGGGGATTAAGAGTGTTGTGTAATTATAGGAAATATATATATTTTTTAGATCGTAAAATATTCGATTTATTAGGGGTACAATCATTGTATTATAAATCACATTTGGCATTAATAATGTCCCTTATAGTTCATGGAAGTGACTGAAACCAAGAAGAATAATGTAAGAACTAAAAATAAATTTGGGAAATCATATAATCATGTGAATTTTATTTAGGATTTGTACACAATAGCATATTATATATTGTCTGATACCATATATTTATCAAATATCATCCATATAAAATTTTTATTCAAATTCATCAATATTTCGACTTTGAAAATCGTAAATTAAAATAAGAATGTTCTCCTAGAGTTTCAAACCTATGGTGAAATAAGCCCCTCCTCACTGTGCACTAAAATAATGTCCAAAATATACACGACTAACTAATTTTGGGAGAAATATGATCGATATATCAATGCTAAATCTATGTTCAAATGTAATATAAATTCATTGAAATGTATTTTGGAATAACAAATAATCTCTACCAAAAAACATTATGATTATATAACATTGACGGGAATATCCTAAAGATTATCACTAAAAATATTTTATTCTATTGTACAATATTTTCAACTTTATTCTCTGAAAAAATATATTAACCAATAAATTTCATATATATATATATATACACACTACCTCTTATTAGTTGATCATTTATTACCTTTAAACATAATTGGTTTGGATACATTAAATATTTAGTGTATTTGGAAACAAGAAAACATAATAAACATGAACATACAAGAAACTATATCATCTTGTACATAACTCACTTCCACTCTTTAATAGATATCCCAGTATTAAATAATTAAAGACTAGGGAAATATAAATATAAGAATGTGTGTGATCAGATGATCTGTGTGGGTAATTATAAAAGATATCAATTTATTTTTATAAATGATAAGAAGAAACGAATGAATATATAGAGACATGGTTATAAATTTAAATAATTATTTCCATGTCTATCAAGGATTGTTATTCATGACTCATGGAATAATGATTTTTTATAACAAATTACATAATTAATAAGAGTGTGGATTCCTCAATAGTCAAAAAGGTCTCATGAAAACACACCAAATGCATAATCCATATTTTTATGGAATCCTCAAAACAAACAAAAAGGTGATTTCCTTAGTTGAAGATCACACCCATTCCTATCATAGTATTCTGGATTCACTCCCTATTCCATCATTTTCCATATACAACATTCACTCTCAATTTTATATAATTTTAAAAAATTGGGTTCACTATCTATTTTTGTTCTTATTGTCCCATTATATGTATATCATTACCCAATACATACGAGGGATATATAATTTCATAACCACCTCTTACATAATTAAAAATGAAAATAAGTGTTCTACATGACCATAAATCATTAATTATAATATCATATCATAACCCATGTGAAAGATATGTGTTTTATAAATACATTACTGTCTCATTAATAAACCACCATGTGAAAAAATAATTGTGAAATCACTACATAATATATCCTTTAAGTCCTAATAATAATCGATGGATGATATTATATATGAAAATAATTTTAAAATATATGTCGAAAATTCATTGGGTAAACTACTACTCGATTTTGAAATTATTTTTATAAGAAATAAAATAAATAAATTTTCAGGAAACTCTTTTCAAAGAAATGAACCATGTAAATATTTAATGGAAGCATCAAGGTAATGAAAATTTAAAATTGTGGGAAAATTCAACTTTTAAAATAGTGTATTTTACATGAAAAACATCTTTCATATTATTGCTAAAACTTTAAATTACCTCATTTTGAAAATTAAAAGAATATTCTTATACATATTTATAGGTAATTTCAAATATGGGGAAATATAATTTAATTTTTATTAGATAATAGTAAAAAAACATTCTTGAAAACTTTTTAACAAATTTATGGACATGTATGAAAATACTCGTGATGGTGGATATAAAAAAGTTCTGTTTCCCTAAATAAATTGTTTCGTATTTTGATAATATAAATAAAAGAAAATGAAAAAATATATATACTGAATTGAAATAAAAATTTGAGAATAATATATCTAATATTTAAGATAGATGAATAAAATAATTTTATTATAATGTAATATTTTGTATGAGTAATCTTGTTAAGAATGAGATTTTGGATGAACCCCATATATCAAGATTGTCTATTGTCATAATCACTCTAATATCCATTATAATTAATTTAATGTATTTATAATTTTATTACAAAATTGTATTTACATATATAATGACATACATGGTTTACATATAACAAATTACCACCCATTCATTAATTATAGTTCATTATCATCATTACTTCAAGATATTATGGGTTAGTTTTTCATGTATGTTTTGTTTTGATGGTTACAGTCCTTCAACATTGATAATTCTTTATTCATATCCATATCCTAAAAAAATATATATATCATATAATATTATTATTTTCATAATATTTCCCATCAGATAATCTAGTGATGAAAAATGAATGCAACCACTATTTGTATATAGTGGTCTATACATACGGATAAGTGATGCTTCCATGTTTATATGGATGGAACAAATAAATAGTAAATAATAATTAAAAATCAAAAAATAATTATTTTATCATAAATATTAAATATATTCATTAAATATATAATAATTTCCAGACACAAATTATGGTTGTGTTAAAGGAATTATATCATATTGTGGAGGTGATAGTCTACATAAATAAAAAACAGATTCATCTATATATATTTCGAAACATAAGAGGTTGTAGATGCATATAAAAACATTATAATAAAATCTTATTATATTTCTGGTACCATATTCAACTTTAATTATTATAGAACATATTTATGGGATTTTGAATTATAAATAAAATAAACACAACTCTGATAATAATTATACTTTCTATTTGTGACACATCCTTTTGAATACACCATGTTTATTAAAGAATTCGATTTACTATAAGAGGAAAAAATTGGTTCAATTAAGGAAATATATAATTGATTTTAAGTAGGGATAGGATGAGATCAAATAAAAAAAAATTATTAATGTTCTGACCAACAAGGGACCAACTGACCGGTGAAAGACCGAGCCATGACAACCTTAATAACACTACTAATAGCATAGGGGCTAGAAATAAGGACCGAAAAGGCATAAATGTAGTGAAATTACTTTTCCCATTTCACTTGTATTTACATGAATAACTAGAACCATATAAAAGTGTTGTGGAATATAAAATATATTTATATTTATATTTTAAACATTAATTCAATAACCTCTAGTGAAATTCAATAAAACAATACTCTGGAGACCAAATTGATATTGGAAAAGTACATGTTCCACTAGAAATGAAGTTTCAGCCATATAATAACTAGAATTAATCAATACTAAGAGAAATGTATCATATTATAAACGTTTTAAAAATCATACATGATCAATCCATCCTATTATCCAAAAGATACACTACTGAAACCATAAATATGTCCATCAATAGAATAATAAACATCATGTGTTGGAAACCCATATATCGGTAAATATATATTTTTCTTATAGGATTCTAAAAAAAATTAAAAATTGAGAGATATATTGATAAAATAAATGGTTATAAATTCAAATTTAATATGTAAAATCCTAATACACATTTAAATTCTCATAAATAAACAAGATAACAGATCAAAGTGGTCTCCATCTCACATCCTAGAAAAATTTGATGACTTTACTAGCATCTCGAAAAAAACCATCAATGATTCCCAATATCAAATGAATCCTCACAAGAATTTACTTGGTGAGGATGACTCCTCATTACTTATCTCCATATACATGAGATCACTCACTCCCATGTAGGACCAACATGCTTCTAATGCGCGATGATATCAGAATATTGCTCCATAGAGAGATGAAATCAACCAAGTTTAGGGGTGTAACTTCTACATCCATATAATAAATATGCGAGAGACATACCCTAATGTGATAGGGTACATCCAAGACAAAAAAATAACCAATAATCCATCAATTATAACAATAATAATTAAGTATAGTCTAATGAATTGTCACACTCGAAACACCTTACATCGAATCATGAAATCAATAAAAAATGATACTATCATATTTTATGTGCATAAAACCCTAGATAAAGTCCTCTTGGGACACATCCAAGTCATGAAGAATGGGATATGAGGGGAAGAAAGTTATCCAACGGGGTGAAAAATGTGTATTACGGGTTATATGTCGTGTTAACTCACCTGGGCACTTAAAAATTTCTTTTCATACAAATATAATGGTTGGAAATGTTGAACTAATTTTTTTGAATCCGTCGTAAATGTATTGTCTCATATGCATGGGTTATTATCATGTGTAAATAGTTATTCCAATTTAAATCATATTTTTTATGTGTATATCTATATGTTCTTATAAACATTGGGTTGTTCATGTATACGTAGTTGAATACCTAGTCAAATTAGTGTTTTCCTTGTTTAAAATGCATGTCTGACCACACTAGGTCCTGGGTGTGTTCTAGTTAGTACATAACATGGAACCCTAGTAGGGTCACATAGTGTTAATTACCCACAACATAGTGTTTGTTATTAATTCTTCCCAAAAACCTGTCACCATTTGGAATACAACATGACATGTGTTCTTCCATTCTAGACATTGTGTAGTGATTTTTTTATTATGCCAAACAACCAAGATTTCACATGTTCTTTATTTTCATCCACATTAAACTTTTTTTTTCTATTTTACCTTGTTGATTTTAAAAACACAACTAGTTATTATTTTTTAAAATCTGGTGGTAATAAATAGAATCCAGTAATCTATCTTAAACCCTCTACGCATCTCGTGCACTTCCTATTTCTCATTTCTGTTTGTGGAACATATATCAAAAATTATCACCACCAATCCAAACCTATTCATCGTAAAAGACATTATTCCATTCAAAATTCACATAACCTCTATATCTCTAGGTGTTCGATCATGATCGAACCCACCCAAAATATGTTGAACATTGATTATGTGGTCCAATGATGAAGAACTCAAACAAAATTTCTATAAAATGAACAATATCAATTATTTAACCATAATTGTTAAATATATCCTAATTATATATCATAAAATTGTATATCCAGTTTGAAAACATGGAATGAAATGAATTATTTTAATCAAAAATAATAATTCAGATACTAGGTTCATGCGAAGACCACACAATCGATAATCAACTTAAATGATGTTAAAATACGTGACTTAAAAATTTAATCATGAGGGAGAAAAAATATTGATGATTAATACAACAATTGGTATCAGTCCTTGGTGAAGAATCATTTAACAAGTGTTGGAGGAGTCCTTTATGGTTTCCACCTCTCAATCCACACATATCAGATCATATGTCATTCTCCAATGAGAACTGATAATAAAAAGAATATAATATCTTCTATCAAATTCTATCAAAGATTTGTGTCTAAACTGATATAGTTGTGATTAATTTATAATTTCATAGTTATCTAAAGTCTATGTTATAAAAAAAGATAAAACATTTATTTATTTTATTAAATTCCCCCACCAATGAATAGCTTATCTAGAGTTCTATTATCAAGAAACCTTAGGATGTACCAAGTGTGAACCCCTTATTTTGGAATCAACCATGCTCCCAAATTTAAAATCATAGACCTTTTTTTGGATTTATTAAACTATTTAAATAAAAAAGAACATGTGATATTAATATTTATTATATTTAAAAAATAAAAATAACATGCTAGGTGCATCTGGAAACCTTTCATTAAAACTTCTCATAGCTCTAAAAACATTCATCATTATATTAAAATTTATTATATAGAATAATTTTCCCTACACTATCCCCCATATTCAATGATTTCCCTTTAAAATAACATAAAAATTAGAAAGTAGGTGGTATTGAGACCACATTTTTCTATCTCACTCACAATTAATCACTTTTGCACTCGCATTCTTCCACAAAACATGAACAAAAATAATGGTCCATCCTTGTTGAATCATCTACTAACAGTACTCAATCATCAATGGGTACTCATAGATGGTGGTTTAGCCCCCTATATCTAGCCTGAAATAGTAAATAATGTGTTTAGAATCATGCCTATAAATCATCATCGATGAAAACATGATGATATCATGAACCCTCATTAACTATGGTTCTATGTCTAGGTGGTAAGAATTTTTTCAGACCAGCTATAGGATCTTCAACATTTCAATGAACATCAGAGATATCTTTCAACCTTGTCGTCTCAAATCCTATCTGTGTCTGATCATGTGATGTCACAAAAATCTCAGACCAACAAAATAGTGATATACAAGTTCTCCCATACAGGGCCTTTAGTGGTTCTATATCAATTATATAGTGATTGTTATTATTATATATAATATGTTCTAGTGGTAATGATCCTCCCAGCTATAGGTGAAGTCTAACATATATGACCTCTAAATATCAACCAAAAAATACATATTTCATTCAATATTCACACCAATATTGTGATGAATGACTGTACTCATCTTTATTATGATTTATAAGGAGTCATGAAAGCGTCTACACAATTGTGTCATATACCATGAATCATTTTTGGAGACAGCCATAGAGTGTACCACATGGATTATTATGATTTTCTTCCCATACAAGTTCATCAAAATCTCATCAAATATATTCTCTATAAAGGAAATTATGTCCACCAACCTGGTATGTTAATAAAAAATAAACCATATTTTATCATGGACATTCATTGTCTATAGATTCCATATAATGATGGTCATTGATATATAGTCCAATTTCATCTTTAGGATTAGGACGCTGAATCAAACCTTCCAAAACATATTCCTCATCCTTCACCTGTTGACATATGAGACACAACAAAACAACCTCAAAAACACAATTTTTGTTATATCAAACAAAAACATATTTCAATGGTCATTGTTAATATTTTCAAGGATGTGATGTGTAGCTGTGTTAATGTTAGAAACTCCATCATCACCACCACTCACCAAATTATTATGACTATCATCCATCTCAAAAAATAATTACATGTTGTCATCATTCTTAAAATTCATCTTATGCATAACCTAATGAAATCTAGTGACATATAACCTTACTGTCAATGTATCCCATATGAGACTCCCTCACACGCTCAAGGAGCATAGGGATCACCACTATCAACTGGAGACAAAATGAACCGCACTCATTATCTATGGTTAACTATAATGAATAAAACTCTTATGAAACCTCCTCCTACAATAGAAAATGGGACATCCGGATTTGAGAATCTCCTACCATTTCTCTTTCTTGTGAATATAAATAATATTAAATCCACTATCCTATATGAACTCCAACTAGTACTTCCATATTATTTTACCATCTCTATAAGTGTTAATGTACCTAGAAAACTAGTGGTCTCAGTATGAAGTAAAAAGCTCTCCCAAAATATAGTTCAGCCATATTTTCAAAGTGATTTGTACTACTGCTAACTATTGGTAGTGAGTAGAATTGTTTTTCTCTTGGGATCGTAATTATGTTTACATAAATGTGATCATTTTATACCCCTACTTCAACACACCACTATACCCAACTCTAATATTATTGAAAATGACGAAGAACTCAAAAAACCAAAAAAAATCTCAGAAAATGATCACGGGTTTTCCATAATTAAATTTTTTATATGTCTCTTAGATGCATCGTGGTCCATGAATATGACTACAGTTTTTACATTTGGGGGGGAAATGGGACTGGAATCCAAGATATGTTTACCAAGAAACCTCCTGTAGTACCCTTCAAAATGAGGTAAACATAGTATATTTGTCACTCTCTTTTATGGGTCCCACGAAATAACTGTGTCAAATCTTTACTAGTAACATTGTTAATATGTTTTTGCAAGCATATTATGATTCGACTAGATGAGGACTGTAGAATCAGTCTCTTCATCATATAGAGCTATCCATGGTTATTCTACGAATACCATGACACCTCAACCTGGGTAATCACAGCAAGGTAACAAGGATAACAGTGCAACAATGATGCAATTCTATAAAGCTGAACTAATAATGGTAGATGATCACGCATGACCATCTTCAGTGGGAGGTATGATTCTTTTGAATTCTACACTTGTGCATGTGATGTTCGATACTGGTGCATCACATTCCTTTCTTACTTCTCCTATTGCTGATTTACTGAACATAAAACTGGAAATAATGCCATTTGTCTTGAAACAGCAAACTCCTCTTGGGGAATGAGAATGTCAAGATTTCGTGTGTAGAGAATGTGCTATAACTGTTTATGAAGATTAGGTGAAATGGTACATCTCCATGTTTATTATGGACGTATATGATGTAATCATGGGTATGGATTGGTTGACAATGTTTAAGGCTCACATCGACTGTTATGGGAGAACAGTTAGTTTTACAACAGTGGACGGCATCGACCATCTCTTCAGAGGACAGAGAATGGTAATGATGTGTGCAAAGGCCATGTTGGAACCAATATTGGGAATAATCTCCTACCAACTGGCAGCTTAGACTTTGGAATCACTGGAAGAGGGTGAGGAAAATACTTTTCCAGCTTTGGTGGATCAATTTCCATATGTCTTTCCCAAAAACATCGTAGGGTTAACACTTGTAAGAGAAGTGGAGTTTACGATAGATCTCCTTCCAGGGACCAATCCTATCTCACTTCCATCTTATTGGATGGAACCAATAAAGTTAAATGAATTGAATGTGAAGTTAGAGGAGCTAGAAAGCAAAGACTTTATTCATCCAAGCGTGTCTCAATGGGCCACAATAGTATTTTTTGAAATGAAAATAGATGCAACATTGAGGCTATGTGTGGATTGTTGTAAACTTATCCAAGTTATGGTAAACAATATATATCCACTTCCATGCATTGATGAATAGTTTGATCAATTGAGGGGAGCTCAGTGGTTCTCTAAGATTGACTTGCGGTCAGGATATCACCAATTTCATGTTCGAAACAAGGATATTCCAAAGACAGCCTTTAGAAGAAGATATGGACACTAAGAATATGTAGTCACGGATTTTGGTCTAACGAATTCACCAGTGGTATTCATGGATTTGATGAATCAGATATTTCAACTATATCTATATTCTTTTGTTGTGGTGTTTCTAGATGACATATTGGTGTATTCAAGATCAGGGGCTGAGCCTGAGCAACACTTGGAGATAGTGATGGAAATCTTGAGATACCATAAGTTGTATTCCAAATTATCGAAGTGTGATTTTTGGATACAAGAGGCACGTTTTTTTGGGCCATGTCATTACTGAGAAATGTGTTTTAGTGGACCCAAAAAAAGATAGAAGATGTTCTTTCTTGGAAACCATTGAAGAATGTCTTTGAGATACGATGTTTTCTTTGTATAGCTGGTTATTATCGACGCTTTGTGCATGACTTCTCATGACTAGGTTCGCCTATGAAAGCATTGACAAAGAAGAATAGTGTATTTCAATGGACGGAGGAATGTCAAGGATCTTTTCAAGTGTTGAATGTCTGTCTTACATCAGCACCCATCTTGATCTTTCCAGAATAAGGACAGGGGTATGTGGTGTATTGTGATGATTTAGGATCAGTTTTGGGCTTTGTTCTCATGCAAGGAGACCATGTTGTTTCTTATGGGTCAACGCAGTTGAGGGTGCATGAGAAGAAATACCCAATACATGACATGGAATTGGAATCAGTCATCCATGCTTTGAAAAAATGGAGACATTTTCTCTTTGGTGAGAAATTTACTGTGTTTACGGATCACAAAAGCATGAAACACTTTTTCTCACAATGAGATTTGAATCTAAGGCAGAGGAGATGGATGGAGTATCTTCAAATGTTCGACTTTGACATAATTTATACACCGGGTAAGTGAAATTTGGTGGCCGATGCATTAATCAAGAAGGAATATTCTCAATTGGGAAAGGAAGCTTCAGATGAATGGCAGTTGATGTCGGTCTTAGCCGACATGCATGTGGAATGTAAGGACTGAGGTGACATTGTTGTTTTCTTTTCAGATACACTTGTTCCTTATTTGGTGGAGATAGTAAAGGAGGCACATACATCTAATGTAGACTGTGTTGCAATTAGTTGAAAACTCAATGGTGGGGAGACCATTATGGGATGGAAGCAAGATGGGAGTTTAGTTCTGCAGTTTCGAGATCGGATGGTTGTACATTTAATTACATAGTAACAACTCCTTCATGCTTACCACCATTCAAGATGGGCTATACATCGGGTACACAGAAGATATATAAGGCACTACAGGCGCAGTTTTGGTAGAGCGGCATGAAAATGAAGGTGGCCGAGTTCGTCTCGAGATGCTTAACCTATCAGTAGGTTAAAGCAGAGCATCAGAGACCAACTGGTATGTTATAGTCTTTTCCTATACCTGTGTAGAAATGGGATCAGATAGTAATGGATTTTGTTACATATCTTCCAAGAATGGTCCTGAAACATGATGCCATTTGGGCGATAGTGGATCGTCTAACCAAGTTATCCCATTTTATCCCTATTCGTGAAACTCAAAAGGTGGAAGATCATTCAAAAATATATATCTAAGAAGTGGTAAAGAGACATGTTGTACTAGTTTCTATCATCTCATATAGAGATCTTAGGTTCACATATCGTCTCTGGAAATCCTTACAACAATCCCTGGGAACTCATTTGAATATGAGTATGGCATATCATCTTCAAACAGATGGACAATCTGAAAGGACGATATAGACATTGGAAGAAATTTTGCGGGCTTGTGTAATGGAATTTGGTGGCTCATGGGAGGATCATATAGCCTTAGTGGAGTTCTCATACAATAACAACTATCAAGATTCAATATGCATGGCTCTGTTTGAAGCATTGTATGGGCGTCTGTGTCGTTCTCCACTATGCTGAATGGAAACTGGTGAAACATCACTAGTTGGGCCGAGCCTTGTCCAAGAAACAATGGAGGTGATTTGGTTGATTAAAAAAGTGGATGGAGACTGCTCAAAGTCGTCAGAAATATTATGCATATCATCGTCACAGACCGTTGACGTTGGTTGTGGGTGATCATGTCTTCTTGATAATCTATCCATGACTTGGACATCGTCATTTTGGGAAGCAGGGAAAATTATCTCCTCGATCTATAGGCCCTTTTGAGATACTAGAATGAGTTGGTGAGGTGGAATATCGGTTGGCATTACCACCGTGGTTCAGTGACGTGAATAATGTGTTCCATGTATCTCAGTTGAAGAAGTATCATCCCAATCCTAACCATGTGATCAGATGGGATCATGTTGACCTAGAGCTGGATGCTTCGTTGGTACACATCCCGGTGCAGATTTTGGATATACATGATAAAGTCTTGCATGGAAAAAGCATTGGTCTAGTGCGGGTTTTGTGGAAACATGATCAGATTCAGGAAGAGACTTGGGAACACAAGAAAGAAATGAAAGAGAAGTGGCCAAAACTCATTCAGGAAAGCAATGGTTTTCTACTTTCCAGGGATGGAAAGGCCAATAGTGGGGAGAATGTAGTACCCCCAGCTTCTGATATGTAACCCTTACTTGATTCTTTTCTTGTTGTAAAATTTAAGGGTGACGTTTGGGAGAGTCGGTAGATCCTGGTTTGATGTTTGTAGTAAATGGGAATGTGCACGGTTAGTCTAAACCGTACGGCCAAACCGTGCGTAGATGACTGCGGAGGTAGTGGATTCCGCACAGTCGGCGCACGGTTTGTTTATCCGTGCATCCAAACCGTGTGTGAAGGATGACCAAGGTAGAATCTAACACACAGTTAGCTCATAGTTTGTCAAACTGTGCGGACTAACCGTGTGGTCACTTAAAGTTAGATCCTGAAATTGTGGATCTAACTCGTTTGTCCATTAATTACCTTGTTTAAACCTCCTAAGTGGACCTAAATTAGGATTACTCTCCCATGAAAGTTGGAGGACTTATCCCAGGCATTCCGGAGGCGATTCGAAGGGTTCCCTTGGTGAATCATAGCCGGATTCTTAAGGCATGTGATCGTTAATGATCCTTTCATTGATCTACTAAGATATACTTCTCCTCTTCTCTCGTTTTCTTTGATATACACCCGTTATGGGTAGATCTAAGGGTGTTAATGACAAATATGTCATGATTTGGTCTTGGTTGTGTGAGGAGGAGAGATTTAAGTAGGGTTTTTAGAGAATTTACCTGGTTCTCTTTGTCATTCTTCGTGCGTTGTGGTTCTCTCCTAACTTGTTGAGATAGGAGGCTTCACTATCGACTCCTCTTGCGAGAATTGATTTGGAATATATTTCAATTCGTTTATTTGAATGAATTTGATTGTTGAATGTATGAAATAAATCTTCTATAGTGATGATTTATGTTTTGGGTTATATTGTGAAATCTTGGAGAATTGATGTGCAATGTGATGTGGCTTCCTGAATTTAAAATGTTGATTTTAAATTGTAGGTTTGCTGAAATTGGAAATGGTTTGATGAAACTGGGGTTTTAAATAAATAGAGTTTTATTGAAATGGGTTGAGGTTAGAATGGTTTTGATGAAATTGGTTTTCAATGAAAGGGATGTTTTATTGAAATGGTTTGAATGGGTTGAACACACATTGTTTGATGGAAATGGTTTTCAATAAAAGTTGTTTTATTGGAATGTAGGTTTTGGCATGATTGTTGGTATTGTTTGGTGTGTGTTCATATTGAAATGTACGGGGCTTGGTTGAAATAGGACCTTGTGATCGGTGCCAAACGTTTAATTTCACATGGTGACTTTAAGTACGAGGCTTGGTTGAAATATGACCTTGTGCTCGGTGCGAAAGGTGTAATGGAACATGGGGAACAATTACCTTGTGACGACTTGGTAGATCGACGAGAGACCACTCATGAGTATGGAACTATCATAACAAATCATGCATGGTTGATTTAATGTGTTTTTAAAATGGTTGTAAATGCCAAAAAGGGATGCTTGTAAAATGGTTTGAAATCTTATTTTGTTATTTTTCTGGAAATATAACTTGTTGGAAAAATTGTTTTTGATTGCACTTGGAATGTCTTTGGTGGTGAATGGTTTTGGAACTTGTTTATATTTAGTTATAAACTTATTTTGTGAATATGTTTTATATAAACTGTTTTTATATAAATGATTGTAACTATTCTATTCTAGTGGTGTGAGTAGGGAAGTCATTGGGGAAACCTACTGAGTTTTATACTCACCCCTGCCTTGGCACTTTGGTTCTTTTGCAGATGCTGTTTTCTGGGACACAGGTAAAGGAAAAGCATCTCATTGCTAGTGGATGGTGGTGATGCTTTGGAGATGTTGTGGAGCTTGGAGTTTGTGGAGCACAAAGTCGTACAGTCTCTTGAGAGTCTTGTGTTGTTTATCCACTGTGCATTTTTAACATTGTTCAGTCTTCCTCTATTGTGTACTTTGATGTGGTTGTTATAAATGAATTTGTTGTTGTTGTCTCTCTTTTATTCATGCATCATGTAGTTATGTTGAGTTTTGGTTGGTTGGTTTATGGGTTATATCCTAACGTGTAAATCATCCCCACTTGTATTTGAACCCCTTTGGCATTTATTGCCAGCCTTTGGCGCCTTGAGGATGTCGCTTAAGGCCATGTAATGACTCGTTGAGCTCTCAAGCCAATGAGAATTGGCGGGTCATTACACGATTGGTGGTGGTGGTAGCTCTTAATGTCATAATAAATTAAAAATACTCCACTGATAAAATAACTTGACCATATCCTAAACCAGCCTCCATAAGGTCAACCCAATCCATGTTTGGATGGTCATTAATCATATTGTTGACACTTTGAAGGATGTCTATAAAAATTCAGTCTGTCTTTATTAGCATTATGGGTCATGAAATCATGATCCATGTGACCTCAATCATCACAAAAATAGGACCACCCCTCTCGGTGATGAGTAGATATTAATCATGAATCCTATGAATCATAACATTATTTTTTTCATTTTAGAATGATAAATACAGTTTTTTTTGGGAACTCAAATTTCAATTCCATCTACCTTATTTAGAAGATTCATTCACATTATTCCCATGTTAGACTTTATCCACCCAGAATCCCTCTTCTAGGAAAATATCAATATCTCAATCCCACCCAAGAACTAAAGCATAACTGGGATGGCATAAATAAACCACCCTATACTGGATAACCCTATGATGGCCCAAATTGAACATTCCCTCTTGGTAGAATTAATCTCACACCATATCAATAGAGTTTCATGTAAAACATAATTAAGACATTATGGTTCTCTCTTGTTTATGTTTTCCTTTTCGCCTTTACTTAGGTGAATTTCTTATAGTCATGATGATGAAGATCCATTACATGAAAAAATGACCTAATGAATAGGGATTTACGTTCTCTTGCAGAAAACTTCATCAGGGTATAATAATGTAAAATAATTATTGGGGTTCTTTAAATGTTTATAGAATGATCAGAATAGTGTTTTAAAGTTTTCATTAATAACCTAATATATGTTACAGTAAGGTGAGTATTTACAGGCCATCTGATGAGGTCACAATACATGTAATCATGATCAAGTATATGTTTTGAATTGATAAAAATATTGAATGTTTTAAATTCTATGTAATAGGTTCCCCTCATGAACAAAACAAAAATTGATTTTTAATAAGCACACATCTAGTTTTTCAAAAAATATTTATAATAAATATATAAATGGAATGATCAATTAAAATTAATTGAATTTTCAGAATTATTTCAATTTTTTATGGTTGTAAAATTTTTTAAGGGTTTATTCCATGTGCAACCTCCCTTTACGTGACCTAGAGAGCTCCCTTTTGACATTGACGAATCTCTTGTCACTTTGTATCGTTCTTTAATTGATGGATTTTCATAATTTATGTGGTGTATATCTTCAATTATGTTATACTTTTTGTTCATGCATTTATTGGTAGTATAAATAGAGTTGGTTATTGTAACACCCCATGATTTTGATATATATATATTTTTCAATTAATTCAATAATTTTAATATTTTTCATTTCATACAATACTAAATATAATTTGTTTACAAAAAACACTATGTTTTTCTTGCGTTATACACATAACCAGGTCTAGATTGTGTATAAATATCATGTATATTATCTTTCGGCATACAAAACAATATTCAGGTATTTAGTTATATATGAAAGTGAGTTCTTTGGATATCATGCATTACAAGCAACACTGAGTTTTACCAAACAATATTATATTATTAATATATTATTAATTAATATAATAAGATATTATCTAGTAATAAAATTAGTTATTATGAATAGTATAAACTCACATATAAAAATATAAGGTTTATAATATGAATTACTTGCTTACTAATTAATTAGAAATGAAAATATATAACATTTTATTATAAAGGAAATAATATTATTTGTAGTTGTTTTATCTTAATAAATTAAATTAATTACAAATATTTTATGATATTAATGAAATACATATGTTATATATTACATAATATATTTTTTATATTCATCCATAGGGTTTTATAGGCATAAGACAAGAAAAACAATCCATCTTTATGCATAAAATCTTATATTTTTTCTAAAAGGGGAATTTTATTACCTTTTAATAGAGAACACATTTTAAATAAAATTTTTTACTCTTTTGAATTTATAAAATGAAAAAACAAAATTATTCGTTGATTTAGTGATATAAAAATTTACATTGGAAGCTTTTTTGTTATTTTTCGGAAAAGATTCATGGTTTAATAAAAAGTGAAAAAATACAGAATTTTAATTAAAAATACCATTTTCATCAAAGTAATTTTGAGTTTAAAAAATAATATTTGATTGTCTTCAAGGTATAATTAGAAAAAAAAATTATCATTTAATAAAATTTTGGTCACTGGAAAAAATTTCACATTGAATTTTGGTATGAAAAAAAGTCAATATTTTTGGATTTTTTTAACTTCAAAAACACATTTTCTATTTTCCTCCACAAGAATAAATTTAAATTAATTTGATCAAATTATGAGTTTGAAATTATTAAAAATGAATTTTATACTTTTAATAAGATGGTCTGAATCAATTCAATAGATCCCTTTTCTTTTTTTAAAATATGAATAGTATCTTTTGTAATTTTATATACCAAGGTTAAGGGTAAATTTGGTAATTAATGTCTAAAATAATATAATAAAATTGGAAAAATGCCAGAATATATTACAAAAATATATTGTATGAAGAAAATATAACCCTTCACACATAAGGATCTTAATTGAATAACTTAATGCACATTTCTCCATTAAAATGATTTAAGTATTGTTAAACTCAATGGGAGTGAAACAAATTCACACTGGGACTTTTAATATGTGAAATATTTTTAATATATGTATAATTCAATGATAGGATAAACTATAAATATTATTAAGAAATATAAAAGTTTTATCTACATAATTTAGTTTTTATTTTAAATTTTAGTGAATAAATAATTAAAATAAATAATTAAAAAATAATGATGTAGAAATTACACAATTAATGAAAAAATAAATTAAATGATATAATAGATGTTAAAAGAAATTTAATTTTACATAATAAAGGTATTAAATTAATGTAATTAGTGAATATAAAATGGTTGGGTGTATTAAGTGAATGGGTTAGAATTTATCTTATAGTATGTTTTTAATGCAATGTTATGAATAATGTTAAAATTGAATTTTATTATAGTTCACGAAAATAATATTTTATATCCTTCTCTATAAATAATAAATATATTAACTAATGACAAAGGGATGATATATGGTCAAAAATATCTTTATGTTTACATTTAGTGACCCATTTCAAATTTATATTAAAGTATTACATCTTTTTATTATTGAAAATATTGTTACCATGGCAAAAATTCATTTAGGTTTACTAAGGGTTAATCAAAATGATAATTTTTAACATTACATAAAAGACATATATTAATTTTATTATGAGGTTATTATTAACATAACCAATATTATCATTGAATATATGACATTTTGGGTGTTTTTAATTTATAATTTAATTATTATAAATTAATATTTCTAAGAGTTTTCAAAAGTGCACATCTCTTAACTTATAAAAGAGAACATATCCTTATCATTAATTAACATCTAAAAATAACATTTGATCAAAAAAATAATTCCCAAATCCCCCCAATTAATCCATATATTCATCATAGAGTACTTCTTTTTGGAATAAATCCTACCAATGAAGTCATATTTTGAAAATAAGAATAAGATACTCAAAGAAGAGGTGACGTTTTCAATGAACATTTTTGTTTTGTTTCTTCCTTGAACCCCCTAAATTAACAAAACTACAAATATGGGAATTAACAACGCTAAAAACGGTCTTTAACAGCGCTAAAGAAGCATTGTAAAGCTCGGCGATGATAAAGGGGGTACCCTTTATCATCGCATAATAAGATCTGATAAAAGGGGTACTTTATCAGCGCTAAAAAGCACTGATAAATGAAACTTTTATCACCACTAGACACACGCGGATAAAGGTAGACTTTATCAGCGCTAAAGGAAGGCTGATAAAACATCCCTTTATCAGCGCTAAAAGAGTGATGATAAATGAGTGTTTTATCAGCGCTCCTTTAGCGCAGATAAACTTATCCTTTATCAGAGATTTTTTAGAGATGATAAAGGTGTAGTTTATCAGATCTTTTTTAGAACTGATAAAAGCACGATTTATCAGTGCTTTTTTAGCACTGATAAATGCCAACTATGCTGCTACAAAAAAATATGCGACATCACACCTGAACACCTGCAAAACAAATCAGCATCTCAATAAGATAATTAAATCAAGTATACCCATACACAATTAACTCATAAATCATAATCTAAATAGACCAAGTATACCCATACACCATTAATGCATAATTCATAAGTTAATTAAGTATATAAATAATTCATTTCAGAATTTAATGGATTGGGGGTTATTCAAGGGTTTGGGTTGGATGTCCAAGGGGGGGGGGGGGTAGGGGGTGTCCGGGGGGCATTCAAGGTGGGTGGGCTGGTGTCCAAGTTGTTGGGGGCGGGCTTTACAGGGGGTGGGGGTGTCTAGAGGGGTGGGGGTGTCTAGGGGTGGATTGATGTACAAGGGGGTGGGGGCGGTCCGTGGGGTAGATTGGTGTCCGGGCGGGCTTTCGAGGGGGCGGGTTAGTGTCCAAGGTGTCGGGGGGGGGGCTTTACAGGGGTGGGGGGATGTCCAGAGGGGTGGGGGTGTCCATGGGGTGGATTGGTGTACAGGGGGTGGGGGATGCCTAGGGTTGGATTGGTGTCTGAGGGGGATTTCCCGGGGGTGAGTTGGTGTCCAAGGTGTCAGGGGGGGGGGGTGCATTATAGGGGGTGGGGGTGTCCAGATGAGTGGGGGGTGGATCGATGTCCAGGGGTGGGGGCGGTCCAAGGGTGAATTGGAGTCCGGGGGGGCTTTCCAAGGGGGTGGGATGGTGTCCAAGGTGTCGGGGGGCTTTAGAGGGGGTGGGGGTGTCCAGAGGGGTGGGGGTGCCTGGGGGGTGGATTGGTGTCCAGGGGGGTGGGGGCGGTCTAGGGGCTTGGTGGGTTTGACTCTTACACATCACCAAGGACCCTTGGATTGTTCTTATAAAAGATCAAGGTAATCTGACTGCGTTTGGTCATATTTTCATAGGTCAGTTGTTGTTTACAATTAAAACTGTGTCCATTTTAATCAAAAGAGAGACCCTTTGAGTTCTAGCGGCCACACTATGCCTCGGATTGAGGTGAGGTTGACACTTACATGTCACAAAGGACTCTTGGATCGTTATCTTAAAGGATAAAGACAATCTGAATGCGTTTGGTTGGATTTTCATAGGTCAGTTGTTGTTTTCAATTAAAATTTTGTCCATTTGAAACAAAAGAGAGAACCTTGGAGTTCTAGTAGCCTCACCGTGCCTCGGATTGAGGAAGGGATGACTCGTACACGTCATAAATGACAATTGGATTGTTCTCTTAAAGGATCAACATAATCAGAATGTGTTTGGTCGAATTTTCGTAGGTCAGTTGTTGTTTTCACTAAAAATCATGTCCATTATAAACAAAATAGGGACCCTTTGAGTGGTACCGGCCACTCCATGCCTCATATTGAGGTGAGGATGACTCGTCCATGACACCAATGTCCCTTAGATCGTTATTATAAAATATCAAGGAAATCCAAATGCGTTTGGTCGGATTTTCATAGGTCAGTAGTTGTTTTTAATTAAAATTGTGTCCATTTTAAACAAGAGAGACCCATTGAGTGATAGCAGTCACATAGTGCCTCGGATTGAGGCAGGGTTGACTCATACACATCACAAAGGACCCATGGATCATTCTCCTAATGGAACACCACAATCCGAATGCGTTTGGTCGAATTTCCATAGGCCAGTTGTTGTTTCCACTTAAAATTGTGTCCATTTTAAACAAAATAGAGACCCTTTGAGTGGTACTGGCCACAATGGTTCTCATATGGAGGCGGGGATGACTCTTACACGTCACCAAGGACCCTTGGATCGTTCTTATAAAATATCAAGTCAATCCGAATGTGTTTGTTTGGATTTTTGTAGGTCAGTTGTTGTTTTCAATTAATAGTATGTCGATTTTAAACAAGAGAGACCCTTTGAGTGATACCGGTCACACCGTGGCTCGGATTGATGCGTGGTTTACACATACACATAAAAAAAGAACCCATGGATCATTCTCCTAATGGATCAACACAATCCGAATGTATTTGGTCGAATTTCCGTAGGTCCGTTGTTGTTTTCACTTAAAATTGTGTCCATTTTAAACAAAATAGAGACCCTTTGAGTGGAACTAGACACACCGTGCCTCATATTGAGGCTATGTTTACTTGTACATGTCACCAAGGACCCTTGGATAGTTTTTATAAAAGATCATGCCAATATAAATGCGTTTGGTCAGATTTTCGTAGGTCAGTTGTTGTTTTAAATTAAATATGTGTCCATTTTAAACAAGAGAGACCCTTTGAGTGATATCCCTCACACCATGCCTCGGACTGATGAGAGGTTGACTCATACACGTCACAAAGGACCTTCGGATTGTTCTACTATAGGATCAACACAATCCAAACACTTTTGGTAGGATTTCCAGTGGTCCATTTTGTTTTCACTTAAAATTGTGTCCATTTTAAACAAAAGAGAGACCCTTTGAGTGGTACCGGCCACACCGTGCCTAGGATGGAGGCGGGGATAGATCTTACACATCACCAAGGACCCTTGGATCATTATTATAAAAGATAAATTCAATAAGAATGTGTTTGTTCATATTTTTGTTGGTCAGTTGTTGTTTTCAATTAAAATTGTGTCCATTTTAAACAAAAAAGAGACCCTTTGAGTGATAGTGGTCACACCGTGCCTCGGATTAAGGAAGGGTTGACTCTTACATGTCAAAAAGGATTCATGGATTTTTCTCCTAAAGTATCAACACAATATGAATGCATTTGTTGGGATTTCCGTTGGTAAGTTGTTGTTTGCACTTAAAATCGTGTCCATTTTAAACAAAACAGAGACCCTTTGTGTCATAGCAGTCACACTGTGCCTCGGATTGAGGCAGGGTTGACTCTTCAATGTCACAAAAGACCCGTGGATCATTCTCATAAAGGATCAACACAATCCGAATGTGTTTGGTCAGATTTCCATAGGTCAGTAGTTGTTTTCACTTAAAATTGTGTCCATTTAAAACAAAAGAGAGACCTTTTGAGTGGTACCGGCCACACCATGAATTGGATTGAGGATAATATGACTCGTACACATCACCAAAGACCCTTGGATCGTTCTTATAAAATATCAACTCAATACGAATGCATTTTGTCTGATTTTAATAGGTCAATTGTTGTTTTCAATTAAAATTGTGTTCATTTTAAACAAGAGAGACCCTTTGAGTTATAGCGGTCACACTATGACTTGGATTGAGGTGGAGTTGACTGTTAAATGTCACAAAGGACCCTTAGATCGTTCTTCTAAATGATAAACACAATCTGAATGTGTTTGGTCAAATTTTCGTAGGTCAGTTTTTGTTTTCACTTAACACCGTGTCCATTTTAAACAAAATAGAGACCATTTGCATTGTACCAGCCACACTGTGCCTCGTATTGAGGCATGGTTGACTCGTACACATCACCAAGGATACATGGATAGTTATTATAAAATATCAAGGATATCTAAATGTGTTTGGTTATATTTCCATATGTCAGTTGTTGTTTTCAATTAAAGTTGTGTCCATTTTAAACAAGAGAGACTCTTGGAGTGATAGCGGTCACATCATGACTCAGATTGAGGGGGGTGACTCAAACACATCAAAAAGGACCCGTGGATCATTCTACTAATGGATCAAGACAATACGAATGCATTTGGTCAAATTTTCATCGATCAGTTGTTGTTTTCAATTATAATTGTGTCCATTTGAAAGAAAAGTGAGACCCTTTGAGTGTTAGAAGCCACACCGTGCCTCGGATTGAAGCGGGGATGACTCTTACATGTCACAATGGACTAGTGGATCACTTTACTAACGAATCAACCTAATCCAAATGCATTTTGTCAAATTTCCGAAGGTCAGTTGTTTTTTTCACTTGAAATCGTGTCCATTTTAAACAAAATAGAGACCCTTTGATGTTATCGGCCACACCGTTCCTCAGATTGAGGCGGGGTTGACTTTTACACATCCCCAAGGACCCTTGGAACGTTCTTATAAAATATCAAGCCAATATTAATGCGTTTGGTCAGATTTTATTAGGTCAGTTGTTGTTTTAAATAAAAATTGTGTCCATTTTAAACAAAAGAGAGACCCTTTGAGTGATAGCAGTCACAAAATGCCTCTGATTGAGGCAAGAATGACTCTTACACGTCACAAAGGACTCTTGGATCATTCTCCTAAAGGATCAACACAATACGAATGCGTTTGGTTGGATTTACGTAGGTCATTTGTCGTTTTCACTTAAAATCTTGACCATTTTAAACAAAAGAGAGACACTTTGATTGATAGCGGCCACACCATGCCTCAGATTGAGGAGGGGATGGCTCATAACCATCTCCAAGGACCCTCTGATCATTCTCCTAAATGATCAATGCAATTCGAATGCGTTTGGTCGGATTTCCATCGGTCATTTGTTGTTTTCACTTAAAATTGGGTCCATTTTAAACAAAAGAGAGACCTTTTGAGTGGTAGCGGTCACACCATACCTTGGATTGAGGCGGGGTTGACTCTTACATGTCACCAAGGACCCGTGTATCATTCTCCTAAGGGATAAACAAAATCTGAATTCTTTAGGTCAGATTTCCACAGGTCAGTTGTTGTTTTTACTTAAAATCGTGTCCATTTTAAACAAAAGAGAGAACCTTTGAGTGATAGCGGTCACATCGTGCCTCTGATTGAGGCGGTGATGACTCTTACATGTCAAAAGGACCCGTGGATACTTATCATAAAGTATCAACACAATCCAAATGTGTTTGGTCCAATTTCCATAGGTCAGTTGTTGTTTTCACCTAAAATCGTGTCCATTTTAAACAAAAGAGATACCCTTTAAGTGGTACCAGCTACACCGTGCCCTAGATTGAGGCGGGGATGGCTCGTAAACATCACCAAGGACCCTTGGATCGTTCTTATAAATGATCTAGGAAATATGAATGCGTTTGGTCAGATTTCCGTTGGTCAGTTTTTGTTTTCGATTAAAATTGTGTCCATTTTAAAGAAAACAGGGACCCTTTGAGTGGTACCGGCCACACTGTACCTTGGATTTAGGCGGGGTTGAATCATACACATCAAAAAGGACATTTGGATCGTTCTCCTATAGTATCAACACAATCCAAATGCATTTGTTTGGATTTTCGTAGGTCAGTTGTTGTTTTAACATAAATTCGTGTCCATTTTAAACCAAAGAGAGACCCTTTGTGTGGTTCATCATTCTTGCATGTTGCTGGTGAATATCATCTGTTAAATTGGGAAAATTACTCATTTAAGAAAGGTTGTTTTATTTAATCACAATTAAAATTTTCCTACGAACATTTACATCCAAGAATTTTTCATTTTATATCCCCTTAACCCCTCTAAAAAATGACCACCAATTGTACATGTCCCCAAGTCAGATCTTCATTGTATTTGTGTACAATCTTCCATCAGGTATGTGGACCACTCTTTTCTAAACACATCTATATCGTCTTGTTATTATGAGTATTTTTTGGCAGTCATAGTAGTACTGCAAATATAAAAATAAAAAATAAATAACTTAAACGAACTAGTAGTTGTTTTTGAAAATACCTCTTTAGGGATGCTAGTTTGCTGATGAAAAATGATATCTTTCAAAAATTTACAAACATAATAACTGTAATCAATATTGTTTTTTTATTTTGGACACTGTAACAAAATTGATCATTAGGATAATAAGTAACTTGTGTTGAGATGTGTTTGGATTGTGAAATTTTATTATATATATCCTGATATTTGTCCAGACGTAGTAACTTGCTCGCCTCCCTATGCTTAACCCCTGTCCTCATTCCTTTTTTAGAAGATAATGATACACCACCCTATCATAACAGAATCCTCATTAAAAGATAATATAAATTATATTACTTGATTTTTAGACCTAAAACGTATGATTTAGTGTCTTACAGATACACAAACTCCATCATGTGTGGTCGGTTTGATTGATATCCTTGCATTGAATCCCGAAAATAAAACTTCCGCGTATCCATGTTCACTGCAATTAGCATCCAATGTTGCCTATAAATGGAATATGTAATAAAATAAGTGAAAATATAATTGATATGCTTTAATCATAGAGTATTACCCCTGCATGGTTGGTATTAGGAAAAGTCGGTCACCTGTAATCTTTCTTTCAAATGTTTTCTGCAAGTCGTTCACTATTGCATCCCTTTTTGATAGCTCTATTTTTGTTAGGTGTGTTGATGCGATATGAGGACTAACAAGTCTGAATATTGTCTCATGGAAAAATTCCTTCAACTTTTTTTCATAAATGCATATGTCGACAATATGAAATGCATTTAGTCAAAATTTTCACAGTAGATCAGCTTTTAGAAAATCAATTCATGGAAACATACCTCATATATACATTTACAACTATGAAGCCTAGCTAATAGTATTCAAGGATTTAATTTAAATTTTCAGAGAAAACAAAATCTTGACATTCATCTCTATATATAATCTCTTCGAAAAACACTAGTTGACTATTACCACCTTTTAGCTTCATATCCACATGATTCTTCCGTGCTAGTATATGTGGATAGAGAACAGGTGGTGTTATTGTGCTTTCAGTAGCTCCTTGGGATCGGTTGGTCGATCATTTAGATGGTTTTAAGCCGACTTTTGTCACCACCTTCCCTTTCTCCATCTATAACAAAAACATTTGGTTCAGACCCTTTTTTCATGAATTGTTAAGGGTTTATCTTGAAAAAATGGAAATAAATACCTCTTTGTCTGCATGTACTCTTACTAGTTGTGACAGCCATGTAATAAATTTCCCTATAGCCTTTTGGACCATATGAATATCATCATCATCATGTGGAATGGGTAGATCTGCATTTAGCTCATGAGCTATAGCACTCTTCACTTTTAGATGATCTTTCAGAAGTGGTCTATTATGCAGTGTGGCATCTGGGATATTGAAAACTGTAGCCCTTGATACATGGTGATAGGTGGGTGTTGACAGATATAAATCACAATCATTATCACCATGTAGAAGATCAGTACAGAAAAATTATCAGTGTTTTTCTGATTCACATTTCATGGGAACAATTATTATAATATTGATTACCACATCTAATACAATTCTTGGAGGAAAATGGCTCGCCTCAAAGCTGGTGGGGGTGGGGTGGGATGTTCACGCACTGGTTGTTCCTGAGTTGTGTCTTCCCTTTACTGCCCACCCATAAAAGTTGCTAATAACTCTCCCTGCCATTGAAATCGTTCATCAAGGGCTGCTATTTTTTCGCTCATTTGTTCCAATTTTTCATCTTTATCAACCATTTTTTTCTTCTTCTCAAAATATACTCAGGGTGTCACCCCAAACCCTGCACCTCTAACACAACCGTATTTTTCTGGCTGCTTCAAATCCGTCGATAATAGGTTTGTATCCACTACAGTAGTAGGTGATTCATGTGACTGTCGGATATAGGAAAATAACTAATTATTTTTATGTAATAACAATTTTAAACAAATCTTTTTATCGTTGTGTCATACATACACATATTTCCCATAATTTCTGTGTGTTCTCATCTACCGACTTCCCTTCTTTGTTCACACGTGCCTCCTTCCATAGCACATGGCGTGGGATAGAAGTGCATTTGGTGTTAGAGTCATCAATCTACATATAAACATATAAAGATAATTATGAGGTTGTTTATTGGAACCTAACAATATTACTATAAATTTAATATACTTCCCATTTTCTTTTCTAATGAATCTTACCCCATCCTTGCTTTACAATAGGGGTATGTGGGTTTTAATGCACGTTCATTATTTTTAGTACAGAGTTTCTGTTTAATAAATGAAATATTGACGATAAAAGTGATGAATACATGTATCCTCAAAAAACGTATTATCACCCAAAATGTACCTGAATCTTCTCATCCCCATGATGGCCAATAAATGCATCCTGTGCTTCTTGGGATATCAGGTGAGCGTAGACATTGGGTGGGTGCAGGTATATTTTACCTTTAGAATCATTCAGGTGGCATATTGTTAAAATTGTGCAAAAACCTCGATGAATAATTCCTCCAAGCCTTAGTACATAATTCTTATGTGAATCATCTACTATAAATGTACACTGCAAGAGATTGACAAGAGTAATACATTGTTTCATTATTTTATTTTCTAGTAAATTAAAGAAATAAATTCATAATTTTTCAGTAATTTCTTCACAAATCATAGCCTTCAGCCTAGACACAACATGGTGCCATGAATCTATGTCAATCAGCACACGTTGCCGAGTGACAACTCCAATGTAGCTGCTAAACATTGCCTTGTTGGCATTCACATGTTGGCCTTGTGCATTACATCTGACTTCAAATTTGTTTCCTTTCCTTTTCTCCTTAAGAATTTTGGCTAACACTGTCAAACTACGACACACCTATGTTTTCTTCGATGTCGGTCCTTCATTCCTGACCATTTCATTGATAACAACAACATCTATATGTTCATCTGGAATGGTATCAACGACATGTGCTGATGGTTGTTGGACCTCAACACTAGGAGCAGCAGGAGCCACAACAGGAGGAGGAGGAGCAGCCGTAGCAGGAGCAGCAGGATCCGTAGCAGGAGGAGCAGCAGGAGAAACAGGAGCCACAACCAGAGCAAAAGCAGCAACAACATGAGCCGCAGGAGCATCAGGAGCAGCAGCAGCTTGAGAGACTTGTGCAGCCTCAAGGTTAGGAGCACCAAAATGTACAGAAGTCATTATCTACAAAAGTGGTTGAACGGTTAATTCAGATTACAACAATTTAGTAATGATAAGATAATAACATGAGATAACAAGATCTATATTACAAACAAAATATAAACCGTTTACTAAACTCTATTTCTTTTTTTTAAAGGTTGAAGGGATTTGACACCTCCATCGACTATCCAAATCCTTTCATTGTGGTCTCCTCTAACATAGAAAACATCATCTGTATTGGGACTTCTCCGAAATGATTGTGACGTACCACTAAAAGGATTATCCTCAACTAAATTTTCATCGGAACCTTCATTAGTGTTGGATGATAATAGAACAATCGCCCACTTTTGGTTTGCGTGATCTGGAACATAAAAAACTTGTACCGCTTGTGATTCAATTATAAACTGTTCATCTTTTTACCCTTCTTTACTATAATCAACTTTCACAAATCCCCATTCATCTATTGTAACACAATTGTTGTTATCAATTTATTTTCATTGAAAAATCGGCAATTGGAATGTCGTATAATCTAACTCCCATATTAGTTTGATAATGCCAAAGTATGACATATTTTCATAAACCGAATTGCTTTCCTTACTACCAAAAACATGAATCGCTTCATCCACTAGTGTATCTCCACTATTTTGCATGGTACTTTCTTCATAATGTTCATCTGTATAGAATGTATAACCATTAATTACATAACCACTGTAAGATAATATATACACACATGGTCCAGTGGCTAGCCATCGAAGTCGTTCTGAAATTGAATTCAGATTTTCATCCAACTGCTTAAAGATATGGTCCTGAAGCCATCTGATAAACTAGTGATTATGTGTATCTGATAACCATTTCATAGACCTTGATGGATTCAACTGCCTAAGAATTTATTTTTGAGTTTCAATATATGGATAAACATCCCAACTATTATGAAAAACATAAATATGATCCTGCTTTTGATCTATAATACCGATTGTCACAAATTCTCTTCCCGAAATTCCCTCACCCCCAATGAGTCCAGTGTGATGAGATTTCAGGAGACCAATGATTTCTACATCTGATAGGTATTCAGCACAAAATTCAATGGCTTCCTCAACAATATTTCTCTCTACTATAAAACCCTCTGGATGACTTTGATTTTTGTCATACCCATTCAAAATATTCATATACGGTTCAACAGGATACATCCATCTACAGTGTACAGGACAAAAAAGTCGATTCTATCCCCCCAAGTGAATCATCAAATGAACCATCATATCAAAGAATGTTGGTGGGAAGAACATTTCTAATTCATATAATATGATGAAAATTTCTTTTTACATAGCTGGAAATTTCCACGGGTCTAAAACATTGCTACATATAGCTTTGAAAAAGAAACAATGTTTGGTTAATGTATGACGAACATTCTTGTGAAAAATGCAACATAAAGCTATAGGAATTAAGTGTTGCATCAAAACATGGAAATCATGTGATTTCAAACCTATTAACTTCAAATCATTCATTGTCACAATGTTCTTGATATTTTATGAGTAACCCTCTGGAACCATTACATCATTGAAGAAGTTGAAAAACTGATATCTCTCCACCCTAGAATTAGTACAAGCAGCTAGGGGAAGAAACATTCGATTTTCACTGTTCACGAGATCCAACTCTTCTCGCATTCCCATGACAACCATGTCTAACCTTTCCTTAATTCCATCTTTTGTTTTTATAGTGGCATTTAGAAATGTTCCAATAACACCGTCGCATACATTTTTTTCCACATTCATCACATCAAGAAAATGTCTAACGTACAAACAATTTCAGTATGGAAATTCAAAAAAATTGATCTCTTTTTCCAACTTATTTTCGTAAGGTTTTTCGAAAATGGTTTACCAAAAACAGTGTTCATATATTTTACTTTCTGTAACAGCTGATCACCTGTTAGTGGAGACGGTGTTGCGTGTTTTTCTGAACTTCCATTGAATGATGTCGTCCAAGATCGGTACATATGCCGACGAGGTTGAAATCTACGATGTCCTAGAAAAACAGATTTCGATGAATATTTCATCCGAATTTATTTTCTATCTTCTTCGAACATAGGACACCCTTGAGTTCCTTTATTTCTATAGCCCAGAAAATTTCCATAAGGAGGGAAATCATTTATTGTCCCACACAACATTGCTCTCAACGTGAAGTATTCACTTTTATAAGCATCATACAAAATTAGACCTGAGTCCCACAATAACTTCAAATCCTCGATCAAAGGAGCCAGATAAACATCAATATCGTTACCTGGTTGTTTTGGTCCTAATATTAGCATAGATAACATGATAAATTTCCGCTTCATGCATAACCAGGGTGGCAAGTTATAATTTACCAACATAACAGGCCATGTAATATGAGTTCTGGTTTAAAAACCAAAATAATTCACTCCATTAGTAGATAATGCAAGACATAGTATTCTATGCTCTTTTCCAAATTCAGGATACTCATGGTAAATTTTCTTCCATTGAGGAGAGTCGGACAGATGACATAATAACCCATCTTTATTTCTTTTATCTGAATTCCACGACAATTGTCTTGATATTCCTCCACTTCCATATAGACACATAAACCTTGGAATTATTGGAAAGTACTATACAACTTTCATAGGATTGGATTTATCTTTCTTGTATCGAGAAGCACCAAGCTTTTTGAATTTTGTAAGTGATGTGTTCTCCTTGAGAAACAATATACAGTATTTCATGCAGGCATTTATTCTTTCAGAAATCATTCCCATCGTGCGTAGCATTCATCTATCTTCATATGTCTGTCTTGGGATCTAATTATCTTTTGGGAGCATGTCATTCAAGAGAGTAAGTAGTTATGTAAAACTAAAATCACTCCATCTATTTCCAGATTTCAATTTATACAACTTCTGTATAGCTGACAATGTTTTATACTTAGTGCAAGAAACATACAATGGAGTCTTTGCACAACTCTTTAAATTCTAAAACAATTTTGGGCAATCACTAAGTTCATATTGAATTGTATTTGTCATTTCCTCAAGATGATCTTCATCATAATTGAAATCTGTAATCACATCCTCCATATGATATTCTTCGTTATCCATATTTGTATTCATATCTGACGATCCATAAAACGTAGTTTTATCCTATCTAGTATCTATATTCGCTTTTTCTCCATGTTTATTCCAACATTTATAACTCTGATATATTCCATGACATATCAAATGTTCTTCCAACTCATCTGGAGTATGTAGTCCAGAATAGCAACAACGGAAACACAAACGAAGGATTTGAGAAGGATCCCTTTCATGATCCTTTTCAAACCTGATGAACTCTTTCACTCCTTTCTGGTACTCTATTGTTAAACGATTAGCATCCATCAAATATTTATTAATCTTCATCCTATTTGAATCATAAATATTAGTATTTATGGTTCATATACACAAAACAAGACTTCCAAGTACATTATAAGAGAACCAAATCCAAATAAAAATAGTGATTAATAGAGCCTAACCATTAGTATTTATTTATCTTCATTAAATATAATTTCTTTAGATTCATTACAGTTTCCTCAAATCACCCCAGACCAAACACAAGAATAATCAAGAATGATACATCTACCACTCCTAGGTCTCTGACCTACATTCAATATCATCATGCCTAACTACCCATATATCCACACATACACATGTCACATACACATAAAAAAACCATATCCACATCAGAACCAATGTACCAATATGGATTTCAATCAGGTTAATCGACTCATGTGGTGGTGTGTAATTAATAATAAGAAAATATAATAAGTATATAGTCACACATAAATCTTAGTAACATATAGCAATATGGTATCTTAGTATTTACATATTTCCATTATCATATACATTCATAATCAGAAAGACGTAAGATATATAAAAACCGACTTAAATGAACAATTTATATAAAACTCTTATATAAATTAGTTGGAATGAACAAAATAGTTCTATAATCAATGTCATGTAATAAAAAAAAATTTATATCATAGTAACATGTATCAAACCCTATGGTATTTTAGTTTCTATTAATCTGATCCTCACACAACTCAATCAGTGATCTTGGCTCAATGTGTGAACACATCCCATGACTGAGGTCATCGGGGCTCAAATTCCCATTGGGGAAAAATTCATGTCATAGTATGTTTAAGTTAGTATTTTCATCATAAATATAGTTCCAGGAGATTATATCCTAACATTCTTATCAAAATTACCACTAAATACCCTGACTTCATATACATCAAATAAAATTATCAACCAAACATGGGAAAATCAATCAATACAAATAACTTAATTTATTACATTCAAATACCAAATCTTAGTTTTCAACATGAATTTTCATTTCAAAAACCAATCATAGGTTTTCAAAAAATCTATTCCCTTTTATAATCATATTATATTCTAGTCATTTTTTTTAAATCATTGCTAATTATTTTATAAAATATTCCCACTAAAATATATAGTTTCTCAATTCATTACATGACACAAAAAACAGCTAAGAAGGGGATTTATTTCAAAAATTAATGCCTCTAAAATCACAAATAAAATCCACTTTAATTAAAATCATATTAAATTATTTTTATAATTCATATTTAATAAATCAAGAAATAAATTTTAAATTGTGTGGAAGAAACATTGTGGAACCAGCTGCCTTTAATTAGTGATCAACCCAACTTAACACCCATAATGGGACTTCTCAATGAATAATGATGGTGTAGGAGATCAAGTAGTCTAACCTATATTCATGATTAATAAAAAAAATACTATATTCACTAAAAAGATGATGATATATCACTATATAAGGATGATATAGTAGGTGATAGAGGAATTCCAATCGATGAGAGATCCCCTTATTAGAGAGAAACCAAACGTATCCACTGGAACTTCTATCTGAGAAGAAGGGAGTTTGGAGGAGTTCGAATGACTCTTGTAAGACTTAAAGAATATAGATTTAAAATGAGAGTTTTTTAGGAGAAATAAATATAAAATGGGGATCATGGAATTTAAGACTATAAAAAAAGATTCCACATTGCAACCTCCCATGGACACGGTACATAAATGATTTAGAAAACCATACTGTGGTGTAGACTTCTTGTCATGAACTAGGCCAGGTTTCCATCCCACTTGACACATGACCCAACTCGTGGGAAGGTCCATAGGGAATTACCAAACCACAGGGTTGTAACTAGTCCCTAGGAATTGAGTAACACCTTTGGGAATGGGTTTTTCATGTAAAAACCATAAATATTACATAATAATAAAAAACCATATCATAACCAAATTTCAAAATATAATAGAACAAAAGATAACACTACAATAGGGGATAAGCATTTAACAATTTCAACCAAAACCAAAATAATAAAAAAAGGTAAGGAAACCAACAATACTACCAAGCGTCCATGAAACATGAGTGTCAACATCCCCATTCCAAAACCAATAACAGTCACCAAAAGGGGAACTACTAGGACATATATCCACCCTCACCACCAAGGGAACTGTGCCTTTAATTAGGTAAAACATAATAAGGTCTACATAATCTTGAGGGTGTATATAAGTTGTGAGCCAACATTCCTATTAGGAAACAACAAAAATATATTCCATGTAATGAAATTATGATAAACATTAACATGTTATTTCTTAAGAAAAGGGAATATACAATTTAAATAAAACATTATTTAAAATAAAAGAGAATTTAAACATGACAAGATAATGGTAAGAATAATATGAGCACTATAGAAAATCTCTAAGGTATTAGGGTTACTGGGTCCTAGGATCCTCGTACTCTTGGTGATCAGATCTCTTATACATGAAGGTCCTATTTGTTCCTCCAATCCCTATCACATCAATGTTTAGTTAGTTTTGTGATGTATATCATTATTAAGGAGACCAATCATCGGCCTGACTAATTCACCTATTATACTAGACCTAGTCTGTCCACCTAGATAACTAGGATTCCATTGTTCTCAATTCCACCCCCTATATAAAATTATATCTATTTTATACAATCACACTTCCAATAATAGAAACACACATGAAAAACAACCATTTACAATAGTCAAATCATTATCAAACCCTTACGCACAAAAAAATATAAAACATGTTTCCCACAACCCAGAAAATTTAAAAAATAATTTTAGAACCATATAAATCATATTAAACACCTAATATAATGTCAAATAATGGAACAAACTACCTATTTCTTGATATCTTCACAAAACCAGAATGAAACCACCAATTGAACTATGGAAAGGCCCTAAGGATGCAATTAAACACCATAACCATAAAAATTTAACCCAAATAAATGAGATTAAAGCCAACGTAGGTCAAAACCCTTTCTATAGAATAATAAACCAAGAGAGAAAAAATTAGTGTCAAAGAAAGGAGAATAAAAGAGAATATGAGATTCTTACTTATAGAATACTTGTAGATAAAAGGCCAAATCACCCTAAAAATAGAGCCCATGGGAAGAGAGAAAGGGAGGGAGTTTCACCTTGGTATAGAGGGTCAAATGGGAAGATTCACCGAATAGAGGACCACTACGAAAAAATTAAAATGAACATATAACCAATATTCCAAAGAACCCTTAATGCATATCCTCCAAGAACAACATACATCACCAAATGACACGTCTATATCACTAAGAAGATAGAAAATCCCAATAATGTCCAGAGACCTAGAATAGGTCACCCTACCATATAAATTTTCACTAAAATGGTGGGACATAAGATGGAAATATACTAAGAACACATCCCTTCACCCAAATAAGATACTAAAACCACTTACCAAGAAGAACCACTAAGAGCATAATTCAAAACCTAAGGAATGGTACACCCAAAACATACAAATGAATCCAAATAAAATAACACAATCAATATCAATCAATGATTCAACCAACAATAAGAACAATATTAAAAAAAAATTGGAAAACAAGCCTTAATGGGAGGTCTGGAAAACCGAAGAGGGCATTGCGGGTGGCGGAGATCCGAAAAACCAAAGAGGGCATTGCGGGCGGCAGAGGTCTGGCAATGACAAGTGAGGGCGGCAGAGGTCCAGAAACTAGAAGCGAGGGTGGGATAGGTCTGGAAAAATGAACTCAGTAAGAGGCAAAGGGGAGTTGCAGGCTTCCAGTACCGCGAGAGCTTTAGGCCACGGAAAAACGAGGTCACTGTGCGACTGACTTTATAAAAAAATGGACTAAGGTTTTATCATCGCTAACAAAGAGATGATAATGAATACCTTTATCAGCGCTAAAATTTTAGCGCTGATACCAAGATTCTTTATCAGTGCTTTTCTAGTGCTGATAACGGGTTGTTTTTTCAGCACTTCTTTAGCGCTCATAAACGTTACACTATATCAGCTCTAAAATTTTAGCGCTGATACAAGGTAACCTTTATCAGTAATTTTTCTTTGTGCTAATATAAGGGGGCACTTCCCTTGCCCATTTTTGTAGTAGTGTAATTTAATTTCACATTTATATAAATAAATATTTATTTTAAATATACTTATACAATTTTATATTCAAGATTCTACTAAATCATTCACATACATCCATCTAATGGGTTGCGAAATTATCTTTGGTGTGTACATAAAACTACCGCCTCACAGAACAATTATAGTTCATTTTTTGAGTATCACCTATCATGTGGAGAATTGTGATGGAATATATATTATGTATGATATATTTTATATTTATGAAATTATTTACTTCTAAAATTTTAATATCATAACTAACTTTTTCCACCTAATATTTTGGGAAATGATAATGTCCTTTGTGTCTACATATGGATTACCATATCCATGATCCAGCATGATTAATTTTTAACTATATATCATAAAGGTATAAATCAGGATTATTTTCATGAATATTTATTATGTATATAACATGAAAATTATTCTATAATTATAATATATCAAATACATTTCATTCATTTAATATGGAAAAATTAAAGTAGCGTTCATGAGTAAGTACGACCTACCATCCCCTTGAATATTGTATTTTATTTTCAATGACTATACATTATATATAACAATAATTAAAATAAAAATGAATATATATTATATTTTTTCATGGTTATCATTATGAAGTTGATTAAATCATGATATAGGTTTTAATAACAATAATAACAAGCCAAAACATATACGAATGTCAAAGTGGTTGTTACCTGAAATACAACTAAATCATTGGATTTTTTTAAGGGAAATATAAAGTAATTAGTAATTGATATGGGGAATGGTAATTAAGTTATATTAATAATATAAGTGGTTTTTAAAATTATGAAGATATTCAAGACATAAGGTTAGGTAAGGTAATTTTATTTTATTTTTTATTTCATTGAGATAGTTTCTATAATAATCACTCTCTTATTTTATGCGGTGTATATACTGAAATATGAAATATTATATCATCAATTTTATTTAGATAATGATATTAAAATACCCTATTGATTTTATTATTTTATGGGGTTTATGATTCAAATGTAACTCATGTGGTAAGAAGTTCATGTCTAATTTTTATTTCTATGGGTCACATGTCATATACACCACTTTATTCTTATATGTGGTTTATATACTTATAATGACTACATTTTATGAATATTATCATTAGTATTATGTTTATTTACATATAAATTTAATGGTATTACTTTCATGGGGTTTATAGATTAATATTTACCAAATAATTAATGCAATTCTGACTCCATTTTCCTTCTATGAGACACATGAAATGTTATGTTGCTATATTCTTTTAGGAGGTCTCTATACTTCCATATGAAAGGTTTTATCATGAATTTATTTCATTTAATGAAATTTTATACTTCATGTAATTTTGTTCTCTCTTCAGTCGAAAAAATATTTTATTTTAAAATAATGTTTTCTAAATTTGTTTTAAATCTGTTTTCCATGATGTAGTCAAATTTTTCAAGAAAATGAATTTTAGATATGTTTAAATTTTGATATTTTTAAATTTATTTGAAATTAAAAATATTTCATAAATGTTTTATGACTTAAGAATAATTTTCAAAGAAGAAATGTTATTATCCTCGTGAAATTTTTTATAAAGATATTTCAAAATTATAATTTATCTACGAAGACGAACATTGTCATATTTTATGCTTAATTGGGGTATGATAAAAGAATATCAATCATATTATTTGTTCAATGGTTTATGTTCATGGTGGAATGATATTTCTAAAACCTATTTATTTTCTATGTTTTATGTAATGATTGAATGATGTTTATGAAAAGCATTTCATTCCATTGGTTCAAATATGATGAATGATTTTTTGTAGCCCACATATTTATGATATTTATTAGGTAAGGGGTAAGACATATATATCCCTTGAATTAATTGTGTAAATATATATGTTTCATGAGGTAATTAATGGAATGTCAATGGGATTTATCTACAAAGGGAATATAGGGAATCCCAATACACTTTTGGAATATGTGGAAACATGATCAAGTTTAGAAAGATGGGGAAAGCTATTACACTATGGGATGAGGGGAAACTCTATCACTTATATGGAAAGGATTGTGACTGGGTATGGTCATGTGTCCCTCCTAATAGGTGTAGTAATCATGAAGTGGCCAGATAAGTTATATCTTTCTGTTTTGATATATAGGGAATGATACTACATATTTATGTTTATAACCAAACCTCATGTCTTACTCATATGTTATACTTTCATGGATTATTCTATTTATTTCCTTATGATTAATATCCTATAAAACACAAAAATTTACGGCATGATTACAATTTATGGTCATTTTTATAAATGGTATATTGTTTTATTTTCATGATCTGTTTATCATACCCTTATTATTAGGATTAAGTTTACATTTATCCAATGTTTACCCTTACTAAGCAGTTTATCTAACTAATTACTATTTTTCTTACATAGGATACGAAGAAATGTATCAATAATGATTTGTAAAATAGATTAATATATATGATAAAATAAGAGGGTCAAGATGTAGATGTGTTTTAAATAGTTTTTTAGGTTTCCTTGTGCCCAATGTTACTAAACTAATATGATATTTGGGCGTGTGTCTAAGTTTTGGAATGTTCCACAAAAATTAAATAATTTTAATGTACGTTAATAATTTTATTTTTATGGTTAGTATCATAGAAAATAATTAACCAAAATTTTGAAACTAGGATGTGAAAACATTATTTATATCCATTCTGATATTTCTAAGGACGTGTCTAGGGGTGTCTCTCAGAATAATTTTATGGTTGAGTTAGTGATGATTAAAATTTTATGAAATTTGGTAAAGGGTAGAGTGAGTGGTATCTTAGAATTACATCCCAATATAGATACTATTAGTGTATGTGGTTATAACATAGATTTATCTGGGGGTAGAATCTCTGAAATGGATTATTGGGTCTGACTCAAGTGTGACTTAGTACACGACAATGGGCCTTGATGCACAACTGGTTTGAAACGTTTGAGGAATTTTCTTGGGAAATTCCGAGACACTATACTAACAATCACAAACGATTTAAACATCTATTTTCTACGAATAATATAGGTCAATCATAAAGTTTCATATCTTATGGAAGGTTCTATAATTAATACATCCTATAAGTAAAATTTCATGATTATGTTACTTTTCAATATGATACTTATCTATCATATTATGCTTTCTTATTTTAATAAAATGATATAAATATAAGTAATTGGTTTAAAATTAAATTTAACAAAAAAAATTGTTGATAAGTAAAATACAATGATTACTAGAGAGAAATATAATGCTATTATGGATAATCAACTATCACGATATATGATTAATGATGTTATCATTGGTGTTATTCCAATGAATTCAAATAAGAAAGAAGATTGATATTTATAAATGTTCACTTAATAAGTAACATAGAGAAATGAATATATTTTTTATTGTATATCAATAATAAGCGAATAATAAGGTCGAGTAATTACTCAAATAGAGGGGATAATGTCATCTTGGTGGAAAAAATGGTCATTGAGTGATGAATTGTCATGGAGATAAATGACTCATCGGTGGGGAACATGGGAATTACCACACTCAATTTAATAAAATAAAAACATACTTTTAAACCCAGAATGGAAAATTTCCATGACAATCATTAATTTGGATGTATTAATGTATTTTGGTATTTTGGTTTTAGAATTATGAAAGGATAATTACGTATTATTGTTATGATTATGTTTCTCACTATGTATTTTCAGAAATTTGATGAATAGATCCAATAGAAAAGAACATCCATTTAATGGAAAGTTGATATTAATGGGAGACACAAGAATAAGCGAATTGTAAACCTTAATATTTTCCAAATGTAATGATAATTATGTGTCAATAAGAGACATGTTTGTTTTCAATTAGTGAATTGGATTGTACCGACTATCTTTTATATTAAAAACAATTTGTTGGAAAATAATTTTTTATATCAATTATGGAGATTTTAGTACTTTCGCAATTAATGAATATATCCAGTAAACATTAGAAGAAATAAACATGCATGTTTTCAAGACAGATGTATTGTAATTGAGGTAATTAATATGTTTTAAGCTAACATTGTAAAAATGTATTCCCATGTGTGGAATGTGAAAAACAAGGGATACATAGTGTTATATGGGTGATCATTGTTAATATGATTTTATAACTTTATTTCTAATTATTATTATTTTCATATTTTAAAAGGGTTATATGATTAACGATTAATGGATAGTTTATGTTAAAATTAGATTGAAGTTTGGGATATTAATGTAATATATCCCCACATGTGCATTTATTAATATTGGATAAAATGTGTTATCAATGTTTTGTTGTTTGTAACTTATGATAGATTGGATGGATTATCATAAATCTCATTATCTATTAGTTATTCAGTAATTAAAAATTCAACTTTAATTCGTGGAAAAACCGATGATGTGGAAATATATCATATCAGAACTAATGGGTGAGATTAAACTAAAATGAAGTAATTATATCTTCTCACCAAAATTATTCATATCCAGGGAAAGGATCATGAAATAAAAAATTATATCCTAGTAAAATATTTAATTATGAATCAAATATTCCCATATATTATCACATATTTATGGTTTTTTTGTCGTTCTCATTATCATAACTGTCTTCTCTATACTTCTTCAATGGAACATGATTGTTTGATTTCTATTTCATGTCCACATTATCATTTTCCACTTATTCTCTCCTATTTTCTAACCCATTTATGAGATACTCAGGTTGACCATTATTCTTTAGACTATCCCTTAATAGAAATATGTTTTAGTATTCATATAAATTATTTGGATTTATTTGAATGGAACTCCCAAGAATATGGCCTTGGATAACCCAATTAATATTGAGGGTAAAATTACTCTTGGGGGTGGTGTAGAATGCATCAACCAAATATTATTTGAAATAATTTATTTCAACATCAATAAAATATTTTTTTTTCATTTTAAACAATATTAAATATAGATTTTATTTTATGAAAAAAAAATTTCTAACTCTAATTATAAGAATCACTAAAAAGATAATTTTCTACACATAACACAAATATTATCATAAGCTATACAGAACACAATTATTGGCTTGTGTTACTCACCACTTAGAGTTAGTTTGATATCTATCATTACATGTAAGACTATGTTTTATCGAACAATAGTATAATATAAAAAAATTTAATTATTTAACATAATAATATATAACCTTGCCATAAAATTATTGGTTATAAGTATTGTTATATAACTTATATATATATTTTTTATATTTCAAAAATCAATTATAACTAATTAAATATATATATATATATATATATTGCCTTTAAAAAATAGTTTAATTTTTAGTCTTTCCCCAATAAAATAAATTCATTACAATTATTGTATTATAATAATTAAATATATATGTAATATATTTAATAATAAAATTAATATTCATTTTATACATTTTATTGGAATAATATATGAATAAAGACCATTTTTTGCATAAATCCCAAGTTTTTTTCAAAAGGAATCTTTTCCCACCGTTAAATGGAGAACCAATTTTAAATATAATATTTTATAATTTTATAATTTTTATATGAGAAAATAAACTTCCTCTTTTAAAAAGGGGTTTCATAATTTAATTTTTTATAATTCTTGTTATTTTCTTGATACGTTTCATGTTTTGAAGAATTGTGAAAATTTCTTAATTTCAATTGAAAACACCTCTTAATTGAAGTAATATATAGTGTATAATAATATATTTGATTTTTTTTCAATTATAATTACATAAATTTATTATGATTTAATCCAATATAAGTTATTTTATAAAAATTTCATTTAATTTGGGTATAAATACATGTCAATCATTTGAATGTTTTAACATTAAAGACTTGTTTTTTCATTCCATCAATAATGTTAATGCTTTTAATTAATATTATCAAATTATTTGTTTGGAATTATGACAAATGGATTTCATATTTGTAATTATAAGATCCAAATTTAGTAAATATTTCCCTTTTAGTTTTTAATAATATAAATTACAACTTTAGTAATTTGAAATACCACGATTAAGAGTGAATTAGGCAATTAAGGGTCAAAATAAAATAATAAGATTTATTAAACTTCCTAAACACGTTCCAAAATAAAATTTATGAATAAAAAAAGACCATTAACACATTTGGATCAAAAATGAATAATTTAATGGGAAATTTTTTATGAAAATGAGTTAAGAATTATTAAACTCAATGGGAGTGAAAAAAATATCACACTCTTACTTTTAATATATATAATATCATTCACATGGGGATAAATTGATGAATTTATTGATTATATATATTCTTTAGGAATCAAAATTTTTTATATGAACGATATAGTTTTGAAATTATTTTTAGTGAATAATTAATTATCATAAGTAATTACAAAATGATGATGTATACATTACCTAACTATTGAGAAATTCAATTAAATGTTATTATAAATATTATATGAAATAAAATATGACTGAATAATAGTTATATATAAATTTTATGGGTTAATAAGGAATTTTTAGAGTGTTTTAAGTGAATTTGTTTGAATTATGGTTTTTGTATGAATTTCCTTGAAGTTATTGTTATGAATAGTTTCAAAATCGACCATTATGATATTTTATGAAAATAATATTTTATTAAATAACATATAAATCATAAAAATATTAAATAATACAAGGTTATGATATATGGTCACATCTATCCTAAATTTTCTAATTATAGTCCAAAAGACAAATTACATGTAAAAATTGATCTCTATTAATAGTAAAAACTTTGTTAACATAGTTAAAATTAAAATTGGTTAAATGAGGGTTAATAGAAAATATACAGTTTTAAAATTACATAAAAACATTATAAAATTTATTGGATTATTATATCACAAACTTATATCATCTTTTATTCTAATATATGCCATTTTGGAGGTATTTTTATTTATATTTAATTTATTGTGACTTACTATTTTGAGAGTTTCAAAAAGATTCTCTCACATATCTTATAAATCGAAACGTATCCTTCACTTTCATTCACACTTAAAAGGACATCTATATCATAAATCCTCTTTACATTTCTACACCGAACATCATTTTATTCATCTTATATTCCTTTAATTGGTGAAGGTTACAACCAATGCAGTCCTTTTGTGAAAATAAAAAGGACATACCCTAAGAAGATGTAACATTCATCAATGAACTTTTTTATTTTATTTCTTCATAGAACCTCATTTATTATTTATATTTCATGTTTATGTAATAACATCAGTATATAAATACAATTAAATATTTTTATATTAATTTATAGTCCTAAAAGTTAAAAAAAATATATCTAATGGGTTATGAACTTATCATTCATTGTGTATGTCAGACTACCATCTCGCAAAAAAATAGTTCCTCATATTTCGTATTCCACCTATATTTATGGGAGTTATGATGTAAACTAATAATTTAATGATATATATTAAATTCATGAAATTATGATTCTTCATGAATGATAATGAAATATTTTCTTTTTCACCAACTAATCATTTTGTGAAAGGATAACGTTGCTTGGGAATATATATGGAATTCCAAATCCATGATTGGGATGTGATCTATTTTTATCTATATATTACATTGGAATTTATTCTGATAAATTATTTTAATATATATGATTTATATGACGTGAAAATGATTGTTAACTATAATATATCATATAATTTTCATTCATTTAATATTGAAATAAAATGAATTCAATGTTCATGAATACATATGATCTACCATCTCCAAGAACGGTATATTTAATTTTCTATTTAAATCATTTCTAGATAACCATAACTACCTATACAATGAATATATATTATATTTTACTAATGGTTATCATTCTTTAGATAATGAAATCATGACTTGTGCATGAGGTCCAATAAATACAAGCCAAAACATGTCTGAGAAACAAAGTTGTTGTTACCTGAAACATAACTTAAAAATGGAATTGCAAATATGAGGGTAATATAAACTCATAATTATTTCATATATGGTATTTTAATAAAAATATTTTTATTATAAACTAGTACATCACTCGTGCATACGCACAACGCTGTAATTCAAATCTAATTTTCAAAAGTCTTAATAATTTGAGTAGTTAATAATGAAAATTACATAAAATATGATAAACATACAGCTTTAGTGATAGATATTAATGAGAAGAAATGAAAAATAATGACATGTAGTTGAATATATATATGAAAATGAAAGAAAAGGAAATAACATGATGTAAAAAAATACAAAAAAACATGACGTATCATTAAGAATTCAATGTGGTGTCTTTAAAAGGTATTGTAGTAGGGAGTTCATATTTTTAATATGTGATCGTCATACGTAAAGGTAACTTTATGATTGGAGAGGACGATGGAATTTGAAAGGGAAAAAATAAATGAGTTAAATATATAAATGAAGTGATTAATAGTGGCCTTAGAACTATATTGGAGGAGCGGGGGAGGTAGAGGAAGAGGTGGAAGAGGTGGAGCCAAAGTCGAAGTCTAATGCTGAGGAGTCGGAGGCCGATTAGGAGGATGCACAAGGGGAGGGGAATTATCAGTATAACATTCAATTCTTAGATTTTAAGGACCACTCATTAAAAATCTATTTTTTATAGAATATTACTCAAGATAGAAATAAGATTTCATAAAGTACATAGAAGAATTTAAAAAAAGAATAAAAATAAAGTAATCTATAACTATTTCAAAGATTAACAAATTCTGAACCACTTATTATGAATCAAAAACATTCTATAGACTAAAGCAGAACTGGACTAATAAAATAACATAAAGAATTACTATAGTAAAGGCTTCATTCCTCCAATAGTATACAACTTGTTACCTTTTCATAAGATTAATCCACTGTAATTCATTTCTCAAATCCACATCAATGAGTACTTCAATGCTCAGCTATTGAGTTTTGTCCCTCGCACAAACCATCTAGAGAATCAATAAAAAAATTTATACAAAGAATTAAATGTGCACAAGAATGCATCATCTTCATGATGGGATACATTACACTTTGGGATGCTATTTGAACCACTGGCTCTGGTTATAAGAATTCATGACCAGCTCCCAGTTCATGACCTTTAATGCAGGAGTGTCGTAATCTAAAAATGAAATCAGTGATATTAAGTAATGAAATGATGTTATTGATATGTTTAATGAATATAAAAATGATGATTCATTGGATAATGACTTGTTAACAGATGAACACTTTAATGGAAATATATATGCGAAAGAATGATTAGTGCATTTCCTAGGATTTATTTTCACCTGGAACGTTCCATTGATTTCATCCCATCCAAGGGAATTTTATTCAAAAAGAACAATAAAATCAACATGCAGAAATATGTTTTATTGGAAACATACTTGAGATCTCATAAATTGGGAAACTTGTTTTACTAAGAAAAAAAATGTGTCAAATCCTAGAATGGTAAATATGTTCAGATGGAAAAAAATTGAGAAATCATAATGTGGGAAAACTAAACTATTGTAAACTAACATTACTTACAGATTGCATAAAATGTGTTTCCAAATTGGACAAGTACCACAAGGCAACCCTTTAGTCATATTTGTCTGTTTTTTTCTTGATGTTATCCTTGCTGAAATTCATTTCTTGGAGGTTTGATGGGTTTGATTATATATCTTCGTTCATCTTGTATAAAAACATTGAGTCATGAAGTAGATGGTAAAAGTGGGTCACATAGTTTATTAATAAATCAGATGTTGAATATCACTTTTAATAGTAGTTCGAAAAAATATAAATAATCCAACCAAAAAACAAGAATGCTAGCCCCAACATTATTGAATTACATGTCACTCTTAAATGACCCGACTCAAAATCAAACGATTCGCATGATCACTTTTGTGTCAAGCCATATTTGAAGTGAGAACTTAATGTGGTGAGGTGAATATTGAGAAGAATACCATGTCGGGGTAAAACCAATTCAAGGAGAACATGAAGGGAAATCTTAGAGGTACATGGGGCCTGTCATCGATTCCATTTCCGGCCTTCCACATTAATGTTCTACATTCAGGGACTGGAATGGAAGTTTTAATGAGTGCCAAAGGCGTGAACATGTAATACATATGTACTGAAGAGAAGATATCTACATTGAAAATAATAACATAGTAAATACTCAAAGTTGGAAATAGAAAATTAAACATGAATAGAATTAGTATAATTGTATAGAATAAAATATGTACCTATTTGAAAAAAATATGAATAAATTAGAACAGAATATGAAGCTATCAAAAAAATATGAATCTCTAAAAAAAACATACTAACCATTCCAACAGTACTAAAACACCTCACTCATGGTATACTCCATGTTTTTTTGAAGCCTAGATAGATTAGAATTCATTCTACGACTGATCCCATGCACAAAACATCCAAATAACCCATAATTTCTTAAAAAACCAACCCCTCCCTTACACACATGAAGATTTCATACTATAATTGAAGCCTTATGCATAACAAAATGATACCATCCACAATAAAACATGAGATAGAGCTTCACTAAGTTCATTAATAAATATGTCCAGGATAAACAAAATACGTGCTTCAAAAGAGAAGTTGGGAAGAAAATGAAGAAACTCATAGAGCTTCATACATAAGTGATATTATGAACAGACATGTTCTTGGAAAACATGGTATACCCAGGATAAGAAGTAGAGGTGCCCAGGTTTGAAGAAGAGGTATATCCTACCTATGATATAGAATCATGAAAAATAGGAAATTGGAGTCATCCAGAGTTTTGACATGGATCCGTAAGATTGCAGGAGTCAGCGATTTTCCCTTATTTTCCTGCTACAAACCTAAAACCACGGTCCAAAATTCTGTCCAAAACCTGTTGATTTGCAATGAATAGATGTAAAATGTTAACAAATTTCCAGACATAAAATACTATTCAATAGTTACAGGAAAATTTTTATTTGGAAACAATTTATTCCAAACAGAATACTTGGTATATGTTGTCTGTCCTCCCACCAAGCACCCCCCTGTCCAGCCCCTCCATGCATTGCAGCCCTCACCTCTCCATATTCTCCTCACCCCGTCCCAACCCCTCCCTGTATTCCAGCCCTCACCTCTCTATCTTCCCCCCCGGGCCAGCCCCTCCCCTCAACCCTGCCCTGCTGATCCCCCTGCCAATCACATCCCCCGCTTCCAAGCCCATTTTCCCCCTACCCAGATGGTGTCCTCATCCCTTTACTTCACCAACTCCTACCCCCATGCCCAGCTCTACCCCTACCCTCCCCTCCCCATTCATCTACTTTTATTCTCTCCCCTTCCCAGTCCCTCCTCCCCCACCCCCACCCTACCTATCTTTTCATCCCCCACCCCAATTTCATAGGAATTTCTCATAAACCCTACCCAGCTCTACCCCTGCCCTTCCCCCTCATCTGGTTTTCTCCCATCCCATCCCAGCACCTCCCCCTCCCACCTCAGCCTCCCCCCTGCACAACACCTTCCCCCCACCACTCCCCCTTCTGTCCAACCTCTTCCAAGTTATTATGAATTGGATAAATATATTATTTATTTCCCAGATTCTGCATATCAGTCTAATTGGTCCTCTATCATATATTTTGGAGGGGTAATGGTTGGGTTTGGATAAATAGATAATCAAACAGAAAGTAATACATGATTTATCATTTTTTTCAAGGAGTTATTTATCAGAGAGAATGAAATATTTCAATATTTCCATACATCATAAGTTGGAATAAGTGATTTTATTAGGGATGTAAACAGACAGAATATATACTAAAAAATGAACAACATTTAAAAAGTTTAACTAAAAAAGGACATATTTTATTGTCATGCATTCATGTTTAAGGGGTAAGCATACATGTACCTTCTATTTGTAACTTTCTTCATTGTACATAATACATATATTCTCAAAAAATTTGACATGTTTCGTTCAACACAACCTGTGAAATGAATGATGGAAACAAATGAGAAATCAACATGTTTAATGTATATCATTTTTTAACCGATATGTTAAGAATGTGAAAATATAGGTAATCCACAACATGTGACGGCCGATAAGATTGAAGGCTGGTTGAATTACATGGGAAGCCTACCCATTCTTCAATAGGTGCATGGGGTGCTATACAGGAGCTGGTCGACCATGCCAAGCCTATGCTTTGTTCAAAAATGAAACCCCAAGAAGAAATCAATGGACTTCCACAAAGCTGTTAAATTGTTAATAAACAAATAGAAGGAATTCCAGTGGTGAAATCAGCCTAGGAAAGAGGGTTTAAATACCTACCATCAAACAAATGGGGCTGCAAGTCCAGGATAGCATCAAGTCCTCAAATCAGATGACTGAAAAGGGTGAAAAATCCACTATCCATCGCAAGGAATCTAAGATATCTAGAAAACCATAAAAAAATGAATTCATGTAACACATTATCATTAAGGTTAAACCTCAGAATTCATGGAAGTCAAGAATAAATCGAGTTCATAGAAAAACCCGTAAAGCCCTACGGGACCTATTAGCACAAGTACACATTTCATATCCATTGACTCACAGCCTAGAAGGTTGATAATCCTTTGTGATTTAAGCCACATGATAAAAAAACAACACCCTTATCCAGTAATGACATGTTATATACAGAATAGACCCAAGGCATAGAACGCAGTCCCCAAAGCTCTAGAAAAAATCTTCTCTAAGTGATTAAAGAATTCATTCCCATGGAATATCATTGTAGTTGAAAAAATTTCTTTTCGTACCGATATTAAGTAATTTTACAAAAGTATGTCATTGAGAAAAAATTGAGAAAAACTGTTGTGAATGAAATCCATTAAAAAAATAGCCATCATGCAGTGCGTTGAAAATTGGCAACACTGCAACCCATATCCTTGATGTTGTCAGCATAGTGTTTTAGTAGTGAATAATGGTGACAAAAAAACCGTCTAAAGTACAACAAAACGTCCAGTAATGAATAAAGGAAATCATAATGTACAATAAAATTTCCAGCAATAAAGAAGCGTAACATAATTAAACAAAATCTAAAAAAAAGCATCCACCATGAAAACCGTCCAACAATAGAAGAAAACCTTCAACCATGAAAATCATCCTGCATGAATAACCATTCAAGAAAAGATTATTCAAAGATAACATTTGATTTCAACATGAAAAAATATTATTTAATGGAAAGAAAATACTTTTTCCATCAGCATTACTGAATATTTTAATTATAAATATAATTACTACATTAGTAAGTAACATTATAAGGAGACATATCAGTGGATCAATATTTTGAAACAGGGAATTTGAAATTAAGAGATTGCAGAAATTGTTTTTCCAAAATGCATACATTTCGTATGACAAACCCTTAGTCTACTTTGTCTGTTTTTGTTTTTATGTTTTCCATTATTTGAATCTAAACGGCACTGTCATCTGTTGATGGTGGTGTGGAGTCACCAGACATTGACACATTCTTCTTGACTCCATCCTAATTATCATAGTTAGTCATCATATTTCTCAGCAAGTGAAAGTAAATATTAACCGAACAAAAATTCAATGATCCACTACCTGATTGAAAACCTTTATAACAATAAAGAAAAAAACGAAACCTATTTTATGTAAGGTGAAATTCATTTACCTGAACTGTTGAAATAATTAAAGATGATGTTACACCTCCTGATTGAGGATTTGTAGTGGGTTGAAATGATTCAACAGTCTGATGATCCTACAATGAAACGTTAACATCAATAGTTCAGAATGACGTTAATTATGGATTAAAAAAAGAATTAATAGAAATGAAAATATTTTACCTAATTCAGTTCAATCTCACTACATACTCTAGTAAAGTCAATTCTCTGATCATATTTCACAAAAATTACAATAGGATTAATGATTTGCAGGTTTAAAACATAAATGAAATTTGGAGTAGATATTAGCCATTACATGATTTTATGCAAAGCTATCATTGAATTTTCTGATGTAGTTTTCATTGTAGCTAATGAAAATGACCTGGTATGTGTTTTGTTCTATTGAACGATGATGATTTTGAATATTGAAATTTGATATTTCAATTGATAAGACGAATGTCATTGATTTGAAAATGTTAAGTTTAGGTGGAAATCCATATTTGTTATAGTCCTGATGATCAAATTATGATACAATATTCAATACTAGGAATAATAATTTCGAAATGTATTGACATGATATATAGAGTTGGTTTTACCTGTATTCGTGCAGCTCTCATGTCAGCAGCTGTCTTTTGTATGAATTGCATGAATTGTTTTGTTAAACAAAACTATTGAAAAGTAGTCTGTATTATCAGTAACCTTATGTTGCACTCTAAATATGTTTAATATGAAATGATGACCGCACTGTTAGTACCAATAATAATTTTAATTTATTAGTTCACAAGGAATTTTTGTTGATAAATTTAATAATTTAAACGATAATAACATGGTAGTAGTCCTATGAGGAGATACTTTACAATTTTGGCACCAAATTCTGTCATCTAAAAGTTGTACTTTCTTCTTACAATAAATGCATGACTCATAAAACCAACTGAAGGTTCTTTGAATTTTTTTTACATAAAGTACGCATCGTGTAGGCTCTAAAAGATTGAGTGTGAAATAATATACTAATTATGTGATGACATAATTGAAAAACTGAAAATACTGAATATTGAATTGTCAACATTAATATCACTTATTGTTACCTATGAATAGTTTTTGACATCTGAAATAGTTTATTTGTTGCTCCAATATGGTACATCCGTAGAAGGGTTGCCAGTTGTTGGTGGTGAAGTATTGAACTATGATTCAACCGCCAACCCAAACCTGTAAAATATACAATAATAGATTTTTTTGAAAAAAAATATTTACAACCATTTTGTATTAGATTTTAGATATAAAATGGAGAAAATGTAAATATACTGAATTTAGATTAGTTCAAAAGTCACCTTCTTCTGAAGCTGTTTACTTCTGGAATATCTAGGTTGTACAGAATTTTTGTTGCATTAACAGTAGTAGTCACAATAAAAGTTGATGTAAGAAGTTGGAAACTATTGAAATGATTTTAACTAGTTGTACTTACAAAGCAACCTCAGAAAAATAGATTTACAAAGAAGTGAAAATAAATAATGTCGTTAGAAACAATACTTCTTAGTTTCTTCACTCGTACAGGTTGTAATATAAAAATGGATGACGAGTCTATTTTTTTCCAAATAACTTGTCATTTCATTCACAAAGTCTCGCCATAAACTACAGGTAAGTTGCATTCCTCTTTAGGGAAATAAAGTAATATCAAGGAATAATTTTTTTTGATGCATTGTAATATAATAATAGTAGGAAATTAATCACTTTTCATCCTATAGAATTATCTACATCTATATGTTGGAATTTTCCATAGATTGCACAGGATGAGTTTAACGTAGATGTCCAATAATTTCTATAAAATAGATAACCAAAATAACTTTAGTTAGAAATAGGTAAGGACGATAAAGATATTATTGTTTACGTAACTTTATTGAAGTCAACAACATAGAATAGTCAGAAACAGTTAATGAAATATACATATTAAATGTTCCTCTGGATTCCTCCTTTGAATAATCGCATGATATGAGGTAAAGTAAAAACTAAAAAATGGTATGTTTGCATCACATGGTCAAATAAATGTCGTGGATGTAAACATGATTCTGTAGGAATGTCTACATCCCAAGTATTTTCCTTGGTTTGTAGCTATTTGGAAGTTTTGTATCATGTATCACATTCCTTTACGCAAATAATGTTGGTACTTTGAGATAAGCTGACGGTTACCTATTGTACATTGAATCTTAGTTCCCTAAATAATGTATATTGAAAAGTAAGTTAGTATGTAAAGAAAATTGATGATATAGTACAGATAGATACAACGTGTGAAAATGTTGAAAGTCGTACAGAACATAACAGAACAATATAAAAATAAATAAACATTTGTGAATGTAACGTAAACTTACATATTTGTCGCATAGTATTAGATCAATCAAGAAGACCTCATTGAAAGATCTGGGGGTTGAATTGCACCACATGTTCAGAAAACGAACATCAATCCATAGATTCTCATCGTCCTCTGGTGCAATCTCATTCGATAGGTTTATTGATCACGACATTGTTATTCTCTGTACTGTTACAAATAAAATTGAAAATATAAACATAGTAAGCACGTAAAGAATTCATTGAAGTACACATCATGCATAGGCAATAAATCGTAAAATATAAATTGATTATTTTAAATGATACCTATGAAGGGTTATGAATTATTTCTTTATAAACAATATTATGTGGGAACCCAGTAGATGTGTTAGTGTTTTCCTATATTAAAATTTTCAACCCATTTGGTGATGTAACCCTAGATACTGCAACATACAATTGACCATGTGAGAAGACAGGATTGCGAAGATATAACCCAACAGAAGACAATGATTGGCCTTGACTTTTAGTAATAGTCATTGCATATGAAACTGTTAAAGGATATTTTATTCTCTATAATTTGAAAGGATGCCTATCATCAGAGTGTGTCATAGTTAATCATGGAATGAATGCAGAATACCCCATATTACAGCCACTCAATATTTTTATTCCAGTCACATGATCACCTAAATGTGTAACAATCATACGTGTGCTGTTACATAAACCAACAGATTGATCAACATTTCTATGTAGCATAATAGGAACACCAATCTGTAGTGTAAATTTGTTGGTATCCAACCCAAGGACATTGATTCCATTCAACATTTCAGAGGTGTATATGTTTTCTGCCCTATCTGTATCAAAAATGGAATTGCAAACAAAATATGAGCTGAAGTAATCTCTCTTATTAGAGTCAGTGAGAGACAACATGTAATCGTTTACTTGCTGAAAAACATCACGGGTTGGAGAAAAAACTGCATGGTCTTTCAAATAGGAGACATCACCATAATTGGTAGTCAAATTAGGATATGTATGGTCAATTATTTCAGCCATAGAATTTTCGGAGTTGGTAAGTAGATACATAGAAGTAATTTTTATGACTGCTTCACCATCATTTGGTTCTCCAACTCTACCTTCTCCTATTACCATGGTCCATCTTGCAAACTCTTGGATAGCCTCTCGATTATTTGTAGATGCATCCGAATACAATCTCATGTTCCTTTTTAGAGTTAAGACCTGACAGGGTTTCCACAGATATTAAGACTTAATACTTGAAAATACAATGTCACTCTTATTACCACCGGGTATTACCAGTAGTATTTGCCTAAAATCACCCCCGATACAACTGTTAGACCACCGAAAGGAAAATTTTGAGCATTAACATTTCTTACTCTCATTATATCTCTTAGAGTATGGTCGAGAGATTCAAACCAGTACTTATGAACCATAGACGCCTCATCCCAAATAATAAGTTTTGTCAAGTGTAGATGTACTGCAAGATGAATACTTTGCTGAATATTGCAAACTGACTTCTTAGTAATAAGGATTGGAATATGAAATTTAGAATGTGCAGTTCGTCCCCCCAGAAGCAGTAATGATTCTATTCCACTCGAAGAAACTGCCAGAACAATAGATCCCTCTGACCTCAGCAAAGCTGTTAGCATATTCCAAATGAATGTTTTACTTGTGCCTCCATATCCATGTAAAAAAAATAAACCTCCATAATTGGAAGACAACACAGACATAATGACATCCATCACATGTTTTTGTTCACGGGTAAGAATATTATGTTTAGTTCTGTATTCATTTTGAAGTAACTCCCTATTGTAATGAAACTCTTCTGCAACTAAACGATTTGGACGACTATCAATTGCAGAATCTGAAAGTGGAATAGGAGGATAAAATTGAAGAGAAGTACCATTTCTCTATAAAATCTGTTCAATTTCAAGAAGAGCATACATATGACTCTAATGATATTTAAATATCAAATCTAAAAAAATGATTCATATAGTTTCAGATAACAATACTCTAAATAATAGTATAATATATAATAATTCGATAGACAGCTGAGGAGTCATTTAATTTTATGACAATATGAATTTATTATATTGAGAGTATTTATGTTAATCAGTGAATATAAATAAACAACATTTTGGTTTTTAAAATTTTATGACAAACATACAGATATACCTGGAATTTGTAGCCTTTGTATTTTCCAATACAGAACATCTTTACTAAGAAATTCATGAGTTTCATGCCATACGATGTCTGGATGAGATATGTTATTTGAAAATAACATTCTTGCGAACAACCTCCGTAAAGAATGTCCCATTACACTAAATGACATCTCTTTTAGAGCTTCAATAAATTCAACATCTTCTGCCAGTAGTCCAAAAGCATAACATGCCTCTCTAAATGTTCCATGAGTAATACCGTTCACTGTTCTGGTATAATCATATGAAGTCGCTACTTTTATTTTTGTTAGAAGTAAAAACAAGTAAAAAACCTCTCCAGTTTTTGGAGGGACATAGTACAATCTACCAATACTAAATCGTTATTTTCTCGGATTCCATTTTTTGTCATTGTAGTGAAAAAAAATCTAGTTGGATACTCTTCAAAACTAAGACATATACCTTCTGGGTGAGTATGATTTTCATTAAACCATTCAGTGAACATTTATTCATTAATAGTTCCATGATTGCGGAAATATTCAATATTATCATTGTCGTTATGAGTAACTATATGTTGTCCTGGAAAATGGAAACATAACCTCTCAAAAGGTGGATATTTGTAGTGGATATCAAAAGAAAATATTCTCCATGAAGCCTCAGAAGGAGTTATGTACCAGCAGTCATAGTACATCTTTATCTCATCCACATTGTTTTCTGGACAGTCACTATTGTTGCTCTCATAGTGTACTGTTGTAACACAATCATTCCCATTACTAATATATTTGAAGAGGTACTTAATAGAAGATGATTGATTGCAAACCTCTATATTATGATGACCCTGATACTTTAAAAGAAAAAATGGTTTGTATGCTACCACAAACCAGTTATCCAAAGGAACACCATTTCTAACAACCGTACGTCCATCATCTCTTCTACGATATACCACATAACAATCCCCATTAACTGGTGTGTGTGTGAAAAATTTCTTTGGATAAAATTTGGTACATTTTCCATTTCACATACAAGGGGGGGGAACGGTTGGCATCACCGCAAGGGCCGTGCATCATGAGGTTTGTAATAGCTTCATACTTCTTTGGGTATGCACAGTGATTTGGAATTTCTGCACAAACTATTTTGTTCACATCTGCAGGAGTGTTAACCTTGTTTTCATGGCAGAGAAATAATAGGATATGGACATGAGGCAAGCCACATTTTTTAAACTCCACGGTTCGAACAACTACATGGGAAAAATAGTGATATAGAACATTAATAAAAAAATGTAATGTAAGAAATGAATTAAAAATATATAAATATTAATTATATAGAAGTTACCTGCTCCTGATTTTCCAAATAAACATCACTCTCTTAAATCTTTCATAAGACGATCAACCTTAATTTTTAATATTTGAGATAATATCTGAGGGAAATCAATTGGACGAATATTGTTATTCATAGAAAATCGAGTTATTTTAGGCCACATTGGGTTACATGTGAATGTTAGAAATAGATCTGGATACCCTGACCAATTAAAAATAGACATTTCATCCGGGTAATTCTGAATCATATACATGGGTCCACCAATAAATGTTGAAGGTTAGATGATATGCTTGCCACAGGATAAGCCTTCACGGTCACCTCGCATATATGCATCTTGTAATCCATTGTATAATTCTACCCTCAACCTTTTTTGATGGAATCGAATGAAAGATAATCTTTGGGACTCAATCATTGTATAAGAATCAACAATAAAATGTTGCAACAATCTTCTACAATGTTATAATATTGAGCCATTCTATTGAAGAAATTGCAAGTGAAAGGAGAAGTAACCTCTCATTGTTACCTTCTTGAGTGCAGTACTTGTTGTGAATGGAGTAACTCGGTGCAATATATTGTCTACATTTCCATCCTGACCTCATGTAATTTCAAGGTGTATTGCAATGGAAGATATAATGGGTGAAGCTTGTCTACTCTTTGTAAATCACCACTTATTTTTGAATGATTATATCACGTTCATGGTTGAGATCTTCAACATCACTGACAATCAGCATCGCAATTTCAGAACTGTATGGCAGGTTATATGTGGCCTCACTTGTATGTCTTTTTTTGAGTATCCATAGATTTAATGTTGGTACCTCACGATTCTTAATGACATCCCTTGAACTTATGAATACTTGTGCCAAAACATTTTTCTCATGAAGAATATGTTGTAGTTTAAGTACAATATTGTCATCAATAATAGAAAGCTGATTACTGGCATCAATGCTGCAGAAATTAAATTTGTAGTAAATATTAAATAATGAATGGTTGAAAATTTTTGTAAGAAATGATGAAATAGACCAATACCCAATTCCGCAGACCCTGTTCTGACATTCATGTGTAGTATCATACACGTATAGTTGTGCAAAACGTGGCAGTTGTCCATTAGGTGGACATAAACTACCAATGCGATGGTAGTTTTGTCCATGTAGTCTGAATATACATGGACCTCGACCATTGTTGAATGACCTATCTACCTTTCCACCCATGAACGTGAATGAAAACATTGATTTGTAAACATGCATGCGGTCTTGGACAGATCAGGACTCAGCTGTAGTTCGATCGAATAACAACATCCTTAGTTATGCAGGACATGAAGGCTGTAAGTCTAAGGATATTTTCCTCATCGAGTAGCATAGTGAGAAACGCGGGTTTTGTCTAATGACGCAGTTCTTATTTCTCTCATAAAACCACATAAATGAGTGACAATATTGACAGACATTAGAAGCTTCCCCAATGTCTGAATAACCTGATTCAGAAACAGTAAAACATTAAACATATTAATAAAAATGCATCGTGATATTCTGAGCACATGATGCTTGATTATAGAACAACAATGAAGGTTTAGTAATCACAATAACATGTGTTCTCGGGATTACGCTGCTCTATTGAGTTTTCTGTAACATGAAATGTTAGGTTCACATATATTGGAAAAATTAACCTCATTTTGATTTTTCATTATAGAGAATATTTTTAAATGACATACCTATATTTTATTTGACTTGAAAAGAATCAGTATCACAGAATCTATTTGTTCAAGAAACCATTAGAAATAAAAAAATTAACTAATGTGGATATTAACATTTAGAGACAGTTTATGGTCGTACTGTGCTGAGGAGATAGGTAAATCATCTGTCTTCATATCATCATCATTCATTAAAGCTATGAAAAAATTGAGTGAATAGTTATACAGTGTCTGTCGAGTTAAAACAACCAACATTATGTTCATAAAAAATGGTGATTGTCTACTTACAGAAAGGTAGTGGGGATACTGTCATGTCATGTGATCTTTGATTTTGTTTTTTTTCCTTGAACACAGTGTTGATGGATGAGCAGATGGTTCTGGCACCGTGTTCAATTATAAAGATTAATATCAGTGGTTTAGCTAATTAATAATGGCCTCGTGAACAGTAAAAGATGATAGTGGTAAATTTAAAAACTACTAACCATCTATACATAAAGGAGATTATTGTACACATTTGAGTCCACCGCTACCGCAAATTGTTGGTAGCTCTACAGTGATTATAGTAGTAGAGTGATTGGTACACGTCACTGAAGATATTTCAGTAGGAGTTGGTGTTGATTTTGTGGCCACTGAAATAATTAAAGGTTCAGTAATGTTATTTAATTTGAAATTGAAACAGATGTGATTATTGTCCAGAAAAGATGATGAAGGCTTACATGTGTCCCTTTGTGTGATGTCATAGTTTGACACCGGTACAGTAATTCTAGCAGCAGACTCATCGAAAGATATAACTGACGAATCTCCACTTTTTGTGTACGCTGTTAACATGCAAGACATAATGAAATTATATATTGAAGAATTCATAAGTAGTAAGACATTATATGGTGAATATAAAACCAGTACATACAAACTCTATGTCGTTACATTATTAATTTTCTCCGTAGTAGCCTTGCATGTCTAGTGGTTGATGGGCCAAACATGTTTGTATTTGATTGAGGAGCATCATGTCCAAAGACTGTTGTCAAATACAAATTTACATATCCATCAGTTCTGATAGTATGGATAGTATTTTCATGTAATGTGTACTGTAATGCTAAAGATAACAGAATTAACCATTGACATAGAGAGATGATAGTGGAATTCATATGAGTCCTTGTGTGAGGGAATCATTTGATAGTGGTCCAGTTAATGCATTTATAGTCTTATTGGTAGATGTCACTTAAGAATCTATAGTAGATGTTTGCAAAGTTATGTTGTCAGTTGTAATGAGATATACTAAGTACACAACGACATTTAGTATCACAATTATTAATAAACATAGCACTGCAATGACAAACTTTGTACTGTGTTATATTCAATATTTAGATAATTTGATGCTAAATTAATAGAATACTTAAAACTTTATGTCGTTCCATGAGAAGTTTCATCCGCTGTAACCATGCATCTCTTGGGTTTGATGGTCCATACATGTTTGTATTTGGTTGAGGAACAGATATTCCAGGCACTGCCATCAATGATTAAGGTTTGTATAAGTCATTTGGTTTATAAAGAAATATAGTTGGTAGTATAATGTTTTATGCTGTGTATTATAATAAGAACTCTCCATTTTCAGACAAATATGATAACGGAATTCATGCAATTGCATGTGTTATGCCATAAAGTGACAACGGTTCAGTTGATGTAGTACCTGATATTTTTTTAGAGATCATTAAAAAAATTTCAGTTGATATTGACATTGTTATTGTGTCAGTTGTAATTATAGATGTAGTAAAACAATGATTTTAATTAGAACATGTAATAGAGAAGAATATAGAGCACATACCATATTTTTGTTTTTTTTCATAAGTTGGATCTGTTGTAACCTTATGTATCCAGAGTCTGTAGGTTGAGACATGTTTGAATTTGGTTGGAAAAGAAAATTAATTGGCACTGTAGTCAAAATATAAGTTAAATACATCTAAGTTATGTTAGTATGGAAACCATTAAATTAGTGTAGTATTTTTTCCAAAAACATTAGTCACTACAAACCGTTTATGGATAGAGATCACAATGGAATTTTAATGACTGCATGTGTCATGCCAATAGTTGATAGTGGTTATTGTGGCAAAGATCCTGAAAAAATAGTAGAAGACAATGATGACTTTACATTATTTTTCAGCATTGTGAAAATGGCAGTAATGATGAGTACTACTAATGTGAAAAAATGGTAGTAAGTTGATGTATTTAAACATAACAGAATAGAGAACTCACAAATGTTTTTTCTCCTTAGTTATCCTCCCTTGAATGTAGAATCTTTTCTCTGAAACTTGAGGTGGATAATAGGTTTGCAATGTTGTTCATTATATATAATTTTCAAGGTGTGGAAAGAAAAATATGGACAGTTTAATGTGCTGATAATGTAATGTAGAGTTAATAAGCAGAAGAAAGCTGTGTAAACTTTTAATTGGAGTGGAGTAAATTGTTATTAATGATAAATATATGGAGCGTGAATGAAGCAATGGGAATTCACAGTTACCTCCAAATAATGCGACGAAATTATGGACCTGGATCAATGTCGAAGGAATTGGTTGATGTTGTATGAAAATTGGTGGATGCTGAAGCGAATAGTTGAGGGCCCGAGGTGTGGTGGATCACACAGAGTCGGAGTACTGAGTGTTGAGGGGTTTTGTTGAGGGGAGCGAGAGAGGGGATTCTGATAGGGAGCATACTGAGGGATAATAGAGGGAAATGAGTAGTGGGTGAGTGAGTGCTGCTGGAACCCTCTGATGAGTACACAAGTGGGTGGAGAAATCCAGGGAACATGCAACGTCGAGGCAGCATGGCGGAGTCTTCGAAGTCATTGGCAATTTGGGTGTGATTGAAGAAGGCGTCCAGAATTTTGGGCAATTGTAGGTGGAAAACAGCTAAACCACAACGACAATCGGAAAAATGAAGAATGAAGCGACTCTATATCACGTCGGTAGTTGGAGATAGAAAGAGGTGGGGATCCTGTGATTTTTATGTCGATTTCCAGGAGAACGAAAGTGAGGACAGGATTGGGTATCGCGGAGAAGAGAAGGGAGCGCGCGGAGAGGTCACTGATCCAGAGAACGCTACTGGGAGCGCGATCGGGTATTCGGGGAGAAGAAGTGTGTGCGCCTGGAGATTGACAGAAGCAGGATAGGGTTTCGTGGAGAAGAAAACGGAGCGCGCGGAGAGGATGGTTATCCAGAGAACTGTAGTGGGATTGGGAATGGGTTTTCGCGGAGAAGAAGTCCTAGTTCGTGGAGGGTCGACGTGCGTGGCTGGGAGGAGGGAACGTAATGGAAGAATGGCGGGGAGAGCTGGTAGATGGGAACGTGGCAGTGGAAAAAAGCTAAGATTAGTATATATATAGATTAGGATTTCAATATTACGGTAAGATTCAATACATAAGGAATGATAATTTCATGTCACTTTTTATTTTTGTGAGATACATGCCATATTCACCACTCGTGTCTTTTGTGTTGTGTCTATAATGACATATGAAATGTTATGTTAATAATTTACATTATTGAATCCTATTAAAATAATTATATTATGTTATTTATTTATAGGTTTTTCATCTCTAATGTTACTCATTTAGTAACTTATCATTGTTTCTCTTTTATTTCTATAAGACACATGTTTTATACACTATTTGATTTTTTTAAAGTGGTGTATATACTATAAATGAATGTATTATATCATCTTTATCCTTAATATTATATTTTTTATATAACCATTTTATTATCCCTCATTCATGGGGTTTATAGTTAAACCATTATAAAATTAGTAAGGTAATTTTCACTTAATTTTTCTTCCATGAGAGACATGTTATGTTATGAAGCTCTGTTATATTAGGATATGTATATAGTACACATTTAATTTTTTTTATGAATCTATTTATTTTGAAGATATTTTTAGATTCATATAATTTTGTTCTGTCTTTGTTCAGAAATCAATCTTCCTTTAAAATAATGTTTTCTAAAATTGATTTAAATGTTTTTAATATCATCATTTAATAATATTCATATAAATGGATTTCAAATATATTTAAACAATTCATTTAAATTTTTTAAGGTTATTTTCAATTAAAAATGTTTGATAATTGTTTATTGATTTTAAAAAACAAATTGGAATGTATATATTCATCAATAAATGTTTTAAAGACATATTTCAAACCTTATTTGCTTCTATGATGAGATAATTTTCAATAGTTTATGATTTATTGAGGATATGATCCAAGAATACCATTCATATTTTGTATTGAATGATTTATATTTATGATGGAATGATATTTATGAAACCAATTTATTTTACAAGGGTTATGTTATAATTGAACGATGTTTATAAACCCCATTTAATTCCAAGGGTTCTAATATGTTTAATGATTTATATTATCGTGACACACATATGTATGGGATTAATTAAGTTGTCATTTGGGCCAACATATCCTTCGAAATCATTGGGTTATGATTTTTTATCTCATGATATAACTACATGAATCATGAGGGAAGGCTTGATAAATGGTGGGATGGTGGGTAAACATAATCCACAATGGGATGATGGGGAATCTCGATCCACTATATAAATATTGGGAAACCAGATCCACTATAAGAAGAGGAGGAACCTATTAACTTATAAGGAATTTTTTTTATTAACATCCACTATAAGAAGAGGAGGAACCTGATGTTTTACCGTGTACGTTCTTGAGGGACCCAGAATAAGATGGTGGGACAAGATTGGACAAGATAAGTTGAAAAAAGAATTTACATAATGTAGGTATCTTTAAAATAAGCAGTGGTTATGGTACTTTTAATTGGGAAGATAGGATTTTGTGGAACTTAAGTTGGTTTAGTTGTTATACAATGTGTATTTTTTGTTTAGAAGAGGAAGTGCATGGTTGGATGTTTTTTCAGAACCAATTCCAGGGGCTTTGATTGGAAAACATCAGGTTGGCTTCTATCCATGTGGGTGGTTATGCTAAAGAATCACTAATAATACATAGTATCATATAAGTTTTCATCTTCATTGGTTATCCATATATATAATGTGTTTTTTTGAATGGATGATCCATGGATGTGACGTGGGATCCACTCCCTCTAGTGGAATGCAATTTCATACTAGTGCTTCCATGGGTGGTGAGTCAAATCAAACATCCATGATAGATGTTCATGTTGTAGCGAAATAATTTCTTTATGTAAAAAAACATGAATATGTTGAATCTGATATATGGAAAACTATTGTTAGTGATATGATATTTATTTCAAAATATATAGTGCTATAGTTTCATGATACTATTACTACTCGTTAATTTATATCATCAATGTTAGATGATGTATTCATATTTCATTCGAATGTTATGAAATATTTTACAGATATTTTCACATCTTTAGAAAATATTTCCAGTCAATGATTCCTTTGTCGCACATGATGCATGATTATAGTATAATTTGAGGTAGAATGAGGTTCATGGTACTTGATCATAACATCATTGATGTTATTCTCTGTGTATATTAGACAATCAGTATTAAGACCCATATTTACTATTATCACTGATGGATATAGTTCATATCCACTAATGGGGATGGTCATGTCTTTCAAGGTGAGTGAGACTCTTGATCAGGAAGTGAAGGTATTATTGTTCTATATACATGGGGAATCTCATTACAATTTTTATAGATATTTCATGATGTAATTTTCTATTGTTTGTGTCATCCACTTCCGATAGTGGTTACTATGTGTCCTAAGGTACTTCTTTATTTTATTTTGGTTTTTACAAACTAGAGAGGGGTAAAGTTTAATACATAATTACTCGATGGTTTTATTTCAATATATATTCTATCTTATCAAATGCTACCTTATATGTGCGTGGAACATAATGTCAAGGATGAGGATATAGTTTATAAATTAGTTATTATTAATCAAATTTCACCATTGGCATCTCTATTAATCTTATCAAAGAAGGAATACAGGAGTCTCAAACTTATTCTTGATTATAGGATGTTAAATCAGGTAACAATTTAGAAAAAAAATGCTTTCTATAGGATTGATATCATTTTTGAACAACTTTGAGTGGCATGTATATATTTAAAAAATTGATCAATAGATAGGTTACCATCATTTGAGGTCTTGAGAGGAGGATATACTTAATAAACAACTCAAGAGATGGTATGGGAAATTTAGTTTTTTTGTTTTCTATTCAGTCTGATTAAAACCTCTATAGTGATTGTGTAATTTATGAACATGATATTTCATTGGATTTGGGAATATTTTTTTTTGTGTGTTGGTAGATGATATTTGTGTGTAATCAAAGTCATAATTTGATGGCATGTAACATCTTGATATCTTTATTAATAAAATTTGGTAACATCAAATATATGGTACGCTTTAAAAATGTGAATTCATTATCACATAAGTGAAATTTTTGGGGAATATTATATCACAGAGTGTTTTTTAGTGGATGATAATAAATTAGTTGTTGTCATGTGTTTGGAGGAGCCCGAAATTGTCTTTCAAGTAAAAAACATCACGGGGTCGGATTGATAATATAGATGGGGTTTTCAAGATTTATCTATGATTCCACATTCATGGAAGCCTTATACCCATAAGAGTTTAATGTTTAAAATTAATGACAACTAATAGATTTATTCAGAAGAGATGAAGGTGAGGTAGGCATCCTCACTAGTTTTGATTCTTCAGGAACAAGGTTTTCGTAATGCTGTTTTTCTCAATACATTTATTCTAAGATAACGATATGTCTTAATACATGTGAAATATATAGGTTCATATGGATCACTCCAGTTACACTCCCAGGGGAAAAACTATACTTCCCATAATCATTAGTTGGTAGCGGTTATACATACACTAAAAATGTGGCATCACTCCCTCATTGGGGAGTGGGTTATACTGTATTAATATCACAAGATCATTAAATTAATTATTTCATAGAGGGATACAAACAAGAAATAGAGATGTTGGGAATAATGTATTTAGACTTCTGATTTTGATATAGTATACAAACTTATGGAGGGAAATGTGTTTTTCAATTCATTAATAGGAGAATTACTGAAAAATATATGAATGAATAAATTGAGTAGTGGTATCTATTGATTTTTTTTACTAAGATGATATTCATATTGGAAGAGGTTTGTGGAGAGGTGTACTTGAATACGGTGAATGTCTGCAAGCCTTTTGATGTGATATTTTTTATCAACCATGTGTAATACATTTAGTGACAATGAATTAGTAAAATAATTTATGGTGGGAAGACATTAGGTGAGTATTCTATGAGTCACAGTGGTAATTTATGCATCCTTAGTAGGTTGGTTATTTTATTTTTCCTGATATAGGAGTTGTTAGATACTAGACATTGGAAATGTTTGGTCATGCAACCAGGGGTTACCATGATGTATCCTGACATGAGATTTCGGTATTTGATGTAGAGGATGAGGTTTTCTATTTCATATTTTGTATCATGGTATCTTACATTTTAGATAATTAAAGATCAAAACAGGATGCCTTCTATTTTATTGCATCCCTTATCCATTCCAGTATAGATATGGGTTGATATTTCAATGGATGTTGTTATTGAATTATAATGAACTCTTAATAAGAATGATGCATTTATGGTGATCAATAATAAAATCATGAATTAAATATAATTTATCCCTATCATGGAGATGATGAAGGTTGAATAGATTTGGGTGATGTATGTCTCAGAGAATGTGAGACTTCAAAGGTCTCCCTATGTGGTTGTACCTAATCAATATACAAAAATCATGTCTATGTTTTAGAATGGTTAAGAAGAGATTGAGAGATCCTATATTAAATTCAAAATGTGTTATCATTTTTATATTGATGGATAGATATGGAGGGTTATACAGGTTCCGGAGGAAATTCTTTGAAATTGTGTGATTTATTCTTGGAATCATGGGAAATGAACATACATCGGGATGTGTTTTTATACATAAATAGCTATCAGGACTTGTTTTGGTTGTAACACTTTTTTGTTTTGTTTGGATAGACACGTATATCTCCTCTTTCAATGATTGGATTGGGAAAGAGGACTTTGGTTGGGCGGAGTTGTCAGGTCAGAATTATCAAAAAACACACGAGATGGGGGTGAATTGTGTCTTTTTTTAAAACATTCTCAATTATGGATTTTGATAACTACATTGATTTATGAATATATGAAGCTTTTTTATAACAATATTCATCGGATAAATAAAAATTCCGAACAATTATTTTTATATTGGATCGGGGAACAATGATCCCCTAATAAACTCCACAAAATACTCTCTATGTGAGATTAATGAATTTCACTAGTCTGGTCCATGTGTCGTAAGAATATAATTCCCCAAATTAATGTAGGAAATTAACACCTTTACACAAGACTATTTAAAAAATATTCTGATTCAATGAAAGAAAATTTATTATCTACATCTTAGACCAAGAAGTTGATACTCCACCACTATTGAGTATGAGTAGTTTAAAACTCCAAATGAATAAAAAATGATTGATTTATTGAAAAGGGATGAACATTATAATTAATGTAGGACACAATTGACTGTAAGTGGGTATTCTTCATTAGAAAAAATTATCATCATGATTGAAAATTCCTAAGGCAATCTGGTTTAAAAATATCTTTGATTGAAAACAACAACCAAATAGAGCTGTCACAAGCTTATAATAGAACAAGATATAATATGTATATCTCCAAAACATAGTAATTTTAATTAGAGTTTTTCTTTTTCTATAGAAATGTAAAAATAATTTCAAAAGGTAGCCTTGTATGTGAATAACATATCAAAAATATTTTGATGTGATATTCAGAAGGAATATTGACTCTATATGACTTGATTCTATATTTCAGATCCAAAAGAATTGCCTGATTCATGAGGAAAATTCAAATTTCAATTGACCAGAAGGTTTATAACATCCCTTAGAAATTTTTATTTTTATTTTTTATAAAATTTATTATTTGAAACAATAAAAATAAACCTTAAATAGATTATTAATTCTATCTTGACCATTACTATAATCATGATTTGAAAATGCGTCTTAAAAAACCAATCCATTGATAACACAACGTAGGGTAGATCTATATAGAATAGGTGGTAAAGCCTGAGATTTTATGAGAATTATTCTTTTTAATTTCATTGATGTCTTGTGTTGTATGCTACACCACATTCATCTTGTGCTATACGCAACACTGTATTAGCTTGCAGTAACGCGACACCATTCTTGGCTCGGGTTACACACAATTTCAAGTTCATTTAGTAGAAATTATTATACGGAACAGTATGTATAGATTTCGTTTAATGTATAAATGAAATAAGTATTAATTATGTTATATTGAACAAAAAAGGGAGATTTCACTGCAGACAACCTTGACTTGGCTTGTGTTACATGCAATCACGACCTTCCTCGATATCATGTGTAGTACGCAATATTGGGTTTCACTAAACAACAATATATTTTTATAATATTATTATAGACTAGCCATTATAAATAGTATGAACTAAATTTTGAATGTTATAACATTATTATTCAACTTACACATTTTCTAGACCATCGTATGAGAATAAAATAAATTTTTTGAGTAAAATAAGTATTTTTTAAAAAAATGCAGTTTTGCAGCCTTTTGAAGGAACATCCACATTAAATATAGTTTTGACATGTTTATAAGTTCAATTCGAAAAAATAAAATTTATCTTTGAAATTTGGATATAAAAATTTACTTTGGATAAATTTTTCATTTTATTCTGATAACATTCATATTTTAATAAATAGTAAAAACACGCTATATTTTAATTAAAAACAACTTTTTTCAACGTAATATTTTATATGGTTAAATTATAATATTTACTGGTTTTAAAGTTTAAATAGAATATATTTTTACCATTTAATATAATCTATGTCATTTTCATTGATTTTACATTGACTTCATAGGTAAAATCATTTCAATCTTTTGCAATGTTTTAACTTTTAAAACTCATTTTCGTAACAACGGGATTAATTTTAAATTAATTTTTGAAATTTATATAATTTGAATTTGGAAAAATGGATTCCATTATTGGAATAATTAAGTCCAAATTATGTTAATAAGCTACTTATTATTTTTAGTCATTATGAATAGTAAGTACAGTAAATTTTATTTACCATAGTTAAAGTTAAATCATGTAATTAAGGGTAAATATAATATTATAAAATTACCCTAACACTTGTAGAAATATAATTGGATGATTATATTTTACCATAAATCATACTTGGGTTGAAATGGAATCTAATGTAACCCACTTAAATTTGATTAAGACATTTATTTATTTCATTTTTTAAAAAAGTGAAATGTCTCACTCATACTTTAATAATTAGATTATTTTTAATATAAGGTTATACAAAATATAAATTCTATTATAAATACTCATTTTAAAGATTACGAGTTATTATTTATCATGGGAAATTATTTTTAATTTTTATGAAATATTTTATTACCATAATTTCTTATACATTAATGATGAAGAAATTATTTATTTGGTAAAAAATGAATAATATTGTTTTTATTAAAATAACAATACCTATCAAAAGGACCAGAAACATCACCAAACATTATTGGTCAAGTATATCTATACCCTAATCATCCAAGGGTCGATTTGTGGATCATTTGGCGCCTTATAAAACTGATTAGGATATTTATATTATTTTATTTTAAATGATGTCAAAGATGTCACCTTCATACTTTAAAAAATATAAAAATTTAAATGATGTTATTTTAAGATGATAAATTCTAGTAAAGTTATTATTATGAACGGTATTATATTTATCTTCATCATAGGGATTTATTTTTAATTTTTATGCTACAAATAAGTATATTAAATAATTATACACTTATGTTGTAGTAATTATTTTATTAAGAGATATAACAAATAAATGGTTTTAAAAATATTAAAATAAATAATATACGATCACATTAATGTTCCCCATAAATATTGTTTACGAATACGACATGTTAGGGATCTATTATATTTTTTGTTTGAACGTTTTGTCTGTTTGGTTTTTATTTAAATTCAAATAATGAATAATTTCAAAATTGGCACTATTAATATTTTATAAAAATAACATATTATTAAATTATTTAAAAATAAATAAAATATTTAAAAACTACACATTGAAAAATATATGGTCTAAAAGGTTCTAAAGTATCCAATTATGGAAAATTGAAAACATTTAAGTATGCATTTATAACAATTTAAAATTTTGAATTTTATTACCACAAATAAAATTAAATAGATTAAATAATGATAAATCTAGTTAATATGGTTTAAAATAAACTTAAAACGTGTATAAATTTTATTGGTGGATGATATTACAACCCTATCTCATCTCATCTTCTAACTGAGTCATTTTTGGCGGTTTTTAAGTTGGGTTTCATTTTATTATTAATTAATATATTTGAGGTTTCCAAAAGTGCCCCTATCCTCCCTTATAAAAAGGGAACCCCTTCCCTCTTCCCTTCACACCCTTTTGAGCCTTGAAACTAATCCAAACACTGAAAATTACTCTTTTCAACCTCTATAGTTATATTATAGAGGTTTTAGTCTTTTCAAAAGACTAACTTTAGTGCCCTAAGAATATGTTTAAAGTAGGTGCGTCGAGGAAGAGATAATCTCTTCTAACAACTCTTCCAAGTTTAATTCTTCTTCGACATCTTCTTCTTTAGTTGTTTCATTATAAAGTAATATCATCAGTATCAATAATATACAGATATGTTATTATAAATATGAAACATCCCCGTTTCACCTTCTATCTATCCTACGGAAAATGAAATCACCGCGCGTGCATACGTACGGAATACGGTCTCCACGCCATGCTGTAATCAGTTCTCCCACCACTACCTTAAATGGATGGGTATAATGGTGTAAAGAATAAATATATATGGTTATAAAACATCATACTGACTCTGAGATATTATATCATCCACTCCAATTCTATTAAATAATTATGGGAATGATATCATCGCTCGTGCATACATACGGACTACTGTCTCCATGAACGCAATGAGATTCATTTTCCATGATTTACAATTAAAGTATGATTATAAAGTATATATAATAAATAATCTTTAAATATATTACATAAAAATGATACTAGAATTATTTACATATATGTTTCATTTACTTAATCCCATTTAATTCAATAATGAAACGAAAACAGCGTTCATGCGTACGTACGACATACCGTCTCAACGAATGTTGTATTTCATTCCATTTATTGATCTACAATATATATTTATATGCTGAATATATATTATATATAAATCATGTTTTACATTCTGGAGTTAATTAAATCAGGGTATAAGTAATAATATCAAGAATAATATGTCGAAACACGTATGATAAATGAAATGATTTTACCCAAAACGCTGCTTTAACATAGAATTTTCAAATGAACTGGTAATATAAAGTAATAACTAAACCATATATGATATCATAAAAGTGAATATGATTCTGTAATAGTCAATGACATTATTTAAATCATTATACAGGTGGTTCATATACATACGTAGCATATCATACATAAGGTAAGGGATAATTTTGCTATCTCATTTTTATACGAGATTGCTTATAAATAAGTATGTACTGGGGTTATATTTTTCATCCATATACATAAAATATTTTTCATAAAGTTTTTAATATTCTTCCATTTATGTTCAAATTCATGTTTATCCTTCTTTGACTTTAAATTTTTTTTTATGGATGGAATATTTCTTTTGTTTACCATACATGGTACTTTTTGACTTTTCCGTTAAATGTATAAGGAAAATATTTTTATAACTTATACTGAATGAAAGAGTATTTATGGTTTCACTACACCTTATTTTCAAGAATATTACTCTATAATATTTCATGTTTATTTTCAAAAAAATAATTTTCTTTTAAAATTTCATGGCATTTTGTGAAAAGAAAATTATTTTGAATATGAAAGGATAATTTCCCGAAGAATTTATCTCAAGTGTTTTATCAAAACCATTTTCCATATAAGATGACATTATTTCATATGTGTATGTTTCAAGTATAATGCCTCTTTTATTTATAAGTTTTCACTTCTATTATGATGAGATGATATCCATTTGTTTTATATGGATTATGTTATGATGAGATGATGTTTATGAAACCCATTTTATTCTTTGGGTTATGATAAATGATTTATGTTTATGTTATGGCACACATAAGATTTATTTCATTATAAGATAGTTGGAAACTATATCTCCCTCCAATGTATTGATTAATGATTTATATATCATTATATAGAAATGGTTGGAATGGTAAGTTAATCTGGTTCAGTGTTACAGGACTAAAACGAGGAGTGAACTTGATTTAGAAAGGGACTTTGTCCACTAATATAGTCTTAGCAGCAATTCCATGGCTACTATAGAAATCATAAAATGTTCTGAATGGTTTCCACAATTACATGTTTTATTCCCATTATATTTTATCATGGTTGATGTTCCATTATGATATATGCCTTACATACATCCTCGATTTATGTCTTTGCTCCAGATTTTGATGTTTAAATTTCATGTTCCAGTTTTTTCATTCAAATGTTTATGGATTGTTTTATGTTCTCTATGATTCCCCTTATTGAGCATTTGAGCTCACCCTTTTTATGTTTTATTTTTCCCATGATATAAAGAAAGGTATTAGGTAAGGAAAAAAAGGGGAAGATTGTTATGGGAGTTGTTGAAGATATTTCATCATGATTAGAAGTTTATATTCTGAGTTTCCAAAGACACTAAACTATTATGGTCCTTATGTGTCTGTTTTTGTTATGTATTAAGTATTACTCAAAAGTAATGTAATTTCCATGTACTTCAGGCTTCGGGTATCTATAGTTGTTATCAGAGGAAAGGTTTAGTCAACCTTTGGAAACTAGGATATGAGAACTTTAGTGAGATCGCTAGATATATTTCTATGGTATGTCTAGGGATGTCCCTAAGGTTAAGTATAAGTATAGGTTATAATCCTAGAATTATGGTAACGATCTTAGAATTAAACCTAAGATGTTAGATATTGAAGGTAATCCCCCTTTATTATGTTGTTTTCCCTAGAATTATTTTTGCCTCTTACTGTATTCTTTTTGGGTTTTAGACAATGGCTGGAAACAGGAAGATTCACGATAATAGAGGATATGATGGACAATGGAATGATATTTTTCATGAGAAACCAAATGAAAAATGATTTAGAATTCCAAACATAATTATTATGCCTAATCACAAATCTCATAATATGATCTATAATCTCAACATTGGTAAGATTCCCGACTCAGATAATAAGAGAAAGATGGAGTTTCATGATGATCATAGAGGAAAGAAAGTTCAATTTCACTCATGTAAATCATGTGGGAAGAGGCATCAGGGAGAATGTTTCAAAGGATCTGGAATATGCTTTGGGTGTTGAAAATAAGGACACAAAGCCAGTAATTGTAAAGGAAAAGTTTCAGTTAACACCATGGACAAGGATAATGATATTGCTAAGACATCAACAACGGTTAATTGTTTTAAATGTGGAATGTACGGGCATTATGAAAACCAATTCCCTAAGGGAAAATATCCTCAAGAGAATCAACATAGTCATATGGGTAGTATTTATGTGGATGATAATGAAGAGACTACAAATGATATATGAGATGAAAGAAATGATGAAGCTCAGTCAGTAGTTTAAGAAGGTAGTGGAATTATTGTATTTTTATCAAGATTAATGTATGGTACTATGGAATAAAGAAAAATATAAGGATTGTTACACTGTTGACTTTACTTGAGTTTTTTAAAGTATTTTATGAATGGTACCGGTAACCATGAATGGTTATTCAAATATTTTTGGAAAGTAGATGATATGTGCATAATGAAAAGATAAGGAGATAATGAGATGTTTGATAGTATTAATGAGCTCATGACTGGTATAAGGAAAAAGTGATATCATGGTTTGAGTATATTGAAATTTTGGAATTTTGGTATGTGGAAAGAGTTAACTTTTTACAGAACTTATGTTTTCACTAAGGTTATATGGTAATTCATGATTCAATAGAATACATGATTAAGGTATTCAAATGTTTGGAATGTTACCAACAAGATATATCTTATGATATATGGGGGATAAATGATGGTATTTACGTTCTTATTATGTGACCTTTTAAGTAATAATTTTCTTTATACTATGAGATCGTACATATGTATTTTAGATAAGCCTAAAGATTGGGATGGATTATGTTGGACATAAGTTAGTTTTGTTTAAGGAATGAACTTTTTTCGATATTATTGATGGAATGTTATAATCATGTAGTTTTAGAAAAAGAACAATCTGCCGGACGGGCGACAACCCGTCGTGTCGGACAAGGTTGTGGGAATCGAACACACAACCGAAGTGCGACAGGGATTTATCTCCTACCACTGGACTACAGGAAATCCCTTGTTAGTAAAAGCTAGTTTTATTATATTAAGTAGTATGATATATGAAGTATATTTCCATTTTAGGAACCATATATGATTAAAATCACTATATATGGACTTATGTATATTTAATTACTTTTGCTATTATTTTGTTTGAGACAGATGAAATAACCTATCATTCTATCACATGATCTAATAACACTTCACGGATGTCAAATTCAACTTCATTTCATTAAGAGATGATGTGGAAATTGTTCAAGGAACAAACAATAGTAACATTGTACCAAAATCATGTAAGTATTTCTTTTAATTCAACAATTCTTCAACTTTAGGGAAATGATCTTGAAAAAAAAATGTTTTCCTAGTGTCCTTATATCTGATGAATCAGATGGTACCTTAAATCATCAGAAATTTATGGCTTTATGATTGTTGTATTTTTCATAGCCATTTCCTCTACCAATCTCCATCAGAACATGATGGTTAGATTTTTCTTCCATATTCATATTTCCGCCTATGTTCTCATATGTGGAAACCTAGAGATGAGTTAATTTGGGTAACTGTTATGTTTTATACTTCACTTTTTAAAATTAAGTTTTAGTATTCCTTTTTACGATGTGGGTTTTATGAATGAATCTTTCAAGTAGTAAACCATTTATAACCCCAACGAAATTCGAGGGTGAAATTAATTTTAAGGGGGGTAGAATGTAACAACCCGAGATTTTATGAGAATTATTCTTTTTAATTTCATTGATATCTTGTGTTGTATGCTACACCAAATTTATCTTGTGTTATACGCAACACTGTATTAGCTTGCAGTATATGCAACACTATTCTTGGATCGTGTTACACACAATTTCAAGTTCAATTTGTAGAAATTAATCTACGCAAAATTAAGTATAGATTTTGTTTAATTTAAAAATTAAAAAAAATTTAATTATGTTATAGCCAACAAACAAGGGATCTTGCACTACACTCAAACTTAACTTGGATTGTGTTACACGCAATCTCGACCTTCCTTGATAGCTTGTGTAGTACGCAATATCGGGTTTCACTAAACAACAATATATTGTTATAATATTATTATGGACAAGCTGTTATGAATAGTATTAACTAAATTTTGAATTTTATAACATTATTATTAATATTACACATTTTCTAGACCATCATATGAGAACAAAATAATTTTTTCGAGTAAAATAAGTACTTTTAAAAAAATGCTATTTTGCCGCCTTTTGATGGCGCATCAACACTAAATCTAGTTTTTAACATATTTATAAGTTAAATTTGACAAAATTAAATTATTCTTTGAAATCATGATATAAAAAATTTTCTATGGATAAATTTTTCATATTATTCTGATAACTTTCATATTTAAATGAATAGTAAAAACACGCTATATATTAATTAAAAAAAACTTTTTTCATCGTAATAATTTATATGGTTAATTTATAATATTTAATGGTTTTAAAGTATAAATAGAATATATATTTACCAGTTAATATAATTTATGTCATTAGAATTGATTTTACATTGAATTCATATGTAAAATCATTTCAATCTTTTGCAATGTTTTAACTTTTAAAACTCTTTTTATTGAGAACGAGACTAATTTTAAATAAATTTCTGCAACTTCTGTAATTTGAATTTGGAAAAATAGATTCCATATTTAGAATCATTAGGTCCAAATTATGTAAATAAGCTACATTTTTTTGTCATTATGAGTAGTAACTACGGTAAATTTTATTTACCATAGTGAAAGGTAAAAAGGGTAATTAAGGGTAAATATAATATTATAAAATTGCCCTAAAACTTTTTATAATATAATCAGTTGATTATATTTTTCCCTAAATCATACATGGGTTGAAATGGAATCTAATGTAACCCACTTGTATTTGATTGAGACTTTTTATTTATTTTATTTAATGGAAAGTGAAATGTCTCACACAAACATTAATAATTAGATTATTTTTAATATAAGGTTATACCAAATATAAATTATTTCATAAATACTCATTTAAATATAAAAAGTTTTTAATTATCATGGAAATTTATTTTTAATTTTTAAGAAATATTTAATTACTTTAATAGCTTATACATTAATGATGAAGAAATTATTTATTTAGTGAAAAATCAATAATATTGTTTTTTTTTAAATTACAATACCTATCAAAAAGACCATAAACTTGAAAAAACATTATTGGTCGTGTATATATATACCCTAATCATCCAAGGGTCGATTTTTGGACCATTTTCGGACTTCTAAAACAGATTAGGACATTGAAATTATTTTATTCTAAATGATCTCAAAGATGTCACCTTCATAATTTAATAAATATAACAATTTTAATATTGTGATTTTAAGATGATAAATTCGAGTAAAATATTATTATAAACGGTATTATATTTATATTCATCAGAGGATTTTATTTTTAATTTTCATGTGATAAATAATTATATTAAATAATTATACAAAAATGATGTTGTAATTATTTTATTAAGAGATATACCAAATAAATGGTTTTAAAAATATTAAAAAAAATAATATATTATGAAATTAATGTGTCCCATGACTTTTTTTTTATGAATAAACATGTTAGGGATATATTATATATTTTGGTTGGAACACATCTTCTTGTGTGGTATTTATTTAAATTCAAATAATCGATATTATCAAAATTGACACTATTTATATTTTATAAAAATAACATATTATTAAATTATTTAAAAATTACAAATATATTTAAAATACTACAAATTGAAAATTATATGGTATAAAATGTTAATAAGTATCCAATTATGAAAAATTGGCAACATTTATGTATATATTTATAACAATTTAAAATTTAGAATTTTATTTCCACAAATAAAATTAAATAGACTAAATAATGATAAATCCAGTTGATAAGGTTTACAATAAACATAAAACATGTCTAAATTATTATTGGTTGATTATATTACAACAATATATCATATAACCTTTTAATTGAGTCATTTTTTGAGGTTTTTAATTGGGTTTTTATTTTATTAATAATTAATATTTTTTAGGTTTCCAAAAGTGCCCCTCTCATCTTTTATAAAAAGGGCACCCCTTCCCTCTTCTCTTCACACCATTTTGAGCCTTGAGGCTCGGCCAAATCCTAACAATTACTCTTCTAAACCTCTTTAGTTATATCTTAGAGGTTCTGGTCTTCTCAAAATACCAACTCTAGTTCCCTAAGAAGAAGTTTAAAGGAGGTGTGTCGAGGAAGAGGTAATCTCTTCTACTGACTCTTTCAAGTTTCTTTCTTATTAAACATCTTATTCTTTAGTTGTTTCATTATAAAGTAATAATATAAGTATCAATAATATACTGATATTTTATTATAAATATTAAATGAACTTGTTTCACCTTCTATCTATCCTACGGAAAATGAAATCACTGCGTGTGCGTACGTACAGAATACCGTCTCCATGTCGTGGTGTAATAAGTTTTCCCACCACCACCATACTTTAATGGGTATAATGGTGTAAAGAATAAATATATATATTTATTATAAACTCATAATGATTATGAGATATTATATCATCCACTACAATTCTATTAAATAATTATGGGAATGATATCATCGCACGTGCGTACGTACGGACTACCGTCTCCACGAACGCGATAAGATTCATTTTCCATGATTTACCATTCAAATATGATTATAAAGTGTATATAATAAATAATAATCAAATATATTAAATAATAATGACACTGGATTTATGTACCTATAAGTTTCATTTTCTTAATTCCATTTAATTCAATAAGGAAATGAAAACAGCATTCATGCGTACATACGAACTATCGTCTCCATGAACGGTGTATTTCATTCCATTTATCAATTTTTCATATATATTTATATGCATAATATATATTATATATAAATCAGGTTTTACATTATGAAATTACATAAATCATGATATAAGTAATAATATCAAGAATAATAAGTTCAAACACGTACGATAAATGAAACGATTTTACCCATAACACTGCTTTAACATAGAGTTTAAAACAAACCGGTAATATAAAGTCATAAGTGAACCATATTTGATATAATAACAATGAATATAATTCTGTAATAAGTCAATGACATTATTTAAATCATTATACAAGATGATCGTATACATACTAAGCATACCATACATAAGGTAAGGGATAATTTTGCAATCTCATTTTTATCCCAGATTGCATATATGTTAGTATTTACTGTGGTTATATTTTTCATCCTTTTCAATAATTTTTTTTTCAAAAAGTGTTTAATATTCTTCAATATATGTTCAAATTCATGTTTTCCCTTCTTTGAAATTTAATTTGTGTTATGGATGGATCTTTATTTTGTTTACCCAACGTGGTACTTTTTGACTTTTTTGTTAAAAGTATAAGGGGAATGTTTTTTTAACTTATACAGCATGAATAGATTTTTACAGTTTCATAACACCTTATTTTCATGAATATTACTCTACAATATATCAAGACTATTTTAAACAAAATCATTTTCTTTTAAAATTTCATGGAATTTTGTGAAAAGAAAATGATTTTGAATAAGAAAGGATATTTTCCTCAAGAATTTATCTCAAGTGTTTTATAAAAAAAATTCCATCTACGATGAAATAATTTCATATGTGTATGTTTCAAGTATAATGACTCTATGATTTACATAGTTTCACTTCTCTTGTGATGAAATGATATCAATTTTTTATATGAATTTTGTTATGATGGGATGATGATTGTGAAACCCATTTTATTCTTTGGGTTATGATGAATGATTTATGTTTATGTTGTCGGATACGTAATAATGATTTCATTATGAGATTGGTGGGACCTATATCTCCCTCCAATGAATTGGGTAATTATTTATATCTCATGAGATAGACATGGCTAGAATGGTAAGTTAATATGGTTCAGGGTTACAGGACTGAAACGAGGAGTGAACTCGATTCAGAAAGGGACTTTGTCCACTAAGATGGTCTTGGCAGCAATGCCTTGGCAACTATGATCTATGCCTTACGTACTGCCAGTTTTTTTTCATTGCTCAGGATTTTGCAGTTTAAACGTTCTGTTAATGTTTTTAAGTTCAAAATTATATGGTTGGTTTTATTTTCTCCATGCCTACCCTTCTTGAACATTGTAGCTCACCCATTATATCCTTTAATTTCCCAGGATATAAATAATGGTTTTAGGTAAGAAAACAATAAGGGGATGATCTTTATGTGAGGTGTTGAAGATCTTTCACCATGATTAGAATATTATGATCCGAGTTTCCAAAGACACTAATATATTATTGTCCTTGAGTGTTGGTTTTTGTTATGTATTAAGTATTCCGAAAACGTAATCTAATGTCCATGTAAATCAAGTTTGGTTTCTCTACAATAGGGGTCCATTGCGTAGTATTGGGATTCTTTATGTAGCATAGGGTTCCATTTCATAGTGTAGGGTTCCTTTGCGTGTCATAGGGTTCCTTATCCATACATTCATATATACATAATGTGGGGATTAAAAATTAGTGTTTGGATAATGATCCATATGTTCATCATTATCATCATAAAATCATAAAATCATAAATATATAATTGGTTAAACATACGTTCAATTTTCCTAAATGTTGTGTTTCAAATATTAAATCCACAAAAAACATAAGGTTATTGATCCATAAATGTGTCAATTTTTCGAATATAAGGATGAAGATCCGAATGAAAAATATGTAACATAACATTGGTCCGATACCATAAAAAATGTTGATTTTTTCAGTGTAGCATACAGATGAAAACAATGTCTTTACTATCATTCTTGTAGCATTATATTCCTTATAATAGTTTATAAAATCAAGTACAATGTACCTAAAAACATTATTAGAAAACAAAAAAGGTTATTTATGAACCTCCAAATCATCATAAATTATGACGTATTGTTGAGACAATACATGACCAATAATATCCCCCTTTTATGATCAAAAAACCATAACATAATCCATATAAAAAACATAAAATATAGGATTTTTAATACATGAAATTATATGTAAAATTTACATGAAATTTCAATTTCACGGAACAATTTAGATAATGAAAATTTTCAAAAGAAAATGATGTGGTTTCATGTTCTGGTTTAAAATAATCTCACTATCCCCATAATATATATATTTCATTCATAAACATAGATATTCTCCCTATTTTGGAATTTGAAAAAGATGGTTTAAGAGTAAATTAAATAAACCACAGTTTAATATTTCAAATAACTATAAATTAATTGTTATTTTTTTGTTATTGGAAAAATAAATCTATGATTTGAAATGATGTATTGAACCTAAATAAATGAAAATAAAAAAAATATGTTGAAACAGAACATATTTTAAACAATCATTCAAATGTTTTAAAGTACAACACACACTCAAATAGATTCTATGAAATGAATGGTTTATATTTTAATTTCATTAGGGACTAAGTGTTTTTTTTGGATGAGGAAGGGAATGAAATGCATTTATAAAATCAATCAACATCCATAGTAGGCACTGAAAATGGGTTCTGAACACTTCTTCCCAATGCAGATGTAGCTTCTTGAAATCATTTCCTACCATCTATCTCTCTACATAATTTTTATATAAAAAATAATTCATATCTTTTTTAGATTATATGAAAGAGGTAAGCTTGTACTTGACTTTATTTTTCTCATGTTCCAACCCAGATTCATTTGATGTCAGTTGACTTATAAAATACCTCTAATTCTCCATTAAAACATTCAAAGGAATGCTATCAAATGGAATATTGTGTATCATTAATTAAATTCATCCAAAATAAAATTTATAACCTCAAAATTCCAATGTAGTTTAGGTGGTGTTTGTTGATAAGGGGTAGATTATCCTCTTCCTTCTTTTGGAGACTAAAACTCTCTCTGAATCATCAATATAAATTCATAAATATATTTCTTCTTGATATAAACATCTTCTAATGAAATAAAATCTCTTAAAATCATGTCCATCAAGTCATTATGATCTCTAACTAAAATGATATTTTCTTATAATTCACTCAAATGATGGTTCTGAGCATCATACATTGATATTGGAATTGAAATAACCTTGTATTCATCAAAATTTTACTTCTCATCTTCAAACTGTTCTCTGAAAAAAATAATATTGAGCCTCCAGGAACACTATATTTATAACATAAGCATTGGATTCCAAATAATGAGATTATGGAGAATTTTATCATGCCTAATCAACATAAAAGATATGTAGTATTTTTTCACTAACTACCTCTAGTCTATTGCTGAAATTTAATCCTCCCAAAACCCTACTATCAAGAAGAATCAGAGTTCTAGAATTTGGGATCTCTTGACTTTGATCATCATTTTCAACATTATCATATATTAGGTTCTAATGACCTAAATCTTCTCCTTGTTCACTAGGTGGAATGAAATAAACATTCTAACCACAACCTTAATGACAACCTATATAACATTAACATATACTATTATTCATAAAACAAGATATCCTCAGGGCCTTGAATCTCTATTAAATTCATGCCTATATCTCACATCACTTACAGAAAGGTTATCCTTTTTCTCACCTAGAGAAGCTACTAACAATCACTGTTTTTTCTCACCAGCAAATGTTTGCAAACTATTGCATGAGTTTCCCCCATACGAAACCATGATTATTGACAGTCCCAACATTAAATATATTGTAGTAGTGACATTATCCTCACAATATAAAATTCAAAATATTCCCATTTCTTTGTAGAAAAAAATTTTGAATCCTACCATAGGGATACTACCCCATCACGGAATCCAGGTGGTAGTAGTGATTTAGAAAACAAATCATAAACTAAGAGAAATTAAACATAAAATTATTCAAAACCAGATAAATGATGTACATTTCTAGATAGAGAACCTTCACATGCTCATTAGTTTGGGGGAAAAATACTTGAATGAATAAATTTCATCACAGCTCATAGATTATGTGAATATTATTTCATAAAGACATTATAGAAATATCTTATAACAAACAGATAAAACATAATGTATTCATATGTATGTATTCTATTTATTATGATCCTTAAATCATACTAAAACTCCCCATCATGGGGGCATCTCAACATTTCATCCATTTATATAGACAATAATGAAAAATAATTGTTATATATCTTAGAAAGAATTAAATATTCATCATAACATTAACTAAATGGAGCATTCTTACAGAATAATTTAACTTCTATATCAAATACCATTGGAATATTTTATTATCAAAAGGCGTAAACTAGACCATGAAAATTCATAGCCTCATTAGGAGACATATTTTAAGAATATAAAAATCCAAAATCTATTACCTTTTCATAGAAGACTATGCAATCTTTCTTTGTAGCCTACAAATTGTTATCCAACTCAGCATCAATTTATCTTCTAAAAGATAACATTTTGATGGATTATGTATAGAATGGTGTAAATGATTATGGTTTTTGGTAGATGATAATCAAAATAAAGTGTTACTTTGTATGTCAAATGGTGAGGAGTGCATAAGTTGGTGAAGGTAAACGGTTTTCTAGTGCTGATCATGGAGGTACTCATTATGTTTTTTATTTTGAAAATAATAATATTTTAAAATAAAAATGAAATTATTTTCAATATAAATTAAAAAATGTATAAACTATTTAAAATAAAAGAATAGTATAGAAAATAAATTAATAAACAATCACTTAAACTAAAATATTCCTAACACCCTCTTAATAAAATAAAAACTAACATTAGTAAGTGGTTTATTAAAAATAATAGAAAATTGATTTCATTATTAAAAAAATTTAATGATATATCAATTTTAAGTACATCATATCTTAGAAAATGATGTCTTATATCAATGTCTTTAGTCATAAAATGGCATATTGTATTTTTCTAAATATTAATAGGACTAAATTTATCACATAAAATAGGTATACTATTAAAATTTATCCAAAATCAAATTTTGTATTTTTCATCCACAAAACATATGCAAAACAACTACTAGCAGTCACATATTCTGCCGCAACGGTTGATGTGGAAAATAAGTATTTCTTCATACAAAACAATGAAAATAACGATTTACCCAAAAAGTGACAAGTTCATAAGGTACAATTTCTAACTAATCTATAGCCTCCAAAGTCAGCATCTGAATATGAAATTATATAAAATCTGATGTTTTGGGTAAAAAAGAGATTATAAACAGTCTTTTTAATTATCTTAAAAATATTTTAACCATAGTAATATGAGATTATTTTGGCTTTAATTGAAATATAGTATAAAGACATACAAAGAACATATTTTCTTGTGATATACCAGTAGAATATATCAAACTAAATATCACAACTCTATATAACTTGTTATAAACTGGTTTTACAGCTTCATAAAAATCGTGTTGTATATTGGCACAAATGCGAGTAGTATAAGTCTTGTTGTTCTCAAGTAAAAAAATTTTCAATAAATCTATAATATATTTTCATTGATTGAAAACATTTCCAATATATTTTTATTAAATCAAAAATCCTAAAAAGAAATTTAGTTCTCCCATCAAACTCATTTCAAATTCAATTTTTCAATATATTTGAAAAATCATGACATATAATTTTTTGGGTCAACCAAAAAATAAAATCATCAACATAAATATTAAATAAATTTTTTTTATAAAAAATAGTTTTCATAAAAATTTATTGATCTTCCAAACCAATTTTTAACCCATTTCTCAAAAGAAAACAACATACACTTTCACACCAAGTTCTATGTTATTGTTTAAGGCCATAGAGAGCTTTATTATTTAAAAGAACATTTTTTGATGACTTTAAAAACTAGGGGTTTGTCCAACATAAACTCCCACATTAAATAAACATTTAAAAAAGGAATAATTATCATTTCCATGATATAATGTAAATTTCATATGAGATGGATAAACTAAATGGATTATAAATGCTTCTAATTTAGATACATTGGAAAATAGTTCCATAAAAATCTATACCTTCATCAAAATTATATCCTATATCTAGTAATAGTGATTTATTCATAGTGATGATCCCTCGATCAAACTATTTATTTCTAAAAACCCACTATGTTTGTATAACTAGATAATTGGTTAGTATTTTTTAATTTTCCCCAATTTCATTGAATTTAAACATGTTTAGCTCTTTGGAATTGTTAATATCCAACTCTCATTATCAAAGGATTTTTCAATAGAATTAGGTTCTCAATGGGATAAAAAGGCAGATAATAACAGAAGGTTCCATACAATTCTTATAGTATTAATTATTATATCTAGGTATCCTATAAATGTTTCTAAAGGAAGGGTTTTAGGGATCTATTATATCTATGGGAAACACATTCAGGTTATTCAATTTCATATTCATCATTTTTGGAGACAAATTTAATAATATCAAATTTGAAAAAAAAATTTATAGTTTCTTGTCTCATGTTATAAAAAAGGTTAGTGACCTCATTATTTTGATCTTTCTATTTATTGAATGGATCAATTTCATCATGTTTCAGTTGATCTAATTCTTTAAAAATTGTTGAAATTTTATAGAACACTCCTTCATCTTTTATTGTAGTATAATATCTAGAAAACATCCCTTCATCTTCATTTGGATCAAACATACCATGGTTGTCAGTAGATTTCCAGATATACAAATTTCATCCAAAAATATAAAAGTACGTTACTATAAAATTTCTATTATTCAAAATTTCATAATGTGTATTTTTGTCAATGGGCCATATTAAAACACTATTCATGATATATTAGGCTATGCTTACAGCTTCTACCTAAAAATAGGTAGGAAGAATAAATTCATAAAGAATATCCTAGCCATTTATTGAATAGTCATATATCTTCTTTCAATAAATACATTTCATTGAGGTGATCTTGGGGTAGATAATGGTTGTTTATTACAAAATTTGAGACAAAAGATTTTAATTTTTGATTCTTCAATTCTATACAATGATAAATTCTAAATGATATTATTTTAAATACATTTTCATTTAGAATAATTTTACAAAAACATTCACAAGTTGTGAAAATTTACCTTTTGAGTATTAAAAAATACACCTATGTCAATCTTGTATAATCATCTAGTAAAACATAAAAATATAATTTAATGGAAAATCATGATATCTTTGATGTTAAAAAGAAATCCATATGTATAAGTTCTAATGGTTTCAAAGTAAAAAATATTGTTAATATATTTAAAAGATAATTTGTTCTGGTTACTAATTTGATATGAATCACTGATTATGTCACAGTCAAACATAAGACTTAGAAAATTAGAAATTAATTGATTCATAGGCAATTTATAAAAATCTAAAATATTATAATTTCCTGGTATTCTATTCCAAATCCATGATTCATTTAGCAGTTAATAAATTCAATTTCTGTTTAAATTTAGAATTTATTTCCAATGTATAAAAATTATCATATCTTGCTTCTCTAAATTTATGTAACTTATCTTTAAACACAAAACCGAACTTGTTAGAAATATCAACATAAAATACATCATCACAAGTTTGATAAATACTTATCATATTGTTCTTTAAACCTTCCTCTTACATTACTTTTTTTTATTGGCATCGTCTTTGGATCTCCAATAGTTTCAACTCCAGTTATATTCTCTTTGACATTATCACCAAAAGTGACAATTCCTCCATCCAAATGAGTCATTGTTTGAAAATTGTATGGATATATAAAAATATACATATTACATAAAATTTATATATACCATATAGTATTTATGATCTTCTTTCCTTTTTATAGAATTTTTTTTAAACAACTGTTTTTTGTTTGTTCCCACACTTTCCTGGGTCCAGCAGTGTTAGCTAGCATATATCTGGGAATCGAGACATAAATTGTTATTCCATATCATATATTATTTGTTTCATATAGAATATATAATATAATGGATTTTATAATGTATCTTGTGAGGATATCTCAAATAAAAGTTATTTGTCACATTCCATTTTATTCAAAAAATGTTATAAGATGCATTTTTTGAATTGGGGAAAAATAATTGGGCAAAGTTTTAGATCTCTCACCCTTAAATACTGTAAATAGTTATTCCATTTTTAAAAAATTAATTCTATGGATATAATATAATATATTTTTTCCATCAGTAAATAAATGACCATCAGTTTTATATATTTCTACTTCATCTTTCAATTATTTGTTACTTTTTTCATTATCAACACTATTTGAAGAGGATGAATTGAACATTTACATAAAAACTTGATGTTGTTTAAGAAAGGTATATATTTTACCTAAAAAACACTATGAATATTTATTGAAGACATATTATTATTTATCAAAGAATAATATATTTATTTTAAAACTGAACGCTATGAAAGTAGTTTATCACTTGAGAAACTAATAGTATAAGAATCAGAAGAACAATATGATTATTTCTTTTCATCTTCTTCATTGGTAATGAAGCACATGTAGTATATTAGAGTTGATTATTCTTTTTCTTAATCATAAATTGAAGGATTACCAGAGTTATTAGATACATTCAATGTAGCTTTAATTTACCTTTTTCTCTTATTCTCATAATCATCATTTTCCAAATATTTTTTTATGATATTTTTATTTCTTCTATCATTTGGGGGATGTCTAGCCTTATGTTAACTATAATTTATCATTAATAAAATTTTAATTCTTTATAGTCTTTGTCATCATTCTTAAATGATTTTTCGAATTCTCTTTTCTTCTTGTTTAACTCGATGAATTTCCTGGATAACTGAGCCTACTACATTTCCAAATCAGATGAATATAAACTCTTCTTCTATTTGACTAATGGAATTGATCTTATAATATGTTTATAAGATTATAATTTCAATTCTATATAATATGTATTTATTATAATTTTATTATCTTCATCATTATCTTCAATTTCTACTTCATACATCCTCAGTGTCCCAATTGTTTCATTCATTTTCAGGTCATTAATAAGTGATTATTGTCAAATATCTGTAGAGATGTTATTCCATTTTGAGGGATGTAATCTGGTTACTTATAAAAAATGACCATCTGGTTTGATAGGTTCTCCTAAGGCTATAATATTATTGATTTTTTTTTAATATTCAAATCATCTGTGTGATTTTTTCTCCATAAAACATCTTTAATGTGTCAAGTTTCATCTTTCCTATTGCATAACTCATCTATTTTACATTATTTCTTCTTTCATAGGAAACTACAATAGTTTCCCACATTTCATAGGTAGTATGACATTGTGATACATGATTGAATTCATCTACTCCAAAACCAAATATAGTTACGTTCATAGATTTAGAATTCATATCATATTCATATTATATTGTAACATCCCATGATTCTAGATTCTCAATAATTTTATAGAGTAATGATCATTGAGTATACTCTAAATCCAAGATAATTTAAATAGATAATAAACCTTCATATCCAATGCCCATAATTTTCATTAATGAATCTTGGAACACAGAAAATATATATTTCATCTCTAGGATCAAACACTGCCATCTGTGTATTGATTGTAAAACATCTAGCTAGATATAAAAATTTCAAATATCCAAATTCTCATACCAATTGTTAGTGCAGAATATACAATTTAACACACAAGAGGGGGTGAAATGTTTCTTTTGAAAAAACATCCACAATTCTATATTTTGACACCCATTTTGATTTATGTGGATATGAATTTTTTTCTTCAATATGAAAATTTGAAGTAGATTAAAAGAAATGAAGAAAATAACATTTTATAGTTGTTTATGGAACAATGATACCCTATCCCACTCAACCAAATACTCTCTATGTGAGCTTGGTGAATTTCACTACTCTAGTCCACTTATCATAATAATGAAATTCCCCAACTAAGTGCTGGCAGTTGACACCATTACACAAAACTAATTACAAAGCCTTATGGTCATATAAATGATAATCTATTATCCATAGGTAAGATTGTGAAGCTGATACTTCACCACAACTAAGTATGAGTTTTTGAAAATTCCAAATGAATCATAATATATTGATTTTTTGAAAAGTATTAAACATCACAATTGTAGCAGCCCATAATTGACAGTATATGGATCTTCTTCTAAGAATATATAATTTCATGATTTCATCAATCTGATTCAATGTGGTTGCAAAATTATCATTGGTTGAAAACATCAATGAAATAGAGAAGTAACAAAAATACAGTATAACAATATAGAACATGTAAATCTGAAAAATTTATTTTATTTAATCATAGATGTTTGTATGATTTTTAACTATAAAAAATTTTCTACAAGGCATTCCTTAATGTGAATCTGTTATCTTATATATTTTTGAGAGATATTCTAATGGGATATATACAGTGGAACACATACTCCGATATTTCATATCCAATAGTATAACATGATTGATCACAAAAATTTATATTTCAATTTACCTAGAGAGTCATAAATTCCATTCGAAATAGGAATTAATTTCTCTGATAAGCATGGTTCATTGAAATAATAAAAAAAAATCCTTGAATCAATCATTAATTTTGTATTAACCATTTTTGTAATCTCTTTTTGAAAATGTGTCTTGAAAAACATCTTCATTGAGAAAACAAAGTAGGGTTAAGTTATGTAGCATATCATTTCATTGCATAGCGTAGGGTTATTTTGCATAATGCATGGTTCCATTACGTAGCATTAGGATACTTATCCATAATTTCATCATTATGTAATGTAAGGATCAGAAATTAACAACAGGATGACGATAAATATTTTCATCCTTGTCATCAAAAATCCAAAATGTAGCATTAATTAACCCAATGTTAAATTTTCATGAATGTATGGTAACAAATAGTAAATCCCTACTCCAATGTAAGGTTTTTGATCTAGAAATGTGTCAATTTTCAAAAGGTAAGGATGATGATCCAAATGCAAAAACCTTATCATAACATTGGATTGATACCATAGACAAAAATTAGTTTTTTAGTGTAACAGTGATGAAAACTGTGTTTATATAATCATTCATATAATGCAAAATTCCTTAAAGTAGAATATAAATTCCAAAAAAATGTACTCAAAAATACATTATGAGAAAAAAACAAAAATATTTTTCATCATTAAAATCACCATAAATTTTACATTATTTTTGAAACAATACATTCCCAACATATATATCATTTAAGAGATGAATGATATAGTGATGCTGTTTTGAAAGAGATTGATCATAGAATGAAGTAAGATAAAAAAATTACAGACCATCATCAAAACCCTCTAGAGATTGAGGTTGGTGATCATGTTTTTTTTTGTAGTTTTACCTCCATTGGGACATTATTGGTTGGGTAGGTAGGGTATGATGGAACTAATTTCTTTGGCCTCCATTCAGATATTTGGATGACTGGGAAATGTGGAACATCAGCAGTAAATTTTGTCTTGTTGGATATGTATACATGATGTGTTTCATGTTTCCCTACTAAGGGGGTATATGTAAGTCCATTCTAATGAGATTTTATTGGAGTTTGTTGATCATTAGATGGAAACCACTTTAGTTTAGAATCTAGTTTATATTGTTGATCACTATGAGACAATTTTTCATTGATAAAATATTCATATAGTCATGGTACTATGTTATTATGGATGTGATATCCATGAGACATTGTATGTAATCGTGGATGTGGTATCTGTGGAATTAATTTTTTGCGAGTACTGGATTTTGATGTCTCTAATGGGTGTGAATTCATTTACAATGGGGACATTGTAACACCCCATTATAATTTCTACATACTACATTTTTAATTTTTTGATTATTTTAATTTTTTGTGATTGAAGGATTCTTTGGATTGTATATTCTTTCCATGAAAAATTTAATAATGTTCGGGTAAATAATTTTTAATTGATGGATTCTGAATATAGAAATCTGAATTATATAGTTTGTTCTCCCCATGTTCATAAAATTATTGGGGTTGGGATTTTGACTTTTCATCTAGAACCTAATGTATTTATAGTCTTTCTGAGAAATATATACTGTGTAAGGGGTTAAAACTATGTGAAATTTTGGCCCAAATGATTCAATGAATTGATAAAATATTTTACTATTTTACATTCTATGTAATAGGTTTATGTCATGTAATGATAGAAATTGGTTTTGAATAAAAATGAAACATGTTTTTTTTGAAAATTTTTAATTAAGAAATACACTGAACGGAACCATTATTCTCCATGTAATTTTTTCTATTACATCATTTTCCTTGGTTGTATTGGATATTAAGGTTTCAATTAAAGAATATCCACCATTCACGTGACCTTGAGAGCTCATAGCGGTTTAGAGGGATGACATATTCTTTAAGATCATTAATTTAGTGATTTTTCCTCATGTTTATTATGGTTGGTATCTATGGGTATGTGACCCTTACACTTAATCCTTAATTTTCTCTTTGAAATTACTTTGGAAAATTTTCTGGTCCAGTTTATGGGTATTTATTTCTATAAATCCTTTTAATTTTCTCTATGTTTTTTGTCTTTCAAAGGAATTTTATCTGGTTTGTAATCTATATTATAGAATTTAGATATGATTAAATTTAATTGACATAGGTGTTTCTATGTATTGGGTTAATTTAATTAAATTATAATTTTTTGTTATATGTTTATATTATCTTTTAGTTTAATATATTTTATATAATATTAGTAAGGTTTTCATTGAAAGTAAAAATTTTCAAACATGTTTATTCTTTAATACAGATTTTGATTATTTAGAGATGTATTTTCAAACACCAAATTTGATTGTAATGGATTTTAGAATCCATTATAATATTATGAGAATGGTTTCAAAATGGTATTTTTACAATTGGAACATTAGGAACCATGGGTGAATTGGTAAAGAGACTTGAGTGACCATATTTTGTGTGGCACCAGTAGTATGAATACTTTTGGATTTCATTTGACTATGGAAGGACCTGATATTTGTTAGATCCAAGATTATGCATATTCAGCCTCTTGAATATTTATTATAAATTTTCCTATATGCTAGTTTTTAATATGAGGTGATTTTTTATTTACATTAATTTATCACATGTTTGTTTCATGGATTTTTATCATAGGTTTATATATAATGTTGTATCACAAACAATCAAATAGTATGTTTTTTCATGAATATGTATTTACATTCATATTTGTTTATGCAGGGATATAATTTAAGCCTTTATCATATATAATTTTAATATTTCTTGTTTGTTAATATATTAGTATTTCATGACAATAGGGATATTATTTACAAATTAATTGTATGTAAATATTTTTTTGTTATACTATTTTTATTTAAAATCACGAAATGATTCTTTTTTACTATTAAACCTTCTATAGAAACTTTGGTGGTATCCAAATAGATTTTTCCCACACAATAATTATTCGTTTTTGTGGTTGTAGATGGTGTATTGTAGGATGCCATAAAATTTAAGGGAATCATGTATCATTTTTTCTTCTATTACATATCATGGGAGGTTAGTAAACCTTGTAGCATACTCAAAAATCGGCATAGATCATTACTTCAGGCCAAGAAGCTCTTGAATCCGAACTATGAATAGGTTCAGTGGGTAATACTCCTAAAAAATAGTTGATGGTTGCTAAAACAAAATAGAATCATCTTTTCAAGAGTCTGGGTAAAAATTGTCTTCCTTCTCCAGAAATATCTACAGAAATGTAAGGAATCACAGATGAACTTATTATATCTAAATGTATAAATAATCCTAATGACTCAAGACACTAACTAAACACAATCCTCCGCTTCCTTTAAATCATGCTCAAAGTGTAACATTAGTGACCTTTGAAGATGGAACTTTAATTTTGTGTTAAGATTGCACACATCATCCACATTAACTACATGTACTTTTCAATACTCGATATCAAAGTGTGATGCTACTTATCCACATAGTGTAAACACCACACGATATGGCCAATGAAAATATGACACACCACTCATTTGATAATATTCATGATCCTGAATCAGTAACATTAATGTATATCTTCGTAAAGGATTGATTAATGTGTTCAATATGTACCATGACAATATGTGAATTTATATGGGGAGATTAAGAATGAAGAAAAATAAAATTACTCAACAATATATAATGCATGTAAAAAGTTCACTACAATTGATGCTTCATTATATGAAGTCAAAAAGAATGATTTCAGATCATTTCCAATTGATACATTACCCACTACCCCAAAACTAGTTAATATTAACTGAAATCCACAGATGAGACACTCTAAAATGATTAAATAATTTTCAAAACCAATCATCATATTTTTACCATCTCCAACTCCATCCCAAGGGTCAACCACTTCTATTATTAGTATATTGATACCCAACCAAACATGGAAAACCTATATAGTGGAAGGTTGATCCAAAAAAACTCTATGGTGAACTCTAATAGTCTAGGGGATGTGGATACGCAAAAATTAGGAAAAAATGAAATGGTAGGTCTTCTCTTAATGTACATGTATCCATGAAATGAACACTCTCCATGAAAAAGTTCGTAGTAATATACAATAAAATATCATATAATGTGAAAATATTCATGTAATATAACCCCTACAGAAATAAAAGAGTAAATGATAGTATAAACCAAAAAATCAACTGGAGAAATGCTTCCCCAACTAGAAATATTGTCCTTGCTTAAAAATATCTATAATAAATGAATAATAAGTGATCCCGAAATAGGAAATAAGAAACTATCAATAAAAATAACTTATTCTAGTATTAATTTACTATAATTAAAATTATATGAGATTTTTAGTTAATATTTATATTGAATTATGAAAAACATCTTAAATAGTAAACTCATACATTACATGTGGACACACATACTCTGTATCCATTTTTTTACCAAAAGATTTCTTTTTTTAAAACAAGATTTAATTATATGGAACATATATAATACTTTCATCAAGTCATATTATTTGTCTTTACCAATATTAAGACTAATGAAAATCAATTCAAAAATTGGGATGATCATAAAATCTTGGTATGGGACCCATAAAAAGTAATTAATTATTAGAGTGAAAACATGAAAACCCGTTAAAACCTTTTCTTATGAACTCATTATGAACAATTTAAAAATCACATAGATTCATTAGGAAATAATTTTTTACATTCACCCTTACAAATGGAATTACCATACAGTCAACTTACATCTATGGAATACCCAATTAATTGGATAACTATAATGGGGATCATCCTTCTTATAATCAATATTAGGCTCAACCATTTTTTTCATGATCTATAATGGGGATCAACCCTTCATATAAGATATATCGTTATCACCCATTAGATAAAATGGGTATCAAAACATTGTATAATATATTTCAGGGTAACCCTTTTAATTTCTAAATACAATGCATAAAATCTATCAATTTTCAACATGTCATTCATAAATATACATTTTCATTCCTAATATATCCAATCCATTTTCTTAAAAAAATTAAAACATTTATAAAAGTGAATTTTAAATTAATGTCTAAAAAACCACATTGAATATTTTAATTGAAATTTGATAAAATAAAATTTAATAAAGTATATGTCCAAAAATAAATTTTGATAACATGGAAATTTATGAGAAACAATTCTTGGAAAAAAATTTCAACACACTTAAAATGATTTTTTAATTAACGAAACCGTTAATAATTTATGAAAACAAGGATAAATAATAGAATATCGTTAAAAAAACATTTAATATCATGGGAATGTTGAGATTTATGAAATATTATGTCAAAGGGAAGTATATAAGCCATATAAAAGTGAATTGGTGCATAACTACAAATAATTATCAATAGAGTGTTAACTGAAACATAATCTTTTACCTTGACTCAAAATCATCACGTATAATAATTATATTCATAAATAATAAACATAAGTTAATTTATTCTCACATGGGAACCATTTTTAATAATATTATTCCTTTTATTTTTCTATTATCGTTTCATAACCATTACATGATTATTTATGTTCACATTGGGCGTTTCAACGATATTCGTACTCTAGTCAAAAATGAACCTGGTATGATGTCAATAGTCCATGTGGTCATAATTAAATCATATCCAAAATAATATTAATAAAATAATAATTACTATTATACATAAAATATAATTTTAAATAAGATCATTATGTGTTTTTATGAAAAAAGAACAATGATACAATCATGAGGACGGTAGGTTGTACATTCACATGTGTAACATTTTTCCTTTTCCATTGATCATTAAAGATATGAGGTAAGTACTGTTTTATATTTAAAAAATGAACATAAAATCATTAATATCACATTAATCCTGTACATATAATTATACGTATCATACAAGTTATGTAGTGAATAAAAACAAATCACATCAAATTGTGTAGGTGATAGTTCACATGTATGCATAAATGACATTGTTATTTTTATGTGCATGGAAATTTATAATATAATGGATAAATTATTATATTATAATTATTAATGTTTCAATAATATCACATATACCAATTTAGTTATATCATTAGAACCAATATTTAATGACACTAATGAAAAATGAACTATATCGGTTCGCGAGGCGGTTGTAGGTGGTACACATGAATGAGAAGTTCATTTCCCATTTCAAGAATTTCGAGATAGATTCTGGTACTTATATTAACATAATAAAATCCTATTACATTGAGGATACTGAAAATATTATCTAATCACGTTTGGAGTATATTTGAAGGATGTATATGAAAAAAATACAATAGATATACTTAAATAAAATGATACTGCTACTTCGGTTGATCTCCATTGATGAACACATTAACGCATATAAATAGGGTGTTATGGCTATAATAAAACTTTGTGAATTTTTTTAGAGACATTAAGAAGGGTTTTTGGTAATTATTTTCTAATCCAAATTGGTTTTTAAGTGTGATTATTATATAGGAGTATGAATCTATTTGTATGAGAGGGGAGGGGAACCCTTTGTAACTCTTAAAATATTAAATTTATATAAATTTATTTTTAAATCAAAATTTCTTGAACATTATTTATGTATATGATAATATAGGGATAGTTTGAAATAATATCAACCAAAAAAATTTATACATTATTAATTTAAATTTAATGCTTATCATTTCGTTTTACCCTTAATTATTATCTTTTACTTTTAATTATGGTAACCACATTTTTAATCTTAAAAGGCAGTAAATTTTACTTATATGTCATTAATTATCTATAAATAGATAGTGGAATAAAATTTAGAAATTATAATTGCAACATTTTAATTTTAAAATTTTTTAATGATTTTTTAATAATTTAATAAAATATTATATTTATAAAATATAAATAGTGTAAGGTTGGACACTATCCATTTAATTGAATTGAAAAAAAAAGAGTGATAAATTTTAAAAAAACCCATTGAATTAAATTATAATCTATCATATTAATATTTAAAATTAATGTATTAATGTAATTAATTCCAATTATGTTTATTTTTATCAGTTATCATATAATTTAATTGATATTTATATTAATAAAATAATTATTGTATCACTATTGTGTTATTATTTATGAAAATTATTTGATCTCTAAAAAATCTAAATAAATTTCCATGATGCAGATAATTTTATTATATTTAGATAAAAAATTTATGATCGAAGTTTTATCAGGTTTATCTATATATTAAAATTATTGTACTTATAAGAAAAAGATTGTGACATGTTGTCATATTATTTGGTTTTAATAATATTTACAGCAATTTCATAGGAAAAAATTCCATTAAAAGATTCAATTAAAAACCATAACTATTAATAGATTAATTTTTTTAATCCAATTGTATTTAATCATGTCTTATGGTTATTATATTTTCCTTATCTGATTATTTATTACCCTAATTTACACGATTTTTATTTGAACCTGGTAAATAAAAATTACAAGAGTTAATGTTTATAAAATATAAAAACATTAATGGAACATTTTTATATAATTTGGTCCCACTTATTAAATATATGAAATCCATTTTTCAAAATTTATAATATATAAGTTTTAGTAGTTAAATTAAAATAAATTTCATTGACATAATGCGAAAAATGGTTTTTTATAACTAAAAACGATCATAAGATTGACTTGTATTTATAACTAATATCAATGTGAATTTACTTCCTATGCCAACAATTGTATTAAATTATAAAAACTAAATCTAATTAAAAATATAAAACTAACTAAATAGATAATCTAAAAATATAAATAAATTATATGAAAAAACAGTTTTTGAATTATTGTGCAGAATTTTTCACTATTCATAATAAAATGAATATTATCAGAAAAATATAAAAAAACCCAATGTAAAATTTTATTTCTCAGTTCAAATAAAATATTTTATTTTAAATAGTTCATATAAAAGTGGAAAAAATATCTTTAAAATGGGTTCTCTATCAAAAGGAGACAAGACAACACTTTTTTGGAAAATATTTATTTTGTATAAAAATTTGAATTTGATGTTATATAATTTATGAAAAACATATAATATAAAATTAAATCATTAAAATGAATATATTACTTATTTATTTCTTTAATAAAACCCCTAAAAATGATTTTAATATTATATAAACTCTATTTTTTGAATTACATAGTTTTTAATAAAAACACATCCTTTGTATTCAATTGGTTTTTATTTTATTTTGTAATTAATTTTATAACCAATTAATCATTATATAAATATTTTAAAACCATATGTTCATAATTTAGTTAATCATTTTAATTCCTACCATTCTAGTGACTATGTGATAACTATCATATTAAATAATAATATTAATTTGTTGATTTAAGCTAAATTTGGTGTATCATGCAGGATATCGAACATAGTGTTTCTTTTAAACACTTGAGATGTTACATTATACCCCCCTTCACCCCCAATTGAAATTGTATCCTCATAATTTTATATTAGTCTTGTTAAATGACATCTGAATTTTAGAATTACCAATATTGTAATCCCATATTGAAAAAACAATTAATTAAATTTCAAAATTAAATGAAAGAAAAGAAAGTACAATGGTCACCTAAAATAACATATACTAGGGTTCCATGTAGAAAAACATGGATATGGAATAGAATATTAATGATCATATTCTGATATAGAAAAATAGGAAATGTTTATAGGACACGTTTATGGATAAAAAACCATAAATTGGTGATAGGTTAAATAGAATTTGATTAAGAGTAAGAAATGTAAAAAGAAAACAGTTTAATTTTACGATCTTTTTCATAGAGTTGTGGAATTAATTTACTTATTGGACTAATTAGATAAGGATATATACTTACATGACAAGTAATGTTTCATCATTTAATCAATTTCCACCACAAAGTCATATTTTTCTTTAATATATGAGTATTCAATATAAATACACATCTATAGAGCCACATAATCCAAAAAATATTAACTATCCATTTCTACTATCATCAATCATTATCCAAAACCAATATTGTTAGGATAAGATAAAATAATTAACCAAAAAGAATAAATCATTGGTTGAAGGAAAACAACTATTAATCATCAAAATTCAACAGTAATACCCCATGATCGACATAGAGTATTCAACAAATTACTATCTTCAAAATTTCTTAAAACAATAAAAAAAACTATTTAAACACAAAAAATAAGAAGCATTGATCACATAGTCTTCCATGATATACTTTTTAAATTATCTCTAATTAATATAAACCACTACCGATGTATTGTTCAAAAATGTAATTATCCTAATCAGATATTATCTATGAAAGGTTAATAATTTCAACATATAACCTAATTATCCATAATTCAACAAATGAAATAATATATTCTTCCAAAATATAATAATATCAATACTCCTCAAATAAAATCTCATAGTATTCTACTAACCTTAATAATATAATGTTCTTAAATTAGTGAACATTATTCAAAATAACTTTAATCACTTAATCACTAAATAATTTTCCAATATGAAGGATATCCATTTAATAAAACATCTGTTCATTAATTAAACCTATTCATATTTCACCATCCCAGTTAACTAAAAATAAATAGTCAACCTTACCAGAGTCTTCACGTAGGACAATGGTAGGTGATAAAGTCTTTCCATGAATACGACATGGGTTCGAATCATATATCTTTTCCAATATGGTGGGCTTCACCCTTCCATACATTTTTCTATTTACATCGATTATATAACATTATATCATTAAAAAAAGAAAAAATATCCTCAAAAAAACAATAAAAATATTTAACCTAAATGGTTAATTCATACCTCTAATTTTTCATCAAAATAATTAATAAACCAAAATTACCTATATGGTGAATGACACCAAAAATACTGTTAGTCACCTTAAATGTTCATAACATATAATCCAAAAAGGGATTATAAGACATTAAACTTATAATCTCCATTAATATTATAAACTCATGATGATATCCCTAGCTCTATAGAAAACATCTCAATCTCTAATGTTTTATAAACCCTCCTATGATACCATATATAAGGACCTAGCATTAAACATATCATATTCTAGTGTTTTTAAAGAATATTCAAATTAGAGGATATTTTCATTTTATAGTTTTAGAAAATTAATGATAATAACTCTTACATAGTAAACTTTTACATTAACTTTGGAAACTTACACTCAGTCTCAATTTCTTCTACAAAGGAAACCCTTTTTAAAATTATGAATGATTTATTTCCATGAAAAATCATTAAAAAATTCATCTGGGATTATTAGTTTTCTTTAAGAAACTTATATCCTCTGAAATAAATTTTAAAACAAGGGATGTGCACAAAATCTCAGTTTGGGACGTAAATAAAGAAAATCATCAGTGCTATGAAAACAAGAAAACCAATTAAAAAATTTTCATAAAAAATCAATAGGAAGCAGAGAAATATTATATAGGTTCCTTGGGAAATCAATCTTACATTAACACTTTAAAATGGAATATCCATACAGTAAACATCCATCTCTTGAATACCCAATTCCTATGAAGGCTATATTGGGGATCACCATTAGTATAAGCTATATTGGGATCACCGATTTTTAATGAGACATAATTGGACTCAACACCTCCATATATACTATATGGAGATCAAAAATGAGATATAATGGTACTAAACCATTCATGTAATCTATATCATGGTCACCCTTTTAATGAACAAGTACCAACACAAAATATATTGCAATTCTGAACAAGTCAGTCATAAAATTTCATTTTCATTCATTAGATAACCAATAAACTTTCTAAAAATAATTTAATGCATTTAAAAATGTGTTTTTTTTATTAAATGGGTTCAATAACAATTCGAAAATATTAAATGAAATTATAGAATTAAAATTTTAAAACATTTATGTCTATAAAACCATTTTGAAAAATTGACATGAATGAGAATGAATTCGAAAAATAAATAATTAAAACTCATAAAACACTATTTTAATTTAATAAATTATTACTAATTTCAGAAAAAATTAATTAAATTAATTTAAAAATATCATTTAAAACATATAATATCAAGATAATATTTAAAATAATGATATAATATGTCAACGAAATGTACAGACACTATATAAAAGTGATATAGTTTATAACATCAAATCAGCTTCAAAGTAATGTGAACTGACACAAAATCCCTTTCCTTGAGTCAAAGTCATCACGTAGAATCATTATATTCACGAATAATAAAATCATATTAACATTTACATACTTGTGAACATTTTTCAAGTTTATAGTCATTTTAGGTGACTATTATCATGTTATAAAAATTATGTAATTATTTATATTTTTATGGGTTATTTCGTCAATATTCAATACTCGAGCTGAAAGTGAACTTGGTATGATGTCAATAGTCCATGTGGTAATAATTTTAATGAAATTATTATTATCTTTAAATGAATAATATAATCATAAATTAAATCATTTAGAAATTTGGTTAATTGTTATTAATTTTATTACCATTCAGTTGGTAGGGCGTACGTACGAACGATTAACCTTTTCATTTTCCAATATTATATATAAAAATATGGTATGTAAAATTTTAACTTTCTATAATAATCATAAAATTATTAAAATAATATTAATAATTTAAATATAAATATATGTAAATATATATCATTCATGTGATGTAGTAAAAAAACGAATCACATCACTTCGTGGAGGTGACAGTTCTGACATACACATGAACGACATTATCAATTATATGTTAGTGGAAAATTTGAGTATAATTGATATAATATAATCTTATAATGTGTAATATGTCATGAACATAACATATGAAAATTTAATTCCAATAGTATAACTAGTCTTTAATAATGATGATGAAAAAAGAACTATATCTATTCACGAGGCGGTAGACCTCCGTACACACAAATAAAAAGTTCATTTACAAATTGGTAAAATTGGAGACAAATTCATGATATGATATTAATTTAATAACATATTAATATATTTAGAAATATAGATTTATAACCTCCTTATAGCCGGATTAGATTTGATAGAAGTGGGAGAAAAAGTAAAATAGAAATACTTAAAGAAAATGATACATATTCTTCAGTTGAGAACCTATGAAGAACACCTTAACACCTTTAAGAAGGGTTATATGCCTAAATTAAGGCCCCAATAATGTGGGAAGAATTTTATGAAGGGTTTTTGATAGATATTGTCATGGCCCTCCTTAACCGAGATGAGGGAAGGGATAACAGATTACCAGACCCGTCCTTCTTCAGGTTGAAGAAGAGATAATGACCCCTGAGACCCTCCTTCAATAGGCCCCGGAGTGGTGACTAGAACCAAGGGTATAGAATCACACACATGTTGGAAGGCATTACACTTTTTCATTATTATGATCTGGAGATAAGATAGCAAATACCACAACACCAAAACTAGAAGTACAAGTAAATCCCAAAACAAACCATTCCCATGTGCATGTTCCAAAAGTAAATGATACAAAAGTAAAAGAAACCCCCAAAAAGGAAGTACCAAAAGAAAGAAAAACAGCAACAACAACTGTCCCAATGTCTGAACTAGTACGGCCCCGTACGATCCTTGGAGTCCTCCTGGAATCCTAAAAGCAATTTTATATACGTAGGGTTCGCAATATAGTATACTCAGTATCGAAAAACAAAGACTCTCGTTCACAAGTGGAGAGGCATTCTAATGCCATGTGAGAAAAGAAATAACCAAAGAACCTTATAAAATAATCTAACCACCCAAGCCTCACCAAGGAACACTCCCCAAATAATGCAAGTGAGGTAATATATAGTAATAGAACATCGACGTTTGGGTACCCCGCGCCACTTTCCCACTGGTTATAGAAGACATCCTACACATCGAACCATTCCCGCCATTCTCACCGCAGTCCCACTGTCACATCCCCACCCGCACACACCTGGGCCACAACCACACATCTCACCCGCAAACACCTGGGCCACAACCACCATGAGTAACCATACTCAGAAACACCTAGGCTAGAACAACTACTGCCACACCCGAAGGCACCTGGGACTCATCCCGAAGATTCTTAGGAAACAACCTACCCACACACATCTGGGCCAACAACCACAACTACACTTCTCAAAGAATCTAGGGATATAATGGACCTCAGGCTGTCACAGCCTTCCCGAAGAGTCTTCGGCTATTTGGGAAAGGGAGAAGAAAAGGAGCTAATAACCATCTACACATAGGAGTGTTGGAAAAAAACACCCTCCCCTGTGAAATGGTGGTGTTCGGCAGTAAGTGCTCGACTTGGGTGCGGCGTTAATAAGAATCATAAAAACTACAGATATATGTATAGGTAATAAGAACTCATCCCAACCTGGGATTCCAAATCCACGCTAAGCACAACACCCTTGTTACTATTCATTCATAAAAGAAGGCACAACAGTCATGGCCATGTCATGACTCATTCCACAAAACCAATTCCCCATTTAAACCATTCTTGTTTACCAGTTAAAGAAATCCCATTTAGGTGAATTCTACACTACTGGGCAACTATCAGGAATTAGCACAAGATAGGGAAAGAGAAACACCCAAACTTCAATTTAATCATTCACAACCGATTCTCTTGTAAAGTCACAACAACAAATGGATCAGTGAGATCCTTCAATGTACTGGAACCAAACCAAGCCTCGAGATACAACCCCACACAGCTTCAGATTCACAACCACCAATTGTACCACAATAGAGGATCCCATCCCAATCCACATAACCCCATAAGCATCAAGAAGAGAAAAAAGGCATGTGATAAAGACAGAACAAGGAAGTTTCCTGATTCAAGTACACCATTCACTAAGTTTCCGTCTTTCTGTTTGGTTAATCGGGGTGATCACACAAGGGTTGTGGTTCACTAGGCATTCATTTTAATCGACCGAGTTTATGTTAGTAACCAAATTTCCATTTTGGATCCATTCGATCATCACAGGGGATAGAGGTTCATTAATTCACAAAGAAAGACCACCAACGACTATGATTTTCAGTGGGTATAGGCCCGGATTATTCACAAAATAAATAATCAAGGCTAAGAAAAAGCAGTAGAACATCGATCACACCCCCCTTCATTCATCAAAATACAATTTTTTATCTGCATTAACATTTTGGATTCATTCATACCAATGAATAAATAGCATACCCTCCCCGCATGATACACAGTAAAGAGAGACGAAGGAAAAACCCTACTTGGTTGATCAAGGATCGAAGTTCTTCTCCACATTCCAAGAACTGGTCATGCGTGACTTGTAGGGGAGGAACTCTGGGGACTCCAAGGATGAGCAGAAAACTCTAGCACAGGCACACCACTAGCCTCAGGAGGGAGGGACTCCAAGGGAACTAGGGAGAAGAAAGAAATCTGGCCAAGAAGGGGAAGGAAGAAACTCTAGTGTGATATAAAGATGAGATACCTTTGTTACGAGATTAAGAATAATGATCTTCTTTGAAGTCGGATTGTGGTTTCCATTGCAGTTGGGAGGTTACACCCGATGGGATTAATTCTCATATAATTGTTCCCATTGGGGTAGTGGCATAATAGCTATGCATTAAAACGTTTCTTTTAAACGGATGAAAACAAGCAATGGGTGCGGAACTGGAAGATACGAGAAAAAGGTGTGACACCTAGGAAAGACACACGTTTTGGTATGTTTAAGTTTTTCCTGACCTTTGGGGAATTTTAGATATTATTTATGGGCTTTATATGACATTGAAATGGGAATTAAATCATTTTTACGTTAAAAGATATGTTGTGGGAGTGGAAAAAGTTGAAAACTGGAAAAAGACCGAAGACACGGTGAGGATACAGTGCCACGATCACGGTGCCACCCTCACAATGCCACAATCACGGTGGCACCCAAACGTTGCAACCATCACGGTGCCACCGTCACAGTGCAACCCTCATGGTGCCTCCGTCACGGTGCCACCCTCACGGTGCCACAGCGACCAGTGCCACTGTGAGCAGTGTGCGACTGTCATAGTGCCACCGTAACCAGTGCGACCATCACGGTGCCACCATGACCGGTACCACTGTCACGGTGCCACCGTAACCGGTCCCCCCATGACCAGTGTTACCGTTTCGGTGGAGCCGTGTTTTGGAAAAGTAATAGACCAGGTGGGTCTGGGCCATTACATCAGATACCTCTCAAACTATTCTCTCCATCGAGAATCAAAACTAGACCTGAAGAAAAGATTGTTTCTGAATAACCATCTCGAAAGATACCAATCAAGAGTAAACCTTATTAACATATAGGAATACCTCTCCCTCGAGTAACTAGGAATATTTTGAAGGTTAAAATTTCCAGTAATATGGGTTAGGGAGTTTCTTCCTCCATGTCAGGATACTATCTGCTTTAGGTGGCACTGACTGGCCCGCACAGGTTTAATCGCATCCACTTTAATGTGTCTTGATTAGGGATCAGGTTCTCCCCTCCCCATAGTCATGAATCTTTACACACATCCATAGAATAAATAAAATGGTGCGTTACATATTTAACAATGTAAAGCATTCCATCACAAACTAGTGGAAACAAAATAGAACAAAATATAAAACAGCTCTGGGTACTTGTCATGAATCTGCATCTCCCGTTCCTAGGTACATTCCTCGAGCCTGCTATGAATCCATAACACATGAACCAAAGGAAAGGACCGTCCACGGGGCACCTTCTCCTTGTAATCATCGATTCTCACAAGAATTTCCGCAAACGTCATGGTGGCCTCGATGTCCATGTTTACCCAATTGAGGACGTGTAAATCGTCGTGTATATGCTGTCGGAGTTGTGACACATGGAAGACATCATGTATTCTAAGTAGAGGCGGTGGTAGTGCTAGCTGATAATCCACTTCCCCGACCCGACACAACACTTCTAAGGGTCCGATGAACCTTGGATAAAGCTTACTACCCCTGCTGAACCTCTGTTGTCAACGCCGAGGGGAGACCTGCAAGAATACGTGGTCCCCGACCCCGAACCCCAGGGGTCTCCTCATATTATTGGCATATAACTTCTGCCGGTACTGATCCACCTTCAACCTCTCCCATATAAGCTGAATCTTCTCTGACGTTCTCTACACCACCTCCGGGCCAAGAACACTTGTTTACCCAACCTCGGTCAAGCACACGGTTGAGCAACATGGCCTTCGATACAAGGCTTATAATGGAGCCAATCCAATGGTAGAGTGATAGCTATTATTGTAGGAAATCTCTACTAGAGGAAAGTGTCGCATCCACGAACCCCCATAGTCCAGAATACATGACTGTAGCATGTCCTCCGTTGTCTAGATGGTGCGATCTTTCTACCCATCTTTCTGGGGGTGGAAAGCAATGCTAAGATGTAGCTGGGTGCCAAAAGCATGCTGCAATCCTCTCTAGATTTTTGAGGAAAACCGTGCATCCCAATCCGAGACTATGGACCTTAGAACTCAATGCAACCACACCACCTCATCCTCGTTCCTCTGTGCTAAGGCATCCATTGCTCCCGACTCCTTGATCCCTAGAATGTGAGCCAATTTCGTCCAACGATCCACCACTACCCAGATAGTATCACATCCTCCTAGAACCTTGGGTAGCCCTGTGACGAAATCCATTGAAATTTCATCCCACTTCCACTCAAGTATGTCTAAAGGCTGCAACAAACCGCCAGGAACATGGTGTTCAACCATCTCCTGCTGACACACTAGGCACTTGGCCATGAACTCCGCCACCACCCACTTTACTCTGAGCCACCAAAACTGACTCCTCAGAACCTGGTACATCATAGAAACATTTAAGTGCACTGCTAGGGGTGAGTTGTGGTACTCACCAAGAACCCTTCCGCGCATCGCCTCTGGGACAAACATCTTTCCTCAGAATACAATCTGATTCTGACTATCCTCTATCCACCCTTCCGGAGCATCGCCTTGGTTAACCCGGTCATGCATCACTTCACTCCCTATGTATCCCCACTGAGACTCCACCACCAGATGCAGTAGAGAGGATTACACTGTCATCTCAAATAGAAAACCTCTACCACTATCCTCCCTCGCATCCAGGTGCAAGGTAACCAACTCCTCCATCGCCTTCCAAGCATCTGCTGACTCTCGAACCGAATTCTTATGCGATATGCTGCTCAAGAAATCAGCCACCAAATTCCCTATTCCTGAGGTGTAGGAAATCTAGAAGTCGTGGTCCTGAAGGAACTCCATCCACCTTCAATGCTGTAATTTCCGGTCCGGCTAGGATAATATATACTTCATGCTTTTGTGATACGTGAAAACCATGAAGCACTCCTTGAGGAGGAAATTCTGCGAAAAATTTAGTGAAAAAATGACTGCCGCATGCTCCGGGTCATGGGTGGCCTAATTACACTCATGAGGACGCAACTGTCTAGACCCGTAAGAGATCACCCCTCATTGTTGAATCAACACACAACCGATTCCTTTTCATAAAGCATCACAAAATACTTCATACGTCGCCACTTATTTTGGAAACCTCGGAACTGGGGCACTTACAAACTTCTCCTTCAGATACCTAAAGGCTGCCTGGCATTACCCATTCCACACGAAATCTTGGTCCATCTTGGTCAAAGTTGTCAAAGGTGCCACAACTCAAAAGAAGTTTGGCACGAACCTCCATTTGTAACCTACCAGTCCAAGGAAACTACGAACCTCTACCATGTTATTGGGTGCTTCCCAAGAAACAACCACCTCGACCATCGATGGGTCCACCGCAATTCCATTCTCGGACACCACATTCCCATGGATGTGCACTTATCATGACCAGAACATGCACTTGGACAACTTACCGTGGAGTTGGTGCTGTCAGAGGACTTCTAAAACCGTTCTCAGGTGCTCAGTGTGATCCTCCTCTGATCTTGATTAGATCAAGAAGTCATCAATTAACACGACTACGAACCAATCCAGGTATTACCGGAAGACGGAGTTCATGAGCCCAATGAACACAGTTGGAGAATTCGTAATGCTGAATGGAATGACCACAAATTCAATGTTCCCATATCTGTATCTGAAGTCCGTCTTCAAGATTTCACCCTCCTTCACCCACATATGGTGATATCCTGACCGCAGGTCAATCTTGGACAACCACCCTGCCCCTTTTAACTGGCAGAAAAGGTCATCTATCCTCAGTAGAGGGTAATGGTTCTTTAACCTTACCTAATTCAGTTTGTGGTAGTCTATGCACAGCCTGAGGCCACTATTTGCCTTCTTTGTGAATAAGCCAGAGCACCCCATGGTGACGCAATTGGTCAAACAAAACCCTTCCTCATCAGGGCGTCAATATGAATCCTCAACTCTCGCAACTCGGAAGGTGACATCCTATAGGGAGCCATCTAAATAGGACGGACACCAGGTTTCAAGTCTATCCCGAACTCAACATCACGTCGAGGGGGTAGAGTCACCACCACCTTAGGGAAGACGTCGATAAACTCACTAATGATCCCTGGGAATTCCACCATTTATGCATCCATCGACTCCATTGACAGTTCATCTAACAAGGATATGAGGGGCTACTCACGTCTGATGCTTTTCTGGCAACCACGCTCACCGATGAACGTTACACGTCGGCCGCCCGAATACGAAAACTCAACCCTTCCTCAAAATCAATCAATGATGGCACATACAGATAACAACCATTCAACGCCTAGGATGACATCATAAGGATTTATCTGCAATAGTATAAGGTCCCTGATAGACCTATGTGGCCCTATCATCAGTTTACACCCTCGAAAAACATAATAGAAGTCGGTCTGACCTCCGACTGGTGTGCTTAGCACCAGGGGCACTGGAAGTCTCTCAGTGTCTAGACCCAGAGCATAGGCCAGACAGGGTGCAACAAAGGAGTGTGATGCTCCTGTATCAAATAAGGCATAGGCAGGAGTACTAATCATGCTGATCATACCTTGAACGGCTTTTGGACCTGCTGGAACCACTGCCACTGCGGCGTGCAACTGTCCACGACCATCTCCCCTGCTTCTTGGCTGTCGGCCGCCTCCCTGACCATGCCCTGATCGAGGTCCCTGAGGGGTGTCCTGAGGTCGGCCTCCTCCTACAATTCCTGCCATCGGAGGAGTGGGAGCTTGCTGCCCCTGCTGCTGCTACTGAAAGGGTCTAAATCGAAGCTGATACTGCTGAGGTGGGCACTGAACCTGCCCACCCACTCTGTACTCTACTCTGTCTGAGTACTAATTCAGAAAGATCCCATACCTTCCACATAGGAATCATCTCAGCCCTGGGTCTAAACATAATGGTCGAGGGCCAGGAGATCGGAACTGGAACTGCCGAGGACAACTTCCTACATGTCGAAACCTAGAGAGTCATGATGTTGGTGGCCTGCTGTTGACGACTTTCCCCTTCAACGAGCCCAACTGGATTCCCTCTCACGATATGCCTCCCAGTGTGTGCATTCTCTCCACCACATCAGCTTTCTTATGGACCACTAAGTATGTCATTAGGGTGAAGGGAGTAATATCATACTGAAGAGAAGGTCGAAGTACCTCCTCCAAAGGTCTCACCTGAGACTCCTCATTTGGAAATAGGCTGAGAGCAAAGAGAAGGAGATCGTTGAACTTGATCCCCAACTCTCTCACTGACATATTCCCCTACTAGAGGGAGATTAGTTCCTGTCTCTTCTCATCCTTCATCATGGAAGAGAGGAATTTCGCCCTGATGTCAGCCCACATAACCCCAGTCTCCCTCTTCTCCCCAAGATAGAGTGTCCACCACTGACGCACTGCTCTGTGCATCTGGCTCATAGCCATAGGAACCCAGTACTCCATCGGAGCCCAGATCAGGATGAAAGCAATCACCAGTTCCTCTAGCTAGCTCTCTGTCTCCATGTCTGAGATGCTTCCCTCATACTTTCTGAGGGTCTACCGCTGAAAGGCATGAAGCGTCCTCTGCCACCAATCATCTTCCTCTTCTCGGTCAGCCCTCTATCGATCAGCCAAGTCAACCTCCAGGGCCCCGATCACCCTCACTACTAAAGGTCGTCTCCCAGGATCCATAGCTTCAAGGTAAACAAGGAATCCCTAAGCCCTATTAGTGTAGAATATTGTTCTTAAATTTTCTTAGACTTCTCATTAATTTTAAAATCCCAAAATACCCATGAAACTTAAGAAAACAAGTTATTATGATGTATGTACCTTCTCTAGGGTCTCTACCCTACAATCAGTGAAGCCTCACTTGGTTGTATGGTAGGCCCAGATTCCTTTCATCAGATCACGGGGGAGCCTAAAATCTTGTGTCCTAGCCGGTCTTCCCAGACCTAATTCATACACCAAGATCACCCAACATTGTTTCCATACCATCCCATTCAATCCACATTGTGCCTAACTCGAGACCCCATCCTATCTCTCAACCTTTCCAATGATACCATTCGGTCATGAACCACCATCACCGAGATGAGGGACGAGACAAAAGATTGTCAGAACCTTCCTTCTTCAGGTTGAAGGAGAGATAATGAACCCCAAGACCCACATTCAATAGGCCTCAGAGTGGAGACTAGAACAAAGGGTATAGAATCACACACAAGATGGAAGGCATTACCCTTTTTCTTTATTAGGATTGGGATATAAGATATAAAATCCCTAAACACCAGAAATGGAAGTACAAGTAAAGCCCAAAACAAACCATTCCCATATGCATGTTCTAAAAGTAAATGAAACAAAAGTAAAAGAAAACCACAAAAATGAAGTTCCAAAAGGATGAAAATAGTAACAATAATTGTCCAATTGTCTGAACTAGTACGGCCCCGCAAAATCCCTAGAGTCCTCCTGAAATCCTGAAAGCAGGAATAAATACGTAGGGTGAGCATACATGTAAACTCAGGAGGGAAATCCAAAGACTCTCATGCACATGTGGAGAGGCATTCTAATGCCCTGTGAGAAAAGAAATATCCACAGCACCTAGAAAGGGAAACTAACCACCCATGCCTCACCATGGAAAACACCCCAAATAACTCAAGTTAAGTAATATATAGTAATAGCACAGCGATGTTTGGGTACCCCGTGCCACATTTCCACTGGTTATTGAAGACATCCTACACATCGAACCAATCCCGTCATTCTCACCGCAGTCCCAATGCCACACCACGCCCGCACACACCTGGGCCGCAACCACACACCCCGCCCATAACCACCTGTGCCACAACCACGACGTGTAACCACGCCCGTAAACACCTGGTCCCGAACAACTACTGCCACGCCCGAAGACACCTGGGCCTCATCCCAAAGATTCTTGGGAAACAACCTGCCCTCACACACCTAGTCCAACCACCACAACAACCCTTCACGAAGAATCTTGGGCTATAATGGACCTCAAGCCCTCACAGACTTCCCAAAGAGTCTTGGTATTTTTGGGAAAGGGAGAAAAAAGGAGCTAATAACCAGCAACTAATAAGAGTGTTGGGGAAAACACCCTCCCCCATGAAATGGGGTTGTTCAGAACTAAGTGCTCAAATTGGGTGGGGCACGAATAAGAAACATAAAAACTACAGATATATGTATATGTATCAAGCCATCATCCCATCCTAGGTTTCCAATTCCATCCCAATCACAACACCATTGTTACTATTCATTTATAAAAGAAGGCACAGTTCTCACCACCAAGTCACAACTCATTCCCCAAAACCAATTCCTCATTTAAACCATTCTTGTTTTCATGTTCAGGTGATCCCATTTATGTGAATTCTACACTACTGGGCAACTAATAGGAATAACCACAAGCCAGGTAAAGAGAAACATCCAAATAGAAATTTATGTATTCACACCCGGTTCTCTTGTAAAGTCACAAAAACAAAGGGATCAGGGATATCCATCAAAGTACTGGAACCAAACCATGCCTCAAGATACATCCCCACACAACTTCAGATACAAAACCAGTAATTGTGCCACAACAGAGGTTCCCATCCCCATCCACATCACCCCATAAGCATCGAGCAGAGAAAACAGACATGCCATCAAGACAGAACAAGGGAGTTTCCAGACTCAAGTATATCGTTCAGTAAGTTTTCTTCTTTTTGTATAGTTAACCGGGGTGATCACATAAGGGTTTTCGTTCACTATACATTCATTTTAATCGGTCGAGAGTACGTGATTAACCAAATTCCCATGTTGGAGACATTCTATCATCACAGAGGACAATGGTTCATTAATGCACAACTAAAGACCATCAACGACCATGATTTTCAGTGGGAAAAGGTCTACACAATTCACAACATAAATAATCAAGGGTAAGGAAAAGCTGTAGAATATCGATCACACCCCCTTCATTATTTAAAATTATTTTTGTTATCTTCATTAATGTTTTGGTTTCAACCATCCCACAGAAACAATAGCATACCCTCCCTGCATGATACACAGTAAAGAGAGACGAAAGAAAACCCCTACTTGGTTGATCAAGGATCGATGTTCTTTTCCACGTGCCAAGAACTGGGAATGCACGACATGCTGGGGAGGGACACCGGGGACTCCAAGGACAAGCGGAAAACTCCAGCACAGGCACACCACATGCCTCGAGAAGGAGGGACTCCAAGTGTACCGGGGAGAAGAAAGAAATCCATCCAAGAAGGGGAAGAAAGAAACACTAGCGTGATATAAGATTGAGATCTCGTTGTTACGGGATAAAGAATTTTGAACCGTATTAAAGTCAGATCATGGTTTCATTTGCAGTTGGGAGGTTACACATGATGGTATTAATTCTCATTTAATTATTCCCATTGGGGTGGTGGTATAATGGTTGTGCGTTAAACAGTTTCTTTTAAACGGAGGAAAACGCGCAACGGGGGTGGAACTGGAAGGTACGGGGAAAGGGTATGACACAGAGGAAAAACACACGTTTTGGTAAGTTTAAGGTTTTCCTGACCTTAGGGGAATTTTAGATATTATTTATGAGCTTTAAATGGATTTGAAAGGATTATCAAATCATTTATACGTCAAAAGATACATTGCAGGAGAGGAAAAAGTCAAAAAATGGAAAAACATCGAAGACATGGTGAGGACACGGTGCCCCTATCACAATGCCACCCTCAAGGTGCCACCGTCACAGTGCCACAAACACGATGCCTCCATCACAGTGCTACCCTCATGGTGCCATCGTCATGATTTCACCCTCATGTTACCACCTTCACGGTTCCACCGTGACTGGTGTGTGACCGTCACGGTGCTACCGTCATCGGTCCCACCATCACAGTGCCACCGTTTCGGTGGAGCAGTGTTTTGGAAATGTAAAGAACCAGGTGGGTCCGAGCCATTACAGATATTGTCTCAAACAAATGGTTATTGTAGTTTGAGTAATATCGAAGAGTGGGTACTATTTTATAGGACAGTGGAGGGGCACCGTTAGAAACTATTAAAATATTAAAGTAATATATATTAATTTTAAAATAAAAATTACCAAAAAAATGAGTTATGTAGAAGATAAGATAAGGATTGCTTGAAATAATCTAATCAATTAATTTCTATACTTTTTTTTGTTTCATTTGAATCCAAATCTTTTCGTTATACCCCTAATTATTATTTTTTAATTTAAAATTTGTTAACAACATTTTAAATATTAAAAGACTATAAATTTTAATTATATAGGCTAAATTTCCATTAAATGATCACTTTTTGAAAAAATAGACATTATAATAGATAGATTGTAAATTTAAATTTTTTTATTATTTTTAAAAAAATTAATAAAATATTATTTTTATACAATTTCAATAATGTCAATTTTGACACTATTCACTTCATTAAATTTAAATAAAATATATACTGAGAGATAACATAAAAAATAATTATATATACAACATAACATATTCACTAATTAAATTAATGGAGTACCTCAATTTATTTTAATTATAATTATTTTAATAATTTTCATTTCAATTATTTGATATCTCTATTAATAAATTAATTACTGTGTCACAGTAGTGTCAGTAATTATTGTAATTATTCAGTATCTAATGCATTTAAATAAAATCCATGATGTATATTATTTATTCATATATCTAGATTATATTTATGATTGATATTTTATCATATTTAACCTTATAGTAAAACTATTATAATTATAATTAATAAGAGGGTGACATGTTGCCACTTTATTTTGTTATAATAATATTTTTATCACTTTCATGGGGAAATCCATTAAATGAGTAAATTCAAAAACATAAGTGTTAACGTTATACTTTTATTTTTACAATGATATTTTTTCAAATGTTAGTGTAATTTCATTATCCGTATCATATAACTTGTTACCCTAATTTACGTGATTTACCTTTAACCGTGGTAAATTAAAATTACCAAGTTATTATTTTAAAAATCCAAAAAAATAAAAGAAACATATTAATATAATTTGGACCAACTTATTTGAATTGTGGAATCAATTTTTAACAATTTAAAACAAATAAGTTTCAATAATTATTTAAAAATTATTAGCGTTGAAAATAAAGAGAAATCATGTTTTTTATAATTTAACCCATCTAAAGATTGACATGCATTTATATCTAATTTCATTGTGAAATTAAATAATATGATAAAATTACATTAAATAGTAAAAAAATAATCTAATTTTTTTTAAAAAATAATAAAATTAAAATTTATAAATATAAATAAATTAGATGAAAATTAATTTTTTAAATAAAATGTAGTGTTTGTCACTATTCCTTAAAAAATGAATATTATCAGAAAACTAAAAAAAATTATCCATTGTATATTTTTATCTATATATTCTAACTAAAACGTTTTTTTTCAAATTTAACATATAATCTTGTCAAAAAATAGATTTATAATGGTTTCTCTATCAAAAGGTGGAAAACATTCTTTTTTTATAATACATCTTATATCCAAAAAAGTGTATTTGATCTTATATGATATATAGAAAACAAATAAGATGAATATTAAACATTAAATTGATTATATTATATATATATATTCTATTAAAAATCCATCATGAGTGATTTTATTATTTTATAAGCTCACTTATTTTCATTTAATTAGTTTTTTCAGAAAAACACATCCTTTTTATACAATTTGTTTTTATTAAATTCCCTAATTGAATTGGTAACCAATGAATCATTATATATACATGTGAAAACCATGTTTTCATAATTCAGTTAATCCTTTTGAATTTAACCTTTCTAATTGCTATGTGATAAATATTACATTAATCAATAATATGATGTTTTTCATTTAAGCTAAATATGGTGTATCATATATGTTATCAATAATAGTGTTTTCTTTAAAAACACATAATGTTACACCTTATATCCATGTCCAAACTATAATACTTCTTTAATTCACCCTTGTATCCCTAATCTCAACTAGTTTCATCAGTGATATTTTCATCATCAATATACGACATTTCACATAATGGAAAATACCATGTAGGGGTTAACATATACATACCAATTAGGACTCCATTAAAACAGTAAAAGGAATGATTGATAGATATGATAATAGGTCATCAAAAAATTAATAATGAGGGAAATAAATCCCAATTCATAAATATATTATCCTAATTAATCCTATATATGGAATGGGGGTATCCATCTCACTACCCATGAATTGTATATGAGTCTACCTATAACTCAAAAATTCTATATTTAATGCCCCACATGAAAAAAAATTCCATGAACCATCTTGGGTACCATGGTATCCCAATAACCAAGTAGTTCATGAAAAATACATAATGTTGTTCCTGATCCACATGGGTTGGTGACAATAACCTAGAATCATAAAATATGAATGTTGGATTGAATTTTCCACCGATAAATTGGAAAAAATATAAAAAACTAGTATTCATAGATGAATCACTCTATAGAGTGAAGTGTATGAGAATTAGAAAGCACATAATCACCCAAAAGTACAACCACAAGTTCTGAAAAACTAGAAAACAACTGATTCCCCATTGGAAACAACTCCCCAAGCACAATGATAAACATTTACTACCACCTGCATGTGGTTTCATACCCTTTCTCGAATCTAGATGATGATAATCTACAAACACCCAGGCACATGTACAATGTGAGTTAAAATCCCAGTATGGTCTCAATAAGGATTCCGAAATAGGATGATAATATTTAATGGTCCCAAAAATCACTCTATTTTAGGAAAACATATGTGGATGTACAAAAGCATAACTCATAAAATTATTATTTAAAATTAAAATTATTTAATTACATTAAACTAATTAGTTAATAATTTTATATAAAATAGTTTATAAAAAGTCAGAAGGAATGGGTAAAATGGTTTAAAAACAATAGAATATATTCCAAAAACAATCAATGAGAATCATGGTCATCTAAAAAACGGTATGATTGTTCTAGGTTATGGGATCCTCACATCATAATGTGGTAGTAATGGAAATGTTCTCACATATTCAATAACATTGTCTATATATTAATCATTATTATCCTACAGAGGAATAATATGTTCGAATAATGATTTTTTATAGTTTTAAACCCTCAATCTTTTTTAGGGAAATTCCACCCTTGTGTGTATTTATAAAATAACTCACTGACGGCCTAGTATTTCATGATATCTAATAATATAAATAATGGGACCAAATATTTAAACGATTTAATTTACAATTTAACCCATTGACCATTGTAATGTTAAAATTTTCGTTAAAAATCGAATTCAATTTTTAAATAAAAACATGTATTTTCATGATTAAAACCAATAATATTATATCAAAAAAATTTAAAAAAATGTTCTCAAAAACCAATTTGAAATCAATTACAACTAACCCATTTCATATTTAAAATCCAAACTTAAATTATTCTATTTAATTTAATCAATTTCATATAAGTTCAAAATCTACTCCAATTCAATAAAATAGGGGGTTTCCCCAATTTAAATCAAAAGAAGATTTCGAATCCCCAATCCAGTGTAATTGGGTTCTTAATTGATCAATTTAATGAAATTAAATTAAAATCAATTAATTGAATTTAAATAAAATAACTAAATACAAATCATCCAATTTTGTGTAAAAAAATTTTAATTATATAATGGAACCACTTTTCTCGGGATCTTGGATTATAAGACCACAATTCCCTAATTGGTATACACTCATGAAGAATATTGGTAATGAGGATCCATGAATCAACCCAACATTCAATATCTAAAACATTAATGATTAGATCCTTCAATTACAAGGAGATAAAAAAACTCAATGGTGGAAAGGTGATAAAGTGGGAGAAAGGGAACAATAATAGGAATCTTACTATGAATTGATTAAATGTCAATCAATATTCTTCTATTCTCTTTCAGAATGGTGTAAAAGAGCCAAAATCACCTCTTGGGAGCATTATTGGAAGAAGAAATCATAATAGGTTGAATTATGTTTTTAGGATCTTAAAAGAAATTTCATGTGGTTTTTTAAAGTAATATTCAGATTAATTACTTCTCATACTCAAGGTTTGATAGGATGAGACTCACTATAAGAATAACCTTGATCCTAAAGTGTTCATCAATTTTTTTCCCATGTTTATGGATTAAACTAAATGAGTGAACGATTTTTCAAACCAAGTTCTACACTTGGAAACCCCCACTATTTGGGTTTCCATAGTTCCCACTAAGAGGGTTCACATTTTGGGAGAACCATGTGGTAACTGTGCACAACCTAGAAAATGTAAATACATCAAAAAATTAACCTAATCTCCCTCAAAAAAACTAAACCAAAGAAATATAAAAACGTTTTATCAATACCTGAAAATAGTAATTTGATGTTACAAACAACCACACCAGAATCATTATATTGGGTCCCTCTCCTCGATAATATTGCCCATTACAAATGGAGAGATCACTTTCATAAAGGACTTGTATGATGCACGAGTTTCAAGATAATGGAAAACAAATCAATAGATAGAGGAACTACTCCTAGTTTAGGGGAGTGTTATATATATTTATATAAATAATATGGGGACTTATAACCTAGTGTGACAAGAGAATTCTCTAACTATAAAAACATTGATGATCCTTCCCTAACATCCACTATTAATAATTTCTTAAAAGAAAAATATGACTTAAAACATCTTACATCATATCCTTTATTATAGAGAGAAATCTAATATCATTTTCAATGTATAAAAACACATAACATAGGATTTAAATCAGCCAAAACCCAAGTCTTAAAAAATGAGATACAAGAGGAATATGTTTCTATTATGTGAATATGTCATGTACTTGGGGACACTTAGTATGTGACATCAACTAGAGACCTGGATTATTACGGGCCATTAAATTGATTTGTTGGACATGGGTAACTATACCTTGTTTACAAGTGGCACACAATGCATCTCTTCTGCCTGAGGTCTCCATTTATTTTCTCGATTGTACCTAGGTACATTGAGGAATTCTCATGTACATTTATCTATGAATATCCACTTAGGATTAGGATTGTATACCTATATAGGTACCTTATCAGGCCCATGTACTCCTAGACTACAATGCATGTGTGACCACATGGGGCCTTGGGTGTGTGATGGATTTCATGTGGATTGGAAACCATGATATGGCCACACAACCTATTCTCCTGACCACACGGTGTGTGATATATAACTCCCCTAGAAATACAATCACCATAGTAGGTAATAAAAGTGTTTTGTTCCTCTAAAATACATTCCATGCAGTCAAGTTTTTCATTGGCCGATCATTCTAGTCACAAAAGGGTCGAAACCACATTCTAGAATGATCTATGTTCTTATTTCTCTAAAACAACACTCATTTTTTCACTTATTAAACTATTTCAAGAAACATATATTTAGATGATATTAATATATTTAGTATTTTAATATTATCAATACCAGGGATAAAAGACCATGAAATCTCCCACAAACAATGATCTTTGATCTAAACATATTCTGTAATATATTCCAATGTGTTATGGAAGTAAAATTTAGTCATCGTATTTTTTCATAACAAGGGTGGATAATATGTTCTCTTTTTAATGTTAGGGGATGAAAAACATGGAATTTCATAAAATATTTCAACGATATACGGTTAAATTCATGAGTAAGGGGATAAATATGGACACATAAAAAATGTCCGATAATATAATCAATAAATATGTTTAGAAAAAAAATAATTAGACATGTTCAAAAGGAAATCCTACAATTATATCTCCAATTACCTCCCCCAAAACCCAAAATAAACCATTTTGAACCATAACTATGTTATGAAAATTTAACTATTTTTAATATTCATTTATAATGAAATCAAATTTCAACCTATAACAATAAATTAGTTATATTAATTTAAAATACTTAATCCACTTTAAAGGATTAAATTTTTTATAATATAAGGTATTTTATATTATATATTCCGGAAAATTGAAAATGAAACCTTTTAATAACACTTCATTTTAAAGTATAAAATTGAATAATATTCCATTCTTTTCATTTTAAAACAACTCAATGAAATTTCAAAAATAATGGTCAAATAAATAATATATAAATTTCATTAAAATTAATAATCAATAAGCGAAAATTGAATTTTTAATGGTTAAAAACATTTCATCAATAGCATCATTGTGTTTTCAAATACTATTCTCTAGAAAATAATATAATTTTACAAAAATAATGAATATTACTGATTATAGTGTAATTAATTAGAATATATATAATTGATGTAATCTTATTTTACATTAAGAAAAAATAAAAAATAATTTCAATTTCAATTTATATGATGTGATAGTTTTTAAAATAAATTTTACTTGTGACAATTCACTAAAAGAAAAAGAATTTCCAAAAAATTTAAAATTCCCCTTAAGATAATATCGATGTGATGATTTAAAAAATTATATTCATTTATTCATGCAATTAAATATAAAACTTATATATATAATATTTTGAATTATAAAATGACAGTAATGAAAATAAGGAACTTATTTATTATTAATTAATAAATATATTAACATTATTTTAAACTATTATACATATTCTTTATGATGTGTTTATTACTATTCATACAATCTAATTTAAGAATTGTGATAAAATGTATTTATATAATATGGTTCATTCATTCTAATAGTTTCATGTAATTAATGTTATCATATACCTCATGATACTTACAATGGAAATATGTATAAAATATCAAGGTGTTACTGGAAGCATATTCTTCAACATGTAATTGGTCTTCATCATCCAGAATAAAATCCAAACAACAACATGAAAAAAGAATTAATGATAAATTTTTTAAGAATGATACAAACATATATATATATCATTATAATTTATACTATCATAATCTTCTATTACTCTTAGTATTCACCAAAATATAGAGAAAATGTATTTTTATCCTTCCTCAGCCCAACTCTAACTCTAATTCTACTATAATTTAGAATTACTTCAATCCTTAAAAAAATATTGAATTATTTAACAATCTGTCTTCTTATACTATATTATTAATATATATTTTTCACTTGATTTTAGATAGAAATTATTTTTATATTTCAATTATACCGACGTCCTTCAAATGGGTGATGTGATATTTTTTTAGTTTTTATATTTTAAGGATTGTATACAGTTTACCAAAAATTACACAATCATTTATTGAAATAATTTATTTCAAAATTTTTGTTTCAAATTTCCTAAATTATCATTCCTCTATATAAAAATTAATCTATACAAAATTCAAGTCTAGAATACAAGTATACCCAATTTACTTTTAAATGTATACATTATTTCCTTTTTCATACTTTTCTACTCTAATTATAAAATATATCATCTGAATCATAACCTACGTGATAAATTTTATGGACTATGAAAAGATTAAAATTTTCTGAAATAATTATATATGAACTGAAATATGTTTTATATTTCAATTTATAAATTCATTTTCAAAGTATTTTATGATCATTATAAAAGATAGTTTTTATTCTGAAAATATCTTCTGAATTTTTGTTAGAAAATTTAAATATATATATTTCCACACACTATAGAAATATATATTATTAATGAATTCAAATAATAGTACCTATCAATTGAAATTTTATGTGTTCCATAAAAAAACATTTGTATTGAATAAAATTTATTCCCTTAACCAATTTTAGGGGGACTACCAACAAAAAACTTATAAATGATTATATATAATATATATTTATTTCTTAATATAAATTTTAGCATATTCTTCTGAAAAATATATTACACATCAGAATATGTGTTCTATGATTTTCAAAATTTAACCAAACTCTTATGGAAAATATCATTCATATGAACTATGAGTTCCTTCATTTTCAAATTTCAATTTTGAAATAAATGAAATATATTATTAATCATAATATTTGTACAATTTAATATATCCAATAATTATAGAATTCCCAAACAATACTCTAGCATCTTCAAAATTATTAATTCTATCTCAAGAATACTCATAAACATTTTTAAATAACATTCAATTCTTATTAATCGTTATTCTAAAATAAAAAATTCCATTTTAATTTCATGGGGTTCTTCAATATCTCAAATTATATTTTTTCTTCATCCTCGAGAACACTATTTATGAATCAATTACTCATATATTTTTTAAAATCTAATTGTCTTGACACCATATCTTTAGATATTTTAATATTTTATAAAAAATTTCATCCCTCAGTGATAATTGATTAATTGTAAACTGGATTAGTTGATTTTCTATTAAACAATACACAAAATTATACATTTTTTTCGTTATTGGAAAAATTTATGTTAAAATTTATAACACACATTAGTTTTTTATCATTATCTCTATTTCTAAATATTATTAGATAGTAAATGTGGGTAATCCAAAATTACAAAAACATATATGGAAGAGGTTAAGATGAATTTTCATCCTCAAATCATCAAACCCATTGGTATTTAATACATAAATGATGAATCAGCCAATGTATCAGTATTGGATTTAATGATGTATATTTTTCTATGTTATAACCTTTCTATTTTATAAAATGAAATTTTATTTGAATGTGATTAGAAAAATTTTCGAGAAATATATTTTTAGGGATATAAAATAAACATTATTTGAAAAATTTTGATTCTATATTGTTTCTCAAAAGACATTTATGAGTCTTCCTACTATTATTTCATATAGATACCTTATATATAATAAATATTTGTAAAAAATGGAAATTTTTTATGATGACTGCTGTAACTAAATTATACATATAGAAATTACACCTCACACTACATCCTATTAATAACAAAATTTCACCTAATGATGATTTCATATCATCACAATAACCTACCAAGATATCCCTGATGAACCCATAGAGTGTTATCTGCAAAATTTGGATGATGTCTCACCACTAATCCACCATAATTTATTATATTTCCACTAAAAAGAACCACATTAACGGGTTTCAATAACATTTATACAATTAATTATCCCCCCATACCAAATTTACTAGATGATATAAAGATTTTCACACACTACACATCACAATAAGTTGACATCATCACACAAAATCATAAAAAAGCCTAAAAAATACTTTCACTATAAACAATTTAATTCATAAAAAATTAAAAAAACTCATATGTTTAATTATTTCAGAAAAGGCACCATCAGTTGTGGGATAGAAATATTATAATTTTTAATAAAATATAATTTCATAATAGTTTTATGATGAATAAGTATAATCAATCAATATCAGTATATTTTATTCATGACACTCCATTGAACATGTATAAGTTATCCCACCCATCCTATGTTGTGGGTATAATATGTTTATCTATTTTCATTTGAATCCAATCATTATGGATGTCCTATAATTTAATCATGGAGATTACATGTCTTTTATAGAAACATAATTCATAATAAACTAAATTTGATAAATTGAAAAAAAACCATCACAAATTTTGATAAAATCTTAGAACACCCACTTCCTAACTTTTTCTAAAGGTATTTTTATGATCTATCCATTTTATCCTATCATAATATTAAATAATTCCATCAAAATTACAATAATAGTATTTTACCTATATAATATTCCTTGAGGAAGATCTATTCTATATTCATCCACCTTTTGGTTTAATCATTAATAATTTCATTAGTGTTATCAATTCACATAAATCAGTGATATGATGAATAATTTAATGAAATAGGGAAAACACACCAATAATTAAAAAAATCATTATTGTCTATATAAAATCATGCATACATGTCCTTCCATTCACCCAAATAATACTATGAAATTTAATTAGAAAATTATTTCTGATTATAACACCTTGATGAACACATCAACTAAGTTTTCATACTCACTATCATTCCAAAGATTCAGTTATCTATTTAATTGTATATTCCATAAAAAATAGTACCTTATCCTCATATTTTTTATGAAAAAGTGAATCATATAATTTTGAGTCATATTTAATTCATTATGATTATAATATAATTGCACAACACCTACCTTGGTCATTTGATGATCTTTTAGAAAATAAATCATCCATAACAATTCGTTTTTTGATTAAATTATTATTATATATATAACATCTATTGAAAACATTGTAACTACTTATTGTTGAAGTAAAATCCATCTTACTATCTTTCATGTATTATAGAAGATAAATTTATTAGTTATTTTGGGGGTGTGTGAATCCCCAATATTCCTGTATCTTGGTAACATTCATATTATTTATTTATCTCATAAAATGAGTTTTACATTCCACTATTTTAAATTATTGGATGATACAGCTCACATCCTTAATGTGTTCCTTCCACTAATTCAATATTTTATTCCAAAAACTAAAAAAAAACATACTGTTTGACCGTGTTCACCAAATAGAATATATAAGGGTACCTACTACTAAATAAACTATAAAAATAACCATAAAAATTCACTAATCATTTATTTTTTTGTTTTTCAACTTAGATTTACAAAACTATATGGACCTTAGGGTTGATATTTTATTACATATGACTTTAAAAGAGCTTTCAACTTTCATCCTCACATAGTCCCATTAAGATACAAAAAAATCTAGCTTTCCATTTTTTTGAAATCACTATCCAAATTATTTCGTAACTTATATGTGAACTCCAATATTAAATCGAAATAAAATTCATGCTAAATTTCCCAAATCCTCTTAGAATTTGATAGAAAGAATTTATCATCATCCTTATATTGGATTATAAGAATAATCACTTACTATTACATATATTTTTGAACTAATAGTGATTTATTTATATATTATCAAACAAAAATTAATTAGGCATGAAAGGATTACATTTTTTCCACTTCCTTATAGTGTGGTTCTGGATATAGTGTCTTAAAATATGATTGGAAACCATTTTTGGATATCAATAATCCTAGAAAAATAATATATACTTCATATGTTTCTCATCCTCGTTAAGAAATATTAATTGGTGTCTTTAAATATATCTTATTTATGTGCATATTATCAGTGGAAACCATCATCAACACTATAATGATGATATATTTTATAAATACTAATGATAAAATTATTGTGTAGATGTTTCCTTCCATATATAGATTTAAATTATATACCAGTTATACTTTTTACTTCATACAATTATTCCCCACATTAAATAGAAAACCAAATTATTATCTAGTTCTCTTTTGATATGTGGTAACATGTTAATCTCCCACATTCTCTTAGTATCCAACAAAGACATTTCATCTTTTATCATTGAATCAATATTATTGGTGTCACAATTTGTGTCTTCCTATTCAATTTTTTTTATATCATTTATTATATTAAATAAGTTTATGTATCATCCACAATGGAAATTATAATATTTACCATGGTTGAACATCACACATCTGCTTATGGAACTATGAATTTGAGTACTATATTTTTGAGAGTTCTGTCATTCTTAGTCCAAACATAAAATCTCTATCCTATGCATAATAAGTCCTAAAATTTTCTGTAAAAACATCTAAAAAATTTTCTTTTACACTTCATGTTTTTAAATATAATCTATCTACAACTTGTGATATTTTAGTACATATGATAAGATTTAATTATAATTTCCCATATGACTCATTGATCTCAGCTTTCTTAATGGACATGTTTTTTTCATTCAATAGGTCCTTACAATTAAAGAGAACATACTGAATTTTGATTACATGTAACTTTTAAACATACCCAACAGAAATATATATTTAGTATCACCATAAACTATTATAAAATATGTATTCAAATGTTATTCATGTTTTTCTTATTATATATCCGCAACATGAAAATAGGTAATACTCCTAAAAAACATTAGGTAGAACAATTTTAATGTTCTCCACATTCTATCTATAGTATAATTTCTTTTCATAAAAGAGAGGATCATCTTATTTTAACCAGAGATAATGTTTTTGTTCCCTACTTTCTATCATATTTCCATGTTTATTTTTTTAGTATAACATATTGGTATACACAATCTTCAATAACATATAATTCATTATATAAACTAAGTTATTCTTCTAAAATGTGTGAATCAATGTCATCTTAATCAAAATATGATTCTTTTTATATAAACATCATAAGTCTTATTTCCTTTTCAATATATTCTAAACATATATACTTCCTCTTTTAGCTACTTATGAGTAAGATCATATCGTTCCAATAAAAATAACCAAATACAATGAAAAATTGTTAAATATTTTAAAATCATACTCTACATTATTCATCATCAATGGTTTTTATTTACTAAAACATTCCTCCTTGATATTCTATTGATACTGGCCCAAAAAATTAAATGTGAACATAGTCAAACTTCTAGCATCTAGGTTTCATATCACACAATTTGACAAAAATATTCTTCAATATCATAAGGGAAAAACAATGATAATATTAAATCCATATGAGACAGATATTTATCATGACTTTTTCATTTTGAGGCATCATATTTTACACACCATAATGCATTATGTGATAATACGATATCCCATGACTTTGAAATGTTTTTTCATGACAAAATTCTGATCTATTAGTTCATTGGGAGAGAAGTTGGGTTCCATTATTTATTCCCCATTCCACTACCAAGGATCTTGTAATGGTCATCTAAACATCATTTGAAAGTCTCTTACCAAAACCCTCATCCATATTTTGTCTATATAAAATTTTATTTTTCTCTATCCCTAGGATGTGACTTTATTCATTAAATTTCATGAAGTACACAATTTCCATATTTATGTAGAAATAACCACTCTTTATAACGCCAAGTTATTTATCATCCAAAAAATTAACACAAATAAATATTATAGATTTATGATTCACAATTATTCCTTTATCGTACATTGCGTGAGATGTCTCACCCTATGAAAATCAACAATTATCTACCATTTTATTAACATTAATTATAATGTAGTTATAACACTCAGTTTAATTCTTGGAACATGAAATTATGGAATATTCTAATATATATATGTATATTTATAACCCATGTAGTTATTCTTAATATATCCTATCTTCCCATAATTAAAACATATGGGGATCATTCTAGTTGATTTACATTGACTCCTTTCCATTAACATGACGTTTTTATGTCTATTAATGTATATGTTTTTGTGATCATCCTCCTCCATCAGCATTTGATCTTTTTTTAAATGTTACTAGACTTCCCCCAGTCTGAGTTATTTACTCATGGTTACATTCATGAAATAATCAATCAAAAAGTCATTTTTCACAAGAATAAGTAATAGTATTACCATCACATACCACGACATTGGAAATAATGATTGCATTATAAGGTCTTTTATGTTATATAAAAAAATCACAATGACTGATTTGAACAATCCGAAAATATTGAGGGAGTCTTCATGTGATATACCACATCATTACATTTTATGAACCTCATGTTGGAAACCTTCATATTGTATAATCTAGTGTTATCAATTCCTTATACATTTTATTCCAGCCCTTTATCAACCACGACCCTTATATCCCAAATGAGCAAGGCAGTATTCTAATATAATGAAATTATAATAAACTATTGTTCATCAAGGTATATCAATTAACACTCCAAATTACCTATATTATCTATTATATTTTTTCCAAAAAAATATAAATTTCCATTTGTATTATATAGTACTCAAACTTAATTTTCATAAGCCAATGGGTTTTTCATCACAATTATCTATCTAGGTCATACCGACATTATACTATGTATCTTCATAAAATAGAAAATTCTTCTGAATAAAAATAACATCAACTAATGTTAGCTTCATCTGATTCTCAGGTGTTTTTGTTTTTTGAGCTATCAATTAGAATCACTGATAATACATTTTTGGATTAATCCCCTTTGATACATATAATTTTATACTATATAATCAAAGGTGAAGTAAATAATAAGTTATGCTGAAATCAGTAGACAAGAATTACCCATAATAATTCATGTATTGAAATATACTAACTTATTATCATCATCCTCAATTCAATAAGAAAATATCCTTTAACAAAACCATTTTTCCACAAAAAAAATCTAAAATTATAATAAATTAGACATAAAAAAGAATATTTTGGTTTACATTGTTAATAACTGAGTTATACATCTAAGGAAAAACCCCTTATCATTTTTTTATAATTATATTTTACAAATATTTAAAATAAAATAATTAGTTACATATGACTATAGAAAATTTTATTTTCATGTCAAACCATCACCCATTTATATTTGGTCCCACCCCACATATGTTTTCAGTCTTCCTCATTCATCCAGTTTCATAGACATTAGATCTTTGCGAATGACCCACTATTGAATCATGGTGATATATGATCACATATAGTAACAAAATCCATGACCTTTTAATTTCAATAAAAATTTAAAGTGTTCCAAAAAATTTCTAAAATATCTATGATGTCACACATATAAAAAAAGTTAATTCATTTTTTTCAATTAATAATGTTATACATAAGAAACCCATATTTAGTTATAAAAATTCAGATAAATTTATACAAAACATAATCGAAAATTTTGTTATTCACATAATATTTTATGAATATGTGATACATTAAAATATTTATACATCATTATATTAGAAGGTAAATAATAATATATGTTGTTTTTATTTAATTAATTATACGTCATTCCTTAACAAGGTTCATTTAGTATGAATCGGCTTATTAATTACAATAATGTACAATAATTTTAACATAAATTTATTGTTTTGATACATGAAAATTATTTTCTATAAATACTTCAATAATTTTTTAATGTATAAATAATGACTATACAATAAAATATACATAGAATATTCAAAAATAGAGAAATACATTATTATCATATATGTATTATAACCAAATAATATATAATGTGAAAATTAATTATTGACATAGACTTTAATATTTATGATTTTTACTAAAAAAAGTTGTGATTATCGTGTAAAAAATCAACAATCTATGAAATATGTTTCTCATATTACTTTAATATCTTTGATATTTTTACTTACAAGAAACACTATGTTTAAATAAAATGTTACATATTATCAAAATATAATTATCTAATATGACAATTTTCACCAATATTTTTTAAGGGCCTACATGAAAAGTATTAAATAATTTAGTAAAATAAGGCATAAACATATATATAAAATGAATTCTTTAGTGGCCAATTAATTATAAATTAAAATAAATCCATTTCGAAAATAAAAGAAAATAATTCTCCACAAAAAAATATGGTTGCACAGAAGTGAGTATTATATAAATAAATTTAACAAATAAAATTTATTATTAATATTAATGAAATTCATATATTATATATGAAATTGAATGTTTAACATTTTTTTGTTATTTTTTATATATAATAAATAATAATAAATATAATTTCACACTTAAAAACTATACTTTTTATTGAAACAAATTCCACATTTTTCTCCATATATATGGAAATTAAATTTTCAAACCACTATTAAACTAATTTGGTATAATAAAATTCAGTTTTTATATAATAATATCATTATTATTTCAGTGTGAATTTTTCAAATTATTCTAAAATGTTTCATTTTTTTATTACTAAAAAATACTGAATTTTAATTGAAATGTGCCTTTTTCTCAAAATTATTTGTAATGTTATATTATATTTTGAATTTTTTAAAATTGAAATTTATTATATATTTTTTCAACTAATTCAAATTAGGTAATTGTAACAAATTTCATAAAAAAAATTTATATAAAAACTTTTATATCCTTTGAAATTTTTATAATTAAAACCCACATTCCCATTGCATATGTGGAATTAATTTTTAATTAAAATATTATAATTGATTGAATTAAATTTTCAAAAATTGATTCCATATTATGAGTCATCTTAATTTATAATTGATATTAATTTCAACTAAAATTTCATCCAAAATGAATGATGAATGTAATGAAAATTAAAAACCATGGTGAAGGAAAAAATGGTTTTACGGAGAATTAAATTAAAAAATTTATTGTGTTAATGATCTATACATTTCATGACTCATTATATATGGGATGTGTGGTGACTCCCTAGGACTTGCTCAAATATTCAAGGGGCCGGTGATTGACACTGACTATGCATATCAGTAAGATGTGAGGCATTTTATTAGTACATTTACAAACACACATCTCTCAGCCCACAAAATACAAAAATGTAAATACATCTAAGGGAAAATATGATGAATATATCTATATCCCACAACTAGAGTATGATAGGAAGTAAAAGAATGTAAATAGGTCCAAATACAAGCCCACTACAGAGTGTTTGTAACACATGTATGACATGCCAGAAATGGTACATCGACTACTATCTGAAATCTACATGGACACAACTTTGTTTTCCCAGTCTCACAAAGCACCATATGTTCCTGGTCTTCTAAGGACTACTTCAATAGTTCTATCATCTTCAAAAATCATGACACCTTCTGAAAAATACTATGTATGGGTTAGTTTAAAAAAACATAGTCAGACACCCTAAAACCAAAAACTATACAACAAAAGAAGTTAGAATATGATCTAAATTATATATGTCTTAAATAAATAGAAAACTAATATCTATATATAATAATTAAATTTACACTTTTGATAGTTAATACACAACCATAGTATACATTCACTAGGAATCATGTTATACAAATCCACGAAGCACTCATCTGGGAGAACAAAGTCCTTAGTATGATTGTCATAATGTTGTCCTTCTGATAGGTACTGCTTTTCGAATCCCATCATTATAAAGTAAAAGTTTATTTTAGGTAGAGATACAATACATTGATGTGGAACACTTCTAAGGTACTATGGTGATGATAAAAAAGTAAAAAATTATTATTTACCTACTAAAGTAATGATCAAAGAATGTATAGTTTAGGTAAATATGATACCAATAACTCCACCTAGTGCTCAGAGATTAATAGAGAATCTCACTCCGAGCCTCTTTGAGATATTACAATGACTCTATCGAGTAATTAAAGCTAAAAAATCATTATACTATGATTAAGAATAGAAATTATACCTATATTCAAGGAATGGATTCGGGGAATGAAACATAACGAATCTTTTCCAAGCGACTAAGGAAAAGGGCTTTAATCCATTTAAGAAATAGTACACGACATGTAGAAATATTACATTCTGTGTCCCTGGACTCCGAGTCTTGCCCATGTAAAAGGAATATGTCATGAAACTATTTCCATGTAGTATTAGTCATTTTTTAGGAATCCCATATACTCTATACATGTGTTAGTACATGGTTCCATCCCAAGTATCCATGTTTGTCTTTGAGTACATGGAATATCTTATGTATTTGGACAATCTCATGTCATTTAGGGGAGTTCATGCATGTAATGTCCAAGAATTCCATGTAATTGTTTTAAATTATATGGGATTATTTCAGGATCAGACACTCAGAAGTCACGTGACTCTGAGGCCCACTGAGCAAAAAATATATGTTTGACCTTTTTAAGACAATTAAAATGGGTTGTGTGCATGATTTAAGAAAATTTTAATGAGGTCCGAGAATATAATTCTAAGGGCATCATTGGATCCAGAATGATGACATTACCTAATAATGGTACTAAAGATGAATGGAGTGAGATGAGGGAAAAAGATTATATTAAGAATTTTTAAGAAAATAATAAAATAAACATAAGAAATTTATTATATCTAAAATTGAATCACTGAAATTCCATGATGAGCCAACTAATTCATTTAATAAATGAAGTGGTGTAATGATGCTTCAACACAGAGTAACAGAAACATTTTTATCATAAATTAAATAGTGTAGCTGCGGTGACACAACATAATAATAATGATGCATCACATTTCCCCATTTAATGGGATAATAGGAATTGCTGATCAGATCATGAACTGGGATATCACTTTGAATCTATGGATGATCACTGTTAACAAACTATGAATGATAAACTTCGATTGCAAAAAAAATTTGAGAACTCTACCTTCTCTTCGAGATATCTCTCCCTCAACGATGGATCGAGGACTTTTTCTGATGGATGGCCTTCAATGATGAATCCTTTTTATAATCGAACATGATCTCCCAGTATGGGTTTATTCATTGTGAAGTTATATCATGTTCCTTCTGTCACAAACAATGAGTGCGGATCAAACCCTTAATATGTTGATCTCTCAGTCATTTATTATTGCTAGATGGGTTTGATTTTTGAAAAAATATTAGCAAAATTGATCCATGTGGAATCAGTGTATTGAATTATATCATTGTTTATCCATACTTATATTTCTTATGTAGAAAGATCAAGATCGACATGATTAAGGCCTAATCTATCCACCTTAGTTGTTCATGTCAGACCTTTTCTCTCTCGTTATTTGTTCCTCTGATCTCCATAGATGCAACAATTCTATGATAACAACATGGTGGTGGATCGCAAAGGATGCAGACAGATAATGTAGAAGGAGGGCATAACAGAATTGGGCCACCAGCTCGAAGGGCTGGTGGAAGAGGCGACATGCTGGAGAGGCTTCATGTGGGTGGCAGTGCACTGGGGCTATGTTGCGCCGCACTAGAGGAGGCCACGACCATCGGGACATGGGGGTGGGGGACCATGGCGATAGCGGGGTGCTGTGTCGAGCGGAGGAGGTCATGAACATCGGGTTTTGGCAGTGCGTAGGGCGGTGCACAATGATGGTGGAGAACCTTGTGACAACCTCCATAGAGAGGCAATAAGGGCCACCATAAAATACTAATTGTGGGGCTTCGGTGGACGCAACATCGAGATGAGTCTCGCGATCAGAAAACTTTTGTGAAATCGGACCGCGGGGCATTCACACGATGAAACTTTCATGCTGACTAGGGGAGGATTCGGTGATCTTCATCACGTTTGGGTGAGCTAAGATGGGTGGACCCAGTGGGCCGGCCCCGCAGCCAGTGGGCTGGACCCTGACCTGACCAACCCATTTTTAGTAAAATGATCATAACTTCAAATCCATATGTCAGATTAACAAGATGTTTGCGATGTTGGGACCCTCAAAAAAATGCAGTCTCGTTTTTATAGACTATGTATAATTTTATAGAAGTTTAGATGTTACTGATGGCTTGAGGAGTAGAATCTTCTAGAATGAAGCGTTCTTTGTGCAGAAATCATGTGGTTTGCTGTATTGAGAAGACTATGATAAGTGGGTCTAAGTTACCCATATAGCCTAAGAGATGAGCGGGATTAGTGAGGAATATGGACCAAGAGATGAGTTAGAATATATGATCTAGCTGGGCTAAGGTATTAGAATCTATAAGTGATCTTGCTATCCCGACATACAAGAGGGTCTAATGGATCTTGTTGTCCCAAGAGACGATAGGGTCTATGTTATATAGATGGACCAAGAGATGACCGGGTCTATGTATTCCAGCTGGCCCAAGAGATGAGTGGGTCTTTGTGATCCATCTTGATCATGTGAAGAGCAGGTCTAGGCGATCTAGGATCCCAAAACACTCGTTAGTGCAAGGTGTTATGAATTACAACTGTTAGTATTTATTTCCTTCCATTAGATTATAGTTGTGCGAGCTGTCCATCGCTTCATTTGTACTTTTTATTTTGTGGTCTTTTTTTTGGTTTGGGATCCCTACTGATTGTTGTGTTACTCAAACATTATTAGGCTTCTCTGGAATGTCTCTTCTCTTGTGCTGATGATTGACGATTCGATAGATACCTTGGTGGCCCATGACCATGCGGTTCCTGGTGAGATCATAGTGGAGAGCCATATTCCTATGGTTTCCAGTAGTCACTCTACACATATCCTTTAGGTAGGGTTTTGAGCCAACTGAATTTCAGGGACCATTTTACTTTCTTGTCTTTCGCTCATCTGTGTTTGGATTGTATTATGGCCCCTTTACTTTCACCATTTACTATTATACTGTCTATGTTTGTCTTAGTGGCATACATGTTTTTCAATTTTAGTTATGTGGGATGGGGTTGTGATTTTTAATGTGTACGTGTACTCATTATATGCCTTCCACTTATATGATGATGCCTTCAGCACGAGTCGCCACCCACTAAACTTTTGGAAGGGCTTTGGCTAGTCATGGAATGGGCCCCGAGGGACGGGTCATGACAAATTGATATCAAAGGTATTCGGTTCTATCTCAATGACCGGGAGTTAGTGGTTTTCTTTTTCGTCAGTAGTGTTGAATGTTTAGAGTTCTACCTTCAAACATGGGGAGTATAATGTTGGTGCATTCACCGACATATCTATATACCATGACTAGGAATTCTGTTCTTGACTTGATAGATGAAGACACTAGTAGCATGCACCATTTGTGAATTGAAAGTGTTATCATGTCCTTTTTATTCAGAGTCAGCTCACTAGGTATAATAATTTGAGATTGGTTTATCTTGATTTATTTCATGATGAATCTATGTGTACAACCATCCATGATTTTGGTACGTAACCATGAGGACGGTACACCCAACGATGATGTGTCTTGTCAGGGACTCGTGCTAGAGATGGCCCGACTGAGGGGTGTTCTTGTTATCCCAACACCCACGATTCAAGAGTTCCCACCAACATTACCAATAGAGTATGTACAGATGCACAATATATAACTAGAGTTCTTGAGGAATAGACTTTCTAGCTTTAGGGGTGATACTTACCCCTAGGTGGCCAAGGGTTGGCTCAAGGAAGTTACACGACTCTTACATCTAGTGAGGACTCCTCTCGACCATATTGTGATCATAGCCACGAGCCTTCATTAGGAATCATCCAGGAGATGTTAGACCACGATAAACTAGACACATGATGATGTGTCCCTCACCTAGACAAAATTTGAAAACTTCAATAGTGAGGAGTTCTTCCCAGAGACGTTGTGCTAAGAGTGCATACAGAAAGTACTACACCTACTTCAGGGTGTCTTGATAGTTGTGGAATAATCTAATAGATTCATTGATATATATATGCTACTCTATAGATATTTTATGATACACATTAATCTAGGATTGAGATTTTGAGTAGGGACTATGTCGAGTTATCAGGGTGTCCACTGTATCGCTTATCATCCCTACTATATCCAGGGTGCTTTAGGGAGCCCTTATGGTTGAGAGATTCCATGACGAGTAGGTGCCAGCAGCAGGATCTACCAGTAAACAGCAAGTTGTGGTGTCTTTATGATTATGTATTACCAAGCTGAAAAAGAGTTAAAAATGGGTCAAGACATTAAGGGGTTGACCCCATGACCAATTTTCAGTGGTACGTCGCCACCGGGTCAGTGGGACTCTGCAGGTGAGCAGGGTGTGCAACTCATGTGGTGGGTAGGGACACATTGCCCGTGATGGCCTGACGTTCCATGCAGATGATCAGTGGAAAGTTGAGGGACCACTGAGGTAGAGGATAAGGGTTTAGAAGGGTGGTACACATGGATGTAGATGTTGCTGGGTAGTGGGCAGAGTGGCAGATGGTGAGTGCATGATTGAGGTTCTACCACCACCACCGCCATGTGGTCCACCACCGGCTCTGGGAGCCAGTGGACAGGGGTGATGCCAACTTTAGGTGATATATGCCTACAACCATGGTGTATCAAATATGATTATAGTTATGATATGTGTATTATCCACTATATTTGTAGTTCTTATAGTAATATGTTCATTCGAATCCTCCGTTTCCACAGAACATGTTTGGAGCATGAAGATTCTGGTGAAGCTATTGGATCGATCCTAACAATTAGGTACTCCTACGATAAGGGATTCAACAATTACACACTAGTTCTAGTGGTGTTATCTTCTTTTTGGAGGTGATATATTTAGCGAGGATTTCTTAGTTATGGCATCGAGGCCTTACAATGTAATCCATGGTATGGACTGGATTCCACAGTTCATGCTTAGATCAATTGTCTTAGGTGCATAATGTGTTGTGTCTGTAAGAATGGGATGATGTTTTCCTTCACCTGTGAGAGGGGGTCACTTGAATTATTCAAAAAAAAATCTCATAGGAGTGTGAAGTTGTACAGTAACCATTTTTTTTCCTCACCCTCAGTGTGTTGGATGAGTGGAGTCCTCCCTTTTCTATTGTGGTGGACGAGTATGAAGAAATATCCCCTAATGATGTAACAATATTACCTTTTAGAAGATAAGTAGGCATATTAATTGATATGAACCCTGGGACATCACCGATATCCCACCAGAATATAGGATTCCTCCCACAGAGAATCGTGTGTTAAGGCTATAACATGAGGATTTGTAGGATAAGGGTTTCGTAAGACACAATGTTTCACCATGTGTGTCCCTCGTTTTGTTTTCCACGAATGAAGATAGGAGTTTGAGGTTTTCTCATGGACTTTTGGAGCCTGAACCAAATTAATATAAAGAAAATGTATCAACTACCATTTATTGATGACCTCTTTCATCAGGTTAATGGAGAAAGATGGTTCTTAAAGACAACCCTCTGATTGAGATATCATCGGCATCGTGTAGGTGATAAGGATGTACCGAAGACAGCCTTAATTTGTCAATATGTAAATTATGAGTTCATGGTTATGAACATCGTCATGACAAATGACCTACCATTGTTCATGGTATTAATGAAAAAGATATTATAGCCTTACCTCGACCGTTTAATCATGGTCTTCATTGATGACATCCGGGTGTACTCGTCATCTAAGGATGAGATTGCTACACACCGGTGGATAGTCATAGAAACACTCTGAGAGACCCTGATGTATGGGAAGCACTCGAAGTTTAATTTTTGGATTCAGTAGGTCCACATTATGGGAAACATTGTATCAGAGGGTGGGGTTGTAGGGGGTCCAGAAAAGATAGAGTTGATACATGCTTGGGAGCTACCTAGGATAGTGGCTGTGGTAGAAATTTTCTTTTTTTTTGTTGGATATTACTAGAGGTTTTTGCCTCACATTTCCAGCTTAGAGGAAACCTTAACATCTTTGACCTAGAAGGGACAGACCTTCGTGTGGATAGAGAGGATCCAATAGTGTTTCCATGAGCTAAGGTAGATACTTATGAGTTCCCCATCTTGAGACTATTAGGGGTGGGTGTAGGGTATGTAGGTTTTTGTGACACATTAAGAACTAGACTGGGTTGTTCCTGATATGGGAGCATGTATTGATCACCTACATTTTCCATAATTTTATAAAGTACAAGGAGACTATGCCACCCATGACCTGGAGCTAGTAGCAGTGTTCGTTGCTTTGATTATGTGGAATCACTACTTTATGGGTTAGCAGTATACCATATAATCTAATAAAAAAGTATTAGGTATATATTCTCATAGAAGGACCTAAACAATTGGTAGTAGTAGTGGTTGGAGTTCCACAAGGACTATGAATTCATGATAGTTTATACTATAGTTAAAGGGAATGTGGTAACAGATGATCTTAATAAAATATCCATGTTTCAGTTGCTGAGTGAGGCATCAAATCAGTTAGCCATTATGAATACATACTTCATGGATTATGACAGTGTTGATTACCTTCAGTCGATGACTATCACTCCACCACTATTACAGAGAGTTAGGGAGTCATAGATTGTGAATGTTGAATATGATGACTGATGTACTGAGTTATCCATAGGACAAGATCCTAATGGATTTTTGGGAGGTGGGGGGAAAGTATTCCTTTTCATATAGTGCACCATTATTCTAGTGTCATCTTGTGATGAGGTTTTGAGGGAGTACCACACCTCCCCTTTGTTGGTGCATCTATGAGGGGAAAAGTTGTACAATGATCTCTAACGTCATTACTTGTGGACAAGGATGAATATAGCAGTGGTGGAGTTTGTTTCACGGTGACTCACTAGTTAGTAATTGAAGACTGAGCACCACAATCTGGTAGGCATGAACCAACCACTTGAGGTACTAGAGTCGAAGTGATATGGTATCTCGATGGACTTCAGGACCAGATTAATATGAATATCACGGGGACATGATAATATATGGATGACCATTGAAAAACTCACCATGTCAGCCCACTTCCTACCCATCCATGAGTAGGCCTCAGTAGAGGTCTCGGGACTCCTCTACATGCATGATATTTTTCAAGTCCATGGCGTCCCATCGATGATTGTCCCATATTGAGAAACACAGTTTATGTACAGGTTAAAGAAGGGATTTTAAAAGGTGTTCAGGACTCAGCTTTGCTGAAGCATAGCTTTCCACCCCCATACGGATGGTAAGACAAAGAAGACCATCACAGTTGTAAAGCATAATTTTTGTGATTGTATCACGGACTTTACGAACAGTTGGTAGGCTCACCTACCACTGGTGGAGTTCACATAAAACAACATCTACCACTAATCAATTGGTATGGAACCATTCCAGGTGATTTTCAAGAGACCATGAATACCACCATCTATTGGATATGTCCAAGGGAGTATGCACTCATGGGTCTAGAGTTGGTATGAGCTACCCCTGAGAAAGTGCAGGTCATCCAGGAGAGAATGAAGACATCCCAGATATGGAAGAAATCTTATTATAACATGATACAGAGGCCCTTGGAGTCTTATGAGGGATCCCATGTTTTCATTCCGGTCTCACATTGATGGGGATTACATAGATTTGGTTGGGGAGGTAATGTTCTCAAGGATTCATCGACCCTTTTCATATTTATAGCTGATTTGGAAATATGGTGAACCGCCAAGATCTCCCCCACATATGCACTGGGATGATGTTGTCTTCCATGTGTTGTAGCAGAGGAATTACATGTATGATCGATCACACATCACTGACTGAGTTGAGGGGGACTTCAACGATGGGGAATCATTTTCAGTGTTCGCGGTAGAAAATGAGTATCGATAGGATCAGATCCTTTATGGACAGTTGATCATTATTGTTTGGGTTCCATGAATTCCTGAGAATATCTTGGAGATCACTTGTTAGAGCGTGTCTTAGATCCGTGCTTAGTACCCATATTTGTTTTTAAGCCCATATTTTGGCTTCTGGGGATGTGAATCTCTAATGATGTGGTAATGTAATGTCCTGAGATTCCATGTAATTTTTTAAAACTATATGGGATTATATAGAAACCAGAAGGTCATATGGAACTTGATTACAAGGTTGGTGAGCCTGGAATAAATGTTTGAACATTTTCTAAGATAATTAAAATGGCACGTGTGTGCAGTTCTAGAAACATATAAATGGGTTCTTGAATAAAAAATCAGAGGTTATTTTTTCATTCAGAATGATGACATTTCATATGATTGGGCCTAACCTTGTCCAGTGCAGGTTGAGGTAAAAAGTTAGTTTTCAAATATTTTATGAAAAATAATAATCTTCAAAAGATTATTTTATATGGAATTTTTTTACTCCAATGCAGTGATGAGCCGACTGCTTCATTTTATAATTGAAGTCGCGTAACTCTATTACAATGCTATGTAACAGAAAGGTTGTTTCATAAATAAAATTGTGTAATGATGAAAACTCATCATAACATGAATACTACAATTTCCTTCCCAATTTAATTGGATAATAGGAATTGGAGATCTTATCATGATATAAAAATCACATTGAATCTTTGGAGGATCATCTTTGAAAAAAGAAGAATGATGAAAAATGATAATCAACATCATTGAGCACTCCCACTCCTCTTTGAGATATATCTCACTTGACAATAGATTGAGTAATTTCATAGGTAGATCACATTCAGTGATAAATCCTTCTACAATAGAACATATTCTCCATGTAGGGATTTATTATTTTTATCTTTATTTCTCGTTACTTCTTTCAAAAAAAATTACTGTGGATTATCCCAGGAATAGGTTGATCTATGAGTCATTTTTTCTTTATGGATGGGTCTGATTTTGGGACAAACATTGGGAAAATAGATCTATGTTGAATATATTTTTTTATTTTAATCGGTATTTTTTCACCATAAAATTTTATATGTGGATGGATAAATTCCTACACGAATGAAGCCGGATCGATCTACCTTGGTTGATCAAGTGAGCCACTTTCTCCCCCATTCTTTGTTCATCTGATCTCTGTCACTGGAAAAACTCAATGATCACAACACGACGGTGGATCGCAATAGCTGCAGACAGAAACTGTGACTGGAGGTCATAATTACATGGGGCCTCCAGCTCGAAGGGTTGGTGGTGAAGGATAAATGAACTAGAGACCACTTGCGGTGTTGAGTCAATAAGGATATCTTATGACTTCTGTATTCCTTTGGGTTTTATGTTTTAAAAATCACACACTTTTTCTATGTTCTTAATTTTTCATCTGTTCTGTATTTTTCTTAAGATCTAGAATTTTCATTCTGTTAAGCCTACAGATCTGTCATTTCGTTTTTCCATTCTGTTATACTTACAGATATGTCATTATGATATGTGATTCAGTTTTTTTGTGATTTTGAATCTTGTGTATATGTGAATCATTTTTTTTATTCCGAATCTGGTGTATATGTGATTCAGTTTTTATGATTTCGATTCCGGTGTATATATGATTCCGATCTTCAATACCAATTTCGATGTTTAAATGATGCCAATCTTCAAATCTGATTCTGGTTATATATGATTCTGATCATTATGATACCGAATACGATGAAAATGTGACTATGATATTATGATTCTGTTTTCTTGATAATGTAATTTCTATGAATCCTTTTTCCGGATTTCTTATGATTAAATATTCTTGATAATGTTAGATTCGTTTAAATGTATAATTCAAATGAAATTAGATTCCATGTTCTCTTATAATAAACATTGTTTCTATTAACTGAAACGATGTCGTACAATCTGTTATAAACTAATCATTGTATGATTGAAATGTGTCCAGGTCCCTCTGAAATTTAAGGAAAAATATGACCATTGGAGAGGAGTCGACCGTTGATAATATTATCCTATAAATACAATCTCATTTGAACCAACAAATGACTTCATCTTAGAAAACTGACTTTGAAAAAATAAATTTGTGATGTGATTTCTAGAGAGAGATACTTTGACAACTCTCTGTGCTTCGTGCGGATGTCGTGAACTACATGTTCAGGCATGAAAAACATGTTCAGACTTGCTTTGTGTAGAATCCGATCGTGATGATCGTGGGCTTCCGGGTTTGGAAGATAGATGTTATGATTTCCTTCTACATCGAGGGCTTGCAGGGATAACAAGATGGATACCGATCTTCAGATTGAGCGCTTACTTGGGTTTGGGTAATACCGACTTTCATGAAAGTATAAATCAAGAAACATTTATCCAAGGTTGTTGGATACCCTTCTCTTTGGGTTAAAAGAATCATATTGTTACTTGTTTACTATTGCAAGTTGTTTTAATTCCGATGTTGTATGTTAACATAGATAGAGTTTGGATGTATGAACTTATTATACTTTTTAATTTCATTATCCTAATTATATTACAGATTCTATATGCTTTAAAGTAGAATCTATCTTTTAAGAAAATAGAAAAGGATTCTTTAAGAGATCTTGTTAATGATTGTTTAACTTTGTGAAACATAGCTTTATAGGTTCCAAAAGAATTTTTAAAATATAAAATTCACCCCCTCTTGTATTTGAGTATCTCATTTTTACATATTTGATCGTCACAATTGGTATCAAAAGAAGTTTTAGAAATACTTTTAACCACATATATTTTTTCTTGCTCAAGTTTTCCTTTTCAAAAGTTCTTAATATTTGTTTCTAAACTTTTACTACTAATAAGTTTTGTGGAAAGAAATATATTATTAGTATGGGGGAATTCATGTTGGATATTTAGATAATCTTAATCCTAATAGACTGACGATCTTTGATGGAAATGATTATGAGTACTGGATAGATAGAATGAATACCTTTGTGATAAACACAGGTGTAGACAGCTACAATATGTTAACAATACATTATAAGATTATTGATAAGGAAAATAGAAGCGTTACTAATCTAGAAATGGTGGAATATTAGCTTAACTTTAAGGTAAATAATACATTGCTTTGTTCCATGACTAGAAATATATATAGCCAAATTTCATCCTACGAAGCTGCAAATAGTATTTGGAACATTCTTGAAGTCACTCACTTTAGAATTTCCAATGTTATTGAAACTAGAAGACCAATGCTCAGGGATGAGTATCATGGTTTCTTCTTTCCTTATGGAGAACCCATATGTGAGTTACAAAAATGATTCATGACTATTGACAACAGCTTACAATCCATGGGTGAGAAAGATTTAGATTATGATGATATAGTAGAAAATATTATAGAAATTATTCCTAATGAATGGGAATCCAAGAGAACTACAATAGATGAGAATAGGAAAGTTACTCAGATTTCTCTTGATGAACTATTTGTAAATCTTCTTCAACCTGAAACCAGAATGAAGAGATATGCTGAAAATATTAAAAAGGAGAATGGAAATGGAGGTGTTCCTTTTACAACCACTTCAAATCATATGAAATCCAAGACTCCTGAGAGTGTTACAAGATCCAAAGCTAAGAAGGTTTTTATTCAATCTGAATCTTGTGAAAGTGAAACTTCAGATAATGAGATATCCTATCATGCTCAGAGGATGAAAAAGATTTTTGGGTAGAATAACATTCAAAATAGATACAAGAAGAAATATGAAAAAAATAATAAAGGTGGAGAAGTGACATGTTATGAATGTAGAATAACTGGTCATATCAGTCGTGATTGTACCTTTCTTAATAATGGATACCGGAAAGAAAATAATTATGAATGAAATAAGAATAATTTCTATAGATCAGATCATAAGAATGTCTTGAAATCCCATGAAACTTGTAGTGCCAGTGGTGGATATTCTTATGATTAAACATCAAAATATGAATCTTCTGGGCAAAAGAATATTGGTCTAATTGGAAGATCTACATTCCAAAATCATTGTCTTATGGATAAGGTATGAACTACTGAATACTTAACCAATATGGATATATGTGAAAATATTCCTAATAGAGGTTTTTATTTAGATGAATAATATTCGTCATCAGATAATTATAATGACTTGACTTCGTAAGAGGAAGTTTCAAGATTTTCTAAGTTGGTAGAAAAGAGTAATTGTAAGGTTTCAAAGAAACTTGATAAAGAAAACTCTAGAGAATATATTTTAACTAAATAAATTTTAGATCATTCCAAATATATTGATGAGAAAAATGTTGTTTTAAAAAATCATTATATGAATCGTGAGGATGTTAATTCTGAGAAGGATAATCTTTTTAAGGATCTTAAAAATATACTTTCAGAAAAAGATGTTTTAGAAAATAAACTTAACTCTAATTCTATTATTCTTGAGGATAAGAATTTAGTCTTTACACTAAAATCTAAAATATTTTCCTTCAATAAACATCTTTAAAATTTTAATTTTGGTAAGGAAAATTTTGACAAAATTTATTCTCAGATCCGACCACATGGTAATAATCAGGGATTAGGTTATTCTCATAAAAACCTATTTTTAAAAATAATTATTTTGTTCCTTATGGAGTCCCTTTTTGTAATAAATGCCAAAGAGATGGCATTGGAAGAAAAACTGTTCTATAAATAAAGTGAAATCCCTTGGATTTAATAAAGAATATTTTCATAAACAAATATGTTTTCCCAAGCTATTATTATCAAATAATTATGGATCCAAGAATGTTTGGATTAGAAAATCCAAAATCATTCTTTTTCAGGAAAATGAAGGAATTACCAACAACCTATGGTACATGGATACTGGATGTTCCCAGAACATGACTGGTAACAATGACTATTACATGATGATTTTAAAAACAAAAGGTGGGAAGGTAACATTTGTTGATAACTCTCAAGGAGAAATTGTCAGTATAGGTAACATTATTCTTCTTGGTAAAGTTGTTATTTCAAATGTTATTTTTGTAAAAGGAAAATCATAAGTCAATTATATTATGAAGGTTACCTTGGGAATTTTAGAAATGATAAATGTTTAGTTCACAATTCCAAGGATAGGTTTATTTTTTCTACCCTTCGGTATGAAAAATGTGTACAACATAAACCTAGAATACCTTAGAAGTAAATATATACCTTGACTTAGTTCATTTTATGATCAATCACGGCTTTGGCATAGGAGACTAGAAGACATTAACTTAAGAATTCATTGTATGCTTTCTAAGAAAGAACTTGTTCAGGATCTACCGGAACTTAAGTTTGATTCTTCAAAAGTCTATAATCCTTGTCAATATGGCATGAAAAATAAATCATTCTTTAAATCCATATGTGAGGTTACAACATCTAATGCCTCATAGTTAGTGCACCTGGATTTATCTAGTCCAACTCAAAATAGAATTATTGGTGGAATATACTATGTGTCTGTCCTAGTTAATGAATACACTAGATTTACCTAGGCCTATTTTCTCGCAAAGAAATATGAAGCCTTTTCTTATTTCTAAATCGTTATTGGTCAAATTAAAAATGAGAAAAACCTACCATTAATAACTATTCTATAGTGATCATGGTGGAGAATTTTAAAATTCCAATTTTGAAACTTTTTGTAGTAAAAAAGGTATTACTCACAACATCCCAGCTCCAATAACTCAACGAAATGGAGTTTTCAAAAGAAGAAATCACATTCTTCAAGAGATGACAAGAACCATGTTGACTGAATATTCTATAACTAATAATTTTTGTGCTGAATCTATAAGTACTACTTGTTATAATATAAATCAAGTCTTAATAAGACTATTTCCTAATAAAACACCCAATGAGTTGTGGACTAGCCGAAAAAAAAGTTTCTTACTTAAAAGTTTTTGGTTGAAAAGTATTTATCTTAAATACCAAGGATAACCTACATAATTTTCACCCAAATTCGATGAAGGAATTTTCCTAGGTTACTCTACTACCTCTAAGGCATATAGATTATTCCATAAAAACACATGAACTGTGGAAGAAATAGTACATGTTAATTTTGATAAAAATGATCATTTTGTTTTTAAAAAAACTGAATCTTTTCTTGATATATTTTCTATAACTGATTACCAACCTTTGATAGATGATCATTAATACTAGGTAATGTTTAATACAATGTTTCTGTTACATTTACTCCTAGTGATTTTCTACCTTATGTTGATGAACAGGTTTTTCAAAATCAATGTCAGTTGTTACATATGAATCATCTCAGTGATAATATCATTGAAAATGTTAATCAACTAGTATGAACCAGAAGTTCTTTATGAAATGATGTTGAACATATTTCATTTATTTCCCAATTTGAACCAAATCCTCCTCAAGATGCCTTGGGTGATGAATATTGGATAAAGGATATGCAAGATGAACTCAATGTATTTAAAAGACATCAAGTTTGGACATTGGTTGAGAAGACTAAGGAAACTTCTATTATTGGAGTAAAATGGGTTTTTAGAAACAAATTCGATGAAAATGGAGTTATTGTTCGAAATAAAGCAAGATTGGTAGCAAAAGGCTATAACCAACACGAAGGCATAGACTATGAAGAAACCTATTCTCCTTTATGAAGACTTGAAGCTATTCATATTCTCCTATTATTTGCAGCATTCGTTAATTTTAAACTCTATCAAATGGATTTTAAATGTTCTTTTCATAATGGTTATGTATAGGAGAAAGTCTATGTAGATCAACCCCTTGGTTTTGAAGAAACAAAATATCCAAATCATGTTTATAATCTTACTAAAGATTTATATGGACTTAAACAATCCCCTAGAGATTTTTATGATAGAATTTCAAGATTTTTGCTTCAAAATAACTATGTTAAAGAAAATTCTAATCCAAACATTTTCATTAAGAAAAATAATAAAGATGTATTGATTGTTCCAATTTATTTTGAAGACATAATATTCGGATCAACTCAGCAATCCTTAACTGATTTATTTGTGAATCTTATGAAATATGAGTTTGAGATGAGTATGATGGGTCAGTTAACATTTTTTCTTTGTTTTCAAATTTCACAAAAACTATAGGGAACTTAAATATCTCAACATAAGTATATCAAATATATTTTATAGAAGGTTGGTTATGACAACACTAAGAGTATAAGAACTCCTATTGGAACCTCTAATACTCTTTATATTGATGAATCAGGGAAACCTATAGATCAAACATCTTTTAGAGGGATGATAGGATGTTTACTATACTTAACAGCTAGTCGACCTGACATAATGTTCTCAGTATGAATATGTGAAAGATTTCAAGAAAATCCTATAGAATCCCATTTATAATATGTTAAAAAAATTCTGTTATTTAAAGGGAACATTAGATTTGGGACTATTTTATTCCTCTTGAAATGATTTTGACCTTAGAAGATTTTCAGATTCTGAATTTAGTGGTTTTAAAATGGATAGAAAAAGTACATTTGGAAATTTTCATTTCTTAGGATATTCCATAGTTTCTTTGTCTTGCAAAAACAACACTCTTTAACACTTTCCACTTCTGAAGCTGAATATGTTGCAATTGGAATTTTTTGTGCTCAAGTGTTGTGGATGCAACACACACTCAAAGACTATGGAATGAGTTTTACTTAGACTCAAATTATGTGTGATAACACAAGTTCCATTTCCATAAGTAAAAACCATGCACATCACTTTCGTGCAATGCACATAGAAATTAGACGTCACTTTCTTAGGGATCACATACATAAAAGAGATATTATTATTCAATTCATCAGAACTGAAGATAAAATTGCTCATAATTTTACAAAACAACTACCTTCTGATATATTTGAATACATTAAACATTATCTAGGAATGATTTCTGTAAGGTAATCACCCATATCTACTTCTTGTTTAAATCATTTCCTAACATTAAACTACTCCTTATTTCTGTGGGAGTACATATGTTTGTTTATTTTAATTCTTTAAAATATTTTCTTTTATTTGAAAATTTCGGATTTGAAAATATCAGATTTGAAAATTTTGGATTTGAAAATTCCACATTTGAAAATTTCGGATATGAAAACTCCCAATTTTTCTTTATAATACTGATAAATATCGTAGATAATTACAAAAATTAATCCTTTTTAATCTTTATTTTATTTATCTTATGTTTTAGTTGTAGGTATTTAAAAATTTCATGAATTCCGGTTTACCTTACTTCAAAAGATCAGAATTCATATTTTCTATAGCCATTCTCAATCGTCAGATCAGATCAAGTTTTTTGTTAGCCGTCTGATTATCTTATGAATGTTGAAAATTCATAGCTATGTCTATATAAGGGGTGCCTTGTTTTCACGTATAACACCATCCTTACTGATCTTAGTGTCGATGTTCTGTTGTCATCAAAGATTTCATTTCGAAGTTCCCCATCACCTTGAATGACTTCAGAATCCTCAGTAGACCAGATGCCAGTTAGCAAAAAGATTAAATAATGGACAATATTTAAAGAAAGGATTGTTTACCATATGTTCTTTGAAAAATATGACTCCCTTATTTCTAAGGTCATAAGATCTAATGGATGGGAAAGTGTCTGTGTAGATAAGGAGAAATCTCAGGATCCAGTTTATCCGGACCTCCTTATTCAATTCTATGAATCTGTTACATTCTGTCAAAATAATGGTAAGGATATAATTAAGTTAAAATGCAATGATAAATAATATACTATCCCCTACAAAAAGGCAGAAAATTTTCATAACATACCGTATGAAGGGGAGTTTATTCATTTCTCTCAAAAACTCCCTAAGAAAGAAGGCTCTTTTGAAAATGTCAAGGTTTTGGATTTTCTCAGTCTCATGTATGTTATGAATCTGAAGATTAAAAATCTTAGGACAAACCAAATGATGATGGATCTCTGGATGCAAGGATTTATTATTCTATGAAAGGGTTATAATGATTCTCTAAAAATATGTGATATCATTCTTTTAGATTTATTTGTCAACTTAAAGTTGATCAACTTGGTGAAGTACATATTTCTCACCATTCTGGAAATAAAAGGAGGAACCATCAGATCTCAGATTCTTATGTATTCAGAAACTCTTTCCATAATAATTGTTATGTGTCTTCATGAAATGAATGTTCCAAGGGGATCAGTCTCGAAGCCTTTCATGATTTGGTTTCTAAGTGATGACAGTCTAAAAAATATGAAAGTATAGTTTATTCTAGAATAGAAAAACAATAATGAAATGGTTGTCCAGAACAAGGGTGATGTTCCAGAATCTTTAAAGTCAGTTATTATGAAAAGGAAACATGATGAACCAAGCTTTCCAGTACCAGTTCCTACTGTTCTGGTTTCAGCACCTCCTCCTGCAATGAAAACAAAAGCTTATTTAGATGCAATAGTTGTAAAGTGGAGAGAAATAGATTCTACTATAAAGTAAGGAGACCCTACTTTTGGTCTAAATCTTTCAGAGGAAAAGGATCTCAAAATAAATAAAGATGAAAATCATGGGAATGAAAAGAAAGAAAAGATGTTAAAGAAGAAATATTTGTAAGAGAAAGTTTTTCAGACTCTTCTAAAAGCTATAGAATATAAATCCCAGGAAGTAGTTGAATCTCAAGATATTCATAAAAAACTAGTGGTCACTCTGGAAATCCAAAAAGCAAAGAAAGTGATAGACTTATCAAAACCAGTTCATGAAATGAAAGATCAGATAATCCAAGATGATGATGATGATGCTTTAAGGAATGTGGAAGATTATGTTTGAACTCCATCGTGTTTAGGTTCCAAATCGGTTTCTGTAGAACAAGTCGATGAACAGGTTTAATAAGAACTTCATGAATAAATATAAGTTGATGAAGAGGATGAAATTGAAGATAAAGAGAATGTTGATTTTGAACTAATTGAAGAATTAGATAAAGAACAAGTTGAACAACAAGTTGAAGAAGAGGAATAATTTCATGAAGAAGAGGGACAAGGAGGATCTCAACATCCTGAGTTTGTAAAAGAAGAAGATGAACATGGAGATCTAAATGTTTTTCATTTTTAAGATTAAAAAGCTCCAGCTCATGACCCTTTCAAAGGAAAGAATGTTTTTGTTGCTCCATCAGATAAGGAAACGCCTCATAAGTCCTCTAAGAGATTAGAGATACCATCTTCCTTAACTCCAATAGGAGTTGTGAAAGGAAAAGATATTTCAGGATCCAGGTCCACTTCATCTGTCAAAAATGATTTTGTCAAGATATCTTTAAGAAAGTTAGTCATCACTATTCCGATTCTTGCAAACATAGATTCCCGGAGTCAAATGATCCATGAAACCCTAAATCAAAAGATGGAATCAACCAATATGCTAATGGACAAGGTTTTCAGTCAAGAAGCAGACTTACGTAATCTTTTGATTGATTACAAATAGCAGAAGGTGACTTGTAAGAAAGTATTTAACCGTACCAAAATAATCAATGAAGAGCTAAGATGGTTTGGTGACTTCATGGATTCAACAAAATTATCTTTTAATACTTGTGAAAGTGAGTTCAACCAGGAAAACACATCAATCTTTGAGAAATATAGTCAACTCAATTCTATTGCATGATCTATTAGCAGTGAGAAGGTAGTCAGATCCGAATTAGAAAGAAAGGTGGCTGATTAAGAAGAATGGATCTTTTCTTTAGAGAAGATTAATCAGGATCAAGAGATCCTATTGAAAACTTTTTATGAAGATCATAAGGATGTGAAGAAATTGAAAGCCCTGATAAAGAAAATTTTTTCTGAGCAGAAAATGAATGGATGGATTTTCATTACATTCCGATGTATTGTGGTAATGTAAACCTTATTTCTAAATTCTTCTATAGAAATTTCTTGCATATATTTCTTTTTTTAATGTATGTTTGCTTAACCTTACAGGAAAATCTTATACTTGTCCATTCCTTTCCCTCATTTTGAAAATCACAAAGGGGGAGAATTTATTTAATAGAAGAATTTAATCTCTAAGAAAAAGAATCTAGTAAGGGGGATTATGGTAGGAAAGGATAATGTCTATGTAATGGGGAGTCTTCTTTTAAGAATAAATTTTTAGCTAGGGGCGAGATTTTTCTTTAAGAAAACTTGAAATCAAAGATCATGAATATGATCCATTGGAAACATAACCGAAGTGGGAGTTAGTCGTATTCATCCACAGTCTTATTCAAAAGGGGAGACAAGTATTTTTCATACTTTCTTATCTATGTCAATATAATATTCCTTAGAAATGTCGTTTTTTGATTTCCAAAAAGGGGGAGATTATTGATTCAATAAGGATATCTTATGACTTATCCATTACTTATGGTTTATGTTTTTATAATCACAAACACTTTTTATAAGTTCTGAATTTTTTTTGTTCTGTATTTTTCTTAAGATCCGGAATTATCATTCTATTATGCCTACAGATCTTTCATTCCATTTTTCTATTTTTTTATACCTATTGATCTATCATTAAGATTTGTGATTCAGTTTTTTTGTGATTCTGAATCTGGGGTATATCTGATTCGTTTTTTCTTCTGATTCTGAATCCAGTGTATATGTGATTTAATTTTTTTATTCTGATTCTAGTGTATATATGATGATGATCTTCAATACCTATTCCTGTGTATATATGATGTCGATCTTCAATTCTGATTCTGGTGTATATATGATGCCGATGATTATGATACTGAATCAGGTGTATATGTGACAGTGATTTTATGATTCCTTTTTCTTGATAATGTTATCTCTATTAATCTATTTTCTTAATTTCATAATATTATGTTTTCATGATAATGTAAGAGTTGTTTAAATGTATCATTTCAATGATATCAGATTCTATGTTCCATTATAATTAACATCGTTTCATTTACTTGAAATGATGTCATAAAATTTGGTATTAACTAACCATTCTGTGTTTGACACATGTCTAGGTCCCTCCGAAATTTAAGGAAAAATATGACCATTGGAGAGGAGCCGACCGTTGTGAATTTTTTCCTATAACTTCAATATCATTTGAACGAGAAAAGGACTTCAACTTCGACAACTAACTTTGAAAAAATAAAATTGTGAAGTGATTTCTAGAGAGAGAGGCTCTAAAAACTCTTAGTGCTTCGTGCGGATGTCATGAACAACTTGTTGAGGCGTGAAAAACATGATCAGACTTGCTTTTTGCAGACTCTGATCATGCTGATTGTGGGTTTCTGGGTTTGGAAGAAAGAGGTTCTGATTTACTTATAAATCGTGGGATGGTGGGGATAACAAGACAGATTCTGATCTTTGGATTGAGTGCTTACCTGGGTTTGGGCAAGAAAGACTTTCTTGAAATTATAAATCAAGGAACCTTTATCCAAGGTTGTTTGATACCCTTATCATAGGGTTAAAAGAGTATTATTGATACTTGTTTACTATTTCATGTTGTTTTAATTCCACTGTTGTATGTTAACTTTGTTAAAGTTTAGACGTATAAACTTCTTATAATTTTTAATTTCGTTACTCTGATTATACTACAAATTCTATACTCTTTAAGATAGAATATATATTTTAAGAAAATAGAAAAGGTTTCTTTAATATATATTGTGAATGTTTTTTAACCTTGTTAAATGTAACTTTAAAGGTTCTAAAAGAATTTTTAAATTATACAATTCACCCCTCTTGTATTTGAGCATCTAATTTTTACATATTCGATCCTCCCATGTGGGAGGTAGAGCGCTATAGTAGCACACTATAGTGGACAAGGCTGAGGCTATTAGGGCATGGCGGTGCATGACCATATCCCCAACCGGGAACCACTTCAGATAGAGGAGGCCACGAACATTAGGCGGCGAAGGTTCATAGGGTAGTGCTCCATGGTGATGGAGAACCTTATGGGAACTACCGTAGTCTAGTGAAAAGGGAATCTGAAAATGAATGTGGATGGTCTTCGGAAGACATGGTAGTGTTTTGTGGTTCAACGGGTCCACGAAAGGATTGCCCCATGATGATCCATGACGCGGTCGTGTGGTTAAAACACAACACTTACAAGGGGCAGATGCAGTGACTAGAACCTACTTCATGATAGCAATGTTGTCCCACTCACAACCAGTCAGACCCATGGCCTAGTTGGCCCAGTCTGGACCGATATTAGGTTAGGTCAGTGGGCCCCCAAACCATGTCAAGTAGGGTTGGTCTAACCGGGTCGGACTAGACCCAGACCCCACCAGACCCTTTTCAGTATAACGAGTATAACATCCAAACTATACATCTGATTGATGATCCATTTGAAGTGTTGGGACCATCACGACTATACAGTCCATTTAGTTTAAACTAAGTGGGATTTTATAGAAGTATATGTGTGATAGATTTATTGAAAAGTAGCCTCTCCTGGAGTCAAGTGCGCTATGAGGGGAAATTCTATAGGTGTCTATATGGAGAAGACTATGATAAGCAGGTATAAGTGACAGAGTTGGCCGAAGAGATAAGGGCATCAATGTGATCCATCAATTACAAGACACAAGAATGTCTAATTGATCTTGGTTTCCCAAGAGATGAGCAGGTGTATGTGATCCAACTGGACAAAGAGAAGAGTTGTTCTATGTGATCTAGTTGGACCAAGAGATGAGTTGGTATATGGGATACAGTTTTCCCAAGAGATGATCTGGACTATGTAATCCATCTTGCATAATATTTGAATGGGTCTATGTGATCCTGATGGCTCAAGAGCTGAGTGGGTCATAGTGATCCTACTCGCCCATGTGAAGAGCTAGTGTAGGTGATCCAGCATCCCCAAGAACTCATCAAGGATAAGTACAATAGTAGTACAAGGTGTTAAGAATTACAAAAATTATTCTCTCTTTCCTTCCATTATATTATTTCTATGGGATATTTCCATTTATTTATGTGTACTTTTACTTTTTTTTAATTTTTTTGGTTTGTGGTTCATACGTAGTATCGTGTTAGTCACCCTAGTGTGGGATTTTTCTACTCATGTCGTGTCATGGGAATTCAATCAATGCTTTGAAGGAGACCTTTGTGGCATATGACCATTCAGTGCCCGATGATATCTGATAGGCGGGGCATACTCCCACAGATTCCAGAAGTCACTCTACACATGCCCTTTAGGTAGTGTTTTCATTTTAAAGATTTTAAGGTACCTTTTTACTTTATTATTTTCCCCTTGTCGTTGTTGGGATTTTATTCTGGCCCCTTTACTTTCAGTCTGTAATGTTATACTTTATATGGTTGTCTAACTGGAAACTCATTTTCCTTTTTAGTATTATAGGCTTAGGATATGAGCGTTCATTTGTATGGGTACTCATCGAATGCCTCCTAGTTGCAGGTTGATGTCGTCAGTGCTAGTTTCCATCCCCTGGATTTTAAAAGGTAGTCTTGGGGGAGTAGCGACATGGGCCCTAGGGGATGGGTCATGACAATGCCATGTAGGCATCCTGTGTTCTGAACCAAGTTTTTGTGTACTTCCCAAAGTACATTTTATGTATAATGGGAGGTACCACACTCAGTTTAGGTAAATACACATGTATTGTGATACTTAACATAAACTATAACCAATGCTCACACTAAGGGGGTGGGGGCCACACACCATATGGATACTATTTTCACACCGTGTTGTTAACAATTTTTCTAAATCCCAGATCTAACGTCTGTGTTCGATATGGCCCCTCTGTTTTTGGATATGATGATCATATTTACACAAAAAATAATTTCCAATCTCATACACATAGTTTCTTATTCATAAAATGAGTTTTGTCATCAGATATGCTCAAAAATGGATCATATATTCATTATTCATTATTCTCTGAAGAATAAAAAATAATGAGAATTTGTGTATCCTATATCTTACAAATTTTTATTTCTCCGTCTTCACACCTTCATCAGGTTGTGGTGCCCCCTGTTCTTTAATATTATATTTTTGTGCCATGAAATAGGTGTGCAATGATTGATTTATTGAGATATGTCATTTCATATCAAACGATGAACTCCTATAACGAAAAAATAACCAGGGTTAAATCACAGATAAATCAAGAACGATGGACTTCAATCGATGTTTGTGTAAATCTCAATACATATCAATTACATAAAGAACAAAAAAATATAATCACCAAAATAATTCTCCTATTAAATACCCTGAAAATAATTCCATACTACAAGAAGATCGAACTAATAGTCAATATCTTTGTTGATTGATTCATGTTAATTGAGGAATTAATTAATGGGTAATGAAATTTTTTTTTCACACACCCTACCTCATGTTTTTTATCACTAATAAATATCAATACATATTTTTCATCATTGGCTAGATCCATCGAATATGAGGTGCATCGATCATCAATTGAAAACATTGTAATCATCCCCCATAGGGGATTATCAATGGATTTTACAGGAATTCACAAAATTGATCAATGGTTATACATAAATCATTGATAATTATGAATAATATTATACATAAATACCAACCAGTCATTTTTCTAAATCATGAAATAAAATAATTTATTTGAATTTTTTTTCAATTCTACACTTGTGTTGAAATTTCTATTAACAAACCACGCCGACTAAATTTAGGTCTACCCTAGCATAATTTTTGTTAACTAAGTGGTTCCTAAGGATTTATGGTTAGAGAACTTATTTCAATGTTATTCCTCAATTTCCAGAAAACTACTTTCTCATTATATTAAATATATTAAATATAACTCAATCATTTATTTTGGGCACACTGGGCCTCGTACTCTCTTTTCCTCTCAACGCATGGTCTCAAACATAATTCATATAATATCCAAAAAATAACACATAGTAAATCATATATACTAAATTCTCCCCTCATTGGTTATTTATTTCCCTGAAAATCCAAAATCATTGGTATAAAAAAGATGTGGGTACAAGGATAGATGGTAGCCTCCCACTCCAATGTTTTCTATTGGATAATACCAAGCTTCCATTTGAAACATATAAATGGAATTGATCACCAAAAAAAGGATAATATCATACTAATCCTTGATCTCTACAAGGTACTATACAAAGGTTGCTCCATTATTGATGTACATATCACACCAGTCTATAACGTGCATTCATAAATTCACGTACCTCCTAAGATATGACAAGATGTATAGGATGTGTACCTAGTCTAACAATGGAGTCAGAGATATTTAGTATGCTATCTTGAAAACTCAAAACAGTATATGGAAGGGGACGATGAAGCACGAAGAAAGATTTCACCCCGACCAAATCTCTGTTATTGACATTGTGGTGAAACTCATAGGAATATGTGGTCTCCTTCCTCTAAAACCAAAGGCCTCCATTGCCTATAAGAATAAGGATTTTGATAGCTCAATGTAGACTTCTTCTTCTCTTGGGTGATTAAACCTTTTATGTTTTATCTCACACCAACTGTGGGCACATGAGTTATTACTCTATTAGTTCAGTCGAACAATGTGGTGACATCCAGGGTTGCCCAAGAAAAGCCTTGAATGGTGCCATACCCATGGTTAAATGGTTTCTTTTGTTGTTAAAAAATTCCACCAATTCTTGGTTATCCTCCAAACTCTAGATAAATTCCAACATATTATCTCAAGAACATTAAATCCAGAACCTAAATGGTTTGCTCAGTCTTCCTATCAGTTTGGACGATGGAATGTTATGATCATGAGTAATTGAGTCCCAAATCCCTCATGTAATCCCATTCACATCCGACGTGTAAATCAAGAATCATGATCCAAATAAAAATTCGTTGGAAATATATGGATTTATAACACTTATATAATGTATAAATATCATAATATCTTTACTGAACTATTCTCTTATATAGGTAGGAAGTGGGACGACCTGATGAGCTAGTACACAATAACCCAGATTGAATTAGGTCCCCTATACTTATGTGTTAATCCCTTCACAAAGTAAATATATTCCCCTTCCCAGATCAATTCTATAACCTCAAGGGGTTGATACTAACTATAATTAACATGGTGTTAAACCTTCATATCTGAACAAGTATGGAAATGATTGATAAACTCTACCACTCCATTCACCTTACAGTGCCACTGAAACTGAAATCAGAAGTCATGGTATGTCTTTTAAACACATGGAATTACATCTAAAGGAGACAAATGAAATCTCTTAGGACCTCATCCTACAAAATATATAAAAATATCATGGTTCCTTTGAAAATAATGATTTTCACCCCACCTTATTAAACTACATCAGGATCATACCTTAGGTATATACAAGCACGTATAGTATCACATTTGGTATCCCAATGTTTTTCCTCTCCAGATAGCTATTAGAGTGTATGGGTGACAACCCTAAACTAGATATAACTTCATCCATCTCCATCCACATGGGATAATTTTAATTATTCCAACAATACTGATGCCTCATTCATCATCTATGATCTATACATCCTATAGGGGAAATCTGGAACCAAGTTCCCCATTCCTATTGTATTGAAAATATCAGAGCCATAATACTAGAGGAACTATAGACATTTCCTAAGTATCATATATTGATTATTATACATGAATATATATTTGAGAATATTATGATCAGAGTAGATGATAAAATTTTCACCAATCATGTAGTTTCATCAAATCATCAAAGGGAAGTGTACTGATTATAACTCAAGATTGTGAGTCACATAGTTCTTCTCATGTAGTCTCAAATGGAGTGAAAATTAGAAATCTCAGTTTTCTTCTACATTAGTGAAAAATAAATCTCTGTTCCTAATTAATCACAAAACATTTCATACAAGACACTCTCGTTTATAAATCATATGATGATAGTGCTTGTTAATATATGCCTCAACTATACAAAATCTGGGTACACATTTCACTCCACAAAAAAAGGTTCCCCATTTCAATTCAATGATATCAGGGGTATGGATACTCTTGAGAAATAATGTATGAATCTCTGATAATGTCTTACTAACCAAAGGATGATCTTTACCTCTATCAAATTCCTAGGTGGTTTCCAAGATAAAACGGCCTCATCCTTGGCCAGGTCCATGTCCACTCTATATATTGAGATAATGTGACCTAGAAATTGGACCACCTGATTTAATAATAGAAACGTTGAGAGAATTTAAAAAATATAGTTCTCTTAGAGTGTTTCTAGAACTATCATTATGTGTATCACGTACTCCTCCTCCGTCGCTGAGTACATAAGGATATCTTTGATGAATACTACCATGGACTAGTATATGTAAGGATAACATATCTACATAATGAATCCCATGAACACTATTGGGTTGTTATTCTTTCCAAAGGGAATCAACAGTTACACATTTTGACATTGAAACATTTGAATGATCTTTGGTATAATATCATCCTATAATCGTAGTTGGTGAATGCCAGATCTGATGTCAACATTCAAGAACCATAGTGCACACCTCAATTGATCAAAGGGTATATAGATCATTGGTATGGGATACTTGTTCTTCCCATACTACTAATTCAAGCACCAGTACCCCAGAAACATCCTTTTTCTCTCTTTTTCCTATTTGGAAAATAAATCTTGGGCTATCTAAGGGGAAACACCGGGTCAATCGAATCCCTTCCTCTGTATGTCATCCAGTTTCCTCTTGATCTTGTGAAGCTCTATGAAATCCTTCTTATATGCAGGTGAATATATCAGATCCATGATAGGGTGTAGATCAATGCATAATTCCTTCCATTTATATAGAGGTAATATATGAAATCATTATTAAATTCATCCTCATACTCCACCACTACAATATGGTACTAGAAACTCATAACATCCTCTAAAAAATGGATTAGGATAGCCAACTACTTGGTTATTAGATGAAACCTCATATACCGGAGCCCATGCCACACTATATGGGATTTTTTTCAAAAAAAAAAACAAGGATCCGTCACTGGGTACACACAAAATCATTATACTAAAATATGAGATATGAGAATGAACTATGGATAACCATTCCATACAAAAAATGACATCTTAAGGCCTCAATACTACAAAAAAGAGATCCCAAGTAAAACATATACTCTAAGAGATAGGTCACACTATCACCATAAGTTTGTGATCACTATGTCCTCTTCAGTCGGAGTCTCCATGAGTTAGGGTTGATTAAATGGTTCAAACAGACTATATATGTCTTGAATAAAATATGTGGTCATAAAGGAATGACTATCTCCAGTGTCCAATATTACTGCAACTAATATCGAAGAGACATGGAACCTACATTGAATCATTCTTGCATCCCATGTCTCATATGCCTCAATCCCCTATAGCTATCCCAGCCCCTACTCTCTAGCTCGCTGAGACTTTTGTCTACCACCAAGGGTGTTGGTGATTACAAGTCAAAATGTCGACTGCCTCCTGCTACACTCCATGATCATATTCCACATACACCACCTTGAGAACCCTACATCTCCTATAATTTTCACTACATGAGTCTCACATACATTATTTATCTATTATATGTATAATAAGATTGACAATATCAGGCATGATACCCATTTTTGTCAAACAAGTAGCAACGTCACTCTCTTGGATGACTAGACCCACCCTGTGAGCCTCTTATTATAGGTCCTCTATAACATGAATCTTCCGGAAATGTTTTCCCACATCCTGTTCTCTATTAATAAAATTAGATCCTTGATACTAAGGTATCTATTCATATATTCCCACTACTCACAACCACCAGCTGTATCAGGTCTACCCAGAAAATCTCAACCATGAATGCTCGCATTAACATACCAGCATAAGTTGGAATACACCTATGGATAATTACATCTCAGATCTGCCTATGTAGGCCTTCCACGATGGTCCAAGCCCTAAAAGACTGACCTCAAACCATATCAATTGAGTACCCTAGAGTGTGGTAATACTTGATAAATACTCATAAACTACCTTTCCACCCTTATAGAGCTAAAAATTATCATGGATACATTCATCCCTCATCTGACCTGGTGAGGAATACTCTATGAAGATATTCTCAAACACTATCCATGGAAGAGCCACCTCTTCATAATAAAAGGTAACTAAACCCCACCATATACCTAAATTCCCATAGATAATTCTCACTTCTTGGACAACAATCAAATTTACTAGTGTCGTAACTAGATAGAAAACTAACCACACAACCGCAATCCAATCGTTAGATGCATGTGGGTCAAGATCGATTCGGATTCTGAGGGGTCTTTCTATATGTTTCTCATAAAGAATTATCATCCTTCGCATCACAATTCTTCTCTATATTTGGTATGGTTGGAGCACCTCCTAGAGGTAAAATCTTTAGAACTGGTCTATGTATCAAGAACTCATCATTGATGCTCTCATCCTTGTGATAACCATGATGAATCCATGATAATATATGTCGTCGAGAGAACCTAAAGTTAATTTTTTTACCTTGGTCATAATTATATTTTTTATAGTTGACTCAAAAAGAACATGGAAACATAAACCATTAATATATGATTGATGTAACATTTCATACCCTGTCACAAGTGTTCTCTTGTATCAAGTCAAAAAATAGTTTATCTGAGTTCTACTGTATCGATTCAACAGATGCTACAGCAAAAATACATTCCCTGGCCTGCAATTAAATTTTTAAAAACATAACAATATTGTACCAAAACATTATCATAGGCTCCCAGTCACAATGTAGAAATGAACAACTTTGATACCACTCTGTCGTGACCCATACTAGTGGGGCCCATGCCACGACTCCCCAAGCAATCCTCCAATATACCAGTGGATGGTGGATACAACTAAGTGGGCATATCACTAATATGGGAGTAATTTCATATGTACATTCACACACAAACACACACATCTCCAATCCCAAAAATGTTTAAATATAAAAACAAATAAACCGAAAATGCATGAATAAATCTATATCTCACAACCCTAGTGCGTTATGAAGTAATAGAATGTTAATAGGAGAAATAAAATCCCACTAAAAAGTTTTTATAGAACATTTCTGAACTGAATGTAAAGGTACTAGGACTACTATTTGAATGAATAAAGAACACAACTCAGTCTTCCCAGTCTCAAAAAGCATTGTCTTGTCTAGGTCCAACTAGGACTCCATCAAACGATTGATTGTATACACAAGACACAACACTTGTAATTCTTTTCCATGCGTGGGTGAGTATATCAATAATCCGAAGGACACCTTAAAACCACATTTACTACAAAAAAGGAACATAAATCCAACTCTATATATTCTTATGTCTACAATACATAAAACAAGAATATCCAAATTTACTAATCAATGACACACAACCTAGAGGCAAGCCACAACCATATTATTCCAACCCAGGGATTTTAGATCTTCAAATCCACAATACACTCAACCAGGAGAACATACTTCTGAGTATGATAACACTGATGACGTATATCTGAGATGTTCTACTCATTGGGTTGCATCATGAGAATGAACAAGATGATAGTATTAATTGATATGATACACAAATGACGGTCATTACCAAGGTAATGATGTGATTCCAACAAACACAATCTCGATTAATTTGTTATTTATAAGATTGATGCCCATGAAGTTTTGGACATGAATATAATAAGAAGTCCACATAGGGAATAAAGATAAATAGAGAAGCTCACTCTAGGAATCCCATAGGGATTCCGATGACTCAATAAAAGATTTCATATATAAGGGATCATTGTCATTAGAGTAAGAAACAAAATTGTACCACACTTCTGGGAAAGGATTCGGGGGATAATCCATAACTAAACTAGTCCATGTCACTAGGGATAATGGAACTAATCCATATAAGAAATAATACAAGGCATGTAGAAGGTTTACATGACGTTTCCCATGAAACTAGGTCCTACTCATGTAAATGGAATCTATCATTAAACATTTTCCATGTAATATTACATGCCCAATAGTTATCTCATGTACACTACCTAGGTTCTAGTACATTGGTAAAGACTATATACCCAATTTTGTGTACCAGTACATGGCTTCAACTATGTACATTGTAAAAACATACGTCATGTGGGGAAGTACACATCATGTAGGAAACCCGTCTACTCTACCCCATGTATATGTACATCCCAAAGTACACACTAAATATCTCGTGAGGGAAAGCATGCCATGTATTCCAAGGAACATTTTGTTTGATACAAACCATAATCCATAAATCTAAGCACCGCATAGGGTCCGTAGATAATGTGTATATTCGGTTTACATGCCGTGATGTTCTGGATTTTGAATAATATATAATAGGTTATGTGAATTTCATTTTTCACATTTTGACATCGATATAGTTATTATATCACCATGAAAAAGAAGATTCAAGTTATTCCAATTCATTCTATTGTCGAAAAATATGTATCATCGTCACATATTCTCACAAAATAGATCAAAATTTCATTCTTTGTCGTGCGCTGAAGAATTCTACAGAACATGAATTCGAGTTTCCTCTATTATTCAAACTGCTTCTTCTATATCGCCACACTATATTGTCCATTACTGGTTCCAGAGATATGATATCATATCATATCATTTCAAATGGGTTAAGAAGTGATTGATTGATCATGATAAGTCAATTCGCATGCCTAACAAAGAACGCCCATGAATAATGGAGGATGAGGGGATAAAAGAAAAAATCAATTAAGCGGTATCGATATCAATTGATGATCATGTAGATAGTAATCCAATTAAAAAATAAAATTAATGTAGAAATTAAATTACAAAGATAAGTATCCCAAAAAAACCCCACCAACAATACCATCCCACAAGATTATCAAACTATGTATAACCATGTTCGATGGATGATTCTAGTTCATGGTAGTATTAAATAATGGGGAATAAAAAAGTTAAATCACATGAAATAAATTAATTTATTTTGATTACTTTCAAATAATTAAGTGTTTTCAATACAATAAGAATTCACTATCAAATATTAATGTGTATATATCTATGATTCACAACCTTGTTTTCATTTGGCTAAAATTATTCTCTAAGGTTCTCGCCCACGATCCTCCAAAGGCTCTAGGGTTATAAGGTTAAACCATGGATTTCTGTATAATTTTGTATTATATGAAATTTATAAAGATATAGAAAATATTTGAAATAAAATATTTTTTTCAAAATATTTTTTTCATTTCGACACCTAAGATGACATTTCCACAAATGACCCATGTAAGCTAATGTTAGATTCCTACAAGGGTAAACCCCGTGGACTAAAATGAACAATGCAATTATATTTATGATTTGAGAATCCATTTAGATGTTATTAAACATTTTAAATAAAACTATGAACTTTTTATATTAAATATATTTAATATATTTGAACCATTTATTCTGGCCACACCATGCCTAAGAATCACATATCGTCTCAGCACCTAGGATTAAAAATAATCCATATAATAACCAAAAAATAATACATGTAAAATATAATATATTATATAAAAATTTTACCAAGGAATTTTGTTAACCATATTTTGAACAGTCCTCCTCTAGGGGTTAATAAAAAAATAAATTGGAATGTTTTAACTTATTAAAAAAATGAGTATGAATATTTCTTTTAAAAAATATCTTATGTGTCCTCTCCCAAAAAATTAAAAGGCCACCCCTCTTCTATCTTATTCGCACCTTAAATCCTATTTGGGTTGGCCAAGATATTCCCAAGGAAAATTATAACACCCCTCCATTAATCCTATAAACCTTGGTTTTGGAATTACAACATCCTTGTAAGGATTTTATTGAAAATGTAAGGAAGATTCATGAATAAGAGGAAACATTCATCAATTTTTTTTTTGGTATTTATTCCCCCGATAAATTAAACTTTAATTATTTCGTGTTTATATATTTACCTCAGTATATTTAATGTCCATAAGTTTGTCAATGGTATTAATTTATTCTCCTTAAAATAAAGAGAGATCATTTTTCTATTTACACATTTTCACAATGTAATAATATGATATGCAGGACACAATTCTATGTCTAATGCCAGTGTTATGATCTCATTGATTCTGTTCTTTCATTACCTTGTGATTCATTTCATATAAATTTCTAATCATTATCTAATTAAATATGATTATGGTATATGATGGATTTGGTATGAACCTCTTATTATATATCGTTATCATGTAACTTTATTTTTATTATATTAAATCATATGATCATATAATAATATCTCATACATTAACACATTCTGAGTCTATGAGATCACCCTTCATAGTTTTTCATTTACTAGGGTTATATAAAAAGGTTTCATGTAGGGAATTTCTGTTAAGATTATTATATATGAATAACTTTTTGGGAAAATTTTATGATCATTAACAAGAATAGAATATTTTGATCGATATTTCCAGGAGATATAATCTATTATGTTAAACATTAATGTGTTTTGGTATTGCAATTATTATTCAAATAAAGAGGTAGTATACATGTATGAGAAGCATGGGTCTCTGAATATGGTATCAGTTTGTAGGTTCAAGTAACCCTTGGACTGTACGATGTGAAGTTTTTAGTGAGATCCATTTGGATACTACTAAGGATATGTCCATGGATGCCTCTATAAATATGTCTAATAATGAGATAATGTAATAGAAAAATGTCATATAATTTTTATAAATGATAAAGTGTGTGGTTACATGGAAATTACATCCCTTTATATATTTTAAATGTTTATTTGGATATAGCACATTTGTACCTAGGATTATTAACCCAAAAAGAACCATATTGAGTTGGAATGAAAACGGAACTAGTGCATCACAATGGGCCTCACTCAACAAAAGGTTAGAAAAACTTATGGGATATTATTTCTAAATCCATAAACCCTTCACCAACCATCATGAAGAATTTAAATAGCTGAAGACTATAATGAACGTAGGATAAACTAATATTCTATAGATTATAAAACACATTCTGTGATTTTGACATCCTTAAGTATTTTTTAGACTGTTTTAATTTTCCATAAGATTTGAATTACTCACGTTATGATTTTATTCCATAGTAAATGGTAGGAAAAAGATGGAACTGGATAATAATTGAATGAGAATGAATAATTTTTTATTATATGCCAAATGTGATGATTAATGGAGTTAAATATGTTTTGATTATGGCTAATTTGTTTTCATGGTACATGATAAACATCTTATTTCTTAACCCACTCTCAAACTCAAAAAAATGTGAAGTTTTCATAGAGAGTTCAGGTCATGATTACAATTGTGTGAATAATATTCATTTTCCCATGTGTCTAGAATGTGGAAAGAAAAAACCAATTGGTTTTCTTTCATGAATAAGAATATGTGTTTATTTAGAAAAGAACAAAATAATGAAAGTAACTAAAATGGGAAAATGAAAAGTTTAGTTAATTAAATAGATGATAATAATGAAATTTTTAAGATATTATTATCTAGTTAAGGCCTTAAATGTAGAAGTAATGGGAATTAAGAATATAGATTTCTTATGGGGATGATCTTAATGAAAATCAGTAAGGTTGTATGAGTAATGGTTATATTGAGGATGATTAAGATACTATATAAGACAAGTGAATGGGGAAATGATTTATCAAAAAATAAGTTGAATCCAGGATAATGATTCGAGAAGGAAGTGGTATGATAGAAGTATTTATGTATTGGAATACAAATTATATGTTATATGAATCATGCAATATATAAGAATTTTATTGTATACATTTAACATTATGGATTTGAAAAAAATATATTGATTGATTATGTCACGACCCGTCCGCCGGGGCCCATGTCGTGACTCCCCATTCCCACCTTCCATAGTCCAGGGGCTGGTGACTAGCACCAAAGGAGAAATTCCCTAAAACGGGGAAGACATTCCCTTTATAACCTGTACCACACACAAATTAAAGTACACATATTTATGAATTCATAAGTAAAACTGTATAAAAATAGATTGATGAAAGTAAAAGGGGCTGTAAAAACAAGCCCAACTGTAGAGTACATGAAACTAAAATTAAAACTGAAGAAAATAAAAACTGTCATTGGGTCGTCCTATGAGGTTCCTACCTGACAGGTATGTACAGATCGCCTTCTCAGCACTCCACGTCCATCTGTCTCTTTTTTGTACTAACACTCCGTACGGTTCACCACTGGTTACCGTACTATCCTGGTACTCTCAACCTTAGTCAGCACTGTCTATCATCTGCAACCAACACAACTAGGTGTGGGCATAGCCCGTGCAGGGGTGAGTACAACGAGACTCAGTAGGGACCCTGAGACCCTCAAGGTCTTACAAAATACAATAAGGATAAATCACAAATAATGAAATCAACAGATAAAACCACTTATTTATATGCCCATACATATACCTAAGTTGTGAAGTAATCCATCTCAATAATGAGGGAAATAAAAATTTACTAACTCAGTTAAAACCTGGATTTATTCTAGGGGTAAAAAATTTCGATCCCTCGGCTGCTGGAGATCTCCACCCCTATCGAGTACAGTGGGCCTACCGCAAAAATCAGGTGCTCCCCACTAACCTTGGACTACTGAGGTACTCCTCCTATCGAGTATCGTGGGTCTACTCTGTCACATAGAGGTGCTCCCCACCATGGGTCTGCCACCCCAACCAGGCACTCCCCCTCAAAGCCTGCAGAGGTACTCCTTCTCTCGAGTACCGCGGGTCTGCCACCAAAACCAAGCGCTCCTCTGCCGTGGGTATGCCTCCACAACCAGGCGCTCCCCATAGGGCATGTCGAGTCACTCTGAGTCAATCTTTCAGTAGTCATCAAGTCTCAGCTAGCTACTTGGTTCCCACACAAATTCTCGCATATCTCCAAAAGATATACTCCAAAATCTACTGGTCGATGCTCTAACTGACACTATGTCTCACGATGTCCCAGGAATAAGTATCCCTAAGGATTTTCACGTCATAGGTGTCTCAATGCAACTAATGTCGCGTCAATCGGACACCCTATCATGGAGTTATTAGTGGAAAAGTCCTGTGGGCTAGGTTGGATTCGTGCACGATCCAACCCGGCCGTATCTCAACTATACCCCAAACTCTAATAGGGTATACCCAAAGAGATTACCACTCTCCAAGATTACCAGTTCCATTGACAGTTCATCAAATTGACGCCTGGTGCCAATGAAATTGCCAATAGAATGTAAAGGTCCATATTGGGCCCGGGTCTGGTCTGACCCGGCCAGGACCGTTGGGTCTGGCCTGGCACGCTGGGTGGCCTAGCTCGTTCGGTTCGTCCCGGAAGGCTAAGCTTGGCCCGGTGCTCTGTGAGGGCATGATGAACCGCAATGGGGCAGGGTGGCTCGGCCCTTCCAGAGGCGTCTCGACCCTACCCGAGGTGGCTTGGCCTAGAAGGGCACCGCGAGGGACTGGTTCGGCCAGGTCACCGCGAGGGCAGGACCAGTTCGGCCAGGGGAATCGCGGCTGCGGCCTGGGGCACAGCTGGCGGGGCGGCACGGCCAGCGGGGCGACATGGACGGCGAGGTGGTGCTGCGGGCGAGGGAGGCGTGGCTGGGGTGCAGTGTGACCAGGTCGCGATGTCCTGTCTGGTCGGCAGTTGGGACACCACGGGGGCATCAAGGGTCGCTGAGGCCGTAGGTGGTGCGGCCGTTTCCTTCGTCGCCTTGGTTGTTATTTTGAAGAACACTACAGTGAAGATTGGCGGGGGGTCAGGCGATGTTTTTTTGGCCCACAACCTCCATGGATAGTGTGGTATCATTTGGATCATCAAGAAAAAATCAAAGAATGAGCATGGAAGATATCTTAAAAACATCAATTTCCATAATCCCTCCTTAACAATATAATTCCAACTTGCAAGGAAAAACTTCTTCAGATCAACATGATAATAAGTTGGTCATGTTTCATTGTTTTAGAAGGAAAGAATCATCATAATATCATACAAAAGTAAAATCCCTACCATGTTCCTTGTTTGCCGACTGAGTCTTAGGGAAGAAGATGGATCATTTGTAAAAGGCGGACGTCGGTGTTTTCCGAGATTTTCAATTTGTGTGTCGGCTTGTCGTAGTCGAAGACATCCTATATTGGAGGAAGTCTCAAGAAAGAAGGTCAAAGTTGGGGTCGACGTTCTTCGTCAGTAGAGTGTTCTTCGTGGAGGAAGCATTCTTCGTTGGAGAGTTTTCTCTCAAGATCTCTAATCCTCTATTTCCACCCTTTTTCCCAAAAATGAATAGATAACCCCTCCAAATAATAGATTATTTATAATTTAGTTTTGTTGGTTTAAAATTCAAATTGTATTATTTAATTAAATGAGAAGGCTAAATTAATTAAAGGGGTTGGGTTGAAACCATTAAAAGAGTGGGGGCACCATTAAGTTAAGGGAGGTCAAGAGACTCTACCACATTTATGACGGTGTTGAGAGGTTTTACTCAATTAATTGGGGTGGGGGTTGTCACGGGTGGTCCCCACACCGTAACCTCTCGTGGAGGGTTATGTTCAGGTGGGACCCACCCCCATAGCCTCTCATGGGAGGTGAAGTTTTGGTGGTCCACACATACAACTTCAACATCAGTGGTTATAAAAGATAAAATAATATAAAACATGTTCTTATTTTATTTAAATATTTACATGAAAACCCCGAAAACTAACTTTCACCCTCGACCAACTGTCGTCAAGGTGAAAGTCTTCTTAAGTGAATATCGGCATTTCGAGTTCAACGGTGCCCTAAGATATCAATTCTGAGCAACTAGTTATAAGTTAGAAAAACCCGCTCTTGCATTTACTAAACATACATGATCAAAACTTCAGAAATTGATTCCAGGCACACTGGGCCTCGGAATCATGCACCGTCAATTTTCACGGACTCATAAAATTCCAATATATTTAAAAAACATTACATGGAAATTTCAGGTCTTTAAATTCTCCCCACCTCAGGGCTATACATCTTCAAAATCCACAAGGAAACTAGATAAACAAGTGGGGGTTCTATGCACACATCTGACCCTCCCACTCCCATATTCTCTTCTGGAGGTTCCCGTGCAGCCAACAAGTACCCACCAGAGGTATTGACCATCCACGAAGGATGTGATCCTCTCGATCCTCAATAACTATTGGAACCTCCGTAAAATTCTCTCCATCATTGACATCCAGCTCGCCATGGTCGATGAGGTGAGAAGGATCGATCACGTATCTCCTCAGTTGGGATACATGGAATATGTTGGGTACCAAGTGTAACTGAGGTGGAAGAGTTATGCGGTATGCCACCTCGCCAACTGTGCTAAGGACCTGAAAAGGTCCGATGAACTTAGGAGCTAACTAGCCTCCATGGCCAAATCTCCGCAAACGTTGTCGAGATGAGACCTGTAGAAAGACATGGTCTCTATACTCAAACTCCAGATGTCTCCGTCTCTTGTCATCAAACGACTTATTCCTAATGCATGCTATCTTCATGCGCTCATGGATTATCTGTACCTTCTCTGTGGTAGCCCATACCATATCTCATCCAACAAGTGCCGACTCCCCTAGGTCAGTCCATCAAAAAGGTGATCTTCAAGGGCGCCTATATAATGCCACAATAGGTGACATTCCAATGGTGGGCTGATATCTGTTGTTGTAGAAAAACTACACCATATGAAATTGATCCTCCCGGCTATGACCAAAGTTGACAACACCAGAACGTAGCATCTACTCGAGGTTCTGAATGGTCTTCTCAATCTGACCATCTGTATATGGATGGTAGGTGGTTCTCAAACGAAGTTGTGTCCCGATGGGCTCCTGCAACCCCTTCCATAGCCAGTAGTAAATTGGGCATCACGACCAGAAACGATCATCGAGGGTACTCCATGTGGCCTAAAAGTCTCCTATACATAGAGGCTTACTAAGCACTCTACGGAGTTGTTTCCCCTTGATGCACGTCGAATACCCATCACGAAGTCCATTGATATCTCATACCACTTGTACTCTGGGACCTCCAATGACTGAACTGAACCTTCTGGTACCTGATGCTTTGCCTTCACTTGCTGACAAGTGAAGAACCAAGAGACAAAATATTCTACTACTTTCTTCATTCCCAGCCACCTATGTTGTCTTCGGAGATCCTGGTACATCTTTACCACTCATGGATGCACCGCTAGATGGGATGTGTAGTAATTCCTCAACTCTTACTCCTGAAGTGACACTGGTACTATGGTACTTCCTCTAAAGAGGATGATGTGCTCCCCACATTCATAAAATCAATCTGGTGTCAGTCCTATGGAAATATGAGAACGTCATGCCTCGCAGTCAGTATCTCCATGATGCACCTCCTAGACTCACTGAAGGAGTGGGGGAGTGACTGTAAGAGACTGAAAGAATGATAATCCATCTGTATCCCCAAAGCATATCTGTAAATCAACTAGATACTCTCTTTTCTCACCTAGCAGTTGTATACCATTTCTCCTGCTGAGTGCATCTTCAACAACGTTCCCCTTCCTGGGAGTATAGACTATCTCTAATTCACAGTCCTAGAGAAACTCAAGTGAATGTCGTTGTCTCAGGTTCAGGTCCTTCGGAGAGAAGATATACCTGAGACTCTTGTGATTAGACTTCACGGTAAATTGTTTTCCTGTCAGACAGTGTCGCCAAAAATTCAAGGAGAAGACCAATGATGCTACCTCTAGGTCATGGGTTGCATGGTTTTGCTCATGCTGACTCAGCTATCGAGAGCCATAAGTGATTACTGCTCCCTCTTGCATCCTGATATATCCGAGTCTGGTCCCTGATGCGTCGCAGTAGACTACGTACCCTATGACTTCCTCTGGATTCCTCAAGATGGGGACACTAGTAAGCCTCTACCTCAGCTCATGAATGCTCTTCTAGTATCTCTACGACCACACAAAGGGTTTCCCCTTCTTCATCAAGGCTAATAGTGGTGCTTAAAATCTAGAGAAATCTGGATCAAACCTCTGGCAGTATCCGACCAAACCCAAGAAACTTCGTACTTTCATCACACTCTTGGGTGGCTCCCAAGAAATTACCGCCTCAATCTTCACTGGATATACTACAACTCCAGCCTCTGAGACGACATACCCCAGAATGTGAAACTCTCGGATCTAGAACATGCACGTCGAAGCATACCATAAATCTGGTGCTCTCGGAGTGTGTTATGTACTACCATCAAGTGATAGGCATGCCCCTCCTCAGTAGTCGAGTAGATCAGAATTTCGTCGATGAAGACTACGACAAAGAAATCAAGGTATGGGTGAATGATCATGTTCATGAGTACCATGAACACTGTTGGATTGTTTGTTATGTCTAATGGCATAACCAAGAACTCGTAGTGGTCGTACCGACATCTGAAGGCCGTCTTCCGCACATCCTCATCTTGAACTGTGAGCTAGTGATAGCCTGATCTGAGGTCTATCTTCCAAAACCACTATGCTTCCTTCAACTAGTCAAATAGGTCCTCAATCCTTGAGAGTGGGTACTTGTTCTTCACGGTCACCTGGTTCAGGAGACGATAATCAACACAATGCCTCAAGCTCCCATCTTCCATCTTGGATATCAGAATTAGGGCTGCCCAAGAAGAAAGACTAGGCCAGATGAATCCCTTCCCCTGTAAGTCCCCATGCAGTACCCATAGCTCGCAATGTTCTGTGGGAGCCATCTGATCTGCTGGAGAAATTTTCAGTGTTTTCCCAGGGTACAAGTCAATGTAAAAGTCCACCTCTCTGCGAGGAGGTAGACCTGTGACATCATCATGAAAACATCAGTGTACTGGTCCACCACTAAAGGATAACTAGGACTCTATACATCAACTCCTCTGAGGGTAAGGTAAGCCAACTGATGAGTGATCGGCTGCACTCTCCTCCATGTATGTCTATCCTATGTTTCAAGGGCTTCCCATATCACCGGTGATGGTAAAACTGGTCCCATCCGTGTAGACATACCTCACTTTTCACCTAATACAGTCGATCTGAGCATGGAATATAGTTAACCAGTCCATACCCAAGATGACATTGTAAGGGCTCGATGCCGCTACTAGGAGATCCCAGCCGAAGCTCTCACCTCCTAGAGTAAGTTCACATTGCTGGCACAAGTGCATAATCATAAAATCCTCTCCCGTAGGAGTCTATATAAGTAATAATCGAGACAAGGGCTCTGTCAAAATCTCTGATCTCCGAATGAGGGTGGTGGAAATAAAAAAATTGAATAGAAACTCTTTCTTTAAGTACTACAGCTACGGTAAAATAGACACAGACCATACATCGTATCATCTCTGGAGCGCCGTGATCATAGGCCTCAGCTACCTAGAGCTGAGCTCACCCCTGACCACCATCTCTCTACAGTTGGGGTGGACCTCTTGGTGGAGGTGGCAGTAACATCTCGAATCGTTGTCCATCGCGAGCTGCTCGACCATCTCCTCTACCATGTCTGCCTGCTCCATATAGATCACCACGATCGAATATCTATCTCATCCTGGGATGTCCTTCATCCATATGTTGATCATCCGAATGGCTGGTCAGATAGTCACGAGCCATGTGACCATGCCCACCACATGAGTAACACCTTCAAGTCCTGGAATTTGTGGCTCTATATCATGTGCCCCACACAACTAACTACGAGTCATGTGGTTTTCCACTAATGGGTCTGGTCCTCTTGGACCTCTGAAACATTTGTCTGCTGCCTTCTATAGAATACTCATCTACGTGTCGACTATTGGTGGATCTCACTACTGGTGACTGCTCATCAAGGAACCTCTCTATGAAAAGGGTTGTCTATAACACCCCCGCCTATATCGGGATGCTGAGTAAGATCATCGGAGATCTGATCTCCCGTTAGAGCCCCTGATAGAAGGTCTGGGACCTGCAGAATGGGTCCCAAACCATATCGATGGAGTAGTGTGAGTGGTCTGTGAACCTCAACGAGTAATAATCTACAGTAATGCTACCCTTCTGCAGATGATGTAGCTCATGTATGTGCACTGCGCGAAGAGTAGCTAGAACAAACTCTGCCCAAAACAGGCTCTCAAAATCTACCCCGAGAAGAATCATCTCGTCATGGACCTAGATCATCAAACTCCACAATCTGCCCGCTACTACCTGTAGAAGGCTGGCAGAAATAATCACCATGAGGTCTGTTGGTGTCCCTACCAGTCAGAAAACACTCACCACGACCTCCATCCAATCTGCATCCTCCTGTGGGTTCTTCTCTCCCCTGAACCTGGGTGGCTTCTAGCACTGGAACTTGTGCAACACGCTCAAGAGGCATGCGTCTTCTGCTGCTAGGTGTGGTGGAATCAGTGTCTCAACGAGGAGTGGTACTACTGGTGCCTCCACTTGAAAAGGGCCCTTCCCCGAGGCCTCATCACTCAGTGGGCTATCCGTGCATACAACTCTCGGGACTCTTGATGGTCGTCCGCATGGAGGCATCCTGAATGAAACAGTTGTGACATGGTCAAAAGTTATTCCGATTGAGATGACCATGTTGAGATGACATAAATAAAAAATTTTAAAACACACTCGCAACCAGTTTTTTCGTGCATTGAGTCCTAATTTAGATGTTAGGGTCCTAGTGAATGGATACGTCTACCGCCGCAACAACACTGGACTCCATGAACTGAAAATCAAACTCTCTACACATAACTATATTACTTCACAGAATATATCAGAGTCCAATATTTTTCAATATAACTGAATCCTATAATACCACTTTGTTACGAACCGTCCCATGAGGCCCGGGTCGTGACTACCCCATGCCCGCCTTCCAAAGGCCAGGGGCTGGCCACTAGCACCAAAAGTGAAATTCCCTAAAACTAGGAAGGCATTGCCATTATGACCCTTAACACCCAAACTAGAAAATACACAGATGGATGAAAAAATAAGTAAATTTGTATAAAAAAAGAGTGTGGAATGTAAAAGGAGCTAGAAATACAAGCCCAATTATAGAGTACAATAAAATGAAAGTGCAACTGAAGAAAATAAAAACTGCCGTTGGGTCGTCCTCCGAGGTTCCTACATAAAGGGTAGTTACAGATCACCTCTTCAGTGCTCCACGTCCATCTGTATCCTCCATGTACCGACACGCCATATGGTCCACATCCATGTACTATCTAGTCCTGGTACCCTCAGCCTTAGTCAGCGTCGTATGTCGTCTGCAACCAACACAACTAGGTGTGGGAATAACCCATTCAGGGGTGAGTATAACGATACCCAGTAAGGACCCCGAGACCCTTAAGGTCTCACAATATCCAACAAGGATAAACCAAAAAGACCTAAATCAATAGATAGCCACACTTAGTTAAATTCTCATACATATACATAATTAATCAATTAATCTATCTAAATCATGAAGAAAACAGAAAAGTTACTAACTCAGCTCAAACTAGGATTTATTCTAGGGGTAAAACAATTCGATCCCCGGTCTGCTGGAGAAATCCTCCTCTATCGAGTACAGTGGGAATGCGGTAACAAATAGGCACATCCCACTAACCTTGGATTGTTGAGGTACTCCTCCTGTCGAGTACTGTGGGTCTACTGCGTCACACATAGGCACTCCCCACCACGGGTCTGCTGCAACAACTAGGTGCTCCGCCTCAGAGCCTGTCGAGATACTCCTTCAATCAAGTTCCTTGGGTCTGCTTCCACAACCAGGCGCTCCTCCCCAATGGGTCTTCCACCACAACTAGGCTCTCCCCACTAGGCTAGTTGAGTCACTCCGAGTCAATCAGTCAGTAGTTGTCAGGTCTCAGCCAACTACTAGGTTCCCACACAGTTTCTCACTACTCTCCAGAAGATCCACTCCACAAGCTATTGTTCAATTCTCCATCTTCCGTGAATTCCCATGATGAAGTATCCCAAAGGTCTGCCACGTCATATGGGTCTCAATACAACTGACGACAGATCAATCAGACACTCGGTCTGTGAGTTATTAGCCAAAAAGTCTCGGGGGCCCGGTTGGATTTGTGCACAATCCAACCCGACCATATATCAACTATACCCCAAAATCCAATATGGTATACTCAAAGACATTCCCGTGATCCAAGATTACCAGTTCCATTGACAGTTTTTTAAATGGAAGTCTGGTGCCAAAAATATGGCCAAAAGAAAGTACAGGGCCATAGTGGGCTCGGGTCCGGTCCTACTCGGTCGGATCGACCCAACCCGACCCAGTATGGGCTTACCCTGTTTGGGTCGACCCGGCCTGACCCATTGGGTATAGTCTTGCCTGCTGGGTGGGCCAGCCCAGCCCGATAGGCCGCGAGGGCACAGAGTGCCTGAAGGGCGCAGGGCAGCATGACCCGAACAGGGGCGGCTCGGCCCGACCTTGGGCGGTTCATCCCGAAAGAGTGTCTTGAGGGGCCAGTTTGGCCGGGGCACCATGAGGGCGTGGTCGGTTCAGACAGGGGTAACACGGATGGGGCATGAGGGCATCTCATGTGAGGGCGGTGCGGTGCATCTGGCAAGGGCGGCGTGGCCGGCGTGGCAGAGCGACCGGCGAGGGCGGAGCGTCCGACGTGGGGGCGCGGTCGGCGTGGTGGCGCAGACGGTGGGGCGGCACGTACGGTGAGGGCGGCGCGGCCGGTGGGGTGTCATGGCAAGAACGGGTGGCGCAGTTTATGAGGGTGGTGCTGTAGGCGGGGCGGCACGGCCGAGATGCGGCACGACTGGGGCAAGGGGGCCGGTTCGGTCGGTGGTCGAAACGTCGCAGGGGCGACGTGTGTCACTAAGGATGTGGGTGGCATGGCCGTTGCCTTCATCACCTTGGTCGTAGTTTCAAAGAAAACATCAAATAAGATCAGCAGGGGGTAGTCCATGTTTGTTTGGTCCACACCCTCCACGTTTAGAGTGGTATAATTTGGATCATTAAGAACATAAGAAAGGAACGAGCATGGAAGATATCTTAAAAACATTAATTCCACAAATCTCTCGTAAACAATATATTCTCAACCCATAAGTAAAAACATTTTCGGATCAACATGATAATAAGTTGGTCCACGTTCTTTGTTTTAGAAGTAAAGAATCAAGGGAATATCATACTTAAATAAAATCCCTACCTTGTTCGCTATTCGCCAACATGGTCACGGTGATGAATACAAATAGTTGGGAGAATACGGACGTCGGTGTTTTCCTCGATCGTCAGTTTGTGCGTCGGCTCATCGTAGTCGAAGACGTCCTACGTCGGAGGAAGTCCCAAGGAAGAAGATCAAAGTCGTGGTCGACGTTCTTCGTCGGTGGAGCGTTCTTCCTGGAGGAAGCCTTCATCATTGGAGAGTTTTCTCTTAAGATCTCTAATCCTCATTTTCCAACTTTTTTTCCAACATATGAATAGATAGCCACAATAAATAATATATTATCGGTTATTTAGATTGATTGGTTTAAAATTAAAATTGCAGAATTTAATTAAATGGTATGGCTTAATTAATGAACGAGGAGTGTTAACACCATTAATAGAGGGGGGTGGAACCATTAAGTTTAGGGTGGTCAAGAGACTCTCCCTCATTTATGAGAGAGTTGAGATGTTTTCCTAAATTAATTGGAGTGGGGGGGGGGGGGTTGTCCCCGGTGGTCCCCACACCGAAACCTCTCATGGGAGGATAGGTTCGGGTTGGCCCAACCATCATTACATCACATGGGTGGTTAAGGTGTGGTGGTCCCCACCTCTAACTTCCACATTATTGGTTATAAAACATAAAATAAAATAAACATGCACTTATTTTATTTTTTTATTTCCATGAAAAACCCAAAAAATAACTTTCACCCTCGTCCCACTGCCATCGAGATGAAAGTTTTCTTAAAAAAATACCAGTGCTGTGAGTTCAACGGTGCCCTCGAGATTTCAATTCCGAGCACCGGTTCAATGGTTAGAAAAACATACTCGTACGTTTACTGAACGTATCCGAACAAAACATCAGAAATGGATTCTGGGCACCCCGGGCTTCGAAATCACACACCATCAATTTTCTCGGACTCGTAAAATTCCCATATATTTATAATAAATTACATGGAAATTTAGTTTCATTACATATTTTGATCGACTAGATTAGTGATCGAGTGAAAATGTGATTATTTTATTTTGATAAGGAAACCATTAATATGATCATGATATTGATAATTTAGGATTTTTATATAAATATAATGTTGGTAATGATAAAAAAAATACTATTTACGTCCATATAATTGATTAAAGATTTATTTGGAAAAGTGGTCTATGATATCATAGGTGGAGTTTACAATATTATTTGATCTATGGAATATAATGAATAATCTTTTATTTAATTCATTGAATTATAATTCATGAATGTTTTCATTAAGTTTATATGATAAATTTGGATTCATGATAATACACAATGAAGGTATTCCCATGTTTGGATTGTTAAAATTATGAACTTTTTCTTTTTTTTTGTAAAATAAGGTTATTTTAATTATTTGAATTTTGTGACCTTCTTTCAAATTTTTTTTATTTTACACTTTCATATTTTTCATAGGGATAATGTTTTTAGAAATGGATTGTTTTGAAATTTGAGTGTCGTTTTTGAGATTAATGTATGACTTCCCCATATATACAATTATTCATATTCCATAACCTATTATAATCATTTTATCTTTACGATAAGAAAAGAATGATATAATATATAATCATTCTATTTTTGGATCTTTTTATCAACTAGTGATTCATGGAAAAAAAATAATCCTTCATTTCTATGATTAAGAGATGGTGTCGAAATTGATGAGGACCCTATAGAAGGGTGACATTAGGCTCAATAAATTAAAGGAAATCATGTAAGTGTATATTAAACTGAAAATAAATAAAATTTATGAATAGGGACTTGAAATAAAATTGTTCCCTTTTCTCAAAAAATTACGACCTCAATGACCTTATCACACATCGTTATACTATTGTTTTTTAGAACTTCCCTTATCTAGATAATTGAGTTTCTAGTGATCATTATATTAATTACTCTCTATAATTATTTAATCATTCAATCCATGTCAAAATATTCAATTCCCACCAATGTATTTCTATGTGGAAACATAGTTATGAGTAACTTTAGTAAACCTTTATTTTTCAAAATTTCCCTTTTTTATGATATGTTTTATATGTCATTTGAATGTTGTTCAACTCAATGAAGTAAATTTAAATTAATAACCATTATTGACAGAGACGAATTTCATGTGTGAAATTAATTTTAAGGTCGGTTAAATGTTACATCCCTAGTTTTTATAAAATATTTCTTGTAAAATTAATTTATTATTTTTGAAATTTTGAGTTACACACAAAATCGAGGATAAATGATTACTTATATATTTTTATAATATTATTATTGAATATTATTGTTTTAACCAAGATGTTTGAATGGTGGTAATAATTAAGAATTATATTAATAGGATGATATGTATAAAAAATTAATGTAAAATTTTCTTTGTGTTAAAATTAATTATAGAAAATTATATATTTAAAAATAGAATAAAATGTCTCTCTAAAAACCAGTTTTTATTCAGACAGGTATTTTTTCTATCAATAAAAAATACAAATCATTTTAGGTTTATTATTTTAATTAAATATATATATTATATATTCAAACAAAGGTTTTACATTTAAATTATATTATTTCTATACAATAAATTAGAATAAATCCTATCATATACATAGAAGATATTTAATAAAAAAGATCTTCTATCTTGGTTTATTAATACTTATAACAATATTAATTATTAAAAGTATTATAAAGTAAACTTTATAAAATTATATTTATTTTTTAAATCAAAATTACAAAAATTATCCTTTGGTGAATTTTTTAAATTTTCTGAAATATTTCAAATTTTTTAACTCTGATAAATACTGAATTATAATTAAATAAGTATTTTATAAAATTATTAAAATTATTAAATTATATTATAATTTAATTTAGGAGAAAATTATTTCAAATCTATATAACATAATTCTATTTGGTCATTGTATCTGATTAATTTTATTTTTTGAAAGAAATATCATTTTGATCTTTTGTTCTTATTTTTGTTAAAACATGTTTTCTCGTCACATTTTTGGGAATAATTGGAAATTAAAATAAGAAATTTAATTGAATTGTATTTTTTTCAATGCATTAAAAAATTGGATAATAATATTTTATAATGTATTATGAGGTTAAAAATAATTTTTTATCACAATGAATAATGAATTAAGTAAAAAATAATTACCACAGTTAAGGTAAACATGGGACTATCGGGTGTTAAATATGAATGATAAGGTTATAGATGACCTATAAACATGTAAAATATCTAATGGATGGACATATTTAGGATATTTAACTTATATGTATTTATAAATACCTGATTGTTACAATTGTGTTATATGTAAAATGTGGGATATGTTAATTCTTTTCAAGAATAACATGTGTATCATGTCCACCACCTATAAAAGGACACCCCTCTTCCCTCTCCATCACACTATAAAAACTCTATTGTTAACCCAATACATAAATAAATAACAAAAATTCCTTCTTACACATCTTATTATCCTTATTTTGTAAAAACGTTATCCAAGAATGAATTTTAGTGCATGCATAATGATGATACTTGAAGAAGAGCTAAAAATAATCAACGATAATTTATGTTTAATTTCTTCCTCCAACACAATAAATATTTATTATATAATGGTTATAAAATATACTATATATCCTAAAATAATTTTGATACTTTTATGTTCTAATAATTTCATAAAACCATCTTTACTTCTATCAAATATGTTATCAAATCATCATGCAAGGGTGTGTCACAATATCACCTCACAAATTAATGTCATTCATTTTTTCATTACCACATCTATTTTTTGGATATAATGGGTGACTAATTTTTTATATATGAAATTAATTATATTAAATTGTTTTTTAATATTTATATCACACATACCTTTGTTATTTCCATTATCAAGAAATATGATACTATTGTCTGTGTGTACCGTAGACTTCGTCCTCGTGAAGTGATGTGATTCTTTCATAAATTATATTTAAGGAGATAAGGGTAATGTTAATGATTATATGTGATATAAATAAAATAATAATTATAATAATTATATTTTTAAAATTATAAAATTAAAATATGTATCATTTTATTTTTACCTTTTCACTCAATGGAATATGATAACACTTTTCGTGTACATGTGGACTACCGCCTCTACAAAGCGTTGTGAATAAATTTTCAACACCACTAAAAATTTATGATATTTGTTAATATATTGACATTTATTAAAGTTTTCATATATTATTTTTTTAATTATGTAATGATAATATATTACGTACCTCAAATCCATAATTATATTTGAAATTTTGAAAAGTGAAATTGCTTACCTTCCACCTACCATGAACATGATTGAAATATTTAAAAATCTCAAAAACATCATCCATGATTGAAATTAAAGGTTTATTTTCTGTATAAATATTATAATTATTTAGTTATTATTAGTTATTATGTGATGATACCGTGATAAATTTCATAGGAAAAGAACTACGCAAAAATATATAAAAAACAATGTGTAACAACATGAAACATCACATTAACATAGATTTGTTAAAAAATGTTTAAAAGGGAATTTTGTAAATAATATATTATATGATATATATGTGTATGGTTATGTAATTAATGTATTATAATCTTATGTTTATTTTAATTGAGGATAAAAAAATATGGAAGATGTTGAAACTTTCAGTAATGGGATTTTTAGTTTCTCTTCTATTTCTAAAAAACATAATCCATATTCAAAAATTAATTCATTTTTTGAGTATATACTAAAATATTAAATTAAATATAATGAATATACATAATTTCATTATTAAATAATGTTCCAATTTATTTTTTTCTTTCATGGGGTATTCTTTTCAAAAGATAGTCATCAAGTAGATGATTTTTATATCAATTTATCTTCTTTGAGGATTATATTATATTAAGAACATACATTCATTCATGATTTGTATATAAATACCCATTCACATTTAATATTAAAAAATATCCTCATGATATTTTAGATTTCATTTTATTCTACAAATTCTTGGGGTATATGATTCAAGGTTACCAAAGTGTATAATGTTTTATTTTACAATCTTGTCGCTTATTAGGATTGTTTACGATTATATTTCCATTGTTGGAATATTAAGTTCTAACTCTCTATTAAATCATTTATTATCCTCTATGATAGTTATTATAAGATAATAAATGTTTACCAATCTTTTTTATTAATTATATACAAAATTACTCAAAAATATATGTTTACCGAAAATCAGTTAGTTCATTCGAAAACTATTTTCCTTCAAAAATCATGTTTTGTTAAAAAAAATACAGAAATTGTTTTTTATTATTCATCTCTTTTCAAAAAAAATTCTTACAAATGTTTTATTTTTTATAATAATATTTTTAAATTATTTTTCAAGTCATTTCCCAAAAAATGATTGTTTTTATTTACCAAAAATGAGAATGAATCCTATGTTTTAACATGTAAGTCATAAATTAAACATCCCTTAATCATGAATATTTTGTTATATTATGGTTTCCATATATTTTAATAATTATTTGTAATTATATTATTTTAAAAAATTATGTTCGTAAATATTTTTTTTAAGAGGAGTGTATATTTTTATCAAGAATATTTTCAAATGATTTCCAATACTTCATCTATAATATTTTAAGGATATTTCAATGAAATAGATATTAAAAAAGGATTTATGGTTGATAAATTATTTTATCAGTAAAATTATTTTGCTCAATAAATGTTTTACATGATTGACCAATATTATTTTCAATCTATGATAGCATTCATTGATGTTTCCTATTCTTTATTGAGGAGAAGATCCAAGGGTACCACATTTATTTTTATATTAATGGGTTTTCAGGAAAATATGTTTATGAAACCTACATATTTGTATAAGTTAGATCATGATAAAACTCTCATGAAACTCAATTTTTCATGGGATATGGAATGATAAAAATTTTAAATGATTATGAATCTAATTTAATTTCCGCATTTCATATATTATGAAAAGTTTATGAAACCCATTCCATTTTGTGGGTTATAATATATTGAATTTTAAATTAATATATGAAATAATTATTAATGATTTTAATAATTTGATGGAGGTTAAATTATATCTAATGATGGGTAGAACATATATCCTCATCATATGAATTGGTTATGGTTTTATATCTCACTAGATTGATAATACAACAATGGAGAGAAAAATCAGTTCAGTATAGGTATTTATCCAATATGATTGTCTTGGAAGTAAACATTTGATACTTTGATGTTTTGTGTGGACTTATCCTTCATGCCCAAAATGTTGTGTATTAACCTGATTACATGTTCACAATGATTTTCAGGAACCTAATAACATAAACTTAATGATATAAATGAATCTGTTTTTCATCTTCATTATGTTATGTGTCGACCTAGTTGCACGATCAAAATCCTATATAAGGGTAAGATTTTATATACATACCTTAATGAGTGACCTATTCTAATTTATATGGATTAAAAATGACATAATCTGATATGTATACAAAAAATTATTCTTATTATAATGTAAAAATCTCATGGATCATGTTCTCGGATTCCATTATGATTTATATCTTTTGAAATTTTAATAATTATCTCAAGAATATTGTTTATGATTGATGACATTTTGTCAATAAAGATCATATGTTATTTTATTATCACATATCATTAGGATAATAATATTATATTTTATGATCATAGATTGATATATGTAGTGTTTACCCTAATTTTTCATTAGAGTCCACACTTTCTTATGTTTCCTTTCCCTACGTTTTGAAAAATGTTTTCAAATTAAACTAACATATTATGATCACCAGGAATTGTTTTATATAATTTAATGAATTTTTATCTTAAAATATGTAATATCCATGTATGAGAATACATAGATTCTATAGTTTTGTAATATATAAATCCAACCATAAAATCCCCAATGTCCATCTCAATTTACATTATTTTGGGAGAAAGGTGAACTAAATCAGAGAAAAAACCTGATTATTTGTAATAGAATCATGAGTTATGGTAATGAAATCTGAAAAATATTGGTACATAATTACCACATGAGAATGTGGGATGGTGGGTCTGGGTAGGGACACACTACCCATGAGCCTCATGTGTTTGGTTTATTCTAAGAGATGTTCCTATTCTACTCATACCATTCTACTAATGGATATAATAATATAATAAGGATGTGATCAACTATAAGGATCTTTTATATAGGAAAATTCAATGAGATAACCATACCACTTTATAAATCATTCATAAATAACAATGTTCATTTCACCAGTTTTATGTATGATGTCAAGTCATGTTAGTTGTTCATCGTCCTCCACACATGCTTATTATAGTTTCCCCATCACATTATCATTATTCGTTTGATGTTGGAATCATCTTATTGTATACAAGAACAACCTTTATATGGACTGTCTAGATGTCAAATGATTCCTCCACAATCAAATTAATTTGAAAAATGGTTTATAATCCCTGAGCTACTGTATAGTGAGTCTATTCCCAATATTGTATGATCTATTGGACAACAAAATAGTGATAAGGATGGATACATATCGTAGCCATTTTACCTCATCCTACAATGGTAAAACTAGTTTTCCATTTACTTAGACATCATAGTATACAATGTGTGATTCTATTAGGCCACAAAAATTAGTTTTACAATATTATTCCTTTGAAATGAAATGATTATCAATTCCTTTGTTCATATTAAATTAAATTATATAGATAACTCAATGAATTCCAAACAAGCTAATATAAATGATTTATATATATAACAGTAAAAATTTGTATTTAAATCCTGGATTCTATAAACATGAAATATTGAATCTGAAAATCCATTATCTTTGGTTATGGGTTTTTAGGTTCATCAATAGATAAATATATTATAAAATGATTCATTTCATATAAATGAAATAGAATTATCATGAAATATAATCATTAATTAAATATACATTTCCCATATTCATCTTATTCTAACCTAGTTTCCACTAGTTATTGAAACATGATATATATATTAATATTTTTCATGATATTATGTTGGGATAATCGTTTGTTAAAATAACTTGATACCAAAGTTGAGTCTAGACTAGAATAGTATACATATATTTATAAATATAATTATAAAAATTATAGAAAACATATTTTTAAGCCTCATGTGTTGATGGTGGATTATATATATATAATCTATTTAATACTTGGTTGATAAGATCTTGGAAGTACATTCCCTTCAATAAGTTCATCATTCCATAATAAATATAATTTAATATGGACAATATTGATTGGATAATATTTTAAAAAAACAAAACATGAAAAAATCCCTTAATTAGTCTATCAAAATGAATTCTCACCTTACTTGAAGATATTCATATAGACCTACTAATCTTATTTCTTCAGTTACATGGACTAAAAATCGTATATTGAGTCCCATGATCCTAGTAGTGAGGTGACCTTTTAATGTAAATGTATTCAATTTAGATGCTCAATAAAAGGTAGGGGGATAATTATTTAATTGATAATCATTTTTTAATAACAAGTAATTTCTGAAATTTGTTTCTTAACAACAATTTCATGGATTAAAAAACATGATTCCAAATGAAAAATTGTTTTTTATTTATATAACTTTTCCTTTTATAAAACCCTCTTGACATAGTTATTTCTCATGTGGAGTTTTATTCATTACATTATATAAAAAATTACATATATGTGTATTGGCCACCTAAAATTACCATTTTTATTATTAAAATTCATTTTAAGGAAATAATTATTAGAAATATGGTTTGAATGATTTAAAAAACATTAATATATGTGTGAAATAATATATAAAAATTTAGGATGTAGTTAAATATTTAATTTATATCATGTAAATGAGCTATATTAATCATTAAAATTAAATAAATTTATGAGATTCATTTTATTCTATTTAATTTCATCAATAATAATTTATTAGTGTTATATATGAATTATAGGTTTCTTTTTTTCGTTAAAAATGTATGGATTAATATTCAAGGTAGTTTTTCATTATTGTTTATTAAAAGGGTAATTATCTTACCCAATGAAAATAAATTAAAAATACATGATATTTTTTTATGGATGTTTTTAATGGATTTATAAATAGAAATTAACACTGTATAATTTTTTCATTTAAGCCTCGGCACTTGCATGAAGATCATGATGATTTGGAATGTGTTCCCAAACCATGAACTCAAATTATTTTTTTATAAAAATGGATGTTAACTTATTATATAATAATAGTGGTCACCTGGATTTCATAATAAATTACAAGTGTTATTATTTTTTATAGTGATTAATTATTTTCAAAAGTGTGTTCTCGATGTTTCTAATTGAAATTTTTTTATTCTTAATAAAGGATGATATGTTTTAAAATAAAATATTTGTGAAAATAAATTTCTTCTTTATTGAATATATATAAAATAATCTCTTATGTTTTTTGAAACCCTATTTTAAAACTATGGGATAAATTATTTATTATAAAAAATTATTTATGTTTTATATAAAATAAATTATACACAAAAAAATAATTATTAAATTTTTATGATATTAGAGTTTGTAATAATTTTGAAACAAATTCCTATGAAATTTTTTGTTCAAAAAGGGTTGTAATATTATTGTTGTAGGTTTAGGGATGAGGAAAAGACTAATGCTAAAGATACTAAATTTTTAGTCTCACAAGACTGAGGTTGTATAAGATTATATAGAATTTTTTTATAAACTCTAAAATGATACATGTTTTCCAAATATTTCAATACAATTAAATTAAAAGTAAAATATGTATGCAACTGATCTAATATTTAATTTTTATGTTATATTATATTAATGATTTATATAGGTGAAGATGTATTGGTATCATGTTAAAAATATAATGATTATGTTTTTAGAATCGAATCCATAAATGTGGGTATTAGGATGTCACATATATTATCAAAGCTTGTTTTTAGAAAACACTCTATATTATAGATATATAATTTAATGATAATTTATAATTTAGAAAAACCTTTTTGAGGATTATGGGATCATATTTAGAGAGGTTCAATGAAAATAATATTTATGTTATTTTATAAAAAAAAATTGTTTTAGGGAATGAATATTATTGATTATATTTTTTTATTATGATAGAGAATGGTGTATTTTAGAATAAGAAAAACATTCTTAATGAGAAGTTTTATTTAAAATAATTGTTTCATTATGTTAAGTTTTTTTGTTAGAATCATTATTTTTACATATGTTAAATATTATAAATAGATTAAATGATGATTACAATATGTAATAGGGATTATCATAAATAAATCTTCTATCTCAAATAGATTATATTCATTCAAGAATTATTATAATTTCATTCCCATATGACATTAAAACATTTTACAAAAGCATGTAACATGAAATAAAATCATTTATATATATAATACCTCTTCCAAAACTGAATATTTTAATGGGTCATATTTTATCAAGGAAAAAATATTTTGTTCTCAAAATTCGAACATTTCTATATCAGTGATGTTTCAGCAATGTATTTTTAAAATATTAACATTATGTAAAATTTGATAAGGAAAAAAGAATTTTTAAGAAGCTATGGAAGAGTGATACATCCAATAAACTTATATATACCTAATTTTAAAAATACTCCTTGGTGTAAATAACATATTATTTGAGAGAACTATATTTTGAGACCATAAAATATATAACTGGATGATTGTTTTATAAAAAATAAAATACCAACTATTGTTTTTAAATTATATAATAATATAAATCTTGTAAATATTAACCCTTTGTTCATCAAACTAATTAATTTCAGATATGTTTACTTTTTAGAAGAGAAATTAATTATTTTTAAAATATTAAAAAAAACCACAACCACATAAGTATCACACCTTTTTTGACTAGAACCAACGGGGAAATAAATGATTTTTTTGAAGGTATGATTAGTTTCCAAAAAAATTATTGAACATAAATTTAATTCTTAGATATATTAATTATATAATTTTTAAAAGTGATGGATAACTAAATTATAAATCATGGGAGGTTAGATTTAGTGTTTTCATACAATGATAAAATATTTAATACGGATAAATTCAATTGACATTGTAGAATGTGTCCTCTCATAATTTTTATGTATTTTTCCCCTTGAAATAAATATTATTATAAAATTATCCTTCTATAAAAAAAATTAAAATAAATTTTAGTATAAATAAATGAAAATATTTTAAGATATTTACTCAATATTTTAAAAATATATGATTAATTATACTAGTACTAGGTAAAAATATATGAATTCAAATTATATGATCTATTGAAGTGATTTCATTATTTTCTAATTTATTATTAATAAAAGTTTTTTTAATGTGTAATTTAATTTTAATTACATAAAACCATAATTATTTTCTATGAAATATTTTGTTTTAACGAATACCATTAGGTTTTAATACTAATTCAATCATTTTTGAATAAATCGTTGTAATCCAATGAATTTAATTTATATAAAAGTAAATAATAAAAATAGATGTAAAAATTTATAATTTTTATATTGTAACTAAATGATGTGTCGTATGATAAATAATTAATGAAAAAATAATTAATTATTGAATATTATTACTGAAAAAGTATTGATTTTATTTAAACAAAATTGACAAACACACATTCTAAAAGCGATACATCAATATACATATTTGTTGGTGAACGATCATCCAAAAAGATAATCTAGGCCGAGGAGCAATCATGGTGGTAGACGGAAGCACTTTCATGATGGAATGTGTTGGAAAATTGTACATACTTGGGATTGTGGGATAGCAGGCCAATACCTGGATGTCAGCCTCATGAGTCACGATGTGCGTGTGATTTTATTATAGGAGCAGACCAAATGATACTCACATGAATATTCTATTTGAACATGGAATGTTATAATCATGATATAAAATGGGTGAATATTTTATGATGGAAAATGCATAGTGGTCACATTGGATCAACATAAAACATAGATATATAAAAAGGATCAAATTGATCAAATTGATGATTGTTTTTTAATCAAGTCAATTGTTCAAAATCTTCCTAAAAAACATAACCTAGAGTCCTCATCACTTTTTTCTTCTTATCCCGATGTACGAATCATCTTATTATGTTAATGCATGACTTGTAGAAGGACCAAAAAATTGTCATCATCTTCCACCACCATCACCATCCTTCATCAATGGTGTTGTTACCCATGTGTTAAAAAAACTGTGAGGATGAACCCTATGCATGAATATATATTGTAATTCACCACTTTTTTAATAAAAAATGTCTCTCTCGCACTTTACCAATAATCTTACATCAATAAACATGTACAAAATTTATGTAGGCATCCAAACATAAAATGTGAGATTCCATTAAGCTGTTGCAATCAGTTTTAAAAAAAATAATAGATTAGATGTCAAAATTATTGGAATGAGTTTTTTATCAATAAAATAATCTTTAGAAATAAATTATGCTCAAAAAAATATTAATTATTTATATATATATAACTAATTAATTTCAATCATATAATATTTTTACACGAAAATATGAGTCTAACATTCTATTATCAAGTCTTCTTTGTTGTATGGTCATGAATAATGGGATTCGGTCATCTAAACTTTTTAAGGGAATTCCCTAATGAGAAACAAAGATTATCAATGGATGGGGTCTTTTCACATAAGATTTATTAGGCCTTCTCATATAGTTTTCTATTGGAGAGAAACTCATGGAAATGTACTAACTAATTGTTATCATCAAACCCGTGGGATATCCTTGTTCACCTATTGTGTACTTTGACACCAACCCAGGAAATAAGAAGGCCATTTATTTCTATGTTGTTTTTCTACTGCATCATTGTTTAATGTTGTTTCAGATATTTTTAAGTTACCTTTCTTCAAATAGACACCATACAAGGGTTCCTTTAAGGATTGTGAAATGTGGCATTATCCCCACAACATCGGTACCTATTTCATGTTTCTATAGAAGAATGGATCCACATCATATGTCATGCTAGGAATAAAATAGTCCATGAAAAGTATTTGTTCAAGGTTGGCGATGCCTCATCTGGGATTTTATCTTTTGTCTTAGAATCAATCACTCGTAAAAACCAAATCTACATTAATTTGATTAATTATCTATGAGTTCTTAACAGGTTTGGGGTCAAACTAATTCTTAAACCTCCACAAGGTACCTATAAAGTATTAGGTCAAGAGCCTTTTGTTGGGTGGATTAAGGTAAATTTTGATTGTGCCTCATGAAGCAATCATGGGCCCTCTAGTTATAGAGATGTATTAGAAGTCATCAGGGGATGTCCTTGGTTGTTTTCATTATTCCTATAGTCATGCCTCCTCAATTGAAGCAGAGATGCTTGGCATTATCATTTTATTGGAGCAAGCAAGGAATCAAAGGTGGAGAATTCTCTATGTTGGGACTGACATTTCCATCATTGTGTCTGCCATCTGGATGGGACCGTTTCATTTATCTTAGCAGCTTAATAACAGATGGATCAAATTCCTAGAGCATATCTTCTCCATGTATCCTATTATTATGCATGTTTATAGGGTGGACAATGTGGTTATTGATGGTTTTAAAACTAGGACATGAATGAAGTTTATTTTTAAGGGTATGATCAGTTAAATAATGTTCTTTGTACCATATTTCAAAGGGGTCTCCGGTAAATCACCTATGTTTAGAATTGTATAATATTATTTTTTTCTTAATAAAAGAGCCTTGATTTTTTGGGAAAGGCATATTCTTATAAAAAATATTATATATATTTATATATATATATATTATTAATCATCTTGTGATCATGAGAGGAGAATCATCTATGGGGTGCCTTTATTTTAGAGAAGCTGGTTTAAAGGTAAATTTTCCATTTATATACATAAAATAATGATAATTTCATTGAAATACATCATATATAGTGACCACGTGTGTCAAATATTGATGATTTAGAAATAAAACATCAATAAAATTATAGGTATATAAGACCTATCCATTTCAATCCTATTTTTAAATGATGGATTCCATCACTAATATATTTTTACATTTATACAGGTGATTGGATAAAAATATTTGTTTAAAAATATCCATAAAATTATCTTTTGATCAACTATATATATGAAACACTACCTTATATATGGATTTCATACATTACAAGATTCACCTTTTTCCATATCCTCACACTTTAAATCATAGAAGGAGTGATATGATCTTGGTGGTGACACAATCTCTTATGGTAATGAAAATATATTCCGTAATTTATTACAATGAAACAGAAATTATATTATTAATTAAAATTTTATTTTTAATTTCTTTATAGAGGAAACTTTTTATAATCTCCAATTTAATGGTTTTCAAAACGATTATCATAAAGGAATATTGTTTTTATTAAATTTTTATGGTCTTCTTCAATATTTTCTTTGTGTAGATGTTTGTTTAAAGTAGTTTATTTCATTTCCATCTTCAAACTATTTCTTATTTGTGAAACCATTTCTTGAAATTCCCATTATTATGTTTACAAGAAATTTCGGGATATCTTTATTTCTATGATTGTTTAAATATATAAAAACTATAATTACATGTGTGAAATATTATTTAATGTTGGTTTATTTCATTTATTATTAAATGTATTTTTTAGTCATGAAATATATTTTTCATTAACAATTTTTTTTAATTAAAATATTTTTCATAAGTATAATTATATTCAAGAATCATTTATTTATATTGAAAATGTATTTTATATTTCTACAAACCATTGTGAATTTTATCACTTTAATCAAGCTTTTTAAAATATTATTTTATGAGAAATTATTATTCTCTTTGAAAATAAATCACATGTAAGGAATTTTATTGAATGTTATGTTTTAATTTACTAATAATGGTAAATAGAATTCTATGGAAATATGGTCTATTTAAAATTTTTGAACTAGGGAATTGATCATCATGATAAGGAATGGGGTATGAACCCATGAACCCAATGTGAGTTTATTCTATAAGTGAAGTTAATTCCATTAATACCCTTATTAGAGACTCATATTTATTTGTATTGGATATATTTCATCACAATGTGTAGGTATGTATTACTATCAAATTTGGTTTTCTGATGTTTTCATGGGAGTAATTAATAGTTATTTCAAAGGATTGCACGTTATAAAATACAATATTCTTCAAAATAATGACTATATATAGCTTTTTTAATGTGAAAAATTTGTTATTGATTTTGAACATTCAAAACTGATGTTTTTGTGAAATTAGATTTTATTTAAAATGATTTATATTTTATAGAAAATAATTTTATTCAAAAATGAATTCATAGAATTTTTAATGAAAAAATATTTTACATCATTTTTTAAACAACATACTGGGAAAATTTGAGCTCACCCAAATTTATAAAATGTTTGTCACATGTTTATGGATGTGTTAAATATCTATGTTTATTTTCCCAGATTTTAATCCTAGATCATGAGGTACCAAATAATATTTTTTTAGAATATTTTATAAAATAGTATATATATTAATGTTTTATAATCCTCCAAAACAGAAGAACAAAATGATCATTTTGTATGTGAGACATACTGTATTTTTTTTTGAGTTGATTAGATTTAGAATGATTAAAATGTTTCAAAATTAATGGTATCAATCAATTAATATAAATTTTATGTTTTTTCCATTGATATAATAGTGTGGGTCTTGGGTTTTCACACACATCACTATTCATCAAGGAAATCTTATATTTGGGTTTTAACTACCCAAACATCATTGACTAGGAGGGTATGTCTACATTATTAAATTTTAATAGATGTATAGGTTAAAATCCTGATGTACCAATCATTTCAGATATCTTGGAAAATAAGATACATAATGATTACACATTTTACAAAGGAAAATCAAACAAAATGCATTGAAATCGCAAATATTTTACATCCTTCCACTCATTCAATAATTACTCTTCATATCATGGGTAATAGAAATAAGGTTGAGTTCAATTACTCATTTTGCGTTATATATATAATGATATACCATGAATCAAAAAAATTCAATATGGAATGTTAAATAACTAAACTCACATTCCATTTAATCTATATCATCAATATCAATGTTGGATAAGGAATAATAAATATGGAATGTTAATATATGAAAATATATGCCTATTACCCAAAAATAGGAGAATGATTTTCATCCATTTAAAACATCATTGATAATATAAAATGAATAATTATAATAACTTAATTAATAATAAAAAAGATTCTAAATAATTCAATTTCATGATCACATGAATCATGATACCTCTGTTACCACCCCCATTAATATGGAATTTTCACACTATTGGGTAAAACCACATATTTTTAGGCCAATTAATTTGTCTCATGAGACATGTAAATACATAGAGGGGATCACTATAACTATGTTCCATGCATAAATAAATGTTTAAATAATTATATATATATATAGTAATTTATATAGGATGTAATATTCCTTCTAATAAAAAATCGGTTTTGAGTAAATGAAAAATATTTATCAATATTTACCAAGTTGATAAAATAATACTCAATGTAAAATATAGATATATAAATTATAAAATTTTTAGTAAATAATAATATAAAGAATATATGAATGTTTATATTTAAGTGAAACTCAATTTCCACTGAAAAATGATCATAATAAATTGATTGTTTCAACAGAATATAAACTATGATATTAAAATGTGAGATTAGATAACAATATTTACATCACTGGTTACTATTAAATATTGACCCCTTTAAGAATAATCATAAATCATAATATTATTTATCATTAATTAATATGTATTCATGAGAATTTCATTAATGTGTATGTATATGAACCATATAAATTTGAATTGGATGATAATAGTAATTATGTCTCAATGAAATGGAAATTGAGATGGAATCACAAACCATTAAGTAATATTATAGTCAAATCAACTTGAAATAAATAATTCAAATTAAAACATAAAATTCCGTGATTTATGACTTATTAATTGATTTACATGATTATGTGGTAGTATGTACACCATATAAAATAAATTTTATTGCACAAAAATATATTACCCAATGAAATAAAATTAAGACTATATAACATAACTATTTATTACTTTTTGTTGAACATGATTCAAACTACCATATAATCATTTACGTAATGTTATTAATTTCTACGTAAATCATATCCATACATATAATATCATAAATTAACCCATTATTATATTTTTACGCATATTTATTATAAAAACTATTTATTACCTTTTTTCTGGGTGATAATTTCTTTATTGTATCATTCATGTTTTTTCATTAATGTTCATGTTCATGAACATGATATATAGTTACATCATGTCCACAATGATATTTTTATTATAAATATCATATTTAGTCATTAAATATTTTTTTAATCATTCATGATGTTTGTATATGTAAAAACTATGACATCTATTTATGTATAATGTTGGTTGTACATGCGCATGAGGGACAATATCATTCTCCAAATGAGTGAGGGGGAAAATAATTTTTTAATAAATTAACCGTAAAAAATTTATATAATGTTATATATATCAAATAAATTTATTAAATTTATCCTTATTATATATAATGTAATTTGTAAGAGAAAAATATATCACATCTATTCGAGTGGTAGTAGTCTAATGTACACAAGGGAATTGATATTGAATTTTAAACTGAAAAAAGTTAGATATTATTCGTCATATTATAATTCTATATGTATAATAATATCTTCAATATATTATATATCACTGAAATCTATCATTTTATCTATCCATTCATGGTGGTGAGAAAAGATGAATTATATAACTTCGTGGGGAAGTAGTCCTCCATACTCTTAATAAACCTGTTTTTTTCATTTAATGTAATAGTAGATGAATATATGTCAATCTATTGACATTATAAAATTTCTTTATATTGGATAAATTTTTTATTATATATTGATTATTTAATAATATTTTAATGTGGTAGTAAAAGAAACAAAATGAAAGCACTCCTTTAATAAAATTACCTCCTCGTCGAGAAATTACATTTAGTGTACATGAAAAAACTTATCATAAAGGATTTATGATACATAAAGTTATTTATTATGTTTTTAACGGATTAAGGATGTGATTTGTGTTGGTATTGTCTTAATTAAAAGGAATTTTATGTGTGAATATGGGGGGATATAGTGCGTCTTTTAAGTGTGGTAAAGATTCACACGTATAATTTTGGAAAGGAATAAATTACAATAAATTTTTTTCATTCAAATGGTCTACAAATTGGTAATTCACAACCGTTATAGGTGTAAATATGAAATATTATTAGAAATTCAGTATTTGAGATGTTGGTATTTTATATTTCACTATAATCTTCTTAGTTTAACATTTCTTAATCTAGTTTTTACCATCATTGAATTGATTAATTATTGTTGCTATTAGAATTCATATTGTTATAAATTAAGATAAAATAATGAAAAAATAGAAATTATTCATATTGAAAAATATTCATCCATTTTTCAAAATTTAATTAATTTAATATGAATATTAAAATTTAAAATTATTCCTCTAGAGGTGACAAAAAATGAGGGATTCAATGAAAAAATTATCATAAGTATAAAAGGAATTAACATCAAATGTCAATATAGTATTTATTAAAATGAAATAAATTATATTAATTACTGTATAATATAAATAATTTTTTCAAATTTAAAATCTAATTAATATTTTTATTTAATATAAATTAAATGGTATTTGTTAATAAAATATAGTTTTTTTATTATTCATCAAAAATTAAATCCTCATTAGAAAATCCCTAAAATTCAATGTATTAAAAAATTGAATAGCATATTTCAATAATTAATCATATTTTATCATATTAATTTTAAAGAATGGTGATAAAATAAAATTATCATTTTTTAACAATATGTGATAATGATATTATTTTTAATAAATATCTTTTTTTGAAAACATTTCTTTAACTTTCAGGTTAAAATTATTTTATTTATTATCAATATATATCCTTTTAATATATTTTATAAATTTATAATCCCTATGATTTTAACTATTTAGTAATTTTTATTCATACACACGAACATAATTTCAATGTTTCAATTGTCATGATTAAAGAAATTGATATATTATTTTATATTAAACAATGTATTTCATGTATTACATGTTATCAATGAGATTAAATGTAATTAAAAGGTAATAAATCATATATCCTCAGAGTGTTATATTCTTCCCTAAAAAAATTATTGCAATTTTGTGGATATTACCTAAAAAATATTAATGTATTTCTTATCTATAACATCCTATTTCTCCCACATTACTTCCCCAATTTTTTTTGGATTTCTACCATGTACATTTACCATTTGTGTCATATGATCCTTAATATATGATCACATTTATAAATAATTTAGTAGTATTCTTCACAGTAATATAAATCAAGTTCCAATCTTATCTCATCATAGATGAGAACATGTTTTTAGTCTATAATTTACTTTCTAAAAAATGATATATGAATCATATAATGTAATTTTGAGGGATGCGACGGTATTGAAAAATGATAAGACACATATCTAATACTTTAAAATATTTGAATGGTTCTAATGTACATGGGACTCAGTTTACCTTTCATTAGAAACCATATTATGACCTTCCAGGTGGATATTCTAAATAAAATATGATATACTATATGAAATTCAAAAAAAATTCATGTGATTATCGACATAACTCATTTACCTACTTTTGGCCAATGGGCATGTACCTGAGTGGTAAGGGCTCCAGCTTGGCATCCAAGAGACCCAGGTTCAAAACCAGGTGGAGGGGAATTTCCAAGTACTGTAGTAGTTACCGTAGCAATGTTGTAGGAATAACTATTCGGTACTATAGAATCCTAAACTATTCAACTGATTTGGGCATTCGGGCCACTAGATTGGGCCTAAGGGTCTCAAGGTCCTTCGGTTTATAAAAGGCCTTCAAGCCACGTAGACCATGGAGTAGCCCAGTTCACATAGAACTGGCCTCAGAAGAGGGTCAATGAAACAAGAGTAGAAACTCCCGGAAGGAAAGTTAATTGGATTAGAAGAATGAGAGGGTATGGTATCCGCCATCGGGACCAGGAACCGTGCAACTTTGTATTGGTAAATACTAGTCGATTAGTAATACAAGGATGGGAGCTAGTTGATCAATGATGTAGAAGCTGGGGAGGGTCAGTTCAAGTGGTATGGGCCTATGGGTCATGTATTGGGCATGGTATGCCTCTAGGACTTTAGGTCATGTATTGGGGGTCAGTCCTGCCATGTGCCTTGGGCCTAGGGGTCATATACAGGTTCCCTATCAACCCTTTAAAGGTGGATTATCCATAATAAAATAAATTAAAATAAATTTCTTCAGGCCATTCAGGTATTTTCCAACATTTGAAATGAATTACTATAATAATAGAGAGATTTTAGTTTTTTTATTACTAATTTGCATGTTTTGTTCCAACATGTTTCTCCCTCCCACTTCATCCCAGAAATTACATGTATGAAATCTCTTTCATTAAAATTTTTCCCAATGCAAAAAATGAATATATTAATGGAAACTATTTTTCTAGGAGAACTCTGAAAAATTTAAATATATATCACACATGCCTTTAATTTCAAGGATAATGGTCTTAAAATGTGTTCCATTGGTTAAATTGTATTTTTAGACATTTCATTTTTTATAATGGTAGGATGTGATCAAATGATTCTTGGTATCATGTTCCTTCTGAATAAACTTCTATAATTTTGAAGAAACATTGGAATCCTGATCATAAATGAATATAAGTGGTTCCCCATAATGTATTTCATGTTTATTAATTTCGATATTTACAAGGATCATAAATGTTTTTTTCTCTTATAGATATGTAATATATCGATTTGGTTAGGTGATCAATGATAACTCATGTTGCATAATTCCTACTAAAAGTATATGATTTTCATTTTACGATGTTTATAGTAATTTCAAACCATATCTAAACAATAATAGGAAAATGGTGCGTGAATTATAAAATATTTTTCCTCATAGATTTCACTAGTTTAAAACCATACATTTGGTCAAATAATCAACAATTTCTTTCATAATTTTATCCAACCAAAAATATTCCTTAAAATCCTTATACTTCCATACTATACTAAAATTTATATAGAATATTGATCTATTATAAACTTTCTACAAATCCATTTTTATGATAGATATATATTGATAGAGAAATATCATTTCAAATATAAAAACTACATCATTAGAAATTATTTCTGTTAATTTTACATCATTAGCATCATTAATTTCATTCTGAATGATATCATATTCATAAAGTTAAAATTTTATCTTTCATTAATAATATGGTCTTTTAATAATTTGAAAACGGGGTTATTCTTGTCATTCAATAATAATTTGGATACATTCCGTTACAATATCTATGAACATATGATACATCTCAAACAAATTCTATGGTCTAATATTGGGACCTCTATTAAAATATTTAATTTTGGATTTTATGATCTTTGTATATCTCACATCATTCCCAATAAAGATAAAGTCTCTATATCATTAGGGATAATATTGTATCTTCCAACTCATTATTTTTTGTTGGATAGTTATATTCATGTTACATCAATTTAAACTATGAATATTTTGGGAAATTAACATTTATTATTATGGAAGAACAAAGTTCCTTCTTTGATGCAACACTGTATATCAAAAACCAATTAATTCTATATTTTAGAGTGAAACATAGATAATTGATCAATATTCTCACCATTTAATCAAAACATTTTCCACATTAATTTTCTTAGAAAAATATACCTCATTTATGTGTATTCTTAGTTATTGGGTTATCCAATTAGGAATCTTTTTGAAGGAGTCATAAATAGTAACTTTCCAAACCAATGAAGCTATGTAACCTAATTATGTTTATTGGTGCGGCTATACTCTTACTGTCTCTATCTATAAAGGATCCTCTGAGATTCTATAATAGGAGATAATACATCCAAAGAATGAAATATCATAAAGACAAAAATACCAATCACTAAAATTTTCATATATGTCTTATATTATATGGGTCCAAATAAGGATCTAAAAGGTATTCTCGTTGTACACATAGTTTTTTCATAACATAAGATAACATCAATGAACAAAATAAAATATCATCAATATATTCCTCGAATAATATGTTCATTAGATCAATAAAAATAGAGGTTTCATTAGTTAACCCAATTGGAATTACTATAAACTAATAATGTCCATAACTCATTCCCAAGGATTCCATTGGAATATATTATTTCAATAATTTCCATTGAGGATTCCCAAAAAAATCAATATTTAGAAAATATAGGCCTCTTTGAAATTGATGGTGTATGTCATGAATGAGAGGAATATGGAGAATTTTAATAATTATAATATCATTTATTTCCTTATAATCAAGTAATAACATTGTACTTCAATAATTATTATGAAATTCTCGATCCCTAGATTTTTTTCATTAGATTGTCTCTAATTAAAACATTTATTAAAGATATTTTGAATGGATCTAGATATTGTTTTCTTGATGATGTCTCCAATAGAAATATAAACACTTATACATATTTCAAATGATTCATAATTTTATTCTTCATATAGTAAATTTTACATCACATTTTCAATGTACATTCATACCAAATATTATATATATGTCACCATATGAATGAAAATAGGACTAGTAAATAAATAATGATTATGTGTTATTATGGGGTACTTTTTGACACATCTATATATTTGTGATATTTGACTAGGATTTTTGACTGACAACACCCATCATAAAATTCTATAGAAATTCCAAATTATCATAGAAAACATGGATGATGTAAAATACTAGAAGGAAATAAAACAAAACAAAGAATTTTTTAAATATGAATCAAATATTATTATAACTTCCACAACATCATTGGGTAAATCCACATCATTGGTAATGATCTAATAAGCTTGGTCTTTCCCCCTTGACCACATATGTGTAAGGCTACCTTGAAGCTATGGTATTTCAAATTCATAGTTCCCCATCTCCCCATAGTTGTAACATAAAATATTATTATTTTTCATTATTTTATTTTCATTATAAGTACTGATTAAACTTATATATTCCCTATATCAATCATAACATCCCATAATAAATTTCCCATGATGATTCATTACATAGTTCTTAGAAGGTGGAAATAGAATCATTCCCTTCTTCTTCATTGAAAAAATACATTTTTTTATGATAATTTGAATTGTTATTTCATTTTTAATTTCCCTAGATAATGTCTGATATGAAAAACCCCATATTTAGTTTGAAACATATAACTATTTAATCATATGATGAAAATGATAGTCTAACTGGATCCCTTAAGATACATGGGTTATGACCCTCAATGTAATGCTCAATCTTGCACTCAATTTTAATTATGTAACCCATATAATACCTTGATAACCATTTATTGGTAGCATCATAAATAAAACATGAATAAAACATTTTTTATATATGATTATTAATAGTCTTTTAAATTCATTTTGTTGTTATCATGGAAAATACATTCAGCAAAATATATCATTAAATGATTTCCATTCCATGTGTTTTATTTCTTATTCCCCCAAAGTATTAAGGATCATTATCCACCGTTAATTCATATATTAATTGATAAAATACACTAAAATGATATCTTATTAAATTTAATTTCATCCCAAGGCCATAAACATTTCATATAGATACTCAATCAATATTTTAGATACCATTGGAATAATACTGAAAATAAATTATTAGGGCTTGTCTCTCATTCATTTAACCTACTTTAATGTATCATGATATGAAATTTGATTCTCCATTCATGAAATTATTTTATTCATAACATGATTATTCTTTCTTAATTGATCCATGATTCCCTAAAATGTAATGTTAGCAATATTGGGTTCTATGGATGGGAAATCACAACATTTTCCATGAATATTGATACCCTTTTTTCATTTAGGGTGACATTTTTTTAAAATGGAATTTAATATATTATATTGGAAAACTGTTAATTTCAATTCATAATATATAATTCAAAATATGATGTAACACATAACATAAATATAAAAAAATATTCATTGATATTATCAGAATCATAAACATGGTTTCATTGGGAATATCCTTATTTTCAATTCCATTAAATAGTCTACAAAGTAAATATGAATTATCCTATGACTATAACATGGGAGTTTCAAACAAAAAAACTATTATAGAAAACATTTTTTCCTCCTTATGAGGATTTGGTAAATCTCAATGCACCCTTTTAGGAGTTATTACCCCTAGGTAGAAACATTCCCGAATAACATCCACTAATTGTATCTTAAAAGCGAGGCATAACGAAGAAAAACTACATAATCTCTTCCCTACCAAAAAATTAGAGTATTCATCTATAGATATTCTAAATTTCATTCATTGGGTTATGTTTCATAATCAATAATATATTTAACCTAGTTACCTGGGATTATGTTAATCATCCTATGATACCAATATTATAGACCCATACCAAAGTATCCCCATGCCGATGCTTAATTTTATATTAGTGATTTAAACATGAAAAATTGACATTATTCATTAATCATTTTAATATGTTTTTAGAAAATGTGGAAACTATTTAAAACACTATTTTATCATATATAATTATAATTATGAATTTGATATTAAAAAATTAAAATGGATATAATCTTCAAAAAATATAAAAAACTCATCATTAGCTTAATTGGAAATAAAGAATTAAAAAATAACATTTTCAAATATATAAGTGGCCAAATATGGAACGAATGACCAGTTTAATAGTCTTTCAGAACAATATATATATATATATATATGATACAAATTATATATTGGGGATTAAATTACAATGGTTACTAATGGATAAAATTGTGATTCCTTGTTATCAATCCATGATTTATTTTTCATATACTCAAGAAATGAAAACTATAATGATGTAAAAAATATGCTATATAAGGGTAAAAAACATTGGTAGAAATTAAGAATCAATATTGAATAATAAATATTTAAACATAAATAACTTAACACACATTCCTTTTAACCAATAACATTATTATAATAATTTTAAAAGGAATAATCAATATTAAAATCTAAATAAATAAAAAGACATTCCATTTGATGAATAAAATGATAGTGAAATACATAAATAGATAACATCATAGAAACAATATCATGGATATATATATTTAATAAATTATAAAAAAAATTAATGCTGAATTATTTGATTTTACAATCGATGTAGTCATAATTCCTCTTTTTGTCATGTCCTTTCAGAAAAATGTTTACAACATCCTGGAAAAAAACCAATCTGATGTGGCCAACTGATCTATCTCATAACATGTACTAATTCTGATAGGGGTATTCAATAATTGTACCCCACCCACAACTTCATATGAAAATCATTCATCATATACATAATAATCGATTTAAAAATCATGAATCATTATCATCATGTATTTTTTTGGAGTAAATATACCAATTTATCAATATTTCAACAGTTAGTCAAATAAATTCCAAATGTATGTATAAATTTTATATAGTTTTAGAGATGATCTTATAAGTACTAGAAAATAATATTTAAGATAAATGTAATTTCCAATGATAAATCAACACAAAAATATAATCATTCAAGATAATATAAATATTCACTTAACAAAGTGAGATTGTACACAAATTATAACCTCTTCGGTAACTAATAATTTTTAAAATTTTGATACATTAACATGAACGTACACATTTATCATATTGAATAAATATTTATTCTATTTAAATTCTTCAATGGGGTTTTATATACTCCTTATTTAATCTAATATTTATAAATTAACAAATATTTCTCAACGAAATGGAAATTATGAAGAAATCCCTTACCCAAAGGTAAAATTAATATTCAATAACCTTATAAGAAATAATTAAAATTATATTTTAAAATACACTGATGTATGAATTATTAATGATATTACATGAAAAAGTCATATTTTTTACAATATATAAAATAAAATATTTTACAATAAAAAATTATTCCATAATGATGGGAAACTGGGATGAAGTCCCTTAACTCACACTTCCTTTGGTATAAGTGTTCTTTGACCTCAATGATATTGGAAGAAATAATATTATTTATTTATACCCACACATATTCAAATTTATAATATCATATATTATCCATTGATAACATTTTTGTGGGATCATGTTTTGTTTTTGTTTTCTTATTTGTCCATGATTTTTATGAAAATATTTTTTCTAAAGAGGAATAATGCGATTAAAAACCTAACGTGGTGTTAAGATTCTGCAAAATCAGAAGAAGGAATGAGGTTTAGATGAATTTTAATCAGATCAAAACCATAAACATAAAAAGAAGTCCTAGTCTATCAAACATATTGAGATGCAATCCATTACCATTAAGATAAAAAATCTAGATAGTTGGAATGTTAATGAAAAAGGATGAATTGTAATATGATGATCATAAAAAAATTACACATTCTATAGGATTGGAAAGGGTATTTTTGGTATATAAGTTTCATCTATCTATCCTTAGTTTCGAGAAGAACATTCGAATGTAATGAAGAAGTGTATGAGACAATAAATTAATCTGATGAAAATAAAACATTTTATTATATTTTAATCTATTATCAAATATCATATTATTTTAAGAAAAAATTTATGCAATAATTTTGAAAATAAGGGTGTGTACATGTTCTTTGAATTGGATTGATTTTTGGTTCAAAAGAAAAAAAAAGTAATTTGAAATCTATTTTCTCATAATACATTCAACTGAAAGTCAAATAATGTCATACAAATCTTAAACGTTCTATAATTCACCACGAAGTAATTTTAACACTATTGGTTTATGGAAGAAGAAATGATTTGAATAAAAAAATTTCTATTCTCATTTCATCATTGTCATATCTGCGGATGAAGAATTATTTGAATGTTGTGATGTTTCATTTGGAATGTTAGAAGATAAAGATGTTGGATTATAGTGAGACCAATAATCCAAAAGATAAATATGATCATAGAAATATTTTGTTGGGTATAATTATTATAAAATAGAATAATTATTTGTTATTGATGTTGTTGACACTGGTTTATTGATCATGGTGTGCCACTAATTATCAGATTAATCCTAACATTGTTAATCATACATTGTAACAAAATAGAAAAGGAATTGGGTGTATATTTTTAAAAAATATATTAGTAAGTTGAGGATGTTGAGATAGAATATAATGAATTATTTGCTGGGAGTGATCTCAAATGGATCCAAAGGTCAATAAATAACATATTCATCCATTTAAATACGGATGATTTGTTTGTTTAAATTGTATCTAAAAAGACATAATAAGTCTGATATTTTATCAATTGGGTTGATCAAAAAATAAAAAATAGTATAGTTTCATTATTAAATGGTTCAAGGGTCATTAAAATAGAGGACAAAACAAAAATTTAGAGTAAAATAGAGATATATTAATCAGTCAATTGATGACATTACAAATGTTCATCGAATTTGGGATCATTGTGTTACGAAAAATTTGAAAATAAGAATGGTTTGAAGATTTTGAAAAAATGATTTCTAGTAAAGGCTGAATTACATATTAAAGTGTTCCTTTAGAAGGGTAGGATACAATAAATGATATAATTATGTTTATGGAAAATGAATGGAATCAGTTGATTAAAAATGTAAATACAATTTTCATGGAAGATTTTTTTGGAGGTTGATTATATTTCAGTTGGTTTGGACCAATGTATGGACGATTGTATTGTGGTACATATATCTTCACCATAATGAAGAAATTGGAAATATAATTTGATGCATTATAAATAACGGTTGGAACTTCATAAGGGTGATGAATAATTTATATGATTAGAGATGATTATAGAAGAATCTATAAGGGTATAAATTTGCTGAATAAGTAAAATATATATTAGAAATGTAATTGTATGTAGTTGTCTTGGGGAAATTGTAAAAGAATAAACAATTTTTTGATTCCTGTGTAAACAATTTAAAGAACGCCAATATATGAAATATAGTTCATGGTATATTCTAATTGATCAGAACATCGTTCACATGTATAGAAGAGAGATATGTTATAAATTTCTAGTGAGAAATATTTTGTAGAAAAAGAATTATCAGGGAAGTTTTTTAGATAGAAGAGGTAAAAGGATGATCATATATAGTATTTATCATATCAAAATGGATCATAGAACTAGGAAATATGAATGGAAATTCCATACTGAGGTAAAACCATTTTAGATTTGATACGTTGTATTTTGTAAGATGTATATGTTCAGAACTATGATTTCAGGAAGTGGAATCAGACTAGGGAATAAGAATGAGTATCATTATCAAATATATAAATTTTATGTCCTACTTCTAAGAATGAATACATTTTTTTTATTAGTAACTATTTACAATGATTCACATAAACATGTTTTTAAGTAATTAGTGAATATTTCAAAACATATTATCCAATATTTTATAATTTTATTTTAGGAAACCTGAAATAAATGAACTATTGAAATGAAAATAGTGTTAAAAATTCCTAAGGGTAGATCCTACTAGTTTTATCCATTCAAAAATAATTTTTTCTAATGGATTGTTTGTTATTGTAATTTTTCCAATCCACTCTAAGGATGTTGAAAATATTTTTTACTAGATCACATTTTCAGATAATTTTTTCTATAGACTTTTCAATATAAATATTTAACTTCTGTGATAATTATTTTACAAGTGGAAAATTTTATTCCAGATGAAATCATAGATAAAATAAAATTGTATTACTGATTTACCCCAGCTCATTGATAAATTGGTCCAAGTAGTTCTCTTTCCAATTATATCAAAGAGTTTTTCTTTTGTTTTTCTCTATGATGATGTTATTGAAGAATAATATGTTCTATATAATCTATGTGGTGAGAATAATAAGGGGATTACCATTATAAATTATATGAATTATCTTATCTAGAATTATTTAATATTGTAATGTCTTCTTTCCCTTTGATATGATGTTTCAAATGCTATTACAGATGGTTTTCCCCCTCATGCTATGAATTATCTCCTTACAACTATTTTATAGTAAAACATTGAGAATAATTAATGGGGTAAAAGTTATATAATCTCATCATTATCTTAAGGTGTGTATCGAATATTTTAGGGAGTTTCTAAAACTAAAGCTATTTGGGAATAGTTAATGAATATTTATGTAGGTAATACAAATTTGAAGAAGAAAAATATACAAATTTGGATCATGTAGTATGATTATCTAAAAATGTATGAGAATGATTCTATTGGTGACTTCATCAAATTTGTGAATGAAAATTTTAGCATAATCAGATGTATTGGTTGGAAGAAGGATGACTCATATATAACTAAACATATCAAGAAAATTCTTCTTGATATCTCTGATGCCAATGTTTTATAATTTGAAGATAGATATTATGAAACTCTATCTATTGATTAAAATTACAGCACTATTATTTGTTTATAAATGATATTGGACAATGTTAGGAAATGAAAATATGTGTATCGATAAATTTCATTCAAAGATATCATTAATGTAATGCCGAAGAATATTCTAGAAGATGGATAATATGTTGCTGGCACTGAATCTGAATATGATTTATATAAAAATAATGATGAATTGTTATAATTTTGTTTCTCAATATTTGAAAATAGTTATAGACAATTATAATAGAAAACATTCCAAAAATTATGTTGGATATTGATTTATTTGGATGTTTAAATCGATTTATCCTCAAAAAAATGACAAGGGGGGAAAGTGATAAAAAAATAATGTGACGAGGAAGAAAGAATGCCCTTTTAATCATGGATTAAACAAGATTAAAATAAATTACTCCAGTAGAAAGGAAAGTATTTTTTCCAAATATAAAGTGATAATAATATTATCCAAAAATATTAATAGGGACATATAGAAATTGATTTTTTAAGAAAACATTCTAATTTAAAGGAGGTTTTATGATGTTTTTATAATGGAGAATACATTAGTTTAAAATAATAAATGACTCAATTAAAATTTCATCAAAATTAATAATTGAATAAATGTATGGGGATGATTGAAATTCTATAAAATAAAACCAATAATTTGAAGATCTAAAATCATATAAAAACATTCATTAATTTTCCCTTCTAGATAATTATATGTCACATAAAGAGTTTGATTATTTGAAAATGTCTATTATGATGAAAATGAATATAACTAAACATATTGATGTAATATAGAAGTCAAAAAAATAATATTATGACATTCTCTCTCAAATTGTTTTAAAGCTAAGAATAATTATTCACGCTTTAAGAATTCTATATCTTCTGTTTTTGATTTTTTTTAATGATAAAGATAGAGAATAAACATATACATTAAATAGTTATAAATAAAATTGAAGATAATTTTATGATTTTTTTTTGGAATTTTATGTATGTTTATAAAACCAAAAAAGATATAATTTTATAAGATTCTAACATTAATGATATTGAAAATTTTTCTACCATTATAGATTCTAAAAAGGTTGTGTTGAAATCTGAAATATATAAATATATTCTCATCTATGGTAAATTTTTTGTGACTCAATAACAATATGATGATAAACATAAGAGTGTTACTAGGCATCTTTTTTAGAATTTCAAAATGTATTTTTATTATTGAGTAATGTATTCCTTCTAAAGTTACTTCTAGTATTACGGTGGTTTTAGGTATATAGATAATATATTTTGTCTTGAAACCTATAATTTCAATTATTTCACAAGTTATTAAAGGAATAGAATGAGGTGGATTCAATCCTCACTATGTATGAAATCTAATAACTATTTTTTGGGATAATTTGAGAAATATTCATTCTATGTCTAATAAAAATAGTGCTTAATTGTTGGGAAAACATGTTTACATGGATAAAATGTTTGAAGAAGCATGAAAATTATCCTAATAAAATTGAAATAAATATATTATAGTAGATGTGTGCAACTTAAAAAAAGTTATATGCATATTGTAACATGAAGATTAAAAAAATGTTTTATGAATTCTGAGAACATAGTGAATGCGATCAAAAGTCATTTGTCTATATTTCCTGAATAAAAGGAAGGTGTATGCAAGTTGTTGCAAACTCACTATAAAAATAATAATACACATGTTTTAGAGACCAATAAAACCTCATTATAAGAATTTACTTGAAATTAAAATATTGTTATGCATTCTATTATAGATGAATAGAACGAAAAATCATATAAAAAATGAAAAAGGGTAAAAAGGCAAGACTGAGTGAGGATTCTTAGCCCGATTGTTTCTTCTTTGAAAAATTGGTGGTATCTCCTTATTCAAAAAATAGTTTTGTATCTTTATTAACATTAGGATATTTGAAGAGTTAAAATAATGATGTTTATGATTTATTCTCTTATATATCTTAATAAATAATGTAATGTGGTAATAAAAAAAAATATTTTTTGAAATGTTTTTTTAATATTTAAATTTTCTAATTTGTATGTTGAGATGGGTGTAGGTTACCTTTTTCATAAATATATAGTACAAGATTTTCTTAAATATTATAAGTATGAAAGAAACATGAATTGTAATTACTTGAATAATGTGTTATCGAAAACATTGATAAACTAGAATATAAACTATTATTTTAAACACTTGGAACAAGTGGGAGAAGATATGATAGTTGGGGAATATTTTTTGATAACTATTGTAATTGGGATTATTATGTTGTTTTAGTGAGTATTAGTTGGTATTGAAAATAAGGGGGTATATTTTAGGGACCATAAAATGTTTTGTTTTTAATTTTTTTATACATATTAAAATCAAAAATTGGTTTTAAAGATGAATAAAATTAGTAAACAATGTTCATGGTGAGAACTTGATAGTAATTTGGATTAAGGGAGGATTATTAAAAAAATTTAATCAGATCTAGAAAATAACCAATAAAAGAGGACCTAGAACATTAGACTGAAAATATTTATTTCATCTGAATAAGGTGATCACATCCACACAATTGTAAAGATAAATAGAAATGATGGATTGTAATGGGTAGATCATACCCTGAAATATAATGAAATGCCATTGTATTTGGAGGTTGTTGTTCGGGAGAAAATGTTCATTAAACTCATGTTGAGTTTGAAAATAATGTTTCACCATAATGTGGAAGTGTATAAGAGTCTTCATGGATCTAGTGAATATCTGAAGAGGCTCTGATTTTTTGTCGATTTTCAAATATCTTACTTTTTCTAATAATATTTTGATGAAATCCTTATGAAGGAATGTTGGAGAACAAGTATCACCCAAGAAATTGATGTTTTATGAAATGAATTATGTTTCTTGAATATTTTTATGTTATAATACTTACCATCGAATGTCTGATGATGTTACTATGATTAAGAAAATTATCAATGTCATGAAAAATACCATGATACAATCAGGGGATTGTGTAAGAAAAAATATTATGAATAAATTGTTTTCTATTATCATTACATCTATGTGAGATCCCCAAATATTATATAATTTGAAAGAATTTTGTTTCATAAGTGATAAGATGAAGATGTAGTTTTTAATTCAACCCATAAAAAATAGATAAAAACATTAAAATTTATAATTTTTTGTGTATCTTAATCAGAAAATGTAATATGTTGTTTAATTTGAAGATGATGAAACCGGTTCATCATATTTAGTTTTCCATCAACTATCCGTGAAATCTTGAAAATAATTATTAGATGCAGGAATGGTTTCCGAAGTTATTTTATTGTTGAAACATTTCTTAAATTATATTAGTAAGTGAAGGATTTATAGACCAACAGAAAAGAAGTATTTTGTAGGATGGATATAAAATGTGATCAGATATCAATTAGTATTGCAGTCATCCATTTTCAAAAGTATGATTTTTTTATTTCATGTGGGTGAATATTGAATAAATAACAATGATATGTTATCATTTGGGTCAAGATAAAATTAAAATAAATGTTGAATATCTTTATAAAATCATTCAATATTCATTGTAATAGAAGAGACATATATCAATCTGAATAATGTATGGACTGATTCATTAGTTGCCGGCTGACTCTAAAAAAATTCACTGGACATAGGATCATCATCATGAGTAAAAGACAAAAATAAAAAAATTATGTAGTTGAAATTTGTTTTTCCAAAAAATGTAAAAGTTATTACAATAGTGATGCTGATGATGTGAATGAATGGTTCAAAGTTTCGACTATGCTTACGGAATAATAAGGAAATCTAATGTATTATGATGTAACAATTTAAAAAAAATTATGTGGTGGAATCCATTCTAGTTTTTATGTTTAAACATAATGTTGAATATAATAATGTACATATATATTCATTTTAATGAAGAAACTAAAACAAAAATCCAAATCAGTCTCAAGAACAGTTAATAAATCATAAGAGAAATTGTGATCTGATAATAGTTGGCAATTTTAGAGAATAATAAAGAATATATAATAATAATAGAATTAGTAAAACATGTATAAAAAATAAATGATAAATTGATGTTTCGATAAAATTGGTTATGTGGCCGAACATTTTTGAATCCCACGTAAACAATTTCAATCACACCAGTAAATGGAATGATTTTAATTGTACATTCATACATATAAAAATATTTTTCATGCATGGATATGAGATATATGTTTTTATGTTATAGTGAGAATGAATTTCTGGAAAAACAATTTTTGAGGATGTATTTTAAAAAAACAAGGAAAGAAGGATGATCATATTAAGTCATTATCGGATCATATATGGATCATCATACTAGGAAATCAGAATGGAATTTCATGATTGAGATAAAATCCATTTATAAATAATTCAACAATATTTTGGAAGACTAATTTTTTTTGGTCTGACCAATCAAATAGAGGAATCTGACATGGGATGATTTTATATTGATGGTTATAATTTTAAATATTGTCAAGTTATCACAAAAACATATTTTTTAAAAATTTATAAATTTTTCATAACTAATTATAGAAAAATGCATTAAATCATTTCATGCTACTTGAAGTACATGCACTTTTTTATTGAACTTAGTACCACAAAATTGTAAGGGATTATGCTAATTGTAGTATCCACACAAAATGATTTTATTATAGTGGATAATGTGTTATTTTGTTATTTCCAAACCATTCCAAGGATGTGTCCACTCTTATTGAGTAGTTAAACTTGTAAATTCTTTTCATCCTTTGGATGTTTAATTTTTTTTATAAAACTGTTAATTATTTAACAATAAGAAAAGGTAGTTTCAAATAATTGAATATTAAATTAAAATAATATCACTGATTCACCCATCCATAAAATTTGTGATATATTGAACCAAGTTGGGATATTTCATTATCAACCTTTTCATAATTTTATTTCATTATTTTCTTTGTTTCATCCATTTTTTGGATTATTTTCTCATCCATGTTTTCTAATGAAGGTTTTGGTTTTTCACATATTTTATAGTTATATAATCTCCATAGTGATATTAATGTCATCAATGTTATATTTAATAATTATATAATATAATATAATCATTACAGAATATTCTAAAATGAAAATTAATCTAATTACTTTGTGGATACAATTAGTCGTAAATATTCATGTGAGAAAATAACATTACATTATGAAGCAAAAGGGGAAGGAATTTCGTCATATATGAATAGTAAATAATAATTTTAATGTATTAAATTTCAAATATATGGATTAAATTTATTCTTTCTTCCTTAAATATAATGTGTTATTGAATATATAAAAACCTCTTTGTGCAAGGATGTAAACTTCCGTACACAATATTGGTGTAGAAATATTTTAAATAGAATGGAAAGAAAGAAATAATTTATGATAATAGAATTACCAGAATATAATAATATAAAAATATTATACATTTTAAGTCTGTAATTATATCGAACCATGAATGGTGGTTTTGGAGAACAAATTATAGTAGTTTGCGAGCAAGTAGTCTTCTATTCACACAATCAAATGTTTTGTTTCTGTTTTGATTTGAGATGGTGTAGATATAGGATATATCCTTAACATGACATCATCTCTATATATTCAATATAAAGAGGATATTATATAATTATGGTTTTGTATTATTCAATAATGTGGTAGAATAAATAAAATGAAAATCTTTTTTTAATAACATTTCATCTTTTTTCAGATAACTCTTATTTGACTATACAACAAACCATTATAGGATGGATTTATGATAAACAATGATTCAAAAATTTATTAGGAGTGTGAATAAGTGTTTTGAGTAGATATTTTCCAAACTAAATGGCATTGGATGTGTGAATGGTGGAGGAAAGGTGGTGGCCTTTTTATATTTGTAGGAGGGGTCACATATGCAATTTTTTTAAAAAATTAAATTACCAACACATTTATATAATAAAACCTACAAAAAATGAGACATTATCAACCATTATATATTATATGGTCTAAATATATTCATCTAATGAGTTTTATACAATTCATTATTTCATTTTCAACATTATCCTTCATTGATTAACCACTAGATATATTTATTTTTTCATAAAAATATGAATTTAAGTTTTATTAAATTTATGATTAATAATGGTCGAAATTTAATATGAAAATATTTTATTATATAAATTATTTTAGTAAAAATTATGAAATAAATTTTTTTAAATTTAATTCACAAATGTGGTAAAATCAAATTTTTTATTACACCAAAAAATGTTATGAAATAGAATGAATCCAAAGGTAATTTTCCCATCAATATATAATGTTCAAATATGAATGATTAATTTGAAATTTGCTGAAATTAAATAAATTTCATTTCTTATAATATCATTTACAATTTTTTCCAAATTAAAATATAAATTATCTAAGAAAAAAATCAATATGAAATTGTAGTCTTCAATAATGAGATATATTTTTCACTATTCATAGAAAAATACAACTGTCCAGACAAATATAAAAAATTAAAGCTAAGATATATAAGCTATTTTTACTTTAAAAATCAAGTTAATTTTATAGAATAAATGTTATAATACTGTCAAAATTGAGTTTTATCATAAGTGTGGAAGATGTGATGAAATGATTTTATATGAAGAAAAATAGTTTTACTTAAAGAAATTTCTTTTTATTTAAAATTATAATTATTATTCATATATTAAATAGATATCCATTAAATTAAATTCATAAATTTATGAAAGACTTATATATAATAATTTATTTAGTACTATTAATTCCTACCAACATTACAAGAACGTTATTATGGTCATTTTTAAATAATATTTTAATAGAAATTTTTCTTAAACGTTATGTTTCATGCATCAAATCTCATCAAAGTGATTGAATTTAATTCAAAAGGGGTAAAGAATAAAGTCATAGGTTAAAACATTGGTATTACATATTCTTGATGAATAGAGTGTACTTGAATCATTCTTCTCCCCTACACAACAGAAGAATATTTTTGCATCACCCCAAAATTCTTTATTCCATTAAAGTACATGATAACTCTTCGAGTATACAAAAAAAACTGATTCATGAATATCACATTGATTCATTTCATATTGGTTATATAAATTAACATAATTACTCCAAAATTTCACTAGATAATGAAATATTTCAACAAAAATAATTTTATATTATATTTAATTCAAATTCAACTCCTTAGTATCATTTCCATATTTCTGCCTTCCTTATATGGATATTGATTCTTATTTGGATTCATTTATACAAACAAAATAATAATTTTATAGAATAAAATACATAAGAATGAAAAATATATAAATTAATTTTAACCATTTTCAATCCCCTACAAAACATCATTTCACAGAGTATATAAATATCAAAGTGTTCCTTCTTCAGTGTAGAATATTCATCCCAATTATTTTCATTTCATATTAAAAAAATCGTTGAAAATTAAAATTAAAAGGGAGTACAATAATACACATAATTAACCTAAATGTATGTTTGATAATTTTATTTGATTAATTTGATCTCACTTAACCGTCAATGGAGTTTTGAATACTAAGCCATGGTCCCCATTTATCCAAAAAAAGTGAATTTTTTAGTTTTCATACAGTCAATCCATTATTGTCAAGAATTAAGACATTATATTTTCTAATTTAAACGTCCATAGATATTTCCACCTTCTATAAGGCATATTTTTCCACCATTTAAAAATATTCACTTTTTATGAGGAATAACATCTTGGAAAATTCATATTTCTTCATCCTTTTCAATATATAAAAATGATATTTCAAAATAATCACCCTCAACATTCAAATATCCCATAAAAATCCCATTCATTGTTCCTTGAAACATCCCCTTAATAAGTTTATTATTTATTAACTCCATTTTGTTCCAAATCATACTTCTCCATTTTTCTGTAATGTGAAAATATTTCAATTAAAAACTATGTTTGATATCATAATCCCCATACAACAATGAGATGAGACAACCAATGAAATATTATTATAGTTCTAACCTATATATTTAATTGATTGTTACAGCTATGAGTAACAATATTATAATATATATATATATAAACATATCATTTTTAAAATTATAATGTATTGAATAATTCATAGAAAATATCCAATCCATTTTTAGTAAAGTCATCTTATTCATTAAATAATATGGATTCTTCAAAAAATAATTACATTCATTTTTTATAAAATATTATTATTAAATATAGATCATTTAAAAAATAGTTTTGATAAAATTAACATCTTTTTAAAATAATCATTTAAAAAATAAACTAGCATGATTTTTGTAGTTTGATTTTTTTAAAACATTTCATTTTCATTGGATAGTGTATAATACGAATTTTTTTATGAAATTGTATTTATTTTAATTGGTTAAAATAGTAAAATTATTTTTTATATTATTTTAAGAATATTAATTGTTCCTTTTGATTATACATTACCCAATTATTTCCTTTTTATAGAATTTAATACCTAAATTTTTCATAAAACATTATACTAAAAATGGACTTTTTTGGGAAAAATTGTATTGTATTATGTTTTATCTTTTTTCATATTGTAATTTATTCAAATTATATTAATTAAATCAATAAAAAATTATTATATAATTTAAATTATTTACTTCGAATATTAGTAAATATTACTGATTTATTTGTTTCCATTATTATTAGTATTCATAGTGAAAAAATTCAACCACTGTATAATTAAATAATTTATTTAAAGTTAAGGAAAATATAATATCGTTGAAAAATGACCATAACATATGAATTAATTCTATTGGATGAATATAGTTTATTCGAATACTTCTAAATTGAAAAAAATTCTGAAATAAGGGAAAATATTTCATTGATTTTGATATTTATTATAAATAACTAATTATTATTGTAAAAATAGTACTTACATGGTTTTAATTTATATACTATTTTGTGAGAAGGATAATGAAAACATATTTTCTATTATTATTATATATTTTAAATATAATTTTTTTGGTATCATTGAAATATTTTTGTAATTTTTATGTATGAACTAATTAAAATAACATCTTAAACAATAACAACACAGTATTTATTCCATTAATAGAAATATAAATGAAATAAATTAAATAATGTTAAGATTAATATTATTTTTTTAATTAATTTTTTTAAAATTAAATTTTAAAAAAATAATATATTTAATATATATCAATTGATTGAATTAAAATTTCATTTAGTTTATTTTGTTTTAATCATCAAATTAAATGAATGGTTTTATAAAATTACATTAATATTATTTCATAATAAATAAAATATTAGTAAATTTTATACAATTTAAAAAAATCCTAACTCATGTGATTTTTTTATAATGTAAAATATAAACTATGTGCCATTTATGGGTTAAATTTCCTTTTATTGAAATAATATTTGTCCCTAAATAATAAAAAATATTGTTATGTCAGTAATTGTCAAAAATGGTAAACAAAAGTTATAACATAGATATATAGGAAAAACCCTAATGCTGACATGTAAAACTTTTATTTCATGATTTTGTTTCAAAATATTATAATCTTATATTCTAATTATATATTTTTTTGTTTTTATTAAAAGATAAATTCATATTAATTTAAGATTTTATGTAACTTCAAGATTATCCCCCAATACAATTATAAAGTGTCACTTACTCTAAAATTTTTATAGCTAATGTAAATCCCATTATTTCATCCAATATATATCCAAATACCTTCCTAACATCTCTTTCAATTATAATGTGGTCATATATTGAGAAGAAACCCAAATTTATATGGTTTAATGTGTAAAAAAGACTTTGTCCGAAGAAGATGTCTAGTCGTTAACTGAATATTTTACTTTTTTTATTCATGTGTATACTTAAAATATTATAAATACAAGTAGAATTAATGATACTAGTATATGTAATATATTTATATGTTATTATTTTTACTATATCACTTAAATACATCACAACTTCTATAAAATTGGAAATTAAATCGCTTTTTAAGTGTATGGTGGACTACCACCTCATGATCCAATGTAATTCATTATCCATCATAGTGTCTCATAGATTTTAATTATTATTCGTTAAATAAATATATATATCATTATTGATATAAATATTATTATTTAATATTTATATATTATTTAATTGTTTTATTAAATCCTTCTGAAATGGAAACAACATTCATTCTTACGTACATCATACTCTCTTTATAAACGTCGTAATAAATTTTTAATCACTAAATATTATGGATGGAAATAAATATATAAATAATTAATATATATGATATTACTATTATCTTAATCAATAGATATATTTTAGTAACATGATAAATATATAAATACTGACACTTCAGATCGAATACATGCAATAAAAACGAACCAACAATCACCAGGAATAATGATTCTAATATATAATTGTTTATTAACATTATTCAGATGTTATATAAATTTTTTTTTTCATATATACATATTATTATTATTCTATAATACATTTATAAAAAATAAATATTTATTATATATTAGTTTCTAATTCATATATAGAAAGAAGAGACTTATGTTTAGAGATCTCACAAAACTACCCTTTTTCTTTGGGTTATTATATATTTAACTCTAAATAACTTTTACCATCCTTGATATAACTAAATGTGTATTAATTCATTATTTATTAACAATTAATATTTTAATATATTATTTTCCATCCTTTTATGGGGTAATATATTCCATAAATTTATTTCTTGAAATCCTAATGTTTTTTCATCTATTTGGTTCCCTTTTTTAACACACATAAGATTTTATGAGTTATGATTAGTAAAACTGGATAAGATCCTATAATTTATTTATTTATTTTTATATTATTAGATTTTATGTATTGGATTTTGGAGTTAACTTAATCCACAATGGGACTCATTCAACCGTAAATTTTTTCTTGGTGTTTGAATTACATGTTCTTATGTTATGTTTTGTGTTCCTGCAACATTTACTTTGTGGTTATGATATTATGATATAAGGTTATTTATAATATTACCCCATGTTATTAGTCATGAGAATTATAGTTTATGATCTAATTTTATAGTTTTTACTCATATTATATGCTTCCATGTAGTTTTTATTCCATTACTATGTTTTTAGTTCGCCGATTTGTCTACGTATTTCATTGGTTATCTCTAATAGTTTTATGTGATATGAAGGATTTATGATCAAATTTTGGAAATAAATATAATATATATTTATATTCATGTTGATTTTAATATATGGTAAATTTCATAAAAAAATTCCTATTTAATCATTGTTTTTTATTTAATGGGTATTCATTATTATGTCATGTAATAATATGTGTAAAAAGTATTAAGTTTCTATAATGTGTTTTAGAGAATGGTGTAGTAAATTTGTGAGACTATTATTGGAATAAAATACAAAGAAACATAGGAAAATTTCTAGTTATATAAAAATATCATGGAATTTATATGATATATAAATAGATTCTTTTCAGAGAATTTACATCCTTATCTATATAACACATGTGGATGTTGATCTGTAAAAGACATACCTTGGGGTATTAACGCTATAAGGAAATAGTGGGTATTAAATCAATATTTTCCATGTTCATGATAGAGAGGCCTTACTATAATCTAGGTTTGAAACACTATGGGGATATGCGGTTTAAAATTTTAAAAGTCATTATGAAACATATTAATGGACAATAATATATTTTTAGAATAGAGATGTAATATTAAAACGTCCAAATATATCCTATATTGAATCGTTGATACTAAAATAGTAGGATATACTTATTTATTATATATTATTCCTTCTATATTTAGTTGTTTTCCTTTTTTAGCTGTATTAGTTATACTCATGTCATTTTTTTTATAATATGTAGATAAATTGGAGTAATTGTTCCAAAAAATGTTGTTATTGTAAAATTGAATTTTTTTCCTATTTATACACCCAACTATATAAGGGTGTGAGATAGAATCCTCATGAATATATGGGATCATATGACTAATGATATTTTTAGTGACATGGATCATTGTGAATGAATTCCTTCTCCTATTAAAGAGAACATTGTCGTTGAGTAGTTTATGGAAAAATGGAATCATACTTTAGGGTATCATATAATCCCTTGATTTCTAAAAAATGATTTAAACCATTTGAGAAAATATTATATGGCCTCCAATGATTATAATAATAGAAGGTTTTTTGGTCATATATTACATGGAGGGGGAAGTTGATCAGTGCTGGATGATGATCATGATAATGATGTACGTAAGGGATATATATTACATGGAGTTGTTGTAATTAATGAAAAATATTTTCAATAAATATTTTCCATGAACACTAAATAGTAAAATGTTGAAGGAGTTCCTTATGATAATGAAAAAGGAAGAAAAGTATATCAAAGTGTATATTCAATTCATTACGAGTCCTGTACAATATGACCCCATCTTAATGATTAATGTTGAATATATAATAGACCTCTTATTTAAAATAATAAGGAAATTTATATAAGGCTTTCACTTGTTCTTTCTTGGATGTTTGCTGCTTTTGATCTTATTTCCCCATTTTGACCTTCTGTCTTCCTTTGTATCCTTGGCATTTTCCCCTTCTTTATAATAGGTTCCCTCTTACCTAGTTGTAAAAGAGGTTCATTGTTCAATTAATAGGGCATGTCCCTCGATATTTTATAAAAAAATATGACTATATTTTATTATTCAAGGATTGGAATAATATTAAAATATTTTTGGTTATGCCTTCAAGGTGGAGGTGTATATTAGATAATCATATTTTTATCTTACTCATAGTTATAGAAGATTAAAATAGTGTTTTATTCAGGATATCCAATAGATATATCACTTGGAGGAAATAAAACTCTACTTCATATTTTTCAAGATACTATGAATAATAGTCCCAAAACTATATAAAGGGACCGAGTAAATGATTCAATTGTATAACAAATGGTAATCATGAAAATCAATAATGAAGTGATAAAAAATTCCAAATAATGAAAAAAATGAAAAGAAGGTTCATATCCACACTCAACCTCTGGTTCAATTTTTTTTAACTCCATGGAACATGAGAATTATGAAATCTAATTAAATATGCCAAGACATTTCGATGAGTATTAATGGAAACAATGTCTAATTCATAAATATCAGGGGAGGGAATATTGATTAACTATAGAAATGGAGATCTAAATAATTATGTGGTGAATGGTGCACCAATTATTCATTCATGGATAGTAAACATACATTTTGTTTATGTTTCTATGTATTCTATCACATATTTTAATTTTAATAAAACTAATTAAATATGACCTCAAGAAAATTTGATTTGAGTTATCTGTTATAATAGAAATAAGAAGAATTATTTCATACATAATATATAACTCATACTTTGTCAATGGTTTTCCACTAATGAATAAAATAATTCATATATTACTTCATATAGTGTTATTTAAGTCTATATTTTATATTTATTGGTTGTACTTATATAGATACAACATAATCTATCATAAAATTTGGCACACTCATCACATCAAATGAAATCTGTCAATACTATATAATTATATGTAGTAGGATGAAAACCCCTTAAAATATTACGCTAAAGAATTTTTTTATCATGGGAAAGAATATGTACCTAATTTTACTGATAAAATGGAATGAATCATTTCGGAATATATTCATATTGTGTCAGATATTTCTGATTTATTCCCAGAAGAGTTTCATGGTCTTACTCTTGAATAATATGATTATTTCTCAGTAAAAACTATACTAGGATCACACTCTATATCCATGAATCATAAAATAATATCCATAGTTTAGTTAGAGGAACAAAAAATTATGTTCAAGGAAATATTGAAAAGGAATTTATATCAAAAACATCATCACATTGGGGGGAACTAGTCCTCATTTTCGTGATTAAGGATCTATGAATGTGACACAGTATTGACCATCATGAACTCAACAAAATCACGAAAATGACCAATTACCCCTTCCACAGATAGTAAAATTGTTCATTCATGAATATATTTCCAAGTATTTCTATAAGATGAAGCTTCCAGTAATATATCATTAGTTAATGGTAGTGATGGAAAAGCATTCCCAAAAATATCATTTAGAAAATTGAAATAAAGGAGGGTCATGAAATTTTTTTTAATTATATACTATACCCATTAAAAATATATATTCCATATGGATTTTACAGTAAGTGTGATTTATATATGAATCAAATACCCTTCTTAGGGAATGATATCCCTAGGAAATAGATATTTTTGGACCCTTATAATAGAAATATAATGAGAAGGGTCCAATAACATCATTTTTAATTTATATTTCTATATTGGTTGTAATATACGAGCGTTGACAATGATTTCTGGGAAAATTTTTTATATATTACAACATTGTAACAAGGATAAATTTGAAGGTAGTAATGCCTTTTTAGACCTATTAATATGAAGAGATATACAAGGAATTAAAAAGCATATAATTACTATGGTAGTCTGTATGATACCCTCATTTAAGTAAAATTTATTTATATATAATTATTGGTCAATATAGTGTATCATGTGGATACTAATGAAAAATTCTAAATTGATATCATCGACCTCTATTGAAATAAAAATTAATGATAAAAATTAACAATTGCATGATCTGTATTAGATTACTCTGATATTTTGATATCCAATCTAGCGTGGTTATATTTATGGGGAGGAATGTAGAAAATATATATATTATAAGAAACTCAAATATACATTCAAACAAAAGGAAAATAAAAATCTATTGTGAATATAGTTGGAGGTTTTTTAAGTATATAACATCTCAATACATTACAATACCAATAATGTAAAAAATGTGGCGGATTCTCTACATAAAATGGATCCTAAATATTTATCAATTTTGAGAATTAAGATGAATCCAATAATATTAGACTTGAATAGGATAGACCATTTAATTAAAATGTAGTGAACACCATCATTACTTTCTCAAATTAGTTCTCAACTATCCCTTCAAGAAAAGATAATTGTTTCCTATAAGGATGAAGTAATAATTCAAAAGAAGGTGGAATATATAAAAATGGGAAATCCAAATAGTTCAAAAATTATAAAGAATTTTTTCAAAGATTATGTTCATGACTCTATTTACCATAACATCCTAAAATTGAACTATTTAAGTTATTTCATCTATCAAGCTTCTCTATCATTCCAGGGAGAATAATGATATATTGATATATTTCGGAGCATTATTGGTTTGAAAATGTGAATGAGGAGATAATAAAATATACATAAATGTGTCTGGTGTGTCAGCAAGTGAATGATAAAATAAAAACTTCATGATGGAAGAAATACAAAATAATAAATTTAAATAATAAAAAATCAATATAGACCTTTTCCATATACATCCAAATACATCAAGAGGAAAAACATTTGTTTGTTTTATGATGGATCCTTTTACAATGAAATATCACATCAATTAATATTGATATGACTTATCAATCAAAATTATTTCTTGGATTTAATTTGGAGATATTCTGAGGATACATGCGAAAAAACTAAAAATTGTATCATATTGAGATCATAGAACTTCCTATACTTTCTAGAAGAGTCTCCAACATGGTCAAAACACTAGGTTAAACCTCGGTATGGATTTTGAACACAATGATGATGAATTTTTTATCCTAAATTTCTAAATAATAGAAGATATCTTGATACAATGATCAATGGAAATCAAGGGAGAATCAGATCAACATCATCCTCTAGTTGAAATATTTTATAATAACTTGTTTCACCCAAGTATCCAAATGGATCAATAAGAAGCCATTTATATGATAATATATAGAACACCTTTGTGTTAGAATTTAGTTGATGAACAAAAGATATTGCGACTTAATGGAAGAAAATTTCAAGATTATAATACCCCAATATTTTAAAATAGTACTACTTTTAATTTTGTACTCAACATGTAACACTGAATTAAAATGAACCATGTTATAATATTAAAATAATAATTTTCAAACCATAATGTAATAACATATCTATTATAATGGGGGATATGAAATTTAATAACTATAATATCAAATATATATAATGTTCCTACAAATTATAAATATATTTATATATTTTTAACACTTATGAATTCAACATATTAAAAATAAATTTTATTTTATCAAAATTATGTTTCGTTCAAAAAATATTTTTATTGGTTTCTTCAAAGAAAATAATATAATAAATTTATATAATTTTTATAATATTTATTTTAGAAAATTAAAAAAACAAAATAATAATATCACAATTTAGTTGTTGTTCTAATTTGGGATATTTTGAAAATGACATATTGTTCATTGAATAGTACCAATTTTCTATAACATTAATTCGATTTAATAAAATTATGTAATTTAAGAGAACATAACTTATTTTATAAATTGTATTAAAATTAATATAAGTAATATTTATTTATATATAATGAAATTAAATACATTTTATCTTTTTTTAAATTTAATTTTGTATATGTTTATTTTTTTCATGAAAATATTTCTTCTGGAAACGGTTTTATTATAACAATATTCCACCATTTTTATTAATTTTTCAAATACCATGAAGAGTAATAAATTGTAGGAAATTTATAGAATAAATATATATAATTTAAATTTAAATTATAATAATAATAATTTATATTTATTAAGATAATATGTGATAATATATTCCTTAAAAACATTTTTTATAGAAAACCTCTTTTCATCATTCTAGTGTGTTTAAATTTTAAATTTAATTCCACCCCCTCAATTTAATGAATCTGATAAAATTTATTCTAAATTTAGAATATGTTAAATTTATATTATATAATAATTTCAATATGTATTTTTCATAATAAAATTAAAATAAAATAAAATTATACTTGTCATGGTGAAAATTAAAATGGGATAGTAAGTTACCTTAGAGGTAAATGGGGTAAAATTACTCAAACATGTTTATTTTTAGTTGTAATTGTGTGGATAATTTTTATATCTACTGTTATCCTTCATTTTTTATTTTATAAGGAACATTGATTTAGTGTCACTAATTATTATTGATTATATTTGGTTGTTAAAAAATATCACTCTTCCTCAATTATAAATGAGAACCCCCTCCATATAGTTTATCACACACATCAAGAAATTTGGATTGAAATAAAACTGAAACAATTATATCACCAAAACCCATAAAATGATTCAATAAATACCATTATACACAAAATACAATCTATAGATCCAATAATAAGATATCTATATGTGGTTATTCTCATAAAAGGTAATTATCTTCGCCGAGAGCCTTCTTTTTTACTTATTATTTTTTCATATTTTATTATATAATAAAAATTAAAATACAATAATAACCAAATCTCTTATATACAAAGATTTTATTATTTTTATGAAATATTATTCTTTCATATCTCCATCAACCAAATGGGAAACAAAAAAAAATTTATCATGTGTTTGGGGGACTATCGCTATGTTAACCGATGTAATTCATTCTCTTACATCACCTAACTTGGTTATTATGGTTGTCTGATTATAAAGTATATAAGAAATTTCTTAAATATTAATCATTATTGAATATTATCATATTATAATAAAAAATTACCATACCATCCATTTAAAAAATGATAACCTTGTTCATAGGAACATCATAATACCGCCTCACGATGAGATGTGATTGATATGTCATTCCTCATCACACATTTTGAATATGAATGTTTATTTAAATAAATAATATGAAATTTATTATATTAATTTATAATTATATTAATAAAATAATTCTTACCTTATTTCTATCATAATATTTCTAAATTTAAATGTAATATATGCGTACAAATGAGAAATTCTCGCTATGATTGTGATCTTGATCATTATTGATAACCATATTTCATTATTTGTTTTAAAATTATAATTCATGTATGAAAATGTGAACTATTTAATTATTATTATACATTGTTTTATTCCATAATAAACTTTCTGATTCCACTCAACCCACGAAGACCATTATGAATTTATTACAAGAACGTTCCCAAAACCCCAATTGTGGGAAAAATCGATTATCTAATTAAACACATCATTAGAAGAAATTATGTATATGGTTTGAGTAGGATCTAATAAAAGTTGAAAATATTATTATTAAAATAAATAATTTATATATGTTTAATATACTGGAGGAAAAACTCATACACCACAATGCTTGGACTTCGGGTAAGGGTTTACATCTCAATACTTCTTTTTTGAGACATAAGTTCTTTTATACAACTAATTTTTTTATATGATTTATAAACAATAAAATTAAATTTTATTTCATTATTTGTTATCAATTTGTTTTTATTTATTTTAAAATTCACTAAATTTATTAATGAACACTATGATTCCAAAGTTACTAAGAAGGTAAAGGTTTATGCACCAATATCATTTTAACTATGATTGTTTATATGTAAATTTATATTGAGGAAATTATATGATAATTTTCTATTAATAAAATTTTATTTTTATATCATTATGTAATTAGATAAATTTTAATGATTTTTTTATTTTAGACAATTATGTAATTTTAATGATTTATTATATTTTTTAATGAAAATCAACTTTAATTTTTTATTTCATCAAAAACCCATGCTCTTTCATGTCCATGTTATCAACAAAATATTTCTGAAAAATGTTAAAATATGTATGTCTTATTTTCAAAATTATTTTTTACCCTTTTTTCTTTTTATAATAATTTTTCAATAAAGTATTCTTGTCCCTTTTCAATTGATGTACCTTTTAACTTTTTACCATGGTGTGAATAGAATTATTATTTTGAATTATATGACATCCAAGGAATAATCTACCATCAGAAAAATTATTTTCATTGGTATTTTGTTTATATGTTTTTAATAATATTTTTAATAAATATTATTTTCATATTCTTTTTTGAATTTTTATCTATTAAAATTTTATTTTCTATATTGTAGTGTTATTTTCCACATGGTTTTTTTACTCCTTTTAATATTATTTCAATTCATCAACAATAACACCCATTAATTCTATTTAATTCTTGTAAATTCATTTTATATGAATCTAATATACATACGTATATCACACATAATCCACTTTATATATCAATATGATCCTTATGACCATTTCCAAATTTCCATCATTAAGAAATCACATTTTATTATGACATGTGGTATGATTATGGAACTCATTTTCATTCCATAGTTAATTATTATTTTTATCCCATATGATTTATTTTCTTGGGTTAACAATATTTGTATGTTTATGACATGAATGAGAAGGATGCGCCCATTATAATATATCCCTCCAATAATTTTTATTTTTTAGTCTCACGAGATGAAATATATAATATTAGGGAGTGAACAAAATCCATTATCAAACATTTTCCAGCTTTTGGTTATGTATTAGAGGATATCATTGAATTATTTTTTAACTTTTTGTATTTTTATTCTAAATTACATATGATTCTATGATCATATTATACAATTATTCCTATTTTTTTACCTCATTTTATAACACATTTTGTCTATTTTATGAAATATTGTAACACATTTAACTAACATGTTTTTTTACCTTGTCATGTTTATTCACAAAAATTATTGTTAGATCAAACTTGATTCTTATGTATTAACCTAGAAATCATGTGTTGTTTCTTTGTGAAAAATTTTATTTATGATTGCAAAAGGAGAATAAAATAGAGATGTTTTATTTTGTCTTCATATTTATGTAGTTTTTAACAACCTTAAACCAATTAGCCTATATTCGATGGATATTTTATTAAAATTACACAGATAGAAGAGATAAAATCACCAATGTTATATTATTTTGGTTTTATAGAATAAATTGATTTATATATGGATTATGTATTATATTGGTAATTAAACAAGTAATGATAAAAATGAAAATAAGCTGCTTCAATGACCCTTATAATAATATTGAATCTTCATAAAATTGTTATAGAATAAATTTTGATATCAAATGCATATTAATGGTATTATATAATAATAAATGAATAAATGATATTTGATGAATAATAAATAATGTGTAGTCAATACAGAAAGGAATAAAATTAATAAAATCTGGAAATTGATAATAAAAATGCTTCCATATATTTTATCGTAGTGAAATTTTCATGGATAGTAATTACTAGATACTGAATAAAAGAAATGATTAAGATTTATACAACATGTATCTACCACATTAACCTCTATTATCAATTCCTCTCAGATGATGGATTTAGTATATGGGTATAAACCCATCTAATTCTACTTAGAAAAAAACATAATGGGTTTATCACCAACTATTTTTTCTCATATGAGCTGTCAATTAATTGAGGGGATATATGTTGTCCGCCCACACCCATCACTACAAGTCGAATTTACTCCTCATATATATATTTAATTCAGTAAAAATAATCCTTTCCAAAATATATGTATTGAGTACTTCTTAGAGATTTATAAATATTTTCCTCGGTTAAACATCATTCTACGTAAACAACATATGTAAAAATGATATTCAACATTGACGATAATAATATTCATTATATAAAAATATGGATATTTATTGAAATATTTAGAGATTTATGATCATAAATTAATGGGGAATCATAGAATGCTAATATGTGATGAATACATCATATGTCCAATAGAAATTAATGTTAGACAAGAAACTATTACCACTTGTAATCAATTGAATTGTATGCCCCATTAATTTAATAAACATAAAATGGAATGGTAAATACCAAAAATAAAAACCGAATTATGACATGATATATCAATGGGTATAATAAATACGCCATAAATAGGAAATAATTGGTGAATAAGTCATATCTCACTGAAATAAAAGTGAGCTGAGAAACCACTTACATTATATCTGAAATAATTTTAAAATTGAACATAATATATTGGATAATTAAATTAGATAAATTAATAACCTAATTAAAAAACTCATGAACATTTACTTTATTTCTTATAATTAATTATTATTCTTATGTATATTTTTAGAAGTTATAATGTTTAATTTGTTTTTTCTAAAAGTGTTTGTTTCAGGGTTGTTTAGTCATCTCTGTTGAGTTTAATTATGGTATAACAATTCAAATTGAGGAAAACAACCATAAGTGAAATTTTTAATAATTAATAAACATCAATAATTATAAATGGTCTCATGTGTCATTTCTATATGTGGTATGAGGATTAATAATTAGAGAGAACATTACTGAAAAATATCTTTTATATTTTTTGTGGTTTTAATACCATAATGAAAATGTATCAATTTATTTACAAAAAAAATATATTGGTTACATAACATGATATAACATAAAATATGTTTATAAAAATATTATTTAATGATGATAATTGTTTCACTGCCATTCCAAATAGTGGTGACTGTAAATGATAGCACGCCGTCTATGATGATGGTGAATCAATACATCACATATGATAATTCCTTTTTATAAACAGATGGATAAGTGAAGGGATTTTATGATGTATATTTCAGTATAAATATAAAATTTAATTATAGAAATGATGATGGATTTAACATTCCACTTCGGATAGGGAATGTGAGGATTTTATAACAAAAAATTACATTTAAAGATAAAGTTATTGGATATCACGCCTTGAATATCATCTCCATGGGAACCTCATTGAGATGCTTAGATTTGGTATTTTGGTAAGACTAATATGTCCTTCAAGTGGGTAAGTGGATTTGAAAAGTTACTTCGGAATAATTTATATATAATTCGTGGCATATGAAGTGTGTTGAGAAGCTGTGGGGAATGGTGGTATTTATAGGGAGAGGAGAGGGGTGTTTTGATTATTTTATTCATTTGTTTTACTATTTTTGATTAATAATATCAATAATAATGATTTTCAGGAAAAAATATCATTTATAGAAAACATAAGGTCTAAATTATTATTTATTACCTCATGAATACATATTCCATGACTAAAAAAATAATTTATCTAATTATAATGATAAATACAATAAATTTCCATATTTCACTATTCACCAAACAAATCAACTATATCCAAAAAGTCCCAAAAATCTCCACAGAATATTTTTAAACATTTATGTTTCAAAAAAGGTATTCCATTTTATGATAATAATTTCTAAATATAAGAAACACAATTTCAAATGATAATCGTCATTTATTTACAAATACTCATTTAAAAATTATAACCAATTTTACGATGTATTGAAAAAATAATTATATTTTTAATAAAATTGTTTTATAATTATAATAAAATAAAATAATAATTTATTAATTAATTTTTTTAAAATAAAATTTATTTTAAATATTTATATTTTTTGAAAAAAATTTAAATAAACATTTAAAATTCAGAAAAATACTAATACATATTTTATGATTTTGAAAACATTTATTTATAACATACATGATGTAAATGTATAATATTTTCATTAATGAGATAAGTAATATGTATTAATAATATAATAGGTGAGGTTATTATTTTAATAGAAATATTTCTATTCCTATTCGTGATGTTAATATTTAATTGTTTTTTATGGTAATCTTTCAAATAAATTTACATTAGTTTAGAAGATATGTACTAAAAAATCGACTGGTGTTATATTATTCCCTCATTAAAAAATGTCATCATTGAAATTTTTCATTAGTATTTCCATTAAAATAGATAATATGTGTTCTTATTTATAACATCATTGAGTTCCCACATATATTCTTATATTTTATGGTATCTCTAATGCTCATTTACTAGTTGAGTAATCTGAATTCTCAATACATGATCTCTAGTTTCCATAATCATGATAGGATCTTCATAGTATGTCAATTCTGGTTCCAGTTCTATATCTTCATAGGTTTGTAACTGTATTGGGATTTTAATATACATTCAAAACGATGATATTTAAACAACATAATGATCATTGGAGGGACATGGATTCATCACACATCGGTAAACTTCTACTCGAATTCATTCAATAATTTAAAATGTCCCAACGTACCTGGTTCTTGGTTTACCATTATTATGGATCATTTCAAAAACCTTATAGGGGGATACATTCCTAATGACATGATATCCCACAAGAAATTTTATATCCTTTCATCAGTTGTCTGAATAACTATATTTCCGACTTTGAGCTTCATTAATTTGAGCCTTAATTTACTTTAGAATTATATTTTCCTCATTAATAACTCTGTGACCTATAAGCTTCATTTCACTAACATCACTGAGCTTGATTGATTATGAAAACTAATTCATTATAATTCATCATAATGTGTCATTTGAGTACAATAGTGGAAAATATTTTTTTAAAACACTCTACCAATGTTAAATATTAATCCTATATACCTTGAAGTTCAAATGAGAATGATAAAAACATATCATCCAATTTTTTTTTTGTCATTTCGATATATCCATCGGTCTGAGGGTGATAAGAAATTTCCAAAAAAATCTCATCATCTACAAAAATCTAAAGGATCCTAAATAATTTTGATGTAAAATTGGGATTTCAATATGAATAAATTGATAAAGGTTCACCAAGCCTCTTAAAAATAAGTTTATTTAGAGTATTTCTATGATTTTATAAAGAAAATATTATTTAATTGTAAAAAATTGTTCGGATTATTAATGTAATCTACAATAACCCATATCGAATCATTCATTTTTGGGGTATTTGGTATTCCAATGATCAATTCCATAGTAATTTTATTTCACTTACACGTATGAATATGTAAGGGTTTCATGTCTCCTTTAGGATGCTTTCTATCAGCCTTCACTTCTTGTCAATGTAGATATGTTGACACACAGTCACTATTTTTCTTCTTTGTACTATCCATATGAAATCATCCTTTAGATCAAAATACATCATGGTACTATCTGAGGTTATGTAGAAAATTTAGATATAAGAATCATTTAATATTTCAATTTTTTTCTTAGCTATTTAATAGAATCATAGACTCATTCAAACAACAATAATTCCATCAACATACATAATTTCATCAAATATTTTATCATTAATATATTTATATTCAATTTGAATCTTTAAAATATTAGATTGAGAGTTTTTTTACTTTTCAAATAAATGTTGATTAACAGTCAATTGAAAATTTGTGATGTTCCACTTCATAAACAATTCCTAAATACATATTTACTATTTCCAAAAACATAGTATATTTATCAGAACTATTTTGGCTTATAATCCCACCATCATTCCTTCTTAATGAATCTCTTACTTTATATTCGTTTTTTGTGAAAGAATGTATTGAAATCAAAATATTTTAGTAACTTGATCAATCATATTTTCCTCATGATGAGTTTATTATATGAAAAGATGAATTTTAAGGTATTTTAATCCATATATATCTCACATATTTCACAATAGATATTGTTTCTCCATATTTTCATAGAATATATTATATTTTCTAACTCAATAACATGAGTCTTATAATTTTTCCATGAATCTACATATTTCATGATGAATATGAAATAACATAATAATTTTTTGTAGGGAGTCAAACAATCCCTTTCTTCAATGCAACATTGTATTTTCAACTACATCATTTCATAAAGGTATATTCAAAATAATATAATTTACAAATAATATCTATAATTAATCAAATCATTCTACACTTTATTTTTTCTATTCAAACATAACCTCGTTACATGTGTGATTGTCTAACAGGTTATACGATTGGAAAAAAAATTGAATAAAATATGGGTAGTATTATGCTAAAAAATAAATCTATATACCTCAGATATGCCTGTTTTAATAGGACATTCTTGTAAAGTCCTTATATATATAGGATATAATGAGATTCTATCATTATAGGACATATAAAAAAGAAAAAATGTTCCTGAAGACATAATTTATACATACTAAATTTACTATTTAACTCTTTCATTTTTAGAGTCTCAAAAATAATCTCCAATTGATTCATCGAGTTTTTATCTATTTTAGAATATTCAAGAATATCACCAATGTATTACACAATGAAATTGTGGATATATTTCAGGAATATTCAATAAATCATATCCATAAAAATAGAGGGTTCATTAGTCAATCCAAATTGAATTGTAGTTAACTCATAATGTCCATACCTTATCTTGAAATATTTCATTAGGATTTATTCAATCCTTACTCACAATTAATGATACCTAAAATACTAGCCAGTCATCAAAAAATAAAAAGCATTGTGAATTTCATCCAATTAATTGTTAATATGAGGAAGATGATACTATTTCGTTATTATTATAGAAATTATTTCTCTATTGTAAATGCTCAACCTCATGGATCCTTATATATTATTAACATAAACAATAGGATATATCCATGGATAGACACAAGGGAGAATAAATCCCTTATTACTCATACCCTCTAGTTTTTTATGCTCATCTAATTCCATAATTTCTATTATGTATGGTGTATTTTATATCTTATCTATTTTAATGTATTAAATCAATGGAAAACTCAACATTTCTCTTTGGGGGGTGTCCCTGTAATTCCATGATAAATACATTAATGTATACATATACAATAATAATATATTAAATATTAATATTAAGCACCACAGACCTATATTTTTTCACTTCATATTAAATAATTTCATTCAGTATGGCAACTAGGTGTTGGTATAGATAAGATTTCGAAGACAATGATTCTTCTCTAAAGATAAAAATCATACATCATCCTCACAAATTGTAATCTCATTCACATTACAATAATTTTTCACCAAATAATATCAATTAATGTACATACCATGGATCAATAAAAGTAATCCACAAGTTTTATGGTAAGGTCATCAAATAAATCAAATGTATGCTGTATTATAGGAATTTCTCAATATATCATTGTTTTAATGAGACATTTATTAAACATTTCCTCTAAACACTATCTTATTACATCAATATGGATATTTATAACTTTCATGGAAAACCATGTCGATATAAATGTGTGTGAAGATAAATAATTTAATAACGAAATGCTAAATTTGATTATACTATTACAGTACTTTCCACCACACTATTGGATACATCTACTTATGCTCTGGTGATCACATAAGCATAGACATATCACCTTGTCATATTCCATGGAATATTTCCCAAATTATTAGGACATAGATTTGTGTAATTAGCTGTTCTATTAGATATCAATAGTATAAAATAATTTATTGATTTATTCCACTAAAATTCATTATCTCGATGTCCATTATCTTTTCAGTTATAACAATATCTCATTCCTTTCATGCATTTCCAAGGATGGTTCCATCCACATTTTTTTCATATTTGGAATTTTTTCTTTTATTCATCATTGATGAATTTCATTTTTCATGGTTATCAAAAGATGTATTCTTTTATAGGTTTCCCATGAACATATAGTATTTATAAAATTATATATTTGTTTTTGTTGTACTTATTATTTTTGAATTATATTATCTATTTGATTTTGAATAAATATAATTACAAAGACATTGTTTAAATACCTAAATTAAATGATTAATATTTTTTCCTAATCACATATATAAACTATAAAATACATTGCAAGCATTTTTAATAAATCTTTATACTCTAAAACCCTCGCATCTTCTTTTTTTATTGAACTATGTACTTTCTCTTTATTTTAAACAATTTATTAAAATGGATGTATTTTAAATGAATTTTTATTTAAATAAACTCCATTAAATGTATATTATTTCCTCTTAGTACATTGTATTTTGAATCAATTATCACCCTTTATGATGATTTACCTTCTTGTAATATAATGTTAGGACTAATTATTCCATTTTATAAAATCTCAATTCTAAAAATATCATTTCAAGGGACATGATATGTTTTTCAACTACAACTAGATTATTAGTCCCACTAAATATGGGAGATTCTCACAACGTAATAAAGATCAAACATATGTGTAGTATGGTAATTAAACATAACCTAAATAACCTATCCTAATATGGGCCAGATCTGCTCATCCCTAACACCAAATGTGTTGACTTGTTTTGTGTTGAAATTAAAATAATGTTTGAAGGTATTGATTCCTTTTCTTATATTTGTTTCCGTAACTAAATAATGGAACATAATAAGTTAACTCATAATTATTAACATTATTGAGCCAAAAAATACTCTAAGGAATTATTATGATTCTCATGTTTTTAACATCTAGTTATTAAGGCTTCTATTATACCAAATCTAATACCAGATGTAATTACCGCAGCCCATGTAGCCAAGAGTCATTTGTTATTATATTATAATTAGAAAGATAAAATATATAACATTATCAATGATCAATAAACATAGAAGTCCTGATGATATAGAATCTTATATGTTTCCCTTATTTCATTGGCTATTATTCATAGAACATAATAAATTAAAATAAACAGCTTCATTTAATCTCATTAAAAAATTTCATAATCATAAACTAATGTAGAAAATAATAGAAGTTTGATAAAAAAAATCCATGATGTGTTGAATATAACATAAACAAGAATCAATGTAAATTGTTCCAAAATCTATAACTAAAAATCAATATGGAAATGTAAATACATTATATATAATCAATAAACTGAGAATGAAAATGCAACCATATATTTTTTCACATTGAAAATATCTTTGGTAGTAATAATTGAATATTTATTGAAGAAAATGATTAATTATTACATGTAATTAATCTGGAACATAAACCAATACCATAAATATCATTTTTAATATGGTAAATGTCTTTGGGAAGAAACCCATCATATTCTTCATAAAAATAAATGTGAAAGGATTCTTACCCAATATTTTGTCTCTTGAGACCTAGAGATTTATCTAGGCGATATATAAGTCCATGCCCCACCTGTCACAACATTTAAAATGAAATAACCATACATAAATTTAAATCATGAACAATATTTTGTTTCAAAATATATGTTTTTAGTAGAAGATAGAAATTTATTATTACATACCCACTTATAACATCATTGAATGCAAACACCATTTGTAAAATTTTTTGTACATTTTTGAAAACAATTATATTAATTATACAAGAAATATGTATATTAAATTTAATATTCAATGATTTATAGTATTAAATAATATTAGTAATACAGAATGTTAATAAGTGATGAATATAGAATATGTTCTCTAGAAATTAAGGTGAGATGAAAGACCCCTACCACTTTTAATAAAATGACTCGTATGACCCAAAAAATTAATATCATTATAATGAAATTTGGAATAAAATGATTATATATAAATTTATTATACGAAATATAAAATTTGATAATAAATCTAAAAAAAATTAATATTTGGTGGATAAGCTGTATCTTATATAAATAAAAGTGAGATGAGAAACCTCACACCTTATGTCAGAAAGTGTTATGTACTTGTAATTAATGTCGTAAAAAATCAATTTAGCCTCATTTATTACTGAATATAGAAAATAATAAATATATATGTGATTTATTATACATTTTTTTGGTTAATTTATGGTTGTTCCGATGAGTTTTAATGATTAATTTTGTTGTTTAATGAGTGTTCAATTATTGGTTTTATGGTCGGTTCCATTTCGTATAATTATGAGAGTTCTTGTAAAATGAAAACAATAGATGTGAAATAATTTAATATTAATGAAATATCATAATTTTAAATGGCCTCATATATCATTTGTTCATATTGTATGATGTTGAATCATTTGATAAAACATTAATGAGAAACATTTGGTTTACTTTTTAGCATTTTCAATGACCATAACAATTTTATATCATTTTATTTAATATTTTGGTTATATTTTGTTTATAAAACATGATATATGTTGTAATATGTATACTAAAATAACATATTACCATAATATTTTTTTGTGACCAACCATGAAGGTGGATATGGTAAATAAAAACTCATCATCCATATAGGTGGTGAATCGACATGTCACGTAAAATGATTTCATTATAAATATAAAAGGATGGGAGAAGAGATTTTATTATGTATAATACAATATAGAAATAAAGTCACAGTATATATATGATATATTAGTTACCATAGCAAATTAAAAATGCGGTTGGGAAGATTATAATAAAATAATAGAATTTATAAGAGAAAGAAAGAGTATGTAACCTCTAGAATTTCATCTCATCTAGATCCTCATTAAGACACATTTATTAGGTCATTGGGTAAGACCTGTAGGTCCTAGAAATAGAAAGTATTCTGATGAAGGTAATTAGGAAATATCTGGGCAACATTCTTGTTATAAAAGGTTTTTAGAGAATGTGTGTAGTTGGTGGTATTTATAGGGGGACGAGAGGGCAGTTTTTTATTATATTATTCATTTGTATATAAAATCGGTTCTTGAGAAACAATAGTGTTGCTTCCTATGAATAAATACTGTTTCTATAACATGTTAGATGTAAATAATTATTTCTTACCTAAACCATAAATCATCCATTACAGAATAGTTTATTTATATAATTATAATTCCAAATACCATAAATTACGTTATCTAAAAAAACTCTAAATAGTCTGCAATTTTAGAAAAATACCAATTATTAACTATTAGTATTTTTTAATGTTTACAATCAAGAAATGGAATACATTTTATGAAACTAATTTTCTAAATAATTTAATTCTAATTTATAAAAAAATCGTCATTAATTAATAAATTACTTATTTTAATTTAATATGTTATTTTACGACACTTTAGAAATTTAATTATAATCTAATAAAATTATAATATATTTATAATACAGAAAAATAATAATATATGAATATATATATATATATATATTATAAAATCAATATATTAATTATAATATTGTAAATAAACAATTACGTTTCACAAAAATAACAACAACTAATTTACTATTTTTAAAACAGTTATTTAATTATTCATGGATATAAATATATATGATTTTCATTTCTAAGATACATTAATATTATTTATATTATCATATTTCATGTTATTATTCAAATGGCCAGATTACTATTATGGAAGGTCAAGTTATTATTAAATACCATGCCACAGTAGGCTATCAAATAAATTGAATTTATTTTACATGATACATACTAAAAAATCATGGGGAGTTATATAAACTGATCTTTGTATTTTAAATAATGTTGGCCTCATTTTACATGATTTATAATTATTGGATTTTTTTAATATGATTTAATTTTATGTGTTGAATTCACGGTTTATTACAGTTTTTATTAGAGAAATATTCAGTTACCTATTTGAAAATAGTTTGGGGAAACAATGGTTATAGTTCTAAGGTTATGTCTAATGATAAATAAAAATATTGGAAATTGTAACAGTATTTTGGTGAAGGACACAATGAGTGGATTCAATGAAATTACATCTCTTAGTGGATACTAAAAGGGTATGTGGATCTAGAATAGTTGTAACTATTGGTAATAACTCTGAAAAGTTTGAAATGGGAATTGAATTTATCATCACTTCATGCATGGAAAATGTATTTTCTACATACAATGTCTAACACTCCAAATGTATATTATTGTGATATTCACATAATTATTTTAAAAAATCAGGATGGATTTCCATAATTGAGGACCAAAAATTCCCTGGAATAAAAATAATATTTCATAGATTGAAAATGGTGTTTTGATTTATAAATCCAGAAAATTATTAATCATGAATATGTGGTTTCGTATTATTAACATTATTTTTCATTCTATGATTTTTATTTTTAGATACTGAATGGAGTTAATCGGAATCATGTCAACACTGGATGTTCTAAAATAATCAATGACTATGGAAAACCAAATTGGATGTGGTTTTAGAGAGAAATATATTTTCTTTATTCCAAGCTTTCTTTCACAATATATCAATAAAAAAATAAAAATTACTGGGAATAATAACATGTCAAATAAAATCAAAAAAGAATTCGATGGATGTTCATATGGTAATAAATATATATGAGTGATGTTTCAAATTCTCATGTGTCTAGGAGGTGGGAATTATAACCTATAACAACATCTTATGTATAGTAGAAGATTATTTGAATTGGGAATAGGATTTCATAGATAAATGAAATTACATGTAATTTAATTTATTATATTTATGGACCATAAGAATCATATGAATATATTCCATAAACTAAGGGATAACCCCTAGACAAAAGAAGAACTTATGTTTCACTAAATCATTGAAGTGAAAGGGTTAAATTATTTATATTTATTGGGTTTCAAGAGTTACTTTGTATATGTTTTCTTCTAATGGTATTTTTGTTATATGAATCAGGAAACATCTAAACAACAGAGAAAATTTTAGAAGCATATATGTCTTCATGTATGGTTACCTTAATATTTATATATACCATTTATGTTTTATGATTTTATGTATGATCATATATACAGATCCATAGACACCCCTTTTTTAATCTATTAGATCGTATATTACTGTGATTAATATTTTTTGGAAATCATTTTTATTGGTTTGTGATATATATAACCTTAAGGATTAATTTAGATTTTTATTTGGGAATAATTATTTTATGTTTCTGAATATATATGTTAAAGGGTATTATTTATCCTTTGATACTAATTTTTTTTATAATATGGTCAATATGTTTATTTGGGATATATTTGATTTTATTTTACTGTTATTAATGTTTTTTGTGATTAACAATTATGGGGATATGTTATATATAACATTAAGTGTAAATTTAAATGATTATTTGGGAAGAATTATATTTTTTTCAGATAACTAAGATAATTGGTATGATTTAACAACTGATATTAAATATTTTTCTCATGTTGTAGTTAGAATGTTTATTTTTGATATATGTTTATTTATTCAAATAATGATATATGTTAAAGAATTGGTTTTAATATTTAATTTTAGAGATTTATATATCATAATACATTTGGGAATTCTCTTATATTATGTAAACTCTACTGGTCTTAATAGAGATATGTTGAATATCATGCTACTCATTTAGGGTTCTTATGATCCTTTAATAGTTAAATTTAATGATTCCTGTAAAAAATTAATATTGGATATTCATTTCATAGAGTTATAGTTAAAGTGTAAATTTAACAATGCACAATGATAGGATAAATATATTTCATTATATAAATATATGTTATTTTTTTTATATATTATTGGGTTTTCTATCTTGTTAGTAAAATAACACATCAACACTAGGAAAATGATCTTTAAATGGAAAGGTAATCATATCACCTTTTTATCAAATTAGTAAATGATAAAATAACTAATGATATTCTTATAATTTTGTGGTTATTAAATTTATCAGGACCATTACCTTACCTATGATAAATTATATATATCACTCTCCATAATTACTTATGAATTTAATACATGTACCTATTTTAACATCACATTAATTTATCTTACTTTTAAACATAGTAGTCTGTTATTATAGACTACCTTCATATACCCATTTAAATCTATTAAAAACTGTTGTATTGGACCATTTTATGATGTTGGATTTATAGAAAGAGAATTTCTAAATTTCATTCCAATGATTATTAAGAAAAATACCATTTTTGATGATGATATTTATTTATGGGGGTAAAATTTTACATTCTAATATTTTAATATATCATTATTTTTGTTATCATACTAATCATGTAACATTTTTTTCAGACGAACAAATTTTATAATATTAAAAAATTATGATATAAACATTTTATTCATGACATATACATTATTCTGGTGGGTATTAATGTTCTAAAGTAAATTAATAAATATATGACATGGTCATAATGATTATTAATATTTTTATAAATTATTATAATGTAATAAATCAACTTATCGAAATGATATATTCTTCTACAAAAAAATTTGTTTCCATCATAATTACTTTTAATTGAATTTTTTTTGAAAAATTATTATCATTATCCAATTATGTTTTTAAAATTTAAATTAATAAAATGAACATAATTTTATACTCTTCATATCATAATTATCTTAGTGTTTCGTCTTAGGATATTATGGAGAGGTTTGCTTTTGTAGTTACTATGACTAATTTATATAAAACTCTTGTATATTTTAAAATAGTTGAGTAATATAAAATTCATATTTTTATTTTTATTTTATTTAAATGTAATGTAAGAAATATATTTTTTATATTTATTACAATTAATTACAATTATATCATTTTTTGACATGTTTTTAAAATAATTTGATATTTAGGGCATAAGAATATTTTTCTATAAAAAGTTTTGATGTTAATAATGTTCCTTAATTTTATTTTCTTAAAATAGAAACTAATGAGGAAAAATGTAAATAAATTTTTTTCATTATTTATCAATAATTGTGAATTAAAATTAATATAAGGATTACTTATATATGCAGTTCATATAAGATCATATTTACCTTGAAAATCATTTTTTGAAATCTTCTATTTTCCGTGCTATTCAGTTTTAATAATAATTTTAATTTTACCCCTTATATGAATATAAATTTAGAAGATTGATTCTATATTTTGAATCATAATTATTTATTTTCTATAATATGTTCAACATAATATTTTTTTCATAATGAAAAGGAAAAACTGAAAAAATGAGTTACGGTGTTAATAATTATAAAATGATTAAACTATTTAACAATAGATATATGAAGTATAACATGCCTAATTTATTTTACATTTAGTATTATATGATATTATCATATTTATATCTTCCTCAATAACTTATTCCCCAATTTGGAGGAACTTCTATTGAGATTAGCTTCCCATTATTGAATAGTATTAGGCATTTACAAGAATGCCACTCCTCAAATATAAAAATGAACCACTACCCACAATTATTCACTCCTGTGAATATATTTAGATAAAAAATTACCAACCATAATATATCAAAAATATCCTTGGGACATTATATATATATTATTCTTCCCAAGAGACTAAGCACCAGGACCATAATAATAGTTGTAAATGAGGTTCTACTAAGTGAAGGTAATCATCTTCCCCATTCTCCTTATTTTAAATTCGACTAATTCCACCTTATATTAGGACTAAAAAATTACAATAGAATAAAACCAGTAACACATATATATTGAGATCTTATATGTTCAATTTAATAATTTTCACATATCTCTACTTCCATCAAATGGGAAAAAACATCTGATTCTGTGTAAGTAGACATCTTCATCACATACTGATGTAATTCATTTTCCATCATCCAATCATATTGATATTCATGATAATATATTTAATGCTTATATATTATAATCTGTAATTATTAATAATAATTTAAATTTAAAGTATCATATATTTTCACGACCTGTTCCCTCAGGGCCCGTGTCGTGACTACCCCATGCCTGCCTTAAATAGGCCATGGGCAAGTGACTAGCACCAATGGTGTAAATCCCTAATAATGGGAAGGAATTTCGTTTATTAAGTGTAAAAACACACCACAAATTATGATTTGGAAGAAAACACTAAGAAAAAATGTATACAAAGGAGTGTTGAAAAGTAAAAGGGGCCAAAAATACAATCCCACCAAGAAATTACAAGTAGAACTAAAAAACTAGTACAACCGAAGAAAATTTAAAGCAGCTACTAGGTCTTACTCTAGGGATTACTACCTGAAGGTTAGGTATTGATACCATCCTCAGCACTCTACGTGCTTTAGTCTCGTCTGTGTACCGACTTGTCGTAAGGTCCACCTCCGTGTACCGTCTAGTCCTGCTACTCTGATCCTCAGTCAGCATTGTCCGTCATCTGCAACCAACAGAATGAGGTGCGGGCATAGCCTGTGCAGAGGTGAGTATAATCATACCCAATAAGGACCTCAAGACCCCCATGGTCTCACAAATCCAACAATGATATAGCACAAATTGTGAAATCAACAGATAAACCTAATTAGGGATATGCCCATATATATACCTAAGTTACTAAGTAATCCATCTCAATCATGAGGTAAACAAAAAAGTTACTAACTCAGCTCAATCAAGGATTTTTATTCACGTTGTCGAAACCTCGGATGCTGGAGTAATCCTCCTCTATCATGTAAAATGGGCCGGCCACATCACATAGAGGCGCTTCCCACTATCTTTGGTCTACTGAAGTACTCCTCCTGTCGAGTATCGTGGGTCTACCGCTTCTCACAGAGGAACTACCCACTATGTGTCTCCCACGTCACACAGAGGTTCTCCCACTCATAACCTACTGAGGTACTCCTCATGTCAAGTATCGTGGAATGGTCGCGCCCAAACAGAGGTGCTCCCCAACTTGGGTCTCCTTCCACACCAAGGTGCTCCCCAATGGGCTAGTCGAATAACTCTGAGTCGATCTGTCAGCAGCCATCATGTCTCGGCATACTTATAGGTCGCCACACTCTGTCCAATCACATATAGAATGATCCGCTCCACATGCTATAGATTGATACTCCAACTATCAAGAAGTCCCACGTAGAAGTTTATCAAAGGTCTTCCATGTCATAGAGGTCTCAACTCAATAGACTGTGCATCAATCGGACGCTCGGTCTATGAGTTATTAGCCTTTTAGTCCCAAGGGCCCGGTTGGATTCCTGTATAGTCCATACTAGCCGTATCTCATCTTTACCACGAACTCCAGTGGGGGTATACTCAAAATGACCGTCATGCTCCAAGATTACCAGCACCGTTGACGGTTCGTCAAATGGACGTCATGTGCCAATGATATGGCCAATGAATGTAAAGGGTCTGTAGTGGACCCGGGTCCGGTCCGACCTAGTCGGACTGATCCGACCTGACATAGTCTGGGCCGACCCGGTTCGGGTCAACTAGTGATGACTCGATGGGTCCGGCCTGGCCCTTTGAGTTAGGCCTAGCCTGCTGGGCCCAACCCAGCCAGCCACGAGGGTGGTTCGGCACGAGCATGGGGAAGGTTTGGCCTGGTACACCACGAGGGAGTAGCCCAGCGTGGCTCAGCTCAGAGGGTACGGTTGGGGATGGTTCATCCAAGGAATTTCAAGGGGGACCAGAAAGATAGCTCGTCCGAGAGGTTGCAAAGGAGCCGGTTCACCGGAGGCACGTGGGGCACGCATGGAGTCCGGAAGGCGGCCGGTACGGGGTGGCATGAGCGGAGGCCCGCAGGGTGGCCGGTTTGTGGTGGTTCACGCGGAGGCCAAAAGGGTGGCCAAGGAGTGGCTCGTCCATGCAAGGCGTGGCCATGACAGGTGCGACAAGGGGAAATGTGGCCAGGGGGGCAGCTCGGTGCCCGGTTCGGGCGCGGCCAGGTGGGCGGCCGGGGAATCTGGCGGTGGTGAGGGCTGGGGTAGCTCAGATGATTCACTACTGGACGGCACGGCTAGTGCGGCTCGGCCGAAGGGCCGTAGTTCGGCCCGGAGCACCAGAATGTCGTGGGGGTGGCGTGGTTCACAGAAGTCACGTGCATCGCGGCGTTTGTCTTCGTCGCCTTCGTCATTCCATCGCTTCATCACCATGACAAAGACACATCACAAAGAGATCAAAAGAGGATGTCATTCCATGTTAGTTTACCCTGCCCCTTCCACGTTTAGGGGTGATAGGAATTGGTTCATCAAAGTTGTATGATGAACATTAATTATTTATAGTACCTTGCATCGATTCCTTTAAAATGATGATGATAAAAAGAAAATGAACATTACTCAAAGTAAACACCCTATATTTTATTGTCTCTCATCCTTTGTTGACGGAGTCATGGAAATTAGATGAAGTTGATCGTCGTTCATCGTGTTCACCACACACTTCCAAACCCGAGCTGTGTTGGATCGTTGACGAAGATGCGGAATTTGGTTATCGAAGACATCTCACGATGGTTGAAGCTTTGAAGAAGAAGTCGAAGAAGGCCAGCGTTCTTTGTTCTTTTTTCATCATTGGGAGATGGGGTTCCTCGTAAGGATATTTCTCCCAATAATCCTCCCATAAAGATGCCACCAAAACGAATACGCCAATGAAATTATAGATTCAAGTATCCTATTAATTTTTTGGCATGATATTCAAATTGGACTAATTAATTAGGTTGGCTCCCCTTAATAAATTCAAGGGGTTGGCACGAATTAATTAGGATAGATTGGCACAATTAAATTAAAGGAAGGTCATGACGCTCACCCTCATTAACGAGGGGGAGTTGAGGGGTTTTCCTCTCTTCCATCAATAGGGGGTTTTGTGCCATGTGGTCCCCACAACGTAACCTCTCACGGGAGGTTATGTTCGGGTGGTACCCACGTCGTAACCTCTCGCTGGAGGTTATGTTCGGGTGGGACCCACCACCATAACCTCTAATGGGAGGTTAAGTTGTGTTGGTCCTACCTCTAACTTCCAAGAGAAGGTTTCAGCTACCAGTCACCAACATGGCAGCTCAAATAAAATAAAATGTAGATCACATTATTATATTTTTTTATGAAACCCAAAAAAACATTTATTCTCGGCCAAATTCTATCGTGGTAAATGTCTCCTGTAGAGAATACCGGCACTGCGAGTTCAACAGTGTCCTCATATTCCAATTCCGAGCACCAGTCCAAATGTTATAAAATCCCGCTCGTAAGTTTACTGAATGTACCTGAACAAAACCTTTTAAATTGATTCTGGGCACACCGGGATTCGGAATCTCGTGCCATCATATTTCATGTACTCATTAAAATCCCATGTATTTAAAAACATCTATGGGAATTCCGGTTCTTTACATTCTCTCCATATCAGGGCTTTACATCCTCGTAAGCTACAACTCAAACTAAGGGAACAAGTGGGGGTACTCAGCACGCATCTGAGTCTCCCCCTACCATGTACTCTCCTGGAGGTTCCTGTACTACCAATGAATGTGCACCAGAGGTATCAAGCATTCACTTAGAACCCACTCCTTTCGATCATCAATCTCCACTGGAACCTCTATAAAAGTCACCCCAATCATCTATGTCCAACTCTCCATGGTCGATGATATGAGAAGGGTCGTCCACATTTCTCATCAGCTAAGATACGTGGAAGATTTCATGCACCCAGTGCAACAAAGGTGGAAGATCTAAGCAGTAAGCCACCTCGCCTACTCTGCTAAGGACCTGAAAAGGTCCAGCGAATCTCAGAGACAAATTTCTTCCTTGGGAAAATCTATGTCGACCTCGTCGATTTGAGACTTGTAGAAAGATGTGGTATACATCCTAGAACTCCAGAGGTCTCGGTCTCTAGTCAGCATACGACTTCGGCATGCTTTGTGCAGTCTTCATCCAATCCTGGATGATTTTCACCTTCTTCGTGGTAGATCGAACATTCTCCGGTCCCACAAGTGCTGACTCCCCATGGTCAGTCCAACCCAAGGGTGATCTGCAAGGTTACCCATATAACACCTCGAAAGGTTCCATCCCAATGAGGGAGTGGTATATTTTGTTGTATGAAAACTCCACCAAAGGTAATTAATTCTCCCAGCTTCGAATGAAGTCGAGGACAAAAGCACGTAGCATTTCCTCGAGGGTATAAATGGTTCGCTCAGTCTAACCATCCATCTGAGGATGGAAGGCGGTGCTCAAACGAAGTTGCGCCCCGAAAGCCTCCTGAAACCCCTTCCATAGACGGGATGTAAACTGTGTGTCATGATCAGAGATAATAGAGAAAGTTAATCCATTTTGGCTCATAATATTCTACACAAAGAGTCATCCAAAGGTCTATATTGATCCCTTCTCTCTGATCGGTATAAATTGAGATGACTTAGTTAGTCATTTGACGATCACCCAAATTGGGTCATGACCCCTGGATGTAAGTGGAAGTCTTGTCATGAAGTCAATGGATATCCCATCCCACTTCCACTCTGTGACCTCTAATGGCTGAACAAAGCCAGTTGGTACCTGGTGCTCCTCCTCACTTACTGACAAGTGAGGCATCGAGAGGCAAACTCCACTACTTCTTTCTTCATACCTGGCCACCAATGTTGTCGTCGAAGGTCCTGGTACATCTTTTCCTGTCCTGGATGTACCGCTAAAGGGGATATGTGGAAATACCTCAAAACATCCTCCTAAAGTGACATTGGCAGCATAATACGTCCTCTGATGAGAATTACATGCTCCTCACCTTCAGAAAATCCATCAGGTTCTTTCCCTATGGATATCTTAGTACGTCATGTATTGGAGTTATTGTCCCCATGCTGAGCCTCCCGGACTCGTTGAAGAAGTGGAGGAGTGACTGTAAGAGACTGAAGGAAATCTTATCGATCTCTTTCCACAAAGGATATCTATAGAGTACCTAGTTACTCTGTCGCCTTGCCTAGCAGCTGTATACCAGTTCTCCTGCTGAGTGCATCTACAAAAACGTTCCCCTTTCCAGATGTGGAGACCATCTGAAAGTCAAAGTCTTGGGGGAACTCAATCCATCATCACTATCTCAGTTTTAGGTCCTTCAGAGAGAAGATATAACTGATATTGTTGTGATCAGAGTACACGATAAAACATTCTCCCATCAGATAGTGTCGCCACATATTCAATGTGAATACCACTTCTTCTAACTCCAGGTCATTAGTAGCATAGTTGTTCTCATGTTGTCTCAGCTACCGGGAACCATACGTGATCAATTCTTGCTCCAATATGAGGACACACCCGAGTCCGATCCATGATGTGTCACAGTATACCTCGTACCTCTGCCTTCCTTTGGAATCCTCGTGATTGGGGAACTAGTCATCCTCTGCCTCAGATCTTGAAAGCTTTGCAGGAATCTCTCGGACCACACGAAGGGTTGACCCTTCTTCTTCAAAGAAGATAGTGGTGCTGTAACTCTAGAAGATTTTGAGATGATCCTCCAGTAGTAACTAGTCAAACCCAGGAAACTCAGTACATCCTTCACACTCTGGGATGGATCCTAAGAATGTACAACCTCAATCATCACTGGATCAACTGAAACTCCATCCTCCATGATGACATGGCCCAGAAAGTGAACCTATCGGATCCAGAACTGGCACTTCGAGAGATTACCATAAAGCTGGTTCTATCGAAGTTTGTCTAGTACTATCTGCAAATGGTAGGCATCCTCCTCCTCAGTAGTCGAGTAGATCAGAATGTCATTGATAAAGACTACGACAAAGCGATAGAGGCATGGCTGGAAGATCATGTTCATGAGTCCCATGAACACTGTTGGAGCATTGGTTACACCGAAAGGCATAACCAAGAACTCGTAGTGGCCATAAAGACATCTGAAATCCGTCTTCTACACATCAAAATCTCAAAATATGAGGTGGTGACAGCCTGATCTGAAGACTATATTCAAGAACCATCATGCTCCCTTCAGCTGTTCAATGAGGTTGTCAATCCTCGGGAATGGTTACTTCTTCATCATGTTCACCTGATTCAGGCGATGGTAGTCGACAAAGATCCCTGTGCTCCCATCCACCATTTTGGAAAACTGAATCGGGGCTATCCATAGAGAAACACTGGGAAAGATTAATCCCTTACCCTGCAAGTTCTTCAACTGTACTTGATGATCAAAAAGATCATTGGGAGCTGTCCGATATGCTAGTGTAGATATCGGTGATGTCACGGGGTACAGGTCAATGTAATATTACACCTCCCTTTGAGTAGGTATACATGGGATATCTCCATGGAAAACATCTGCATACTGGTCCACCACTACAGGATAGCTCAGACTCTCCACATCAACTGCTCCGAGGGTATGGTATTTTAACTGATGAGTGATCAGCTGCACCTTCCTCCGAGTTTGTCTGTCATTCGCTGCAAAGGCTCCCTTCTTGCCAGTGAAGGTCAACATTGTCCCATATGTGCAGGCACACCACACTTTGTTCTTAATACAGTCAATATGAGCATGGACCGTAGATAACTAGTACATAACCAAGATGATGTTGTAAGGCTTCGACGCTGCTACGAGGAGATCCCTGCTGATGCTCTCACCTCCTAGTGTATGCTCACATTGCCAGCACCAATGCGTAATCGTCGAGTCTGCTCCCGTAGCAGTCTCTATCCATAGGTATTGATCCATTGGCTATGTTGGAATCTCTGAACTCCGAATGAGGGCAGTGGAAATGAATGAGTGATTGGTGCCGATGTCTATAAGAACTATAACTATGGTGGAGTAGACACATATCATACCTCCAATCATCTTCAGAGCGACATGGTCGTAAGCCCCAGATTCCTGGAGCTAAGCTCTCGCCTATCCACCTACTCCCTAGAGTTTTTATGGACCTCCTGGTGGTGGTGGTGGTGACACCTCATAACATCATCCACTGCCAGTTGCACAACCATCTCCTCTTCCACGTCCACCTCCTCCCTATGGACCGACTCGATAAACCCTCGACCTCTACCTGGGATGTCCCTAAACTGTCTTCTAATCATCCGAACAGCATGTCGGATAGTCATGAGCCATGTCACTCAGCCTGCCGCATGAGTAACACTGTTTTCTCCTGGAATGTATATCACTGCCCCAGATTCCCTGCACAACTGATCCTGACTCATGCGTCCGTCCGCCCATGGGTCTGGTCCACTTGGACCTCTATGTCATATGTCTACTACCAACTGTAGAAGACTCTACTGCATGTCGACTAGTGGTTCTTCTTGCTGTTGGAGACTTCTCATCAAGGAAACTCTCCACTAGGAGGTCTCTCTCTAGGACCCCCACCTATGTCAGGATGCTGGGTGAGATCATAGAAGCCCTGATCTTTGGCCTGAGCCCCCACTCTTGGGTCCGAGCCCTAAAGAATGTGTCCTAAACCATATCTATGGAGTAGCGCGAGAATTTGGTGAACCTCACTGAGTACTGAGCTACCATATTTCTATAGGGCTGTAGATTAAGTAGCTCTTGTATCCGTACCAGATGTAGGGTCACTAGGATGAAATCTGCCTGAAACAAGCTCTTGAATTATACTCGGAGTAGTGTCGCCTTATCATGCACCTGGATCATCAGGATCCACCATCTTCCCACTACTGGCTGAAAGAGACGTAGAGCAAGGATCACCAGAAGGTCAACTGTTGTCCCTACCAGTATGAAGACTCTCACCACAACGTCCAACCAATCATCAGTTTACTGTGGGTCTGTCTCCCCCCTGATCCTTGGTGGCCTCTAGAATTGGAACACGTGTAACGTGCTCCAGCAGTGTGCATTGTCTGCTGCTAGGGATGGGGGCATCGGCGGCCCCATGGGTAGTGGTACCACTTGTGCCTCCGCTGGAAGAGGGCCTTGCACCGAGGCCTTGTCACTCAGTGGGCTATCTGTGCTTATGACTCATGGGGATCTAACTGGTCGTCTGTGGGGAGGTATCCTGAAAGAAAAATATGTGAAATAGTCAAAATACTATACCTGGTGAGAAGACCTCATTGATATGACTTAAATAAATCTTTTGAAAACACACGGGCAATTAGTGTTTTCATGCACTGAGTCAGAAATCAGTAGTCAGGGTCCTTGTGTATGTATACGTCATCTGTTGTACAGTCATTGGACTCCTTGAACTGAGAACCACACTCAATACCCTTACAACTATTGCTTCATTGAAAAGACATATTAGAGTCCTTTGTTTTTCGGTTGAACTTCCGCCTCTGATAACAATTTGTCAGGACCCGTTCCCCCGAGGCCCGTTCCAAGACTACCCCAAGCCCACCTTCCGTAGGACAGGGGATGGAGACTAGCACGAAAGGCGTAAATCCCTAATACTAGGAAGGAATTTCATTTATTATGTGTAAACACACACAACATATTATTAGTGTAAAGTAAAACACTAAGCAAAACTGTATACAATGGAGTGCTGAAAAGTGAAAGGGGCCGAAAATAAAATCCCAACAGGAATGTACAAATACAACTGAAAAACAATTACAGTTTAAAAAAAGTTAACGCAACTACTGGGTTTTCCTCTTGGGATTCCTACCTAAAGGGCAGGTACAGATAGCTTCCTCAGTAATCTACGTCCGTCAGTCTCCTTCATGTACCGACTCGTCATAAGGTCTACCTCTGGGTACCATCTTGTCCGGTTACTCTAATCCATAGTCAGTGTTGTCCACCGTCTACAACAAACACAAAAAGGTGAGGGCATAGCCCGTGCAGGGGTGACTATAACGATACTCAGTAGGGACCCCGACACCCTCAAGGTCTCACAAATCCAACATGGATATAACACAAAGTATGAAATCAATAGATAACATCACTTAGTTATATGCCCATACATATACCTAATTTACCATGTAATCCATCTCAATCATGAGGTAAACACAAAAGTTACTAACTTAGCTCAAACTCGGATGTTTATTCACATTGTCGAAACCTAGGTTGTGGGAGTACTCCTAATCTATCGAGTACATCGGGCATGCCGCATCACACAAAGGCACTTCCCACTATCTTTGGACTGTTTAGCTACTCTTCCTTTCGAGTACTGTGGGTCTGCTGCGTCACACAGAGGAGCTCCCCACTGTGGGTCTATCATGTCACACCAAGGTTCTCCCCCTCATAGCTTGCGGAAGTACACCTCCTATCATGTAATGTGGGTCAGTCACGCTCACATAGAGGTGCTTCCCACCGTGGGTCTTCCATGAAACCAAGGCGCTCCCCACTGGGCTAGTCGAATAACTCCGAGTTAATCGATCAACAGTCGTCAAATCTCAGCCAGCTTATAGGTCTCATCACTCTCTCTACTCGTATCTAGAAGTATCCACTCCACGAGCGACTGATCAATACTCCAGCTGCCATGAAGTCCCACGTAGAAGTATCTTAATGGTCTACCACATCATAGAGGTCTTAACTCAATAGGCGGTGCATCAATCAGAAGCTTGTTCTATGAGTTATTAACCATTTAGTCCTGGGGGCCCGGTTGGATTCGTGTACGATCCAACCTGACCGTATCTCAACTTTACCCCGAACCCTAGTGGGGTATACTCAAAGGGACTATCATGCTCTATGATTATTAGCACCATGGACGTTTTTTCAAATGGATGTATAGTGCCAAAGATATGGCCAAAGAAAGTAAAGGGTCTGTAGTGGGCCCGGGTCCGGTCCAACCCAGTCAGACCGACCTGACCCGACTTAGTCTGGACCGACCTGATTCGGGTAAACCTGTGTTGACCCAAGGGGTCCGGCATGGCCCATTAGGCAGGTCGACCCATTGGGTTTGGCCTAGCCCAGTAGACCATGATGGTTTTCCATCCTGGGCTCGTGGCCGGTTTGGCCCGGTGCGTAGAGAGGGCGCGGACCGGAGCGGCTCGGCCTAGAGGGTGCCGCAGGGGCCGGTTCGGCCATGGCACCGCGAGGGGGGCCAGGACGCCAGCTCGGCTTGGAGGCGGCAAGGGAGCCAGTTCTCCAATGGTGCGCGGGATGCGCGTGGAGGCCGACAAGAAGCCGGTTCGGTGTTGTGCGCGCAGACGCCGGCTGGGCTGCGAGGTCGGGGTGGCACACGCGGAGGCCGGCAGGGCTGCCAGGGAGAGGTTCGGCCAGGTGGGGTGTGGCTAAGAGGGTTGCCGCCATGCGGAGCATGGCTATGCGGGAAGTCGGGTGGTCGGTTCGGGTGTGGCCAGGTGGCCGGCCCGGGAAACCATCGACCGTGCAGGACGGGGTAGCTCAGCCGGTTTTCTGGCAGACGGCGGGGCCAGGGCGGCTCGGCTAGAGGGTCGCGGTTCGGCTCGGAGCACCAGAGAATCTCCAGATTGGCACGGTTTGTGGATTCCATGGGTAGCACATCGTTTTTCGTCACAGCCATCGTCGTTCTATCACTTTATCCCCATGCCAATAAAACATCACAAATATATCTGCGTAGGGTGTCAGACAATGTTAGTTTTCCCCCACACCATCCGCGTTTAGTGGTGATAGTAATTGGTTCATCCAAGGAGTAAGATGAACATCAATTATTTACACTACTTCACATTGATTCCTTTCAAAAAAAGATGAGAAAAAGAAAAAAGAATATTACTCAAAGTAAACCCCTACCTTTGATCGTCATTCTTCGTTCCTTGATGGAGTCACGAAAAGCAGAAGAAGTTGATCATCATTCATCACATCCATCACACACTTCCAAAACCGAGCTGCATCGGCTCAATGATGACGATGCAGAAGTCGGTTGTCGAAGACGTCTCATGATGATTGAAGCATCGTGGAAAATGTCGAATAAGGTCGGTGTTATTTGTTCTTCGTTCTTCGTTTGGAGACGGGGTTCCTCGTTGAGAGCATTCTCCCAATAATCCTCCCCTCACGCTTCCACCAAAATGAACATTCCAATGAAATAATTGATTGAAATATCCAATTAATTTGTTGGAACATTATTAAAATTGGACAAATGAATTATATAGTCTCCCATTAATTAATTCAAGGGGTTGGCATGAATTAATTAGGAGATATTGGCTCAAATGAATTAAATGAAGGTCATGAGGCTCTCCCTCTTTAATGAGGGGGAGTTGAGAGGTTTTACTCTCTTCCATCAATAGGGGGTTTAGACCTGTGTGGTCCCCATGATGTAACTTCTCATGGGAGGTTTTGTTTGGGTCGTCCCCACGTCGTAACCTCTCGCAGGAGGTTATGTTCAGGTCGACCTCACCACCATAACCTCTCATGGGAGGCTATGGTGTTGTGGTACCACCTCTAACATCCCAGAGAAGGTTTCAATGACCATTCAACCACATGGTGGCTCAAATAAAATAAAGTGTAGCTCACTTTATTTTATTATTATTTTTATGAAAACCCAAAAAATAACTTTTATTCTCGACCAACTGTCATCGAGGTGAAACCCTACATAAGCGAATAACAGTGCTGTGAGTTCAACAATGCCCTCATATTTCAATTCTGATCACCGGTTCAAAAGTAATAAAACCCCACTCGTACGTTTTCTTAATGTACCTGAAAAAAATTCAGAAATTGATTCTGGGCACCCCGAGCCTCAGAATCACGTGCCGTTACATTTTGCAATCTTGTAAAATTTTTATGTATTTAAAAAAATTCCACGGGAATTCTGGGTCTTTACATATATCTTCTTATCTTTAGAACCATTGTAAAATAACAATATTATTTGACCATGATGCAGTCTACCGCCTTACAAAATAATGTTAATTCTTATATTTCCATGAAATATAGATTGAATATATAAGGGTATGTAATGAAATTATATGATTGTTATGATATAATTTTCATTATTAATAGATATATTTACCCTAAACATCATTCCATCATGGTCATCAAAAATTGGAATTGTTAGTCATTCCTACAATCTTCCCCCATCTCTGTGATTTTAACGTGGTTGATTTTTAATAACCTTATATCATTAATTGTTCTGAAATAATTTTATATATATATATAACTATTTTTTTATTATTCACGTGTTTATACAAAAAATACTATTTTAAATTTGACTATCATGCTAATTTCGTTTTCAATTTTCTAATTAAATGTCATAAAAACACCTAATGCGGACATAATTGATTATATAATAAAAAAAATAAAAAAAATAAATGAAGTATGTGGTTTAATTATAATGGATATAGATTATAAAAATATATTAATAAAAAAATTATTATTATTTTTTAATGATCTAGGAGATGTAATACATAAACGACATATCATATATTCGGGGTTATGATTTCCATCTCCAAAAATCCTTTTTCAATGCACATGTTCTTTTATACACGTAAAATATTTTATATGTCTTCTTTAAATAGAAATTAAATATTATATCTTGAATCCTTTATACCACATTTTATTTCAATCATGAATTCCCACACATCATATTTTGTAGTTATTATTCAAAAGATTCCAACACAGTTTTGTTTTATGCTTCAATATCATTTTAATAAGGATTATTTATACATGATATTAAGAAATTATTTCATCACTATATATTAAGAATGATTTATTTTATTAACCTATGTTTATTCATGTTCATTTCATTTAATATTAATATTTTTGTCTCTTTCGTACATAATATGATTTAGTAAATGTTTTTAAGGAATGTTATCATAATTTTAGTCTTCATTTGAATTCCATTTCTTATTCATTACCCATATCTCTTTAAAATTAATATTATTTTTCATTGTAGTATTCACGTTTTAGTCATTTTTATACACAATGGATTTTTTTAAAATATATTAATTATAATCTTCTTGTAGTATTTTGAACATGGTACTTTTTGAATTTTTAAAGATTTATAAAATGAATGATTTTTTTAACTTATAAAAAAAGTATGGAATTATCCACCATCCTTGAATTTGTTTTCCATAGAGGTTACTTTATATGTTTTTATATTTATAATAAAGTGAATTTTTCCAAAATGTATTCGGAATATTTGTATTTTAAAGGTTTTTGTCAACGTTTAATGAAAATTCTACAAAATATTTTTATTAATATTTTTAAATGAAATTTAATTCATCAAGGAAAATACTATTTTAGTTAATTAATTATTATAAATGATATATTTTTTATTTTACATATACAGTTAGATGACATTCAATTTTATTGATAGGGTAATACATGAATTATCGTCATTTATCATATTAATTCTTCAGGAAATCCCTTTGGATTATTATATTGTTATGATTATGAAACACATTTTATATTAATTTGTAATTATTATACTAATTCCACAAATTTCATTTGATTATGTTGATCATGAATTCAAGTTAATGATAATAATTTGATGGGTGTGAAAAAAAAATTAAGACCAAAAATGAATTGGGTATTTTTTTAGTCTCATGAGATGTCAAATATGGGATTAGGGAGTGAGCCTTATCCATTATTAGACTTCAAATAGAATGTGACATTTCCACTATGTTTATCCATGACCTCTGTTTATATCATGTTTTATGTTCCTTCATCATTTCATTTTAATCCTTTATCTTTTGATACCATGTTCTTTATGTTATACTCCCATGATTTTAATTATGCACCTACTATTTTATGATTCCATGTTATGCATATAATTCACACATCATATTTCCATATCTTATTTCTTCCCATACTAGGATTTTTAGCTAACCTATCCTTATATTTATTTCTATAGTTATCCAATATAGTTTTAAGAGATCGAAAAGATATAGGATATCATTACAGCGAATAAAAGAAGAAGAATTATTTTTTCTACACTTTAATGTATTATGAATATAGTCTTCAAAATTAACATGGAGTCATTAATTTTGTTTTTAGATAATTTATGTTTATGATATAAAAAATTTAATATTATGTTTAAAATTATTGGATTACTTTTAATGGCTATTCACCAACACATCAAGGTGGTTTTGAGTTGACCAAAGAGAGATGTTTAAAATCAATGATGAGACATGGTGTTTTAGGTAACCGAAAAAATGTTTCTCACATATTTACTTTGAAATAGTTAATGAAATATTAGAATAAAGGAATAATAAAAAAATTATAATATGAGATCCCTTAATATTCATGCTTCACATAGATCAATATACTATTGACAGATACTCTCACCAACGTAATATAATGTATACTACATATTCAATGTGTCCCTATTCGTAAGATTCATTCTAGATTCATCACATTAAATAAATTGTATGTAGGTACATCTGGTAAATTATCTCTTATATGTGGATATTATAGTGAAGAGAATGGATAATATGAAATTAAATTTCACTAAAAAAGCTACTAACCTAGTCAAATTTTTATGAGTAAAAAACAAAATATAATGAGGAAACATGCAAACCAAATGATTCCATAAATAAAAATTATGAAAACCTACTTTAAAAATTGTATGTCAAAATAAATTTGAGGGTGTAATGTCTTCATTGGGATGAATGCAACAACATGGAATTTCAAAAGAACAAAATAATTTATATCTTATACCACACACAACTATGAGATTAGAGGATCCAAGAAATATTTATATATTAATAACATAATAGTTAAACTGGTTTATATGAATTTGATTTTAGAATTTATGAAAAATATATAAAGGAACTACTCAATATTAATTTATTTATTATTTATTAGGAAATAAGAACTCAGTATATATTAATGTAATTATATTTTTTAAAAAAATATATTTCATTTAAAATTTAAATTTATTTATTTATGTGACAAAATATTATGAAAATTTATATAAATTCAAAATTTTAGTTGGAAAAATAATCGTCATTTTTGAAGGAATCATACTATAATTTTATTATGGTGAATGTATTTTATTTTTCTAAAAAAAATATTTTCAATAAAAAGTAAAGGTTCTAATTTTTATATAAAACATTATGTTAAGATATTGTATTAAAAAAGTAAAAATATGTTTCATATTAGTTCTAAAATTTCATTATTTTTATTTGAATAAAATTATTTCATCTAAGGTCTTTGGATTAGATGGTTTACTTGAATTGATTGAAAAAAAATTATGCTTAAATGGTGTATCTCTAAATAACCATTTTTCATTTTTTATTTCCTTTTTATATCAAATTAATTTATGAAACATCTTGAAATAAATTAATGAATAATGGAATCCATATTTTGAATTAGGATTAAAAATGTTTGTTACTAGGACACTTTTTACATTATAAATAGTAACCATGGTAAATAACTATCACTCAAGTAAAGTTAAATCATGTAATAATGTTTGAATATACCAAGATAAATACTAAAAAATTATGATGAAACAATTATTTATTATATTAAATGACAATATATTAGATATTTCCACATAATTTTTGTAAATATGGAAAAATAATTGCATATGACATTGATTTTAAACATTATAATTATTTATTAATAAATTATTTGTTAAATGTCACTTTCATTAATTAAATTTATTTGATAATTTTTAACATGGTTAAATAGAATATTCTATTTAATCAAAAATAATTATTGGTAAATTATTTTTACTTTTTATTGGTGAAATAATTTCTTTAATTTTTTAGGCTATGCAGACACCGTATTTATTTGATAAATAGAAAAATAATAAAAATATATTCAAATTATTAAAAGTAAAAAATAAAAATTAATTATTGGTTATAATTAAATTAATAATAAAAAGAAAAATATTAGAGGTTTGGATCATATATATTTTAATTCTATTATATACATTTCTTTAATGTCATATTTTATAAATACTTCCATAATTGACAATTTATTAATTATATAATAATTTTTCCAAATAAATGACTAAAAAATCATTAAATCCAATCATATGCCAAGAATTAGGTATATCATTCAAAATATTAATCATGGTCCAATTATTTTTCATTTTTCCTTTTATTGTATTTAGATTGGACACAAAAATTAAAAAACCTTATTATCATTGTAATATTTTAGGATGATTAACGAGAATTTTAAAAAGATTAATGTGTAACGAACTAATTAAAACATGGAAAATTATTATATGGATGATATTATATAGACCCATCCTTATAATATAATATTATTATAATAATTCTGTTACATTTAAATGAAAATAAATTTATATTAATTTAATTATTTATGTAATCCAAGAGTGCCAATCCCCTCAAATATAAAGGTGAACATTATTACCTTATTTATAACAGAAAAAAATTATTCTATATCATCAAATACATACCCATATCCCTTCTAAAAAATCCTTATCACATTCTAGAGTTCTATTTTGTACAAAGAATCAACCGTATATAGTTTAATGTGTAATGAAAAGGAATTTTTCTAAATATGAGTACTCTTTATCCGAATGATTTATATTTTCTATCATTATATATAATTCGTAAAATCTTCTTCATAACAAATAAAATAATACCGTAGTTATCTCCAATATACTGATATATAATTATCCTAATGACAACACCTATATATATCTAATCATCTATCGAATGGTAAACAAAATCATTATTATTGTGTATGGAAAAACACTACCTCACAAACTAATTTAATTTATATTCCATTATTGCCTCTCTTGGCTGGTCATATATTTTTTTAACAAAAATATATTTCATTTATGATATTAATTTGGTTCTAGATAGTATAATTATTTTTTAACACTCTATAATTCTATTCATCAAAAAAGAAAACAATATTAATTTGTACATACAACCTACTATCTCCATGAATGATGATATTAATTTTTTATCAATAGATTTTATGGATGACTATAATTATATAAAAAATTATAATATATATGTATATGAAATTAATAACAATATTATCATTACAACCATTATTGAACCATGATTTGTATATAAATATAGATACTACTATACAAAAATATTAATGAAAAACAACATAGTTATCACCTAGAATAATGATTTTCATATAAACAATTTAATAAATGGGTTGTGAGATTATAATATCTCTAATCCTACACACAAGGATCTAGTGATGAAATAATAAACATTAAATTTATTTATTTGATACCAATGACAGCTACCAAATATTAACCATGCTAAAAACACAACATCAAAAGGAAATATTGGGTCACATATAATCTCAATGGCCTTTTAGATTTAACCATTTATAGAAAAATGAAATAATATTACATAAAAATAACTATATTTTAAAATTATCATTTATCTTTTGTATGTTATATTTTATTATTTCACATAAATTAATGATAATCATACATATATATCCTTTATAGAAAAATTTCATTTAATGCCATCATTTGTATCCTGGGGAAATTGAATCATAAAAAGGCTGAGGTCAAATACTTAATGAGGTTCAATATATGATTTACAAATTAAATTTAGTCAGTCAAAATTTTAATTGGATAAGTGTAAGATCTCATAATCATAGATCATATTTATAACATAATAACATTTATACAGATAAATTAATATAGCATCAAACATGAAATCATGGAATAAGTAATTCATAAAGTCAAGAGTAACTTGAATCAATAATCATGAGACATGTGATATAAATCATGATTAAAATATAAATTTATAATAATAAGAATCGTATTGAAAACATATTTTTATCCTAGGATTTTTTATTCATACCAATTTTTATAAATAGAATAACCAATATAGTTGACTTCCTTCTATGTACTAACCATTATATTGGAAGGATATCATGGACGCACCCATCCAAGATTTATCATTGAATATCCAATCATTGGATTATCAAAAACCGAAAAATCCTGGTTTCTAATATAACTACACATCAATGGTTTATAATGGAACAACCCATTATTAGTATATATTTCATAACACCAAATCAATATTAAAAATTTGGATGAATTGTAACATAAATAAGGTAAATATAGATTTTATTTAGTTATAGAATCATTGAATCATACTTTGTTTTTTAAGAAAATACTAACCCATGTAAAAGGAATGCGTTTTATAATAATCACTTAAAACAAGATTAAACTGTGGAAAATAATTGGTTTCCATATAAATATCATTAAAACATTCTTAATCCATACAGATAATAAAAAAAGGTGGTAAAATAAAATAATATCCCCATTATAGAATAATTAACTATATGGGTTGATGATGATGATGAATGGAAATTCCCTTGAATGATATTCAATATCATTGTGGAGGAAAATAAGAATTTCTTTTTAAAAATAACATATGAAAATTAGAAATTCAAAAATTATTGAAAGATTACATTTCACTAATAAAATAATGGAAAATATAACATAATCATTAAGGAATGTAATATACAAGGATGTGAGAAAATAAGATAATCTCATAATTGATAAAACAATTCTTTCAAAACATTACTAAAAAAGGAGTCAAAAGTGAAATATTTTTAAAATGTTCAGAAATATCCATTTAATACATTAAAAATTTGTTAAATGGCAATGAAATATAGATTTTTCAAGTAGTTTAATATAACAAAATAATATTTTATAAAAATTTGAAAATTTGGAAATAAATTCAAATGAGACTCCACCTAAAATAAAATAAAAGATATGTATCACAAACAAACATCCTTCCTGGTGTTTCTTCAATCAATATGGGATGAAATAGAAACTAATATTTTGAAAAACATTAATAAAAATGGGATAAAAAATATATCTAGTTCATGAAAATTATATCCCATTATTTCTTCTAACAAAACAATGAACATGAAAAATCCCTTAAGAAAAGAGATTATTCTAAAAATACTTAGCCAAAATGGTAAATTTTCAGTTGTAATCATAATTATAGATTATTATTAAATGATACATCAAATATTAGTAACAAAAGGTATTTATTATATAACATGTAGAGGTTATGTATATACACCTATCAATTAAATATATATTCCAATCAATAATGTATTTCACGGAGAAAGAGGAATTTGGACGAATAAACCTTACAAATACAAAACCATTGAATTTGATATTTAATAAGGTAATAAATTACTTGTATCAAACATAAATACAAATAAAATTAGTTTCAATCAAATTAATGATTATAAAATGTCATTATAGTCATAATCATGGAATATTTAAACCAATGAAGAAGTTTTACTATGCAATGAAAACAAATTGAGTAAATGAAATTATGTACCACTTATTAAATATCAATTAATACTCCCATATATAAAATAATACAAATTAAAACATAAAATATTTTTTTTATTAAGGTTTAATGATAATTAGGGTAAAATTTCCAATATATACAATATATAAATTAAATTAGGTTCATATCCTTAAAATATTCCATAATAAAGGAAACATTAGATGAAGTCCCTTATTCATTAGTTATCACTATATCAGAAATCACATTCAATATAGTACCGAATACAGATTAATAAATCACAATAATTTTAAAGGAAATATTCATAAAATACAATAATGGGTAGTACAAAAACCACAAAATAAAAACAAGTTTTTAATATGATATATGTCTCACATAATTAAATGCGAGATTAGAATCCATTTCCAAGACTCCAAAATTTCCATTTGTATTCTATATCTCTAATATAATAGGAAAATAAAAATTATTTTAATATTAATAAACAAACATATCTTTATAACCATATACTTAAATTTGTTAATTTATTTTTTTAATGTTATATTTAAATATATAATTAGTTATTTGTATATTGGTTGTTTGGAAGGTTTTCAGATTACTATTTTAAAATGGATTCATTGTCATGATCATTCTATAACAGGTAATTATTTAAATATAAATATATTACTAATGTTTACACAACTATCATATTTATAAATTTTTTATACTTTTCTAAAACCGATAATGATATATGGTTATCGAAAATGAACTGTGTTTCAATCATAGACATTGTATGTATTATGTATGCTTGAGTAACATTTTCATTATTCAGTGATCATTATGGAAATAGTTTTTTCATTATATTATCTATAAAAATGGGTAATAATAAGATATATTTTATATTAATTGTTCATATATACTTATTGTTGATGCTTTGTTCCGTCATAGAGTCCATAGTTTGACTAAGGGAAAGACCTCAAGTAAAAAAGAGGGAAAACATCAAGAATTTCACAAAGACATTAAGGCGTGCATGTATACCCACGTGCCATCATTGGGCACGCAAGTCATTTGCGAGTCAGACATGAGGTGCGCAAGTCACTTGCGTGCCCTAAGTGAATTGTTTCCCAAGCCTCAGGTGGCCTATAAATACCCCCTGTGGGCCCCCTATTTCAAGGACGGATTTTCCAAAACTCATAATTAGGCTCTGGTCTCCCTAGTATCTTCTTAATGTCTTCCGAACACTTCTAAGGTAATTACATACCAAGAATGGAAGATCTAAATAGTAAGAATAAGGCCTATGTGTTAGAACTCATCAACACTTGCGCGCCTAAGTGTCCAGCCCTTATGGGTAATGGAAACACTTGCGCGCCTCCTTGAACTCACAAAGGAACTTGTGCTCCACCATTCTGGAAGCATCTAGGGATATTACTAAGGGTTTGAGCCAAGTCTCGCCAAAGTATTACCATACAGGTTCTCCGTCGTCCATGTGAAATCATGTCGCTCAAGTATACTTGCGCGACCAGGACTTGCACGCCATACCACTACTTGTGTGCCTCCTTCCAATTCACTTCCTTTCCTCAAATTCACCACTCCTCTTCAAGATTTAGCCTTCAAACCCCTCTTTAAATCCATTTGTTTCATGGTTCCATTGTTTTCATCCTTATCTTAAATGAATTATGTGGAACCCTCAAAACCTCGTGATTTACATAACTTTATGTCACTATGGGTAGAGATATCCTTCATTCAACCTCATCCTTTAAGATGAGAAGATCCCTTATATTGGAATCCTCCTTATATGTAAGACCCAATCATAAATCTCCTTTTATATTTGGGCCTCCTTCTCAAGAGTAATTCCCAAGTCTCATGTCCTCTTAATATGGGCCTCCTTCTCAAGAGTAAGCCCCAATTCATAATTTCCCTTAACCTGGGCCTCCTTTCAAGAGTAATTCCCAGTCATAATTTCCCCCAACATGGTCATCATTTTCAGGATTAATCCCCAAGTTCCCTAATATGGGAATCCTCCTTAGGAGTAAGCCCCATGTTATAAGTACCCTTTTTTGAGATTACTTTTCAAGAGTAAGTCCCGAGTTAAAATTCCAAATATCCTTCAAGCACAAATACCATTATGGTCCCCGCTTCTGGGCGTGTTTCCTCAACTATGTACTAATCTTCATTTACTTGGGTCATTATACATACGTAAGACCCACATCATTTGTTATGATTGCATATTTCATGGCACAGTCGTCAGATTTTCTGATACCTGTTGTTTCTCACACCGAGTATGACTCATGTGGGCTTAGAGTGTAAAATTAATAATGAAATTTCTCTTTGGGACATTAATCATGAATAAAAGTCATACTTCACTACCCGAACTACGTGGAAATTGATCTATTCCTTTAAAGTAGAGTACGTTGGAAGCCTTTCTAAGGTTCAAGACCATCTTTCATTAATTCATTTCTGTCCCATATGAAATTAAACTACATCCTTCCTATAGAACTACATGGGTTTAATTCCTTTCATTTTAACAAGGATATATAGGGAGCCCATCTGCGAGTACGATCCCAACTCAGAAATAATATATGTCTTTCCAAACGACAATAAATATCAAGTGCCCCACTGAGTGACTTTAAAACCAGTATGTTTATCATAATGACAAAGGGATTTCTATATAATGTGTTGAAGTATACCATTGACTAATAATCTCTAATAAATATGTATGATTATCTATCGATGAAGAACCTCAAATACATATACAAGATACTCTAAATCTCAAACATATCAATCATTGATTGTCAAATCCAAAGGAAAACTCATTTTCATACTTGGTTAATTAATAAGGATTCATGAACATAACTAAAATCTATAAGAGAGTCCTGGAGTATGTAATAATTCCCCTAAAAAGGGTGTGATGAGCCTGACCTCCCATACTCTTGACCAAAGAAAATTCTTAAGCCTCATCGGTCCACAACTAATAAGCACCTACCTTTGGAATTTAGGTCCAAATGGATATTGAATCATTAGATGTTTCCTGTTCTACGAATAAACCCGTTAGAAATCGATTAGAATGTTTGAACCTTAAACAAAAAATTTCATTCCCATTTCTTGATGAAAAAATAAATGGTGAACCCGATGTGAATCCTTAACCAAGTTAAATGATGTTTTAATTATTTGTTATGTCCCTATTAAACTCTATATGAGGGACAACTAAGTAATCAATAACATATGTGCTCAACCAAAAGATGTAGTCTGGATAAACTTAGCTTGATTTTGCCTATTATATCAAACATGAACTCTTTTCCAATATCTCTATACATTATAGAAATGGATTCTATAATATTCACACATGTGATTGCCTCGGCCACTACTCCTATTGGATCCTCATCCTCTCTGAGGACAACATCACCTACTTTGTGTCTTCAACACTGGGTCTCAAATGCATTGGTGAGGGAATACCATCAACAAGGTACCATCCTGACTCTGGAGGCCACTTGACAAGCCCTCCATTTTAACAACTCACCCTGGTTTTCTGGATAGTGATGAACAATGGTTAAGAAGCAGGGGGTACCAAATACCGTCTCCAACCCTTTCGAGTCATTATCCCCGGAACGAAATCACTAGTCTCTCCCATATTATGAGGAGGTGAATGAGAACGTCCCTCAAGGCCATAATTCAAAAAGAATGGAGTCCTTCCTGAGGGCTCTGATCAACAATCGTCGGCAGACTCGTGCAGTATTTCACCCTCAACATGGTGATGGTATCACCTTTATGGGTTCGTCTCAGGTTCCTCAGACCCGAGCACGTAGGAAGAACCATCAGAGGAAAAATCTGGTCAACTGGGAGCAGGTTCTTACATCTTCCCCCTCCTAAAAAATCCATCAAGCTAACTTGATGGAAAAAAACGTGCATGCATATACACCCGTCTGTGCTGATATTACTTCCCGGCAGACTCGTCTAGCAGTAACACCCCAATCCCGCCAGGAAATTCAAGCGGAGTATTATAGGCAGGCATATACAATTGTTTATAATGCATCATCTAGTCAGCAAGATCGTCTGAATACTGCCAAAGAAACTCACCAATCAATTGTGGTGGGGAACAATCAGCAGACACATACACCTACAATTCATCAGGATAACCAACAGTCTTGTTTGGTAGCACCCGGAGATGTCAATTGGAAAGCTCTAATGACAAGAAGGAGGTAGACTCAACTCTCAACCCCCTTATATGAGTACTGCCAGAATTTACAGACAGGAAAAGGAGGATATGAGTAGGTATACACACCTACCCCATGCAAGTAATGGACGTGTATTCCCGTTCTGGAAGCTGAAGTCACCAGGAACATAATGACTATGGTGAAAGTGTAGAAGAAAATCCCTGCCCAAATTATGGATGCCTATAAGAATATTATAACAATTTCAAAAGCATCACAGGGAAGGAATCATAAATATATCCCTATTAGTATAGTGACTCATCAACATATCACTCCGGAATAGATACACACCATTTTCACAGTCCAAGAGGGTTTTGGGGCATACTCTCCCATGTCATATGGACAATCAAGTTAGGCACATACACCCGATTTGAAGGGAGATAATTAGCCTACCCCAACCATTTATCTTGAGTAGGAACATACACCAACCCATAATAACCACTTCGTTAAAAAGTGGTTTCCAAAGTGAGTAAGAAGGCATCTAAGAAAAAGACCCATCTGACTAGTCCAGAAATCAAGAGACAATATGTAATAAGGCCTCGCTTGATGCGGGATTTCTTGAATCCCTCAGACATTGTCTATTGCTACTCAAGATTATACTATTTCATTTTCAAATTCCGGAAATAAAAACTATAATTCCGATGGTATTCCTCAGACAATTAATCATGAAGACTTACTTTATGACAATTCAGTCGATCTCGAAGTATCATCTTCAAATGAGAGCCACAATAACCATCTATGTGGCCAGAAGATCAAGGAGGAAAAGGTTGTATATTTTTCTACAACCCACCATAGTGTTTCTCCCCATGATGATGAATTTAGCTATGAAATTCATCTCCACATTAGTAATTCTCATTGCATGGAAAATCCTTCAAAGGAAAATGCAGTAACAAGAAATCCCTCTTATCTTGAGGAACTTGCAAATGTGAAGCCAGTCATGTCTGATGCTTTACCTCTTTCAAGTGAAATACTTTCTCAATCAGAAGATAGCCCGGGGTGTAGGTAATTCTCTGAACCACCCCAGGGAAATTCATCTTCTAATTTGATAAAGGAAATCTCTACCAATCTTGTTGAATCTGATGAAGCAACCACGAAGCACCAGCTTTGGTCCAATCAGGTATAAGAATCATCATCGAATGACACAGAGGAATTACTGAATATGAGAAAACAACTGGTGAATGGTGAAATACCAGTCATGTTTTTTATTCCTTTGCCTGACCCCCAGTATGATATTCCAGAAGTGTTGAAGGAATATTGTATTCATGATATTCGTCTCAACATGTGGAAAACTATTTTTAACTTAAAAAATGAAATATTATCTTATGATGAATATGAAAATCATGTTAAGATAATAGAAGGGTTACAATGCCAAATGGACATGTCGTCTCTCTCAGTTTTGCAATATCCAAAGGTTGAAAAGAAGTAGAGATCCCTTCCGCATTCATGCCTTGGGGAATTAAAAAGGTTTCACCAGTTATTTACCAATTCCCTATCTAGTATTCATATAAGTGGATGGGTTGTTCATGGAGTAATACAGTTCATTGTACTCTCCAGTCAACATATCCCTCCAAAAGTGTCTCATGCAATGTTATTTCCCATGGCCGGACACAACCAATTGGTTTTGTGGGTAATCAAAGGCTTTCTCAGGAACATGCCTCAACTAGTTCTTCCAAAAGTCAGGCATTCAAAGAACAAGTTGTCTAATTACTCTTTCATAAAGAAAATTAGAATATTGAATAGGCTTATTGTTTAGAGCATGCACATCATCAGGTGACAGAAGTGTCAGAAATCATCATATGGTCATTTGAGCCAGGTGATTTGAGTGGATAAAGGTTGATGCATCCGGCTAATTTCTGGACAAATGTCCTCCAAATCGGGAGAGATTTTGATAAAGTCTCAGATGTAGCAGCTCAAGAACCACCTCAGCTTGCCAGACTAGGGACTCTTTTAGCCAAACCCTTGGGATCAACAAATGGGATTCAAGGAGCTGGGTAGGAAAAGAAGAAACAACCCTAGTCCACTAGACTGGGGACTTTTTCATCTATTAAATCTATTCCTCATCAACATTCAGTCTTCTCTCGATTAGGGAAAAAGACAGAAGAGTTACAAATAGCCAAATTATCAGGAGATTCCCTCCAAAATATGGTTCATCAAGAAGTTCCTGAGGGATCAACTAAACCAAGGGAAATGTCTTTCCTATTCAATAATCTATTCACATAGAAATATATGAAGAAGGTGTGCGTACTAGAATCCAGAAGGCTGCCGAGGGGCATGAAATTTTCTTGGGTAATTCCCTTACATACAACAAAAATGCACATGCTATATAAAGGGGTAATAGTCATATTAAATTAAACATTTCATTTGGAGAAGTCCAATCAATCTCATTAGAGTAATGGTTCGCACAACAGGATAATGAAATGAAGAAGTTAATTGGGATGAATGCAGAACTGCTTCAAGGAAGTCTTCCTCCAAAGCGTGTCGGAGTCATTCAGTCAAGGGATTCGTTGAAGCTACTGGGATGGATCAAGAATATCCTCCTTTACCAGTACACCCTCACATGTCTAATCATATGTATCATACTCAACAACAACCAGCAATACTTCCATAAGTGGAAATCCTGGTCCCAACACCCATCCTAACTCCAGTTATTGCACCTGCTCAGGTCCAAGCTCAACCAGATGTTTCTCAAAAATTAATGACTACCATTGATTCATTAATTGCTCGGTTGGAAGCTATTGAAGGAAGACATGCACAAATTAAACCAGAAAAGAGAACATACCCTCAATGGGTTGAGGCAATTCCTCCCTAGTCAAAATTTGAAAGTACCAAATTCCAAATTTTTTATGGTTCGGGTGATCCATAAGAACACATAACACATTTTTTTCCCATTGTGATCCTATTATGGGAAATCCTCAACAATAAGAAGCAGTTAAGCTCAGGTGTTTTGTAAAGTCATTACAAGGGCCTGCTTTTGTCAGGTATACAAGCTTGAAATCCCGGTCAATTACAGGGTGGGAAGATCTCTGTCAACGATTCCTTCTTCAATTTAGCTCAACATTGCCAAAGATGACAGTTTTCGATCTTACCAATTATATGAAAAGGAATAATGAAAGAGTTTAATATTTCATTGCTCGCTGGAAGGGATTAACATATTTCTTAAGCTTAGCACTCCCTCAAGAAGAATTGTTTCCAATTTGTGTGGAAAATTTGCGTGATGAATTACGCACACCGTTTATCCCTCTGAAATACACGGGATGGTTTCAAGACATTACTTTAATCACTCAACAGATCGAACATTCTCTTATAGAGACTAAGGATAAACCTCATGTAATTCCATCAGTTCTAGGAAGGAGAATAGGGAATGTAGAGACTAATAATGTTACACTTAAAGAAGCACATGTGTCTGCTTCCACTTCCAGACATTCGTCATATCGAAGGGCTCCACCTCCTGAGCATCAACAACAGAGGACCTCTCATCAAGATGATCAAAGAGATCAAATACAAAAACAATTTGAGGAGTTAATGTATAAATTTATTTTTTTCGAAATGAACATGTTCCTGGTTACATCATTTGGGCTATAGAAAATAATTTGGTTCAGTTTCCATGGACTAAAAGTCCTAACAAGGAAGGAAATGAATTCCTTCCCAACTATTTTCCATTTCATTATATGTTGGGGGATCTCATTCAAGAGTGTTTCGTATTCAAAGACCACCTAAAAAAATGGTGGACTCGGGACAAGTAAAACTGAATGGTTCTTCATGCCAGGTTGCATGTGTTACTGCTACAGATCCAGAGGAAGAAAGAGAGTGGCATGAAGTCAAAAGTAAAAATGCCCACAAATATGATGATTGGATGGTCAGGAAAATTATCAACCGAACTCATGAAATTTTACAAACGCAATTGAAGAAAAAAAATTCTGTCTTATGCTATGAATGCTACAAAAAAAATCCCTTCGTTATAAGGAAAATCCTCAAAGAGGCGGCATAATTCAATTATTGAAGAGAAGTCATAAGAATATGATCTCATGTCAAAGCCTAAGTTGACTTTGACTATGAAAGATTTTATGCCATCTTCTACAAAAGCACGGGAACCGCCCCACCAAATAGAACAACCTGAAATGGTTAATCAGGAAGAGTCTTCATCAGATGAAGAGTTGATCTTTGGTTTTGTTAACATGGTTCACTTAACAGATCTATATTACAGTCACAGTTTACATATTGATGAGCCTAAGTTCATTGTATCAAACAGAGGAATTAGAGGGATTTCCAGATGTCTAAGATATAGGGGAAGATGTGGATATTTTAGAAGCCACTATTCTAATCCTACCCCTGTTAGAACTGTATATGCAGTCGAAACTCATGGAAAATCCCTTCAGAATGCTCAACAAGAACAAGAATGTTCTTCCACAAATGGAAAATTCCGTCCTAGCACAGTTATCTTGGAATATTGATTAGAGGTTACACTTTCTTCCTCTAAGAAAATAAATAGACTTAGTTAGTCTAATCTTCCAAAGCCAGGAGTATTTCTAACTCCTACCCCGATACAAGATGCACATACTTCCAAAGCATCAACTTCTAAGGCACCTTTGAAACCCCATGTTCCAGTTGGGAAACGCAGTCCTTTGGACCAAAACTATTATGTCTTGAAACATTAGGCCCAAGTACCGACCATGTTATCAATTTTGGATGCCTTGAATCTATCAAAGAATCTTCATGAGTCACTAATTGAGGATTTTTGTAGTCCTCAGGAATTCAAAATTGAAGTTGATGTGGCCGAAGTCTACCATATAGAGAATGATACTGCAGAATTTCATGCAGTGATATCTTTTATTGATGAAGATGAAGATGATGTTGTTCATGGACATATTAGACATTAGTATTTATCTTGAAAGATCAAGGAGGTAGACACCCGACGAGCTTTCATTGATAATGGTTCAGGAGTCAACCTCATCCCTATTCATACACTTCGTCATTTGGGCCTCACCAAATCTGATTTATCTCCTTCTACATTGATGTTACAATGATGTGATAAAAATGAACAAGAACCTCTAGGCGAAATTACACTCGGAATACATTTTGGATACCTTGTATCTAATTCAGATTTAATGGTTGTTCATCAGGACAAAACTTTCAATATTTTTCTTGGAAGACCTTTGCTACATCAACATGCAGCTATACCTTCATCTTACCATCAAAGTATCAAATATTGTTTCAATGGTAAAATTGGGACAATGTATGGTGAAAAATCCCCATTCAAATCATGTGAATCTCAATACATTGAGGATGAATTCTATCACATGGAGGGAAAGGAAAAATCCATAGTGAATAAGGAAACCAAAGTTAATGCTCCATATGCTATGGAAAAGATTCCAGTAAACCCATTCATACATGTGAGTATAGATTATGTGTTTCCTATCAGTCAAATTGATAGAATAGAACCAAATCCATGTACTCTTATGGAAACTTCCATAATTTCAATTACGGCCACCATGCCAGAGAGCATGGTAGAAATTGTTTATTCACCGGGAAATGATGAATGCTCAAATGAAGATGTCTTCATTTCATCTGATGAAATACATCTTTTCTATACATCATCAATCAGGCCAGAGGAAGTTATAGCAATTCCAAAGATAAACGATGATGTTGATTATCAATCCATAATCTCCTCTTTATTACACAAGGATGACCCTTCATCATCAATAGGGTCAGAAATGTTAGCCTCTTCTTCAAGAAGTTCAAATTCTATCTTCTCTCCTGATCACGGAAATTCTGCTTCATCATCTACTATGAAAGTAGAAACAAAAGAAGTAACACATATTGAGAAAGAAGAGTAAGATCTCAGAGATGCTCCTCCAGCATTTGAAGTGTGTATCTCTACCACTTTTGATGAACTCAAAGAAGTAGATCTAGGTAAAAAAGAAGATCCACACCCCACATTAATTAGTGCGGCCATGACTCTTGAAGAGAAAGAAATGTATACTTCTTTTTTAAAGAAAAATTGGGATGTATTTTCATGGAATTATACAGAAATGCCAAGTCTTGATCCCGATGTTTCCACTCATAATTTGGGTTTTCCAGAAGAATATCGAGGATTCAAGCAGTCCATAAGAAGAACAGACCCAAATTATGCCTCCAAAATTGAAGCTGAAGTTGATAATATTATCAAAGCTAACTTCGTCAAATCAGCTCAGTATCCCAAATGGAAGGCTAAAATTGTCCCTGTGAAAAAGAATAATGGACAAATTAGGGTTTTCATTGATTTCAAATATCTTAATCGGCATTGTCCCAAGGGTGATTTTCCAGTTCCGATCATAGAACTCTTAATTGATGAAAACTATGGATATGAAGAACTTTCCTTAATGGATGGATATTCTGGGTATAATCAAATCTATATGGCTCCAGAAGAATAAGAATCTACAGCTTTTAGACCCCCTCAAGGTGTGTTTTTTCTATCGGGTAATGCCATTTGTCCTGAAGAATCCAGGTGCAACGTATCAATGTTCCATGCACCATATCTTTTAACCCTTTTAAGGAAAATTTTTTGACTGTTATGTGGAATTTTTTTTGTATAAATCCAGACAACTTTATAATCACTAGGCTGATTTAGAAATCATATTCCACAAACATCGACAACATAATTTGATGATTAACCCCACGAAATGTTCTTTAGGGGTAACCTCATAAAAATTTCTCATCTTTGTTGTATGCCATCGTGGTATCGATGTTGATCCTGTGAAGAAAAAATCAATCCTTGTTATGTCACGTCCTCAAAAAATTGAAGGAATTGAGAGGAGTTCACGGACATTGTGCCTATATTCGGCATTTCATTGCCAATTCGGCAGACATGTGTTTACCCTTCAGCAAATTAATGTAGAAGGGAGTCACCTACGAATGGACCGAAGATTTACAAGAGGTATTTGATATCCTCAAGAAATATCTCTTGAGCCCACTGATATTAATGCCACCAGTTGAAGGAAGACCACTTATCCTCTATGTGACAACATTAGAGCAATCATTAGTTTCCTTCCTTGCCCAAAAGAATGATGCTGGGAATGAAAATACCCTTTACTTTCTCAGTCGAACTATACTTGAGGCAGAAACTCGATATTCAAGTTTTGAAAAGTGATGTCTAGAAGTAATATCTGTAGTTCAGAAATTGAGACACTACCTATAACATCACGAGTTTCAATTGGTATCTCGCAATAACCCACTCATATTTATCCTTAGTCGCCCAATTCTTATAGGACATATGGCAAGGTGGGCAGTTATTTTTCAACAGTTTGATATACAGTATGTGTTTCAAAAGGAAATAAAGGGCCATGATTTGGCTGATTTACTTGTTGAACACCCTTCAGTAGAAGATACATCTTTAGTTATTGAACTTCCTGATGATTTAGTCTTCTCTGTTCAAGATAATAATCAAAATGGGAAATGTACTTTGATGGTGCCTCCAGAAGTCCAACAGTGAAGAGAATAGTAAATCCTAACCTCTATAAAGTTGGATTAGGAATAATACTTATTTCCCCAGAAAAGGCAGTGTTTCCTTACTCCATTTTATTATTAGAAGGTGATACAGACAATGAAGAAAAATATCAATCTATCATCATAGGATTGCAGATGGTGCTTAAGGTACAGGTGAATCAATTAATGATTAAAGGTGATTCAGACCTAGTAATCCAACAAGGAAATGGGGACTATTCCATCATTAAAGAAGATTTAATAACTTTTTATGATTACGTCAGAGAGTTAATGGAGTAATTTCCTTCAGAACCTATAATTTCTTATGTCCCGCGATCACAAAACCCTCAAGCTGATGCACTGGCTAATGTAGCCACAACCCAGGTAGATCCAAATCCGGATGAAATAATCATTAGTATTGCCCACCGTCGTATAGTTTCACCTTATGTTCAAATCAGAATAGAGGAAATAAATGAAATTAGTCCCACTTCTGAACCATATGACCATATTATAGGATGGCTGACAGTGGTTAGGAAATACCTTCAAAATGAAACACTCCCACCTGATTGAGCTGGGAAAGAACATGTCCGGAAACATGTGGTCAATTTTACTCTTAATGATAGACCAGATCACCTCAAAAAAATTCTCTACAAGAGAGATTTTGATGGAATTCTCTTCAGATGTATTGATGGTGAGAGACAATGGTTATCATGAATGATGTACATGAAAGAGTCTGTGGTGCCCACCAGTCTAGACATAGATTGTCTGATCAAATTCGAAGACTAGGATACTTCAGGCCTACAATGATACAAGATTGTGTTGATTTCACTAAGAAGTGTCATTATTTCCATGTATATTCCAACTTCATTCATCAACCCCCAGAGTTTTGTCTTACAGCTAAATAATCATTGCTATTTTCCACATGGAGAATGGATTTATTAGGACCTTACACTTCGGCTACATCCAAGAATTTTATATATATTCTTACTACTACTGGATTCTTTTACAAATGTGTAGAGGAAAAAACATTCAATGAATTTTGTTTTAAAAGCATTGTTAGCTTCATCAAGTATAACATCATTACCAGATTTGGTGTCCCTCATACCATATTGACAGACAATGGCACCAACATCTATTCATCCAAGGTAAGGAAGTTGTATCAAGAATACAATATCAAATCCAACCATTCATCTCGGTATCATGCAGTGTCCAATGGCCAAAAATAATCATTCCATAAGACTCTTTCAAATATACTGAAAATGATGGTGAATAAATATAAGAAATCATTGCCTGATAAACTTTTTCATGCTTTATGGGATTATTGGACCACCACCCGTAGTGCTACGCAATCAACTCCATATTCATTGGTATATAGAACAGAAAAAATCTTTCCCATTAAGGTTCAATTACCATCACTCAGAGTATCCTTTTGTGATCAGTCGTCTACAGATGAAAAATCTCAAAAGTGACTGGATGAATTGGAACGATTAGATAAAAAATGATTTTGTACCCTCCACCACTTGGAAGTCTATCAGAATCTAATAGCACGAACTTTCAACAAACACATTCGTCTTCATTCATTCATTCAACGAGAATTGGTATTGGTCCTCAGAACTCCATTGATACCGGGAAGGAAGCCTCCAAAGCTTGAGTCAATGTGGTAAGGACCTTACTCAATACATAAGGTATACTCTAATAGAGCATATTCTTTAATCTCAGTGGATGGAGAACTCATCATGACACAAACAAATGCCATATTTCTGAATAAGTATTTTGTGTCACACAAATACATAAAAACGTTCCTAGATATATGATACCAAACTGTGAAACATTGATCCATGCATATGACCATAAACTATCATAATCATTACTGTAAGTATTTAAACTTCATATTCCCACTACTGAAAATCCGGCCTTTAGCGGTCGTTGTTGCCTCGTCGCTAGAGGCTTTCAGCGACCGCCAATGACGGTCGCTATAGAAGGCCGGCAGATTGGCCTGCAGCGACCACTTGGTGGTCGCTGAAGCCCCTCTGCCGGGCAGCCTATAGCGACCGCCTATGGCGGTCTCTAGTCTAAAAAAATAAAAAAAATTAATTTTTTTATTGAATTGAATATATAAAAATATATATATATATATTCATATATATACTATTAAATACAATATTTTAAAAATATATATATATATATAATATATTTTAAATGTTTTAATATATATATAATATCAAATCATTGTGCTATAATAATTTAAAAACTTCGATTCAAAAAATAATCTCATTTCAGGTCTTTCGGAGCATGTTTGCTCCGAATGGGACCGCCGCACGCCGTTTTGGTATTTTATGGCGCTGGAAACGTGTTTCCGGCCGCCGCGGTCAAACGGCACCTCCGAATGAGGTGTCATCTAGCCGACCATTTCACAATTCACGCCCCGGATGTTGTCGTACGGTTTCGTGGCATTCGGAGGTCGTTCGGGTGGTTTTGACCCCCCAACGCGCCATTTCAGCGCGCACCGCGCTGCTGAAAAGGACACAATCGGACGTGCCGCGTGCACCGAACGTCCGATTGATGTGCGGCCTCCTACTGCATCTCAGGAATAATATTTATATCGTTCCCTTGCGGTTTCAGGTCGTTCGGATCACGTTTGCTCCGAATTGGACCGCTGCACGCCGTTTTGGTGTTTTAGGGCGCCGGAAACGCGTTTCCGGCCGCCGCGGTCAAACGGCACCTCCGAATGAGATGCCGTCTGGCCTACAATTTCACAATTCACGCCCCGGATGTTGTCGTATGGTTTCGTGGCATTCGGAGGTTGTTCAGGTGGTTTTGCCCCCCCCCCCCCAACGCGCCATTTCAGCGCGCGCCGCGCTGCTGAAAAGGACACAATCGGATGTGCCACGCGCACCGCACGTCCGATGGACGTGCGGCCTCCTCCTGCATCTCAGGAATAATATTTCTATCGTTCTCAAGCGGTTTCAGGTCGTTCGGAGCACGTTTTCTCTGAATTGGACCGCCGCACGCCGTTTTGGTGTTTAATGGCGTCGGAAACGCGTTTCTGGCCGCCTCGGTCACACGGCCCCTTTGAATGAGGTTCCGTCTGGCCGACCATTTCACAATTCACGCCCCGGATGCTGTCATACGGTTTCGTGGTATTCGGAGGTCGTTCGGGTGGTTTTGACCACCCAACGCGCCATTTCAGCGCACGACGCGCTGCTTAAAAGGACACAATCGGACGTGCCGCGCGCACCGCACGTCCACTGGACGTGCTGCCACCTCCTGCATCTCAGGAATAATATTTCTATCGTTCCCGTGCGGTTTCAGGTCATTAGGAGCATGTTTGCTCCGAATGGGAACGCCGCACGCCGTTTTGGTGTTTTATAGCGCCCGAAACGCGTTTCTAGCCGCCGCGGTCAAACGGAACCTCCGAATGAGGTGCCGTCTGGCCGACCATTTCAAAATTCATGCCCCGAATGTTTTCGTACGGTTTCGTGGCATTTTGAGGTCGTTCGGGTGGTTTTGACCCCCCAACGCTCCATTTCAGCGCGCGCCGCGCTGCTTAAAAGGACACAATCAAACGTGCCGCGCGTACCGCACGTCCGATAAACGTGCGGCCTCCTCCTACATCTCAGGAATAAAATTTCTATCATTCTCGTGCGGTTTCAGGTTGTTCGGAGCACGTTTGCTCCGAATAGGACTTCCGCACGCCGTTTTGGTGTTTTAGGGCGCCGGAAACGCGTTTCCGGCCGCCGCGGTCAAACAGCACCTCCGAATGACGTTCCGTATGGCCGACCATTTCACAATTCACGCCCCGGATGTTGTCGTACGGTTTCGTGGCATTCAGAGGTTGTTTGAGTGGTTTTGACTCCCCAACGCGCCATTTCAGCGCGCGTCGCGCTGCTGAAAAGGACACAATCAGACGTGCCGCGCGCACCGCACGTCCGATGGACGTGCGGCCTCCTCCTGCATCTCAGGAATAATATTTCAATTGTTCCTGTGCGGTTTCAGGTCGTTCGGAGCACGTTTTCTCCGAATTGGACCGCCGCACGCCGTTTTGGTGTTTTAGGGCGCCAGAAACGCGTTTCCGGCCGCTGCGGTCAAACGGCACCTCCGAATGAGGTTCCTTCTGGCCGACCATTTCAAAATTCACATCCCGGATGTTGTCGTACGGTTTCGTGGCATTCGGTGGTTGTTCGGGTGATTTTGACCCCCCAATGCGTCATTTCAGCGCGCGCCGCGCTACTGAAAAGGACACAATCGGACGTGCCACGCGCACCGCACGTCCGCTGGACGTGATGCCTCCTCCTGCATCTCAGGAATAATATTTCTATCATTCCCGTGCGGTTTCAGGTCTTTCGGAGCACGTTTTCTCCGAATGGGACCGTCGCACGCCGTTTTGGTGTTTTATGGCGCCGGAAACGCGTTTCTGGCTGCCGCGGTTACACGGCACCTCCGAATGAGGTGCCGTCTGGCCGACCATTTCACAATTCACGCCCCAGATATTGTCGTACGGTTTCGTGGCATTCAGAGGACGTTCGGGTGGTTTTGACCCCCCAACGTGCCATTTCAGCGCGCGCCGCGCTGCTAAAAAGGACACAATCGGACGTGTCGCGCGCACCGCACGTCCGATGGACGTGATACCTCCTCCTGTATCTCAAGAATAATATTTCTATCGTTCTCGTGCGGTTTCAGGTCTTTCGGAGCACGTTTGCTCCGAATGGGACCGCCGCACGCCGTTTTGGTGTTTAATGGCACCGGAAACGCGTTTCTGGCCGCCGCGGTCACACGGCACCTCCGAATGAGGTGTCGTCTTGCCGACCATTTCAAAATTCATGCCCCGGATATTTTCGTACGGTTTCGTGGCATTCGGAGGTCGTTCGGGTGGTTTTGACCCCCCAACGCGCCATTTCAGCGCGCGCCGTGCTGCTGAAAATGACACAATTGGACGTGCCGCGCGCACCGCACGTCCGATGGACGTGCAGCCTCCTCCTACATCTCAGGAATAATTTTTCTATCGTTCCCGTGTGGTTTCAGGTCGTTCGGAGCACGTTTGCTCCGAATTGGACCGTCGCACGCCGTTTTGGTGTTTTGTGGAGTCGGAAACGCTTTTCCGGTCGCCGCGGTCACACGGCACCTCCGAATGAGGTGTCGTCTAGCTGAACATTTCACAATTCACGCCCCGGAAATTTTCGTACGGTTTCGTGGCATTTGGAGGTCGTTCGGGTGGTTTTGACCCCCCCCCCCCCCCCCCCCCCCCCCCCCCCAACGCGCCATTTCAGCGCGCGCCGCGCTGCTGAAAAGGACACAATCGGACGTGCCGCGCGCACCGCACGTCCGATGAACGTTTTACCTCCTCCTGCATCTTAGGAATAATATTTCTATCGTTCCCGTGCAGTTTCAAGTCTTTCGGAGCACGTTTTCTCTGAATGGGACCGCCGCACGCCGTTTTGGTGTTTAATGGCGCCGGAAACGCGTTTCCGGACGCCGCGGTCACACGGCACCTCCGAATGAGGTGCCGTCTAGCCGACTATTTCACAATTCACGCCCCGGATATTTTCGTACGGTTTCGTGGCATTCGGAGGTCGTTCGGGAGGTTTTGACACCCCAACGCGCCATTTCAGCGCGCACCATGCTGCTGAAAACGACACAATCGGACGTGCCGCGTGCACCGCACGTCCGCTGGACGTGCTGCCTCCTCCTGCATCTCAGGAATAATATTTATATCGTTCTCGTGCGGTTTTAGGTCTTTCGGAGCACGTTTGCTCTGAATGGGACCGCCGCACGCTGTTTTGGTGTTTAATGGCGCCCGAAACGCATTTCCGGCCGCCGCGGTCACACGGCACCTCCGAATGAGGTGCGGTCTGGCTGACCATTTCACAATTCACGTCCCGGATGTTGTCATACGGTTTCATGGCATTCCGAGGTCGTTCGGGTGGTTTTGACCCCCCCAACGAGCCATTTCAGCGCGCACCGCGCTGCTGAAAAGGACACAATCGGACGTGCCGCGCGCACCGCACGTCCGATGGACGTGTGGCCTCCTCCTGCATCTCAGGAATAATATTTCTATTTTTGTCGTGCGGTTTCAGGTCGTTCAGAGCACGTTTGCTCTGAATGGGACCGTCGCACGCCGTTTTGGTGTTTAATGGCGCCAGAAACGCGTTTCCGGCCGCCACGGTCACACGGAACCTCAGAATGAGCTGCCGTCTGGCCGACCATTTCACAATTCACTCCCCGGATGTTGTCGTACGGTTTCATGGCATTCGGAGGTCGTTCGGGTGGTTTTGACCACCCAACGCGCCATTTCAGCGCGTGCCGCGCTACTGAAAAGGACACAATCGGACGTGTCGCGCGCACCGCACGTCCGATGGACGTGCGGCTGCCTTCTGCATCTTAGGAATAATATTTCTATTGTTCCCGTGCGGTTTCAGGTCGTTCGGGGCACGTTTGATCCGAATTGTACCGCCGCACGCCGTTTTGGTGTTTAAGGGCGCCGGAAACGCGTTTCCGGCCGCCGTGGTCCCACAGCACCTCCGAATGAGGTGCCGTCTGGCCGAACATTTCACAATTCACGCCCCGGATGTTTTCGTACGGTTTCATGGCATTCATAGGTCGTTCGTGTGTTTTTGACCCACCAACGCGCCATTTCAGCGCTCACCGCGCTGCTGAAAAGGACACAATCGGACGTGCCGTGCGGAGGGGCTGTACGAGGGTGTGGGGGGGGGGCTGTACGGGGGTGCGGGGGGCTGTACAGGGGTGCGGGGGGGGGGGGGGGGCTGTACGGTGGTTTCGGGGGGCTGTAACGGGGGTGCGGGGGGCTGTACGGGGGTGGCAGAGGGCTGTACGGGGGTGCGGGGGGATGTACGGGGGTGGCGGGGGCAGTACGGGGTTGCGGGGGTGTACGGGGGTGCAGGGGGGCTGTACGGGGGTGCGGGGGGGGGGGGGATGTACGGGGGTGCGGGGGGCTGTACGGGGGTGCGGGGGGGGGGGGGGGGGGGCTGTACGGTGGTGTCGGGGGGCTGTACGGGGGTGCGTGGGGATGTACGGGGGTGGCGGGGGGGCAGTACGGGGGTGCGGGGGGTTGTACGGGGGTGCGGGGTGGGGAGGGGGGCTGTACGGGGGTGCGGGGGGCTGTACGGGGGTGCGGGGGGCTGTATGGGGGTGGCGGGGGGCTGTACGAGGGTGCGGGGGGCAGTACGGGGGTGCGGGGGGTTGTACGGGGGTGCGGGGGGGCTCTACGGGGGTGCGGGGGGGCTGTTCGAGGGTGAGGGGGGCTGTACGGGGGTGCGGGGAGGGCTGTATGGGGGTGCGGGCGGCTGTACGGGGGTGCGGGGGGATGTACGGGGGTGCGGGGGGGGGGGGGGGGGGGGGCTGTACGGGGGTGCGGGGGGCAGTACGGGGGTGCGGGGGGCTCTCCGGGGGTGCAAAGGCCATCCCATTGATTACAAAAGTGAAAAATAAAAGTGATAAAATCTAATTAATACATATTTCTTTTATCGATACCATACAGAAATTTATAAAAAATATATTGGATAATACATAATCTATAATATCAGATTTATTGATCTGTTGGAATTAGTTCGACTTTTTCAAATGTAGATTCATTCAAGATTATCTGATCAAAAACTCAATATGTGTATAAAATATTTAAAAGACCACCATGGATGGTAATAATGCATTACTTAAATGAATAAATACAGTACATCAATGTCAACCCTACCAGTAAAAACAAAAAACATATCTCGTGAATATATGGTGCGTCACGCGTTGTCATCACTGCTACCTCCTTCTGGTGGGCCAGGTGCCTACAAGAAATAAACATTATAAATATTTTAATTACAAAAATAATTTAAATTAAATAAATAAATACAGTATATACCTGCGTCGTATGATCCCCTGTACCATCAGCTCGACGCACATATTCCCGCAGTGCTCTAACCTCAGCTGTCAATTGCGCATTTGTCTCCTCGGAAGCGCGCAGCCGTGCCTCAAAATCTGACATCTGTTGTGTCATATGAGCAACAACAGGGCCGAAAACCGCAGCGCGTGACACTACAGAATGAGGAATCCCTGCTCCATAGGTCAAACTATAGCCATGCCCGTCCCGACCAATAATGCGATGAAAGATCTCATCTCGTCGCATGGGAAGCTGTCGCTGGTCCTCTGGCAGATGTTCTAACTCAGCTTCAAATTGAGCCTGTGAAATATTTAAATATATATAAATATATATATGTTAATATATAGATTTATGTAATTATTGGTAAGTACAGACACTTACTATCAATGCTGCAACCTCTGGATCATTGCGATCACGAGTCCTTTTCCACACCGACATTTTATCAGTTGCTGCACCTTGCCCTCAAAAATGTATATTAAAAAAATATAAACACAAAACCATATTAATTAATAAATTAAAAAATGAATAATATATACCTCATGTCGGATCTGAGACACGTGACGAGTCCCGAGCCTGTGAGCTGGTCCCTGCAACGCTCGATTCTCCGAATGGCGTGTTGACACCTCCTACATTCTATTCATTCAAATTTCAAACAAATCACATATTCTTGAAAATATATATACAGAAAAATAATTAATATACAAACCGCAACACCCTCGGTAGACAAATATGCAACCAAGTCACGCCACTGAGCCGGGAGGACACCTCTCGGGACTTTTTCCAAAATGTCAAGGGCACCCACATTTGGTACCCAGTGGTCCCTCTTCACTTTGCCTTTATAATCTTTCCACATCTTACGGCATTTTCTCATACACACGGGCCGAAACTCTTCAGGGCATACTTTCAAATTTTTCTATAAAGAAAATAATCAAACATATTAGTATTCTTTATAAATAGAAAATAAAGTAAAATTATTTTCTTACCTGAACCTCCCTCCATAGACGATCTAATGTGTCCTGAGGGATAGAAGCCCAATCACGTGTGGTCAATGGAAATCGATGTGGGTCACGAATGATATGACCCAGCTGACGAATAAATTCCGGGGCATTAGGTCCCACAGGATGAAATACCTCATCAAATGAAACATCTATCGTCGTGTCGGAATTCCATGATAATATGCCACGACCAGGGCCTCTCCTGCGAGAGGAAGAAGCAGCCGAGTCTGATCCTATTGAAAACAATTTTATATATAAATTGACAAATGTTATATATATATATAAATATTTCAATTACATAAAAAATATAGACAATGACATTCAAACATACCTCGACCCTGAGACGTAGATGCCTCAGATGGATGATGTGGATCTTCTGCCTCTTCCCCTGACATGTCTGCAGTCATAGAAAATATCAGTAATGAGTCCAAAGTGTTTAAAAGATAAATTGGATTGTTCTTAATAAATCAAACTTGTACAACTGTTAATCAAACAAAAAATGGATTGAATAATTAGTTGTGAATGAATTTTAAAAAATCAGAAAGTTAATCAAACTAAATATTTATGACTGAATTAACTTACAAAATTGAGGATTAAAACTTATAAGGATTTATAAAATGATTAGATAATTTATGATATCCTAGGACATTCTACTGAATAGCGAGAAAACAATTATACCTTTCATTAAGCATGAAAATCGACCGTTTCTCCTTCAACAGCCGCTCTGACCCAATAAATATCTTCTTCACGTTGAACTACGGTATGTTGATCAAGTTGTTGGTAAAAAAACGGAACAGTGTCGAGTTCATATTCTTCAAATAAAAACACTCCTCGCTGAGACATTTTGACAACAACTTGCCAACTTGGATCCGAAGGCAAAGTAACGAAGAATACTTGTTCCGCTTTTGATGTCAAAATTAAAGGTTCATTCTCAACTCGTTCATTATTTCTGTATAACATATAGTTAAAATTCACCAATGAAAACTGATATTGATCGACTTTAAATCCATGCACTGGATCAACCCAATTACACTTTAACAATATGTACTTCAAACCGTGTGTGTATACTACTTCAATGATGTCTATCAATTGACCATAGTAAAAACCAGAATCGACAAAGGGACAACCGATGCCACTGTTTTGTGTTGCTCATTTTTCGTCAACATCTTTAATGTGAAATTGAAAACCATTAGCATCAATAGCTTTATAACGACGAGCCGTTATAGATGGACCCTCAGCCAGTTGGATAAATACTTCAGGTAGCGTGGGGTCCCCTAACTCCCTCAGCTTACGAACCAACATAATTTATAAAAATCAATACTGATATATGCAGAAATAATTAGTTTAATACTTCACTCATAATGAAAATCAATTTATACATACATAATCCTTGAACCAATCATGAAATGCCGCATAACGAGATTGTTGAATTTGCAACTCAGTCGCACGATCCATCTCTTATTTTATCTCATTAATGTGTTTCCTGCAAATGATTACATGATGTTTAAAAGATCCTCTTATGCAAACAAAACATGTAAAAGTTATACAAG